>OX459030.1:105343616-108105851 GCA_949775025.1 Tricholauxania praeusta
CTAAATACACGCATAGGATTTTGAGTGAGTTCTGCCACTTTTAGACATACATTGATTTCCGTAATGTGTTTTAATTCCCTACACATCCGTTTCATGCGCTTACTATTGCGTTCCATCCTACACACTTCTACTGTGTCTGTTGTTTATCCAACTCAAAAAATTATCTGTGTTCATCTTTCTGTATTCTGTCCATGCGCTTATTTGTATGTTAAAAATCATTGCGCCTTACAGAATTTGCCACATACATAGTGTAACATTTTGGCTACATTTTCTGTTTTTTACAGTTTTTTGGTCATTATTTTGATGGGACAAACTTATTTCCGTAAATAAACGAGAGATATAGGACGCCTAAGTCACAATCTCTCAATATTCGTATAGACTCTATACCAGTGGTCGGCAGAGCGCAAATATCAAATATTTTCTCACTCTCAAAAGAGAGAGAAATGACAAAAGCACCAATCACTGTAAAAAATGCATTTACGTTTTGTTGTTTACGCTACATATGATTTCTCATTTTAAGGGTTGAATTTTAGTTATAAAATGCCTTTTTATATGAAATTTAATTGCCATCAATAAAACTCGCTTGTAGATTAAACGTTGTGTATTGCCAACAAAAATTTTTGTGGAAAAACTATTTATTTTGCCATTTGATTTAAAACATTTTTGCAGTGCATTAACGAAATGAGCAGCTCATTTTGTAGTTTGCTTACTCTCGCTTATTCTCTTCGTTTGCTCGCGAGCATATGGGGCGCCGACCACTGCTCTATACTATAGAGCAGTGGTCGGCACCGCATAGCACAATTGTGCGCTCAAATATCACACGCATTCTTATGCTCTTTCATTCAGTTGTCGAAAAACCATTGACAGAGCAACATCATGCGCGGATGTAGCTATTATCGTCAGTCATGCACATAGAGAATTTTTTTTACAGCTATGGCAAATGAACGAATTTACAACGAAAAGGCATTGTGACGCATTTCAAATGCCTTTTCGTCGTCAATTCGTTATTTTCTTTTGACGACATATAGCAAAAAATGCATTGCGCTCTAGATTTTAGAATCTGAATACCTTTTCTATTTTTTTTTATTTTTCACTTTCTGCCGCAACATTCATTTCGCAAACGTTTTCTGCGAAAAATTTCTTGCGGTACAGCCTCGCTCCTCTCACCAACACAATCACACTTTTAATTTTGCCGACCCCTGCTATAGAGGTATGTATGTATGCAGTTTGTTATGCTTTTGACGAACTCTTTTGAAACGTGACCATTTTGCACTCTTATCATTGTGTCATTGTTGTTGTTTCATCTTGTTGATGGCACTTCAATTTCGATTGAAGTATTTTGATTTTACAAAATGATTGAATGAAATTGAAATGTCTAGGGACTTTTTAAATATGATCAATTATGGTAACATTTTGATAAGAAGTAATTTGTTTGAAATTTATTTAATCAACAGCAGTGGCTGATTTCGTAAATTTCTTTAAACATTTTTAATATCTTTCTCAATGTGGTGAAGGCTTCAACAAACAGAAACGTTCGTTATACATATCTATATGGGCATTTCTTTCATGTTGAACGAGACGGAAGTAAAATTTTAAAGTGGAATAAAAGTCAAAGTAAGACACTTATATTCGAACGGGACAAAAAACGGAAGTGTTTTTCATGGACATCTATAGAAAAGCAGAAGTCAGCGGAACGTGGCAACATTTTTTAATGCGACTAATTTTCATGGGCAATTTTTCAAAACTACTTTAATATTTATATAAATAATAATATTTAAGATATATACAGTAATTAAAAAACAAATTTAATGTTTATATTTATCAAATCAAATAGTGAGATCAATTTTAACAAAGAAAAGAGGAAGGAGTAGATATTTTCCTTAATAGAATATAAAACTTGTCTTTTTGCTGTTTAAACGTTTTTCCTGCAAGAGGCGTGGCACCGCCCACTCAAAAAAAATATTTTTACTAATGTTTCAATCTATCTACATACCAAATTTCATCAAAATCGGTGTAGTGGCACAGCCGTGATACCGTTTTTCCCCACTTGGAGCAATGCCACACCCGCTGTTAGGAATCAGAGTTTCTAATAATCTTTCTTAGGATTCAATCTATCTTTAAGCAAAATTTCATCAACATCGGTCTATTAGTTTAGCCGTGGAAACGTTTTTTCCTCTTAGGGGCGTGGCACCGCCTACTATTGAAAAAAAAATTATGCATGTCCCTCCTTCTCTTCACAACCTTTCCAACAAAAAATGTTATGTTATGTTGTGCTATGCCTGTGAAAAAGTGGTTTAACCGTTTTGAACTGCCTATTTATTACACTTATGTTTCCGAACATGACCAACTTCAAACAGCTCCAAAAATTTAAAGTTTTATTTTTTTTGCACTCGTTTTTTCTTTTTTAATTATGTACATGAAACTCTGTTCGTGCAAGAATTTTGACACACTTGCTGCTGTTATCAATTTCGAAATGAGAACAAATGATGTTTCTCTATGTTATTTGTGACTTTAGAACATGAACTTAAGCAAATTAAAATTTGACAGTTAGCTAATAGAGATTGGTTTGATATTTTTGCATTGTTTTTAGCTAATTGACGTTGGAAGAGAGGTTTTTCGGAAAGGCTATCATCATGTATCACCTCTCTTACACACTTAAATATTTAAGGCAAAATACTATTCAATATTACAAAAAAAGAGAAACTGCATTTATGCAAGTTTGCAGGTGGTTTGCTCACCGTGGTAAATGAATTCCGGTGTAAATTGTTTAAATTAAAAAAATTTGAATATTTTCCTTAGATAATATCAAATAGTAACGCTTTTATAATAACTTTTAATTTTTCTGTCATGGTTGGCTTTTTGGTGGAAATGCCCATATACGAATTGTTTATGAGCAATGTTTTTCAGAAAGCTGGATATTTTAGGTATATTTAAGATGTGTAAAAACAGTTTATTAAATTTATGATTATATGCCGTTTGTCATTAAGAATTTTTGCATAGAAACCCATGTTGCTTTTTTGGGTGAATAACAAAGACCACTTGAGCAACTTAAAGTTTCAGTAACTTCGGGGGCGTAAGTGCAAAAATTGAAGTAAATTTTTCAGTTTCACAATATTGCCAAGAAATGACTTTAAGGGATATTACAATATCTTCTTGTGTCCTTTACTTTCAACGTGCATGATCAGTACCGAGTGCCTTCAATTCTCTTCAACATTTCCCCAATTCCCGCATTTCGTGCTGAAGCGAACATTTTCAAGAAGATCTAGGATGGACTCGTGTTCAGCAACCCTGAGAGTTTCAGTCCAATGCTTGCCGGCTTGTGATTTCCGTAACGTGTGCCCAATCAATTTCCACTTTTGCTCTTTGATTTTGAATGAAATTTGGATCTGGACGAAATCTACTGAGTAGTTATATATTGAAAATAATATTAGACCATCAAATTTTCAGAATTCGGCAAAGACATCTGCTGTTGAACACTTGTAAGATGTCACGATTGATTGGCAGGATCATTCCTTCTTCGACTGCATGTTGAGTTGCTTAGCTTTTTTTTTGGAACTTAAGATTATTTTTGTTTTTGTAAAATCCCACACTTAAGAAAATAATTTTTTAGCTCTGAGTGCTTCAAAAATGATTTTAAGTGTCTGTAGGTAAATGAACGAATTTTTATATATTTACTATCGCTTATTTAAAGCAAATACTTCAAAACCAGTTTACCGAAACGCAATTGAAATGTAAGCTACAGCAATTCTGCAGTACTAAGTGAAAAGGGTGTATCTAAAAAAAAAAAAAAAATAACCGAGATTCTTATGGCATCGGATAGCTTAAGAAATTACGCGTCTAATGAAATACCCCGAATGTCGGTATCATAGTTCAATCATATAAAAAATCTATAAAGAAAATTTCCTTTATCTCAATTTTACAGGCATTTCAACGATTGGACGTAAACAAAACATCAATTATCTCGAAACAAAATTTTTTGAGATACGCCTTTTTCGCTTAGTACGGCAGAATTGTCAATCCAAATCACAATTGGTCATCCAATTCAACACCCACTTTATTTTTTCGCTCTTAAATTATGTTACAAACGCAAGCTTTACTCTTATCTTGATTATACTTTTTTCATTTCTGCTGCGGTATCACATAGTTTCCAATTCATTTTACATTTTAAAAATAGAAAAAAAAAATATTAAAAATTGCAAAATGTTTTCCCTAAGCTTTTACAGGCTGAATGCGTATAATGTACTGTGTTCGGTTTATGATTTTTGCTTGCTAGAGCAACTGCATGCTGGCCGCAGCACTGCGTTGTTTGTCGACGTTTAAGAACTCATCCATATTCTGTTTTTTTCGCTCAATATGGATAACACATTTATAAATTAAAACTGAGAAAACGATCTCGTGAATGTTTTTTTTATTGATATCAATGAAAATAAATGTTACTTTAAAACCGGGTTGTATATATTTAAAAGCACGTTGTCCTGCTTTTAAATTTAAAACGTGCTTAAAGAAAGAAAGCATCTTTTTTGACGAGAATCGAACCCACGTACTGTGAGCTATGAGTTCACAGTCCTAACCATTTTGCCACGCTTCCATGTAAATTCGAGTTTTTATACCCTACACTGAGAGTATATTCATTTTGTCTCTCCCTTTGTAACACCTCGAAGGGGGCGTGACAGGTATGGAAAAGTATATATATTCTTGATCAGCGTCACCACCTGAGTCGATTTAGCGATGTCCGTCTGTCTGTCTGCCTGTCTGTCCGTTGAAATCAGGTTTACGGGAAAACCAAGAAAGCTAATGGAAAGAAACTTTCACAAACAGGTCACATCTTCTTGCAGGCATCTTGCTATTGAAAATGGGCGAAATCGGTTGACGGCCTCGCCTACCACCTACACTCTATGTAAATTTACTCAGGCCAATTTTGAAAAAAGTTGCAACGATTTTGATGAAACTTGGTGATTTGGTGCACATGTGAACCAAATTAGGATTAGGCTGGGTTTCAAGTTTCCAAAAGGCCGTACAGGGGCGTGGCACAGCCATAAATTTTATCATTTAAACTACCATATCTTGTAAGCTGTTCAAGATATTGCGATGAAATTTGGTAAACGGGTACATATCAAATATATCTTGAATTGAGATAAAAGTGGGCGAAATTGAAAAAATGGCCGTGGCACTTTTCAACTGTTAAAAATTTTGATTCCGTATACCTCAGAATTGGCATAAACGATTTCCGTACAAATTTTTGGGGATGATGCCACTAGAAGCAGTCATCAATACAATCTCAGCTACTTTACTGAAAAAACTCGCTCAAGGGCGTGGCAGCGCCCACAATATTTATAAAAGTTATATAAAGAGAACTAACAACGTAATCGATGTGAAATTTAATGAGACAGATATACTTTCGATAAGGTCTCTTATAACAAAAATTTGGTTCAATAGTACCTGTGGGCGTGGCACCTCCCATATAAGCAAAAAACGTTTGTTGTTATAGATAGTGTGCTATGAGAGTAATCTTCATGAAATTTGATCTATAGATGTCAGCTTTAAAAATAAATTAGTTTTGACAGGATTGCATCAGTGGGCGTGGCACCTCCCATATAAACATAAATTTGTAAGCGCTGTTTTATGTGAACTATTGCAGCAATTGCTATGAAATTTAATGTAAGTGGTTCAGTTGCTATAGAGTATATCTGAATCAAAATTGGCTGAAATAGCACCTGTGGGGGTGGCACCTCCCATACAAGTAAAATATACGGTAAGTGCCATATTTATCGAAATATGTGAGCAATCATACTAAAATTTGGTGTAAGGGGTTTGCTTATGAAAAGCTATTTCAAGATCAAAACCGGCCTGGATTGTACCAGTGGGTGTGTCATCGCCCTAAATTTTAAATTTAACTGCGGCACATATCGCAAACTATACAAGCTATTGTGCTGAAATTTAATATGAGGATGTCGATCACGAATATAGTTTATTGAACCAAAAGTGGGCGGAATTGGACAAGTGGGCGTGGCATATTTCTAATTTTTCATTTCTATTCGATTTTTTTCAACATTTTCCTTATTCTTTCGACTTTTTCAACCCCGTAACTTTTTCCAATATATCCTATATGTATTTGTTCGACTTTTCAACTTTCTTCATTAGTTTCGATATTTTTTCGACTTTTTCATCCATTTTGAATTGTTTCAAGTTGTTTCAAATTTTTTGGAGTTTTTCAACCTCTCTCAACTTTTTCAACATTTTGCATATATTTTCGACTTTTTAAACTTTTTTCAACCTCTGTCAACCTTTCTCAAATTTCACATTTTTTTCGACTTATTCAACCTCTTCAACGCCTTTTTAACATTTAAGTATTTAAAAGGTACTTTCAACGCAGTGTGGGGTATGTGAGTTTCGGTCTGGCCGAAGATAACACCTTAACTTGTTTATTATTCCTTTTGTTCATTGTGTTTACAATATTTTGTGTCAATAACGCAGTGTAATCTATTTTTTAAAATTTTCTCATAATTTAATGCAAGTTTTTCTTTTTTTTAAGGGGTCACTCCATATTTTTGATTTTGGATTTTGGGTGAACTAGGTTTTAAATTATTGCGCTCGTGATTTTGCGACTATAATTATGAGCCATTGTATTTGGATGAAATAGTGGTAAATGTTGGTTGAATCATTTTGTGTTTGAGTCAATCAACTATTTCGTTGCTCTATATAAACTATAATTTCTGATATTCAAACAAATCGTTTTCTCAGTATGCATATAAAATAAAAATCCTAGAATAAATATGGGCTATTTTCACGAAACGGGTGTAATGGATATCTGTGTATAGTTGGCCAGCTGCTCAAGATGAGGAAAGACATTTTGCATCATACGCATCGATATTAAATTACACTAATAACAAATTAAAGGGCGAGAATCTACAGATATGTCGCCTCCGTAACCTGTCCATTTCCCGCTTTCAATACAGAAACGGTCTGCTTGTGCGACCCCTAAATGCCGTGGAGTATATGTTTACAAAAGTCCTCCCACTCCTGCGCTGCAGGTTTGAAAATTGTCCATCGATTTTTCTGTGAACAGTATAGAGTTCACATATATGAGATATATCATGAGTGAACAAGACGATAAACGATTTTTGTGTTCAAGGAGCAAGTGTCAGAACATAATACTACAAAATCGGGTAGGCATCGCAGATATTAAAACAGTTAAGACTCATTACCACTCACCAAATGTTCGTAAAAGCATTAAGAAGAAAAAAAATGTTGCTACTGTAACCTGTCGGTTTTTTCTTTATATGTTTTGAATCTTTTCATAGGCTTGACATTTCACTTTGTTTTCATTTGTAATGCGAATATATGTGCGGAAAAGGTGTTTCGTCTCTTCTCTCGGCTCCAAGACGCATATTTCAGTGAAATGTAGCCTCCGTGTTTGTCGCTACCGTAACCAAAAATATCAATTATAAGTATACTTATTAATGTTTTTGAGGTTTCGATTAAGGAATGGCGCCTACAACACTTGATGCTGGGCAGAAGAAGAAAGAAAAAAGTGAAAAACTTCAATCAAATAATAAATTTAGACACCGGGTGACCAAATTCATTTCAAACCATGCAGTCGGACTGACTTCAAATTGCAAAATTGGTTACCGATAGAGCATGTTGTTTTTCAGAGGATATAGGCGGACATGTATTCCCCCGATTTGATTGAAAATCCTTTTTTACGAAACTATGCGTATTTTAAGTTTTGGGGTCAAAAATTGAAAAACCGCTGAAAATTTTTTTCAAAAAAAGGGCATTTCCATCCAAATAATAATAATTAATTTTTGTCACTTGATTCTAAGAGAACATATTCATGTCTGTCAGAATCTTTGAGAAATTTTCAACATGGTAAAAACAAAGCTAATTTTCTCAAAAACACCACCTTTTTTGCGCTTAAGATTTTACTGTGGATTCATAGTAATATGAGAAAGAAATGACAAGAGTTTAATGCGGGCTTAATGACATTTCAGGTCAGGAGAATTTTTTTTCTCTCAAAATCAAAATTTAAATATCAGGGGGTTGCTGGGGGAAAAGTGGGCAACTAAAACTAATTTTTACCATTAGATATTATTTTAGCATACCTAAATACGTAATATAAGTAAGGTCTACTTTCTGGATTCTGTTTTTTTTTGAGGGACTTTCTTTCTAACGTATCTTAAATGGTGATTTTGAGGTTATGTCAAAATCTAAGGGTGATGGATGAATTCTGACCCCGAATTCGTTTTTAGCACACCAAAATACAAACCGATGGTACTTCAACTTTTAGCTACACGATTGTTTTTTGGTCATGTTGTTTTGTCAATAAACAAAAAGCTTTCAGATTGAAAAAAGACTATCGAATCAATTTTTTTCAGCGAAATATTAATTCTAACACTTCAATACATCTATCAGAACCACTATCTAGAATTTTCTTCAAACCCGATTCTATAGCATATAAGACCGCAAATTTTTTTTAAAAAAAATAAAAATACCTCCTTCGGGTGTATTTTTTAACGCATTTTTGTTACACGAAAAATGTGGGCGTGGTTTTACAACAGTGGGTGGCGTCCCCCATTCAACTGAAAATCCCAAAATGCTATATCTTGACACTTAAGGCAGACTTTTTCTACGTTTTAGTAAGTCGATTTTTTCGTTAAATTTCAACGAAATTGGACATAAACTCTGCCCGCGCCGCACACTGTTATATTTTGAGAAAAAATGGACAAAATCAAATTCCCGTCGATAACAATGCCCAAAAATAACGAGGTCGGTCTCATTCGAAAGGTGATTTCATGCTTTTTTTAGAAAAATTGTCCCGAATCGAGATCCCAGCTTTGGGCATTTCTCAGAAATGCCCAAAATATGGTCTTTTTCACTTTTAGACAGTTTTTCCCAATTTTAGTACAATTTTGACTCGTATACATATCCGATGATAATTTATTTTGAAAGTCGAGAGTATATATATATATATATATATGAAATATTATGAAAATATATTATGAAAAAAAAATTTTTTTTCGTATTATAATGACAAAAATGACAAAAAAAACCAATTCATAATTCATAATATTTCATATATATATATATATATATACTCTCGACTTTCAAAATAAATTATCATCGGATATGTATACGAGTCAAAATTGTACTAAAATTGGGAAATTTCTGAGAAATGCCCAAAGCTGGGATCTCGATTCGGGACAATTTTTCTAAAAAAAGCATGAAATCACCTTTCGAATGAGACCGACCTCGTTATTTTTGGGCATTGTTATCGACGGGAATTTGATTTTGTCCATTTTTTCTCAAAATATAACAGTGTGCGCCGTTTACAGGTTTGAGCTAGGATGCTCAAATGTTTTGACAATTATTTTTATTCCTCATGCTATAATATAGGAAAAATTAAACAAAATCCCTCTCCAAAAGTTTGAAAGAAAAACACCCTAATACATATGTTACATAAATATGTTCTAATTCAATCGAACCATAGCTCTTTAGTATCTCAATGAAACTTCGCTCTTACAATGAGTCTTCATCCATAATATCTAATACTACTACATTATAAAAAATTTAATTCGGAAGTGTTCCAATATTTATTTCAAATTATTCCGAAGTGTAGCCAACTACTGCAATGTTGAGTTTTTAAAAAAAAAGGTCGTACGACTTTCGATTACATATTTTAGCAAAACTTACTAAAAAAAAGTAATCATTATATAAATAGGCAATCTCTAAACGGTTGCACCACTTTTTCTCAGCCATAGCACAACGTAATCGCTCAATTTTATTTTTGTTGGAAAGGTTGTGAGGAGAAGGGGGGACATGTATACCTTGTTTTTCAATAGTAGGCGGTGCCACGCCCCTAAAAAAGAAAAACGTTTCCTTGGCTAAACTAATAGACTGATTTTGATCAAATTTTGTTTGACGATAGATAGAATCCTAAGAAAGATTATTAGAAACTCTGATTTCTAAATAGGGGCGTGACATCGCCTCAAATGTAAAAAAACGCTATCACGGCTGTGCCGCTGCACCGATTTTGATGAAATTTGGTATGTAGATAGATTGGATCTTAAGTAAAAATATATTTTTTCAGTGGGCGGTGCCACGCATCTTACAGGAAAATACGTCGTTACTACTAAGCTAACAGACCGATTTTGATAAAATTTTGTTAGGATGGAGACTGAACCCTAAAAAAGATGTCTAAAAACTAAAAATTTTTAAGGAGGCGTGACATCGACCCTAATGGCAAAAAACCATATCACGACTGTGTGTCATATGGGCTAATGTGCCCATTTTGATGGAATTTGGTGCAGTGATAATTTGAACCCTGAGGTAAGCTATTTGCTTTAAAGTGGACGGTACCAACCCCCAGTAGAAAAATATGTTGTCACAGCTAAGCTAATGAACCGATTTTGATGAATTCGGTATGGAGATAGATTGCGCCCTAAGTAAGAGAAAGAGATAGTGGTAGGGATGTAGCGACATGATACTATGATCTAAATTTTTGGAGTGATGACAAAAAATTACTCTTTCCAGTTCAGTTTTTTAACACTATAAGGGGAAGTCCATAAATTACGTCAGTTAAAATAGGGGGGAAGAGGGTCCGGAAAAATCTCACCAAGTCTCACAAAGGGGGAGGGGGGGTCAATAAAAATCTCACGTTAACTTTTTATGCAGAGACTAAGCATTATTATAGCAGTTTACATTTAAAAATTAGAAGGCCAGTCTCATGGATGGGAGGGGGGGCAGGGGGGGTGTCCCGTCAGAACTCACCAAATCTCATCAAGAGGAGGAGAGGGGGGGGGGTCCGAATTTGCAAAAATACACCTCACGTAATCAATGGACGACCCCTAATCGAATCTTAGAGTTGAGACATGCAACAGCTTCTTACTCTTTGTTTGTGAGGGAGTGAGGATTAACTATACATCCATCTTTTTTTAACTGCCATAGCACAACATAATCGCTTAGTTTTTTTTTTGTTGTTGTAATAGTTATGAAGAGGACCAGTGCAGAATGTGAATTTTTTTTAATTGTAGGCGAAGCCACGCCTTCAACAGGAAAATACGTTTCCACGGTTAAACAAGTGGATTGATTTTGGGAAAATTTGGTTTGGAGATTGTACCCTAAAAAATGGTATTAAAATCTTCAAGCTCTTTAAAGAGGCGTGGCATCGTCACTAATGGGAAAGAACGGTATCACGGCTCTGCCACTATACCGATTTTGATGAAATTTGGTATGTAGATTGATTGAATCTTGAGTAAAGATATTTGTTTTGAGTGAGCGGTACCACGTCCCTAACAGGTAAAAATGTTTTACTACTAAGCTAATGGACCGATTTTGATGAAGTTCCGAAATAGATTGACCTTAAGGAAACGTATTTGTGTTAAAATGGAAGGTGCCACTCCTTCAATAGGAAAATATGTTTTCGCAACTTAACTAATGGACCGATTTTGATAAAATTTGGTATGGAGATAGATTGAAGCTTTTTTTTAATGTGGGTGGTGCCACGCTTTTATCAAGAAAACATGTTTCCTTGGCTGAACTAATTGACTGATTTTGATGAAATTCGGTATGGAGATATGTATATTGAACTCCAAGAAGATATAGATATATGGATAGGGCAAGATTTTAGTTAGCATGTTTCCTTTTTTTAAAAGCAATGACAAAAATAGCTCTTTTTTATATCAGTTTTTTAATACCAAAAGCATTTTTAATGGTTGAATTTCAACCACTGGACGAACTCTAGTTATTATAAATTGTCCAAATGTACTTTGTGCAAATATATTGAAAATTCTCCAAATGTACTGAAATTGACCCAAATGTAACGAATGTACTGAAAACTTGTCGAATGTACTGATTTTTCAAGACGCAAATGTACCGAAAAAAGTACAAATGAACCAATAATGCCATCACTGTTGTTCACTCTTATTGTTTGGCATTTTTTAAGTTTTTCAACTTATCCAATATAAGTACATAGTATATCTAGTTTTAAACATTTTTTCGTATTTTCCAAGGTTTTTTTAACATTTTTTGATTGTTTTAATATTTTGTGAGTTTTTCAACGTTTTTCTTCTTTTCAACATTTTAAATATTTTTCGAGCTCTGCAATACATATTTGCAATATTGGTGAACACTTATATTTTCGACTTTTTTAACATAATTCAACTTTTCAAAATTTTTCGAACTTATCGATTTTTCAATTCTGTCAACTTTTTTGACTTTTTCACCATTTTTCGAATAGTTTTTCAAGATTTTTTGACTCATTCAATATTTGTTGTGTTCTGGGTTTCGGTAGCGTAAGCTTTCTAGAATTGACAGGCCAATAATTAAAACTAAAATCTCAAAAATTTTTGCTAAATATCCGGGTCTAATAAAATTGAAATCATTCACTGTGCATTCTTTGTACAAATTGTTGTTGTTGATTTTGTTGTTGGAGTTGCAAAGCAGGCTGCTTCTGTCGATGTCTTGTACAAAGTTGCGACTGCATGCGATGTTGATGTCCTTAGGGGATCGCAGCTTGTGTGCACCATGTTGCGTTTCTGTTGCTGCTTTAATTTTATTTTTTTTTCCAATGTTACTGATAAAGTCGGTCCAGGCTTAATTAACTCTACTTTGAATGCCCTGTTCGTTGTTGTTGCTGTTGTTGTCGATTTTTCATGTATGCACATATTTATTTTGTGCCGATGTGTGCGTGTGCCTAGAACGTGCTAGCATTGTACTCAATCTGTTCGAACGTGTTCAAGCATCATTTAATGAAAAGTTTAGGTTTTATTTTTTATTTTGTATCTTTGCATACTTTTTGAATCGGAATTGTGCGATATGTAGAAAAAAAAACATTTCAAAAAGAAATGGTTGGTCAGTGTTTTAAACTTTTTGGTCAAATTATTATTTTGTTTTTAAAGAAGAAATAAGTCATATAAAATTTTTTAAAGAAATATATCATGCGGCACATACTTTTTGTGAAAACGAATTAGGTTTGTTTAGTAAAATTATGGGCCATTGATCTATTTTTTCGAAAAAAAATTAAGAGTTCTTAAAAAAAAAAATTTATAAAATTTAAAAAAAAATTTTTATTTCTTCATAAAAGAACCGATCTTATGAAATATTTTCAAAGGTTTTTGCATTGCCTTTTAGTTAGCATTTACTCACAATGGACCAAACTTGGTCTAAGTGAGTCGGTTTTTGTAACTGACTGCCACTCCTACCTAGCATTTACTTAATTGAAAATCTGCAAACGCACCCAGTTTTTGAAACAAGATATATTCGCTACTTATAAAATTACTTTTGAAAGTAACTTCCTCAACATGTATGTGTTAGTTTAAAAAAGATAAGACTTGATGTTTATTTTCTGTAAAGTTTTCTATACAAATTTCTTAAAATAAGCCCTCATCTGTAAGAAATCAAATGTTTTTTTGGTGGCGCAAAACAGTTAATCAAAATTCACGCATCTGGCTCTTGCCTAATACTTTGGATAGCCCAAAACAATTGATGTTGTATTTTTAGCTAGATAAAGTACCGGATGCGTACATAATGAAATGAAAAATCTGTTTGAAATCTATATTTGTTTGCTTATAGTATGGTACCAAAGTTGGAATATATTATAATTTAAAAAGTTTGGTATCTCCTGCTCTCAAAAACTATTTATAACGGGTGTTTTTTTTAGAGGTTTGTTTTTCGAATAGAGATAAAACTGGCATTTTATGGTCAAATCTGGCAACTCTAATGTCATTTATGTTCAGTTTGGTTTGCCATTTCATCATGAACAGGTTGACAAAAGAACAACGCTTGGAAATTGTGTAAATTTATTTCGAAAATAATGGTTCAGTTCGCGAAGTTTACCGCAAGCTCCGTCCATTTTATGGTCGACATAATCGTCCATCAGAGCAATTAATTCGGTTAACCATGGGTCGTTTTCGCACTACGTTTACTCTATGTGATAATACGCATCCGCAGAGACGTCGAACAGTGCGCACCGAAGAAACAATTGCCGCTGTAGAGCAAAATGTTGAAGAGGACCCGAATGAATCGATTCGCCACCGTGCACAGCAATTGGAGCTTTGTCCATCAACTTTATGGAAGATTTTGCGCAAAGATCTTGGCTTGCGACCTTACAAGATCCAGCTTGTGCAAGAATTAAAGCCGCGAGACCATGCAATGCGTCGTGATTTTGGTGTACGGGCCGAAAATGAGATTGATCTCGATGCTGATTTTCATCGCAAAATTTTGTTCAGTGATGAGGCTCATTTTTGGTTGAATGGCTACGTCAACAAGCAAAATTGCCTCATTTGGAGTGAAGAGAATCCACATGAGACCCTTGAGACGCCATTACATCCACAAAAACTGACTGTTTGGTGTGCTCTATGGGCTGGTGGAGTCATTGGGCCATACTTCTTCCGAAATAATGCTGGAGAGTCAGTTACCGTTAATGGAGACCGGTATAGAGCCATGATAACCGACTATTTTGTTCCCGAATTGGATGGCATGAATGTGGATGAGTTGTGGTTCCAACAAGACGGCGCTACATGTCACACAGCGCACGTCACAATCAATTTATTGAAGGAAACATTCGATGAGCGCATAATTTCGCGGAATGGACCTGTCAATTGGCCACCAAGATCGTGTGATTTGACACCATTGGATTATTTTCTTTGGGGATATGTGAAGTCGCTCGTCTACGCCAACAAACCAGAAACGTTAGGGGACTTGGAAGCCAACATTCGTGGCGTTATTGCCGACATACGGCCCCATATGCTCGAAAAAGTGGTTCAAAATTGGACCTGTAGAATTGGCTTTATTCGAGCCAGCCGCGGCGGCCACATCCCCGAAATCATATTTAAACATTAATGGCATAAAATTATCCTTCCAATAAAGCCAAATTGATGGACATTAAAACGATTTTCTTGTGTTTTATTTCAATTCGAAGCTCTATACCTCTAAAAAAACACCCTGTATTTGGTAAAAATAAAACAAAATTAAAGAATCTTCTACAGACGATGCATACAAATAGCTACAGTAAGTACTCTTAAACTTCTGAAATAAATTTACTCTAAAGATTGGCTTTAAACATTTTTTAAGATTGTTGAATTATTTTTTAAAAAAAAATTTACTGAAAATTTGGCTTTATGCCACAATGGCCGTAGTAGTCTGAGTAGTCATTTTGTATACAGTTTTTTTACAAAAGTCGCATTCCATTAAAACCACATTTTCAGTTACTCGCACAAATATCGCATGGCAGTTACCCCTTTAAAAGAACATTGAACATTTTACGATTTTACAAAATACTTTTGTGAAAAATTCATGACTTGTAATAAAGTGTGCCTTGGGGGCTAGTTTTCACAAAAACTCATGAACACCACACAGTCATGTGTACACATGCACATTTACATAGGTACCATCACAACTGCTCATAAAGTTGCAAGTGCTGTAAGTAAACAAAAAAGGAACTTATTGTCGTTACAAGAGTCAACTTAAATTGATAGGCAGACACAAGAAGAAAGAACCATATGGGAGGCGAAAGAAGCATATGTATTTGCATATGGATGTTATTAGTATTTAAAGGATTTTGTTATTGACATTTTTAGTGACATTTGATGTGCTACTCCTCACAATTTAATGATTATTGAGTATAGACGCGCCATTTTAATGTCGCTTAAAAAAAAATATTAACTTGATAAAAGAACATGTTATAATTTCATACCAAGTGGTGTATGAATGAAACTTTCAGATCAGATCACATTTTACCACTAGTTTCCCAATTCAACAATTTTCCACTTTTATTGCAAATTAATCCAATTACAAGTTAAGACAACTCAGCAAAATCTGTTCTAACACCTTGGAGATAAAAAAAAATTATCCCCACTTTAGTGCGAAAATCCTGCTAAGCCCATAATGGAAGCGTAAATTAATAAAACTTGCGAAAACGTAAAATTATTGCAGCAATCCCTAAAAATATGTTACAAAAAGTAAAAGTGCAAAAATTTAAACAGCTTAAAGTAATAAGAAGCACTAAATAGAAGACGAAGAAAATACATAAAGTGCAAAAGAAGAAATGGGGCAAAAATCTGACGTCCAAGTAAAGCAGCGCAAAGGTTAAGCTTAAACTTAATTAAAACCCATGCTACAAGTTAGTTGCGCGCACAAAATGCTACTCTAGAGGGATGTTGTTGATGATAATGATGATGTTTGTGCAAGTGAAAGATGAAGCCAAAGCCTTAACATCAAGGAGCAAGCTATAATCAATAATCAAAATTATGAAGCTTAAATTAATGTTACAGGTTACCTTGTTAGCGAATGACATACAACAAGCAACTACTATGTGTGTAGCATATTTACAGGCGTGCTGTGGAGTTGAATTTTCCCCAAGGGTGCTAAGCGTATTATACAATAAGCAATTTGCTTACATCTTCAACATATTTTATACATCAATACTTTAGTTAATTTAATAAACACAATCTATTCGAACAGACAGACAAACAGATAAAATATGATATAACAGACTTGTGCCTAATAAGGAACGTAACCGATGTAAATATCATTAATTTTAATAGTATTTTTTTTTTTGGTCAAAAATTACGTTCATTTTACTACAATGTACATAATCGTATTTGTTTTTTTTTTTCATGAAAAATTCATGATGTTTCATGTTTCATGATTTAAACTTTTTTTTCTGTTATATGTAGGGGAGAGTGGGGAGTTTTGAAGCATGGGGAGTTGCGAAGCACGACTATAGATGCCACTTAAAAGTGATTCCTAGTTTAAATGCCTAGTTTAAAAATTTTCTTAACCCTAATTCTCAATTTTTCCTAGCACTTGAACCGATAGCATACTTTGTACTATTTTCTCAGAGAGCGGGTTCGTAATCACGCTCGAAAAGTTTTATTGAGCAGTCGCGTGTGGTACATTATGACGAACATTTTTTGAGTGAATTAATAAGGTTAGTATGCAAAATAATCAGCAATTATAAGTCTCTTAATGTGCAAAAGGATTGATGCAAAAATTTTTTATGGGTCACTCACGCGGTCGGAATTAATAAAAAGTAACAAATGGGGAGTAATGAAGCACATTAAATGGGGAGATGTGAAGCACGGCTAATATGTCCCAATTGGATGAAGTTGCACTCTAAAGTGGAGTTTTATGATATTGTCACTATAGCTGAACAATGTCTTAATGCGACTGCAACACCCAAGAATATAAAAAAGGATTCGAAGTGACAGGCATTTGCGAATACAATCCTGGTATTTTTTCTGCTAAAGATTTTGTTGCGGCTACACATGTGTCCATTGCAAATCGGAATAGTTCATATTTTTTTTCTTGAAATTTTTATTGTTCCCATTTTGTACATATATTGTACCTAGTGTATACAATAGTCATTTTTCGTCGTCCCAATAAAGAATTTCCCACAAATAATGTTATTTTCTGTATTCTTCACTCGTGCTTCACAACTCCCCACGATTTCAAAAAACGTGAAACAACAGTTTTCCAGGCCAACGAACAAAACTTGTAGAAAAAAAAATATTTTATGCGAATCCTTGAACAAGGAAGTATTTCTTGAAATGCTTGAAAGATTTAATTCGGCTGAATGTAAAAAAAAACTATATTTTGGTAGTTAGAGCCATCAGAAAAAGCGTGCTTCAAAACTCCCCACTCTCCCCTAATATTTAGTACCAAAATTCGATTTTTCCATATAAAAAATGTGAACAATTAAAATTCAAGGACCAATTTTTTTTTGTAACTTTTCATATTTTTTTTTAACTTAATGCAATTTTGACTATGTCTCCCTTTGAATTTTAATTGTTCCTCCCTGAATATTAATTCCAAATAGTCTTAACTTCAAGAAAAACCATGTTTGAAGGGTTTGCTAAAAAAAAAATCCAAACCATATCCGGTCTAAGATGACAATCCAGATATTAGGTCATGTATGAAAGTATTCAACCTAAATATAGATGACTGCAAGCAAGATGATGGAATTGGTGCGAGATTTATTGTTCTAAACTTCAAGTCTTAGAAGTCATTATAAGCAACCCACCAACTCTAGTACCGTACAGGTGGAGATAAATTGTAGGAATGGAAATAAGTATTAGCTATAATGAGATTCTATTTGCTACGAGCTCTCTAAAATTAATATTTTGAGCTACTGAATAAAACCATAGTTATACTAGCAACCCATCATTTTTATTATGAACATATGAATAAAAACCTGCTCTCTTATCATGGGAACGTCAATCACATAACGAATAGAAATCAAAATATGTTGTATCTCTAAGAGTACCATTTCAGTTTAGGTCTAATATCCTATAACTGATTTATAAACTACAACAAATACAATGAGAGCGAAATGCTGAAACATATTAATTTACTTTGTATATCCTTACATTAAGTACAAGAACTAAAACTGTTCAAAACTTATTGAAAACAATGATAACAATAATGAATACAGCCCTGGATATTCTTTTGAGAAGCTTTGTGTTGCACTTTCCTTATTTGTTGCTTGTCATTCATCCACCTTAAAATTGTCTTGTCATATAATCAGCTTATATTTTATATATATTTGATAAGTAAATGTCAATGTCATTAAAGACGACTTTGTATTGACAGGAGCTTATCACGTGGCCACAATAACATCGTTACAATCTCTACAGCAGAATATTCAATATTTGATGCCAATGTGGATGCCAAGCATTCAGCAGTTCAAAGGAAACAGAAAACAAGCAAGCCTAAAAGTTTATTAATACAAATGTTATATTGATGATTTATCAAAGGAAGCAGTATCACCATCCTTATTATAACAAATAATTTTATATCTTCCAATAAATGATGCAGCCTTAGCATCGTTATTGTTATAAGACTATATGACTTCTACAGTTGTTTTTATTGCTTTAGTGACATTGATTTCCTTAGTTAAGTCTATTTATTATTATCTCAGTAAATTTAATAAATAAATACTAAATATATGTAGCTACTGATTGGATTTCACATCGCTCAGTCAATCAGTTTTAATTATGAATATTTGATTATTGGTTATTATTAATGTTTTGTTGTATATGATATCATTGATGATAATTTCAAATTCGTTATACGTATTTATTGTTTGAAACAAGTAAGTCTTTATTATTTCACATGTAATTTAACTTGTCAATTGAACATAATTTTGTGATGCTAAATCCTAAATCATAATAATTCTATATTTGAATGAAAAAAAAATGCGTTCGTCTTAGTCATAAGTCAGCAAAATTCTACCTAAGAATAAAAATGTATGAAAACCCTAATGAATTATTCCGACAGAAAAAGAAGGTTACTTTAAAAAGTAGGAAAACGATTTTTGCTCATTTACTTGAAAAGTGTAAATCAAATCAAAATATTTGCTTAACTCAAAATTTTAGAAAAGAGAAAAAAATGAAAACATCTTTAGCAAATAGTATCATCTATAATGAGACCAAATCGAGTTTTTTGTTTCAAAAATTAGGTGGAAATCTTGTCGGAAATAAATAATTTTATTTTAAAACAAAAGCCAACTAAAAGATCGAATTCAAAAAAAAAAAAAAATGTTACTTTTTATAAACAGGTAAAACAAAAATGTTTTTTAAATAGTTGTTAAATACTGATAAAAAAAATATCTAATCAAAAAATATTTATTAATATTTAAATGACTTCAGATTATTTTTAACTTATCAAAATTTTCTGAAAATTTTTAGCTCTTGAGTTAATGATCAACATTTTACCTTTTATCACTTTTTATCTCCTAAACCAGTGAAGGGCACTTAGTGGCTCTATTTGCTCACATTGCTCTAACCGTTATTCGATGCACAAGCAAGCAAAAAAGAATTCGCAGAGTTCAACACTATCGAGGCACAAAATTCGCAGAATTTCAACGCTATCGAGGCACAGCGTTGACTTGAATTCAAATGAAAACAAAAACAAAACACAAAGGCATAAATGACGGCGCCGCATTGTGTCTTGACGAATGTAGCAATTGTTTTTGTTTGTAGTGTAATTTGGTTTTTTTTTGTGATAATGGCAATTTTGGAAATGAAAGTAAAAAAAACTTTAAGATTTCGTTTGTTGTTGCTTGATGTTGTTGTTTTGCTCTTTTGTTAGATTTTTGTGCCCACCGCTGTCCTAAACTATTAATCTATTCGGAATAATTTCTTTTTGTTATTGTAATTTTCTACATTATATTTTTTTTGACTTAACAAAAAACCAAATTGTTACAATAAAAAATAGTTTTCTGAAAATTTTGACCAATCTTAAGAACATTTTACTGAATGCGACTTTTATTAAAAATTGATAGTTTTGGAGAACAAACTGATGAAAGGTGAAATTTTGATTAAATATTTTTTAATCACTAACGCAAAAAACTGAAACTTTCAGAAAATTTTTGTAATCCAGAAATGATCTGAGCAGGCCCAGATTTACCATACAGGCAGAGTAGGATCGTGCCTAGGGTGGCAATAAATAAAGGGCGGCAAATATTGGCGGAAACTTTGAAAAATAGTTTTATTCGTGGAAATTAAATTTCCCGCATAATTTCGTTGGCACGCGTACCAACATCAGAAGTGAAAAATATCATTGTAACTGAACACTGATGATCGATTATCAACGTCATTGTTAATTTACTGTTATCATTTAACGCTGCGTTTTGTCATGAGTGACAACCTTGAAAGATTCAGCTGGGCTGAGTACTGCAAACTAATGGCAGAAAAATCGAAGAAAAATGAAAAGATCTTAGCAAAAACTCCAAGGTTAACTACATTCTTCAAAAAAAACAAATTTCTAATTAGTTGAAGAAGAAACTTCGAGAGTTTATAATGATCTAGAAGGTATTGTTGTCATTTATTTATTCGGTTTATTCATCAGCTGACTTATAGATTGACTTAGCAAAATGATCATATATTTATAATAAGAAATATATATTGCATTGAAATATAAATCTAGCTTTTACGCAGAAATCATTGAAAAAACCTCAAAAATAACAAAATGCTCTATATACCCATGTACTTAGTTGGAAATCAATAAAATGTTTTATAAACTGACAGCGAAAAAAATTTTGAAAAAATTCGTGGGAACTCGTAGATAAAGTATTTCAGAGTCTAATTAAATTTGTGAGGCAATTTTCGCAACTGCCTAGGGGTGGCAAATTTTTGAATCCGGGCCTAGCTCTGAGTCATTTGAGCTATGCATTGAAACCAAAAACAATGTTTTTTGATAATTTTTTTTAATATTTTACAAAATAAATATGAATTTTTTTTTTGGTTTTTATCAAAAAACAAACTGTTTTTTATATTTTTTGAAATTCAGTCTCCGACGATTTGTTGGAAGTTTGATTAATTTTAATTTGAAAAGCTTATTTTATATCCGACAAGATTTGCAGTCCCTAGAAATTTATGTACCAAAATACTCGAAAACGCGCTTTTTCGAAATTTGCCTTAAGAACCCAACCCAATTTATGGCCGATATATTCAATTTGTCAGTTTTTTCTCTTAATTTTCTTGAAAAAAAAAATCCTCAAATTAAAATATATGTATGTATGTTTTAATAGAAATTAAAGATCGATGTCAATTTCGGACACCTTGTTGTACACAAAATTTACAATCTGCTTCCCAATTACATCTTCAAAATGTCGATAATTGTTTACGCACATTGAAGCACATATGTACATATGATGATGTTTAAATAAGATTGCTGTTCCCATTTAAGCCCTTCCGTCCAGATGGTTAGAATGTCTTTAGATTTTAATCACGAAAGAAAGTTCTTTCTCTTTTGATATTTCCCTTCTGTTCAGTATTCTTGAAATAATAGTCTCTTGTTTTTCTTATATTTTTCTGCTTCAAAAGTTACAAACTGAGTACAACTTTCGACATATTCATTACCAAACATGTCACACATTGCCATAATCCTTTGCAATTTCTAGCTGTTAATCTAATGTTACAAATGTACGCTACGAAAAACTTTTAAATTGAGTCATTATTTGAGAATGTGTAAAGAATTTAAAAAGTAATAAAATAAAAAACTTCAACTCGAACTACATGTGTACATCTTTCTCACATACACTGAACTGAATATTTTGCAACTTTTTTTGTTATCAATGTTATTTCAAGTTTAAAAATAAGAAAACTTTTAAGCTTAACGCAAACTTTCTAGTGCATACAATAGAAAAATGAAAAGAAAATAAGAACTGCTGTTGAATTTTTCAGCCAGCACTTTTAAATGTTATTACAGATTTACCAACTTAAACAGAGTCTGCAAAAGTTTGAAAGCACACAATGAAACAGTTCAAGTCTTAAATTTGTTAAACAAATTTTGGCAAAAAAACATGAGAAAACAATTGCGCAATTGTCAAATAAAAAAAAAAAATAATGTTTACTTTTTCAGTTAAATTTTGTGTTGAATTCATAGCTGAATTAAAATTATTTGCGAGAGTATACGTAACGGTGGTTTTTGACACTTCGTCACATGAATTGTTATACATATATCCCACATACCATTTTGATCAAAAATTAATTATTAATATATATTCTTTTTAAAAGCACCATCTATTGAGGATAGCAGGCTTACAACTGGGGTGATTTGTTTCTTTATAATCGATGTGAATATTTGTTTGTTCATGGTGTATCGAATTAGTGTTGCTTATTGTTGATACCTTATTTGCTTATTTTAACATCGACACTCATTGCTTTCAAAATGTTCTGGGATATGAAATATTAGACGTTGCGGAAATCACCAACTAAGTATGCATGCTGTCAACAATAGAGTTATGTCGAGGCTCCATAAGGAGATGATTTAGTTATATAAAAATTTTAGCTCAAATTGCTTATCTTTTATGCGGTTAATGAAGTTTTAAGTCACACGATAAATTTGGCAAAAAACTCAAATTTAGACTCATTTAAGTTTTTGTTTTGTTTTGTTTGAAATTTATGAAACAAAATGTCATCAGAGTTAAAATAGAACTTTACTGCCTGTATGTTCTCTGAATGTTTGAAAAATTTTCAACTGAAATAACACTTTTCATTGAGATAACTTTTTTCTGTTTAAATTTAAAAAAAAATAAATGAAAAAAAAAAATATAAAAAATATTAAAAACACCGAAACTTTCAAGTTAAATTCAAATTGTCATTAAAGATTAAAATTGAAATTAATTTTTTTTAAGATTTACTAATATCTTACATTTTTTGTTTCACAACTTGAAAAAAATATTATAAAGAAATATATAATTTTTTTTTTTTTTTTTCATATACTTATGGTAAGTCATAAACTAGCTGAATAGTACTTTAAAAATCGGAGGCCTTAAGTTCTAACTTCATTTGTTTTGGCAGAAATTGCACAATTCACAGTTTAATTGGTTTGTGAATTCAGATGTTCAGTACATATTTAGTAAAGGCCACAACAATAAAATAACTATTTGCATAGTTTTTGGCAGTCGTGTTTTATTTTTATGCTATTTATTACCATACTAAATTTTATAAGCTTACTCAAGTAATAGCCCTTTGGAACAATCCATAACCTTGTTGTGTTTATGCCAAATTAAATGACATTGTGGAAAACAATGAACATAAATAAATTTCATTAAATAAATGAAAGCCACAGGAAAAACTATGTCCATATAGATGTCAGTTTTATTGATAAACAAGGCTAAATGTTTAAAATTAATTTCAAAACAAAACCTAAGCAACTAAGAGGAAAGACAGGTTTCAACGCAATATTATCATTTTCACCGATGTAGTACAAAAAAACACAAAAATGTGTAAATAAATGATGGTCGATATTTGCCAAATTAAAACATTGAATTCGCTATTGTTCAGTTTGTATGTATTTGATGTCAATCAGTTGCTTATCCATCCATCTAAAGTATAAAATTTTTCCGTTAAAATAAACTACGCTTCCACCATTTTAATTACAATGCAACAAATCGCAACATTAAATTTAAACTAAGCTACATTTTTATTGTGACAAAAAAATCATAGCATACATTTAGGAGTAGTTAAAGCTAGCACGCGTAAGTATGAGTACACGTAAATAATTGATTGATTTCAACGAAATGTGATAAATACAAAACACACAACAATGGGACTGAACTACCATACAGGTTCGGACTAAAGATGCTACCGCCCTAAGAAAAGTCCTAACCATTTTGTGAAGAATCAATACTGGGCCCTCAGGCGAACGAAGAAAATTTTGTTTGTTCTTACATTGATGAGCAAAAAATAATTTGGTCTTATTTTTAGAATAAGTAACTGATGATCACACAATAACAATAATTCGTTGAGCGCTGGGTTTGTCTCTCGAGAACTAATATTGATAAAAAAAAAAGAAAAATGCAGTCTATCGATCAAAAATTTTTCATCCCACTTATGTCTACTGGTCTAAGCTGCAGCTCAGTTAGCCTATTAGTGAATCCGCCACTGACTGTATGGGTGTATGTAGATAAGTATATGGTCTGCTGTGCAACAATCAAACTGTCTGTCCAACTGTCTAGTAGTCTTTTTATCTACCTCTCTGCTCATCAGCACAGAGTGACAGTGTGACCGTGTTTCTCACTCTGTCACTCTCTTTTCTTCCTACTCGCTTTTACGTTGCCCATAAGCTTTGCTTATTTGTGGTCGCTTTGTGCGTTTGCATTTTCGCATTGATGCTGAAATATTTCGTTGCCATCATCATTATTGTCATTCGTTATACTTCAACTAAAAAAAGGTGTCTCCCAAGCAGAAATCACATATTGTGCTTAATAAAATTAAAAACGTAATACTTACTTGATGAGTGAAAGTAAGTTATGAAGAAACAAAGCTGAAGAAACGCTTGAGCTAGCTGCTCAGAGATTACTAACGGCTGTTGTTCTATCTCTCTCTTTCTCTGAGAAGGTTGCGGGTTAATGACTCAAGGCCTGAACCCATAGAGTCCGTCAAGTCCGTTGCGTCAAAGTTTACAACTGACAACCAAGATGAAATCTATTGGCTTGTATGAAGAGCGTCCCATAAGAAATTTATCCGTCAACGCAACGGATGAAGTTGGGCAACTTTCAACTTTTGACGTACGTTGAATACTTTGACAACTGTGGGCTTGTGTCAAACAAAAAAACAAAAGAAAATGAAAACTGTTTTGTGAAATACATAAAGTGAATTAAATTGAGAATAAATAAATTAAAAATAATAAAGCCGAAATCGAACAAAAACTAAACATGGAGGAGAAACTGATTGAGATGGTGAAAATGTATGACTGCATTTTCAATATAAGCTCGCGAGTTTACCGCAACAAACTCGCAAAAGAAAAAGCTTGGACAACGGTGGCAGCTGCAGTTGGTGCTAGTGGTAAAATTTGTGATTTTTATTATGTATAATTTTTGCTTCATATTCTTTTATTTGCAGTGGAACAATGTCAGAGCTGTTGGCGATCGCTTCGCGATAGGTTTGTAAAGGAATTAGCAGGCATGAAGCCAAAATCTGGAGCTGCAGCGGGGTATCGGACTAGTTGGCGATACATTGATGGAATGCAGTTTTTTTTCGAAAACGTCCTCAAGCATTCCCGTAATCGAAACTTTTGTTTAAATTTAGTTTTTAATAATTAAAATTCGAAAATTCTTTATTTCGGCTTCTTTCTGTTTGCGATTTGTGGGCGATTGAAAATATTATTATATTATATAATAATTGTGATATATTTGCACATTCTATTAGTTTAATGTTAGTTACGATATAAGAATGTTAATATAGCACAACACTGATTATGTTATGCTACCACTTGTCAATCTATTATTATAAGCATGCACATTTGGAATAAAGTCAGTTGCTAAGTGAACTCTGAATATCGTGTTTGTATTATGATACATATCATAAATGGCGACGAGTAAAATAAAAAAGTAAACTTATTGAACTTATGTAATTACATAAAACGCGTGTATTGTAAAGTGATTTAATAAATCAAAAGAATATTTATTAATAAAACAATTGATAAATAAAACAATTGATATAAAAAAAAAATAATAATAAAACAAAAACAAAAAAAAAGAAAAAAAACAACTTAAAAAAAAGAAATGATAAATCGGCGAATGCAAGACTATTAATACATTAATATATTAATTACATAATCATGCCAAATTCACCAGAGAGTAATGCTGGCAGTGGTACAGTTACCATATTTCAAGCAAATAGTGTGGCTGAATTTCTACCACAGAGTGAATCATGGACTCTCTATAGAGAAAAATTAGAAATACATTTTTGCGAAATTGGATGCATAGATGATAACGTAAAAAAGGCGATCTTGTTAAAATCTATAGGCGCTGCACCGTATGCAGTTTTACACAGTCTTTGCAGCCCAAATTCGCCAGTAAGTAAAAGCTATAAAGATCTATGTGAAATGATGACTGCGCAATATACTCCACCGACAATAGTGTTCCGCGAGAGAAAAAACTTTTATACCTCTATGAAGAGAAGTGAAGAAACCGTTTCGGAGTGGTATGCTAGAGTCAAACAACTTGCTTTGTACTGCAAGTTCGGATCGAACCTCAATGCTTTCGTTCTTGATCGTTTCGTGATGGGTTTGCCAGACAAAATATTCGAGCGAATTTGTGAAGAAGACGAGAAGCTGACCTTAGAAGATGCACTTCGTAAATCTCTAATAATGGAATTGAAATTGACGAAAAACAGCGAACAACAGAGTGTCAATTATGTTAAAAATTATAAACGTAATGCTTACAAAAATAAATCAACGTATGGGAACCAGCAAAGCAATAACAGCCATAAAAACTACGACAGCAACAACAACAACAGCGGCGGTAGAATGCATAATAATAATAGCAGCAGAGTCCAAAATCAAAAGCATGCAACTCAAAAGAAAGCTGAACCATGTAACCATTGTGGATGGCGGAACCACCTGTCTAATCAGTGCCGATACAAAAGCAGCAGATGTCATCAATGTGGAAGAATCGGACATTTATCAACTGTATGCCGTATAAAAAAAACTGTGAATTATGTATCTGAATCAGATAAATCAAATAGTTCTAGCTTAGATGATTTACAAAATTTTTCTATTTACAGTGTTACTGGTGGGAGTTCATCTGCTATGTATACCGTTTCAGTGGTTTTTGATGGAATGCCGCTAAATATTGCTTGTGACACTGGAGCGCCATGCAGTTTGATATCATCCTCATTATTTGAAAAATTAACAACAAATGTGAGTTTAAGTAGTTGCAAATCAATGTATTTGGATTATGGTGGAAATAGTATAAAAGTGTTAGGTGAATATGAAGCCACTATAGAGCATAAAGGTGATAGAAAGAAAGTTAGTGTAGTTGTTACAAATACTGACAATCCGCCTTTACTTGGTAGGAATTTTCTACGAAAATTTAATTATGATTTAAAACAAGTGAATGCGATAGTCAATATAAATCAATACGCGATGATAGGTGAGCAAATTAAAAATGAATTTGCTGAGGTTTTTGATGACGGTCTTGGTGAATATAAATTAGCAAAGATAAATATAGCTATGTCGAAAGATGCCAAGCCAATTTTTTTTAAGCCGCGTTCACTTCCTATAGCTTGGAAAGACAAAATAGAAAAGAATTTGCGTGAGTTAATTCAAAAGGGTGTTCTAGAACCTGTTGACCATTCTGAATGGGGAACTCCGTTGGTACCAATTTTAAAGCCCAATGGTGAGTTTAGGATATGTGGCGACTATAAAGTTACCATTAACCAACATGTTTTGGATTTTAAGTATCCACTGCCACTTATCGACGAAATTTTCGCTTCATTGCAAGGAGGTCAGCTTTTTACTAAATTGGATTTATCCAACGCATATAATCAACTAGTACTTGACGATGAGTCTCAATTGTTGTGTACATGGTCTACACACATAGGAACCTTAAAGATGAAACGCTTGCCGTTTGGCATAAAAATAGCAGCATCAATTTTCCAAAAAGTTATGGAAAATTTATTAAGAAATATACCGTTTGTTGTTGTATATCAAGATGATATTACTATCACAGGCGTAGATATGGCTCAACATATTAAAACATTAAAACTTGTTTTAGAAAAATTAAATCAGGCCGGTTTAAAACTGAATCGAGCTAAGTGTGCGTTCTTTCAGGAAAAAATTTCGTATTTAGGCTTCACAATTGACAGGTCCGGTCTAAGCAAAAATAACGATAGAATTCGTTCCGTTCTCGACGCACCTGTCCCCGAAAATGTTTCTGAAGTCAGAGCATTTTTAGGGATGGTCAATTATTACTCTAAATTTATTAATAAATTTGCGGATAAGATGTCACCGTTGTACAAATTATTACAAAAAGACATTGAATTTGATTGGACAAAAATGTGTCAAAAATCGTATGACGATATAAAAGCAGATATTGCATCAGATCAGGTTCTGGTGCACTTTAATCCAAAATTGCCGATCATTCTCACTACTGATGCCTCGAACAATGCTGTAGCAGGTATTTTATCACACAAACTCTCTGACGGTTCTGTCAAACCAGTAGCTTTTATTTCTAGAGCGTTATCGTCAACAGAGAAAAACTACAGCACACTTGAGAAAGAAGCCCTTGCCATTTTGTTCTGCGTTACAAAATTGAAACAATACTTAATAGGTAATCATTTCACTTTGAAAAGTGATCACAAGCCCCTCCTTTCAATTTTTGGTGAGAAGAAAGGCTTACCAATTATGGCGTCAGCGAGAATGCAAAGATGGGCATTTATTCTTTCGGGATTTGATTACATAATCGAATATATTAAAGGCAAGTCAAATTATGCGGATCATTTATCCCGTATTCCTCAAGTTAAAAAGACGCGATCTAAGGATGATCAGACTTATGTCCAATTTTTGATGAGTGAAAATTCGTTGAGCTTAGATTTTAAGGACATAGCTAGAGAATCTAGGCGTGATTTAATTTTATCAAAACTATGCGAAGCAGTTAAAAAAGGAAATGTTAATGGATTGAAAGGCGATGAATTTTTTCCGTTTATTCAAAAAGATTTGGAATTGTCTGTGGATCAGGATTGTGTACTTTGGGGATATAGAGTCGTGATACCGCAAAAATTAAGAAAACAGATACTTGATCACTTACACGAATCACACTTAGGAATTGTGAAAACTAAGGCTTTAGCTAGGTCTTACGTTTGGTGGCCAAAGATAAACAGTGACATAGAAAAGCTGATCAAGAATTGTAATTCTTGTCAAAAACTCTTACCAAGTCCTGAGAAAAGTATTTTAATTCCCTGGACACCCACATATTCAAACTGGAATCGTATCCACATTGACTTTGCCGGTCCAATAAAAAACTATTTTCTTTTTATTTTGATAGACTCTCATTCAAAATGGGTTGAAGTCTTCAAAACCAAGGACATGACGTCCTGTTTTGTAATTTCAAAATTAAGGGAAACGTTTTGCCGCTATGGCATTCCTAATACCATTGTGAGTGACAATGGTAGACAATTTGTCTCGGACGAATTTAAAAATTTTGTTTACATGAACAAAATTAAACACATTCTTACGGCACCAGGTCATCCAGCTACAAATGGCCAAGCTGAAATTTTTGTAAAAGTTTTAAAAAAGTCTTTGTACGCGAATTTGAACAATAATAGTGATATGAATTTTGATGTGGTACTTAACAGATTTTTAATGGATTACCGCAACACAATTCATTCTTCTACTAAGGAGACTCCTGCAAAATTGTTTTTAGGAAGATCTGCGCGTACGAGATTCGATCTTTTAAAGCCTCCCTTAGTGAAAGAGGAAATCTCGAATAGTCAACAGAGAAATATTCTTAATCACAGAGGAAAAAGAAATGTTAAATTTAATACAGGCCAAAAAGTATTCATAAGTGATTATAGGAACCCAAATAAAACTAGCTGGTCACCTGCTATAATTCAAGAAAAAGTAGGTCCACTTATGTATAAATGCGCTTTATCGCACAACAATAGACTTTTATTGAGACACCTTAACCAAATTAGGCCCGGAGTACCTGAAGCTGCGACTTCAAGTAATGAAAATGATATCACACCGCATCGAGATATCAGTAACGAAGAACGCGCCGAAAGTTGTAGTCTTAGAAACGAGTCAGATACGAGCGCACATGATGAACATCCACCACCAACACCTACTGGTAGCTATAATCAATTTGATGAGAATGAAATTGTTTCAAAAAGAATTTTACGACCACGTAAAGATGGAAAAGCCACTATTTTAAACTAATACATAAATAAATGAATAATTAATAAGAATATGTATAGCATACAATGAATTGCATATAATGAATTAATTATCTAAAATACATAACAATTATTTTTACTCTTATTTTCATACATATTTGAAACATGTAATACTATTACTTTTAGGAATCAAAGTGAACTATATTGAACTTATTTTTATTTATGATTATTTTATAATATAAACTTTAGGAAGAGCGTGTGATATATTTGCACATTCTATTAGTTTAATGTTAGTTACGATATAAGAATGTTAATATAGCACAACACTGATTATGTTATGCTACCACTTGTCAATCTATTATTATAAGCATGCACATTTGGAATAAAGTCAGTTGCTAAGTGAACTCTGAATATCGTGTTTGTATTATGATACATATCAATAATAATACTTATATGTATGTATATAATAAAACATTACATGTAATTTTTGATTGACGTTTGAATTTGAATGCTAACGTATTGATTGGGTCACTTCCTTCCGTTACTTCCGTTGTGTCAGTTGTAAACTTTGACGCAACGGACTTTACATACTCTATGGGTTGAGGTCTTCAGACAGACTGAAACTGAGCCCCACAGATTGCCGTTGAGAGTAGTACGGTGTTGGCGCTAAACTTATTTCATTCCTTTAAGGCCATAAGAAAATGTTTTTTTTAGAACTTCAGAAAAACTTTGCGCCATTAAGTCTGTGCAACATAATACTTTTTAGATGCTTTCTGGCATTGAGTATTCCTTGCTGCAAAAACGAAAGAAACTGGTACCTGGGTTTTCTCATTTTATGTTGTAGGTAATATTTGACTAGTCAATGGTGTACCAAAATTTTTTTCGCTGTTCTAACAGTTACTGCGCTAAGCTTTTCCAAAAATGTTTAACAATAAAAGCATAGTTTTTGGAAGATTTTTATCTCTTTAATTATGAACTCTACTTAAAAAAAACCGAATGTTTTGCCTCATTTTTAGAAATTTTCACTTTTTTATAAAATCCTAAGTTCGATCTGTATGATTTTAAATTGAGTCAAAAACAAGGAAAGTAATTTAAAATGTTTATTATATTGTTATTATTATTATTATTATTAATAATAAATTGATGTCCTGAAGAAGAGAACAAGTATTTCTCAAAATTTCGGCCCCACAAAAAAATTTTAAATTATTTTTCTTATTTGTTACGTTTTAATCTTCTTTGGGATAAATGATATATTGAGTTAAAGTGAAAATTAAGCTTGTAGTCAAATATCTTGGTTTTTAATTTTTTTAGACTTTACTAAGAACAAAACTAAATGTATCAAAACCAAAATGGGATCACATCATACAATTTGAATAAATAAAGGGTTGCATTTTTTTATTCTTCAAAATACCGTGTTTTTCGTAACTACATCCCCAGTAAATTCATGTTTCTCCAATTCGATTTTGCATTTCAAAAATTTGTGTACACAAAAAAAGTCAACTGAAAGTGCCTGGCTAAAAATTTGATCTACTCTCTATTTGTAATGTATTTCGAAATGCCTTGTAATCCAGTAGTCGGATGATTAATTTTTATTTATTCATCCGATAGTTAAAGTTTTTTTAACAGAAATAAGTTTATCATCCGGCTATCGAACGAATAAAGAAAAATTTAAGTGCCTGACTACATATCATATCTTCATTGCCGCATACTGTCACAATGTCAACCAAAATTAATACTTGATTTTAATGATAGCTCCCTAGAATTCCTTCCTTGTAAAAGTATGTATGTAGCAAGTACTGGTAACATTTGGTGTTGTTGTTATTTCACAAACATATTTTGCATATTTTCACAACAATTGTTTTTCCGGAATATTTTTGTACTACTCTTCTATTTACTACTACTACTGCTGCTACTCTATTCCTCCTACCCTCACGCTTATCCCCTGTCCTGTTACATTTTTGTATGCATCCTTAATGCCCGTTTTTAATCCTTGACGACTCATGTTGTGTTTTATTTTTTTTTTTTTTGTTTTTGTCCAACAATTTTTGTTGCCATGGTTTATCTCTGTTGGTCCAGACTGTGTGGCGATCATTTGTTGCTATGATAATGGTATTTGTTGTTGTTTTTGACACTGTTTGTTGTTATTGTTGGCACATGCTTTTTGCATACTTTTTTTTAATGGACTTTTAAAATATTTAATCGCTTTGTAATATTTTAATGTAAGATGTGGGATTATGCATTATGTTTCATATGTATGCCCATAAAAATCAATGACATGCTTTTAGGCTTTTGTGCGAAAAAATATTAAATATCATTTGACTATAAATTTATTGAAAAAAAAAAAAAACTGTTTGGTTCAATTAAAGCATACATAAAATCGATTTTTTTTTTAATTAATTATTTTCCAAAACAAGCACAATTTCATTAATTTAAATTTCTTTACACTTTCATACATTTAGGCATTCAACTTTTGTTAAGCGATTAACTTACCCAGCCAACATTTGGAAGATTGCTGAATTTCTCCAGTCGATAAAGAGTTGAATTTTTTATTATGTTCAACTTAGTTTTATTTATAAAATGTTACTTAATGAATTTATGTTGTTTCAAACTACAAATGGTTACTTCATACTTCACTTTAGTGATTTCTAACCCAAAGGATAGAGCATATGAGATTTAATGTATGCAATTTGGTGTAAAATGTTTTAATTAAATTATTGGGGTGAAGGCCAAGTAGTTTTAAGGTAATACACTAATAAGTAGTAATAAGTCTCCGATCAGTGGCGTTTCAAGGACATTTTTTATTTTCCCATATTCTGTCCGCCCGTTCGAAATAATAAAGCACACACCAAGTAGTATAATTTGGCAAAACACGATTAGTTCTCTGCTTTGCTGGGATCATACCTTGGTACTACCGTGGATATATCATGGACAATCAGCGTTTTCGGATGAAAAGTCTCAGAAGATTCCCGAATGCCTTAAAGTATATTCGAAAGTTAGATTGTAGTCAGGTCAAATTGGGGTTCAACCTCGGAATAAAAGATTATATGCTGTAAATTTGTACAAATCTTTGTTTTGACATTTTATAAGTAGGTGAAAGTCTTATAGAATATTGTGTACACGAGTTAAATATTCATGGTCAAGGGTCGCGAAAACCAGTTTTTTGTAAATATCTAATTGCTCTTTCTCTGAATAACACTTGGAGTTATTAAAAACCAATGTAACCCAAAAATGCTTTACCTCAAAAACGATGTATAAAATATTGCCCAAGATCAAATTTGTAGAGAATTTGTTATCCAGAGCAAAGAAAACAAAATATTTACAAAAAGCTGGTTTTCGCGACCTTTGGCCTTGAATATCTTCTCTTGGAATTAAAGATTTTGGCTGTACTTATGATTAAATTTTTGAATGAACGAGTTAAGCTAACAATGATCGCATCTGCGATTGAAATGTTTACTGGGAAGCTGCATGCAACATGCTCACACCCTTTGGCGCACGCACAACGACAAACAGCGAAGTTGTCAAATAAATACAAATACAACACGTAGACAGTAATACAAATTTTGTGGGCGTGTTGCTATGTTTGTAGAATTACATTGTATATGCATAGATGACACATGACGTTTAGCATAATGATACCAGCCTAAATGCATGCTACGGAAAATTAAATAACAACGGGTGGTCAAAAGAAAGCAGTAAGAGTAAGGAAAAGTTATAGCAACACATGAGGGGGAGAACATTAATAAACTGGGTTGATTTGCTTGTTATTTGTTAACAAATTTTATGTGTTTACCTTGTTAACGTGATAATTGCAATTATTTGAGTTAAAACCAAAGAATTCAATGTTTATGCTAGGGCTGCGTTGTTAACTGAACTGATAAGAAATATGTGCAAAGGTGAACATGTGTTATTTATTAGATTTTAAGCTGCATTTGACATGCAATTTTATGCTAGAGAATATTTATATTGAGATGTAAATAATCAAATTCAACATGCTTGCACGAACTGCCGTCAAGAGATATTGATTACATGCTCACGCATTAAGAACAATGTCAAGCAGCCTTAAAATTAATTAATTCTGGAAAACTTACGTTTCCGGTTCGTAGTTATAAGTTGAAACTTTGCTTGTACTGCTTCGACTTGTAAGATGTAAGGGCTGTGCCCTTCTGACAAAACATTAGACAATGGTCTTCGACTAAACACCTTTGGGACAGAATGCAAGTTATATGTAAATGCGAAGTACAGAGTTTACAATGATAAGCAAAATTAAGAAAAAAAGTAATTACTTCATGTCTTATTTCATTAAAAAAATTACCAAACATTCAAGATGATTATTCGAACATTTTTGGAAACTTTTTTTTATTTCGGCTCTTGCGATCTAACGAAATTGAGAGAAATACAGACAATAAATTAAGAGACGAAAAACCTCAAAAAAAAAAAAAGATTAGACCAAATCTATCTCAAACCATGCACGCGGATTTTTTTATGTTACGGAATTTGTTGCCGATTAAATATGTTGTTTTTCAAATGATATAAGCGAATTCATATTTCCCCGATTTGATTAAAAAATTTTTTTTACGATGTTATGGCCATTTTAAGTTACGCCTATTTTAGGCTGAAAATTGTTTCAAAAAAGCGGCATTTCCATCCAAATCAAAATAATTCACTTTTGTCTTTTGATACTAATAGAAATTCTTACTTTCTATTAGAATCTTTAAAAAAAAATTCGAATGGTTGGAATATTGGTTATAGCACTTTTTATGAGAAAAAAAAAAAACAAAGCTAATTTTCTGAAAAACCCCACCTTTTTTTCGCTTAAGACTTTATTTTGGTCTTGTTCTAATACAAGAAAGAGATAATATGAGTTAAATGCGCGCTTCAAGACATTTGAGGTGAGGAAAGTTAAAAAAAAGTTCAAATTTTGGTTTCAACCTTGCCAGCCACCTGTGATACTACTACTTTCAGCTTATTTTTAATAATAACATCATTTAGTACCGTTCTTTTTCTTTAAAATAAGATTTCAAGTGGTAATCTGCGATGTTTACTCGCAAAGTTACAGCCATTTGAAGAAGACATGAATTTGATCCCAGGCCACCAAACCAATTTAACCAACCGGTTAACGGTAACCCAAAAGGCGGTAAACCATACGTTGTGGTCTGACAGACCACATAATGTATTTTGAAGGCATAAACTATCAAATCGCGGTGTGGTCTATCCAGGAGTTATATAATGTGTGGGAACAGTGTATAGTATTGTTTAAGTGCATATACTTATGTATGTATCTGTAAACTCTTAACTTTATTTGATAAAGCGGAAGAAGCAGATGACTAAAAGACAGATTTTGTACCATAGTGGTTGGACTTATCTTTTATATTTATTATTTTATAAATTAAATATTAATTGACATACGTACACACATACTGTATACGAGTACATATATTATTTAGATTTCTGCCACACATGCACATTAGGGTGATTCAAATTTTTTTTTTGTTTTTTTTTTTTTTAAGGTGCTGTTGCTTAAAAAGTAAGTTTATGATATGAAGAAAAAGTTCACGAAAATTCAGCTCTGTAACTCAATTTTATAAGGTGGCGCCGGAGCCTGTTAGTTTTACATGTAAATTGTATGGAAAAATTATTTTTTACAAAAAAGGTATCTAAATGAATAGGTGATTAGTGTTGTTGAGCTGAAAAGGGTCGTTTTTCGACGTAATTTTTTCGCTGAATCCGAATCTGACCTCAGGACTGACCCATCATGTCGGAATCCTGAAATATTTGAGGTTAATTACCTGAAACATGATGTTTTTTGTCTACTTTCGAGGTCATGTATAGGATTCAAAGAAAGTTGATCAGCTTATTTTTAACAAAAGCATAATTTAGTATCATCCTTGCCCTTTAAAATGAGCTTTCAAGTGGTGATCTGTGATGTTTCCTTGCAAAGTTATAGCCATTTTAAAGTGACATGAATTGGATCCCCTACAAAGGGTTGCAACCCAACAATATTAACCAACGGGTTTCAAATTCATGTCACCTTGAAATGGCTGCAACTTTGCAAGGAAGCATCACAGATCACCACTGAAAGCTCATTTTAAAGGGCAAGGATGGTACTAAATTATGCTTTTGTTAAAAATAAGCTGATCAACTTTCTTTGAATCCTATACATGACCTCGAAAGTAGACAAAAAACATCATGTTTCAGGTAATTAACCTCAAATATTTCAGGATTCCGACATGATGGGTCAGTCCTGAGGCCAGATTCGGATTCAGCGTAAAAAATTACGTCGAAAAACGACCCTTTTCAGCTCAACAACACTAATCACCTATTCATTTAGATACCTTTTTTGTAAAAAATAATTTTTCAATACAATTTACATGTAAAACTAACAGGCTCCCGCGCCACCTTATAAAATTGAGTAACAGAGCTGAAATTTCGTGAACTTTTTCTTCATATCATAAACTTACTTTTTAAGCAACAGCACCTTAAAAAAAACTAAAAAAAAAAAATTTGAATCACCCTAATGTATATATATATTACTATGTACATTAAGGTCTTTATTTTGATAATTTTGTAGATGAATTTTATTTTTTTGCCTATAGTTAAGCATGAGGTTTGAAAAAAATGGTCACAAAACTTTAGCTTCCTAGTCCAAACATGTAAACGGCACGGACAGAGTTTGTGCCCGATTACGTTGGAATTTTTTGAAAAAAACCAACTTACTAAAAAGAAGACAAAGTCTGCATTAGAGGCCAAGCTATAGCGACTTAGGTGTTTTGACAATATACTGTTGTCCACATTTTTAATGTTTCTGAAATTTCGGACATGAAACACTCGATTGGTTTTTTTTTTTTTTGAATTTGCGGTTATAGTCTTTTATTATAGAATCGGGCTTAAAGAAATTTCTCCCAAATGTTTGAAATTCCTAGATCAAAACTGCGAATGGTGTAAACAGTTTGTTTCCTATTGCAATTCATATAAAAAAGAAACGAAAAAGCAGAAATAAGAATTGCAGATTTTATTAAAAAAGTTGTTGCTGCGAATTTTAATAGGAAACAAACTGTTTGAGCAGTCCGCAGGATTAATAAATTTTTTTTTTGGAGATTGTGACCAAGCATCTAAGAAGTAAAACTAAATAAATTTGATCAAAATCTATTCGGTATTTTTTGCTTGATGCGCAAATATCGCGAACATAGCTATCATTTTAGAAGATTTTCTTGTGGCAGCTTGAATCGGCTGTACTTCAATATTCATATAAACATTAAATTCTATTGGGAATCGGTATACTTTCTCGCTCAGAAGTTCAAGTTAGTGTGCATCACACTCAGCACAATAATCTACCTAAGTTATTCAAGAAGTTTTGAAGACTGCAAAGTTTGTCATGGAAAGCTAGTACATGTGCTCGATTCGGCTCCAGTCATCCAAGAAGCCGCATGAAAGTTTGAAAAGAACAATTCAATCCGAGGAAGCAACGAAGACCAAAGGTAAGCGAAAACAGCACAATAAAGTATAAATTGAGAGTCTCTTCAAGAATAAATATCTATTCTTTCAAAGTTTTGAAGAGCTTCATGTTGCTCTGCCATATAACTGACATTTTTATTCATGCTTTTAATATATTGTGCTAACACTATTTTAAATCAACTTTCCAAATCAATTCATAATAAGGGTTAGAAATGTAGGTGTTTTGTAACATTCCTTATGATTTTTATAAAGCAATGCTTAACGTAATAACTGCATTTAAAAGTGCACCACTCAAAGCATACACTTTCTATCTCCCACCACAGCAAATAAGACAAAGCAACATTGATGATACAACAGCAGCAACAAACTTCAAAATAGCGTAAACGACATACGCTACTGTCACAGTAACTCGTTTAGCAGCGTCGCCATTGTGCGACTAACCATGCTGCCATATCTGTATGTTTTTTGTCTGTCCGTTGCTCAGTCGCTTGCTTACCATGCCACGCCTAACTCATATTCAACACAATTACAATTTATCTCTTTGTTACTGACAAGGATATATCACAGGACATGGCAAAGCGTGTCCGTGGTTCGCGTGTACTCGAAACCCATACTCTTGACGAGTTATCTGCCTGTCCACCAAATAGTCGTTCGGTAGCCTTCTTAATGGAAGAACACTTTGCTTGCTTGCCTGTTGCAACAGCGCTGTCATGCTTTGATGTCCCGCTATGCATCTGAATGAAGGTGATTTGTCTGCATCTAAAAACGGCAGACAGACAGGATCAACAAGGATGTCGGAAGTGGGTTTCAGTGTGATACAGTGGAAAAAATTTGTAGTAACCGTACAGGTAGGTCAAAAAATAGTTGAGCTGCAGTTACAAAAAAAGTTATTTTGCATGCATTCCACAGTGTGATACCTTGTGCGGGGTCATTAGTTTGTTTTAGAACCATTTTTTTCTCGCTTCTTTGATTTGTTTTAGCTTTGGCGCGCACTTCACATGAGCGTATGATGGTAATAAACGTCGTTCTATCAAATAGCAGTTGTCTGTCCAAGTGATGCTTGCTATCGCTGGCAAAAATTTGCTACTGGTTTATGTTGTGATAAAGAGTTGAGATTGAGCCTGGTAAAGCCAAGCAATAAACGTCAGCCACCAATTAGCTATCGTTGATAAAATGATGGAAATTTCACTTCAAAATCATCGATGCGATAAAAATTGCAGCAATTTTGAAATTTGCATTTTAAGCCGTGGAAAAACGAGTGATTTATTTAAGTAATTTTTAATATTTATCTAAAAAAAAAATCATTTGATAATTGGACAAGTGCACTATTTCTGTATTAAAGGACTATGAAGGAATAAGCAAAAACGGATATGATCAGCATCTGTATACTTTTGCCATATATCTGGCTTAAACTTGGTTGCATACAACAAACCTTCAATATAATCTCAAGAATAACTGTCTTTTGCAGAACAACAAAGTTAAAAAACTAACGCCGGCAGCTACAGCCTTTAATTACAAGCAATAAACTATATCAAGATGTCTGTTATTTCTCCAATACTTAGTTAGAAAATAAAAGTAGTTTTATAAATAGTAGGCCAATGTCAAAACTTTTTAGGACTACATCGGAGGTCTTCTTTCATCTCGTTTCCCTTGACCTAGTAAGTGAGTGGCACACTTTTTGCTGGTTCAAGCGAAGATCAGGACAATCAACTATTTTTCATAGTTTAAGTTCTGTACACTCCAATTTGGACAGTACACGTCTAGTAATCTCATTCACGAGGGATTACATAGCTCATATTCCACCTAAGGAGGACTCCCAGGGAGAAAAGGCTGTATTAATTTCCACACGGATGTGAACCAAGTGGCTTATTATATTTTCTGTAAGGAATTGAAGTGAAGAATTATTGTGAGATTACCAGATAATTGAAGCCTATTGAAAAGATCACTGTCGTATCCAAAAGGGACATAAACGTTTACTCAAATAGTCAGGCTGCTACAAAATCTCTAGAAATAGTATACTTAAACTCATCATCTCTTAATGAGATGTCTCTGCATTTTATTATTAACCTAATTTGAGTGCCTGGGCATTTCAATACTGATGGAAATTGCATAGTTGATAAACTTTCAGAGCAAAGAACTACTACACACATTCCTCAGAGCAAGGAAGAATTTAGATGCATGCTGCTGTTGAAAGAATGTAGATTAAAGGGCCAAGGTTAAACTTGCAGCATAATAAGGCAAATCTAGCCAAAATGGGATGCTATGCGATGTCTAGAATTGATATCCCGTACTAGAAATAGTGGCTTGTCAGTTGTTGGAGTGATAACTGGTCGGTCTATTGACTTGTGTAGAGATTAAAGGTATGAGGAAGAGAAGGAAAACATTAAACAATTTCTGTGCTCTTACTCCCTACTTGCTAGAAAATGACACAAAATACTTGGTCCGTTTTTATTTAAAGACTTGGATGACCTTAGAAATGTAAGCATAGGTCTGCTACTTAGTTTTATTACGAAATATGTTTTGATGAATGAGAGTGATATCACAATGGATCAACACTTGAGTGGGTTCTTAAATAGACTTTCACTTCTACCTTCTAACCTAACCTATCCTCACCTTGTGTTTATTCAGTCAATAAAAAATTTTTACTGATCAAAACAATTTGACTTATGATATAAGAAAATTAGAATATATGTAGGTATTTCTTAGATTTTCTGTATGTTGGAACCTTCTTAAGATTCCTTTCAAATAGCTTGTGCCTTAATCAAGAATACACTTACCTACTCTAACAAAGCTGCAAACACTGCCTTATAGCCATGCTTCCGCAAGTACTCGTATTTCAAAGAAATTTCCCTCAGTTAAAAAATTTCTCCAACCAGTGACGTCAGACGTAGAGGAGAAATTATTCATGTCAGGAAAAAAAATGTCCCAAAATAAATTCCAACCCCTGTTTCCAATAGTACGCTCAGAGAGTAAATTGCATTGGGAACGCTGCAAAGCGTTATTCTCTCGCTGATGCTATGAATTCTGTAAGGGAAATTTTTCATTTTCTGCAGGTAAATTTTCTTTAGAAAAAATGCTTTATTTTTCCTTGTACTGATTGTTACCTTGAAAACCACGCTGAGTGTAATAGACGCTTGGTCTTACCAACAACAAACAAGGTTTCAGTAGCACATGTTTGCCTTTTCTGCGGCAACAGCAGCAACAGCCAAGGATGCAAAGCAAGCAAAGGAAGCCACAAATTCAGGCGATATTTAATGGAATATGAAACACCAGTTGATTGTGACTTCATCATCGTTCGCACGTAGAATCGTGTGGTTTTTACTGAGGTTGCTGCTGCGTAGTCTGTTTTTAGGTATAAGAGCCACACATTTGGTATTTGGGTTCTTTTGTCTGCACTGGTGTTATTGTGCGTTTATACTCTAATAGATTTCTATTGATGTCGAAATTGTGTTTATTGGGCTGATGATTGTGAAACCTTTTTTCAAAAACTTTATTGAAAATGCCAATATTTTTAATTAATTGCAAGAAAATTTTCTGATTTTAGTAAATTTTGATAAATTTTTTTGTTCTTAATATAATTTCTGGATATAACACTAGAACTAATAATCATTACGAGTGTAAATGCCATCATTAACATAACATACAAATTATACCATTTTCTATATTTTTTGAACTTATGCCAAGGAAAGTGAAAAACGTTCCGATCAGTGATGGGATTTTCGGTAAATTTGTAAATTTTTCAGTTCATTTGCGTCGTGAAAAATCGTCAGCACTTTCGACAAGTTTTTAGTACAATCGGTAGATTTGGTGCATTTTCAGTACATTTTGCACATTTTCAGAAAACTTCCGGTAATTAAGTAAAAATAAACCATCACTGGTTACTATACTGCTGTGAATGTATATGGGACAGCATTTGCCAAAACGAAAAAAAAAAAATAACCTTGAGGTCTCCGGTTTTGCTTATTATTTTCTGTGTGTATTACTTGACTAGTTGATAACATGCCATAAATAATTTCAGCACAATTATAACCCTTGTTGAAATATAAGTTTTCAAAAGAATAGAAATAATTTTTAAAAAAGAAAATTTGTTAATATCAATACTTAATTTCTAATTTTCACAAGAAAATAAAGCACTTTTTTAAATTTTTACAAGACTTTTAGCAGAAATAACAAATTTCAAAAATAGAGTAACAATTTAGTGCATTGAAATATCATTGGACCTACTGATTTGTTTTTATTTTTGAAATTTCAAAGAAAATAATATTTAAGGATAATGCAGTTGATTTTTGGCAACAAGTTACTTAAGTTCAAAATATTATTTAACCCATAGGATAAAAAAGCTTAAGACATTTTTTTCTTCAAAAGACCAACTATTTCCTAATATATAATGAACATTTTTTAGTCAAAGAATTGACATTTACAGAGATAAAAATTAAATTTCGAAAACTTTTAAAAAATTTATGAAAAATAAAAGAGTTAATTCATATAAATTTCTTATTTTTGAAATTATAATTCCTCACGTGGCAAATTATATTTTGAGCTATGCCTGAAACATATCCATAGCTTAAGTCGTTTAATTTTTAATTTTATAGAACTTTTTTATTTATTTAAGTACGCTTCGATTTTCTGAACTTCTGGAAAACGTTTTTCAGTTCAAAGCTTTTCAAGCACTCAGGAGAAATTAAAGCTGTTATTTGACACAATTTTGAATGCTGAAATTCGAGTTTGGTGAAATTTTCCGCATTTATTCCAAATATGTATCATTAACCCTTAAGAAGATATAAAACCGAGAAGTTTTTTTGGTGTTGTAATATTTTTTATCATAGAGCTACTCGTACACCTACTTCAAAAGTGACAAAACTCAATCACTTTTTGTTACAGTAACGAAGCTTTTAAGCGAGTGCAGAATGTAGATTTATTTTTATTATTTTTTATAATTTGAACTATTCAATTTAGAGTGTAAAGTATATAGCGCAATAATTGTTCAACTTATACCGTAATTTTTGCATCGAACTAAGCTTTATGTTTTCGTCCATCAATGAATGATAATACTATGGGTAATTTTACACACACACATTATGTACCAATGTTTTCCTTAAATAAGTAGCAAAACAATTAAAAAATTCCATAAAATGCTTAGCAGAAGCTTTTGAACATCACAAGAGACTGATCCAGACATTCAAAGTCCAATTTTAGTACAAAATTCTTTTTCCGGCAAACAATTGGTAAAATATCAAAAATTAATTTTGATTCCGCACTTCGAAAGAGACGTATTTGAATATTTGATATGATTTTTCATTAATTTACTTGTGCGATTTTCTGTTAATATCTGCATTTTCTATGATAAAATCTCAACTTGCTTTCTAAGCTCATCTTCCAGGAATTTTCCACTTATCGCGGTGACAATCATTCGAACTTCACTCGTGTTAATTAGATTACCGTCTCACTTTATCAAGACGTTAGATCTTAATCAAAGTGTTGCATATTTTTTTTGCGCACCACACACAACCTACGGCAATACACAGCAGCAGCAAAGCAAACGAACACAACGATTACAGCAAAAGCGCTATCGCTTCCAACCCATCCAAATGCGCCTAATGTTATGCAAAATAAATGCGTTTAGGAAATAACTGAAATGTGACCCCTTTAATGAACCACCAATGCCAGCACCATTAACGCGCATTAAATGCAAGTCACAAGCGCGCATTCAACGACCAAATAGCTGCAGGGGTTGATTTTTATAAATATTTTTTCTTCTTCTTAAGTTAAATCTACTCAGTTGATTATTTATTTGGCGCAAACAACAACGGTAATAAAACACAACATAGCTCTGCTGATTTATGACGCCTTGAAATGCAATCAAAATTGCATGTTAATTACATTATGATGTTGATATTCGACGGTGTAGTAGAGATGGCGGTGGTGGTGTTGTTCCTTTTGGTCATGGTGTTAGTTAAGCTGTAGTTGTTGTTTTGTGGGTGTAACATTTTACTTAATAGAAGGAAAATTATAAGAAATTTCAATTGTTTTTCTTTGATAAGACGAAGGTAGCACAGAAGTATGCAATGGTATTTTCCTTTTGTGTTCAGCCGCCTAAGTGCTTAAGAGTTTTTTCTTATGAATTTAATTAATATTAAGTGAGTTGTTATTTATAGCTACTTATTATTATGTCATAATTAGCAGTTTTGTCATTTACAAATGGACTTTTATAGATTTTTCAAAGCATAATGTTTGGAAGTCTACTGAATTATTTATGAATTAGAAAATTTATCGTTAGGAGCTCTTCTTATATATTTATTACTATCACTAAATATTATGCTTTTTAGTGTGGAAATCAACGAAGCAAAAGTTTCAAATAATAAAGCTGTATGATAATGGTCTATTTAAATTTTTTTTCTTAGTTAATGGAGGGAAGAAGTTAAAAATGTGAGCGATTATTTTGGTTAGATTTTCGTGATTTTTTTTCACGCCAATCGACAAGATGAGAATGATTTTGAGCAAGTCATTTTTATTATATTTAAATACACGGTCCATTACAGGGCCTCTGGTCACCGATTGCTACAAAAAAGACTTAGAAATGAAGCCAAAACAATTATTTTTGGTGACCAGAAAAGAAATACATTTTCAGTCTTTCCTCTTAAGTTCATTAATGTATATTCAAGTACATCAATTTAAAGTATGTGTAGAGACTAATTTTTCTATCTGCTAAAAAGAATGTAGTTTTGTCATAAGTTCTTTCGAAAAGACATAAATTTTGTCTATGTTTTATTTGAATTGAATTGCAATAATGAAATGAGTCACATGGAACTTATTTTTTCAGAATATTGGTATATTTAAGTTCGAATAAACTTTGCATAAATAAACCTTATATCTTTTAAGTAAACATCTTAACATTGTAATCTGCAACTCAATTTCCGTTTGAATACTCTTTAAATACTAATTTATACGGTGCTTATGATGGGGGCAAATACTTTGGCAATACAGTTTCCTCACTTGCTACATTGCATTCAGTGTCTTTGATCTCGATTACTGTCTCTCTATTTCTACAACTTTTGCAACATGTCGCTTTACTGCCTGACAGTTGTCGTCTGTGAAAGTGCCGAGAGATAAACGTCATGTATGTCGCTTAACCTCACTTTTTTCCAAAGTTCTTTGTTTATTTTTTTTTCTTCATTTCTACTTAATTTTTTGAGCTTTTTTTTTTTGTTACGATTTTCTTATTTTATGTTATATCAACTTTGTCTTCTGTTCTGTTTATTTACATTGATATTATTTCTTTCGTTTGTTTTCCTTTACGTTGTCCTTGATTTTATGTCTTTGGGCGCGCTAGTTTTTGGTGTGTTTTAAACATGCTACATTTTCTTTATTTCACATTTGAAGTTTACTACTTTTTCCTACTCAAATTGTAAAATTTTTTTTTATTGCATTTTTTTGTGAAGGGTTGCCTTCTAAAAAGTTAAAGTTAAACAGCCTTATTATTAATTATATAAAATATTTAATTTTAAATCATTTTAAGGACTATGAATAATTGTTTTGGGCTCTGTACTGCTTCAATAATTGGTTTGATTAAAAGGGTACATAAAATTAGAAATATGCCATTCACGATGAAATCGACGCTGTTCAACAACTACTCTTGCACACAAGTGAGGCACGTGTAATATCTTCCTACAATAAGCTAAAGCTTTCAAGGAACTCTGATAACTTAAATTTATAACATTTTACACAATACAAGACTTTGATGATAAGAGCCTGACTTCAGTCTGTTTTTGTTCAAAATGTGGTCTCTCAGATAATACTTTTAATTCTATATATTTTTTGCATTTTTCCTAAATCAACAAAAGTCTGTTGAATAAAATAAGTCTCTTAATATATTCATCAAAACTTTTTTTGTTGAAAATTTAAAGCAGAATACAAAGTAACAAAATTTCAGGTTGTATTTTTTGATTCCCAATGATCGTCCTGCGTCGGTCAATATTAAAATTGCAGCTCTTACTCTTATTTTTAAAAAATAACCAACAATTTCAATGAGCTATTTTGTAAAACATTGACCAAGGAAAACTTTTTTCTCAGACAACAAAGTGGCAACTTATGTTATAATACGAATACTTTACGTTCTCAGAGCTTTCCATTTTATGTATTGTTCATATTGTCATCATAACTTTAATTGACTGTATTGGCTACATTAAATTTACTTAATAGTTCTCATTGTCTTTATTGTTCTCATTGTTTTTATTGTACACATTGCTATTGTTGTGTCCATTGCCTCAGTCAGTGTTATCAGATCTTTTATTTAAAAACTTATGAATAGCTTAAGATATTTAAGTTCTTATAATCTATGAGTAAAAACTTTTATTTTTTCGGTTTCAAAGCGTTCAATATTCTTGTTTTCAATGATAAGTCTAACGTTAAAACATACTCCTTTTACTTGCTGTGGTTTGGTAAAGTTTAACCTGGCAACTTGAACTTCATTTGATGAATTCTGTGGTCACAAGCAATATCAGCTTAAGTCGATATATGATCACAATGCAAATCAACATAAGTTCTGAATTAAGCTGTTATTGCTTGTTGCCACAGAATTGCTCCAGTTTTCTTTTGCAAAATTTGCAATATTCTTAGCCCAAAATAAGTGACCAAATTCCCGACACATGGGCTTTTTTAATAAATGCTGTCTTATTTTACCTTCGAGATCGATTAAGTTTATTTCAGCAACATCGAAAATATATAAATAATGTGGGGCTATTGGCAACCCTTCAAACATTCTAAAGTTAAATAAGTATTATGAAAATCGTCTGGTTGTCATTATATTAAGTAAAATTATAGGTTTTCTAGTCAATGTAGTATTTGTGTATTATTCTGCTTTCAGGTAGTGAGAGTTCAAAGTAGAACGGAAATGACAAGCAAACGGAAGTTATCGTCGTTACTGTTGTTGAAACGCTAATATTGAACATTTTCAGAGGGTGCTTAAAGCGGTGATGCATAAGCTTAAAGAAAGTGGAGGATTTTGTTTCACTAAGATTTATTTTAATTAAAAATATGATAAAAAGTTTTAAATTTAAAGATTGTTCTAGTATTTTAAGTGATTGTAGGAAAATATTTAGTTTCGGCGAAGACATAACAATTAATAGACATCATCGATAGAATGCAGTGCAATGCTAAAGAATTTATTTTAGCACAGCAGAACGAATTTTTGGATCATATCTTGCTAAGATGTGATATGGTCTGACCTATTCTATTCAATTTGATGTATGTAATGGGCATTGTGTTTATGAAAATTTCTTTGAGAAACGCTCACAATTTTTTAGAAGGCGACAAAAGGCTTTTAATGTAATTTGTAAAATCAAAAAAGAAAAAAATTTACTATGACACTAACACAGATAAAAAAAACATATGTCTTTGCTATACACGATTTTACAAATTATACCATTACTAACTCTAAGAGAAAAAATGTTCGCTCTTGGAGCCCATTGAGGCTTTTGATCAGTAAAACAAAAACTACCTATTCTCAAAAATTCAGCTCACTTGATCGTAAGGACTTTCCCAAATATTTTAGGTCCTCTGAAGACCCCCATTTTTCTAGACGCATTGCGTTGTGTGTGAACAGCCCACTATTTAAGTTTTGTCTTAATTTTCTACATAATCTTATCCAAATTTTTTTGGCTGTCTTTATTGTTTTCGTTTTCTTTATAATTATAATTTTTTGGCTCTTTCCTGAATTGTTTTTTCGTATACTAGCATTACCCTGTGCGCATCGCTTCACCTCAACCGTGGTGTATATTCGATGTGCAGTCTGCGTGAAAATTATATTTAAAAAATACTTTTGTATGAGTACCACCCATATTATGCACCCAAATTAAAATTTTTACAACCTAAGCAGTGCCCCTTAATATAAAAACCACGTGATGTAAATTCCATGAGAATCGATTAAGCAGTCTTCGAGAAAATGATATTTAAAAATATTTTTGTGTGAGGACCACTCTAAATAAAAGCTTTGAAGCCTAAGCTATGCTTCTTAATATAAGAGCTACGTGGTGTAAGTTCGGTGTGAATCGACTAACCTGTCTTCGTGAAAATTATATTTGAAAATATTTTTGTATGAGTGTCACCCTAAGTATGCACCTTAAATACAATTTCTACGAGCTTATCTGTGCCTCTTAATATAAAAGCCATGTGGCGTAAGTTCAATGAGAATCGATTTAGCGGTCTTCGAAAAAAAGATATTTAAAAATATTTTTGTGTGAGGGCCACCCTACATATGCACCCTAAATAAAAGTTTTGTAGCTCAAGCTATGTTTCTTAATATAAGAGCTACGTGGTGCAAGTTCGGAGTGAATCGACTAAATTGTCTTCTTAAAAATGATAATGAAATATTTTTGTATGAAGGTCACCCTAAGTATGCACCCTAAATAAAAATTTTTTAAGCTTATCTGTGCCTATTAATAGAAAAACCATGTGGTCTAAGTTTCAAGAAAATCGATTAAGCAGTCTTTGAGAAAATGAGATTTAAAAAATATTTTTGTCTGAGGGCCACCCTAAACATATGAGATTATGAGTTTTAGTGCACCAAAATACCTGCGGATATGCATGAATTTTGATTTTTTATAGGAAAAATTTTTTTGACTTTTGGGGGTGTAATGGGGTACTGGGTGGAATACGCAATCATTTTGAAATTTTACAAAAAAACAGATTTTTAACCCACTTTGGTGGTATATGGAGGAAAAGTGGGTACCCAAAATTAATTTTTATTGTAAGATAGTATTATAGCACACCTAAATACGTAATATAAATAAGGTCCACATTTTGGATTTTGGATAATTTTTTTTTTTTTAAGAACTTTCTTTTAATTTATTTTTAGGTGTAATGTCGAAATCTGAGGGTGATGGAAAAATTCTGACCTCGGGTTCGTATTTAGGAGGCCAAAATACATACCGTATGATACCTCACGTTCCAAGTTCTTGACCTTTTTTTTTGTGGTCCTGTGTTATCTATATTACCTGTATTGTCATTAATTGTATTGCCATTAATATCTTGAATGCGCAGCAGTTTTTTGAAATCCTTTTTGTAAAGACAATAATGACAATAAATGTAATATAATTGCCAATTTAATCCTTATAGTTAGTTTTGTCTCAACTCACAAAGGTTTTTCCAGCACACTGCTTGAAAAAGCCTGTACTATGTTTTAAAATATGCTTGTAAGATAAGTGAACTTTGATTGTTTTTCTATAATCGCACATACATATATGCAAATATGTGTAGCTCATTCTTTCCGACACATAGATAAATCACCGTCGCACGTTATGTGTTAGTTTTTTAAGGAAAATTAGCAAAGCACGAGAGAACCTGCTGTCACACATTACAGGCGTAGTTACCTAATCTCTTAAAAGCTTAAAATATGCATCAAGCGATAATAAATGATTAAGCTAATAAAAACTTAGCACGCCATAAAATGAAACTAACAAGCAAACAAAACTTACGTAAACAAGAAGTTGCACATACATATGTACAGCCACTCAAACCTGTGTACAAATTTGCAAATTGCCGTACTACTTCCCTGTAGGAAAATTGGTAGTAAGACGCGCTCCTACGATCGATGTGTGGAAATATCAACACATTCAAAATCTGATCAAAGTTAACAGAAATACCCAAAGATTTTTAAGTTCCAAGAGATGAAAAAACCTTTTTGGTCTCTGACCCTGTTAGTAAGCCTGCTGCTGAAATCCACAACAGAGTTATCTCCAACAATGCAAGCGACCACCACAACAAGCCTATATGAAGAAAATAAAAATTAAAGAGGGTTAAGTATAAATGCTTTTTTTATTTATTTCCTGCTTTCTAATAGGGATTGAATGTCAAAAAGTACATCAAATGCAACGCTGATGTAATTTTTTACGCAATAAGGTTTCCCATTTCTAGACGGTGCCATATGTCCGAAAATGTGGCCAAAAATTTGAATTTAATGTTGCATTCATTTTATCATACTCAAACGCTAAGTGGCATACAATTTTCTATTGAATAAAGCCAAAATTTAGGTCACTTGAAAATTTCTTTGGGTCTTATTAAAATTTGAGACAACGACACTTATAAAAAAAACCCCCACTATAACCGTTTAAGCATGCAGTAATGTTGAAATGTGCATAACGCTGCTTGCTGCTTTGCCAGCATATCTGCTTTGGGAGGGGAGGCCTTGCTCAATTGCCTACTGGGTAAAGTTCATAAACGATGTACTTATAAGTAGTAGTAAATCGTCACATGTATATGTTTGTGTGTGTGAATGTTTGTTGTGTAACATATACGATAATTTTTCATGGCAGCATAAAATTTAAAGTCTGAACTATGCATAATTTATCAAAATTCTTACTCAAACTCACGCATACATGCATATACACGAAGACTGTAATTTGCTGCACATACACACCTAATACATTCATATATGAATTTTCATAATTTTGCGCTTGAGCGCCTAAAATAACACAACACTTTATTTTTATGTTCATTTTCTTGTTGTTGTTGCCATTTTCTCTTGGATGTTGCGGCAATATTACATAATATTAACCCGATCGATGTGTGTGTTTGTGCGTGTTTGTATTATTTTCTAATATGTAAGCGTGTGTGCGGAAGCGGAAGTAGGTGCCAAATGATGCTGTTTTTAGCTGTTGGTGTTGCTGCTACAGAGGTTTTTGTGGTGTTGCTATTTTAAGACTGCGTTAGTGTTTTTCTTAAGCTATATAAGATTTTTTTGCTGTGTGGCTAATCCACGCTTAAGTGGACTTAAAAAAAATCTTCTTATTTTACAGCAGCCTTAGAGTATGACAATGATTTAGTTTTTTAAACGCTTAAAATATTAAAAATAAAAATAAAATGTGTTATTGTTGGTCCGCAAGAACTTGGAGAGCGAAAGCAAAAATTAAAGGAATGAAATTATTTAGTAAATATCCGAATGTTCAGAAACGAAAATCTTCAAAAAACTAAGATATATTGTAAAAATTACAACAAACTATATCAGAAATTTTATCAGAAAATATCATCTAGTATATTATATTTCCTCTACAAATATCTTTTTCGTACAATTTTTTCGTTTATTTTTGTTTCATTTTTCAGTAAGATTGGAAAATATCAATATTGTTTTTATTTCACCTTGTTATGTGTCTAATTCTTCTATTTGTGTGATATTTCTTGTACCATTTTCTTTTAATCCCATTTTTATGGGTTAAAGAAATAAAAACTATTTTGGGAAATGATGTATTTCCCATAAAATATGTTGTTTTTCAGAGGAAGATTTGAGTACGCAAAAGGCCAGAGTGGTTTGCAAAAAGTAATTTGCGATATTGTTTTTGTCATTTACTTTGAAAATATTATGGTAGAGTGATTGGCGATGCTAAAAAAAATGAATTTTCCGATTTTGAGAAAAAAGTGCTCCAGACCTAAAATGTTGTTTGGAGCGCATTGATTTCATGCTTTTTCTTCTTCACACTAGCACAAATATATTCTAAGATTTATAGAGAAAAACAAAGCGCAGTTTTTGAGAAAATCATCCCAGTTTATTGCCATTAAAAATGTAATAGCTCCACAAGTTTTCAACTATTTTCTATGCTGTCATTAGCATCAGCTGCTTTGTCGTAATAGGGGGTTTGAAATCATTATGTGATAACATATGTCAAAAACCTTTAGTTCGTATACCTTTTATACTATCGATTTTTTTGTTTACGAAGAAGAAAAACATCTTCTGGTATCTACTCTAGTATCACATTCCGAAGACGTAAAATCTCAAAAAAATGTTAGCTTCCAAGACAGACAGCTGTTGCCGTGCACAGTTTTCAAAAGTTTTCCATTTAACAATAGAAAACTTTTCACTTTTCCCAGAAAAATTCAAACTAGTCACATAATCTGTGTTGCTAGGTCCTTCAAGATTTCCAACTCAATTTTGTGCTTGTTGCCTAGACATCTCCTCTTTGACCTAAGGTAAGTCACATATGGAGTTTTCTTTCGGAATTCATGATTATCTGCGAATATAAGCAAAATTGTTTAAGCAAATTTTGCGGTAAACCGCAGGTGGAAAATGTGTCATAAACAGTTGCCGTCACCACACCATTTTCAACATTTCCCCATATCAAAGAAGTTGCTACAGAAACTTGATAGTCGTGAAGGTGAAGACAGCAAGAGGCAGACAGACAGACAGACAGCCAGCCCACTGTACAAATTGTTTGCATGTGATGCTTTAATTTGTTGATTGTGGTTTGAATTTGCTTAGCACCAACATACAAACGTAAGCTAGATTTTACATTTGCTTGTGTGGGTTTTCGTTTGAATGTATGTGTATCCTAACTTTTCTTTTAAACGTTTTTGTGTTTAAAATTTGAATAATGAAATTAAATTTGTTGCGGAAACCGAGAAAATTGTGCTATATTTTTTTCGGCTGTTGACTTAGAAGAAGATTTTGTGATTTATGGAGATTTATGCAGGACTTAAAAAATCAAAATAAATGGTACATTTGCTATGGGGTTAGAAAAATTTATGTTTCTTAAATGACATATGCTAGATTTTATGGAATTTATATTGATAGAATATTAAGAACATTAAAAAAGTAGGAATATGATGATGAAGAAGCAAAGAAAATAAGCATATGATTATTAGAAAAACAAAAAAAACTTTTAAGGAAGAAACACTTGAAAGTAAAAACATTGTTCAGCACTTGCATGAACAACCCGAAGGAGAGCCTAACTACATCTGTTTTGCAATTCAAAATCTTCCTTAACTGATCAAAATCCACAAATCCAAACATAAATATACTCGCAAGCATTCTTCAGTTAATTCGTTTAAAAAAAAAAACAGAAAATTCAAAATCCAGTTAAATGGTTATAAGTTCGGAAAAAAAAACAATTCTTTTCTAATTTTCCACACCATTAAATCGAATTACATAGCACACGCCCAGTCGTACAAATATTCAGTTTCAAAACGATGCGACACATTCACAGTCATCCAGACATACAAGCAGGACACTCTCACTTAGCTGACATTTAAACGTTTGACATTAGATTTGGCAGCACATTGGCAACAGACCAACACAAAACAAAGAGCAGACAGGAAAGACAACAGAATATTCCGCATATCTGTGCGCTGTGCTCATTTTCGAATTCACGTCAGCTTTATATGTCGCTGTGCTTTTGAAGCAGAAATCCATTCGATATGCTGTCTTTTTTAGTAATCGCTTTCTTCGTTGCTCTTGTACGTGAACTCTTTTTGGCAGCTGTCTTGAAATTTATTGGCCATAGAATGAATGCGTCGCTGTTTCAATAGCAGCTGCTATGTTATAGCAGAAGTAACAAAAGTCCAGTTCATGACCTAGGTTACTGTTGGACATTATATGGAACTTCTTCTTTGTTCATTCCTTAGCACAAAATAATATTGCAAAATTTTGCTTGATATTGAATTAAATAACGCGTGTGCAATAAATGTCAATATTTATAATGATCATGGTTTTCAAATAAATGATTTAAATGAAAAATAAAGGAATCTTTACTTTTTTATTGGAAAATGTTAGAAGCTCTATTCATATCAAGACTTAGTGAAATTTGAAGTCATTTTCGGAAAACCAAATTTTTTTTATGTAAATTTATTTGAATCATACATTTTCAAAATATATTTTTATGATAAGGACTGTCCCGGAAAAATTTTTCGGTCTTATTTTCAGTTACAAGAAATACCCAATAAACTTTTTTGGTCTTTTTTTATTAATAATGGCTAGTGTTAAGAATATAAATAACTAAAAACTAATTAACAATTTTTTTTTAAAAAAGCTTCTTACTTGTTTCTTAAGACACTTTATTAAATTTTGTACAGGTACAGGTCCGACAGTACGGAACGATCTTTTCCACTTAAGTCTAAAGTCTTGTAAGTTTTTCATAGTCTTACCACTCTTTCGAAGATCTCTTTCCATTAGAGCCCAATATCTCTCAATTGGGCGAAGCCCTGGGCAGTTGGGCGGATTTGCTATTTTTAGTATAAAATTGATCTTTTTTACTTTGATACCATTCCATCGTAGATTTAGAGTAATGAGAGGTTGCTAAATCGGGCAAGAACATCACTGTATATTCATGTGCACGAATAAATGGTAGAACACGTTTTTTGAGGCACTCGTCTATATAAACTTTTGAATTGATTGTGCCTTGCGTAAAAAAGAAGCTTCTTCTGAGGCCACAGGTACATATGACCTGCCAAACCATACATATATTGCTTCGAAAATTTCGAAATTTTTTTCTCTTTGAATTTACAAGGCATATGCCCCTTCTTCGGTGACGTATAATATTTGTGCCCAGGTTGCGGCTTAAAATCTGCTTTGACGTTACTTTCGTCGTTCATAACACAGCAATCAAATTTAGTCAGGTACTCTTTATACAATTTTTGGGCTCGCATCTGAGCCATCAACTGCTTTTCATCAGAAAGGTCTGGTACTTTTTGAACTCAATATTTCTTCAGCTTACTTTTTTTCTCTATTCTTTGTACATTAGATTTTGATATACCTAGCCGCCATATATCGCACTGAAGTGCTGGGATTCTGCTTAAAAAGGCCCTTCACCTTCGCCACTACCCTTGAGTTAGAAAATTCAGGTTTTCTGCCTGAACCTTTTTTTCGTGAAATAGGTAGACCCTTCTTATAATTAGAAATAATCGTCAAAACTGTTCTATCTGATGCATCAACTATTTTTGCTATAGCTAAATATTTTAATTCTGGATTTTTCAGGTATGTGTACAAAATGAGTTCGCGGACTTTTTGTTGCATGCTAGACATCTTTATCGTTAAAAGTGCTATCACCAAGTGTTATACATCATATTTAAACGTTACTTTATAAAGAACAAATATTGTGTCTTTTTAGACCTATAAGATTATCAAATAGAGTATAATCAAACAAAATAAAACCGAAAATATTTTCTGGGACAGTCCTTATTTACTTATCAGTTCCTATGTAAGTAGTTTTTGTCGCTGAACTCAAACCTGATATTACTGAATTCCATCACTGGATTTGGAGATAAATTAGGCACTTGTACTTTGCTTGAAGTATTTCTGAGTATACAAAAATTAAGTAGTGACAATTTTCTTTAAATTAAAAAAAAAAAAAAAAAACAATTATATAAAATGACGTGTAATTCTAAGTAAAAGAAGTTTGGCTAGAGAAAAAGTAAAATTCAATTTTAAAGAGAAAGCTTACGATTTAGTTTTGGAGTATTCAGAAATGCTCTGAAGTGATTGACCTTGTTAAATGTGCATGTTCAGAATCAGTTTTTTTTGATATATTCGACCACATTAAACTCAAAAACCAGAAATAATAGAAACAAATGATAATCTTAAAAAATTATGTAGTCAAGGAAATATAGGAAAAAATTAAATTTGAAAATTTATGTTTCCATCGCAGGTTTTTGAAAACTTTTTTCTGAAATATCTAAATACCAAAAAAAAGAGTTTGGTCAGTTGTGAGATCAGTGAGCCAAAATCAACCGAAAATAATATTTGGAATTCGCCAGGTTTATTTTTTTGATTGTTTGTAGAGCAGTGTAAAAGCGATAACTCCTTATGATCCGGCTGCATCTTATTGTAAAACTCAAGAATCTAAGTATTTACTCAGATTATATATATAATTTAAGCAAATAATAGTAAATTATTTAAATGGCTTAAAAAAGGCATAGAAAATGGATAAATGAATGATATTATCTGAAATGCGAATACGGTCAGAAACTAAAATTTTACAATTTTATGCCAGCAGCATTACTTTTATTATATGATCTATTCCGTAAAGAATACATGACATGTCTCACAGGTTCAAATATGTATACATTTGTATTTGTTCTTACACTGAGGCCGTCAGACCAAAATAATAATTTTAGCCTTACGCCGATGTACAGGTATTTCTTGGTTTGAAAAACCTGTCGAGACGTAACGAATAATTTTGAGTATGCATGTGTAAATCAATGTTGATAACCAAAATTAATGTATGTGCCGGATCGAAAGTGAACGAAACATTTTGATAGGACCTGTTGTTCCCTATGAACCGAACTTTAGACCATCACTATTCGTCATGACAACTGTTTGGCCAGCACGCTAACGTAATATTTTTAGTCAATTGTCAAAACGGACGTAACGAGTGCAAAAGTACGCTCAGTTGCTATCGTCTTGTCACGTCTTTAGGCTTTACGCCTCCCATAAGACATGGGGGGAATGAACTTAATTTAGTTTTTTACTTAAAATACTATTAGAAGTTTTTAGTTTCTTAAAAACACTGAATTTATTTTGTGGTAACCAAAGATTTTTTCCTCCAACTAAATTCAGTGATAGTAGGGATATTTTCACTAATTTTTTTTGTTAGTTGGAATTCTTATTGTCTTTAGAAGTAGAAAATAGTCGAATATTTACCATTGATCAGCTGAGTATTTCTAGCATTAGCACATTTAGAAACGTAGCTTTAGCGTCTACGGTCCACTATAACCTACTGATATTATGTTTCCTTTGATCTTAATCCCTGAGATGGTAACATCCAATGTGAACCGCAACCCAGTAGAATTATTTATGAAAGTGGCAAACCTATTATTTACATACACAAAAATTTCAAAGCATACATTAAGTTTCTCATAAAATGAATGCTAAAAATAACAATTCTCGCGTTCTTTTTGTGAGCATTTAAATTAAAAGTTAAATAAAACTTTGGTAAAAGTTTAATTTTCTTAATGATTTGTCTTTTACTCTTGCCATTATCTCATTTTGTCGCTGTCTAAGTTGGATTTGTTTTTTCACCATTTTTTTTAATGTTTCTTTCGTTTACAATTTACAACCAAAAGTTTGCAAAATGTCTGCAAAGATCCTTTGAAGCTTTCAGTTACGTAAATAAAAGACGAAGAGATATGAAACAACAATTAATTGTTCGCGATTTTCAGTGATTTCCTTCTTTTTTTTTTTTTTGCTTAGGAAGCGTAGTCAAATGGATTTTGGTAATTAAAAAATAATTAATTGTAAATTGTTTTATATCGTGATAAGATTTTATAAAAAAAAAACTTGATTTTTCCAATGGTAACAGAAAAAAGTATGGTGCTAACTAGAAATCATTTTTCAAACTTATGCAGTCAGAAATCCAAGAGGTCTCTTAAGTTTTTAACGTAAGTAAATAAATGTATAGCAGAATGTTCAGCAATATATATTTAATTTTTAGCCAGTTATTTTTCGTAAAAAGTAAAGCTTAATGAGAGATATATAAAGGTTGTGAGGAATATAAAATTTTTTTCGAGATATTTAATATCCTGTAATGTAATTTATTTAATTAAAATTAGTACATATTAACACATCAAATTAATTTCTGTTGAATTTTGCTATGCACCAATAGCAAAATTCAATAGCAATGTTATACTCTGCGAACTTGAATCGCTTAAAACTTTTCAATTTACTCTGATGAGTGCAATTACTTATGAACTTTAAGTTTTTGCAGTACCTTTGCAGTTTGTTATTTTCTGCCATAATAGTGGAATAACTACTTGCAATACCTTTTGTACTATAAAAGTTTCTGCTCAATTTTCAATGCGTGGCACTGTAAGGTAGCTGAGCCAAGGAACGACTATAACAACTTATAAATGGTGAACAAAAATTTAGTTTTAACTGCTTTTTATAAGGTTCCATGAAATTTTTTTTATGTCGATTTACGTATTTTTTTCCATTTATGATACACAGTCTTTATTCATTATATGTGACCTGTGCCCAAGAAAGAAGGTTAGTGTCTTAAACCGGTTTTTGAGAAAAACGCGTTTAAAGTTTTCGTTGCATGTGTTTTTCTTTCACGTCATATAACTAGTACCAGGAGACCGACCAAAGTTCGGTTTTCGTTTTCAGGTTGAAAAAGTCAAAAAAATGTAATGCAATTGAATGAGAAGTCGAAAAAATTTAAAAAATATTGAATATGGTTGCAAAGCCGAAAACAAGTTAAAAAAAAAATTTAAAGAAGTTGATTATACATAGATGGAAAATGTTGAAAAACGTTGAGAGAGGTAGGAGCAGGTGAAAAAGGTTGATTAACTCGATAATATATGAAAGTGTTGAAAAAGTTGAGAGAGATTGAAAGGTCGAAAAAAGTTGAATGAGGTTGAACAGCCGAAAAAAGTTGAACGAGGTTGAAAAAGTTCAAAAAATATGGAACTTGTTGAAAAAAGTTGAAAGAGGTTGAAAAATTTTGAAAAAGTTGAAGAAGTGAATGTGGTTGGAAAATTGGAAAAAAAATGAAAAATTTCAAAAAAAATTTGAAAGAGATTGAAAAATGTTGAATGAGGTTGAAAAGTCGATAAAATTTAAAGAGGTTGAAAAACTTGAAAAAAGTTGAAAATCTCGAAATAAATTGAATGAGGTTAAAAAAGTCGAAAAAAAATTGAAAGAGGTTGAAATCTTCCAACAGTTGAATGAGGTTGATGAAGTTGAAAAGTCAAAAAAATATGGAGAATGTTGAAAGCAGTTGAACGAGGTTGAACCAGGTAAAGAAGGCTGATAAAGTTGATAATATATGAGCAGTGTTAAGCTAAGAAGTTGAAAAGTCCAAAAAAATCAAGGAAAGTGTTAAAAATATTTTAAAGAGTTTGAAAACCTCCAAAATAGTTGAAAATCTCAAAAAAAGTTGAATGAGAGAGAAAAATGTTGAAAAAGTTGAAAGAGTTTGAATAACTCGAAAAAAGTTGAACAAGGTTGAAAAATTCGAAAAAATATGGAAATGGTTGAAAAAAGTTGAAAGAGGTTGAACAATGTTGAAAGAGTTTGAAAAACTCGAAAAAAGTTGAATAAGGTTGAAATATTCGAAAAATATGGATAATGTTAAAAAAAGTTGAAAAAGGTTGAAAAAAGTTGAAAGAAGTTGAATAACTCGAAAAAAGATGAAAGAGTTTGAATAACTTGAAAAAAGTTGAATAAGGTTGAAAAATTCGAAAAAAATATGGAAAATGTTGAGAAAATTTGAAAGAGGTTGAAAAACTCGAAAAAAGTTGAAAGAGGTTGAAACAGTAGAACAAATTTGGAAAATGTTGAGAAAAGTTGAAAGAGGATGAAAAATGTTGAAAGAAGTTGAAAAACTCGAAAAAAGTTGAATGATGAAACATATATTGAAAACGTTTAAAATATTTGAAAAATGTAGAAAATCGTTGAGAAAATTTGAAAGAGGTTGAAAAATGTTGAAAGAGGTTGAAAAACTCGAAAAAATATGGAAAATGTTGAGAAAAGTTGAAAGAGGTTGAATAACTCGAAAAAAATTGTAAAGTAGAACAAATTTGGAAAATGTTTAGAAAAGTTGAAAGAGGATGAAAAATGTTGAAAGAAGTTGAAAAACTCGAAAAAAGTTGAATGAGGCTGAAAAAGTCAAGCATTTATTGAAAACGTTGAAAATATATGAAAAATTTAGAGAATCGTTGAGAAAAGTTGAAAGAGGTTGAAAAATAATGAAGCAGATGAAAGACGTTGAAAAATTCGAACTAAGTTGAATGAGGCTGAACATATAGAGACCAAATTTTATTCGGATCACTCCTTTAGTTTACTAAATATGGCATTGACGTTATAAGTTTGTATGGGAGGTGCAACGCCTAAATATAACTATAAACGTTTCTTGCATGTATGACAGGTGTCACGCCCACTGATGTAATCCCATCGAAATCCATTTAATTTAAAAGGTTATAGTAACCGACATCTCTGTACCTAATTTTATTAGGATCACTCATATAGTGCACTAAATATAACATTAAACGGTTTTAACTTGTATGTGAGGTACCACGCCCACTGATATAATCTAATCGAAACATATTTAATTTCAAAGCCCATGGTAACCGACACCACTGCACCAAATTTTAAAAGAATTACTCCCATAGCACACTAAATATAACACTTACCATGTGTGGGAGGTGCCACGCCCACTGATGCAATCCCATCGAAATCTATTTTGTTTTAAAGTTTATAGTTAGTGACATATCTATGCTAAATTTAAAAAACATAACTCCCATAGCACACTAAATATAACATTTAATAATTTTTGGTTGTATGGAAGGTGCCACGCCCACATACACCATTGCGCCCACTTTCGGTTAAAGATACCTTGTAGTCAGTATGTCTACCATATTAAATTTCATAACAATTGCGTTGTTCGATCTCTTATTATAACATTTATAAATATTGTGGGCACAGCCCACACGCGTTTTGCCAGTATAGTGGCATAGCTTGTTATGATGACTGCTTTGAGCAGTATTGTCGTCAAAGTTTTTATGAAAATCGTAGGCTCTGTTTTTGAGTAATATTGAATCAAAATTTTGAATTGTTGAAATATGCCACGCCCTTTATTCCAATTCCGCCCACTTTTGTTTCTATTAAAAATATTTATTATTTGCATCAGTCTACCAAATTTCTTCAGAATATCTTAAGTAGTTTCCGAGTTATCACGTTATAAAAATTAAAGTTTAGGGCTGTGCCACGCCCCTGTTAGAGTTCTTAAGAACTTAAAACCTAACCCAATCTTCACTTTGTTTTAATATGCACCAAACCAGTAAGTTTCATCAAAATCGCTGCAGCCGTTTTCGAAATAAAGTTCAGTCGTATACATATATATTTATATATTTATTTATATATTTATATATACATACATATATAAACATACAATTTTAGCTCGTTTAATAATAGTAGATAAGGAACTATAACTCAAAAATGAAGCTTGGGATCAACTTGAGACCACTCCCACGTGAAAGAGCACGAAATTTCCTATAAGATGAAAAAAAAAAAACGACTTTCATACACTAACCGTCTTTCTTGGGCACAGGACACATCCCACTGGGCATTAAAATAATCCACAGCTCTTGTGAATTTTCGAAAGCATTTAATAAACATTTATAGAGCTCTTAACTTATACCAGAGTATTTATTCGCCTCTTAAAAAAATAAAATTAAATCTTGCGATCAAAATTATTTATAAAGCATTTCAAAACTCCCAATTAAGATGTTTACAAATACAAAAAATACTCAAAATTTTAAAAGTATTTATCAAAGTTTTAACAACGTCTTGTGAGAGGTTCTTAAATCGTCTGTAAAAGTTTCTTTTTTAAGTAGAGCTAAGGTATTTATAAGGCCTTAAGAAGGATTCGGAAGATCTTCATAAAACGCTTATAAATATTTTTGTATTCAAACATTTTAATATTTATCAAGATCTTTAAAAAATGTTTGATAAAAGCTTTTTAATAAAAAAAATTTAATTTTTTACTTTAAGAGCCATACATTTTATTGAGCTCTTCAATTTCTGAGTTTTTAAGTTCTATATAAGTGCCAATATAAGCTTCAACTCTTACGCGAACTCTTTCCAAGAGCTCTATAAAACTTTTTTTGGTTTCATGCATTTATAGAACTCTTCGCAAGAGCTTTATAAAACTTTATTTGGTTTCATTTATTTATAGAACTCTTCACAAGAGCTCCATAAAACTTTTTATCGAAAAGTAGGGTTACCAAACGTCCGCAATTCAATAAAAAAATTTAAATGACCAGTACTCTTATAAAAATAGTAAATAGCTTATAACTTAAACATTTTCTTAAAAATTAAAGTTTTGGAATTTGATAAATTCTTGATTCAAGTCTCCAAAAGTAGTACCGTTTTTTTGACTTGTTTACGCCGTTTTCACATTTTCGCAAAGTTAAATATTATTTCATTCAACAATGCTAGTACATCATAAAAATGGCCGCCTACCCGTACACTGGTTGTCCAATGGCAAGATCTGATCAATTAAAGACGCCGAGAAACAAGTCTTACTCAAGAATTCGGAAAGTAAGCCACAAACAGAAAAATATATTGAGGCCACTGTTGTAGAGGAGCAGATCAAAACACATCGGTTTCATGCTCGAAAAATCTCCATGCGACAAGTGACCCAACTTTGATTAAAACTTACAATAAATACTTTAATTTTGAACAGAAATAATTATTTACGGCGAAAAATTTAGTTTTCGGAAGCTATGAAAGGAGGGTCAATTCTTGTGATACGAAGACTTGATATGAAATCGATTTCATCTTCTCTTGAACATTGGCCTTAATATATTTTTCTGTTGCAGCTTACTTTCCGAGATATTAAGCAAAACTCGTTTCTCGCCCTCTTTAATTATCCAGATCTTGGCATTGGACAATAAAAAAATATGAGGCACAAATTACCAAAACTAAATTGAGAAAACAAAAATAAACGCAAGATGGCCCAAAATATGTCTATTCGAATTTGGGTTATAATTCGTATTTCTATAAAGAAAATAGCTCATAAAACATCTCTTTCTTAATTTGCCACTTGTTCATATGGTAACCCTAACAATGGACACAAAATTATTTTAAATAAACAATTTTAGCAAATTAAAACTGTCAAGTTTTATTAAGCCCTTAATATAATCCTTAAGTTTAAAGTACCTCTTATGAAGCTTTAGAGATAATCCTTAAGTTTTATATGCCACTTATCGAGGAATTTTAAAAACTTGGCGTCGTCGGCCATTTTTTTAATATACATGCCGACGAAATAGCAACAACAACAAAAAAATAAATGCGTTTCTTTTTTTTTTGCCTAAATAATGATTTTTTGTGCAGTAAATCATTTTATTTCGATTTGCTTTTACCTAAAAAATCACTTAAACGTATTTTGAGACATAAATATTAAAGAAAAACCTAAAAATTAATTTTAGCCCAAATATTTTATTTTTCTAATATGTAATATTTCAGAAGCGCGCTAAGTTTTTCGAAGCAAAACCCCAAACTTCACGATAAACCTTTGCTCGCACGTAAATTTTGGTCAATAATTGTGCCGAAAATCATAATTATTCGTTGCATCATTTTCATATTGCCATTTTATAATTCCAATTGCTATTCTCTTTTTATCTATTTAACTTTGTAATACTGCAAAAAGTATGTATACCAAAAACAAAATCTTTATTAAAACTTCGTCAAAATAAAATAAACCTAATTAAAATTCCGTTCGAAAAAAAATTGTGTATAAATATTTCCAAGAGCACAAAATATTTATAGACCTCTAGGTGTATTAATTCATTAAACTCTTGAATAGGTTTTGAAAACGTCATAGCTAACTCTTACATAAACCTCTTGAAGGTCCCCATAGAAGGTGCCCTTTTGGTCTTAAGTAGCATTTATTCTGTGTTTTAAAACCTCTTTAGCGAATATTTCCAAGAGTTCTGCTCTTAAAGAATGGTTATATAGAACTCTTGAAGAGCCTAATAAATGCAAAAATGCCTAGTGGGATATTCTTATTACGAACAGTTAATTTTTGTTTGCGCTTTTGCATGATGTTTGAAATGATATCTTTCGCACCTAACAATTTGTGTTATATATGCCTTTTTTTAACTTGCTATCCGAGCATAATGATGTTCATTAAAGTTATACCCATAGCATGGATTTTCCATTTTCTTAACTGTTACCATTGCATTTAATTTATTTTCTGCGAAAGATCAGCTTAACCCAAATGAAAAATTTGGTAGATTTTGATGACAGTTATGGCGTACTGAAGTCAGAAATCTGTACAAGCTTGAAATTGAGACAATTTATTTGTTTTTATAAATCAATTTGAACTGAGGCTCATTAAATGTGAAATTTACTGAAAATTCAACAAATATTGCAGCCATTAAAAAAAATATCTTGATTTGTAACCGAATTCTTTACTTTTGAGCGTATTGGGAATGCATTTATATGAGACTATTTAATAAAAATACTTAACTATGCTATCTGTGCCGAGAAAACTCCTCGAGTTTTGTCTTTAAGCCTTTTTCTTTAATATAGCAGGAATCACTTTACCTCAGAAAATATGTATATAATGCTGGTAACGTATTTCTTATTATTGTAATTTTTTCAAATGTAATGAACTCATGAGTTAAGTGCTACACGGAGAGCCGCTAAATATCGTTATCATTCTCGGTCCCTATAACGATAAAAATGCCGAGACATTATTACAAAATTTATTTTTCCAGTGACCAAGGTCGAGTACGAGAACGAGAAGGTCGTGCCGATATCTTACTCTCGGCAACAATTTAATGTTTATTGTACAATGTAGTGTTTATATGTACAATAAACATGAAGTTATCGCTAAGAGCGAGATATCGACCTGACCTTTTCTCTCTGGTTAGAACATTGGAAAAAAGTTATTTTGTTTCATTGTTATGATTTCATTAAAAAGTTATATCCTGGAACTAATGGTACGCTGAGAGAAAAAATATTCTACAAGCGATCAATAATGGTACTATTGATTTCAACGATAAGAAAATCCCATTTAGACTAAAGTTTTCATCGTAATTAATTGGACTTGTACTACATATACTATGTTTACTGTAAAATGATACAGATAAACTATTGATTTCTTTATGGTATTTATTATGTTGTGCTATTTCTGTTTTCATCAATATTCCGATGTCATTGTAAACGTTCAATTTTGTCTTATAAAACATCAACAGTCTGTAGCCGAGTTGGTGCATCTACCCTATTTGAATCAGTTATTGTTATATAGTATACCGATTATAGTTGTTGTTGGCGTTGTATTAATTTCTTGAGTATGCTGGTTGCGTTGGGAATTCTCGTTGCTGTTGTTGCTGCCATTGTAGCAGTAAGAACCTACAATTTAGTGGAACTGTTTATTTGTAATGTCTGTCGTGGGAATCAAGTTTTGTATGAAAACTGACGCGACTATGTCAGTGACATTAGGTGCACTCATTGTAAAATTTGCAGGTGCAATAAATGTAGAAATATATACAGGGTCAGACTTTCAAACATTATGAGCAATAAAAATGTCAAAAGTTATTGATATGCCAAATTAGAGATAATCTTAAAATTATGAGTCAGAAACTTCTGAGATCAACTAAGACCAACGAATGAACTTAGTTCTTATGAAAGTTTTTCATACCTGTGGTATATTTTGACCAAAATAGTTCATCATTAGCTTTATTTTATTAAAAATCTTGTAATTTAGGGATAAGAAATATAATATACTTAGTACTTCTTTTCTACAAAATCATGCAACTGTTTTTATAATCTACCTGAACTGCTCATAAAGTACGCTACACACCTGGTATCTATTATTACAACTTTCTCCCCCATTCCGCGAAAAACTACACTCATTAAAAATAATGAAATTTTGATGTGGGTCGCTTTGACTTCATGTCGCATAGACTACTGAATTCCGCCTGAAGGTAGACTATGATATTTGTGTTAAATGTTGGTGTGTGTAGCAACATGTAATAGCTATACACAGATGTTGTTGTTTTACATGCATTTGACATATACTTCTTACTGTGGTTGTTGTTCTATTTTGCAGTTGTAACAATAACAAAAACAACAACTAAACTCAAAGAAATAAGTAAAGTAAAAATGCGGAAAAACTTTGCAGACACGGCAAAATCATTTGATCCCTGGAGGCAACTCGCATTTCTAGTAAAGTACGAATTCGAAAATGTGTAAGTGAAGGTTGTACAAAGTACAAAAATATTAAGTGTGCAGTGTTGAGTACCGTGAATATCGTTATTTGGAATCGTCCGGGATATGAATCTGAAGCGGATTCTGGTAAAAGGTTGCTGGATAAGCAGAGAAAGTGTTAAATAGATTAAATCTCTTTTATCTTATATGTGGTGAATGGAATACAAGATGGCCGATATACCGATATATACCAGTGGAATTCCCGGTGATTCTAGCGATGTCATTTCAGCTCTTGGAGAGTAGGCCATTGGATTTTGAATTATTGTAGGGTGTTCATAATGCTCTGGATGCTTTACAGGTTTTCAGGGCTCTACAGTTTTTTGCTACTTCGGAAAGAAAAGGCGACAAGATCTTTTTCATCACTATACTGAGCCGAGTGTGCACACACTCTGAGGCTCCGGTGTTGTCATAAGGGGCCGTCCATAAATTACGTGAGTCAAAATAGGGGGAAGGGGGTCCGAAAAAGTCTCACCAAGGGGAAGGGGGGGGGGTCAACGAAAATCTCACGTCAACTTTGTAATGCAAAGAATATATATTATTATAGTAGTAGATTACATCTAAAAATAATAGGCAAATCTCACTGAAGGGAGGTGGGGGGGGGTCCCGACAGAACTCACCAAGTCTCACCAAGGGGAGGGAGGTGGTCCAAATTTTCAAAAAAATATGTTGAGCTGACGTCCAGGCCTAGCTAGTTCCTTCCTGCATTCTACTACTAATTGAAGGCCTTGTTGGGAGCTTGGCTATCGAAGAAGATAGAGTAGAATTGCCGACTTACCTGCAGGCTTCAAGAATAGCAAAGGCTTCTGATTGGAAAATGCAAGCTGAGTTAGATAAACGAAAAGATTGAGAATTGTCTGAGCCTTTGAATAGACCTACTCCGAAGTTCATTTTTGACCTATTGGTGCACATGATGGTTTCAAAATATAGCTCTCTCCTCCCATTGAATTCTCTCCGAAATCTTTACCTGATAGTTTTTTCAAAGTCGTGTGTAGGGGAAGATTACACAGTTTGTACGATAGTGTGTCGAGGATGCAGCAGTGCCCGTATTGCTTCGCTACCCAACAATCATCTTCTCTGAGTTTGATCACACTACAGAACACGGTTACTTTGACGAAGATATTAGAAGATAACAGATGTATGTATGAGTACCTTGATGACATACGTTGTGTAATGCCCCCTTTTCGCCTTCATACATGTATTCCTTCGCATCCTCGCTAACATTTTTTGCTTTTAGTCCTTGCTATTGGTCCGACACCATAGTTGGGCAAACCACAGCTGCGTTCTTCCAAAGTACCAGGCTTGCGCACGTAAAACCCTGCAATTTTTATTAAAAAAGGCATTCTTTCGTTACCTGTTGGCTGGATTATTCAACCATTCCCACTTCCCATCATTTACTTTAAAATCTCTCAGTACAGCGTATTAAAGCTTTTGCTTTGGAAGGTCCACTTACTGGTTAATGCATGACCGATACGTTACACGAATTTGTGTTTAATCGCTGTATATTATTTTAAAAACCTTTTTCTGCATATTGTGCCAACCAGGGACGTGAACCAGTTTTAAACCGGTTCTGAACCGGAAAACCACTTTTTTTTACTAATTAACTGAACCATTAACCGAACGAAAACTTTCCACAAATTTTTAATCCGAACCGAACCACTTTTTATAATGGTTTGGGGGTTCGAATCTGACCAAATTTCAATATACAAATACTCCTCACTTTTTTATTTTTTCTTTTGTTAAATATGAAAATTGATGAAATTTTAAAGAAATAGGGAAGCATGTTGCGGCGTGGGCAAAAGTCACCATTGGGTTTAAAAATTTAATAACTTTTTCATTTATATATTAATTTTTTTTTTTAGATTATAAAATGGAAATTTTTTTACACTATGTATGAAAAATAATGTCTTTTAAATGATCCCCGTTCTCAGCTTCGCGATGATGGGCTCGTTTTAGAGCATTTTCCAAAACAGCTGTCAAAATTTGTAGATGTAGCGTTCGAATTTCATAAAAGTGTCATTGTGTCTCGGGCAGTATGGGCAGTGGCTCCATCCTGCTGAAACCACATATCAAGTCTGTTTTGAAGAGCAGGATGTAGAAAATTTTCAATCATATACCGAGACCGCTCTCCATTACGGATACAGCACTTCCATCTTCATTTTCGAAGAAGTAAGGCCCACACCATACTGTCCACCTAATGGGATGCAATTGGCGTTGATGAATGGCTCTTGGATTTTCAGAACCCCAAAACCTGGAGCTCTGCTTATTTACAAAGCCATTCCAATGAAAATAAGCTTCATCACTCATACTTGGGTGGCCATAACAACCCGTTACCGGGTTACGGCCGACCTCAAAAGCTCTCTCCAGGCGGCTCTGCTTCGCGCGCGCCTTCTCCAATCATTCACACCAAGCGTGGATAGGGTTTCCTCGGCTTGGTCTTTCCATCGGAGGCATGGTCTTCCTCTTCGTCGTCGCCCAGCGGCTTTCGCATCAAACACCTTTTTCGCCGGAGCTTCTTCGTCCATACGCACAACATGTCCCAGCCAGCGCAGACGTTGGATAGTGATGCGCTTGACTATGTCAATGTCAGCGTATAGCTCGTACAGTTCGTGGTTCATTCGAATACGGTAGTCGTCGCCGACGTGAAGAAGAATTTTTCTCTCAAACACCCCAAGCGTGGCTGCATCAGTCTGCGACACAACCCATGCTTCTGCGCCGTAAAGTAGCACGGCTAAGATGAGCGTCTTGTAGAGTGTCAGTTTTGTCGGGCGAGAGAGGTCTCTCTCATCACTCATAATCAGATTTTATTTGCGTTAAAATAATTGATCGCTGATTTAAATATAGTCCAGTAGAAATAGGGTTTGAACAACAAAATAATTCGTTACAGCAATCTGACAGCGAAATATTGTTGAACAAGCTCTTGTAAAAGCGGACAAAAAAATCGAACCGACAGCAGCTATCCGGGGTGGAATGGAGTGCATTTTTAGAGGTCGAACACAGTTTTTTATGATTTCTGGCTAAACTGTGCATCATATCAAAAAAAGTTCAATGCAAAAGTTGTAGGAAATAAGAAGATCTATAACTTTTGTACTGATCATTTTGCCTTAACCTCAAAATTTTTCAAAAAAATGGCCGAAAACCGGTTTTTTGGTTTTTAATTTTTTTCTTTCACAAAAAAGTTTCTATGGAGCTGAAACTTGGGCAAAACATACTTTTCAGTGTTAGACAATGGCAGTAATTTTTTAAGACGGAAATATTTAGAGGTTGTTGTTAAATTTAATTTTTAAACTAAAAAAACCGGAATTTTTAACTGAGATTCCTCTTAAAACTACACCTCCTAAGGAGTTCTGTTTTGGCTCACTTACTTTTTGTTATGTTTTCTTTAGATAAATGGTAAAAAAAAGGTATACTGCAATGGAAAAATTGACCGAAAAATTGAAAATATGTGGTCTCTCCGCGAGTAGAATTTTGGTGTTTCGTGTGTAACAGCTCAAATCCTGTGTTGTTTTCACCTTAATACACTATAATTTGAAATTGTCAATGCCACTACATAAATTTTCATTAAAAAAATAAATGAGAAAAAAAATTTTGATAATTCTTGGACCAAAAATTAAAATTTTTTTTTTCTCATTTATTTTTTTAATGAAACTTTATGTAGTGGCATTGACAATTTCAAATTATAGTGTATTAAGGTGAAAACAGTGAAAACAACACAGGATTTGAGCTGTTACACACGAAACACCAAAACTCTACTCGCGGAGAGACCACATATTTTCAATTTTTCGGCCAATTTTTCCATTGCAGTATACCTTTTTTTTACCATTTATCTAAAGAAAACATAACAAAGAGTAAGTGAGCCAAAACAGAACTCCTTAGGAGGTGTAGTTTTAAGAGGAATCTCAGTTAAAAATTTCGGTTTTTTTAGGTTAAAAATTAAATTTAACAACAACCTCTAAATATTTCCGTCTTAAAAATTACTGCCATTGTGTAACACTGAAAAGTATGTTTTGCCCAATTTTCAGTTCCATAGAAACTTTTTTGTGAAAGAAAAAAATTAAAAACCAAAAAACCGGTTTTCGGCCATTTTTTTGAAAAATTTTGAGGTTAAGGCGAAATGATCAGTACAAAAGTTATAGATCTTCTTATTTCCTACAACTTTTGCATTGAACTTTTTTTGATATGATGCACAGTTTAGCCAGAAATCATAAAAAACTGTGTTCGACCTCTAAAGATGCACCCCATTCCACCCCGGATAGCTGCTGTCGGTTCGATTTTTTTGTCCGCTTTTACAAGAGCTTGTTCAACAATATTCCGCTGTCAGATTGCTGTAACGAATTACTTTTTTTTTTCATTTTTTCGACTAATTCTACTGGACTAATAATAAAACTCTATTATTCTGGTTCTTTGTTTAGTTGTGAATCTCTCCATTATTTATTCAAAAAAAAAAAAATATATAAACGAAAAAGTTATTAAATTTTTAAGTCCCATGGTGACTTTTGGCCCACGCTGTACAAGGCGACTTTCAAATAATGTTGATGTTTTGAACTTTTTGACAAAAAATTATCTAATTTAGCTCAAATTATTTTTGGTGTTCGAGCAACCCAGGTTCTGTAGAGAGGGCATTTTGTACCCTAATATTTATTCTCGGAGACCTGCGGGGAAATATTGACGAGGACTTTTTAGAAGATATTCTTCTCATCAACTGATTATTGTAAATCAAGGAACAATTTTTTGATACGTAATTATAGCGTAATTATACGTTATTATAGTAATTTCTATATTCTTTTGGATTGTTACTGAACAAAAATAAAACAACTGTGCATATTCTTTTTTTAATTCTCGAATCGTTGACCCGAACCGAAAACCCGGTTCAAAGAAAAAAAAAATCCGTTTTGACGAACCAATCCAAAAGTCTAAAAACGGTTCGAACCGCTGAACCGAATCGACCAAATTTTTCACCCGGTTCACGACCCTGGTGTCAACATTTTTGATTATATGGGAGGTGCCACACCCTTCTTTAAAAATCAGCAAAATTTTAGCTTAGAGCTAAGTCTAATTATTTTTGGTATTTTATATTTTTTTGCAGCAGTACAATAAATAACTTCAAAAAGTATAAATTAAGTATCAAGAAAAAATCAAAGTATCACTAAATGAAAAGCTCTAAAGAATTACCGACAGTAGCAAAATTATTTTCTAGGAAATCCGATAAGCTATGTAAAGCGTAGTTGTAAACTTAATAGTAAATGGATATCAACTAAATCAGCAGTTATAAAAAGTAAAAGACCATCATATAGGAAATACATGATGTATAATTATAGTTATTACACAGTGGAAAGCCTTTTAATAAACTAAAAGCAGCTAGGAAACTACAATTTAACAGAAAGTTATTTTTACTTCGAATAGAATATCTACATTAAATTGAAATTATCACAGAATTATAGCACACCCCCATAAAAAACAGCTTACGAAAATAAAATCCAATGAGAAATTGAACAGTTGTTTGCCAATTTACGCTTCATCAAATCGTTACCACAACTCCGCAGTCAATGACAGTGACCACAATCGAGCAGAATGTTTGACTTGTCTACCTCTTTGTAGCAATACTTAGAGCTTTTTTTTGCAAATTTCCACGAGAATCGATCTATTTTCGAATTGCTCCCTACCATAGGCAGTTACATCTCGTACTCGGCGATACTACCTTTGTGCGTTTTGTATTCAAGCAAATTATGAAGTTTGTTTTTCTGTTTTTGTAAAATGCATTAGTAGTAACACTTTGCATGCACGTGACAACAAAGTGTTTTATTGCTGCTCTGATAAGTGTTTATAATGCACGAACAACCACTTAGCAGTCATATTTTAGCTTATTAGAAATAGATTTCGATTTTTGATTAACCCGTTAAGTTCCAGAGGTCGATTTGTTGACCAGTTACTTTCGCATTTTATCCAGGTGAATCAGAAAGTTGTATCGCCTAAGCGCTTAGCTACTATGTTAGTTTGAACCTTTGCCAGAACACTTAATTTTTGGTTTGGTGTGATTGGGTTATTTAACTGTTTTTCGCGTCTTTACTTTTTTGGGTTGTTTTTTTGAAAAATTCAGTAAAAATTTTTGCAATTGGGTAAAAAATAATTTCTCTCAATTTCAACTTCTATTCAGGGTATGTTTGATGTTAAAAATACAACGGGTGCAATACTCCATTTTTCTCGCGATCCGTGTATGAAGTGAGCGGTCGATTTTTAGAACACTGGGCACAAGCGATATCAAAAAATGCAAAATTTTCTGATATAAACAAAAACCTTTTTGTATGGCAAAAAATTACTTTATTGTATATTGATGAGAATCGATTTTTTTTTTGATTTGTGGACAACTCCAACTGCACATAGTATTTTGTGCATTACAACGTCCTCGCAAGGACGTGTCTTTGCGATCTTCCAGATTCCATGTCATTTTTTTATCTGTACGGATATTGTTCAAGGCGATGAATTTGGTCAAATCGGGTGCTTTGACGACATGGTTTGAGTATTCTTTTGATCAGTCAATTTGGTTTATCAGGCACAACCGTTCCAAGCGATTTCCTACGAGCCATGTTATCGACTTGGCAGCGTCTTCATATTTGGCCAATTTTGAAGTGCGTTTCATTCATATGACCGCTACGTTTGACAAAATCAATTCGATTATCGCAGATCTTGCGTACTTTTTCACATAAACCTCGGCAAATATCATTAATAACTCATTAGACGTAGACTTCGAGTGCATCAAGTTTTCGTCATTTATTTGCAAAATCAAACGTCTTTGCATACCTTCACAAAAAATAGTGTAGAGGTTTTAAATACAACGTATTCGTTGACCAATTGGTAAGTCCAAATCGTGAAATAATCAACGCAACTAAATGCAGTAAGTCCATTGTTTCACGAGCTTTATGACACGTTGCACCGTCTTGTTGAAACCAGGTATCATTCAAATACATTTTCATTCATTTTTTACCAAAATTGCTACCAATATCAGTTTTAAAAAAATATGGTCCAATGTCACCATTAACGACGTGAAAATTCTGTCCGCTTATTTAAGGTAGTAGACATACTGTGCACATCACTTTTCGCACAATTTTGCCCTGAGTTCTTAATAGTTTTATAGCGACAGCATTTTAGTTTTATTTTAATGAAAACGATCATTATAAGATGTGATGAATTTAATTCAAAATATAAAAAAATTAGCTTTGAATTATTACGAAAATACAAAATGAACCCATTTCTGTAGCCAATACTTTTGCAGCCTCAATCTCGAACAATCTACTAAGTTTTCAACTAAAGTTTAATTCAACCGATTTGATGCCATCAATTTCGCTTAGTTATTTCAAAAAAATCTCACCATTAAGAAATAAATCTCTTTTATTGCTTCATTTCCACACCAAAGTATCCTGCACTCAACATCCTTATGAATTCGAAAAGAAAAACATTAATTTCCCTTATACACCTTTTGGATGTTGTTGACAAGCTTTTAAATAAATTGAATTTACTTGAGTCCTTTCTTACAAGTAGATTGCGCTTAAAACACTTGCCTGAAGATTTACGAGATTTAACAATGCGCCTGAAAACGTCTCTTACATTTTTCTTTCCATTTTTTCAACTTTCGTATGCTTATGTTGGCTACATTGCTAGCTGCTCTCCTTTGAAGTTTTTCTACTGTTCTTACCAACACATTAACCCAACTACAAATTGTACTGTGAAACCACTTACCTGTAAAATTTTATTGCATACTTTGTGGCAATTTTCATGTTTAGAATTTTTTTTTTGAATATTTGAAAAGCATTTGTGAAGTAAAAAAAAAAATTTCTTCACAGACATGATGTAATGAGCTGTTATCTCTTCGAAAAGAGAACAATCTACGTAATTGTCAAGATTTGTTAGAATTTTTATGAGATTTTTTCATATAAAATTTACATTAAATTGTCATTGTATTGTATATGCGTCAAGGGCACACGCACGGTATTTTAGTCTGTGGAAATGTGACCCTTGTGGCACATCATCAAGTTAATTGAATTTTGCGGTAAGGTTTTTTTTTTTTGGTCTTATCTCTTTCGGCAGGAATGTTTTACATGCTTTTTAAATTTAAATGCTGAATTTATTTTTTAGAATGAAATTAATTTTTTTGATTAACAAACGAAACAGCAAAGTATGCAATAAATTTTGATTTTCATAATGGTAGATTAAATTTATTTAAGGAAATTCTTTTTTTCCACCATAAACCCATCATTCGTTTCTTTAAAAAAATATTAGATGCTTTCTGCAAGTGCTATGTCCGGAAAAAATATCGAATGCAATCGCAAGCAATTGAAAGTAAAATACATTTAAACAATTAAAAATAGTCGCATAATGAAGTAAAGGTCGATCAAAATCGATAGTTCTGAGCTTCTTCAATGAATTTGCTTTTATGACTTTAACCGGCTCAAAGCACTTTCCTCGAAGTCGTACTTTTAGCTTCGGGAAAAGGCTATACCAGGTGAATTTTCGGTTAAGAACTCTTGCACAATGAAAGCTTTATGCTATGGTGCATTGTCGTTTTGTAAAATCCATGAGTTATCCATCCAAAAATTTTCATGTTCAACATTTTGTGCATTTTTCAAAATTGGTCTAATATTTTGCAACTATTTTTCGATTCTCTCTATATTGTTCAACTGTTTCAATGTTCCACGAGTGCTTACACTGAATTTCCTTTTTTAGAATCGACCTTGTGCTCTTAATTCAGTGTTGGAACAGTTATACATTCTAAGATAAAAAAAAAGTGAAAAAGTTTCACAGCAAGTTTTTAAATTTTTTCATTTAAAATATTTATAAAACACTTGGCAATTTTCAATGAGTCAACAAATAAAACGAAACAACAATATCAATACATGTAATTGATTTCAGCTTATATCCTTAAAAGTTAAACCATTATGCAACAAGTTCTTTATTGTAATCCTTCTGAAAATACACTTACACACATACTGAAACACAATTTTGCTTTGTTAGTCCCACGTGACTTCAGGATGCAGTTAAACAAAGTATCAAATTGAATAAAAGTGGAAGTTTACATAAGTTGAACAACTATGCTTTAAATAAACTTCCGTTTCCGATTTTCGAACGCCCACGTACACACACAAAGCACTGGGCCAGTGCCAAACTACAATTTATACACTTAAAAAAAATTTAACCAAGATATTTTGAATCAGCCGAAAAATTATGGAAAATATAGAAAAAGTTCAAGGAGGTGGAATAAGTTGAAAAAATATGAAAAATATATAATGAGTTGAAAAATGTTGAAAAATATTGAATAAGTAGAAAATATTGAGAAAGTTGAAAAACATGAATAATGTTGAAAAAAGTTGAAAGCGATTGAAAAATGTTAAAACAGTTAAAGTAGTTTGGAAAACTCTAAAAAACTTGAATGAAGTTGAAAAGGTCGAAGCAAATCCAAAGAGATTGAGTAAGTCAAAAATATATGGAAGATGTTAAAAAAAATTTGAAGATGTTTAACAGTTGAAAAAGATTAATAAAAGCGATAAAACATGGAAAATATTGAAAACTATTGAAAAGGTCATATATATTTGATGAACGTGGAAAAAAATGGAAAATTTTAAAATAGTTGAAGATAAAAATCAATAAAATATGAAAACGACGAAAAAAGTTGAATAAAATAAATCATTTTGGAGTTTCATTCAATCAAAAAAAGAAGGGTCATGTATACCAACGTCTATGACCTATGGTAAGCGGTGATACGGTAAGCCTTTTTGCAGACTACTTTAAGTCGAACTATGAAGCATCAATGCCGTGGTTTAATGAAGCAATTCTAAATAACGTGGAGTCGTTTTTGTGCCTTGGTGCTTTGTGGCTTTCTGAAATTGAAGTATTTAGTGCCATGTCTACTATTGAGTGTTCCACGAAAGCTGATGTTGACGGTATGACGGTGAATCCTTAGACTGTTAGAAAATTGCAGCTGTAAGACCTATTTTTAAAAGTGGTCTAAAAAGTTACGTTACTAATTATAGGCCCATTTGTAAACTGCATAATGTTTCAAGACTTTTTGAAAGCATTATTAAGAATAGACTGTTTTTTGGTAAAGCGTAATATTTGTTTTGAGCAGCATGGTTTTGTTGCAGGTAGGTCTGCAGTAACAAATTTAGCCCTTTTTTCAAATAACTCTGTTGCCTCGTTTGAGCAAGGCTCACAAGTCGATCTTATCTATACTGACTTCTCCAAAGCATTCGACAAGGTGTGTCATTCTGCTTAGATTGCAAAGCTGGCCAAAATGGGTTGTCATTCCACTTTTTTAAAGTGGATTCAGTCATATCTACAAAAGAGAACTTGTTTTGTTGAAATAAACGGTGTAGCATTTTACTCGTTCACTGCATCCTCTGGTGTTCCACAAGGCAGTATCCTTTGCCCACTTTTCTTTATATTGCTTTTCAATGACATAATTAAATGCTTTACCTCAACAAAATGTTTACTTTACGCTGATGATTTAAAGTTATTTTGCAAAGTGTCTAGTATTTCTGATAGTATACTATTACAGAATGATCTTTAGAATGTTTGGGACTGTAGTATTGTTAATCGTCTCCCATTAAATATTACAAAATGTTTTTCTTTAACTTTTTCAAAGTCTAGAAACACTTTAAATAAGTCCTATTTTCTTTCTGGTATGCCATTACAGTCTGTCAGCTCGATACGTGATCTTGGAGTAATTTTTGACTCTAATTTCACCTTTGCTCAGCATCTAAATTTTATTATTCCAAAAGCATATTCTCTACTTGCTTTCGTACGTAGGAATAGTACTGAATTTTCAGACCCTCATATCCTTGAGATCCTTTACGTTGCATTTGTAAGATCAAGACTAGAATATGCATCTTTTATTTGGAGCCCTTTCTTTTTGACTCATTCTAATAGATTGGAAAAGGTTCAGAGATCTTTCACAAGATTTGCGCTGCACTCACTGAATTTTGAAACACCTTTGCCTTCATATAGTGCTAGATATCAGCTCTTAGGCCTGAAAACCCTTGAGACTAGGCGGAAGATTCAATCTTTCACTTTTATCCAGGACTTATTTTCGGGTGTGGTAGACTGTGCTCCGTTATTGCAATATATGATGTTTAACATTCCTTGTAGATCATTGCGACATTTTGATCTTTTTTATTTAAAATTTCATAGAAGTCATTATGCCCTCAATGAACCAATAGCTAGAGCTTTAACTTTGTATAATAATTTATTGGTTAGCAACAATAACAACTTATCTTAGAATTGTTTTAAAAACTTTTTAAATAGTTTATATATAATTTAATTTCTTTTATAATAAGTTTTAATTATTGCTAGTTATTTATTTATTTTTTTGTTATCTAGTCTGTAAGGAACTTGTACTTCCAAAGACTCAATAAACAATAAACAATATTGAAAAGGGCTATCGGCCATTTTCACGAAAGCGATTTCACAAATGACCATTTTCACAAATGACCATTTTCACGAATGACCATTTTCACGAATGATCATTTTCACGAATAATCATTTTCACGAATGATCATTTTCACGAACGACTATGTTCACGAAAAATATTTATCAGTTTTTGATTTATTTTTCTGTTGTACAACCTTAAATACATATAACAGTCTACAGTGCAATATTGGTTTATTTTTCTATTGTAAAGCATTAAATATTGTATGAAGTCATCCGGAAATGGTCCAAAATTTTATCTTGCTCTTTGTAAGTGTAGTAACTAGCGACTACAGACCATTCGTGAAATCGCTTTCGTAAAAATGGTTATTCGTGTAAATGACCATTCGTGAAAACGGTAATTCGTGAAAATTACCATTCGTGAAAACGCTTTCGTGAAAATGTTCATTCGTGAAAATGACCATTCGTGAAAACGGTCATTCGTGAAAATGGTCATTCGTCAAAATGACCATTCGTGAAATCGCTTTCGTGAAAAAGACATGGAATCATTGAAAAGTCGCAAAAAATTTGAAAATGGTTGAAAAAATTGAAATAGTTGAAAAAGTCTGATGACGTTGATAAAATATGCAAAATATTGAAAAAAGGTGAAAGAGGTTAAAAAACGCGGAAAAAGTTGAGGCAGGTTGAAAAAGTCGTCATGAAAAAAAATTTATTTATTCATCGAAACGTTTTGCAATATAACTACGCATCCGTTCTATTCAGTCTTCTATTGGTTTTTCGACAGATGATTGTCTTTCCTTATATGCCTTCAATCGACTCAGAGCTCAGGGAGCAGCAAAACCTCAGACGAGGCCAAACCAGATGAATACTTTGTACTTGATAATGATGGCTTTATGCGAAATTCCATTGTCGTGGTGCAAGATTTATGAGTTATATTTCCAGAAATTTGGTCATTTCCGGCGAAAATTCTCACGCAAGTGATTCATGACGCCTAAATAATATTCCTTATTTAATGATTTCATACACTTTATATACAGTTTAGTATAAAGAACTTTATTATGAAGTACAAAAAAAAAATATTTTGGGAAAAAGTTATTGAGGAAGAGGTGAAGGAAAGACAGCAAAACCCTTTTCGTACGTTTCAGGAATAAAACAATAGAATATCAGTAGAACAGTCACATTAAGGTATCACGGTAGATAGAACCAAAAAATCATAATAGAAACAAAAAAGAAGGATTTGGTCGAATCGTAAAAAATCGACGAAATAAAACTTACACATGTTCATAAATTTTTCGGGAGCGCAAAGAATGCAAAAATTTCCACTTTTTATGAATTGTATATTTTTAGTTTTGGATAAGAAACCTTTAAATATTTTATTGGCTACAAAAATAAAATATTCATTGTAGTTAAATTTTTTTAGTGTTCACTTATTCTCACACCATTAAAGAATCAAAGCGTACTCCTTTTTCAAAAATCAATAAACTCATCGTTTTGTGTGTGAATGTTTTGTTCGAGTACTCGCAAAATTGACTTGATTGCAATTTTCTCAGCCAGAAGCACGATTTATGTGCAGAGTTAATGAAAATGTTTATCTTTTTGCTGCTGCTGCTGCTTTTGTTGCAACCAACAATGATGCAACAAAGGCAACTAGACAGTTGCTGCAACCAACAACTTGACAATTATAAGAATAGAAGAATAATTATGTAAGCGGCTTTTGTACGATGCTTCTTGTAGCTTTGAGAGGCACTTAATATTGTTTGACTTTAGGATTGAAACGAAAAATTTGTTGTTATCCTTTTTGTGTTGTTTTGTCTTAAATGCAGACAGTAAAATTATGGTAAATTACGAGTATATTGACAGCAAGATAATTGTGCACAAGTGCTTGCTGGTTGGAAACTTTGGATCTCTAAAAATAGTTATATTAAATTATTTATTGGATTGATTTTTTTTTACATTTTGACATTGAAACTTAAAGTTTCTTATTATTTACCATAAAGTTATTGGAAAATTGGTGTACGTCAAAAACTTTTTTTTTAAATTTTTAAAGTTTTTCTTCTTTTTAATTCTTGAAAAAATGCATTTAAAAACAAACATTTTTTTACGAAAAATAACAAGAAAATTTGTCAATAAGTTTTTTGTTTGCATTTTCTTTATGTAGTAAAGTCTCTTGTACTCCTTTAAAACGAAGCATTTTTTGAAGCACACACATTGCATACACAGCTATTTTGCCCAAAACTATGCAAGGAATTTTGGTTAAAATTTGATGCATTGGAGCAAAGTGCGCATAAGTTAAAATGTCAGCTGCAGCAGTTGTGTTAACTTCTACAAATAATATTGAAAGAGAGAGATTCCAGTTGAACAAATTTATCAGCAGTAGTTTCTTCTTTTTTGATACTCTTTAAATATTTGTTAAGCTTAAACAATACAATTTTTTTTTATCAGAGCTTTACTCACGTTTGAGATTGGAGTGCCTGAGAAGATACAAAAATCGAATGTAATAAAGAAACCAGAATTTGAAGCATAATAATGTGTAATACAGTCCTTTAGACAGTAACTTAAAAACTAATCAAATCGATTGTATCGAAATTACATTGACAATATAACGACAAATATATAACAATAGTTAAGATATTCATTGATTGATCGAGGGTTATCCAGTCCTGTTTAGATTTGCGAATGCTTCTTGGCGAAATTGTGCAAGGTTTTATGTAAGTAAATATCACGCATTATGTCAGACCATTTCAACTTAAATAGCACCACAGAAAAAAAAAATCAAAAGACCCAACGATTCTATGATATACTAAACTTAAAAAAATATAGGTCTGTTGTCAATATCTTAATTCCTGCTGGTCGCACAAGAGTTTTTGTTATGCTAAAATTGTTGAACACAAAATGGCTTAATGGTAAAATATATGGGTGAGTAAATGCACCTGAGGTGGAATTTCTGAACTTAATGCTGTTTTATTATGTTCGCATTGAAAATTGAAAATTTGTATTAAAAATTATCGAATACTATCGTAACGCATGGAGAAAGTCGATAATTGCTAAAAAGTTTAGAAACACCGACAGGTATTGAAAAATTCGAAAAATATCGAATAGCCTCGAAAATTAAAGTTTGATAAAATTGGAATAAATTGAAAATTATGGAATAAAATGTATAACTTCCAAAAAAGTAAGTACCGTTCTATACTGTGTATAAAGTATCTGAAATTATTAAGCCTAAAAAATCAACAATTATTTATAAATCAAACGTTATGTAAGGAATATTATTTAGACCTCATGAAGCACTTGTGTGAGAATGACCGCTGTAAGGGGTCAAATTTGTGGAAGAAAACCTCCTGGTCCACGACAATGCAACATTGTATAAAGGCAGCTTTGAGCATGAGTTTGCAGCCAAAAATTCAACAAATGCCATTCAAGCACCGTGTTCACTCGTTATGACTTTTTCCTGGTCCCGACGCTAAAACTAACATTTCAAGGAAGCCGTTTTGAGTCAGCTGCATGCCTGTTTCTCACTTAGTCTACGAAAAATGTATGGAAGACTAGATCAAGCGCTGGCGTAGTTGTATTGGATGCAGTGAGGCCTACTTTGGAGGCGTTCCTCTTCGTTTAATGAGGAATTTTTAATCGGTCGTTAGAGTATTAGTCACCCGGGTGACTAGTTAAAAAATGAACGTAATGTGTTTGACCCGAAAATGAATAGGCATAAATTTGATAGACAAAATGTACGTTGGATATTGCCGGCAACCTAGTTCGCTATATCCGACGAATTAGTTGATTTTTAGTTATATTTGTGTCTATTACAACGAATGTTGGGTGAGTATTAACAATAAAAAATAACTCAAAAAGTCACCCGGGTGACTAATACTCAAACGGAGGGTTAATATAACAATTCCGGATAACCTTATAGAAAAATATATTTTGAAAAACTTTGAATAAATCGATAGAGGTCAGAATGTATTGAATGGTATCGAAAAACATTGAAAAACTCGAGACTCAGAATATATCGAAAAACAAAGAAAAAAAATTGCCAATAACCTAAACGTATCGAATAATGATAGTTTTGAAGTACATATAAATCTATCAAAAAAGTTCATAGATTATCGAAAAAAGTGTGAAAAATTGGATGTATTAGATAATACCGTTTAATATAGAAAATGATCGAAAATCGTTATAAGTCGAATAAAACTTCATACGACTTGGATTATATCGAGAAGTAACGAAATATATTCAGAAAGTCATTACTGTCGAAAATAACAAAAACATTTCGAAAACGTCAATGAAAGTCATTAAGTATCGAAAAGTTCATATAATGCAGAAAATATCAAATAATATCGTATAAGTGATCAATATTCAAAAAGCATAGAATAATATTCAAACAATCGAAGAAGTTGATAACAATCAAATGGTACAAAAAATTCGAAAAGTCGGTAAAAATCGAAAATATCGATTTGTATCAAAACGTAATAGTCTAAATGTATAGCATTGTATCGAAAAATAGACACATTCGAAGAACTTCCAAAAGTATCGGCAAAATATAAGAAAAGTTAATGAAAGCAATAAAGTGTCGAAAAAATGGAGCTCTAAGTTTCAGAGGTATTAACAAAAACTTTTTCTTTTTCAAACAAATTAGGTATAACCTAACCTAACCTAAAACTTATTGCTACTTTAATATCCAAGTAATGAAAAATAATGTCAATCCATTTGTCAAAATTTACATTCATTTATGTAAGAGTTATCTTGTTAGTGCTACGGAATGAAGAAATTCATTTCTCAACAATTAATATCTGGTGTAAAGAATGCATAATCAGAATACGAGAGGAAGAAAGGAATAAGGTTTAAGTTTTAATGTCTTAATCTTAGAGTGCCGTTGAAGGAAGAACGCTCGAAGCTTCTGTCATCAGGACGCTATATAATCGATATTGTGCAAGAATTCTGGCCTTTGATAAATATTTAATAATTTCAAGTTCCAACAATGAAAAAACATAAAATATCTATAAAATACCTACCCAAAATATACTACACATGTGAGCTGCATATTTATTTTGCTGATTTTTTACCTTCGAAGTGAATTAAGTCAACAAGCATCGTTAGTGCAACTAACTTACTCACATGCTCGTATGCGTACATGTTATGACAGTCAACTAAGAAGCTACATTTACCCATACGTGCTCTATAGCAAGAAGAAAAAGGACTTCGTAGTTACGAATGAAAATTCACTTTAAGTTCACCTGTGCAGTAAGCAAAATTGATGTGTGACTTTTAAGTTGACATTTTCCACATGAATTTACAACAATTCCAAAAGTTAAAATGACAAGCAAAATAAAGTTGATTTGAAGTTAAAAAAAGTTGAGGACAAAAGAAAAAGTCCTTCGATCCAATAAAATGTAAACTTTTTAAAAGGTTCATAAAAGCTTTCAAAGTCGGCACAGCGACTTAAAAAGTAGTTGAATGGAGTATTTGGGTTAAGTGTATATAAATCAAAATAAAAATGATCGTAGAAAAAACTTGCAAAATGATTGAAAATAATACAGCTTAGACTGAAAAAGTCTTAATAGAATTCAGTTTGCTTTTATTGAAATATTGATGTTTGTGCAAATTTTGAGACTCATCTATTCAGAATTGGGAGGCAGACTAGAAATAAGCGATACGTTTTTGTAGATATTTGCTAGTGGTTATTGTTGTTCTATTATCATTGTCGCCAGGCATGAGTTGAAGTTAGCTCGTTGTGGAACTCGTAAGTCTTCTCGGACTCTAAAATTTCCGTGTCAACATATTCTTGTAACGATGATATTTCACTAGCTTTGGAATCGAAAGTTGGTGCAATTGTCCTGCAAGAGATCGGCTTCTATTGCATGAATGATTGCGATGCTTATTTATTCAGGAGTAAGCCTAAATTTGCAATATGGTAGTCTACATATCACGAGAATATGACAATTTCTTCTATTCGGTGAAGCGAAAATCATTTAACTCCATGAAAAATTTGAATGCCGTACAGTAAGGCAACTGCGAACCCACTTGGCATGTAACGTTTCGCTAGCCTTTTAGAAGTCTTCCTCATGAAATATTATAAGGTTTCTGTTACGTTTCAAAATATTTCATTTTCATTTCAGAAAGCTTTCTGTAATTTATCAATGTCCTCCGATTCTAAAACGTTACAGAAACCTTGTAAGATTTAAGAAAAAAAGCAAAAAAAATATATTACGTCATTTGACTCTTATTTTTTTTTCTCAGCGCGTTGTTTTTTCATTACTGGACTCTGAAATGATTGTTCCATTTTATCCGCATCATGACTAACATTGATACTAATATATATGTATATATATATAAGCAGTTTTTATTTTTCGGCAAAACCGTCCGCAGTGGGTTCTCCGATTTTATTCAAATTTTATTATACTAAAGTACATTATATAAAACTACGATCCCTAAATTGTTGGCCCTTCAAATGCCCCTGGTGGAAAGATGTGAATTTTTAAGACTCAAAAATTTACGTTTTTTGCCCTATATTCGAATAGCTTTATCTCGTGAAGTTTAGCTCCAAATTCAACTTATAGGTCTCATTTTTTTTGGATATTTATTCAACTTTTTGATAAAAAAAGCTCAGTCTACTCCCGCGTTTGAAAAATTGTTTGCCATATCATTTCTCAGAATCATCGAAACAGAAAAACATCTCTTTTTAAGAGTGACGCCAAGTAGTCAAATTTTTATAAAATCGCTTTTACTTGAACTCATTTTTTTTTTGTCCTTTTCAGCCCTTTAAAATTCGATATATAAAATTAAACAATTCGTCAAGAAACCCGAGATACAGCAATTTTAAAATGGTAATTTATTCGAAATTCACGTTTTTTTACATTTTCAACTGGCTATATCTCCAATCTACCTAAATTTTTTTGAACGCAACTCAACAAAAAATTTGTGTTTTATAACCCCAAAGTGGGTCCAGAAGTATGGAGTTTGGGAAAGACTCTCCGGCTGCGCTATCGAGCTCGCAAAAGTGCCTGTTTCTGCAAAATTTTACCGCAAATTTCGAGCCCAAAGTTGTCTTTACGGTCTCTGACGCACACCGACATACATGCAGACATTCAGAGATACATCTACATACACAAATGCATGCATTCAAGCACACTCGCCCAGTCATGCCCACCATTTGGGCGTTTTCTCATCGTTCTAGAGTCCCGTTTTTTAAATTAATATTGCGAATTGAAGATGGACTGACCCATAATAAAGGTAATTAGAAGCTCTGAGCTCTTAAATGGGGCGTGGCACCGCCCTTAATAAGAAAAAAACGCTTTCTCGGCTGAGCAACTTCTTCGATTTTGATGAAATTCAGAGCTAGACTAAGTCCTGAGTAAAGATATTTGTTTTAAGTGGGCGGTGCCACGCCTTCAATAGGAAAAACATTTTTACGTTACATTCCCAGTGAGAATTGGCAGAAACTCATAGTAAAAAACTTCACTGCTAAGCCTTTCATCTGTATTAAAAATAGAGATTTACTGACTTCCGTAGAGGCAGTGTCATAGAACGAATGGTTAATGAAGCACAATCCAATTCAGAATCAGACTAGTTGCTTTGGATATACATACATATTGAAGCTACAGCAAGTAAACACAAATTTTACACTATATACAACCCTCTAAAATATTTACCAACACATTCCATTCTACATTCGGTACCTAAATTTTTCTTGAAACTATATGTACCAAATACAAATTTCCTTTCAAACAATAAAAAAAAAATCAATTTCAATTGCTCCACTTCTGATTGAACTCGATTTGATTCAATTTTCGTCTCATTGATTTCGTGTGCAAATCGTGCGCAACTAACGATTTTGCCTCCATTATCTCTGGCAGACGTTTTGAATTTTAATAAATATGGCGTCAACATCATAGACTGCGATTTACCAAAATACAAAAAGCACACAAATGCACAAAAAAAAGTAGCTTCGCAAGCGGAGTACGATAAGTTGGCGCTGAACTGTATGAAATGCTCAAAAACGAAATCCTATTAAAAATTCATATCAAGTTGGTATGGTATGGCGGTAAAAAAGAAGGGAATAATTTTTTATGCAACCTCAATTTAAAACAGTCAGAAAAAGTAAAGGTTAGCTTTTGAATGGGTTGGGAAAATGCCAAATTATAGGGCACCACCACATAGTTGTGGGGAAAAAAATTACGAAATAAACCGCATATTATGACTGTGACTGCGGAAGTTGATATTTGAATGTTGGTAGCGTCAGCAGGAGGTGCTTATATTTTCTTTAAAATTCTGCTTGAATTTTAAATCAAATGAAAAAGTTTTGAATTGTTATCGGTAAATTAATATAAACGGTTCGAACTCGATGTATAGAAAGGTAAAATAAAAAAGAAATTCTGAAATAAAGAGATATCGAAAATGACAGTCACTTCCAAGCGACAAACTATGTATGACACATGAAGAATCATGAAAGCTGTCATAAAGTACCAAACCTTATAAGTCTTTATGGCACTTAAAATACTAAGTACTAATTGCCCATAGTAAACCATATTCCTGGATCTTGCGGGTATATTCAGTATATCCTTCACAACTTAGCAACAAAGCTTCAATAACTTAAAAGGGTCATAAAAGTAAATGCATCTGTAAATTCATAAAAAGTAAGTTTCCAACAGAACAGCGGAATGATATGTTTCTCACAAAAATACGTAAAAAATGTGAATTCGACACTGATTGTGCGATGCGAAAAAAATCATGAAATATTTGAAATGTCAACACTTGAGTGTTAATGTAAAAAATTGGTGGTAATTGTGAAAGGGGGTAAATGTTTGTATACTCTGCAACATATTGCAATTAAAGTCTATGACATGCAAAATAATGATGAATGCAATCGCCAGTATTATACTAAATCAGTCAATTCCATATATGTAATTTTATATAAATGGTATAGATACATTCAAGCCCAGTGGAGCAATATTACAAAGGAATATATTGAAAATGTACACTCGTACCAAAAATATTGCGCACCCACGCAGACAGCATAGCTACAGTCAAAACAGTTAAAACAACATACCATATGTAACAACAAGAACATCATAGCACAATACAATAAACAAACATCCTTACAACATATATGGTCGATAGCAACATACGATGCAATGCAAAAAAGCCGATAAATGACCAACGCACCGTTATGTGAATGCATGAGTTTCAATTTGTGTACGTAGGTACATAAAATAACGAACAGCGAGGTGTGCAACCTGTCACACAGCAGAAAAATTTAACACAGATCATCTCCATTGACGAATCACTTTCAAGACATTGACAGCAAAGCAAATCGCTAGCCACTAAGACAATAATTTTGGTTAGTTTCCAAAAAATCTCTTAGCGTAGATGAGTTGAGAATTCAAGCAAAAAGTGAAACGAAACAAAACCTTAATTATTTTTTTGTGGCTCTAACGAATTCTAACTCATTGACTCAAAGGTAAGATGATTCCATTTATCAATAGATGAAACTTAGGACTGTCCCAGAAAAAACTTTCGGTTTTACTTTCAGTTATAAAAAACTCCCAATAAACTTTTTGGTCTTATTTCTTTTTTTATTTATATTGGCTAGTGTTAAGAATATAACTAACTAAAAACTAATAAACATTTTTTTTTTAAAAAAAATTTCTAACTTTTTTCTTAAGGCCCTTCATTAAATTTTGTACAGTTGTTTCATCGACAATACGGTACGATCTGTTCCACTTAATTCTGAAGTCTTGTAAATTTTTTCCAGTCCTACCACTTTTTCGAATATCTCTTTTTATTAGAGCCCAATATCTCTCAATTGGGCGAAGCTCTGGGAAATTGGGTGGAATTGCTATTTTTGATATAATGCATTCCATCGTAGCTTTAAAGTAATGAGAGGTTGCTAAATCGGGCCAGAATATCACTGTACCCGCGAGTGCACGAATAAATGGTAGAACAAGTTTTTCGAGGAACTCTTATATATAAACTTTTAAATTGATTGTGCCTTGCGTAACAAAGAAGCTGCTTCTGAGGCCATACAAGCCATATATTGCTTCGAAAGTTTCAAACTTTTTTTTCCCTTGAATTTACTAAGCACATGCCCATTCTTTGCTTTGAGGAGTTAGGATTCTACTTAAGAAGACACTTCACCTTCGCCACTACCCTTGAGTGTGAAAGTTCTGATTTTCTGCCTGTACCTTTTTTTTCGTGAAACAGGAAGACCCTTCTTATAATTGGAAATAACCGTCAAAACAGTTCTATCTGATGCACCAACTATTTTTGCTATAGCTGAATAACTCTGTATTTTGTAGGTATGTGGACAAAATGAATTGCTTGCTAGACATCTTTGTCGTTCAACGAATAACACTACACGGTTGAAAAAATAAGTATAAATTTTTATACGAATATCAGTTTAGGGTCGTTTTATATGAATTTAGGTATAAATTTAATAACTTTTCAACATATAAAAACCAGCTATGCGGCCAGTTGTTTATGCTCAATTTTGTCTAGTAAAACATCAACATTCTGTAGCCGAGCTAGCTAACGAACGGGGTCACATTCAAACTATTCTAGAAATGAAGCGGGTTCAAATCCCTGTCCATTGAAGTTGTGTTATTCAAATCATTTTATAAATAAAAATTGTAAATAAAATTAAATCAGAAAAAAGTATCTGTTCCCGGACTCGAACCCATGAATTCTGTGTCCCAGTCAAACGTTCTAACAACCGATATAAGTATACATTTTTTTTTTACTATCGTTAAAATTAAATATAAACTCTTATTATAAAATAGAATTTATACGTCAACCTATTCTATACTTTTCAATATAGAAACAAATATGAAATTCATATAAAATTTTATAACTTCGGAACTTATAAAATCTATACGATTTTTTTATGGATTTATATGAATAGCTAAAAGTTATTAATTTTATACTGATATTTTCAACCGTGTAGCAAAATGAAAACAAAATTTCAAAAGTTTTTCAACCAATAAAATGCAACAATTTTTCAAATGTTTCCGCCAATATTTGACGCCCTTTAAATTTTGCCTCCCTAGGCACGTGCCTACTCTGTCTGTAAGGTTAATCCAGGCCTGACCAAGAGTAATACATCATATTAAACGTCACTTTATATAGAACGAATATTGTGTCTTTTTAGAACTATAAGATTATCAGGTAGAGTATAATCAAACAATATAAAAACTGAACGTTTTTTCTGGGACAGTCCTTAGTATGATTGGCTGCAGCCGTTTTTTTTGCTGTTATTACTTGGTTTTGTTATTTTCTTTTAGTGTTATCGCACACTGTACTGAACAGTAAGCTCAGTAAAATAATTAAAGACTAATTTCTGTTCCAATACACCCGAAAAAAAGGGTTAACAATTTTGCTTTAGGAAGAAAACGCTTTGAAATTTAATACAAATACAAGTCTACTTCCTTCCGATATTTATGAAGATAATGCTTAACTGAATGGATTGTTCAGCATGGAATTTCCCTATTCATTCCGCCACTATGACTCAAGTTGTAAAGTTAGTCAATTCAATTCTGATAAGACAATAACTAGCCTTCTAAGATGTAGATTTTCAGTACCAACATAAAAATATAATTAGTAAAGTTATCAAGCAGTCCGAAATTTATTCTTTTTAAATATTTTGCTATGCCGACTAAAGACTAACTGAACAAATATTTCGAAGAGCCTTGGAGAGAATCACCATTTGCCTGAAGAACAAACTCTGGTAATGAAAAGGGCAGAATTTACTGAGAATATATCAATTAAATTGGAAAAGATGAAATCCTGTGAAAAATATTAAAGGTATGCTAGTAAGCCTCAGTAACAACTATAAAATTGTATTGCAACTGTATTATATCATATATTTCTTAAAGACATTTTGATAAAGAATTTTTTTTGTTGTTTACCATAACGCAAAATAAGTTATTTGCACTCTTTTTTTAATACAATCTAAGCTAAATTCGTATTTTCTCAAGCCTCATCGTAGTGTCACTATCATTTATTTCCATACGGCTTTCTTTTTTCTTCTTTTGCTACTGCATAATGGCTGGTCTTTGATTTATTTTATGTGTCTTCCACGACTGCAGTTGTTGAACTCGTCCACCAACATCACTTTGCAGCATCATGTGTTCCTTATTGCTGTTAATTACGTAATGTTCGTGAGTGTTCACATCATTATGATGTTGTGTTCCCAATATACGATTAGAAATTCCAAAGTGACGTCGAATAGCATTGGTTTTTGGTGTGGTATTTTTACGTTTATGCTGCAGTTGATGTCTTACTTTATCAAAGATAAATTTTGGTACTTCAATTAGTATAAAGTAGGCGAGTTCCATGCCACTAATTAAAGAGCAACCTAGAAAAAGGCCGGCAATGCCACCGAAAGCAACTTGAAATTATGTATAGAAAAAAAAAAAAACGTTTGAATGAAATTGATTAGATTTTGCGTGGTGCCAACTCACCCATCAAGTCCACCCAACCAAAGACCAAGCTTGTACGATAAACCATCATTGTTTCAAAACGGTAATGCACATTCAAATCAACATATGACAAATTGCCACGTACTTCCGCTGGCAAGAATGATGGACGTACATCCGTTATATAATTCAATGACCAACAATTGCGAAAGCATTTGCATACCATGCCAGGAAAGTGATTTGTAATAAATTGGTCTTCACCAGGTTGATGAGAGTACAGAAAGTATTCTGCAAAGGAAGTGCGAAATAAAGTATGTAAATATTTAGAAGGATAAAATATTAATGTAGTACAAATAGAAAACCGAACATATATAACCATTATTTTTGGCGAGGCAATACAAATCCTTAGCTTTGCATGGAGGATATTGACCTGTCGAAAAGAATAGAGAGACAATTAGTGCGTATTAAATGAAAAATTTTACGAGAATGTGCTAATATACCGACCTGGTGGAAATAGTATATCAACCGAGCAGTTACAATAACGCATAATGTATTCTTGATGGCATTCCGACTGACAATTTTCTATCATGTAAACGTACCCAAATAGTGACTTAAAATCCTTACTATTACGTTCGTCCTGTTGAAATTTTAAGACCATAAGATATATTGTATATAGTTCAATAGTTGACTAGAATTTTTTTTTTTTTAATTTGAAGACATAAACCTGTTGAACTGGTGTCTTATGATAATGGAACACAAAAAAAAAAATTCAAACAAAAATACACAGTCAGTGGTCTCTTATACTGCCCTGAGGCGACACGACTTCTTACGGCTTAGCCAAGTTATATAAGAAGTTGCAACGTCTGAGTAAAAAATCGTAAAAAAAACATGCTTTGATTTTCAAACGACTTGGTCGTACGACCGGTGGCAAGAGAAATCGTATCGTCTGATAATTTGTTAAGTGACTTCTCATACTGCCGGTTTGATTTTTCCTGATATGCCCTCAGTCAATACGACTTATTATACGACTTGGCTATGCCTTAAGAAATGTCGTATCGTCTGAGGGCACTATCATACAAGTGACTGCCAAACGCAATCAATAACTCTTAGTCTTGCAAACAAGTACATAAACTTACATCGAAGACGCATTCCCGTAGAGTTGAGGATATGCCACGTGTATCATTATCATAAAAATAAATGATTGGCTCAATTTCCACCATAGTTTGTGTATTCTCGGGCACATTAAAAGGTGTATTATGCCAGACATAGGGCTCAGTTATCATGACCTGGCATTTTCAAAAATAAAAAATTGAAAATTCAAATAAAAAGTTTTCCATTGTTTATGTACTCACACTTAAGCCCTTTTCATCAGTACGATTGGGGAAATGTTTTTCTGGATTTATAAGTACTCGAACATTTAATGCACTACTTGGACCAGCAGCACCAGCACGCCAGGGCCAATATGGATCCAAACGTTGCATACGTTTTCCTTCATCTGTCTCTAGCGTATTAAAGGACCAGCATATACCATTTTTACTGTGTCGTTTGGAGAATATATCACAGCATTTCATTGGAAAGTGACGCCAAACACAGTCGGTCAGCATTTCTTCACAACGCCAAGTCATAAAATCAAATACTAGACTGAAATTTACAGAGTTCAATAGCTCAACAGGCTCATTTTCTAGCACTTTAAATCCAAGGAAATTTGCAAAGCCGATGCCATCGTAGCTGCCAGCTATGCGTGCAAAAAGATTTTCCATTTCACGTGTTCTAGTCGCGTTAGGCAGAAAACGCGATTTTGCCTCTTCAAGTCGATCCCAATTGAGACGGTTGTTATTACAAATTGTTATAACTGGGAAGTAAATTTTATAAACCGGCATGCGTGTATTGTCTACGATCGTTTGGAACTTGCCCTCATTGAAACGGTCGGAAAGTATGAGACAGACATAAAGTGCACCCAAAAGAGCGAGCACTACTGTCAGTAACCAGATGGATCTAAAAATTTTAGGAACTTAAATTATTTTAATTGTTGACAGTCAAAAAATTCATTGAAAAAACTTATAAAAATTGTGCAGTTTCTAAGGATTTTTTCAATGACATGAGCTCAAAGATATCGTAAAAGCTATAACAGATGAAACGATATAGTTATCCAAGTTTGTCAACTTTATTGAAATGGCATACACTAAGGGTTGACTACACTACATGAACACTTTTTTGAAGTGTAGACCCAAAAATATTTGTCGCCCCCAATAAAATGTCCATGGAAAATAAAGTTGTTTAAAATGAAATGATGAGACACTTAGCGTAAGTTCGTTTCAAATTGCCATTCCGAGAAATTTTAATTAAAATCGATGTTACAGTACAATGAATAATAGGATTGATTATTTTGTAGATTCCATTAAAGGACTAAGGATTTGAAATTTAGAAATTTTAACTCCGTTTCCAGGAATTGGAATCAGGAATCGATTTTTTCGATTACATCCAATGACACTGTGTGCAAAAATGAGACCTAAGGATAACTTCAAATCGCTGAACCCGAATTTGCCATCAGTTTTGGCCAATACGCCAGGGTTGTAAGATGACGGTAAGCTAACCGTAAGTTGACACGTTTTGATACCGATTCGAGACGAAATTGAAAAAACGTTCGAGCTCGCGATTACTTAAAGTTTTTAAATTGAATTATTGTTTTTAAAATTTTAATATCGATTTATTAAGGCAAAGTGCAAATTGAAAGAAAATCAGTTGCTTTGTTTAATTTAAGAAAAAATCAAATTCGAATTTTCGACGCGGAGTGTTCAAATAAGTCATCGTTTTTGTTTTTGCTTTGAATTTCTTTACTTGTTATTTGGTTCCATAAAGTGTTATTATTTTGTATTGATTTCAAATAATAATAATTCAATGTAAATTTTCACAATCGAAGCGAAGCGAAAAGAGTAAGCATTTGTGTGCGCCTGTGGTTATGACACTGTAATAACACTAGAACAATACTGTGCTCTGTTTTTATATTTTCTACAACTCTATCTGCTTGCCCTCACTTTGTGTGGTTTTGACTTTTACACCCGCGAAAAAATATTAATATAGCTGCTTAAGTTTCCGCGCTCTTAATACATAAATTAAAAAAAAATCATTTATATTTTATGCGCTTAGTGTATGCATGCCATGGCTGTTTAATTTGAAAATACATTTTAACTTTTAAATAATTGTGCATGCATGTACAGTAGGTGGACAAATTATTATGGATTCAACATTTTGCGGTTTTTAATCACATCAAAAAATAAAAATAGAATGAATCAAAACGAGCTTTTAAGAAGATTATGTCTCATCTAACTACGATGATAAACGACGCACAGTGGAATTTTGTGGCCATAAATAGGAAGAATTTGAAAGTAGTTGAAAAATTTTGTAGTACAATCGTCAGATAATACTTAGGGGATGAAAAAAAAAAACTATAAAAGTTTTAAATTTGTTTTGGACTTAGCGACACAGTGGGCTCAAAGTTGAACTTTTAACTCCAAAAATTTTATATGAATTTTTTTATATAAGGAACTGTTAGATATGGCGCTCTAGTTAACTTGTTTGAAACAAAATGCTATAATATAGCATATTGGAGAAAAGTACATTGTTTCTACTTTATAAAAATTAATTTAGTTTTCTTTTGTCGGCCTTATATGAATTTTACGGAATTTTCAAAAATTAGAATGAAAAATGGAAAAAGTGAAAAGTTTTAAGACTAACAGAAAAAAACACAAAAGTATATCTCCAGATTTAAAAAATTTTTTTATATATTATGTGCGAAGGTATGGTTAACAAAATAAAAAAAAAAAAAGCTGCGCATATTCATAACTTTTTTTTTTATCAGGTTTTTCCTAATGTAGTTTTAGAAGGAACAAAATATATCGACTTTTATTAAATGCTTTCACTAATTTGTTTGTATCGAAATTTACCAAAATTGCGTACTGGCAGAAAGCTCATGAATTGTACTATTTAAAAATTGTTTGCTTGAAGTTTTATATTCTATGTGTGAATTATGCTGATTTTTTAAAAATTAGGGCTGAAAAAGTCATTTTTCAAAAATTTCACAATATTTAACAGCAAAAAACAAAAAAGTATATCTCCAGATTTAAAAATTTTTTTTATATATCATGTGCGAAGGTATGGTTAACAAAATAAAAAAAAAAAGCTGCGCATATTCATAACTTTTTTTTTAATGAATTTTTTTCTATTGCAATATTTGAAGGAAACAATATTTGTGTTTCTTCGCATTTTGCAATGCTTTACAACAATTTTATAAATTGTAAAAGCTTACATTGTGAAGGAAGTTGGTTGAATTTAGATAGGAGTTCCCCTACTGGAGGGGAACTGGTTAAGGCTGTTTTTTGTTTTTACATCCCTGTTTGCTTTCGCTTTTTTAGAACTAAACATAGCGTAGTGCAGATATGGATGGTGCAGCACAGAGGGTCCGATTACAAACATTTGTGTTATTATAATTATCGAAATATATTTCCAAAAAAAATGATTTTAAATTCTTATGTCCTTAATTATGATAGTTATAATTCTATATTTTTATATTTTCCAATAAATTTATTATATGTTTTTAATGTCTTTAATATATGTTCAGAAAAAACTTATGTTTCCATTACAAACTAAACGTACCGTACAGTGTTTCAAAAGTCATTGCGACGGAATATTGCTGTTGCTATTAATATTTTAATGTTATTTTATCAAAACAAATATATTAGAATATTTTACAAGTTCTGGCTTCCGGAGAAATTATAAATCTCGAAAGCTCTGACAAATATACCCAAAAAACTGTGGAACTTTATAAAAAGGACTACAATTGGTACAACATGCCTCCTTCCGTGCACAAAGTTCTTATGCATGGAAGTCAAATTATGCAAGAACTAGAAGTTCGAATTGGACGTCTTTCTTCTTTGAAAAAGCTCAGGAAGCATCAAATAAAGTTTTTAAAAACGCGAGGTTGCACAACAGCAGATGTTGCTCTAGAGTAGCAAACAACGAAGATGTTTTGCATTATTTGCTGATTTCTTCTGATCCTCTTATCAGTCAAATTCGAATAAAGCGAGATCAAAAATATAAAGAGTTATCACCAGAGGCACAAGAAATGCTTGAAGCCTATGAAGAAGACGATTAAAATAAATTTAAAAAAAAACATTTCTGTATATCTACTTTTTTATTGAATTTTCAGTTTTTCGTTAATAACTTGAAAACTATAAAAGATATTGAAAAATTAATAACATTTTTGAAATCAGCATTGCCAAATTAATGAAAATTGATACCAATTTTAAAAAAAAAGTCTCAATCACATTTCTCCTTTGTATGGGCGGAAGGCGTGTACGTGGACCGATTTTTTTATATATTCAAAAATTTTTGTTGATTTAACCTAAAAAACGTCTGTGCCAAATTTCAAGACTCTGGGGCTATTCTTACTGTTTATGGCCACCGTTTTTTGTGTTTCTGTAATAACTTTAATTTTTGAAATCAGCATTGCCAAATTAATGAAAATTGATATCAATTTTGAAAAAAGTCACAACTTCATCCCACCTTTGTATGGGAGGTAGGCGTGTCCTTGAACCGATTTTTTTAAAAATCACCAATTTTTGTTCTCTTTACCTTGAAAACATCTGTACCAAATTTCAAGACTCTAGCGCAATTATTACTATTTATGGCCGCCGTTCCATACAAATCCATCCACTGTGCGACGGAGGAATTATCGTCTTCAAAGCGACAAGTCGGCTGCCTTTGAAAGAAGAGAACCTGATCTCTTGCCATCCTATCAAAAAGCAGCGACCGAACGATGCCTTGAAGAAGAAGCGAATATGACTGTTGTACGTGCTACTTCTTAAAATAGAGTAGAGTAGAGATCTCGACTTCCTTCTAGAGAGTGCTAAACACCCGGCTGAACCCCATAGTGTGGCCTATGATCTCAGCCAAGGGCATGTGGCCCCCATACTCCGTGGTACGGACCATGAGGCAGGACCAACACAAGCGAGTACTAGAAACTCGCCTGCTGCCACAGCTCAAAGAATGGTTACCTTGTGACGAGAGTACCGTTTTATGCACGATTCGGCACTTTGCCACAAAGCCAGGAGTGTAACTGCAATTCTAGCTGACAAACATTAGCAATTTGCCTTGGCTGGGAACTCACCTCCATTGAGAATATGTGGAAATTGAATACCACCAAGCGGAAGCTGATTGAAGTACCTCTCAGAGAATGGAATCACAAAACCAAACTCCAACAAAGTCCAAAAAATTGTATACAGAGCATGCCCGACGCATGCAAGCCATAATCTGCAGCTAAGGGTGGAATCACCAAAAACTATATTATTAAACTTTCAGAGAATGTAAATATTACTTTTACGAAAAAATATTTGAATGCACACTTAAATAAAAAATACTTACTAGACTTAAAACCAATTATTTGCTCAAAAAAAATAATTTAAGCGAAAAAATACAAAAATATGAGTACTGTCCCTAATAATTTGGTCATCTACTATACATAGATTATTTCGTATATGTTGATATGTATGTAATGTATACATACATACTTATGTGCATGTGTGTAGTTCGCATATTAATAAAGTGTTTTTTTACTTAACACTACGATGGAAATTGATGAGAAGGCTGATGTACGCAGTCTATCACCGGTGCTGATTGAAACACCTTATGGTAGATTTTTGGACCAAAAATTAAATTTAATTTTTTTCTCAATTATTTTTTCAAACGATCTTCATATAGTTGTATTGACAATTTCATATAATAGTATATTAAGAGGAATAAGTATACTGAAATTAGCAAAGGACTTGAGCTATTAAACAAAAAACACCAAAGCTCTACTTGCGCAGAAATCGTGGATTTTTTTCTTATATGTAGGCTTAAAAAATAGAGCAAAGTTTTTTTTTGGTACTTCCATATAAGGAAAATCGAAAAGAAAAAAAATTAAAAAAAAGATTTAAAATTCAAATTCCAAAATATGAAAATTTTGCTGGTCTGGTAGCAACCTTAGGAGTTTTTCTTTTTTAAATGAGGATATACTCTTATATGAATAAATTTTCAAATTTCGAGTGTTCCCGAAGTACTCTAGAACATGCTATTTATTTGAACATGTCTAGTACACACATTATATTTTTCAAAAAAAGTTTGTATTTTATGTGTAAATTGTACTGATCTTTTGAAAATTTGGGCTTAAAGAGTTTGAGAGACTGTTCGTTCGATCGCTTTTTTTACAAAACAACATAATTAAAGAGTCATATTTAAGAAATTTCACAAATTTTGACAATAAAAAAAAATTCATATGGGGAAATATAACCAATTAAAATCCTAAGTTTCAAAGTTCAAACTTTTTTATGTGAATTTTTTTCTACTGCAAAATTGTAGCATCGTATTGTTCGTATGTATATGATTTCCTTTGGCATTCAAATGCGAATTTTTCCTCTAATAAATTCGTCTGCACTATATGCCATATAAGCAGTTTTCGATAAATATTTACTATTTTAAGTAAAAGTTTAAAGTTTTTAACGAATAGTTTCACTGCTTCTTGCACAAACTCGCCAATTAAGTTCTGAAACAAATTCTTCAAAACTGGTAAGATCGAGCACAATTTCTTTAGAGACTTTCCTTCGATAGCGAAAAATCTATTCAAACTCTAACTTACCTCTCATAGCGACTAGAACCCTCACCCAATAATCGATTGATACCATGTATGGTAGTACGATTTGCAAATCTGTGCGCCAATTCCCAAGCATATGAACGCCAAGTGTTAGCGCGAGCTTTTGCCGCGGACCATTTATTCTGTTGCGAATCACTAAAGCGTTTGTTTAAGATTCTTAGTGCATTTGTTTGTGCCGGTTGAAAGTTCGGATATGCCATATTGCACGCGAATGCAACTGTGAAATGCTAACACTTTAACAGCTGTAGACTGAATGACCACTTATGACGTGCAGACAGTCGTACACTAGTGGATTGTCAAAAGCGCTTAATAGTACGAGCAATTATCCTATTTGTACAATCTTAATTATACGTTTGCTTAATCAGCTGGCGTGCTTATTTGCCAATGCTTATGAGTATTTATCTTTAATATTAAACGCTTGAAAAAATGTCGTATTTTATTTTATTTGCAAAATTATTAAGGTCAAAGTCAATGGAAATCGATTGCATTGGTCTCCAACTACCATGATTTTTTGACACTCGACATAGATTTGTTAGTTTAGTGGCATTCATTGTGTTGACCGTAGTAATTTGTGTGAAAAAACTTTTCTTAGAATGGTATGTGCAAGTTAATTAATCGTTTTTATGTTGTCAGTCTCTTAAGGCAAAAAGTGAATTAGTGTTTACATATTTGCTAAGCAATATTTTTAGAAATATTCTTATTTACCTAAGAAATCAGTATAATAAATCAAAAGTGTGACTTTGACAGGATAATGGTGTTATTTTTTAATACCGCACATGAAATTTCATAATGTGCATTAAAAAAACATGCACATGCACTATATATTATTTTAAGAAAAAATTGTTTTCTAATTTAATTGCGAGATGGTCTTAAAATTATATAACACAGGTCATATAAGTATGATAATCATTATATTCAATATAGCTCCAAACTTTTGCTGCTGATATTGGTAAAGGTGATGCGATATTAGCACGAGTGATGGCGAGAATGGCTTCATCATTTTAAGTCTATGAATTTATAGGTAATACATACTATATGAAATATGCTCTGATCGATCTTTTACAGAAAATTTTTTAAAATCGTTGAAAAACTTTAGCATTACACCGAAAATAATTAGCTGCGTCGCTTGCAATAAATTGATTGGTTTTCCCAGAAAAACTGTATGCTGCTTCTTTGAATATAGAGAATTTTATTAATTCAAATGAAAAATTAACCATAGCTGAAAAAAATAATAAAAATTTATTTGAAAAAATATAGTGCTCTTAAGTAAATAGGTTTCCCCAAATAAAGCAACATAAAATACGCTTCGACATAAAATTTTTTTTTTTTGTAGTGTTATCTTCAATCAATCCTAAGAATGTATCTGCATTCAAATCGAAATTCCCGTCAAAGCTTTGGAAAATATGAGTTTTTATAAAGACGCGCATCAGTCTAATTGTATGAATTGTATGCTATTTTCCAAAAAAAGCAAAGTGTGCAGATATTAAAAGAATGACCGATTTACATAAAAAAAACATATTAGCTCCTAGATCTTAAGATATTTTTTTGCGACCCGATTAAGCGAAATGAGATTCAATAAAATTTAACTATGTACTTTGAAATTGCGAGGTTGTTTTTTAATACCCTTTGATATGAAATGGCTGACCAGACCCAGAGATATTATACATTGAATACAATTGATTGATAATCTATTTAAACACGAAATAATCAGGCCCTTTACTGTCAGTTCCTTATTGGATAATTTGACAAGGTCTTAATTTTGCGAATATTATCGATAATTTATGTGAATATATATATATATATATTTATATATGAGCAGTTCCATTACTTTTCGGCAAAACCATCCGCAGTGAGTTCTCCGATTTTGTTTCTATTTTGGGATATTGAAGTACATTATATAAAACTATGATCCCTAAATTGTTGGCTCTTCAAATGCTCTTGGTGCAAAGATATGAATTTTTAAAACTCAAAAACTGTCGTTTTTTGCCCTATATTCGATGATCTATATCTCGGGAATTTTAGCTCCAAATTCAACATTATAGATTTCGTTTTTTGGTACTTATTCAATTTTGGATAAGAAAAAGTTCAGAGCACTGCCATCGAAACATAAAAACATCACTTTTTGAAAGTGACGCCAAGTAGTCAAATTTTGATAGAATCGCTTTGACTTGAACTCATTTTTTTTTTGTTGGCTTTTTTAGCCCTTCCAAATTCGACTTATAAAGTTAAAAAATTCTTCAAGGAACCCGAGGGACAGCACTCTTAAAATGGCCATTTTTTCGAAATTCGCGTTTTTTTACATTTTCAACTGGCTATATCTAGGTAGGAGTGGCAGTCAGTTACAAAAAACCGACTCACTTAGACCAAGTTTGGTCCATTGTGATTAAGTTATATCTAAGTTCTACCTAATTTTTTTTTGACAGAACCCAGCTTAAAATTTGTGTTTTATAACCCTTAAATAGGTCCAGAAGTATGAAGTTTGGGAAAGACTCTACGGCTGCGCTATCCAGCTCCCAAAAGTGCCTGTTTATGAAAATTTTTACAGCGAATTTCGAGCCCAAAATTGTATTTACGGTCTCTGGTGCACACCGACATTCATGCAGACATTCAAAGATATATCTACACACACAAATAGATACATTCAAGCACACTCGCAGAGTCATGCGTACCATTTAGGCGTTTCTTCATGGTTTTAGAGCCCCGTTTCTTAAATTAATATTGCGAATTGGGAAAGAACGAGAAAATAATTGACCGATTTTAATACAACTTGGTTTGGAGATAGACTAAACCATAAGAAAGGTAATTAGAAGCTCTGAGTTCTTAGATAGGGCGTGGCACCGCCCTTAATAGGAAAAAACGCTGTCTCGGCTGAACCTCTTATTCGATTTTGATGAAATTTGTTAAAAATTTCGAAAAAATTACCATTTTAAAATTGCTGTATCTCGGGTTCCTTGACGAATTTTTTAACTTTATAGGTCGGATTTTGAAGGACTGAAAAAGACAAAAAAAAAATGAGTTCAAGTAAAAGCGATTTTATTGAAATTTGACTCATTGGCGTCACTTTCAAAAAGGGATGTTTTTCTGTTTCGATGATTCTGAGAAATGAGATGGCAAGCAAATTTCCAAACGCGGGAGCATTCTGAACTTTTTTTTATCAAAAAGTTAAATAAATACCAAAAAAAATGAGACCTATAAAGTTGAATTTGGAGTTAAAAATCCCAAGATAAATTTATTCGAACATAGTGCAAAAAACGTTAATTATTTAGTTTTAAAAATTCATATATGTATTTGCACAAGGGGCACTTGAAGAGCCAACAATTTAGGGATCATAGTTTTATATAATGTACTTCAATATACCAAAATTTCAATAAAACCGGAGAACTCACTGCGGACGGTTTTGCCGAAAAGTAATGGAACTGCTCATATATATGTTAGGACGTATTAAATTGTATGGAGACCAAATCCATCTCAAACCATGCACGCGGATTATTTCATGTTACGGAATTGGTTGCCGATTAGATATGTTGTTTTTCAAAGGATATAAGGGGACCCATATTTCCCCGATTTGATTAAAAAAATTTTTTTATGAAGATATGGCCATTTTAAGCCTAAAATGGTTAGGCTGAAAATTGTTTCAAAAAAGCGGCATTTCCATCCAAATCAAAATATTTAACTTTTGTCTTTTGATTCTTATAGAACTTCTTATTTTCTGTTAGAATCTATAAATAAATTTCAAAATGGTTAAAAATTGGCAGAGTTGTAGCGCTTTTTATGAGAAAAAATAAAGATAATTTTCTGAAAAACCCCACCTTTTTTTTCGCTTAAAATTTTATTTTGGACTTTTACTAATATAAGAAAGATATGATGAGTTTAATGCGCGCTTAGGGGCCGTTCAAGTATTACGTAACGCAATTTTCGAAGATTTTTGACCCCCCCTCCCCCCTATGTAACGCGCCGTAACGTTTTCCTCTACCCCCCCCCTCCCCCCCTTAAACGTTACGTAACACCCAAGTGACCATATTTACCTAAAAGTCACAATTATGTTGCGAAAAGTACCGGAAATACATGCGTATGTTGTTTATTTTCTTTATTATACCCTACACCGAGGGTATATTCACTTTGTCATTTTGTTTGTAACGCATAGAAGAGGGCGGTGGTAGGTATGAAAAAGTATATAGATATATTCTTGATCAGCGTCACCACTTGAGTTGATTTAGCTATGTCCGTCTGTCTGTCTGTTCAAATCAGGTTTACGGAAAAACCAAGAAAGCTAATTGAATGAAATTAGCACACTCAGGTCAGACCTTCTTGCAGGCATCTTGCTATTGAAAATGGACGTAATCGGTTCATGGACACGCCTACCGCCCATACTCTATATATATTTGCCCAATCCCATTTTGAAAAAAAATGCAGCGATTTTGATTAAACTTGGTGATTAGGTGTACATTTGAACTAAATTAAGATTAGGCTAGGTTTCAAGTTTCCAAAGATTCGCGTGGCACGGTCCTAAATTTTAACCTCTATACCACCATATCTCGTAAACCGTGCAAGATATTGTAATGAAATTTCTTTATTTTTTCGACTTTTTCATCGATTTTAAATTGTTTAGACTTTTTCAACCTCTCTCAACATTAACATTTTGCATATATTTACGACTTTTTCAACAGTTTTCAACCTCTTAAACATTTCACACTTTTTTCGAATTATTTAACCTCTTCAACGTCTTTTTTTACTGAAATATATGTACCTTCTTTGAGTGCAGTGTAGGGTATGTGAGTTTCGGCCTGACTGAAGATAACACCTTAACTTGTTCATATTGTTATTTAATAAAAATCACACATAATGTAATAAACTTTAGCTTAAAATATGTTAAAATGGCGAAAAATGAGACGAACATATGTTATTAAAATGATAAAAGTTGATGGGATCTAGAACAGCTACAGCAATAAATGAGAAAAATAGGAAATCTTTCCACGCTTACATCTCTGGTTTTGGTTAACCAATCTCGAAGATGATAGTTTTAGGACATTCTGCTTGATAAGTGCTTTAATTTAACATATCATTTATTGCTGTAAATTATCTAGATCCCTTCAACTTTTATCATTATAATAAAATTTTTTGGCTTTAGCTATTCAATAAGCATACACATAAAGAAAGCGTTTCATTATACTTACATACCTCATTTCAAATCACCACCCGCTAAAGTAGTTTCACTTCTAAAACAATGTTACGTAACGCGTTGTTCGAACCCCCCCCCCCCTCCCGTGTAACGCATCGTAACGTTTCACAAGACCCCCCCTCCCCCCTAATTGCGTTACGTATTACTTGAACGGCCCCTTAGACACATTTGAGTGAGGGGAATTTTTTTTCCAAAAAAAAAAAATGTTTAAATTTTTGTTTCAACCTTGCCAGCCATCTGTGATACTACTACTTTCAGTTTATTTTAAATAATAACATCATTTATTACCCTTCTTTTTCTTTAAAATGAGCTTTCAAGTGGTAATCTGCAATGTTTCCTCGCAAAGTTACAGCCATTTGAAAAAGGCTTAACAGGATCAACATTTTGGCAAAGTTACAGCCATTTAAAAAAGACATGAATTTGATTCCCTACGACCAAACAATATTAGCCAACCGACTACAAATTTATTTCATCTGCACCATATGGCTACAATGAATTTCGAGCCTGCAAGTTTTTATTTGAAGTAGTTAAAACTATTCAAACTACTTAAAGCACCCTTGGTGGCAGAATCAAAAGATTTCTCGATGCCTAAGAACAAAGCCCCAGTTGAGTTTCTTTTTCGTTTGTTTTCTTTTATTAAATTAACTACTCTTTTGACTTGATGAGTCGTACTGTGTTCCGCTCGGAATCTGAATTGAAATTCGTTTATAACATTTCTTTCTTCAGTAAATATTTTAAGTCTATCTAGGATAATTTTTCAAAATATTTATCTAGACAGCTCAATAGCTGTTGGGTAACTTCGGATCTTGGTTCGGTTTTAAAATTGGTTTTTACTTGGCTTTTTTAAATATTTGAGGGAAATAGGAAAAATGAAGACAAAAATTAAAGATTTTAGCTAGAAAAATAAGGGCCGATTTAGGAAATTTTTTGATTAGAATATTATTGATTCTATCAAACCCGGGAGCTTTCCGATTCTTTTGATTATTTATTGTACACTTAATTTCAACAACGTCAGTAAACGTTTATGTGTCTTCATTTATAAAAGAGTTATCATTATCCAAACTATTTACATATGTAAGTATTGACATATCTATCAATGGAGCGAGTGAAAGTAACTTTTTTCTGCTCGTATTTTTTTTGGATATTTTTATAACCATGAGCTTACTCTATTGAAATCCAGTGATTGCTAATTCTTACTGAAAAATTTTTTCGAACATACCTAATGTTTTATACCACATAAAAGTAAAGGCTTACTTGCAATAATACAATAAAGTAATCACAGAAGTATATTAAATTTATATAAATATGTGCATTACTCTCAAATAGTACTAAAAGGAAAATAAAATTAAACAAAAATCAGATATGCAAAAGCAAAATGGTATCCGATTTGGCGTAGATTGCCCCATATATATATTTTACCAATTTTTAGATAGATTTATACCTACAAATGGAAAATAACACATTTTTTTACTATATTCTGAAGTATATAACACTGCAAACTATTTTTTATCATCATGGCATGTTACGACACTTGAAAGTACTACTCTTCCCCTTCAAAAACCACTATGAATTACATATATCGATATCCTTTTTAATTTTCTGAATGTTATAAAATATCTGGTACTATGTTATACAGTGTAACATGACAGCAATGTTTTTAAATGTTACAAAACTTGGTACAAGACAAATGCAGGCTATAAAATATTTTTATCGATTTAATTTTAGCATTTTTACGTTCATTAAAAAGTAAATAAAAAAAATATTATTTCTTTTTAAAAATATAATGATCATTTAAGTGGTAAACATGACATAGACAAAATCTAAAATATGATTTAAAAATTTTAGTGACGTGACGCAAAAGAAGGGGGTTGTGCGGGTATTTTTTAGTATACCCTTTATTCAACGTAATTGGAATTTTTCATATGGACAACCAAAAGTTGAATTTTGTTCAATGGAGTTATTAATTAACAATGTTAATAAAAAACATCATATATATTGCAAAAATTCGGATGTTTCTTATACCCAATGTCAATCTTCTAAATGCCCTACAAAAGTTATCACTTTTCTTGAACTTTGCGTAGAACGAAACTGCCATACATCAGGGCTATAATCAGATAAAGACAAGGTACCTGGAGGTATAATGCGATTGAAAAATAAGGGCAGGTAAAGATGGAGCAATAAAGAGATGTGAGATAGATGAGGATAAAGAGATATGAGATAGAAAGAGACAAGGAAATACATACAGAGCGATGTGGCTAACTATTAAGAGATTTTATGATTAACCCTTCTGTGCGTGACGGGGTACCCGGGTACCCATTTTATTTTCAACTCAAAATTTTTTATGGTATTACATGCTCGACAGTTCTGAAAATTCACAAGAACTCCTGATATAATACTATATTTTCATATGAGTGGTTTCATCCGATAACTTTGAGAGAGCCTGGCATACCAATTTTCTTTTTACACCTTTAACAGGGTGATGGGGTACCTGGGTACCATCTATACACTTTATATGGAATAGGATGCAATTTTTGTTTTTTGTTTGACAAAAAAATAACTTTATTGAGCAATCAACTTCATTTCACATATGAACATATTTAGTTGTTATTGGAATTGAAAATTTTCAAAAATATTATTATATGTAACCGAAGTCATAAACCTTGCTAGTAGGCCATATGTAAGAATTCACATACATACATGATACAAATATATACAAAAAGTTTCTCTTAGTTTCATTTCACGCGAAGCGCACAAGGGAAAATGGGGTCATGTTTCCAATTTCAGATTTATTTGAATATGTTGTACCTGTATATGTCCTCGACACAGAAACAAAATATTTTTATAATGGCAAAACTGGTTTACATAATATGGGTCTTTGAAAATTTGAGAAATCGTAAGGTATGTACTACTTCAAATGCCATTATTCAGTTTAAAAAAGTCTGGTTAAATGAATTAACCACTGGATTAAATACTCCATTTATTGGCCTTTTTAACCTCAAAATTGTATTTTAAAAATAAAATAAAAATACACTGAAAAAAATGAGAAATATTTTTCCTTATCGTTTTTTTAATGTTCGCTAAACAAACATTTTTTTTTAAGTGCATTAAAAAAGGCTTATATTATGCTTATACTTAGTGCCAAGTTTTATAGTAGCCCGCCCAGCCGTTTTGGAGCTATATACATTGCAATGCCGAAACCCGAGTCGAATCAGTTGATTTTCACAAGTATAACAAGATATTCATAAAAATATCAAGTTATTTATAAAAATGTCAAGCTATTTATAAAAATAACAAGTTATTTTTATGAATATCAACTGATTCGACTCGGGTTTCGGCATTGCAATGCATATAGCTCCAAAACGGCTGGGTGGATCACTATAAAACTTAGCACGCAGTATAAACATAGTATAAGCTTTTTTTTAATGTACTTAAAAAAATTTTTGTTGGGCGAACATTGAAAAAACGATAAAGAAAAAATTTCTCATTGTTTTCAGTGTAATTTTTATTTATTTTTAAAACTCAATTATGAGGTTAAAAAGGCCAATAAATGAAGTATAAAATCCAGTAGTTAATTCATTTTACCAGACTTTTTTAAGCTGAATAATGGTATTTGAAGTAGTATATACCTTACGATTTCTCAAATTTTCAAAGACTCATATTATGTAAACCAGTGTTGCCATTATAAAAATATTTTGTTTCTGTGTCGAGGACATATACAGCTACAACATATTCAAATAAATCTGAAATTGGAAATATGGCCTCATTTCCCCTGAAAGTAGTAGTATCAGAGATGGCTGGCAATGTTGAAACAAAAATTTAAATATTTATTTTTTAGAAAAAAAGTTCTTCTCACCTCAAATGTCTTAAAGCGCGCATTAAACTGATATCATCTCTTTCTTATATTAGTACAAGTCCAAAATAAAATCTTAAGCGAAAAAAAGGTGGGGTTTTTCAGAAAATTTGCTTTGTTATTTCTCATAAAAAGCGCTATAACTCTGCCAATTTTTAGCCATTTTGAAATTTATTTACAGATTCTAACAGAAAATAAGAAGTTCTATAAGAATCAAAAAACAAAAGTTAATTATTTTGATCTCAATGGAAATGCCGCTTTTTTGAAACAATTTGTCAGCCTCAAATGGGCATAACTTAAAATGGCCATAACTTCGTAAAACATTTTTTTTAATCAAATCGGGGAAATGTGGGTCCCCGGCAACCAATTCCGTAACATGAAATAATCAGCGTGCATGGTTTGAGATGGGTTTTGGAAATTGATATTTATTGAAAACCTCACATTCAAGCAAAGCATATGGGACGATTGGTTGAATGTTCATGCAAACTGGATTGGAGCAACTTGTGCAGGCTTCCTGTTTTTTCGCTTCTTTCCTATTTGCCTGCATACGTAACAACTTCCCAAGCCCACAATGTTGCCACTTTCATCTCGATTTTAGTTGGAATCCTCAACGTTAAAATTAATTTCTCGTCTAGGTAAATTCCAAATTGCTGATCTAGCTGAAGGGTTCGAAATTATCTTTGAATTTTGAGCACGTCGTTCAATGTTTGCCTTACATACTTTTTTGCTAATTCTTTGTGCTATTGATCTGCCACTACGTGTCCATTACGTTTAGTGTAGCGTAAGATTGTGTCACACATTTCACTTGACAAAATTGATTTGAATACATCTTTTGCTGAAGATGTGTTGCAACCAGTGGCTTCGCCACAACATTTTCGAATAATATTTCGCTTTATTGTATAGGACTCAGTGTAATACTCGCTAACGAGTACTATCTTTAACGCATTGATTGGTTGCAATTACTCATTGTCGTCTAAAAAACATGATACTTTATCAGCTTCTATACATCCTATAAGCTCATCATCAGATGCTTCTGATTCTATTTCGTCAACTGGTGGAATGTATTCATATGACGCTATTAAGCTCTCCTCATCGCATAAACTTTAACACAATATCTCTTAAATTTCGACTGAATTGAATCTCTTAATACGTGTTCAGTCCAAATTCAAAGCCATATCATCCCACTAAATCTTGAAATTATAGAAAACGCCCCATTTTTTTGCAGTCACACATAAAATAAAAATAAAACTCACAAACGCTAAGTCAACGTCAAAGTGCAAAGGGAAGTTATTTTATGATTGTATAATGCTTCATAAAATGTAGTAAAATCTTATGAAAAATGAAATCCCTGAATGCATATTAATGGTAATGAGACATGACAAAATCAAATTTAAGTTTGATCTCATTATTATGTACAGTACGAGTAAAAATATTTGAAATCTTCATACAAATTGTATAGTTGTACCCAGGTACCCTATCATCACGGAAAGATGTTTTTTTTTGTCACGCAGAGAAGGGTTAAAAATAAAAATGTGCATTATTATAAGTATTAATAGAGAGATATAGGAAATCTTTAATAGACCGATGGCGACAATTTATTGACAAAATGCTTTCATGTGCATATATTATGTATGAAGCCTACTTAAATAACGTTAGCATTAACGCAAACCAAATGCAATTTCCAATTTTGACATAGATTGCTTTAAATGTATCATGATAACCATGTGAAAACGATGTAATTGAGAAAGAACACATAGGTACTTGCATTTCAAAAAAGTTAAATTAAAACAAAAAGATAATAAATCTAATGTACTAGTGACATGAACATGTGAATATAGACTTCCAGTGTGAAGTAAAATTATAAAAGATTTACACAATGAACTTAAAGTAAATATTATATTATTTTAAGTGATTTTTATAGCGGCAATTACAATTAATTATAATGAAACTAAGTTAAATGAAATATGTAAGGTATATCAGGTATATTTATTATTAACTTCAGAACATTGTTGGCTCATGAAAATTTAAGCTTACAAAAATACTATGATGAAAACTTTAGTTTTACATTAATTGAATAGAATGATAGACCTACTGAAATATGTTGATACTAAGTATCAACCCTTACCGTGGACTTGACGAATGTTTTACTCAACAAAGCTAGCGAAAAAATAGAGCCACTTAATCGGTTACAAATGACAGATTTTTGCCGGAAAGTTGGATTATTGAACAAATAAAGACCCTTTGCATTATCATTATCGCTTTCGATAGTATCCACCGCAATTGCATCTGAGCTATATTAAGCAAGCGCGGTGCAGCATTTCATGTCTATGACCACAGTCAATGTCAAATTGCTCACCAGATGCCAAAAAAAAAAGATTTTCGAACAAATAAAACGATGAAAATGGATTGGACACACGATTTGGAAATTACAAATTGATGTCTGCCGAAAAGCATTGAAGAGAATCTCTCAAATTAGCAAAAAATATGGTCGCCCTAGATCATGGTGTTAAAAATAGCTAGACAATCGCTAATAATAGTGCTTATTGGAAGACTTTTATGGGGCCCTTAAAAATGAAGTACATACGAGAGTGCCGTTCAACTTAGTTTCATCAAAATATTCATATTTCTCTGATTGTGGAATATTTTGTAAAAACTTGAGATTTCAAGTTTATTCCAAGCTTTATTAAGTTTTGCAATTTATGTTTGAATGTTATCGAACGAATGTGTATTTTTTTTTTTTTATTTGAAGAAATACATGTGTTGAAAAGTTTCTATGAACCTTTAGATAACAATTATAACACTGAACTAATAAGAATACTTAGCGCGAAAAGTGTTGAAAATTGACTTACGTCAATCAAGTTTTGAAATACTAAGTTCTTATATTTTTAAGCGAATACATAATAAATTGAAAGTACGATTTTATAGTAGTGATTTTATAATAGCGAATATATCTTTATATTGAAATGTAAGCAATTATATGATATTTTTATGTAAATTTTAGTTTCCAAAACATGAAAACGTTCGCAATGTACGCACCACTTACAAGTTGACTATTCAATTAGAATGTGAAACTGAATGTGTCACCAACAATATGATGCTAGAAGAGATTTATAAAAATAACAGACGATTAAGTCAACGGCGACATACTGAGCTGTTGATCTTTGAACCACCACAAAGTTTTGAAAAGTTGCAGCCAGTCGACACTCAAGTTATACAGAGAAAAAATGAGCCACGTAACTGGCGAACTGCTGTCAACGAATTTACCAATAGATTTAGCAAAGTAACTACAATACATGGACTTAATCACGTTTGTAGCAGAGAATTGGGTTGGAAGCGAAGGTAAGAGTATTTATTTGTGTGTTATGATTAGTTTTGAGTTTGAGGGGCAGGCTTAATCAAATTGTTATCGCAATTTATGTGTTGCTGCACTTAAAAATGGAAATGGCACAGGTTAATTGAAATTTTTCTTAAAGGAAAGCCCTAATTCAAGCGAATCCTAGAATAATACAGTTTTCAAGAGCAATACTTTAAGCAACGTGTATAGAATATAAGAATTAGCAACAAAAGACGAAAAAGAAGTGTGCTGGAGGTACTTGGTCATTTTAAGACTGGTGCTGGTAATCAAGATACTCGGTGTCGAATGCAATCAACTACGAGTGCTTGAACTCGTATAACATTTGAGTGCAGCATTGGATTTGTGATTTTCACGCACAAAAACTTAATGGACTCGCAATTGTGGCGAGTGACTTGATGGTCTTTTCAAGTGTATTAATGCAGATCTCTAGTAGCTTCCATATCGTTAATATTTATTCCATCCCCCTGATGCCCATTATTTCACCTAGAAGAACTTGCGATACGTACCGCAAGAAAGCCCCTTTCTAAGGGGCCTTAATAAACTTTAGGTTCATCTTAATCTTACCTATTTTCACATGTGAACCAAGTTTCATGAATTTCGTTGCAGTCGTTATCAAAAATCTGTCTATCAATATATTTTATGTAATATACATTTATATACAATTTTTGGTTTTTTAGTAAGAATAGAAGATAAGTACATAGTCGAAAAAATTGGTAAGTGTTAAATAATGTGGAAAAGTTTACAAATGTCAAATGGTATCGAAAAAGGTCTAACAATTCGACTTATGTAGATATGTAGTTATGTAAAATAATGGCGAAAAACTTTAAATATTTAATTTCTTTCAATTTCTTGAAAATTGATTTCAAGATATCGATAGTCGATTTATGTTTAGAAATAGATTAAGAAAGCACTTTCCCCATTATCAAAGAAATCGAACAAAAAGTCGAGAATCCTTGCGAAATTTCAAAAAGGCTGAAATGTCAAAAAAATTTATGGAAAATGATAAAAAAGTCGAAAAAGTATGAAAAATTTTGGAAAAAGTTGAAAGACGTTGAATGATTTACCAAAAAAAAAAAATTGGAAATATTGAAAAAAGTTTAGAAAGAAATCTCGAAACTAAATGAAATAAGTTGAAAGAGGTTGAAAATCGCTGAAAAAGTCGAATAAGAATGGAAAATAATGCAAGAAGTTGAAAGAGATTAAAACAGTCGCTTAAACTCACTTATAATTCTCAAATTTGCTTTTACTTAATTAATGCTTAGCATAATCATAATCCCAAAACCATTTAATTGCACAGATTGATCTGGTTCTTTACATTTATGACTGCATTGCTTTCTGCCGTCTATGTGGTGGTGGGACTTGCTGCACGCTTCAATAGCAAACAATTCGAAACGGTCATTGATAGCACCGGCCATCCTGCATATAAAATACCCTTTCCTGAGGTGGTTATATGTAATAAAAATCGTTTAAATTGGAAACGTTTGGAGGAAGCTAAACAGATGTTTCTTACGGATCATCATCAAACCGTTGAGATGCGTGCAAATTTTGCACATATTGTGGGTTTATTTGACAACATGACTTATGGACGTTTCAATTTATTTAATGCTCTACCAAAGGATCAAGTGCTGCAACAACTGAATTATATTAACTTCACCAATGTTGTGGATTTTATGTCCTGGCGTTGCAATGAAATCTTCTACAAATGTATATGGAATCAACGTGAATTTAATTGCTGTGATATCTTTACGCGTCGGCGTAGCCAACTGGGTCAATGTTTAAGTTTCAATAACGTTGAAGGTAAAGAAGGCGAACATATGCTACGTTACCATCCACATTGGCCTTGGCGAACTGGAATGGCTGGACCTGGAAGTGGTTTGAAATTAAGAATTATGCTAGATGATAAACTTAATTTTCCAAATAGTTCAAGGAATGCAGGTATTACGGTATGTTTGTGCCAGATTTTCCATTATACTGTGGACGTGAACTTCCTATTATTTTACATTTATTTACATCTCGTAGGTGATGCTTGTTGAGCCATTTGCTTATAATGATGTTACAACAGATGTAATTGGTAATACAAAAGCTACGATATCTGTGAATAGCGTACTCCATTTCTATGATAAGTATACGGTTGGTCTACATCCTGACGTGAGGAAATGTATTTTTGAGGTATTTTATTCAAGTTACAAGTCAAATAACGCTTCTAATTTTATTCACCTTCATGTTTATTTTGATTACAACTCTGTAAACTTACACCAATATTTTTCAGGGAGAACAGCACAAGTATGGTTTCCGTACACTTCTTGGACACAAATATATGTATGAAAATTGTCAGGCCGAATGTCAGCAGAAGTATTTGTTGCATTTTTGCAATTGTACTTTGGATTTATTTTTCCCACCAGGTAAAATAACTTTAGAAAAGCAAAACTGAACTATGACTTTTTGAACTAAATTCTTTCCAGCTGGACATTCCGTATGTAAATTAGTGGATTTGCCTTGTCTCGCTCGACACAATCGTAAGTTATATAAAAAGTAAAACGTTGTTCTAATGAAATTTATAGAACTATCATAAAGTTCATACTCTCAGTCTAATATCTGTGTCAAATCTCAGCACAATAATATCATTAGATTGTTAACATTTATTAGTCAAGTTTTGATTGTCTTTCGAACTGGAACTTGAGGTCATTTTAAAGAATCCTTTTAGAAAGGCTTTTGATGATTCGCTGCGGAATATATGTAGAAGAAATTGGTGAAAAACCTGCGAGCCGAAGAATGCTTATGAAAGGATCTTTCACAATTGCATATTGTACTGGAATAAGTGTACGCTCCGGAAATGGCTTGTTCAAAAATCGATAATATACATCTGGTTGATAATTAAAAATGTATGCAGTATCAGAATATGTTGGGTTAAGAAAAGAACACAGTCATACATAGCTGAACTAGTATAAAGCTGTGATCAAAATCTAATAACATTTATATGAATTTAACTTAAGTTAGTAAACTGTGTAGTTATATAATACATTATGCTGTGCCTTAATGTGTAGCTAAACCTTACTACATAGACTTGTCCTTTCTTTAAACAGTTCGGGCATTTCATGATAGTACTATAGGCATATCTTTCTTATTTCAAGATCAAGTACAAACTCTGCATCAACCGGAAGAAAGACTATACATCAATTTGAATATAACTGGCAAAATTTGTAAATGTTATTTTAGTTGTTACTCGCTAACGTATACACCTGAAGCTCGTTTCCTGGAATTCAAAGATCATACAGCAGATGAGCTCGGCAAGGGCATCGTAGAATTGAATGTATTCTATAAAAGTAAAGACGTGTTGGTTTATCGAACAAGTTTAGTTTTCACATGGGTGGATCTATTAGGTAAAAGCTACATGAATATAAACTTTGGTTGTACATATCTATGAACACTTCGTATAACTAAAGTGACCAACTCTTTTGCTCTTTTGGAGCCAACATAATTACAAGCCGAACTGAAAAGAATTACAAAAAAAGTATAGAGCATAATATGCACATATTATGTGTGAAAAATACTATTCATAGCTACAAAAAACAGAAAATTTTGTTGAGAAAGAGTACTAACATTATCCTATACTTCGAAGTACTCAGTATTAAAGTGGATAGATAGAAATTCTGTACTCCCCAAAGAAGTACGGTTGGTCAACCCAGAACAAGTTTACTTTAATACAAGTCCCCCAAATTTCTTAACTTTTTTAAGGAAAGTAGCGCTATAAGAATTTAAAATAAATATGCAAAAAAAAGAGGGTCGGACGGATCTAGTTTCGGAGATATAGCTATCGGAAATCGCGGATATAGCATTTATAAAAATCAGTATAAGCTGGAAAAATCTGCATAAATAACCAAAATATTGGTACCATATGAAAGGTTATAGAATAAGGCATAAGATTGACAGCTACTCATTCAAAATTTTTTGTATAGTTTTCGAGATATAACGATTATTGTAAAATTTTGAAACCTTTTTTTCTGAAAAGTATTAATTTTTTCAAAAAAATTTATTATTAGCATAGAAATCAACTTATTTGCTTTAAAATGATGTTGCAGTTGTACAAAATTTTTGTATCTTAACCCATTTTTTACCGGAATGTGAAAATATTAATAAACAAAATTTTTTTTGAAAACTAATTATGAAAACTATTTATGGGCAGCTACAACAATAACGAATTAAACAACGATAATAACACCAACAACAACAACTATTATAACAAATATTAGAACAACAGCGACCAGCTTTCGGCCGCGGGGCAGTCTATAATGTATTCAATACCTGGTTTAGTAGTAGTCTTACATCAAAGTAAGGGTAAGTGGGAGGCCTTTGGCCGCAGCTCAGGATTTAAAACTTCCAAAAATCCAACACCGGCTTCGCGGCGGCCTTCTACCGCGGATCAGTCCATAATGTATCCAACACCTAGCTTACTAGTCACAGTACTTTTACATAAGATTAAAGGTAAATGGGCGGCCTTCGACCGCTGCTCAGTTGTTTTTGGTGTTGTAATTGCTGTTGTATCCTAGTTTTTGTTTCGTTGTTGTTGTTATCTTTTTCACTGTAGTCTTGGTTGTCCACAAATATACATAAATATTAAAAAAAAAAAACATTTTATTAATTGATTTTTTTACGTTCAGGTAAAGAATGGGTTAATATAAAAAAATTTGGTACAACTAATACATCATTTTAAAACAAATGAATTGAGCTTTCTTATGGTAACATTGTATACTAATAATACTTTTTTTTTGAAAATTAATGTTTTTTAGAAAAAAAGGGTCAAAATTTTACAAAAATCGTTATATCTCAAAAACTATACAATAAATTTTAAATGTTTGTGCGTCAGTTTTATGCTTTATTTAATTACCTTTCATATGCTACCAATATTTTGTATATTTTTAGAGGGTTTTTCAACTTATACTGATTTATATAAAAGCTATATCCGCAACTTCCGATAGCTATATCTCCGAAACTAGATCCTCCCGACCCGCATTTTTTGCACATTTATTTTTTATCTTATAGCGCTACCTTTTCGAAAAATTATAATAAAATTAAAGAATTTGTACTAAAGTAAACTTAAGCCGTCAACCCAATATACTTTTTGAATTTAGTTAAGTTGAATTCGAAAGACGTCACTTACCAGGAGCCGAATCGCGGCAGTCGTTATCAAGTAAGCATTCGTATCGAATAAAATTTCGAAACGAAACGAGTTGCTGGATCGCGGCACTCGATTCGAAACGAGACGAAATTTTACGATAAAGTTATCGATTCTTTTTTATCATATGACAAAGTAAGTATGTCAAAATTTCAATTTGAATTTAGTGCAGTTGGTAAAATTTGTTTTAAAAAATGAAACCGGTGTTATTTTGTTGTTCGGAGTCGGAGGATTAAGGCCGGGACATGCGGATGAAAAGACAACTTCCGATACTCTTTCGCTACGAACAGCAGCGTTAGACACATACAAGTTAAAAATACATAGAAATATTAAAATTGATTTATTTGCAAATTTAAGAAACGTTTTAGGCTAACCAAAGAAGCTTGTTATTATGGACTCTCGGAGCTCAATTTCAGTGGTCATTTATCCACAGCAGTGCTACCACCTTGCAGTAACACTTACACTATTGGCTACCGGAAGCTTTCAACACACAGTTAGGAATGATTATTTAAATAAAATGAGCCAACACAGTCTGCAAAATCTTTGCAAATGTTGCGTGTGAAACTGAAACCAAACTGTGCCCAAAAATAATAACTAAAGTCCTATAAGTTTATCAAGCTTACATATAATTGTAGCTTGTGATTTTTCAAATACGCTTGGCTTTTGATATTTTCTTTTCTTCGGGACATCTTTTTGAGCTTTTTTCAAAGCATCGCTTATAGTTGAAGAGTTATCGCTGATTTCATTTTCAATTTCTAGCAGGTTTTTTAAGGATTCTTCTACCGGGTCAGGATCATCTATTGATGCAGGTTCAGCATTCGTTTCAATCAAGTTTTCGGAAGACTTTACAGAAATACTTCCGACCTAGTATCCATTCTGGTTGCCTGTAGTAGCTGCTCTTCTGCTGCATTCAACAGCTTTTCCTCATATGGCCCTCGACCAGTTTGTTTTTTTGAAACCTTATTAAAAGAACTCTTTTTCTCAATATTGTGCTTCTGGTTAGCAAACACCTATAATTGAGAAAAATTTTACTTTACAGGGAAAAACAGAAATTAAAACAAACTTACTTTTTGCCATAATTTCGAATCTTTAATGGGATGACCTGCAGAATTTTATTTTTTAGTTAGCTGACCCCAGAGCCTTTGGAACATGTCTTTCCCTTGTGCGCTGTTTGGCAGACGGTTTTTTACAAAATTTTGATGCTCCAGCATAAATTCTGCCATCATCCCTTTTTGTAGAGCGTTTATTTTATTTAGATTAGTCCTTAAAAGGGGTAAAAGTTAGTTCATTTATTTAATTTAATTTTAAAGACAAAAATATACTTACATTTTATTTTGAAATTTATAAATTTTTTCTCAAACAATTCCGTTCACAGTTGATTTAACGAGTGAGGTTTCGTATGGTAGCATTCGAACGACTACTCGTTATCTAATGGCATAATCTCAATTTTCGATACTTTTCATTCGATAACGAGTGCCGTAATCTAAACGAAGAAATTTCGAACTCGTTTACTCGATAACGACTGCAGCGATTCGGCCCCAGGTTATGCGATCGAACCATCGATATGCACAACACTTCCATTTTCATAAAATTGTTGTAATTTGAAATTAGTTTTTTTGTTTCAAGTATCTTTTGGTGGAATTGCTGGTCTATTTCTTGGTTGCTCTTTGATGAGCATCGTAGAACTGGGTGTATTCCTTTTCATTGGTGTACCAAAAGATATATTCAATCATCACCAGGAAATGAAGCATCAAAGGAATAAAAATCAAAAGTTTAAGCAGACCGTACAGAAAATTATCAAGCGCAATTTATTTACACAGGCAAATATTTTGAAAGCTTAAAAAATATTATGATAAAAATTTAAAATCAACTTTCGTTTTGTTGAAAATACAACACAGCACAACTTGGTAATACTTATACATACTAGTCAGAATTTGTTTCGAATTATGTTGTGAACTAAGCCAAATGTTAAGTAAAAATAGTTCCTCAATAAAGAATATATATTTTTCTCGTTGTAAGAAAATCGTTTTTAATTGATGAAATTCATTTACTAAACTAACCATTATGGAGACTATCGTAAAAAAAGACAAAACATACAAAATATGGCTCCTTTACTATAGCAAAATGCAAGCCTTATTTTTTTATAATAAACGTTTCACACTGGCATCAAAATCAGCACGATTTTCATTTACCTCGAATTGGAGTAAAATCGGAACGAAATCTACTTTGTTCCTATACTACTTTAAGGTCATATCAAATTCTCTTGAATGTCGATTTCATATAAATCTATTCGTTTTTGCTCGAAATCCGTTACTATTGTGAATGAATCGTCAGGGCTCTTCAATTTCCCCACTGATGTCATTATAATACAGTTGAGAAATAAATCAAAGAAGAAGGTATAAAATAAATAAAATAAAATTTTAAAGCAATGTAAGTATTTTTCTGTTAATTTTATATAATAAAATGTGTTTAGCTTACAAATTATTTTGACTCAGCTTCAGAGGAAAAGGAGTCAGCTAATGGCAAGCAAATGAGAGTCAGCTAACATCAAGCAGAAAGCTAATGCAATCAAAAATAAGGTACTGTCAAATAAATTGAGTTACTTAATTTTAAACAGAATGCTAATGTAGGTGAAATCGTGATAATACCAGTGTGAAAATTGTTTTTGAAAACGCGATACAGTTCAATGAAAATCGTAGTGACAGTGTTTGATGACAGTGTGAAACGCTAATTGCATCGATTATGCATCGTATCTGAATGGAATTTTTAGTGCTAACATGTTTATCAGAAGCCCAGCTGACATTAAAAAATATGGAGATGAAGATTGCTGCAAAAGTTCACTTAAAATTCCTGTCAAATTCGCTTTAATCAAATCTTTCGACTACAATAAGCTTATAAATACCTCATAGCACGGATATCGCTTATAAGTATGTGGTATAGTATTTATAGTTTATTGTTTGTGGATGGGACCACGCTCTGCAATGAGTTTTACCAGTATAGTGACTTATGTCGCTCATATTAATGACTAAGTATTTTCAAGGCAATAATATTAAATTAGAAAATTAGCCTTTCTCTTATTTTCGAATGAAAGCGAACTTTGGTCAGCCATCTTGGTACCACAATTACAAACTAAGGTAATTTTTAACCATTGTTTTTTTTTTACATAATCTATATATTAATACGTGAACATCGAATCTTGTGGTACACTTTTAGAGTATTTACTATAAAGAAAGGGGAATGAAACTTATATCATTGGAAAGGTACTGTTCCATAGATGGGCAGGAAAAAAAAAATCAGGAGTATATGTTGCCATTAAGGCAGGTAAAATAAAGTGAACATATTTACATGATTCCCCCATACAAAACGCATTAACGCCTAATGAGAAAAAACGCTGTCACGGCTGAGCCGCCTCACCGATTTTGATGAAATTTGATATGAAGACAAGTTGAACCTTAAGTAAATATATTTGCTTAGAGTGGGCGGTGCCACGCCCCTAACAAGAAAAAACGTCTCTACGACTAAACTAATGGATCGATTCTGATTAAATTTAGTTTGAATACAAATCGAACCCTAAACAACCCAAAAAAACTGTAAGTTCTTTTGGTGGGCGTGGCACTGCTCCTAGCAAGAAAAATGCCTCCACGGCTAAACTAAAGGACCGATTGTGATGAAATTTAGTTTGGATATAGATTGAACCCTAAAAAACATTTCTCAAAACTTTGACTTCTTTTAGTGGGCGTGGCACTACTCCTTACAGAAAAATCGTTTTCACTGCTAAACTAATTGACAGATTTTGATAGAATTTGGTACAGGGATAGATTGAATCCTGGTGCCAGTGTCACTGTGCCTTCAATAGGAAAATATTTTTTCACATCTAAGCTAATGGACCGATTTAGATGCAATTTGGTATGGAGATAGATGGCACCCTAAAGAAGAGAAATAGTTACCGGTAGGGATAAAGCAACATGATACCATGATTTTAATTTTTGGGATGTTGACAAAAACAAGCTCTTTGAAGTTTTGCATTCAAATGTAAATTAAATGTAATTCCAAAGGTGAGGTGAGGTGATTAGTGAAACTAAATAAGATCATAATCAATGAAAAAAAAACATTTTGTTATAAATAGGCCAGCAAAATTCTTCCAAGATTAAAATTTAGTGCTAACGGTCGAATTTCGACCTCAGGCGATACTAGTGTTCTTAAATAGTCATGCTGACTGATTTAACTAAAGTGGTTTTTTAAAAAAAATTGATGATGAACATAAGGACAAGCTAACCAATTTGTAAAAAAATTCATATTTAATTGCAAAAGAAGATATGTTAATCTTTTTAGAGCAATTTTAGTATAAGGCACATCATTTAACAGTACATTAATTTTTTAATTTAAATTTACTTACATTAATCTTACATGTCCTTTGGAGAAAAAACATTTGTCATACAAAAAATTGGTTGTTATTTGAAAATTGGTTATAACTAAAAAACTATTGGACAAGTCTAAAAATAAAATGTTATATCATTATCAAAAGCATTTAAAGTAATGATAATAATTTTTACGAGTGGAATCAGAGGAACTTTATTAGATTAATGATAGGGTAATGAAAAAATTATATATCAAGAAAAAAAATCCATACTTATACAAATAGATAAAAATTATAAATCTGAACAAACAAGAGTAGCATAAAAAGTGTTGAAAATTGATTAACATACGACAATTAACTTTCTAAATACATAGCTTATATGTATATTTTTGTGCAAATACATAAAGGATATCATGGTAGCGAGTATCAATTTTAAAATCTAAACAATTATATGGCTTTTTTATTGTAAGTTTAAAATTTCAAATAAAGAAAACGTTCGCAATGTACGAACCACTTGCAAGTTGACAATTCAATTAGAGTGTGACACTCAATGTGATACCAACGATATGATGTTAGATGAGATATATAAAAATAACAGACCACTTTGTCGAAGGCGGCAAACTGAGCTACTAATCTTTGAAACTCCACAAGCTTTTGGAAAGCTCCAGCTAATGAGCACTCAAGTAATGCAGAGAAAAAATGAGCCACGTAACTGGCGAACTGCTGTCAACGAGCTCATCATTAGATTAAGTAAAGAAACTACAATACATGGACTAAATCACGTTTGTAGCAGAGAATTGAGTTGGAAACGCAGGTTAGTAAAATAATAAAATATGTATCAAAATGCTCTACTCAAGTTAGATTTTAATTTATAACCCAACACCATTTAATTGCACAGATTAATCTGGTTCATTACATTTGTTACCGCATTGCTTGCTGCCGTCTACGTGGTGGTAGGACTTGCTGTACGTTTTAATAGCAAACAATTTAAAACGGTCATAGAAAGCACCAGCTATCCAGTATATAAAATACCATTTCCTGAGGTAGTCATATGCAATAAAAATCGTTTAAATTGGAAACGTTTGGAAAAAGCACAACAGATGTTTCTTATGGATCATCATCAAACCGTTGAGATGCATAAAAACTTTGCACGTATTGTGGCCTTATTTGACAACATGACTTATGGACGTTTCAATTTATTTAATGCGCTACCGGAAGATCAAGTGCTGCAACAATTGAATTATGTAAATTTCACCAATGTTGTTGATTTTATGTCCTGGCGTTGCAATGAAATCTTTAACAAATGTATATGGCGTAGTCGTGAATTTAAGTGCTGTGATATCTTTACGCGTCGACGCAGTCAGCTGGGTCAATGCTTAGCTTTCAATAATGTTGAAGGTGAAGAGGGTAAACGTATGCTACGTTACCATCCACAATGGCCTTGGCGTACTGGAATGGATGGACCTGCCAGTGGTTTGAAATTAAGAATTATGCTAGATGATGCATTCAATTTTCCCAATAGCTCAAGGGATGCGGGTATTACGGTATGTTTGTTCCAGATTTTCCATAATACTGTGGACGTGAACTTTCTATTATTTTAATTTGATTTATATATCGTAGGTGATGCTTGTTGTGCCTTTTGCTTATAATGATGTTACAGTAGATGTACTTGGTAATGCAAAAGCAAAGATATCTGTGAATAACATATTACATTTCTATGACAACTATACGCTTGATCTTCATCCTGACGTGAGAAAATGTGTTTTTGAGGTACATTATAAAAGTTTCTTTATCAGCTTAATTTGTTCTTGGGACTTGGAAAATACTTAAAAGAAAGTATTTTGCAAGAGTGATATATTAAAAAAAATTATCGCCCAAAAACTTCCGTAAAACGGGGTGGGGCTTAGCCAAAAAACATCACAACGCTGTGAAGCCAAAATTGGGACAATGTTTCCATAGAATTCAGAAGTCGACTCTGATTTTGATAAGAAATTGGACATTGTAGAAGTCACTTCAATTACATTAGAAGACTTTCTGTTAAAAAACACCAATAATAAGGCATAGCAATCTGGGGACGAATCGCGAGAGTCGCTATCGAGTAAGCAATCGCATCGAAAAAAATTTCGAAACGAAACGAGTTTTACAATAAAGTTATCGATTTCTTTTACTTTCATATGACAAAGTACGACAAAATTGCATTTTGAATTTAGTGCTTTTGGTAACATTTGATATAAAAAAGGAATCCGGTGTTATTTTGGTATTCGTTTTCGGAGTCGGAGGAGGAAGACCAGGACATGTGGATCAGAAGACAATTTTTATTTTTATTTATATTAACATTGAGTTTAAAGTTAAAAATTTCTAGCTTTGCTTCCTTAGTAGCGATTTTGGTAATGTGTTCTTTCTCTTTAAGATCTTTCCTTAAGTCTTTGCAGCTTGTGATTTTTCAAATGCCTCGATATTTGTCTTCGCCATTTTTTTCTTTTTCGGTTTCAATGACGTTTCTGAAAGACTTTGCAGAAATGCTTTCGATCATAGTATCCATTCTTGTAGTAGCTGCTCTTTGTTGCACTCAACAGCTTTTTTCATATGGACCTCCACCAGTATGGTTTTTTGAAAGAAATCTTTTTCTTAATATTGTGCTTCTGGTCAGCAAACACCTTTTATTGAGAACAATTTTACATTACAGAGAAAGCAGAGATTTAAACAAACAAATTTTAAAAACAAAAATATACTAACATTTTATGTCTTTCAAAGAATTCGTGGAGCGAGTGTGGTTTCGTATGGTAGCCTTCAAACGACTGCTCGTTATCGAATGGCATAATATCATTTTTCAATACTTTTCATTCGATAGCGAGTGCCGAAATCTCAAACGAAAAAGTTTCGAACGCGTTTACTCGATAACGACTGCCGCGATTCGGCCCCTGATGAGATTTCCAATAGAGCACTGAGGTTAACAATACGGCAGATCAATGTAGTTTACTATGTAACACTGCATACTCTCATATTCTTAATCGCGAACGCGGCAACACTAACAAGGTTTTGTATTCGTAAATGCAACCAACCGTGCGGTTTCTGTTGTGCAAAAAAAAAAAATAGAAAAAATTGTCAAGTTTTTAGAAAATGGATTTCGACGGTGAGAACAATTTTTTTTGACAACAATCGATTGGGAACAGATGAAAATGAATTTTAGATTTCACGTAGGGTGCCTCCGAACCCTAAAAGAAATCATTTTAGACCAATTTTGGAAAATTTTTTCTTTTGCTGCAATCGACGTAGAGAGGTTGGAAATGAATTTAGGACATCACTCGGAGTTTCCTTGAACCAAGGAAAGCAGCGTTTTTGTAAAATTTTTAGGACTTTTCTTGTTGTTCCAATCAATAGAGAAAACTCGAATAGAGATTTTGGACAGAATTTAGGGTGGCTCTGGAACCTGGAAGAGACTGGCTTTGACCCTTTTTCTGTATAATTTTTATTTGCTCTAATCGATGGGAACAAGTTTTCAATAGATTTTAGATATCACTTCCCGCCCCTGGAAAAAGTTTTCAGAAAAGTTTTTTTTTTTACTCCAATTGTTAGGTAAAGGTCGTTAATATATTATGGTTATCACTTGGAGTAGTCTCAAGCCATAAAAAAGGTCGAAAATGGTTCGTTCCATGGTGACATCCCAAGTGATGTCCAAAATCCATTTTCGACCTCTATCCATCGATTGGAGCAAAAAGAATTTTTTGCACAAAGAAGTACGAACCGAAGTGGTAAAAAGTACAATATTGTAAAATTTACACATGGAAAATATTTTATTTTTAAAATTATGTCCAAAGAATACAAAATTTACACGCAAATGGAAAATGTATACATGCTATTAGCATTCGCTCCGAATACAGTCATACTTTGACTCACTTTTATTTACCTATTTACCTTCATGTATTTTGATTACGACTCGGTAAAATTACACCAATATTTTCCAGGGAGAACAGCACAAGTATGGTTACCACACGCTTGTTGGGCACAAATATATGTATGAAAATTGTCGAGCCGAATGTCAACAGTTGAATTTGTTGCATTTTTGTAATTGTACTTTGGATTTATTCTACCCGCCAGGTAAAATATATATTTAAACGATAATTAAATTCTGACATTTCGAACGCAAATATTTCCAGCTGGACATTCCATATGTAAATTAGTAGATTTTCCCTGTCTTGCGCGATATAATTGTAAGTAACAAAAATAGTAATACGTAAGTCTTATGAAATTTACAAAACTATGAAAAATTAGATTCGCTGAATCTAATATGTGCTCGCAGCTCATTAATATCATTAATTTGTTAACGGTAATATATATCAGCTTAGTTCCGCTTTTCTACCAAATCTACTATGGCAATCGTTTAAAAGTGAAAGGTGGTGAAAATTTTGCCTTTCCGACTAAAGCTTTAGTTCTGAAGCTTTCAAATTAATACTGAAGGTATTAAAAGCTATGGTTTTGGCGAACATTAGCATGTGATTGTTATAAAGCAAAAGGTTCGTTCTGGACGTTCTTTGAAAACAAATATCGAATAAAATTTTAAATCACCCTATTGACATTGTACAGATTGCTGACGCTATTGGCATATTTTATTGATCGGAAAGGCATATTTTGATTCATAAAGTGAATGCATGAGACACATTGTCTCAAAGGACCTTACTTTTTGGCTAAATACTTAACTAAATTTTTCGAGTAAGTACCGCAATTGCCAGATATGAGCCCAGTCGCAAGGGTGTCATATATATGTATCCCTAATACAAATTGCCGAACCGCAATAAAAGCTATCAGTTCATGAAGAGTGTAAAGAAGAATTTGGTGAAGGAGCTGGGGGCCATACTGAAAAATCCTTATAAAAGTGTCACATTGTATTACGTACTGAACAAAGTTTACCAGCCTGGAAGTGACCTTATTCTGAAGCCGATTAAATGGATTTGGTTGATAGTTTAAAATTTATGCGTGATCAGAAAGGCATTATATGAAAGGTTGAGGTACAGCTGCAGAAGATGTTTGCTACTTTTGCTGGGCTAATAAGCCATTGATTTGACTAATTAATACAGCTCACGGGTGAATAACATTCGCGAAATTGTAACCAATGCTTATTGGGTTGTACATATATCCATAGCTGGGCATTAACTCGTTAATCGTTAATTAACGAAGTTAATATTTCGACTAACGGATTAACTTTTAAGTTAACTTTAAAAAATGTTAACGGACTCGTTAACTTCCGTTAAATTTCCACAAGTCCGTTAATCGTTAATCCAGTACCCACTATTTACCAAAAAAATACCACACGCACCGTATGGCGCCGCGTAAAACACGTTCTGACAACAAGTACATTCCAGTTGATATGTCTGGAAGCGTATGACAAAATGCAAGAAAAAAGTGGTAGAAGAGGCGTTACGACAAGAAGCTGCCGAAAGTTCGAAGAACAGAATTAGCTTAAGTGGCGGAGGCAGCAACGCGAGTAACAACGACGATGATAAGGAAGACTCTTTCAATTCTTTCACTCAGTCTAAAGGAAAACCTAACACCCACAAATCTTTAAAGAGTAAAGGTCAAAATCTCGTCAAAAGTGGCTAGACATGAAATCAAAAGACTGTTCAACGATGCGGCATTCCTCAGGGAACTGATGTTCATAAGTCTGTTTATTAAATATAATACTCAAGAGCTGAAGTTGAAAATCTTTTTTCCACGGGCAAATATATTTCAACGCCGAAACGAGCCTCGCCTTTAGACCAGAACTTCAAAATATTAATGTTCATGAAGAGGAATATCCACATTACACAAGACTAACTTACACACTCCAATTATGTACATTTTTTTTTTGTTCCTGACTTTTTAACTTCCAGGACCCAAACCAACAGTTTTTTATAGGAAGATCACTCACGCAACGATATAAAAAATGCAATTTTTATCACGTGTTAACTGATTAACGATTAAAGTTAACTTGCGTTAAGTGTTCCGAAATATAACGCTTTAACGTTTAACGAAGTTAACTTTTTTTGTAACGGATTAGCGATTAACGAAGTTAATTATTTGATTAACGGTGCCCAGCTATGCATATATCCCAATGGAAGTGCTGACTCTACAACAAACTTGGTGGTTCAGTGATATCAAATATCGTTGTTTCGTGTCCTAGATCTACGCCGTCGTATTAATTTTATTTTATTGTTGGCTCCACAGAAATACTCTGGACAGTAGCGTACCTAGGGGGCGCCGAAATTATGTTAAAGTTTTGCTTTTAGCATAGCTACGAAATTTCTAAGTGTTAAATGTTGTGATTTTGTAACTCAATGTAAAATAGATCTCATTTTGGTAGGGTTTTCGAGAACCAAAAGTGGGGAGCTTTTTTTTCAGTTTTTAAAATTTTAAAAACACAGAATATTTGCTATTGGTAGGGGTGGCAAATTAACTTTGTACCAATGTGCACGGTACTCCACTGACTCTGGAAATCAATGCATGTTCACGCAGCGTTACTCTTTATGTAGAAACGTTATTAGCATTCGTTGGTATTGCTGATATATAGAATTACTGTGGATATCAATTGAGCTTACATACAACTATTTTGAGCTACGTCAGCAATAAGCCACTATATATTCTAATTAGGGTCTTCGAGTTCTTTTATTTGGCATACATTTCAAGCTATAATCTTATAAACTTTTAATTAATATAAAAAAGTTTACCCAAATTCGGGCATATTCGAGCATCGGGACGGGCTTTGTCAAGGCAACCCTGGTTAGTTTGTTTCACCAAAATGCATCTTTATCTATCTCGTACATCCCATCTTATGATCTTATACACTCTACTTTTCTACAGCGGGCTCTTAGGCTACTAAGATTTGAGCGATATGTAAAAGTGTTTTATATTTATGTTATATTAAGTAGTTAATAAACTGTTTAATTTAAGAATAAAATATGCTGTTTAAATTATAACTTAATGCTTAATTTGTTTCTTTTTTAATCACTTCGGTTACTTAACGATAGTGCTATTTATATACCTAAGTATATGTATTTCTAATTGCAAGATTATTTATTGCGTCAGCATCAAACGGAAGAAAATGTATACACTAATTTAAATATGACTGGCGTGAATTGCAAATGTTATTTCAATTGTTACGTGCTTACTTATATACCTGAAGTTCGTTTTTTGGAATACAACGAACACACTGCAAATGAGCTTGGCAAAGGCATCATAGATTTGACAGTGGTCTATAGAAAAAGGTCTGTGCTCGTTTATCGAACAAGTTTAGTTTTCACATGGGTGGACCTATTAGGTAAAAACTATATGGAAGTATACTTTAGTTGTACATATCGACATGCAGTAGCTATATATAGTATAAGAATACGTGATGGTCATAGAAGGAGTTTAGGCGTCATTTATCACATTATGCGTGGAAGCTGTCGATATGCACAACATTTCCAATTTCATAAGTTTTTTAAAGAATTGGAATTAATTTTTTCTTTTCTTATAATACATTGTTTCAAGTATCTTTTGGTGGCATTGCTGGTCTATTTCTTGGTTGCTCTTTGATGAGTATCGTTGAATTAGGTGTATTCTTCTTCATTGGTGTACCACAAGACATAGTACGTCATCATCAGCAAATGAAGCATCAAAGGAAACGAAATGAAAAATTTAAGCAGGCCGTACACAAAATTATCAAGCGCAAGTTACCTATACAAGCAGATATTTCGAAAGTATAAATTATATTATGATTCAAATTAAATTAACTTTTTATTTATTTTTTGCTGAGCTCAGTATTTTTTAGGATTTTTGAGGATTTTCAAGCATACTATATTTTACTTTTGCATTGACCAGTTAAGAATCATAACAAAATATAAACAGAGTGCGCCAAATTTCTACATTTTTATCTTGTATGCATTTGTTTTTGTGACTTAATTGGATTTTTTTTTTTGCTTTTGCCCAAAAATGTACTGAACAGGATGCTCATCAAAAAAATAAATTAATTTTCGTTATGTCGAAATCATTAAACTTTGCAGCACAAGTGCTGTCTTGGTAATACTTATGTATATGTACTAATTAAAATTTGTTTCGATTTATATTGTGAATATAGTAAAATGTTATGTGAGAATATTTTCTTAATAAAGAACATCAATTTCACTTGTCGAGGAAATTGTTTTTGCTCCACGAGTCATTACGAATATTAAGTATAGCTTCAGACGAAGCAACATCATCTTCACATATGAACCTTTATGACATGAGAGTCAGAAGTTTCTTTTAAAATTATCATTTGAATTTATTGTTTTCGATAATATATCGTCACCTCAGAGTGTAAGTGTCCTATCGCACTTTTTGACAAAATTGTTTTTAACAAGCCAACTTACTTAAGAAAATACACTCTTTCGTTTGGTGTTATCGAAATTTAACTACCTCTTCACGTTCCAAAGATCACGTACGTAATGTCCTAACTGCAGCTTTCAAAATAAAATCTCGGAGTGCAAATATCCTAACTGCTTTTGTTGTCTTTGAAGTCACATAAATAGTAAACAATCGCTCTAAGGTCAAAAGTGAGAATGGACTTTTGTAAGAGAGGGGAAAGACTGAAAATTTCTGGCACCAATCGTTGCAAAAAGGCCGAAAATGGATTTTGAAGTTCGAATGGTACTCTGTTATATCTGTTTAGGCCTCATTTGATGAAAAAAAAAAAATGATTGCACCAATTGATGACTTGTGACTTATTGAGTTATGTGACTTATAAAATTATTATACTTTATTTTTTGCATACAGCGCCTTCTGTAAACAGATTTTTGAAATACTAATAGCTTTATTATACTCTTCTTGATAATATGAAAACAACGATATATCGTTTGTCAAAATCGGCTCAGTAGTTTAGAAGTTTTGGTCTAAAATATAACACAAATATGAGCGTGCCGTGAACGTTAGCACCACGCGTGACGTAACGGTTTAGCCAAAACACTTAAGAATGGATTTTTCTACGTACCCGTTTTCCTATGCCCCCCATCAAACATGTTCACGAATAAAAAAATAAGACTTTTTGTGTGTTTTGGATCAAACGTAATATATCTTTTACGTGGAGTTTCAGAATGCAAATGTCCTTGTTAGATTATGTACTTTAATATAAAACACTGTAACTCTTTCAATCTAGTTAGTTTCGAATTATGTTTTTACATATTTTTATAAACTCAGTTTTGTATTCATTCACTTGACTAAATTCATCTAATACACATTGTTTTTTCTTTTTAATCAATAAAATATTTTTTCTGTAAAATAAATTTATTAATTTGCGATCCTGAAATTTGTCAGGTTATGGGCCCAGGAACTAGTGGAGCAATTTAATTTACAATTATTTCACAGAATTGATTTGCTGTAACAATAATTATAGCTGACTTTCAGACAACAAGATGGTGGACAATACAACAGTTGTTAAGATTCAACAGTTCGATGGAACCAATTTTTCAAATTGGAAATTTCGTGTTGGAGCTCTTCTAGATGAAAGAGGATTACGGAAGTATATTGAAGGACATTTGGATAGTATTTTGTTAGAAGCAAAAGATACTGAAAAGGATAAAATTAAACTTGAGGAAAAGAAATGTATTTCAATTTTGATGCAAACAGTTAGTGATGGACAATTGGAATACATAAAAGAAAGAAAAACGGCAAGAGAAATGTTCGACACGCTATGTGGTATTTTCGAGCGGAAAAGTATTGCAGGGCAGTTGTTACTGCGAAAACAATTGTTAATGATGAAATATCATGAGAGCGATAGCATGATTCAGCATTTTCTGGAGTTCGATAAGAAAATACGCGAGTTGAAGTCAATGGGTGCAAAGATGGAAGATTTGGACATAGTTGTTCATTTATTGCTCACTTTGCCAAAAAGCTATGAAAATCTAGTTACGGCTTTGGAAACGATGAATCAAGATGGTTTAACGTTAGAGTTTGTGAAAACTCGATTGATGGATGAACACAGTAAACGAACTGGAATGATATCGTCAAGCAGATCAAGTGAATCAGGTGCAATGAACGCATGAGGCAAAAAGAAGCAGCTTACTTGCTATGGATGTGGTAAGGTTGGCCACATCAAAGCTAAATGTAGAGTTCAAAAAAATCAGAAGAAAGATTTCAATGATTTTTCAAACAGAGCTGTTGATAGAAAACAAGCAACGATGTGTGCTGTTGTGAATAAACATGAAAAATCATCTAAATTGGAGTCAACAGTGAATAAAGTGCATATAACGCAACGAAGTGATGACACAGTACAAATTAAGTTTGTTTTAGATTCTGGAGCTTCGCAGCATATGGTGAATGACAAACGATATTTTAATCATTTGGAAAATGTCGATGAAATTGAAATTTCAATAGCGAAGAAAAATCAATGCATTTCTGCAAAACAACAAGGGAAAATTCCTGTGAAAACATTTCATAAAGGTGACTGTTCAAGAAAAATTATTGAAAACGTGCTATTAGTCAAGGATTTAAGTTGCAATTTGATGTCAATTCGAAGTTCGACCAAGAAGGGATATCGCGTTGTATTTGAAGGTGATTATGCATATGCGTCTATCAATGGACAAACACAATTTGTGGCACATGCTAATGGTAGATTGTACGAAGTCATCATGCATATCGATCGTGATGTTTTTGCTGGTATATCAGGTGAGAACAATGTAAATCAAATTTCGCAGAGTTTGTGGCATTTTAGAATGGGACATTTAAATTCAAAAGACATGGCAAAGTTGGTGAATCGCAAAATGGCGTTTGGATTAGAGCAAGTAAATGTTAACACTGAATTAAAGTTTTGTGAATCATGTGTGTATGGTAAACAAACACGGACACCATTTCCACAAAATAAAATTGGACGCTCAAAACGCATTTTGGAGATGGTTCATAGTGATGTATGGGGACCAATGATAGATGAAGCATATGATGGGTCAAAATATTTTGTTTCATTCACTGATGATTTTTCGAGAGCTTCAATGGTTTACTGCATTCAACGTAGAACTGAGGTGCTGGATAAATTCAAAGAATTTATTGCGATGGCTGAAGCTTTACATGGCGAGAAAGTTGCGAAATTTAGAGCTGATAACGCTGGTGAATATTTATCACATGAAATGGAACAATTCTGCAAATCAAAAGGAATTCAGCATATAGACAGTGTTGCGTATAATCCAGAAATGAATTCAGTGGCTGAGCGGTTGAACCGTACACTAGAAGAAAAAGCAACAACCATGCTCTTAGCAAGTGGGCTAGATAAAAAATTTTAGACTGAAGCTATTCTTACTGCAAACTATATCAAAAATCGATCACCAACTAGTGCATTTGGTGAACAGTTTAAAAATATGACACCAGCTAAAATTTGGTTTAAGCAGAAACCAGATTTGACACATTTACGTATATTTGGTGCAGAATGTTACTATCACATTCCAGCATGTAACCGGTCAAAATTGGAAGCGAAGGCGACAAAATGTTTGATGTTTGGTTATACTTCTTCAATGGGCTCGTATCGATTGTGGGACACTGAAAGAAGCAAACTAGTTTTTGGTCGTCATGTGACATTTAACGAGGCATCCGTGCTAAAACGAGTAAAATTGATAGAAATACTAGATTCAGAGGTGGCAACGAACCAAGTTGATGATAACATGGTTCTGGATGAAAAATATGATGAATTGAATCTGCGCAGTGATGAATCGGATGTGTACAATAGCTGTTCTGATGAAGCAGATGCATGCGATGATGTCAGTGACAATGAAAGAACAATGATTCGAAGAAGCGAGCGAAATCGTCGAGCACCTGAGTGGTATGGTGACAGAAAGACTGAAAGTGCACATTTTGCATTTTCGGCTGAACATTTTGTGAATAACGATCCGAATTCGATTGCTGAAGCTAAAGTAAGAGATGATTGGCTTGAATGGGAACGAGCTATTGATAACGAATATCAGTCATTAATTAAAAATGAAACTTGGACTGAGTGTGACTTACCTAAAAATCGTAAAGCAGTAACAAATAAATGGGTGTTTAAGTTAAAACGTAAAGCAAATGGTCAGATCGACAAATACAAGGCTCGACTTGTGGCACGTGGCTTTACTCAAAAATTTGGATATGATTACAATGAAACATATGCTCCAGTAGCAAAATTAGTCACATTGAGAATTTTGCTAGTTATTGCGAATCAATGCGATATGCACATTCATCAAATGGACGTCAAGTGTGCATTTTTGAATGGTGATCTAACTGAAGAAATTTATATGGAGCTGCCAGAAGGATTCAAAAATGGAAATAAAGTATGCAAACTTAATAAAGCACTTTATGGTTTGAAGCAGGCATCGCGTGCATGGAATGAGAAGTTTAATGAATTTATGGTTCAGATTGGATTCAAGCGCTGTGAATCAGATCGTTGTGTATACGTGAAATCGCAAAATGGTGCCATCTGTTATGTTTTGCTGTACGTCGATGATACATTGATTTTCTGTAGCGACATCAAAGTTATTAACACAGTAAAGCAAATGCTGCTGAAGAACTTTGAAATGACTGATGTTGGTGAGGTAAATTTTTTTTTGGGTATACAAATCAAACAAGACATCAAGAATGGGACGATTACCATGAATCAAACCCAATATTTAGAGAAAGTCTTACAAAAGTTTGGAATGAAGGATTGTAAATCGCGTTCAACTCCAATAGAAAATGGTTTGCATATTGAAAAAGGCGATAAAGACAACCTTTCGAATCATCCATATCGTGAACTTATTGGTTGTTTGACGTATGCAACGGTAACCACGAGACCTGATATATGTTCAGCAACTAGTTATTTTAGTCGATTTCAAAGCTGTTTCGATGATCGTCACTTCAATCATGCAAAACATATATTGCAGTACATTCGAGGAACGATCGACTTAAAAATGGTTTATACAAAGCAAGAAGATGCAGAAATATTAGCTGGGTATAGTGATTCAGATTGGGGTGGTGATAAAAACGATGGAAAATCAACGTCAGGCTATGTTTTCAAATTGTTTGGAAATGCTGTTAGCTGGGCATCACGAAAACAAAAGACTGTTGATATGTTGCACTGACCGAAGCGATTTGTGAGCTCAAGTGGATTCGAAAAATCCTGAATGAATTAAACATTCAATGCAATGGCCCAGTAGTAATTTTCGAAGACAATCAGTCATGCATCAGTATTGCAACTGATTCAAAGGAGAGCAAGCGAATGAAGCACTTGGACATTAAATACAATTTCATTCGTGATGTTATTGCAAAAGGTGAAGTTTGTATCGAATACAAACCAACGGGCGAGCAAATAGCAGACATTCTGACAAAAGGACTTTAAAGAATTATTTTTGTAAAGCATCGGAAAAATTTGAATTTAATTTGATTGGTATTAACTAATTAGTATTTAATTAAGATGTTTAATTTTGTAAAGCAGTGTTTCTATTAAATTAAGAGGCGGTGTTAGATTATGTACTTTAATATTAAACACTGTAACTCTTTCAATCTAGTTAGTTTCGAATTATGTTTTTACATATTTTTATAAACTCAGTTTTGTATTCATTCACTTGACTAAATTCATCTAATACACATTGTTTTTTCTTTTTAATCAATAAAATATTTTTTCTGTAAAATAAATTTATTAATTTGCGATCCTGAAATTTGTCAGTCCTAACTCATACAAATCCGTATAATTTTAATTACAGAAAAATCAAAGGTAAGTTTCAATAAAATTTTTTCAAATGCCGTTTAGGTAATTACAGAGAGGCAAAATAATAATAAAAAAAAACATTAATAATCCTTAAATAACAAATCACAGAGTAAATAACTTTAAAACGCTGTTTTCTCAGTTTCATGTTTTTTGTGATAGGACTCTTACACTCTGAGGTGACGATATACTGTTAAGCCACTTAAATTAAGTAGTTTTCTTTTGTAACAAAACAACTAAGTAAAGGATATCAAACCTTAGGCAATTACTTTGTAAGAAGATAACTTAAAAAGTCTGATATATTCGCTTCCACAGAAGATTGTTTGGTGAGCTGATTTGTTGTAAAAGGTGAAAATCGCATTATTTTTTAAGAGCGGATCTATTAGAAAGCAAATCATTTTACAGTAAATGAAATACGATTCCTTAAATTTATTAATAAGAAAAATTGGAAAAATTGGTCGAAATTTGGAGAGTTGTTCGAATTCAAAAACTATTGCAAAAGTCTAAAAATTCAATACTGTACATTTCAGCTTTTGGATTTACCTTTGATGATTATTTTTATTAAGGTTGTTGAAAAGTTTTCAAATTCATATCTATTTTTTTACTAAAAATGTGGCCGCCACTTTCGATTGACACAACGATTATATGCCATGGCTATTTTTCCCGCAGGGGCATCTCTTTAGGAAAGAGGTGACGGGCTTAACGACCCCGCGGACCCCAGTGATTTCGAGAAGCGCCTTACTCAGAGTAGGCGACTTCTTGTTCAACGTTTAATCCACAATAAGCGGCTATGTAAAGTCGTGGTAATATTTCTTCTGGAAAGAGGGAAGATGAACTGGCAAACTCCAGCGTATTCAGAGAGCGCCTCACCAAGAGTGTAGGCTTCTTGACCAACATTGGAGGAGACTGTGTTTTCCACAATAATACTCATCTTTTTAGACTCTATTCGTTAGTTCCAACAAAAAGCTTTCAAATTATACATACATTTCAATCAGGAAAGTTAAACCAATAACTTATTTCTTTCAAATTATCATCTTAAGAGAGAGAGAGAGAGAGCTGTTCAGCTTAGTCTCATAAAAATGTCTTTTTCGATATTGGAATATTTTTTAAAAAATTTAAATTTTACATTTTTTTCAATGGGTATCTGCGTTATAAGGTTTTGCAGTTAAAGTTTTAACACAATTACCAAATGCTTTTTAAGAACTATTTATTTATAGTTCTTATCAGCGGAATCAGTAGCACAAACAGTGTTGATTAACGTCAATTAACCTTTAAAACCGTTTGTATGTATTTGTAAACAAAAACATATACTTTTTTATGGTAACGAATATAACTGTTAAAATGTAGACAGTTATATGACATTTTTTTGCAAATTTTAGTTATCAAAAAATACGAATCACCTACAAGTAGATAATTCAATTAGATTGTGGCACTCAATGTGATAACAACTAAGTGATGCTAGATGAGATATATAAAAATAACAGACGACTTTGTCGAAGGCGGCAAACTGAGCTGCAAACCTTCGAACCACCTCAAAGTTTTGAACGGTTGCGGCCAAATGACACTCAAGTCTTGCAGAAAAGAAATGAGCCACGTAACTGGCGAGCTGCTGTCAACGAGCTCATCATTAGATTCAGCAAAGAGACTACAATTCATGGACTAAATCACGTTTGTAGCAGAGAATTAGGTTGGAAGCGAAGGTAAGTTATACATGGAGTTTATATGAATTACTTCATACTTCCAAACTAGCTTTTAATTAGCACTTAGCACAATACTAATCCCAAAACCATTTAATTGTACAGATTAATCTGGTTCATAACATTTGTTACTGCATTGCTGGCTGCCATCTATGTGGTGGTGGGACTTGCTGCACGCTTCAATCGCAAAACATTTCAAACAGTTATAGAAAGCACCAGTTTTCCTGTATATAAAATATCCTTTCCTGAGGTGATCATATGTAATAAAAATCGTTTAAATTGGAAACGTTTGGAGGAAGCACAACAGATGTTTCTTATGGATCATCATCAAACCGTTGCGATGCGTGCAAATTTTGCACATATTGTGGGCTTATTTGACAACATGACTTATGGACGTTTCAATTTATTTAATGCTTTACCAGAGGATCAAGTGTTGCAACAACTGAATTATGTAAATTTCACCAATGTTGTGGATTTCATGTCCTGGCGTTGCAATGAACTCTTTTACAAATGTATGTGGCGTCTTATTGAATTTAAGTGCTGTGATATCTTTACACGTCGACGTAGTCAACTGGGTCAATGTTTGGCTTTCAATAATGTTGAAGGTGAAGAGGGCAAACGTATGCTAGGTAAACATTCAAAATGGCCTTGGCGAACTGGAATGGCTGGATCTGGTAGTGGTTTGAAATTAAGAATTATGCTAGATGATGAACTTAATTTTCCCAATAGTTCAAGGGATGCGGGTATTACGGTATGTTTGTTCCAGATTTTCCATTATACTGTGAACTTCCTTTTATATCACGTTTATTTATATCTCGTAGGTGATGCTTGTTGAGCCATTTGCTTATAATGATGTTACAACAGATGTTATTGGTAATACAAAAGCAACGATATCTGTGAATAGCGCACTTCATTTCTATGATAACTATACGCTTGGTCTTCATCCTGACGTGAGAAAATGTATTTTTGAGGTACATTGACTATATATCTATCTTTAAAACGTATTTTTGGGGTCTCGGAAAATATCTCATAAAAATATATTGCGATAGTTAAATATTAAAAAAAAATTGCACTATTAAATGGGTTGGAAGTTAGGTAAGTCATTTATGCACTGTGGAGCAAAAAATGGGACACTAGTTCCACAGAATCCAGAACTCAATTATCATTTTGGTAAAAATATGATGTTTGGAGAAATCACTCCAGTTATATAAAATGAGTTGCTGTAAAAAAAAGTCGTCACTTGTAACGAAGCACTATGGCTAGAAATATCTAAAATAATAGATACCTACGCCGATGCTATGCAGAGTTGGAAATTTTCACGACCATTGGAAATTTTTATTTGTAGTATTGCTTTCAGAAAGTAAGAAATCGATAGGTGATCCGACAGCTTATCGCACAATTTCTCGCAAGGTAAAAAGTGTTAGAATTAACTGTTAACGCTATAATCTGAATAATCGTTATGGTCTCCGATGCTATAAAACGCATAAAATAGAAATGAGAAACTAATGACCACTGCGCGATTGTTTTATTTAATGTGAAAGATGACTACGACTGGGTAGTCATGTCATTTCAGCCAAATGTTTTGACAAGGATGAACGCTGCCTACTACATTCGCAAAATAACAAAGAGGTACTCACTGCGAAGGCTTCACAACTTAGCTTAAACCTGAGTCAAATGTAACAATCTTATGTCGAAAACCCCTTGTTGCTTACTTTACCTACATGTGCTTTGATCATAACTCGGTAAATTTACAACATTTTTTTTTTCAGGGAGAGCAGCAAAAGTATGGTTTGCGTACACTTATTGGACACAAATATATGTATGAAAATTGTCAAGCCGAATGTCAACAGAAGTATTTGTTGCATTTTTGTAATTGTACTTTAGACTTATTCTTCCCACCAGGTAAAATAACTTTAAGCAAAATTGCACAATGGCTTTTCGAACTAAAGTATTTTCAGCTGGACTTCCTCTGTGTAAATTAGTGGATTTGCCCTGTCTTGCGCGATACAATCGTAAGTACACAATTATCATTAAATAGATACTCACAGTATAGTATCTGTATAAATTCTCAACTCAATAATATCATTAGTTTGTTTACGATAACATTCATGAATCAAGTTTCGCTTTTTCATGAAATGCTGTTAGAAATTTATTTGTGTAAAAATTAACTAAAATAGCATATCGGCCAAAAAATCATACATTATGCTTTTCAAAAAACGTTTGTTTGAGATTTTTGTTTTAAATGTGAATTATGCTGATTTTATGAAAATTGCAGCTTAAAAAGTTATAATTGAGAAAATTCGCAGACAGTAAAAAAAGCACACGTTAATCAGAATCCAATGATTCATATATGGGGCTTAACATATTTTTTTATAAATTATTTCTATTGAAGGAAAAAATATTTTTTTTTTCACATTTTTGCAAAGCATTACAGTAATTTTATCAATTGAAAAAGCTCTCCGTGCAAAGAAAGAAGAACAGGTAAATGATATTTCGACCATTTCATGCTCCTTGGAATGCTTTTCAAGGACAGAAGAGAAAAGCCTTCAAAACGGTTTTTCTCTAATGCCTTGAAAACTATAAAAGATAACACATAGTTCGTAACATTTTTGAAATCACCCATTTTGAAGAAAAAGTCTCAACCGCATCCCACCTTTGTATGGGAGGTAGTTGTGTCCATGGGCGAGATTCTTTTTCGTATTTAAAAATTTTTATTGTATTACCTTAGTAAAACATCTGTACCAAATTTCAAGAGTCTAGCGCAATTTTTACAATTGATGGCAGCCATTCAATACAAACCCATCCACTGAGCACCGTATTGACGTTATGGGATTGCTAATTACTTACTTACTTACTTAGATGGCCATAACAACCCGTTGTCAGGTTACGGCCGACCTCATTAGCTCTTGCCAGGCGCCTCTGTTTTGCGCGCGCCTTCTCCAATCGTTAATGCCAAGCGCGGTTAGGGCTTACTCAGCTTGGTCTATCCACCGGAGGCATGGCCTCCCTCTTCGTCGTTGACCGGGGACCTTCCCTTAATAATACCTTTTTCGCTGGAGCTTCTTTATCCATACGATGGACATGACCCAGCCAGCGTAGTCGCTGTATTGTTATACGCTTAACTACTTATGTCAATGTCGGCGTAGAGCTCATACAGCTCGTGGTTCATTCGGATGCGATAGTCGTCGCCAACTCGAACAGGACCAAAGATTTTGCGGAGAACTTTCCTCTCGAACACCCCAAGAGCGGCTGCGTCTGTTGTCGAAACCACCCATGCCTCAGCGCCATAACGAAGCACAGGTAGAATGAGCGTCTTGTAGAGTGTTAGCTTTGTCGATCGAGAGAGAGCTCTGCAACGTAATTGCTTACTAAGACCGTAGTAGCACCTATTAGCAATTGTTATTCTCCGCTTAATCTCCAGACTGACATCATTGTTGCTGGTTACGGCAGTGCCAAGGAAAATGTATTCCTTGACAACTTCTAATTTACAGTTGCCCGCTGTAACATGAGAGTCTAGATCCCGTGCTCTCTAGTTGTTTTTAGTAGACATCATGTATTTCGTCTTGCCCTCGTTTACCGTCAAACCCACTTTGGCTGATTCCTTTTCAATAGCAGTGAAAGCAGCAGTAACATCTCTCTTACTCCGACCGAAAATATCAATATCATCAGCGTGCGCAAGGAGCTGAACACCTTTGAAGAAAATGGTGCCATTATGATGCACACCGGCTTTTCGTACGATCCCCTCCATAATGAAATTGAAGAGATCGCACGAGAGCGGGTCGCCTTGTCTGAAATCTCGCTCGGTATTAAAAGCTCCGCAGAGGTCATTCCCTACCTTGACGGAGCTACACGTATTGCTCAACGTCATCCTGCAGAGCCTTATCAACTTTGCAGGTATACCGAATTCAGACCTTGTTGCGTATAGGCAATCCCGCACTGGGCTATCGAACGCAGCTTTATAATCAACGAAGAGATGGTGAGTGTCGATTTGATATTCATGGGTTTTCTCCAGGATTTGGCGTAGTGTAAAAATCTGGTCTATTGGGGACAATACCAATTGGGATTGCTAATACCAGTGGCATATCTTGTCATTCGGCACATACTTTATAATTAATATTTCGTGCATGAGGTGCATCCCAGCACTGCTCGTTTTAAAAGGATCGCACTTTTTTACATTCTTCATCCTTACTCGTGAGTTTTTGGCTACATATTCAAATAAAATTCTGCGACCAAGCACCGCATTTGGTATCGTGATATGGATCCGTGCTATTTGTTCTTGCATTTTAAATAAAAAGTGCCGCATTCGAGTAAGAGCTTTCAGTTCATAGAGAGTTTGGTGAATGAACTCTAGGGCCGAAGTATTCATGTAAAAACTGCTTTGACAATTGGATTTTGTAATGCAATATGTGTATCTGCCTCGAAGTGACTTATTCTGAAGATAATTATGTTGTGTCTTAATGTGTACAACATTTTTTTTAATTAGTTTGCGCACGTAATGATAGTACTATAGGTACACCTTTTCTATTTCAAGATCAAGTATTGCGTCTGCATCAACCGGAAGAAAGCTTATACATCAATTTGAATACAACTGGCAAGACTTGTAAATGTTATTTCAGTTGTTACTCGCTATTTTATACACCCGAAGCTCGTTTTCTGGAATTCAAGGAACACACAGAAGATGAGCTTGGCAAGGGCATTATAGAATTGAATATTTTCTATAAAAGTAACATTGTGCTGGTTTATCGAACAAGTTTAGTTTTCACATGGGTGGATCTATTAGGTAAATACTATATGGCAGTATACTTTAGTTGTACATATCGATATGCAATAGCTGTATGTATCGGAACAAGTGACAGTCATAAAAGGAGCTTAGGCGATTTAACATGAGCTCGCAAGGCGTCATTACGTGTGGGAGCTGTCGACATGCACAACATTTCCAATTTCATGAGATTCTTAAAGAGTTTGAATTAATTTTTTCTTTTCTTACATTGTTTAAAGTATCTTTTGGTGGTATTGCTGGTCTATTTCTTGGTTGCTCTTTGATGAGTATCGTTGAACTGGGAGTATTCTTCTTCATTGGTGTACCACAAGATATAGTGCAACATCATCAGCAAATGAAGCTTCAAACAAAACGAAATGAAAAATTTAAGGAGGCCGTTCAGAAAATTATCAAGCGCAACTTACCTACACAAGCAGATATTTTGGAAGTTTAAATTAAATTATGAAAGTAATTAAATTAAATTTTCGTTTCGTTAAAAATATTATTGTTTATAGCACAAACAGCACAATTTGGTAATACTTATGTATGCGTACTGGTTAGAACTTTTTTCGATTTATACTAACAATTTAGTAAAATGTCATGTGAAAATATTTCGTTAATAAAGATCGCACATATTCCTTGCTGTAAGAAAATCAATTGAATTGTTATTTATTATATTTACGATCACCTTTATTGACACTTTCGACATATTTATAAAAATGAAAGGCTTATTTTCATATCGCACCGTCAAAACAAAAGGGCCGCAAATCAAAATAACGAGTTTTCGAGTTATGTAAACCACTATATAGCTCTTTAAGTGTACTTCATTTCAGTCTTGCCACCATATTTCTAGCTCAATTAATAGCTTCTAAAATACATTTTTCAACAAGGGATATTTTGTTCTGAAATTTTTCTTAACAAAGCAAGACCGCCTCATTTCAAAATATTAATATTTTGCCATTAAATTAAAGAAAAAACAATTAACACAACAAAGCCTTAAATCGAAAAAGATATCTGAAAATATTTTCCTTCAAAGTTTTTACAGTAGTAAATCAAAACTAGGCAGTATAGTTTTCTTAAACCAAAAATATTTTCAATCAAAGTAATTGCAACACTGCCACATTCCCAAATATGTCAATGTTACTCTATAGATTTGTAAGATAATTTTGCAGTATTTCAATTCAAGACTGTCATAACTATAAATATGGCTGTCTTCAAATTCAGTGGAAAATTTTAGATTTCTTTAATCTCGATTTTCTCGAATCTTAAAATTTTGAGATGCGGCTCTCTTGTTCTGACGGTGCGATATATGTACTATTAAGCGATAAAGGGATGATGTTCGGATGGAATGGTTCATTTGACGAAGAATAGCCTATTAGCATTTGTAAAAAATGTGCCCACATCTTTTAATGGGTGCAATGATTATTATTCATGGCCATTTCACCTGCAGGGGCATCTCTTATGAAAAGAAGATGACGGGATTAACGACCCCGCTGACCCCAGTGTTTTCAAGAAGCGTCTTACTCAGAATGAACGACTTCTTATGCAGCGTCTGACCCACAATGAGTGGCTGTGAAAAGACTTGGTAGCATATCTTGTGAAAAGTATGAAGATCGTCCGTTGAATGCAGAGGGTGTGGTGGGCTTATTTATAGACATCAGATAACATAAACCAGAGAGAAAACTGATAGCATCCTCATAGTCAATAAGGAATTTTGCAATAAAACGAGCTACATAAATATGGTACTGGAACGCTCAAGTTTTTAGTGATTGCCGTTGGATGAGTGGGAAACATGTCACTTCCACAAGTGGAAAATGTTTATAGTCTGGATAAAATTAAGTTCACATTAAGTGCGTGGATTTTTTACTGAATAAGGCAGCTGCATAATCGCTCATGGAGTGGCATCTCCAGAACTATCACAGCACGATGAACCGGAAAAGTACGAGTTCGACAGCAAATTAACCTGAATTCTGGCCTCGATCAGTTGGTTGTACATAATATTACTACTGCGTGATTCTTATGCTCAAATTGGCAAAAAAGAAACAGCAAACATGTCATGGGTAGCCACGACCTTTGACAACGAAATAAAAACTGCGACCAGCAGTATTGAGAGTTTTTACAGAGGATCATCAGGTCAAGGCGGGATATTTGTGAGTGAGAAAAATCTCCGCTTGAATAATTCAGAGTCTGTTACCAAAAGTCCTCATTTTTAACTATTGAAGCCATATGGTAACCAAATTGCCCACTTTTTATCAGGCTCAGCAGCACTTTGGGGACGTTTTAAATACCTCCAAGTGTTCATTCCTTTTTTTTATTTGAATTTAGTTTTTTTTTATTAAATAAAAATCAGAACAGAAAATGTGGAACGCTATAAAGATCATACCACTAGAAATAGTTTCATCGAGTAGCATTCCGCGTTTAGACCAACAGATGTGTGCATTTCCACCAAAAATATCGTTTTAGTCGGACACATTTCTGATTTTTTTTTTTGGAGCACACTCTTCTACCATGGTTTTCCTTGAAGCTAAAACATTCTTGAATATTCAAGATGGAACAATTAGAATTCAAGGACCTATTTTTTATGTAACTTTATACTTAACTTTTCAGGTTTTTTTTTACCTTAAATGCAATTAAACTATGTCTCCCTTAGAATTCTAATTGTTTCTCCTTGAATATTAATTCAAGATAGTCTTAACTTCAAGAAAAACCATACTTGAAGGGCGTGCTTCAAAAAAAAAAAAAAAAAAATAATAAAACGAAATTGTCATCTTGGCCCGGCCATAGTTTCGATTATTTTTTTTGGAGCACACCCTTCGAACATGGTTTTTCTAGGTTTTACAATTAATGTTTTTACATCATTATCGAACGCTTTTTAGGAAATGCTGATAGTTTCTTGTTTGAAGAATTAAAAAAAGCTGAAATATCCATGAACGGAATCAGTTAAACTTAAAGTGATTAAAAATGCTTACATATACAAAAAGATTAGAGTTGGATTATGCTAGTTAAAGTAGCACAAAAAGTGTTGAAAATTGATTTACTTCAATAAACTTTCTAAATAGTTTGTATATTTTTAAGCAAATACAAACGCGTATTTACCATTTTATAGTAGTGAATGTAAATATTAAAATGTAAACAATTACATGAATTACATTTTTTTGGAAACTTTAATTCCAAATAATAAAAACTTTCACAGTGTACAAACCACCTAAAAGAAAATAATTTAATCAGAGTATGGCACTCAATGTGATACCAACTTAATGATGTTAGATGAGATATATAAAAATAACAGACAACTAATTCAACAGCGCCGAACTAAGTTGCTAACCTTTGAACCACCTCAAAGTTTTATACGGTTGCAGCCAAATGACACTCAAGTAATGCAGAAAAGAAATGAGCCACGTAACTGGCGAGCTGCTGTCAACGAGCTCATCATTAGATTTAGTAAAGAAACTACAATACATGGACTAAACCACGTTTGTAGCAGAGAATTAGGTTGGAAACGAAGGTAAGTTAAACAAGGAGTATATATGAAATGCTTCACTCTTTAAATCCTGCACAATACTAATTCCAAAAAGATTTAATTGCTCAGATTAATCTGGTTCATTACATTTGTTATCGCATTGCTGGCTGCCATCTATGTGGTGGTGGGACTTGCTGCACGCTTCAATCGCAAACAATTTCAAACAGTTATAGAAAGCACCAGTTATCCTGTGTATAAAATATCCTTTCCTGAGGTGATCATATGTAATAAAAATCGTTTAAATTGGAAACGTTTGGAGGAAGCACAACAGATGTTTCTCACGGAACATCATCAAACCGTTGCGATGCGTGAAAACTTTGCACGTATTGTGGGTTTATTTGACAACATGACTTACGGACGTTTCAATTTATTTAAAGCGTTACCAGAGGATCAAGTGCTGCAACAACTAAGTTACATTAATTTCACCAATGTTGTGGACTTTATGTCCTGGCGTTGCAATGAACTCTTTAGCAAATGTATGTGGCGTAGTCGTGAATTTAAGTGCTGTGATATATTTGCGCGTCGACGTAATCAGTTGGGTCAATGTTTAGCTTTCAATAATGTTGAAGGTGAAGAGGGCAAACGTATGCTACTTAACCATTCAAAATGGCCTTGGCGTACTGGAATGGCTGGACCAGACAGTGGTTTGAAATTAAGAATCATGCTGGATGATAAACTTAATTTTTCTAATAGTTCAAGGGATGCGGGTATTACGGTATGTATGTTTCAGATTTTCAATAATGCTGTGGACGTCAACTTCCAATTATTTTACATTGATTTATATTTTGTAGGTGATGCTTAATGAGCCCTTTGCATATAATCATGTTACAACAGATGTTATTGGCAATACAAAAGCAACGATATCTGTGAATAGCGCACTTCATTTCTATGATAACTATACGCTTGGTCTTCATCCTGACGTGAGAAAATGTATATTCGAGGTACATACTTACATTATTTTTGTTAACCCAGTAGAGCCCACTGCTACCATATGGTAACATTCCGTTACCTTATTTTCAAAAAAAGTTTAAAATTTGAAAATACATGGTACTATGTTTCTAACGGTACTATTATAAAGAAAAATTCATAACAGAGCATACGTCATTTTGAAATTGTCACTCATTTGATTGATTTTGTGCAAAAAACTTGGCTAAAAAAAAAGAGCAAGGTTAAAACCAAAAAAAAAAAAACAGATGCTGGACGAAAGTGAAAGTTAAAAACGATTTTATATCTCATTTATTCAATATTTTTTTAAAATTTTTTTACATAAACTTCTATTTAATAAAGAATTGAATATTTTAAAATAAAGAACTTGTTACGCCTGTGGCGCATAGACAATACTTTTCAACGATGTTATCATATGGTAACAGTGGGATATTGTCGCTACTTATACTTTTGATATCTTGTCTTAGTTCTAAAAGTTATTTTGCGTGTTCTTCTTAGTTTTTAGATTTATATTAACTAGAGAAGAGACTTGTGAATATTTCCAAGACCTTATGGAGAACCAATATGCAAATGTGGTGGTTCAAGAAATATTTTTGGAGCCCCCAGAGAATGGCCAGTCATATGAAGACTCGGAAGAAGAGAGTGAACCAGTCGAATTTAGCAATTTGCTTGGATCTCAACTGATAGCTCCATGCATGTTGGCTCTAAATTGACTGGATAGCGATGAAATTCTCACTGAAGGATTCATGTAATAATTTAAGTGTTGGTCTCTTCGATTCTGCTCCACCTTTGTGGGTGAAAATCCGCTTAAAAGTGGTTTCACTTTTTCTAAATTTAATATAAGAGACTCTCAAACTCATAAACGTTTGCTAGTTTCAACAACCACCCCAAAGTGTTAAAAAACAATTCATCATCATTCAAATCATCTTCTCAAAAAGCTACTGGACTTTCAATCTTAGTATGGTCTAACGATAGTCGTGGCCATTCGAAGTCTTTTTTTGTTGAGAATGATTATCGAGATTGCTGATTATCGATGATTGGTGGGTATCTTCGTCCTCCAAACAGTGTTAAGTGCACACCCCATTAGGATATGCTCCAAAACTTTGTAGTCAAAACAAATGAAGATACTTAAACTGTTGCAGTGTACTGTAGTTTGTACACAATGCTTCAAAATTTAGGGTTAGATTTTGTATAACTAAACTGTTTTAAGACATATCATTATGTTGTATACTGAACTAAGATACTCATCACTTATGTTTTATCACTCATTTCATTAAAAAAAACAGAAACATTAATATTTGTTGAGCCAAATTTTTCTTTCATAACGCAACAAATTTTGCTCTGAGTATGACCCACTGTTACCATATGATATCGGCTTGCCACGCCTCGCTTTTCAAAGGTATAAAGCTAAAATTTGTTACTAGCACATATCATTTTGCTAGGAATATCTGTTAAAAATTTCAGTACTTTAGCCTTTCTAGATCGATGTGGGCTCTAATGGGCTAATGAGATTGTGTCAATTTAGTAATCTGAGTTTCCAGTGTCAAATTTAATACTTTCAAAAGTATTTCTAATATAAATGGACGAATTACTACTATAAGATGTACGCTCTCGAAAAAAAAAAATGGTTTCTATCTTGTCACAACCAAAAATTTTTCGATACAAAAATTGCTTTCTGTGAAACCACATATTAAAGCTGTATTTTCCTTTGACGATTTTTCCACTGGCGGTGTGTAGAAATAAAAGTACACTGATCAAACGAAACGAGAGAAGCTGTCCTCAATGTGTACATTGTTGTTTCCTTGTTAGCGCGATTCGGTTTTTTTCTGAACAATGCAACACTAATACTTAATAATACAAATCCCGTATAAAAAAAAAACCCACAACGATAAAAATTTAGGTAATAGTAGTGAGTGGACGTATTTGTATTTTTTTGGTTATTTTTTTTAAGAAACACGACGTGTTTATGTGTTGAGCCGCAAATGACTCATTTTTCGTATTTTTCCCATCGCTGGTCTAAAGCATGCTAGGAACATATAAATCAATAATCCAATAGGCTATGCAATATAGCGAACCGGTTAAAATACGTTACTTGCAGCCAGACAGCATGCTTAGATTAAAATATCAAAAATTTCTATTAAAAATTGAGGTGGTAGAGGTGCCAAAAACTTAAAGTGCAAATTACTGGCAGGAGTGCGAAATTTATTCACATTATTAAAATTCTTTCCGAAAAATAGTCGTCAGTTGACCCACCTTATTGATGAGTCAACTGTAACAACCAAATGTCGCGTATTTATCAAATGCCTTTTGTAATACGATTAACATATTTATTTCGATTACAAATTTTTCAGGGGGAACAGCAAAAGTTTGGCTACCGTACACTTATTGAACACAAATATATGTATGAAAATTGTCAGGCCGAATGTCAACAAATTTACTTGTTGCATTTTTGTAATTGTACTTTGGATTTATTCTTCCCACCAGGTAAAATCTCTTTCAACTAAAAAATAATGAAATATGCCTATTCAAACTAAAATATTTCCAGCTGGACATACCGTATGTAAATTAGTAGATTTGCCTTGTCTCGCGCAGCACAATCGTAAGTAATAAAAATAATAAAATGTACGTCTTATGAAATTTATAGCACAATCAAAATTAGACCCTCATACTCTAATCTCTGCATCAAATCTTAGTTCATTAATATCATTAGTTTGATTAAGGTAACATATGTGACCTAATTTCCGTAAATAAGTAAATCTTTCTTTTTTCAAGATCATGTATTACATCTGCATCAGCCGGAAGAAAGATTATATACTAATTTGAATATAACTGAATTTAATTGCAAATGCTATTACAATTGTTACTCGCTAATGTATACACGCGAAGTTCGTTTCTTGGAATATAAGGAACACACAGCAGATGAGCTTGGCAAGGACATCATAGAGTTGAATGTATTTCATAAGACTAAATATGTGCTGGTTTATCGAACAAGTTTAGTTTTCACATGGGTGGATCTATTAGGTAAAGTCTACATGAAAATATATCTCAGTTGTATATATCTGTGTCCACTACGTATAGTCCAATATTTGACACTTTATGAAAATCGCAGAAGAAGTGTAGGCAATTTTTCACAAACTGGCAAGGTCTTACTTAACAGGTTTTGCGTGGGAGCCATCGATATGTATAACATTTCTTTGTTAATAAGTTTCTTGAAAATTTATATTAATTTTTCTCTGTTCTTACATTGTTTCAAGTATCTTTTGGTGGCATTGCTGGTCTATTTCTTGGTTGCTCCTTGATGAGTATCGTTGAATTAGGTGTATTTTTCTTCATTGGTGTACCACAAGATATTGTGCATCATCATCAGCAAATGAAGTATCAAAGAAATCGCAACCAAAAATTTAGGGAGGCCGTGCAAAAAATTATCAAGCGCAAGTTACATACACAAGCAGAAATTTTGAAAGTTTAACTATATCTACTATTATTTAACGAGCTAAAATTGTATATTTATATACTTATATATTTATTTATTTATTTATTTATATATTTATTTATATATGGCTGAACTTTATTTCGAAAACGGCTGAAGAGATTTTGATAAAACTTCGGGACTTCGTTCATATGTGAACAAAATTAAGATTGGACTAGGTTTAAAGTTTTTCAAGTTTCTAACATGGGCGTGGCACAGCCCTAAATTCCAATTTTTATTTCGTGATAACTCGCAAACCATTCAAGGTATTGCAACGAAATTTGGTAGACGGATGCATATCATAAATATCTTAAATGCTATCAAAAGTGGGCGGAATCGGAACAGTGTGCGTGGCATATTTCAATAATTGAAAACGTTGATTCGATGTTACTCGAAAACGGCACCGAGGATTTTCATAAAAATTTTAGAGTTAATACCGCTGAATGAGGTCATTATAACATGCTATGCCACTATACTGGCAAAACTCGTTGAAAGGCGTGGCACAGCCCACAATATTCATAAACGTTATAATAAGAGAACTAACAACGCAATCGTTATGAAATTTGACATGTCATATATACTGGCTATTGGGTATCTTGTAATCAAAAGTGGGCGAAACGGCACCTGTGGGCGTGGCACCTTCCATACAAGCGAAAACAGTTAAAAGCTACATTTATTGTTCTATGAGAGTAATATTTTTTAAATTTGGTATAGAGATGTCGGTTACGATAAGCTTTGAAACTAAATGGATTTCGATGGGATTGTATCAGTGTGCGTGGCACCTCCCCTACATGCACAAAATGTTAAGTGTTATATTTAGTGTGCTATGGGAGTAATTTTTTTAAAATTTGGTATAGAGATGTCGGTTACGATAAGCTTTGAAACTAAATGGATTTCGATGGGATTGTATCAGTGTGCGTGGCACCTCCCCTACATGCACAAAATGTTAAGTGTTATATTTAGTGTGCTATGGGAGTAATTTTTTTAAAATTTGGTGTAGAGATGTCGGTTACCATAAGCTTTGAAATTAAATGAAAATCAACGAGATTGCATCAGTGGGTGTGGCACCTCCCATATAAGCAAAACACTTTAAATGTTATATTTAGTGTGCTATCGGAGTAATATTCTTTAAATTTGGGGTAGAGGTGTCGGTAACTATAAGCTTTGAAATTATATGAACTTTGATGGGATTTCATTAGTGGGCGTGGCACCTCCCATACAAAATTATAACGTTGATGCCATACTTAGCAAACTGAAGGAGTGATCCTAATAAAATTTGGTCTCAATATATTCAGCCTCATTCAACGAGTTTTTCAACGTCTTTCAACTGCTTCATTATTTTTCAACCTCTTTCAACTTTTCTCAACGATTTTCTACATTTTTCAAATATTTTCAACGCTTTCAATATTTGATTGAATTTTTCAACCTCATTCAACTTTTTTCGAGTTTTTCAACTTCTTTCAACTGTTTCAACATTTTTCAACCTCTTTCAACTTTTCTCAACATTTTCCATATTTTTTCGAATTTTTCAACCTTATTCAACTTTTTTGAGTTATTCAACCTCTTTCAACTGTTTCAACATTTTTCAACCTCTTTCATATTTTTTCAACATTTTCCATATATTTTCGAATTTTTCAACTTTATTCGACTTTTTTCGAGTTATTCAACCTCTTTCAACTATTTCAATATTTTTCAACTTCTTTCAACTTTTCTCAACATTTTCCATATTTTTTCGAATTTTTCAACATTATTCAACTTTTTTCGAGTTATTCAACCTCTTTCAATTGTTTCAACATTTTTCAACTTTTCTTAACATTTTCCATATATTTTCGAATTTTTCAACCTTATTCAACTTTTTCCGAACTATTTAAACTCTTTCAGCTTTTTCAACATTTTTCAACCTTTTTTCAACACTTTCATATTTTTTCGAATTTTCCAACCTTATTCAACTTTTTTCGAGTTATTCAAACTCTTTCAACTTTTTCAATATTTTTCAACCTTTTCAACTTTTTTCAACACGTTCTATATTTTTTGGACTTTTTCAACCACAAAGTCAAGTTTTTTCGGCTTTTCAACCTCATTCATCTTTTTCCGAGACTTTCAACTTTTTTCGAGCTTTTCAATCTCTTTCAACGTTTTCAACATTTTAATATACTATCGAGCTTATCAAACTTTTTCACCTGCTTCAACCTCTATCAATTTTTTTCAACATTTTTCATATTTTCGGCTTTTCAACCATATTCAATATTTTTAAATATTTCCGACATCTCATTCAATTGCATTACATTTTTTCGACTTTTTCAACCTGAAACGAAAAACCGAACTTTGGTCGGTCTCCTGGTACTTATGATAAAAATTCAAATTCAACTTCCGATTTGTTGAAAATAATATAGTTTCCAGCACAATTTGGTTATACTTATGTATTAATACTACGAGTAGTTACAATTTCTTTCCATTTATACTGTAAATTTAGTAAGATTTTGTGAGAAAATATTTCCTTAATAAAGAACGCACATATTCCTTGTTGTAAGAAAATCATTTGAATTGTTATTTATTAAATTTACGATCACCTTTATTGACACTTTCGACAAATTTATAAAAATACAAGAATTATTTTCATATACTATTGAGCGATAAAGGGATGATGTTTGGGTGGAATGGTTCACTTGACGAAGAATACCCTATCTGTATTTGCAAAAAATGTCCCCGCAGGGGCATCTCTTATGGAAAGAGATGACGGGATTAACGACCCTGCGGACCCCAGTATTTTCAAGAATGCACGACTTCTTGTGCAGCGTCTGTAACACAATGAGCAGCTGTGAAAAGACAAGATAGCATATCTTTTGGAAAGAGGGAAGATCAACCGGGAAATCCAGAGAGTGTGGGCTACACATTGGAAAGAGGCTGTATTTATTGTTTCCACAATATATATAAATCCTGTTTGACTGGGTTCGTTTGTTGTACTCAGCTCCAACAAACAGGTTTCAAATTATACATTTTAAAGGTATCAGCTCTACAGTCCAACTAGGGAGCTTGGGCCAGTAACTTATTTCATCAAAATTATCATGTCAACAGAAAGCAGAGACAAAATTAATTACATATGAATTTCATAGTCAATGAGGAATTTTGCAATGAAACGAGCTACATAAATATGGTACTGGAACGCTCAAGTCCTTTCTTTAAGTTTACTTCCGCATGCTGTTTCAATGATTGTGGTTGGATGAATGGAGAACATGAAAAATGTTTATAATCTGGACAAGATAACATTCACATTAAGTGCGTTGAATTTTGACTGAATAAGGTAGCAGCACAATAGCTCATAGAGTGGCTCCTCCAGAACTATCACAGCACGAAAAACCGGAAAGCACAAGTTCCATAGCAAATTAACCTTAGTTCTGGTAGTACAATACTACTGCGTGCTTCAAATGATCGAATTGGTAAAAAAAAAAACAGCAAACATAGGTAGCCACGACTTTTGACAACTAAATAAGACCGCGATCAGGTGTTGCGAGGTTTTAACTGAGGATCATTAGGTTTTTTTTTCAGGTCAAAGCTGAACAGTGAGTGAGAAAAAATCCCAACTTGAAGAGATTCAGAAAAAGAAAGAGTCTACATTTTTGAATATTGAAACAGTTCAGTTGCCTCTTTGGGGACTTTAAAAATAGCTCCTATATTAATTTTTATTTATTTTTTTTTTTAATAAACTTCCTTTAACCCTAAACAATAAGCCACAATACAATCAAATTCCAATTTTCTTGGTTACTTATCAAAAACTCTCACCTCCGATATGCTGATGGACAAATTTTAGTGGGATAGAGTCAAGATCTCGCCTGGCTACGCCATCGCCTCAAACTCGTAAGGGAAGCTCTTTCAGTATTCACAAATCAAAGTATAAAGTGACGGGCGTTCAGCACAGCGGATGATATTAACCATAAATTTGATAGCTTGAAGGACTGATTCACCATTCCTGTAGTACTGCTGACCGAAACCTAAGCATAAACGATCGTTTTATATTACCAACTATCTTTTAAGTTAGTGAAAAAATAGCTATGAAGGTTAATAGCTATTGTAGCTACATACTTAAACTCTTTTATTTTTATCATGGATCAAATAAATAACTGGCAGCCTGCCATCGATAACATGTTTCATCGATAACAGTGGCGCTTTCAATAACATCGAGCGCATTACATCTGAGTTGCGCTAAGGTGATGATTATCATCGAATTAGATTATTGTAAATCTTCAGTTTCGAATTGCTCATCAGAGGCCAAACATATCAGATTTTTGTTCATATGGAACGTTTAGAATTTTAAATGGCACGCCCAAGAAGCATTGCAAAAGAAACGTTGAATATTATTGAAGGCACACGTTATTAAATATGCTTGTTGGAAAACTTTAATGGAGCCACTATGGATGGAGTACACAATAGCGGGCTGCCCAGATTAATATCATAAAAATTTCCACATTTCTAGTTTTTGCATTTAATGTTTTTACATCATTATCGAACGCTTTTTAAAAAATGTTTATAGTTTCTTGTTTGAAGAATTAAAAAAGCTGAAATGTTTCCATGAACGGAATCAATGAAACTCAAAGTGATTAACTATACGATAATATAAAAATGTTATTTTGATTAAAAAAAAATTGCTTGCATATACAAATAGATTAGAGTTGGATTATGCTTATTAGAGTAGCACAAAAAGTGTTGAAAATTTATTTACGTCAATCAACTTTCTAAATAGTTTGTATATTTTAGAGCAAATACAAATGCATATTTACAATTTTATGGTAGTGAATGTAAACAATTATATGACATTTTTTTGGAAATTTTAGTTCCAAGTAATGAAAACTTTCACAGTGTACGAACAACCAAGAAGTAGATAATTCAATTAGCTTATGACAATCAATGTGATACCAACTTAATGATGTTAGATGAAATATATAAAAATAACAGACTACTAATTCAACAGCACCAAACTGAGCTGTTAACCTTTGAATCACTTCAAAGTTTTGAAAAGTTCCAGCCAATGGACACTCAAGTAATGCAGAAAATAAATGAGCCACGTAATTGGCGAGCTGCTGTCAACAAGCTCATCATTAGATTTTGTAAAGAAACTACAATACATGGTCTAAACCACGTTTGTAGCAGAGAATTAGGTTTTAAACGAAGGTAAGTTGTACGTGGAGTATATATGAAGTGCTTCACTTTTAAAATCCAGCACAATACTAATCCAAAAATCATTTAATTGCACAGATTAATCTGGTTCATTACATTTGTTATCGCGTTGCTGGCTGCCATCTATGTGGTGGTGGGACTTGCTGCACGCTTCAATCGCAAACAATTTCAAACAGTTATAGAAAGCACCAGTTATCCTGTGTATAAAATATCCTTTCCTGAGGTGATCATATGTAATAAAAATCGTTTAAATTGGAAACGTTTGGAGGAAGCACAAGAAATTTTTCTCACGGAACATCATCAAACCGTTGCGATGCGTGAAAACTTTGCACGTATTGTGGGTTTATTTGACAACATGACTTACGGACGTTTCAATTTATTTAAAGCGTTACCAGAGGATCAAGTGCTGCAACAACTGAATTATATTAACTTCACCAATGTTGTTGATTTTATGTCCTGGCGTTGCAATGAACTCTTTAACAATTGTATGTGGCGTAGTCGTGAATTTAAGTGCTGTGATATATTTGCGCGTCGACGTAATCAGCTGGGTCAATGTTTAGCTTTCAACAATGTTGAAGGTGAAGAGGGCAAACGTATGCTACTTAACCATTCAAAATGGCCTTGGCGTACTGGGATGGCTGGACCAGACAGTGGGTTGAAATTAAGAATCATGCTGGATGATAAACTTCATTTTTCTAATAGTTCAAGGGATGCGGGTATTACGGTATGTATGTTCCAGATTTTTAATAATGCTGTGGACGTCAACTTCCAATTATTTTACATTGATTTATATTTTGTAGGTGATGCTTAATGAGCCCTATGCATTTAATTTTGGTGGGGCCGACATAATTGGTAATACAAAAGCAACAATATCTGTGAATAGCGCACTACATTTCTATGATAACTATACGGTTGGTCTTCATCCTGACGTGAGAGAATGTATTTTTGAGGTATATTGTTTTAGTTAATGAGATTGTGTCAATTTATTTATCTGAATTTGCATTGTCAAATTAAATACTTTGAAAAATATTTCGCAATTGAATTAGAATGTAAATGGACGAAATACTACTAGAAGAAGTATGTTCTAAAAAAAAAGGTTTCACCTTTTCACAATCAAAAATATTTCAATACATAAATTACTTTCTGTGAAACAACAAATTAACCTTTATGCTCATGATTTGGTCTTGGTCCTCAATCTGGTATCGAAGCCTTTTCGGGAGACAAAGTACTTGTAAAAACTAATGCCATCGTTAAAAATGTACACTCTTCAACCGGGAACCAAAATAAAAAGTTACAATACGTGCTGGCGAAGAGACAAAATACTGCAAAAAACATTATTTTTGTGTGTGGAATGTGATGGACCTGCTTTATTGCAGCATTCTGAGCAATGCCAAAAGTATATTAACCCATTAAGTCCCAAGCCTAAGCTACTGAACCAATGGAATGTTTTTTTAAAAAACTATCGGTAACCCCACCACAATGCGAAGGAGGAAAAAAATGTTTTTCCACAGTTCCTAAAATTTCAGGCTTTACATAAGTTTACTTTAACTCCCATTCTCCAATTTTAATCAAGCCAAACTTTTCCTATATGCTTTTCAAAATCAGTATTATTTGAGAATCCCAGATTGAATATCAAAAAAATAGGTGTCATAAGAAAGATCATTTAATTACTTACAGTAACATGAAGCAACCCTTTGAAATTAAAAACATAATTTTGGAGATATGATGATTTTTCTGAGATTTCGATCAACTTTTTTTTTAAACTTTAATTTTTCCAAAAAATGTATTAATGAAACGTATTAAGAAAGTGTATTTAGAAAGCTTAATTTATTTTCTTTAAAACGGTATATAGTTTGCTCTTGTAGCTTTTCCACAAATACTTACTTTCCCAAGAACAAACTATGTTCCATTTTAAAGAGTATACATATCTCCATCTGATACTCTCGATGAGACATTTTAGGTTCGGCATGGCTTTCCATTTTATATTTTAATCTTTTTTTAATTTAAACTTTGTCACTCACTGAAAATACACTTTTTTCGTAGGCAATCGAACCATTTTTGTATGGCAAAAAATTTCTTTATTGAAAGAATATTGATCAGAATCAATTTACATCATTTGTGGACAACTGCGAAAACGCAACTGTACATCGCATTGGGTGCATTGCCATGATGCATGCTTCTGGCAAACCTTGCAAGGACGTGTCTTAGCAATCTCATCGATCGATTTTCATCAAAATTAATTCATCAAAATAATTTTTTGCCATACAAAACGTTTTTCGTTCATATCAGAAAATATTGCATGTTTTGATACCGCTTGTGCCCAGTGGTTGAAAAATCAACCACTCAATTTTGCGCACTCATAGTATTTTCAATATCAAATATACCCTGAATAGTATTTGAAATTGAGAGAAGTTATTTTTCACCCGATTGCAAAAATTTTTACCGAAATTTTCAAAAAAAAAAAAAACCCAAAAATGCCTCCGCTCCAAGGCACGAAAAAATAGTTAAATAGCCGAATCACGCCAAAGCAAAAATAATGTATGCTAGCAAGGGTCCAAAATAATATATTAGCTAAGCCCTGAGGTAATAACACTCTATGGTTCGCCTGAAAAAAATGCGAAAGTTACTGGTTGAAAAATCGACTGCTGGGACTTAATGGGTTAAATGCAAATCAGTTGACTGATAAACTGATGTTATGTATTATATACCTTTCATTTGTCACTTAACTTTTGTAATACATTTATTTATTTTTATCATAAGTTCTTTTAGCAAAGTTGATTAAGTGTTCATATTTACATAAATAACTTTATTTTTTTTTCGAATATTTACAAATTTTTCATATAAAATATATATGAGCCTGGCCAGACTTACATATATTGTGCATTAATGAATATTGAAAGTGATACGAACATAAGGGTTAAAGCTATATTTTCCGTTGTCCGTCGCGATCCTGATTACTCGAACGAATTTTACCAATAACAATTTTTCCACTGACGGTGTGTAGAATAAAAAGCTGTCCTCAATGTGCATTGTTGTTTCCTTGTTCACTCGTTTCCGCTTTTTCTGAATGTTGCAACAATAATAACAATACAAATCTCATGCAAAGCGCGTATAAAAATAAGCGACAACGATAAAACTGTGGGTAGTAGTAGTGAGTGCACGTGTTTGTTGTTTTGTTTATTTTTCTTAAGAAAAACGATGTGTTTATGTATTGAGCCACGAATGGCTCATTTTTCGTATTTTGTCCACCGCTGCTTTAAAGCAGGGGTCGACAAGGATTTTATTTCAAGAATGCAACAGCAAATTACGACAAAAAACCAACAACAACAAATCGTTAGATTCGGTACCATAAAGATTTATTAACATAAAAAAACATACATATAAAAGCTACAACGCGCATGCCGGTAGCGCACTCGGCAACGAACCTTTCAATGCATCTGGTGACGAAACACAACGCAAAATTACCAACAACAAACAAAGCATGGCAAGAATTGTTCGCAGTCGCAAGCTCGACGTATTTACCAACAATGACAAGCAAAGCAACAACACGCAAGGGTTGAATTGTTTTGGTGCAGTTGCGCCTGTCAACGATTCGGCGAAATACAACAATACGAAGTTGTTGCAAAAGAATGGAAAGATTTAGGCGCTTTCGACCCCTGCTTTAATAAAAGCATTCTATAAACATATGAATGAAAAAACCAATAAGCTATGCAGTATAGCGAACAGCTTAAAACACGTTACTTACAGCCAGACAGCATGTTTACATAAATTAAAATATCAAAAATTTTTATTAAAAATTGAGGTGGCAGAGCAAAAACTTGAAATGCGAATTACTGGTAAGAGTGCGAAATTTTTCACATTATTAGAATTCTTTCCAAAAAATAGTCGTACGTTGACCCACTCTAATGATGAGTGAACTGTAACAACCATATGTCGCGTATTTATTAAATGCCTAATACGATTAACCCATTTATTTCGATAACCACTCGGTTAACTTACACCTAATTTTTTCAGGGAGAACAGCAAAAGTATGGTTACCGAACACTCATTGGACACAAATATATGTATGAAAATTGTCAGGCCGAATGTCAACAAATTTACCTGTTGCATTTTTGTAATTGTACTTTGGATTTATTCTTCCCACCAGGTAAAATATATTTCAACAAAACATAATAAATTATGCCTACTCGAACTAAAGTATTTCCAGCTGGACATTCCGTATGTAAATTAGTGGATTTGCCTTGTCTGGCTCGACACAATCGTAAGTTATGACAAATTAAGATATTATCTTCGGCCAGGCCGAAACTCACATACCTTACACTGCACCGAAAGTCCCTTTTAAATAAATTTTAACAGACGTTGAAAAAAATTTGAAATGTAAAAAAAGGTTGAAAAATGTAGAAAGAGTTATAAAAGACTGAAAAGTCGAAAAAAATATGGAAGCCAATGAAGAAAGTTGAAAGAATTTAAAATGTCGAAAAAATATGAAAAATGTTAAAAAAGCTGAAAAGTGTCGAAATAATATGAAATTGGTGAAAAAAGTGGATAGCGGTTGAAAAACTTAAAAAAGTTGACAGAGGTTGAGACATGATGAAAAAATTCAAAAACACTTAAATAGTCTTAAAAATAAAGAAATTAATAAAGAAAAATGAAAGAGGTTGAAAAGGTCAAACAAACACATATTGGATATACTGAAAAAATTTAAAAGGTTGATAAAGTCAAAAGGATATGGAAAATGTTGAAAAAAATTGAATAAAAGCTAAGAAATCGAAATGTGCCACGCCCAATTCTCCGATTCCGCCTACTTGTTTACTAAATTATATTCGTCATTGACATGATGCCACGCCCACATGATCCATTGCGGTAAAATTTTGCAAAAACTTACCTTCTAGCAAGTTTATCTGCCTTTTCAAATTTTATAACGATTACGTTGTTACTTCTCTTAATATAACGTTTATAATTATTGTGGGCTGTGTCACGCCCTTTAACGAGTTTTTCAGTAAAGTGGCTGAGCTTGCTGCTTTCAGCGGCATCAACTCCAAAATTTTTATGAAAATCGTTTGCGCCAATTTTGAGATATACGGAATCAAAATGTTTAACTGTTGAAACGTGACACGCCCACTTTTACGATTCCGCCCACTTTTATCACAATTTTAGATATATTTGAAATGATTCCGTTTACCAAATTTCATGACAATATCTTGCACGGCTTACAAGATATGACGGTATAAAGGTTAAAATTTAGGGCCCCTGTAGGTAGCTTTGAAAACTTGAAACCTAGCCTAATCCTAATCTTGTTCACATGTGCATCAAATCACCAAGTTTCGTCAAAATTTTTGCAACTTTTTTATAATATACATAGAGTATGGGCGGTAGGCGTGCCCGTGAACCGATTTCACTCATTTTCAATAGCAATATGCCTGCAAGAAGGTGTGACCTGAGTGTGCTAATTTCATTCAATTAGCTTTCTTGGTTTTCCCGTAAACCTGATTTCAACAGACAGACACTAAATGAACTCAGGTGGTGACGCTGATCAAGAATATATATATTTTTTCATACCTGCCACGCCCCTTCTATGTGTTACAAACGGAATGACAAAGTGAATGTATCCTCGGTGTAGGGTATGAAAATAGTAAAATGTTTGTGTTACAAACGGAATGACAAAGTGAATATACCATCGGTGTAGGGTATAAAAACAGTAAAATGTACGTTTTATAAAATTTATAGCAATATCAAAAGTAGACTCTCTTACCCTAACTTCTACATCAAATCTCATTAATATCATTAGTTTGATTAAGGTAACATATATTACCTAAGTTCCGCGAGTAAGTAAATCTTTCTTTTTTCAAGATCATGTATTACATCTGCATCAGCCGGAAGAAAGATTATATACTAATTTGAATATAACTGAATTTAATTGCAAATGTTATTTCAATTGTTACTCGCTAGTGTATCAACGCGAAGTTCGTTTATTTGAATTTAAGGAACACACAACAGATGAGCTTGGCAAGGAAATCATAGAGTTGAATGTATTTCATAAGAGTAAGGATGTGCTGGTTTATCGAACAAGTTTAGTTTTCACATGGGTGGATCTATTAGGTAAAATCTACATGAAAATATATCTCAGTTGTATATATCTGTGTCCACTACGTATAGCCCAATATTTGACACTTTATGAAAATCGCAGAAGAAGTGTGAGCAATTTTTCACAAACTGGCAAGGCCTTACGTAACAGGATTTGCGTGGGAGCCATCGATATGTACAACATTTCTATGTTAATAAGTTTCTTGAAAATTTATATTAATTTTTCTCTGTGCTTACATTGTTTCAAGTATCTTTTGGTGGCATTGCTGGTCTATTCCTTGGTTGCTCCTTGATGAGTATCGTTGAATTGGGTGTATTTTTCTTCATTGGTGTACCACAAGATATAGCGCAACATCATCAGCAAATGAAGCATCAAAGAAATCGCAACCAAAAATTTAGGGAGGCCGTGCAGAAAATTATCAAGCGCAAGTTACATACACAAGCCGATATTTTGAAAGTTTAAATTAAATTATGATAAAAATTTAAATTCAACTTTGATTTGTTGAATATATTATACTTTGCAACACAACACAGTACTACTTGGTCAAACTTAAGTGTTCCCGTTAGCATTTTTATCGATTTGTATATATATTTATTCATTTATATATATTTCCTAGCACAAAAAGATATATATCTTATAATTATAGTACTAGTTGCATGGCAAAAAGTGGTTATACATGCAATCAAGATAAAAGCTTAAATCTAAATAATGTTGTAATTTAACATATTAAAATATAGTAGATGCAGGTAGAATGCCACTCTTGGCCTGCAAGGTGTAGTTGACGAAATTTAAAATACATTGATACTTAATGGTACGACAGTAAAACAAGCGAGTTTTAACAACTAAAAAATACATAAAACAATAAGTGCAACTTTGAAACACGAGATAAGAGTCTCTATTTATATTGTACGAAATTGGGAATAGCTAGATCTTAAATTTAGTGATTTTAGCAAAATGTCATGTGAAAATATTTACTTAAAAAACATTAATTTTTGTTGTTGTGAGAAAATTATCTCTATTTGAAACAATTAATTTATTACATTTACGATCACTGTTATTAAAACCTTCGGAAAAAAAAGTAAATCCTACAATATATGACTCCGTAACTACTATATATTGTAAGTCTCGTTTTTATACATTAAGCAATTCAGCCAGATTTTCATTTATCTCGACTTGGAGCCAAAACTTAGACGTAATCAGTTTTGTTTCAATACTAAAATAACGTCACATCAAATTCTCTAGAATGTCGATTTAATTTAAATCTGTTCGTTTATGCTCGGTATTGTGTAATGTTGTGAATGAATTTTCGCGGTTGTTAAGTCAAAGAAAAAGAGATAAAATTTAATATCAAAGTCCCAGTAGGCAAGGGCAGGAGCTATCAGTGCTTCTAGAAGGCCTTCCTTGGTAAGTATAAGGCCTTCCACCCTCCTTTCAAACGTACTTTCTTTTTTATATGAAATGGCCGCAGAAAACAGGCCTTCCTAAGCAGGCTTTCTAAGACCGCTTACCGTAGAAGGACTCTCAGAAGTACTTGACAAAAATTTAATTTTAATAAATTTAAAGACTCTAAATATTAATTGTTTTTTTTTTTTTTTTCTATCCGCGCCATCTCACTTGCGTTGATATTTTTTTAATGACTTTACAATTTGACAAAGAATACACAAAACTCTACCTCCTTAACATAACATGAAACAACAGAAGACTAGCCTGCACACCTCTCTTAATTTCTAACCATGTGTATACTTTTCATGTCGTATATGTACAATGCATATGACAAAAAAGTTATGCCGAATCATAAAACATTGCAATACATGAAATAAAAAAGAAACAGAAAAGCGCTAAAGTAAATGGAGTCCTTCTTCTTTGCCTTCTAATATCAGGCCTGATAGCACGTCTGTTGTGGCAAGGCATATTATGCCTTCTGTGATTGTATTTTTATTTGCATGAAAATCTAGTTTTGAGAAGTCCTTATATAATCGCAGCAGTGCTAGCAGGCCTTCTCCGAGTAAGGCCTTGCTCATTTGCCTGCTGGGGTGATATACACAAGTACATATGTAAGTATTTTTGTGTTAGTCCAGAGATTATTTACAGCAAAAATTTGGCAATATGAAAGCAATGTTCAAAATCGCGATTCAAAATCGAGATAAATGAAAATCACATAATGCAGTATTTTGATTTATCTTTGACATCACTTTTATTTAATTTGGTGAAAACGTTTCAAACTCATATCAATTTTAGAAAAAATGTACCCACAACATTTGATGGATACAATGGTCATAATAAGCCCCGCATCTTATATGGAAAAAGGTGACGGGACTAATGACCCCAGTAATTTCAAGAACCATCTGACTTAGAAAGGACGGCTTCTTGTTCATCGTCCGACACACAGTAAGCGGCTATGTAAAGACGCGGTGACATCTCTTGTGGAAAGAGGAATTATCGAGCAACATATACCAATATATTCAGAGAGCGTCTGATTAAGAGTGTAGTGGGCTTGTTGTCCCACATTGAGAGGAGGCGATGTAATTATCTCCACAGCAATAATCATCTTATTATACTTGGCTCACGGGCTGCAGGAAGCTCCTGCACGTGAATTTGTAATGTGTTTGACTTGTGCTATGATATGCACAACTTGTGAAATGATGTGCCGTATCGCAAAAAAAAAAAAAATATTTTAACTTTTATTATAAAAAACTTACAAAAAACTATAATTTATACAAAAATATGTGGATAGTTGGCTCAGTAGCCCCATTTATTGATTTTCAAAACAAAAAAAAATAAATTTTTTTTGCTGCGTTGTGCCCGACTTGTTTATGCCACAAAAAAAAAAAATTAAAAACAATCTGAGTGCAAACATTGTGGCAGAAACTTTTCTTGGTGTATTTAATGTTTCCTCTAAAGCTTTTGAAATAATAAACAAAAATTCTTTTAACATTTTTTCTGCAGGTCTTCGAGTGTTTGTAAAAAATATAATTTAAAAGAAGGCTACACTAAAATAAGCATCTTTTTAGATGAAAACCTTTTTTATAAACCATGATAAACTGACATCCTCTTTTCAAAAAACAGACAGAAATAACAGACAGTCTAGTTCATACACAAAAATCAATGGCAGTTATGACCAATACCTTACTTTAACATTAATTACTCGTAAAGTAAAGCAGCTTTATTTGTTGAATTCAAGCAAACACTGTTGAAAATTGATGTTCATCAATTAAGTTTCTTAACAAATATGTCTTGGGACAATTAGTTACAAATTTAGGTAAATAATGAAAGTGTAAACAATTATGAGACATTTTTATAAATTGAAGTTGAACATAGACTTAAGTGAAAACGTCCATAATGTACCAACTTTCCACAACTTGACAATTCATTTGGAGTACTAAGCTGAACATAACAACGACGAGACGATGCTTGCGGAAATTTTTGGAAATAACCGACAACAGCGACCGCAAACTAAGCTACTGCTATTCGAACCACCACAAAGTTTTGAAAAGCTGCAAAAAAGTGAAACTCCGATGCAGCAAACTGAAAATATGCCACATAATTGGCGAACTGCGTTCATGGAGTTACTCAATAGATTTGGCAAAGAAACAACAATACATGGACTGAATCATGTTTCTAATAGGGCATTGGGTTGGAAAGAAAGGTATGAGGACCTAAATAAAATTTTTATTAAATATTAATTTCAAAAATCATTATTTAAAATAATTCCTAAAATACTTCAACCATTTCATTTCACAGACTTTTCTGGTTCATAGTATTTGCAGCAGCGTTTCTCACCACCACCTACGTGGTTGTGGGTCTTGCTGCACGTTTTAATCGCAAACAATTTCAAACCGTCATAGAAAGCACAAGATATCCAGTTACTCAAATACCCTTTCCTGAGGTGACCATATGCAATCAAAATCGTTTGAATTGGAAGCGTTTGGAGGAGGCACAACAGACGTTTCTAACTGGTGAACATCAAACCGCTGAAATGCACTCAAATTTTGCACGCATTGTGGGTTTATTTGACAACATAACCTATGGTCGTTTTGATTTATTTGATGCTCTGCCGGAGGAGCCAGTGTTGCAACAACTGAATTATGTTAATTTCACCAATGTTGTAGACTTTATGTCATGGCGTTGCAATGAACTGTTTTTTAATTGTACATGGCGACAAGTTGCATATAATTGCTGTGATATCTTTACGCGTCGTCGCAGCCAACTGGGTCAATGTTTAGCTTTTAATAATGTTGTAGGTGAAGAGGGTAAACGCATGATAAGCAATGATCCTAAGTGGCCTTGGCGTACTTCAAAATATGGCCCCGGCAGTGCTTTGCAGTTAAAGATTGTATTGGATGATAAATTCAATTTTCCCAATAATTCTATAGCTACGGGTATCACGGTAAGTTGAATTTTAGTATGTTATCATTTTGAAGGAATTACACTAAAGTTTTTATAAAAAGTTGTTTAGACTTACTGAAATTATTTGTATGAAGGCCACTTTTTAAAATAATTTAATTAAATTGTAGGTGATGCTAGTCGAGCCGTATACTTACTATGATGTGCCCATAAATATATATGGCAATACAAGAACTACTATAGCTGTAAGTAGTGTGTACTATTTCTATGATAACTATACGCGCAGCCTACATCCTGATGAAAGACAATGTGTCTTCGAGGTATGTGAAGTTTAAAAATACAAACAAATAAGGAAAAACTTCCTATTTTGTGGGACTCCTAGACCTTTTTTCTAATGATATTTAACTAAGACTATATCATTTGTAATGAAAACTCCGTATTTGAGCGATTTTTTTTTTTTAAATTTTTAATATAATTTTATTTTATATTTGTCGCAAAGATTTTTGCCAAATCGTACATTTTATGCTTACACCCTTTTATCACAGCAATTTCTATATCAGAGCTATAATGAAAAAATAAGTTAAGGGATGATCTTGAATTATGAGGTCCGAAAGAAGCTGTTTTCGCGAAACGTTTTTGGAAGGGGATAAAACAACTGAACCCAACAAATTTTTTGGGGTATTTTCATGTTTGTATTGTAGGGGGTTTATTTTGAAAATGTATTTGATTGATTTTACTCGTTTTTGCTTATATTTTAGCTTGAGGCTTAAAAATAATTGTACCAAAATTTGAGCATCCTAGCTCAAATCTGTAAGCCTGTAAGAAAATTTTGTGTCCGATTTCGTTAAAATTTCACTAAAAACTTAGAAAAAGTTCGCTTTAGGTGCCAAGATATAGCGTTTTAGGTATTTTAATTGAACATGAGTTGCCACCCACTAATGTCAAACCACGCTCACATTTTCCGTGTGACTAAAAATGTGGACAAAATACACTCGAAAGGGAGTTTTGTTTGCGGTCCCATAAGCCTATATTATGAAACCAAGCTTGAACAAAATTCACTCAAAATTTCAGCTTCCTAGATCAAACTTGTGAACGGCGCAAACAGCTTGTTTCCTATTGCACGAAAAATGTGGGCGTGATTTGATAGCCAAAATACTTTGAATTGGTTCCTGTAACTTTGTGTACATTTTTTTGAATGCCTTAAAAATTGACTTAAGCAATAAAAAAATTTAAATTTTGCGAATCTCATAATTTAGGATCCCCCTTAAGTTATGTATTCACGTTATAATATTGATTTCAGGGAGAACAACGAAAATATGGCTTTCCCACACTTATTGGACATAGATATGAGTTTGAGAACTGCCAGGCGGAATGTCAGCAATTACATTTGGTTTCGTCATGCAATTGCACTTTGGATTTATTCTATCCACCAGGTAAAATAATCGAATTTAAAATTTTTAGAAAGAAAATATATTTTTTTGTTGTAGCCAATTATCCAATTTGTAAATTGGCGGATCTGCCATGTTTAGCAGAACATAATCGTAAGTTACAAAAGTATTCCACCTTTCTAGAAAACGTTACTTTATTGGATTACATTTTAAGAAAACCTACTACATATGCAACAACCAGATGAAAAAGAATACATTAAATCGAATACAACAAGTACTTTGACCTGTAAATGTTATCTCAATTGTTATTCGCTAACTTACACACCAGATGTACGGAATTCAGAATTAAAAGAACGCACAGAAGATGACGATGGAAAAGAGATCATCGACTTAAGTATATTTTATAGACGTCTTGTCTTACAGGTTTATCGTACAAGTTTGGTCTTCACATGGGTAGATCTATTGGGTAAGAAATATTATCATGAATTTGCATTAGAATTTTTGAAATAAACACTATCATTTTAAATATTTTATTTTTAAGTATCCTTTGGTGGCATTGCTGGTCTATTTCTTGGTTGCTCCTTGATGAGTTTAGTTGAAGTGGGTGTATTTTTCTTCATTGGTGTACCACAAGATATAGTGCATCAGCATAAACGATTAAAGCAACAGCAGAATCAAAATCGGAAATTTAAACAGGCCGTTAAAACTGTAATCAAGCGTAATTCACTTGGGCGTAACAATTTGTTGAAATTTTAAAATTTTTTCATACGCTATATAGTATATTATTGTTTTAATATTAAATTTAACCTTTTCTCTAAATTCGTAATTTATTTAATAATTGAACATTAAGATTTACACCTCATTTTTATTGTAGTCAAAAATTTCACATTTTTAAATATTTTGATATTCTCATAAAAATCTTTGTATAAAACTATGTCAATTGATATACAATTTGTCATTTAAAGCAGATAGCAAACACTTTATATTATTCGCAATTGCCGCACAGTGGTCTCAAATCGAGTTTTTAATGCAAAAAGAGCGCAAATCTTGTCGGAAAATAATAATTTTGTTCTCAATTTAAATTTTATTAAAATGCCAATAAAAGATAATTCATAACTATGCTAATCCAGAAAACTCATGTACAGTGGTTTGTGCATGATTAAAATTTTATTTTATTTAATATTAAAAAAATCATGCCAAAAATTACTTTCGTAAAGTGTAGTTAAGTTGAAAATTTCACTAAAAATCTTAAACTATTTTTTGCAAACACTTTCTTTTGCAAAATCACGCTTAATATGCTTGTGTTTTTTCTGTTAACTTTTTTGTCCGTTTTTTTTTTTATTAGCCGCCAAACAGACATTTGAAGAGACTCAAAGGACGATATTTTTTTTTTTATTTTTATTATTGCACTCATCTTAACGGTCTAGTGCAACATGAATGAGGCGTTGTTGTTTCGAGCAGTTATGCTTGTTGTGCCACGTGACAAAGTCAGTTGACGTTTTACATCTAGGAGTTGCTGTTCTGTTATTTTAGCTTTTTTTTTGGTAAGTCTATAAAATGTCATCAAAAAAATTAAGTTTTTCTTTAAACAGAAGCCACATTAATATATACTAGAGTTCGCCCAGTGGTTGAACCATTAAAAATGCTTTTGGTATTAAAAAAGTGCTATTTTTGTCATCGCTTTTAAAAATAAAAATTATGCTGAAATGTTGCCCTATCCCTATATCTATCCGTTTTTAGATAGTTCAATATACATATCTCCATAGCAAATTTCATCAAAATCAGTCAATTGGTTTAGCTAAGAAAACATATTTTCCTGCTTAGAGCGTGGCACCACCCACATAAAAACAAAAGCTTCAATCTTCAATACATACCAAATTTCATTCAAATCGGTTAGTTAAATTGCGAAAACATATTTTCCTATTGAAGGGGTGGCACCCTCCATTTTAAAACAAATACGTTTTCTCAGGGTTCAATCTATTTCTGTATCAAAAACCGGTCGATTAGCTTAGTAGTAAAACATTTTTACCTGTTAGGGACGTGGTACCGCTCACTCAAAACAAATATCTTTACTCAAGATTCAATCTATCTACATACCAAATTTCATCAAAATCGATGTAGAGGCATAGCCGTGATACCGCTTTTTTCCATAAGGGGCGATGACACGCCTCCTTAAAGAACTTGAAGATTTTAATACCTATTATTAGAGTACAATCTGTCTCCAAACCTAATTTCATCAACACTCGTTTAACCGTGGAAACGTAATTTCCAGTTGAAGGCAAAAAACTAAGCGATTATGTTGTGCTATGACAGTTAAAAAAGGATGGAACCGTTTTGCAACTGCCTATTTTTGTATAGCTAAGTAAGAAGCTGTTGCATGTCTCAACTCTAAGATTCGATATGGGGCCGTCCATTAATTACGTGAGGTGTATTTTTGAAAACTCCCCTTGATGAGATTTGGTGAGCTCTAACGGGCCTATCCCCCCTCTCTCCCGTGAGACTTGCCTTATAATTTTTAAATGTAATCTGCTATAATAATTTTTGGTATCTGCATTAAAAAGTTGACTTTTTTTTGAGATTTTGATGGACACCCTCTCCCATTGTGAGACTAGTGAGATTTTTCCGGTCCCTCTCCCCCTATTTTGACTCACGTAATTTATGGACTTTCCTTTATGTGAAAGATCGGCTAGGCTCAAATCAAAAAGGTATTTTTTAATGAAGCGCGCATAAAAGTAAGAAAAAATACTTTTTAGTATTAAAAAACTAAACTGAAAAGAGTAATTTTTTGTTATCGCTCCAAAAATTTAAGTCATAGTACATATCATGTTACTTTATCCCTACCTCTTTCTCTTTCTTAAGGCGCAATCTGTCTCCACACCAAATTTCATCAAAATCAGTTCATTAGCTTAGGGGGCGTTCAAGTATTACGTAACGCAATTAGGGGGGAGGGGGGTCTTGCAAAACGTTACGATGCGTTACGGGGGAGGGTTCGAACAACGCGTTACATAGCATTGTTACATTTTGTTTTTTGTTAGCGGGTGGTTATGTGAAATTAGCTGTGTATAATGAAACCCTTTCTTAATGTGTATGTTTATTAAATAGCTACAGCCAAAACATTTTATTAAAATGATAAAAGTTGACGGGACTTAGATAAGCTACAGCAATAAATGATACATCACATTAAAGCACTCAACGAGCAGAATATCCTTAAACTATCATCTTCGAGATTGTTTAACCAAAACCTGAGATATAAGCGTGGAAAGATTTCCTATTTTTATCATTATTGCTGTAGCTGTTCTAGATCCCATCAACTTTTATCATTTAATAAAATATTTTCGTCTCATTTTTCGTCATTTTAACATATTTTAAACTTAAGCAAATGTTTATAACATTATGTGTGATTTTTTATCAATTAACAATATGAACAAGTTAAGGTGTTATCTTCAGCCAGGCCAAAACTCACATCACTGCACTGAAAGAACATATATTTCAATAAATGTTAAAAAGACGTTGAAGAGGTTGCATAATACGAAAAAAGTGTGAAGTGTTTAAAAGGTTAACAGAGGTTGAAAAATGTTGAAAAAGTCGTAAATATATGCAAAATGTTAAAAAATGTCGAGAGAGGTTGAAAAAACTCCAATTCGATCAAAAAGTCGAAAAAATAAAGGACAAAGAAATTTCATCACAATATCTTGTACACGGAAAAAAAATTCTGTAAAAATTCATTGGATTTCCGACAGTAATTACAGTTTTTCCCTGTAATGCCCAGATAGTAAGCGAAAAACTGTAATAATTGATTGTGATTGTCAATGAAAAATTACAATGCTCACACTGTAAAATTTATCTTTAATCCGAAAAAATTTTAAAAACGAAAATTTTACTTTTTGTTTTTATTTTATTTTTTTTATTATTTTATTTTTTTCATATTTTATGTTTTATTATACTTCCTAACGATACTTCTTAACATAGCACGAAACAGAGAACCAGCCTGGCAACCTTCATATAATTATTTTCATGTAACCATATATCTATATTTTATGTCGTATTTGTACAACGCAGGTGACAAAAAAGTTATATCGAATCATAAGATAAATAATTTATTATGTGATACTTATTGAAGTTTTTACAGTTTACCCTGTAATTTTTATTTGTCGATCATATGAAATTTTCATTAATTATTTAGTACTTTTTGCTAACTAAATCTTTTCCTGACCACATTGTATATTTTCCATTCTGAAACTGTAATAATAAAGTTTTAGACTGTAATGACTGCAGTTTGCGCATCAATTTATACTGAGTACTCCATGAAATTAGAAATTACAGGGCTATACGACAATTTTTCCTGATTATTTTGCTTTTTTTGAATATCTCACGTTATTTTTTACAAAACCTTTTTTTCCGTGTAGGGCTTACGAGATATGGTGGAATAAAGGTTAAAATTAAGGGCTGGCCACGAGAATCTTTGGAAATTTGAAACCTAGCTTAATCCTAATTTAGTTCACATGTACACCAAATCACCAAGTTTCATCAAAATCGTTGCATTTTTTTCAAAATGGGATTGTGCAAATATACATAGAGCATGGGCGGTTGGCGTGTCCATAAACCGATTTCATCCATTTTTAATAGCAAGATGCCTGCAAGACGCTGATCAAGAATATATGTACTTTACCATAACTCCCACGCCTCTTTCTATATGTTACAAACGAAATGACAAAATGAACATACCCTCGGTGTAGGGTATAATAAAGAAAATAAACATCGCATGTATTTCCGGTACTTTTCGCAACATAATTCTGACTTTTAGGTAAATGTGGTCACTTGGGTGTTACGTAACGTTTAAGAGGGGGGGGGGGGGGTAGAGGAAAACGTTACATGGGGGGAGGGGGGTCAAAAATCTTCAAATTACGTAATACTTGAACGCTCCCTTAGCTGTGAAAACATATTTTCCAACAGGGAGTTGGTACCGTCCACTTTAAAACAAATAGCTTGCCTCAGGGTTCAGGTATCTCTGTACCAAATTCCATCAAATTCTGCTCATTAGTTTTGCAGTGAAAATGCTTTTTACTGTTGGAGGTGCTGCCACGCCTCCAAAAAAAATTGAGTGTTTAAAAATCTTTTTCAGGGTTCAGTCTATATCCTAAGAAAATTTCATTAAAATTGGTCCGTTAGTTTAGTAGTAACGACGCATTTTCTGTAAAAAAAGTATTTACTCAAGATTCAATCTATCTACATACATAACAAATTTCACGGATATTAATAATTTCATAATTTGAATTCTGTGTTATAATTGAAGAGTGGGCGAACAGAACATTTCACTAACCTTCAAATAATTTTAATATCAGACATTTCCAAAAGGTACTTTTTTGATAGCAAAGTGATTAATTAGTTCAGAGACATATGCCATTTTTTCGCGATTTCTTAATATTTTTGCAACTGGACATGTGCCGTTCTATTCTCACACTTCTCAATTGTTGTTTTTTTCCTTTCATTTGTACCATTGGTGTTTGGGTTCGAAATTCAAACAAAAACTCATTCTAATTTTTTTTTTTTTGCTTCTTTTAAGCCACCTGAATACGTGGAAAGGATGAAAATCTGTTAACGAGATTTCATGCTTTTGAAGTTCGAGGTTAAAATTAAATATTCTATAAGTTTCCTATTTTTATTTCGTGGTCCACACGCCGATATAATGGCCTAAAAAATGCATTTTTTCAAAGGTTCGAAATTTCAAGCACAGATTTTTCTTATAAAAAGTAGGCCGAAGGAGTTAATTATAGATTTTGTTTCTTACCCGATATGTATACTTGATCTATACGAAATATTAATGATTTGTATCCAACAATCGAGACACTAGAGCCAGTTAAAAATCACGAAAAATCAACAAAATACATGTATTTTCAGCACCATGTAATTTTCGCGTACATATACTGATTCTGTGAATTTATATTCATTGCGCAAATACTACCATCTCTTGTCTTTAAGATGCCATCTCAAGTGTGTCTACATCTTAAACATAAAAATTTTTACAGCTTTAAATATTGAAGCCTAAAAATATCGTTTATCATAAGCTTAAATTCGGCCTGGCGGGGACTGACGCATCCGAAAATTAAAAACCCTTGGATTTTTTTCTTTGGAATCCTAACAAAGATTCTTGCAAAGTTTGAGCAAAATCTAAGCTCAGCCAGCTTTACCGATTAGTTTTTTTAATTTGAAATGACTCACTGTATGTAGATAACTTTTTGAAATGCCAAATTTCCTTACTTTTAACAACACTCTTAAAGCTTCACGCTACGCTGTTTGGTGTTGAACGACTTATTGAAGGACAGACATAGTGTCTTAGGTCACTAATTGATTAAGTCTCCCTGAATTGTGTATTTAATATCTTCACAGTTGATGAAGTTTAGTCACTGTTCCAATCCTATTTTTTACGCAAATTCCAAATAACTACGCAATTCACAGTTCAGAGTGAAATTGGAATTTAACAAAATTACCATCTGTCAAATCATACAACTGTGAGCTCAAAAATGTATTGTTTGCGAATTATGATTTTGTCATTCTCTTTTTCCATACGATTCTCCAAAATAGCAAAAATTTATTTATGCAATTCACAGTTCATTATAAATTGGCTGGTAAAATTAAAAAGTTTCTTGAAAGTTGCATTCGTTTTCAATGTCGGTGAGAGGATCATATGGGAAAAAGTGGGTGGCAAAGACCAAAATTTGTAAACAATAAATTTTTGCTATTTGGGTGAGAGAATCGTGTGGGAAAAGAGAGTGACAAGAACATAATTTGCAAACAATATATTTTTGAGCTCACAAATGTATGATTTGACAGATGGTAATTTTGTTAAATTCCAATTTCACTCTGAACTGTGAATTGCAAACCTGTTTACAAATTTTGTTTTTTGTCACTCTCTTTTTCCCATACGATTCTCTCACCTACATTGAAAACGAATGCAACTTCAAAATACATACATGCTTTAACACATGTTCAACTAGTGGGAATTTGCATTTATATGGAATACAATAACAACACAAGTTACCACCTCGTAAAATATTGTAAAATTATATCTTTTTAATTTTACCAGCCAATTTACAATTTACTGTGAATTGCATAAATACCGCGTGAAATTCGAACCTTGTATGAAATTTGGAACACCTATTAAATATGCTTCGCACAATGAAAGAATAATTGATGTATCGAAACTTCGGTTGAAATGTACTTAAACTAAATAAAAAATTTAGCTTTTAAAAATTTATATTTTAACCCAGTTCAGTTTAGTTCTTTACTTTAATTGCATTGATATTTATGCTTTGTAAAGCATTATAAAAAGCTACTTATAATTTTATTAAAAAACTTTTAACTTTTAAACTTAAATGAATTTAAACATCATAATTTGTGGCAGAGTCAGACCAAACTTTATTTAATTTAGTGTTTATTTATGCAAACTTTTTTCTTTTTTTAACTCAAATTTACACCTTTGGTGGCAACTCACAAAAATGAAAACCCCTCTAGGGATTAAGCACACTTTCAACGATACTTTGAAGTCCCAAAAGCATAGTGAGAGGAAAACACAAGAAATAAAAGTCCTAAGCTGACTGTCATGTGGCGACCTCTGTTACTAAATAATTCAAATTTAAAAATGTCAACCATGGAGTTTTACCACAGTTTTACCTTTTTTTTTTTTTTGCACTCAACACCGCATGTACCAACGATAATAAAATTTATAATTTTTTTTTTCTTTGTGGCCGTGATTTTATTTGCGAGCTACTTTTATTCCTGCACACGCGTTAAGGATTTCCAGTGTTGGCTTTTAGAATACCTTTTTTCCCTATAAACCAGGTAGACAGAAGACCCCTTGCTTGTAAGCGTACATAAACAGTATTCCTGATGCTATTACAGCGTAAAAGCAGGCTACTCAATGTGCTTTGCATTTGTTAGCTTTAGGGTGTCGCAGCCACGCATAGGTAAATCTGTCACCAACTTGAGAAATCCAGCCCCCACGTAAAGAAAAAGTCTGCACATTCAGTTAATTTTGGCGTGTTGCAGAAGTCATATATTATTTATGTGTTTTTCATAAGATTTTCCTTGAATTTATTTAATATTTATTTGTAACTTTTTTTTAGCAAAATAAGTAGCATACTTTTTGGCAGTCGACAAAATTGGTTTTTTTGTGAATTTTTAGCAGTATGTGGCGGAAATGTTTGCAATATTGAAATGATTTATTAAATTAGGTAGCTGACAGCAACGATTTGTGTGTATGTGTGTGTGTGGTTAGAAGATGTTGCCAAAGTTGTGCACTTTTAGTGCTTTTAAAGTGCGCTCTTAACTATGCAACGTTTAATATGCAATTATCTGTTAATACTTGAAAGCATGCAACTGAAACTTGAGAATTCCTTTGGAAAAGTTTCAATTGTATTCTTGAGTATTCAGAAAATGTGTCTATTGTGAAATGCTACTACGTAATATGTAGCACTTAATTTATTTATCATTTGAAGATTAAATACCAAGGCCGATTGAGAAATGAGACGTTCACTTGCAGTATTGTGTGCAAGTGTGAGATGTTTTTGAAATGTTAAGTAGAACTTTAGCTCAATTTGAAGCGTAATATGAAGCATAATATACTGTAAGATACATACGTCGAATTGCCATTTGTTAGTTTTATCTGCATGTATAACATATTCATACATGAAGTCGATTTCTAACATGATGAGAAACTCTTTAACCTTTTAATAACCACAAAAGAAGTAATAATGGTATTTGTAATTATTTAAGTTATAAGGATCCCTATAGAAAAAATTACAGAGTAGGTATTTCTAAGGCGCTAACCACTTCCCAAAAGCAAAAACGAGCAGCAACAATAAAATTATATTAGAAAAGCCCCAAGCAAAATTGTTGTTTTGATTTTTCCCATACATTTTTCACTACAATATATCGGGTTCCCAGGTATATCTCGAAACTGAAAATACATTTGAAGTTAAAAATACGACTCATACATACTTTGACTATTGCAGTTTCATAATTTAAAGTTTGAAAGTGCTACAATTACAAATTTCAGAGATACATTCGATCAAATTTGACATGGGTACCCAGGTACCTCGTCCGTACGGTTAGGGTTAAACAACATCACATCGTTGATGATTGGCGAATAGTTGTGTTCTCAGATAAGAAGAAGAAATTTTATTTGGATGGCCAAGATGGTTAAAATTACTAAAATTTATGATAATCAAAAATAAAAACTATTTTTGGATCGCCACCATAGCCGTTAGAATGGAGTAATTATATGTGGTGCAACAACGTTTTATGATACAATCGATTTCATTTGTCAAGAAGATAAAAGGTCGGAATTTTTAGTACATATTGGTATTTGCTAGGGCACCTGATCTCTTTGGAAGAATTCGATGCATTTTTCAACACAACAACTGGATTGCAACTTAAAGTTTTGAAAGTCTTCTATAGCAGGCATATTCACTTGACCTAGGTAAATTACCTTGGCACTGCCGTAACCAGCAACAATGATGTCAGTCTGGAGATTAAGCGGAGAATAACAATTGCTAATAGGTGCTACTACGGTCTCAGTAAGCAATTACGTTGCAGAGCTCTCTCTCGATCGACAAAGCTAACACTCTACAAGACGCTCATTCTACCTGTGCTTCTTTATGGCGCTGAGGCATAGGTGGTTTCGACAACAGACGCAGCCAGTCTTGGGGTTTTCGAGAGGAAAGTTCTCCGCAAAATCTTTGGTCCTGTTCGAGTTGGCGACGACTATCGAATTCGAATGAACCACGAGCTGTATGCGTATAACAATACAGCGACTACGCTGGCTGGGTCATGTCCATCGTATGGATAAAGAAGCTCCAGCGAAAAAGGTATTCGAAAGGAAGGTCCCCGGTCAACGACGAAGAGGTAGACCATGTCTCCGGTAGATAGACCAAACTGAGGAAGCCCTAACCACGCTTGGCATTAATGATTGGAGAAGGCGCGCGCAAAACAGAGGCGCCTGGCGAGAGCTAATGAGGTCGGCCGTAACCTGACAACGGGTTGTTATGGCCATCTAAGTAAGTAAGTAGGTGAAGTTGTACGAGGACAAGATAACTTTAACTGATGGAATCAAAATCTATGGAAAAACATTTTTCTTAACTATTTGTGTAATTTGGACGATTCTCTTAAGCCGATAATTTTGAGGTAATCCAGAAGAATGGTGCCAGCACACACTATTATATTAACTAACTCAATAAAACTTAAGTTCATAACAACATAATAATAATTTGTTTTTTAAAAACTTTTTTACGTGAACCTAACCTGCCGAAACAGCGAATTCTTCTTAATTACTAGTTTTTGGAATGAAAACTCGGAAAAGAAGTCAAAATCTTCTCATAGCGAAATTTGTTTTTTTCAAGAAATGCATGTTAGGGTTCTTCGTGCAAACTACCCAACCTTCTTTTTGGGCAGCGAAATCAAAGCTTGTAAGCAAATTCTTGTGAAACTTATTTGTTGAACAGTAGTATATATAGTTTTCTATAATTAGTCCGATAGAGTTCCTGTTACTTAGAGTATCATTTCATGTATAAATAAAACTAAACATTGTTTACATCACAATGCACAAAATTATGCATCACTCATGTAAAAATATGTGCTTTTTATTTTAACGTAACTTTTTTCCTTATCAACATAATGACATTTGTTACATACATACATCAAATATATGTATGTAACTAGCCAACGAAAGCTAATTTTATAACTCATGAAATAGTTAACCACTACTTGCAGCTGTTTATTAGCCTGACAGCAAGCTGTCAAGCCAGTTATGAGTGATGGTTAAATTTAGAAAATTTGCCATGCACCGACAGCTTTGAGCTAATTATGTTGTCTTCCTATTATATAAAATAGTTTCTGGTGTAAGAAAATTTGCGTATAATGAAAAAAGAGAGATAAAACAAAAATTACACTTCATATTTTGAGTTACTAAAAATGGTAAAATTCCATTGCATACTTTACGCTGTTAAGGTAGAATTAAGTTGTCAAATATTGGAAGAAGAAAAAACTCTGAGAAGTGCACATCACAGCCAAATAGCGAAGCAAAATGTGCGGATGCGGGGGACTGCTGAGCAAAGCGTGCTGAGGCGGAACCCACTAGTTTGTTAAAAAAAACAACATTCTTTTACTTATTTCAAGATATACTACTTTAATTTTGAAATTAAAAAAACATTATATTTAGACCTGCACTTAACACAATGTTTAGTTAAACATTAACAATAACTTTAACTGATAGTTTTTGATAAATTTTCACTCTGTTAAGCTTCAGCTAAACATTGTAGAAGCGGCACATCCTAATGTGCACAAAAACGGATGCGAATTCGTTTCGAATTATACACGCAAAAAGTGTTTTTTTTTTGGACGCGAGTAGATATTTTTATTGTGCTTTAATTAAAACTTCTATTCTCTATATTTCAATTGACATCAATTATATGCTTGATTAGACAAACACTAAGCATCAAATAAGAAAATAAAACTTTTGACCCTTTATAAACCTTTCCTCTACACCGAACATTTATCTCATTAAGTTTTCACCAAAATTCAATTAAGAGTACAAAACGTTGACATGTTGCACAACAAAATGTCAGTGAAAGTCACAAGTTCAACTCTGACATCATGGGTACTAATCAACATATGAAAATCCAACCAATTCAAGCACACATAATCCACTCAGCACCATAAAACACACACCAACTCATATACAAATACTATTTTAAAATTTGTTATAACTACTACAACTAGCACTAACATATGCCTGTTTGTATTTCCGTTAAATTGATTTACATTTATGTCGGTTGTCTGCTGTCACTTGTCTCTTGCATAACCTACCACTGATAGTTGTTTCAAGTCAGTTTTGTCCGGTGTTTCGTTCTTTTCCCCTTGATATGCCAGCCTAAAGACACAACTTGCATGCAATTAAAAATGCAAATTGCTGCATATTTAAAGTTGGGTGATAATTTTTCGTTGACAGCGTTGACATTACGTTTAGTGACCACCTTAAATATGCCAAATTAGGGTAACATATATTATTGTGTTGTTTTGTTTATTACTTTCGATTAGTTCAAGAAAATATTCAATTAAAATTTACGACAATTTTATCAAACAACATTTTTAAAAAAGAGAATTTAATATGAAGAACTGAAGTTAAATAAAAACATGCGTTGAGTCTTTATCCAGACTTACTGAAATTCAAAACAAAGACTAAGTAGTCCATCCTATATTGAAACATGATTTTTGAATCATATGGTTTTGTTTTTTGTAACAACTAAAGATCTGCACGAATGCATTCCCTTTTTCGTTTACAGTAGTGCACTCTACTTCAGTGAACACTGCTTGAATGAAATAAGCAAGCAATAGAGAATGAAGTAAAATGAGAGCATGAGAGAGAACAACACATGTACACTGCTTGTTGCTTTGAAATCAAAGCATGTACACATTTCTAGTCTCTTCTCGCGAATGCAATGTTTGTTTCATGAAACAAAAATAAAATGTCAAAGGCAAAAAATGAACCGGGTGCAGCAAATAAAAGGAATGTTTAGAATGTTTTGATCTGTTAGTAAGCAGTTCAGACGATAACAACCCTAGTTTGAAAATGAAAAAAAAAGTGTTTTGCAGTTGTACTATTTTTTTCTTATGTAAAATAGACTGTTAAACTCAAAAAACACTTTCAAAAGTAGTGTGAACACGTTTTCGAGATATGAATCTTGACGTAGTCTAACATTTTTGAACAAAATTCAACTTCACATTTACCGATTTGGACAAAAATTGTATCAAATTAAAATTAATTAAATAGCCAACAAATTTGTTCCCAACATTTTCAACTGCAGATTCAACCGATTGAAATATGTGAAAAAAGTATTTTTTTTACCTAAATGGAAATCGAAAATTCAATTAAAATTCTTGGCATACATTTTACACATGAAATATTACATTTTAATTTTATAAAAAAATCTTTTCGTATGATTAGTTTAATGTAAAAGTAACTTTTGCCTAAGTTACTATAACTTGACATAGGAAAAAATACAAAGAAAAATGTACTCCATTCAGAGTTAATTCATGAAGTTCTTACAGGTAAAAGTCTTAAGAAATATTGATTGAGAGGTCAACATAAAACTACCTGTTAATAGACAAACTCCAAGAACCGCTCTAATGTACATTGTAGCAAATCAAAGTTATAGTAAAAAAAATTGACAATAAGCAGCCAAAATATGTATACTAGTATATTTGCTGTACACTAGAAAATTTGATGTACACTAGAATACTTGCTGCACTCGCTTCAGTGAACAGTATATTCAAGCAATTTTTTCCTAGCGAGGCATGATATCATAAGTACAGTGTTTGAATATTTCGCTCTCTCTTTTGTTTGGTTTTCGTTCTAAGAAGGGATGTTTTCTATTCTAATGCAGATGCTTTGCAAGCAGTGGATAGAATGAAGTAAGTGCTTGATTTACAATAGAATGTCTTGAAACGCATTTCAAACACATTCATGCAGATCGTTAGTAACAACCATTCTAAGGGGTTATGGCATCTCCCAAAAAAAATAGCTCAGACTGTCAATACAAATAATAAATAATAAATAATAAATAAATAAATAAAAAATGCTCAATAAGGTTTGCCATTCTAAATTGAATAGATTAATAAATAAACAGCACTTGTGAATCACTGAATTTTATTATCAAAATTCGTGCTCTGTGAGAAATGTGTTTTTTTATGTTTTTATCGAAAAATTTTCTTCAGCAACGAAGCTCATTATTAGCTCAATGGATACGTCAACAAACAGAATTACAAAATTCAATCTGAAGAACAGCCAGAGGCAGTTCAAGAGCAGCCAGAGGCAGTTCAAGAGCAGCCAGAAGCAGTTCAAGAGCTGCCAATTCACCCTGGAGAATGTACTGTTTGCTGCGGTTTGTAAGCCGGAGGTATCATTGGACCGTACTTTTTCAAAAATAATGAAAATCGCAACATTACAGTGGAATGTACATGTATGAATGTACAGTACAATGGAACAAGATACCGTGCGATGATTACTGACTGTTTTTTTTACCAAAATGGAAGAATTGGACTTGGTTGACATGTAATTTCAACACGACGGTGCTACATGCCACATGGCACGCGAAACCATGGACCTATTATGAGCAATTAATCTCACGTTTTGGAGCAGACATGAAGAGCCAAGATCATGCAATTTGACCCCACTAGACTATTTTGTGTGGGGCTACGTGAAGTTTCTCGTGTACAAAGACAAGCCAGTCACAATTGCAGCCCTGGAAGACAAGATTACAGCTGCCATTGGAGAGATACCAGTCGAAATGCTGGAAAAAGTATGCCAAAATCGGAGCTTACGGATGGACCACCTTAAGCGTAGCCGCGGGCAACATCTATATAAAATAGTAAAATAAAACACATAAAACTTTAAAAAGTAAATGGTAGAAATTGCTTCAAATAAAAATTTTATTCACTATTGCAAGTTTTCTGATCTTTTTTTAATTTTCAAAAACCAAACGCATTAGAAATTACTCGTTATATACAAACTTTGGAATAGTTATCGAAATTTTTATGGTACATTTTGTAAAATTTCAGCCAATCATTTTTCCCAAGGGTATATAATAAAACACATTGCAAGTGCATGTTGTGCCACACAATCATAGTTTGAACATAAAATTTACTAATCTTTTTGGTTGCCAGTGCAAGCTTTCAAGCTGCTTAATCTAAAATGTATGCGGACTTTGACACGTGCGCATGCCATCTCCCATAGAAGTAAAAATTTAAACATCACATCACAAATGTTATAAATCTTCGCACAAAGACGCTTAAATATACCAGCAACTTTTAAAGTGGCCTAAATAGGTAGGCGTGGTAATTTTCATAGAAGCAAACATTTTTAATGACCATGTATATGAAACTTTCCTAGGAATATAATGTAGTTTGTTGCACTCTTAGTGATACAGTCATGATTTTGATGAAAAGTGGGCACCTCTAATCAAAGCAAACAATTAAAGTTTCCATGCATAAATTAACAGCTAAAAAAGTGGCCGAGAAAAGATAGTACATTATATTATCATGTCATGAACGTATTCCAAGGGTGTACAACGAAACACTAAGCAAATGCTCTACATGTATGATAAAAGCACTTTGTAAGAGAAAAAAGATTGAGCTCATAAAAGTTATCAGCTCAATAGAAGCAAAAACAAAAACTAGAAAGGTTGATATATTTTGCCCAAATACCCTACACCTTGTTAACAGTCAAAGTTCACTTAAGCCTTTAGTTCCCAAACACGCCTATAGACGCTGTTGGAAGTGTTTAGTTTTTGAAAAAAATTCTAGTTTGGAAAAGAGTATTTTTGCAAACTTTTAGTTTGACTCAGAAGATAGGCTGTCTAGAAGCGGTCTTGGGATAAGTTGTGAAAAAAACTTCTTGATTAATTTTGGAACTTATGTATGTAGTGTATTGATTATTTTTGCTTAAAATTGCCAATATTTCTTATCCTTAGCAATGGAACATCATAAATTAGCGTAAGTTTCTGATGAAAGGATTTGCAAGTTGTTCGAAACGATTGATTGCAAGGACAAAACAGATGGGGTGAAAGATGAAGAGATGGATTTCGATAACAATGATGATACATACTATCTAGACTTCCTACTGATCAACGAAGTAAACAAAGCAATCGAGCAGATAATATGTCGGAACCAGACTTTGCTTCGGCAATTGGTAATTTTTGAATATATCATTTCTATGTTCATCTTCAATTACTTATTGTTCACCTTCAGAACTGAAGCAAACGCGCCTTGAGCCTGCTGAACAGAAATTCATTGAGCTATGATGGAGTCGAAAATTTCCCGGTTGCATTTCTGAAACACAAACATGCCAAAAAGTCAGCATAAGAAATGATTAAAATAATTTTACAAGGATATTTTAATATTTTTTTTACATTCTATTCATTCTATTCTGCCCTCATAAGCGGAAAGGGCGTAATTCAGTGGAAGTGTCGCTTAAATCAATATATAACTTTAAACTAGATTAATTTTTGTTATTTTCGACCAGTTATTATATAAAAATTATCACTTTTTAGCTTAAATCCAAAATATAAACACCCTGAGTTGAAATAACAAGATCCCGCTTAATTTTTTCCTCAGTGTGAGGATAGATATGAAACACAGCTATTTCTTTTATAAAAAAGAAAACTGCAAGATTCCATTGAGGACATCCCAGATCGGGGACATTCTGCTAGTCCCGCACCCACTTGTAACGCCGCTGTTCTTAGTTCAACTCAATTCATTTTATTGTGACAAAACTAAGTCAGTTTAAGACCACCCTAATGGTGCATATTAGTTTTGGCTCGACAGTTTACGGGTACCCACGCTATAGTATGTGCAATTATGTACATAGCTGTATTATCGTGTCACATTTATTTCGTATGCAAATCGGTAAGGCTGCTCTGCTGAATAACTGCAATTTATAGAAATATTTTGTCATTAACAAATCCAAATCGCATTTAAAAAAAAAAGACTTTGCGAAGCTCATGAAATTAGTTTGAGAGAATAAAATTAATTTAATGCTGAATAAATTCTCGAACTGTAATACCTACAGTTTATAATGAATTCTCCGATAAATGGAATCATACTTTTTCATTTATCGAACTATACGTTTTCATTTATTCCATTATGGCATAAAACTTCTTGAATGGGCTTTTCCTACAGCAGGTCAAAAATTTGCGTCCGCAGTGTTTTAAGTACACATATCGCTCACTTACTTCAAGACTGGCATAACTCAAAAAAAGTGATTTTTGAGGTAATGATGAAGAAATATCCACCATTTCATGTTTTATTTTCTGTCAAAAAATCAGAAAAGTATCTCATAAACTTGCTTTGTGAAAAGCGTTTATAAAGACATACTCTTCATTATTTTCATATAAATAGCAACTTATTGAAAACTTTAAATGCGTTTTTCTCCCACTTTATGTTTTTTGAGTTATGCCAGTCTTGAAGTAAGTGAGCGAAATGTATTTTCAATGAAATTTTATATTTTGAAGTTTTAATAACCGTCTCATTACATAGTAGATAATGAATTTCGTAAACTTATACTATAATTTAAAGTGCAAAATTTCTTGAAATTTTTGAAACTCAATTAAAAGTTTCCGAACATCATTTAAATGAGCGTAAAATGACAGTTAATTTTTTTTTATAGCAATTTTTCTCTGTCACAAAATTGCCCTACTATATTCAGCAATGCACAAGCAGCTACACCATATGATTTCCAACTTACTTTAAACATTATTCTTTGCCTAACAGCCATTTCTCTACTTTTTGCTTTAAAAACTTTAGATTTTCATGTCATGTTCTCTGATAATCATTATGTTGACCAAAGCATAGCTGCAAAAAAACAGAAAAATGAAAATGCCCAAAATGGTGACTTTGCAAAATCAGTGATCCTGCAAGTCTGGCTGCAACATGTTTGCGCTTGCAGTAAATTTTAATAGGTATGTTAATTTTTGAAACGTAATTTGGTAAGCGGTTTTAAGAAAATATGCTAATAGCACAAGCAAAAAATTGTTAGAAAAAAATATGTGTCCCATGAAGGTAAAGAAATTACAAATAAAGAGAAGAGCCTGAAAATATGCAATACAAAATAATTTAAATTTTGTGCAAATCAAATGGTATATGCTTAGATTACACTGCATACTTTTATGCTGTGCAGCAGTTCATCATTTGTGGCTGTAGATAAACCGCATCTTTTAAGAAAAAAATCCGAATAACAATTAATTTATATAGAAAAAAATCCGAATAATCAAAATTTAAAAAAAAAATTCTCATATCTAGATAAAAGCACAAACCGTAGCGAAATTAACCCGACCACAAATTGTTATGACCTCCAGAAAAATACTTTGTTTGAGGTGAATGCGGTGCATAGAGGAATAATACAGGAGCAACACTGCTATATAGGTTACATTGTGACCACGATTTGTTGAAGTCGTCGTTGTTGCTGCTAGTATAGCAGTGTTAGTTTTTGTGCAATATTAGCTGCAAATTTGCAAACAAACTGAAACATCAGTTGCCCTTAAGCGGAAACGGAAGCATACTTTTAAGCTAATCGTATGCAAAACTTTCAATTTGAAAATATATGCACCATTTTGTAGATGACACATTATGAAATTTTATTGTATTTCTTTAAAAGTAAAATATGTTGATGAAAAATATTTGCTCAGTTTTTTAAAAATAAATTAATGAATCGACAGTTGAATCACGAACAAATTGTTTTTCCTCTGGATGTGGCTTATTCGTATTCACGCCATATTTCCAGGGAGAAAAAAAAAATGGAAATGAATTCAAGACCTCGTGAAAACATAGCAAGAAAAATTCAAACCACAAACAATTCAAAACTTGAAAAAAATTTTGGCCAACGTAAAAGCACAATAAACCTTCATCAATAATAAATAAGAATTAATCGAAAATATGACAAAATATTCGATAGACAAACAATCTAGTCCTCTCTCTTCCCCTAGCCTCGGCCTTCCACACTAGAGAACAGAAGAACCTTGTTTAGGTCAGGCGCGGATCTAGAATTTTTTTCCGGAGGGGGTCACAGGATAGAAAAAAATCAAAAATAACAAAAATAACGAGAATAACCAAATAAACAAAGCAAGCCGAATTTCTTCAATGAATAAAAACAAAGAGTGTTTCTGCCTCGGACTTCCTATACAGCGGAGGACATTGAAGAAGTTCATCTTGTAGCAGAAACGTACCAGAAGCTTCTGAATACTCCCCCATCGAACGTTATTGCAGAATTCAAGTTGTGGGTAGCTAAATGGAACCAAATTGTTGCAAACTGCGGTGAACTCCCGGTTCCTCTTGCCCTTGATGCGTGTGATGAAGTTGTTTATCCGGCTATTAATACACTGCTTTGGATTTTGGAGACGCTTCCTGTTTCTGGAGCCACTGCAGAAAGGAGTTTTTCAATTCTCCGTCGCCTCAAAACTTGGTTGAGATCAACTATGGCAGAAGACAGACTCACCGGGCTTGCATTGCTACATATCCATCGAGACATTGAATTGGACATCAATGCGATCATTAACAGATTTGCGAAACAAAATAGAAAATTGGATTTTGTGTTATAAATGAAGAGCTGAGATGCAAAACCCGCAAAGTCCATATTTTGCGTTTTTGAGAAAAACGAAAAAACTGTATTCCACTGAAGTTTAACTTTAGTAAAAAAGTAGATTGATCCATTGTAATAGTTGTCAAAAGTTATTAAAATTCTGATTTTTCATTACATTTTATGACATAATCTATAAGGACTATAGTAAAAAAACGTTTGGACTTGGCGCGTTTTGAAACAAAAACTGTGGACTTGGCGGGTTTTGAAACAAAAACTGTGAACTTGGCTGGTTTTGAAAGTGAAACCTCGGGACCTGCCGGATTTTGAAAAATAATAGCAAAAGGCTTCGAAATCATTTTTTTAAAAATGGCTTGGTTTAAATTAATTTCAAAACATTTGAATAAATGCAGATTGAAATTTTAATTACACAATATAATTTCCATTTTAAAATAACACAAAACTATTTGTATTTATGAAAGCCGCATCTTTTTTGATGAAAAATTGGACTTGGCGGGTTTTGATTTTCAGAAATGTGCACTTGGCGGGCTTTGATAAAAATAATTTATCAGAAATTTTTGCAATCAAAAGTTTGTGAAGGGAAACATTTTTTTTTTACAATTTGGAGTATGTAGGCTTGTAGACAAATATTTTTTCTGCCCCCTCCTACAATATCTCGCATTTTCATGTTTTAGGACTTGGCGGGTTTTGCATCTCAGCTCTTCAAATGATGCTTTTAGTTGGAACTTGTAAACAGATGATAGTATATCAAGTATAGCTACAATCCAAATATAGAAAAAATAATTAAAAAGTCAGTCTGGTTTAAGAAAATTAGTCAAATTTGTTGATTTAGTCATTTCTGGATTCCAATTTTTTCAGAGTGCAAAAAAATAAGTTAATTTTGGTCGTTTGGTTAGTTTCAGGTTTTTAAGTTTGCAAAAACTAGGTTTGTTCGTTTGTTTTTTTTTGTTTTTCGGTTTGCAAAATATTGTTTCAGCTTTATTTTTTGAAATGCGGGCTGTTTTGGGGGGGTCATGACCCCCGTGACCGCCCCCCCCCCCCCCTTGGATCCGCGCCTGGTTTAGGTCATCGATCAATCTTCATTGCATTTCTAATATAGCGAACTTTTTTGATTAGCTAACCAAATTTTTTTTTGAAAGGAGCCCGATTCCAGTTTCTATCCCCGGGCCCCGAAAAGTCTAAGGGTCGCGCTGAAGAGAACTTGCTGAATGATATGGAGTCTTATGTCAAAATAAGAATATATGGGACAGCATAAAACAACGAGCGAATTTTTGTTCAGGTCCTAAGTTCTTAACAGAATTATTTGAGATTAATAAAAGTTGCCTTATGATACCAGGATTGATGGTAATTGAAAAGCTTGTAAATTTAAAAAATTTCTTTGCAAATATTTCAGAATGCGACAGGTACGACAGGTGCGACAGGCATTGCAACAATATTTTTGATACTTACATTAAATTTTTTTTTTTTTGTTTTTTTGACTATTATTTGTAAGAGTTATACAATTTAATTAGGAAACCATTATAAGAAAAAACAAAATGAGACAATAAAATGAACGACAAGATAGTGGAATAACAAAATTTAAGAAAACCTAAAACTTGCAATTCCAATTTTTTTGCCACCCAACTTTTTGTTGATCCATCTCTTTGCTGTCCAACTCTTTGACTTCCAAATTTTTTGTTGTTATAATTTTCATTAAATTTTTTGACTTTTAATTTTTTCTTTACTAACAGTTTTTCGTCCACATTTTTGGCCGTATGGTTTGCTTACGTATAATTACTTGTCGTCCACCTATTTTGTTGTCCAACTTTTTGTGGTCAAAGTTTTTTGTTCCATCAATTTTGTTGTCACTAAATTTTTTGTGTGGCCTTCCTCATCAACTGGTTTAATAAAAAATTTTACGAAGAATTGTCTCAAACGGTTGGGGGCCGCCTTAAGTATGGTTCAAAATAAATTTTCAGCCTGTTGCTTATACTGGTAAATTACACTCGAACTTTCCGGCAAAAGCTAATATTTCGGTATATTGGCTAAAAAAAATTGCTTCAAAAAACAGTTTTCGACAAAAAGAACAGTTGCTCCGAAATTGGGCTAAGTAATTTCCGATTTATCTCATGGATAAATCTGATATTTCCTATAGAAAAGATTTTTCATAGAATTGTTTATTTATTTATTCATTAATTTGTAAAATTTCCATTTCGTTCTTAGATTTTATTCACATATAGTATGTATGTATATTAGACATGTTCAAAAAAAAATCATGTTCTAGAATACTTCAAGAACACTCGATTTTTGAAAATGTATTCATATTTGAGTATTTCCTCATTTAAAAAAATAAAAAAAAAAATAACTTATAGTTGCTACCAGAGCTGCAAATCTTTCATTTTTTGGAATGTGGCCAAAAAAATTGATGAAAATGATTTTTTTCTTATTTATAATATTTTTTTTTTATTAATTGAATTTTAATCGAATTTACTATACATATGTGCATATCCATCAGATTGGGCCTTTTAGCTGGCCTCGTTTTTTTTTTTTTTTTTTTTTGGAGTACATCTTCCAGCCATAGTTTTTCTTGAAGCTAAGGCTATCTTGAACTCATAATAAAGGTTGTTCAATTGAAATTCAGATATCTATTTTTTTTATTTAACTTTGTATGTAACTTTCCATGTTTTTTTTTTAACTTAAATGCAATTTTAACTATGTCTCCCTTTGAATTTTAATTGTTCCTCCTTGAATATTAAATAAAGATAGTCTAAACTTCAAGAAAAACCATGTTTGAAGAGTCTGCTCCAAAACAAAAAATAAAAAAAAAATCGAAGCGATGGTCGAGGTAAGATGACAATTTCGATTTTTTTTTTATTTTTTTTTTTTTTGGAGCAGACTCTTCAAACATGGTTTTTCTCGAAGTTAAGACTATCTTTAATTAATATTCAAGGAGGAACAATTAAAATTCATAGGGAGACATAGTTAAAATTGGATTTTAGTTAAAAACAACATGAAATGTTACATATAAAGTTAAATAAAAAAAATAGCTATCCGAATTTTAATTGAACAACCTTTAATATGAGTTCAAAACAGCCTTAGCTTCAAAAAAAACTATAGCTGAAAGATGTACTCAACAGTCTTTAGACTACAGCGTAAAAACCCAATAAATTGACAATTTTTAAAAAACACGAAAAGTTTTAAATATTTCTTACTTTAAATGCAAATTAAGAAAATAGGTATCTAAATTTTAATTGAACAACCTTTAATATGAGTTCAAGACAGCCTTAGCTTCAAAAAAAACTATGGCTGAAAGATGTACTCAACAGTCTTTAGACTACAGCGTAAAAACCCAATAAATTGACAATTTTTAAAAAACACGAAAAGTTTCATATATTTCTTACTTTAAATGCAAATTAAAAAAATAGCTATCTGAATTTCAATTGAACAACCTTTATTATGAGTTCAAGATAGCCTTAGCTTCAAGAAAAACTATGGCTGGAAGATGTACTCCAAAAAAAAAAAAAAAAAAAACGAGGCCAGCTGAAAGGATGGATATGCACATATGAATATGTGTATATATGTGGTAATAGCCGAAACATATGTCACCAATTACCAGGTTAAATTGTTCCATTTGTTATCTTTTTCATGTTTGTTCAAAAAGCATTAACCGAATTGTGAAATTTCACATGAATATCGGTTACTGCAATTGACTGTAAATTCGATTAAAGTTCAATTAATTAATAATATTCAGTCGACTAAAACAAATTAAAAATTTCTATAATATTTTTTTTCATAAGGAAGTATCAAAAAAAAACTTAACGCTATTTATTAAGCCTATACATTAGGAGAAAAACTGAGGTCTCTCCGCGAGTAGAGCTTTGGTGTTTCTTGTGTGAGAGCTCAAATCCTTTGTTTCTTTTACTGCATTCACCTTAGTACACGATAACTTGAAATAATCAATGCCATTCATTACATGAATTTACATTAAAAAAATTAATGAGAGAACATTTTTTTTTCATTTTTGGTCCAAAAATTATCAAAATTAAATTTTTTTAACATTTTTTTTAACTATTCATGCAGATAGTAATGCATGTTAGTAAGGGTAACTAATTATTGAAGCAAAATATTGTAATTATTTGCTTATAAAATATTTTGAAAATTTTTGGACAAAAAATCAAATTTTATTTTTTTTCCCCGTTTATTTTTTTAATGGAAATTCATGCACTGGCGTTGACAATTTCAAGTTATAGTGTATTAAGATGAATGCAGTAAAAACAACAAAGGATTTGAGCTGTTACACAAGAACACTAAAGTTATACTCGCGGAGAGACCTCAGTTTTTCTCCGTATGTATATGCTTAAAAATAGCTGCAAGTTTTTTTTCGCTACTTCCTTAGTGTACATAAGGAAAATCGAAAAAAATATTTTAAAAAAAATATTATAAATTAGAAAAAAATCAAATTTTCATCATTTTTTTGGCCAAATTCCAAAAAATGAAAATTTTGCAGCTCTAGTACTATAGCTATAGGATAATTTTTTTTTTCTTTTATTTTTTTAAATGAGGAAATACCCGAATATGAATAAATTTTGGAAAATCGAGAGTTCTTGAAGTATTCTAGAACATGACTTTTTTTCGAACATGTCTGATGTATATGTTAAATTTGCGCTTTCAAATATGCAACTCGAAGCTCAAAAACATGAGAGCAACTGTTCTATTAATATATATCAATTGTACAAATTTTAAACGTCTCATTATATTCCCAATCTTATCGCTTAAACAATATTTTTGCATTGAAATTTAAGTAGCATTCAAAATTTTGCAAATTCGAATATTTTTATCATAAATTTAAGCGTTACAAAGGGGGCATTCAATTTCAATGAAATGCCATATTTTTGCTATAATAAGCGATACGATATCTAAGTATAGAAGCATTCACATATTGGCACTTACATGTAAACGGTTGATAAGGTAACACTCATACAGGAAGGAAGGAAAGCAAAAACATTTATGCATGTATTAAGGAAACCACCCTAATAAAACGTAAGAGAAGCCTAAAAATATGCAACATACATACATGTGTCATAAACAACACAAATAAACACCGACACAAGAAACGAGAAAAAAATCGCAAAAGAGCAAGGAAAAAAGAACATATCCAATTATTGCGGCTCAGTGAACCTGAAAACAGCACCAAAATAACAAAAACAACAGAGAAATACAAGTACCTACGTCTAATACAATTTAATGAATGAAATATGCCTAAAATTATGCAGCTTACTTGCATAAAGAATTTTTCTTGTTTTTTCTTTTATTGGAGTAATACGCTTAACGACATTATTGATAAAAGGTGAAACTTGAATGAGAGTGACAGCTATTGGGAATGGTTTTTGGTTACAGGTAATATAAAGAACTAATACTGAAGAATGGTTTTAGAGACGCTTTGTTTTATTCAGTCTTATCAGCAGCTAATTTAATTGAAAGTACCCCAGCAGCATAACCGTAAGTTATCAAGACAAAAATCTTGCCTAAAAAGGAGTATTGTCTTTAAAATACTTGCTTCTGTAGCAAAATTTTGGTTTTAAAAGATCTTGTTAGATCAATATATCAAACTATAATAAATAGAGACACAAAAATGTATCTGTAATGGATTTTTTAAGATCATAATTGGATGACTATGAAGACATTAAGATGCATATTTCCTGTTTGTCTTTATACTGCATATAATAGAGTGCTTATGAAGACTTGAGATGGTGCCTCAATAGCGAAATATACAACGCTATAAAACGATTTCGATATAGTGTTGATATGGATACATATTCCAGACGTATTTTCTTTCTGTAACTAACACCGGAATCCTAACTTTTTTGTTATTAAATAAAACCGTCACACTCTGGAAAAAGAGATAAGACTTCTGACTTATTTGGACCAACTTCTCTAAAGCGATTGTTGGATTATGAAAAGATTTCGCAACATATTAGCTTCAGTAGTGTCAACACACCCTTACGAGTGAAATCGCATATTCAGAATCATAGTCCCTCCTCAAGATTTGATGGCAAGAGTCTATGTGTAGGATTGCTAAATATACCTCTGCAATGCCAGCTTGGAATGATAGAGGAATTAGCTATTAACTTATATATGGAACTTTCAGCCAATTTCACTATTTGAATGAATCCAATGATATTCCCTGATTGACTTCAATAAACCCTTTCAAATCACCTGGAGCTACACAAAATCTTTAAGATATCGTTAAGAAATATACTGCTGATTCCAAAATTATCCAGGATGTTTAAGTACTAAACAGAAACTGGAGGGAAACAAGTTTTTCGCTAGTTATTTTAAGTCTTTGAGTGATCGCTTTACTATATTTCACATTAAAACCTGATTTCACAAAATCAGTATCACGGAAAAGAAGAACTGATTAATGGAGATCTATGCGGAGCTTGTTCGGAGTATGAGGCAAAAAGAGATTTTAACTAAAAAGTCAAGAACAATCACCAAATTTATGAGGAATAGCATTAGTAAATTGAAATTACTGGATATCTGCCTTAAGGAATCACAGTTATACTAGCTCGCTCCTATGCTTGCGATCTGTGAGCACAATATTACACTGCTGTTAAGGATTTAGCTGCTGCCATCTTACCATTCGAACTTTTTACAAAACTAACCCGGTTTTGAAATTTATATATCACCAAAACTAACAGAATATTTTCACTTTTCCTGCAAAAGAGGATGTTGCATGATTTATTATACCTTTGCAAATCAAAATATTGCTGCATACTTAGTAGCGCAGACACACAAAATATAGTTTTCAGCGCTACTGTATAAAAAAAAAAACTGATATGTGACTGTTAAAGAGACAAACAGACAGACAGTCACAGTGACATATGCACAACGTCAGCATGAGTATGTAAAAGAAAAAAACAAAACTTGTGGCATCTATTTTACTAGCAGACAATTTCATATTTGATTTGATGAAAGTAGTCAAGAAAAGTGGCAGTGCAAAGCGCCCTTAACCTGGCTATGAAAAATGAAATTTACCATTTTCATTTTTCATTTTTTGTTTGCTTTTTTTACACATCGTCTAAATATTTGTCTACGTATTTTTTTCTTCTTTTGAATGTTCACTTGGCAGCAAAACTTCAATGACTTCCTTTAATAAAAAACTGCACAAACTTAATATAGGTACAAAGAAAAAAAAAAACTCCTTGTGGGGGAACTTTGACATTTTTGTTGTCGCTGAGGTTAAATTCAATTGTCATTGTATTGAGTTTTGTTGTGCTGTACTCTAATAATAATGTTGCATACTTTTGTGTGTATTTTTTGTCGGCTTAAGAGCGCATGTAATGCGGCTATTGAAGTGGCAGGATTCATTTGGTTGGTTTTTTTTTTCTTTTTGCTTTACGATATGCTTTTTGCCGCCAGCGATTTTGGGGATTTATTTGGGATTTAGTTGATGAAGTTTGGTCTTTGATGTCGAAGAAAGTAAGTATTTATATATTTTTTGTAGCGTTAATGGAGTATGAGTGAAAAACTCGTCGTAAAATTGGGAACGAAAGTAAATAATGTTTTACAGTAAAAGCTTAATATTCTACGCAAGGATAAATAACATAGATGACATAAAAAATAAGTCATTTTTTTTATTTAGTTAAATATAAAGGAAACTGAAATCAAATCAAATTTTTAGAAAGAATATTAAAATTTGAATATAATACTTATAACCTGAAAATACATAGTGCATCTTAGCTCTATAAAGTGACCCAAAAAACAAAAAAAAAAATAAAATTGGTTCACCAATGTTATGACAATGATTAAACAATTCTTTTTGGCAGAATAGTTTTTGAGCATGAGAATTAACATAAATTTTAAATTAAAGAGGCGCCAAAAGATGTGATCGATTTTTATGAACCACCCTTATGTGTATGTTCTTACAATAAAGTTTCCTAATTTATATCAATGAAATGCTACTTGTTTTAATTTTATAGCATCAACATTCAACATGAAAGAGCACAATTACGCAAGAAAGTGCGTACTTTATGCTAAACAAGGATATCAAGGACAAAAACAATTAAAATAAGCAATGAATATGCATTGAAATTTCGTCAATAACGATTAGCAAAATTATAAGTAAACTAATTACAAAATTTAATTACATACATACTTCCAAATGCAAACAAATGTCGAACGAATTAAAAGAGAATTTTTGAAAATAGGGTAGATTATGAAATGCTTAAAAACGCAATTGAATTTTAAATACATTTTGACTCTTACCATCAAAACATTACGATTTTATATGGCAGTTAAACAATTTTTGATCGCTTATTGCTATGTAATAAGGATGGGTTATGCTATGAATCTATGGACAAGTCGACGAAAGTTCAAAAACAACTATAACTTGATGAATATCGGAAAATATTAAAAGGTAGTAAAGCTTTTAATTCTGGTGTGGGAAAAACTAGATGTCCTTTTTTTTGTTCTTTTTTTTTTGAAATTCATTTCACAAGAATCGTCCGATTACCGGCTTTTTCAGAATTTTTTAATTCCTTGCAGTCTACCAGCTTTGGCGTGAAATTTCAGGCTTCGGGCAACAGTAAAGATGTTCACAGCTCAGTAATTAGCATACGTTCCAGATTAAATTGTTGTTTTCTTATGGTTTTGGGTGCACTGAACTTAAATCCATTTTTAGCCATATCGAATAAAAATTGTATTGAGTGCAATGGTTCCTTATTTGGACGCAGTATTCCTAATCGTATCGGAACTTTGAAGCACCTCATCCTAAGCTTTCCAACAAAATAAAAATGCCTCGGATGTTTGGTCAAACTAATGATTTCTAAATTATTTTAATGCACATAAGTTAAGTCTGGCTTGAGAATTCTTCAGCTATGTCAGGTTCTTAAGCCGTTCCATCCTCATCCTATTTCCAGTGGAAACAAATTAAGACATTCTATAGCAATTTTTTCACATCAAGGCACTTTTTATTTGCCAAACTAGAACGATAGAAAAATTTGACGAACTTGGCTTCAGCGCACTCAAAACCATAAAAAAAACTCAGTTTAATCTGGAAAGAATTTCTTATAATCCTGACGCGCTAGTAAAATTAGCAGCAAAAAAATGTGTAAGAAAGAGTAATTTTAATTTAGATCGCTAAAAGTTTGAGTTTTGTAGATCATGGAAAAAATATTTTTTTTTGTTATATCAGATTTTCTTTTTCATTTGAAAAATCTCTGAAATCATGGCTGATAACAATAACAAAAGTGGACCAAGCAGCTGGTACTTAAAGTCAATCGGAGAACACCGTGTCGTAGGTGTCGAATGAAACTTTGCATATTTTTACTTTTTATTCTGAATGGGCAACTTATAATCCTTACTCTATAAAATAGTGGTCAAGCAAGCATTGTCAATATTTTGAGTCTAAAATATATTTAATAAAATATTTTGTGCACTTTCTTTGCTAACTTTACACTAAATGTGTTGAAAAAGATGAAATGATAGTGTAAATTTAATTCAAACAAAATTCAAGAAACATTGATTAGCCATCCTAAGATAAATTTAATAAAATAAAGTTAATATAAATAAATTGCACGTGTGACAATGAAAAATTTGCATAAATGTAAACAACAAATTGTGCACACATGGGAATGATGTTGTAATCGAAAGAGAGAAAGAGAGATAGACTGAGACAAATGTCTTAACATTTGTGAAAATTGTAAATTTTGCATTAGTTTGTTATGCAAGACACGACAAATGTGCAATCAAATATACAGACACTTATGTAGTAACATATTTGTGCACCATACATATGCATATGTGTATGCAGCATTTGCATATAAGTGCATGTGTGTTGGTGGAAATAACTTAGTGTTTGTCTGAATTTTACTAATCAAATACGGTTCCTTCTATCACCATGTCACCATGCTGCAAAAAGTTGATGATGATTACGACATTTAAAACATTTGCATATCCTGTTACACCAGCACACACACACAGCATAGTGCTTTCTTTGTATATTTCTTGAATTTCAGCCCGAAGACTCTAATTAAAACCAATTTAAGACGCTCACACAATTTGCCACTAATTACTCTAAAATACCATTTGGTAGTCGGTGCCAACGAGTGCACGTACGAGCTTGGATTTCTTGAAGAAGATTAAGTACATGTAAGGATTTGAATCAAGTCTTATCAATGCTTCATCCATTTATGTGCTTGAAGAGATTTTAAGCAGCATTTAAGTGATAATTAATGCAGCGCTAAATATACTTTTTTTTTCATGTGACATAGATATGTGCAAAGCAATGAATATTTAAATTTTTGACAGCTTTAAGTGGGTAAAATTATCATAGAACATTTGAAAAAGTCCTATGGAAAGATGGAGGGAATACATACTAAATCATTATTCAAAGTTGATAGGCATGACACAGACATTTTCCCACACTGTTTTAAGATGCTTCTAGGCTTAGTTTTGCATGAGACAAAACAACCAGAATTAAGTTAAGGCAATAGTAAGATACACTTCTGAAGAAAGTGCCTTACTGAACATCTTAAGCCTTACATAGCCATAAACTTCCTGCAATTTTAGTCAAAACCAATCGACATTTACATTATTGCTTTCAATCTCGAGTGGGTCACATGACAGCAACAAATTTCTTCCATCTTTCCCATCCTGCGGCTAGATATTTCTGCTGTGCCCATATTTTCGTAAGTATCGCTGCTTCTGCTAAGACGGTTGATCTCCACGTTTCTCTTGGCTTTCAACTCGCGGTGCGCCTTGAATATTCCATTCTAAGAACTATTTTACGATGTTGTCGTTTGGTATTCTCAGTGTGTGAACACTATAGACCATTTACGCTGCTTTATCACGACATCCAACAGCTTTTGACTCGTTTGACGTAACAATATCTTGTTTGATATAATTTGCGACCAACGAAGTTTTAGGATGTATCACAGACAAAGATTAAAAAAAAAACTGTATTGTACTTGTAATATTTGACGAGACTTTCCAGGTTTCACGATGAAAGAAGAAGATTTGACTGAATTTCCAAGCTGGAGAAAGCACCCCAAAGCAGTGCGAGTTTTACTAATTCTGTTTTTAACATCTAAAACCGTACCGCCACAAAATGTTATAATACTTCCCAGGTAGTTAACCTATTCAACCTCCACATTCATCTGCAGTGATCTCATCTAATTCGCTGGTAATTCTTTCCACGAAACATATCATCTTCATAATCCAAATGACTTAGCCTTTCAATGGGTTAGTTTAAATGTGTTGAAGTAAGTCAATGCTTATTAGAATCTAGTTTGGAAAATTTAACTCCTAGACATGAACGTTGCTTTCAACAATGCCAATTATGTATATTCTTTTCGCCTTTTCTGATGGTTTTCGATACTTTTCAGCTTGACCGCTCATATATTTTTCAATACTTTTTCATACCTCACACGCAAAATATTTCACTTTACAGGCTAGGAAAAGTTAATATATTATTGATGAGCATTGCCCCTTGCGTCAACATAGATGAGTCCATCGGTCTGTGGGAATCACGATAATAGGAAAATGGAGCTGTATAATTCAACGCGCAACGTGTTTTTTTATCAACTGTTCCGCCCATACAAATCTGGACATAAAACTATATTTCGATATTTTAACAAAGGCGTGGTATCTCCTTCACGATATTTTATCCAATATTATCTTCTTTTCGATGTTGCTCAACTTCTTTGATGTTCTTCGATAGTTTTCAACTTTCGTCGACTTATTCGATACTTGCCGATTTGCCAACAGTCTTTCAATTTCAAAGGACGTAGTTTTTTCCATTCCATACTCTATCGAATTTTATCTTCTTTTTAAATGCTGCACAATTTCTTCGATGCTCTTCGATATTTTTCGACTTTCATCGACATGGAATAAATTTTTCGATACTTGTCGACTTACACTAGCCTTTTAATGTTTTTCGATTTATTTTGACTTCGATGCTTTATAGACGCATTCAATATTTTTGATACTTTATTTTCTGAATATGTTTTTATGACTGTGTTTCGATACTAGTGTATTTCACTGCTTAAGGTGACCATCTTACGCAAAAACATATATTTTGGATAAATTAATTCGAGCGAACAATATTTTTTCTCGGATGAAAAATCCTTTACGATGCTGCTCAACTTGGTATTAATAACATTTGCCTGACACATTATAAAGTTCTTAAATTTGTTTATAAAATCCTGACTTTTTTTCAACAAAAACCAATATATATTGACAACAAAAAAAAAATGTTCCTATAGCTTTAGCCTTACCCAAAATCTTAAACCAGGGTAAGACTATGAAATTTTGGTTTCAAAATTAAATTGAAAAAACTAAGCGTTTAAGCATTTTTGTTATATGACTTTAATCACTGGCAAATTCAAAAATCACTTGAGTTAACATTACTCGTATCACAATTTATCAGCACAGTGCAGTAAAATATCCATGAAGCATATGAAAAATAATAACTGACAACTATCAATTATTGCTGTCACTCTTCAAACTGTCATTGTATTGTCTAGACAAACCGCATATTTTCAGCATTCCATAAAAATTTCATCAAATCTTTAAGAAAAAAAAAAGAAAAAACCAAGTCCAGAGTTTGTAATACCATATGGATATGGCATGCAATGTCTCAAGATAAATGAAAAATTAATGCGATTTCACAAAAAAGGTAAATCAAAAAAGTTTAGCTTTGGTGCTCTGCACATAATTTCATCATCAATGCTGTTGTCAAGGACAACTGAGCAGGATAATGCTAAGAATTTGCATAGTAAAAAAAATTACAAAGGATAGCAATGGAATAGTAAAATAAAATGTTAGAAAAAATTGCAAAACAAATGTAAAGTTCATTGCTTTTTGACATTTGCGTTTGCGCTAGCAGAGGTTATTTCCCACAATTTTTACTTTAGCTCAAACGTTAAGCTGATTTATATGCCTGCCCATAAATATGTCTTCAAAATCATATTTCCAAGGTTCTATTTAAAGCAATAGAAATAGCAAAAGAAACATGAGAAAAAAGGAGGAGAGTTAAAGTAGCAATGCAGTTTTGGTACAACAATATATATGGGGTCATTCTATAAAACAATTAAGCCGCAATCGAAAGGAGAACTAAGACGGTATGTGAGTGTTTAGTTTTCTTGGTATACTAAGACTAAACTTTCACATACCGTCTTAGGGCTTATTGCAAAAAAAATAATGCCGTGAAGAGTTTAAGACGCGACTTATTCAGTCACACATCTTGTTACATGAAATTGAGATGAATTAAGACAGTAAAGGTATTACTATTGAAGCCTGGGATGCGACAGATATATAAGCTAATTGTGCGGTACTATTAATTTTGAACAAATTGAACATTATAGGTACCAGCGTTCACATTCAATTTTTTTTAATTAGAAATCAAATAGATTTAGTCTTTGTTCAATAGACTGATTACATAGATGATTCGAAGAAGTAAAATTTCTCTCTCGCGGTACTATATGAAGCAATTAAGCCAACCAGCTCTCGATGATTCTACTCCTTGTTAAAACTACTATGAAATTTATGACTTTGTGTTTATTTTGATTTATGTGTCTTTTCAATACGAAAGCATCCATACAATTGAAGCAACACTTGAAAAGAATGTTACTTGCAGAATACTTCATACAACTGGAGATTTACGAACATAGCTTAATAGTACAGCGCTCCGCAGAAGTGACGGTTGTTCATCACCGTAAACAAGGAATATGATAAATACAGAAGCCGATCCATACATAAAAATTTTTCGTAGGCTCCAACTAGACTGGGGCCCGGGACGGATCGCTCCCATGCTACGAAAGCGATTTTGCATACTAATAACTCAAAATATCTTGAAATCCCCCTAGATAGAATTTTAATTTTAAACCATATTTCTTTCCCATTCTAAGTCTGGATTTTGAAACAAAAATAACAGCAGTCACACGTGAAAATGCCCATATAAGTAAAGGCTCATATAAAGCCCAGCATGAAATTGAATGAAATAGCAACAACAACAAAAATGGGAATATGAAGGAATATGTTGTGCATGCGATGCCACTGTGATGCAGCACGAAATGCAATTTAAATAACAATGCGATTTTTCATTCCTTTGGCAGAAAAAAAGGGATATTTCACAGCAAGTAAGCATTTTCCATGGCGTTGGCGGCTGTTGCTTCTGCAGCAGCAGCTGCTGCACAGTGTGTGTGTGCTGTTTCTTGTTTCCTTTGAAATACGCTATGTTTTCAAGGATATGTTGTTGAAAAATAGCTGCATAAAAATTGCTAGCATTTTCTTTTTTATCCTACACTATTCTTGAGTATGAGTAACATTTCCATTTTATTGTCCTTTTCGTTTACTAGTTGAGTAGCAGATATATTTATGTGTCATACATTTTGCATTGTGTTGTTTATCTAACACTGTCCACTTTTGAGTGGTAAGATAAAACTAAACTTGCAGTGTAGTGTACTTAGCAAAGGACTGGAGCTACAATATATAGAAATGATATTTATCTATTAAGTAGCTAATAATACCAAGTCATTAAAAATTTTCTTGCAGATCAGCAGAAAAACACATTTTGAAACAATATTGGAATAAGTTAATATCAGCAGAATTATCAATCAAGTTCTAAGCAAATTGTTGCATTCTTAGAAAAGGGAAAAAACAATAGTTTCATGTTTGATTCAACCATAAACGCCGTAAAAGGTTAAATTTTTGATTTAGATTCAAAAAGATGATTCTTTGATTGATTAAAATTGATTCCCTATATGATTCAAAGTGACCAAGTGTTTAATGTTTAGTAAAAAAGAGTTATTTCAAACACTTTGCAACTTCAAAATGCAATTTCCAATGTTATTTTCAATACTTTTCGAATTCAAAATGAATTTAAAATTGCTTGTGTTAAAATAAACAGAAAAAAGTTTATATTTACAATTTTCAACTTAGAAATTTTTGGCTTTAAGTCAAGAGTATCACTTTCAAATAAATGGTACATGATTAAGTCTTTTTTTTAAAAAAAAAAAAAAAACTTGGGAAACGCTTTGGCGTTCACTTCAAGACTATATAACTCTTTTTTTCAAAAAATGTCTCCATTGTAACATACGGACACTATTGGTACGCCGGCTAAAATATTTTGCGTTGCCTCAGCTACTTTTGCCTTTGTTAAGACATAATATCCTTCGAAATAAATGATCATACCTATGTTCTCATATTTCAGAAAAACTGGGTGGCCATTTTTAACTAAAATATTCTGCTTAGCTTCAGCAACTTTCGGCCTTGTCAAAATATCCCTCGATATGAATACTTGTATCTGTAGGAATGTTTTCTCATTTTCATATTTCCGAAAAACTAATTTTTTTTTTAGGTATGACCACCTTTTATGAGCATATGGTCAATAGAGTGATCGAGGTTTCGATTTTTATGTTGCTTATATGAAAAGTAGTTAGTGTTATGTTAAAAAATAAGGCACTGAAAATTTTATTAAAAATTTTGATATTTAGAGGTCGCTAATGTCCGATTTATGAATAAATTTCATTCATTTTATTTGCGATTGATTATAACTCTTCCCAAAAGATAATTCCGCATGAGATACGGGCTGTTGGCATTGATTCATATATTTTCGGGTCTGCTGAATACGATAGTTATAGTTTTTTTGCTACACAGTGGCTGGGTATCTTGGTAGCATCGAAAAACTCCCAGAAAACAGCGAAAAAACAGCGAAAATTTTAGTTCAAGCGAGGTAAACTTGAGGAATAAATTTTTTTCTTGATCTTATATTCCCTAGAATTGTTGTCCAAAAACAGACGAAAAAATTCTGGCTAGTCCCGATGTTCCAGTATTTTTTATCAGAAGACCAGTGTAATGGAAAAATGAAAAACCTTCGAAAACAGGCCAAAATTCAATCTTAAATGAAGTAAATTCGGGTAATATATCTTTTAAAAATAGTTTTCCGAAGTAATTTTTTGCGCTAAATCCGAATTTGGCCTCAAAATCGACCAATTACATCAGAAATATTTAAGGTTAATTTCCTAAAAATGAGATTTTTTGTCTACTTTTAAGGCCATGTATAGGAGAAATTTGTTAAGCTTATTTTTAATAAAGGCATCAGTTAGACCCGTTCCTCCCCTTTAAAATAAGCTTTTAAATGGTTTTATGTGATGTTTCCCCGCAAAGTTACAGCCATTTGAAAAAGACATGAATTTGATCCCCTACGACCAAACAATATTAATCAACTGGTTACAAATTTATTTCATCTTGGTCGTAGGGGATTAAATTCATGACACTTGCGACGAAACATCACAGATAACCATTTAAAAGCTCATTTTAAAGAGTAAGAACGGTATGAAATAATGGTATTATTAAAATTAAGCTAAGCAAATTTTTTTGAATCCTATACATGTCCTCGAAAGTAGACAAAAACCCTCATTTTAAGATACTTAACCTCAAATATTTCAGAATTCTGATGTGATGGGTCAATTTTGAGGCCAATTTCGGATTCAGCGTAAAAAGTATATATATACTTATTACCCGAATTTACTTCATTTAGGGGCAGGTCCAGTCAGAATTTGAACGTACCAATTTTTTTCTTTTTTGCATTTTCTTAAAGTATAATATCTTAAAAATATATCCTGGTAATTTGGAGTCAATCCGACAATTACTTTTAAAGTTATTCGGCAATAGCCAAAGTGCTCTCTCTCTCTCTCTCAATCATGTGAGTGTAAAACTTTAAATGCATTTTTCTCAAAACTATGTTTTCGGAACTGATGACCACTGTAACTCGAAAACCGCTCGATAAATTTCAACGAAATTTTCACAGATCTAGAAAAACATAAAAACCTAGTGTCTGATTGAAGGATTTTTTTTTTTAACTATCGATTTTTTATGAAAAATTAATTGTTGGTATTTTCCCGAAAATCTGAATTTAAATTTCCTGAGGCCGCTATTTTGTTGATTTAAAAAAAAAAACCTTCGATCAGGCACTAAATTATTTATTCAATTAACAAATTTTTCTTATCCGATTGATTTTAGATGATTTGCCAAGAATTTGTGATGGTCACCGTAGGGCAGTCTGTACGGGACAGGGTCCAACACAGCCAGCTATAACTTTTTTTATACTTAATTTTTTTTTTTTAACTTTCGTCAATTCAAGTTGAAACATAATGTGATGATGCCATATTATCACTTTTACTAAATAAATTAAATTAATACCAAAAAAAAATTATTGAAAATGCTCCATTACTCACGCCTGTGACTAGACCTGCCCCCTTAAGGTTGAATTTTGGGCTGTTTTCGAAGGTTTTTTCATTTTTCTATTACTCTAGTCTTCTGATAAAAAATATTGGAACAAAGAGACTAGTCAGAATTTCTTCGTCTGTTTTCGGACTACAATGCTAAAGAATATTAGACCAAAAAAAAGAATTTTTCCTCGAGTTACCTCCCTTAAACCAAAATTTGCGCTTTTTTCTGGGGGTTTTTCGATGCTACCAATATACCCAGCCACTGTATGGCAAAGCAACTATCACTATCGTGTTCAGCAGACCCGAAAATAAAAGAATCAATAACAACAGCCAGTATCTCAAGCGGAATTATCTTTTGGGAAGAGTTATAATCACTCGTAAATAAAATGAATAAAATTAATTCATAAATCGGACATTAGCCACCTCTAAATATCAATATTTCTTACTAAAATTTTCATTGTTTTATATACATAACACTAACTTCTTTTCATATAAGCAACATCAAAATCGAAAACTCGATTTTTTTTGGTCACTCTAATGGTCATAGGTTTTTGCTATATATGATTTTATTTCGATTACATGTGAATTTTTGGTATGCTAGAAATACCAATCATGCAAATTTTTTCAAACTATCTATGGGCTGGGTTTGAAAAGTTGGCATGGCTGATACCACATAGTCAAAATTTGGACAACTCATTGAGCTAAAATTTGGATTGGACTGTTGACTTCCTTGAAAAAAAAAGTGGGTAGGACACGTTCCTTACAAAATAAGCTTTTAACTCCAATTTTTTCAACCGTGCGAAGATGAAGCGGACGAAGCATGTCATAAATAAATGTAAAACAAAACAACAACCTTGCTTTTTAAAACTAAAATCGTAAAAGTAGTGAACATATTTTGTTGCTCAGCTTATCCAAATAAAGCCATCTCTATCAAATATGAAAATCACATTATAAGGTTATGGTAAAAAATCAACGTGGTTTTTTCGACTTTTTTTCAGGTTAAATGTCTAAGGGAATATAAAAAATGCGATTTAATTGTAATCCAACTATTTAAGTGTTAAAAAAAGAATTTTTCCTAAGCCATTTTTACGCTACAAGGGTCTGCGGCCGTTATTTTTATCTAATAGAAAAAAAACGTCTTAGTCTAAGCCAATTTTTCGCAGGGGTCAGCGGCACGCACTGTAACAGCAGTTATCTTAATCTTAAACAAAAAAACGTCTTAATCTAAATAAGTATGCCTAGATCAGTGGCGCATACAAGGGGGGAGGGCTATGGGGGCTGAAACCCCCCCCCTGAGAGCGAAAAAAAAAATATTTTTATTCAAGAACGTTCATGGAGGATCGAACAAATCAAAGCAGTTCAGGCTTTGACATCTGGAAACCAACTCTTAGCATTTTACACTCATTGTTTTCAGACAGTATCTGAATTTGTGTGCAGGAAAATCATGTGATATTTCTGAAATTCGTAACATGCTAGGCACAGTTTCATCAGTGTCAAACTTCTTCTCGAATTCATCTAAAAGAGTAGAACTATTGTAAATGTTCCTATATTGTCGCTCAGTCGCAAACTACAAGATCCGACACTACAAATCTCTTCAGCCTGTACTCATGTCAAGCAAATTATTAACCTGTTTTCAGAAATGCGAAAAAATTAAACGTTATTTGATGATATTTTTAATGAAGTATCTTCAATCGCTGTTGAGTTAGACACTTAATTGATTCTTTCCCGCTCGTAAACAAATAAATAATAAAAAGTAAAATATACCCAACACTGAGTTTATAGTAACTTTGTCATCCCGTTTGTAACGCATAGATGCTCTTTAAGGAAAAAATACGACTTTATGAAACATTTTAGCCTTCATCATTTATTTTCAGTTCACTTCAAAAAAACTTGATTTCCGAAATGTAAGTCCTCTTGTTTTTTTTTTAATTCCCATAAAAACTTTGATAAATATAAGAATTTTCGAAACCGGTCCGATCGTGGAGAAGCTAAGTTCAAAATTTTTTTTTTCGAATTCCGTGTTCCGACGTAATTTGACCAGCAAATATTCTTATATTTACATATCTATTTAGTTATCATTGAAACTATTGCTGCGATTTTAATGAAACTTGGTGATTCATCATACTAAAATTTGGCTTAAGAGGTTAGTTTATGGAAAGCTATTTCTGGATTCAAATCAGACTGGGTTGTACCAGTAGGTGTGTCGCCGCCCTAAATTTTAAGACTAATATACAAGCCATTGTGCTAAAAATTGGTATGCGAATGTCGATCACAAATAAAATTAATTTCATATCCAAAAGTAGGCGGAATTGAAGAAGTGGGTGAAGAATATTTCGACAATTTAATTTCTATTCGATATTTTCAACATTTTCCATATTATTTTAACTTTTTCCAAGCTTTTAACTTTTTCCAATACATAAATACATATATTCCATAAGTATTTTTTCGTCTTTTTCAACCTCTTTCAACTTTATTCGTCATTTTCTTTATTGATTCAACTTTTTCATAGATTTTGATTTGTTTCAACATTTTTCAACTTCAGCAATTTTTTGAGAGTTTTTCAACCGCTTTCAATATTTTTCATCATTTACCATATTTTTTCGACATTTTAAATTTTTTTTCAATTTTTCAACATTTTTCAGCATTTTCTTTATTTTTTCCACTTTTTCAATTTCCTCAAACAGTCTTTTGCAACTGTTTCAAACTTTTTCAATCTTTTTACATTTTTTCTCGACTTATTCAAGCTCTTCGTCAAGCTTCGTCTTTTTAACATTTATTTAAAAAGTATGTGAGTTTCGGCATGGCCGAATATTGCTAGTTTGAATTTATTTTTATTTCACATTTCTTTCTCAAATGTTTCAGAGCCGCAATGTTCTATACTTATTTGGATCATAAAATTTAAGAATTAAAATAAAAATTCCAAAGTACATTTTTGAGCATTTTACCCTTAGAACGTTTTATACCGGTAATCACTCGATGAGGCATGTTGACAAAATCATAGGGGCTGCCCTCACTTACGAAAGTGATTTAAATAGCAGTGAGGTTGAGTGCTTATCCGAAATTAAATTGTGTCATCAGCATTGTTGTAAAACCGATTTCAAAGATACTTTGAATTCAATGAAAGTATTGCCCATTACACTAGCTTACAATTTTGGGCCTCATATTGAGATATGGTTTCTCATAGAAGTTTTCCTATGTATTTTGGGGCGTAGATTCCAAAAATTAAAACCATTTTTTTTTTTAAGAATCGTTAAGAAAAAACTTTTTTTCTGCAGTTTTTTCATTTATTTGATCATATTTCTATCAATTTTTTTTCGACCTAAATCGGTTGCACACTATTCAAAAATTAATTTTATCTTCTGTCGAACGGTATGCTGTTCAAAAGAATAGGATAGGATTTGCTGGAGTTACAAGCGGTCATATTTCAAAAAGAGTGACTTTTTTGGTCTTTTCAAAAAAGTTAAAACTTTTGTTTTTTATATTTTTAATATTCAGGATGAAAATCTATTTTTTAACAAATATTTTAAGTATATATATGCTCAAATCTGATACTAAATGTTAAAGTTGATCAAAAATTATCCAACAGACTTGGACATATGGGAATGCATGAAAATATGGAAATTACCCTTTTTCATTGATTTTTGATTGACTTTAACTTTTTTGTGTCCGATTTGAGCAAATATATATTTAAAATACATATTTGTTAAAAAGTAGATTTAGAAAGGTTTTTGGATTTAAATGGAGCAATTGAAATTATGTGACTTTTTTGAAAAGACCAAAAAAGTCACTCTGACCGCTTGTAACTCCATCAAATCCTATCCTTATCTCAGGAACAGCAAACCGATAGACAGAATATAAAATTAATTTTTGAATAGTGTGCAACTGATTTAGGTCGAAAAAAAAAAATCATAGAAATCTGACCAAATGTATGAAAAAAGTGCAGAAAAAAGAGTACTTTTGGGGATATCTCGAAAACGATTCTTAAGAAAAAAAAAATGGTTGTCATTTTTGGAATCTACGCCCTAAAATACATAGAAAAAAATATATGAGAAATCAGACCTTTTTTTTGTAAAAGGTGTTATCAAAACCAAAAAAAAAAACAAATGGAATCGTTCTTCCAATGCAATACAATTCTACTGCAAGTATTTGCCACAATTCCTGCAGAAAAAAGTTTTTCTGTGTTAAAATGATTGAAATTTTGTATTGTATTTAAGGTCTACAATGACAGAAGATTGCTTGAATGGATTAGCTCTAGAAAATATTCATAAACAAATCTATATCAGCTCAGCTGAAATTGTTGAACTATTTTTCCAGAAAAAACCTCGCCGTCTTGAAACCCTTGACTGGACTTCTGATTAGATTGTTGTAATATGTCAAAAAATATAAATATTGCTCGTTGAAAAATTTAATCAATGTGTGTTTTCATTCAATAAAAATGTTAGCCCCCCCCCCTGAAGGAAATCCTGGACCCGCCACTGGCCTAGATCGATAGAATATCGTACGGAATTAAAAAAATTTTAAACTTTGTGGAAATGACAATCATTTGACAAAAAGGTTGAATTTTGACCTTACGTAAACATCGCAAAACGAGCAAGCATTTTATCATTTCTCTTTTGTGCGTAACAAAATATTTGATATTTGCACTTTGCCAATCACTGCTCTAATGTAATTGAGCAATAATTAAATTTATAAATTTTGCAAAAGTTTTTTGATAAGAATGTCACAGAGAGCAATCATTAAATTGATGACATACATATGTATATGCAGTTGATTCAAATCAATAACAAAATTAGTTTTCCGCGAGTCGTTGTATCAATTAAACGTTCCAAGAGTTCTAACGAAAAATAATGAAACTTTCACAAAAACCATTAATATTGACGATAGTCTTTCTATACAGTTTGAGCACAATCATAGGAGTGCCTACAAAATTGAATAGTGGCTTATACTCTAATGAGCAAATTTGTGAACATGATGTTGATGCACAACAAATGCAAACTATCGAAAGTTATATGGATATAACTGTTGATCCTTGCGAAGACTTTTATACCTATGCCTGCGGTAATTGGAAACAGACAACAAACTATACATCAGCATATGCACAACTAGATGAAAACTACAAGCAAATTTTGGTAGATATTTTTGAAAACTTACGACCACGAGAAAATGAAGCAACGCACAAACCAAAACAACATACCAATTTCAATGCAGCCTATGAGAAAGCATTGCATTACTATAAAAGTTGCCGAGAATTGAGCGCATACGAGTTGGTGAAATTTCTACCACAGACAACTGAACCATTTGTATGGTGGAAACTTTTAGCACAACTGCAGCGTTATGATTTGCAGGAAGTTATGCTAAATATTAGATTAGTACAGCATGAGGATGAGCATAAAAAGTTTTTTATTTTTCTGAGTGAACATAGTCAAGAGCGGAAGCTTAATTTAACCGAAAGTGTTTTAAAATCTTTAGAAAATTATGCTGGATTAGAGAGGAAATTACTTAAAACAAAATTGCAGTCATACGAAGAAAAACTATTTAAAATACTTGAAGAAATATCAGAAGACGCAGATGGAGCAGAAAATGATATAGCAGTGCAAGTCGTTGATAGTAGCGAAAATGCAACAGCGACTAAAGACATCAAACAGTGTGGAGGTAATAGACAGTATAACAAAGTAGAATCAGAAGTTAGCAACAAGCAGCAGGGAGAAACTATTAAAAGTACAAACACAGCTGCTGCTACTGATGACAGTTCAGAAGACATATCCTTCAGTGACTTACAGCTTCAATTGCCAGACATCAACTGGACGGTTTACTACGATATATTGCTGCATAATAGCATAAAATTAACAAATGATAGTATTTTTACTATAAATAATGTCAAGGGACTGCAAAAGCTTATTGATTTCTTCAGTAAAAGTGAAGCGCAAGATTTTTCGCTCTATCTTCTAACGCATTTTCTAATGCAACTCGAAGCAGAATTACCGCTCGAAAATACCGCTAAGGCATGCACACAACTATTAAGAGATTACATGCAGCTTATTGTCAATCAACTCTATGAAGATCACTACTATGGTGTCATACGCGCTGAAAGCGATATCATTATAAACAATGTATTTCAGCGTCTTAAATCAAAACTCCATGTTATGCTCGAAGAAAGCCCTATCAACCTTAATAAAAGTCAGCTTAAATATTTGCAGCGTAAGAATCATAATATTCAAATAAATATTGGCAATATGCCCGCTAACATAAGCTTAGATTTTCTGATTGACTACTATGCGCTGGCCGATATAACGAACCATACAAATTTCTATCAAAATCATCTGGCATTGCTGTATAACAGACTGCAAACGAAGTATCGCATACTCAAGGCATATCAATTTAGCGCTACAAATGTGTATGAATCTTTTGATGCTGCAACTGGCTGGGATTCTACAGCTAGTCCATATTATTTATTTGCTCGTAATAAAATCATAATACCTTTTGCTTATTTACAGCTACCTTTTTATCAGCATGAATTCCATAATTTTCTTCAGTACAGCAAGCTAGGTTGGGTTTTGGCTCACGAGACTATGCATGGTTTTGATAATAATGGTTTATGGTATGATGCTGACAGTTGTTTTAATAATTTTGGCAATACCATTATGGATAAGCAAGAGTTCCGCAGTGGTATCGCATGTTTCAAACGGCAGCAAACAGCAAGCATTAGCGAGCGCATTGCTGACGTTTCAGGCTTACATTTGCTGTTGAGCGCATACTCTACTGATATGCAAACTCTGACGTTATCTAAGCGTAAATTGTTTTTTATTAATCTAGCACAATATTTCTGCAATAAGAATGCAACAGTAGAGTCAAATTTGAAGAAGTTATCACACGATCAGTCAAATGTAAGAGTTAAGTACATGTTGTCAAACACACCAGTGTTTGCACAAACATTCAATTGCAGCGCAAAATCGGAACAGATTTGTAGATTATGGTAGTTAATGTTATTTCTTTATCTAACATTATTTATCAAATTAAAACAATATAAACTTAGAACTTTAAGAAACGTAACTACTTATTAATGTATTCAAGCTCATAAAATCCTTAGTTGTAAAACTTATCATATATTTCTAGTTTTGAAATACAATTTTGTAGTGGAATCAAGTTCTAGCCTTGGTAGCAGCCAATTGGCTAACAAGTGAGTCTTAATTGCAAACTATGCTTACATGTAAAGCGTGCTTTAATAAGATTTTCTTTTGAATAAAACACAGAAGAATTTCTTAAAAACATATTTCTTTCATTACGTTGTGATTTTTACTATATAGTATTTATGTTTGACTAACAGCTCATTTCGGCTTCGCACGGGTAGTGATGGTTAAGTTAAAAACTGTTGCCGTATAAGATATTATCTTCGAAGGGAGATATCATCCTGGATTGTCTAGAGGATGGAGAAAATGGTACATTTACTCCCAAGCTTGTACTTTTTTGGAGGCTCATAATATTTATAGACATTCATTTTTTGTTGCCTTATTTTTCCACGGAGCAATTATTTTATCAAAAAGTGTAGCTTGGATCTATTTTCAGAAATTTGTACAGCCATTTGAAAAGTTGGGAATCCTCGCATATTTTTTGGAATATGTTAAATAATTCTGCTCTGCAGTTTTTGAGCCATGAGATATTTTATTAGATTTTTAATAAAAATCTGAAATGTTTTCATTTATTTATTTTTAACCTGTATATAAAACATTTTTGTGTTGTAAGGCCTTGGAGATGTCACACCAATTTTTTGTCTAATTCTTATTTGTATCTTCATATTGGATAAGTATTTCAATACCAAGTTTAACAAATTTGCTTCAAAAGTCTTCTTTTCATAACGTTTGAACCTTTTTGCTTGTATGAGAGGTTGTGTGTTTACTTATCCCACGACTCTCACCCTTTGGCCTTTCCTTGCCTACAGCACCAAACGTCCCCTTACTTATTTGGGTAATATTTGCTTGAAGACTTTTCCGAGCAAAGCGTTTGTTTCAAATTGTTCAATAGGAAAGATGACACACCTTTTTATTAAGTCCCGCCAACATTTTCTTACTTTCTTGCCAGCTTCATCAAATATTCCCATTCCAATTTCGGTAAAATTTGCTTGAACGTTTCACTTTGTATACAGAACCACAATAACTTAAATGGAATGTTCCACGCCCTACTATCATACCATATCCACATTTGATTTGGTGCTTGCTTGTGACTGAAAATTTTCCAAAAGCAGTTCTAGCAAATTTCAACGATTTCGTTCAGTACTCCCTTTGTAGGCGCGCCTACATTTTATGTAGTGCTTACAAACAAAAGTTTCCAACACTACGTTTGGTAAAATTAGCTTGAAAGTTTTTCTTCTCATTTACGTTTGTAACGCATAAAAAAGGACGTACAAGATACGGAAAGACATATGTATATGTGCGCATCCACTGAGAGCGAGCCACTTGACGTGTGCTTCACTTTTTTTTACAAAACGCCATGTGTTCAACTTGATCGTAATTTCAGGGAAGTATATTGCTAGAAAATAATAAAAAACATGTTAAGGTGTTATCTTCGGCCAGGCCGAAACTCACATACCCTACACTGCACTAAGAGTCCCTTTTAAATAAATGTTAGAAAATGTTGAAGAGGTTGAATAAGTCGAAAAAAATGTGAAATGTAAAAAAGGTTGAAAAATGTTGAAACAGTTGTAAAAGAATGAAAAAGTCGAAAAAATATGGAAACAATTTAAGAAAGTTGAAAGAAATTCAAAATGGCGAAAAAATATGAAAATGTTCAAAAAAGTTAAAAGAGGTTAATAAATGATGAAACAATTCAAAATCACTGAAAAAGTCTTAAAAATAAATAAAATGATGAAAAATGAAAGAGGTAGAAAAAGTCAAAGATATATATACATATGTGATATATGGAAAAAATTAAAAGATTGATAAAGTCAAAAGAATATGGAAAATATTGAGACAAATCGAATAAAAACTAAGAAATTTAAATGTGCCACGCCCACTTCTCCAATTCCGCCTAGTTTTGGTTTGCTAAATTATATTCGTCGTTGACATCCACATACCAAATCTTAGCCCAATAGGTTGCATAGCTCGTGATATATGCCGTAATTACTCTTAAAATTTAGTGCAGTAACAACCACTGGTGAATATGGTCCAATTTTCATCCAGAAATAGCTTTCCATAAGCTACACTCTTTCACCAAATTTTAATATGATTGATCACATATTTCGAAAGATATGCCACTTAAGGTATCTTACTTGTATAGGGAGTGCCACGCCCACTGTTGCTATTTCGCCCACATCTGATTTCATTAAATTTCATACCAATTGTTGCAATAGTTCAATTAATATAGCGATTACAACTTCATTTTGATTTCATTTCAAATTACTCTCATAGTATACTATATATAACAAAAAACGTTTTTTGCTTGTATGTGAGGTGCCACGCCCATATGCTCCATTGCGCCAAACTTTTGCAAAACATACATCCTAGAAAATATATCTGCCTTATTAAATTTCATAGCGATTTCGTTGTTAGTGCTCTTAATATAACGTTTATATCATCATCTCCAAAATTTTTATGAAAATCGTTTGTGCCAATTTTGAGATAAGCGGAATCAAAATTTTTAACTATTGGAAAGTTCCACACCCACTTTTTCGATTCTACCCACTTTTATCACAATTCAAAATATTTTTGAAATGAATCCATTAACCAAATTTCATCACAATATTTTGCACGGCTTATATGGTGGTATAAGGGTTAAAATTTGAATTTGAAACCTAGCCTTTTCCTAATCTTGTTCACATGTGTACGAAATCACCATGTTTGATCAAAATCGCTGTAACTTTTTTCAAAATTGGCCTGGGTAAATACACAAAGAGTATGGGTGGTAAACGTGTCCTATTCCGCCAATTTTCAATAGCAAGATGCCTGCAAGAAGGTGTGACCTGAGTGTGCTAATTTTATTCAATTAGCTTTCTTGGTTTTCCCGTAATTCTGATTTCAACAAACAGACATCCCTAAATCAACTCAAGTGGTGACGCTGATCAAGAATATATATACTTTTCCATACCTGCTACGCCCCTTTTAAGTGTTACAAACGGAATGACAAAGTGAATATACCCTCGGTGCAGGGTATAACAACGAATCGACAGTTTTTGAAATACTCGTTGCTATGGTGCTATCAGGTTTTGCTCAAAACACTTTTTTTGTAGTGAAAAATAAGTATAAAGTTAGGGACGGGATGAATTTCCTGCCCCGTGTTTCATTTACCCTAGCGATGTTTCTGTTACACCTCATAGTAGTGTTACAATACTGGTATGGAAACACAGATACATATGTATGTATTTCGTGTGTTTTTCTGTACACATATTGATGATAAAATCAAAATTTTTTTTGGGACAATAATGAAACTTTGCATAAGTTCAAAGCAACGCTTACGGTATTTCGATTTTTACAGTTTTTTGAGCTTTCTTAAAGCTCGATTTCTGCGTATTTATCTGCATTATTTTTTCGATGACGAAAGGTCAAAACCAATTAATTTTAACTGTTCAACCAGAAAAATATAAAACAAAAATTTAATCATTACAGCATAGAAAATGTTAATATCAATTGTAGTTAGAGGATTATAGTTAAGGAAACAACATCAAAACGAAGTTCAAAGCAGACCTTGACACTTTTATACTTTTATTCAAAAAGTTTTCAAAATAAAAGTTTCTTAAAACTTTTTTGTTATAAAAGTTTTAATAAACTTTCTTCAAAAACTTTTATTGAATAAAAGTTTTTCCAAAAAACTTTTTCAAAAAATTTTTACATAAAAGTTTTTCTGAAAAACTTTATTAATAAAAGTTTTTTTTAAAAAGAGTTTTTTTTACTTTTATTTTTCAAAAGGCGAAAATAAAAGTTTTTTTTTGTATGAAAAAACGAGGAAAATCATAAAATAATATCTTGGATCACTAAGCAAAAAATTTCAAAGGAAAACACTTAGGATTATTGATAATAAAATCCAAATGAAAATACTTAACATTTTTCTGAAAAGAAAAAAATTTATGATAATTATGCACTTATATTTTTAAAAAAATTGTGCTCACCGCATCAATGAGAAAAGGCCGAAAATGGTTTTTGGGAGTAACAGGGGAAGTTCCCGACCCACCAAAGGAGGTGTTTTAGACCCATTTCTTGAAAAAATTTTTATTGCCGAAAATAGATTTTGAAGGTGACAAATGAGGTCCCCGACTCTCCTAAAAGGGTTTTTTGGACCCATTTTTCAAAAAAATTTTTACTGCACGAATCGATGGGAAAATGTCGAAAACGGATTTTGAAGGTGACAAGTGAGGTCCACGACCCTCCTAAAAGGGTTTTTTGGACCCATTTTTTGAAAATAATTTTATTGCACGAATCGATGGGAAATGGCCGAAAATGGATTTTGAAGGTGACAGGAGAGGTCCCCGACCTGTTTTGGACCCATTTTATGCAAACAAGTTTCAGCCGAAAATCGATTTTTTGAGGCAATAAAATATATCAAAAGCATATTAGGTATTCACCAAAGGAAATATTGCTTTTCGAATATTTAATTTTTCGAAGGCACCGTTTACTGTGCTGCATCCTTTTTTCAAAATTTATTTTGAGCGTATTGCTTTTTGTTTGGGTAAGCTAAAATCCTAATGAAGTGTCCCTTTAGAATCAATTTTCATATCAACAAAAAAATTTAAGGAATTTGCGTAACGGAACGGGTAATAAAAAGTTTCATAAATGAAGGAGGCATTAAATTGTTTTCCGGTTCGGAGACTACCCCCTCACTTCCAAAATACATTTTCGGCCTTTTCCCATTGATTCGTGCAATAAAATTTATTTCGAAAAATAAGTTCAAAAAATCCTTTAAGGAGGGTCGGGGACCTCACTTGTGACCTTCAAATTTCATTTTCGGCCTTTGTCCATCGATTCGTGCAATAAAGATTTTATCGAAAAATGGGTCCAAAAAACCCTTTTAGGAGGGAGTCCTCACTTGTTTCCTTCAAAATACATTTTCGGCCTTTTCCCATCGATTCGTGCAATAAACTTTTTTCGAAAAATGGGTCCAAAAAATCCTTTTAGGAGGGTCGGCGACCTCACTTGTTACCTTCAAAATTCATTTTCGGCCTTTGCCCATCGATTCGTGCAGTAAAATTTTTTTCGAAAAATGGGTCTAAAACACCTCTTTAGGTGGGTCGGAAACCTCCGCTGTCACTTCCAAAAACCATTTTCAGCCTTTTCCCATTGATGCGTTGAGCACAATTTTTTTAAAAATATACATAAGTGTGCATAATTATCATAAATTTTTTTCATTTCAGAAATATGTTAAGTATTTTCATTTGGATTTTATTATCAATAATCCTAAGTGTTCTCCTTTGAAATTTTTTGCTAAGTGATCCAAGATATTATTTTAGGATTTTCCTCGTTTTTTCATACAAAAAAAAAACTTTTATTTTCGCCTTTTGAAAAATAAAAGTAAAAAAAAACTCTTTGCATGTGACTGTTAAAAATATAACTTAAAAAAAACTTTTATTAATAAAAGTCAAAAAAATAATAATAAAAACTTAATAAAAACTTTTATTAATAAAAGTTTTTTTTAAAAGTTCCTTTTGACTTTTTGACATATGTTTGAGTTTAAAAAAACTTATAACTTTTATCTTCGGATATAAAAGTTTCAAGGAAACTTTTACTTTTATTTCTCAAATATAAAAGTTTAAAGTTTACTTTTACCTAAAAAAAAAACTTTTATAAAAGTTTATTTCAAGCTCTGGGTCAAAGTGGTAATTTCAATCTGAAAAGTTTTATTTTTATTTAAATTAAGGACTCGAACTTTCTCGCAACATTTAAAACAATACAATTGTTCTTTCTATTTGCATTGCATGTTTATGACTTATTGCCATACAAAGACTTTAAGAACCGCATGACAAGCGGTGTAACATAAGTTATCATTTACTTATCTTCCTCAATATAAAAAATGTATTAACAACAAAAGAGACAATATAATGCTGCATATGAAAATGTTGAATATAGTTACATTTATTATTTTTTTAACTTCTGTAGTTGCAACATTGAATTGCACTTAAGAGAAACAAACTGCAAAAGTTTTACTACACAGCTTTAATTATCTTGCCTAACATTTTTATACCCTACACATAGACCATTTTCACTATGTCATTTTGTTTACGGCGGTCCTATAGGGACTATATATATTCTTGATCAGCGTGACCTTCTGCTTCGATATAGCCTTAAGTCTTTATGTCCAAGGAAATCAAGACTACACTAAGAGAGGTAGTTTGATGAATTTTAGTAGATAGCCTATGTTTTCAATCAACACTTGAGGGCAAATGGGCGATATCGGTTCATCAACACGCCTACCCCCCCTATGAATACATTCTTGAAAATGCTATGTTGAGAGATTTTTTTGGAGGCAATGCAAACAAATGAAATATATTGAAAGGTTCGGACTAAAACATAACCAAAGGTGAGCGTATTTTTACAAGAATGCGTGGCACCTCAAGTATCAGTAATAACTTTAAAGCGGTATACGCGAGCGAGCTATTTATGGTGCTGCAATAAAATCATTTAAATAAAATGTCATAGAAATATTCAAAATAGCTCGGACAAGCACAAACATAAGCTGGACAGATTTTAGCAATATGGCGGGGCACCTGCCCAACAAGCAAAAAGTTACAATCACTTACAAATTCAATTTGAGATCTTTTGCTTAAGCCAGTCAATCTCCAAATAATAAAAATTTTAGAATTTTAAACGCAGTTGTACTTTTCATGCGGTGTAGGGTATTTAATTTTTTGCGAAGCTCACATCTTTATTCTATATTTTTGTTTTGTTTTTCTCTGTCAAATTTTCATTGTCAGCCATTTCAGGTGCAGACAACCACAACAAAGAAAATAAAGAAAAAAACTGGATGATGGCAACTCTACCGAACATGAAAACTTTTCAAAAAACTGTGAAAGGATTGCTTGCAACTTAATTTTTCATGAAGTAAACAAAACATTATTTGATATGTTGTGAAAGTTGGTAATGAAATGTTTTCAAGAACAAAAGAAAAACGTTGGACTGACATTTTTAAGTGCTGTTTATGTTATTAGAGCATATAAAATAATCTGTTACAGAAATGTTTCATACAAATTGTAATTAAAATAGATAAGAATTTTGAAATGTGAATGCATGTTTGCATGTTCTTACAAGAATTATTGTTTATTTTATATAATGTGTGACTAAATTGATCGTTATATACCGAATATTTGTCTGAAATTTTCAAGGTTTTTTGTTAAAACCAAAATTAAATTTTTGGACCTAATGCCGAAGAACACGTGAAATTTAACTTTTTTTCATGAAAAATTATAGACTTTCAGGAAAAATGCTAAGGACCAAATCCATCTCAAACCATGCACGCGGATTATTGTATGTTACGGAATTGGTTGCCAATTAAATATATTGTTTTTCAAAGGATATAAGGGGACCCATATTTCCCCGATTTGATTAAAAAGATTTTTGTATGGAGTTATGATCATTTTAATATATGCCTATTTTAGGCTGAAAATTGTTTCAAAAAAGCGGCATTTCCATCCAAATCAAAATAATGAACTTTTGTTTTTTGATTCTTATAGAACTTCTATTTTCTGTTAGAAACTATAAAAAAAATTTAAAATATTTGAAAATTGGCAGAGCTATGGCGCTTTTTATGAGAAAAAACAAAGCTAATTTTCTGAAAAACCCCACCTTTTTTTCGCTTAAAATTTTATTTTGGATTTGTGCTAATATAAGAAAGAGATGATATGAGTTAAATGCGCGCTTAGAGACATTTGAGGTGAGGAGAATTTTTTTCCCAAAAAAAAAAATATTTATATTTTTGTTTCAACCTTGCCAGCCATCTCTGATACTACTACCTTCAGCTTATTTTTAGTAAAAACATCATGTAGTACCGTTCTTTCTCTTTAAAATGAGCTTTCAAGCGGTAATCTGCGATGTTACCTCGCAAAGTTACAGCGATTCGAAAAAGACATTTAAAAAGTAAATGAGAATAAATAAATTGAAATAAATATTAACTCTTTAATTCACCACGAATCCACCATGATATACCAATTAATTCATTGCGTATCGTGACCTCTATATGTCAATTTCACAATCACTTTGCATAAGTGCTGTTAGTAACATTCTTTAAAGCTTGTTTTTTCAGAATTATTTGTGTTTAACAGGTTCAAGTCACACATTAACAGTAATATGTAGTAATGTTAACTTTCACCACATTGAAAGTTTTTGCTCTAGCATGTTAATGTCTACACAAAGGAGCCGTTAACAGAGCTTATAATGCACAAAACGTAACTAAGCTCAACCTTACGTTTTGCATAAATATTTACACACATACATATGTATGTATTTAGTAAAAAATAAGTAAGTACTAATATAAGAAAACTTTTGGGACAAATGACTTCCAACTTTCTTTAGAAGCAAAATTATTGAAAAGCTTTTCCTTGTCTCTAAAGCTGAAACTGCAGACCAGTGATGGCATTTTCGGTACATTTGAAATTTTTTTAGTATACATATTTGCATTGTGAAAAAATGTGTCAAAATATTCGAAACATTTTTAGTACATTCGGTACAAAGATCGAATTTTCAGTAAAATATTTCTAATAATTGCTCTTATTTTCTTTTCAATTTTTAGTAAACGTTGCTGAAATACGCGTAAAAAACTCGACTGACCTTTTTTCGTTAGAAAACTGTTTTTTTAGTAAATCTTAGAAAGTTTTGGTGTCTATGACAAAAATAAACATTCACCCTCTAAAAAGTACATTTCAAGTCTCGATTTAGTATTTTTCCACAAAAACTAAATGCCAATACTGCTCCAGAATAAGCTTTCCGATAGCAGCGATTTTTAGAATGCTATGAAGTTTCGAGCAACAACATGAGATTCTGTGTGCATCAGATGCATGCTAACAATTGAATGAAAGCAGCGAAATAGATAAAAAGAACTTGATGGATCGCTAAGCTTGCAGTGCCATAAAGAAAAATCTATGGTGAAAAGTAGATAACGTGGTAAGGGATAGTCCAGACATTTGCAGTAGGGGGAATTGGAGGGGATCGTAAGAATGAAAAAACCAGTCAAGCAGGGGTGGTCGAAACCATTTTAATAAAATGGGAAGGGGCGGTAGCACAATCCTATCTACTAGTTTGGTTGTTTGGCAAATAAAGCATTTTTTTTTAAGTGGAAAACTTTTTGAAGGTGGTGCTTTAAACATTTGGGGTTATCTGAAAACTCAACTCTGAGTTTAAATAAGCTTAAGCCGGAAATGGTGTTAAAATTGACTCACAAATGACTTTTTGACTGAAACGCTAGCCCAGCACTCTACCAAAGCCAAACGGTTTCTCAAAAGTTTCTTCTAAATATGTTAGAGCTTTAAAAGCTTGGCATAAATTATGAAATGCGTACACTTAAAGTAAATACATTTTTCGATTTTTAGAATGGAACCCCTAAATATCACAAGCTTTTTTATCTATTTTATTTTTATATTTTATTTTTGTACATACATATGTATATTAAAGGCAAATGCTTAGAAAGTTATGGGTCCAAAAACTAAAATTTTTTGTCCGCTAACCCGAAATTAATGAATACAAGTTCGATTTTGTGTTCAACTTCAGTTCTGAATGCACTGTAAAAAAACGTTGGTTAGCTCATTCATTTTGTTGTGTCCGTTAATACTTTTACAACCGGAGCTGGGGACAAAAAAATGCTAGCCTTCGAGTTCCAAGGTGAATTTTTATGTTGAGCAGAGCTTCCTTAGGATATTCCGAAACTTTTTGCACGGAAAAAGTTATTATGTACATTAGATCGGGTCGATTTGAATGAAGCAAAATAAAGTCAGTCAGACACCGACTCAAAAGTTAGAGGAACCCTTAAAACGATATCTGCATCATTTTTTTTTCGTTCCCGAAGGTCCTTTTTGGCAAAAAAAACATGTTATTTGCTCATAACTTTTATTCCTTCACAGAATGGATAGCCGTCTTTGCTCGACAATTAAAGAGTTTTAAATACTTTGGACTCATGCGAAATATACAGTAGCCCAGAATCACGCCAGTCTTTAATATAGCGATAACTGAATTCTGTCTTAACTTTTATATAGCGATAACCAAATACTGTAAAAATTGAGTAATAAAAGTTGGGTTTTTTGCCAGAGTGCTTTTCCCAACAATAAAAATTAATTGCCTTTTCAATAAAACCAAAATTATACAAATCCAATGCTAAATGTAGCATCTACAGTAGTTTAAACAAAATAAATAAATAAAAAGTGTGAAAAAATCGAATTTCGGGACTAAATATTATCTATAATAGAAAAAAAATTTAAATTTTTTTAACATCAAATTTTTTGCAAGAGCGCACTCTTTAATTTTCGAGCAAAGTCGGGTATCCATTTTGTGAAGGAATAAAAGTTATGAGGAAAAAACACGGTTTTTAGCCAAAACGGACCTTCGGGAGAATCAAAAGTGCTCCATTGGTTTTTCTCGGAACGAAAAAAAAAAATTATGCAGACATCGTTTTTAAAGGTCCTTCTAACTTTTGAGTTGGTGTCTGGATGAATCTAAATTTCGTCCCGGTCTAATATATATGTATGTATATATATAACATTTTTGAAATCAGCATTGCTAAATTAATGAAAATTGATACCAATTTTGAAAAAAAGTCACATCCACATCCCACCTTTGCATGGGAAGTAGGCGTGTTTTTGAACCGATTTTTTTAAAAATCGCCAATTTGTATTCTCTTAACCTTAAAAACATCTGTACCAAATTTCAAGAGTCTAGCGCAATTATTACTATTTATGGCCGCCGTTCCATACAAATTTATCCACTGTGCGGCGTAAAGTTTTACACAAGACATCATTGGACCAACAATGGAGATCTCAATCCGAAAAAAACTATGTATGTATATTAGAGCGGTTCAAAATAAAAACCTTTTTCACGATGTGTCAGCGGATTACAGTAGCCTTATATGTCTGGACAAAGCCCATTACTAGGGTAAAGATTAATATTGAAAACTGGATTAGCGCCCTCTGTTTTAAGTAGACAACCCATTTTCCAAAATATTGATTTAAAAAATGGTGCAAATTACAGAGGTTATAAAATTTTCCAACAAAGTGGGTATGGTTTTCGGGAAACAATCGATCGTGGAATTCAAATCCATGATTTATTTTTCTTCACCTTTTTTCTTTCTTATAAAAAATATTGACAATTGAACGGACAAAAGTAAAAAAAATACCGATTTTCCACTTTCTAGCTGCAACACCTCAAATATTATGTTACCGCCGATACCATGGTACATAATTTTTAATGAACTGATATTCCCTTAAATGAATGCCGAAACCGCATATTATTATCTTATTTTAAAACAAAGATATCTGCATTTTTCTAAATTAACAGACCAAATTTTTTTCGAATCGGTGTCGACAAATTTGCATATTAAGGTGATTCTAATTTTTTTTTATTTAAAATAGTAACCATCAATCGGGGAATTCGAATTCGTGATTAGTTTTTCTTCTTCTTCTTTTTTTCTTACAAAAAAAATTCAAAATTGACCGGAAAAAAATTAAAAAATTCCGATATTGTACTTTAAAGTTTCAAAATCACCCCATAATATTTTGCTGCCGATCCTGTGTTACATCATTTTTAATGTACTGTTATTTGCTTAAGAGAATGTCGTAAACTGCATATCATTTCCTTATTGCAAACCCGAGATATCTGCATTTTTTCAAATTAACAGAACTGCCATAATTGAAATATTCTATAGATTTTTCTAAAATATTCAAAAATTCAAATTATGTCAGTTCTGTTAATTTAGAAAAATGCAGATATCTCGGGTTCGAAATAAGAAAATGATATGCGGTTTACGGCATTCTATTAAGCAAATAACAGTACATTAAAAATGATGTAACACGGAATCGGCGACAAAAAAATATGGGGTGATTTTGCAACTTTAAAGTACAGTATCGGAATTTTTTCATTTTTTTCTGGTCAATTTTCAATTTTTTTGTAAAAAAAAGAAGAAGAAAAAAAACTAACCACGGATTCGAATTCCTCGATTGAAATTTTTTTTAATTATGCAAATTTATCGACACCGATTCCAAAAAAATCAGGTCTGTTAATTTAGAAAAATGCAGATATCTTGGTTTTGAAATAAGATAATGATATGCGGTTTCGGCATTCCTTTAAGCAAATAAAAGTATGTACATAAAAAATGATGTACCATGGGATCGGCGTTGACATAATATTTGAGGTGTTGCAGCTAGAAAGTGGAAAATCGGTACTTTTTTACTTTTGTCCGGTCAATTGTCAGTTGGAAAATTTTATAACGTCTATCACTTGCACCATTTTTTAAATCCATATTTTGGAAAATGGGTTGTTTACTTAAAACAAAGGACGTTGATCCAGTTTTCAATATTAACCTTAATCCTAGTAATGGGCCTTTTCTGGACATATAAGGCTACTGTAAACCGCTGACACGTGAAAAAATCAAAAAGTTTTTAATTTGAACCGCTCTAATGTATAAAATAGGGACTATATGGCTTTAATATAACTATGATTGGCGGAAACTGGTATTTGGCCGCACTAATCGGTTATAACTCGCATGCTAAACGCTTACCAGATGGCAGATCTCAGTAACCGTAATAAAATAAAGGCCGAATATTACTCAAATATATATGTCAAAGTTGATAGAGTTCATAGAGCACATCTCCAAAATAGTTCTCTAGCTCGTGTATTATTAATGAATTTCATCATCAATTTTCAAAAAGATTCAGAACATATACATATATTTTCTATTTTCTCTGTGTAACCGAAAGAAAATACTTTTTTTTTTTACTTCAAAGAATTTTTTTTTTTGCCTAGAAATTTTTCGGCAGTCAAACTTTGTTTTTATTTTAACATCTTTTATGACAGTTTAAATTTCAACTATCAAACATATTTTTATTTGTGTCTTTTACTGTTGTTCTTCACTAGAGGAAAAAAGTTATGTTATGATTCATTCGTGTACCTTGCTGTGGCTAGCTGGTTTCTTTTTCATGGTTCTCATGCTAATAACTTTGGCATTAGTTGTGACGTATAGTGCAACCGACGGACGAAATTATCGACCATCCTTTTTTCCAGTATGGCATTTTGTGGAAACTGACAATGGTCCTATATCGCTTATCACTTATGACAATGATTATGTGCTGGCGAACTTTGTGTTCTTTATGTCTGGAATAGGTTTGTAAAATATTCAACACAGAATCTATTGAAATAAATCAAATAAAAATATCTCTTTATATTTAAGGTATTGTGATTTACCGTCTATTTCGTCGAAACATATTTACCGTCATTTCGCATGGGCTTATGCATTTAACCGTGCTGTATACCTTGGTATATCGTATTTTCATGCCCTTCGAGTTTGACAAAATGAATCTACTTAGTGCTTTTTCCATGCCATATTATTTTCTTGTTGGAACTTATGCAACGCAAGTAAATTTTTTTTTGAGTTACCCATGACATTTTAACTCTTACTCTTTCTTACAGTGTACGCTTGCACTATTCCTGGTGCTTTTTCATAAAAATCGAAGTAGCAAGACACGTAAAGCCTGCCGTAAGTTCCATGCATTTTTGGGACTAATTACGTATGCCGTAATGACATGGAATTTTTCAGTACATTCGTGCAAATTATCTGCTAATTATGCATTTGTTATGAAGCCTCATATATTTACGGAGCCTTGGATTTTCTTATTTGCTGGCCAAATATTTGTGTTACTCGTCTTTTTCGTGCTGTTTATGCCAATTTATGAGAAACAACGAAACAGGCGCGCAGTAGTAGAAAATATAGAAATACCACATACAGTGAATAGAGGAACACAGCCTTTTATAGTGACCAAACCATATCCAGAATAATTTACAGTGATATTTTAACATGATCATCAATAAAGCCTGAGATTTTCATTTAAGTAACTATTTTACTTAAGGATAATAAAGCAAAATTTACCACCAAGAAACTCTGTAAAGTGTCGGTATTATTTGCTCTGAAAACCTTTTGTAAGTTTTTCATGTTAGTATTCTATAAATTGGTATCTTTCAGGTGAAGGATTTGGTCGGAGACCAAACTTTGTGCATTTTGGCTAAAATGTTAAATTGACTTAAGAACACGTTTGACGATTTTGGCGTCGTTTATGGATGGAGATATTCCTCAAGCTTCTAAAGTTTGTCGGTGTCGTTAGTGCTAGCAGCTACTGCCACAGATTCAGATTAAATGCCTTCTGGTATTCCCTTTGTCTAACTTTTGATGAGTCAGTAATTTAAAATTGCTGAGGAAATTTGCGACTTGTCCATCCTGCTGGAGCTAACAATGCCCAAGACCCAATTTAGCAATTTACTGCAAAAAAAAAGTTCCTTAAGCTACGGTTACGGTGGTACCGTCAGCGTCAGAAAAAAAATAAAGGCAAATGCCGCACCAAACTTCGTGCTTATTCACATCGCCACTTAAGTGGAAATGGGCTTCGTCGCTCATTATGATTTTTTATACGAAATCGTCCTCTTCTTACACCAGGTTTAACAGAGCATGTGAGTAAGTCACTTGACGGTCAGCAGGCAGCAATTGGTGAACATCTTAAGGTCTTTTACCAAAACACGACGCTGCGAACGTCTACTGATGACAAATTATATCGATGCATCATCTATATTTGTTGACTCTCTTGGACCTGCTCGGCCACAGCAGCGATATTCTCGGTCGAGCGAGCAACACGAGGCCAGCAACTTCTTGCAACATCTATAGAGGATCCAGTTTGCATGAGACGCTCACCCGACGATATTCTTGCAGCGTTAAGATAACAGACCTTAAATTCGTCAAATAAGTAATAACAATAATTCCGCGTTCTTCAGGTGTATATCACTCCATTGCTTGTTTTCAACTAATTGTCTACCAGTCTACAGCAAAGTAAAATGACATTTGAGACCATTTGCATTTGTTATGACATTACTTTTGCCCCAACTTGTATGTTTAAACTTTTTAAGGTTAAAGATCAAAAAGCTTTCAGCACGCCATTAAACCTGTCCATTCAAATTGAGTTTTAAGATGATCTTTAAAAGAATAGAAAAGCTTTACATCATCAGTATACATTAGAATTTGGAATTAATTAATAGCTGAGGGACGAATATTTAAAAAAAGTAAAAATAGAGTATGGCTCTGCCAAGAGGAATTTCAAATAGAACAGTTATATACATTTCTATTAAACGAATCGTTAAATAATTCATATTTTGATTCCTAATCAATGGATTCGGTTTGATCCAATTAAATGTTATATATAGGAATACTACCTGGTCCAGTAGAAAAAAGCATGGAATATTTTGTTCAGCTTCAATTTGCAGGAGTTGCATTTCATTAATATACAAACAATTATATGGGTATTTAAATTTAAATCATAAGTGGATGATGAATAAGTTAATTCGTAAAGCTTACAAATAAATGCATAATTCTTTGTTTACGGACTATGTTATACCATAAAAGGACATCTGGTACAAAATTGGACTCGATTTGAATCTATTAAACAAAAACGGTTCACAATCTTGACACGCTTTGAATAATCTCTTACAGTCCTGCGTCATGTTGTTGGTGTTGGTTAAGCCCATGCTTGTTGCATATGAATTAAGAACTTTCGAAGTGAACTTTGAAATCAATAGGTTGATCCACATCACATTAGTACAAATATTTTGTTGTAAATAGGATAAAATATTGCCCGCAAAAGTATATTCTTGTCGAGTTTTGAAATAAGATGCACAATAATGTATGTTTTAGAAAGCCTTCATTGAAGAACGGTCATCTGACAATAAAATGTCGTCAATCACACGTGGGGTGAACGGCATTCGCCTAAACTTGTATAATTTGCGAAAAATGCCAAAATTTGTCTTAAAATATCGTGCGGTTGCACACCCACTGGTACAATTCAGCCTGATGTCTATTGATCCAGAAATATGTTACATAAAAAAGTACGTATTTTTCTATACGTATGGGCTCGATTGGTTTATTTTTAATATTTCTCCCCTAATTAGCGATTTTTTGCTCAACTTAAATTCGCGAAACAATTACAAGAAAAAGGCGTTTGGTGAACAGACTTTTCATAACAACTGATAATACTGCAGCAGCTGCAAAAAAATTTCCTTTGATAACTTTTATTCAATTTCATTTGTTTATACAATCAAGAAGTTTTTAATAAATATAATTATATAATTTTTTACAATGTTTACAATAATATTTTAGGAAAATATGTACATATATACAAATATTTGTATTAAAAAAGTAAGTTACACTCTCGGAAATTTTAAAGCACTTCACTTAAGTAAATAAATTAAAATAGTGCTACCCTACTTGCGAACTGTTTTGACGGCCTCAGGTAGAGAGATGATCTCATGTGATCTTACTTCTTGGAACTACTTTATCTACAGAAGTCATCAGTTTTATTTGTAGTGCTTCTAAGGAGCTTTAGATGTAAATTTGCAATGTTAAGCTATGCATGTTTTTTTCTTCTAGTATTGTGCTTCAATAAGAGAAAGTTTTAAAAAATGCGCTATTCAAAACGAATACGAAGCGCTTCAGTACTATTTTGAAGAGCTTTCTTTCCGACAGGGTACTTTTATAGAGTATAAACATTCAAGATACATTTATTAATAATGCTAAGCAGGTTTGTGTTAAATAAAATGAACATTTTGCCTGCTCTTGAAACTTGCAGCTGAAATTTATTTTATAAAATACTTTTGATGTAAGTAAGTAAGTAAAATTTGATTATTCTTACCAGAAGGTTGCAGTCGAATTGTTGTATCTCTTATTTTTATCGGCCTACTTTCTTCCAATTCCAAATAATACGAACACACAACGCGTATAAAATAAATAAATGTACCTGAGAGACAATATAGCAACAGATATAGATTAAATATTTGTTTTTGTAGTTGAAAAGAAGGATTTACTTTTTATTATAACAAATTCTATTATATAGACAATTGTAGGATATTCTCTAGTATACGGCTCATATAGTTTTCGGTAAAAGCCAGTAATTGATTCGATACGTAATGGAAAGCCCATCAAAAATTCTACAGCATACGCAAACCAAATCAGTAGCAATGCCTCAATTTTCTTGAAGAAAGAAAAACATATTTAAGCGAATATATCAATATTCTATAGATATAATTAATTTATCTAAGGTATTGACGATTGCATTGCAATCCTTTATTGTTGCATATTCGCCACGAAAAATGGAAAAACAACAAGGCCTAGAAACAGGTTTTCGCAAATACTTTTGGCAGTTTCTTAAGATTTTTCAGATCTAGTTCAATTAACGTTAATGTGCAGTACTTTTTAAAGAAAAAGACTACAACAATTAAAAAAAATGTTCGCCAATAAAATCTTCTATAATGGGGATACTCCCGAAAACCAAAAGAACTAAGGAAGTTGCGACTTTTTCTGTTATTTCTTGGCTGAATTTTCATTTTTTGACGAATTATTCATGCAACAATTATGTCTACACTCCTTACAAATATTGCAGCTAGCATTAGAATAATATTTGCTGCAATTGTTATGCTAAATGTAATAATAAACTCGATTTCCTTTAGTACTGCAAAGAAAAAATAATTTAATTAAAAGAAATAATGAAGTTCTTGAATTTCCTCACATTCTGGTGTTACAGCAACACCAACAGACATCCAAGCTAAATTAACAGCACCGATGACAATACTGCAAGTGCGTAAAGGGCAAGGACAGCATAACGTGGAACAACCTTCATCTAAGCGGAGACTCATTTTGCAGCGTCTTGACAGCACATACAATTTTTGTTTTGTCTCCTTTTTTATAAATACAATTGACAAGAAAATAGAAACGCTTTCAAAGTAGAACATAAAATTCAATAACGCAACGTTGTACCACTGTTCCGTTTGAAGTTAGAAGTATCTGTTTTCAGACAAAACTTTTCGATACGCTCTAGTTCCCATATCACAAACCAAACTTAAAGCATTTTGGCTAATGAGAACTACTATAACAAAATAGAAAACAGGTATAATTCACATTTTGAAAACCTTGAGTAAAATCACTTTTGCACTTATCGGCTCATATATAGTACTATTGCATCAATTTTGCTACATCCGATGCAACTCGTTGTACAACTGCTTATTCCATCCACAACAAAGTCAAATCATTTTGATTTTCGTCCAACCGTTGGACTAATACAAATGTACACCAATGCTAAAAAACTATACAATGCGATGTACAAAAAGGTTTGGTTGGATAATAGATTGGAGTGTCTGTAACTTTATTAATATGTAGGTATTCTATGAGCAGGAAAATCACTACAGCTTTATTTACAATATTCATATATTTCCATATAAACCGTTCTTTTCGAGTAAGTGGCCAAAAATCCTTGGTAATTGCCCTTAAAACAGGTCAGTGCGGTTTTAGACCTGGTAAGTCCACAATAGACCGTCAAATTCTGGAAAAACCCCACGAAAAACAGATCGATACCTATCATATCTTTATCGATAATAAAGCTGCTTTCGATAGCCCGATACGAGATTGCCTATGTTCCACCATGTCTGAGTTCGGTTTACAGAATGACGTTGAGCAACACATCCGGCTCCGTCAGAGTAGGAAAGGACCTCTCTGAACCATTTGATACCGAATGAGGTTTCAGACAAGGCAATCCACTATCCTGCAACCTCTTCAACTTTGTGATGCAAGGAGTGTTGCAAAAAGCCAGTGTACATCGTAACTGCACTATTTTCTACAAAAGTGTCCAGCTTCTTGAAGTTTTCAAGGAATTCACCTATCTTGACACCGCCGTGAACAATCAAAACGATGCCAGCCTGGAGATAAAGCGAAGACTCACTCTTGCTAATAGGTGTTACTATGCTCTCTGTAAGCAATTGAGTAGTAGAAACCTCTTTGGCCCGACAAAACTGACACTCTACAAGACGCTCATCTTACCCGTGATACTCTACGGCGCAGAAGCATGGGCTGTATCGCAGACTGATGCAACCACGCTTGGAGTGTTTTAGAAAAAAACTTTTCGCAAAACCTTTGGTCCTGTCGACTACCGTATTCGAATGAACTACAAACTGTACGAGGTGTACGCTGAAATTGACATAGTCAAGCGCATCACTATCCAATGTCTGCGCTGGCTGGGACATGTTGTGCATATAGAAAAAGAAACTCCGGCGAAAAACTTGTTTGATGTGGAAGCCGCTGGGCGACGATGGAGAGGAAGACCTTGCAGTGTTCGAAAATGTACAATACGGTACAATTCAATCGTAATTTGTGCCGATCTTAATTTGTGCGCACAATTCAGTATTGTACTGTTGCAAACATAATACGTTTATTTTTCCTTATAAAAATAGCGTGCCGAAGTTCTAACGAATACAAATACTTTTCATAAACGTTTTGTACGTCTCTGAGCACAGAACATAACTTTATTCTTATTATGATTTGTGAAATAGAACGAAACAAAACCAGTTCGTTACCATGTGAAACGTGCATCTGTGTGCTGTGAGAAGTGTGAGAGTGAGAAGTGAAATAAACGACACAATTGCGAATCGTACCGAGCCAAAACACGACACTCTATTTCTATTTATAAAGTACATGCTACGGAGGAAACACAAATACAAAACAAAACCAAACCCAACAAATGCACAGAACGATTCATATTTTGTACCTTACTGAGTATACATTTCTGCTTTGTGCTGATATTGTTTTGTGAATTGGATCGCACACTATAGAAAATAAATAAGGTTTTGTGCTTCGGCTCGGTACAAAACGAATTGTACTGTTTATTTTCGAACACTGAGACCATGCCACTGATGGAAAGACCAGACCGAGGAAACCCTATCCACGCTTGTTGTGACTGATTAGAAAAGGCACTCGCGAAGCAGAAACGCCTGGAAAGAGCTTTTGAGGTCGGCCGTAACCCGGTTACGGGTTGTTATGGCCACCCAAGTAAGTAGATATAGCCATTATAGGAGAGTAAGTTAAGTTTAGAGAATATATAGACAAAGCCTCAAACGTATTTTAGTTTTGCGTACTCAAGCTTTTTTCCGAAATAGAATTGTTCGATTACATCTGATTACTTTTGCTGGGCAATTAATATTTACTACGAGAAACATATTAGTTAACTTTCAATTTTGACAGTCTCTGGTTTTTATTGAATAAAAATATAATTTATTGTGCTTGAATTACTTTAAACGTGATATGCCGAATTCAACATCATTTTTTAAAGCTGAAGAATGTTGTGGTTTTAGCTTACGCACCTGCTGTATTGCGATCGGTTCAACGATGATTCTCGTGTTAATAACTGGTGCAATTCTAACACCAACACGTGAGTACTGAGCCGTTAATGTGGTTTATGTATTAAAATCTACTCTCTTGCAGTATTAAATTATAAAGAATTCTCGATAACTTTCGGAGTAACTATTCTGGTTAATATTTCTTTGATATTAGCTAGCATTTTGGTGAGTGCTACAATTAGAAATTTTAAAATTAGTTATTTATACGAATCAGATAAAAAAGACGGACCTTAAAAGGAAGATGTGCACAATTGTTTTTGTAAGAAATTTGATGTGCTCTTTAAAAGTTTGTGAGTGAATTTTTCTCATAAATTTTATTTTGGCTCAAAATGACTGACATAACCATCCAATATTAAGCAACATTTTTGTGAACATCGAAGCCCAGATTCGTAAAACCAATAAAAACTACTTTAGAGCAATTGAGCTGGAGAAATTCCTTAAAATTACTCAGAAAACTTTGCCATAAGTCAAAGTTAGTGGCCACCCCAAGTAGAAATTTCTGACTTTTAAGGTCACAAAATTCGCGTGCGAGTCACAGCGTGGTTATTGTGACTAAATTTTGTGTAAATAAAGTAACTTTGACTGCATTGAGTCACATTAACCGATTATTAACTGAAAAAATGTTTAAAAGGTCAGTTTGACTTTATGGTAACATTTCAGTAATTTTTGTGTACCAAATTGATCCTATTTGAGTCAAATTTTAGTAACAATAACTACACAGTTCCTTTTAAAAGTTACCTAATGGTAACCACGATATTTTAGGCACAAATCGGTAAAAGTGACTCAAAATTTGACCATTTCGCACACAAATTTAGTTAGAGACACATTTCGGTCACATATGTATGTGTACATAACATTTTGAAAGAAGAGTGGTTCAAAAAAATGTTTTTTTTTACGATGTGTCAGCGGATATTTATAGCGTTACATATCTTGAAAATGCTCCTCATAGGATTCTAATCATATTGAATACTGGATTTGAGCCACCTGTTTGAAGTTGTCAGCTTTTGAAGAAATAGATTGATTTTAAAAGTTGCTTAAGTTATAAAGGTTATCGAATTTTCGAGCAAGATAGGGGTTGAATTGACAAATTCAAACAGGCGACTCTAATTCAGTATTCAATATTGATGGAAATCTCTTGAGGAGCGTTGTCAAGATGTGTAATGCTATCCGCTTACACATAAAAAAAGCACAATTTTTTTTTTTTGAATAACTCTAATTAATAATGAGTTACGTTGAAATTTTTAAGATTAAACAGCATCGCGCTTAAAGGTACACACGAACTACACAGTGTAGTTATTGTGTAGGTATGGGCACAATTGTGTAGATTAAGTCATGTTAACCACACTGTGTAGATAACAGAACATAAGTTTTGTACTGAATGGTAACAGTGTAGACACAATCGGTCACAACATATGATGCGGTCACAAATATGCCTGACGTCATTTTTCATAAGACATCCATTTTGATTTATAATTGAACGGCCCAGTGAAAGAAGTCCCTTAGTCAAAATAATGTGTTTGGAGATATTTGAGGATTTATGTTACAAACTGATCTGGAAATATATCTGTTATGAGTAAAGGAAAAACAAAACTATGCGACATTGGTAAATCAGTCAAGCTTTATTTGAAGCCATCAGTCATGCTTGCTGGTGAAATGAACATTGAGTTATAAACATTTTAAAACAAATGACTTAAATCAAAATCTATTGACTTAGGCACTTTTTACTATTAAATTTAGACATAAGGGCTTTACTTTAAATATTGAAGAAGTCACCATTGTGAAATGTATGATTACTTTATAATTATTATCTTTGTATTTTGATATCCTTGGTCAATATATTTTGAATAACTAATATTGGTGTGGGAATGGACCCTAATGGACCTCACTGAACCAGAAGTGGAAGTGAATTCTGATTTTGGCAACACTGAAAAAAAAACGAAGACAGAATGCTAGGTCAAACAAATGAACAATTTGAATGACGAGTTGAGTAGAGTATTGGTCGAAGAAATAAGAGGACGCATATTTTAAGAAACAAAGTCGAAGTGTTTTGTTTAAATATTAAATAAACCTTTTTATATTCAAATAGTTAATATAAATCGTGGCTTTTATTTAAAATCCATTTAATTTATTCAATTTCATCTTCAGACTCAACTTCCGTCTTAGTTGGCAGTGAAGTTACGTCTGCAGATAAAATGTCTCCATAGAAATATTTTTGATTTTGTGGCACAAACTGCAGCAGATGCTAGATATCACTCAATTTTGCAGGTTTTAAAGACAATGGAGCCTGATACGCATCTTAGGCTCTCTCCGAATGTTTCTTCCTATGCCAACACGATAGAATGAAAATGGCTTAAAAGGCCCTGTCATGGTATTTTTAAGAGACGAACGATATACTTTTCCAAAATTTACTTCCAGCATCTTTTTTTCTTGCCAGAATTCAGTACTTTTATGCAAACATATTTACTACTTAAGGACTTTTAATAAGGAAACCGTTTGACTTAGACCTTTTAAAACACTTAGGGATTTCTTGGCGAAAAATCGACGGACTTAAGGAAAATTTGTATTTCGACAATGGCTTTTAGCAACATACAATGCAAAAATAAAAAAAAAAAGGTAAGCCTCGTTTTTGTACGTTGTATACGATATCAAAAAGTCTCTATGTCAACTTAGGTACTTTTTTTACTGGGGCCTTCAATTGTAAATAATTTCTAAAAAAGTTATTATGCAAATTTAAGGCTCAAATTACCTCAATTAGACTATAATCATACATTTAAAACACCTAGTAAACATCTTAAGATCATTCCAGCATTTTAAAAAGCAATTGATTACTAAAATTTTTTTTTATATTTTTAATATATTACTTAATATTCGATATTTACTAAGCGCATAAGTTTTTCGTTCAACAGAATATTAATATTTACAATAAAAATGAGCATCGTTTGAATTTCTACGCATAATATGCAGAATTTAGTTCATATAAAAAGTAAATATTATAAGTCATAATAATACGCATATATACCATATTAATGCTTCTTACCATTGTATTCATTTATGTATGTATACTACAATGATAAAAGTAACTTAAAAGTAAAATATTTTCTACACAAAAACGTCTGCGTGTGGGTCGCTATAACTACAAATTGTGGTCACAAATCAGTCACAAATTCAGTAACAATAACTACACATATCCCTTTGTCTTCCATATCCCCACTTGGTAACGGTTACGTAACGATTACGTAACATAGCGGGGTTTGAGTAGTTATCTACACAAATACTTAACCGAAACAAACCGAATTTGTGGTCACAGCGACGGAACGCTGACCGAAATTTCTACTTGGGACTCTCCTTGTCTTATTAAATATAAGCTTACTTATCTCACGAGGTTTTTAGTACTCACAGCGAATATGGAGTGAGAAGTTTGGTGACGTATCTAGTTTTGAACACACCAAGTAATCAGGATTGACCCGGGAATTTCATGTTAAAATCAGGGGGAAAATGAAAAAGGTTTTTAGTACTCACAGCGAATACGGAGTCAGAAGTGTGGTGACGTATCTAGTTTTGAACACACCAAGTAATCAGGATTGACCCGGGAATTTCATGTCAAAATCAGGAGGAAAATGAACTTGAAATTTTTATTTAACAAGAAAATATGTGCAAGAAAAAAATTTAGCTTCTTACCATCTTAGGAATTCATTGTTAAACATTGCTTACCAAGAAAAGAAATAGCTTTTTACCACTTTAAGTAAAATAATAAAGGCCGGAATTGCTTCCGTATGACCTGGGAATCCCACATCGAACTTAAAAAATTGTCTAGAAATTTTTGAGTTTTTTGACGACAACAACAAGAACAATTTGCGGTGGTATTAAGAAAAAATATATGAGATTTGAAGAGTATAAGAAATCTCGCCATTTTTCGTTACGCTTTTTTGATTGCTGTTTCCCTAAAAGAATTAAAAATCCTAATAAAAATTTATTAAAATTTATGTACCTGAGGAAGTGCAAATCTGAGGAAACCAATCCAATTTTCCACTCTTTTAAGATAATTGGAGTAAGGAAATTCGAGAAAGAAAATAAAATTTCTTGAACAAACGATAAATTATTTAAATTTATCAACGTGCACAGGGGGACCTCGTTAGTATGAAAATTTGTCTTGTAGCGTTCGTATGTGTGAAATATTTTGAATAGAATTATCGCCAAGTGCCGAGGTGCTCGCTGTCATCAGGTTCCGACTGAAATACGGTGATTACAATGTTTACTTATTCATATGAAAGCACTTATATATATGTATATATGACAACTTGGACCAAAGTATGAAAAGCTTTGGTTAGATGAAACTGTAATCTTATCCAAGCTTGAGCTCTCATGTATTTTATTTTACAAAACCTTTCTCTTTTTAGGAAAAGAAAAATTTACTATTAATCTGGTTTGCATACGGTGTTGAATTCATTTTGGGATTTCCATTACGTCTAGAATCAATTGCTTCATATTATCGGCCACTTTATAAGGATATCAGCAAAGAATATATAGTGCTTGTGCGCGTGGTGGAATTTCTTATATTAAAAGGTTAGTTTTCATCAAAATAATACAATATATTGACGACTTACTGCAGAAATGTTTTAAGTGCAGGTTTTTAATGTTTGAGAAAACTTTAAAGTTTTTATTAAAAACTTGCTTGTAAGCCGTTGAGATTTGTTTTTAATATCAATCTATTGAAAAAATTGCTTATAATCAGTGTGCAGAAATAGATTTCCGTACTTTACTTAGTTTTCGCTTTCAAAACATATGCAGCAAGCCGACAATACTGAAGTTTTTCATAATAAATTTTATTTTTAAGGACTTATTCTCTTTTGTATGTACATTGTTTGTTCGTACTATTTGCAACTGCGGGACAGAGAAATAATAATAAGTATGAAAAAATATAAATTAACTATTAATTTAGAAAATTACCGTATGATAATCTTTTTTCTCTTATACTTTTCATGTCTCGCTGACTTAAAATACAAATTATTATAAGATTATCTTACGACCATACTCGATGCACTGATTGAGGACGATTTAAATGATAAAATAAAAAAAACTAAATAAAACAAATTTAGTTTTGAAAAAAAAAAATGTATCGAATGTATAAATATAGAGACTATTGAAAAAATCCATAATACTGAATTTTTACACTCAATATGATTTCATAAAAAAGTCTGTGTATTTCCGTTCTTGAAAAGGCACACAATAATGAGACTCATATTAGAGTCTTAAATAGAAAGTATTTTGTATAAAGTATAAATTCCTTATATAATTTTTGAAGGAACATAATATATTGACATTTATGAAAATGCTCTTATTAGATTATTTGTATCAAAATTTAATACAGTAGCATATTGGCAAACATTATACTTTACAAAAAAAGTTTGTTTGAGGTTTAAGATTTTATATGTGAATTGATTGTTTGAAATTAAGAGCTTAAAAAGTCATAATTAAGAAAGTTTGCAATATTTAATAGTGAAAAAAATAATACTTATTTCCAGATTTCCTTAATTGTTTTATGTAATAAGTGGAAAAGCATTGTTATCCAAAATACAAAGTTTCAGCTGCAATTTTTGACAACTTCTATTTTTATATGTTTTTTGGAGTAAATTATTTTTTATAATTTATGTTCAATCTTAAAAGTAATTAAATAAATAAAAGTAAAGTTTTAAAAAAAATTTTCATATTTTATTTGAAACACTATGCGCTTTTGCAAATTTCATTCACCACACGATCATTTTATCTCTCATTTTCTATTGTAGTCTAGCGAACTACTTAAGTTTTTTCCTCAAAACAAAATTAATCAAAATCATCTGAAAACTTTAGCTGGGCTATTAATATTTGAGAACAACTCAGTCAATGTAAGAAAATTGACATTTAAAAAAATGTTTTTTTTTTAGTTTTGACATTTTCTAATTTTCATATTAAAAAGTCATTTATTTATGTTTGAATTACTTTAAACGTGATATGCCAAGGTTAAGTAAAATTAAATATCGTACATTCAGAGGATGTTGTGGTTGCAGCTTACGCACCTCCTGTATTGCTATCGGTTTAACGATGATTTTTGTGTTGATAACTGGTGCAGTATTAACACCTTCATGTGAGTAGTGAGTGGCTAATGTGACTAATGCAATAAAACCTGCACTTTCACAGTGTTGAATTATACAGAATACTTGGTTACTTTCATATTAACTATCTTGGTTAACATAATTTTGATATTAGCTGCAATTTTGGTAAGTGTTGTAATAAGAAACTTTAAAATGCATTATTCGTATGAATAGATAATTACCAAGAAATCTTTAGTAATAATTGCTCAAAATTTCAGTAATTTCAGTCATGCTCTAGAAAACTAATAATCGTCGATACGATAAACAGACACATTATGCACCGCATCAAAATCTAGCGTGTGGCATATTTTTATTGTCTATTTTCCAAACTGAATCTTTTGAGTCCATCCTATACTCGTATGTGCACCAAGATTGTCTTCTCTCACCAATCTTGTTTCTGATAGTACTGGAGTGTGTTCTCAGCAGAACCTTAGACTCTACAAAGAGACACATGCCTCTTTGCCACCAAGCAGCACAACATGGAACAAAAATTCACTGCAGTCAGATCTTCCTTGGAAGAAGTAGATCTGAAAATTACCATAAGCAACACAAAAAGTATATACTTACATACATATGTACCCTCAAAATTTTCGTTATGTCTAGCAAGGTTCGATTTTTTTTAAAAGCCAACAAAGCTCAAACTCTTTGAGTCAAACGTGAAGCTAGTTCTTTTGTACGGCTTTGAAACCTCGTTAACCTGTAGCAGCTACTACACAATTCGCAAAAGTTCACAAATAATTAATTGTCTTTGCCAAATTCGGAAAATTCGGTGACATAGGACCATTTTCAATATCGAATTGCTCACAAGATCCGATATACATTTGTATGTCCAAATCACATGGATTGGGAATGTTATTACTTGTTCTTTGTTTTTGTCAATTTTAAATTAATTAAACGCTATTATTACAACCAATATAATGCTGGCTTATTTGTTTTTAATATCACACTTTTCTTTAGAAGAATAAAGGTTTACTATTAATATGGTTTGCTTATGGTGTTGAATTTACGTTGGGATTTCCATTACGTCTAGAATCAATTTCGTCATATTATCGACCACTTTATAAAGATGTCAGCAGAAATTATTCTGTGGTTATTTTCGTGTTGGAGTTTCTTGTATTAAAAGGTTTGTCTTAAGCGTAATAATAAGTTATGTTAATGTATTTTCTAATAACCTTTTATTAGGTTTTATCCTATTTTCCATACGTATAGTTTATTCATACTATATGCTATTGCGGGACGAGGAGGCTATCATAAGTATGCACAACTATAAATTAAAAATAAATTTTGAAAATAACATACTAAATACTTTTTCTTACATATAAATTTTTCAACCCTCGTTTATTTGATGTCAAATTTGCAATGTGAAAAATATTTTATCTCCATCATAAGAATTCATTTCTTCTTTATTTGATGTACTATTTGATGATGATTAAAATTATGTTAATAAAATGTTACTTTTGTAAAGAAATTATGAACTTTATCAAAGCACAAAAGTGAGAGTTTTTTGAATTAATCTTTGAAATTTTTATTTGGAAAAAATGATTTTATTTTTAATAAGCCCATGCTTGTGGAACTATAACGTGATACTTTTATGAATCTTCGAACTCAACCCTCCGTAGTTTTCTTTAACAGTTCTATGGACATAAACCATTAACAAAATCTGCTTGTCTGTCTTATCACAAAATTCCACTCTGTCAAAGTGTGGACTTATATTGAGCAAAAATAATATTATGCTACCAACTAATGTGGAATGTATTCTGGTAAGGGTTGTGAACTGGAAGTTGCTTGGAAATACATATTGCTGAATGGAATGTGAGAACAGTATTTTGGCGCATGACTGTGAGAATCAGTGCTTCAAACCATTTTGGAGCCTTGTGGTTGTGTTTAGTATGGACAAGTACTTATAGATTTGTACTATAAATCAAAGTGCCATCTTCCAGTAAAGCTTTCTATCTCTTTAAACAAAATTATTTAATCAATTATTTATATTTTTATTTTTGTTTATTTCGTTACGTTTCTACAATACACATAATTATCTAGATTAATATAACCGATCCAAAAACATTTTTTTAGATGATTACAGCGTTTCTAAAGAAATAACATGGTAGTTACCCAAAAGTAAATATTTGTATATTAATTTAGTGAAGTGTAAGGCATTCTGCCGCCCGCTGGCAACTGCGACAGAGCTCAAGCAGAGCCAAAAAGTATATACATATACTATTTATACTTTTTGTAAAGAGGGACGTCGCCTTGGGCACAAAAGCGTGGGAACTACAAAATCCGAATGACCACCACCACCGAACAGCGGCACCATAGGGTTGTGAACGACCCCAAGAAAATGTTGAAATTATTTTTCAAATATTCCTAATAATCATTGGATTTCATAAAATTGAGCCATCTGAACACTTGTTCACAGCTCTGAACCTGGAATTGAAAATTCACTTTTTTATACATTTTTTTTTTTTCAACGTGGTGTCGTGAAAGACCCCAATGTGCCGGATTTTTATAAAATTGAAGTGGTGCAGCTAAGGGTCAATAGTTACTTGTACATGAAAAAAAATTCTGTTGCAAGGAGGGCTCATAATATTAATATTTAGTAAATACATAAATAAATAAAGTAAATACATAAATATCATTTACTGGTGGCTCAATGAACTTTTTACACGGTCGAAAATATCAGTAATATTTAGTTATTCATTTAAGTCCATAAGTGAATCGTATAGATTCTATACGTTGCAAAATTATAATATTGTATATGAAAATCAATTTTGTTTGGTCTGAAAAGTATAGAATAAGTTTTTAGGTTGACGCACAAATCCTATTTTACAATAAGAATTTATGTTTATTTCATACAATTAGAAATCGATTTTCTCACAATCTTCAAAATATTCCATTACTCGGAAAGTAAACAAACTGACCAAATATTGTCCCAAAAGTATCCGACTTTCCTTCATATCTTCGCGCTTGACAATTTTAACGCCCTCTGCCAGGTACAAGTGTCCACTGTAAAGCTTCATGAACTCCCTAGATGCCGCAATTTTTGTCGGAACGCCTTGGTTTACGTGCAGCGTGCGTTTGTTTACAAAGTGTTGTTTAAGATTGTCGCATTTTTAAAAAAGGACGGAAATCCTGCATCACGATAACGCGCCAGTGCATGCATCGAACCTCGTGCAGCAATATTTGACAAAGCACAAGGTCGCACAGCTCCGTCAGCGTCCTGACGTAGCTCACTACGATTTTTGGCTGTTCCCAAGATTAAAATGTCGCTCAAAGAACACCGACTCGACGACAAAGAAACAGTCAAAACTAACACGACGAACGCTCTAAAACAGTGATGGGCACATAGTGGCTCTATTTGCTCTCATTGCTCTCACCGTTATTCGACAAACAAGCAAGCGAAAAAAAAATCTCAGAATTTCAACGCTATCGAGACACAGCGTTGACTTGAATTCAAATGAAAACAAAACACAAAGGCATAAACGACGGCGCCGCATTGTGTCTTGACGCATGTAGCAATTGTTTTTGTTTGTAGTGCATTTTGGTTTTTTTTTTGTGCTAGTGGCAATTTTGGAAATGAACGTAAAAAAAAAACTTTAAAATTTCGTTTGTTGTTTCATGATGTTGTTGTTTTGCTCTTTTGTTAGATTTCTATGCCCACCACTGCTCTAAAATATCAAAAAACGAGTTTCAGCACTGCTTCCAAAAATGGAAAGGCCGTTGGAAGCGTATTCTTGAATCAAATGGGGGCTACTTCGAATAATCCCACTAGCGCAATGACGCTGAATAACAGCAGCGGGAAATACAAAGGAAGGCCGGATACTTTTGGGACAGAGCTCGTATACTTTTTTTTAAATTTTTATTCGATTCTTTCGATATATTCTGCCTAACTCAACAAACTAATTCAAGATGTTTCCAATTTTTCAACCTCAAAACTAAAACCGCACTTTGCCGGTCTCTTGGTAATAATAAATTACCAAAACAAAAATGAAGCACCTACCGATTGGGGCCACATATTTTATCATCCAATTGAAACAGCGATTGAGCCAGCAACTCCAATACACTAACACTATTGAAGGATTTTCATTGATATTGATAAAAATAAATCAAAAACTAAATTTCATAAAAGTATATTAAATTTCGAACACTTTTGCTTTTGAAAATCAAATTAAATTAAAAAATTTTCACTTTGATATTTAATTAAAGAATCCAAAGTATTTCATTGACGGCGCTGCCGACGATGCAGCTTGCAAATGCGGACTTGAACTTACATGCATTCAAATATTTCAAACAATTTAACACTTTAAACTCAATTAGATGTTAGTTGCACTGTATTTCTTAAATTTCGTTGGTATTATTTAACGTCAAAAATAAATTAGAAAATCACTAAAGAAATTAACCCGCACTTTGTACAATAAATAAAAACAAACGTTTGACAGTTGGGCAGTGTTACCAACTGCTTAATTTTTTGTGTTAGCTATAATTTTTTTGTAACCATTCTGTCGGTGCTTGCGTCTTTTACGAAAAAACGGACACAAACAGAGGTACGGTAATACATTTATGGTAGAACTTTGATCTTATGTTTTTTTTTTTTTTTGTTGAGATAAAAAGAGTGAAAGATGACCACAGTATTTTTTTTTTGTTTTGGTAAACATGACAAGCATTTCCTATAATGAATTCTGTCGAAGCCTCGCTGGGAACTGGAGAGGAAAGTGTTGAGCATCCGTAATATTCTATAGGAGTAGCTCATGGTTAAAATTTGCTTTTCGGAGGTATAGTGTAATTTATTTCAATTCTTTTGAAAGTTAGAAAAAATAAGGTTTGTTCCAGCCGGATATCGTGCTAAAAAATGAAAAGTGTCAAGTCGCAATTTTTGAGAGAGTAAATGCTGAAATTTCTCTGGCTCGTCGAATTACCACAATTTCGAAGAGGTAAATAAAGTTATTTTGCCACCAGGTTTAACGTATTGATGCTGCTGCCGATGCATTTGGTCTTTTCTTTGATGATGATGATGATGATGATGATATAAGAACTATTGCTGTAAACACAAATAGAAATACCTACGAAATAAAAAAAGTGAAAGTAAAACTACGTTATTTGCATTTAGAAAAAAATGCACCTAATCCAGCTATGTTCAAAAAAAAAATTAAGGCCTTCTATTGCTGTCTTCAATTCCCTATGATAACAATATCTGCCTTTGTTATTTGGTTGAATAAATATTCCGATTGGAACAAAAATAAACGTGGATCACGACGGAAGTTATTTTTGAGACTTAGTTCATTACCTCGTTGTTCCACATATTATGTCGCAGTCTATCGAAGCTTACTAAAAATACGGTTAAAATGTTTGCAATCTGCTGCAAGCAAATTCGGATCAAAAATCTACTGAGCCAGCAAAAAAGGAAATTCTCGGCGAAGATGTTACATGTCCCCAAAGCTGTGCAGAATGTGTGAGCAATCGTTTCATATTTGTGACAAAAATACTTGCAACAAGTATGCTTCCAAAATTCTTTATAAATATCACAATCTTGTTTATATATTATGTATATATTTATGTTCTTATTTTTCCTAAAACTTATTATGTAAAATGAATTTAAAATAAAATATTTCTTTTGTAAATCTAACTAAAAACTCATAATTTCCTTATATGTGATTCTGAGGTACATTTTGATTTTATTAGTTATAGAAGTGTCCTGACTTAATTAGGGTTAAGAGCTTAAAGTTGTTCCCATTGAGGAGGTTCGGTGTCACCCAAAAAAACGTTGAAAAAAGTACAACTATTTCAGTTGAAAGTTGCGTAGATAGTTTTTTACATTTAAAAGATTTCTGTAAAACAGTTGCAAAACTGTTTTTGGAAGGGTTGCAAAACTGTTTTTGGAATGGTTGCACTTTTTAATTAAGATGCTTTCTAAATTTTGTTTAATAAAAAATTTATCACAAAGTCTAAATTTTATAGCTTTGATATATGTTGTTTTTTATAAATACAATTCATTGCAAATCTTTTCAAAGTGTTGGTGTATTGAAGTTGACAACTCAAGTGCTTTCTCTATTCTATTGAGTGATAAACTCTATTGCTCCAATCAGTAAGTACTTATTGTTTGATTTAATTATTTAAAATTAGTATAAAGTAAAATTTTACTTTTAGGGTTTCACATAAAATTAATATTATTTTATTACATAAAAACCTTTAAATCTAAACAAAAATAGTACATTAATTCCCAAGCTGCCGCCCAGTGACTCCAGCTGCTGATCAAAAATCTATAAAATTTCAGCATATATTTGTTTATTTTGTTCAAAATTAATTTGACTATTAAAATCGAAAATAACAAATTACATTGAATTTTTATCCTGTAGTTTCACACAGTGGTCAGAGATATAGCCATCAAAATTTACTGAATTATTTCAATGAAATTTCTTATCATTTGTAAGGTAATTTATACAGCTATAAAAACTATGTATTAAACTTAAACTCTGGTTTGAATTTTTGAAATATGAAATTTTGAAATATTTATGTTTTTAAACTATTGTTTTTTTTTTAATTTCTTTATAAAATTAAGTTGTTAACATAAAAGTTTATTTTTTTTTTTTTTAACATATAGTGCCACATCATATACTTTTTTATGAAAATAATTTATAACAGACAGGTTTGAGATTTCCGGACATATTTGCATATAAAAAAATTAGTAAATTTAATTTTTTCTATTCAAAATGTTACTACGAAATGCACTGCTTTAAAATAAAATATCATGAGATGTATCATTTTAGAGGAAAATATTAAGATATTCATAATTTACTTATTAATAAGAAAATATGGGCTCGAAAAATTTTTTTTTCTTTCTTTATTTTTTATTGTAACGATTTAATATCAAATTATTAGCCTTAACTCAATAACTGCCAAACTTCCAGCCAAATAAATAAATTTTCCCATAGATTAAAACGTAATATTTCTAAATATTTATATAAATAAATATAGTAATAGAAAATTGTAATCCTTATTTTTACATTTATACAAAATTTTTAATTTGTTTTAGTCGACTGAATGTTATTAATTAATTTGAAATTTTTAATCGAACTTTACAGTCAATTGCAGTGTTCTTGTGAAATTTCACAAATCGGTTAATGCTTTATAAACAAACATGAAAAAGACAACAAATGGAACATTTGAACCTGGTAATTGGTGACATATGTTTCGGCTATTACCACATATATACACATATTCATATGTATATACATAGCCTCATCAGACCAGTTTTGGTTAATTTGTAATGTGATTCGAACTCCCGACCATTCCATGAATTATATGTGGACGGCCGCTCTAACACTTGAGCCACGGAGGTTGTGCTGAACGACATGTACAAAGTGCAATTTATATTAAGCGATTGCGCCATCTGTTGTAATTTTACTGTCATTTCTCGTTTGCTGCATAGCTTTGTTAAACCATCGGTTTAAGGACTTGCTATATGATGTAGCTTTATTATTTCGAATTTCGGGCTTCCGCCACTTATTCTCCGAATAATTGTTGGACGTATTCTTCCGGTTTTAGAAATTTTTAATTTGTTTTAGTCGACTGAATGTTATTAATTAATTTGAAATTTTTAATCGAACTTTACAGTCAATTGAAGTAACCAATGTTATAAAGTTCGATTAAAAATTTCAAATTAATTAATAACATTCAGTCGACTAAAACAAATTAAAAATTTCTAAAACCGGAAGAATACGTCCAACAATTATTCATGGCTAACTTTGAAGATATTTCAGTATTTTTTTAAATACTTTAAGGTTAAAACTCAGTAGCAATAAGGAATAACAGCTTAATAACAAAACAAATCAACATAAGTATGAACATGAGAATTTTAAGATTTCTTAAAATAGTTTTAAAAAAATTTAGTTTTTTCTTTATACATAGTCCAGCAGAAATAGGGTTTGAACAACGAAATAATTCGTTACAGCACTCTGACAGCGGTATATTGTTGAACAAGCTCTTGTAAAAGAGGACAAAATAAATCGAACCGACATCAGCTATCCGGGATGGAATGGGGTGTATTTTTAGAGCTCGAACACAGTTTTTCACGATTTCTGGCTAAATTGAGGACCCTATCAAAAAAAATTTCATGTGAAAGTTGTAGGAAATAAAAAGATCTAAAACTTTTGTGCAAATAATTTTCACCTTAACCTCAAATATTTTCGAAAAAATGGCTGAAAACCGGTTTTTTAGTTTTTTATTTTTTGCTTTGACAAAAAAGTTTCTATGAAGCTGAAACTTGGGTAAAAGATATTTTTTAGTGTTACACAAAAGCAGTAATTTTTTCAGACGGAAATGTTTAGAGGTTGTTGTTAAATTTAATTTTCAAACCAAAAAAACCGAAATTTTTAACTGCGATTCCTCTTAAAACTACACCTCCTAAGCAGTTTTATTTTGGCTCAATTACTTGTTGTTATGTTTACTTTGGATAAATGGTAAAAAAAGGTATACTCCAATGAAAAAAATTATCGAAAAATTGAAAATCTGTGGTCTCTCCGCGAGTAGAGCTTTGGTGTTTCATGCTCAAATCCTTTGTTGTTTTCCTTAATACACTATAATTTGAAATTGGGAATGCCACTACATGAATTTCCATTAAAAAAATTAATGAGAAAAAAAATAAAATCTGATATTTGGTCCAAAAATTTTCGAAGTATCGTACAAGCAAGTAATTACAATATTTTGCTTCAATAATTATTCACTCAAACAGTGTATTACTTGAAAAAAAGAAAACAAAAAAAAAATTTTGCTTGGATAATTTTTGAACCACAAATGAAAAATTTTTTTTTTCTCATTCATTTGTTTATTTCCTACAACTTTTACCTTAAACTTTTTTTGATACGATGCACAGTTTAGTCAGAAATTGTGAAAAACTATTTTCGACCACTAAAAATGCATCCCATTCCACCCCGGATAGCTACTGTCGGTTCGATTTATTTTGTCCTCTTTTACAAGAGCTTGGTCAACAATATTCCGCTGTCAGAGTGCTGTAACGAACTATTTTTTTTTTCTCATTTTCACGACTAATTCTATTGGACTATCATGGGATAAATCAGTGATCTAAAAACAAAAGTAGACAAGTCCTTCAGATGTGATTTTACACATACTGAGAAAAACACTTTACAAACTTGTTAACGTGCTAAAGCCAAGAAAAAATCCATAAAATAAAAGAAAAGCATGTTTTTATTATTTTAAGAACATATTTAGCACGGTATCTTTTAAATAATAAGGGTTATTTTAATAAAATGAATGGACATATCTAACTCTGTTTCCAAATGGCGGACATAGCTAGTTTCATTTGTAAGCGAACGGGACATAACCAAGTTTGTTGCTAACATACAAACCAGGGACGTATTCAGTAAAATAATAATCAGTGAAATAATATTAATCATCTTTATTCATAAAAACACATAGAAATATAACATCACGGAGATATCGCAATAATGTACACGGGACCGAAGGAAAATAGGATTAAAACATCAGTCGAGCAGTTCGGACGTACTTTAAAGCGCTCCCAGGATTTTATCAAATAAAAGTGTTATACAGCGAGTTTAATGAACTTTAAGTGCTACAAATCTCAAGTGTAATTAAGAGCTTTGCAGAAATCTCAAAATAATAATAATTTGTCCTATATAGATACAATAAAAGAACATTGCAATTTAAGTTAAAACTTTGAAAGTAAAACAAAACTATTTTCATTACTCAATATTTGCGCGCAAAATTAATACTCCGAATAAAAAAAAATAAAAAAAAAACTAAACAAAAGAGCACATAAATCTCAAAAATAGAGCACAATTATTTTTCTCAGAAAAATGAAAAAAAAAATAAATAAAAATATTTATACAAAAAATAAAATAAAAACAAATTTTGCTAATAATGACTTCTCCTCGTAAGCTACGCAACCTTCAAAAAACCAATGCATCGTCTTTGACCCCTAAGTCGGATAATGAGAACTTAATGCAGCGGCTACTTAAGCTTATACGAGTAGAGCAGCGTTTTACTGAACAAACTGAGCTAATTACAGCAAAATTTCTTGAGTCTGAACAAAGGTTATTAGATGCATTTGGCCAGACAATAGTGGAGCTGAAACGTGACTTAAGTGCTGCAGTTGATAGGGTTGTTGCTCTTGAAGCTAAAATGTTTGAGGCGGAGTCCCTAAGATCAGAGGTAAGCCACCTTAATTTAAACTGATGAAGCAAGAGAATTCGATGCTAGCCTGCGATCTACGTCTGCACGGGATTCCGTCTGCTGAAAATTAAAATTTAGCCAAAAGTTTTAATGATATATGCGAAAACATAAACATTGCGCCACCAAAAGTGGCTTAACAAAAGAAAATTACAACATTTTGCGCGCTGCTATTAGAATGAAGAAACAAAAAATTATAGCATCTGCTTTTACTTTACGAGGTCTTGTTTATGTTAGAAAAGAGAAGGAGAGTGGTGAAGCTGATCATGTAATTTCTCTTAACGATATTAACAGGTTCTCTTCATCTTCTGATAATTTATTTCGCTAGTATGCTCTTATTCTTATGTTTACGTATATCAAGAAAACCAACTCTGATTTGCGTTAGCTTGCTAATTCAAATTGTTATTTTTATAGTACTTACTTGCTTTTATCTTTATAAATAAAATGTATGCATTAGATCTTTTATCTTTAGAACAATTTTTTGATGTTCATACCACTCTATGTTTGTTAAAAAACTTTTCCATATTATTGCAACCAAAATTCTACGTATTTGCACGCGTCAATGGGAATTATTTCTTTAATTATGTCGTCAATAATTAACGACTTCGTTCATTCCAAAGACAATGTTCATAATATGATTCGTGTTCTTAGTAAGCAGCACAATGGTTTAAATGTACAGTAAAAGCTCCCGTAGGCGGACACCGACGGTTCCAACAAAATCGCTCGCCTACGGGAGATGTCCGCTTGCGGGAGCTGTCGAAAAAAGTACATTTTTACAATTCAAATACAATTAAAAAAAAAAACAATCAATATTTTTCTTATCGGATGGTTTGTAGGAGTAAAATTGCCAAGGTGGCGACACTTTAACATTCGTAACTTTTTTATTTATGAAATATAGTAATATTTTATTTCAGGAAAATGTTGTGTAGACTTTACAGAACAGTTCTGTGGAAAAATTTTGTTTCTGAACATATGAGAAGTTGATTTAAATTCTGTTTGCTTATTAAAAACTTAATTTTTTATAAATAATAAATAAAATTTTTATAAAATCTTTATTTTATATAAATATATTATTATATTACTGAGAAATCGCAATTTAAAAAAACACCCACATACAAATTCACTTGTTCATAACTTTTTAAAAAATCCAAATTTTGAAAAAAAAAAAAAATGAGGCGTTAATATTGATCAATAAATCTTCAAAGTTATACAAAAAAAAGTTTAAGTATAATAAATTGGTTTTTTCTGTGGCCACTTGAGAAAACTTTACTCTCAACAACACACAAAGAAATAGATTTTAAAGAATAACAATCGACAACCTGAATGACAGCAAAGCAAAGAAAGAGTTGAGAAAGAGTTTTGTCGTTAGAATGTCTTTTTTTTGTCCGCCAGCAGAGATGAATTGTATGAAATGTGTATAAATGTAGTGTCCGCGTCCGGCCAAGGGAGCGTCCGCCCACCGGAATGTATTTTGTTCCAAAAACATAACGAAAAACTTGGGACCAAGAAATTCGTCCGGCTACGAGAGATGTCCGCCTGCGGGAGCTGTCCGCGACGGGAGCTGTATGTCATTTTAATGCACAAAGCCTTGTAAACAAAACAGATGAGTTTAAATTTATTTTTGAGGGCTCCGGGGTAGATATAGTTTGCGTATCCGAAACATGGTTTTCTAAATGTATGACTGATGCACTATTTAAATTAAGCGGCTTTCAAATTTATCGAGCTGACAGGTATGGTCATGCTGGCGGTGCAGCAATATATGTACGTAATGGCATACCTTGTAAACTGCTTTGCTTGTCACCTCCCGATAGTGAAATTGAGTATGTTTTTGTTAGTATAATCAACGGGATTAATAAACTGCTTGTAGGTAGTGTATAGAAAATGTGTCCTTGTCCCACCCAGACGTCATAATTTTAGGAGATTTTAATTGCAATGTTTTAAAAGACAATCACTTGAGTGTTTCCATGGAAACCCTGGGGCTAACCGCAGTAAATAAAAAAACTCCCACTCACTATTACAAGACTACAGATACTCTTTTAGATCTTATTTTCGTTAATGACCTTTCTAAAGCACTACTATATGATCAATTAGCGGTCCCTTTCTTTTCAAAACATGATCTGATATTTTTAATATATGATTTTCAGTTAAAAAATATGGCTAACTCTTTTCATTTTAGAGATTTTAAGCAAATTAACTACGCTTTACTAGACGAACAAACTAGAAATGTAGACTGGCATATTATTTACAGACTGGTGTCAGTCAACGATCAAATTGACTTTCTTCAAAAGAATGTTAAGAAACTTTTTGATGAGTTTGTGCCACTAAAAGCTAAGAAGATAGTTAATCAAAAAAACCTTGGTTCAATAATACCGTTAAGAACTTAATTGTGCAACGTAATGCTGCATACAGCCGTTGGAAACGTTACAAAACACCTCAATTGTACACGAAGTTTAAAGAATCTAGAAAAAGAGTGGTTTGTTTGATTAGGGCATTGAAAGCTAGGTTTTATGACGAAAAGTTTAAAAAAGCACTAGGTAGTAAAAAGACATGGAAGGAGATACGAAACATTGGAATTGGGAAAGTCATAAGTCAGCGAAATGATCTAATTGACGTTGACGACCTAAACAATAATTTTGTCAACTTACAATTTCCCCCGGTTTCTAAGAACTCTTACAATTCCATAAGTTACTCCAGGAATTTGTTTCACAATACAAACTTCAGCTTTAAGTGTGTTGATCAGGCCGACGTTTTAAAAAGTTTATTAAAAATTAAATCCAATGCCACTGGATTCGACGAAATACACCCCATTTTCTTAAAAATTTTGCTTCCAGTTCTTCTTCCTTTCATCATTTATATTTTTAACTCTATTATAAATACTTCTATATTTCCCAGCAATTGGAAAAAAGCTAAAATTATCCCCATCCCTAAGTCACATTCCGAATACCGTCCAATCGCCATATTATCTTTTCTGTTTAAGGCTTTTGAGCTAATATTATATTGGCAAATTAGTGAATTTCTTGATGAGAATGGACTAATAACTGATCGACAGTCTGGTTTTAGAAATGGTCGTAGTTGCGTCACAGCTTTAATAGATGTGACTGAGGATATACAAGTTGGTCTAGACAATAATGAAATTAATCTGTTGGTGCTCTTAGATCACTCCAAGGCATTTGCAACTAGAAAGTGAAAAATCGGTACTTTTTAATTTTCAATTTTTTTTATAAGAAAGTAAGAAGGAGAAGAAAACCTACTCATGAATTCAAGTTCCTCGATCGATAATTGCCCGAAAACCATACCCACTTTGTTGGAAAATTTGATAACTTCTATAACTTGCACCATTTTTCAAATCAATATTTTTGAAAATGGGTAGACAACTTAAAACAGAAGGTGCTAATCCTGTTTTCAATATTAACCTTAACTCTAGTAATGTGCTTTGTCCAGACATATGAGGCTATTGTAATCCGCTGACACATCTCTAAAAATTAAAAAAGTTTTTATTTTGAACCGCTCTAATATACATTTATATAAAGAACTTACCATTACCTTTATTTTTCATATATAACTTTTTTTTAACTTGTTTTTTTTTTTTAAGCAAGAATGATATTTTAATAACCCTAATAAAAACGCGCACGTAGTTGTATTCACAACTCTACTTAGAAAACTAACATTTTATGGTTTGCTGTTAATCTGTAAGTTAGTATTTACAAAAACAAAGTGCATTTTTGTTTGCTTTGAAGTATTTTCTATTATATTGCAACAACAACAAAACAATACAGAGTGTGAAAAAAATAGGTTTTGACCAGCAAAATGGTCAGAGAGCCCATAGTGCACTGGTCGCTGTGATATATTTGCTACAACGATTTCATGTCACGAATTTTGAGGGAATTTTTTTGTTTTGAATATCTGAAACAAAACAAAAAGTCACATGTTTTGCAATGTAAACAAAGATCCGGCCCTGGAATTACCTCTGTTTCTTCGCAACATTTGTCTTCTATTTTTCCGAATGTGCCTGCCCTTTTCTACTTTTATTTGGAAGTACATCTCAAGCATTATAATTCATATTGCATTTGCAATTAAAATAAGCTTAAATGCTTCAATATTTCCCTAACTTTTCATTAAAATACCGAGCACCGACACTCACAAAAACGTTCGAGCGCAAGTGCAAATGGAGCGTTCTTATTGGCTAATGTGGACTTAACCAGCTTTGTAAGTGACATCTGAGGACATATCCAATTCTGTTGCTCAACTGTAATTTCAAAGCAAAATAGCTTTGCTACGTAGCGTATTTGGTCTGATATATAATTTAAAATTTGAATCTGAATGACCGATGAAAGTGTTACCATACAAATTTCAAAAATTTACCATTTGTGACTTATCTCCTTTTGTTTGTAAACCTCTGAAATGAATATAGGACTAAATATTTTTTCCAAACATAATTTTATTAGCTTTAAAACTGGGTTTTTAAATATTTTTTTGACGTTTTTTAGTCAAGATATGACAATTTTAGCAAAATAAATAAATTTTATGCTTAAATTCTTACGGAGAAAGAAATTTTTGATGAATTGAAAACTAATAGAAATAAATTAAATGTTCAAAAAGTTAGCTAAATGCGACATGTAGCAGCGGTCAAAATAATAGCAGTGCGGCAAGTGGCCATTCCAAGTACCCGTACGCAAATTGCGATATTGTATTTTTTTTTACCAATTGAACTCAAATTAATTTTCCTGAGTCTTCTTTTAACGGTTTCTACACTCGCTGAACCACGTTCTTTATTTCCGTAGCAGGCAAAAACGGATTATGCATCGAAAGTCGTATAGAACAATTCACGTCCCGAGGGGACATTGAAGGCATTCGTCCTCGTGTTTTTCGTTTATATGTGTATTTCTTTGTATACGAAACCATTTTCGCAGAATATCCGATAAAATTATAAATTTCCTTAAAAGGTTAACCATGCGAAATGGAATTTCTAATAATTTTACTTTGCGCTGTCGTAGAATGCTTTCCACGGTCCACTAAAATGCAAAAACTTGAAAAAGTCATTTGAGAGCTTACTTGTAACGAACAAATTTTTTTTGATAAGAGTAAATACCTAATCTTGAGAAGTAAAGGAGATGAACACAGCTATTATTTTGACCTCTCGAAAGTACAAATTAGTTACTCAATACAATAGCAAACTTAGAAAGTACCGTTAGTTTTGTGGAACAAAATGTTTTGAGCTTATTTTGTGTACTTATCAAGTAACTATATTTTAAAAGATTAGAAGAAAAAAACGTCATTTGTTCGAAATATTTTCTTTCCATTCATAAATGACACCGCACTGCTAATATTTGGACAAAAACATTTTTTTAGAACCAATACCCGGTTTCGTATAAAAATCAATTACTTAAAAGCATGAGTTTTTAACTAGCAACAAAGCAACAAAAAATCGTTCAGTATTTACTTAAAAACTCGGACATAGAGCATACAATATTAGTTACCTTTCTTTCAGAAAAAAAGAAAAATATCCTTAACAAATCTGTACCCTATCCTGTATCTATACGACTGAAATTTGTAAAATTAGGTGCGAAAATTTTTTCAAATTTCTACCTCGAAAAGTTATGAACTTATGAAAAAATCGCTGATAATAATATAAGTTTGTTTTCTACTTATGAATATATCTCATAATTTTTTTGTACACATTTTGCGCACTATTTTTATTTGTGCGAATATGTTTTTATGCTGCGCATACTGGGTTTTGTGTAAAATAAAATCAGCAATAGTGGTTAAGATAACAATAAAATTAACAATTTGTTTGGCTATTATGAGCTTTATAAAATCAACAGCTACATCAAGGATTACAACAACAACAAAAAGCAAATAAAATGAACCCCAATATACAAAAAAAAGTTACCAATGTCAAATCTCAATAACAGCAATTGCAACTACGACATATATCCAATCGAAATTTGCAACGGAATTTGTTTTTTGGGTTTTTTTTTTTTTGGCAATAAACGATACAATCGATTATTGCCAATGGTTAACAACTACAATATCACAATAATAAAAATAACAAAAACAATTATCACAATTGAGCTCCGAACACAATAAATGTGCATTAGACATGTTCAAATTAACTTTATGTTCTGGAATTATTCGGGAATGCATAAACTCCGATAATTTACCCATTTTCGAGTATATCCTCAATCAAAAAACAAAACTTCTAAAGTTGCTACCAGAGTTGCAAAATTTTCATTTTTCGAAGTTTGTGTAAAAAAAAATGAAGGAAAATTTATTTTTTCTTATATAAAATTAATTTTCTAATTTTTTATATTCACTTTCCTGTTCTACACACAAGGAGTATCGAAAAAAAACGTACCGCTACTTTTTAAGCCTAAGCCTAGCAAAACTGTCGTATTTGGGCTAAACAAAGTCGTAGAGAATTGTTTGAAAAACCAATGAAACCAAAAAAAAGTTACTGTATGGTGTGGATTTTGGCGTAATTGGTCAATATTTTTTCGAAAATCATAATATCAATGCAATTACTGTGAATGAAGCTCGACAACAAAAGATGATTACAAACTTTTAGTGGAGTCAATTGGTAGAAATTGATGCGCAGAATATGTGATTTCAACAAGACAGTGCAACGTGCTGCACAGTAACGAATGAAAAATAAATTTAATATGAATTGGCCACCAAGATCATGCAATTTTATACCATTTTATTTGTTCTAATGGGGCTTATGCGAATAATCCTCAAACTGTTCAACGCCTTAAAGACAAACATCATTGAGCAAATATCACTAATTGAACAGTCGTTATGCAAAAGAATTGTTCAAAAATTTGGTAAAAAAGTGTGCGTGTGTTACTTAAAAAAATATTTAATTTTGAAAGTTTTTGAACTAAGAATAAAATTTTTTTCTAAGCTATATTTATGTAGTGGCTTAACAGTGTATCAAGGTGAATGTAGTGAAAATAGCAAAGAATATTAGCTATTAAACAAGAATAACTAAAGCAATACTTGCACAGAGATCTCAGGTTTTTTTCCATAAATAGGCTCAAAAACTAACGATAAAATATTTTCTCCTAATGTGTACTACAGGAAAATGGAAAAAAAAAAATTACAAAATATAATTCAAAGATAAAACATGTGCAATTTTCTTCCATATTTTACTCATATTCAGAAAAATTAAAATTTTCCAGCTCTGGTAGCATGAGGTTATTTTGAACATGTCGAATTTATGTACATCATGCAACGAAAGTAAATTAGCAGCATTAAAATCATAACATCGATTTAATAATGTTGTGTACATCAGGGTGTTTATTTTGAAATTTTTGGAGATGGATTTTTTATATTTTTTCCTATATTATAACTTGAGGAATAAAAATAATCACCCCAACATTTGAGCTTCCTAGCTCAAACCTGTAAACGGCGCGGACAGAGTTTATGTCCAATTTCCTTAAAATTTAACGAAAAAACCGACTTACTAAAACGCAGAAAAAGTCTACCTTAGGTGCCAAGATATAGCGTTTTGAGTTTTTAAGTTCTATGAGGGACGCTACTCATTGTTGTCAAACCACGCCCACATTTTTCGTGTGCCTAAAAATACGGAAAAATACACCCGAAGGGGGTTTTTTAATTTTTTAACTTGCGGTCCTATATGCCTATATAATATAATCGGGTTTGAAGAATATCCTCCAGGAATTTAAACTCTCTAGATCAAACTTGCGAAAAAATATTTATTATTAGTTTTTTTTTTTTTTTTTTTTTAAAAAAAAACTTAATTTTCTTTTATTGAATCTTCTCTTCAGAGACTAACAATAAGTTTTAAAATCTTAAATTAAGTAACATTATTATACATTATTATTATGAATAATTAATATGTATATAATTTAATAATGAACTTGCCTCCTTAGGCCGCGGTTACACTGGATGCGGAAATTTGTTCGTACGAATTCGTACGTACTCGTAAGAATTGCAAAAATTGAACAAATGCATGTGTGTATATGAATGCGGTTACAGTGGCTACGCATGTTTCGTGCGTATTCTTACGAATCTGTACGACTGTTTTGATGCGAACAAAAAATTTTGTTTTTCATCAGTCAGTCGCACGAAAACAAGGAGAAAAACAGCTGATGGATTGCACTTCAACTCAAAATATGAACGAAGTCGCGTCTAATGTAACCACTCAGTTCATATATATTCGCAAGAACAAATTTTTAAGAATTCGTACGAACAAGTTTACGCATCCAGTGTAACCGCAGCCTTATACTTCTTGTGTAGTAGGTGCAGCTTGTGTATGGCTCATCACAGCGAGTGCACAAGAGCGAATAACTCGTTGGAGCATAGGTATGGACGCAGCTGACGATCGCGTCTCCCCATATTTTTTGCCAGCCGAGACGACCGAGGTCCCGGTCTTGGCTTGGAGCTGAGACGAGCTAGGTCTCAGTGTACCCGAATGGGGGTTTCGAGTACCACAAAAACGATTGTCTTCGTGGTCGCCGAGACGAACTTGGTCCCGGTCGACCACGTTGGGAGTGATTAGTGCCTCCTGGACGTTCTTGAGGTGGTAGCCGAGACGAACTAGGTCCCGGTCTAGCACCTAAAGAAGACCGAGAAGATACTGTTTCAACTCTCTTCCTGCTACTCTCTCCAATTCATTGGAAAGCGGCCGAGACGAACTAGGTCCCGGTCTTACACCCTCATAGGAAGGGGAGCTGGCTGCGATAAGTTGCCAAGGTTGGTGTGTAATGGAGGACTGTGCCCAAGACGAGCTAGGTCCCGTTATAAAGTCCTCATGTGATTCTTGATGATTACGTCTAGTGCCTCGGAGGGAGGGTAAAACGTTTGAACTGTTTAGTTTTGTTCGGTGTAAGTGACTTGCATAGAAGGACGATCCTTTCTTTTTAATCTGGAGCGCCCCTCTATGTTTGTGAAATTACGAGCCAATGGGTTCGGATGATGCAGCAACCTTATGGCGTAGGTTTGTTTGATTCTGTTAATTTCATCTTTTACCATGGGGACAGGCGCGGATTCAAGGGGGGGGGTCACGGGGGTCATGACCCCCCCCCCCAAAACAGCCCGCATTTCAAAAAATAGAGTTGAAACAATATTTTGCAAACCGAAAAACAAAAAAAAAACAAACGAACAAAACCTAGTTTTTGCAAACTTAAAAACCTGAAACTAACCAAACGACCAAAATTAACTTATTTTTTTGCACTCTGAAAAAATTGGAATCAAAAAATGACTAAATCAACAAATTTGACTAATTTTCTTAAACAATACTGACTTTTTTATTATTTTTTCTATATTTGGATACTTGATATACTATCATCTGTTTACAATCTGCTTACAAGTTCCAACTAAAAGCATCATTTATAAAACAAAATCCAATCTTCTATTTTGTTTCGCAAATCTGTTAATGATCGCATCGATGTCCAATGAAAATTCGAAATAAAAATATTCATCAGCTAAGACATTTCTTAGTTTTAAGAGTACATTTTTTATATAAAAAAGTTTATAATTTTATATAAACAATAAATATATATATACATGTAATGAATTTTCAAGTAAAACAAATTGGACAAGTTTTTCATTTTTCATTTCATTTCTTTATTAAGCCTTTGGATTACATTTCCTTACAGACTAGAAGAGTCTTTAGACCAGGGGTCGGCAAAACACAATGTGTGTGATGTACTTCAGCTCAATTGAGCTATGAAAAATCAAATTTTGCCGACCCCTGCTTTAGACATCGAAAAATCAAATTCATTTATGGATGACAATCTATTGAATAATGAGAGAGCTCTTAATATAGGCTCATTCTGAGCATAATTAGTTTTATGTTTTTTTATGAGGAATAAATCAAAATGACGCAACTGTCTAGGTGGGATATTAAAACCAATTAACTGAAGTAACTCCGGACAATCAATATTACTATTAACTATATCATAAATAAATATTAAGGACATAACCTTCCGCCTCGATTCAAGGGTATTTATGCCCAAAAGCAGGCAACGTGAATTATATGATGGCCTTGAATCACCAAAATACAAAGAACGTAATGCAAATCTAGAAAAAGTTTTCTGAATTCGTTCAATTCTAGCACAATGATTTGCATAAAACGGATTCCAAACAAAAGAGGCATATTCCAATCTAGATCTTACAAATGCAAAGTAAAGGCTCTTAATGGTATGTGGATCCATAAAATCAGAGCTGTGTCTACGAACAAAAGCCAACATTGCATAAGCTTTAGGGATGATAAAATTCAAATGCTCAATAAATGTAAACTTAGCATCGAAAACTACGCCTAAGTCCTTTATAAGATTGATTGACTTAAGAAGTTTACCCTGAATTGAGAAATAACAATCGAGTATATTATTTGATTTTGCAAATGTGCAGGGAAAGCATTTCCCAATATTTAAAGGTAACTGATTAAGTTTACTCCAGTTACTCACATTGGACAAGTCACGTTGTAAGGTTTCAACGTCACCTACATTCCGTATACGACTGAATAATTTTAAATCATCTGCGTAAAGCAAAAATTTTGAGCTCTGAAAGCAACTATGAATATCATTCATGAACAAAATAAAGAACAGAGGTCCAAGGATACTACCCTGAGGTACTCCAGACGACGCTACAAAATTATAAGATTTAGTATTATTAACAAGTACAACACACAGTCTATTACTCAGATAGGATTTAATCCAATCCAAAAATGAACCATGAAATCCAATTTTAGCTAGTTTAGCAATTAAAGCACTATGCTTAACCTTATCAAAGGCTTTTGCGAAATCAGCATAGAGCACATCCACTTGATAGCCACGTTCAAAAGAGGATACACAATAATTAGAGAATAATGATAAATTTGTTATTGTGGATCGACCAGATACAAAGCCATGTTGCTCTGGGCAAATATGACACTTAATTAAAAAGTAAAGCTTATCTTTTATAATGCTTTCAAATAATTTAGAGACAATTGTTAATTTAGAAATGGGACCATAGTTCGCGACATTATTTTTAAGCCCATTTTTGAAAATAGGGGTAATACATGCTACCTTCTAGGGCTCAATAAAAGTTCCGGAATTTAAAGATTTATTGAAAATCAGACACAGTGGCTTACACAAAGCCTGAGCACATTTTAATAATACTATAGAGGATAATCCATCGACATCCAGTTTAGCAGAAATCTTCAACTTTTATAATGCGTTAAAAACGTCTGTTTCACTCAAAGTAATAGAACCAACATCCACGAAAGAATTGATGTTTTGCAGGATAGAGGGCTCATACCATGGAGCATCTTCAGTATAATTTGATTTAAAATAGTCGGCAAATAAATTAACTGTGTCTGCAATTGTACACGAACTAATATTATTGAAAAACATAGAAGTGGGGATGAAAGATCCACACTTTTTCGATTGTACGAAATTCCAAAACGATTTCGGATTCAATTTGATATTGGTTTCCGTTTTCAAAATAAACTGCTTGTATAAAAACTTATTCAAAAAGTTGAATTCTCTCATGTAATGCACATATTTCTCCTTATACTCTAAGTTCCCAGTGGATTTAAAAAGTTTTAGAAATTTATTGCGCATATTTTTCAGTTTTATAAGGCCAGAATTATACCATGGAAGCTTATATACCTTATGAGGGCAAATTGGAATATGGTCATGACAGATTTGTGACACATTAAATTTAAACAAATCAAAACAAGTTGCGGCATTTTTACCATTAAATAAATTTTTCCAATTTATATCATTTATATTATTACTTATTTAAAAATTCAAAATCACATAATTTAAAGTTAGATACATGTTTAGCAGGCTGAGGCTCAATAAATTCATAAAATTCTATATCGAGAACAATTGGAACATGGTGCATATTAGATGGTGAAATTGGGCAAAAACATTCAGATAAATTGTATTTAATATTATACGAAATAAAAATTAAATCCAAAATTTTGCCAAGATTATTAAGTACTTATTTTATTAATTTGAACTAATTCAATACTTAAGAAGCTATCAATAAGATTGATTTCATGAGGATGATTGATATTTGTTGGCGTCAAGTCATCGGCGAGGTGAGTCCACATTACTTTGTTTAAATTAAAATCCCCCAATATGCAAAGCTGACTTTTATGGTCCAACGATGAATGTAACGATAAAATGTTACTTACATGTGCATCGTAAATTTCATCAGAACTATTTGGCGGGATATACGAGGCACAAATATATAAAGAGCCTGATGAGCCAGAAATGGAGACACTTAATTGTTCGTACAAACTGTCCGCATTCTGAAGGATGCAAGCTGTTGTACAGAAAAAACGTTTGATGGCAATTAGAACACCACCTCCTCGACTACAACCTGTTTTTATAGCGTCACGTTCCTTTCTGTATACTTGATATATATTTGTATCAAAGAATTCTCCATCGAAAAATTCATCATTTAGCCAGGTCTCAACAAATACGATGACATCAAAATCTCCAGCCGCGGTATAATAATAAATGGAATTGGATTTAGTTCTGATCCCAGACATATTTTGGAAATAAATCCGAAATTGTGAAGTTTTACCTAACTGATTGTTAGGCTGAGCGGATGAATATTTAGTAAAATTAGCTAAGTTATTGCATTGATGTTAAGTTTTTTATATAATAAAATATTCGACTCAGCATAAACACGTCCGCACCTTTTGAATTCACGACTAGGAGTGAATTCTGGCTTAGTTTTTATTCATTGAAGAAATTCGGCTTGCTTTGTTTATTTGGTTATTCTTGTTATTTTTGATTTTTTTCTATCCTGTGACCCCCCCCAGAAAAAAATTCTAGATCCGCGCCTGCATGGGGATGCATAGATCTCGGTAAATGTTTTCATTCCGTATATACCATGGGGCACCTGTAAATATTCTTAAGATTTTGGACTGAGCCCGTTGTATGAGTTCAATGTTTGAGGAACTGGCGTTACCCCATAATTGGATACCATATAACCAAATTAGCTTAATGATTGTTTTGTACAAATGGATTTTATATTCAAGCTTCAAATGGGAACGATGATTAATTAACCAGTGAAGACTGGCGGTTTTTAACTTTAATAATTATAATTTTGACAAGCACGGGTCTATACGATGACGGTAGTGTACGATCTTTGCCAAGTTTTGGTATCATGGTTATCAACGAGTTTTTCCATTCTTTTGGGTAATATCCGTACTGAATTATAACATTAAAAAGCCTGGTCAGAAAGATGACACCTGAGTGAGGCAGTTCCTTAATCATTTTGGGAGTGATGTTATCACATCCAGGGGCTTTTTTAGGACACATTTCTTGAATTAAACTAATTAAGTTACTGCTGTGGAAAGTCATTTGGATAGTATCTGTGTTTATTGGCAGTTGGGAAGACATGAAACATTGAATGTATGGATTTGGTTGAAAAACTGTACTTGAGTGATTGGCAAAAGTCTCAGCTTTTTCTTCATCACTTCTAGCCCAATTTCCATGTAAATCTCTTATCGGAGATTCACTTTCAGTGGGTGCAAAAAAATATTGGAGAATGATCTGAAAAGAGTTCAAAATTTGTCTCGGCTGTTAATAAGGTTCTATCGATACCTCTTGTGATGGCGAAATCAATGAGATCTGGGATTTTGGGATTCGGTCGGCTGGCCAATGTGTTGGTTGACCAGAAGAAACATAGTCGAACGTGGTGCGATGTTTCATTAACATATTATATAATTGTTTGCCTTTAGGGCTTATAAGACGAGATCCCCAGTATGTATGTTTGGAGTTATAGTCTCCAGCAGCTAAAAATCTAGTTCCCAAGGTATCGAAAAATTCTTTGAATTTTCCCTCACTGATTGCGAATCGAGGTGGGCAGTAGACTGCCGAAACAGTAAGGTTTAAAGAATGGTTTTGTAGACAAATAGAGGTAGCCTGAAGATAATTTTTGGAAGAGGGTTCTAAGCAGTAGTGTTTAAGGCGATTTCGAACTAAAATTCCTGAGCCCCCGTGAGCTTTGCCATCAGGATGATTGGTTTTGTAGAGTTTGTATCCTGGTATATGAAAATTTTGCTTGTCTGTCAGATGAGTCTCTGAAACAAGCATTAAATCAATCAAAAAATCAAGCTTGGGTTACATAATGAAAAATTTCATTTTTATTTTGGCTGATGCCGTTTGCATTCCAAACACAAATTTTTAGTCGACTTATTTTTGCGCAATCAAAATTTGAAGTAGCTGGTTTTGCGTTTTAACTAGATCTTGTAGAGTTGATTGCATTGAAACCATAAATTGATTCAGGGTTTGAGTTAAGTTTGTGATCTGTTTTTCCAAGCGACTTTGTTGAGGGTTCGTTGCTTCTGATTTGAGCACATTTGCATATGAAATAGCTGGATTTACTGGATGCGCAGTGCTTTGTTGCTGGACAAAGCTATGGGTTGGGAATATATTTCGAATTGGGTTTTGGTTAACATTCCTTTTTTCAGAGATTCTAGCTTTTCGCTTATTATTAGTTAATAAAATTAGATTAAAGTTGAAAAGATTCGATACGAAAATCAGTCAGGAGTCTATGAGAAAATTACCCCAGAGAATACGAAAAGCAAATCGATGTGAATAAATCTTTTATTATAAATTATGTTCAAGTTAAAAAGTATTTAAATAAATAAAAGTTACATTTTTAAAATTTTTTTTTTGGATTTTATTCGAACCACATAGTGTTTTTCCATACTTCATTCACCATAAGTTTTAATCCACTCTAGCCCTACCATAATCCCTGGCCCATCATCGATAAGTACTCTGTTTGCCGTTCCTTAAACGCAGATGTGCCAGATACCAGTGAGATCAACCTATAAAAAGTACGGCATTATTATAAAGTCGCACAAAAAAAAGTGATGGTAATCGTTTGATGCAGTTTTGCTTAAAATACGAATTTCAATAAGCTTCTGAGCTTGAGACTTTCTGCAAGCACATTAACTCAGTTTACTTTTTTAAATATACCGCAAAATGAATATTCGGTAAAGAGCTTAAAGGTCTCCGGTGCACCACAAAAATAACGTAGTTTATGAATGATTTTTGCTGTTTTTGTATGTATTTAAAATAAATTTAATTTTAAAATAAATCTTACCGAAAATTGTTTATTGTTAAACTGATAGAATGTACCTTCCTTAAAGAAGAAGGTATAATCATCTGAATACTCATGTGCAGCATCCAAATTATTTGGCAGACCTTTCCAGTTTGAAATGGGCTTGGGGTAGTATGATGACACTGACGGAATGTTAAGTAGATCAAATTTCCAGAAATTTATACCCTTAAAGAAGTAGATTCCACCATCACCACCATAGACCATAGCAGCGTCTAAATGATCAGGAATACCGGGAAAACCTTTGTTGATCTCGATAGGATATCCTCGATCCATTTGACATCCTTCGTACCGCCAGAATTTAGTACCCTTGAAGAAGAAGGTTTTACCATTTTCATAGGTAAAGGCAGCGTCGATATCACCTGAAATCGATTTATTGATAGTATAATTTATCTAACGTTTGTTAGTTTTTGCATTTCCCCTTACCTGTCAAACCTGGCCAAACGTTGGCTATAAGCTTAGGAGTTTCAGGATTGCGATTTTTGTCAAATCTGATGTATTTGTCACCTTTAAATACATATGTGTGTCCAGCTGAATCAAACATTGCATCAATCGTAGCATTACTACAAATTGAATGATCGGTGTGGTTGCTTTTTTTTCCATAAAGATCTTGAATTCCAAGAATATCATCAGAGCATAGTTCAGATGGGTGCTTAGTACCGTCAAAGTGAGGTATCATAATTGAGGAAGGGTTATCAGAATGTTTAAGACCTAGAGAGTGGCCCATTTCATGTACAGCTACTTTAAACAGATCTATGCCACGTGTTTTATTGATAGTCCATTCTTCAGCACTATCAAAATGTATATCACCGCCATGGATAGGATAGAAAGCATGTGCCAAATAACCGCCAGGGCCATCGAACGGTTTATTATCACTATGGTCACCTTCTTCGAATCTAAAGGAAATTTATAATAATGTATATTGAAAATGACCTCAACCGCGAGCTTTTACAAAATTACTAACTTCATTTCAATATCAACTTGTCCAGTTACTTTTTGTGTAATTAATAAGTCTGCATAATCACTCCACTGCGTAAAGCCACGTGCTATCTCTGCTTCCACTTCATCAGACATTAAATGCCTTGGGAAGTTAGAGATTTTATAGGTTAAATTTTTATGAGGCCATATACTGCCTTCCTTGACGAAGTTACTAGAGGTTTCGTCTGTCTCGAAACCAAACTTATCGGGTACACCACAACGTGGCAGTGACATCAGCTCAAATGTTTTATCATCGATTACACCGGTGACATCTAAGCCAGTGAAACTTTGAAACTCTCGCAAGGCCATAGTTAACTTGTTGGCATCAAGCATGTCACCAAGTTCGATGTCAGCAGGTGGGAGATAACCATATTTCGAGAGATAGATCTTATAATGAGATGGAAAGTTGAAAAATGTGAGTTCAATATTTTTTAAAGCATGCAAAGGTGTAGAGATGCATGATATTTTAAGTTGGTATTGTTAAAATTTGCTCAAAGCTTATAATAAAATTCAAACCTTTGAAAAATTAACATGTGATAAATTTTATTTAAAAAGTACTCACCTCAGATTGCCTTTCTCGCCAAAGTGGCAAGCTGCTCGCTAATCCAAATACAACTACAACTGTAGCTAATCCTATGAACATTAAACTTTGGCAGTATAGCATTTCTGCAGAGAATGAGACAGTTATGCTAATTCGGCGTCTTGATGCAAATAATATATGAATGTATATGAGGCATTCCATGCCAAATCACCGAGGTTTTGGCCCGACCCTCTTCGATTTTGCTAGTGCGTATTAAAAGCAACAAGCACACGAATTTCCAGTATTGTATTCGAAACCGTTATTGAGTAATCGGTTTTTTAAATTTTAATGCAAAAATTTTTCAATTTACGATAGACTAGTAATAAATATCCATATCAATATAAAGTGGGGTATCATTTTTTTCGTATTTGAATGTAGTTTCTAAAAAAATAATTTAAAAAAAAATTATTCGAAGCAATTATCAGTTAGTTATTAACGTTTAAATATTAAAATCGACAGTTTCGATGTTCTGAGAACTTTTTCTATTCTTTTTCGAATTTTGAAAATTTTATATTTGTTTTTTATGATCGAATTATCTATGTTTATCACTAGTTTACACACAAAAATATCTGATTCCTCACATATTTCTTTATGTATTTTTTCTCATGAATTCCAAAAATTCCAACCATTTAGAGTTATCCCCCAAAAACCCGTTTTTTGCACTTTTTTCATTTATTTGGCAATATTTCCATCAATTTTTTTTTTCGAACTAAATCAGACCATTCAAAAGGTATTATTTTTTCTTACTAACGGGTTTGTGTTAATGAGAGTCGAATAAGATTTGATGGAGTTGCAAGCGATCAAAGTCCAAAAAAAGTGACTTTATTGCTCATTTTTAAAAGTACTAAATTTCAATCGCTTTGTTTAAGTCCGAAAATCTTTCTTTTTCATATTTTTAAGATTTTAAATGAAAGTCCATTCCTTCTCAAATATTTAAAGTATAAATTTGCTTAAATCGGACAAAAGGTTTAAAAGTTATTCAAAATTGTTGGAACCACGGCACACGAATATTGTAAGAGTGTATCGGGAATACATGAAAATATAGAAATTACCATTTTTCATTGATTTTAAATAACTTTGACATTTTTTTTTATCGATTTGAGCAGATATATATTAAGAATATTTGTTAAAGAATGGGTCTCCATTCTAAGTCTTAAAAATATCTAACAGAAAGGCTTTTTTTTGTTGCTGTTGTGGTTGTTTATTCTATCATAAATACAATATTTACATAAGTTACAATTTTTGAGATTTAATTCTATGAATTTTACAACAGATAAATTCTAATTTAACAATAAACATAATCACTAAAAATAAAACAATACTTTGTAGGAAAATGACAGTAAAAAACCTATATTAATATCATAATAAGTCTGGATGAATGGGCTTCTTTCCACTATAGAAATAGAGGATAAACTCCGTAAGACGGCGTAGGTCGAAAACCTGCATCTATTGAAGAATGATAGGGTCAAATTGTTAATAACATTTCAGGTAATTTTTTCTTGAGCTAGCGTGTGTAACTCTGAAGTTGAAAATCTTTTTGGTAACCCAAAAATTGTTTTCAGATTTTTATTTTGGATAATTTGAAGTCTTTTTAAATGCGTATTTGTACAGTTTCTCCAAACGGGATAGGCATAAGTCAGAATTGGCCTAATACATAAATTGCAAAGCATAATTTTATTTTTCACGTTTAGCTTCGATTTTTTATTCATTAGGAAATAAAGGCTCCTGCTGCACCTAACTGCTTTAATGCAGATATTTGCTATGTGCTGTTTATATAATAACTTCTCGTCAAGAATATCTCCTAGGTATTTAATTGAGCTTTGAAAGCGGTATTAAGTTACTTTGAAATGAAGATGGCCTAGTGGAAACTCTATATGGAGATTTGTTAAATAGAAATATTATAGCTTGGGTTTTTTCATTATTAACTTTGATTTTCCATTTGACGAAATGTTTAGTAGCCTTGGATAGGGCACCCTTCATTTTTTTGATGATTGCATTTGAAACTTTACCCGATGTTATCAAAGCGCTGTCATCTGCATAAAAAGCTAAATCAACATGAGGAGAAGATTTAAAATCGGACGTTATAGGGAATACAAAAGAAGTGATAAGCAGAACCCTGTGGCACACCAGCAGGAATTTTTTTTTCTGAAGAGTTAAATCGTTCTACGTGCACCAAAAAAACCCTATTAGTGGGGAAGCTTCTTATATTCCTTATAAGATATAATGGAAGGCGTAAAATTTTAAGTTTATATACTTAGCCATCATGCCATATAGAAGCAAAAGCTTTCTAGATGTTTAAGAAAGTCTTTTGAATTTATACGGATCAATTAAAATTTAGTGACTTTTAAAAATGAGCAAAAAAGTACACTTTTTTCGAACTTTGATCGCTTGTAACTTCATCAAATCTTATTCAATTCTAATTAACACCAATTCGTTAGTAAGAAAAAATAATGCCTTTTGAATGGTCTGATTTAGTTCGCAAAAAAATTTTTTGGAAATATGGCCAAATAATTGAAAAAAGTTCAAAAAACGGGTTTTTGAGAGATAATTCAAAAACGATTCTTAACAGAAAAAAATGGTTGGCATTTTTGGAATTTACGACCGAAAATACATAAAAAAGTATGTGAGAAATCAGATATTTTTGTGTGTAAACTAGTGATAAGCATAGATAATTCAATCATGAAAAAACAAGTATAAAATTTTCAAAATACGAAAAAAATAGAAAAAATTTTCAGAACATCTCGAACTACAGCTTAAAAGTTGCGTAATATAGAGTAAAATTTTAAGAAAATTTTGAGAAAAGTCGAAGGTGTCGCTCTTTTGGAAAATGTCGATTTTACTCTTTAAACGTTAATAACTAACTGATAATTGCTTCGAATAATTTTTTTCAGAAACTATTTTCAATTACAAAAAAAATTATGCCCTACTTTTATTGATATCGATATTTATTACTAGTATATCGTTAATTGAAAATTTTTAGCCTTAAAATTTAAGAAACCGATTACTCAATAACGGCTTCGAATACAAGACTGGAAATTGGTGTGCATGTTGCTTTTTATTTGCACTAAAACATATCAAAAAATGTGCGAAATCAAAGTGGGTCGGGCAAAAACTTCGGTGATTTGGCATGGAATGTCCCATATGTAATATATGTGATGTATATATTAGAGCGGTTCAAAATAAAAACTTTTTGATTTTTTACGATGTGTCAGCGGATTACAGTAGCCTTATATATCAGGATAAAGCCCATTACTAGGGTTAAGGTTCATATTGAAAACTGGATAAGTGCCCTCTGTTTTAAGTAAACAATCCATTTTCCAAAATATTGATTTAAAAAATGGTGCAAGCTACAGACGTTATAAAATTTTCCAACAAAGTGGGTATGGTTTTCAGAAAACTATCAATCGGGGAATTCAAATCCATGATTTCTTTTTGTTCTTCTTTTCTTTCATATAAAAAAATTGACAATTGACATTTACAAAAGTGAAAAAGTACCGATTTTCCACTTCCTAGTTGCACCAACTTTAATATTATCTTGCCGCCGATCCTGTGCTATAGCATTTTTAATGTACTGTTATTTGTTTAAAAGAATTTCGAAACCGTATATTATTATCCAAGATATCTGCACTTTTCTAAATTAATAGACCTGATTTTTTCGAATCGGATATGGAGATTAATTAGTTCACATTTATATTTAAGTTTATATTTTTTCCCAAATAAGGCTTAATTACAACCAACATATTCTAAGAAGATCAAACTTTAAGGCCAAAATTTAGTAAATACGTCATCTTTTTAACGTTAACTTAGTGCACAGAAAGATATACTTTATTATGTGTAATACCAGGGGACAGATTTTTTTTTGTGGTTGAAAAAGTCGGCAAAATATGGATTAACTTGAAAGGAGTTGAAAATATTGAAAAAGTCAAAAACTGTTGGAAAGTGTGAAAAAGGCAGAAAAAGTAAAAAAAAAATATGGAAAAAGTCGAAAGAGGTTAAAAAAGTCAAAAAAGTATTAAAAATGTTGAAATAAGGTTACAAAGTTGAAAAAAATGAAAAATTTTGAGAATGCCGATCAAGCCGAAATGTGTTGAAAAAGTCGAAACAAAATGGAAAATTTTGACAAAAATTAAAGATGTTGAAAAACCCGAGAAAAGTTAGAGAGATTGGAAAATGTTGGAACAGTTAAAAAATGCTGAAAAAGTCGATAAAAAATGAAAAATGTTGCAAAAAGTTGAAAGAGGTTGGAAAACTCAAAAAAATTTATTGAAAGTAGACAGTAAAAGACCAATATAACGCATAACAATATAACGATTTTTATTTTAACAGTTTCATATATTGAACTTTTTTCCATTGATATGTCAAAATTACGAACACTAAAAATATCCACTATTTTAAATAACAAACGCATTCTAAGTCAATAAGCGTTCTTAGTTCTTTCTCCTTAGGGATAACTCTTTTTTAACGTCTTTGACTTATTTTTTGGCGTCGCTCTTGTACACTTTGTCAGTTTTATCATTGGTTCAAATGATATGTGTACAGAGGTTAAAATACTAATTCAGGAACAAGGAAACTACCTTATCTAATACGTATATATGTATAAAATTCTCGTGTCACAGTATTTGTTACCGAACTCCTCCCAAACGGCTTGACCGATTCTTATGAAATTTTTGTGTATATTTGGTAGGTCTGAGAATAGGTGGTAGGATATAAGAATTTTATTTAGGGTGCATATTTAGGGTGGCCCTCATACAAATTTTTTCTTATAATAGCATTTTCACAAACACCACAGCATCGATTCACATGGAATTTACACCACGTGTCTCTTATATTAAGAGACATTGTTTGGTCTATAAAACTATTATTTAGGGTGGCCCTCAAACATTACTTTTTCTAAAAAATTAGCTTTCACGAAGACCGGTAAATCTATTCACACCAATTTACACCACGTAACTTTTATATTAAGAGGCATAGTTAAGCCTACAAAACTTTTATTTAGGGTGGCCCTCATACAATAATATTTTTAAAATAGCATTTTTACAAAGACCTCTGCATCTATTCACATGGAATTTACACCACGTTTTTGTTATATTAAGAGGCACAGATATGACCGTGCGGTGCCACGTCTTCCATATAAGAAAAGACCAAAATTTGTGATGCAGATGAATGAGACTAGATACATATGTTTATAAAAAGTACGGACAAAAAGAAGTTTCAATGAGAAAATGGGTGGTGCCACACCTTTCATATGCGAATAAAACAACATTTTGTATATATCAGCAATTACTTGATGCAGATAATTGAGGCTTGGTAATTATCTAAAACACAAAAACTATAATAGATTAAACTCATTGCACCACCTAGCAGTAAGGCCAGAACAACCAAGTCTGCCAAGTCTGCTATACTATACTATATGTAAAAGAGTAGGGACAGAAGTTGATTTCACTTTAATAATGGGCTGATTTGCTTTAACATTCCATGGCATGAGTTCATACAGCTTCGCGCTACATACCGGAAAGGGCAGAACAACGTCTGCCGGGACAGCTAAGTAGTATATCCATAGAATGTAATCTCTAACAACGAAAAAATGTGTGCTTAAAATTATAACAATACATACTTACATACATACATATGAATGTATACGGCCCAAAACGTGTCAGCCGAATCACCAATCTCTCCAAAATTCAGTCAAGATGGCATGATGTCAAATCATAATCTTTCGAATGCCTTGTCGAATTTTTTTAAAATCAGGATGGTGGCTCCAATATGAAGTCCACAGCGGTTTTAACGTAAAAATTTCATAAAATAGTAAAAAATAAATTGTAAAGTAAAATCGTGAAAGGTATGGATGATTTAAAATATTTCTGGTTTTCAAAAACTTTCGGAAGCTTTTAGATTTTGCCTTAACGATAAATTTTAGGCCAAAATTTCACTTGCTATCACTTTTTTCTGCTATGCTATCATTTTTCAGTAAAATTCACACTGAGTAAAAAATTTTTAAAATTGTTCAGAATATTCAGAAAAATATTTAAGTTTTTTACTGTAACCATTTTTTTTTCTATGACTTCATAAGCTTTTTTCGTCTTTTTAATTTCATACGAAATTACTTGGAGTGAAATGTTCACAAAATTGGTCAACTAACACAATAAATAATTTGTTTTTATTTTTTTGTGACATTTTTCTTAAACATTTTTTTTTTTCAATACTTTACAAAACTTTTTGTTAACTTTCCCGTTGTGGACGCCATTATGAAGCCATTATGACTTTATAAAGTATAACACGGCATTCGAAAGATTATTACTTTAAAACAATTTTTAGATCTTAACCATCATGATCCTCTGAATTTTGGAGAGGCACGTTATACGCTTGACGCGTTTTGGGCTGTATATGTTTTTAAATAAATTTTATAATATATTTTTATGCCAAAATTTAATAGAAATTATTTGGATGATTAATTATTTGTTTTTAATTAATTGAGACTTTTAAGCTTTGAAAATGTTTTCTACAAATATTGCACCTTTTACTTGGCTTGTCTTAACTTAACCACCTCACAAAATATACTGAGCAAAGCAATAAGGATTTTTTATCTTTTTACTTACGGTCTATATATATAATTTTCTAAGAATTGTTTAAGCAAAGCTTTAATAAACACAACTGCAACAAAATTTATAGGTTTTGAGCGCTAAAATAACAAAGAAAAACTGCAGTTCATCGCAAAAAAAGAATATTAAGTATACTGCTAAAAAAATTTATAATTTTTAATTATACAGAGGAGGTTGATGATCGACTTATACATTTTTGTTTTTTTATGTTTCAATTTCTTTTATTTTTTATTTGTTTGCTATTTTATTTTGTTTTTTGATGAGATCACTCAATTTTAAGTGCTCAACTTGTATTTTGCAATTTAGAAAAATATTATGAGTCTTATCATGAATCTAATCTTCAGAAATTCCCTTTCGAAAATTAGTTCCCTTCTCGGAAGAGAGCATAAACAATCGTAAATATTTTGAGAATGGAAATTTTTCTTCCAGCAGGGATACTACTTTTCTTCAGGGACATAACTATTATAAGATTTATGTCAAAAAATTGGTTTATAACTATTATTAATAAGAGATATTTTATTAGTTATCAATAACTATTATTTTTCAATGGATTTTTTTTACGTTGAGTCATAACTATTATGCATAAGAGATATTTTATTAGTTGTCAATAACTATTATTTTTCAATGGATTTTTTTTACGTTGAGTCATAACTATTATGCATAAGAGATATTTTATTAGTTATCAATAACTATTATTTTTCAATGGATTTTTTTTACGTTGAGTCATAACTATTATGCATAAGAGATATTTTATTAGTTGTCAATAACTATTAATTTGGAAAAAATATTTTTTTACGTTGTTTTGAAAAAAGTGTTCAACAGATTTTCATTTTTGTGAATCTTTTTGCACCAATCGATGGGGTGGTGGTTTTTATGACATCACCAGAGGTGGTCATCGGTTCGAAAATGTACGCGATTTTGACTCATTTTTGAAGTTTTTTTTGCTTCAATCAATGAAAAGAGGTCTAAAAAGGATATTGGCCATCACTAGAAGTGGAACCGATCCTTGAAAGTGCTCGATTTAGGTCCATTTTCGAAATTTTTTTTGCAAAAAATCGATGGAAAGAGGTTGACAATGGGCTTTGGCCATCACCAGAGTTGGTCCCAACTAAAAAAGTGGTCGATTTTGGTGCGTTTTGAAAAAAAAATTTTGTACCAATAGTTGGAAAGAGGTCGAAGTCGAAAAAAAGTACGAGAAAGTGCCCGATTTTGGTCCATTTTCGAAATTTTGTTTGCACCAATCTTTGGAAAGAGGTCGAAGTCGAAAAAAAGGGTGCCAAAAAGTGCCTGATTTTGGTCCATTTTCGAAATTTTGTTTGCACCAATCTTTGGAAAGAGCTCGAAGTCGAAAAAAAAGGTACCAAAAAGTGCCCGATTTTAGTCCATTTTCGAAATTTTGTTTGCACCAATCTTTGGAAAGAGGTTGAAGTCGTAAAAAATGGTACCAAAAAGTGCCCGATTTTGGTCCATTTTCGAAATTTTGTTTGCACCAATCTTTGGAAAGAGGTCGAAGTCGAAAAAAAAGGTCCCAAAATGTGCCCGATTTTGGTACATTTTCGAAATTTTGTTTGCACCAACCTTTGGAAAGAGGTTGAAGTCGTAAAAAAAGGTACCAAAAAGTGCCCGATTTTGATCCATTTTCGAAATTTTGTTTGCACCAGTCGTTAAATAGAGGTCGAATAAGAATTTTGGACCTCATTTGAGGCGGCTCCGGACCCTGGAAAGGACCGTTTTTGACCCATTTTCGAAAAAAAACTTCTTTTTTCTGTAATAAATGGAAAAAGGTCGAAAATGGATTTTGAACATCACTTAGAGTGGCTTCTGAGTCCGGCCCCGCGAAAGAACCGTTTTTGACCCATTTTCGGAAAAATTTTTTTTTTCTGTAATTAATGTGAAAACGTCGAATATAAATATTTGACATCATTTAGGGTGGCTCCGGGCCCTGGAAAGGACCGCTTTCGATAATTTTGGTAGTTTTCAAGTTCCGGAGCTACTCTTAAAGATATCCAAAACGCATTTTCAACCTTTCATAATCGATTGGAGCAATAAAAAATTTTAGGGTGGTTCATAAAAAATTTTTTTTTTGCTGCAATTCACAGATAAAGCTCGAAAATGACTATTGTCGACATTTCCCTATCGATTCGAACAAAAAAAAAATTTTTTATGAACCACCCTAAAATTTTTTATTGCTCCAATCGATTATGAAAGGTTGAAAATGCGTTTTTGATATCTTTTAGAGTAGCTCCGGAACTTGAAAACTACCAAAATTATCGAAAGCGGTCCTTTCCAGGGCCCGGAGCCACCCTAAATGATGTCAAATATTTATATTCGACATTTTCACATTAATTACAGAAAAAAAAAAATTTTTCCGAAAATGGGTCAAAAACGGTTCTTTCTCGGGGCCGGACTCAGAAGCCACTCTAAGTGATGTCCAAAATCCATTTTCGACCTTTTCCCATTTATTACAGAAAAAGGAAGTTTTTTTTCGAAAATGGGTCAAAAACGGTTCTTTCTCGGGGCCGGACTCAGAAGCCACTCTAAGTGATGTCCAAAATCCATTTTCGACCTTTTCCTATTTATTACAGAAAAAAGAAGTTTTTTTTCGAAAATGGGTCAAAAACGGTCCTTTCCAGGGTCCGGAGCCGCCTCAAATGAGGTCCAAAATTCTTATTCGACCTCTATTTAACGACTGGTGCAAACAAAATTTCGAAAATGGATCAAATTCGGGCACTTTTTGGTACCTTTTTTTACGACTTCAACCTCTTTCCAAAGATTGGTGCAAACAAAATTTCGAAAATGGACCAAAATCAGGCACTTTTTGGTACCTTTTTTTTCGACTTCGAGCTCTTTCCAAAGATTGGTGCAAACAAAATTTCGAAAATGGACCAAAATCAGGCACTTTTTGGTACCCTTTTTTTCGACTTCGACCTCTTTCCAAAGATTGGTGCAAACAAAATTTCGAAAATGGACCAAAATCGGGCACATTTTGGGACCTTTTTTTCGACTTCGACCTCTTTCCAAAGGTTGGTGCAAACAAAATTTCGAAAATGTACCAAAATCGGGCACATTTTGGAACTTTTTTTTTCGACTTCAACCTCTTTCCAAAGATTGGTGCAAACAAAATTTCGAAAATGGACCAAAATCGGGCACTTTTTGGTACCTTTTTTTTCGACTTCGAGCTCTTTCCGAAGATTGGTGCAAACAAAATTTCGAAAATGGACCAAAATCAGGCACTTTTTGGTACCCTTTTTTTCGACTTCGACCTCTTTCCAAAGATTGGTGCAAACAAAATTTCGAAAATAGACCAAAATCGGGCACATTTTGGGACCTTTTTTTTCGACTTCGACCTCTTTCCAAAGGTTGGTGCAAACAAAATTTCGAAAATGTACCAAAATCGGGCACATTTTGGAACTTTTTTTTTCGACTTCAACCTCTTTCCAAAGATTGGTGCAAACAAAATTTCGAAAATGGACCAAAATCGGGCACTTTTTGGTACCTTTTTTTTCGACTTCGAGATCTTTCCAAAGATTGGTGCAAACAAAATTTCGAAAAAGGACCAAAATCAGGCACTTTTTGGTACCTTTTTTTTCGACTTCGAGCTCTTTCCAAAGATTGGTGCAAACAAAATTTCGAAAATGGAACAAAATCAGGCACTTTTTGGTACCCTTTTTTTCGACTTCGACCTCTTTCCAAAGATTGGTGCAAACAAAATTTCGAAAATGTACCAAAATCGGGCACATTTTGGAACTTTTTTTTTCGACTTCAACCTCTTTCCAAAGATTGGTGCAAACAAAATTTCGAAAATGGACCAAAATCGGGCACTTTTTGGTACCTTTTTTTTCGACTTCGAGCTCTTTCCGAAGATTGGTGCAAACAAAATTTCGAAAATGGACCAAAATCAGGCACTTTTTGGTACCCTTTTTTTCGACTTCGACCTCTTTCCAAAGATTGGTGCAAACAAAATTTCGAAAATGGACCAAAATCGGGCACATTTTGGGACCTTTTTTTTCGACTTCGACCTCTTTCCAAAGGTTGGTGCAAACAAAATTTCGAAAATGTACCAAAATCGGGCACATTTTGGAACTTTTTTTTTCGACTTCAACCTCTTTCCAAAGATTGGTGCAAACAAAATTTCGAAAATGGACCAAAATCGGGCACTTTTTGGTACCTTTTTTTTCGACTTCGAGATCTTTCCAAAGATTGGTGCAAACAAAATTTCGAAAAAGGACCAAAATCAGGCACTTTTTGGTACCCTTTTTTTCGACTTCGACCTCTTTCCAAAGATTGGTGCAAACAAAATTTCGAAAATGGACCAAAATCGGGCACATTTTGGGACCTTTTTTTTCGACTTCGACCTCTTTCCAAAGATTGGTGCAAACAAAATTTCGAAAATGGACCAAAATCGGGCACTTTTTGGTACCTTTTTTTACGACTTCAACCTCTTTCCAAAGATTGGTGCAAACAAAATTTCGAAAATGGACTAAAATCGGGCACTTTTTGGTACCTTTTTTTTCGACTTCGAGCTCTTTCCAAAGATTGGTGCAAACAAAATTTCGAAAATGGACCAAAATCAGGCACTTTTTGGCACCCTTTTTTTCGACTTCGACCTCTTTCCAAAGATTGGTGCAAACAAAATTTCGAAAATGGACCAAAATCGGGCACTTTCTCGTACTTTTTTTCGACTTCGACCTCTTTCCAACTATTGGTACAAAATTTTTTTTTCAAAACGCACCAAAATCGACCACTTTTTTAGTTGGGACCAACTCTGGTGATGGCCAAAGCCCATTGTCAACCTCTTTCCATCGATTTTTTGCAAAAAAAATTTCGAAAATGGACCTAAATCGAGCACTTTCAAGGATCGGTTCCACTTCTAGTGATGGCCAATATCCTTTTTAGACCTCTTTTCATTGATTGAAGCAAAAAAAAACTTCAAAAATGAGTCAAAATCGCGTACATTTTCGAACCGATGACCACCTCTGGTGATGTCATAAAAACCACCTCCCCATCGATTGGTGCAAAAAGATTCACAAAAATGAAAATCTGTTGAACACTTTTTTCAAAACAACGTAAAAAAATATTTTTTCCAAATTAATAGTTATTGACAACTAATAAAATATCTCTTATGCATAATAGTTATGACTCAACGTAAAAAAAATCCATTGAAAAATAATAGTTATTGACAACTAATAAAATATCTCTTATGCATAATAGTTATGACTCAACGTAAAAAAAATCCATTGAAAAATAATAGTTATTGACAACTAATAAAATATCTCTTATGCATAATAGTTATGACTCAACGTAAAAAAAATCCATTGAAAAATAATAGTTATTGACAACTAATAAAATATCTCTTATGCATAACAGTTATGACTCAACGTAAAAAAGAATCCATTGAAAAATAATAGTTATTGACAACTAATAAAATATCTCTTATTCATAATAGTTATAAACCAATTTTTTGACATAAATCTTATAATAGTTATGTCCCTGGAAAAAAGTGATTCAAGAAACAAAATTAAGTGAAGTGAAACACTTCGGCTTTTTGGCGGATCGGAAGCCGATTATTTATTAGTTTCATTCGTGTTTATGTATGTAGTAGGAGAGCTTACTTGCTTAACGGCTTTAATTTACTTTTTGGAAATTGTCTTATCCTTAACTTTTGTACAGATTGAATTTGTGTCCGGTTAGTAGGAAGCGAGATAGTAGCGACAATTTTTTTGTGTTACCTTTGACCTTGAATATCGGTATGGAAAAACTTTTTCGGAAATGGGTTCAAAACGGTTTCTACCGGGGTCCAGGCCATTCCAAATTATGTTGTCAGTTTGGACCAGTCTTCATCGACTTAAATATATTTTCAATCTTTCCTCATCGCAATTGTCTAACAAATATTAAATTCCAAGTACTTTTTTTTTCTTCGATTGCAATCGCGCAAGCAACGGCGCTTACTAGCCGAAGCTTGTGTCGCGCAATTAAAGGGAATATGAGCGATTGTTAGTCGCAAGCTTTTGGTTGGAATTTTGAACATAGTTTTCGAATTTAATTTTTAGTGGTCTTCGGAAAGGCTTTTAGTTAGTTTGATATCGATATTCGATGTAGAGTTAAGCTCTGCTTCCATCTTTTCCAAACTGTTCAAATCTTTCGCTAGGGTATTCCAACGTTATTTCAGCGAAAGTTGCTTTCCATTTAATTTATTTTGTAAAAGAACAAGTTTTTTAAAAAGCTTTCAATTAATGAGATCTTCTCAATGAAATTATATTTTGGTTTCCGCAACTGCAACAACATATAAAATGTATTCCCATTGTTCTACAGATTTTCTAGTTGGCATATTATTAAGTTTTTTCAACTGAAAGAAATAGGTGTATAAAAATTGTTTATATATTTTATTGTTCTTGCAGTGTCACTATCGCATGCAAAAAATTGATGCGCGATAAGAAAAATTAATTTCGACTAGTGAAAAAAAAAAACGATTCGCAAATTCAAAAAGCGCAAAATCTAGCGTTCATAGCAACAACAAAATATATAATTCTTCGATTTTTTTTGCCGGCAGCGTTAAACGTTGCTGTTTTTTCAATTAAATGTTTCAGAAAATTAAAAAAAAAACTACACGCAACTCTGCAAAAAAGGTATCGTGTAAAAGAATACTTGCGAAATATCGTGTAAGATTAAAAAACTCCAAAAATGTTCCCAAAAACAGAAAATTTCACCACTGAAATAAAAAAAAAACTTTAATTTGAACATCAACTTTTAGAATTTTATTGAAATTATTTATTAAATATTACGAACCGAAAGCTTAAACACAAACTAAATGCTGAATAACGAAATGCTGAGTTCAAGTTAATATTTGTTAATTCCCCAAATGTAAAATGTTGCTGTATATATATGTATATAAGTTTCCTGTAAAAATTAGAGTTAAAATAAATTTTTTTGGGATTCGTGCTAGAACAAAGAATTCGTATTAAAAAGTGTATTTGTTTGAATTGTCTTCGTGAAAATTATTTTTAAAAAATACTTTTGTATGAGGGTCACTCTAAGTATGCACTCAAAATAAAAGTTTTATAGACTATGACACTCGCTTGATTGATATCAACATACTGTAATAATTTCATTAAAATCGGCCGGATAACTTCCGGATAATCCACTTCCGAGTCCAAAAAAGACAGACAGACAAAAAATTAATTTTATATAATAGGTATGTAGGTCGTAAAGACAACGCAAACAAACTTACCTCTTATCACTTTGAAATAAAATAATTGAAAATACATGTAAAAGCTTGAAAGAAATACTTTGCTTTTTTTTTTGGTTTACAATTCATATGAAAAACGAAAAAGTAGAAAAATGAGAGACAAATTTTTTTTTGCATTTTAGTAAAAAAAAACAAAACTTCCTTATGAATTGTAATAGAAATCGAATTGATTTCGAACACAACCGACACAACTACAACCAATTGCTTACTTCAAAGGATATCTATGACTAAAAAATTTTTATTATTAGGTTATAAAATTAGATTAAAGTTGAAAAGAATCGGTACGAAAATCAGTCAGGAGTCTATGAGAAAACTACCTCAGAAAATACGAAAAGCAAATCTATGGGAATAAATCTTTTACTATAAATAATGTTCAAGTTTAAAAGTATTTAAATAAATAAAAGTTACTCTTCTAATTTTTTTTTTATTTTATTTGAACTACATAGTATTTGTCCATATTTCATTCACCATAAGTTTTAATCCACTCTAGTTCTACCATAATTCCTGGCCCATCATCGATAAATGCTCTGTTTGTGGTTCCTCAAATGCAGTGTTCCAGCATCCAGTGTTACGAACCTATAACAAATATGGCATTATTATGAAGTCGCACAGAAAAAAGTGATGGTAACCGTTGGACACAGTTTTGATTAAAATACGATTTCAAAACGAAATAAGCTTCTGACTTTAAACAAAAATACATATGTATGTAGCTCTCAGGTCTCGGTTTTGAGACTTTTTGCAAGCACATAAACTCAGTTCAATTATTTAAATATACCGCAAAATGAATATTCGGAAAAGAGCTTAAAGGTCTCCGTAGTTTATGAATGATTTTTGCTCTTTTTGTATGTATTTAAAATGAATTTAAATTTAAAATAAATCTTACCGAAAACTGCTTATTGTTAAACTGATAGAATATACCTTCCTTGTAGAAGAAGGTAATATCATCTGAATGCTCATGTGCAGCATCCAAATTATTTGGCAGACCTTTCCAGTTTGAAATTGGCTTGGGGTAGGATGATGACACATGTGGATTTTTAAGTCGATCGAATTTCCAGTAATTTGTACCTTTAAAGAAGTAGATTCCACCATCACCACCATAGACCATAGCAGCGTCTAAATGATCAGGAATACCGGCAAAACCTTCGTTGATCTCTTTAGGAAATCCACTATCCATTTGACATCCTTCGTACCGCCAGAATTTAGTACCCTTGAAGAAGAAAGTTTTACCATTTTTATAGGTAAAGGCAGCGTCGATATCACCTGAAATCGATTAATTGATAATCTAATTTATCTAACGTTTGTTAGCTTTTGCATTTTCCCTTACCTGTCAAACCTGTCCAAAGGTTAGCTATTAGCTTAGGAGTTTCACCAACGCGACTTTTGTTATATCTGATGTATTTGTCACCTTTAAATGCATATATGTGTCCAGCTGCATCAAACATTGCATCAATCTTAGTATTACTACAAATTGAATGATCGGTGTGGTTGCTTTTTTTTTCCATAAAGATCTTGAATTCCAAGAATATCATCAGAGCATAGTTTAGATGGTTGCTCAGTTGAGTTAAAGTAACCTACCATAACTGAGGGATGTTTATCAGAATGTCTGAGACCTAGCGAGTGGCCCATTTCATGTACAGCTATTTTAAACAGATCTATGCCATGAGTTTTATTTATAGTCCATTCTTCAGCACTATCAAAATGTATATCACCTTGGATGGGATGGAAACCATGTGCCAAAATACTTTCAGGGCCATCGAATGGCTTACCATCACCATGTTCACCTTGTTCGAATCTAAAGGAAATTTATAATAATGTATATTAAAAATGACCTCAACCGCGAGCTTTTACAAAATGTCTAACTTTATTTCAATATCAACTTTTCCTGTTACTTCTTGTGTAAATGATAAATCTGTATAATCACTCCACTGCGCAAAGGCACGTACTATCTCAGATTCGACTTTATCAGGCATTAAATGCCTCGGGAAGTTAGAGATTTTATAGGTTAAATCTTTATGAGGCCATTTACTGTCTGTCTTCACGAAGTTACTAGAGGTTTCGTCTGTCTCGAAACCAAACTTATCGGGTTCACCACAACGTGGCAGTGACATCATTTCAAATGTTTTATTATCCATTACACCGGTGACATCTAAGCCGTTGAAATTTTGAAAATCTCGCAAGGCCATAGTTAACTGGTTGGCACCAAGCATGTTACTATGTTCGTTGTCAGCAGGTTTGAGATAACCATATTTCGAGAGATAGATCTAAAAATGAGATGGACAGAATGAAGAATTTGAGTGAAAATAAAAGTTCAATATTGGTGCAAAGATGCATGATATTTTAAGTTGGTAATGTTTAAATTTGCTCAAGGCTTATAATAAAATTCAAACCTTTGAAAAATTGATATGTGATAAATTTTATTTAAAAAATACTCACCTCAGATTGCCTTTCTCGCGAAAGTGGCAAGCTGCTCGCTAATCCAAATACAACTACAACTGTAGCTAATCCTATGAACATTAAACTTTGGCAGTATACCATTTCTGCAGAGAATGAGACAGTTATGCTACTTCGGCGTCTTGATGCAAATCGTATATGAATATTAGGGTGATTCAAATTTGTTTTTTTTTTTTTTTGCTTGAAACACGTTAAAAAGGCACATGAAAGGAAAATTCTGGTGAAGTTATAGCTCATAATATTAATATTTACTGCTGACTCATCGAGCTTTATTGTTTTCCATACGATTTGTATGGGGGAAAAAGGCTTGACAAGACCTATATCATAAAATTTTCTATAAAAAAGCTCCTTGCATTTTTTTCGTGAAGCAAGCACTTCGTCAGTTAATTAGGTTCAAGCTCGACAGTCGACAATAAGGCGAGCAAATAGGCATCGACGTTGGTTTTAAGCTTCGCTTAAGAGTACACGTGCTGTGTTATTGAGTTTTTTATGAACTTGTGTTGCTAATTAACTGACAAAGTGCTTACTTCACTTTTATCACCTTTTAAATAGGTCCCGTTTATGTTAGATTTTTTCACGAGATATAGAGACAAATGTCTTGCCAAGTATTTTTCCCCATACAAATCGTATGGAAAATAAAAAATCTTTTTTTTAAGGTTGAAAAAGTCGGAAAAAAATTTTAAAAAGGCAGAACAAGCCGAAAAGTGTTAAAAAGTGGAAACAAAATGGAAAATGTTGACAAAAATTAAAGATGTTGAAAATCTCGAAAAAAGTTGAAGGAAGTTGAAAAACTGAATAAAAGTTGAATGAAAGTGTATGAAAAGTAATGAAGAAGTTGTAAGAGGTTGAAAAATTTGAAAAAATATGGAATACAGTAGAAGCTAAATATATCGTATTACAAAATAACGAATTTATATTTTAACAGTTGCACAAATTGCACTTTTTTCCATTGATATGTCTAAATTACGAACTCTAAAAATATTTGCTGTATTAAATAACGAACGCAATTTATATCAACAAGCGTTCTTAATTTTTCCCTCTTAGAAATAACTGTTTTTCAATCCTTTGACTTATTTTTTTGCGCCGGTTTTGTACACTTTGTCGGTATTATGATTGGCTTATGCGGGAACAAGAAAACGACCTTATACATCCATAAAATGTAATCTCTAACAACGAAAAAATGTGTACGTAAAATTATAACAATACATACTTACATACATAGATATGGCCCAAAACGCGTCAACCGAATTACCACTCTCTCCAAAATTCAGTCAAGATGGTTTAGGTTGTAAAATCATAATCTTTCGAATGCCTTGTCGAATTTTTCAAAAACCAAGATGGTGGCTCCAATATGAAGTCCACAGCGGTTTTACTTTAAAAATTTCATAAAATAGTAAAAAATAAATAGTACATATGGATGATTCAAAATATTTCTGGTTTTCAAAAACTTTTAAATTTGCCCTTAATAATAAAGTTTAGGTCAAAAGTTCTCACTTTTTTCTGCTAAGCTATCACTGTTCAGTAAAATTTGCACTCAATAAGAAATTCTTAAAATTGTTCAGAACATTCAGAAAAATATTTAAGTTTTTTTACTATAACGATTTTTTTTCTATGACGTCATTAACTTTTTTTCGTCTTAGAGTAACTTTCACAAGAAATTACTTGGAGTAAAATGTTCATTAAATTGGTCAACTAACACAATAAATTATTTGTTTTTATTTTGTTGTGACATTTTTCTTAAACATTTTTTTTTTGATATTTTAGAAAACTTTCTGTTAACTTTTCCGTTGCCATCTTGATTTTATAAAGTATAACACAGCATTCGAAAGATTATTACTTAAAAACAATTTTAGATCATAACCATCTTGATCCTCTGAAATTTGGAGAGGCACGTTATCCGCTTCACGCATTTTGGGCTATATATGTATGTAAGTAAATTTTATAAAATATTTGTATGCCAAAATTTAATAGGAATTATGTGAATGATTACTATGAACTGATATTTTGAGACTTTTAAGCTTTGAAAATGTTTTCTACAAATATTGCACCTTTTACTTTGCTTGTCTTAACATAACCAACTCACAAAATATACTGAGCAAAGCAATAAGGATTTTTTTACTTTTTACCTATGGTCTATGTATATAACTTTCTAAGATTATCTAAGCAAAGCTTTAACAAACACAACTGCAACAAAAATTGTAAGCTTTGAGCGCAAAAATATCAAAGAAAAACTGTTGTTCATCGCAAAAAAAGAATATTAATTATACTGCTAAAAAAATTTATAATTTTTAATTATATGTTGAAGACGAGGTTGATGATCGACTTATACATTTTTGTTTTTGTTTTTTATGTTTCAATTTTTTTTATTTTTTTATTTGTTTGTTTTTTTATTTTGGTTTCTGATGAGATCACTCGATTTTAAGTAATCAATTTACAATTTCAGAGTAATTTTCTGACTTTTGTTGAGTGAGCAATAGCAACTGAACCAAATTTGTTGCCATTGTGTAGAAGGACACTCTTAAGACTGCGTTTAGAGCTGTCGATAACGAGACGCCATTCATTTGGATGGTATTTTGAAAGGCCCATTTCGAGAATAAGGCCTTGCACATCTGATCTAAAAACCATATCATTTTCCGATTGAAAAAAAGGTAGCAAGTCTTGCTCTCTTGTTTGATAGAATGTCACTTCTCTACCTGATGACAACAAGTTTTTTTCTTTTAATCTAGAAGCCAAAACTTCTACAGATTATTTAGGGAGTTCAAGATCCCTTATCAAATTATTAAATTCTTCTTTGGAAAAAGATTTTGGCTCTGTAGATGGTATTCCTTCGAAATCGCTGTCGCTACTCACTTCACGAATGGAACAAAATGCTGGAATAGGTACTTCCTCTGAATGTGGTAAGGGTCTTCTAGCAGAGTCTAAGTCTGGATAAATCATTTTTTTAACGTTTACACCATACAAATTAATACAGCAGAAGTAACAGTCAACAAAGTGATTTTTTTGTTCTTTCCATAGCATAGGCAATCCGAACCTCACATGGTTTCTTTTACCACTAATACACTGTCTTAAGTGTTCATAGCACATTTTACAAACAATTTGGTGTATCCACGGCTTGTATTCATCCACAATTTACGACTTAAAGTAAGCATAATAAGCACTTTTTATAAAATCTGTTATAGGTTTTCTGAAATCTTTCACCGTGCATTCACCACAGCGGCAACAAAACACATTTGGATCAATGAGACAACTTCTTCGCGATGAAGACATAATATAAAAATCAATTTATTTTTAGAAATTTATCGATAAAATAGCAAATCATGCACACGGAAGTACTTATTACAGCGAATATTCAAAAGTGACCGTTTATCAAAAGTGGCACGTAGGAAAAAAAAATTAAAAATATTTTTGATGTTGCCAGTACATAATTAATACAAAACCACTAACTATATATCGGCACCAAATTTTTTTTTTCGATTTGTTGACCCGTGTAATCAACTAAAGCTTAAGAAATGTCAACAACATTTTGATAACATGCTCAAAAATTGTTCAAACATTATCTAGGTCATTTAAAGTGGCCGGTTTCGAAAACTTTCAGCAATTCTTTCTTCATAATTTCAAATTGTTTATTCAATTAATTATCGCAATTTTGCTTTTATAGACAAAACTTTTTGAATCTCTCCAAATAAAATGTTTCTATTGAACTTTGCTTTTATGTTGTTAAATCAGTTATTATTCCTTGGTGACAAGCATATGCACTATAAAATAAACATAAATGTATGTAAAAATACACCGTAAAGATATAGATTAAGGCCAAATTCATCAGCTTAAGTAAAAAGCAATTGCTGCTCCTTTGATATACAGATAAGTTTCTTTAACCTATTGACAAGTTACATTGCTTTAAAATTTTAAATGAAAAAAAAATTACATATTTTGTTATTATTTTTTACTGAGCCTTCTGTTCAATTGCTTTTGTAACTTTTTTATATAACACATTTCTCGACGAAATGTTCTTTTTTTTTGTATTTTTTGCTCCAAAATGATCGGTTCCAAAAACGCAATAAAAAAAATTAGTCATGGTGATTTGTTTTGATTTTTTTTTTTTTTTTAATTGTTATTCACTAAAAATTATATCAGTATATTTTGGGGTCTAGTTCAAGCCTAATTATTTCAAACAGATATCCAGCTATATATTTAAAACTTTTACATTTTGTTCGGTTAAATCTTATGAGATTAATGTGTTGATGTTTTTAATCGCACTTAATTACAGTATGTTATCTGGCGAGTGTCGCCAATATTGATCTTTCTTATCTATTTTTATAAACATAAAACTAAAAGCTTTGGTTATATGTACAATTAGTAATTTTTTAAAGAACTGTACACATTGTTTTTTTTATGTTTTGAACATTGAACATCTTTGCATTAAGTTGCAAAGGTAGGCGTCTGAGGGTCTATTTCGATATTAGTTCTTAATATGTTTGAGATAAGAAAAAGTGGACTTACGAATATATGTATGCGCTTGAAAATAGTAAATTCAGCATTTCTTTACTTAGAATTAGATATTTATTACTTGTTTTCAAAATGGAATACCAACATCTTCAGATAAAGGGAAAAAGACTGGTTGAAGATCGCAAAGATCTAACTGAAAATTTGGATATTGTTTTTGAAATTCGTTCTTAGACTTCAAATGACAACTAAGGCAAAAAAATGTATTTGTTAGGTTTTTAATTGCTTCGATATTCAAAACATTCGCTAGGGTATCCTAACTTTATTTTGTGTAAATTTACTTAAGACTCAAGGATATCTTGATTATTATTTGGCATTTATGCTCTTGTTAAGTTTTTAGATATTAATGTAAAGAAAATTTAAGCATTATTGGGCAAAGCACCGAAGTGATCTTAGATAATTTTGCAAAAAATATAGAGTATAGAAATTTGTTTATGAGCTTGATTTCCATTTTTAACAAGGTTATCGCAAAACGATGGGAACTCTTATCCAGAATCTATGAATGTAGTAAGAGGGAATAAAAAAACATTTTGAGTAAACGATGTACACATATTTTGACAATATGTTTGACCTTTTAACCTTTTTCTGGATTTGAATACTTTTTTTACCTAAATTGTTTTCGTTGCAATCCAGATGCGACAATTTTGAAAACAAAAATTTTATGCCTTACTCCCCAATGAACAACCTAAGCAAGAGTAAATCAATATCGATTCAAATGACGTCACAGATCAATAAAAACGAACCATAGATGAACATTGACAGCAAAAACAAAAAGTAACTGAAACTCACAATGGTTTTCAACAACGACAAAAACAAAAGCTGCTGTATGAAATGAAAAATGCTCTTTAGGAGGGTATATGTGTCATTATGTACGCAGTAGCTCATGTTTTGACCGAATGATGCAAATCAAATAAAGTAGAAAGAACAAAATCAGCGGCAACACAAAAGCCAAATCAAACCAACAAGTTAAGCGAGCGATATAAGGACGTGCAAAGCATAATGGTGTGGGCCAATGTACGCTGACACACTGTGACAAGCAACATCATCAGCTCCATTATAAAGGAGATAGTAAGTCTACAAATATTGTTCTTTTTAAAAAAAATTCTAATTCAGTTCCAGAACATATAAAAAATCTATTAAGAAAACTTTCTCGATCTCAGTTTTAAAGGTAGTCAAACAAATTGACATAAAGAAATCAAAAATTATCTCGAGAGGCGTTTTTTTGAGATACGCCCTTTTTGCTTTTGAGAGCAGTATTGTCGCTTAGTAAATAATACCACTCTGATCGTATATTGGCGTATCAGATTTTAAACATTTCAACCAATCAGAGACCAATATGGTAAAAGGTATGAGAAGGTAGAACTAAACTCCGTTTTATGGACATACACATAGCTGGGCACCGTTAATCAAATAGTTAACTTCGTTAGTTGCTAATACGTTACTAAAAAGGTTAATTTCGTTAAACGTTAAAGCTTTACATTTCGGAAGACTTAACGCAAGTTAACGTTAATCGTTAATCCGTTAACACGTGATAAAAATTGCATTTTTAATTAGTGATCTGCTTATAAAAACTGTTCTGGAACAGTGTGTAATTTAGTCAACTGGCACCTTCCTGAACATTAATATGTTGAAGTTCTCGTCTGAAATCGAGGTTCTTTTCAGCGTTAAAATATCTTGCCCGTGGAAAAAAGTCTTTCAACTGCAGCGCTTTGACACAAGTTGAACAACGTTCGTATAGCAAGACTAAGTTTGGATACACTTCTGTAGCAATTACTTTTTCAAGGAAAATGTCTGGTAACGCGAAAATGTTACATGCCCGCTTGTGCGAAATTGATCCAGAATTGACTGAAATAATTCAGCAAGAAAAGAATCGTCAAAGAGCTGGCTTAGAAATGATCGCTAGTGAGAACTTTACCTCAGTTTCTGTTTTAGAGTGTCTCTCCTCATGTTTACATAATAAGTATTCAGAAGGCATGCCTGGAAAGAGATACTATGGAGGTAATCAGTTCATTGATAAATGCGAACGTCTTGCTCAAAAACGCGCTCTCGAAGCCTTCAAGCTCGATCCTGAATGCTGGGGTGTCAATGTACAACCTTATTCTGGTTCACCTGCAAATTTTGCTGTCTATACGGCACTACTTCAACCACATGATCGTATCATGGGCTTAGATCTACCAGATGGTGGACACTTGACTCATGGTTTTATGACTGCTGGAAAGCGAGTTTCAGCTACTTCTATATTCTTAGAAAGCATGCCATACAAGGTGAATCCCGAGTCAGGACTAATTGATTATGATAAACTTGAATTGAGCGCTAGGCTCTTTAGACCCAAATTGATTATTGCGGGTATTTCATGTTACTCACGTTGCTTGGATTACGCACGTTTTAGAAAAGTGGCTGACGAACATAACGCTTATTTGTTTCTTGATATGGCACATATTGCTGGTCTGGTCGCTGCAGGTCTAATACCATCACCTTTTGAATATTCGGATGTTGTTTCAACAACTACACACAAAACATTGCGTGGTCCGCGCGCTGGTGTCATTTTCTTCCGCAAAGGTGTTCGCAAGGAAAAGCCAAATGGTGATAAGATAATGTATGACTTAGAGGACCGCATCAACAACACTGTTTTTCCTGGACTGCAAGGTGGGCCACATGATAATACTGTTGCTGGTATTGCCACAGCTTTCAAGCAAGCGAAATCGCCAGAATTTAAGGAATACCAAACACAAGTAATTAAAAATGCACAACGTCTTTCTGAGGGTATGCAAGAAAAGGGTTACAAAGTTGTTACTGGGGGCACCGATGTTCATTTGATACTTCTTGATCTACGCACTGTTGGTCTTACTGGAGCCAAGACAGAGTATATACAAGAAGAAGTTTCTATTGCTTGCAACAAAAATACTGCACCTGGCGACAAGTCTGCGTTAAGTCCTTCGGGAATTCGTTTGGGTTCACCAGCTTTAACTACTCGTGGTATGGTTGAAGAAGATATAGACTGTGTTGTGGAATTTATTGATCGTGCGCTAAAAATTTGTAAAGAGGCAATCAAAATTTCTGGTCCTAAAGTAGAAGAACTTAAAAAAGCGTTGCACGATAATGTGGATATTGCAGCAAAAATTAAGGATTTATAAATATCTGTTCCCCGAGGAATGCCGCATCGTTGTACAAGTCTTTTGATTTCATGTCTAGCCCCATTTTAACGAGATTTTGATCTGTATTCTTTAAAATTTATGGCTCTAAGGTTTTTCTTTATACTGAGTGTCAGAATTGAAAAAGTCGTCTCATCATCGTCGTTTGTTACGTCGTTGCGTTGCTGCCTCCACCACTTAAACTATCTTTGTCGTAACGCTTCTTCTACCTTTTTTTTCATTAATTTTTTACTACATCCACTCGACTGCAGCCATACGATGTCGTCAGAGCGTGTTTTCTTTTTGGTAAACAGTAGGTACTGGATTAACGATTAACGGACTTGGTGAAATTTAACGGAAATTAACGAGTCCGTTAACGTTTTTTAAAGTTAACTTAAAAGTTAATCCGCTAGTCAAAATATTAACTTCGGTAGTTAACGATTAACGAGTTAATGCCCATACATATATGTATTCTAACAATCGATAGAACAGATGTATAAGGAAAACGTCTGCGTCAAAAATTTTTAAAATTGTATTCAGGAAAATGCCTAAGCCAGTAGCCCACAATATTTTTTAGAATGACGTTTAATCTCAACGTTCCATTTTGCTAATCCCTCCGAGACATGTTGCGTTACATAGCGCTTAAAAGCGATTAGATACGGCACAAACATTGCAATAAAAAAAAAAATTGATAAAAGTTTTTCTTCTTCTTTTTAAACTACAACGCAAGTGCTGTTTGCAGTTTATATGTGAAAACTTTTTTATTGCATACTTTTGTGATAAAGTCAAACTTAACCGCATGTCATGTGTGTTATTTCCATTGTTTTTGTGTCATGGAATTCAGTTGGTTAGCAAATGCGCTTAAGGGGGGCATCGGCTATAATTTTTGTCTAACTATTTTCTATTTCTATTTCTATTGATGACCATTTCATTAATATGCCTAAGGGGCAATAATCAACAAATGCAACATAAAGAAAAAACAGGAAGTGACTTTTTTCTCTCGACTGATGCAGCACTCTTCTTTATGGTATCAATATCTACATATTTGGTAAATAAAAATTTTAATATAAAAAAAAACTAATATTTCAATAATCACGCTCAATTAATATCGCAATTATTTATAATACACCATTATTCATCGCAAAGTGTTCAAGTTATAGAATCAGCAAATCTGTGTGCTGCACATGATGTACGTACATTAACTTACAACTAATTTTGGCTGATGTTTAGCTTGGCATATAACCAACCAATAAATAAACAAACCGTAACTGCAGCACCACAATAGTTACCATTGCTGCATTCAAACAGCTGGTAACCCTATTTACGCGTTGGGTTACTTTGTGCGAACAAGTTTTTGAAAATTAATTTTTCATAATAACGCAGTCCGACAAAATTTTTTACAGACCAAGAACGCTATGGTAAAAAATGCTAACAAAAGGTGGACTCAAGGGTCAACTTGTAATATAACTAGGCAGATTTGGCCGAAATGGGATGCTAAGCGTTCGTCAGAACTGATTTCTCGCACTAGACATAGTGTCTCGACAGTTGTTGCAGTCTTAACTGGACATTGCCTCATTGGCAAACATGCGGAGAGATTAGGTGTTAGGTCTTTTGACTTTTGCAGAAGTTGCGGAGATGTGGAGGAGGAAGAAAACATAAAACATTTTCTCTGCTCCTGCCCCGCACTTGCTAGGAAACGCCTGGATGACCTGAAGCATGTTGGTATAGGTCAGCTATCAAGTTTTATTAAGAGATCTGCTTGGTTCAACGAGAGGGTATAGTGAGACACCCTGTGGTATCACAATAGATCATTTTTGGTCTAAGTGAGTCAGTTCGCAACTGACTGCCACTCCTACCTAACCTAACCTAACCTAAGAACGCTACGTAAAATGTTGGCATTATAAAAGTAATTTTTTCTTGTTGATAAATTTGTCAATGTACATGTTTAAGCGGACTATATCCAACTCTATATTTCTCGATACATTGGATTTGTGGAAGACTGCAACTTCAATTTGAATTCCGACTTTCCTTAGCTCAAAAGCTGGGCTGTTTCCAATTTACTTCTCATAAATAGCCTAAAGCTCTGCCAATTTCGAACAGTGATATGAGTCTTGAGAATATTCTGCCATTATTTATTGAAAATGTCTATTTGGATATTGTGAATAAAGTGAAAAGCATTGGCTTTATATTGAACTTCAAATAAACATGCACTGACCACGTTAACAGCACTGTTAGTAAAATTTTCGTAACATTACGCTACTTACGAAATCCTTTTGACATCATTCACCTTGAGACTAGACGTAGAATTACAATGCTGTTATATATTTATGCTCACTATATTTATGGCGCTAATTGCTTCGATCATGTCACTGAAAAAAGTATTTAATGGTATTCTAAGTTGTGGCCTTTTGGACATGAGTTGCCACAGGTTTTTTTGATCAGTTTTTGTAAATAAAGATTACAGCTTCCAATGCATGCCAAATGATAGAGTTCAAAGAGCCTATATAAAATATATAGCTTAGTCTTGTTGAATTCTGTCCCAAACATGGGTTTTTACCGTTTTTTGGGACAATTTTGGGACCGTCGTCAATGACGTAGGGTGCGACAAACCCCACGTGATTACACGCAGAAACAACTTTTTCCTCACACGAATATCTGGCTCCCCCTCTCCCCCCCCTTCCCCGTGTTTTCAGTAGTAAAGATAAAACATCCTACAACTGACACAGCCAGCACTCTTAGGGTACGTTTACGCAATGAGCCGCAAGCGGCAGCGTCAGAGCAGCAACAAAAAAAATTAAGACACATGGAACACCATTGAAGTGGCAACGCAGTTGCTGAGCGGGAGATACTTTTTTAGAGCGGTAGAGCAGCAACGCACAGCTTTCAATTGTGTTTTAATTTTTTCTGAAAATTAGAGCGGCAATCAGTAAACATGTCCTAAATATTAACCTTTATGCCGTCGTATCTCGTAAGCCGTGCAAGATATTGTGATGAAATTTGGTAAACAGATACCTATCATATACATATATTTTGAATTGGGAATAAAATTGGGTGGAATCGTAAAACTGGGCGTGCATTTTACAACAATTAAAAATTTTGACTCTATATATCTCGAAATTGGCACAGATGAGTTTTACAAAAATTTTAGAAATAATGGCATTCTGTACTAGCTTAGCTTCTTTACTGAAAAATGTCGTTGAAGGGCGTGGCACAGCCCACAATATTTATAAACGTTACATTAAGAGAACTAACAACGTAATCGTTATAAAATTTAATGAGGTAGATAAATATGCTATATGGTCTCTTCTTACAAAAATTTGGTCCAATAGTACTTGTGGGCGTGCCAACTCCCATATAAGCAAATAACGTTTATTGTACTATAAGCTTTAAAATCAAATGAATGCAGACGTGATTTCATCAGTGGGCGTGGCACCTCCCATATTAACATAAATTTGTAAGCGCTGTTTTAAGTGAACTATTGCAACAAATGGTATGAAATTTTAGCAGCAAATCAAACGCTTGTATTGACATACGTAAATATTGCCTGAATCGCTCAGGATGTTTCCGAAATTTTTTAAATAAATGATGAAATTCACCATAACTTAATCTTTTGCGATTAATTGGATGCACACCAAATCTTCTACATATTTCTTAAAAATAAAATAAATTTCCAAATATGAAGCCGACTTTCAAGCAAATGGCTATGACAAACAGCACTTGACAACAGGATTTTTTCAACTAACGTCTGGAATTTAATTTTGTTTTCAATTTGAACTCCATTTGTAAGAAATAAGACAACTAGCGCTTTAGAGTTACCGCTGAGTAAATGGCCACTTGCCACTCTGCGATTTGCCGCTCTACCGCTTTTCGCTCTGACGTTGCCGCTTGCCGCTCATTGCGTGGCCGTACCCTTAGTCAAGCATAATACATTGACGGAGAGATACACAGGCAAACACTACTGGGTAATGTCACACCCCACCTCATTGATCGCGTTACTGAAGTAGTAAATTTGTTTCTACTTGCTATGGAAACTTTGATATTTAATCAGTGCAATGCTTGAAAAAATTGAAAAAGTAAGAAATCTTTCCACGCTTATACATGTCTCAGGTTTTGGCTAACTGACCTCAAAGCTGATAGTTTTTGGGCACTCTGCTTGATAAGTAGGACTTTAATTTGATGTATCATTCATTGCTGTAGCTATTTTAGATCTCGTCAACTTTTATCATTTTAATAAGACATTTTCGTCTCATTCTATCGCAGTTTAGATTTCTAAAGTTTTCACTTCTAGACACATGATTTTTTATTTATATATAAAGATATTGGAAAAAAAACATGTTTTGTTTACATTGTGTTTTCTCTAGAATTTTAAGTTTTTGAGTTATTGATAGAAACAGTTTTGATCAAAGTTTCACCTTAGCTGTAGCTATTCTAGATCATGCCAACCAAGCTATAACCTCGAGGAAAAAACTATACTAAGTGACAGTACGGCTATTGAAAATAGTGTCGCGATTTGCGTTTCATTATACACACCTAATTTTAAATCACAGCCCCGCTAAAGAAGTTTCAATTCAAAAATTGACTTTGAATTATTCTTGAAAAGGCCACTGTTATTTGATACCTTCGAAATTATAACTTTTGGCTAAAATATGTATCACTATCTTGCATAGTTCTCGAGATATTGGCTTAGGAAATTAAAATTGGGCAAACTGTATATCTGTCACGGAAAATTCAAAATTTCTCTATACCGTAATTTTTTGAATTTTGATCACTTAATTCGCTTTAAAAGCCATTTTATGTACATGATACAAAAGTATCGTTTACATTAGTTGCTGCCATAAATTTATATAGTACATTTTTAAATAAAAAAGTGGATGAAAATATAAAACCAAAAATTGAGCCACTATTTGCTTAAAAATTTGTGCTGATGGAAAAGATTCGCAGTTTTGAGGAATTCCGTTGAATCGTTGAAGTCTGACGAAAAATATTTTAAATTACTGTCGGACAGTGTAATATTTTATTATTAAAACATTATTGGCGATGCAAACGGGTCGTGAATGATGGAGTGGACAGAAGAAACAAAAAAAGTTTTTAAAACAACCATAAAATTAATAAGCGAGAATAAATTTACATACACACACAATCAGATTGGTAATTCCATGTTTAAAGGCAGCTTGAAATTAATTTTTAATCAAAACTACTTGCAAATATATTGATTACTAAGCGGAATATCAAAAAAAAAACCTTGTTCCTATGTGCCGATGCCTAAGTTTTGTATGTCGAAATGCCTTATCAAGTCATTAAGAGACAGGCAGCATTTCAGGATAGATGAAGAATGTGAGACAACAGACTCTAACAACTAAGTTGTAGTCTTGCCAACGGAATAAATGTTGAAGTACGAGCAGGAAACCACCGATTTTATTAACCAGAGCGCGATGTCCGCAATGTACAAGACCTCATCTTGAAGACGCTACAATGGACTGGTAGTCTAGCAGTAGTGCCAATGTTAATGTTTTTTTAAATAGACACCATTACCAATTTACCCATTTTATTTAGATCCAACATTGAAGAAGTTAAGGCTGTTCTAGCCTTTCAGAAAGTCCACCCATCCAAACATTTATAAATGAAATTTAAGACTTAATATAATCTAATGCCCTTTAGATTGGTTGAGTGACCCATCTAAAAGCTTTCTTCAGTTTCACAACTACGTTTTGCTATTAAGTTCTCTTCATTGGTCAATTAGAATCTACATGTTCCCGTAAATTGTAACTAAGATATACCTGGAAGTTTTGAAGGTAATACCGATATCCAGAGGCAAACTCTTAGATTTCAACTTTAGCCAGCGCGTCCAATTTTTCTCAAGGCTAGCTATCAATTTAAAGCATAATGCTTTCATCATCGTCAGAGGCCAACAACTTTACAGAACCCTGCAGCTAGCTTAGTTTGGACATGACGGCGGTGCACTAGGATGCTCTCCCAGAACCTTAAAGATGTTGTCATTGACAGCAGCTTTCATCCACTTAAGTGATCCTGATGTGTTCAGGAAGAGGGTTGCGAGAAGTTACTGGCTCTCTTCAATAGATACATTGGTCATTACCTTTGAAATTTTCAGACATATTTGTAAGTTTTAATATCAGGCATTATTGGAAGCTCATAACTTTAATGTTTTTTTATTATAATGGAATAACCTATTGGAAACAGTTGCGGGTTTGTGTGTTTTTATTGCCAATATTATAAAAAAAGTTTTAATGACTATGAATGTTTAAATATTTCACAAGTAATAATAAATGCAATAATGTATTACATATATGTGTATATATTTTTTGTTTCTCTACATATGCATTATTGCATCAGCATGTGTGCGTGTGTATATGTTTCAGAGGAACAGTGTATTTGTTGGCAAATAATTGCAAAACAAAAGTTTTGCTGCCTGCAAAATTTACACTTAATTGATTTTATGTCAATAGTTGATGGCAACTCTAAACGTTACCGACTGGACTTGGTGACGCCGCCAGTCGTGCGATTATTTTGTGTTTCAGTGTGCGTGAGTGTGGCTACATAGCATATATGGATATTGGTACCCAGTAGGTAGTTGAATAAGTCATATAACGGAGAAGGCCTGCTAACACTAGCAGGATTGCTAGCATGGCTTAAGCTAGAGGCATACTCAATTTTTGTGTTTCCTTTTGTTTTATAGTTCTCAATAAGTTCATTAGAATTTTGCATACGTGCAAGAGAAGATTTGAAGCGAGAGTAAGCAAACTACAAATTAAGCAGAACAGTTGCACTTCAGACTTGATAGTAAATGTCAAAATAAATAATTTTTTTTTTTGCCCAAAACTTTTTTAGCAATGCGCATTGCTTAGTCTGCATGCAAGTTTTGGGGAAAGTTAATAAATTTCATATTAAATGACATTTTATAACTTCAGTTCGACTCTTTCAACGCCTGAAATAAGAAATTCCATGGAGCGTAAACATAGAAAAATATACAAGAAAGTATCAAAATCTCTTACCGCTCTTTTTTTGTTCTGGTTAATTAACCAAAAAAATTGAGTTCGTTCAATATCGAAGTTAAGAGAAAATGTAGAACTTCTATGCTCGTTTGTCAGTACATGAGAGCAAAAATAGATGCCGAAATCAAAATAAACATCTATCGGATACCAAAGTTTGCAGTAAGTCTTAAGTGCCTAACAAACTTTATTGTCACCAATTTCCCATAAACTATCAAAGAACTATAAAAAAAATGAGAAACAAAAAGAAAAAGCAAAAAAAAAAAACTGACAGTAAGTCTTTTGGCTTCTAATCAGTGTTGTCAAGTGGTCGATTTTGACGCTGCCAAGCGGATATTTGCATGTCAAGGCCGTGGGCCTTGTAGGAATTGGAAAATTTCGGGAAAAGACGTTCATCGGAGATTTTTTTTTTTTATTTATATTTATTTATTTTTAACGATCAAAACAAAAATTCAAATTTTTGCCATACGAAATACATTTTCCAGTTATGACTTGTAAATAGTTGACCAAAAAAAAAAGGTAATCAATTTTATTTACCGACCCAAGAAATGTTGTAATATTGGCGTCAAAAAAGGTCATCACCTTTTTCATTTACTTTTTGCCATTTTATGGCTAATTATAAACTTGGAAACCCTGCTTCTAGTTTAGAGAGTTCCGAAAGAATTATTTTTGGAAGCTACAATAGCTCCATCGAGTGATCTCAAAAAAAAAAAATTAATGAGAAGTCAGTCAAATGTGTCGGCATTTTAAAATATCAATTTAGAATGTGTGGACTCTATGATATTCAAAACACGTGTTTTTCAATTTTACTTCGAAAATCCTCAATTTCGGCCTAGTTTTCTCCTTTAATGGTGAGTGGCTTTACTCCCATTCACTTGAAGTGAGTGCGAAAAGTATATTCTGTTTTCTTTCACGGAAGTTTACTTTTCTAGTTTCGAATTAGAAACGTGTTGGGAAGGCTTAATTTGGAACGCTTGTTCAAATGAGTCAATCCATTCAGTTTGAAAGGAATTGAAAAAGCGTGTCAAGGAATTTCGACAAACAGCACTTCTTATACCTGATTTTGCCTACTGGGTACTCGTACATGTACGAGTATTTGTGATTGAATAATATTTGCATTAAATTTCAAATTTCAATAATAATATTGCATTATTAATGAGGGCACACGCTGAAAGGTCGTTATATGGTAATGCGGCAGGGTGAAAAAAATTATATGTTTTTGTGTGTGCGATTTTGTCTATGTCACTGTATGTAGGTAACTGTTTGTATACGTACGTATGTGTGCTTAATAATATATTTTTGTTTTTCTACAAAGGTAAAATAATATTGAAAAGTGGAATGGCAGAATTGAAGCAATTTAAATGGCAAATATTACGCAAATCAACTGGCTATAACGATATACTTATAATTAATTTGACCTTTGTAATGTTGAAGTTCATTGAGATGTACCGTCAAAACGAGTTGAGTTTCTCAATAAATTTAATAGGCGTTCGCTATTTGGTAGCGCTCTTCGAAGCAAGGCTTAAGTTAAGCTCAGAATCATAGATCAAGCTATTTAACAATTATATTTCAAGCTACTATATCTACCAAATTGACAAAATAGATTATAAAAAAAAACATTTGAGTTTCTCTTCCATTGAAACTCAAAATTAAATCTCGGTAAGTTCAGAATTTTTTAGAACGACTTACAAAACCTCTTGGCCAAAGTACATTATTGCTAAATTTACACATTCGGATCTATTCTAACGGACTTACAGCATTTTTTGATATGTCTTCTTGTAGGTTACATTAACTTAATCTTCGTTGGGCATCCAACGTATTCGCCATCTTACAACTGAAAACAACTAATTCAAATCTTATGAAATAAACTAAAATAAATTTTAGTAAAAAATGTACAAGAAATAAGTTGACGGATTTTCTTCACGCATTTTTCATCAGCTATTTAGAAGTGTTTACCAAGGATCATTTTACCGCCCTGAGCGCAATAACTCTGACTGTCCCTTCTCCTATTTTAGCTCCGATGCTGTAAGCTATGCAATCCTGCAACGGCCTCTTGTCTGAAAGGCATATGTTCAGAGATGATATCTCCCCTGAATATAACTTTCTTTGAAATTACAAAACCTTCCCTTTTTTTCTGAATCAGCTTTATAAAAATTAGCCAACTTTAAATGTTCGAAGAGGAAAAATAAGCGCAAAAAACTCCAACGTTTAATAATCCAGAAAAACTAGCGGCGAAAGAACAAAACAGCACAAATTAAGAAAACACAAACCAAACCTTATCAACCACAGACCGTGCAACCTGCATGCCATGGTTCAACGATTAGTATGTCAAGTCACGTTTATCACCCTCGAAGTTTTTATTTTCTATGCTTTTTTCATCCCTGCAATTTGTTTTCGCCTTACCTTACTTTTAAGTCAAACATCATAAAAAGAAAACTGGCTAAAAAAAAGAAGGAAAACAATGAAAAGATTTGTTTACATTTAAAAAACGCGCTAACAAAAATTGCTGAAATCGAAAAGAAAAGTATAAAAATGGAAAAAATAATCCAAAGTTCAGTTTAGTTCGGTTGGCGTGCAACCAATAAACCGTTTAACATCGAACAAAGCTTGTGGCGATAGAATGTGTAGCATTTTCAGTATCCAGCAATTAAAGCGGTTACAGTTTAGACGTGAAATGACCGCTCGCGAATAAAAATTAAACTCAAAAAGTTACCTAAAAGTGTTTTCACCGAATAGATTCAATGTCTGTATTCTGACTGTAACACCCATGGTGGAACAGGAATAAGGCTTTGCTCGTACGCTGTGAAAGATAACTTTAAATAACTTGTGCTCTAAAAAAAATATAAGAGTAATTTCTACCAATGAATATACACGAACTACTTGGCATTCGGTGAGAGTAGTATTGAATTCTAAACCATTAAAACACGACTGCACTTAACTGAAAAACTTGAGACCTATAAATTTGTTATCTTCCTTGCATAAAAATCTGAAGCGTATTGTTGACAATCATATGGGGCTTAAGAGAAAATACGAGAACCACCCAAAATTGTCCAGTGAATCAGTTGTACACAAACTTCGTGCAGACTTTGAAGTTGTGCTGGAAGCATGCAATATTTGATTGCATGATGCTTCAGTTGTAGAGTTTGAGTAGATATGAAGTTGGGGAAGCTTTAATATTGTAGTTACACGCTGTGTAGCGGTGAAGAGGACATGTACTCAAAGGATCGTGCACTCTCTACAGCTGTGGTACTTTGTTGCCGACTCTATACTTGATGAAATAAAAGATATTTTCCAATGTGGAAATATGCTGATGGTATACGCGTACTAGTATCGGAACGGTCTCTAAGGGCTGTATGCACTAAATAGCTGCCCTGAAACCACACAGTAACCTTTGGGGTCACACAACACATGTCTTTTTTATTCCTTTCATAGAGGATGTATATTCACTTTGTCCTTCCCTTTTTAACGCATAGAAGGGGCGCGGAAGGTATAGAAAAGTACATTTATTCTTCATTAGCGTCAGCACACCTTCAAACAAGCTTTTTGGACAAGAATGATAGAATACTATTATTCATTCATGCTTTTTGGAATTGAAAGTGGGGAAGAGTAAGTATTGAGAGACTTGATATAGGGTAACCAAATCTCTCAAAATACTAGGAGAAAACTCAGATAAGCTCTAGAAAAACAATTTGGCAATTTTTCATACTAGCGAACAACTTCAAAATGCTGCACTGAGAGAATTATTTAATGTTATAGAACCAAATTTCAAAAAAAAAAATGCTGGTGGGAAAAATATCCTTTTAATAAAAATTAAAGACTTAAGCGCACTTTAACTGTTAACGCGGTCTAGGGTATTTAATTTTTGGCGACTCCAAAGGTAAAACCTTTACTAGACTTAAATTAATAATTTAATACATTATTTAATACGCATGTGTTAGTTGTATAAAACGTTACTGCTTTATGACCACGAAAAGTTGTTTGATAAGCCAAGAAAATTTTTTTTTACCGGGAAGGTGCAGCTATCCACATATATTATATATTTGCAAGTTTACGTAGTTTTTTGAAATTCGCTTGTTGAGCAGAAGATTATTAAGGCATTAAAAATTCTATAACATTAGCAAGAAGGCAATTAGCAAGGCGTAGAGGCATAGAGGAACTGGAGCCAGATGTGTAGCTATGCATAATGAGAACACGCCAGCTTGGCTTTGACGTGCTATGCACTAAATTATCGAATCATTTTAATTTCATTGAGGAAACAAAGAAATTTGATTGGCAGTCCCTTTAAATTTGCTTTTCAGTAAAGGATATAATGGGTAACGTTTTCACATTCTTTGGAATCTAATATATAATCTATCATTCTTTACTTAAAACGCTAAGTTAATAGAATACATATGTACTTCTAAATTGACATTTGACTTCTTTCCAAATATACCATACGTAATGATGGAATTGCAACTAAATTACTCTCGAATTAAGAAAAGTTACGCATATTTTCAAAATTTAATGCCGCAATAAACTTTCACGTTTATTCCTCAACAAATTTAATCACTCAGCTTCCAGCCACCAAAAGTTTAACTACAGTCAGCAACATTCAATATGCAACATAGTCACATGTCACATTTTAATCTCATCACATTTTCAATTTGACGCCGCCATTGCTATCGATCAAGTGATGTGCGCAAGCAGTGGTGACATTTTCTAATTTCTGCACAAAATTCAAAAAACATAATACACAAATGCGGACAAAATCAAAAATAATGAGCGAATTATCACATGGGCTCAAAGTAACGTGAATTTTGTTGCCAAAAACACAGAGTCAACCAGTTTGTCATCAGTCAGGGGTTTTTTGGATGACATACATACATAGTGTGCGTACGTATTGAGGCATTCTTAAAACTGTTTTACTGCTGCTGTCATTAATTCGGATGCAGTAACTTTAGCAACACAACCGACAACAGCAATATCCGCTACAAAAACAACGAAAAACAAATTTTGGCTGATTTTTGGCGCAGACAACAGAAAGTCAACTACATACATACATTCAATTGTTATTGTTGTTACAGTTGGCGTAAAATTTTGATCCAGTTTTGTTAAGTGCAACAAACTCGGAAACTACACTTAGAGAAAATATTTTGAAGCGAAGAGTGTTTTAAAAGGATTAACATTTTCATCAGTACATTCATAACTTTACCTGTGCTGACTGGAAATTCATCAATGCAGAACTAAAGCACAATAGGGATCAGTCACTGTCAAAATCAATCAAATTCGTAAATACATAGGTAAATCCAGTCCCAGCAAAAGTTTATCGTCTTTCATACACCAAGTCTATCAAAGTCGAAATCATTTTTTAGTCGAAGTTGAGTCTAGTCATAGCTAAAGTCAGTCATAGTCGAAGCTATTCAAAATAAGAATTACTTGTGGTTATAGCTAGCCACAGCTGAAGTCAGCCACAGTAAAAGCCAGCCACAGTCAAAGGAAGTAACAATCGAAGTCAGTTTATTTAGGTGTAAATTAGTCATTTCCAAAGTTGGTCTGAGTCAAAGTTAGTTAGAGATCTAATCAGGTACAATCAAAGTCTTTCACAGTCAAAATCAGACAGAGTCGAAGTCAGCCAAAAATAAAATCAGTAATGGAAAAAATTAGTCAAATGCATTTCCTTATACCCGGAATCAAACTGAGTCGTAGTCAGTTTGAATATGTGCCAGGCAAACTAGAATTCATTCTAAAAAAAAGTTATTCATAGACGAAGCCTCTCACAGTCGTAGTCATTCACAGTCAAAGCATTCACAGTCAGATGCAATTGAAGTCATTTATAAGAAAAGACACTACAAAAATCGTGGAGAGTCAAAAGTGAAAATCACTTATATCTTAAGTGAGTTACACTCGAAATAAATCGCAATCGAGTGCAATTTATATTCCACCTCTGGCAATACAAAATCCTTATTAGCTAGACTGGGGTAATTTTTTTTTTTTTTTTAGAATTAATTAATAAGTATTTAGTTTCCATATTGTTCACAGTGTCGCTAACAATTAACCGCGCGTTTTACAACTAAGGACTGGTTAAATCATTCCACAGAAGAGTCGCTTAAAATCACCGTATAAATGCAACCGACTCAGTCAGTGACCATGCAACATTATTAAATTTGTCAATGCTTTAACTGAATACAAATATTTTGCGTACTTAGGCACCCGCCAGCATTATTTGGATAACAAAATGTTACTTTGGCAACAGAAAGAGTGATGTTTGCTAAGTAAATATCATTTGCGTTATTGTGTTTTATAGAGAAGTTGAAAATTAAATTTAATCACTTTCAAGTTTTGAAATTGAAATACATATATAAAAGATGAAGAAAAAAGTGCCTTAAATGATTTATTGGTATGATGCAGAAATCTTTTAAATCAGAAATAAATTATGTCCGTTTGTTTGTCTGCAATTGAGAAGCAGCGCTTTTTAGATCAAGAGCTGACGTATATTGAATTGAAAGTCCTACTTTCAGAAAAAATAACTGTTACAATTAACTATCATGGATTGCCGTATGTAAACCTATCCTTATGTAATATATTCAAACTCAAAGGTTTTTGCTTATAAGTCCATATTGGTTGGTAAGAAACTCAATTTGAAGGCACGTTTAAACTATAACTTTTCTTGACACCCAGACTATTATTCATTGCCGATTCTATAATCACTGAAAGCAAGTCGAAACTTTTCTTTACGCTTAGCTAAAATATTAAAATTGGTTACGAAAATTTGAATGGCAAAAGAGATATATTATTCTTTTTCTTAATTAAATTTCTTCTTAAATTGCATTATTCATAAAAACAATTGTTGTAGTAAAGATTTTCAAAAATTATTAACCCTGTTTTAATATGCTAAGAAAAACTTTAAAAAATAAACCGGAAATGTCTATGAAAAATGCAATACTACCTCCCGGATTAAGAGATTTATATTGCTTATCAAATGATTCAAGCGAAATAAATATGTATATTATATTACTTAGTCAACATTTCATAACAATTATCAAATCATAATTTGGTTAAATATAGCTATATCACAAACATTTGCATGTTTATATTTATTAATCCATGTATTGATTGTGTAGATATTTATTTGCCTCAGATTTTTTGAAACCGATTTAAGAAAAATTCAATGAGTACAAAATCGATAATGGGAAATAACGATACATTAGCTTACTCGTATAATATGTCACAAATTCGTGGTATTCTTTTATCAAATGCCATTGGTGTTAACATATAATTGGTACATAATATTTCAACTAAGATCAACATAAGATTAGCAAATATTACCAAAAGTTAATTATTGTCATTAAATAGTCTCATAAAAGTGTACACCAAATGACTTTTTTTGAGGCAATGTAAAGAATAATTCGAATTTTTTGAGCTTGTAGGGGTCTGTACAGATATTACATTTATTGAGGAAAAAATCGAGAAACGGCACATAACGAAATCTTGAAAGTATGCGTAGATATAATATATTTTTGAAAGATGTAACACATATAAGCTTTACTCTGAATCAAAAATCATTAGTCCAAAGAAGAGGACATAGCGGTTGATACAGTGCATTTTTTTTTTAATTGTGTTATTGTATCAAATCCAAAATATAAATTCAACTCTATTAAGGTACATTTGACTTTGAAGGTCTTCTTCAATATTTGAACCTTTTTGAAGAAGCCACTGAAATACTTATTGTATGAAGGGATCCAAAGGATAAAATATATGGGTCCGTTTCTGAGGGCTCTTTTCATGAGCATGGAAAATCTTTCTTCAATATTTCTTCTGAATAGATCGATGCCTTGAGTTTTGTTAAATCAAAACGCATACAATTTATTCATTCTCAAAAAAAGTCATTCCTCTTTCTTTCTTTGCAATTGGTTAAGAATCGCATTTATTAAAGCAGCTAAGTTTTGGCGTCTCAAACTCCGCGATATTGGGTTAAATTAAAGTTTAATTAAAAACTTCGTTTAAATCGACTAAAAAATTTCTTCTGTGAAATTTTAGTCCTAAATACTCTTCTATACTATTGCATTTAGGCCAAGTATAAGTCAATATTTAAGTTTTCTCACAAAGATTGTTAATGAAATAAAATGTTGTTAGACTGGAAAAATTAAATAAACAAAATCCAGCTGAGCTTCAAAAATTGTTTTGCTTTAAAACTCTACACAAAGGATCAACCTACCTATCTTAAATAAATACAAACATATACATACATACGCACGCACAAACTTTCACTTATACAGATACAAATATAATTTATATACAAACTAACATAGCAACTCATCACCCACACATTTAAGCTGTCTGCAGTGATTAACGTCAGCCTTTTTACTTTTTTCTTAATCCTATGTTGTTGTTCACTTTTGTTGGTTTATGTTTTTGTTGTTGTTGTTGCTATTGTTCTTGTTATAACATTTTTTCAACTTTAATGCTTGAAGCATTCAAGTGTGTAAGATATAGGTGAATTATACATCTATACGTGGGTAGTTCTATGATAATTGGGTAATTTTACAAATTTCGTATGGTTTTTATCTTTAATTTTGTTTCTTCATTATGTATCCGATTTTCAATGAACTAGTTATACTGGACGCACTTATATCTAAAAGAAACTGTCATTTTATAAAATAACTAAGGTAAAATGTATGTTTCTGAAAAAAAAAACCATACAGAAACAAATGAGGCGCCCAGTTGCAAAACCGTCCAAGTCCATTTTTCATACATTTGGACGAACCACGAAAAATGTTTATCTTCATCTATGTTCATTGAAAAATTAAAAAGTATTTCCCACATAATCGCTTGTAAAATTTCTTACTCAAAGCACGTCAGATCAGACTTTTCAAGTTATATTTACGTATGTTTTTGAGAAAACAATTTTGGACTTGGCTGGTTTTGATACCAATGAACTGGACTTGGCCGGTTTTGACATAGTAATTATCAAATTTTGTTTGAAAAAAAGTGGACTTGGCTGGTTTTGATACCAATATATTGGACTTGGCCGGCTTTGATTCCAAAAAGTTGGACTGGTTTTAAAAGCAAGTTCATGGCCTGTTTTGAAATACATGCATCAAAAATAAATTAAAAAGTGTAATATTTCCGTCAACATTTTCTTTTTAATCTAAAACCATAGTAGGAAGATAAGGCATAGTCTAGATTTTAATATATGATAATATCTCATAATTTGATTTTTTTGGACTTGGCCGCTTTTGCAACTGGGAGCCTCAAATTATTTTTTCCCAGAGTCAAATTGTTTTTTACCGAATCAAGTAAGGCATTTCACATAGCCTACTTCTGTAAACACAGTTTTACAATTTTTGTGAGCCATTAGTTTGAAAAAGTCAATTTTTGTATTAATCCATGGGACAATTTTATGTGCTCTACAATCGAATGTTTTATATATTTCAATCTTGATAGATTTATAGTTCTGTACTCAAATTTCAAATAAATTTTATTTGGAACTTTCCTTGAATTTTGTCACTTGGAACATGCCACGAGGCATTTTTGCTATAAAAATTCATCCAAGAGGTCTTGAAATATGCAGTAAGAATTTTATTAAGATGGGGTAGGTATAACACTCTCAAATATATACGAAAACATTTGTTCAATTCACAGTTCATTGTGAAATTGTAACGTGACAAAATGACCATCTGTCAAATCAACCACTGTGGGCTCAAAAATTTATTATGTGCAAATTATGTTTTTGTCACTCTCTTTTCCCATACGTTTCTCTCACCAAAATAGCAAAAATTCATTGCTTACAAATTTTGGGTTTTGTCAGTCACTTTTTCCTATACAATTCTCTCACCAACATTGAAAACGAATGCAACTTTCAAATAACATGCTTAAACACATGTTCAAATTTATCGATTAGTGGTAATTTGCATTTATATGGGAAACAATAACGACACAAGTTACCACCTCGTAAAATATTGTAATATTAGGACTTTTTAATTTTACCAGCCAATTTCCAATGAACTGTGAATTGCATAATTGGTTTCAAGTGTAAATTTACTTTAACTATTAAGCTACTGTTCCGACTTTTCTTTATTATTTCTAAGAAAATTGATAAAGAGGTTTCTATTCTTCTATTTGACTCTATTTCGGTAAAATACGACTCTTATCAAGTTTTTCTAGATTTATTAAAACTATTAGATATATTTCGATATGTTCTGATTTCTTACAATTCCATTCAAAGTTCTCGATGTTTTCCGATATCTTTCAAAATTTTCCGATATATCTCTATTTTTTCGAATTTTTCATTATATTTCGAAACCTTCTGATTTTCCCAATACTTCACTTTACAATGCAAAACCTTTGGAATTCTGTCGAATTTTCTATAATTATCGATACAACTCTACTCTTATCAACTTTTTCACCAGTCTTCGATGCTTTTTCCCATGGCATTGGCTACATTTGAACTTTGATCGATTCTCTCGATAGAGCAAGCTGTATTTTGACTTTTATACTTCTTATCCTATTCTTCGATTCCCATAACGTTTTTTGATGCTAGAGTATGTAAGTATTAAAAATTTGATATATATTGAGATATTTAAAAATTTATTCACATATCGAAAAGTCGACCGAAGTATTGAAAACATCAAAAAACTTTTAAAAGTATCGAAAATATCAACATTAACAATTTCGTGTGAAATTCAGAAATTATCTTAACAAAACGAATACTGAATTTTTAAGTTTTTATTCACGTAAGATTATTATAGAATCACCCACATGCGAACACCTCTACATACACATATATATATATATGCATGTGTGTAGAGTAGTATTCATATGACTGATGTGTTTTACTTTTGATGCTGTTGTTGTTTTTGTTGGGATTGCTTATAAGCCTGTCAGTTTGTGGTTTGTATTTGTCAAACATGTGTTTTATTGGATTTTTATCTCTTCAACACCTGAAGAAAAAACAGAATTAAGAAAAAAACAATAGCAGTAAGAACATATTAGGGTTATCCACTAAGGTGTGAATATTTTTGGAATTGAACGGTTCATGTATCGTATTCAGAGAATATTACGAAAATGGATGGGTACATGTAAATAAGGGCAGCTCTAAGCACATTGGAAGTTACTTTTTTCCAAAAATATAACGCTCCAATATAGAGGGAACTTCTAATTTGCAAGCAAGGTTCCCCATAAAACCCTTTGGTGTTTTTAACTAATCTCAATTAAATCGTAGTTTAAACTGCGATTTGGTCTTAATCGCCGATTAGTCACAAGCATCGATAACTTATGTCGTGTAACCTGCTATTAACGAGCAAATTGTCGATTAAAGTTAATATGAGTAAATTTATAATATTGTAGCGAAATTTGGTTTACGCCAGAAAATTCTCGAAATAAAAACCAACAAAAGAAAACTAAACGATACTAGCTAGCATCACTGGCTGTATAAATACTTTTACATCATCTAGCGGCAAAGTGCAGTTTTTGTACTAAAAATAATAAACCGAAAAGACGCTGCAGTACACTATAAAAGTCGATAACCGAGAGAAATTATCGCCGTCGTACAACGCCAACTAGAGGGTAGTAGTAACATTCTGGATAGTTGTGAACTTAACGTCGATACGCCATTTAGAAGGTACTGGTAGATTATGGATGATTGTAGATTATACGCCATTTAGAAGGTACTGGTAAATTATGGATAGTGGTAGATTCCACGCCACTTAGAAGGTACTGGATTATTCGAGAAGGTGATGACTGTAGTATAAAAAGGTTATCATCTGAGTTCAGTGACACAGTTGAATTCAAACATTGAAGCAGAACAGTTGAATTTGAGCACCATAAGTGAACAGTTGAATTAAAACAGTGAAACAGTTGAGTGATACAGTTGATTTTGAAAGTAAATTGGCTATACAGTGCCAGATTAATATTAGACTTTGAATGTTAATGAAGTAAACAATTGTAACGTGAAAAAACTAACTTTTGTGATTAATAAACCATTTTATAATTAACCCTTTAGCGACGATGATGCCATATGGCATTACTAACTATAATTTCAGAGAACTAACGGTACTGTACCATTGCATTCATTTTTTTCTAAAGAAATACATGCGTTATGTAGAGAGAGGTTCAAGTAGTCGATTTCTCCATCTTTTTTGATAGTTTGTTATCACATGTCGTTAGAACAAAAGCTGAAAGTGGAGTGTTTTTTTATAAAGTGAAAAAGTTCGCAAAATGAGTCATAGGAAAAAGTAAGTATTAGAAATTTTTTTTTTTCTAATTTTTTTTTTGTGTCAATGTATGTTTATTTTGAAAGTACTCATCTTGGGCTTCAGTTTAATATTTTTAGTGAGCTGCATTTTTTATTAGTTTGCTATATATATAAGTTCCAGTTTTGTTGATGCCATATGGCATCGTCGGCGTTCGGCGTTACAAATACTGCATGTGATTTCCTCTATGTACACTAGGGTGATTCAAATTTTTTTTTTTTTTGTTTTTTTTAAGGTGCTGTTGCTTAAAAAGTAAGTTTATGATATGAAGAAAAAGTTCACGAAATTTCAGCTCTGTAACTCAATTTTATAAGGTGGCGCCGGAGCCTGTTAGTTTTACATGTAAATTGTATGGAAAAATTATTTTTTACAAAAAAGGTATCTAAATGAATAGGTGATTAGTGTTGTTGAGCTGAAAAGGGTCGTTTTTCGACGTAATTTTTTACGCTGAATCCGAATCTGGCCTCAGAATTGACCCATCATGTCGGAATCCTGAAATATTTGAGGTTAATTACCTGAAACATGATGTTTTTTGTCTACTTTCGAGATCATGTATAGGATTCAAAGAAAGTTGATCAGCTTATTTTTGACAAAAGCATCATTTAGTACCATCCTTGCCCTTTAAAATGAGCTTTCAAGTGTTGATCTGCGATGCTTCCTTGCAAAGTTGCAGCCATTTCAAGGTGACATGAATTTGAAACCCGTTGGTTAATATTGTTGGGTTGCAACCCTTTGTAGGGGATCCAATTCATGTCGCTTTAAAATGGCTATAACATTGCAAGGAAACATCACAGATCACCACTTGAAAGCTCATTTTAAAGGGCAAGGATGGTACTTAATGATGCTTTTGTTAAAAATAAGCTGATCAACTTTCTTTGAATCCTATACATGACCGCGAAAGTAGACAAAAAACATAATTTTTCAGGTAATTAACCTCAAATATTTCGGGATTCCGACATGATGGCTCAATTCTGAGGCCAGATTAGGATTCAGCGTAAAAAATTACGTCGAAAAACGACCCTTTTCAGCTCAACAACACTAATCACCTATTCATTTAGATACCTTTTTTGTAAAAAATAATTTTTCCATACAATTTACATGTAAAACTAACAGGCTCCGGCGCCACCTTATAAAATTGAGTTACAGAGCTGAAATTTCGTGAACTTTTTCTTCATATCATAAACTTACTTTTTAAGCAACAGCACCTTAAAAAAAACAAAAAAAAAAAAATTTGAATCACCCTAATGTACACACTTGTTTTTTTTGGTTTTTTAGCATGAAACTTCATGAAATCGAGGATTTTTTGATCGATATCGTGGAAGATGATACAGCGGAGCAATTGACTGGTATTTTTATACAGCCTCCAGATGCAGCTTATGATTCAGCTGAGGATAGTGCCGACCATTTTTACATGGCTGGTGGATGTTGCTGTTCAAAATGCGTGGCTTCTACATCAAAAGACTGGAAAGAAGTTGCTAACGTACTTTCAATGTCGGCGAAGTATCGCCCAACATTATTGCCATACTGTTTCCCGAGTTCCAGAAGAAGACCGATATGATCGATTGGATCATTATCCGACCAAAAATACCAAGCAACGATGTACAAACCCACTCTGTGACAGTCAATCTTGCATAAAATGTGAGAAATGTGATGTTGCGTTGTGTGTTGAAAAAATGTGCTTCAAAAACTATCATTCCTCGAAATGAAATCAATATTTTTTTAAACTATTTTCAATTCTAATTACTTTTTCTTATATTCCCATACATTTTTATTAATAAAATATTTGTTTTTAACAAAACCAAATTGGTATTTAAAAAACCATTTTTGACTTTATTGCAAAAACAAATAAAAAATTACAGCGATTTTTACTTTCAACCTTTGTAACGTCGATGGTCGATGATGCCATATGGCATCACCTGATTCTGGCCGACTTCGTGAACCGATTTAAAAAAATGTTCCATATTCGAGATCAGGAGGTCATAATTATCCAATTTGTGCATTTTCATCACGAAATTCGAAAAAAAGTTGACCCGGCGTTAAAGGGTTAAATAAGCTTGTGTATTTTTGATTGTTACACAATCCAGTGATCGAACTCAGAAAAGTGTAAGAGATCGAAATTATCGTCAAAGGGACAGGAATTTCGTAACAATATTTTGCATATATTTTTTTTAAGGAGGCGAGTAACTGGTACAAATTGTAAAATGGAATAAGACAACTTCCTGAGAAATATAGGCGGAGTTCGATTTTGTCGATTTAACCTTAACGCTGTCTTACCGCTCCATATTTACCTTACCGAAATCTCTGTGGTTTGAACGTTCCTGATGTGCATATTGGAAAGATGTTTGCTGCATTTCTGCTAAGATTGAACCTTTACATAAAGAAAGTCAATTATGCTCTTTTTTGACAAAGGTTCCACGAACGGATTTCTGCAACGACGCGTACAGGTTTCAGGCTTTATTTTAGTCAGTCAGTCCAATAAAAGGCTGATAATGGCATAGTTCCACAATAAAAGATTTATTCATTAATTACTTATTTACCTATCCGGCTACCGAGCTAAAACAAAGGCCAAATCTAAATTTTAGAGTTCAGTTGTTCGTTGAAACTGGTCAATATAAACTAGCAAGATTGGGAAATATGAAAGGAAACAATGTTTCGTGAAGAATTTATAGCAATGAACCACCCTAAAATTATATAAATAAAAGAAAATTAAAACAACAACAACAGGTAGGCACTTTTTTTATTTGCTTGTGTGTTTTTGTATTGATGATGATAAACAGTATACGTTGTATGTGATTGAAATAATACACAGATAAGCCTACTTATATTTTGTTTTTGTTTGATTTGATTTTGATACCTCAGAGATATAAAGTTGAAGGATTTAACTAAAGCTGAATTTGTTTTTTTTTTGTTTTTATTTTTTATTTATCTTGCTCTTCTTCATCTATAGGAAATATGAAGTTTATACGTGTTATTTTCATTCATATGTTTGTTTATTGACTAGAGATTTACTACGTTGTCTCTTTAGTTGGATTGATGATATGAAGTAGCCTAGTAAACATTTTTAAACATGGAAGGGTCTTATTTTAATCGCCGTGTCGATGATTTTGATATCACGCTAGCTCATATTCTAATTTCAAGCGAGTTTTTGTACGGGAGAAACTGTTCGGCTGTAGCAACTCACCACAGAAATTCACGTATGAATCACGAATGTAAGGAAAAGTTTCAAATGATTATTATTGCAGGCAAAATGTGTGAGAGGTGTCACACCTTCTTGTTAAATCGCGTCCATTTGTAGCATTTTTACAGTTTCATTAATTTTCAATTCTACGATCTAATAATAATAAAAGGCACACCTCGTGTCTCAAACTTCACTAAATTATCTCACTTATGTTCCACGTAATCTTGATTTCCACAAATAGACAGATGGATATAGTAAAACTAGAGGATCCTTAAGGATTAAAGAGGAGCCTATGAGATTCTTAAGTATTCTATTAGAACCTGAGTTCTCTTATTGGATCCTGGAATATTGGCGTATTAATTCCTGGTGAATAATTTTGGAAACTTGATAACCTATTGGATCCTGAAGGACTTTAATGGATAATTGAAGATCAAGGAGGATATCTCAGATCTTGGAGCATCCTATTGGATTCTGTTGATTTGTGAAAGATGATATTGGCTGCTAGAGTATCATATTGGATCTACGATAGCGATTGAAAGTTTTTTTTTGATTTTTCTTTTCCAGTTATGAAAGATCTTAGCCAAAAGATTTCTATAAATATCTTATTTATCGTTATTCTGAATGCATGTAAAAATTTAATCAAAATAGACTTAGAAAATGGGCCAAAACTTCGTATTTTGACTTTTTATAATCCAATGGTTTTGTTATTTCATACCTATATCTTTTCTAATTGATCCGGAGTTAAAAATCATAAGAACGTTACCGAAACACAAAAAAATTTCATCACTCAATCATAATGTATTGAAACATGTGAAATTTAATAAACGCCTAAAAATAGGCTTCAAATTCATTTAACTCTTTAGCAGGGCCAGGACCGTGTTTAAGCATAGCAGCAATCTGATAATTAATATAATCGTAAAAATTGTAATATTTCATGTGTTCAAAAAAACTTCTTTGCATTTTTTAGGCAACAGCCTCTCCCGCTAAGTCCCGCACCAAATGTTCAGCTCAGGGGCCTGCACACACCTAGACACGGCCCTGAGTAGGGCTTTAAATATTAATTCATCCCCTGAGAGATTCAACAATGTTCAAAATGTTAGCTGGGTATATGTATGTTTATTATGCCTGTGTGTATGTCAGCGAGTGTGTATTTGGGTTTAGCTTTGAAAATCATTTACACTGACAAGTTGACACTTTTGTTGATTTTTGCTTTGATTTCTTTATACCTTTGTGTCAAATTATAAATGTAATCAGTTTTTTTTTTTCTTAAAAAAAATTTAAGGGGACATGACCTTCAAAAAATTTTGTCTTATGTGTTTTAAAATGCGTATAACTTTTATAAAAAACAAGATATCGTTTTGAAACTTTTCACACATATTTTTAAACAAAACAATATTTAAAAAAAAAAAAATTTTTTATTTTTTTATGAAATTTATGACCACTAGAAGTTTTTAAAAAAAACACCAAAAAATCACGGCGGGCATGATTGCAGCTCACTGGAACATCTGAAAGAGAAAAAAGATATGAGGTTTTAATCAGCATCAAAGCCGCTGAATGAACTACAGACAATAATTTTGGTCCAAAAATAACAAAATGGCGTCGTTTTTTCGAAAATTTTTCGGGTCAAAATCGTGCCAGAAATCAAAAACCACAATACCGATCTTTCTGTCCGTACTTCATTCCCTGCATTAATATGTGCACAGCAACATATTAAAATTTCAGAAAGATCGGTCAAATAGTTTTTTGTTATCATGCCCGCCAACTCGAAAAACGTGATTTCGAGAAAAACGCGTTTAAGGGTTTTTAACTATAGCTTTTTTAGTACTATAACTTTAACACGATGTTACTAAAATGCTCGTTTTATATTTTATTAGCCGATTTTGAGGTTTATTTTATTAAAAACGTATTTTAAAATATTTTTCAAACAAGACACAGTCAAAAAAAAATTTTGATTTCGTGAAAATTTGAAGGTGTCATGTCCCCTTAAATGAATAAGTTGTAGTAAGTTATTTAATTAATTATATAATACAACATCAGGGAGATATAAATAAAACGACCCAAATGCATTAAAAAGCGACTTATAAAATTATTACTAATAGAAACAAATCATTTTACCTTATACGTACAGAGCTGGTTTGCCACAAAGACAAGGTATGAAACTGCCCATGAACCCGATGCAGCTGAGGAGCCCCAAGCTCCGAAAAATACGTTTTTTCGTAAAATATTTAAGTAAATGCTTTGGTTTTACAAAGGTTGAGCTCCAATTTTATTCAAAATTGAATATACAAAAGCGGTTTTTCCAAACTACTTTTATTGGCAGTACTCGTTCGTAAGAAAAAGAAAACTGAGGGATTTCTCGATTTCGCTCAATGCTTACGTTGAATTCCAGATAATGATATCCAGATAATGATATCCAGATAATGATATAATGGTCATCAAAGTTTTTCCCACACAAAAATTAAATTTTTAAGATTATATCAATTATAATATTGGTGACCGAAAAAATAAAAAGATTATCAATAGTATAGTGCGGACCCCCCTTTGTAGCGCAAACCCTTAGGTAACAGCCTATATAGCCCATGTTTAAACACGGCCCTGATGAAAAGTACATAACTTCGAAAAAGATTGTGTTGAAGAAGGTGGTGTAAGTCAGGCCTTGGTTTTGAAAAAATTATTTCCAAACAAGGTGGTGTGTTAGAGCAGGATTGACCTAGAGTTCGTCAAAATTTAGAGGAGTCAGAAAGCTTTGCAGCAATAAGATTCACAAGTTGTTCACAAGTCCAGATGCCTATTAAAGACTAGGAGAGATTGTGCCAATACATCTATATAAAGACATACAATTGAACATCGAACGGCAGTCAATCCTTTAATATGGTCTCAAGATTTTTTTGATATCACTGAGATAACTACGACATGAAGTCAAATAAAAAAAAATTATGCACAATGTGGTGATGAAAGTATATGTATTATATCTGAAAGTTGAAATACACTCGTATATGTGCAAATCCGCCAGATTTAGCCTTTTTTTTCTTAGAGTACATCTTCCAGCCATAGTTTTTCTTGAAGCTAAGGCTGTCTTGAATTAATATTCAAGGTTGTTCAATTAAAATTCAGATAGCTATTTTTTTTTAGTTGACTTTATATGTAACTTTTCATGTTTTTTTTTTACTTAAATGCAATTTTAACTATGTCTCCCTTTGAATTTTAATTGTTCCTCCTTGAATATTAATTCAAAATAGTCTTAACTTTAAGAAAAACCATAATTTAAGAGTGTGCTCCAAACAAAAAAAAATCGAAGCCATGGTCGAGCTAGGATGACAATTTCGATTTTTTTTTCTTTATTTTTTTTTGGAGCATTTACCCGCTGTTGTACCCTAATGTACATATGTGTCCACCATGTCAAGTTACTTATCTTCAATGCATTCAAAATTTCGGATTTTCATGCAAAATCTCAATAAAATCAATATTTTTTTCAGCTCATTAAATTAAGTTAATTTGATTTTCAAAGAGTAAAATAAAGGAGAACTTTAAAAATTCAGTAATGGGTGTTTCTAAAGGAGTTTGGTGAGCTAAATTTATTCTTCAATATTAATTGTATCATAATCTAATCATGGTAAAAATCTGTCTCAGGATCTCATAAAAAAGGCGAGGGCGTCTCTGAGATTTCCAATGCCTAGAAGCCTCTTCATGAATTAATCTAGCTTTGCTTACATATAACTTTATAAGTTATCAAATACTTTATTGTTGTAATTTAAAAATATACTTATATGTTGTAATTTAAAAATAATATTCAATAACTAAACGAATATCACTTTCGTCTCAGTCTAATTGGGTTAACATTATTGCGCTCTAAATCTGTGTTTGATGTTTTCACTTTATCTACTAAATGCTCAAACACTTAATTTCAAATTCACTATCTTTGAGTTAAAATCTGGTGCGTGTAAATAAATTTTGCCAAATTTAGAGCAGCGTACAATATACAGACAATTCTCATACACACATACCAAGCGTATAATTACTACTACAGATGCACGCTTAAGCATACACACTCAAACTTCGTCAACTAATTCAATTTAAAGCGCATTTTGCACCAAATGCGAACTTCACTTGTCGCTCATATTGGCAACGTACATATGTAAGTAAATTGGCACAGTATTCAATGTTTGCTGACAAATCGATATTGCATCCGCCCAGCTGTAGCAGATACCAGTAATTTGATGTGATTTGCCTAAAATGCTGTTGCTGTAATTTTAAGTTTTAAAGTTTTAAAAGTAACATTTTGTTGTACATCTCAAAATGCAAAGTAAATCCATTAATAGATGTTTTACGACTTAAAGTTAAGTGTAAAAATGTTCGTAAAGAAATGTGAAGTTTTAAAACAAAAAATTTTAGAACAAAATTGTTATAGCTCAATCGATCTCTAGTTCTATGTTTTATGCTGTACCAATTTGTTTTGACACATCACTTTCTATTATTCAGCGACTTAATGTTCTGCGACTTGCTCTGTATCTATTTTTCTGAGCGTTCCACCAATGTGCTGATCGACATGTTTCCCAAGCGTCTTTCCTGATCCTTTGACATATCCATTGTCAGTGTGTTTTTATAATCTTAGTTCTCAACAGGGTGTATGGCTGGAAGCGAAATACATTTCGTAATTCCAGATCATATAGAGCCACCAAATCTTCAATGTTCATCTCAAGCTGGAATTTACAACAGTTTGTATTCGTCTTGTCAGTGTGGTTTTTTAAATATTCGTAGTATGGTCTATGTTGAAATTACTTATATTTTATATTATACTTCTCGCGTTGTTGACCTTTGCTGCTATGTCTTCGTGGCATCACCTTGTGTAGTGAGAACGCTGCCAATATAGAAGAAAGATGTATTTTTTTGTGCTTATTTTGTTTCACGTCCATGCTAAAATAAAGGGTAAGTTTCATGTTGATATTGCTTCAGTTATCGTAGTGTTAATGCGTTGTCTATTAGTGCCTGTCTTGTTGTTGATTCGTGTAATGTTGGTTAGCATATAGGACGATCTTGATGACAACATGGCGACATCATTTGCCAGTTCTTTCAGATGACCCAAAAAGTTTCATTGATTTGAACAAAGAGAAAAAGTTTTATTTGTATATATCAATATTTGTTTGATATACATATATGTCTATATATAGACAAAATAAAAATTTGATATAATTTAAAATGTCACGAACTTTGCCGAATAGAATAACACTATTGGATTAATCATACATTTGGTAATAATTATGCATTTATAATTGGATAATTATACTAGAGCAGTCATATATTTGGTAATAATTACCAAATACTATATTGATAGCAACAAATATTTCTTTGTTGCAAACATTCACTTGTTAATAATCCCAAAAGTATGTATGTCGGAAGAAATGCATATTTGCCTTGTCCCTAATGTGTACATTTATTAAATTTGATTTAGGTAAAAAGCGATTTATAGGTTTATCTAGGAAGCTGATATTTTTGGGAGAGTTTCCTCCAAACCCAAGCTGCAAAAAAAATGAAAAGATCTCCCTTCGGATGTATGTATATGTTTTGCATTTTCAGTCATACGAAAAATGTGGCCGTAGTTTGCCAACAGGGAGTGGAATCTCCCATACAGCTTTAATACCTAAAACGCTATATCTTGGCACCTAAAGCAGATTTTTTCAACGTATAAGTTAGTCGGTATTTTCGTAAAATTCCAACGATATCGGGCACAAACTCTTCCTGCACCATTTGCAGGCTTGAGCTACGAAAAATTTAAATTCTGTGACAATTATTTATTTAAGCCCCATGCTAAAATATAGGCAAATAATAATTAAATACAATCTACAAACTTTTCAAAACAAATACCTTAACGTGTATTCATTGATGTATGTACTACATTAGACCCCTCATTTTTCAAAAAAATTAAAATCAGGCTGATACGGTAATACTACTCATTTTATGCGTAACTACAATACAACTCTGATACTTTGTATAAGTTTTGATATGCATTTTTTTGAGATTTCGGAACGCGCAAAATAATAAATAAAAATTTCGTGTGTCTAATTTTTTAACAAGAAAGATTTATTTTTTATCCTCAAAAAAAAAAATTATAAGGAATAGCAATTTCAAATAACTTTTCTGGAGATTTCGTATTTTTGCTGAATGCATCGAAATAAATCGAAAAGCATTATTTGCGTATTTATTGCGCATCGGCGACGCCAGTGATGCTTTTTGAAACTCTTTACATTGTAGTAGATTGTTTGACTTTAGGATCTTTTTTTGTTGCATCGATAACGTATTTGATGAGTTTTGGAACTCAGCCATAGTTTTATCTTGCATCAAGTATATTAGTAAGTCGTAATTTCTGAAAATTCAACCATCAGTCACCCTAGGGCGCCTAAACTCAACCCGAATGACTGCATTATTATATGAAAATCAATTAGCTTAAACTAAAAAGATATGTGCTTGTACCTCAGTTGGCTGAAAAATTTATAAGCCCTACAGTTAAATCACTCCAAAAATTAATGGTGCTACGTTTTAGTGTATTACACCGTGATATCATGTAGTTTACATTAAATGTATAGCTCTATAGCTATGCATCATTGTTTTTCGATAGTAAAAAGGAGCTTAAGCCAGCCAAAAAATTTACTCAATTTTCATTTAGAATAAAAAATTATGAATTTATTTAAGAGCCATAACTAATGGCACACCTTGTAGTTTGTGTTGTAAGTCTCTGCAACTTGCATTTAATTATTGCAACTGTACCATCTTTTGCGTAAAGTTCAATAAAGCAGCATCGATTATTCTAAATTTTATTAGATTACCAAATTAAATATTAAAATCATGTTAAAGCCAAAATTTCACTTCATATCAAATTTATTTGCGCAAATCACTCTTAGCAGCACAATTTAAATTTGCTTGCGCCCAACTTTTCCAAAGTCTATTAAGTTGTTTATAAATCTTTATTACCATGAGTATCTTTCATAGCAAAAGCGCAAACTTTCTAATTTTATCACCCTCCCTTGCCGTGATAAACTGCAACTTCACAAAGTGACTTCTGCTTTAGCCTAAGCTTCAATAATCAAGCTTATTATATTCCTATTTATAATAATATAATTAATTTTTGATGGATAATCTGACAAGTGCAACCGTCGGCACGTCGACGTCGATGTCTTATTTAGCTGACAAGTTGGCTTCAACTTGGCTTGAAGAAAAAATTCATTTTCATTTTCCTTCTTTTTTTTTTTTGTTGTATTTCACTGATATTTAGTCTGCGAAGTATACAAAGTTTTTGCCATACGTCATAGCAAGAAAAGCGTAAGGAAATTGCAAGAAAAATAAAGTCAATTTCCATTTTTAGCGGCAAAATTATTTAAAATGACTTGCATGTTGCAGCTTTAATTATGGCTGTGAGTACTGTAAAATTAAGTTTAATATGAATTTTCAACGTTTGGTTTCATTTGCTGTTTTGTTTTACATTCAATACAAGAGCAAAAATCGATAAAAATGTTATTATTGCCAATAAGCTAGCTATGGGTAAAAATGTGAAAAATTTTTACATAAATTTAATAAATTTCGTTCTGAAAACGTTTTACTGATTGAAAGTGCTCGTAGAATTTTTCAATAATTTATGTAAATATTTTAAGTACTTTTTTCGAGCACATGTTTATGATGTCATTGAAAAAAGCAACACAAATTTTGTATGCATACATACATATTTATATTTAAAAATCATAATAAATTTTCTCCACTGGCATTAGCCATTTTAATTTTGTGTAATGTTGTAGACCTAGCTGGAAATCAGAATAAAAGTGAAATGCGTCACAGTTTGCAATTTATTTTTCCTATCACATACCTATGCTTATCGGTCATTCTTTTAATAACGGCACACTTATTTTTTTTTTTTTGGCGTTTTTGATAATTTTTGAAACGAAATATCTCAAAAACTATGGTTTATCACGGTGGGCTTTAACCAACTTTTAACAAAAGTGTGAGTTACAACAAAAACTTTAATTGGGGATTGTTAAGGATGTAAGTTAGATTCGATATATGCTAAGACAAAAGAAATCCTTAGAGCTTTTTTTTTAATTTCATTTTTACTGTTTTTTAATGATATGACATGTGTATAACATACCGACGAAACATCCGATTTGGTTCAAACTTTGATACGTCAAAGAACCTTAATAGATGGCATCACAACTCAAATTTTATCCTAGAGGGTGGTCGGTATCCTGAGAAATATTCATATTTTGGCCTGGGAATATCAGTTTTTAGCCCGTTTTAAAAATTTTGGTTCTAAAAATCGACAAATTCAAATTTAAAGTTGTGTACATATATGCATTTTTTTTATTATGTCTCTTATATGCTTTTAAAAAAATTTAAGCTACTAGACCCTAAGACCTATTTTTGCGACTCGATTAGGTGATATAAGTCTTTGTAAAAAATTACAGTTTTGAAAATGGTGTCCTAAATCGTAGTTTTTTCATAGACCGATTTTATTATGTTTGTCTATCTATTCGCTTTTAAATGAGATACCATATATGTAGTAAAAATGGTTGACCAGGCTCAGAGATATCAATCATTGAATTTGGCTATTTTCGCAAAAATTGCGTTTTTTTCCAAAATTTGACCTAACAGTACTCAAGACCCCGAATACCTAGGGACCTGTGAAACTGTCTTTTTAGGTTCTTTAACGTGTCAAAATTTGAGCACAATCGGATGTTTTTTAAATTTCATACGTACGTTATACACATTTTATACCTACTAAAAATCAGTATATATGGAATTAAAAACAAAGCTCTAAGGATTTTTTCCTTTTGATGCATTTCTATTTTAATAAACATGCCAAATAATTTCACATTCAAGTTTTTGTTGCAACTCAACTTGTCATTTAAAGTTGGTTAAGGCCCACCATGAGATGGGATAAAAAATTATTTAATCATATTTGTTAAGAAAGACTATAACTTTATAAAAAAAAGGTAAAAAAATTTAAATAAATTTGTTAAAACACTAATTGTTTTAATTAAAAAATATTTTTCTCAAAATATCTTTTTCAAAATATTTTTTTCATTTTTTATATGTTATTCCTCAATCAATCCTTAGAATGCATGTGCCTGCATATCGGAATTCCCGCCATAACTTTAGAAACTACAAATTTTTTACTGATGACGCGCACCATTTTTTCAACCTAAAATGGAAAATATCATACAATTTATACAATCATTTTCCAAAGCTATGTCGGTAATTTCGATTCCAATGCAGATACATTCTTAGGATTGATTTAAAATATGTAACATTTAAATTTTAATTTATTTACTGGTAGTTCATTGTACAACTAAGCTTAAGCCTTTAAGTTTTGAACATTCTTTTATGACTTTAAAATATTTCGAAATATAAAAAAACAGAATAAAAAAACCTAATGATCTCAGTGTTAAAAAGTAAATATTAAAAAAACTAAGAAAACTATTGTAATAGGAATATAAATTTAATTTAAAAATTAGCCAGAAAAAAAAGTGGGTATAGAGAAAATTAAGAAAGTGTATTCAGAAAAAATAGCTAAAAGACACGCTAGTAATTATCAGAAAAGTATTTGAATATTTCGTGCCTGAATGTGACATTACTGCTTGCACGTTTAACACTGATGGGAAGAAGATTCCATATATACACAGCATGAACAAAAAACTGCCGAGATGTAATTAAAAGTTTATGTCTCGGAATGAGACACGGGCAAAAAAGATTTTTTCAAAAAGATAAACAGGCTCCTTGAACTTAATAATTTTCGAAAGTAGCAATATCGATCGATTGTTCATAAGACCCTTTAACGAGCAGACTTCTATTTGTAATGCAAATTCTGAAATGTGTGATCCTCTTGCAATGCTGAAAATAAATTTCGCACAGCTAATAAGACACTAAGCCTCTGATAAGACTCTCCAACCATAGTTGCAAACAACTCACAACAGAAATAAAATTTAGGCAAAATAAATGATTTCGCCAGTTTTTTCTTCATCTCAGTCGACAAGAATTTTGTGGTAGGACTTAAGCCACGTTAAGCTCCATAAGTTTTTGCTGTTATATTATTTATATGTAAGTTCTAACTCGGGTTGTTCTTAAAATACACACCAAGATTTTTTAGACTCGCAACATACTCTACATTTGCATTGTCTAACAATATTGGAGGCAAGACGATTTTGATTTTACTCCTATTGATAACACAGAACCACTAAAAAAATAAGGTCTTGTAATTGGAAGATGAGGTATCATATGTATTTTGGCGTCCTTAACACGAATCCGAGGTCAGAATTTTTCCATCACCCTCAGATTTTGACATAACCTGAAAATTACACTTAAAAACACGTTAAGAAGAAAGTCCCTCAAAAAAAAAAAGAAGAATCAAAATCCAGAAGGTAGACCTAACTTATGTATATTACGTATCTAGGTGTGCCAAAATGATAACTCACAATAAAAATAACTTTTAGCTGCCCACTTTTCCCCCAGCACCCCCATTTACCCCCAAAGGGTTAAGAACTCATTGCTTATAAAAATTCAAAATAAATGCATATCGGCAGGTATTTTGGTACACGAAAACTCAGAATGTCGATAAAAATCTTTGGAGAGAAGTAATAAGGTACTAGGGTGGGTTTGGAGGATGATTAGGGGCTAGAAATGAGTTCTTTTCGATATTAACTGAATGCATTAATTTTGAGTTTTTATAGGAAATGAGTTGGGGGTAAATAGGGGTGCTGGGGGAAAGTGGGCAGCTAATGTATTTTTTTTTTTTTGTAAGATACTATTTTGGAACACCTAGATACGTAATATAAGTAAGGTCTACCATCTGGATTTTGATTCTTTTTTTTTTTTGATGGACTTTCTTATTAACGTATTTTAATGTGTAATTTTGAGGTTATGTCAAAATCTGAGGGTGATGGAAAAATTCTGACCTCGGATTCGTGTTTAGGACGCCAAAATACATACCTCATCTTCCGACTACAAGACCTTTTTTTTTTTGGGGTCCTGTGTAATCATTGCCTTTGTTTTTGTAGAATTTAAATTTAGATTTTTTTCTAAAAACCAAGAATGCACCTTATTAATACGCCGTTAATACTGTGTACCGCTGAAAACTTGTCTTTTTTTGAAAACATCGAATCCATAGTAAAGTTTATTGATTAATAACCTATGGTTAACATAATCAGACGCCTTAGAAAAATCTAAAAATACTATCAATCCTATCATATCCAAATCCAGTCCAATACGTATGTCCTCAGCTTCCCTCAGAAGCGCGGAAGTACAATTATGATTGGCCCGGAAACCTGACTGAAATTTATTAATGATGTTGTAGATGCACTATATCAACTAAACTTTCACCAAATAGATAATAAAGACTATCAATCCTTTTTTTTATACTCTGTGCATTTAAGTGACAAATGTGGATTGCTCTTCGTTGTTTGCATAAGATATTGAGGACGGTTCTTGTATCATCCATGGAAATATTCTCAGCCATCCAAATACTTTTATTTATAAAAGATTAAGTAATATTTTGAAGTTTCAGCAGACCTTGCAAACACAAATCCACACATAAGAACAAAGTTCAAGTACAATTTCGTCACTGGCATATGGAAAATTAATTGATTTAAATAAAATTTATAATAGAGTATAATAAGAAAAGGAAGAAAGTTATTATAAAATATATAATAAAAAATATTAATGTATAATAAAATATCCGGCAAAATAAAACTTATCAATTTAGTTATCATCGATAGCATTTTCTAAACAAAAAAAAAAATATAAGAAAAAAAATTTTTATGTCGAATTTTATGTTGAAAAACCATGGTGCTCGTCATCAGTAAAAAATTCGTAGTTTATTATGGCGGGAATTTCGCTATGAAAGCACATGCATTCTTAGGATTGATTGAGAAATAACATAAAAAAATAAAAAAACGGAATATGCAATATTAAAAATATTTGGAGAAAAATTTTTTTAATCAAAATAATTAGTGTTTTAAAAATTTATTTAACTTTTTTTATAAAGTTATAGTCTTTCTTAACATATATGATTAAATGATTTGTAATCCTATCTACTATAGTTTTTGAGATATTTCGTTTTAAAATATGTTCAATAAGTCAAAAAAAAAAACAAAGTGTGCAGTTATTAAAAGAAAGACCGATATGTACATATTGCATATTATGCATTCCAAAAACTATCGCACAAAATCAGAAATTTTCAGAATATAACCTTCTCCTATTGGAATTAAGTTTATCATGGGTATACAGTTTAGTCATTTGAGCCTTAGTGTTGAAGCTATGTATATTGGCCCAAAAAGTGAAATTCTTATTATCCGATTGTTATTCAAATGATATTCATATTGTCGAGCTCGAAAGCTTAATCCGATTTGTATATATCCTTACTGGCTATCCAAAATTGCTGAACAAACTTATGCTAATTCGAATAGGTCTTTAAACTTACTACCTACATATCGTTGTGTGACACTTCTGGATCTCTTTAGATAATAAATAATCAAATATTCATTAAAAATGTATTTATTTTGTATTTCAATTAACATGTGATTTCAAGCATAACTTCTTTGAAGCATTTCCTACTGAGAATATTAAAAAAAGCGAGACAATAACAACCTACTCGGTAGCACAAATGTAAACAACAAAATGCTAATAATAATAATGAAAACATTTGTATACTAATTATAATTTTACTTGTATTATAATCATAATGTTGACAAAATTTGACTTGAAGCAAAATAACAAAAAGACAAAAGTATTCACAGAAATTTGCACACAGCCATACTACATATATACGTGCATATGCATATACACATATGTATGCATTTGGTTTTTTAAATGTATGCCTAGGATTGTGCTTAAGAGTTGACATTTAAATTATTATTTTTTGGATTTATATTTTTGATAGAAAAAATAAAAATGGGTAGTGGTAACTTTAAAATGATGCTGTAGCGAACACTTGTTCTTCCGGAACCTATATCTAGGATAAACATCTTAGTTCGGGAGATATCGAGACTTAAAACCGAAATTTCTCCAAATTGACTATCAGTATACTTTAGTATTTCTAGTGCCTTCAAACAAATTTTAAAACTAACCTTAGCAGTTTCTAAGGTTGAAACGAGCACTATAGTTTTATTCTCTATCATCTACATTTCTCTAGTATTTTCTCACATACTCGTTTCAACGTACAAAATAAAACTAAACTTAATTTATATCTTAATAGATATTAAGTACAAAAAAGATATCAATGTGAGGAATACTTTTCTTAAGCTACTAATCCAAACTATGCATTAGCTTTATTAAAACTACTCTAAAATGCATGAAATGTTAAAATATTTTGATTTTACAAGTGAATGTCATAAGAAAAAAAATTAAAATAGAACAAAAGATACAGTTTTGTAAAAAAAAAAAAAAAACAATAAACAATAAACATTCAAGGTCTACTACAATTTGCATTGAGAAAATGCACATTTGCAAGAGCAACGCAATAAAGTATGCAACAAAATGTTTTTTCACATATTCCCAGTAGACAAGGGCAGGAGCAAGCAGCGCTACTAGAAGGCTTTATTTTTTTGGCAGAAACAGGCTTTCCCAACTTCTTGGGGAGGCCTTCTAATAACGCTTACCGTAAGAGGGGTCACAAAAGTACTTGAAAAAAACGCCAAGCGAAAAACAAAAACTTTATTTCGTCTTCGGATTCTGAGTTATTTTTTTTTATCCGCGTTATCACTTGCGCGTGAATATTATGAATGTTTAATTTTTGTGACGTTTTTTAATTAATAATTTAGCAATGATTACACAAAACTCTACCACCTTAACATAACATGAAACTAAAGACTAAAGTCTGACAACATGTACACTTTTCTTCACTACTAACCTAATCTACTTTTGATGTCCTATATCTATAATGCAGATGACAAAAGAGTAAGGTCGAATCACAAAACATTGCAATATATGAACTAAAAATTACATAAAAAGATTTAATATTAATGGAGTCCTTCTTTACCTCTTAAAATATCAGGCCTGATAGCATGTCTGCTGAGGGAAGGCAAATGGCGTTCCATGAGTATTTTTTTATATGCATGAAAATCTAGTTTTTAAATGGCCTTATATAAGCGCATACAAATTCAGCAATTCTGGCATATATATTGACGTAGGCCTCCTCCGAGGCAGGCCTTTGCTCAATTGCCTGCTGGGTTGTTATGCATCAGTTGTGTTTTTATACCACATCAGCATAAGTGGCATAGCTGTTGTCATTAGTTTCATTGCTGTTGTTTATGTCATATTATTGCCTGACGCACACAAACAGCCAAATTGTGTACACCAACTATTGTTATTTATAAATATATACATTAGGGTGATTCAAATTTGATTTTTCTTTTTTAGTTAAGGTGCTGTTGCTTAAAAAGTAAGTTTATGATATGAAGAAAAAGTTCACGAAAATTCAGCTCTGTACCTGAATTTTATAAGGTGGCGCCGAAGCCTGTTTGTTTTATATGTAAATTGTATGGAAAAATTAGTTTTTACTAAAAAGGTATCTAAATGAATAGGTGATTAATGCTGTTGAGCTGAAGGGTCGTAATTTTTTGCGCTGAATCCGAGTCTGGCCTAAGCATTGACCCATCATGTCATAATCCTGAAATATTTGAGGTTAAATACCTAAAACATGATGTTTTTTGTCTACTTTCAAGGCAATGTATAGAATTCAAAAAAAGTTGATCAGCTTATTTTTAACAAAAGCATCATTTAGTACCGTCTTTGCTCTTTATAATGAGTGGTTATCTGAGATGTTTGCTTGCAAAGTTATAGCCATTTCAAGGTGATATGAATTTGAAACCCGTTGGTTAATATTGTTGGGTTGCAACCCTTTGTAGCGGAACAAATTCATGTCACTTTAAAAAGGCTATTTCTTTGCAAGGAAACGTCGCTGGAGACCACTTGAAAGCTCATTTTAAGCGACAAGGATGGTGCTAAATAATGCTTTTGTTAAAAATAAGCTGTAAACTTTCTTTGAATCCCATACATGGCCTCGAAATTAGACAAAAAAAATCATGTTTTAGGTATTCAACCTCAAATATTTCAGGATCCCGACATGATGGGTCGATTCTGAGGCCAGATTCGGATTCAGCACGAAAAATTACGACCCTTTTCAGCTCAACAACATTAATCACCTATTCATTTAGATACCTTTTTATTAAAAAATTATAATAATTTTTCCACACAATTTACATGTAAAACTAACAGGCTTCGGTGCCACCTTATAAAATTGAGGTACAGAGCTGAATTTTCTTGAACTTTTTCTTCATATCATAAACTTACTTTTTAAGCAACAGCACCTTTAAAAAACAAAAACAAAAAATATGAATCACCCTAATATACATACATGCAGTTTCACACAAATATTTATGTAGCACACTCGACCAGAAATGTTATGACAGCATATACGGAAGCGGAAATTTATGCATATCCACTGCGGTCAACTCAATAATTCACGCACATGTATACACCTACATGTACGCAAGCAAAACGCGCCTTATAGAGGGTGTTGAAATTTCAGGTATCTTTTCAAATATGCTGCCATTTTTTACACAGGTACTACGTAAAACCTATGGTTTTTCAAGTATGAAGTAAATACATTCTGGTTGGTTCAAATGGATCCTTACATGAATGAACAACGTTTACAAATTGTGGAAATTTAATATATTCAGGACCAATTCGGAACCAATTTACTTAATTCAATAAAATTAAATTAAGATCACACACAATTTATGTCTTTTATATAAAATTTAAAAAAATAGCTCAAATTTGGACACCCCATAGTTAGTAGTGCTCGGCAGGAATCATTGATTTGGTAAACAAATTCCAGTTCCATAACAAAATGAATTGATTCATTCTACGACTTCATTTCGGAAATTAAAATTTTGAATTTGCATTGAAAGGAATTTGAGCTAGGTGTCGACTTTACCGATTCCATGGCAAAAGGATTCAGTTTCTTCTTCGGCTATTAAGTCGAAGCCTGGGAACTTGTTCAGAATCAAAATTTGTAGCTGAAAAATTTCAATTCCATTGCGAGAAATTGGTATTTTGAATTGTGTTTTTCAATTCCATTGCGAAAAGAATGATTCATTTATAGAATTCAATCCCAGAATTAAAATTTGGAATTGTAAGATTGGTTTTCGAAATTGACTTTTGAATTAATTTTTTTTTTTTGGGAAGGTAGGTGATTTTAAATTGCATGATTTCAAACTTTAATTCAATTTCTCTATTGTATTTACATAAAAAGGAACATCTATTTTATGAAGTAACTTAGAAAAATTGAAGTGTCAATGAAATAACTACGCAAAGTTTGCCAAAAATCTGACACATTTACAAATAGATGAAGGAAACATTATTTTAATGATAAATTAAAGACTTAATTGCAGAAAAAAAATGTTTTTACGGGCATTTCAAATGAAATTTTCCGAACATATTGAAACCGAAATCAGAAATTTTTCTGCAACAAAACAACGCTATACACATACACGAGTGCAAAAACAAAATTACTTTGTACATCTTTAAAAAAATGCATATAGTAAGTGGCAGATTAGCATCTCAAGGGGATACGGGACTGACGACTCGTAAAGCGCACTTTCCAGGAAATCTTTTAGCTTTCTAAGCACCTGTTTTTTTTTTGTCGTATTCAAGATAATACCGAAAAAAGATTCTCAATTTTTATTTTAAACAACATCGATGAATATCTATACTCATTGTAGGCAGTAATGCTCACAACCCCAGCCACAACTGTAAATGCTTTTTACAAAGGGATGGCCGCTTTGTATGCAGCTTGCCTACTTCTGTATATACAATGTGAAGCAAGGGAAAGGCAGATTGCCTTAAAACATCGCTTACTAAGTGCCTGTATAGTTTACCAAATCGCCTACATCTCCACATACAAAGTATGCAGCCAACAGGCTAGACCCTTTACATCTCCATATACAAATCAGACAGCAAACAGACAGACTGCCAACAACTCCATATACAATGCAGGTAGCCAACAAACAGACTGCCTACAACCCCATATACAAAGCAGGCAGCCAGCAAGCGGACTGCCTACAGCTCCATATACAAAGCAGGCAGTCAGTAAGCGGACTGCCTACAGCTCCATTTACAAAGCTGGCAGCCAACAAACAGACTGCCTACAACCCCATATAAAAGCATGCAGCCAACAAACAGACTGCCTACAGCTCCATATACAAAGCTAGCAGTCAGTAAGCGGACTGCCTACAGCTCCATTTACAAAGCTGGCAGCCAACAAACAGACTGCCTACAACCCCATATACAAAGCATGCAGCCAACAAACAGACTGCCTATAGCTCCATATACAAAGCGGGCAGTCAGCAAGCGGACTGCCTACAGCTCCATGTACAAAGCAGGCAGCTAAAAACAGACTGATCAAATGTTGAAAGCATGCAACAAATTGATTAACTGCATCTCCATATGGAAAATCGGTAATTCAGTACTCAAACTTTAATATAATGTGGCTCTTGAATAACAATAACAGCAAGAATTAGATAAATCTGCAAATTGTTTTCGATTGACTTTTTTTTTCAAATTTCAGTTTGACTTTTTTTTTTACTCATAAACAAAATATCACAGTAACAATTTCATTTGTTAAACATATAGCACAAAGGGTATAGCTTTTCATACATGAAAAATCAGAGTACTTCATCAATTTGCCGCTAGAATTGTTGACCAAAAAAAGTGTCCTCTCCCTTTTTAGAAACTACATAAAATTGTCAGCCCTGAAGTCACAAAACTGTTTGCAAATTTCAGTTTTAGCCTTGACATGATATTTACTTTTTAGTCTAATTTTTAATTAGATAGGAATGGAATGGAAAAGTTCATATTAAAATTCACAAAGTAATCAATTCTTCTTGCCATGCAATTAAAAACTTAATTTCAAATTTAAATTTCCTGTGTTTTATTCCTACCCAGATCTGATAGAAAGCGCTTAAATTTTGTTGTCGTGGCAATTAAAATAAATAAAAAAATAAAATAAATTATCTCAATTTTTATCCAACAAAAATATGACGGCATTTTATGAAGTGCTTATTTTCTAAGTGTTAGATATTTTTTTTTGCAAGTCAAATATTGCTAAATATTACCAATACACTAAACAAATTGAGGACCACCTAATTACCTTTGGTGAAAATTAATAAAATATTGAGCAAAATATAATTCCTAGCTAGTCATAACAAGAATCAGTAGGAGAGATAAAATTATAATTCCAATTTTCAAAATTGTGAATTTTCGATATAAAATATAATGTGAATTATGCATTATTTGAGAAATACATACTTATTTTTAAAAACGTTCGTACTGTTGATGGCAACATTTGCACATTGTTGCTTTCGCCTTACGGCAGATTGATGTGGACCTGGTAAGATTCAAGAATTAGATCAGCGAGTGTATATACTTTCTTGGACATATACAAAAAATTGTTTGAATATTTACTCATCCATTGAAAATATTATTTTTTTTTTTTCTTGAATTTGGTTGTGTCCAAAAATTTTTTTGTTCAACCTTTCCGTATCGTTAGCCTAAACAAGAAAACTTTCATGTGAGAACGAAGATAAGAAAATTGATTTTTGAAAATGAACCGCCCTATTATGCAAGTACATATGTCATTAAAATCTGGATACTAAAGCATTTTAAAACAAATTTTAAATTAAGATTGAATTTAGAATCAAATTAGCAACAAAATTTTTATAGCTGAGCAATTTTTTCATGGTTTATTAACTTTAAATTTTTGTTATCGTTGAATGAGTTTGCTCACATCATGATTGGCTTGGACAGCGGTTACCTTATTGCCACAAGGCATATTTTGAATGGTAAGGCCTTTTTCTTTCTTTAATGTTTATTGTTGGCCAAAAATTGGTAAGTAGGTACGCACATGCAGCTTGGTAACTTGGGGTAACTTGTTCCCGTGTCACCTTAGCTAATAAATACAGAGTTTAACAGGAAAAATGTGAACATTAGCTCAGCTCAACTCAGCTCACTGCTCTTGGGATGTTGATAATCAACGAAATTAACTTTAATACCTGCGGCGCTCAATTGTTTAAAGAACTCTCTATGTGGCAAGTGTGCTTTTGCGGGGTTGTAAAGTAGTCTATATAAAAATTAAATGGACAATGTGTGTTTATTTACGGCCAATGTAATCATGGCGATAGGCTAAACATTCATTATTTATGTAGCTGTGGTTTTATATTACTTTTTTACAATTTTTTCAGTGAGGAATTTCATTTGTTTAGCTGTTCAGGAGTGTGCAAATATTTTATTAATATTAAATGCATTCTTTTTTGAAAAGAACTAATCATAAGTACTCTATATCATGTTTGTTTTTATGATATATAATAGCATATTTTATATGCTTACCTATTGAGTTCTTAAGCTTGAAGTTATGACTTGAACTAACGAAATCTTACTGAATACCTTGAAAGATCCACTAACTCAGGGCCGGAATTAAAGTAGCATTTTAAGTGTTTTTGTCATAAGGGAAGTACCACGCCCCGTTGCCTATTTCCGTCTATATTTCGCGAGGTGCTTAACATAAACTGTATACATCTTTACACCAAATTTCAAAACTATTGCTATCATAGGAGCTCAGACATAGCTATTCAAATGTTTTTGTTGCATAGAAAGTGTCACGCCTCTTATATTAATCAAAATAAAATATATCCTATGTTACTCAGGGATAGTGCTGCTTTCTTTAAGTAGAAACCTTTTAAGAATCGGAGCATTCCCTTACATACAAAAAAAAAAACAACAAAAGGCAAACTTTACCTCTTTATATAATGGTATAGATTCTGACCTATTCATTAATACAGAAGGCAAGAGTCTAGAAAATTCCCTATTTTTAATCATTTAACAACATCAAATTTATATTAGAGCTCATCATAAGGACTGTCCCAGAAAAAACTTGCACTTTGTTTTTTAGTTATAAAAAAATACCCAGCAATTTTTTTGGTTTTTTTTATTTTTTTATTAATAATGGCTAGTGTTCAGAATATAAATATCTAAAAACTAATTAACAATTTTGTTTTTTCTATAAAAATTTCTTACTTTTTTTTTAAGGCCCTTCATTAAATTTTGCACAGTTGTTTCATCGACAGTACGGTACGATCTTTTTCACTTAAGTCTGAAGTCTTGAATATTTTTTGCAGTCCTGCCACTCTTTCGAAGATCTCTTTTCATTAGAGCCCAATATCTTTCAATTGGGCGAAGCTCTGGGCAGTTGGGCGGATTTGCTATTTTTGGTACAAAATTGATCTTTTTACTTGCATACCATTCACGGTACCCTCATGTGCACGAATAAATGGTAGAAGAGGTTTTTCGAGGCACTCGTCTATATAAACTTTGGAACTGATTGTGCCTTGCGTAACAAAGAAGCTGCTTCTGAGGCCACAGGTGCATATGGCCTGCCAAACCATATATTGCTTCGGAAATTTCGAAATTTTTTTTTCTTTGAATTTACTAGGCACATTCCCCTTCTTCGGTGATGTATAATATTCGTGCCCAGGTAGCTGCTTAAAATCTGCTTTAACGTAAGTTTCGTCGTCCATAACACAACAGTCAAATTTAGTCAGGTACCTTTCATACAATTTTCGGGCTCGCATCTGAGCCATCAACTGCTTTTCATCAGAACGGTCTGGTACTTTTTGAACTCTATATGTCTTTAGCTTACTTTTCTCCTTTATCCTTTGCACAGTAGATTTTGATGTACCTGCTCTAGCCGCCATATCTCGCACTGACGTGTTGGGATTCTGCCTAAAAAGGCGATTCACCTTCGCCGCTACCTTTGGGTTAGAAAATTCTGGTTTTCTGCCTGAACCCTTTTTTCGTGAAACAGGTAGACCCTTCTTATAATTAGAAATAACCGTTTTGACAGTTCTTTCTGATGCACCAACTATTTTTGCTATAGCTGAATATTTTAACCCTGGATTTTGCAGGTATGTGGACAAAATCAGTTCGTGGACTTTTTCTTGCTTGCTAGACATCTTTGTCGTTAGAAGTGCTATCTTCAAGTTTTATACATCATATCAAACGTCACTTTATATGGAATAAATATTTTGTCTTTTTAGACCTATAAGATTATCAGGTAGAGTATAATCTTAAAAAATAAAAGTGCAAGTTTTTTCTGGGACAGTCCTTATTTGGGAATGAGCAGGAATAATTAAGTTTTGTTTGACCTGGCCATCTCTGCTCTATGGCAAAGATAATTCCTTTTTCAGTGTAAATCACAGTCAAGATCAAATCCTAGATCAGCACAGAGTATTTTTTGATGTTCTCTCACTCTTAGAGTAAATTCTACAACTTATTTCTGTTTACGACGTTAGTAACCTTCCGTTTTTTAAAATTACATTTTAAAATTTTAAATATGCTAAGTGCGAATTGTCTTAGGTATAGTTCAATGAAATAAAGACCATGCAAAGGACTTCACCATATAAGTAAAAATAAGAAATATATAAGCTCAAAAGTATTATATCATTAAAGGAAGCATCATATGAAAAGATAAGAAGATGCAATTTGTATTAGAAGATTAATATTATCTATCATTAATCAAAAACTGTTCGACCTACGTTATATAATAATTTTTATGCCCATTTTTGTCTCTTTGATTTTAATTTTCTTATCACTGGTCCTAAATGTAATCAAGAACAAAAAATCAAATTTTGCATGAAAATATTAAATTTCTTAAATATCTAATTTAGCCACCAGTACCTACATATTTTAAAACATTAAGGAATAACATTTTCATAAAAAAAACCTAAGCCACCACATTATGGTACAAAAATTGCATTTTGTTATCCTGAGCCGCAGTCTGCCAGCCATTAAATATTGAAAATGTAATCATAATTTTTATAAAAGGTTACATTTTTCTACATATTTTTTGTGCTGTCGCATTCAACCGTAAATTAGGGTTAACAAGTTGCTTAAGTTTAATGAAAATATTTGCTGTAGTATTAGGTACATAATTTTTTTTAATGGCTTTCCGCTTATAATTAAAAAATGGCAAGTCGACATTACCAAAAAAAAAAAATGCGACATCGAGCTTTTAATTAGGGTTGATATTATAAATTTTTTTTTTTTAAATGTTGACAGACATCAGTGGCGTGATGATTTGAGGTCAAAAAAGAGGTATACAAAATATGTCAAAAGCATAACAATGTAAAGAAATTTATTTTTTTATTATTTTTATATTAGCAAATCACACAGACGTGGAAAAACCACATTTTAAACCATTTTAATATTAAATTTAATTAAAATTTCATCCAGTTGAACATATAAGAATTTTGAATTTAAGAAAATTTAAAAAAAAGATGTATCCGTAATCAGGGCCGGATTAAGCTATTTATTTTAAAATGCTCATAGCTCTGCGAATAATCAATCAAATTAATTGCATGTTTTTTGTTTCAGTATTTTCGTTTTTAAGCGTACTTTTCATAAGACATATCGAACATTTTTCAAAATTATGTTTTCAAGTTTCAAGAATAAATCGTAGTTTTTAAATTGTTTGGACTGATATATTTTCTTCAAAATTTTTTGTAAAAAATTGTTACCTTTTTACCAAATTTTAAGTCTAGTCGGAACAAAGTTTGTATGTGCAAGCGATTAGGACAATTTTTTTTCGAATATTCGGTGCTAATTTATTAATTAATCATGTTGAAAAATATCCAGATGTAGATTTTTGAATAACAAAGCATTATTTCCCTATAAAATAAAATTATAAATCGATAAATTGGTCTGGAGAAATTAAAATGAAGCACCCGGTCTTTTTTGAATTACAGTGGTGGCGAACTAATTAAGAAAATTCAAACCTTAATCCTTCATGTGTTGATTTTTCAAATAAATGTAATATTTTATTTTAATTTTTGTTTTAGAAATTTACTTACACTACCAAAACTATATAAAATGAAAATCAAATATCATTAATTGTCCGTTGATATCAAAAAGTCTAAGAAAAATTAAAAAAAAAAAGATTTTACTAGTAGAAGTCAATAGACCAAATCCATCTCAAACCATGCACGCGGATTATTTCATGTTACAGTATTGGTTGCCGATTAAATATGTTGTTTTTCAAAGGATATAAGGGGACCCATATATCCCCGATTTGATTAAAAAAAAATTTTATGAAGTTATGGCCATTTTAAGTTATGGCCATTTTAAGTTATGCCCATTTTAGGCTGAAAATTGTTTCTAAAAAGCGGCATTTCTATCCAAATCAAAATAATTAACATTTGTCTTTTGATTCTTATAGATTTTCTTAATCTCTGTTAGAGTCTTTAAAAAAATTTAAAATGGTTAAAAATTGGTAGAGCTATAGCGCTTTTTATGAGAAAAAACAAAGCTAATTTACTGAAAAACCCCAACTTTTTTTTCGCTTAAAATTTTAGTTTGGACTTGTACTAATATAAGAAAGAGATGATATGAGTTTAATGCGCGCTTAGAGACATTTGAGGTGAGGAGAATTTTTTTCCAAAAAAAAAATATTTAAATTTTTGTTTCAACCTTGCAAGCCATCTCTGATACTACTACTTACTTTCAGCTAATTTTTAATAAAAACATCATTTAGTACCGTTCTTTTTCTTTAAAATGAGCTTTCAAGTGGTAATCTGCGATGTTTCGTCGCAAAGTTACAGCGACTTTAACTTTGACCTTATGAAAATATTTTAATAAAATTAAAAATAAAAATTAAGAATGAAAAGAAAGGTTGTGAAGGCGGAAGTTGGTACCCGCGTTTCCGCCCACAAAATCACACAGTATCTTTATCTTTTGTTTATATTTTATGAGTAACAAGTGAATTAATTTTATACAGTAAGAAAAAAATTATGCTTAGAAAAAAATGTAACATTTAGTAAGTAGAACGGCAACACCTAGGGAACAGCTGTTTGTGGAGACTTGACAAACAGCTGTTCAATCTCTACACTACGGAGCACAAATATCTATAAAAGCGGTAGCACACGATTAGTAGGCACGCAGTCGGCTGGTGATCTCAACGAGGAAACAACTCTGCAGCTGGTAAGCCATAGTTAGCAGTGGAATAGAAAGTAGCTAATTGGTGGTTCTGCCACACGCTTGTTGAGCTGTGCCGACATTCGTGTGAACAGAGCAGCGTTCTAAAGTTCTGTGGAATCTGTCGTGCGGCAACTGAGATGTGCCGGGAACCGTGCGACTAAGATTAAGCAGAAGCCGTGCAGGGTAGCGTATACTGCAGCCTAGAGTTTCTGCCACACGCTTGTTGAGCTGTGCCGACATTTTTGTGAGCAGAGCAGCGATCTAAAGTTATGTGGAATCTGTCATACGGCAACTGAGCTGTGCCAGAAACCGTGCGACTGAGACCAAGCAGAAGCCGTGCAGGGTAGCGTAGACCAGGGGTCGACAGGGATTTTATTTCGAGAGTGCAACAACAAAAAACCAACAACAACAACAAATCGTTGGATACGGTACCATAAGGATTTATTATCATATAAAAGCAACAACGCGCATGCCGGTAGCGCACACGGCAGCGCACCAGTTCGCAAAATTACCAACAACAAAAAAAATTACCAACAACAAACAAAGCATAGCAAGAATTGTGCGCAGTCGCAAGCGCTACGTATTTACCAACAACGACATGCAAAGCAACAACACGCAAGTGTTGAATTTTTTTGATGCCGTTGGGCTTGTCAACGATTCGGCGAATTACAACAATACGAAGTTGTTGTAGAAGAGTGCAAAGAGTGCAAAGAGTTAGGCGCTGTCGACCCCTGGCGTAGACTGTAGCCTAGAGGTTCTGCTGCACGATTGTTGAGCTGTGCCGACACTCGTGTGAGTAGAGCAGCAGGTTCGTTACAAGGTCTTAAGACTGACATTGCTTATAAATAAAACTACACTCAGGGTGCATTAATATTAACACTCCGTTTGTAATGCATAAAAGGGCGTGGCAAGTGTACATATATGTATGCTTGATCATCTTCACCTTCTAAGTAAATGTAGCTAGGCTCGTCCGTCTGTCTGTTAAAACAAAAATAATATGATATATTAAAGGTGGGCACAACTTGCCAATGGAAATTTATGAAGTTTGTTAGTATGTAAAACATTCTTAAATTACGATTTCTGCAAATTCAGTTTTCAAAATGTAAGTATAAAAACTATGACTCAAAATAAGACAATTGGTGTTTTTGACATTCGGCACAAAACTTTTTATATAAAAATAAATTTGATTTCTAACTAATTTTCAAAATATGTATATCGGATTAAAAACTAAAAATTTTTAATTTTCCCTAACAATATGTAAAATTTGTTGACTTATCTCAAAAAAATTTCTATCTTTTTCGCCATCTACTGATTTTAAATAAAATAAGAATACATATTTTATTTCAAAAAGTTTTGAAAATGTCTAAATTTCGTTTTTCGATATTTGCAAATTTCTTCCACTATTTTTGTAGCTTTAAATTTTATTTTACAGTAAAATTCTAATGTTCTATATGAAATATAATTTAATAAACTTAATTTAAAGGGTAAAGAAATATATATGCAAAGTCCTTGAATGTTTCAAGAATATTCATTACGTCCTATTATATCCTTTTATGTCTCCAACGCACGAGAATCATTGGCAGTGGCAAATTTTCTGCAGAGTGACAAGCGCACGTATTAATTACAAACAGAGTTGCTTATAAATATGTAGAAACGCACACTTATATATACATACACATGAGCACATCAACAACTACATACATCCAGTCACAGAGTCAAGTTAATTTTCAATTATCAACACCGCAGCAATCTGTTAATGTTAATAAGCCAATTTTCTAAGTTGCTTTGCATGCAATACTCATTTCGTGTTTGCCATCTTCTTATTCGTCTTCATTCTTTCATTAAGCTTTTTTCGTTTTCATTTTGGTTTAATTCAAACGACTGTTTATGTATGTATGGCTGAGTGTGTGCAGTAACAGGTAAGTAAATTGTCATTCTACCCCAATATATATTCGCTATCGCTAGAAACAAGTTAAGATGAAAAGGGATATAATGAGGATTTGTTTTTAACTATCGATACTTTAAGCTTTTAAGAAGCTTATCAAAATTTTTTATAAAATATTTCAACCATAGGATCATTTAATTAATACCTTAAGCTTTGCTGCAATGTAACTTAGCTTATAAATTATATTAATAACAAGTTATACCAAAAACACATTTTTATATGTTTAAAACTTACCTCATTATCTATTGCTCACACTAATTCACAAGTCATGACAGAAATGTTTACACATTTGAATTTTATTAACTTCGAGTGAGTTTTTAAAGCACTTTTCATTTCACTTCAATGTTTTGCCTGATCTGAATACACAGTCAGAGAAGGTGCCTTCTTTACTTAAAAGTCTTGCAAAACTACTATTATCCGCAATTATCTTTTTATTTAAATATTGTTTAAGTTTGTATCTAGAACACGTCGCTTATTCCAATGACATATATGCCTACATGCATAGCTGGGCAACGTTAATCAAATAGTTAACTTCGTTAATCGCTAATCCGTTACTAAAAAAGTTAACTTCGTTTAACGTTAAAACGTTACATTTCGAAAGACTTAACGGAAGTTAACGGATGTATTGCTTTCTTCGACCATGTATTTTAATATTTATTTAATTTAAATTCTCTTGAGCTAAGTTAACGTTGTCAGACCGATCTTATCTTTTTGGTAAATAGTAAGTACTGGATTAACGATTAACGGACTTGGGGAAATTTAACGGAAGTAAACGAGTCCGTTAACATTTTTTAAAGTTAACTTAAAAGTTAATCCCTTAGTCGAAATGTTAACTTCGTTAATTAACGATTAACGATTTAATGCCCAGCTATGCCACATGCCACCAAGCCGTTCGACATGCAAGTAAAATTCATCGATGTTAAATCAATTTTGAAAGATTTTGGTTAGAAAATCAACATTAAAACAAAAAGTTTTTCTATCCGTCCAACCAGTTCTAACAGTATGTAGTTATTTGATGGACGAATCCAGCATAAAAGATGGCAGAATCAATAAAGATATCCATGCTAGAATGAGCAAAGTTGAAAGTAACGTCAGTCAGCCTCGTAATGTCAAGCATTCAAATGAAACTCTTAGGTTAGCAGGAAATACAATTGTACTAAATAACTGTGAATATGTGAATCGGAGAAATGTTGGAGAGAATTAAAGGCTCGAGTGTTTTGTGGAGACCCAGCACCGTGCGGAGATAAGTGACACAAGATGACTTAGAAATTTTGCCAACTAAAGTAGGTATGTATGTTGACAATCGATCTAATATTTATTATGTATTTAATAATAATATTTAAATAGTGCTAAGTACTAATATATTTCATTCGATACCATGTCTCTAAAAAGGAAATGATCACCACCACCAAGTATTGCAATAATGGAGCGTTAATAGCGTGCTAAGACCAACATGCACGTGAGCTGTTTGCGCAAATAGGTATCTATTTCGTCGCGTGCATCTATTAAATGCGAAAATACGAAAATGTCGAAATCTGCAAGAAATGAAAATTGAAATCTCTTATGCGAAATTTCTCGTACTACACTCGCAAAATCACAAATGCGACAAGAAACGCAAAGCAGCTTGTGAATGAAGTGATACATCCTGCGAGCAGGTGACAAATGACACGTTGGCAGTTATGGCTATGACACAAAGCTCTTATATGTGGGATGTTTTGTGCAAACGATGATGAATTTAATTACATTTTTTGGTTATACGTGAATTCAATGCTGGATTTATTCGCAAAATATATACCTATTAATAAAAATCAATAGTGAAATTGTTTTTTTTACCAGCTGGCAAAATGAAATTAAACATGTTTTTAAATGTTTACATAATGCATTTAATTTTTTTACTTTTAGGTTTTTTTTTAACATAAATTGCATGTATTTACATTTTTAAGGTTTGCTATTTAAATTTTTATTAAATAGCACTTTAAAAAGAATATTTCATAAAGATAACAAACATATTTTGCAACTCTCACTTTTTGTATTTACATGGATTAAATAAATATTTTTGTTCAAAAAATGTCAACATAAATAGAGAGCAGTTTTTGCATGCGCAACAATTTCGGTTAAATTAAAATATTTTATATTAAAAATGTTAATATGTTATGTAAATATAGAAAGTTTACATTCGTACATTCATATTTGAACCAACAAAAAAAAAATCTGTTAACGCTTCTTTTTGGTTTTTGTGCAAATTTCTTGAAAAATAGACACTTTATCGAAACTGAACTGAGGTACAAAGTTAAAGAACACAAAAAATACTTGCAATTGTTTTTAACGCTTATCCAAAAAAGTTAAAAATTCGAACGAGCTACAGGACTTTGAAAGTTATGCTAAAAAACTTGTTTGTTAGCTATTTTTTAGGTCTGAATTGCATTTTAGACCAACTATTGACAAAAAATTGTAGTTCAGGACAGATGCTTCATCCTCTTTATTTTTACTGTTTTTTTACCTGCCAAATTCAGCTTTTGCTTATGTTTTATTTATTTCTGACAGCGACAGAGCCACTTTCAAGATAATTCAACGATTTTCATTGCATTATACTTTATTTTTATTAATAATTTGGCTAAGTTAAAGTAATCATTTCACCCAAGCCACCCCAATCAATTTGTATGGGAATCGGACTTTAATCTAATTGGCTAAAATTTTAGTTTGATATTATATAAGACATTCTGATAAAAATTCTGTTGGGATATAAGACCAATATAGGACAGAGAGAATAAATAATCGTATTTCGACATATTTTTCATTTTCAATTGTTCAGGGGAATTTATTCACGGCGAAAATTTAGACCATAAGTTAACCGAACTTAATTTCTGAAAAGCTTTTGTTCCGTTCCACCGGACGAGATCTCTTTAGATTATTTATTCTCATTGTATAGGAGCGGCTAATTTGCTCAAAAATCAATGAATACGCTATATAAAAGCGATGTTAAAAATGTTTATTGTAGATATATTTTTAACCGTTCAAAATTCAGACCTGTGACCATACAGACTACACTAAATCGTACCAAAGATTAAACTGAATTGACAGAAATCCTATATACTTAATTAAATTTGGCTGAAATGGCTACTTTTAAAAAGATTTAATTAAAAATTTAATGAAAATTGAATCAGCAGCGATGGAAATCAACGGGTTTTGAATTGAAAAAAAAAAAAAAAATGTTTTACCTTATGGTAGAACTGATCGCATTCCCATAAATCGTTGCATAGTTGTAGGCTTAAGCTCTAATGCCGATAAAGTAGTTCCTCTGAAACGCCAACGAGCTGTCAAAAACAAAGTCGGTATTTGCGTGTGCGATCAGCTGTTGTTGACACTTAGCAACTTGATAACTTATCTACAGTTTGTTTAGATTAGCTAATTGTGGATATCAAATGCATTTTAAAATAAATATGATAGTGGCATATTAAAAAATCACAAAAAATTTGGTGGAAATAGCGCAAGAAACAAATAAAGAGGTTTGTGTGAAGTTTAAAGTGCTTTCAATTGGAAATTATAAGCAAGATCTTGGAAGAGCAGTGGCTCAGTCAAAATTGTAGGAAAAGTTCATTCCTTAAGACTCTCAACCCATAGTCTGATTTTAGAATATTGCTATTTAAAAATTAGTGCCTTGACATCGAAAATAATTTACATAAAGCACATAGAGCATAGGAATTCTGCAGAAAAAACTCCTTCACGACAATGCCAAATAAGAAATTGTTTGTTTTTAATCAACATAATGCAAACTTATTTAATTTCAGTAAATCCTTTAAAAATGGCATCTTCAATACTCGCAAATAATTTTAACAGGATATACAAAAATGTTGGAACATTTTGCCTAGCTTCAACCGCAAGAACGTTGCACAAATTCACCACAATCACAATGGATTCAGAAACAAACATCGCCACACTAACGCTTAATAGGCCACCAGCAAATGCTTTAAATCCACAACTGATGCAAGAAATCAAAAATTCAGTACAGCAACTGGAGAAAAAGGAAACGAATTGTCAAGGTCTAATATTAACATCTGCGCCTGGTAAAATTTTTTGCGCTGGCTTAGATTTACATGAACTACATCAATCGGATGAGGAAAATCTGCGTTTATTTTGGAACTCATTGCAGGATATGTGGCGTGCTCTATTTGCCACCAGACTGTCAACTGCAGTGGCTATTAATGGACACGCTCCTGCTGGTGGTTGTGTTATTGCCAATTGTTGTGATTATCGTGTAATGTTGCAAAATTACAGCATTGGTTTGAATGAAGTATGCGTTGGCTTAGCGGTACCCTTTTGGGTTAAAGACAATTTCTTAAATATCTTGCCATCACGTCGTCAAGCTGAGCTAGCTCTAACACAGGGAAGTATCTTCAAATCACAGCAAGCTTTTGAAATGGGCCTTTTGGATGCGTTAGTGGATAATGAAGCGCATGCGGTGCAAAAATGTAAAGATTTCCTACTTAGTTTTAAGCAAGTAGGTGCAATAGCCAGGGAACGCACTAAACTTCAAATGCGTGAAAATGTCTTAAGTAATTTTGATGCCGAACGTGAAAATGATTTGGAATTTTTCTTGAAAAATATTCAAATGCCAGAAGTTAAGCAATTTTTTGATACATATTTGAAAAGTTTGAAAAAGAAATAAAAACAAAATAAAATTTATTTTTTATGTGCATCAATTGGAAGTTATTTGATATTATAATACATAATACCATACATACATTTAAACTAAAGATACGTGTACAGGGCTGCCAAGTGGCCGGGATTGATCCTACCAAGTCTGGAACTAATCCTACCAAGCGCGGAATTTCATGTAAAAGCCGGGGGCCTGTTAGGAATTGAAAAATTTCTGAAACATTCGAGAATTGAAGGATTTTTGGTACATGTCCTTAAATTAATTTGTTTGAGGTTTTATTCTGCAATAAATTTGACTCGATTCAAACATTTTTGATATATACTATATATTATTAAAATAAGTTATAGAGGCGTAAAAATGTTGAATTTAAAATCAACTTTTGTCATTAACAAACCAAAATAGTCAAAAAAAAACAACAAACAATAAAAATTGTTCAGTCATACATCCGTAAAAAAATTACCATAGCTTTAATGTATTTAAAAAAGTTTTGATTAAAAGTTCCTAAAACTGCAGTTTCTTTCATTGTTTTTGTACCCTACACCGAGGGTACATTCACTTTGTCCTTCCGTTTGTAACACACAGAAGTGGGCGTGGCAGTAATGGAAAACTATATATATTCTTGATCATCGTCACTACCTGAGTTGATTTAGCGATATCCGTCTGTCTGTTGAAATCACGTTTACGGGAAAACTAAGAAAGGTAATTGAATGAAATTGGCACACTCAGGTCACACCTTTTTGCAGGCATCTTACTACTGAAAATGGGCGAAATCGGTTCATCGACACGCCTACCGCTCTTACTCTATGTATATTTACTAAGTCCAATTTTGAAAAAATTTGCAGCGATTTTGATGAAACTTGGTGATTTGATGCAAATGTTAGCAAGATTAAGATTAGGCTAGGTTTCAAGTTTGAAAAGCTTTCTACAAGGCCGTGGCACAGTCCTAAATTTTAGCCTTTATACAACTATATCTCGTAAACCGTGCAAGATATTGTGATGAAATTTGGTAAACGGGTACATTTCAAATATATATTGAATTTTTATAAAAGTGGGCGGAATATCAAAAGTGGGTGTGGCACTTTTGAACTGTTAAAAATTTTGATTTCGTATCTTGGCATAATTGATTTTCATAAAAATTTTGGAGATGATGCCGCTGAAAGCAGTCATCGAGCTCAGCCACTTTAATGAAAAAACTCGTTGAAGGGCGTGGCACAGCTCACAATATTTATAAACGTTATATTAAGAGAACTAGCAACGTAATCGACATGAAATATACTTGCTAGAAGGTATGTTTTTGCAAAAATTTAGCGCAATGGAGCATGTGAGCATGGCACCTCCCATTCAAGTAAAATGCGTTTAATGTTAAGTGTGCTAAGAGAGTAATCTTCAAAGAATTTGGTTTGGAGGTGTCGGCTGCTATGGGCTTTGAAATTAAATGAAAATTAACGAAACCGCATTAGTGGGCGGGCACCACCTACATTACCATAAAGTTGTTATCGCTATATTAATTAAACTATTGCCACAATTAGTATGAAATTTAATTTAGGTGGTTTACTTGCTATAATGTATACCTGAATCAAAAGTGAGCGAAATAGCACCAATCGAAAAATGTGATCAATCATACTAAAATTTGGTGAAAGAGTGTTGCTTATGGAAAACTATTTCTGGATGAAAATTAGAACATAGTCCACCAGTGGGTGTGTCACCGCTCTAAATTTTAAGACTAATTACGGCATATATCGCAAACTATACAACCTATTGGGGTAAAATTTGGTATGTGGATGTCAATGACGAATATAATTTAGTAAATCAAAAGAAGCCGGAATTGGAGAAGTGGGCATGGCACATTTAAATTTCTTAATTTTTATTCGATTTGTTTCAATATTTTCCATAGTCTTTTGACTTTATCAGCCTTTTAACTTTTTCCAATATATCCAATATTTTTGATTTTTTTCAACCTCTTTAATTTTTCCTCTTTATTTTCTTTATTTTTAAGACTTTTTCAGCGATTTTGAATTGTTTCATCATTCCTTAATATCCGTCAACTTTATTGAATCTTTTCATATTATTTCGACATTTTTAAGCTTTTTTCAACATTTTTCATATATTTTCGACATTTTGAATTTCATTCAACTTTCTTCATTGGTTTCCAAATTTTTTCGACTTTTTCATTTTTTTAAAACGTTTTCAACATTTTTCAAACTCTTTCAACCTCCTTTACATTTCACATTTTTTTCGACTTATTCAACCTCTTCAACGTCTTTCAACATTTATTTAAAAGGGACTTTCAGTGCAGTGTAGGGTATGTGAGTTTCGGCCTGGCCGAAGATAACACCTTAACATGTTCTTTTTCCTTATGGTCCATATATTGCACCAATATAAATATTTTTTTTCTTCTAAGACTTATTATAAACGAGATTTATTTGTATTTAATATTTACTTCAACAAAATACAAAAAAAAATATACGCCAACAAAAAAAAAAAAATCACTTTAGCACTACCCACACTTTTAATATTTTTCTGTTAACATTTTGAGAAAATCTCTTGATAACCATAAAATGATAAACTACAATAAATTGGGTTAGCAAATTTATGCATAACTACGGCAGCAAAGGGAATTCAGGAAATCAGGCTACATCACCACATACGCTGCCGGTGGTATAGTTCTCTGTCAATACCGTAAAAGTGAAAAGCTGCACAGCAGTAGCAGCTAGCACACTAAGCAACAAACTAACAAGACCCTTGTGGGCTTCAATAAAATCCAATTTTCGACAATCTTTCGAATTATTCACGACTTTTATACAACCTTCTCACTCCTTTTTTTCCAACGCTAGTATAGTATGTATGTTTTTCTTTCTCTCTCCCTCTGTGTGTGCTGAAAGTTTTTGCTTATTTTAATAGCAATTTCTATTATTTGTTATGAAATCTTCATATGCACTTTTACGACTATGCCACATATGATGGAAAAAATGATGCAGGTAAGACGTATCTTAGGTTATTCCATCACTGAGTCTGACTATAAGTTAACATTTTTGATTTTTTGCAAAGATACTTGCTGACTGTTTCACGATGCTATGAAATAACAGCATTAACATTTAATCCAACTATGAAAGTTAGATTAACTCCATAAGGCCTATTGGGTAAACTTTTACCCAAAATAAATAAAAAGAGTTGTGATTCTTAAAACTTTTTCGAGTAAAGGAAGAATTGGCTTAAAGTTAAAGAGCGCTTGCACTGGTCGTGAAAGAAGCTCTTGGTATTATTAACCTAGCAAAATGTCTTAATAAAAATAATTTTTTTTGCAAATACTTAAGCAATGTGGAACGATCTCACAGTTAAAGCAAAATTACACCTTTTATCTTGTATCATATATACAATTAATTTGTCCTAAATCATCGCAAAACAAACGCTAGCAGAAAAAAATTCAGAATTGGGGTTGATGTTTTTTGAGAAGATAAAGGATACCAGAAGAAGAAATGTTCAGCGTCTTTTTAAGGAAATAACCTTCAATATAAAGCATCTTTTAAACCATAAAAGCCATAATTCTATTAATATTTTAAATTCCTACGGATTTTAAGCAATTTCCTCTTTTATTATATTAATCAACAAAATTTCCAAGCCCCAAACCCACCACATTATAAATTTTGAAACTAAAACGGCTTTCACACTGGCAACAAAAGCAGCTCAAACTTCATTTATCTTGGTTTTGTATCACGATTTTTAAAATTATTTTCACACTGGCACTATTGCGCCTCACAGCAAGGAACTTACTTTTTTATATTGTTTTCGTATTTTCATCTTAAATATTTCTGTAAAATAAGCACATTTGATTAAATAAAACTACTCTTTAACACATCGTCTTGAGACTTCTTTACTTTGCTTTGCTTTTCGATATTGAAAAAACGACTAGTTTTGGTAGAAAACGAGGTGCGAGATGTTTGTGTTTAATTTATAAGGATAGCGAGTTATTTTTAGGTGGTTCATAAATGTAGATAAATGAAAATTCTCATGTGTAAATTCTTGACCAAATAAAAATATTACACTTACATATAGTCATTATTAAATGGAACAGCCACTTCAGCTAGCTATCAATTGGGGTGCACGTGTATTTGTATGCAAGAACAGAAGTGTAAATGTAAGACGCATAACATGCTCTAAACTTAGCTTTGGAGTCGAGGGACGTTCGTTGGGAGCAGCAAAAGTTTTGTATAAAATTTTACAAAATGCAATCAAATCAGGTGCTCAACTTGGGATTATAAAATAAAATCGAAAATTTCATCAACTTCGTATGTAGGTAAGTTATTGTTGTTGTTTTGTTTCTTTTTTTTTTTTTTTTCTTTTCATCTTCATGTTAAAAACAACATATTCGTACCTACATATTATACCTTATGCAAATAAAATATTGATGCATTTGCATATGTTGAAGAAGCTACAATTTCAGAAGTCAATGCATCATTTCGGTTATTTGTTTGTTTATGTAGTAGCAAACAAGGCGAATAATGGAATATTTCAGGAACTTGGACGGAAGAATGTAATATACATATGAATGTGTCAAAGATTAACAATGAAGACCAATGATTGTTTTGATGCGGTTATTATTGGGTAAAAAAATATTTCTTTAAATTCTCTTAAGGAATTGAAAAATGCCTAACAAACTTATTAATGAATTTATTTCCAGGTTGTTTTATAACTCCCCTCTGACTGCATTTAGAATGTGTTAATATTCTGAAAATGGTTCGATTTTTTGCTAGTTACGTTAGAAAAATACTAACAGTCTGAAGAAATTCCAATCGTTTTCCAAGCACATTTGGGAAATACTAATATCTGAAGTCCTAAATTTTTTTTTATATAATTTGATATCCGTCACTATTTTGTCACTTGAAAATGTAAGCGGTGTATTAACTTAGTCAATTCGTTTGTAAAGCACATAAGAGGGTATGGCAGGAATAGAATATTATATAAGTATATTCTCGGATAGTGCCGTCTCCTGAGTCGGTTTAACCATGTCCGTCTGTCTGACAGTCGGTCTGTGGAAATCACAGTTAGAAAATAAATTAAATTTGATACACAGCCTATACCTTCAAACATAGATCAGTGGATTGAGAGCCAAATCGGTACACGGACACACCTATCGCCTATACAAATAAAAAATTGAATGCGCTCTATTGAGAGATTTATTTGATGTAGTGTAACCAAATTTCTCACATATGCTAGCAATGAATCGTAGAAGCATTGGACAAAAAAGTGAGCACATTTTTATAAGAGGGTGTAGCACTTCCCATACCAGGTAATGAAACCAACTTACACACAAATACAATAAATAGTTTGCAGTAGATAAAAAGTGAATATATTTAGACAAGAGGTCGTGGCACCTTGCATACAAGTCCGTATTACCGCCAGCGGCATGTCGTGGGGGCGCCATTTTCAATAACTGAATTTTTTTATTTTTAATGAACTAGAAAGGCTATCAACTTTGTCCGTTGCACAATCAAAACTTTGTAGTAATAAGTACTAATTTTAATATTGATGGACAATAAAAGGTGATTCCAAACATAGACAGTTTTGCCGATTCATCGCATAGTTATTTGGTGCGGAAATTATGTGGTTGCCATAGGGACAGTAAAAAACTTAATGCGATCCTACTTTCTTATAAGCAGACACTTAAAAATGTAGTACGTGAGTTAGATATGGCACTCGAACCAAATTTAACACAAATACTGAAAATTATTCGGACATAGATTGGATGAATATCAATTAGAAAGCATTGACAAAGACTAGTTTTAACAAGAACTAAACAAAAAGTGTTTAGATTTTGAAAAGTATAAAAGTATAATTTTAAAATTGCTATACTGTACTTGTGATATTTAAGTAAATGTGAAGTTCGCTTATGGGAACGTTTTTCGAACCAGCCAGTACGTGACGTGGTGGAAGAAATAATTTTTTAATAGAAATTCAAAATTTTCGTAGGGTATTTAAGTTTTTGTAAGACCAAAGATAACACTCTTACTAGTCTTGCTCAGTGTAATCTTTTAAATAGAAAATAAATGTATGTTCAAATCAATCAATAAAAGTCACCATTATGCATATTCATTACATCCAAATGTTAACAATCAATATAATTATTCGTTTTTTGTAAGCATTCCAACCTTAATCGCTTCTACAGCAAGGAACTCCTAATGTTATTATTGACAGTGCGAATACTTTCGAGCAACGATGGAGGACACGCGCTTGCAACGCTTTAATCACTTATGTCAATTGTATAATATACTTGGATTAATTAAAGTACGAATCCGGAATCGGAAACGACGTTTTGTCTACATTGAAAATCATGGATTTTTCGACCGATTTCGCTTAAAATATTTTTACTACTGTTCGTGGATATATTTATTGCTATATACTTATGATCTTTTCAGTCACTATTTGCGCGAGAAAGAAGATGAATCTTTTATAGCACAAGATAGTTTTATTGCAACTCTGAGCACAGTGTTACATATGCTCTGGTTAAATACGACTTGCTATATTTTTATGAAGAATGGCAAGGAAATTTTGAATGTTTTTAATAAAATCTTAGCAATTCACAACATTGTAGACGATCCTCAGATATATGATGAAAGTGCATTGCCAATGCGAATGAGATGCGCGCTAAATTTGATCGAACAAATATTACAACTACCACTACAATTCGGATATATATGTGATTTTGGACTCAGTGTGATATTCACTACAATTTTTTATGAAATTACTTTCTACACGATGATTCAAATGTTTGTGGAGGTTTTATTTTTTTATAGAATCTTTAACCGTTTTATGGAAAAATGTTTAACGATGGAACACATAACATCACGGCATAGGAAGTCATTATTGCTATATTTGGATATATTGTCACAAGTTCAAAAAATACGGCAACAAATCAATTGTATAATGAAGCCGTTTTTGATGTGCATATTTTTGAATGTGGGCATAATAGCAATGTGTTCTTATTTTTTTCTTCGGTGTAGTCTGTACATAAAAAATGACAAGGTATTTGATCGCCTGATATATTTGTTTATGGCGCTACTACGTTTCTCGGAAATTTTGATAGTATCAAATTATGCAGATTCCATAAGAAGAGAAGAGCAACGTGTTATTGAGAACTTGACTGTAATTGCTAGTCGATCGAAGGATATTCAATCCTTAAAATCTTTTCAACATATTGTAAGTAACATACCGTTTATAAAACAAGCGAAGAAATTTTATTTAAAATCTTACAGCTTCATGTGGCAATTCAGTATCCAAAACTGGAAGTAAATGCTGTTTCGGGTGGTAAATATTTCACTTACAGCAATTCTTTTGCATTCAGTTGTTTTGGACTGTTGGCCCAATTGGTTATATCATATTTGCAATACTTCTTGTCACAAACAAAATTCGTGACCGCTGGCATTTATGCCCCACTTTGTAACACAACACGTAGCAAGAAGAGATACTTTGGAGATGTAGTATTTGCAGTTTTTCTTATTGTTGCAAAGAACGTATTAATATTAATGCTGATATGTTTGCATAACTGTGTTACACTCCTTAAGCGAAAATATTTGAAATACGTAAATAAATATTTTATTGATTAATAAATTTTTTTAATTTTACCCTTTTTGTTATGGGCACTACTAAAACAATAGAAATTGAAACACTGAAACAAAATGAATTGAAAATGTTATATTAATAATACCCATTCCACTGTGAAATTTCCGCTACCACCAGTTCTGATGCTAGTCGCGTTATTGTTATTCGTCACTTCAGACTTACCGAACTATCCTATTATGGAAGGCAGTTAATTCTGAGTTTTTGCACTAGTTTCAATTTACACAGTTCAATTTTTCAATTTCTATCTGTTGTATTAAATGCCGCTTCTGGGCTGCAGAACATTTTCATTAGTAAGTTTTAAAAGTGTTGAAACTCCTATGGAAAAAATTGAACTTTTCTGATATTCGACTCTAAATCTTGAAATATAAGATTTGAGGCCGTACTATATATGACTGATAAATATGCAAAGATTCAACCATTTCTTGATGCAAGCAACAAAAACTTCCAGCAGTTTGGGATTTGAACCCACGATCTATCTATTGCGAGATGTTCAGCTCTGGGAAACCTTTTCATTTCGGCTTTAAAGCCTGGTGACTGGACAAACAGTTCGTTTTGGTAAAAGGATAATGCAAACGTTAAAACGTTATACAATCATTCATTTGTGGAACGACTTGCTACGGTTAGGCTCTACGATTGTAAACAGAAAAAACACGTTAACACCAATGTTCCGAAAATGATCAAAGAATATATTTCAGGTATGGACAAATCAATTTTCTCAAATTTCTCGGAAATTTCGATAGTATCAAATTATCCAGATTCCTTAAGACGAGAAGAACAACGTGTTAATGAGAACTTGACTGTAATAGTTAACCGAACGATGCCAAATGGATTAAGGGATACTCAATCAACATATTGTAAGTAACATACAGTTTATAGAACACGCAAAGAAGTCTTATTTAAAATTTTGCAGCTTTATGTGGCAATTCAGTATCGCAAACTGGAAGCAAATGTTGTCTCGGGTGGCAAGTACAGTTGCAGTAATTCTTTTACATTTAGTTGTCTTGGACTGTCGGCCGTATTGATTTTTGCACATTTACAATAATTCTTCTCAGAAACAAAATTCTTAACAGAGGCCAATATTTTGCTTCACAAATCGTATCAGACAGCTTAACTTTTATCATGTAGTAGAAATTGTTTTTAATAAGGAGGGGGTAGGGTTTAAGCGCTACATTTTAGGCATAAGTTTAAAAAATTTTTTTAGTGATATGGTAAAAGTAAATTTATTTATTTAAAAAGCATATAAAAGTACAATATTTGAATTGCAATTTTTTATTCTATGAGAGATCTTCTAACTCAAGCTTTTACTATGATCCAGTTTCATCTTTTGAAATTTACAAAATTGTTATTTCTCTTAAAAATTCGCAAGCAAAAACTGAAGATAACTTTTCCAACGTTTTTTTAAAAAAAAATTATACATAATATTTCAGATGTTTTTTTTGTGTCATCTTGTAAATAAAAGTATTGAAAAGGGAACTTTTCCTGAGCAATTAAAAAATGCGGAGGTAATTCCTCTTTTTAAAAAAGGAGATAAGAAAATCCTCAATAATTACAGACCAATATCACTTCTGTCTGTCTTCTCGCTTAATAAGTTTTTTTAATAAGACCAAATACTTAAATGATTGCCAGTTTGGTTTCAGGGAAGGTCTTTCTACTGAGAAGGCTCTCCTGACATTTTGCTCTAATGTTTATAATAGCTTAAATAATAAAAAAATATCTCGCGCCCTATTTATAGACATAACAAAAGCTTTTGACACTGTCGATCATAATGTTGCTAAATGTAATGTTATGTCATTCTCAATGAGAAATTTAGTTTATGAAGATAATTATACCATTCATGACGAAAGACTTTCAATTGTTGATTTCAAAAAGGATTTGGGTGTCATTTTTGATAAAAAATTATCTTTCTCGAAGCACTATGATGCTATTATCTTAAAAGTTAATGCAATGATGGGGTTTCTTATGCGTAACTCAAAGGAATTTTCAGATCCATTCACTCTCAAATCAATTTTCGTATCCTTGATAAGATCGATTTTGGAGTATGGTTGTGTGATCTGGGATCCTCTTTATGCTGTTCATAGTAATAGAATTGAAAATGTTCAAAAGCGTTTCACTCGGTTGGCGATTAGAAAACTTCGATGGGACTTTACGCCTTCTTATGAATCCCGTTGTGCTCTTTTGGGCTTTAAATCCTTAGAGTTCAGACGTAAATACTTTTTATCTGTATTTGCACGTGACATATTGATGAATCACGTAGACTGCACACCTTTGTTAGCCCTTTTAGGAATATATGCCCCAATGAGAAATTTTAGACAAAGACAATTGCTCTGTATTCCATTTCGCAGAACCAATTATGGTAAGCGCGATCCCGTTTATAACATGTCTCTTGCATTTAACTCTTTAAGTAATACTTCCGATTTTACTATGAATAGAGTAGCTTTTAAAAATAGTATTAAGTTTAACTAAATTGTACTAGTTGTTAAGCAAACTGTAAAACAAATTGTTAATAGTTAAAAATGAAATAAATAAATTAAATTAAAATTCTTTTGGGAAAGTTATACAAATGTGGAATAAGGAGCTCAATCCATAAATGGTTTACCTCATATTTGTCCAACAGAAAACAGAGGGTAAAAATAGCAAACAACTTTAGTTCTTACAAAGAAATAAGCATTGGTGTTCCACAAAGCTCAGTATTAGGTTCTATTTTATTTTTGGTTTTTATAAACTCAATATTTTCCAAAACTTTTCAAGCAAAGTTGTAGCTTTTGCAGACGATATGGCTTGCACATATTCTAGTAATTCGGTGCCTGATCTTGTAGCGGATATTAATACTGATCTGAGTATCTTGAGACATTGGTCTGAATCTCATAAGTTGGTTTTGAGCAATAAAACTAAAGTAATGCTATTCAATGTAGCGGGCAATGATTTTCAAATCAGTAATTTCACTTTTCCCCATGCCCTCTGTGATAAGTTTTTGATTGGTAGTGATGTGTGTAAATCTTCAAATCATTTATTTACGTATGTGACTGAAAAACTTGTTCTGAAAAATGTTTTTCCATTGATCGCGTCAAGTCCTTTAAGTACCTTGGTCTAATGGTCGATTGGAAGTTGAATTGGGTTGAACATACTAGTGCACTCAAATCTTATGCCTTGGCTGTCATTAGACAATTGTACTTTTTAAAATCAATGTGTTCAATCAAGTTACTTACTTGCTTTTATTATGGATTGTTTCACTCAAAACTGGAATATGAACTTGTGTGTTGGGGTGGCACTCATACAAATAAGATAAATCCTTTGCTGATTATGCAGAAATACATTATTCGCATTATATGTCAAAAAAAAAAACCGAACTTCAAGCAGTTTACATTTGTTTAAAAACTTAAAAATTCCCTTAAACATTTATACTTTTATAAAATGTTAAAAGCTTTTCTTAATAACTGTGGCTATCAAGTAAATAGAAGTTTTTAAATTTTTACTCTTCTATTGCACCCAGATTATTTAATAAATTACCAGGCGATATTAAATGCATTCGAAACATTAATTTATTCCTGGTAAAAGTTAAATCGTGGCTTTTAAATAAAGAATACAGCGAAATTCACTATCTGCTCGCTATTCAAAGTTAACCCTTGCTGTTACTCGTTCATATTTTTTGTATTTATATTATTTTCGTTTTCTGCACATTGAAGTAATCAAAAAAAAAAAAAACTAATTTTTCTATTTACTTTGTGATTTGACCCCACAATTTTAAGCTTTGTATATTACTTTGATTTTCTTTTTACTATAGAATCAATTCTATATTCGGCCCTAGTTCTGTTAAAACTACAGAATATAGATATTATTCAATAATTGTATTATATTCGGTATGTTTTTCAATATCGCAGTTGTAAAAAAAAAATTATTATAATTGTTTAATAATAAAAATTGAATTGAATTGAATTGAATTGAGTATTCTGTGAAAATTTCATTAAAAAATATTCCAAAATAAGCCATTCTCAGCAAATTTCCGCGGATGCCTAAAAAAAAAGGTGGTTTGCGGTGGACATCATAACTCATCCTTTGAAATCAAAATCATCTGAAATCAAAAAATCAAAAAAATTTGGTTAGCTTATGAGTTTTTCAAGGTATTGACGAAGGGTTTTTTTTCGTTGAAGATTTTTAAGATTTTGGCATAATGTTTAAGCCAAAAAACGAATTTTTTTAAAAAATATTCAAAAATCAGTATATATATTTTTGTAAAACTAGTTTTAATTCAAAAAAAAAAACCCTTCGTCATTACTTAGTTTTATATGTATTATAAAAGTGTCAAATTTCAAGAAAATCGGTCTAGTAGTTTTTGAGAAAAAGTGTCCACCGACTTTGAAAAGTTAGTTTCGAGAAAGTCACATTTAAAGTTTTATCACTGTTTTTTTTTATATGTATATACTTACACAGAATCATCGAGACTCAAGACACTCTATCTTCGTCAGTTTTACTCCAATCGACCTCAAATTTCTATCTTCGTCAGTTTTACTCCAATCGACCTCAAATTTCAACTTTTGAAGAGTTTAAAAAAAAAATGGAAAAACAAAATTCGTTCAAACCCTACCCCCTCTCTTTGACGCTGAAATGTTTGCGTCACTGTGCTACTTTGCTTAAGCAAAAATATTTTAAATAAACTCATACAAATTTTGTTCATTAATATAGTATAGGGTGTTTTTTTAGAGGTTTGTTTTTCGAATAGAGGTAAAACTGGCATTTTATGGTCAAATCTGGCAACTCTAATGTCATTTATGTTCAGTTTGGTTTGCCATTTCATCATGAACAGGTTGACAAAAGAACAACGCTTGCAAATTGTGCAAATTTATTTCGAAAATAATGGTTCAGTTCGCGAAGTTTACCGCAAGCTTCGTCCATTTTATGGTCGACATAATTGTCCATCAGAGCAATTAATTCGGTTAACCATGGGTCGTTTTCGCACTACGTTTACTCTATGTGATAATACTCATCCGCAGAGACGTCGAACAGTGCGCACCGAAGAAACAATTGCCGCTGTAGAGCAAAATGTTGAAGAGGACCCGAATGAATCGATTCGCCACCGTGCACAGCAATTGGAGCTTTGTCCACCAACTTTATGGAAGATTTTGCGCAAAGATCTTGGCTTGCGACCTTACAAGATCAAGCTTGTGCAAGAATTAAAGCCGCGAGATCATGCAATGCGTCTGGATTTTGGTGTATGGGCCGAAAATGAGATTGATCTCGATGCTGATTTTCATCGCAAAATTTTGTTCAGTGATGAGGCTCATTTTTGGTTGAATGGCTACGTCAACAAGCAAAATTGCCGCATTTGGAGTGAAGAGAATCCACATGAGACCCTTGAGACGCCATTACATCCACAAAAACTGACTGTTTGGTGTGCTCTATGGGCTGGTGGAGTCATTGGGCCATACTTCTTCCGAAATAATGCTGGAGAGTCAGTTACCGTTAATGGAGACCGGTATAGAGCCATGATAACCGACTATTTTGTTCCCGAATTGGATGGCATGAATGTGGATGAGTTGTGGTTCCAACAAGACGGCGCTACATGCCACACAGCGCACGTCACAATCAATTTATTGAAGGAAACATTCGATGAGCGCATAATTTCGCGAATGGACCTGTCAATTGGCCACCAAGATCGTGTGATTTGACACCATTGGATTATTTTCTTTGGGGATATGTGAAGTCGCTCGTCTACGCCAACAAACCAGAAACGTTAGGGGACTTGGAAGCCAACATTCGTGGCGTTATTGCCGACATATGGCCCCATATGCTCGAAAAAGTGGTTCAAAATTGGACATGTAGAATTGGCTTTATTCGAGCCAGCCGCGGCGGCCACATGCCCGAAATCATATTTAAACATTAATGGCATAAAATTATCCTTCCAATAAAGCCAAATTGATGGACATTAAAACGATTTTCTTGTGTTTTATTTCAATTCGAAGCTCTATACCTCTAAAAAAAACACCCTGTACAATCATTTGGTACTTTTACCTGGAAAGTTTTCCGGTAGTTTTGAAAATGAGTATTTTTATAGATTTCGATGTGCACTTTTCGAATTTCAACTTTGCTATCTCGTATTGTTTCCGCACGTTCCGCCATATTAGAAAAATGGCACCTAAAAGCAATTTTTTGACAATATCTCCTTTCTGACTCGTTTTACGATAAAAGCATATATATAAAATGAAACTAGAGGAAATTGCCTACAATTTATGTTACAGCCTTTTCTTTCGTTAAATCAATAGTTTTGGCGTACGAGCGCCGCAAAGTATACTTCCGTCAAATACGATAATGCCATTGGATATTTTTTTCTTGCTAAAAAAATATAAAAAGATTGAAAAATTAGTGATAAAAATTTTATTATTGATACATTCCTATCAGAACCAAAAAAATTAATTTTTGTTTTGTCAGACCAGAATACATTTTTCCAGTTTGAACGAAGCATGTGTTTGTTAGCAAATTCAAGCCTTTGGTGCACATTCTTTTGGGCTTGGAAAAATTACTTTCCTGGCACTTTTTCCGTGTTATTCTACTTCTCGCTGCCTGTTTCTTACTGTGCCGCTGGCAACTGGAGATTTAATTATCTGCTTAAGCTCATTCAATGAAAAAATTCGGTTTATTTTTTATTGCTGCACCAGCAACTTGTGAAACCGTTGCGATGTTTTATGTTTTCCTTTTACACCCCTTCTTTTTGAAGCTCAGAGCATTGCAAATCATATTTTTAGAGCACTTCATTATACTGCCTATTTGTCGAATGGTTTTGCCCTATACCTGAGTTTTTTATTAGTTTGCTTTCAATTTCGGCGCAATGTTTTCCAGAGACACATTTCATATAAATAATATGGGTTAAGTCTATCAAGTTAAGTAAATATGGGTTCCGTATGTATAATTTTTACTCAATCTTTCCAGAATACATCTTGCGACTCAAGAACAAAATTTTAATAGACTTTTTCTTAGGTATACAAAAATATGTTCTGTCTATTACTTTTTTCCAACACTGTTTCTGAAACTTGTATTCATCATATGCTTATTTGTGCGATCAAGTAGATCAAGTCACATCTCAAACAGTAAAGCAATTTTTAACCTCTATTTATATTAGTTTTTGTTTTGAAAGTTTTTTTAACATTTTCGAATTTTTCAACATTTTTCAACACTTGTAATATTTTTTCGACTTCTTCATGTTTCTTTCGACTTTTTCAAAATTTTGTCGACTTTTACAACTTATTTATACCTTTTCACTATTTATTGAGTTTTTTCACTTTCATCAAATGTTTCAACATTTTTTTCGACATTTTTCGATCTATTTTTTTAACCTAAGTAACATTTTTCGGTTTCCTGAACATTCCTAAAGCATTTTTCGAGTTTTTCAACACACAGATTTTTTCATTATATAATGAGATCTTTCAACAGTTTCAATTTTTTTCCATCTTTTAACTCATTCAATACATTTTTTGATTTTTCAACCTTTGTTGACTTTTGAACATTGTTCGAGTTTTTCAACATTTTTCAACACTTTTCGAATTTTTCAATGTAATATGCAGTGCCGCTCAAATGCTTTGCAACTGAAATTACTTTTGAAGAAACCTTCAGTGAAAAAATAACTTTGAACTTATGTTTCTTTTAATTAATTACTAATTGCTGATTTTTTAACAAAAACAAAAATCTTATTCCATTAGCTAACAAAAACAAAAATTTAAGGTCAACAAAAACAGCGAAAATTCGAGAGCTCAAAACATGCGCAACTCAGCACAATATCAAGAAAAGTTATGTAAGGTATTCCAATATTTGGTCCCGTAACCGTTGTTTCTGAGGAGTGCATGACGTCATATGGACATTGAATAATAAGTTTGTAAGGTAAATAGCGTTTTAATTTTTTTCTATCTCAGCGAATAGAATTGTCTAGTACATTAATGTAAATAATCCAAACGTACTGAAAACTGCTCTTTTTCTGTGGCGTTACTAGGGCTTCGAATGTACTAAAAATGAGTCTGTTGAAATTACGTATTTTTCACAGGTCGTATATTCTGAAAAAAGCTACAAATGTTCTGCAAATGCCATCACTAAAACAGATTTGTACAATATATAACTCGTACTCTTGCTCATATGTTTGATGTTTCTTTTAGTAAGTCTTACCTCTAAACTTATAACAATCAAATGCTTCAACGGAGCGCATAAAAATGTTTCGCATTGTTGGACATTTTTATGTTTGTTAGAATAAATTAAGTGCGCTCTAAATAACTAAAAACATAGTAATGCAATACACTTGACACAATTTATGTCAAATGAGTACCTTACCAACTATGCAGCTTTAGAAAAATGCATTGAATAGAAATGACTTAAAGGATTCAAACTTTTTTAAATGTAAGTAAATTAAATTACGTTTTTTTTTTCATAGGTGACCATTTGATCTTTATTATGAAAGTAATACAAAAAAAAAAATATAAAACGTAAGTACATCTCATTCCACGATTTTGACTCTTATCAACTAATTATATAATTTAAAACATAGAAAAACCTAAACTAACTTTTTTCAAGCTTAAAATTACTCCTTACCACATATGACATCTTTGCGATGGATTCAGCGCACTATTCCGTGCGCAATTAAAGACCTCAGCAAACTCTGGCATCTGAGCGACAACATAATTTAAACGCATATTGTCCAAGTCATGATTGGGATCTTGAGCTCTGAAAACTTCCTCCTCTGTTGAACCACAAAAAAACTGCGCAAACTGCAAAAAGAAGAGGCGACCATTGCGTCTTCTAAATACTGGATCTCGCAAAAATGTACGTATCGCCAAATGAGTACCACTAACATCGGCAATACGTTCACCCAACAGCTGTGTGGTCTCATTCAGACAGGCAAGATTTGAACGAAAATGTGTATTCGACATTATCGTCGCCATAAAAGTTGGCGCAGCGGCACCATATGCATCGTACAGCAAAAATCCGGGCTCAAATCCATGAATCAGTTCATGACCCAACGTATTCGCAAGATCACCATATAGCAATGTATCACGAAATTGTGCACTGAAATAGGGCAATTGTAGGTAGGCGTAGGTGACATATATCATATTGCTGCGACAATTGAAAAATGGCGTCGCATCAATGTTGTCATCAAACATTGGTGTATTCAGATTAAACGATCGCATTGGGCTATTGGGATCCGAATCCGGCAATGAGATTAGAAAACTCAAATGGGCATAATAATGCTGCAACGCGTGTAGATGATTGTAATAGAAGTTGTCGCTAAAGTTCAAATTGCGTACGTAGTCGCTGTAAAATTGCGGTGTTACATTTACAGGTAGATTGCCCACATTTATGCGCATTTCTTCTAATTTAAGTTGAAGCCAACGTAATTCCAATGCGGTAAAGTTCATTGCATTTTCTCGTAAAATAAGCGAAAATTCACGTTTTAATTTATCGAACACATCCAGAATGATAGCATCACTTTGCGGCCGCACTCTTACATAGTACTCCAACTCGTAGATGTAATTCATCGGTAAGTATAGATTTTTTCGCATGTGCTTTATGCATTTGTAACTATTGACGGATGTTGTTAAAAAATTTGGGGCGTGCTGTGATTGCAAGTATTCAAGGAAACGTGCCAAAGTATAAAGCAGCAGTATCTTTGGTTCAGTACTTTGCAAAAATAGAGCGATAGCTCGTATATCATGTAAGTTTTGTACTAAAATTTTGTCTGTGCTCAATACCTTGCGTCCTAGAATTTTGCTTAGATAGTTATGCCAATCTATAAGAGTGCCAGTGTATGCCATCAACTCTGTTACAGTAAATTCCTGCTGTTCAATGAACTCATCACTAGTATGTACCAAGCTTACCTGGAAAAATTGGAAATAATATTAAAAAAAAATCAATACAAATCAAAATGTAATTAAAATGATCGAAAACTATCGAATAGCATAAAAAAGCATTGAAAAGTAGATTCGAAAAATCTCCAAATAGATTGGAAAGTATTGAATCGTTTCGAAAAGTATCAAAAATTATCTAAAAGTCTACAAGAAACTAAAGCTCCAGAAGATGAAATTTGGAACCCCCATTTTAACTTTTATATTTTACCAGTAGCAGAAGATCAACCATTGTTCCGGTTTTTGTTAACATCGTCTGAGGCGCTCAGTTGCAAAACCGGCCAAGTCCAACTAAAATAAAATTTTGATATATTCTTGTATATAAAAATCTAGACCAGGCTTTATCTTTCTACAATGGTTTTAGATTAAAAAAAAATTTTTTGACAGAATTATTACATTATTTAAAGATATTTTGACGCATGGATTTCAAAACCGGCCAAGTCCATGAACTTGTTTTCAAAACCAGTCCAACACCTTGGAATCAAAACCGGCCAAGTTCAGGTCATTGGTATCAAAACCGGCCAAGTCCAAAATTATATTCTCTAAAACATACGCAAATACAACTTGAAAAAAGTCTGATCTGACGTGCTTTGTGCTTTTCAATTAACATAGATGAAGATAAAAGTTTTTCGGTGTTTGTCCAAAAGTATGAAAAATGGACTTGGCCGGTTTTGAAACCGGGCGCCTCCTATGGTTATGATATTTATTTACAAATTTAGAGGTGGACAATGGACAAACGAAGCGATTTTTCAATTTAGACTGCTTCTTAAGTATTATGTAGGGTTCTATAAGTATACAGAAGGTCAATAAGTTTGTAATATTTATTTTGCTGAAAAGCCACATTTTTCTAAGTCATCGACATTTGAGCTTTGTATGTTAAAATTACAAATATGGAAAAAAAAATTTTAAAAGGACTTTTTTTAAATTGTCGTTATTTCCTCAATACATAATGGATTTTCATAATTTGTTTATCAAATTTCTTTATTATCTTATAGGTTTTATGAAAAAGTGACATTTAGTATGATGAACTATTTTGTAGAAGATGTTGTTCATATCGCAAGGCTGAGACACTTTCTTCAAATCATTTGTGTGAAGTATATGCTCTCAAAAGTGAATTTTTTTGAGTTTTGCCATTTATATGGAAAATTGGGGCCAATCGAAAAAAAAACATTGCGATATTCGGATTCTACGGAAAGTTTCGCTACAGAAAATCCTTTAATATCTTAAGGTATGCGAGCTTCGGCAATCTCTCACCACCAATTGTATCAACCAGTGAGACACAGCAGAGATGGTGTGCTTCGTGTTGTTTCTTACTATTGTGGAATACATATGTGCTAATATAATTTTTAATATAGTTTCTAATATAACTATTAAAGTCATCTGGAAAAACTAACTTATGCCAACGATATCATCTAGTTATTTTCAAGATCGACTGATATGCATCCAATCAACAGTTTTTATCGAAGTTGGATAAGCGAAGCCGCCTTGACTTGAAACACTGTCTTATCCAATTATAAATAAAATCCTCTACTCACCACTTGACGCTCGAACTGAAGCAGCTCACGCTTAATCACATTAATATCTCTTTCATTGCTAAACTCTTTAAGTACCGCAGCGATCTCTGCATTCCACTGCATGCTCTCATCTACCTCATGTGGTTCTACAGACAGTTGCATATGTGTGACATTGTGTACACGAGGAAAGTGTTGCAAAAAGTGAGAGCTATAGCCATAACGACCTAGCTCTCCGATTAGTTGAGACCATTCAAAATCTTGCAGCCGCCATATATTCTCTTCGTGCATTTGTGCAATGTAACCAGATAATACAAGCGATGGCTTATCAGCACTACCACCACCACCACCTCCAGTATCTTCCAGTGCCTTGCAAACTTTATAATACTTGAGTAATTTTTCACGTATCTCTTCACCCGCTGTTGTTGGTGTCTCGTGACTTTGCGCTGTGTGGGCTGCCTGTTGTAACCAATTTTCAAATATATGTACGAAGCGCTGCGTCACACGTGCGTCGGCCAAACGCATTGTTGTGGTGCCATTAACATGCTCTTTGCGCCAGTTTCCACATGCATATTCATGAAAATCGTCACAAGGATCAACTGCCGGATTCATATAACGTTGCATTTGCAACAAATGCTGTCGATTCACTTGGGGCTGACATTCACGTGATCTACAGTCTGCTGTCCAGTTGTACGGTAAAACCCAAAGTTCGGTTTGTACTGCTGGTATCTGCACTACGGCTGCTCTAATCACAGCCACTTTTAGTATCAGCGTCATCACTGTTATCATCAATATGGCGGCACATGGCAGCATTGTCAACGGCTCGATTTTTTGTCGTAGCGACGGTGCGCTCGAACACTTCGTATCAATGTTCATAACTCTTGGCTTTTAAGTAATTTGACTGAATGAAGTCTTGCGGCTGGGTTTATTTTCTTATCACTAATCTCCTTTTAATTGTGTCTTTGCCGGTCTTAAAAGTTGCCTCTTTTGAGCAGCGCTTGATTGAAACTGTTGAATGTTGGTTGAGATTTTGTATATTTTAGTGATTTTAAATTATGTGATTTATTGAAGATGTCTCACTGTTGTGCGACGACGTCTTTACAGTGGAATTTATTGATTAATTTTTTAATTTAAGACTTTGAAATTATTTTGACTTGCAGAATTTCATTAAGATTAAATACTTCTTATTATGTAGCCTTTAACTTCTCACTAATCTTCTTCGATGGGGAAAAGTTATTTGTTGTCAATCTCCTAAGCGAAGGTTTGGGATGCTGTTTCTTTTGGAAGCTTGTAGCAGTAAATTCATGAGCAGTAGCGTACTAGAGGAAGCTGGTTGCCCCGGGTGCAACGGCTTGAATTGAATTAATGTTGTTATCTTTTTTATTTTTAGTAAATAATAAACTGTGCTGGGCTCAATGAGGTTTTGTGAGGTGAAATATGTGTCATTTTGTTGGGGATTTTAGAATGTAAAAGCTTTCTTTATAGTCAAAAAAAATTTTGTATGTTGGAAGCGGAAAATCGCTTCTTCGTTCCGGGTGCCGAATGTGCACGCTACGCCACTGATCATGATAGTTCTTTCGAGAGAAGAGTTATAAGTTCAGATCTTTTCAGGCTCAGAAAAAATTAGAAAGCTAAGTGACCATCATATTTTATTTTTTATAACATGTAGTGGAGTGAGCTTCAGTCCTTATAATCTTCCCACTTAGATCTCTAGCTGGGAAATTTGCTGTTTACAGATGCATTGACTGCCTGTACTGTAGTTATCTTATGTTATATCTTCACCAAGGTAAGGAATGTGGAGTAAATGTTTATTTGAAAATAACTAGTTCCTCGGTGAGACCAAATGACCACAGCAATGATGTTAGCCTTGTGCTGTACACAGCATTGATAAAATAAATTGAGCTGACGATACATTATTCAGACATCTTGATTTATGATTTACTGCATGCATTCTATCAAAACATAACTCAAACGCAGTTTATCTCCTTCGCCAGATTTTTTGTTCTGTATGATAGAACTCTTTTTGATTTTATCCTTTCTAAATCGACACTTTTCGTGTTTTTCCAATATTTTTAGACTTTCATCAACCATTTCAATACATTCCGAATTCCATTGAACTTTTCGATACTATTCGAAACCTTAAATTTTTAAGTTTTTTTTTGATTTTTTCATTCTATTCGATACCTGCCGACTTAAATCGATTTTTTGATAGTTTCTTATGGCATTCAAAATTTTTCTAGGTTTTTATTGATATTCGACTTTTACGGATATTTGTAATTTTTTCGTTACTTTTTGATACGTTTTGACTGTTATATACTTACGTTGCACAATACTTTTCGGCACTGTTCGATTTACTTCATTTTTTTTGATTTTCCGATGGTATTTGATTTTCATTCATTTATCTAATTTTTATCGATGCTTTTTGACTTGTAACGTCTTATTCGATACTTTTTGTTTTATGCCAAATTTTCGACTTTTTCATATCGTACACGTTTACTAATTTTTCAAGCGACTTTTACGTTACCGAGGGTTATTAATACTATTCGATTTTATCATTTCTATTGGTATTATGATGATATGCTATTTCCATCGAATCTTCTATTACATATTGATCCATTAGAATTTTGCAACATTTTTATATACTGTTCAATACATCTGAACTTTTATTGTCTCTTGTCATAGTTCTTAAAACTTTTGGGCTTCTATCGACTTTCAACATTTTTCGATACTATTGACACTTTTCGGCATTTACTAACTTTTTCCATGCTTCTCGATACTATTCAATTAATTTTTTTTTTTGTCACTACTTCTACTTTTTGATACAAAAAGCATACTAGTCATTTACCATGTTCTTGGTTCGAGGTCTCTCATTCAGCTTTTCATGAAGGTTTCATTTTTATTTCTGTACTTATTACGAACTGCTACAATTCGTTGCAGTGATTATTTATATACCACATCTGTCAGAAAATTCAGAAAAATATTATTTTAAACAAATTTTTTTTTTTGTATGACTTCATAGAAAAAAAATATTACAATAAAATAAAAAATTATATATCTGAATGCTTTAACCAATTTTAAGTACTTCTTTTTTAGTGTGATTTTTACTGAAAATTGATAATGTAGGAGAAAAAATGATTAAACGTGAAATTTGACCCAAATTGTTTTTATCGCTTACGCAAAAACTTAAAATCGTATAGAAAAATTTTACAAACAAAACATTTCTTTTTCCCCATAGAATACGGTTTGCAATAAGAAAAATCAAAAATTATCGAACAAACACTGCTTTTAAGGTCAAAGACCAGGTCCCCACCATTCGACCCCCTAAAAATCTTATAACTTTTGTCTTCAATATTTATCACTATCTTGTGTCTCAAATCTTATACTTTTCTATAGCTTCTCTACTGAATTTGTCACATTAAAGTCATCAGTAATTTTCACTTTTTGTTCTACAGTATGAGAATGTTAAGTTTCCAAATTACACTTCTTATGAATGAGTTCTATAGATCTATGTATATGTAAAAGCTTATCTATTTTACAATTTTTAATCAAATCGTACTATTTTGTCTGTCTGTCGTCTGACTGCTAAATTTCAACGGTGCAAGATGTCATTGGTTATTAAACTAAATGACGCAATATTATTAACTTTTTGCATAGCAATTAAATTAATTAACTATCAATTAATAACAATTTATTGATTTTACAAATAATATATAATGATAATTAGAAATATTTTAAATGGCGCAGTCAAATGATAAGTTACAGCGTATTAAGTGTCTAATGCAAAATTGATTCCTAGTTATATGCTGTACTACTGTATGCAAACAAATAAAAAAAAAAACAATGCATTTAACAATTGAGGCTCTTACTTTCAAAGGTTAAGTAATGATTAACTTTGCCTATTGAGATAATTAAAATTTTTAACAATTGCGCATTTAGACAACAAAATTTAATGTATGATAGAGTAGAAAAAAATTAAAAAAATTAATCAAATTAGAACCAAAAATTTCGAATTATCATTGTTTGTTTTACTTTTCGGTACTTATATCAGTGGTTCTGAGATGCCCCCGTAAATGCAATGCTCCGTATTGATTTGAAAGCCTAAGAGATAGATTAGAGTGGTGGCGTATAAGAAGTTCAGTGACAATTAATATTTATTTTGAATCTACCGATGTTAAAGTGGTTGCTGGAAAATACCCACAGGGAGATTGTATTATAACTTAATAGTGTGGTCAATAGGGCCGTGTGCAGGACTTGATCATGAGAGGCGTTAAGAAATTTTACCAAGTTTGCTAAACACCCAACACAATTTAATGCAGTCGACATTAAAGTCGTTAGGTGAAACGAAGTAGTGAGGGAAAGCGTGTGAAATAATGGTCATAAGTCGAATGAAGCTTTCAATCAGCTGCCCTACCGATCGATGAGAAGACCACATGCGCTTTGACTATAGGACTTTGACACTTGGAGTGACAATAGTGCTTTGATATTTCAAATGATGACATAAGATGAATCATGACAAATCTATTCTAATCAGGAAGCTCAGAAAATTTCAAAAATTATGGCTTGAAACCCTCGTAGCGGAGTTTGAAAAACCATAATGAGTCGGTGAGACATTAGACATTCGCTGAGTTTCCAAACGTCAACAAAAAAGCAGTGTTATGGTTAGCATACTGTTTCAAAACAAAGTAACTCTGCATTTAAGTTGCATTGTGCAATCATGTTGTTATAATTTGAACGATTTGGAAATACAACAAACAATGGCGAACGTAGCAGCAAAAAAGATTTCAGTTTTAAGCACTTATTAAGTATTAATAAATGTAGTGATATTATATCACTAAAAGATTAAAAAAAAATTAACCTATGTGCTTCTACCGTTGTGAAATTAACGAACTAGCAGTGCATTACAAAAGCATAATCAAAACTTGTGATGCACAGTTTGCTTTTTTCTGCGCATCCTAAACAATCGAATAACGTTTTGGGACACATGCATTGTAACATTATATGCGGTTGCAGAACTTTGTATGACTGCAATACAAATGACGTTTAGAAACTCAGCCATCGTTTGGTCATCAATAAGAACAAGAATGAGGGAATGAGTTGAAAATATGTAGAATAAGAGCTTGAGAAGCTATACATCATTGATGCAATTTGCATTTGATTTAAAATCGTCCACCACAATATGGATAGCTCAGCCAATGCAGAAGGTGGGTGACACCCACCGAGCGACGGAAATATTACACTCGATCAAATACTTTTAATATAAAGTGAAAGTACACTAATAACACAGGTCTGCAAAATGAGGGTCATAACTTCCTCTCGGGAATTTATGTCAGGCCCGTGCGCAAGGGGGGGTTTTGGGGGTTCAAACCCCCCCCCCCCCATTGGGAATTTTTGCATATTGGTTTTTATTGAAATTTTAACGAAAAAACAAAAAACCAAAATAATTTTTTTTTTTTTTTCAAATGAGAGAACTGAAACGCCAATAAATCGTCGGAGGCCGAGTTTTTTAATTTTTCACAAGACTTGCGCACTCTAGCTATTTTTGAACCAAAAAACACGATTTGGGACCACTGCGCGTCGTTAAGGCTAAGCAACAAAAGCGATTTTTCAATGCGCCTTCAAGCATAGCTCCGGCATCAATAAAAACAGCTTTAATGAAAACTCATGCACAAATCTATTCGCGACATACATATATTTCAATTTTGCATGATAGTTCACGTGACATGTTTGGCGTCAACGCATTGCCGGCAAGACATCAAAAACTCTCCCGAATCACTGGATATTTGCAACGAAGACGCGTTTCCAAATGTCCATCAAATGCTTCGTGTTATGGCAACTTTGCCTGTGACAACAGCAACAAATGAACGCTCCTTTTCAGCGCTACGTCGTCTAAAGGCACACTTCAGATCAACTATGTCCGAAATTCGGCTGAACGGCATAGCCTCGCTAAATATACATTGCGATATCGAAATCAAAGTGGAATAAGTTTTGGACGAGTTTTTCAAGTACCTCGCAGAATTAGCTACTTACGTAATTATAACTGAATATCGAATCATAACACAAACACTAGACATGTTCAAATAAATGGCATGTTCTAGAATACTTCAAAACACTCGATTATCGAAATTTTATTCATATTCGAGTATATCCTCATTTAAAAAAATAAAAAAAAAACCTAATCTGCAAAATTTTAATTTTTCGGAATTTGGCCAAAAAATGAAGAAAATTAGATTTTTTTCTTATTTGTAATATTTTTATTAAATTTTTTTTTTCGATTTTCTTTAAGTACACATAAAGAAGTTTTAAAAAAAAAACCAAACGCTATTTTTTAAGCCTATACATAAGGAGTAAAACTGTGGCCTCTCCGCGAGTAGAGCTATGGTGTTTCTTGTGTAACAGCTGAAAACCTTTGTTGTTTTGAAATCTGAAATTTTCAATGTCATTACAAGAATTTCCATTAAAAAAAAATAGATGAAAAAAAAAATGTTTGCATGTTTGGCCCAAAAGTTATCAGAATTAATTTTTTTTTTAACTTTGGGCGCATATTTCCAGCTCCATGCGCTCTGCCGCTGAGGAAGTCATTGGTTTCCGACGCCCGCTTCCGCGAAATCAATGGTATGACCAGGAGTGTCGCGAAGCTACTGCAGTGAAAAACGCCGCCTACAAAAGAACCCTGCAGTCAGCAGAAACGCGAGCCGTTCACGAAAACTACCGGGAAAAGAGAAAGGATGAGAGGCGCCTTTTCAGACGCAAGAAAAGAGAGCAGGAAAGGCACGAGCGTGAGAAACTCGAAGTGTTACGGGGCAGGAATGATGCTCGAAAATTTTACCAACATCGGCTGGTGCCGATGGCCTGCCTGCTGAATTGTTCAAGACCGGCGGCGATGAGCTGATAGGGTGTATGCATCAACTCATCTGCAAAATATGGCTAGTTGAAAGCATGCCCGACGATTGGAATCTCAGTGTCCTTTGTCCTGTACTGAAGAAAGGTGACCCGACAATCTGCGCTAACTACCGGGGAATCAGTCTTCTCGCCGTCTCTTACATCTTGACTGTACTGTGTGAAAGACTTAAGCCGTTTGCCAACACACTGATTGGGCCTTATCAGTGCGGCTTTAGACCTGGTAAGTCCACCATAGACCAGATCTTCACACTACGTCAAATCCTGGAAAAAACCCACGAAAAACAGATCGATACCCATCATCTCTTTATCGATTTTAAAGCAGCTTTCGATAGCCCGATACGGGATTGCCTGTATGCCACCATGTCTGAGTTCGGTATACCTGCGAAGCTGGTGCGGCTTTGCAGAATGACGTTGAGCAACACAGCCAGCTCCGTCAGAGTAGGAAGGGACCTCTCCGAACCATTTGATACCGAACGAGGTTTCAGACAGGGCGATCCACTATCCTGCAACCTCTTCAACTTTGTGATGGTAATGGCACTATTTTCTACAAAAGTGTCCAGCTCCTTGCATATGCCGATGATATTGATATCATTGACGTTGTAAGCGAGATGTTACTGCTGCGTTCTCTACTATCGAAAAAGAGTCAGCGAAAGTTGGTCTGACGGTGAACGAGGGCAAAACAAAGTATATGCTGTCCACAGGCAGGGAGACGCGGCGTATTGGATCCTTTTTTACTGCGAACAACTATACTTTCGAAGTTGTCAAGGAATTCACCTATCTTGGCACCGCCGTGAACACTCAAATCGATGTCAGCCTGGAGATAAAGCGAAGACTAACTCTTGCTAATAGGTGTTACTATGGTCTCAGTAAGCAATTGAGTAGTAGAGACCTCTCTCGCCCGACAAAACTGACACTCTACAAGACGCTCATCTTACCCGTGCTACTTTACGGCGCAGAAGCGTGGGTTGTGTCGCAGACTGATGCAGCCACGCTTGGGGTGTTTGAGAGAAAAATTCTTCGCAAAATCTTCGGTCCTGTTCACGTCGGCAACGACTACCGTATTCGAATGAACCACGAACTGTACGAGCTCTACGCTGACATTGACATAGTCAAGCGCATCACTATCCAACGTCTGCGCTGGCTTGGACATGTTGTGCGTATGGACGAAGAAGCTCCGGCGAAAAAGGTGTTTGAAGCGGAAGCCGCTGGGCGACGACGAAGAGGAAGACCATGCCTCCGATGGAAAGACCAAGCCGAGGAAACCCTATCCACGCTTGGTGTGAATGATTGGAGAAGGCGCGCGCAAAGCAGAGGCGCCTGGAGAGAGCTTTTGAGGTCGGCCGTAACCCGGTAACGGGTTGTTATGGCCACCCAAGTAAGTAAGTAAGTTAACAAATCATGCACTGTTAGTTAGAGTGACTAGTTATTGAAGCAAAATATTGTAATTAAAAATATTGCAATTACTTTGAAAACTTTTGGACCAAAAATCAAATTTTATTTGTTTTTCTCATTTATTTTTTAATTGAAATAAGGAAAATCGAGAGAAAATTAAAAAAAAATATTATAAATAAGAAAAAAATCAAATTTTCTTCATTTTTTATTGCAACCCTAAGACTATTTTTTTTTTTATTTTTTTAAATGAGGATATACTCGAATATGAATAAGTTTTTGATAATCGAGTTTTCTTGAAGTATTCTAGAACATGGTATTTTTTGAACATGTCTAATAACAGATGTAGATATGTATTTAATTGTAATTAAATGTCTATATTAAAAGTAAACCTTTTTTTGACGTTTTTTATGAACAAAATCTCAAACCCCCCATGGATGCTTCCTGCGCACGGGCCTGATTTATGTAATCACATTTTCAAATCTTATCATATAAAAATGTCCCTAATGAGTTTTCAGTTAACGTTCAGAAAACTCCACGGTATTTAAAAGAAAAAGAACTGTTCTTTAATATCCCACACAAACTTTTTGCAAAAAAAAAAACACAGTTCTACATAACCTCTCAAATATGTCAAAAAACAGTGTTTTTGCACTTTTAGTTTAGAATATCTCAAAAACCTTACGTGATAGGATTTTTTGACTATTTTTCCAGTAATCAGCACACAAAAATCTAATAGAAACACTATTCGTACTTTAAAAAGGTATTTTGCTGTAGGACTGTATAATTTAAACACAATAGTTTTTCTTTTAAATCATTGAGGATGATTAAGCAGAGTCTGGCGGAAGAGGAGGAAGAAATGATCCTCGTAATATGAAATTTAAATTTTGGTTTTAGCATAACTACGTTGTGTAACTTTTTTTATATATTAGAATTGACGTACAAGAATATGTTATTATAACAAAAAAATACGAAAAAGTTCAGAGGCATGTTAGTCAACATGATGTGTGAGCTTGGTATCTCCACACAATTTTTCAAAGCGCGGAACAAGGTAACAAAGTAACTCTACCATTATTGTTGTATTATGCGTACTCCTATTGAACTATCAGCCCATGCGCTCTACACATTTTAAATCAGCTAATCAGAGATCACAGTATTAATAGCACATTTTGGATACTCCAACACATCAACCCAAATCAACTGATCTACAATGTCTACGTTTTCTGAGCACACAGGCTCAGGTTAAGCAGAGGTGGTAACCTAAAAACTAACGAAATTCATATTTCCAAATACAGCAGAGTGATACCGTTTTTGTATGGTGTAATCATCACTAGCTTTGCAAAATAGTTTCTATATAGTGTCCGTCAAAATATTTTGGGTGGTGGTCTATCCCCTTCTATCCACCCTAGCTACAGCACTGGCAGCTCAGTTGGTTAATAAGTGCATCTTTGAACAGTAAGATGGCGCAGGGCGACCTAGGTTCAATTCTGATCGGTGACAATAAAAAAAATTAAGTTCTTCTTTGAGCCAGAGTCTGGTGGGAGAGCTGACCATGAAATTGTCTACTGATCATAATTTTTAGGTTACTTGTCTGAAGTCAAAGATGCCAAAATTGGTTTTGCTAATCTCTTCTAAATATTGCACGCTGTATCTTAGCTTTAGCATCGAGCTTTCTTTGAAATAGCCTTGCAATCATATCGATTTTCAGATCTTGCAGAAAGTGCAAGAAAGACCAAGACTGATATTTACCATCAACAGTTGAAGACACAATTGGTGTTGCAGATGACTTATTCGCACATATGTCCGATGAGAAGTTGATAAGAAGGTAAAAGCTTTACAAAAGCAAACGTACGCGGACAGCGCGGTGCGGTCTTATCTTCACTTTCGAGAAAGTGATTGTGTCGAAAACTAAAATATTTTCAATTTAATGTCACGCAGCTGTATCTTTTCGTGCATTTCTCGTATTTCAGCACTTAAATAAATGATTTGGTCATCATCAATAGTGACTTCGAAAAAAAAACTCTGAAATAAGTAATTAAAAAAGTAATTTCGCGATTATGCCACTATAATCTTCAACAGACACCCATAACCTAGTGGCGATAAGAATTTTATGTTAAAAACTAAATTTTAATTAGCATCAGGTCTCACTAAAAATCATATGCAATCCAAACGAATTAGTTTATCGATAGACACACTACGAGTTGAACGTCTCAGGAGTATAAGTAAAATGCGGCGCTTTCAACATAAGCTACTGCAACTAGTGTCTGTGATACTCATAAGTCTTGGCATTAGCTTAGCGGCCAATACAAATCTGTTCACTGAATTGAGTAAGCATATGGATGTGTCATGTGCTGACCAAAAATGTGATCGTAGTGTTAATGAACGTTTGGTGCAAATCATTAAAAGTTCGATGAATTTGGATGCTGATCCTTGTGAGGATTTCTACAGCTTCGCTTGCGGAAATTGGACAAAAACTTCAAAATATTCATCATCATTTGAAGATCAAGAGGAAAGTTTCACTAAAATTTATATAGATATTTTTGAAAAATGGCGCGACCAAGTCAAAGAAGGCAAAGGCAAAGAACTGAAATTAAACGCAGCTTATGAAAAAGCGCTAAATTACTACAGCAGCTGTATGGCAGAAAGTGCGTTTACTGTAAATAATATTGTTAGCAATATTAGCGAACCTGCGCCACGGCAAAAATGGCCAATCTTTGAAAATCGTTCCTCATTACCATGGAATTTCGATAACTTTGTGTGGTGGAAGGTTTTGGCCAAATTACAAAGTTATGATCTGGTAAATTTGCTGTTAACGGTTAAAATTGAAAATAATGTGTCGAGACGATTAAAATATGCTGTGAGCATTAGTAATCCCACTCCAGATAAAACAATTAAAGAAATAGGTGACGGCATAACTAATGGCATAGGGAAACTATCGAAACTGCAACACAGACTTTTAAGATGGAAAATATTGGCTTTCGAGAAGCAGCTAAACAAGGTGATCTTAGGAGAAAAGACAGAAAAAAAGCAAGACGAAACTGAAGATGAAGATGAAGAGAATAAAAAAGAGCACTCTGATGAGAATTCAAGTGGTGCAAATAAGGAAGAGAGCTCTGAAGAAGAAGATCCAACATTGTATCTGACGCTGAGCGAATTGCAAACAGAGCTTCCAGGTATTGATTGGCAAGAATATTACAGCACACTGCTGCAAGGTGATACCATAACCTTACCGAATGATAAGATTTTCACAATAAAAAGTGATGATAAGGCGAGCATACTGCGAATTATTAAATTTTTAAACGAAAGTTCCAAAGAAACTGTAGCTCTCTATTTGCTTGCTTACTTCACTGATCATGTGGCGCAGCATTTGCCTCAGATTCATTCAAAGAAATCTTGCGCAGGTTTTCTACGCAGCCTTATGCCTCTCGTGGTCGATCACATCTATGAAGAAAAATACTATGGTCCAATACGCGCGGAAAGCGATGAAGTAATACGTAGCGTATTTCAGCGGCTTCAGTTAAAACTTCACGATTTAATCGAATCGAACACCATCGATTTAACGGAAACGGAAGTAGAATATCTACAGCACAAGATTAAAAATATGGGTATGATCATTGGTAATTTACCAGATAATAAAACTATAGATTTCCTCGAGGAATACTACAGCGGCGTGAATATTACCAATACAACGAATTTTTATCACAATCATTTAGAATTGTTGCATCACAAACAGTTGCTAACATATCACATGCTAAATGCATATCATAAAAATACAAAAAATGTTTATGAATCCTTCGATCCTGTGATGGGTTTTGACTCCACCGGTAGTCCCTACAATGCACGCACTAGAAACTTAATCGTTTTGCCTTTTGCTTATTTGCGGATGCCACTGTATCACCACCAATTGCATGATGTTTTCCAATATGCCGAGCTTGGTTTCACCACAGGTCATGAGATTATGCATGGTTTTGATGAGTCCGGTTTGGTGTATGATGCTGATGGAAACTTAAGTGATATTGGCATTGGTATAACTGAAAAGCCAGGCTTAATAAAGAAGTTGAAGTGTTTGAAAAAAGAACGTACGGCCAGCATAGATGAACGCATCGCTGATGTTGCCGGCATACGTCTGGTGATGGAGGCGTTCTTCAATGATCGTACCAGTAAGACGCGAAAGTTTCATACACATTCGACGACGCTGACAAATCGTCAATTGTTCTTTGTAAAACTTTCGCAATATTTTTGCCAAGCAGTGGACGAAAAACAGGTGGAGTTAGGTGGATTATCGCACGATTTGTCGAATGTGAGGGTGGTCTATACTATGTCAAATACTCGTGAGTTTGCACATGAATTTGAATGTAATATAAATACATCACTTAAGTTGGATGAGGTTTGCCAATTGTGGTAATTTTTAACAAATTTTATGTACAATGCAATGCGAAATAAATTGTTTTAATTTATTTGAATTATTCTTTCTTTTTAATTTTACTGTTTTTTTTTTTTTTTTATTCGAAAGGTCCTTTGTTAACTTCGCTATTGTCATCAAATAAAAGAAACAAATAAATGTATTTTTCAAAAAGATAGCTTGCTGTCCTAGGGTAAACTGATTGCATGATGGTTAAATATGGGGTATTGTTCTGAAAATCTCGAAAATCAATTGAGGTAAAATTTCCCTTAAATGTCATCATTAATGGCACTCTAAAAACCAAAAATATAATTTCGTTAATTAATTTTAGAGATACAGAGCCTTAAGAAATTTCCAAAAATACAGAATTTAACCCTTTCGTTGTTTTTGTACAATATATTGTACAAAAAAAAAATTATCACATTTCTATTCTTCTCCTTTTAAAACTTTCGCAAATTTTGAAAAAAGACATTTAATTTTTGAGTTTTTTCTTTTCAAAATTCAAATTTGAGTAACAGAGGTAGCATAGTTAGTTTTTTATTTGAATTTGAAAAACAGTCTGTGTTGCATCTGTGTATTATAAGGCAATGCGCAAACAAATTTTAGGTTTTTGAGAAGGTAGTGAACATTTTTATTTTAATTATATGAGCTTAAATCAAAGTTAAAGAACCAATTCTTAGAAGAACATCAATATTTTTTAAAAAAGATGTGGAAAAAAAATTGTTTTAATAGCTTAAAAAAAGTGTACAATATATTGTACAAATTCCTACAACGGTAATGTACAACATAAATAATTTGGTCAATATATTGTACAAAATACAAGAAAGGTTGTTATTTTTTTCAAATAAGCATACGAAATTAATGACATCTTGGACAGGATCGCTGTAGGATTAGATCAAGGAAAGAAAACTCCGATTGACTCAGAAAACTTGGTAAGGAACGGGTTCTCAACAGCAATAGCTTTGCAGTTGAGTAAAAAATTGACAAATTTTGGTCATATTCTGTACTTCGACAACTTTTATGACTCTAACAACTTGCTTTTAAACCTTCCATAAATTTTCTGAATCAAAAATTTGAGTTTTTATGCTTTTCAGGCTAAGCTACTAGACTTTTAAAGAATTGTAATATTTATATTTTCGTTTTTCAATAAAAAAAAGTATTAGAAATAAAAAAAGATTTTCTTAAATTTTACTCCATTGATGCATTTTGGTCAATATATTGTACAAATTTTCCTAAGGTCTATAACCTTTCCCAAAAACTTTTTGCTATATTAATTTGAAATTTTTAATCGAACTTTACAGTCAATTGCAGTAACCAATGTTCTTGTGAAATTTCACAAATCGGTTAATGCTTTATAAACAAACATGACAAAGACAACAAATGGAACAATTTAACCTGGTAATTGGTGACATATGTTTCGGCTATTACCACATATATACACATATTCATATGTATATACATAGCCTCATCAGACCAGTTTTGGTTAATTTGTAATGTGATTCGAACCCCCGACCATTCCACGAATTATATGTGGACTGCCGCTCTAACACTTGAGCCACGGAGGTTGTGCTGAACGACATGTACAAAGTGCAATTTATATTATGCGATTGCGCCATCTGTTGTAATTTTATTGTCATTTCTCGTTTGCTGCATAGCTTTGTTAAACCATCGGTTTAAGGACTTGCTATATGATGTAGCTTTATTATTTCGAATTTCGGGCTTCCGCCACTTATTCTCCGAATAATTGTTGGACGTATTCTTCCGGTTTTAGAAATTTTTAATTTGTTTTAGTCGACTGAATGTTATTAATTAATTTGAAATTTTCAATCGAACTTTACAGTCAATTGAAGTAACCAATGTTCTTGTGAAATTTCACAAATCGGTTAATGCTTTATAAACAAACATGACAATTTGTTCCATTTGTTGTCTTTGTCATGTTTGTTTATAAAGCATTAACCGATTTGTGAAATTTCACAAGAACATTGGTTACTGCAATTGACTGTAAAGTTCGATTAAAAATTTCAAATTAATTAATAACATTCAGTCGACTAAAACAAATTAAAAATTTTTGCTATATTTTTTTGTGTTTTATTATTAATAAAACTTATATCTGTAATAATAAGACAAAAAAAAATTTTCTGGCCCGATATGAGAAAGTTGATAAGAAAGGGTTAAAATCATGATCACGGTTGTAAGTCAAATATTAGGACTTATGTACTTTTAAAAAATAAAAAAAACCTATGTTTTATCGACTGGGGTTTGAAATTGGGCATTCACTGTCAACACAATAATTACATGCGTAGTTTTTCGACATCAGCCAACTAATTGTTTTGTTTTTTTTTTTTGGCTGGCTAAGAGCACATAATATGATTTATCATATATAAAATGACTATATAAATGACAGAAAAGTTATTAAGTTTTAATCTATCGGAAAAATAATGAGAGTAGCTAAAAAGGCCATATCCAGGACTTTATTTCGGGGGAGGGGTTGGAACTTAAGTTTTTTGAAAATATTGGCAATTTGTTTTATTTTTCACATCACTTACCATTTTTTTTAAGTCTTTTTAAATATAATTTTTTTAAGCACTTAACACGTTGAGTGCCACGTCGTACGTTTTTGTACGACACCTAACCCTTCCTGGGGTGCCACGTCGTACGAAAACGTACGACAGGGTTTTTTCACATATGACAGTGTTGTTAGTTTTTGAACGACTCTACAGGAATTGTGTTATGTTTTTAGAGTACATTATCACTTAGTGAAAGCTTTGGCCAATTTTCATGGCCCTGCGATGATTTTCTCTGGTTTTATAATAGAAACTATCTGAGGTTTATATTATAGTTAATAGTTTATTAAAATAAATATTTCTTTCCAATTATAATTCATTTTCTTATATCAATATAAAGTAGAAGTAAGAAAATAATCTTAAAATATATTTTGATCCAGCTTAAGTTCATTTTGATCCATTTTGCACATTCATACACGGTTAGAAATTTTGGAATAAATTTTAATACTTTTGGGATTACATATTAAAAATTGTATTAAAATTCAATACTGTCTAGATATTAAAATTCATTTTTAATACAAATTTGTATGAAAATTTTATACTCGTTTTTATTAAAATTTAAAAAAAAATATGTGGTATCCACTGGCATTCGAACCAGGTTCCCTTTCAATACAAGGATTGCATGAACATTTTAACGACATCAAAGAGATTGTATTAAAAATCTTTGTAATACTTCGCTTGTATTCAAATTTATTCCAAGATTTCTAACCGTGTATAGTATATGCATATATCTACTATATGTATATATTATTGGTTTCTTCGACAATCATATCAATGTTGTCTGCAAATAGCAAATGTGAAGATCTTTTGACGTGATGAAAATTCAGCCCAACTGACACTCGTATTCAAAAATTCTCCCTCGGCTGATAGTTCGGCTATTTGACAGTCACCATCCATATGCAAAATGTCATTATTATCCACAGGATCAATATGAGAATCAGAATCGGAGTCAGCTGGCATCGGAACTCTCATTCAAATCCTCTAATATTTCAGTCTCTTTTAGCTTACGTTTCGACATTTTCAAGAAATACTCTTAACTAACACTGAAAAGAATATATATGTAGATTCTAAACGAAATTAAAAGTAAACACAGAATGAAAAATAAAACAAATCAAAAATTAAATAAACACTTGAACGCAAAACCAGACCTTCGTACAATACCAATCTCGTCGTTCAGTGCCGTGTCGTCCAAAAACGAACGACATACAAAAACCTTTATAAATTCAAAAATAAGCAACAGATTAGATCGCGAATGCCGTAGAAATCATTGTTTACCACTTTTACACACATTTCCAATAAAAAAAGTGAAAGTTTTCATCAAAACTGCTTGGCACTCAATGTGTTAATATTTGAACATATGGAAAAGCTTAAGGATTTTTTGCAAGTTTTGATTTTCTGTCATTAGGGAGGTACATTAGGATGGTAAGAACTGAAATCTGGTGGTTAAGTACTAGGACAGAGTACTCGATGTCAATGACCTTTGGTCTACTTGAGACAAAAACATTGATATATAATACTTTAAAACCAAACTGTAAAAGCCGAAGATATACGAAAAATTTAAATGCGCAACCTATATTTTTGGTAAAAAATAAAATAGTTTCGAAATTGTGTAGCAAAAATGCTTCGGATTCGATGCTACACGTGACACTTTTTTTCTGGTACGGTTTAATGTACATAAACTACGTTTTGGACTATTACGATGATGACGATGTTGATGGGTTGTACAGAGAAGCTGTACCCGCCACACAGTGGGAAATTTTTTAACGTTTTGGGACAAAAATCCGTCTACAATGCAATTATTAATGGATTTGAAAAGTTTTTTTTTTTTTAAATAATAGTGAAGTACCACCCGATGTGTGAGTAATGCCCAAAATTTTGAGAACGTTCAACATAACCTCAAAAAATTCTATAAATATATGAAATTCGTGTATTTTACTTAAGCTACTTTACTAAAACTACTGGACCGATTTTCTTGAAATTTGACACACTCTTTAAATACATATAAAACTAGATAATGACGTAAGGTTTTTTTTTTTGCATTACAACTAGGTCTGCAATGATAAATATACTGATTTTTGTCTTTTTTTTTAAAAAAAAATCGTTTTTTGGCTTAAAAATTATGCCAAAATCTCAAAAAAACCCTTCGTCAATACCTTGATAAACTTATAAGCTAAACAAATTTTTTGGTTTTTTTGATTTCAGATGATAAAATGATGAGTTATGTTGTCCACCACAAACCAACTTTTTTTTTAGGCGTCCACGGAAATTAAATGCCAATGGCTTATTCTGCAATATTTTTTAATGAAATTTTCACAGAATACTCTTTAAGTATCGTACTTTTATATGTTTTTTAAAAAAATAAATTTACTTTTACCATATCACTAAAAAACATTTTTAAACTTATGCCTAAAATGTAGCGCCAAAACCTTACCCCCTCTTTAAGTAAAATACAAGAATTTCATATATTTATAGGATTTTTTGAGGTTATGTTGAACGTTCTCAAAATGTTGGGCATTACTCAGACATCGGGTGGTACTTAACAATTATTTTAAAAAAAAATTTTTTCAAATCCATTAATAATTGCATTGTAGACGGATTTTTGTCCCAAAACGTTAAAAAATTTCCCACTGTGCGCCATTGCTAGTCAAGCACCAACCGCAATTCTATCATTCAGTGAACAGGGGCCGAATCGCAGCAGTCGTTATCGAGTAAGCAGTCATATCGAATAAAATTTCGAAACGAAATGAGTTGCTGGATCGCTGCATTCGATTTGAAACGAGACGAAATTTTACGATAAAGTTATCGATTTCTTTTATTATCTTATGACAAAGTACGTCGAAATTTCAATTTATTGGATTTGGTTAAATTTGTGTTTAAAAAATGTATCCGGTGATATTTTGTTATTCGTCTTCGGAGTCGGAGGAGGAAGACCGGAACATGCGGATGAGAAGATAATTTTAAGAAACGTTTTAGGCTAACCAAAGAAGCTTTTAATTATGTGGTCTCTGAGCTCAACTTCAGTGGTAATTTATTCACAGCAGGGCCGCCAACGCTTCAGCTGGCAGCAACACTTGCACTATTGGCTGGCGGAAGCTTTCAACACACAGTTGGGAATGTTTATTTAGTTGGAATGTCCCAAAACACAGTCTGCAAAATCGTTGCAAATGTTGGGTGTTAAATTGAAACCATAGTGTGCCCAAAGATAAGAGGACCGGCAGCATTACATTTTTTAGTTAGCTAAAATGATTTTCCCTTGTGCGCAGTTTGGCAGACGTTTTTTTTTTGCATTTTTGAATTTTGAATCTACAGCATAAGTTCTGCCATCATCCTTTTATGTAGAGCATTAATTTTATTTGAATTAGTCCCTTAAAGGGACAAAAAATTAGTTAATTTAAAACCAAAAATATACTTATATTTCAAAGGATTCTTAGAATTTGGATTTTTTTTGAAACAATTTCGTTGACAGTTGATCTAACGAGTGAGGTTTCGTATGGTAGCATTCGAAGGATTACTTGTTATCGAATGGAATAATCTCAGTTTTCGATACTTTTCATTCAATGACGAGTGCCGGAATCTTAAACGAAAAAATTTCGAACGCGTTTACTCGATAACGACTGCCGCGATTCGGCCCCAGGTTTACCGTTTGAAAGACGGCAAGGTTTGAAATGCAAATCCACCACATTCTGGAAGATCACGTTCCCATGATATACAAAAGCTTACCCGTAAAGAGCCATTACGAAGAACATTGCCGCATCACCGAGCCATTTGCAAATCCTTATTTTCCACCAATATCTTGAAACCAATCGAGAAGCTCTTGGAAGCTTTCGTCTATGGAACGATGTGCAGCCTAGTAAAGATACAACGAGGTTGGACTATTACCACTTCGGGGACGAAATTTTGTCTTCTTTGGGATTTTGCCGTTAGCTGGTATGTTCCACGACAATTCCCAATCTAGAAAGCCACCATTCCCTTCTTCCGGTTCAAGCACTTAACCACTTACATTCTCTTCGATAACGATAAAATTCGTGCGAAGAGTGTTCAACAAAGTAAGTCTGCTGCTGTGGACGATGTATGACTCATGGTGATGGCCAACTTAAAGAAAGCATACACACCGGACTGTCAACTGGCCGTCTATGAGCAAATATATTCGTAGCGCTGACGAATTTGTTTGGGTCAATATCTTCAGAGTAAACTCGTGAATACGGAAAAAAATTAAGAGATCTTTAGAATCCGTTTCAAATTATATCTTGATTGGGATAATTTATACGGGAAATCCAGCAGGTGGCCAACGAAAGACGAATCAAGGCAAACGGGTCGTCATGAAATTGATAGAGAAATATTTAATCAGCGCAGAACACTTTACACTGACTTTTTTTTCATCGAATAATTTGGCGGAGGTATTGATGGAGCAAAATTAGGAGCTTGCAGACACCGTTGAAAAGCACAAGACCTTCATCTCCTCTTTAATGCTTGACTCATAACGTATTGTGAATAACACCCTATTTTCTACAATAATAACGTCGCTCTGTGTTCCTACATGACAAAGCTAAAAAAGCCAGTAATCCTCCGTTCCCTACAGTCATGACATTGATCCGTAAAGCCGAATCAAGTATTTGATTATATTCGACACAATACATCAGATGTTGACTGGATACTTTTCCAAGTATTCGGTGGCCGTTGGCATTCATTTACAACATGCTTGATGTTGGCAGCTTGATTTGGCCTCATTAATCATCTGTGAGAAGCTGGTAATTCCACACATTACGTAACGAAGGAACAACCCATTGATACGGAAGTTTGTTCACATCAAGGGAGCTATGAACATGTTCAAATTCATTGTAATTGTACCCTTGTATCCCAAATATACATGAAACATAAAATATCAGTCATAACTCACCTACAATCATATGCTGAAGTATTCTCCACACGTTCATCATACTACCTTTCCGTTTTTTCTTCTTCGAAAACGCGACGAAAGTCTCGATACCATTGCAGTGCATGCATTCGACTTATATACCTCATTAAACATTCCATGCAATTGTATAAGCGGAAGGCAGAACGCTCTACATAATGAATTTTTATAGGCACACCTGTTGTCATCTGCCTATAGCTGCTCAGACAGAAACATATTACATATGTATGTGTGGGTCTGCCCAGACCCTTTGGCTCCACTTACCGTCCATACGTCATCGCTCATCGGAGGGATTATCAGAATTCATTAAGAACAGAATCACTCAAAATTCTAAATGTGTTTAATTAAGAACAAATTACATTTACTTTTCACTTCAAATCGACTACTTTTGGGTGAAATTCACTACTTTCGATTATTGCATTGTAAAATAAAGTGCATTTGAAATATTGTTTTAATTTTGCTGGTGTTTTTGGTACAAAACAAGGATCTTTTTTTTTATTTATTTTTTGCTCATCAAAAATATTTTTATGTTAATCAAAAAATTTTTGTTTTTTATTAAAAAATTCGATTTTTTCACATGCACTACTTTTGTAGGCAGGGCATCTGGTAACCCTAAATATAATACAAGTAAGAAAATATTATATTAGCAATTTTACAAAAGGAAATTTAATCTTCGAGCCCTCTTCGCCACAAATAATTGTATCACTTTATTTGTATTAATCTCAATTCTGCGATGTGCTGGCATTAGTGCCAGCCTAGTCAATTTGTTCTAACTCATTGAACTTTAATATGTTTTCACACGTTTCAATGTTAAAAATTTTCACAATATCGTTTTTGTAAGGTGTAATCCTCAAAAAACTTTTTTTTTACATATTGTATTGCAAAATAGTTTTTTTATAGTGTACGTCTAAATATTTTGGGCGGTGCTATATCTCCTCCCATCCCTCCTACATACAGCACTGGTGGCTCAGTTGGTTAAGATGAGCATCTTTGAACAGTGACATGGCGCAGGGCGACCTAGGTTCAATTCGCATCGGTGACAAGTAAATAAACATTGCTATCCTTTGAGCCAGAGTAAGGCGGAAGAGCTGACCATTAAATTGTCTACTGATGGAAATTACAGTCAAAGACAAAGCTACCAAGACTGGTTTTGCTAATCACTTCTAAATATTGCACGCTGTATCTTAGCTTTAGTATTGAGCTCTCTTAGATTTAGCCTAGCAATTATAACGTTTCTATGATCTTGCAGAAAGTGTAAGACCAAGACTGATATTGATCATTACTAGTTGGAGACACAATTGGTTTTGCAGCTGGCTCATTCGCACATAGTATGTCTGATGAGCTATCAAGTGCCACAAACATTTACGTGCTACCAGCAAAGTTGAAGTTTAGCGAATTCCAAGCAGAAGCAGAAAACTTCACTGGGCTGTTAAGAAGTTAAAAGCCTTACGATGTAATAACGGAAAACGTACGGGGACAGCGCGATGCGGTTTTATCTTAACTTTCGAGAAAACTAAAATATTTTTAATTTAATGCCACGCAGCTGTATCTTTTCGTGTATTTCTCTTTATTCAGGACAGAATTTCAAAATAACTCATCAAATTATATACTTAAATAGATGATTTGGTCATCATCAATAGTGATTTCGAAAAAAAAACTCTGAAATTAGCAATTAAAAAAAGTTATTTCGCATTTATGGGACTATAATCTCTAACAGGCACCCATAACCTAGTGGCGATAAGAATTTTATTTTAAAAACTAAATGCTAATAAGCATCAGATCTCACTAAGAATCAAATGCAATCCATACGAATTAGTTAATCGATAGACACATTAAGAGGTGAACGTCTCAAGAGCATAATTAAAATGCGGCGCTTTCAACATAAGCTACTGCAACTAGTGGCTGTGATTCTCATAAATCTTAGCATTAGCTTAGCGGGCCTTACAAATCTGCTCACTGAATTGGGAAAGCATATGGATGTATCATGTTCTGACCTAAAATGTGATCGCAGCGTTAATGAACGTTTGGTGCGCATTATTGAAAGTTCCATGAATTTGGATGCTGATCCTTGTGAGGATTTCTACAGCTACGCTTGTGGAAATTGGACAAAAACTTCAAAATATTCATCATCATTTGAAGATCAGGAGGAAAGTTTCACTAAAATTTACATAGATATTTTTGAAAAATGGCGTGACCAAGTCAAAGAAGGCAAAGGCAAAGAACTGAAATTAAACGCAGCTTATGAAAAAGCACTCAATTACTACTGCAGCAGTATGTGGGAAAGTATGTTCAATATAAACAATATTGCAAACAATTTTGAACCAGCGCCACGACAAAAATGGCCAATCTTTGAAAATCGTACTTCATTACCATGGAATTTCGAAAACTTTGTTTGGTGGAAGGTTTTGGCCAAATTACAAAGTTATGATCTGACAAATGTGCTGTTAACGGTTAAAATTGACAATGATTTGCAAAGACGCTTAAAATACGCTGTGGCCATTGGTAATCCCACTCCAGATAAGACAATTAAAGAAATAAGCGACAGAATATACTATGCCATGGGGAGATTATCAGACGTGCAACATAGACTTTTAAGATGGAAATTATTGGCTTTCGAAAAGCAGCTCAACAAGGTGATCAAAGGAGAGGAGACGGAAGCAGAAAATATCCAGTCCCACGATGATGAAACTGAGAATCCTGATAAGTGCAAAAGCTCAAGCGAAAGTAATGAAGAGAATAAAAAAGAAGAACACTCTGATGAAGCAAAAAAAGATTCAAGCGAAATTTCGAGTAGTGAAAATGAGAAGGAAAGCTCTGAAGAAGAGAAGCCAACAATATTTCTAACACTGAGCGAATTGCAATCAGAACTTCCAGGCATTGATTGGCAAGAATATTTCAGCATACTGCTACAAGGTGATACCATTACCTTACCGGATGATAAGATTTTCACAATAACCGATGATAATAAGGCGAGCATACTGCGAATTATTAAATTTTTGAACGAAAGCTCCAAAGAAACTGTTTCTCTCTATTTGCTTGTTTATTTCATTGAGCATGTGGAACGACCTTTGCCTTTGTTTGCTTCAAAGAACTATTGTGCAAGTTTGCTACGCAGCCTTATGCCGCTCGCGGTAGATCACATCTATGAAGATAATTACTATGGTGCAATACGCGCGGAAAGTGATGAAGTTATACGTAGCGTATTTCAGAGGCTTCAGTTAAAACTTTACGATTTAATCGAATCGAACACCATCGATTTAACGGAGACGGAAATAGAATATCTACAGCACAAGATTAAAAAAATGGATATGTTCATTGGCAATTTACCAGACAATAAAACTAAAGGTTTTCTTGAGGAATACTATACCACCGTGAATATTACCAACGCAACAAATTTCTATCACAATCATCTAGAATTGTTGCATCACAAACAGTTGCTAACATATCGCATGCTAAATGCATATCATAAAAATGCAAAAAATGTTTATGAATCCTTCGATCCTGTGATGGGTTTTGATTCCAGCGCTAGTCCCTACTATGAAAGCACGAGGAATGTAATCTTTTTGCCTTTTGCTTATTTACAGATGCCATTGTATCACCACAAATTGCATGATGTTTTTCAATATGCCGAGCTTGGTTTCACCACAGGTCATGAGATAATGCATGGTTTTGATGAGACCGGTGTAGGTTTTGATGCTGATGGGAACTTAAATAAAATTGGCTTGGGTATTAGTAAGAAACCGGAATTTGAAAAGAAGTTGGAGTGTTTGAAAAAAGAACGTACGACCAGCATAGATGAGCGCATCGCTGATGTTGCCGGCATACGTCTGGTGATGGAGGCGTTCTTCAATGATCGTACCAGTAAGGCGCGAAAGTTTCATACACATTCGACGACGCTGACAAATCGTCAATTGTTCTTTGTAAAACTCTCACAATATTTTTGCGAAGAATTGGATGAAGATGAAGCTGAGCCGGACTTAGGTGGATTATCGCATGATGTGTCGAATGTGAGAGTGGTCTATACGATGTCAAATACTCGTGAGTTTGCACATGAATTTAAATGTAATATAAATACTTCACTTAAGTTGGACGAAGTTTGCCAATTGTGGTAATTTGCAACGAATTATATGTATAATGCAAATACAATGTGTACTACAAGTTGTCAAATATTAGGATTTATGTATTTTCCTCTGACTTACGTCAAGTAACATGTTAAGATGAAAAATTATTCTATCGAATTCTATTTAAAGAGTGATTAAGACCACATAACTGAAGTATATACTTCTTTAGCTCCATCTATATGTATATTAGGGTGGATTTTAAGAAAAAAAAATTTAGAACACCCCCTTAATCCTTTCGAAAAAGGATAAAAAATTTATAAATGAATTTAAAATTTTTATCTTTAACCCCTACTGACCCTGTTAAAAAATTGTCGGCTTAGGTCAAATTTCATTTTGAAATAGGGTCTGTAGCAATTTCAACTATTGTATCTGGTTCCTGTTGTATTGAGTATGTTGTCACACACTTTATATGCACAATTTCCGTACATAATTTCTTTTTAGTTGATGGTCCTGGATCACCGCTTTCATATTCATAGTCGGTGTCACTTCCTGCCATAATTTGTTATAATTCACAATTTTTAATGAAATGATTTTTTTTTTCCGAGGCAACCAAGCGAAATAAAACAATTTTCTAGTGTTAATTTTGTACTCACTACAAACGTTCCAATTCTGTTTAGACATTCAAAGCATTTGACATTTCAAGTGAGTATGCATGATGCATGAATTGGGATGTGCGATTTTTCTTCTATTTTTCCTATACGTTTGTAGTGAGTACAAAATTTTCACTAGAAAATTTATCGCTGAGAAATAGAAGAAATGATATTTTTTGGTGCGATTTGACACTGAAGATAAATCGCACGTCCCAATTCTGTTTAGACATTGATGCATGTAAGCTTTTTATTTGTTTCGCACTAATGTGTAAACCTACTGTCATTTTTTGTTATTCTTCATTGTTCACAGATTCCGCGTTATTGCGTTTACAAATTGAGAATGTTTTTATGTGTATTACTTCATAAGCACACGTGTATTTAAATGAAATTTCAAATGCTTTGATGAATGCATGCTTTTTATTACCTTGCTTACACGCAGCGTCGACTTGTAACACCGACTCACAAGTTCGATCTTATTCAGGCATTAACACACAGATATGTCGACGTTCAAATGTCATTATTTGATGAAAAAACGAACAACAACAAAATAGTTTGCTACGACGTGGTCTAAGATTAAGAAGAAAAAGTAATAATATTAGATGTTTTCTCTTATTTTTCTTTTGTTTTCGTACTTTAAAATTTATTTCTTTTCAATTTTAAGATTTATTTTAGCTTAATGCTGTTTTAAACATTTATTTTACTTACAAATTAATTTAAGCGTTTTTGACATTCGAACGTCGACGCTCAATTCTCCATTTACACAGCAGCGAACTTGTGCATCGACTCACCACGCCGACGTAGAAGTACCGAACTACCACTCCGACGTATGTCGCATTTACACAACAAAAAACTACTCCAGTCACACGTCGACGCTCAAATTCGGTGTGTGTAAATAGCATAAATGTGTTTCGCCCTTATGTGTGAACCTACTATCGCTTTTTGTCATTCTTCATTGTCACAAATTCCGGGTTATTGCGTTGACAAATTAAGATGAGAGGGAGAGTAAAATTTGAATATTCCGTTTTTTCTCTTCCATAAATATTCCATTTGAAAGACAAAGAACAAAGCACACACACTAACTAACACATTCTATATACTTCAAAAATTTTGTCTTATCCACTGGGGATTGAAACTGGGCATTCACTGTTAACACAATAGTTATATGCGTAGTTTTTCGACATTAGCCAACCTGTTGTTATTTTTTTGGCTGGCTAAATGCATATAAGATGATTTACCACTTGGCTTCTACATAAAATGAAAACTAAATTTTTCACTTTGACAGAAAACTAACTAAGTTTAGGTCTCTCGGAAAAATAATGGGCAGAAAACTTTAAGCAAATGCCGTATTCAAGATTTTATTTCGGGGGCAGGGGCTTGAATTTGAATCGCCTAAGCGCTTATCTAATAAGTTAGTTTTGACCTTTGCCAGCATACAAATTTTTGGTTTGGCGTGATTCGTTTTTTTTTTAACTGTTAAGGCCTGACCCATAGAGTCCGTCAAGTCCGTTGCGTCAAAGTTTACAACTGACAGCTAAGATGAAATGCATGCATTTGTATGAAGTGCGGCCTATTCGCAACTTATCCGTCAACGCAACGGAAGAAGTTGGGCAACTTTTAACTTTTGATGTACGTTGAATACTTTGACATATGTGAGTTTGTGCGAAACATAGAAAAAAACGAGAGATAACAAAATTAAAATTGTTTTCATGTTTAGGAAATATATTAATGCGCAGTATAAAGGAGAAATAATGAAATTAATCATTCAAAAAGCTTTTTTTTGATTTTTTATTTGGCGATGCAGACGTATTCATTGGGCCGCCTTCTTCCTTCATTTCCGTCTTGACAGTTGTATACTTTGACGTAACGGATTCGACGGACTCTATGGGTTGAGGCCTTTACTGTTTCTTTTACTCTTAATTAGCATTTTTTTAAACACACTGTGTACTGTGGAAATGGCTAAATTTACTACAGCTCCAAACTTTTATGAAACCAAACTTCTCTTATGTGATTTTAAATATTAAGAATGAATATGTAATCAAAAAATGTCGGTTATATCTAGTTTCGGAGATAGAACTGCAGAAATTTACGTATATAACTTTTGTAAAAAACAATATAAGGAGTGAGATTGAAAAAATCTTAACACACGTTTTACCTAATAATTTTTTTGGGTGTAAAATTTAAAAGTTTCTTTGATCTAGTTATCTTTCAAAAATATGTCAGTTATTACTTTTAATGATAAACATGTTGATTTGTTGTGAGTTTGATCAAACTGAGTGAAGAGAAAGAAGTACGTCTAAAAATTATTAAAAATTTTCAAAAAAATCCAAATTAGTCCTACACAAAACTGGCCAAAGAATTGAAGATCTGCCGTCAAACTGTTTCCAATGTTATTAAACAGTATCAGGAGAATTTGACCATCGATAGGAAACCTTGTTCGGGAAGAAAACAAGAACCACATGATATTGGGAAAGCCAAGAAACTTGAAAGCATATTGAAAAGATCTCCAAACACATCCGCTAGAAAAGCTGCCCGGTTACTCCAGTGCTCTGACTATCTGGTGCGAAAAGTTCAAGCCAATGCAGGTTTGAAAACAAACAAAGTCCAAAAAGTTCCAGACAGGAATGCTGCAAAAAATTTAGACACCAAAAGTAGGGTTCGGAAATTAAAATCAAATTTCATACAAAAATATTCATGTTGTATAATGGACGACGAAACGTATGTACTGACAGATTTTACGCAGCTTCCAGGTCAAAATTTTTATGTTGTTTTATGAACAATTTAGAATTCAAAAGCAGACAAAATTTCCTAAAAAGTTTCTGGTATGGCAAGCTATATGCAGTTGCGGCAAAAGTAGCAAATCATTTGTTACAGTGGGCTCTATAAATACCGAAATATACATCAAAGAATGTTTTAAAAAAAAAACTCTTCCTTTCATAAGAGAGCACAATGTGTCCACATATTTTTGGCTCGATTTGGCATCATGTCACTACGGCAAGAAAGCTATGGAGCGGTACCAAATTAATAACATAGTTTTTGTACCAAAAGAGGCAAATCCTCTGAATTGTCCGGAGCTAAGACCAGTCGAGAGATATTGGGCTCTTGTGAAAAGAAACTTAAATAGAACAAAAAAGGTGTCCCAAAATGTCGAAGATTTTAAAAGGAGATGGGCAAACTGTTCCAAAAAGGTGTTTGACACAACTATCAAATCTCTAATGGAAGGCTTACCAAAAAAGGTCCACGAGTTCATTAATAGTGGTTAGAACTATAAAAATTATATTTTTCTGTAATTTGTAAAATATTATAAATTAAATAAAAAAAAATCAAAACTCTAAGATCAACCGTTTAAAAATTATTGAATTTTATATGTGTTAAGATTTTTTCGATCTCACTCCTTAAGTTAGTAACCATCACACTATGTACATATGTACATATATCCAAATTATGAGTGTCGTATGATAGATAGTTTAATGAGTTACAATATTGGTTAAAAAATATTTCAAATTTGACCTACAGTTTTGGAGATGATGATGATGATTTTTCTGAAATATTTAAAAATATGTTTTTAAACAACTGTTATTTTTTCCAATAAATGTACCTACACTTATTTTTATAAGTCTAAAAAGCTTAGTTCTTTAGCTTTTAAGTGATGTATCATAATCAATATTTTAAAACGCAATAAGCCAAATGTCCGCCAAGCTGATGGAATGTGCGCTTTTTTATAAGCCGTGTTTTATTCGCTTTGGTTAAACCTAAAAATGAATAAAACGCATAAATTTAACGTTATATAATTCTGCATTTGACCAATAGCATGAGAGTGTTTGACAGAAATTCTATTTTAAAATCAGAGCCAGCTTTATGCTCGTGTGTTTGAACGGGGCCTGGCGCGGTAAGGGTCCTCACGTATCAGCACACAATTTTTTTTTCAAATTATTGCTATCAAATGATTTCAAACTGTTTTTATAGTGTCGCAGATGCTAATACCAAAGTTTTCTTTTCGTTTTCTGTTGTTTCATCACTGTTTTTATTTTTATTATATGTTTCTATTTTAATATTTGGGCCTAGCACAAGACCTAGCGTGACCTAAGAACGCTTCTTCAAAATTCAAGCAAAGTTGCCATATATTTTTGATTATTTTAGGTTTGTGTCTGCAATGAGCTTCAAACTTTAGCAAAGTTTAATCAATTGAACTAGAAATTGACCTGGCTCAGGCATCTGTATGAGATTTTGGTTTAACCAAAGCCAATAATACAAATGCAGAATTATAAAATGTTTAACTTATGCGTTTTATTCACTTTTAGGCTTAACCAAAGCGAACAAGGCACGGCTATTGTTTATATTACCATGTATTTAAAAAGAACAGAAGTCTTCAAAGTTTTAAATGTATTTAATTAAGAACAAATTGCATTTACATTTCAGAATATTCTCATCTTCCTTCTTCTCAATACTTACACCAAAAAAATTAGTTAATATAAGCTTAGAAGGACTTTTAGATTAGCGAAATAAAAATATGTATACAAGCAACAATAGCGTTTAAAAACAAAAATCCATTTTGGACATATTTACTTTTGCATTACTCCAGAGGTTACCAACATTTTTCAGTCCTTGGCGCACTTACAGGCTTATTATTTTGTCACGGCACTCTAGTCGAAATATGTATACAATACGGAACACCGTACTTAGGCGGGGGCCGAGGAGGCGCTTTCACTTAGGAGGCGTAATATCAAATTTAAATTTTGTTTTTGTCGTAACTACGTTGTGTAACATTTTTTCTAATACTTATATTAGAATTGACACACAAAAATTTGTTATTATAACAAAAAAATATGATAAAGTTCAGTGTGATGTGTGAGCTTGGTGATCTCCACACAATTTTTCAAAGCGCGAAACAACGCATAATACTGCCACTCTCTCATGTCCTCTTCCAGGATTAATTACAGTTTGACAAAGTAACGCTACCATTTTAATTGTATTACGCTTACTCCTATTGAACTAACAGCCCATGCGCTCAACACATTTTAAGTCTTTTAATCAGAGGTTACAGTATTAATAGAACATTTTGGAGACTCCAAGACATCTACCCAAATCAAATTCTTCATATATATATTTTATATATATGTATGTTACATATATTTTTTACATAGTTTCTTCGATTTGCAAAATAGTTTCTATATAATGTTCGTCAAAATATTTTGGGTGGTGCTCTATCCACCACTGTAGCTAGCAGCACTGGTAGCTCAGTTGGTTAAGATGAGCATTTTTGAACTGTGACATGGCGCAGAGCGACGATCAGTGATAGTTAAAACAATTAAGTTCTCCCTTGCGCCAAAGTCTGGTGCAAGAGCTGACCATGAAATTGTCTGAAGTCAAAGCTGCCAAAATTGGTTTTGCTAATCACTTGTTAATATTGCATCTTTGGTTTATCAACGAGCAATCATAACGGTTTTTAGATCTTGCAAAAAGTGCTAGAAAGACCAAGACTGATATTTACCATCAACAGTTGGAGACGCAATTGGTGTTGCAGATGGCTTATTCGCACATATGTCCGATGAGAAGTTGATACGACGGTAAAAGCTTTACGGAAACCTACGCGGACAGCGCGATGCGGTTTTATCTTAACCCTAGGAGGTTCAACCAGGTCTGTGCAGACCTTTTGCATGTAAACATGTGTATAACTTTTTTTGTTTGTGTGTTAGAGATGAATCCGTCCATGACTTCCCAGAAGAGGCAACGGCGAACACGATGAGCACAAAATCCGACCGCTTATGGTTTTTTGTTCGTTTTTATTCGTTTTTATTCGTGATTTCAAACGAAATGGTTCATACGGCACAAGTAGGTCTGTGCAGACCTCTCACACCTATGATAACTAAAATATGGTAAATTGTTACCTAGAAAATGTTAAAATATGTTTTTATTGTTCACTTTGTCTTATTCATAGCAATAAACACATTTACACATACATTTAGGACACCTGCCTATGTATTCCAATAAAAATCCCATATAGGTCTGCGCAGACCTAGTTGTACCAGTTAGCGCCAAAAAATCCTTGAACCTCCTAGGGTTAACTTTCGAGGAAGTGATTAAATCGAAAACTTAAATATTTTCAATTTAATGTCACGCAGCTTTATCTTTTCGTGCATTTCTCATTTTTCTACACATAATTTCAAAATTAAGTATAAAATTATGTACATAAATAGATGAATTGGTCATCATCAAAAACTCTGAAATTAGTAATTAAAAAAATAACTTTGTGATTATGGCACTTTAATCTCTAACAGGCACCCATAACCTAGTGGCGATAAGAATTTTATTTTAAAAACTAAATGCTAATAAGCATCAGATCTCACTAAGAATCAAATGCAATCCATATGAATTAGTTAATCGATAGACACAATAAGAGGTGAACGTCTCAAGAGTATAATTAAAATGCGGCGCTTTCAACATAAGCTACTGCAACTAGTGGCTGTGATTCTCATAAATCTTAGCATTAGCTTAGCGGGCCTTACAAATCTGCTCACTGAATTGGGCAAGCATATGGATGTATCATGTTCTGACCAAAAATGTGATCGCAGTGTTAATGAACGTTTGGTGCGCATTATTGAAAGTTCCATGAATTTGGATGCTGATCCTTGTGAGGATTTCTACAGCTACGCTTGTGGAAATTGGACAAAAACTTCAAAATATTCATCATCGTTTCAAGATCAAGAGGAAAGTTTCACTAAAATTTACATAGATATTTTTGAAAAATGGCGCGACCAAGTCAAAGAAGGAAAAGGAAAAGAACTGAGACTAAACGCAGCTTATGAAAAAGCACTTAATTACTACAGCAGCTGTATGGGGGAAAGTATGTTCAAATTAAATAATGTTGCAATAAATTTTGAACCAGCACCACGACAAAAATGGCCAATCTTTGAAAATCGTACTTCATTACCATGGAATTTCGAAAACTTTGTTTGGTGGAAGGTTTTGGCCAAATTACAAAGTTATGATCTGACAAATGTGCTGTTAACGGTTAAAATTGAAAATAATGTGTGGAGGCGCTTAAAATACGCTGTGGCCATTGGTAATCCCACTCCAGATAAGACAATTAAAGAAATAAGCGACAGAATATACTATGCCATGGGGAGATTATCGGACGTGCAACATAGACTTTTAAGATGGAAATTATTGGATTTCGAAAAGCAGCTCAACAAGGTGATCGAAGGAGAGGAGACGGAAGCAGAAAATAACAAGTCTCACGAAGATGAGAATGCTGATAGCAGCAAAGGCTCAAGCGAGAGTAATGAAGAGAATAAAAAAGAAGAACGCTCTGATGAAGCAAAAAAAGATTCAAGCGAAATTTCGAGTAGTGAAAATAAGAAAGAAAGCTCTGAAGAAGAGGAGCCAACAATATTTCTAACACTGAGCGAATTGCAATCAGAACTTCCAGGCATTGATTGGCAAGAATATTTAAGCATACTGCTACAAGGTGATACCATTACCTTACCGGATGATAAGATTTTCACAATAACCGATGATAATAAGGCGAGCATACTGCGAATTATTAAATTTTTGAACGAAAGCTCCAAAGAAACTGTTTCTCTCTATTTGCTTGCTTACTTCATTGAGCATGTGGAACGACCTTTGCCTTTGTTTGCTTCAAAGAACTATTGTGCAAGTTTGCTACGCAGCCTTATGCCGCTCGCGGTAGATCACATCTATGAGGATAATTACTATGGCGCAATACGCGAGGAAAGTGATGCAGTTATACGTGGCGTATTTCAGCGGCTTCAGTTAAAACTTTACGATCTAATCGAATCGAACACCATCGATTTAACGGAGACGGAGGTAGAATATCTACAGCACAAGATTAAAAAGATGGGTATGATCATTGGCAATTTACCAGCTAATAAAACTATAGATTTTCTCGAGGAATACTACAGCGTCGTGAATATTACCAATACAACGAATTTCTATCACAATCATCTAGAACTGTTGCATCACAAACAGTTGCTAACATATCGCATGCTAAATGCATATCATAAAAATGCAAAAAATGTTTATGAATCCTTCGATCCTGTGATGGGTTTTGATTCCAGCGCTAGTCCCTACCATGCACGCACGAGAAACTTAATCGTTTTGCCTTTTGCTTATTTACAGATGCCACTGTATCACCACAAATTGCATGATGTTTTCCAATATGCCGAGCTTGGTTTCACCACAGGTCATGAGATAATGCATGGTTTTGATGAGTCTGGTGTATGGTTTGATGCTGATGGTAACTTAAATAAAACTGGCTTGGGTATTAGTAAGAAACCGGGATTTGAAAAGAAGTTGGAGTGTTTGAAAAAAGAACGTACGGCTAGCATAGATGAGCGCATCGCTGATGTTGCCGGCATACGTCTGGTGATGGAGGCGTTCTTCAATGATCGTACCAGTAAGGCGCGAAAGTTTCATACACATTCGACGACGCTGACAAATCGTCAATTGTTCTTTGTAAAACTATCACAATATTTTTGCGAAGAATTGGATGAAGATGAAGCTGAGCCGGACTTAAGTGGATTATCGCATGATGTGTCGAATGTGAGAGTGGTCTATACGATGTCAAATACTCGTGAGTTTGCACATGAATTTAAATGTGATATAAATACGTCACTTAAGTTGGACGAAGTTTGCCAATTGTGGTAATTTGTAACGAATTTTATGTATAATGCAAATACAATATGTACTACAAGTTGTCAAATATTAGGATTTATGTATTTTCCTCTGACTTACGTCAAGTAACATGTTAAGATGAAAAATTATTCTATCGAATTCTATTTAACTTAAAAAAAATAAAAAAAAAGAGTGTGATTAAGACCACACAACTGAAGTATATATGTACTTCTTTAGCTCCATCTATATATATATTAGGGTGGATTTTAAGAAAAAAAAATTTAGAACACCCCCTTAAATAAATGAATTTAAAATTTTTATCTTTAACCCCTACTGACCCTATTAAAAAATTGTCGGCTTAGGTCAAATTTCATTTTGAAATAGGGTCTGTAGCAATTTCAACTATTGTATCTGGTTCCTGTTGTCTTGAGTATGTTGTCACATACTTTTTATTCACAATTTCTGTACATAATTTCTTTTTAGTTGATGGTGCTGGAAAACCGCTTTCATATTCATAGTCTGTGTCACTTCCTGCCATAATTTGTTATAATTCACAATTTTTAATGAAATGATTTTTTTCTTCCGAGGCAACCAAGCGAAATAAAACAATTTTCTAGTGTCAATTTGTACTCACTACAAACGTTCCAATTCTGTTTAGACATTCAAAGCATTTGACATTTCAAGTGAGTATGCATGATGCATGAATTGGGATGTGCGATTTTTCTTCTGTTTTTTCTATACGTTTGTAGTGAGTACAAAATTTACACTAGAAAATTTATCGCAGAGAAATAGAAAAAATGATATTTTTTGGTGCGATTTGACACTGAAGATAAATCGCACGTCCCAATTCTGTTTAGACATTGATGCATGTAAGCTTTTTATGTGTTTCGCCCTAATGTGTGAACCTACTGTCATTTTTTGTCATTCTTCATTGTTCTCAAATTCCGCGTTATTGCGTCAACAAATTGAGAATGTTTTTATGTGTGTTACTTCATAAGCACACGCATGATTTAACTATATAGGTTGGAGCACGTTGTCAAAATTTGAAAATACAACCCTGGTACACCTCTTCGCAAATTGTCAACAGCATAATCAAAACAAAGGAAAAAAGAAGATAAAATATCAAACTTATGTGAACAAAGTTAAAGTTAGTGGCTATACTGTGGAGATTACCACCAATCAAGCTGAAACCGGATTGTGTAACCTTCAGGATGTACATAATTAATCCTGCCTTTAAGACTTGGTAGCTTCAAGATTACTTGCACGTGCTATAAACCATATAGTCGCAGTATCACCGCAGGTGTACTCGATCCACTGTCGACGCCTTCCCTCATTCGTGGGAACACAAAAAAATGAAATATTTGCGTTCGAGGCAACCGCGCGACTTAACTCAAAAAAATTCAGAATAGTAATTCACTTAAACAAAGACTTAAAAGAAAAAATTCACATGCGAAATAAAAAATCAATTTATATTTGCGAAACAAATGTTTATGTTTTTCTTTTTAACCAAATTATCACTTTTTGTTGTGCTCGATTTTGACAATTCGCGAAGAGAAAATTAATAGAGAAAGAGGCACTATCTGGCATGATTTAACCGGCGGGTTGCACTCCGGGAGTGCCGACAGAAGTGAAAACAATTCGTTTAATGGCAAGTTAGTTTGTTATTTGCTATGTGTGCGTTTTCGAAACGAAATATGTATTCAAATTTTACTCTCGCTCTCATTCTCAATTTGTCAAGGCAACAACGCGGAATTTGAAAGAAACAAACATGTAAGCATAACAATCGTTGAATGAGAATGGAATGTGTCAGTTAGTGTGTCTGCTTTGCTTTTTGTCTTCCACTTGGAATATTTATTTAAAAGAAACAATAGAACATTCAAATTTTACTATCGCTCTCATTCATGACGGGGAATCCCGATGACGGTCGGTGTCACGAGTTTATACTTTTTTCCTCAGCCGCACAACGTGCCATAAGAAGTTTTCACTTCAAAAATATAATGCCTTTACTTTGTGCAATTGCGTATGTTTATAGAATTAGTGTTTCTTCTTTTTTTGTTTGTTTTGATTATGCTGTTGACAATCTGCGAAGAAGTCTTCTATGCTCTCCCAGGGTTGTTTTTTTCAAATTTTGACAACGTGCTCCAATCTATATAGTTAAGTCATTAGCAAACGTGTATTTAAATGAAATTTCAAATGCTTTGATGAATGCATGCTTTTAATTACCTTGCTTACACGCAGCGTCGACTTGTAACACCGACTCGCAAGCTCGATCTTATTCAGGCATTTACACACAGATATGTCGACGTTCAAATGTCATTCTTTGATGAAAAGACGAACAACAACAAAATAGTTTGCTACGACGTGGTCTAAGATTACGAAGAAAAATTAGTAATATTAGATGTTTTCTCATATTTTTCTTTTGTTTCCGTACTTTAAAATTTATTTCTTTTCAATTTTAAGATTTATTTTAGCTTAATGCTGTTTTAAACATTTATTTTACTTACAAATTAATTTAAGCGTTTTTGACATTCGAACGTCGACGCTCAATTCTCCATTTACACAGCAGCGAACTTGTGCATCGACTCACCACGCCGACGTAGAAGTACCAAACTACCACTCCGACGTATGTCGCATTTACACAACAAAAAACTACTCCAGTCACACGTCGACGCTCAAATTCGGTGTGTGTAAATAGCATAAATGTGTTTCGCCCTTATGTGTGAACCTACTGTCGCTTTTTGTCATTCTTCATTGTTCACAAATTCCTGGTTATTGCGTTGACAAATTGAGATGAGAGGGAGAGTAAAATTTGAATATCCCGCGTTATTGCGTTGACAAACATTGTTGCAATCATGGTGTAATATCCAAGGTGGAGTAATTAGGGAGAGCCTCGATTTTCAATCATCTGTCATCCTATTTGCTGTAGTTTTGACATTCATAACATTTCAATTGCACATTCAGAAAACTTAAGCGCTTTGAGAAATTGCAGCGCTTAGGCGTAAGATCTTGAACATTTTCTGAACGATAGCTGCAAACTGCATTGAATCTTAAAAATTTAGTCGATGTGGTTGTTATTGCAAAAACTTAAAAGACTTATTGCTATCATATTGAAGCCTGCTCCATTATTTAGCGTAGTTATTTGTTCGCATCAGAATTTTGAAACTCAACACAAATACCTCTCAGTAAAAAGTTGCTTAAAGCGCTTCAAAAATACTGAAGTTGCTGAACGGGCCAATTAATCAAAACACCGAAGTGTCAAAAAAAATTACGAAAAGAGACAATGAAGGACAAGAAACCCAAACTTTTGAGAATTTCGTTTTTAAGTACGCCACCTTGGTTATTACACCATGGTTGCAATTAACCCGAAAAATATTATGTGACATAATTCTCTAGCGAGAATTAAAAAATAAAAAAAGTAAACTAAAGCTCCTTTACACACACCTATTTTGCTCAGTCCAATAATTTAAGTAACAAAAAATATACTGAATCCTTTTAAGTCATAACCAGAGAGACTGGAAATATGCAAAATAAAACACGTTTTAAGCGCATAGAATATGCTTCAAAAAACACCAAAATATGTACTTTAATATGCACGAAAAAATATATGAAAAAAATCAAAAACTGTGTTATCAGTTGGTTTTTTATATTTGAACATACAAAAACTTAAGATATTACATTCCCACAAGACTCAAATTTGCATAAACTATTAAATGCTGCTTCAAATTCTGGAATAAAAAATTGTATCGCTTTTCAATCGCCGTTCACAAAACGGGCTTTTTGAAGTAGTATCTACGTAAAGAATTTGATGGATTTCAAAGATCACATATAATATGATATAAACCCGCTTTCAAATGTGTTACTGATATCCGCACGATTTAGAGTAGCCAACTTTTTGCGCACATTTTCAAAAACTCTTACGCTTTCTTTGAGCCCTAAGCCAGGAGTTTCTAAGTTTAAAATCGAATCAACTATTTGTATTAAAAAATTACATTTAATGTAGCATATCTCAGCTTTTAAGCTTGTAGATCGCGGCAGTCCTTTTGTTATTCGTATGGCTTCAGCATCATTTTCACTGAGATCTTTAACAGCTGCCTATACGTCTTTTAAATTGCCGCTGTAATAAACTGCTGCTTCTAGCCAAGTGCCCCATCGAGTAATAATTGGAGATGGTGGCAGAGGTCTGTTTGGAAATGTAAGCTTAAAGGCTGCCATCGAGAACTTCAAAAATTTAATTTTTATATGAGTTTCTAATGAAAATGCTCAAATATGCAAAAGTTTTTCATAGATAACTTTCGGTGTTCCGAATCGAAAACAAATTTGCAAGGATATCCAACAGTTTAAATGCATTTTTTCCATAGCTCAATCCTGTAACAAAAAGCACGTGAAAAGGCTGAACAACTAAGACCCACGAAAAAACAATTACATCGCAAAATAACGGAACCGAATCGTTTTTGTTATTTTGATTTTGACGTTTTATTCGAGTAAAACATCAAACAAAAACGCATCCCATTGAGGTTACAATTTGTGAAACAATTTTCCCTGGTTTTATAGCTTTGCGAAATCGGAACTATACCGAACATTTTAGAATACTTTTTTTGTCTTAGCATAATAAGATAAGAGCTCTTTTGCGAAACCCAATTATTTGAACTAAAATTATGTCACATATTTCATTGGCCATTTTAAATTAAGTCACCATAATTCTTTTTTAAACTATATCACCACCAAAAAATTTATGTCAGAAGTGACATCAATTATGTCACGGTGGCAACACTGTTGACAAATTGAGGATGAGAGCGAGAGTAAAATTTGAAAATTCCGTTTTTTCTCCAATTGGCTTCTACAAAAAATGAAAACTAAATTTTTCATTTTGACAGAAAACTAATTAAGTTTAGGTCTCTCGGAAAAATAATGGGCAAAAAATTTTGAGCAAATGCCGTTGAATTTGAATCGCCTAAGCGCTTATCTAATAGAGGTCTGCATAAGTATAATCGTTAACTTACGAAACTGTTACCGAAGTCAATTTTATTGATTTGAATGCGTATACATAGCGTTTGCTTGTGTTACTGTTACCATCATTATAAATATCTCTTCTTACTCGTAACCAACTGTACGTAGATGAATGCGTCATGTGTACGGATTAGAGGTCTGCACGGATACCAAAAATTTACTCGTTTCAGTACTCGTTCACTTTTCTGTTCCTCCAATTACAAGTACACATTTCCTTTGAGTACCATAGCGTAAAGTAAAAAAAGTTGAATAAGCTTTGTTTAGGTCACAGCCCAAACTTATAGTTGACAAAACAAAGTTTCGTCTGGACACCCCCATCTCTTCTGAATACCGATAAATTATCGATATGCTTTTTTGGTTAAAAATACCTTTGTGATCATCACTATTTTACTTCTTCTACCTCTCAAATCACAACAGCCAACAACCGCAGGTCGGGTCGCGTTAGCTTAAACCTAATTAATTATTTTCAAATAAAATTATTTAAGTTAAACAAAAATTGAGTTTTTCATTTGATAAACAGCAGTTCGGTAATGTTTACATAAACATTTTGGTCACTTCGAACCGGATGCCTTTGATATTCACAGATTCAGTTAAGTTTTTTAAAATTAATTCCTGCTGTTGTTTGCCACACCGGAGGAGCACCCTTTTTTTTGGGACTTTGCGGAAACATTTTTTTTTGGAAACCCACTAGCTGTGCCGTGGAAGGATTTTAACCTTAACTTCAGGAACTTAACTTAACTTCGTGGAACCCCATTTTTCACAGTGCAGGTTTGCTGTATTTTGGAGGGACATTTTGAATTTTTTAAAAAAAAAAGTTGACAAGGTTAAGGGTGAGTGGATTTTCATCATTTTTATTCCTCATTTCCACATATATATGTATGCTGCAATTTCCTCATTTCCACCAATATTATAAATGATCGTGGATTTTTCTCAATCGCGGGATTTCGAACGTTTTTGCTTAAATATTTTAAATTTATACCGGCAACTCAAAGAGAATCAGAGTGCGACCATCCTGTTTTTTCTAAACGATATCGCGTTGCGAATGTACGAAAGTGAAAAGCAGCCATTTTATGAAATTCGCTAACGTGTTCAAAGTGCAGGAAATTTAAAAAAAAAAAAAAGAATTTTGGTCGACTTTCGCGTAGGTTTACGTCAATCGAATAGATTCGTAGCCTTAAAATCATTTGCTGTAGCAATTTTTTAATTAGTTTTGAATAATTTATTTACAAATTTATATTTATATTACATTTACATTGCATCTTATCCCCACTACCAGGTATTTTGTCAATTTTGAAGTATATGAAAATAAGTTTTAGTAATAAAAGTGCCTACTGCAGACAGTTGCTAATAATTATATGATTTAAACTTTCTTGAACTTTTTGATGCGCTTGGAGTTTGGTGAACGGTTTTCGTTTTTTTTCTTATTCTCAATTATATTCCACATTTAAACTATTTATAGATCTTCCAATAATTGAGACTCCAGTGTATTATTCCAAAGGTTTTCAATATTTTCCAATTCCTTTCGATTTATTTGTCCTTTGAAAACTTTGGCATACACTTTCGATTAACTCGTAGGTTCACCAAGTTCACACTCCATCATAGTCAAGAAATTATGTTTTTATGGTAGGTTTATTTGACGTGGTGATTACCCACTTTTGAACTGTTGTAGTTCATTTCGCGAAGTATTTCTTTTCGGTTTTTACTTCATTTTATTTTCTTTTATTATTTATGAAATAAATTCTATCAGTCCTCTTCTACTCATAATGGGTGTTTTGGATAAATTTATACGATCATCAGATCAGCTCATAGAGTTCGGCGAATATTTTGGAAAAATTTTGCCTTCTGATTACTCATTGGTGACTTTGGAAATTCATGAAAATGAACTTAGCCAAATTTGGACAGACGTAAAGCATACCTACAATGCATGCTCAGAAGCTGCTTCCACTAAAGACGATGTCGCTCCCATTAAGGCAAAATACCAAGAATCTTTAAAAACTTATGTTCGCTGTATGTCCCAAATTAAAGAAGGCTTAGCTGAATTAGAAAAGTCAAAAGCAAAGTCATCAAAGCTTACTCCCAAAAGTAGTGATCGTGGTCCTAATCTGACTCTTCCACCGTGTGACACAGATGTTTTTGCTGGTGAATACCTGACATGGCCCACTTTTCGGGACATGTTCACCGCGATTTACATTGATAACACACGTCTTAGTAGAGTTGAAGTCCTTTATCACTTAGTACAAAAAACTAAAGGCGAGGCCCGAGAACTGGTAAAAAAGGTTCCGTTGACTAATAGCGGATTTGACATAGCCTGGGAGAATCTTGTTAACCGCTACGAAAATAAGCGTATTTTAGTTAACAATCAGCTGAAAATCCTTTTTAATTTACCACAATGCACTGGTGAGACTGGTGGGTCAATTAAAAGACTCCAACGTGAGATAAACAACTGCATCTCTACTCTTGAACTCTACAGCATAAATATTTCTACCTGGGACCCAATTTTTGTATATGTGTGTTCGTCTCGCCTTCCTGAAAACACGCTTACTCTGTGGGAACAGTCGATCACGGCAAAGACAGAGATTCCCAAATGGATCGATTTGAATAATTTTCTTACTGGTCGTTTCCAAACATTAGAGGCTGTTTCTGATTTTCATTCATTCGCGTCCTCCAGTGGTAGAAAATCAAATTTCATTAAATCCAAAGTTGTGAAATCATATCATAGTCACGTAGACTCTGTGCCATTTTGCAGGGTATGCAAAGGCAATCATCCACTTCGGCAATGTTCGAATTTCATGAAAATGAATGTGGATAATCGCATCGCGGCAGTTAAGCAACATCGTTATTGTCTTAATTGTCTCTCCGCACACCATATGCTTAGAGAGTGTAAAAGCAATTTCTTTTGCTTTAAATGCAAAAAGAATCATCACACTCTCTTGCATAAAGAAAATCAAACGGCTTCAGCGGTACTTAATAACAATAACGCGATATCAAGTTCATCTGATCAGCCTTCTACTTCACATTCTCATAGAAAAAATAAATTTGTTCATGCAACTCAGATACAGCCGCCCTCCAATTCCGAAATACAGTCCACACTCTCCTCTACCTCTGACGTTATTCAAAACGTTCAGTCCTGCTTTACAGCTGTTACCAAAAAAGTTCTTCTTGGTACAGCCTTAGTTAATATTAATCATTACGGTGTTATTTATAAGGCCCGAGCGCTGATAGATCCTGCCTCAGAAGGATCCTTCATTACTGATCGACTCCGCTGCATACTTAAACTTCCTTCAAAAGCTATTTCTGCACAAGTTTCTGGTATCAACGGATCTATTAGTAACTCTCCAACAAAGGCTGCGAATTTTCATATCGAATCAACACTAGACTCGAACTTCAAAATCGAAGTGACGGCGCTAGTGATACCGCTGATCACGGGTAACTTGCCATCACACACTTTCGATCCTGCTAAATTTCCTCCAATGCCATCGCTTCAGTATGCAGATCCTCATTGCTTTAAGAGTTCAAGTATTGACCTCCTTATAGGAGGGGATTTGTATCCAATCATCATCCTTGAAGGTATCAAAAAAAATATCCTTGGGTCTCTTGTAGCCCAGAATACTGTATTTGGTTGGATTTTGACTGGACCAATGCCTTCATTGTCAAATTCTTTACCAAATATAAGGTGTAATACTCTTTGCACTGAAGTATCAATAAATAAACAGTTAGCTCGTTTTTGGTCTATTGAAGAAATTCCACACAAACGAATCGTTTCAACAGAGGACCAATATTGCGAAAATCTTTATTCCAGCACGACTTACAGGAACGATGAAGGTCGCTATTTATTGAGTTTACCTTTTAAGCCCACATTTCCAAAAGAGCTTTCTTTAGGCTCGTCTCGTAATATTGCCATCTCTCAATTCCTTCGAAACGAAAGATCATTGCTTCGAAAACCAGAGCTTAAAGCAAAGTATGATTCCGTCATTAAAGAATATGCCGATTTAAATCACATGTCCGAAAGTAAGTCGTCAGACCCTCAAAATTATTATTTACCTCATCACGCTGTGATGAAACCGGAGAGCACAACGACTAAAGTTCGCGTCGTTTTCAATGCCTCTTGTTCTTCTTCAAATTTCAACGGCCTAAATGATGTGCTTTATCCAGGGCCTATTCTCCAGTCTGATCTGACCATGTTAATCCTCAAATGGCGATTTTTTAAGTATGTCTTTAATGCTGACATCGAGAAGATGTATAGGCAAATTTCGATTCATCCAAGCCAAACAAAATATCAGCGTATAGTGTTCAGGAGTTCGCCAAATGACCCTATAAAAGATTATGAGTTAAAAACTGTTACCTTTGGGGTAAACTGTGCTCCCTTCTTGGCTATACGTACTCTACTTCAACTTGCTGAGGATGAAAAATATCGTTTTCCCCTCGCAACAAAAATCCTTAAAGAATCCATTTATGTGGATGATATAATGTCCGGCGCACATGAAATTTGTCATGCTAAAAAAGCAAGAGATCAACTCATTTCAGCTTTGGAATCCGCTGGTTTTAACTTGCGTAAGTGGACGTCCAATAATAAAGATCTTTTAAATGACTTACCTCGCGAGCACCTTCTTGATGTCGATTTCCTTTCATTGGAAGACAAAAGTATTGCAAAAACATTGGGCATCAGATGGAATGCAATCTCTGATAAGTTTTATTTTACTGCTCAGCCTCCTCCATACAAGCTAACTTATACAAAACGCGAAGTACTCAGTATAATTTCAAAGTTATTCGATCCTGCCGGATGGCTTTCGCCCGTAATCGTCACAGCAAAAATCATCATGCAGCAAATTTGGTTGGACAAGACGGAATGGGATGACAATCTTAAGCCTCTTACGCTGCACTCGTGGCAATCATTTGTTGCGTCATACTCAGCAATCAATGACATTACTATTCCTCGTTGGCTTGAATATACCCCTTCTAGCAAAATTGAGCTGCACGCTTTTTGTGATGCATCGTAAAAGGCTTATGCGGCATCAATTTACATTCGAATCGAACATGAAAATGGCAAGCTTCATTCTCATCTTCTCGTTTCGAAATCCAAAGTGGCACCAATCAAAACAATTTCTCTGCCGAGGCTTGAACTTTGTGGTGCAGTTCTGCTTTCAAATTTGGTAGATGCTGTTTGCAAGCAAAACTTTTTTGATCTATATCCCGTATATTGTTGGACGGACTCCACAATTGTGCTATCATGGCTTAAAAAACCTCCATGTACATGGACCACTTTCGTGGCAAATAGGGTTTCTTTAATTCTTGAAAAAGTTGGAAACGTGAACTGGTCCCATATTGAAACGAATTCCAACCCTGCCGACCTAGCAACGCGGGGGCTAAACCCTTCGGATCTTATTCGAAATGACTTGTGGTGGCAAGGACCTCTGTGGCTTAAACAAGAAAAAAGTCAATGGCCACGAAGTAAAGATGCAACAAGCCTTAACACAACTCTTGAAGCAAAACCATTAAAAGCGCATTTTACTAGCTCGGCAATTACTGAAGATTTTCTTAATAGATTTTCGTCCTTTTCTCGTGCTGTACATGTAGTTGCTTACATTTTTCGATTTTTTCACAAGGCTCATAAGGTTTTAAATTCTAGTTCTTCTTATGACTCCGAAAAGATAACTGCGGCTGAGTTTTTATCAATAAAAACACGTTTAATAATTATATCTCAGCGCTTATATTTCTCTAAAGAGTATCAGAGTCTACTTCAGAAAAGATTACTTGATGTTAAAAGTTCGCTTCTTTCGTTGACACCTTTTTTAGACTTGAATCAAGTAATCCGAGCTAATGGTAGATTGGCCTCATCTCCAACCTTGACTTATCGTGAGCGACATCCTGTAATATTATCATACAATAGCAGGTTTTCTAGACTATACGTCGAATTCGTTCATGCGGTTTCACTCCACGGTGGAAACCAACTAGTCGCAAGATTAATTAGGTCCGAACTTTGGATTGTGAAACTCAAAAATCTTATAAAAACTTGTATTTTTAATTGTAAGACTTGCGTCATTGAACGAAAGAAGTATAGCAGTCAAATAATGGGTTCGCTTCCGCCTGAACGGACTATCATTAGCCGTCCATTTTTCAATACTGGAGTCGACTTCACAGGTCCATTTGACATTAAAAGTTTTACTGGTCGTGCATGTAAAATCACAAAAGGGTACGTGTGCTTATTCGTGTGTTTTTCCACAAAGGCTATTCACCTTGAGCCTACTAGTGATCTTTCCACTTCTTCATTCATGGCAGCTTTATCGAGATTTATAGCTCGCCGAGGTTGTCCGAATAAAATATTTTCTGACAATGGCACAAATTTTCTTGGAGCCTCTAGGCAACTTATAAAAGACGCAAAAGAGTTCATGGTACAACTCAAAGATGTGGCGATTGAAAAGTATGGGTACCAACAATTATCCTGGCACTTCATTCCAGCCGCCGCTCCACACATGGGTGGCCTATGGGAGGCTGGAGTAAAAAGTTTTAAACTCCACTTCCGCAAGGTTACTGGACAACAGAAATATACATTTGAGGAGTTCTCCACACTTTTAGCTCGAATTGAATCATGTCTAAACTCTCGCCCATTATGTCCCAATTCTACTTCCATCTCTGACTTAACAGTTTTAACTCCAGGTCATTTCTTGATCGGCTCCGCACTTTTATCTCCCAGCGAGCCTGAAAGTTCGACATCCATTGATATGCTTGATAGGTGGCGTAAGCTAAAAGCGTTACATCAACAGTTCTGCAGTCGATGGAAAAATGAATATTTGGTTGAACTCCACAAGCGCTACAAGTGGAAGAATCCTCAGGCAGATATCCAAGAAGGCGATATGGTAGTTCTACGAAATGAAACCGTATGCCCAACAGAGTGGCGACTAGGTCGTGTGACAAAAATATACATAGGCAATGATAATCGCGTTCGTGTGGCTGATGTTATTACGTAACGCGGATCGGTTACGCGCCCTATTCACAAACTCGTCGTCTTACCATCGCAATAATGAATTCGTCGCGCTAATCTAGGCTCATGTTCCACTTTTTCACACTTTCACATGTCATTTTTATCCCATTTTCACAAATAATTCAAACTCATATCATGTTCCTACATTTCATATCGCACTCGTGCGTATGGAGATTTTGTCTTAAATACACTAAAATTTATTATCATTCCATTCATGCAACGTCTCATTATTTTCATTTATGCACATTATTTTCAGAAATGATTTCAAGAATTGTACGGCGTTCACACCCTTATAGGTGCCCAATCTGTAACCAAGCACACCCTTTAAAACATTGTTACCGTTTTCTTACGCTCAACGTGCTTGAAAGGATCAACCTCGTCAACCGAAACAATGTTTGCCGTAATTGTCTGGCGCGTTCTCACGAGACTGACTTCTGTACAAGTGCTGTTAGGTGTCGGATATGCCATCGGTCCCATCATACTCTGCTTCATTTTCATGACCGATTAGCGAGCGTGCGCGATGCAGAAAATGATCATTGCGTTATACAACCTGAACCTTGGAATGATCCAAATTCCATAATTCTAAAACCTACAGCAATGGTAAAGGTTTACAGCGACGACCAAGTTCAGCTTGTTCGGGCGCTTATAAATCCTCAACAGGATCGGACAAGCATTACTCGAAGTATGGCCAGACGATTGAGGACAGCTTTTATTCGTGCTGGAGACATTCGCTGCTGCCAACTGGTAATATGTTCTTCTCACGGAGCGACTTTTTCTATGCGAGCTGTGTGCTTGATTGTTGACGAGGACTCAAAACTATATCCATCAGAAAATGGTGCCGATGGTAGACTTTTGAACAATGAGTTCGCCCACTGGTGTCTTGCCGACCCAACGTTTTTTCGGCCCCAACCAGTTGACATAATACTTGGAGCTGATTTATATCCTCGCATCATTCGGTCGCAGACTTGTAAGCGTCCTGGCTTACCCTTAGCCCAATTAACTGAGCTGGGTTGGACTTTTTGTGGAGCTTGTCCCAGGGCCAATTAAAACCCTTTTTCTTACTTTTTGAGTAAATGAAAATTTACTTAACCTTATTCATTCACTATTATCATAATTATTATTGTATTTATTATCACTTACTTTGACACAATTATTTGCTTTCTTTTTTGATCTTTTTTTTTATATAGATTTTATTATCTTCTAGTATTTTTTGATATGGATATATTTAACTGAACACATATACATATGTACGTATTTTGAATTCTTCCATGAATAGGATCAAAACAAATTTGAATTATATAAAGTTTTGTTGCCTAAAGTCAAGTAGGCTTTCCTGAATTATATAAAGATTATCTTTGCTACTGTGCTATGACCGCTCGAAATGTTGTTGTTGTTTTTGCTTCCGCAAGGTGGGCAGGATGTTTAGGTCACAGCCCAAACTTATAGTTGACAAAACAAAGTTTCGTCTGAACACCCCCATCTCTTCTGAATACCGATAAATTATCGATATGCTTTTTTGGTTAAAAATACCTTTGTGATCATCACTATTTTACTTCTTCTACCTCTCAAATCACAACAGCCAACAACAGCAGGTCGGGTCGCGTTAGCTTAAACCTAATTAATTATTTTCAAATAAAATTATTTAAGTTAAACAAAAATTGAGTTTTTCATTTGATAAACAGCAGTTCGGTAATGTTTACATAAACAAGCTTCGTGTATGTGTACGCACAACAAAACTGAAGGTAATGAATCGAACTGAATGACGCGCTAATTTATTCGATGAAAGTGAGGAAGAGAGAATTCATTTATGCACCAAGGCGTTGCCAGAAGATTTAAATGCGCAACTTTTTTATTTATTTATCTGAAAACTAAAATAAAACGAATGTCCGGGATTATATTAATTTTTTACCATCATTGTGTTTAAAATACTTTTTGGTAGTTTTATCTTTAGAATGATGCTAGAAAAATGACTATAACTACTGCCATATATTTACATTTACAAAGTCCAAAGTTTTTTTAGAATAATTTATTAATCACAACGATAAAACAAAAATGTTAGTTCAAAAAATGAGTGAAAAAGTAAAAAAAAGGTTTTAAAGGTTGATCAAACGCCGCCTAACTATTTGCTTAACCGAAAAAAAGTGAATTTTCTTTTTTCGGATGAACCAGTCCAGTCTCCAGATATCTTGCTCACCGCAAATTTTGAGGTCGTTCATGGCATTGCACTTTTCTAACTTATTGATAAATATTTTTGGACCAAAATTTCAGAGATAAGTCTTGAATAGTTATACTTTAATAATGTAAAAAAAAATTTGGTCTAAGATGAAATGCAGCTTCAAAAAAAATTTTAAAAAATGTCTTTATTTTTCGAAAATCTCCCGAATGCCCTTAACAAATATTAAACAAAGATTTATATAGATTTTTGATATACATACATATGTACATAAGTATATGCAAAAAGCTCAAGCTTCACAAAGAAACACTTTATGAATAAATTTATAAATCACTTTAAAAGTCGAATTTCACTGTACTTATCACATTTTAAAAATATTTACCAATGCTGGACCAAATTAAAAAAAAAAAAATAATAAATAAATTAACAAAGTGGCAACATTGCCAACAATATCAAAAGTTATAATAAAGGAGAAGCAAATAAAACATGTTCACTTTAATATAATATTTCACTTTGTGTACATATGTATAATCTTACATGGCTCATATTTGTTTTCAAAAACTGTTTTTATAATATAACATAAATTTATTTAGAAAACAAAGACCTCACTCGCCTGCACACATCAAATTTTCACTGATCCTCACTAAACATTCTTACGCATGTTAAAGTGCATTACTGCGTAGTACAAAATATAAAATGCGTAGTAATCGCGCAACTTGTTGTACTCGCAGCATACATGCATATTATCCGTACACATGACGCATTCATCTACGTACAGTTGGTTACGAGTAAGAAGAGATATTTATAATGATGTTAACAGTAACACAAGCAAACGCTATGTATACGCATTCAAATCAATAAAATTGACTTCGGTAACAGTTTCGTAAGTTAACGATTATACTTATGCAGACCTCTAGTACGGATAATATGCATGTATGCTGCGAGTACAACAAGTTGCGCGATTACTACGCATTTGATATTTTGTATTACGCAGTAATGCACTTTAACATGCGTAAGAATGTTTAGTGAGGATCAGTGAAAATTTGATGTGTGCAGGCGAGTGAGGTCTTTGTTTTCTAAATAAATTTATGTTATATTATAAAAACAGTTTTCGAAAACAAATATGAGCCATGTAAGATTATACATATGTACACAAAGTGAAATATTATATTAAAGTGAACATGTTTTATTTGCTTCTCCTTTATTGTAACTTTTGATATTGTTGGCAAAATTGCCACTTTGTTACTTTGTTAATTTATTTATTATTTTTTTCTAATTTGGTCTAGCATTGGTAAATATTTTTAAAATGTGATAAGTACAGTGGAATTAGACTTTAAAAGTGATTTATAAACTTATTCATAAAGTGTTTCTTTGTGAAGCTTGAGCTTTTTGCATATACTTACATATGTATGTATATCAAAAATTTATATAAATCTTTGTTTAATATTTGTTAAGGGCGCTCGAGAGTTTTTCGAAAAATAAAAAGACATTTTTTTAAATTTTTTTTTGAAGCTGCGTTTCACATTATTAAAGTATAACTATTCAAGACTTATCTCTGAAATTTTGGTCCAAAAAAAACTTTGGATTTTGTAAATGTAAATATAGGGCAGTAGTTATAGTCATTTTTCTAGCATCATTCTAAAGATAAAACTACCAAAAAGTATTTTAAACAGATCCACAATGATGTTAAAAAGTTAATATAATTCCGAACATTCGTTTCATTTTAGTTTTAGACAAATAAATAAAAAAGTTGCGCATTTAAATCTTCTGGCAACGCCTTAGTGCAAAAATGAATTCTTTCTTCCTCACTTTCATCGAATAAATAAAACAATAAAGCACGTCATTCAGTTCGATTCATTACCTTCAGTTTTGTTGTGCGTACACATACACGAAGCTTATTCAACTTTTTTTACTTTACGCTATGGTACTCAAAGGAAATGTGTACTTGTAATTGGAGGAACAGAAAAGTGAACGAGTACTGAAACGACTAAATTTTTGGTATCCGTGCAGACCTCTATTATCTAATAAGTTAGTTTGACCTTTGCCAGCATACAAATTTTTGGTTTGGCGTGTTTCGTTTTTTTAACTGTTACTGTTTAACTGTTTTTATCGCGCCTTGGAAACGGAAGCATTTTCGGGTTTTTTTTTTGGAAAATTCGGTAAAAATTTTTGCAATCGGGTAAAAATTGTTTTTCTCAATTTCAACTTCTATTCAGGGTATATTTTATGCTAAAAATACTACGGGCACAATACTACATTATGCCCGCGAGTGCGCGCAAAGTGAGTGGTCGGCCCTGACTTCAGCATGACTTGTTCACGTGGAAGTTTTGTTTCGCTTTGGCCATATTCGTTCGTGCGTCGTGAACCAGCTTGACTGATCAAGAGAATATTCAAACCATGTCGTCAAAGCACCTGATTTGACCAAAACCATCGCCCTAAATGACATATGTACGTACTAGAGGTCTGCGTAAGCGCATTTAAATTGGCCTTTGAGTCATATGTCAAATTTCAACTCTACCTAAGTTTTTATGATTTAAAATCATAACTCTTATCAAAAGAAAAACAGCAAGAGAGATGATCGTTGCAACCGCAAATAAAATGTTCATCACAGTGCAAGCGCACGTGTGAGGGCAAATCGTACGTTTTCATACTTACTTTCTTTTACTCTTAATTAGCATTTTTTCAAACACACTGTGTACTGTGGAAATGGCTAAATTTACTACAGCTCCAAACTTTTATGAAACCCAATTTTTCTTATTTGATTTTAAATATTTTGGAGATAGAAGTTTCGGAGATAGAACTGCAGAAAGTTGCGTATATAACTTTTGTATACAATATAAATTAGATACCCCTACACTTATGTATATCCAAATTATGGGTGTCGTATGAAAAATAGTTCAATGAGCTACAATTTTGCTTAAAAAATCTTTCAAATTTGACCTACAGTTTTGGAGATGTGATGATTTTTCTGAAATATTTAAAAATATTTTTTTAAGCAACTGTTATTTTTTCAATAAATGTGTTAGTAACCTACACTTTAGCTTTTAAATGATGTATCGTTTCTTTTAAATTATTGCGTACTTTAATTTTTTTTTTAACAAAAAAAAAAAAAAAAAAATAATCAATATTGTTACGAAATTTCTGTCCCTTTGACGATAATTTCGATCTCTCACACTTTTCTGAGTTCGATCACTGGATTGTGTAACAATTAAAAACACAAACTTATTTAGTTATAAAATGGTTTATTTTATTAACGTTCGAATTCTAATATTAATTTAACACTGTATAGAAAACTGTTTTACTTTACTACGGATCACACTGTATTCACTTTATTGCTTCAATTCAAGTGTTCCACTTCGCTGTTTTAATTCTACTGTGTCCGAAAACTCAAATGGCACCCTTTTATACTACAGGCATCACTTTCTCGAATAATCTACTAGCTGCCAGATGGCGTATATTCTACCATTATCTACAACCTACCAGTGCTACTTTGTAGCGTGCATTCTACCACTATCCACAATTCACCACAATTCACCAGCATGGCGCACTGACGTTGAGCTCACAATTATCCAGAATGTTAGATGCTAGATGGCGTTGTACGTTGTACGACGGCGATAATTTCTCTCGGTTATCGATTTTTATAGTGTACTGCAGCGTTTGTTCGGTTTATTATTTTTAGTACAAAAACTGCACTTTGCGCTAGATGGTTCTAATATCGTTTAGTTTCTTTTGTTGGTATTTATTTCAAGAGTTTTCTAGCATAAGCCAAATTTCGCTACACTGCCCTCCGCTTAAACTTGTTCGTCCCGAACAAGAGTCTCTCCGTCCCTAGTATAAGGTGCCAGCCTTTCGATGTGGACTACCTTTAATTTACTTTTGTTCCCGGGGTATTTTTGGATTCGATACACAACATCATTAATCCTTGTGACGATCCGGTAAGGTCCCTCCCAATGAGTCTGTAATTTAGGAGACAAGCCTCGTTTCGTTGTGGGTTATGTAGCAGCACTAGTTGACCTTCTTTGAACCCTTCAGTATTTGCTCGCAGGTCATACCGAGCTTTCATTTTGTCGCTAGCCAATTGAGTACGTCTCCTGATAAGCTTGTGTATATCTGCTAATTCTTCTCTTTTCCGCGACATGTAATCGTCAGCATGGGTCGTTTCTGGGACAACGCTTACTCCGTACTTCAAATCTGCTGGAAGCCTTAAGTCCGTACCAAAAATGGCTTTTGCTGGCGTGACTGTAGTGGTATCGTGTATTGCCGACCGATAAGCCATCAGAAACATTGGTAGATGCTCATCCCAATCTTTTTGTCCTTTATCAACAACTTTTTTTAAATGCTCCTCTAGAGTACGGTTGAACCTTTCGACCATGCCATCGGACTGAGGATGCAAAGCTGTGGTGCGTGTCTTCTGTATTCCAAGCATGTCACAAACCTCCTTAAAAAGTGTCGACTCCAAATTTCGTCCTTGGTCGGAATGCAACTCAAGTAGAGCTCCATATCGGCAAATCCAATTTTTGATGAAAATGTCTGCCACTGTTTATGCTTCTTGATTGGGAATGGGATATACTTCTGGCCACTTACTGAAATAATCAATTACCACAAGGATGTATTTATTTCCTGCATTGCTGATTGGAAAAGGTCCCGCTATATCCATGGCTATCCTCTCAAAGGTAGCTCCAACGTTATACTGATGCATTTTTCCACGAGTGCGTTGCCTTGGTCCTTTAGCAATTGCACATTGGTCACAACGGCGGATCCAGTCAGCAACTGATTCTTGGCATCCTACCCAATAAAACCGTTCTTTATTTTCTCTGTGGTTTTCGTTATGCCATGATGTCCACCACTCATTTTTTACCATCCTCGCTTTCCCAGATTCGGTAGAGACAACCATCGTGCAACTCCAAACTTTGCCATTGCGCCCAGTATGCTTTACAGATTTGGCTTTCATTTGAAATTTCTTGCCACGCCGGTTTCCTACCCAGCTCCTTATACTTAATTATAGTTGCCAAATCTGTATCATTGCGCTGGTCCCGTTTTACCTCCTCTTTTGTCCACTTTTCTTCAGGCAAAACGTTCAAAAGGCGCACATCAATTCTTCCAGCTTTATTTTCTGTTCGCGAAAAATGACCGCATTCAATTTTACATGGACGACGGAAAAGTGCATCCGCATTTCCATGCTGGCTTCCTTTGCGATGCTCTATGGTGAAATCATAGCTCTGCAAGCGTTCTATCCACCGTGCGATTTGACCTTCAGGATCCTTGAATTGAAGTAGCCACCTTAATTCCGCATGGTCTGTCCTCAGGAGAAAGTGCTGTCCATATAAGTACTTATGGAAGTGTTTCACGCATTCCATTACTGCCAGTAACTCTCTCCGAGTTACGCAATAATTCCTCTCAGGTTTCGACAGAATTTTGCTGAAATATGCGACGACTTTTTCTTGTCCATTGATAATTTGGGACAAAACTCCTCCAATACCATGGCCACTCGCATCGGTGTCCCGTACAAATTCTTTGCCGGGTATTGGGTACGCGAGTATTGGCGCTGTAGACAGTAATTCTTTCAGCTTTTGGAATGCAGTTTCCTGTGCCCCACTCCATTCGAATTTTCGATTTTCGTGTGTCAGCTCATGTAGACTGCCTGCAATATTTGCGAAACCAGGAACAAAGCGTCTGTAATAAGTGCATAGACCCAGAAAACTTCGCAACTCATGAAGATTAGATGGTCGTGGCCAATTTTTCACAGCTTTTATTTTATCTTCATCTGTGTGTATTCCTTGTGCCCCAGATATTTGACTTCACGCTGGAAAACTGAGCACTTTTTCTCCTTGTCTTTTTCATCTATTTTCCACTTTGTAAGTCCAGGGTGGAAAACGATGTTGCTCCAGATAACGTATCCAGTGTATCATCGATTCTAGGTAACGGGTAGCTGTCTTTTTTGGTGACGTCATTCAATTTTCTGTAATCCACACAGAATCGCATACTTCCATCCTTTTTCTTGACAAGTACGACCGGTGAACTCCATGGGCTTTCTGATGGTGCAATGACATTTTCTCGCGCCATATCCTCTATAAGGCCCGTCACTTCTTCTCTCTTAGCGAGTGCTAGCCTCCTTGGAGGTTGACGAATTGGCTGAAAATCACCTGTATCAATGCGATGTTTGACAACTGATGTTCGGCCATTATTTTCTCCTTTGGACGCAAATATCCGCCAATGTTTTTGCAGAAACCTTTTTGCTTTATTTTTGTTCTGGGCAGACAACTCCTTCGTCCATTCTTTCGTCAATACTTCCAAGGCCGACGATTTCGTTTAACTTGGGCCTTGTGTGTTATGCTGGTTATTTTCACAATTTATCACAGCCGTAACTTTCTCACATTGCGCTATAAGTTCACCTTTTTGCATCCATTTTGGCTTATTTGTTGGATTCAAAATTCGCACCGGTATTTTTCTGTCTGTTCTTGTGTTTACTAGGGTCTTTCCAATAATCAAGTCTTTCTCTAAATTTTTCTTATCTGCTTCCACTACCCACAGATGGCTTGTCCCACAGTCTTCATTTGTTGTGGCCCAAATAATTTCTTCGGTGTTGGGTTCAATTCGACAGCGCTCACTTATGTAGACTCTTGCAATTGTTAATTTTTGTCCACAGACAATGTCTAAAGGCAACTCTACATTGGCATACCTTAACGTTTTTTTCTTAAGATCCAAAGTGAACCCGTGTCGAATCATGAAGTCCACGCCAATGATAACCTCATCGGTGATGTTTGCAACAATAAAATCATGTTCCACAGTTTTGTTGCCGGTAAGAATACTCGCTGTAACTTTTCCTACTATTTGCGCAATTTCTCCCGTCGCTGTTCTCAATTGGATCCCATTTAACGGCGTTACTCGTCGTCTATCAAATAAGTCTCTCCTCTCAATTGAATGCGATGCGCCTGTATCCAAAGTAAGCTCACATGGTCTTTCGTTGATTTTTCCACCGATGGTAAGGCTGTTGGAATTTCGGCAGAGCTTCGAAACCAAGACTATGGGGCAAACATCTGTTAGAGACAGTTCACGCCCCGCTGTTCTGACTCTCTTTAGTTTAACGACTGCTGCTCGCTACCATTTTCGTCATCGTCCACCCTATTTCCAATTCTTCTTCTTGGTGAATGTGATGCAGATCGTTTACGACGTGATTTGCAGTCACGTGCCATGTGTCCCTGCTTACCACTTACTTACTTACTTAGATGGCCATAACAACCCGTTGTCAGGTTACGGCCGACCTCATTAGCTCTCGCCAGGCGCCTCTGTTTTGCGCGCGCCTTCTCCAATCGTTAATGCCAAGCGCGGTTAGGGCTTCCTCAGCTTGGTCTATCCACCGGAGGCATGGTCTCCCTCTTCGTCGTTGACCGGGGACCTTCCCTTCGAATACCTTTTTCGCTGGAGCTTCTTTATCCATACGATGGACATGACCCAGCCAGCGTAGTCGCTGTATTGTTATACGCTTAACTATGTCAATGTCGGCGTAGAGCTCATACAGCTCGTGGTTCATTCGAATGCGATAGTCGTCGCCAACTCGAACAGGACCAAAGATTTTGCGGAGAACTTTTCTCTCGAACACCCCAAGAGCGGCTGCGTCTGTTGTCGAAACCACCCATGCCTCAGCGCCATAAAGAAGCACAGGTAGAATGAGCGTCTTGTAGAGTGTTAGCTTTGTCGATCGAGAGAGAGCTCTGCAACGTAATTGCTTACTGAGACCGTAGTAGCACCTATTAGCAATTGTTATTCTCCGCTTAATCTCCAGACTGACATCATTGTTGCTGGTTACGGCAGTGCCAAGGTAGATGAATTCCTTGACAACTTCTAATTTACAGTTGCCCGCTGTAACATGAGAGTCTAGATCCCGTGCTCTCTTGTTGTTGTTAGTAGACATCATGTATTTCGTCTTGCCCTCGTTTACCGTCAAACCCACTTTGGCTGATTCCTTTTCAATAGCAGTGAAAGCAGCAGTAACATCTCTCTTACTCCGACCGATAATATCAATATCATCAGCGTACGCAAGGAGCTGAACACCTTTGAAGAAAATGGTGCCATTATGATGCACACCGGCTTTTCGTACGATCCCCTCCATAATGAAATTGAAGAGATCGCACGAGAGCGGGTCGCCTTGTCTGAAACCTCGCTCGGTATTAAAAGTTCCGGAGAGGTCATTCCCTACCTTGACGGAGCTAAACGTATTGCTCAACGTCATCCTGCAGAGCCTTATCAACTTTGCAGGTATACCGAACTCAGACATTGTTGCGTATGGGCAATCCCGCACTGGGCTATCGAACGCAGCTTTATAATCGACGAAGAGATGGTGAGTGTCGATTTGATATTCATGGGTTTTCTCCAGGATTTGGCGTAGTGTAAAAATCTGGTCTATGGTGGACTTACCAGGTCTAAAGCCACACTGATAGGATCCGATCAGCGTTTCTGTATACGGCTTCAATCTTTCACACAATACGCTCGAGAGGATCTTATATGCGATGGAAATAAGACTGATACCTCTGTAGTTGGCGCAGATTGTCGGGTCTCCTTTCTTTATTACAGGACGAAGCACGCTACTGAAGCTACCGCTGGCGAACGATGAATTTATCTTTTCAGCCTCCACCTCCATCCGACGAGTTTTCAGTGATGGGCGGCATGTCAACGCAATCGTTTCCTGCGTGAGGGCAACCGTTACTGTTTCGTTAAATGTCGTTTTCGGGTTCCTCATTGTCTCGCGTTTTGTATCTGAGTCACGTATGCCGTCAATAAACGCCTCTATTTTGAATTTTTCATCTACGACACTTAACTCGTCAGGATAGGAAAGGTGTGCCAATCGCTCATTTTCCAAAGCATATTAATGCAAGGACTCACCAGATTTATGGATACGACTTTTTAACTCCAATCTGTGAATCTGCTTCATGTGGTCACTGCCATATTTTCGTTGTAAGGCATCCATCACCGCCTTGTAGTTTTTCTGCTCCGCTACTGGAACCGTTTGCAATACTTCTGGAGCTGCGCCTTTTAATGCCACAATTAGCGCTGCAGCTGCGCTTTCGTTATCCCAACGATTGTGACCAGATGTTGTTTCGAACTGGAGCTTGAAAACACTAAATGGCGTTGTTCCATCGTACGAGGGTGCCTTAAGCCTCTCTGCGCTAATTTCTCTTATCACTTGAGTGGTTGGTTCAATTATTTCTAACTGCTGAATTCTTTTAGTAACGTCCTCAAAATTATTTTGAACTTTTTCAAGATTGTTTTGAACTTTTTAATTGAATGATTCAACGTCATCTCGTAATTCAGTCATTTTTGCATCGAGGCCATTTACCATTTTGGCAACCTCCGTTCGAACAGCCTCAATGTTTTGATTCATTGCGTGGATCTGCGTCGCGTTCTGACTTAAGCTCTGTTCAATTTTTTCCCGAACCGCCTGGATCTGCAGTGCATTTTGACTTAAGCTCTGATCAATTTCTTCCCGAACGGCCTGGATATTGTTATTCATTTGTAGTGCATTTTGACTTAACTTCTGGTCTATTTTTTCCTGAACGACCTGGATATTGCTATTCATCTGTAGATTTATTGTCTGCGTCATCACCGTTAACATTTTCTCGAACTTTGACATATCTACAACTTCACCACTTGCCGCCGGACCAGAAGCTTCTTCCACTTTCGCTGCTGATTCTGATACATAAAATTCATGCTCTTCCAGGTTTACACCTTGAGCCTCAAGAGCCTGCCGTAAGCGTTTCTATAACTCCACCTTTCCGTCAGTTGATTGCAGATTCAGCTGCTGCAACTCCTTCTTCAGTTGATCCACTTTCAGTTCGTCAAACTTAACCATTTTTATTTTTTTTTTTAATTGATTGTTAATTCTTTTTACACAATCACACTTCTGACACCAATTGTTATGAAATTCCTGTCTCTTTGACGATAATTTCGATCTCTTACACTTTTCTGAGTTCGATCACTGGATTGTGTAACAATTAAAAACACACCAACTTATTTAGTTATAAAATGGTTTATTTAAATCACAATAGTTAGTTTTTACAAGGTATAATGGTTTATTTTATTAACGTTCAAATTCTAATATTAATCTGACACTGCATACACAACTGTTTTACTTTACTACTTAAAGTCACTTTATTACGGAACACACTGCTCTGCTTCACTGTTTTAATTCAACTGTGTTCGAAAACTCAGATAACAGCCTTTTATACTACAGGCATCATTTTCTCGAATAATCTACTACCTCCTAGATGGCGTATATTCTACCATTATCCATAATTTACCAGTGCTTCTAAGTGGCGTGTATTCTACCATTATCCATAATTTACCAGTATGGCGTATCGACGTTGAGTTCACAATTATCCAGAATGTTGCTATTATGCTGTAGATGGCGTTGTACGACGGCGATAATTTCTCTCGGCTATCAACTTTTATAGTGTACTGCATCGTCTGTTCGGTTTATTATTTGCCGCTAGATGGTGTAAGAGCCAGTGATGCTAGCTACAGTATATATGGGACGTTCCATGTCAACCGGGACAGTGGTCTGCCCAAAATTGAGCGCAGCGGAAAAATGTTTTTTAGGTGTCAAAATGTTCGTATGCTCAAGAGCTTTCATATGAGGATGGGTGTTTTCGAATTTTTTTTTAAGGAAATGGCGACCATAAAACTGCGCCTACATATCGATATCTATGTGTAAAAATTGAATTGGTTAACCGCCATAATCACAATCGCTTATTTTTTTTTATTTTTTAGGAAGGCTGTAAAAAGAGGGAGTGCAGTGTATACTTTTTTTTTTCAATAGTAGGTGGTGCCACGCCCCTAACGGAAAATGCGTTGCCACGGCTAAACTAATGAACCGATTTTAATAAAATATGGTTTGGAGATAGACTGACCCATAAGAAAAGTAATTAAGAGCTCAGAGTTCTTAAATGGGGCGTGGCATCACCTTTAATATGAAAAAACGCTGTTTCGGCTGAACCGCGTCATCGATTTCGATAAAATTTGGTATGGTGCTAGATTGAGTCCCTAGTAAAGATATTTCTTTTGAGTGGGCGATGCCACGCCTCTAATAAGAAAAAAACGTTTTTACTGCTAGTTATTTGTTTTAAATAGGACGGTGACACGCCCATAATAGAAAAATATATTCACACAGCTAAATTAATGAACCAATTAGATCCTGACCAAATCTCATCAAAATCGGTCAATTAGTTAAGCAGTGAAAGCGTTTTTTCTTATTAGAGGCACCGCCCACTCAAAAGGAATATCTTTACTCAGGATTCAATTTAGCACCATGCCAAATTTTATCAATATCGATGACTCGGTTCAGCAGAAACAGCGTTTTTTCCTACTAAGGGTGATGCCACGCCCCATTTAAGAACTAAGAGCTTATTATTACGTTTCTTATGGTTCAGTCTATTTCCAAACCAAATTTTATTAAAATCGGTTCATTAGTTTAGCCGTGGCAATGTATTTTCCGTTAGGGGCGTGGCACCACGTACCATTGAAAAAAAAGTATACACTGCACTCCCTCTCTTCACAGCCTACCTAAAAAATAAAAAAAATAAGTGATTATGATTATGGCTCCTTACCAACTGCGAATTTATACATAGATATCTAAAGGTAGGCGCCGTTTTATGGTTGCCATTTTCTCAAAAAAAAAAAATTCGAAAACATCCGTTCTCATATGAAAGCTCTTGAGCATACGAACATTTTGACACCTTAAAAACGTTTTTCGGCTGCGCTCAATTTTGGGCAGACCGCTGTCCCGGTTGACATGGAACGTCCCATATATTTTATATATATTCTACATATATTTTTTACACAGTGTCTTCGATTTGCAAAATAGTTCTCTAGTTCGTCAAAATGTTTTGGGTGGTGCTCTATCCCCTTCTTTCCACCCCTAGCTACAGCACTGGCAGCTCAGTTGTGTAAGATGAGCATTTGTGAACAGTGACATGGCGCAGAGCGACGATCGGTGACAGTTAAAAAAATTAAGTTCTCATTTGAGTCAGAGTCTGGTGGAACAGCTGACCATGAAATTGTCTAAAGTCAAAGCTGCCAAAATTGGTTTTGCTAATCACTTGTTAATATTGCACGCTGTATCTTGGGTTTAGCAACGAGCAATCATAGCGATTTTTAGATTTTGCAGAAAGTGCAAGAAAGACCATGACTCAGGCCCGTGCGCAGGAATCATCCATGGGGGAGGGTTTTAACTCGAACATTTCTTATTAGATTATTTTCATAAACGGTTTACGGTTTACTTTTAATATAGACATTTAATTATAATTAAATACATAAATACAGGTGTTTATTATCTTTTCGGAAATTGGCCAAAAAAATTAAGAAAATTTGATTTGTTTTCTTATTTTCAATATTTTTTTTTTAAATTTTTTTTTCGATTTTCCTTATTTCCATTAAAAAAATAAAAGAGAAAAAAAAAATAAAATTTGATTTTTGGTCCAAAAATTTTCAAAGTATTTTATAAGCAAGTTATTACAATATTTTGCTTCAATAACTACATAAAATTCAATACTGCCTAGACATTAAAATTAATTTTTAATACTAATTTGAATTTAAATTTAATACTCGTTTTCATTAAGATTTAAAAAAAAATTTTACGATACGCTGCTTTTGTATTAATTGGTAAATAATGTATTTGTGCTGCGTTCTTAAAACTTCATATGAGAACTTAAGTTTTTTACCTGTCACCGATCAGATTTGAACCTAAGTCGTCGTCATACGCTCATCTTTACCAACTGAGCTACTGTCATTTCCATGAACGACTAAATCTCAATTACTGACTTTTCCGTCAAAACTAAATATTGAACTTTCATTTTATGTTGCTGTCAATTGATAATTTAAATATACTCTTAACCAAACGAAATATGATACTACGTTGGCTGATGACGTTAAACTGCTCATGCAACCATTGTACTGAAAGGGAACCAGGTTCGAATCTCAGTGCATACGACATATTTTTTTTTAATTTAATAAAGAAAGTATTAAAATATAATACAGTATGGTTTAAAAATCAAATGTAATACTTGCGATATTAAAATTTAATACAAACTGTCTTACAAAATTTTGTAATATATTCAAAAGTATTAATTGTAATCAAAATTGTATTAAAAATCTTTGTAATACTTCGCTTGTATTAAAATATATTCCAAGATTTCTAACCGTGTAGTCAGTGCATGATTAGCTTAAAAAAAGTAAAAAAAAAAATTTAATTTTGATAACTTTTTGGCCAAACATACAAACATTTTTTTTTCTCATTTATTTTTTTAATGGAAATTCATGTAGTGGCATTGACAATTTCAGATTTCAAAACAACAAAGGACTTGAGCTGTTACACAAGAAACACCAAAGCTCTACTCGCGGAGAGGCCACAGTTTTTCTCCTTATGTATAGGCTTAAAAAATAGCGGTCAATTCTTTTCGACACTTCCTTTTGTGAACATAACGAAAATAAGGAAAAAATTAAATTTTCTTAATTTTTTTGGCCAAATTCCGAAAAATGAAAATTTTGCAGCTCTGGTAGTAACCCTAAGACTATACTCGAATGTGAACGAATTTTCGAAAATCGAGTGTTTTGCCATTTGTCTAGTGTTAATGATATGATTCGATATTCAGTTATCATTACATAAGTAGCTAATTCCGCGAGGTACTTGAAAAAACTCGTCCAAAACTCTTTCCACTTTGATTTCGATATCGTGATGTATATTAAGCGTTCAGCCGATCTTTGGATATAGTTGATCAGAGGTATGTCTTTAGACGACGTAGCACTGAAAAGGAGCGTTAATTTGTTGCTGTTGTCACAGGCAAAGCTATCAAAACACGAAGCATTTTTGATGTCTTGCAAAGCGTTGACGCCAAAGTTTAACTTCATTTATGTCATGTGAACTATCATGCAAAATTGAATGATATGGTGCAAATAGATTTGTGCATGAATTTTAATTGAAGCTGATTTTATTGATGCTGGAGCTATGCTTAACCCTAACCCTCCTGACACGGGTACCTGGGTACCCGAACGGACTTAGAAGTTAAATATTTTTCAAACCAAAAAAGTTGCAACTTTGAGGTTCCATGACATCTTAAAAATAGTCGTTTTCTATCGTTTTTCCCATATTTTAGCTTTCTAGAATCTTTATGTTGGTTGTGGAGCCGATGCAAAGTCGAATACTCCTTACCCTCCTGATAAGTGTACCCGGGTACCCGTAAGTCTTTTCATACATTTTGTATGAGGAATGTGAGATAATAAACAATTTTTGGCTTGCTTTTGGTTTGTTATGTTTTATCGAGTGCTTTACAACACACCTCGTGTTACTAGAAATAATGTTTAAAAAAAATTGACAATTCAGCAGCTAATGCAGCTTGGTGATAGGATTTTGTTGTGATTGTTGCACATTGACTGCCATCGCATTTCTTTCGTGTCTTTTGGTTGAACATAAGAATACGCAAAGATAGCAACGACCGTTCGATTTCAACTGACCTGTTTTATTTTGCTCAGATGTTCCCGATGGGCTTGCAGAGTTCGAGCCAACTGGCTCAGAGAAGTTTCTGTTAAGCATAAGATCAAGAGCAGCTCAAAATTTAGTGTTTCGTGTTATTCGCTTTTGAGTAGCAATTTCATTCATGATTTATGTCGCCAACTACAAGCCAAGTGATGTCAATAAGCCCCGTCGAGAGCTTCGTCTATTTTAGTGCTTGCATGGAGGCTGGAATGGATACAAAACCCACCCAACGTACCCACGTCGATCATGTTGAAAAAAATGGTTGATGGCCGTCTATTTCTTTTGCATTTGGTGCTATGTTTAGACATAATCTGGTACATTACATCTACTCTACCTGTGATTTTGTTGTAAAATCATATATGTATCTCCCCTTTTCCATTTGCTGCTAGCTTACATCGTGAATAATGCATATTTGACAGGGAGAATCTGCTTTTTTTCTTGTTTAGCACGGCAGATAAAAGAATTCCATTTTTGTTGAATGCATATCAGAGTAGACATATATTTTCTGTTGAACTTGGCCGTCGCTCCCTTAGAATATAAGCTTTATTTCGTCGAAGGGTATCAACGAGACTCATTGATCTACCTCGTAGCTGACGGAATGGAAGTAAAAAATTGACTGTTGCCGCATTCAGACCAGATTGTTTCTAAAAATCAACCAGAACCAAAAAAATGATTTTTTCCAACGATAACTTGTCGCTTACCATCAGGTGGTTTCCTTGTGTAAATTATTCCGGACAGAAGATAGCTATCGGCTTTGTTTCACAACCATAATTTGCTGGTTTCGTCAAAATGTATTGGGTAAAACTGGTTCGTCAAATATATGGGAATAAATGCTCATTCACTGCAACGTTTTGATCCGAATAAAAATTGGTTTGTAGATTCTTCATCGGCATACTAAATATCGGAGATGGAAGTGGCTTTTCTGTTTATTTACTTTAAGTATTTATTGAAATCTATCGCGACTCAACGATGCATTGTGAAATAGAATGAATGCGATTGCACCACAGAGTTGAAGGAGGATTATCGCCAACACCATTTAAACTTATAACCAGCAAAATTTCAATGAAAGCATTAAACTCACCGCCGTTCATTACCTATTTATCACGCTAGGCCCAAACAGAAGCAAACACTTGCTTGTCTAACATATGACTCTCTATGTTATTATATAAAATACTCACGGGTACCCGGGTACCCTTATCAGGAGTCTACGTATATAAATGTTGTCAGGACGGTAAGGGTTAAGCGCGCATTGAAAAAAAGGTCGTGTTACTTAGCGACGCGCAGTGGTCCCAAATCGTGTTTTTTGGTTCAAAAATTGCTAGAGTGCGCAAATCTTGAGAAAATAAAAAACTCGTCCTCTGATGATTTATTGGCATTTCAGTTCTTTTATTTAAAAAAAAAAAAAAGATTGTTGTGTCTTTTTGATTTTTGATTCGAATATCAATAAAAATCTTTGTGCGAAAATTCCCAATGGGGGGGGTTTGAACCCCCAAAACTCTCCCCCCCCTTGCGCACGGGCCTGCCAAGACTGATATTTACCATCAACAGTTGGAAATACAATTGGTGTTGCAGATGGCTTATTCGCACATATGTCCGATGAGAAGTTGATACGACGGTAAAAGCTTTACGGAAACGTACGCGGACAGCGCGATGCGGTTTTATCTTAACTTTCGAGAACGAGATTACATCGAAAACTTAAATATTTTCAATTTAATGTCACGCAGCTGTATCTTTTCGTGCATTTCTCATTTTTCAACTCATAATTTCAAAATTACGTATAAAATTATGTACTTCAATAGATGATTTGGTCATCATCAATAACTCTGAAATTAGTAATTAAAAAAATAACTTTGCGATTATGGCACTATAATCTCTAACAGGCATCCATAACCTAGTGGCGATAAGAATTATATTTTAAAAACTAAATGCTAATTAGCATCTAATCAAGAATCAAATGCAATCCATACGAATTAGTTAATCGATAGACACAATAAGAGGTGAACGTCTCAAGAGTATAATTAAAATGCGGCGCTTTCAACATAAGCTACTGCAACTAGTGGCTGTGATTCTCATAAATCTTAGCATTAGCTTAGCGGGCCTTACAAATCTGCTCACTGAATTGGGAAAGCATATGGATGTATCATGTTCTGACCAAAAATGTGATCGAAGTGTTAATGAACGTTTGGTGCAAATCATTAAAAGTTCGATGAATTTGAATGCTGATCCTTGTGAGGATTTCTACAGCTACGCTTGCGGAAATTGGTCAAAAACTTCAAAATATTCATCATCATTTCAAGATCGAGAGGAAAGTTTCACTAAAATTTACATAGATATTTTTGAAAAATGGCGCGACCAAGTCAAAGAAGGAAAAGGCAAAGAACTGAAATTAAACGCAGCTTATGAAAAAGCGCTAAATTACTACAGCAGCTGTAGGGGGGAAAGGTTGTTCAAATTAAATAAGGTTGCAATCAATTTTGAACCAGCACCAAGACAAAAATGGCCAATCTTTGAAAATCGTACTTCGTTACCATGGAATTTTGAAAACTTTGTTTGGTGGAAGGTTTTGGCCAAATTACAAAGTTATGATCTGACAAATGTGCTGTTAACGGTTAAAATTGACAATGATTTGCAAAGACGCTTAAAATACGCTGTAGTCATTGGTAATCCCACTCCAGATAAGACAATTGAAGAAATAAGCGACAGAATATACTATGCCATGGGGAGATTATCGGACGTGCAACATAGACTTTTAAGATGGAAATTATTGGCTTTCGAAAAGCAGCTCAACAAGGTGATCGAAGGAGAGGAGACAGAAGCAGAAAATAACAAGTCTCACGAAGATGAGAATGCTGATAGCAGCAAAGGCTCAAGCGATAGTAATGAAGAGAATAAAAAAGAAGCAAAAAAAGATTCAAGCGAAATTTCGAGTAGTGAAAATAAGAAAGAAAGCTCTGAAGAAGAAGAGCCAACAATATTTCTAACACTGAGCGAATTGCAATCAGAACTTCCAGGCATTGATTGGCAAGAATATTTCAGCATACTGCTACAAGGTGATACCATTACCTTACCGGATGATAAGATTTTCACAATAACCGATGATAATAAGGCGAGCATACTGCGAATTATTAAATTTTTGAACGAAAGCTCCAAAGAAACTATAGCTCTCTATTTGCTTGCTTACTTCATTGAGCATGTGGAACGACCTTTGCCTTTGTTAGCTTCAAAGAACTATTGTGCAAGTTTGCTACGCAGCCTAATGCCTCTCGCGGTAGATCACATCTATGAAGATAATTACTATGGTGCAATACGCGAGGAAAGTGATGCAGTTATACGTAGCGTATTTCATCGGCTTCAGTTAAAACTTTACGATTTAATCGAATCGAACACCATCGATTTAACGGAGACGGAAGTAGAATATCTACAGCACAAGATTAAAAAGATGGGTATGATCATTGGCAATTTACCAGACAATAAAACTATAGATTTTCTCGATGAATACTACAGCGGCGTGAATATTACCAATACAACGAATTTTTATCACAATCATCTAGAACTGTTGCATCACAAACAGTTGCTAACATATCGCATGCTAAATGCATATCATAAAAATACAAAAAATGTTTATGAATCCTTCGATCCTGTGATGGGTTTTGATTCCAGCGCTAGTCCCTACCATGCACCCACGAGAAACTTAATCGTTTTGCCTTTTGCTTATTTACAGATGCCACTATATCATCACAAATTGCATGATGTTTTCCAATATGCCGAGCTTGGTTTCACCACAGGTCATGAGATAATGCATGGTTTTGATGAGTCTGGTGTATGCTTTGATGCTGATGGGAACTTAAATAAAATTGGCATGGGTATTAGTAAGAAACCGGGATTTGAAAAGAAGTTGGAGTGTTTGAAAAAAGAACGTACGGCCAGCATAGATGAGCGCATCGCTGATGTTGCCGGCATACGTCTGGTGATGGAGGCGTTCTTCAATGATCGTACCAGTAAGGCGCGAAAGTTTCATACACATTCGACGACGCTGACGAATCGTCAATTGTTCTTTGTAAAACTTTCGCAATATTTTTGCCAAGAAGTGGATGAAGATGAAGCCGAGCCGGATTTAAGTGAATTATCACATGATGTGGCGAATGTAAGAGTAGTTTATACGATGTCAAATACTCGTGAGTTTGCACATGAATTTAAATGTGATTTAAATACGTCACTTAAGTTGGATGAGGTTTGCCAATTGTGGTAATTTTTAACAAATTTTGTGTATAACGCAATGCGAAATAAATTGTTTTAGTTTATTTGAATTATTCTTTCTTTTAAATTTTATTGTTTTTTTTTTTTTATTCGAAATTTCCTCTGTTAACTTCGCTATTGTCATCAAATATAAGAAACAAATAAATGTATTTTTCAGAAAGATAGCTTGCTGTTCTAGGATAAACTGATTGCATGATGGTTATATGATGGTTAAATATGGGGTATTTCTCTGAACATCTCAAAAATCAATTGAGGTAAAATTTCCCTAAAATGTCATCATTAATGTCACTCTAAAAACCAAAAACCATATAATTTCGTTAATTAATTTTAGAGATACAGAGCCTTAAGAAATTTCCAAAAATACAATATTTCAAATCATGATCACGGTTGTGAGTCAAATATTAGGATTTATGTACTTTTAAAAAATAAAAAAACCTATGTTTTATCGACTTGGGTTTGAAATTGGGCATTCACTGATAACACAATAATTACATACGTAGTTTTTCGACATCAGCCAACTAATTGTTTTTTTTTTGGCTGGCTAAGAGCATATAATATGATTTATGAATTGGCTACTATATAAAATGAAAATTAAATTTTTCATTTTGACAGAAAAGTAACTAAGTTTTAATCTCTCGGAAAAATAATGAGAGTAGCTAAAAAGGCCGTATCCAGGATTTTATTTCGGGGGAGGGGTTGGAACTTAAGTTTTTTGAAAATATTAGCAATTTGTTTGATTTTTCACATCACTAACCATTTTTTTTAAGTCTTTTTAAATATAAATTTTTTAAGCACTTAACACGTTGAGTCCCACGTCGTACGTTTTTGTACGACACCTAACCCTTCCTGGGGTGCCACGTCGTACGAAAACGTACGACATGGGTTTTTTCACATATGACAGTGTTGTTAGTTTTTGATCGACTCTACAGGAATTGTGTTATGTTTTTAGAGTATATTATCACTTAGTGAAAGCTTTGGCCAATTTTCATGGCCCTGCGATGATTTTCTCTGGTTTTATAATAGAAACTATCTGAGGTTTATTTTATAGTTAATAATTTATTAAAATAAATATTTCTTTCCAATTATAATTCATTTTCTTATATCAATATAAAGTAGAAGTAAGAAAATAATCTTAAAATATATTTTGATCCAGCTTTAGTTCATTTTGATCCATTTTGCACATTCATACACGGTTAGTAATTTTGGAATAAATTTTAATACTTTTGGGCTTACATATATGACTACACCAGAATTGTATTGAAATTCAATACTGTCTAGATATTAAAATTCATTTTTAATACAAATTTGTATTAAAATTTAATACTCGTTTTTATTAAAATTTAAAAAAAAATATGTCGTATTCAATGGGATTCGAACCAGGATCCCTTTCAATACAAGGGTTGCATGAACATTTTAACGACATCAGCCAACGTAGTATCATATTTTCGTTGGCTAAATGTAATACTTGCGATAGCATCAAATGTTATAAAACATCGTTTTAATGTTTGAACTGCATTAGAGTTTAATACAAAGTGTATTACAAAATTTTGTAATATTGTATATTCAAAAGTATTAAATTTAATCAAAATTGTATTAAAAATCTCTGTAATACTTAGCTTGTATTAAAATTTATTCCAAGATTTCTAACCGTGTATATGCATATATCTACTATATGTATATATTATTGATTTTTTCGACAATCATATCAATGTTGTCTGCAAATAGCAAATATCCATCCAAACAGGAAATATCTGATGCAACATTTTCTTGAAGACCTGATTTCCCAGTGAATGTGAAGATCTTTTGACGTGATGAAAATTCAGTCCAACTGACACTCGTATTCAAAAATTCTCCCTCAGCTGATAGTTCGGCTATTTGACAGTCACCATCCATATCCAAAATGTCATTTATTTAACTATATATTATAATTAGCTGGTAACCCTTATATATGTATTATGTTAAGACGAGTTCTTATGATACAGAAAATAAATAACATAGTCAGTTATGTAATAACTGTGAACATAACCAGTGAGTTTTACTCTTGATACACAATAATTGGCGACGAGATAAAAAAAAATAAAAACAAGTTTCGTTAAAATACTGTATTACAGTATACAGACAGTGAATTATTTTAATTCCTAATTATGAAAGTATTGCTTTCTATATATGTATGTACAATAAATACTACTACCAACTACTTTGATCACCACTAGTGTTCCCGAATTTGCTCCAGATAGTGACTCTTGGTTTCTGTGGAAAGAAAAGTTGGAAATTCACTTCAGTGAAATAAAGTGCACAGATGACAGCATAAAAAAGGCAGTTCTTTTAAAATCAATCGGACCGGCACCATATAGTTTGTTGCATAATGTATGCAGTCCGGATTCCCCAATAACTAAAACGTATAAAGACCTTTGTGGTATATTAGAAATACATTATACACCTCCGACAATTGTATTTCGTGAAAGAAGAAATTTTTTTTCTTCACAAAGAAATGAAAATGAAAATGTGTCGGAATGGTATGCTAGGGTAAAAAAACTTGCTCTCAACTGTAAATTTGGCCCAATCTTAAATGAATTTATTTTTAATCAATTTATAATGGGGTTTTCTGGAAAATTATTCGAAAAGTTTTGTGAAGAAGAAGAGACATTAACCTTAGAAAGTGCACTAAAAAAGGCCTTAATCTGGCAAACCAAAGAATACTCATCATCAAACTATGCTGATTGTAGTGTCAACAGAATAAAACCGTTTAAGCCGATCGCAACCAAAAACAATCACGACAGCAGAAATTCATACGGTAATAAGGTGAAAGGAAGGTCACAAAGCAACAAAAATATCTGTTCACATTGTGGATGGAAGAATCATAAGTCAACAGATTGCAAGTTCAAGGAGAGTAAATGTCATTCATGTGGAAAAATTGGTCATTTGGCATCGGTTTGTTATCTTAAGAACAAAAAAGTTAATTTTTTATCAAAAACAAATAAAAATAATTCGAAGTCTAATGATGATGTATGTAGAAGCATAGATAATCTTAACCTTAATTATTCAATTTTTAGCATAAATGGTGAACATTCTCCTAAAATTTATTTTTTGCCGGTTGAAATAGATGGTGTGAAACTTGAAGCCTTATGTGACACTGGAGCTCCATGTACTTTGATCCCGATAAGCTTTATGAGGGATAAATTAATTAAAACTGTTTGAAGCCGTGTAAGATTCCATATGTAGATTATAGTGGCGAACATATAGAGATTTTGGGTGAGTACGATGCAGCCATTAAGTATAGAGGAATCACAAAAATGATAACAGTTGTAGTTTCTAAAACAAATAATCCACCATTGCTTGGTCGATCATTTTTAAGAGAATTTAAATTTGAACTTATACAAGTAAATTCCATAAGTAACGAAAGTACTAACGTTGCACTTGTTGAGCAAATAAAAGAAGAATTTGCTGAAATTTTTAATAAAACTTTAGGCAAGTATAAATTAGGTGAAGTTTCGTTAGCAATCGATGCAAATGCAAAGCCCTTATTTTTCAAACCGCGTCCGGTACCACTTGCGTGGAAAACAAAAATAGAAGATCAATTACGAAACTTAGTTGACGTGGACGTTTTAGAGTTAGTTGATCATTCGGATTGGGGTACTCCCTTAGTTCCAATTTTAAAGCCAAATGGTGACATTCGCATTTGTGCTGATTATAAGGTTACACTTAATAAATATATTGCTGATTTTAAATACCCGTTACCTAGAATAGACGAAATGTTTGCCGCATTACAGGGAGGTGAGCTTTACAGCAAGTTAGATATGTCATGCGCATACAACCAATTAGTATTGGACGAACAGTCTCAACGTCTTTGTACATGGAGCACACATATTGGAACATTTAAAATGAAGCGTCTTCCATTTAGAATCAAACCGGCAGCAGCCATATTTCAGAAAACCATAGAAGGTTTTCTACGTAATATACAACATGTTGTCGTATATCAAGATGACATTACAGTCACTGGTGCAAACATGCAAGAGCATATTAACAATCTCAAATCTGTGTTGAATAGGCTTAAATCAGCAGGCCTTAGACTGAACCTGGAAAAATGTTCCTTTTTCCAAAAAAAGATATCGTATTTAGGTTTCACCATCGATAGAAATGGACTCAGTAAGAATGATGAACGCATTAATAATGTATTAAAAGCACCTATTCCAAGTGACATTTCGGAACTAAGGGCATTCCTTGGAATGGCAAATTATTATTCCAAGTTTATAAAGGACTTTGCTGAAATTGTAAGTCCTTTGTACAAATTATTACAAAAAGATGTAAAATTTTATTGGTCTTTTAAATGTAGTGAAGCTTATGACTTAATAAAAAAGGAAATTAAATCTGATCAGGTGTTATCACATTTTAATCCTGACTTACCGATTATATTATGCACAGATGCAAGTAACAATGCAGTTGCGGGAGTTTTATCTCATAGATTTCCAGACGGTTTAATTAAACCAATTGCGTTTGTGTCACGAATATTATCAAAATCAGAAAAAAACTATAGTACTTTTGAGAAGGAAGCACTAGCAATAATTTTTAGTGTAGTGAAGCTTAAGCAGTACCTCATTGGAAATCATTTTTTATTAAAAACGGATCACAAGCCTTTAGTGACAATTTTTGGGGAGAACAAAGGCATACCTCTTATGGCAGCCGCACGTATTCAAAGGTGGGCTTTCATCCTATCTGGGTTTGATTACTCAATTCAATATGTAAAAGGTGTGCAAAATGAAGCGGATAATATTTCAAGAATGCCTCAACATTTGCAAAGCGAAGATATGGAAGAAAGTAATTTTATAAATTTTATAGAATCAGAAAATCATTTACACTTAGACTTCAAAGATATATTAAATAAAAAAGATAAATTTTTTGAGTGAAAATACACTTTAATGTCAAATATTTATTTTTTAAAAATTGATACAATTGTTTCGATGCAATAGCACCATCATCAGTCAATCGCTTAATTTCAACTAAAGAGACCAAACAAACAATCATGTTTCCGAAGTGTCAGTATTAAAAAAAACCAAAGATAAAAACCAACCAATAAACAATGTAAAATAAAATAAACAATAAACTTGTACTGAACAAAAGGAAATATGAATAAAACAATAACAGTAATCAATAGCTTCTAATTATGAATATGCAATTTATGTTTTTAAGAGTTTAAATAAACTAGAGAATAATGGCCCGTTGTCTCTATTTAAGCAATTGGATTTATTTAAAAAAATATGGATTGACTCCAATATATTTAACTTATAATAATGTTGCACGCTTTCAACTAATTTAAAATCTTCAAGTGAAACTGAATGTCCCTCGTTTATAGAATGTTCAGCAATTGCGCATCTATGTGGTTCGTTTTTAGATACACATTTAATATGTTCTTTAGCTCTTGAAAGAATTTCACGTCGAGTTTGACCAATATATACGCAATTGCATCCTTCTTTTTTGCATTTGAAAGAATAAATTCCTGGTCTTTCAAGTGGTGGAACAGCATCTTTTGTTGATTTTAATAAATTTGTTACTTTATATATTTTACTCGTCGGTACCAAAAGTATATTCGAGTTCTTGAAGAAGTGATTTATTTTTCCATACAGCTGTGCGTTATAAACCATTGAACATCGTTGATTTTTGAATTTTATACAAGAAAGCGTAGTAATATTTCTTAAATTTTTCTTTTTTAATTGTGACTTTATCAAATTGTCGATTAACTCTCTAGTATATCCGTTCTGTTCAGCAATATTATAAATGCGACGTTTTTCTATTTCAAATTTTTCTGTGGATAATGGGATGTTGCACATACGGAAAATCATTGAATTAAACGCAGAATTTTTATGCATTTGATGGTGATTAGATTCAACAGTAATGAAACGTTCAGTACTTGTTGGTTTTCTGTATATATCAAATACAATCTCGTTATGATCATTTCGTTCCAACAAAAGATCCAAAAATGGTAAAATACCATTTTCTTCCAATTCGACTGTGAACTTTATATTTGATGAAATTCCATTTATCAAAGATAAAATCTCGTTCAAATTTTCTTTTTTCACTACTGCAAAAATATCATCAACATATCGCAGCCATATTTTTGGAAATAGCTCACTTTTTTGTAGTTGTTCTTCAAGTGAATTAATGAATAAATTGCAAATGAAAGGGGAAAGTCTATTTCCCATCGCCATACCATCGATTTGATGATAGTAATTTTCTCGGAATTGGAAATAGTTCATTGTAATGCAAGCCTTAGTTAAATCGAATAGTGCATCAGCCTCTAATTGGTTTAATTTTTGCTTGTCAAGCCAAATCCTCAAGCAATTTATTGCTTTAGAAACAGGGACACTCGTGAAATACGAAGAGATATCAAAGGATACCATGATCTCATCATTATGAATTTTTGTATCTTTTAATCTCTCAACTAATTGTAATGAATTTTTTATTGAGAATTGATCGAAGCTTTTCAATAATGAAAATCGCTGACAAAGCCATTTTGATAATTTATAACCAGGCGCATCAATGTTACTAACAATTGGACGGAATTTTTCACCAGTTTTATGGATTTTCGGCAAACCATAAATTCTTGAAAATTTTATCTTCCTTCAAAGATATAGCTAGGGAAACTAGAAGGGATAAAATTCTTTCCAGAGTTAGTACAGCAATTCAAAATGGTACGCTTGCTAACTTAACAGAAACTATATTTGATACTTTTCGAAATAAAAACTTAGAGCTCACAGTAGAGTATGACTGTATCCTATGGGGATATAGAATTGTTGTTCCAGAAAAACTTCGTATTCAATTACTTCATGAATTGCATAGATCACATCTTGGAATAGTTAAAACAAAAGGGTTGGCTCGATCATTTTTATGGGGGCCAAAAATTGATAATGATATTGAAAACTTTATAAAAAATTGTGTTTCATGCCAAGAAATTCAAGCTAGTCCTGAAAAGAGTAGTCTTATTCCTTGGACACCTACAAATTCAATTTGGAGTCGTATACATATAGACTTTGCAGGACCTATAAATGAACAATAAAGTAAGCTAAAAGAGTTATTTTGTCGATTTGACTTGTAGACACCCTTGTTAGTGACAACGGTCGTCAATTTACCTCAAATGATTTTAAGTATTTTATGAAAATGAATAATATTAACCATGTTTTAACTGCGCCTGGACATCCGGCGACTAATGGACAAGCCGAAAACTTTGTCAAAACTATAAAAAAATCAATTCTTGCCAGTTTAAAGACTAAAGACCATGCCAATTTGGACACTATAATAAGCAATTTTCTGATTGATTACCGTAACTCCAAACACTGTACCACTGGTGAATCACCAGCAAAGCTATTCCTTGGTCGTTCCTTAAAAACTAGGTTCAGCTTTCTTAGACCTTTTTCACCTAAAGACAAAATTATCCAAAGTCAAATCAAAAGTTCTCTCAATTATAAGGGCAAAAGAAGTACACAATTCTCTGAAGGTCAGCAGGTTTTTATCCGTGATTACACTGATCCCAATAAGCCTTGCTGGTTGCCAGCTAGAATTAAAAAGCAATTTGGATCTCGAACGTATGGCTGTGTTTACACACACAACAATAGGGAGATAAAAAGGCATTTGGATCAGATAAGGAACGCAGATGGCTTTAAAATTGATGAAATGGTGAAACAAAAAGACCAGAATAATGAGATTAAGGCTTCAGGTGGCACTTTGTCTCTTTCAGACCTGGGGGATGATGAATTGGGTCAATGTTCACCAGATTGCGTTGAAGAAAATGTAGAATTAGAAAGAAGGCAATTAAGACCACGCCAAGGTGGCAAAGTTGTTAAATAATAAAAAATATATGTATACAATACTAAACATGTACATATTTATATGTAATGTATGTAATGTATATTATTACTTCCTGAATTAAAGTAAAGTTATTTTGAAATACAATTTTTTGTAATATTTGCACTTAAATTTAAGTCCATGATTTTAAAATTACTGCTGCTTATCTTTATAATATTGAACTCTGAATTTATAATAGTAAACTTGAATTTTATTTGAAATTGAATTTATATAAAATACATGTGTACCTACCTATGTATATCAATTCATTCTTGTAATATTAATCAGCCTAAGGAAGGGCGTATTATGTATATATTGCAATTCCAACATATTTAACTATATATTATAATTAGCTGGTAACCCTTATATATGTATTATGTTAAGACGAGTTCTTATGATACAGAAAATAAATAACATAGTCAGTCATGTAATAACTGTGAACATAACCAGTGAGTTTTACTCTTGATACACAATATTATCCACAGGATCAATATCAGAATCAGAATCGGAGTCAGCTGGCATCGGAACTCTCATTCAAATCCTCTAATATTTCAGTCTCTTTTAACATACGTTTCGACATTTTTAAGAAATACTCTTAACTAACACTGAAAAGAATATATAGATTCTAAACGAAATTAAAAGTATACACATAATGAAAAATAAAACAGATCAAAAATTAAATAAACACTTGAACGCAAAACCAGACCGTCGTACAATACCCATCTCGTCGTTCAGTGCCGTTTCGTCCAAAAACGAACAACATACAAAAACCTTTTTAAATTCAAAAATAAGCAACAGATTAGATCGCGGATGCCTTAGAAATCATTGTTTACCACTTTTACACACATTTCCAATAAAAAAAGTGTTTGGCCTCCGGTGAAGGTTTTCATCAAAACTGCTCGGCACTCAATGTGTTAATATTTGAACATATGGAAAAGCTTAAGGATTTTTTGCAAGTTTTGATTTTCTGTTATTAGGGAGGTACATTAGGATGGTAAGAACTGAAATCTGGTGGTTAAGTACTAGGACAGAGTACTCGATGTCAATGACCTTTGGTCTACTTGAGACAAAAACATTGATATACAATACTTTAAAACCAAACTGTAAAAGCCGAAGATATACGAAAAATTTAAATGCGCAACCTATATTTTTGGTAAAAAATAAAATAGTTTCGAATTTTTGTAGCAAAAATGCTTCGGATTCGATGCTACACGTGGCACTTTTTTTTCTGGTACGGTTTAATGTACATAAACTTCGTTTTGGACTATTACGATGATGACAATGTTGATGGGTTGTACAGAGAAGCTGTACCCGCCGTTGCTAGTCAAGCACCAACCGCAGTTCTATCATTCAGTGATTAGGGGCCAAATCGCAGCAGTCGATATCGACTAAGCAATCATATCGAATAAAATTTCGAAACGAAATGAGTTGCTGGATCGCTGCATTCGATTTGAAACGAGACGAAATTTTACGATAATGTTATCGATTTCTTTTATTAGCATATGACAAAGTACGTAAAAATTTAAATTTATTGGATTTGGTTAAATTTGTGTTTAAAAAAATGTATCCGGTGATATTTTGTTATTCGTCTTCGGAGTCGGAGGAGGAAAACCGGAACATGCGTATGAGAAGATAATTTTAAGAAACGTTTTAGGCTAACCAAAGAAGCTTTTAATTATGTGGTCTCTGAGCTCAACTTCAGTAATAATTTATTCACAGCAGTGCCGCCAACGCTTCAGGTAGCAGCAACACTTGCACTGAATTGGAATTTTTGTAATTAAAAATTGTTTGGGCCAACAGTCGATTAGGGACAGCAAATAAAGTTAAAAACCAACCAGTTTCCAAATTACAAATTTATTATAAAAAATGATGATACAATGTGTACTTATCTGATTGAGTGTCGATATCCAAGTGAAAAAGACTATCACTCTGCAGCATCCACGAACCGAAACAACGAGAGCGAAAGTAAAGAATTTAATGCTTTATCAACCGGTAACGGATTTCTCATACGATCGTTACAATAACACAAGAACAAAAAAATGACCTTCGACTGACAGCTCATAAAGAGTGGTTGCTGCTGAGTGATATCTCTGCGCTCACTCAATACAAATTTTAACAAAATTAGAAACTAACGTTAGAACATGAATAAAGTATAACTACCGTATGTACATACAAAAAAAAAACTGAGTGGCAAACACCCCATTAGGAAACTATGACATTTTTCAATTTAATTGCCATCCCATTTAGAAAAAATTATTGTTTAACAATAATTTTAAGTCTTTTTTTTTGTTGTTATTAAAGTAATCTTAAACATCCCGGCCCCCCTGAATAAGTTTCCGCAACCAGGTAAAGGCGACAGCTTGGTAATTGCTCGGACAAATTTTCCAGCAGCTGTTTTAACAACAGCAACTCGCACTCTTTTATCTGAACCTAGGTAGACCTTTTGGATTCGTCCTAGAACCCACTTTGTTGGTGGTAAATTTGGTTCTTTTATAACTACAATATCGCCCGAGTTGAGGTTGGGACTGGAAGTCTGCCACTTAGGTCGTTCTTGTAATGTGACGAGGTATTCTGCGTGCCATCTTTTCCAGAAACCCTGGACCAAGCTTTGAAGATGTCGGTAGTGATCCAAGCGGTTTTTTTGAACTTCTAGGTAGCTAGGCTCGGGCACTGCAGTCATCGGCTCTCCTATAAGGAAATGAGAAGGCGTTAGTGGGTCTAAATCAGAGTCGGACATAGCACATAAGGGGCGAGAGTTGACAACAGCTTCTATTTGACATAAAACTGTACATAAATCTTCGAATAAGAGGACAGATGAGCCCAAAACACGCCGCAAATGAAATTTTACATATTTGACGCCAGCCTCCCACAATCCTCCAAAATGAGGGGCTGACGGAGGTGTAAAATGCCAGTTAATCCCTTCTGCAGCCAGACTTGCAGCAACGAGTTGATTGTGAGTTTGCGATCCAACTATTTTGTGCATCTCAGTAAGGCATCGATGTGCACCATGGAAATTGGTGCCATTATCCGAATAGATATTACTGCATTTGCCTCTGCGTGCGACAAAACGATGTAGAGCACTTAAAAACTTATCAGTTGTGAGGTCGCTCACTAGTTCCAGGTGAAGAGCCTTGGTGGCCATACACACGAACAGTGCGATGTAGGCCTTTGTTGTTTTTGCGTTCCTGACCTTTGATAACTTGATCGTTATTGGACCAGCGTAATTACATCCAACGTTTGTAAATGGTCGACTGGGCTGAATTCTGCACGAAGGTAAATTACCCATGAGCTGCTGACTGGTCTGTTTGCGCTGCATGAAGCACCGTTTACACTCAAAAACTAATTTTCTTATTAGATTTCTGCTGCCTAGTATACAGAACTGTTGACGAACAATAGCGAATGTTTCGGAAACGCCAGTATGTAGGTACCTCAGATGTATGTCAGTGATAATTAGTTTAGAAATTGGGTGCTTGCTGCAAAGAATAATAGGGTGCCTTATGTTGTATGACAGAGTCGCATTGCTTAGCCGTCCTCCTACGCGAAGAAAATCTTCGCCATCAATGAAAGGACTCACGATTGTTTTTGAGAATTTTGATGACGTCACCGAAATCAACCTTTTGAGCGAGTTTTATTAAACAGTTTTTGGAATTATTTATTTCTTGTAATGAAAAGGCCTGATTATTTAAACGATCAAGGCCAAGTTTTTTACGACGAAAATTTTCACGATACCGGAAACAGGTTGCGATCACACGTTGCATACGTGACCATGACGAAAATTTGAGAAAAAGCGATTTGATAAATTCACAGTCGAAATTGCTGTCCGATTCTTTTTTGAGGGTTGATATACGGTTCATTATCTGCTGATGCGACCAAAACTTGAGAAGGTGGTGACCGTTCCTCAAAATTTTCAACAATAAGACCCTCAGTACAACATTTAGATTTTGGCCAAGTGTTGACGTCAGCAGATAGCCAATTCGGTCCAGTCCACCAAAGGTGATGATTTTTAAGACGTGAAGGAAGGACTCCTCTAGAGGCACAGTCAGCTGGGTTAGATTCAGATGCAATATACCGCCAAGAATGTCGTGGAACTTCGTCCAAAATGGCAGCCACTCGATTCGCGACGAATGTAGCCCAGCGACAGGGAGGTGATGACAACCAATGTAAGACTATTTCAGAATCGCACCACTCGTATATGTGATCGGGCTTAATCGAAAGTGACGATGTTATGAGGGTGAGAAGACGAGTCAACAGCACAGTACCGCAAAGTTCTAAGCGAGGTATTGAAACTGGCTTAATAGGAGCTATCTTCGTCTTAGCGGCAATAATGTTTATTTTATATATCCCTTCATTGATCTTACATCTACTGTAAACAACGGCAGAGTAGGCTGCCGAAGAAGCATCGGAGAATCCGTGCAGCTCAAAATCCTTTTCAGCTGTGCGAATATTCCTTTGAACACGAACTGTTTCAAAATAATGCAGCTCTTCCCTATAGCTCATCCACCGCTGAGCCAGGTGCGATGGTAAAGGGTCGTCCCATCCAAGATTTAAGTCTGAGGACCACAGCTCTTGAAACAGTATTTTAAAAAGAATGACCGATAGAGCCAACAACCCGAGAGGATCAAAAATTCGAGACACTTCCGAGAGAAGAGTAAGTCGCATTGGTGCTTGCGAATAATTATCTTTCAACATACGGTAGGCAAACTCATCACTTGCGGGGTTCCAAAAAATTCCCAAAACCTTAATAATAGAGTCTGAGTGCTCAAGATAGAAAGCAGAGTATTCGCAATCCGTGGTAGGTAACGAAGCTAACAACGGCCAACAATTTGAGCTCCATTTACGAAGCTAAAGTTGAGCCTTAGACAGCAATGAAATTAGTTCCGATTTCAGGGCCATTAAATCATCAGAAGACTCTGCTCCAGTCATGACATCATCAACGTATACATCCTCCAACAGCACTTTAGAGGCGGTGGGACACTCGGCCCTATAATCTTCTGCCAATTGTTTTAAGACCCGGACAGACAAAAAAGGGGCGGAGGCAGTTCCATAAGTTACGGTACGCAAACGGTAATGTTGGATATTATCAGAAGGATTTTCACGCCAAACAATTCGCTGATAGTCTAGGTGCTTATCATCAACCCAAATTTGACGAAACATTTTGACAACATCGGCTGTGAACACTACTTGGTGCTGACGAAAACGCAAACAAACCCCTATCAAATCGCGTTGAATTGGTGGACCGATTAACAACATGTTGTTTAATGATATACCGGCAGAATCTTTAGCAAAAGCATCAAACACTACACGAATTTTTTTTACCGAATTGTCCGATTTAAACACTGAATGATGGGGAAGATAAAACTGTCTATCTGGGCTAAAGTTCACTTCGTGTGGTGGTATAAGTGCCATATGTCCGAGTTGCAAATATTCCTTCATAAAGTCAGAGTACATTTTATGCAGTTCAGGGTTCGACCGAAAACGACGTTCCATTGAACGCAACCGCGAAATTGCCAACGACAGTGTATTACTAAAAACTGGATTCGGGACCTTGAAAGGTAACGATACAATATATTTGCCGTCTGAAGCGCGACAAAAGGTTTCACGAAAATGTTGCTCAGCAGGGTCTTTGAAAGTCAACTCTGGATTAACAGGAGCAATCTCCTCGATTGCCCAAAAACGACGTAGTAAATAGTCGAGGTCGATGGTTGAGTGCAGCGACAAAAGAGCAATGCAATTAGATTCGATGCTATCGAAAATTTCTCCAGTGACTACCCAGCCGAATGAAGTATTTTGAGCAATCGGAGTACCTTCTACCCCCTTAATTTGTTGCCCTTTAAGAATACTCCAAAGCTTATCCGCGCCGAGAAGCATGTCGATTTTAGATGAAATATTGAAAGTAGGATCTGCTAACTTTAAATCCTGGATGTGCGACCAAAAAGAAGGATCCATCGAAATAGCAGGAAGGTTTGATGTCAATTTATTCAAAATGTATGCATCAACACAAAGAGAAGATGAGTTAACGAGAGTGTGTAATTGAAGTGACACATGACCCTTTGTGTAACCGGCTTCAATCGAAGACAAACCAAGAATAGGTATGCGTGCATGGGTTCGAGGATACCCCAATTTTTGTATGAAAGATTCAAGGACGAAGGAAGACTGAGATCCGGAGTCCAGCAAGGCTCTGCATACCACAGGCTTCCCTTGAACATCGTTGACTGTAACTGTTAGAGTTGGTAGTAAAGTTTGTTTCCTACGAGATAAGTCAACCGAAAGATTATTGACGATTGGTGAAGATCGTTGACAAGAGGAAACAGATGGTAGTTGTGCAAGTGGAGACGATGACGATGAACTGTCAGTTTGATTTGAAGACACAGGTGAATTTGATTTAATTCCTCAGAATGTACTAATGTGTGGTGACGAGACTTGCAAGCCCGACACCGATAAAATGAGCGACATTTGTTCGATGTGTGACCACTCCGAAGGCAATTAAAGCATAGCGAATGTGTCTTCACGAAATCATGACGCGACTGAACATCTAACGAAATAAATTTTGGACACTGGGATAAAGTGTGTGGGTTTTTGCACTTTGGACATTGGTTATTGGGCTCTGGTGTTTCAGCTAAGTGCGTGCGAAGTGTTCCCGATGATGAAGGTTTCAAACGCGGTTAAAACGGTTGACATGATTCAAGGGAGTCACACCTTGCTTGTAAAAATTTTAGAAAGTCACTAATATTAGAAAGTTCGCGGTAACCAATCTGTTCTGCCCATGCTTGGTTAGTTTCTGGATCTAATTTATTACAAAGCAAATAGATTAACCACGGATCGCGATCGTTTTGTTTTAAAGCTTTTAATCCACGCACTACCTCGTCCGCGCCATCGCTTATTTTCCGTAGCAATGTGACGTTGCTTACGTGAGTTGATGGAAGCGACATAAAATATTGAATAAATGATTTGGTAATCAATTGAGTACGATTATAACGCGCCTCCAATCGGTCCCACGCTTCCACATAGTTAGCATCGCTAACTGGAATGTGTTTTATTAGGGTAGCTGCTTCATCCCGCAAAAAAGACTTCAAATATTGAAATTTTTGTGTCGGTGTAAGGTTTTTTTTTTGACCTACGGATCCTAAATAAAGGTCACGAAATGACGGCCAGTCTTTATAATTTCCCGAAAATGAAGGGACCATAATTTTAGGAAGACTTACGTTAGAACACGTGGCTGATGAACAGTTTAATCGCTCTAAAAACGTTGTCTGTTGATCGGTAAGTTTTTCTAGAACAGTCTCATTTTGATTCGGCTCAACGTGTTCTGATGCCCGACGGACGTTAATCGCGTGAGTTAGCTTAGAAGTGGCTTGAAAATATTTTGTTTCATAGTCCCCGAATTCATTTTGAGCGGCGTCATCCGATTCAACGCACTGCAAAAATTCGTCATGTAATACACAAAAATTATTCCACGAATCTTCTAATTTAGTTAAACGAACTTGCAATTGTTCAATTTCTATTGAAGTGTCTATCGCGATAGCAAAATTTACCGCACGTGTAATCTGTCCTTTGACATTTGCCCGCTTAAGTTTAATTAATTCCATAATATTTTTTAATTGACTTTTTTTGTTTTTCGCACTGATTTTACAATAAAAAAAAAGAGTCCGGCTCGAAGGACCACCTTATGAATTGGAATTTTTGTAATTAAAAATTGTTTGGGCCAACAGTCGATTAGGGACAGCAAATAAAGTTAAAAACCAACCAGTTTCCAAATTGCACATTTTTTATAAAAAATGATGATACAATGTGTACTTATCTGATTGAGTGTCGATATCCAAGTGAAAAAGACTATCACTCTGCAGCATCCACGAACCGAAACAACGAGAGCGAAAGTAAAGAATTTAATGCTTTATCAACCGGTATCGGATTTCTCATACGATCGTTACAATAACACAAGAACAAAAAAATGACCTTCGACTGACAGCTCAATACAAATTTTAACAAAATTAGAAACTAACGTTAGAACATGAATAAAGTATAACTACCGTACATACAAAAAAAACTGAGTGGCAAACACCCCATTAGGAAACTATGACATTTTTCAATTTAATTGCCATCCCATTTAGAAAAAAATATTGTTTAACAATAATTTTAAGTCTTTTTTTTTTTTGTTGTTGTTATTAAAGTAATCTTAAACATGCACTATTGGCTGGCGGAAGCTTTCAACACACAGTTTGGAATGATTATTTAGTTGGAATGTCCCAAAACACAGTCTGCAAAATCGTTGCAAATGTTGGGTGTTAAATTGAAACCATATTGTGCCCAAAGAAAAGAGGACCGGCAGCATTTAATTTTTTAGTTAGCTAACATGATTTTCCCTTGTGCGCAGTTTGGCAGACGGTTTTTTTGCATTTTTGAATTTTGAATCTACAGCATAAGTTCTGCCGTCATCCCTTTTTGTAGAGCATTAATTTTATTTGAATTAGTCCCTTAAAGGGGCAAAAAGTTAGTTAATTTATTTATTTTAATTTTAAAAACAAAAATATACTTATATTTGATGACTTTCAAATAATTCTTAGAATTTGGATTTTTTTTGAAACAATTCCGTTGACAGTTTATCTAACGAGTGAGGTTTCGTATGGTAGCATTCGAAGGATTACTTGTTATCGAATGGAATAATCTCAGTTTTCGATACTTTTCATTCAATGACGAGTGCCGGAATCTTAAACGAAAAAATTTCGAACGCGTTTACTCGATAACGACTGCCGCGATTCGGCCCCAGGTTTACCGTTTGAAAGACGGCAAGGTTTGAAATGCAAATCCACCACATTCTGGAAGATCACGTTCCCATGATATACAAAAGCTTACCCGTAAAGAGCCATTACGAAGAACATTGCCGCATCACCGAGCCATTTGCAAATCCTTATTTTCCACCAATATCGTGAAACCAATCGAGAAGCTCTTGGAAGCTTTCGTCTATGGAACGATGTGCAGCCTAGTAAAGATACAACGAGGTTGGACTATTACCACTTCGGGGACGAAATTTTGTCTTCTTTGGGATTTTGCCGTTAGCTGGTATGTTCCACGACAATTCCCAATCTAGAAAGCCACCATTCCCTTCTTCCGGTTCAAGCACTTAACCACTTACATTCTCTTCGATAACGATAAAATTCGTGCGAAGAGTGTTCAACAAAGTAAGTCTGCTGCTGTGGACGATGCATGGCTCATGGTGATGGCCAACTTAAAGAAAGCATACACACCGGGCTGTCAACTGGCCGTCTATAAGCAAATATATTCGTAGCGCTGACGAATTTGGTTGGGTCAATATCTTCAGAGTAAACTCGTGAATACGGAAAAAAATTAAGAGATCTTTAGAATCCGTTTCAAATTATATCTTGATTGGGATAATTTATACGGGAAATCCAGCAGGTGGCCAACAAAAGACGAATCAAGGCAAACGGGTCGTCATGAAATTGATAGAGAAATATTTGATCAGCGCAGAACACTTTACACTGACTTTTTTTTCATCGAATAATTTGGCGGAGGTATTGATGGAGCAAAATTAGGAGCTTGCAGACACCGTTGAAAAGCACAAGACCTTCATCTCCTCTTTAATGTTTGACTCATAACGTATTGTGAATAGCACCCTATTTTCTACAATAATAACGTCGCTATGTGTTCCTACATGACAAAGCTAAAAAAGCCAGTAATCCACCGTTCACTACAGTCATGACATTGATCCGTAAAGCCGAATCAAGTATTTGATTATATTCGACACAATACATCAGATGTTGACTGGATACTTTTCCAAGTGTTCGGTGGCCGTTGGCATTCATTTACAACATGCTTGATGTTGGCAGCTTGATTTGGCCTCATTAATCATCTGTGAGAAGCTGGTAATTCCACACATTACGTAACGAAGGAACAACCCATTGATATGGAAGTTTGTTCACATCAAGGGAGCTATGAACATGTTCAAATTCATTGTAATTGTACCCTTGTATCCCAAATATACATGAAACATAAAATATCAGTCATAACTCACCTACAATCATATGCTGAAGTATTCTCCACACGTTCATCATACTACCTTTCCGTTTTTTCTTCTTCGAAAACGCGACGAAAGACTCGATACCATTGCAGTGCATGCATTCGTCCTATATACCTCGTTAAACATTCCATGCAATTGTATAAGCGGAAGGCAGAACGCTCTACATAATGAATTTTTATAGGCACACCTGTTGTCATCTGCCTATAGCTGCTCAGACAGAAACATATTACATATGTATGTGTGGGTCTGCCCAGACCCTTTGGCTCCACTTACCGTCCATACGTCATCGCTCATCGGAGGGATTATCAGAATTCATTAAGAACAGAATCACTCAAAATTCTAAATGTGTTTAATTAAGAACAAATTACATTTACTTTTCACTTCAAATCGACTACTTTTGGGTGAAATTCACTACTTTCGATTATTGCATTGTAAAATAAAGTGCATTTGAAATATTGTTTTAATTTTGCTGGTGTTTTTCGTACAAAACAAGGATCTTTTTTTCTATTTATTTTTTGCTCATCAAAAATATTTTTATGTTAATCAAAAAATTTTTGTTTTTTATTAAAAAATTCGATTTTTTCACATGCATTACTTTTGTAGGCAGGGCATCTGGTAACCCTAAATATAATACAAGTAAGAAAATATTATATTAGCAATTTTACAAAAGGAAATTTAATCTTCGAGCCCTCTTCGCCACAAATAAGTGTATCACTTTATTTGTATTAATCTCAATTCTGCGATGTGCTGGCATTAGTGCCAGCCTAGTCAATTTGTTCTAACTCATTGAACTTTAATATGTTTTCACACGTTTCAATGTTAAAAATTTTCACAATATCGTTTTTGTAAGGTGTAATCCTCAAAAAACTTTTTTTTACATATTGTATTGCAAAATAGTTTTTTTATAGTGTACGTCTAAATATTTTGGGCGGTGCTATATCTCCTCCCATCCCTCCTACATACAGCACTGGTGGCTCAGTTGGTTTAGATGAGCATCTTTGAACAGTGACATGGCGCAGGGCGACCTAGGTTCAATTCGCATCGGTGACAAGTAAATAAACATTGCTATCCTTTGAGCCAGAGTAAGGCGGAAGAGCTGACCATTAAATTGTCTACTGATGGAAATTACAGTCAAAGACAAAGCTACCAAGACTGGTTTTGCTAATCACTTCTAAATATTGCACGCTGTATCTTAGCTTTAGTATTGAGCTCTCTTAGATTTAGCCTAGCAATTATAACGTTTCTATGATCTTGCAGAAAGTGTAAGACCAAGACTGATATTGATCATTACTAGTTGGAGACACAATTGGTTTTGCAGCTGGCTCATTCGCACATAGTATGTCTGATGAGCTATCAAGTGCCACAAACATTTACGTGCTACCAGCAAAGTTGAAGTTTAGCGAATTCCAAGCAGAAGCAGAAAACTTCACTGGGCTGTTAAGAAGTTAAAAGCCTTACGATGTAATAACGGAAAACGTACGGGGACAGCGCGATGCGGTTTTATCTTAACTTTCGAGAAAACTAAAATATTTTTAATTTAATGCCACGCAGCTGTATCTTTTCGTGTATTTCTCTTTTTTCAGGACAGAATTTCAAAATAACTCATCAAATTATATACTTAAATAGATGATTTGATCATCATCAATAGTGATTACGAAAAAAAAACTGAAATTATTAATTAAAAAAATAATTTTGCAATAATGGGACTATAATCTCTAACAGGCACCCATAACCTAGTGGCGATAAGAATTTTATGTTAAAAACTTAATGCTATTTAGCATTAGATCTCACTAAGAATCAAATGCAATCCATACGAATTAGTTTATCGATAGACACAATACAAGTTGAACGTATCAGGAATATAAGTAAAATGCGGCGCTTTCAACATAAGCTACTGCGACCAGTGGCCGTGATTCTCCTAAGTCTTGGCATTAGCTCAGCGGCCCATACAAATCTGTTCACTGAATTGGGCAAGCATATGGATGTATCATGTTCTGACCAAAAATGTGATCGCAGCGTTAACGAACGTTTGGTGCGCATTATTGAAAGTTCTTTGAATTTGGATGCTGATCCTTGTGAGGATTTCTACAGCTACACAGAAAAAAAAGGTTCTATGATATCAAACAATTTCGTGTCCGATTTCAACGAATTTTTTGTATGATTTTCAGTCATAGAAACAGTTTGTCTGATATATCAAATCGTGATTTGTTGTTTTTCATCCTACAATTTTTGTTGAAACTTAAAATAAATTCGTTGATTTCAAAAAAACATTTGTAAATATTGCAAATATTTAATTCGTATTTTCAAAGAATTTTTTCTGTTAATCTTTGATTCAACTAAAACATTTTTTGCTTCAATTAATTCATTGGTTTTATTAACGAACTTTAATTAGAAAAATTATTTAAAGATTTGGAAAATTCAACGAATTATAAAAATTAAAATTTGTTAAATTAAATAAATATTTCTGGCTTTAGCGATTTTTTTTTTTTTTGCAGTATTGAACAATTGATAAATTGTTCAGTTAATTCATTAAATTTAAAAATTATTTTTACCATTTAGCAAATGGAAGAATAAGTTACAAAAAAACATTGTTGCAAACATAAAATACTCTAGGTATATCTTAGAATTATTTCTATATAATTCACCTAAAATTAAAAGAATATATCATTGAAAAGACAGAAACTATTTAAGAACTATTTAGTTCATTAGAGTGAAAAGTAAGATTTGGTTAAAAATTCCAAAGTTTGAATTGATTTTTCTAATTCAGTAACAAAGTTTTCTATTTGCACTAACTGTGAAACATTTAGCTGATTAAGCTAAAATATTTTGTTGTAAAATCAGATAATTTGAATTTGAAAATCTAACAAATGAGGTGTTTTGATTTTGCAAATTTTTTCTTTAATTTAAAGAAATGAATAATTGAATTCCAGAAATTTTATTCATATAACTGCAATTATTTGATTTTACCAATTCTGTTTTTTCTGTGTACGCTTGTGGAAATTGGACAAAAACTTCAAAATATTCATCATCATTTGAAGATCAAGAGGAAAGTTTTACTAAAATTTACATAGATATCTTTGAAAAATGGCGTGACCAAGTCAAAGAAGGCAAGGGCAATGAATTGAGATTAAACGCTGCGTATGAAAAAGCGCTAAATTACTACAGCAGCTGTATGGCAGAAAGTGCGTTTACTGTAAATAATATTGTTAGCAATATTAGCGAACCAGCGCCACGGCAAAAATGGCCAATTTTTGAAAATCGTTCCTCATTACCATGGAATTTCGATAACTTTGTGTGGTGGAAGGTTTTGGCCAAATTACAAAGTTATGATCTGGTAAATTTGCTGTTAACGGTTAAAATTGAAAATAATGTGTCGAGACGATTAAAATATGCTGTGAGCATTGGTAATCCAACTCCAGATAAGGCAATTAAAGAAATAAGCGACAGAATAACTTATGACTTGGGGAGATTATCGAACGTGCAACACAGACTTTTAAGATGGAAATTATTGGCTTTCGAAAAGCAGCTCAACAAGGTGATCAAAGGAGAGGAGACGGAAGCAGAAAATAACAAGTCTCACGAAGATGAGAATGCTGATAGCATCAAAGACTCAAGCGAGAGTAATGAAGAGAATAAAAAAGAAAGGCACTCTTATGAAGCAAAAAAAGATTCAAGCGGAAGTTCGAGTAGTGAAAATAAGTAAGAAAGCTCTGAAGAAGAGTAGCCAACAATATATCTAACACTGAGCGAATTGCAATCAGAACTTCCAGGCATTGATTGGCAAGAATATTTCAGCATACTGCTACAAGATGATACCATTACCTTACCGGATGATAAGATTTTCACAATAACCGATGATAATAAGGCGAGCATACTGCGAATTATTAAATTTTTGAACGAAAGCTCCAAAGAAACTGTAGCTCTCTATTTGCTTGTTTACTTATTGAGCATGTGGAACGACCTTTGCCTTTGTTTGCTTCAAAGAACTATTGTGCAAGTTTGCTACGCAGCCTAATGCCGCTCGCGGTAGATAACATCTATGAAAATTATTACTATGGTGCAATACGTGCGGAAAGTGATGCAGTTATACGTAGCGTATTTCAGCGGCTTCAGTTAAAACTTTACGATTTAATCGAATCGAACACCATCGATTTAACGGAGACGGAAGTACAATATCTACAGCACAAGATTAAAAATATGGGTATGATCATTGGTAATTTACCAGACAATAAGACTAAAGGTTTTCTTGAGGAATACTATACCACCGTGAATATTACCAACGCAACAAATTTCTATCACAATCATCTAGAATTGTTGGATCACAAACAGTTGCTAACATATCGTATGCTAAATGCATATAATAAAAGTACAAAAAATGTTTCCAGCGCTAGTCCCTACTATGAAAGCACGAGAAATGTAATCGTTTTGCATTTTGCTTATTTACAGATGCCATTGTATCATCACAAACTGCATGATGTTTTTCAATATGCCGAGCTTGGTTTCACCACAGGTCATGAGATAATGCATGGTTTTGATGCTGATGGGAACTTAAATAAAATTGGCTTGGGTATTAGTAAGAAACCGGGATTTGAAAAGAAGTTGGAGTGTTTGAAAAAAGAACGTACGGCCAGCATAGATGAGCGCATCGCTGATGTTGCCGGCATACGTCTGGTGATGGAGGCGTTCTTCAATGATCGTACCAGTAAGGCGCGAAAGTTTCATACACATTCGATGACGCTGACAATTCGTTAATTATTCTTTGTAAAACTATCACAATATTTTTGCGAAGAATTGGATGAAGATGAAGCTGAGCCGGACTTAAGTGGATTATCGCATGATGTGTCGAATGTTAGAGTGGTCTATACATTTCAAATACTCTTGAGTTTGCACATGAATTTAAATGTGATATAAATACGTCACTTAAGTTGGACGAAGTTTGCCAATTATGGTAATTTGTAACGAATTTTATGTACAATGCAAATACAATATGTACTACAAGTTGTCAAATATTAGGATTTATGTATTTTCCTCTGACCTATTCTATCGAATTCTATTTAACTTAAAAATTAAAATAGAAAAAAAAGAGTGTGCTTAAGGCCACACAACTGAAGTATATACTTATTTAGCTCCATCTATATGTATATTAGGGTGAGTTTTAAGAAAAAAAAATTTAGGAAACCCCTTTAATCCTTTCGAAAAAGGATAAAAAATTAATAAATGAACTTAAAATCTTTATCTTTAACCCCTACTGACCCTATTAAAAAATTGTCGGCTTAGGTCAAGTTTCATTTTGAAATAGGGTCTGTAGCGATTTCAACTATTGTATCTGGTTCCTGTTGTCTTGAGTATGTTGTCACACACTTTTTATGCACAATTTCTGTACATAATTTCTTTTAGTTGATGGTCCTGGATCACCGCTTTTATATTCATAGTCTGTGTCACTTTCTGCCATAATTTGTTATAATTCAAAATTTTTAATGAAATGATTTTTTTTCTTCCGAGGCAACCAAGCGAAATAAAACAATTTTTTACTGTCAATTTTGTACTCACTACTAATTCTGTTTAGACATTCAAAGCATTTGACATTTCAAGTGAGTATGCATGATGCATGAATTGCGATGTGCGATTTTTCTTCTGTTTTTCCTATACGTTTGTAGTGAGTACAAAATTTACACTAGAAAATTTATCGCAGAGAAATAGGAAAAACTCTATTTTTAGGTGCGATTTGACACTGAAGATAAATCGCACGTCCCAATTCTGTTTAGACATTGATGCATGCAAGCTTTTTATGTGTTTCGCCCTAATGTGTGAACCTACTGTCATTTTTTGTCATTCTTCATTGTTCTCCAATTCCGCGTTATTGCGTCAACAAATTGAGAATGTTTTTATGTGTGTTACTTCATAAGCACACGCATGATGTAACTATACATGGTTGGAGCGATGCCAGATGGTCCCTCTTTCTTTATTATTTTTTTCTTCGCGAATTGTCAAAATCGAGCACAACAAAACGTGATAATTTGGTTCAGAAGAAAAAAACATATGTTTTGCAAAGATGATGAATAAAACAGACAAATCGCAACAATTTAATAATTCTTAGATCGATTTGAGCAATATTGGGGCTGATATGTAATCAACCCCCGTATTATGTAAGGCGAAACAAGTGAGTGATTATCTGCCTATAGTTTGAAAGTGTAAGCCTGAATCAAAAATTTTTTTTTATTATATTATATTATTTAAGTTCGTTAGAGCAAATTCTAAATTAAATTTTGCCAACGGCTGTTGTGAGCGTGTCACTCACCTGTTTCGCCTTACATAATACTCCAGTTAATACGAATAGTTCGAGTGGGTGGTGCTTACAACTTCCGTTGGTGCAAAAAGGAGGAAGTGATGAGCACCTAAAAACTACAAATAGGGCTAGGTTTTTGCAATTACATGAACCGCAGGCTAACAATATGACCTTTTGCACCAATGACCTATATTTTTCCAAATTAAAAATCAAAGAAAATTTATGCTTTAATCTTGTAGAGTCCAGCGCTTTATTAAGCAACTCAAAACACCAAAATTATAGGTGAGAAATAATTCATTAAAAATCATGCACATCAGTGATTACATCATGTGATAGAATGCTGATTTTGGAGCACCCTACTTTACGCGTCCCATCACAAGTATCTGAAATAAGTTATGTTAACCTCTGATATGCTTCGCTGTTTTCTTGTAGCTTTGATTTTCATGGCTACGCTGATGCTTCATTATCCCAGTTAACCATAAAAGTGTGAAGCACAAGTACTTGAAAGGGTACTTTTTAACAATTATATGGTATTCCTATAAAAGGATAAAATGCTTCCATCGCAATGCAGCCATTCGAAAAATGAAAATTAAGGAAATATTAGCCTTAACTTTGACATCACACCGGTAAACCAGCTCGAATCACCGCAGCGAACGATGCAGTGGTTACCCTTAATATAGCTGAATACTTGACTGAGTTTCGATTGTACAACCATATTTTTCATTTTAAATTGTTAATTGAAATATGTTAAACAATTTGCTTAACAACGCAACGACACGAACGAACTCGATTATTGGATTTTACCTTAAAAGCTTTTTTTTATAAAAAAAAAAACCGGCGGGTTGCACTCCGGGAGTGCCGACAGAAGTGAAAACAAATCGTTTAATGGCAAGTTAGTGTGTTATTTGCCATGTGTGCGTTTTCTTTTTATATGACAATGCAATTGAAGACAAAAACGAAATATGTATTCAAATTTTACTCTCGCTCTCATTCACAATTTGTCAACGCAACATCGCGGAATTTGAAAGAAACAAACATGTAAGCATAACAATCGTTGAATAAGAATGGAATGTGTCAGTTAGTGTTTCTGCTTTGCTTTTTGTCTTCCACTTGGAATATTTATTTAAAAGAAACAATAGATCATTCAAATTTTACTATCGCTCTCATTCATGACGGGGAATCCCGATGACGGTCGATGTCGCGAGTTTATACTTTTTTCCTCAGCCGCACAACGTGCCATAAGAAGTTTTAACTTCAAAAATATAATGCCTTTACTTTGTGCAATTGCGTATGTTTATAGAATTAGTGTTTCGTCTTGTTTTGTTTGTTTTGATTATGCTGTTGACAATCTGCGAAGAAGTCTTCTATGCTCTCCCAGGGTTGTTTTTTCAAATGTTGACAACGTGCTCCAACTTATATAGTTAAGTCATGAGCACACGTGTATTTAAATGAAATTTCAAACGCTTTGATGAATGCATGCTTTTCATTACGTTGCTTACACGCAGCGTCGACTTGTAACACCGACTCGCAAGCTCGATCTCATTCAGGCATTTACACACAGATACGTTGACGTTCAAATGTCATTCTTTGATGAAAAAACGAACAACAACAAAATAGTTTGCTACGACGTGGTCTAAATTAAGAAGAAAAATTAATAATATTAGATATTTTCTCTTATTTTTCTTTTGTTTTCGTACTTTAAAATTTATTTCTTTTCAATTTTAAGATTTATTTTAGCTTAATGCTGTTTTAAACATTTATTTTACTTACAAATTAATTTAAGCGTTTTTGACATTCGAACGTCGACGCTCAATTCTCCATTTACACAGCAGCGAACTTGTGCATCGACTCACCACGCCGACGTAGAAATACCGAACTACCACTCCGACTTATGTCGCATTTACACAACAAAAAACTACTCCAGTCACACGTTGACGCTCAAATTCGGTGTGTGTAAATAGCATAAATGTGTTTCGCCCTTATGTGTGAACCTACTCTCGCTTTTTGTCATTCTTCATTGTTCACAAATTCCGGGTTATTGTGTTGACAAATTGAGATGAGAGGGAGAGTAAGATTTGAATATCCCGCGTTATTGCGTTGACAAACAGTATTGCCATTAACCCGAAAAATATTATGTGACATAATTCTCTAGCGAGAATTAAAAAATAAAAAAAGTAAACTAAAGCTCCTTTACACACACCTATTTTGCTCTGTCCAATAATTTAAGTAATAAAAAAGTATACTGAATCCTTTTAAGTTATAACCAGAGAGACTGAAAATATGCAAAATAAAATACGTTTTAAGCGCATAGAATATGCTTCAAAAAACACCAAAATATGCATTTTAATATGCACGAAAAAATATATGAAAAACTCAAAAACAGTGTCATCAGTTGGTTTTTTATATTTGAACATACAAAAACTTAAGATATTACATTCCCACAAGACTCAAATTTGCATAGACTATTAAATGCTGCTTCAAATTCTGGAATAAAAAATTGTATCGCCGTTCACAAAACGGGCTTTTTGAAGTAGTATCTTCGTAAAGAATTTGATGGATATCAAAGATCAAAGAAAAATGTGTTACTGATATCCACACGATTTAGAGTAGCCAACTTTTTGCGCACATTTTCAAAAACTCTTACGCTTTCTTTGAGCCCTAAGCCAGGAGTTTCTAAGTTTAAAATCGAATCAACTATTTGTATTAAAAAATTACATTTAATGTAGCTTATCTCAGCTTTTAAGCTTGTAGATCGCGGCAGTCCTTTTGTTATTCGTATGGCTTCAGCATCATTTTCACTGAGATCTTTAACAGCTGCCTATACGTCTTTAAAATTGCCGCTGTAATAAATTGCTGCTTCTAGCCAAGTGCCCCATCGAGTAATAATTAGAGATGGTGGCAGAGGTGTGTTTGGAAATGTAAGCTTAAAGGCTGCCATCGAGAACCTCAAAAATTTAATTCTTATATGAGTTTCTTTTGAAAATGCTCATATATGCAAAAGTTTTTCATAGATAACTTTCGGTCTTCCGAATCGAAAACAAATTTGCAAGGGTATCCAGCAGTTTAAATGCATTTTTTCCATGGCTCAACCTTGTAACAAAAAGCACGTGAAATGGCTGAAACGCTAAGACCCACGAAAAAACAATTACATCGCAAAATAACGGAACCGAATAGTTTTTGTTATTTTGATTTTGACGTTTTATTCGAGCAAAACATCAAACAAAAACGCATCCCATTGAGGTTACAATTTGTGAAACAATTTTCCCTGGTTGTATAGCTTTACGAAATCGGAACTATACCGAACATTTTAGAATACTTTTTTTTGTCTTAGCATAATAAGATAATGAGGTTATGGAGGCAGCATTTCTCCAACTTGCTTACGGGCGATGATCCCACCAATTCCGCCCAGAGAGAATGCAGTACGATACCACCAATCGATGATAACGCTGTGGAAGTACCATCACCTAGCCATGAAGAGGTTCGAGTTGCTATCCAGCGACTCAAAAACAACAAAGCAGCGGGTGCTGACGGCCTGCCAGCTGAGTTGTTTAAAGCTGGTGGCGATGAATTGATAAGGTGCATGCATCAACTCATCAGCAAAATATGGCTAGCGGAAAGCATGCCCGACGATTGGAATCTCAGCGTGCTTTGTCCTGTAATAAAGAAAGGAGACCCGACAATCTGCGCCAACTACAGGGGTATCAGTCTTATTTCCATCGCATATAAGATCCTCTCGAGCGTATTGTGTGAAAGATTGAAGCCGTATACAGAAACGCTGATCGGATTCTATCAGTGTGGCTTTAGACCTGGTAAGTCCACCATAGACCAGATTTTTACACTACGCCAAATCCTGGAGAAAACTCATGAATATCAAATCGACACTCACCATCTCTTCGTCGATTATAAAGCTGCGTTCGATAGCCCAGTGCGGGATTGCCTATACGCAACAATGTCTGAGTTCGGTATACATGCAAAGTTGATAAGGCTCTGCAAGATGACGTTGAGCAATACGTTTAGCTCCGTCAAAGTAGGGAATGACCTCTCCGGAACTTTTAATACCGAGCGAGGTTTCAGACAAGGCGACCAACTCTCGTGCGATCTCTTCAATTTCATTATGGAGGGGATCGTACGAAAAGCCGGTGTGCATCATAATGGCACCATTTTCTTCAAAGGTGTTCAGCTCCTTGCGTACGCTGATGATATTGATATTATCGGTCGGAGTAAGAGAGATGTTACTGTTGCTTTCACTGCTATTGAAAAGGAATCAGCCAAAGTGGGTTTGACGGTAAACGAGGGCAAGACGAAATACATGATGTATACTAACAACAACAAGAGAGCACGGGATCTAGACTCTCATGTTACAGCGGGCAACTGTAAATTAGAAGTTGTCAAGGAATTCATCTACCTTGGCACTGCCGTAACCAGCAACAATGATGTCAGTCTGGAGATTAAGCGGCGAATAACAATTGCTAATAGGTGCTACTACGGTCTCAGTAAGCAATTACGTTGCAGAGCTCTCTCTCGATCGACAAAACTAACACTCTACAAGACGCTCATTCTACCTGTGCTTCTTTATGGCGCTGAGGCATGGGTGGTTTCGACAACAGACGCAACCGCTCTTGGGGTGTTCGAGAGGAAAGTTCTCCGCAAAATCTTTGGTCCTGTTCGAGTTGGCGACGACTATCGCATTCGAATGAACCACGAGCTGTATGAGCTCTACGCCGACATTGACATAGTTAAGCGTATAACAATACAGCGACTACGCTGGCTGGGTCATGTCCATCGTATGGATAAAGAAGCTCCAGCGAAAAAGGTATTCGAAGGGAAGGTCCCCGGTCAACGACGAAGAGGGAGACCATGCCTCCGGTGGATAGAACAAGCTGAGGAAGCCCTAACCGCGCTTGGCATTAACGATTGGAGAAGGCGCGCGCAAAAGAGAGGCGCCTGGCGAGAGCTAATGAGGTCGGCCGTAACCTGACAACGGGTTGTTATGGCCATCTAAGTAAGTAAAGTAATAATAAGATAAGAGCTCTTTTGCGAAACCCAATTATTTGAACTAAAATTATGTCACATATTTCATTGGCCATTTTAAATTATGTCACCATAATTCTTTTTTAAACTATGTCACCACCAAAAAATTTATGTCACAAGTGACATCAATTATGTCACGGTGGCAATACTGTTGACAAATTGAGGATGAGAGCGAGAGTAAAATTTGAATATTCCGTTTTTTCTCCAATAATGTTTTTTCTACATAAAATGAAAACTAAATTTTTCATTTTGACAGAAAACTAATTAAGTTTAGGTCTCTCGGAAAAATAATGGGCAAAAAATTTTGAGCAAATGCCGTATTCAGGATTTTATTTCGGGGGCAGGGGCTTGAATTTGAATCGCCTAAGCGCTTATCTAATAAGTTAGTTTGACCTTTGCCAGCATACAAATTTTTGGTTTGGCGTGATTCGTTTTTTTTTTTAACTGTTACTGTTTAACTGTTTTTTTCGCGCCTTGGAAACGGAAGCATTTTCGGGTTTTTTTTTTTGGAAAATTCGGTAAAAATTTTTGCAATCGGGTAAAAATTGTTTTTCTCAATTTCAACTTCTATTCAGGGTATATTTTATGCTAAAAATACTACGGGCACAATACTACATTATGCCCGCGAGTGGTTGGCCTTGACTTCAGCATGACTTGTTCACGTGGAAGTTTTGTTTCGCTTTGGCCAAATTCGTTCGTGCCTCGTGAACCAGCTTGACTGATCAAGAGAATATTCAAACCATGTCGTCAAAGCACCTGATTTGACTAAAACCATCGCCCTAAATGATATATGTACGTACTAGAGGTCTGCGTAAGCGCATTTAAATCGGCCTTTAAGTCATATGTCAAATTTCAACTCTACCTAAGTTTTTATGATTTAAAATCATAACTCTTATCAAAACAAAAAGAAAAACAGCAAGATAGATGATCGTTGCAACCGCAAATTAAATGTTCATCACAGTGCAAGCGCACGTGTGAGGGCAAATCTTACGTTTTCATACTTTCTTTTACTCTTAATTAGCATTTTTTCAAACACACTGTGTACTGTGGAAATGGCTAAATTTACTACAGCTCCAAACTTTTATGAAACCCAACTTTTCTTATTTGATTTTAAATATTTTGGAGATAGAAGTTTCGGAGATAGAACTGCAGAAAGTTGCGTATATAACTTTTGTATACAATATAAGTTAGATACCCCTACACTTATGTATATCCAAACTATGGGTGTCGTATGAAAGATAATTCAATGAGCTACAATTTTGCTTAAAAAATCTTTCAAATTTGACCCACAGTTTTGGAGATGTGATGAGTTTTCTGAAATATTTAAAAATATTTTTTTAAGCAACTGTTATTTTTTCAATAAATGTGTTAGTAACCTACACTTTAGCTTTTAAATGATGTATCGTTTCTTTTAAATTATTGCAATCAATCAATCAATCAATATTGTTACGAAATTTCTGTCCCTTTGACGATAATTTCGTTCTCTCACACTTTTCTGAGTTCGATCACTGGATTGTGTAACAATTAAAAACACAAACTTATTTAGTTATAAAATGGTTTATTTTATCAACGTTCGAATTCTAATATTAATTTAACACTGTATAGAAAACTGTTTTACTTTACTACGGATCACACTGTATTCACTTTATTCCTTCAATTCAAGTGTTCTACTTCGCTGTTTTAATTCTACTGTGTCCGAAAACTCAAATGGCACCCTTTTATACTACAGGCATCACTTTCTCGAATAATCTACTAGCTGCCAGATGGCGTATATTCTACCATTATCTACAACCTACCAGTGCTACTTTGTAGCGTGCATGCTACCACTATCCACAATTCACCACAATTCACCAGCATGGCGCACTGACGTTGAGCTCACAATTATCCAGAATGTTAGATGCTAGATGGCGTTGTACGTTGTACGACGGCGATAATTTCTCTCGGTTATCGACTTTTATAGTGTACTGCAGCGTCTGTTCGGTTTATTATTTTTAGTACAAAAACTGCACTTTGCGCTAGATGGTTCTAATATCGTTTAGTTTCTTTTGTTGGTATTTATTTCAAGAGTTTTCTAGCATAAACCAAATTTCGCTACACTGCCCTCCGCTTAAACTTGTTCGTCCCGAACAAGAGTCTCTCCGTCCCTAGTATAAGGTGCCAGCCTTTCGATGTGGACTACCTTTAATTTACTTTTGTTCCCGGGGTATTTTTGGATTCGATACACAACATCATTAATCCTTGTGACGATCCGGTAAGGTCCCTCCCAATGAATCTGTAATTTAGGAGACAAGCCTCGTTTCGTTGTGGGTTATGTAGCAGCACTAGTTGACCTTCTTTGAACCCTTCAGTATTTGCTCGCAGGTCATACCGAGCTTTCATCTTGTCGCTAGCCAATTGAGTACGTCTCCTGATAAGCTCGTGTATATCTGCTAATTCTTCTCTTTTCCGCGACATGTAATCGTCAGCATGGGTCGTTTCTGGGACAACGCTTACTCCGTACTTCAAATCTGCTGGAAGCCTTAAGTCCGTACCAAAAATGGCTTTTGCTGGCGTGACTGTAGTGGTATCGTGTATTGCCGACCGATAAGCCATCAGAAACATTGGTAGATGCTCATCCCAATCTTTTTGTCCTTTATCAACAACTTTTTTTAAATGCTCCTCTAGAGTACGGTTGAACCTTTCGACCATGCCATCGGACTGAGGATGCAAAGCTGTGGTGCGTGTCTTCTGTATTCCAAGCATGTCACAAACCTCCTTAAAAAGTGTCGACTCAAAATTTCGTCCTTGGTCGGAATGCAACTCAAGTGGAGCTCCATATCGGCAAATCCAATTTTTGATGAAAATGTCTGCCACTGTTTTTGCTTCTTGATTGGGAATGGGATATACTTCTGGCCACTTACTGAAATAATCAATTACCACAAGGATGTATTTATTTCCTGCATTGCTGATTGGAAAAGGTCCCGCTATATCCATGGCTATCCTCTCAAAGGGAGCTCCAACGTTATACTGATGCATTTTTCCCCGAGTGCGTTGCCTTGGTCCTTTAGCAATTGCACATTGGTCACAACGGCGGATCCAGTCAGCAACTGATTCTTGGCATCCTACCCAATAAAACCGTTTCTTTATTTTCTCTGTGGTTTTCGTTATGCCATGATGTCCACCACTCGATCCATTGTGATAATCCTCGATTATTTCCTTAAATTTGGCCTTTGGAATAACCAGCAGTTTTGAGCGAGTTTTACCATCCTCGCTTTCCCAGATTCGGTAGAGACAACCATCGTGCAACTCCAAACTTTGCCATTGCGCCCAGTATGCTTTACAGATTTGGCTTTCATTTGAAATTTCTTGCCACGCCGGTTTCCTACCCAGCTCGTTATACTTAATTATAGTTGCCAAATCTGTATCATTGCGCTGGTCCCGTTTTACCTCCTCTTTTGTCCACTTTTCTTCAGGCAAAACGTTCAAAAGGCGCACATCAATTGTTCCAGCTTTATTTTCTGTTCGCGAACAATGACCGCATTCAATTTTACATGGACGACGGAAAAGTGCATCCACATTTCCATGCTGGCTTCCTTTGCATGCTCTATGGTGAAATCATAGCTCTGCAAGCGTTCTATCCACCGTGCGATTTGACCTTCAGGATCCTTGAATTGAAGTAGCCACCTTAATGCCGCATGGTCTGTCCTCAGGAGAAAGTGCTGTCCATATAAGTACTTATGGAAGTGTTCCACGCATTCCATTACTGCCAGTAACTCTCTCCGAGTTACGCAATAATTCCTCTCAGGTTTCGACAGAATTTTGCTGAAATATGCGACGACTTTTTCTTGTCCATTGATAATTTGGGACAAAACTCCTCCAATACCATGGCCACTCGCATCGGTGTCCAGTACAAATTCTGTGCCGGGTATTGGGTACGCGAGTATTGGCGCTGTAGACAGTAATTCTTTCAGTTTTTGGAATGCAGTTTCCTGTGCCCCACTCCATTCGAATTTTCGATTTTCGTGTGTCAGCTCATGTAGACTGCCTGCAATATTGGCGAAACCAGAAACAAAGCGTCTGTAATAAGTGCATAGACCCAGAAAACTTCGCAACTCATGAAGATTAGATGGTCGTGGCCAATTTTTCACAGCTTTTATTTTATCTTCATCTGTGTGTATTCCTTCTGACGTAATCTTGTGCCCCAGATATTTGACTTCACGCTGGAAAAGTGAGCACTTTTTCGCACATAATTTTAGTCCAGCTGCCTCCAAGCGCTCAAACACTTCCTCCAGATTTTTCAAGTGGTCATCAAATCAGATTTTTCAAGTGATCATCAAAATTTTTACCCATGATGATTATGTCATCGAGATACACTAGACAAGTCTTCCAATGTAGTCCTTTGAGAACTCGTTCCATTAATCGCTCAAGCGTAGCTGGAGCATTACAAAAACCAAACGGCATGACGTTGAACTGCCGTAAACCATTACCAATACTAAAGGCAGTTTTCTCTTTGTCTTTTTCATCTATTTCCACCTACCAATATCCACTTTGTAAGTCCAGGGTGGAAAACGATGTTGCTCCAGATAACGTATCCAGTGTATCATCGATTCTGGGTAACGGGTAGCTGTCTTTTTTGGTGACGTCATTCAATTTTCTGTAATCCACACAGAATCGCATACTTCCATCCTTTTTCTTAACAAGTACGACCGGTGAACTCCATGGGCTTTCTGATGGTGCAATGACATTTTCTCGCGCCATATCCTCTATAAGGCCCGTCACTTCTTCTCTCTTAGCGAGTGCTAGCCTCCTTGGAGGTTGACGAATTGGCTGAAATTCACCTGTATCAATGCGATGTTTAACAACTGATGTTCGGCCATTATTTTCTCCTTTGGACGCAAATATCCGCCAATGTTTTTGCAGAAACCTTTTTGCTTTATTTTTGTTCTGGGCAGACAACTCCTTCGTCCATTCTTTCGTCAATACTTCCAAGGCCGACGATTTCGTTTAAGTTGGGCCTTGTGTGTTCTGCTGGTTATTTTCACAATTTATCACAGCCGTAACTTTCTCACATTGCGCTATAAGTTCACCTTTTTGCATCCATTTTGGCTTATTTGTTGGATTCAAAATTTGCACCGGTATTTTTCTGTCTGTTCTTGAGTTTACTAGGGTCTTTCCAATAATCAGGTCTTTCTTTAAATTTTTCTTATCTGCTTCCACTACCCACAGATGGCTTGTCTCACAGTCGTCATTTGTTGTGGCCCAAATAATTTCTTCGGTGTTGGGTTCAATTCGACAGCGCTCATTTATATAGACTCTTACAATTGTTTTTGTCCACAGACAATGTCTAAAGGCAACTCTACATTGGCATACCTTAACGTTTTTTTCTTAAGATCCAAAGTAAACCCGTGTCGAATCATGAAGTCCACGCCAATGATAATCTCATCGGTGATGTTTGCAGCAATAAAATCATGTTCCACAGTTTTGTTGCCGGTAAGAATACTCGCTGTAACTTTTCCTACTATTTGCGCAATTTCTCCTGTCGCTGTTCTCAATTGGATCCCATTTAACGGCGTTACTCGTCGTCTATCAAATAAGTCTCTCCTCACAATTGAATGCGATGCGCCTGTATCCAAAGTAAGCTCACATGGTCTTTCGTTGATTTTTCCACCGATGGTAAGGCTGTTGGAATTTCGGCAGAGCTTCGAAACCAAGACTATGGGGCAATCATCTGTTAGAGTCAGTTCACGCCCCGCTGTACTGACTCTCTTTAGTTTAACGACTGCTGCTCGCTACCATTTTCGCCATCGTCCACCCTATTTCCAATTCTTCTTCTTGGTGAATGTGATGCAGATCGTTTACGACGTGATTTGCAGTCACGTGCCATGTGTCCCTGCTTACCACAGTTGTAGCATTTTCCACTGAAGCTACCGCTGGCGAACGATGAATTTATCTTTTCAGCCTCCACCTCCATCCGACGAGTTTTCAGTGATGGGCGGCATGTCAACGCAATCGTCTCCTGCGTGAGGGCAACCGTTACTGTTTCGTTAAATGTCGTTTTCGGGTTCCTCATTGTCTCGCGTTTTGTATCTGAGTCACGTATGCCGTCAATAAACGCCTCTATTTTGAATTTTTCAGCTACGACACTTAACTCGTCAGAATAGGAAAGGTGTGCCAATCGCTCATTATCCAAAGCATATTCCTGCAAGGACTCACCAGATTTCTGGATACGACTTTTCAACTCCAATCTGTGAATCTGCTTCATGTGGTCACTGCCATATTTTCGTTGTAAGGCATCCATCACCGCCTTGTAGTTTTTCTGCTCCGCTACTGGAACCGTTTGCAATACTTCTGCAGCTGCGCCTTTTAATGCCACAATTAGCGCTGCAGCTGCGCTTTCGTTATCCCAACGATTGTGACCAGATGTTGTTTCGAACTGGAGCTTGAAAACACTAAATGGCGTTGTTCCATCGTACGAGGGTGCCTTAAGCCTCTCTGCGCTAATTTCTCTTATCACTTGAGTGGTTGGTTCGCTTATTTCTAACTGCTGAATCCTTTTAGTAACGTCCTCAAAATTATTTTGAACTTTTTCAAGATTATTTTGAACTTTTTCCTTGAATGATTCAACGTCATCTCGCAATTCAGTCATTTTTGCATCGAGGCCATTTACCATTTTGGCAACCTCCGTATACACTGCACTCCCTCTCTTCACAGCCTACCTAAAAAATAAAAAAAATACCAACTGCCAATTTATACATAGATATCTAAAGATAGGCGCCGTTTTATGGTCGCCATTTTCTTAAAAAAAAAATTCGAAAACATCCGTTCTCATATGAAAGCTCTTGAGCATACTAACATTTTGACACCTTAAAAACGTTTTTCGGCTGCGCTCAATTTTGAGCAGACCGCTGTCCCGGTTGACATGGAACGTCCCATATATTTTATATATATTTTACATATATTTTTTACATAGTGTCTTCGATTTGCAAAATAGTTCTCTAGTTCGTCAAAATGTTTTGGGTGGTGCTCTATCCCCTTCTTTCCACCCCTAGCTACAGCACTGGCAGCTCAGTTGTGTAAGATGAGCATTTGTGAACAGTGACATGGCGCAGAGCGACGATCGGTGACAGTTAAAAAAATTAAGTTCTCATTTGAGTCAGAGTCTGGTGGAACAGCTGACCATGAAATTGTCTAAAGTCAAAGCTGCCAAAATTGGTTTTGCTAATCACTTGTTAATATTGCACGCTGTATCTTGGGTTTAGCAACGAGCAATCATAACGATTTCTAGATCTTGCAGAAAGTGCAAGAAAGACCATGACTCAGGCCCGTGCGCAGGAATCATCCATGGGGGAGGGTTTTAACTCGAACATTTCTTATTAGATTATTTTCATAAACGGTTTACGGTTTACTTTTAATATAGACATTTAATTATAATTAAATACATAAATACAGGTGTTTATTATCTTTTCGGAAATTGGCCAAAAAAATTAAGAAAATTTGATTTGTTTTCTTATTTTCAATATTTTTTTTTTAAATTTTTTTTCGATTTTCCTTATTTCCATTAAAAAAATAAAAGAGAAAAAAAAAAATAAAATTTGATTTTTGGTCCAAAAATTTTCAAAGTATTTTATAAGCAAGTTATTACAATATTTTGCTTCAATAACTACACGGTTAGAAATTTTGGAATAAAATGACTACACCAGAATTGTATTAAAATTCAATACTGCCTAGACATTAAAATTAATTTTTAATACAAATTTGAAATTAAATTTAGTACTCGTTTTTATTAAGATTTAAAAAAAAAATTTACGATACGCTGCTTTTGTATTAATTGGTAAATAATGTATTTGTGCTGCGTTCTTAAAACTTCATATGAGAACTTAAGTTTTTTACCTGTCACCGATCAGATTTGAACCTAAGTCGTCGTCATACGCTCATCTTTACCAACTGAGCTACTGTCATTTCCATGAACGACTAAATCTCAATTACTGACTTTTCCGTCAAAACTAAATATTGAACTTTCATTTTATGTTGTTGTCAATTGATAATTTAAATATACTCTTGCATACGACATATTTTTTTTTTAATTTAATAAAGAAAGTATTAAAATATATTACAGTATGGTTTTAAAATCAAATGTAATACTTGCGATATTAAAATTTAATACAAACTGTCTTACAAAATTTTGTAATCTATTCAAAAGTATTAATTGTAATCAAAATTGTATTAAAAATCTTTATAATATTTCGCTTGTATTAAAATATATTCCAAGATTTCTAACCGTGTAGTCAGTACATGATTAGCTTAAAAAAATTAAAAAAAAAATTTAATTTTGATAACTTTTGGGCCAAACATACAAACATTTTTTTTACTCATTTCTTTTTTTAATGGAAATTCATGTAGTGACATTGACAATTTCAAATTTCAAAACAACAAAGGACTTGAGCTGTTACACAAGAAACACCAAAGCTCTACTCGCGGAGAGGCCACAGTTTTTCTCCTTAAGTATACTATAGGCTTAAAAAATAGCGGTCAATTCTTTTCGACACTTCCTTTTGTGTACATAACGAAAATAAGGAAAAAATTAAATTTTTTTAATTTTTTTGGCAAAATTCCGAAAAATGAAAATTTTGCAGCTCTGGTAGTAACCCTAAGACTATACTCGAATGTGAACGAATTTTCGAAAATCGAGTGTTTTGCCATTTGTCTAGTGTTAATGATATGATTCGATATTCAGTTATCTATACTATTATCTATACTATTATATAAAGAGGTAAGGTTTGTTTGTTTGTTTGTTTGTTTGTTTGTATGTTCAGGGTAATCTCTGGAACTACAGAACCGATTCCAAAAATTCTTCTACTAATAGAAAGCTACACTATTCCTGAGTAACATGGGCTATCTTTTATTTTGATAAAAACAAGGGGCGTGGCACTTTACATGCAATTAAAACCTTTAACTCGCTATATATTGGTTCATATGATACCAAGAGTCTTCAAATTCAGTGTCAGGGTGCACATAGCCTATGTTAAGCACTTCACAAAATATGAACGGGACTTTAATTTAGGGTGGCCCTCTTGCGCAAATATTTTTAAAATAGCATTTATACAAAGGCCACTTAATCGATTCATATGGAATTTACAACACGTGTCTCTTATATTAAGACGCATAGCTAAGACGATGAAACTTTTATTTAGGGTGGCCCTCATACACAAATATTTTAAAAATAGTGATTTCTCAAAGACAGATAAATCGATTCTTATGAATCTTACACAGTATGACTTTTATATTAAGAGGCACAGATAAGGCTGTAACACTTTTATTTAGGGTGCATACTTAGGGTGACCCTCATAGAAATATATTTTTAAAAATAATTTTCACGAAGACAGGGTAGACGATTCACACCGGATTTACGCCACGTATCCCTTATGTTAAGAAGCATAGCTTAAGCTACAAAACTTTTATTTAGGGTGGCCCTCATACAATAATATTTTTTAAACATCATTTTCTTAAAGACCGTTTAATCGATTCTCATGGTCTTAACACCACATGGCTTTTATATGAAGGGGCACAGATTAGATAGTAAAATTTTACTTAGGGTTCACACTTTGGGTGGCCCTCATACGCAAATATTTTTAAAATAACATTTTTACAAAGACCGCTAAATCGATTCACATGGAATTTACACCACATGTCTCTTAAATTAAAACGCATAGCTAAGACGATGAAACTTTTATTTAGGGTGGCCCTCATACACAAATATTTTAAAAATAGTGATTTCTCAAAGATAAGTAAATCGATTCTCATGAAACTTTCACAGTATGGCTTTTATATTAAGGGGCACAGATTAGATTGTAAAAATTTTATTTAGGGTGCATACTTAGGGTGGCCCTCATACAAATATATTTTTAAATATCATTTTCACGAAGACAGGTTAATCGATTGACACTGAATTTACACCGCGTATTTCTTATGTTAAGAAGCATTACTTAGGCTACAAAACTTTTATTTAGGGTGGCCCTAACTTAAAAATATTTTTTAAATATCATTTTCTCGAAGACCGCTGAATCGATTCTTATGAAATTTACACCACATGACTTTTATATTAAAAAGCAAAGGTTAGATAGTAAAAATTTTACTTACGGTTCATACTTAGGGTGGTCCTGATACAAAAATATTTATAAATATCATTTTCTCGAAGACCGCTTGATCAATTCTCATGGAATTTACTCCACATGGCTTTTATATTAAGAGGCACAGATAAGTCTGTAAAACTTTTATTTAGGGTGCATAATTTGGGTGACCCTCATACAAAAATATTTTTAAAAATAATTTTCACGGAGACAGTAGACTATTCACACCGAATTTACGCCACGTATCTCTTATGTTTTTTTTTTATTTTTATTTAGGGTGGCCCTCACACAAAAATATTTTTTTTATATATCATTTTCCCAAAGTCCGTTTAATCGATTCTCATGGTCTTAACACCACATGGCTTTTCTATGAAGGGGCACGCATAAGATAGTAAAAATTTTACTTAGGGTTCACACTTTGGGTGGTCCTCATACAAAAATATTTTTAAATATCTTTTTCACGAAGACAGGTTAATCGATTCATACCAAATTTACTCCAAGTAACTTTTATATTAAGAGGCGTAGCTAAGGCTTCAATACTTTTATTTAGGGAGCATATTTAGGGTGGCCTTCAATACTTTTAAGATGAAACCTAACGAGCGTAACAATCGCGATGTGGATTTTGTCATTGATATTATATTTTTTAAACATAATTTTCTCGAATATCGCTTAATCGGTTCTCATGGAATTCACACCACGTGGCTTTTATATAAGCAGGCACAGCCTAGAATATAATGGGTGATGTCACGCACCTTTCTCTAAAAGAAAATAAGATTCATCATATATTATCAACTATTTGATGCAGATAAATGAAACTTGGTACATATATAAAGGGTAGAGAATGAAGTAAGATTCAATGCAAATAAGGGCGGTACCACGCTTCCATATGAGAAAAAATCAACTTTTTTATGTATCAACAACTATGTATTTGACACAGATGGATATGATTTGGTACATATGTTTATTATAGTTTGTAAAAATTTCTTAGCATAGTTTGGTTTGGAAAAAATTAGCCAAAAAGAAATAAAGTAAGATTCAATGAAAAAATGGGTAGTGCCATGCCTCCAAAATAAGAAAAGACTATGACTATGAGACTCGGTACATGTAAAGAAGACAAGGACTATAACCAAATTAAACTCATTCAAAGGTGCTGATTTTACGCAATCCAATAATTTCCGCAAAATCAATTGTTCATTTATGAGCCAAATAGAAAAACCAACAACGTTGTTTATCCACTCGCAATAAGATAAATATCAATAAAAATAATTTTTACTTATTTAATCCAACTAAAACAAAAACACATTATATTTTATTTGTTGAGGCGTAGCAACGCGCGCCGGGTTTTGCTAGTCATTACATAAGTAGCTAATTCTGCGAGGTACTTCAAAAAACTCGTCCAAAACTCTTTCCACTTTGATTTCGATATCGTGATGTATATTAAGCGAGGTTGAGCCGTTCAGCCGATCTTTGGATATAGTTGATCAGAGGTATGTCTTTAGACGACGTAGCACTGAAAAGGAGCGTTCATTTGTTGCTGTTGTCACATGCAAGCTGTCAAAACACGAAGCATTTTTGATGTCTTGCAAAGCGTTGACGCCAAAGTTTAACTTCATTTATGTCACGTGAACTATCATACAAAATTGAATGATATGGTGCAAATAGATTTGTGCATGAATTTTCATTGAAGCTGATTTTATTGATGCCGGAGCTATGCTTAAACGCGCATTGAAAAAAAGGTCGTGTTACTTAGCCTTAGCGATGCGCAGTGATCCCAAATCGTGTTTTTTGGTTCAAAAATTGCTAGAGTGCGCAAATCTTGAGAAAATAAAAACTCGTGCTCTGAAGATTTATTGGCATTTCAGTTCTTTTATTTAAAAAAAAAAAAAATTTGTTGTGTCTTTTTGATTTTTGATTCGAATATCAATAAAAATCTTTGTGCGAAAGTTCCCAATGGGGGGGTTTGAACCCCCAAAAATCTCCCCCCCCCTTGCGCACGGGCCTGCCAAGACTGATATTTACCATCAACAGATGGAAATACAATTGGTGTTGCAGATGGCTTATTCGCACATATGTCCGATGAGAAGTTGATACGACGGTAAAAGCTTTACGGAAACGTACGCGGACAGCGCGATGCGGTTTTATCTTAACTTTCGAGAACGAGACTACATCGAAAACTTAAATATTTTCAATTGAATGTCACGCAGCTGTATCTTTTCGTGCATTTCTCATTTTTCAACACATAATTTCAAAATTACGTATAAAATTATGTACTTAAATAGATGATTTGGTCATCATCAATAACTCTGAAATTAGTAATTAAACAAATAACTTTGCAATTATGGCACTATAATCTCTAACAGGCATCCATAACCTAGTGGCGATAAGAATTATATTTTAAAAACTAAATGCTAATTAGCATCTAATCAAGAATCAAATGCAATCCATACGAATTAGTTAATCGATAGACACAATAAGAGGTGAACGTCTCAAGAGTATAATTAAAATGCGGCACTTTCAACATAAGCTACTGCAACTAGTGGCTGTGATTCTCATAAATCTTAGCATTAGCTTAGCGGGCCTTACAAATCTGCTCACTGAATTGGGAAAGCATATGGATGTATCATGTTCTGACCAAAAATGTGATCGAAGTGTTAATGAACGTTTGGTGCAAATCATTAAAAGTTCGATGAATTTGAATGCTGATCCTTGTGAGGATTTCTACAGCTACGCTTGCGGAAATTGGTCAAAAACTTCAAAATATTCATCATCATTTCAAGATCGAGAGGAAAGTTTCACTAAAATTTACATAGATATTTTTGAAAAATGGCGCGACCAAGTCAAAGAAGGAAAAGGCAAAGAACTGAAATTAAACGCAGCTTATGAAAAAGCTCTAAATTACTACAGCAGCTGTATGGCAGAAAGTGCGTTTACTGTAAATAATATTGTTAGCAATATTAGCGAACCAGCGCCACGACAAAAATGGCCAATCTTTGAAAATCGTACTTCATTACCATGGAATTTTGAAAACTTTGTTTGGTGGAAGGTTTTGGCCAAATTACAAAGTTATGATCTGACGAATGTGCTGTTAACGGTTAAGCATTGGCAAAGACGCTTAAAATACGCTGTGGCCATTGGTAATCCCACACCAGATAAGACAATTAAAGAAATAAGCGACAGAATATACTCTGCCATGGGGAGATTATCGGACGTGCAACATAGACTTTTAAGATGGAAATTATTGGCTTTCGAAAAGCAACTCAACAAGGTGATCGAAGGAGAGGAGACGGAAGCAGAAAATAACAAGTCTCACGAAGATGAGAGTAATGAAGAGAATAAAAAAGAAGAACGCTCTGATGAAGCAAAAAAAGATTCAAGCGAAAGTTCGAGTAGTGAAAATAAGAAAGAAAGCTCTGAAGAAGAGGAGCCAACAATATTTCTAACACTGAGCGAATTGCAATCAAAACTTCCAGGTATTGATTGGCAAGAATATTTCAGCATACTGCTACAAGGTGATACCATTACCTTACCGGATGAAAAGATTTTCAAAATAACCGATGATAATAAGGCGAGCATACTGCGAATTATTAAATTTTTGAACGAAAGCTCCAAAGAAACTGTAGCTCTCTATTTGCTTGTTTACTTCATTGAGCATGTGGTACGACCTTTGCCTTTGTCTGCTTCAAAGAACTATTGCGCAGGTTTTCTACGCAACTTTATGCCTCTCGTGGTCGATCACATCTATGAAGAAAAATACTATGGTGCAATACGCGAGGAAAGTGATGCAGTTATACGTAGCGTATTTCAGCGGCTTCAGTTAAAACTTTACGATCTAATCGAATCGAACACCATTGATTTAACGGAGACGGAGGTAGAATATCTACAGCACAAGATTAAAAAGATGGATATGTTTATTGGCAATTTACCAGATAATAAAACTATAGATTTTCTCGAGGAATACTACAACGGCGTGAATATTACCAATACAACGAATTTCTATCACAATCATCTAGAACTGTTGCATCACAAACAGTTGCTAACATATCGCATGCTAAATGCATATCATAAAAATGCAAAAAATGTTTATGAATCCTTCGATCCTGTGATGGGTTTTAATTCCAGCGCTAGTCCTTACCATGCACGCACGAGAAACTTAATCGTTTTGCCTTTTGCTTATTTACAGATGCCACTGTATCATCACAAATTGCATGATGTTTTCCAATATGCCGTGCTTGGTTTCACCACAGGTCATGAGATAATGCATGGTTTTGATGAGTCTGGTGTATGCTTTGATGCTGATGGGAACTTAAATAAAATTGGCATGGGTATTAGAAAGAAACCGGAGTTTGAAAAGAAGTTGGAGTGTTTGAAAAAAGAACGTACGGCCAGCATAGATGAGCGCATCGCTGATGTTGCCGGTATACGTCTGGTGATGGAGGCGTTCTTCAATGATCGTACCAGTAAGGCGCGAAAGTTTCATACACATTCGACGACGCTGACGAATCGTCAATTGTTCTTTGTAAAACTTTCGCAATATTTTTGCCAAGAAGTGGATGAAGATGAAGCCGAGCCGGATTTAAGTGAATTATCACATGATGTGGCGAATGTAAGAGTAGTTTATACGATGTCAAATACTCGTGAGTTTGCACATGAATTTAAATGTGATATAAATACGTCACTTAAGTTGGATGAGGTTTGCCAATTGTGGTAATATTTGAAGAATTTTATGTTCAATAAAATGCCAAATAAATTGTTTTCATTTATTCGAATGTTTAGATTTTAATTTTCTTGGTTTTTCTATTTAATAGGTTCTCTGTTGACTTTATTATTTTCCAGTGCAGTCAGTTTTGCTGCTATTACTTTCTGTTTTCTGTTTTAATTATTTTTGTTGTATTCGGCATCTTAAAAAAAAACCATTCTATTGTCCACGCTATCCTCTGGTAAAGTGACTGTAAATATCTCAAATATGTTGCTTTTTTGTGATATATCTGGAATACTTTACCGACCATCTCAAAAAATCAATTGAGCTGGAATTATGCTAAAATGTCATTATAGGATATATATTTGAAGGATATATAATTATAGTCCACTCGAACTGATAACATATACTAACATATATAAAATTGAAATCGATACGGTGTAACCAAAATAGAAGTTGTAATAGGGCATACATGTGAAATGAAAAAAAAATTGATTTGTCAAAAATTTTGTAAGTGCATAAGTATCTAATGTTGACAGCATTTTTTTTTATAACCTTAAACCACAAAATATTCTCATAATGGGACATAAATCGACGTTGCCACTAGATGGCTCTGAAGGTGAAAATTCACCATTTTGACAATATTTCTCGTAACGTTTATATAAATTTCATAGGTGAATATAATTTCAAGGTGTTCAAATTAAGCGAACTATGTGTTTTTGGGCAGTAAGTATCGGTAGAACTTTGTTGTTGTGCGTTTTATCCAGCTGAGTAATCCATATTGTAATTTTAACTCAAAAAAGCCATAATAAATACAAACAGGTAGATTCTTTGAGTAATAATTTTTTTAGTAAATAAAACTCAAGCAATATGACAAATATTCAACTCGGCTGTGTGTAGCGCCCAAGACATTTTTTTATTTAGGAAAAGGTCTTAAGGGAATTTACTAAGTGGAAACAGTTTGGGAAGCAAAGCCCCTGATTGATAGTATTGGTATGTTTAGACTGATTACATGTATCTTCATCAACTAATAATTTTGTGGAAGCCGTGGAATGAAAGATGAATCGTTTACAGTTTACCCGGTATTTACCCGAATTACTGACAACCATTTTTTCGTCTAATCACTAAGGAGTAATTTGTACGCTGCAAGCCAATGGCTCAGAATTCTGGGACCCTAATTAATATTGGCTGTTACGTCAAGAGGCGAGCCACTAATATATCCACAGGTCATATTAGTAGCTAAGGCTGCAGTTTTACTTAAAGACTTTTGCATAAAATTTGAGTTTATATTAATTAAAAAATGTTCTGGTTCTTCTACCGATCCTCTTTTTTATATCGAGAGTTTCACGCGAAGCGGACAAGGGATATGGGATCCATGTTTCCAATTTCAAATATATTTGAATATGTTGTACTTGTGTATGTCCTCTACAAAGAAACAAAATATTTTCAGAATGGTAGCACTGATTTACAAAATATGGGTCTGTGAAAATTTGAGAAATCGCAAGGGATGTACTATGTACTTCAAATGCCATTATTCAGTTTAAAAAATGTCTAGTAAAATGAATTAACCACTAGATTTTTATGTCATTTATTGACCTTTTTAACCTCATAATTGGATTTTAAAAATAAAAAAGAATACATTGAAATAAATGAGAAATATTTTTTTATCGTTTTTTACAATATTTCTGTGTCGAGGACATATACAGGTACAACATATTCAAATATATCTGAAACTGGAAACATGGACCCCATATCCCTTGTCCGCTTCGCTTCAAATATATATCCTATGATGACACTTTAGTACAATTCCAGCTCAATTGATTTTTTCTAAAGTATTCCACATTTATCACAAAAAAGCAATATATTTGAGATATTTACAGTCACTTTACCAGAGGATAGCGTGGACAATAGAATGGTTTTTTTAAGATGCCGAATACAACAAAAATAATTAAAACAGAAAACAAAAACTAATAGCAGCAAAACTGACAGCACTGGAAAATAATAAAGTCAACAGAGAACCTATTAAATAGAAAAACTAAGAAAATTAAAACCTAAACATTCAAATAAATGAAAACAATTTATTTGGCATTTTATTGAACATAAAATTCTTCAAATATTACCACAATTGGCAAACCTCATCCAACTTAAGTGACGTATTTATATCACATTTAAATTCATGTGCAAACTCACGAGTATTTGACATCGTATAGACCACTCTCACTTTCGACACATCATGCGATAATCCACTTAAGTCCGGCTCAGCTTCATCTTCATCCAATTCTTCGCAATGATATTGTGATAGTTTTACAAAGAACAATTGACGATTTGTCAGCGTCGTCGAATGTGTATGAAACTTTCGCGCCTTACTGGTACGATCATTGAAGAACGCCTCCATCACCAGACGTATGCCGGCAACATCAGCGATGCGCTCATCTATGCTGGCCGTACGTTCTTTTTTCAAACACTCCAACTTCTTTTCAAACTCCGGTTTCTTTCTAATACCCATGCCAATTTTATTTAAGTTCCCATCAGCATCAAAGCATACACCAGACTCATCAAAACCATGCATTATCTCATGACCTGTGGTGAAACCAAGCTCGGCATATTGGAAAACATCATGCAATTTGTGATGATACAGTGGCATCTGTAAATAAGCAAAAGGCAAAACGATTAAGTTTCTCGTGCGTGCATGGTAAGGACTAGCGCTGGAATTAAAACCCATCACAGGATCGAAGGATTCATAAACATTTTTTGCATTTTTATGATATGCATTTAGCATGCGATATGTTAGCAACTGTTTGTGATGCAACAGTTCTAGATGATTGTGATAGAAATTCGTTGTATTGGTAATATTCACGCCGCTGTAGTATTCCTCGAGAAAATCTATAGTTTTATTATCTGGTAAATTGCCAATAAACATATCCATCTTTTTAATCTTGTGCTGTAGATATTCTACCTCCGTCTCCGTTAAATCAATGGTGTTCGATTCGATTAGATCGTAAAGTTTTAACTGAAGCCGCTGAAATACGCTACGTATAACTGCATCACTTTCCTCGCGTATTGCACCATAGTATTTTTCTTCATAGATGTGATCGACCACGAGAGGCATAAAGCTGCGTAGAAAACCTGCGCAATAGTTCTTTGAAGCAGACAAAGGCAAAGGTCGTACCACATGCTCAATGAAGTAAACAAGCAAATAGAGAGCTACAGTTTCTTTGGAGCTTTCGTTTAAAAATTTAATAATTCGCAGTATGCTCGCCTTATTATCATCGGTTATTTTGAAAATCTTTTCATCCGGTAAGGTAATGGTATCACCTTGTAGCAGTATGCTGAAATATTCTTGCCAATCAATACCTGGAAGTTCTGATTGCAATTCGCTCAGTGTTAGAAATATTGTTGGCTCCTCTTCTTCAGAGCTTTCTTTCTTATTTTCACTACTCGAACTTTCGCTTGAATCTTTTTTTGCTTCATCAGAGCGTTCTTCTTTTTTATTCTCTTCATTACTCTCATCTTCGTGAGACTTGTTATTTTCTGCTTCCGTCTCCTCTTCTTCGATCACCTTGTTGAGTTGCTTTTCGAAAGCCAATAATTTCCATCTTAAAAGTCTATGTTGCACGTCCGATAATCTCCCCATGGCAGAGTATATTCTGTCGCTTATTTCTTTAATTGTCTTATCTGGTGTGGGATTACCAATGGCCACAGCGTATTTGAAGCGTCTTTGCCAATGCTTAACCGTTAACAGCACATTTGTCAGATCATAACTTTGTAATTTGGCCAAAACCTTCCACCAAACAAAGTTTTCAAAATTCCATGGTAATGAAGTACGATTTTCAAAGATTGGCCATTTTTGTCGTGGCGCTGGTTCGCTAATATTGCTAACAATATTATTTACAGTAAACGCACTTTCTGCCATACAGCTGCTGTAGTAATTTAGCGCTTTTTCATAAGCTGCGTTTAATTTCAGTTCTTTGCCTTTTCCTTCTTTGACTTGGTCGCGCCATTTTTCAAAAATATCTATGTAAATTTTAGTGAAACTTTCCTCTCGATCTTGAAATGATGATGAATATTTTGAAGTTTTTGACCAATTTCCGCAAGCGTAGCTGTAGAAATCCTCACAAGGATCAGCATTCAAATTCATCGAACTTTTAATGACTTGCACCAAACGTTCATTAACACTTCGATCACATTTTTGGTCAGAACATGATACATCCATATGCTTTCCCAATTCAGTGAGCAGATTTGTAAGGCCCGCTAAGCTAATGCTAAGGCTTAGGAGAATCACAGCCACTAGTTGCAGTAGCTTATGTTGAAAGCGCCGCATTTTAATTATACTCTTGAGACGTTCACCTCTTATTGTGTCTATCGATTAACTAATTCGTATGGATTGCATTTGATTCTTGATTAGATGCTAATTAGCATTTAGTTTTTAAAATATAATTCTTATCGCCACTAGGTTATGGATGCCTGTTAGAGATTATAGTGCCATAATTGCAAGTTATTTTTTTAATTACTAATTTCAGAGTTATTGATGATGACCAAATCATCTATTTAAGTACATAATTTTATACGTAATTTTGAAATTATGTGTTGAAAAATGAGAAATGCACGAAAAGATACAGCTGAAAATATTTAAGTTTTCGATGTAATCACGATAAAACTGCATCACGCTGGCCGCGTACGTTTCCGCAAAGCTTTTACCGTCGCACAATGGCGCCTTTTGCGATTTCGCGTTGCTAAAATCATAACTTTTGAACGGGTAAAGATATTTAAGTAAGGTTTTTTGATTTTGGTTTGTAATTTCTGTAGATCTGACATATATAAGATTCAGTTTTGAGGCTTGGCTATAAATACTTTTAAAAGGAGGTGAAATTCCAAATTTTGCAATTTTAGTAGTATGAATTCATAAAAAAAATTGTTTTTGTATAAATTTTAGAGCGCTTTATTCAATTAATGAACTTTTTATAATTTAAAAATTTTTTAAATACTTTTTAAAAAAAAAATTTTTTTAATTTTATCTCTTAACATAATTTATAAACAGTCTTTCTCCGTACAGTTACCAGGAACCGCTTCCCTTTTGGCTTCTGACACAACTTTGTAGCTGGGAAAAACATCTACGTTGTGTCTTCTTAATGAATTTCTCAATTTGTTATATTTTTCCTTTGAAAGCCCCAAATCTAGGAAAAGCGCTAAAGCACTGGAACCGTCATATTTTATGGGACCACGTTGTGGAGTAGGAATACTTTTTTGATTCGATCGACTCTTGTTGGTCTTGCCAATAAAACTCTTTTCGTTATTTGGGCATTTTTCATTTCATCTACTAAGTCCTCTTTTGAAATGTTTCCAGTGGCGACTGCTATTTTTCTCTTTTTCGTAAATTCCCCACAGTTTTCAATTTGTTTTGCTGGTCTTCCTCTGGAGGCCTGTGATGTGCTAGGAATATCATCAAGTGATAGCTCAAAGTCCTTTTTCAGAAAGTCTGCATAATTTATATGAAAATACGCTTTGGTTCTCTTTGTGTTGCAGTAAAAGTTTTTTAACTTTTGTGTATGCTCATCCTTAACCTTCACACGGGCACCAATGTTTATGTACGGAAACGGGCACTATTAACATATGTTAATATTTTGGTTTTCATAAGTGAAAATGGCAGATAATAATAAAAAAATTTAAAAATCTATGTAAGTGCTTCATTAGTGGCTCAGTAAGTACAGTATGAGCTATTTTTGAACACCGAAAGTTTTCAATTTTCCAATGTTCAGGTCATCGTATGAATTGCAGGCAGAGTACTAAGAACATTTCATTGCCAATATGGACTCGGATGAGGACAATGCGGAAACAGAGGCAAAAGAAGGTGATATGATTGAAGAGGATGTATCAGTCATAAGGATATGATGAGGAAGCCTCTGATGTAGAAATCAAAGCATATTTCGTACAACTCGGACACGGGAGTGACTCAGAAAATGAATGAATGAAAAGTGACGATACTGAAGGTTTTGTACGAGATAAAGATGATCAAGGTCACACGAAAGTAAAAGATTTTTTCAATATGGCCAACCAAAAAGAAGCCAAATAAAAAAGCCCGCTAGAAACATTTGTATCCAGTGCAAAAAGCCTGTTTAAATTGAGCATAGCAAAGTTCTAACAAAATTTAAGGCAACATCTTAAAATAACTGTAAAATCACCAAATATTTTTCAAGTGATCAATTTTTTAATAAGCTTTTATTTAAAAATGCCTTCTAATTATGTGTTAATATTATAATAACATAAAATATGCACATAAACTAACAAAATCCCTGAAATAAAAGCAATATTAACATATGTTAATAGTACCCGTTTATGAAGTTACAACGTCAGATTTTCAAAAATAAACGGAAAAATTCAAAATTAGCAACGGTTGTTAAGTTTTTCGAAAAGAGGTCAAAAACTTAGTCACTGAGTCGAAGTTTTATGAAAATCGGATCACGAATAAATGAATTGCAGCAAATTATAAATTGCGATATTAACATATGTTAATAGTGCCCGTGTGAAGGTTAATATGTTTCGGGTGTTTGTTTTTTACCGCAACCACAAATGAATCTCCATTTTCGCTGTTTGCAAATATTTCAAACAAATTTTCATAAGATGTACTCATTTTCCTTGGAAACTTGCGTAGCTCACACTTTTAATAGTCAGAAAAGACTGTGTTATTGAGGCTTAAAATTTGACTTTTATACAAATACAGGTACAAAATATTGTGCCACAAGCCTCAAACATAATACTTGTTCAGCGAAAAAATTGAACTACCTAATAAGCTAAATTCCTTGTATGATATCTACCGTAATAAAACAGGTGTCTATAAAGTTGGCCTACACTAGAGTTCAATGTTATCAGAAGTGCATCTACCTGTATTCTACACAAAAAATACAGCTTTATTATATTTGACATTACGAGTACTAGATATTTTTAAATTGCATTAAAAACTTAGATATAAATATCTGAGGCAAGTATTACTATTTCGCTATACAAAAGCGAATTTTCTTAAAAAGAGTGAAATGATTTGGAGAAAGTGACAAATCAAGCGTTTTGGAGGTGGGGTAGATCTCATATTATATGGACAGAAGTTTTCTAGGTACTCTTTACATATGCATCTATTTGCGTCAAATAGTTTTGGAAATAGGAAGAATAAATTTAGAAAGGGGCGTGGTAACATCCATATTTACAATTTTTAATTTATTTTGAGTGATGTCTATATTTGCTAAAAACATTCTATCAAATTCAGATTAACAATTTCCAAGTCAAAATATCCTAGACTGAAAATCGTCATCACACAACAAATTCAGTTTTATGCATATCATGTCACATAAGTAGCTATAACTTCTAAATAAGAAAATATTGGCAGATAAGACCTATATGATTTTTGTTGGCAGATATGTCAACTATAATTTCTCATTCACCAATCCTTGATTGACATTGATTTGTCCATAGACCAAGGTAAATTTGAAAAACTATGCTAAAAACGACCTTTTTTGAAAAATTCATGAAAATTACTAACTAAAATTTTTTTCTACATCTTGTAAAAATTATTTATTTTAAAATACCATAAATTCAGAGAGCATACTTCAAATTCTCATGTTTTTTCAATTTTGCGAAAAATGTAAAAAAATGCTATTTTAATGAACGATAAAAAGTTATCCAACTTTGAGCACCCATAAAAACCAAAATACTTGTCATAAATCAAAACAGTTTTCAGTTTTAGAACCTTTGGTCAATTATCTGTCAAATAAAAAAAAAAGTTTCGAAAATCAGAAATCGAAAATTTGATTTTAGCAATCACTTTTTGAAAAAGGAGCCACTGTTCGTCGTATCAACTTCTCATCGGACATATGTGCGAATAAGCCATCTGCAACACCAATTGTATTTCCAACTGTTGATGGTAAATATCAGTCTTGGCAGGCCCGTGCGCAAGGGGAGGGGGGTGTTGGGGGTTCAAACCCCTCCCCCCCCCCCATTGGGAATTTTCGCACATAGATTTTTATTGACATTCGAATGAAAATTCAAAAAGACACAACAAATCTTTTTTTTTTTAAATAAAAGAACTGAAATGCCAATAAATCATCAGAGCACGAGTTTCAAAGCTTTTATTCACTAAATGGCAAAGAACATCAACAATGTTATAACCAATTTTTCTAATGACAGTGTAAGAAAGGTTTCCCTCCATTTTTGCATTTAGTGGTTCACGTCCCTGTTATAGAGTGTGACTATGGAAACTGTGGAAGTGCTGTTGGATACAACAAACAAATTGGCTTAGGTGCTGACGTCGTCATGTGTTTGTTGTTTATCTGCAAAAATCCAAGCCATCACGATGTTTGCTTTGAAAATTGTTTTTCATCGTATTATTTAATGTATCTCCTTTTCGAGAGAAATTTTTTCGATACTGGTACAATTCGTGCCAATCGCATAAATAGTGCCAATATACGAACAGAAAAAAAGTTCAACGGATTATGTTTTTGACGAATGTCAGTATTGTCACACTACAATCACTATTTGCAGGGATAATGCTGTGTCAAACTATCGCGTGGCCATACGAGGAAAAAAGTGGTGATGAGCTTTATTTGTAGCTAGTCTAGATAGCGCTCTTGTTAACGCATGGAAGTTACATTGTTTTATAGAAAAAAAAAAAACAGCTTCATAAGACGATGTCTCAAATAGAGTTCCGAGTAATGGTATGTGAAGAGCTCTTACTCACCGAGAAAGTCGAAGAAGATGGAAATCAATTGCCAGGACTGCCAAAAATCGACGGGAAACACTTAGTTGCAAAAGATAAAAATTCAAAACACTTACGTTGCAAGGTCTGTCATAAAACAACAGTATATATGTGACATGTGACATGTGATATGTGAAAATGCAATAAAGATCTCTATCAAAAATGTTTTCATATCTGCTCGTATTTTTCTTAAAAAGCTTACTTAGTACAAAAATTTTTTTACAGATATGGACCAGTGTACGATTTATCGAACAGGGTGTATCTCTTAAAGGGGTGGAAAAAAAAATTTTTTATTTTTTATTTTTGGGGTAAGAATACTTAAATAACTAAACGCGGATCTGGTCCTGGTTCAAAATGGGTTAAGAATAGATAGTTTCGTAAGAAAACTTATTTTCATTTTGAATTTAAATCTACATAAATGGTTATTGTTTTCAAATATATACATATTGTAACGAAATTTGGTTTATGCTAGAAAACTCTTGAAATAAAAACCAAAAAAAGAAACTAAACGATACTAGCACCATCTAGCGGCAAACAATAAACCGAACTTACGCTGCAGTACAATATAAAAGTCGATAACCGAGAGAAATTGTTGCCGTCGTACAACGCCATCTGGCAAAATTCTGGATAATTGTGAGCTCAACGTCAGTGCGCCATGCTGGTGGATTGTGGATGGTGGTAGAATGCACGCCACTTGGAAGCACTGGTAGGTTGTGGATAATGGTAGAATATACGCCACTTAGAAGGTACTGGATTATTCGAGAAAGTGATGCCTGTAGTAAAAAAGGGTGTCATCTGAGTTTCCGAACACAGTTGAGTTAAAACAGTGAAGCAGAACAGTTGTATTTAAACAGTGAAGCAGAACACTTGAATTTAAGCAATAAAGTGAATACAGTGTGATCCGTAGTAAAGTAAAACAGTTTTCTATACAGTGTTAAATTAATGTTAGAATTTGAACGTTAATAAAATAAACCATTTTATAACTAAATAAGTTTGTGTGTTTTTAATTGTTACACAATCCAGTGATCGAACTCAGAAAAGTATAAGAGATCGAAATTATCGTCAAAGAGACAGAAATTTCGTAACAATATATATTAATTTCAATAGAAATAAAGAATGTCCTTGGAGAGATTTTTTGTCCTCCATTCAATTTTTAATCCACAAAATGAATGAATTCAGCACGTGATGTCAACGATAAAAAAATACGTACACACATACACATGTAAAAATCTTTGTTACATTTTAAGCTGTCTGCTGTCATTTTTATTTTTAACTGTCTAAATCGCGCCATTTTTATTGCAAATCAATCGCTTTTATAACTCGCAAAAAAAAAAAAAAAAATTTGCGCGCCAATTACTACACCACAATGGTTCATTGTGCAGAGAGAAAGCATCCTTTTATATTCACCCCTTCCTATTCAGCTAACCCTAACCCTGATATAACATCGTGCACTTGTGCCATTTACCAATGTTGCCATTTGCCAGCTACCGTTTTTAAGCGTCTAGTGTTGCAAATAAAAGGTTTTTTTTTTGTTTGCTATTTTTTGTGCGTCATTTGAATTTGAATTTCGCGGTTTTTGCACGCGGCATCATGGCGTCTGGTTTTGATTTCAACCACCTTTTCACCTTTTTATTTTCCATGCCTCTATTATTGAGGATAACTTTAACTTTTTTTCTTTATAAACGCTGTTTGCTTTTGTTTTCTTTGTGTTCGAGCATTTCAAGTAGTTGAATAATGAAGAAAAAATCAAGAATAAAAGTGAAATTTTTCTCATTTTCCATGATACACTGAAAAAATAGTTACAAGTTTTGGTAATGTTCAATATTCAGCATAATCATAAAGAAAAGTCGGTTAGTCACAGGATTATATAAGTATACTTGAGGGTTTTGTACAAGCCAGCAATTGCTGATATAATAGCCAGTTGTTTGCTTAGCAAATCATTTAAAGTTTTAATCTGTGTTGGTCAACATGCAGTGCTGCACTTATAGTAAGGCATACTAGGCGCAGGCCTAGGGCATCAGCGTGGAGGGGCCACCAGATATTGAAATTTTGCTATAAAAATATATTTTACTATAAATTTTATTTCAGCATTTGTTTCTAACTTGAAAAATTTAATTTAGCCGTTTTTATCCTTTTTTTTTTTGTCAAGAAAACAGTATTTCGGCCAATAAAGTATACATTAAATATTATAACTATTTTACTTCAAATAAAAAATTAATGTAAAAGGAAAAACTAGGGCACCATTTTTTTTTAAAAACCTAGGGCACCAAAAATATAAATCCGGCCCTGTCAACATGGTATCTCAATAATCCGTCTATAGTGAAGAAAGTGCACGTAATTAATAGTAAAAGCACTTTCTGATTGATTACATTACAATGAAGAGGAAGAACTAAATTATGTAATAACTAGCATTACCCTGTGCGCATCGCTGCACCTCAACCGTGGTGTATATTCGATGTGCAGTCTGCGTGAAAATTCTATTTAAAAAATACTTTTGTATGAGGACCACCCTTACTATGCATCCAAATTAAAATTTTTACAACCTAAGCAGTGCCTCTTAATATAAACACCACGTGGTGTAAATTCCATGAGAATCGATTAAGCGGTCTTCGAGAAAAGGATATTTAAAAATATTTTTGTGTGAGGACCACCCTAAATAAAAGCTTTGTAGCCTAAGCTATGCCTATTAACATAAGAGCTACGTGGTATAAGTTCGGTGTAAATCGACTAACCTGTTCTTCGTGAAAATGATATTTGAAAATATTTTTGTATGAGGGTCACCCTAAGTATGCACCTTAAATACAATTTCAACGACTTTATCTGTGCCTCTTAATATAAAAGCCATGTGGCGTAAGTTCAATGAGAATCGATTTAGCGGTCTTCGAGAAAATGATATTTAAAAATATTTTTGTTTGAGGGCCACCCTACATATGCACTCTATGCTTCTTAATATGAGAGCTACGTGGTGCAAGTTCGGAGTGAATCGACTAACCTGCCTTCTTGAAAATGATACTTAAAAATATTTTTGTATGAGGGTCACCCTAAGTATGCACCCTAAATAAAATTTTTTTAAGCTTATCTGTGCCTATTAATATAAAAGCCATGTGGTGTAAGTTCCAAGGGAATCTATTAAGCAGTCTTCGAGAAAAGTTTTTGTCTGAGGGCCACCCGAAATAAAAGTCTTGTATCTTTACCTATTCCTCTTAACATAAGAGCTACGTGGTGTAAGTTCGGTGTGAATCGACTTACCAAACTTTGTGAAAATGATATTTAAAAAAATTGTTGTGTGAGTGCCACCCTAAGTATACACCCTAAATAAAATTTTTACAATCTTATCTGTGTCTCTTCGCATAAAATCCATGTGGTGTAAATTCCATAAGAATCGATTTAGCGGTCTTCGAGAAAATGATATTTGAAAAATATTTTTGGGTGAGGGCCACCCTAAATAAAAGTTTTGTTTGCTATGCTTCTGAACATAAAAAATACGTGGTGTAAAATCGGTGTGAACTGATTAACGTGTCTTCGTGAAAATGATATTTAAGAATATATTTGTATGAGGGCCACCCTAAGTATGCACCCTGAATAAAATTTTTATATTCTTATCTGTGCTCCTTAATATAAAAGCCATACTGTGTAAGTTTCATGAGAATCGATTCACCTGTCTTTGAGAAATCGTTATTTTTAAAATATTTGTGTATGAGGGCCACCCTAAATAAAAGTTTCATCGTCTTAGCTATGCGTCTTAATATAAGAGACAGGTGGTGTAAGTTCCATGTGAACCGATTAAGTGGTCTTTGTAAAATGCTATTTTAAAAATAATTGCGTATGAGGGCCACCCTAAATTAAAGTCCTATAGCCACCACGCCCCTGGTGTCTAATCCCGTTCATATTTTGTGAAGTGCTTAACATAGGCTATGTGCATCCTGACACCGAATTTTAAGACTCTTGCTATCATATGAACCAAGATATAGCGAGTTAAAGGTTTTAATTGCACGTAATGTGCCACGCCCCTTGCTTTTATCAAAATAAAATATAGCCCATGTTACTCAGGAATAGTCTAGCTTTCTATTAGTAGAAAAATTTTTGGAATCGGATCTGTAGTTCCAGAGATTACCCGGAACATACAAACAAACAAACAAACAAACAAACAAACCTTACCTCTTTATATAATAGTATAGATATCCCTCAATTATCTCTCTGCAAAAACTCGAGTATGTCAAAGAGATGGCGAATTGAGTTGGGTTGGAGATCAACGATCACTCAATTGTAAGATTTGAGAATTAAAGTGAGGCTTTAGCCGCTTCTCAAACTGGAAGATGCTTATAGATGCTTTGTGTTGCCATACTATTTTGCAGTAGAACTGAAATTGCATTCGGAAAAATATTTAATGCTTTGGAATGATTTGTAATGGGAATGTTAAGGCCAGCTTTCATGAAAAATATGAAGAGCTAAGGCATTTTTTCATTGCACCAAATTTGCTCACAAAAGGGTACTATTGGCTTAACATATCTTCCAGATTATGTGGCTCAGGAAGACCAAATGTATTCCGATTAGTTGGCTTTACTGCGGAATATAAGTGTTAGCATTTTATCCTCTAACCGGCAAGAGTGCCCTGAGGCACTCTTCGAAAAACTCGTTTTTTATCAATAATTCTTTTATTTTTTATTTAATGTGATGACGGGACTTTGAGGAACATACCTAGATATGTTTCTGAAGGCACTGTCATCATTTTAAGTAAAAATAAAAGCGTTATTGATAAAAAATCCGGTTTCTCCATGACTAACTCGAGTCGCTCTGGTCGAATAGAAGGTTAATCCACACATCACCGCAGTTGAAGGTGATATTTCCATTTGAGAAGTTTCTACATGCTTCTAAATAATAAAATGAAAGCTTCTAATTAATAAAATGGAAACAATAGTTGGATCTGTTAAGATCAGCTACTTCGTGGTATTATATCGCTACTCAAAATATCAGTTTTTCTTGATTTTTTGAACTTTGTTTAGAGTAAAGGTCCTCAGAAGAACTTTTCAATTCTCCACGATTTTTCTTTTATAGTTTTTATTGCGCCAGGTACTCCATCTGTACTTCTTCTTCTTTCTGGAGTGGATTTCAAAATGTGGTTAAGTTTGCGTGGTCACTCAAATCAACGCTGAATCTTGCGATAAAAATGAAGAATGAAAAGACTTCAAAAAGCATAAAGAGCTGCTATTTCAGTGAGGAAAAAAGCTGCTATTTTAGCGGGAAAAATCTTTTAAGTCTAAGCAAAAGCTTTAAAGTCTAAGCAGTGATTGTGTCTACCACTCCGGCTTTGATTTTACTTAAAAGTCTATCTTTGCTGATTAAGTTTATCATGTGTGAAATATAATATTTGGTCAAAAAATTTGTTTTAGTGAGATCAAATGAATCGTTGAACGAGTATGCAACGTGTCTTCATTATAAAAACTTTATCTAAATATGGCGAAAGTTATTTAGAAGCTGAAAGTTATTTCGATCGATACGGTGATGAAAGTACGGCTGAAGAAACCGTTTTAGTTCAAGATCAGAGAAGCAGAATTTTTCAATGTCATGGTCCTTCAAGTGAAAATTTGTGTTCTATTGGATTGTCTGTCTGCTCAATGGTACATCAAGATGGTCTCTCCCAGTGCCTCGATTCAGCTGATGATATCAAAAAAACTGCGAATAAAACAGAGTCTATCAATTAAACACTTGTGTTTGAACGCGTTTTAGCCAAAAGTCTACAAAAGTCGAAAGGCACAAAGCTTCAAGTATAAGAAAAATTATCCTCAGCTTTCTCTCTTCCATTCGCAACTACATATAGTAAATCCCTGCCTGATTCTGTCTTTTTTATGTAAAGAGTCTAGCGACGCATTGTTAGTTTGTTGTCGATAGCGATGTTTCTCACACGCCATTGACTCGCTAATGTCTGCTTCTTTTTGGAAATATAACAAATTTTCCTAAGTGTACTTAAGAAAAAAATTGGGTAATTTAATACAGTATTTGAATATTAACTTTAAGTGAAAGTTTGGTAAATACAAACAATTGAATATAAAACGGGGACACATTTTCCATATAATTCAATCCTTCATAGCAAGCAGACAAAAAAATTCAATTTAAAAATCCTTTCAAACACTTAACCAATTGTACAGTTCTCATAAAGAGCTCTTCACAGGATCAGCTACACTATTTATTTTTTCTTCGTTATAATTGTGCGTAAAGTTTTAAATACTTAATTTTTTTATTAACAATAACAATAAAATAATGCCAAGAGTAAAACCATTAACCACTTTAACGCTTCATGTTACGTGAGCACATTTTTTTGAATTTTCCAATTTAATTCCCACTGGCAACATGAATGACGATAAGCGCGCTTGAAGACCAAAGCCCGCATTTAAATCTCACTCGTGTGCTGACATGCTATCATCTTTTCCCTCTCTCGTTTTCGCCCCATCAACCATCATCTTCATTGACGCGCGCCAATTCAACCGGTAGTCTACCACTGACGATGTCCACTGTGTTGCCGCATAGTGGTAACAAATCCCGAAAAGCTTACAGAAATTCTATAAGACTGTAATAAGGAGTTTTTGATCTTGCTCACTGCGAATATAATATTATGAAAGACTTAAGTGCTTCATAATGGCTTACCGTTTTCTATAAAAACTGTCGAATTTATATGAAGTTCGGTATTAAGCCACTTTTGAGGTCGCTGACAACGTTAAATTGAAATGGTTAATTTATTCAGAAACTCGTGTTTTTGAGATTATGAATTGATATATGAGAAATGTTGGAAAATTTGGAAATTTTCTTATATATATTTAAACAGGTTGAAAAATTTTAAATAAGTAAGTCAAAAAAAAAAAAGAAAAGAAAATGTGATCGCCACGCGCATATCCGCTGCAAAATTTGGTTTTTCTTAGTATATGGAACTAGTTCTAGAGAGTGTGTTTAGGATTTTCGACGACACTAAAAAAAAAATTTCTTACGAGTCCATAGTATTACCACAAACTCTCTGTTACAGTCTTAGTAGTAAATTCTGGTTCTTTAATTGTATTGCTCGTCCAACATGAAGGTGACTATTGTTACAGTGAATCTATGATTTTACTTAGATGGACTTTAGTTAGTTCCTTCAGGAATATATGGTAAAGAATAGCTGCCCAAAGTATGACAGTAGATACGGGATATTCCTTCTCAATTCGAAGACAAGAAAATCTTTTCACACACTATATGTGGCGAAAATTAGGTAAAAAAAAACCGAAGGCACTAAGCCGATGTTTGCACCCGTTGCTTGCAATGTGCAAACGACAATTTTTGAATAGCGATTTTAAGAATTTACGGGCCTCTTCGAAGAACTGTTGGCCCGGGGGAATCGTCCCGTTATCACCCCCTGTCGTCGGTCCTATATGTATATATATATATATATATAAAGATAGATAGATAGAACTTTTCATCAGTTTCATACAAGATTCAAATAATATAATAAAAAAAAATATAAGTAATCGAATTTTGAATTCCAAATACTTTATTTTTAGCATTATTTATTGAAACAAAAATTGGATAACCCTATACATTTTAACATTTTAAAGTCTTGAATTAAACTCTTTGTTCTTGGACTTTTAGTTGCTTTTTCGGCAATAGGGACCACTGTGCCGCCGTTAATCTATGTCTATGAAGGAGTACATGTAAAGAGATTAATTTTCATGTTTTTTCTGTTAATGAATTAATAATAAAATGAAATTTCAGTTTACTGGGATTTTTCCACCCTCAACATGTGGGATGCAGTTGCATGGATGAGGTTCAGATTTTAAAGTGGTTCGCTTGCAGACAAAGTTGCAAAATTTTTGTATGAAAATTCCTACTTTATGAAACTTTAGTCGAATTTTCGAAACATTTTCTTTTACTTTCTGTTGCTTTATGCAGAATGTAATAAATTTAATATTGATAATAATGCTGATCACGTTGTCTGTTTTTTAATAAATTAATTGAAAATGTTGACTTTTAATAATTTTTTAGCGGCGTGTATTTCCGTGGAATATTCTTTACAACGAATATGCAGGAATTTTTCTGGAATTTAAATTTTTAATCCTTTGATATGACAACTGATACCATCAAGTAAATACACCTTATGTATGTGTACTAAAAGGATAATTTTCGTGACATAAAGTTGTGCTACCAACAATGCGATATCAAAAATAAGATGAAGTAGAGCGATGAATCGAACTCATAATATGCCAATTTATTATTTGTACCTGGAGAACGATCACAGTTCGGTTTTTTCTTTGAGATTGAAAAAATGGAAAATGTTGAAACCAATTGAATGAGGTAAAAATATTCGAAAAAATCTTGAATATATTTGAAAGAAGTTGAAACAGTTGAAAATTACTTAAAAATTCGAAAAATATGGAAACTAATAATAACAGTTGAGAGAGGTTGAAAAAGGCGAAAAAATATAAGAAATTTTGGAAAAAGTTGAAGGAGGATGAAAAATGTTGAAAAAGTCAATAAAATATGGAAAATGTTGAAAAAAGAAGTAGGATCGGAAGAAGGTGAAAGAGAAAGTCGAAAAAAATGGGAAATTTTAAAAAAAGAAAAAGTTCAAAAAGGCTGAAAAAGTAAATAAAATATGGAATATGTTGAAAAAGTGTTGAAAGTGTTGAAAGAGGGTTTAAAAACACGAAATAAAAATTAAAGAGTTTGAAAACAAAACAAAGTCCCATGGTCCTAAGGTAATTTATTGCGAATAATGTGAGGTTACCTTTTCTGAAAAAGACAATAAAGAAAAATCATCGGTTGACATCTCGAAAATCTAACAAGAACTAATTTCTAAAAGATGATTTTTAAGATCGGGGGACCATACCACACAAGAATTTTAAATAGGAGTCCGGGTCATTTTCGGACTGTACACTAGTGTTGTAAATATTTTTCTTAAATAGTCAACATTTCAGCGCAACTGGAAAGCTCAATATGATGCTTATTTGAATACTGCTAAAAAAAAAATTTAGGAAACCAAAGAAAGGTTAAGAAATTAATTTTAAGAATAAAAAACAAATTAAAAAGTATAGAGACACCAGAGCAAAGAAGATCACATAACCATATACTATTTCAGATAAGATGCTGCAAGAGATTTCTGTTAAAAGGTTAATACTGTTATCTACAAAGATATTTTACAAAGGAATCAAGTCAAGGTAAGTGATATTTAATTTTTATGAAGAAAAAGTTGATGCTATCTGCATATTGTAAGTCGGATAAACTTATTCTTTAAAACTTAACGTGCTACTTTTGCGACAATAATTTCATCATTTTCCCGACACAGCGTACACTGAGTTTCATTGAAAGCGTCAATTTTGCTGAGGAATAAAAAGTTTTTGGTCTAGCTGTAGCCGAAATGATTAACCCAGTGAGAGATGTACAAAGTATTCTCCTATTTATGAAAACGATCAATGACTATTCTATAAAACTATTCTTGTCAACAAGAGAAGCATCCCAAGGTTAGGTTAGGTTAGGTAGGAGTGGCAGTCAGTTACATAACCGACTCACTTAGACCAAGTTTGGTCCATTGTGATACCACAGGGTACTTGACTATACCCTCTCATTGAACCATCCAGATTTCGTAATGAAACTAAATAACTGACCTATGCTAACATGTCTAAGGTCCTCCAGGTCATCAAACAAAAACGAACCAAGTGTTTTGTGACGTTTTCTAGCAAGTGCATGGCAGGAGCAAAGAAAATGTTTAATGTTTTCCTCCTCCTCCACATCCCCACAACTTCTACAGTAATCAAAAGACCGAATACCTAATCTCTCCGCATGTCTGCCGATAAGCCAGTGGCCAGTTATTACTGCAACAACTGACAAGACACTAAGTCTAGTGCGGGATATCAGTTCTAGAGATCGCTTAGCGTTCCATTCCGGCCATATTTGCCTTGTTATATTGCAAGTTAACCCTTGGGTCCATCTTATGTTAGGCTTTTTTATCATGTCTTCTTTAAGCAGTAACTTGCAGGTAGCAAGTGGCATGCCAACACCTTCCTTGTCTTGAGGAATTTGTGCAGTAGTCCCCTGCCTAGCAAGTTCATCAGCTTTGCAATTGCCATCAATGTTCCTATGACCAGGCACCCAGATGAGGTGAATGTTAAAATGCTGAGCCATCTCATTTACAGACGAGCGGCATTGTTGGGCCACTAGTGAGTTTAGGAAGACTGATTCTAGAGATTTAATAGCAGCTTGACTATCTGAATAAATGTTAATACCCTTCTTGGATACCAAATTTATTCTCAGCCAGGATGCTACTTCTTCTATTGCTATAACCTCTGCCTGAAAAACACTACAATGGTCTGGTAACCTCGCAGCAATACTTATCTTCAGTTCCTTAGAGTAAATACCATAACCCACTTGGTTATTTAACTTGGAGCCATCCGAGTAGAAATTAATATGGTTCCTTCTCCCCGGGATTCCTCCCTTCCATTCATCCCTAGATGGGATATGGGTTACGTAATCTCTCTTGAATGAGATTACTGGAATAGTGTAGTCCAATTTAGAGGGCACGGAATTCAAGCTATTAAGGATAGTTGAGTGTACTGTACTTCCCTCGGACCAGCAAGCAGTTTCCCTGAGTCTAATGGCGGTACATGCTGCCATTCGTTTACCAAACAGGTCAAGGGGAACGAGATGAAAGAGGACCTTCAAGGCATCAGTCGGTGTGGTCCTCAGTGCACCACTGATGCACATGGAAGCAGCTCTTTTAACCTTCTGCAATTGTCTGTAATAGGTGACCTTGTCTAAGACAGGCCACCACAACACAATGCCATATAACAGAATCGGTCGAATTACCGCTGTGTAGAGCCAATGAATAATACGAGGTGATAGCCCCCATCTACTCCCCACAGCTTTTTTACAAGAGTATAGTGCTACAGTTGCTTTTCTAACTCTCTCAACAACATTTATTTTCCAACTTAATTTCCTATCCAATATCAGACCAAGATACCTTGCACTACTTTTTAAGACAAGTCTAACGCCCTTTAGCGAAGGTGGTACTATAATTGGAAGTTTGTGACTCCTAGTAAAGAGTACTAGTTCAGTTTTGTTCGGATTTACGCCTAAGTCAGCCTCATCTGCCCATTAGACGAGTCTGCTTAAAGCATTCTGAAGAATTTCACACAGTGTGTTTGGGAATTTACCACATGCAATTAATGCTACATCGTCGGCATAGGCAATAGCTTTACAGCCAAGCCTTTTCAGTGACATGAGCATCTTATTTATTGCCCGATTCCACAGTAGAGGAGATAGCACTCCACCCTGCGGCGTTCCTCTGCGGACAAACCTATTAGCTTCGGAAATGCCAAGACTTGAGGTAATGGCTCTGTTTGTCAGTAGCTTTTTAATCAGCTCAACTATGGAACTGTTGATACCCAGTTTCTGCAGTTCATTGATAATAATAATCCCAAACTTTCGCGAAATATCATGAACTTTTTTTGGGTTTCAACCGATAAGAAATCAAATCAAAAAAAAAAAACTAAACAAGCTAATGAATTTAAAGATTTGAATTTACTTAAATACCAAGCAAATAGCAACAGTTTTAGTTATAAATCGCAAAGAAGCGCAACAAGAGCACTTTCAAACTTAAGATGAAAAAATCATTCAAATGGCATTTAATACAGATCATCTGCATATCATTTATAGCTAAAGTGATGCCTGCAATGACGCATAAGCTCGATGCTAACGTTGTCAACAGTGAGCTATTACAGACCATCAAAAGTTACATGAACCTCAAAGATGATACGTGTGATGATTTCTTTCAGTACGCTTGCGGAAATTGGGAATCCCTGCACTGGCGTGGTCGAAAATATGTCGACATTATTGGTCAGCTCGAGTATGAATCAAATAAGTAATCGGCACAGCTGTTGGAAGACGTCATGAGTAGCGGCAAGTCAGAACGGAATTGTGTTTACCAAAAGTTACAAGAACATTAATTGGCATGCAAAGAAACCGACGATCATGTGTGGAGCACTATTTAGATTTCTTGCATCCGACTAGTGATGAAACTACTTGGCCATATCGTTTGACTGAATAGCACTTATCCTGGCAAGGGCGTGGTTTTAACTGGATGGAAACGCTGGGTAAATTACGTGCTTACGGTATGGATAATGTGCTAATAAAAGAACAACTGGAAAACATAAATGCAACTCAGTTTATCATTGAATTCAATAAACCAGATGAGGTTGCCTTGAATAAAGAAGAACTAGCAGAACACTGGACGCTTAAGAAATCAGCGTACATTGAAGAACGCACTGAAGCATCAAAATTGCAACAGCTTGTGCAGAACCTCAAAGACTTACATAAAAATTTCACGGATGCTGAAGTACCACAATTGCTAACGTTAAGTGAACTTACACAAAAGGTACCATTACTCGATGTGCGCGCATATTTGGCGCAAGTGTTGCAACTGCCTGTAGCCGATGATATGTTACTGCATGTTTCCAATGTGGCTTATTTGCGGCACTTAGTGGAGCTACTAGCAGCGACATCTAAAGAAACGATCGCTCGATACATCATGTTAAAGTTGCAGTCATATTTGCAAAACACAACTGCCAATCAGCAACACGGCACAACATTGCATGCAGCATTTGAGTGAACATATGCAGCTTGCTGTCGACTATTTGTATGAGTGTGAGCAATACGCGCCATATAGACGCAATCATTCGGATCCAATTATACAACGTGTATTTTCAAATATGCAGTCGAAATTTCTACAAATCATGGGACAACATGCCAGTGAATTTTCCAGTGAAGAACTAGATTTCTTGCAACAAAAAATTCAGCTGATGCGTTTGAATATTGGTAATTTACCTATTGACGTGCTGGATGACTACTATGCTTCATACTACAATGACTTGCAGTTACATCGTCAAGACTTTGCAACAAATTTTCTTAGTGTCATGCATCATTCACAACGGCGTGAACACCAACTGTTGTATGTGCATCACATCGATGCACCTGAGCTTACCCACTTTAACTGGCCCTATCCTTCACCTGCTTATGTGCACACTAAGAATTTACTCATCATACCATTTGGTTATTTGTGTCAGCCTATATTCATTCCATCATCATTATCATGAACTATTTCTTTATGCTGAGCTGGGGAATATGCTGGGTCATGAAGTGTTTCATGGTTTTGAGACCAAGGGCTTAGAGTTTGACGCCTGGGGTAATCCCAGCTCTGTTTTTTTAAACGCTATAGCCAAACCAAGCTTACAGCAGTCATTGCACTGCCTGCAGCATGAGCCCACTTCTACCATCAATGAAAAGATTGCAGACTTTAATGGTTTTCGTTTGGCTTATGAGACGCACTTTGGACGTTTGCATGTGCCGCATTTTCCTCAGGAACTTGTACTTTCAAATAAGCAGCTATTTTTTATCAAGTTTGCGCAGTTCTTTTGTACTGTGAGTCCGAAGCGTATTCATTACGATGATTCACATGACACGCCATTTAAGAGGGTGCCTCAAGCTGTCGCAAATCAGGAGGAATTTGCTTATGTCTTTAAATGTGATGTCAATACGCGCATGAATCCGGCGCTGAGGTGGAAATTATGGTAAAAGTGATATTTATGTATGTATTAATATAAGTTCGGAAATTCAATAAGCTTGGGGTTACATATACAAAATAGACATTTTTTGTGATTAGTCTTTTTCAATGGTGACCGAAATGCCAAAAAAAAATAGATGTTAAAATATTACAAAAATAAGTTGTTACAGTTAATAGAAATTTTAAACAGCCTATAAGTCAAAAATAAAAGCTCTTTTCATTATAATATGAATCATGAATATATGTATTATACTCTATGTAACATACATATGTATGCCCAAGCTATTTTAAATTTGTATGGAAATGATGAATGGAGCTGATTTCATTTCGATTTTGGATAAATGTAAATCATGCTGATTTCGATGACAGTGTGAATTGCCCATAAGTTTTACTCCCACAATCGGCAATCGTTATCAAAAAAGAACCGTTTTTGTCAGACCTGAACTCAAGTAAGCTTTTTTAAAGCTTCTTTAACCCTCACTCACTCACTCACTCATTCACTCACATTCGTAAAATTTGTTCAATATATCGAAACTAATAATCAATTTCCTGAAGTACCGAATATGTTCGTGGGTGCTTTCTTCAATTATTTTTCTTTAAGTTCTGCCTGTTAACTAATGAAGTGGAATAAGTGCGTAATACAATCACCATTCAGTAAATGTTACTGATTTGAAATATTAATATTCCAAAAAACGGTTAGGGTAGATTGTGACCATTTCTGACCATTCAGTCTCGTTTAAAGTAAGACAGCCACTTAGAACCGACCATGAGATATATATTTAGTCCCAGTCGCATAAGCAAAAATTTTACTCATGGTTAGTATTCTGGAGTTAACACAATTATATGATTTCATCGAAAACATTCGAAGTCCATTGATCAGTTTAAATAACTCAAAAATTTGTATTAAAGGATGTTTTCTTTGTTTAATTTAAAGTGGCTAATATATAATTGGATGTAGGTATAAATATCTTTTCTCCAAAGTTGTGTAAGAATTGAAAATAAAAAAAATTTTTAATACTTCAATTCACCCTTTTAAATCGCATTGTATTAAATTTTTCCATGTAACATTAAAAGTTGCTGAAATGAATTTTCATTCGGTTGTAGTAGTCCAACGCACGTAGAGAACAGCAGCCGACAGCAAAGCATACATTTAAGGTCGCGAAACAACCTGAAGCTAATAAATACTTGACAGTCGTTAGAATGAAATGTCAAACTGAAATACAAGTATGAACAGATTTCAAGCAAATGTGTAGGAGAAAAAAATGAAGAAAAAACCACTTCATATAATGTATAGTTAGGGAATTTTGGGCTGCCAGACTTGAAAAATATATACCTTACAATGTTGTTTAACACTTCAGATGTTCGAATTGTCCGGCCTATGAAAACCAACTAATTCTGTTGACTTTCGGAAGAGCATAGAAAGCATGAAATGTGTTTCTTTAGCATGTAATTACCGAACATAACTACGAACAATTAATCTCGACCTTTGCGTCTTAATTTTAGCACTTTTGAAGCTACATTATCATATACACTGCCTCCACAAGAAAGAAAGCTCTATCTTCAAAAAACAAAATTTATAGAAAATAAAAAAGCAAATTTCTTTGCGTATAAGACTGGAGTTAGAGTCAATATAAATTTCAATATTACGCAACACTAAATTGGATTTAGGACTTTGTAAGGACATAGAAATGTGAGGCGCCCAGTTGCAAAGCCGGCCAAGTCCAAAAAAAAAATCAAATTTTGAGATATTCCCATGTATTAAAATCTAGACCATGCTTTATCTTTCTACAATTGTAATAGATTAAAAAAAATTTTTTTGACAGAAATAATACACTTTTTAATTTATTTTTGATTCATGGATTTCAAAGCCGGCCAAGTCCATGAACTTGCTTTCAAAACCGGTCCAACGCCTTGGAATCAAAACCGGCCAAGTCCAGAACATTGGTATCAAAACCGTCCAAGTCCACTTTTTTTTCCATCGCCTTGGAATCAAAACCGGCCAACTCCAGTTCCTAGCATCAAAACCAGCCAAGTCCAAAATTTTTTTCTCAAAAACATAGGGGCCGTTCATAAATTACGTAAGACGTTTAGGGGGGGGGGGGGGGTCGGCGGATTCTTACTACATCTTACGAGAGGGGGGGAGGGGGTGAATGATCATCTTACGTAAGATTTAAAATGCGTATTCATACATTAAAGTTGTATTAACGCATCGTCATTTGTGGCAGTAATGAAATATATTTGAATTTTCGACAGTCACGAAAGATTCAGAAATATCGATTACAATCGATTTAAGTAATCGACTCTAACTTCTCTTCTGTTTATGTAATGAAATATATGTATGTTGTTTACACGCAGGGTCGACTTGTAACACCGTCTCACAAGTTTGCTATTATTCAGGCATTTACACGCAGATACGTCGACTTTGAAATTTTGTTGATGTTGTCCCGGTTCTTTACCACCCCCTTGCACTTGTCCTCTTCAACAAGAAGATTCGCTTTCGATTCCTTCTTCAACAGGAGACCAAAACAGCAATCAGTTTTGTCCTCTATTTCTTCGCTTAGCGTTAAATTACGATTGGTCAAAAGTACATCCACAGTTCAAAATCATGCCTTACGATTTTTTTTTGTCCTTCCCTTGCAAACGTCTTAGCTGATCGAGTTTGTAATATTTGTGACCAGTACTTTGCCTCGAAAAAAGCTACTGTAATGCACAAAAAACTACATGGAAAAGACTGTAGTCGCACTTACATGATTCAACCAGTTTCAATTTTGAAACGTGGACAGGGGAAAAGCCTTTGCATTTTAAAACAATCGGAGATTTGTCAAGTTGCAGAGTGGCATGACGACGAGGATATTGATGTTACAGGGTTTGAATGTGAATCAGAAAATTCAGCAGACGAGTCGGGTGTGCCAATTGTAGGTTCACTATCAGACTGGTTGAAAAGCGCATGAACTAACGATGACTTACGATGACTTTTTTTATTCATATTGAAAAACAAATGTGTAGTTTGCAATTTCGTAATATTTATTTAATATGTAACATATGTACTTATATTAAAATTAAATATAGTACATCACATGAAAAATACATTTTTTGACTAGTTTCACCTTTATTATGAATCTTACGTAAGATTTCGGAAGGGGGGAGGGGGGGGGTAGTGAGAATCTTACTAAATCTTACTCGGGGGAGGGGGGGGGGGGTCAAAAAGTCATGAAATTGTCTTACGTAATTTATGAACGGCCCCATACGCAAATAAAACTTAAAAAGTCTGATCTGACGTGCTTTGAGTAAGAAATTTTATAAGCTATTATGTGGGAAATACTTTTTAATTTTTCAATGAATATAGATGAATATAAACGTTTTTCGTTATTTTCCCAAAAGTATGAAAAATTGACTTGCCGGAATGCCACATGGGCATTTTCTCAGACCGATTCGAGAACACTATAAAAATACACAAAAAAAAAAGTTAAAGTTAGGGCCAGTCGATCTAAAAAAAGATTTGAGTGAGAGTCATTTTGCTGGAAATAAAATTTTACAAAAAAAATACAATTCCAAGGAATTGCAATTCGGTCTCGAATTTTTTTAATATCCTTTAAGGAATAAAGCTTAGAAAAAAAGCTTTTGGAATATGAATATATTTTTTTTTTTTTTGAATTCGAAGACAAACGAAATTGATTCATTTTCTATTCCATTCCATGGCAAAAGAGAAGGTTAATTTGTGAATCCTATTACATAATTCTATTGATTGGAATTGAAAAATGCAGATTTCACTCAAAGAATTGGAGTTTAATTTTTTAATTCGTTAAGGAAATCATTATTTTACCGATTCCATTACCGAATCGAAAAATTGTACAGCTCAGATTCAAAAAAGTTTTGAAATAATAAAAAATTTTGCAATATTCAATGCGGATTTGTTGAAAATGGGTTCAATGGCTTTTTCATCCCCCTAGAGCCCGTTTGCGCAAAACATTTTTTATGGTCATCAATTTCTCTTAGAATTGTCCCTCAAAGCAAAACGCTTCCCGGGAAGCATTTGATCGCTAGAAGGAAGCCATGTTTAAGTTGGTAGAAAATTAATTACCTGTCCTTTAAATATACTTCTTATCTAAGCGTTTCGAATCTGCTCACAAGTTTAAAATATTCTATGTCACAGAGTGTAGCGTACATGCTTGATATCTAGAGAAAATGTAAATAAAACATTTTGATTGCGGTAATGCATGTTAATTAATATGTCAAGGATATCTTGCTGCTGTGTTAATTAAATGAAACTTTTTGACATTTTAATGGCTCACTATTTGAGCACTGCTTTGCTGTAGGTTCTATGCACATGTGGAAAGATAAAATGTATATAAAGTAGTAAATCAGTACCACAAGTTAAATAAAAAATTAATCTCTTTGTATCTACATATTATGCACCTACATACATACATATGTATATATTCAGGATTAAGAATTTAAGAGTTAGAAGTGCTTACTACATTTTTACAAAAAAACCAGCAAAAGCAGCATTTCAACACCCAAAACAAACCAGTGATTTACTATCATTTTTAAAGATTTAAGGATATTCTTCCTTCCTTCCTTCCATGTAAAATACCGCATATTAATCAATTGGTCATGAAAATTTGCTTTTTAACTTTAGAGCACAAAACACACAAATCCTTCTCATACAAAATTACAGAAAGGAAAGTCAAAATGCAGACCACACTTGGTATGAAGGAAATTTCTGCATAGTATTGAGAAATATAAGCAGACGTTCATACTTTTGTATGTGTATAAATGCAAGTAGCTATTTGTATACATAATACCAGTGGCTTATGGCATTTCGATCTCATTGGATGATATAAGATGAGATATTGAAATAAGATATGTTATTAAGAATATAAAGCTGCGAAAACATAACTTTCTTTAGCACTTTTTGGTTTGGTCCTTAACTTAACTTAACTATTAGCTAAAAAAGTATAACACAGCATCTAAGGCGATGTTGGGTTTTTACACTTACGATCTAGATTTTTCTGATGTGTTTTCTTAATGCGCAATCAAGAAGTGCATGTCAGATCTCTTTTGGTAACAATTCTAAAAATCGAAATACGATGCAAGTCCACGTGATCAAGGGCGTCGCAACAAAATTTTTCATGGGAGGGAAAACTCAAATAAATAAGGCGATAAATTTTTCTGAAGAAAAAGTATTTATTCTATACTTTAGGACGGGACATAAAAAGAATTTTGTATGAAGATGTTTTTTTATTCGTTGAAATTTCCATTAATTAAAGATAAAGAAAGTTTTGGTCATATGATCCAAAAGTGGCTTTTCGATTTCTTCGCAAGATGAATTCTTTCTGAAACCCTTCGTAAATCTAAGGGTCATTTGTTAACGAAGATAAGTCGTTAACCGTCGCAAAGCGCTTAATGACCTTTCATAAGAAGCTGCTGAACCTCGCACTGTCGTTATTATTAAATTTAACAGTCGATAAAATTGATCTAGAAGGTGTTTCGTGGTGTGAGATGATTTCCGAAGTTGGTCAGCGATTTCAGGACAGCACATTGGCTTGTTGCCAGGCATGTTTTTCAATATTTGGAATTGAGGACGGAGGTTGGTCAGTTCAAAATCATCTGAGAAAATGCCTAGTTTTGACTCAAAAATTTCTTCAGTGGGTACATTTCCTTTGTATGCATCAAGTAGTATATTTTCTAACGACTCTGAAGCATCACGGTCTAAAAAAAAATTACAAATAGAATTATCATCATTATCAGTGCAACAGTGATTCCTGCCCTCCCTGGCCTCCCGGTTGAGATGCCACTGTCCCTGACATTTTCTTATGCTCACCTAACTAGTGAAACTTACAGTCGAATTTGAAACTAAGAAACATTCACAATATATATTAAAATTTCTCAACGTGGTTTTATAAATAATCCAATTTTTAAACACATATATTCTTAAATCGAGTCGGGGTAAGTACATACCAGATCGTAGCTACGGAGTCGTATCTTTTACGCACATCTTAAGGCATTTATTTCTTAAAAATACTATTACAAATGACTGCCCTTCTTATGAGCTCGTTCACTACACTGAAGTCGACTGTAATGCAAATCAATATATTGGTTGGTGTTAGCTTATACAAAAGTCTTAAACATGCTCGTGTTATCCAGAAATTTACCGATTTTTCCATCTAGCAATGCATTATCTCGCCGCATATCTAGTTGTTACGCTTTTATGTACTTAGGCATTTGATGCTCATCATATCTCATGATTACTTACATCACTCTCGCCTTAATTGCCTGAAAGTGCTAACGTTCCTTCTTGTTGTTGTTTTTCTATTGTAAGTGCGGAAGTGTTAACTTGCTAGGTGATTTCTTTGCATGTTGCGTATTCTATATGTTTAAGCAGGTTTTCTAATTCAGTTGCAGTTGCTATTTATTTGTTTTAAGGGTGTAAAGTTGATTTGCCGCTGCAAATTTGATGCAAGTTTCCAAGTAGTTGGTTTTAAGTGCATTGATATATTCGTATTTATTCGTACCAATAGAATTCTAATTGTATCCCTTCAGACCGTGATGCATCGATTGTGCGGGTAAGTTTCAGTCACAATATCTTCACTTCTATTTCACAAATTTGAATTGATCGATATGCATCGATTATGCTGATAATTATTTATGTTCGTTTTACTTATCCTTGAATTTTCGGGGAATTCTCGAGCTGTATTTCAGTTTTGTAAAAATGAGCCACAGAAGAAAGTTTTATTTTGAATTACTAAAATACTACTATTGAAAAATTAGTGAAGTGTAGACATTTTAACTAACAAAATACTTGACTTTAATATTTCAATGTCATTTGGTGCAACACAAATTTGTTTTAGCCATAATTTTTAGCGAGTGCATCAATTGTGTGTATTAGGTCTCAAGTCACTAAAAGTGTATGTTTTTTTTTTTTTGAATTTCGTTCCTAAGAATAATTTTCGGATGAAAATATTTTAGCAGCGCTGCAAGATTGGGATGCGCTTGACTTTAGCAGTAATGATGAAGAAAGGGAATAAAATTATATATCGTAAGATAGCACTGATAGTGAAGGCGAGAAAAAAGTAAATACGCCAAAGTTTGTCCAAGTTGAATCGACTGACGATAAAAAAAAAAGATTTGAGAGAGATCTATAGTCCAGAGGATAAAGTTGCCATTGTCCAATGGAGGCTCAAAGTCAATCTTATTGGCATCGTCTGCATTTAGATGCAGTACCGTGAATGGCATTCGTCGTTGGTGCAAAAATTTGAAGAAATTCCTCGAAATTGCACGTCCAAATATAATCCGGCAACAAAAAGAGTCAATGGGAGGTGTGGACATTTGTGAGCAACAATTGAAAGCAAATCTGACATTTTTTCAGGTCCAAAGGTGACCATTGAAAGCAATCGTTCTTTTCATAGACTTGGAGTACCGAAATTTTCGGCAAGGCGGAAAACCACCAAAGGATACGTGTGGTTTGGCGACTTGCATTAGCTGAAGCGTTAGTTTCAGCTCAGAAAACTAACAACGAGAAGTAGAGCTCTGAATCCAAAGTGGATGAAGTTTCACTTTCCAAACGACACCGTTCAGCTATGTCCCGAAAAACAAAGCATGGCTTCAATCACTATCCGGAAGAACTCGATTTGAAATCAGCCCGTATGTGTCATCGCTAAGAGCGTAAGTCACTTACACGCACCCGAAGTACCAAATGCAATGTATTTTTATGTTTCAGCAAAAACAAAAACTTATTTCACACTGTATCATGCCAAAAAATTAAAAGAATTTAAAAAAAAGTAATAACTGGGGCTTTGCTTTTTTCAAATGAAACTAGACCGAGATGCATCAATTGTGCGAATCCTGAAAATCCTTGAAGAACATGAACATTGCAAAATATATACATTGAATATGTTTTCATAGCATATAAATACTATTTTTTCCGAAAATCATAAGAAAACTCTCAGTAGTTTAGTGTCAGGTCTGAAAGGGGTATTGGTTTGGCTATATATTTTGAAAGGTGGGGCTAAACTAGCGAGTTTGCTTATCATAAGACGTTGGGTGTTAGTCACTCAATAAACTTATCTATGAATATTAAAGATTAACGATTTAATATTGGCTAGACATTCAAAAGGGTCAGCTAGCCCCATGCGCCATAACTCGGGGCTAGTGGTTTCGTCTGTTATTTCAAGAAAAGAAGAGCCAGCTAATAAATTGTCGTTAAAATTAACTACTAAAAGTTATTCAAGCAACAGAAAATAAGCTAGTTCCTACAGGACTTTTCCATTTGCTTTAATTCTTAGGCAATTGATGCAGAAGTCTCTGCAGGGTATCTACAACTCTGATGCAATTCACAAACGCACACACTCACAATCTTACATACCCAGTAGGCAAGGGCAGGAGCTAACAGTGCTTCTAGAAGGCCTTCCTTGGTAAGTATAAGGCCTTCCACCCTCCTTTCAAACGTACTTTCTTTTTTATATGAAATGGCCGCAGAAAACAGGCCTTCCTAAGCAGGCTTTCTAAGACCGCTTACCGTAGAAGGACTCTCAGAAGTACTTGACAAAAACTTAATTTTAATAAATTTAAAGACTCTAAATATTAATTGTTTTTTTTTTTTTTATTTTCATCCGCGCCATCTCACTTGCGTTGATATTTTTTTAATGACTTTACAATTTGACAAAGAATACACAAAACTCTACCTCCTTAACATAACATGAAACAACAGAAGACTAGCCTGCACACCTCTCTTAATTTTTAACCATGTGTATACTTTTCATGTCGTATATGTACAATGCATATGACAAAAAAGTTATGCCGAATCATAAAACATTGCAATACATGAAATAAAAAAGAAACAGAAAAGCGCTAAAGTAAATGGAGTCCTTCTTCTTTGCCTTCTAATATCAGGCCTGATAGCACGTCTGTTGTGGCAAGGCATATTATGCCTTCTGTGATTGTATTTTTATTTGCATGAAAATCTAGTTTTGAGAAGTTCTTGTATAATCGCAGCAGTGCTAGCAGGCCTTCTCCGAGTAAGGCCTTGCTCATTTGCCTGCTGGGTATTCCACACAAATGCTAAAAGGATGCAGGAATGCAAATTTGTTCACTCTGTCTGTGTTTTGTTTACAATGTCCTTATATGCATGTCCGCAACAACAACAACAAAAGTAACAACATCAATAAGGACGGCACCAAGCCAAGGACTTATATGTCAATTTGACCGCAAAAGAGTTTGACAATGAAAGGAACAAAAAACAGCAAAAAAAAAAAAAAGAGTTGAAAACGACTCCATAAATATGCATGCATTGGGATCAATAACAACAATTCGTACTTCAAATGTAAGGAATTATAAGGGAAAATGTCAGACAGTCAGTCAGTCAGTCAATTTAAACTGCATACAGTCATAGAGAATGAAAGAGATAAAGCTTGCTATATCAGAGTGAGAAAGCATATTGTTAACGAGCTGTATAAGCGCACTCAAGTGGGAAATGATGAAGACAACTGCAATATCAAATGAGCAACGTTACTGGATGGGATTTTATTTTTTTGGTAAATTTTCTTTAGCAGTTGTTGATAGCAGTTGTCGTTAGGGTTGCCACTACTAAGTGCAATAGTGGTACAATTTTTTTCGCATAAATAAAAATTATAATTAATTGTAAGTTACATAAAAAAAGGTTGCTCCTTATTCGAAAGCCGTCAGTTTTTGGAACTTTAAGGTTTCATTTTAGAGAACATTTTTAATTTTTTCTTTGTTCTTATGATTACATTATTTTAAGATTCTTGGAAAAAACATTTCAAAAAAAATATTCTGAGGATTTTCAAGCACAGAAATACTTTTAAAAAACTAGCTATTTAAAAGCATATTCGCTAAGGCATGCTTCAAAGAATATCACTTTTATAAAAGTATTTTAAGAGTATCATTCCAAGCACATTGGATCATAAATCCTTTTCAGAAGAAAAATTCTTGAGAGGATATTTTTAAAATAACTATTAAAGACGTATCCTTGGGAGAATGTCTTCAGATGGTTTACCTTGTAAAAGTTATTCGGAACGAGGTTCTTGTAAGAATGTTTTTAAAATAAAGACGACTTTCTTAAAAAAAAAAAATCTTGAAAGTGTGTTCCTTCAAATGTTAAATCTTCTAAGTGTGCCCGCAACAGAATGACACATAAGAATTTGAAACAAGCTTCCAAAGCGAGACCTATGCTCGAAGGAGTTATTAGTCTTAATTTCCACAAACCTTTACCGTTTGCTACGGTTTTGTTACTTCAAATAAAAATCGAAAAATTGCGCAAAATCGGACATGTATGAGGCTGCCCTTCTCTTCAAAATGGATATCAATTTCCATTAATTTGGCAATGCTGATTTCAAAAATGTTACAAATTCTGTAATACCTTTTATGTCTTGAAGATATTAGAGAAAAATCAAAAACGGTGGCATAACCAGTAATAATAGCGATAGAGTCTTGAAACTTAGCTCAGACTTTTTACAAAAATTTGTGTGTATAAAAAACCAGTGAACGGCCACGCTTGCTTCCGCAACAGAAAAAAATTCAAAAAAAAAAAGTTATGAAAAAATGCAGCTGAAAATTTTAATTTTTGGCTAGCCATATCTCCACACATAATATATTAAAAAATTTTCGAATTCCGAGTAAGTAGCTATGGTCATTTGACAAAACAACCTATTTCGATCTGCGGTAATAATTCAATACAGCATAAGCTCTTTGCTTCAACGCAAGACTTACGCTATATTGAATTATTACCGTAGATCGAAAGAGGTTATTTTGTGAAATGCCCACAGATATGTTTTTTATTTTTCTTCTCTGTAAAGTTCACTATAATTTTTTGAAAATTCGTACAATTCATATAAAGGCGATATAAGAAAAATAAATTGATTTTTGTTAAGTAGAAGCAATGTTCTTTCCACCAATATGCTACATTAGTTATTGCATTTTGTTCAGACAGTTTAACTAGAGCGCCATAACTAACAGTTGCTTATATAAAAAGTTTCGTAGACCATTTTTGGTGTACAAAGGTCAACTGTGTCACTAAACCCAACAACAACAAAAAAAAATGTAACTTTTATAGTTTTTTTTCATTCTCTGAGTATTATCTGACGATTGTTTTGAAAAAATTGTTCAATCCCAACACTTTAACCCTTTCAGGACCGAATTAAAATTGAAGGAAAAAAAAATTTTTCAGTTCAAGCTCTTATTACTATGATCACAAAGGTTAACTGATATCAATTTTTATGTCCTGGATCTTCCTTACTGAAAACAGAACTGCCGGTAAGACAAAAGCAAAGCAAATCATTGAAAAAATTAACAAAACAGTGATTTTGACAAGTGAAGACAATATTACCTATAGGCAACATTGGTCCTGAAAGGGTTAATTTTCTATATATTACGATCTCCCACTGTGTCATGGTTGTTTTGATTTGAATATATAGCAACGAATATTTTGATCTAATAAAACATCACAAAATTAATTTTTTTTTTTTATCAAAAATATATAATTATACATAGTTGGTAATTATCAAAATTCATATTTGTGTACGTTATTTTTGATCTAGATATAAAATCATAAGTATTATATTACCGTTATTTTTTATCGAAATCTAAGGAATACTCATTTATTTTTTACAATCAAGACTGTGCCGGCCCCTTTTTTAAAATTCTCTTCAGCTTCTACTTAGTAATCTGGCTACCCTAGAAATTGTTGATGCAGTATGCAGATGAAGTTGGTGGTAACGTAAAAAAACAGCAACAACACCAACAACAATTACAAAAACAGCTTGTAAAACTGAAGATGCTGATATTGTTGTTTACAGTTGATGGCCAACGCAAATATTGACAATAAACAAAGAAAAGGACAGTAAATGGAGATGTAGACAAAGACTGGAACAACAGCATCAGCATCAGAATCAGAGACGTCTATTAAAGTTGCTGATGCTCTTGCTGTTGCTCCAGCCGTTGTATTGAAATGTCAACCATTGTTGCTTGAAATTGTTGTTGGCTGTTATTATTGGTTTTTTGGCAATATTAATATTATATTCTCCTATGAGTGAATATCAATTCAAAAACATAATTTGTTAGGAAAGGATAGAAACACAATGGAATTCAATCTATTGAACTATGATATGACTACATTCATCAGTGCAGTTGGTTGATTAAGGACAGAAGTTTATACACTTGACAGATTTTATTGTACAAATGCGATAAGAAGATGAAGTGTTTTAGTTAAAATTAATTAAAATTGATTACATTATTTTCAGACTAAACACACTGTGATTTAAAATGAAAAAGCTCTACTTTATTTTAACATATTGTGATGAGTTAAGTCATTAAAATTATTCTTAAAGAATATAAATTCAAAACCTTTTTAAAACATCAAATAAATATGATGTATTTAATATCTTATGTGACTCATTTCGTCAAATTAAACTGCTGACGACTCATTAATTTAAATTCGGGTTCTACGAAGATTTGAAGGAACATATGCAGAAAAAGTTTCTGCAAGATATGCAAGTTGCAGAATCTAAGCAATATCAACCGGAAAGTTTTCTGGGTATATTTTTTAGTTAGTGCTTATCATCTTCAGAGATCTTTTTCATTACAATAACCCGCTAAGTGTGCGGAACAATCACATTTCTAAAAAGAAAATATATATTTATATTCCAATTAGCCTGGCAGACGTTGGCGAGTCACTGCCTATTTTTATCAAATCAAACTATGCTAAGAACCTTCCTCAAACTTTAAGCAACTTAGTATGCAGATACCAAATGTTCTCCATCTACGTCAAGTAACTGCTGAGACAAGCGTGGCACCGTCCACTTTTTTACTGAACCTTATTTTTTCCAATACCTTTTGTATGTACCAGACCTGATTCATCTGCATTAAATAGTTGATGAGAAATAATGAATTTTATTTTTCTCGTATATGGGGGGCATGGAATCGCCCATTTTTTCAGAATCAAACTATCTTCAAAAATGCTTAAGAAACATTCGGCGATCGGTTGAACAGCTTAGGAGTCCATAAATAACAAACAAACAAAAACATATACTCAAATTGGCCCTTTATATAACATACTAGAAGATATAGACAAAAAAAATTGTTTTAATAAATAGCTAATTCTATAAGGAAACAAGTACCTAATTTAAATAAAAATTCTTTTAAAGACCCAAGATATATTAGGTTTTCTGCAATTTACTTAGACATAAAAACTCAATTTTCAAAATGCAATTATGTTTAAAAAAAAACAATTTTTAATTATAACAAATAGAAACAATTTTTATATTTGGCTTTTTAATTAATTTTTATTTATATAATAACTTTTGTATTTTGTTTATAATTCCTGTGTTGCTGTTTTTTACTTTAATTTCTTTAATATCAATTTTTCGTTACCTTACGCTTTAGTGTTTCATAATAAATTTTATATTTATTTAAATTTTGTATATCTTTATAATATTTTACACTTCATTATGTGGCTCATTTGGCGCACAAAGCTTTTTTGAACTTAAAATTCTAACATTTGAATGGGTTATAATATCACTACATCTAAGTTCAATAGTCACTCTGATTCCTTTGTGTTTTCCAAGGTTTTTTTTTACAATTTATTTATCATACTAAAATAATTCGTATTGACAATTGAAACATAATTGTTAATAGCGATGTTTCATAGAATAGTATAAGCTCATCAATGTTTTTCACAAAAATGTAATATATGTGATATACTGAAAATATTATGTCTGAAACACAATAAAAATAAAATAAAAGTATTGTAACAAAATAAAAAACTAATACATAAGTTAAGTTCATCGTAATTTCTATAGAGCTCGAGGCTTTATGGTGTTGTAAGTAGCTATGAGTGCATCATATTAACTTGACAATATTTGTTCCATAGTCGATTTCCCATTGTCTGAGTGAATAATATCTAACAACATTTGTTTCTCCCTCTCACACGAACATTTTTTAGTTTGTGCTGAAATAACACAGGTCAACAAAATTTAGTCAAATCTTTGTTACCTTAACTCTAACATACTTTTCCAAAGGTATTCGACATGCTGAATTCGAATCCAAGCTTAGAATTTCTCGAATGATTCCGGCTTTCGAGATATTCTAACCTAAAGGTACAAAAATCAAGGGTTTTTGGGATATTTGAGGCAAATTTCCATAGAAATATAGTTTTTTTTTATAAAATCATCAGTGAGGTTCGAAAGAAATACTCTTCTTCTTCATAACACACTTAAAATTAAATCGATATCTTTTTTCCAATATTTTTCTGATACATAAGTTTGTATGGAGACCTGTATAATAATTTTCAATTTACGATACTTCGAAAAGAAAAAAGATATCGATATAATTCTAAGTTTGTTTTGAAGAGGAAGAGTAATTCTTTCAAACCCCATTGATGGTTTTATAAACAAAAATTAAATTTCTATGTAAATTTGTCCCAAATGTTTCGAAAAACCGTGATTTTGTACTTTTAGGTTAGAACATCTCGAAAACCCGAGCTATTCGAGAAATTTTAAGCTTGGATTCGAATTCAGCGCGTCAAAAACCTTCGCAAAAGTATATTAGAGTTAAGACAACAAAATCATTGTTGCCCTGTGTAATTATTAAAGTTTCCATAGTTGAAATTTCCAAGTGTTATTATTCCTTGTAACAAAAAAGAGAATGATTTTTCAGTCGCCTTAGTTACTTAGAAGCTATCAAACTATAACAATTGTATATTTTAGTATAGGTTTCCTTTGTTATCCCGGCGTTTAGATACTTACACAACAGAGAACTTCATATAAATTTCGGCGCACACCTCATATGACAAATTATCATGGGTTAGATGCCAATAGAAAAAATTGGCCAAAAATAATCCAACTTACTTTCCTGTGCAATGCTGAACTACTACAGCCACATAACATTTACTATGCAAACGGCAACTTTAAGAACTTCTGCATATTGTATACGGGCAATACTTGGATGCACCATAATTCCAGTATTCTTCTTCAGAAAGTCAACCACTTCCAACAGTAAGGTGGTCGAATCACAATGAATGCAAATTCTGATGTAATGGCAATCAATCTCTATTATTTAAGCTTCTTTGGAAAATTTTTGCATAGACTTTTCTTAAAAAAAACAAAAATTAAAAAGAAAAAAATTTGTGTTTGAGACATAAAAAATTTGTTGGGTGATTTTTTGTTGAATTTCTTTTTTGAAGCCTAAGGAGATGTACATAATTTTCGATCATTTTAACATCGTTAAACGAATAATAAGTAAATATACAAAACAATAAAACAAATGAAAGAATACAAACATTAATAGTTTTATACTAATTTTAATGAGGTTTTATAATTTTTGATTTTTGTTTTAAATGCAGTTTAAGCTTCTAAAATTTTGTTTTTTGTTTTATATATGGGATATTTGAAGTCAACCAGATCAATGCTGCTGCCTAAACTTGAAGCGATGAAATAAAACATATTGGAACTTAGCTTGGAGCATGAGCTCTTAACTACAAAAAGCTCATGCTCCTTTGCAAAAATTAAAATAGCGGCATCTATATGGCAGCCACAATGAAAAGTTCAAGTAAAATTACAGTAAAATATTGAAATAAAAAATATAAAAAAAAATACAAAGAATTTTTTTTTTGGTTCAAATGCATAGATAGGATGATTTAGAATATTTTTGGATCCAACCCGGATATGCCGAGTGTACTACATATAGTACACCCATTATTTTTAGGTTTCTGTGTAACCTGTTCTTTAAATTATCTAACCAATTTATTGTGGTGCTGCAGAACAGCTACAGAATAGCGGTCAACAAACCGTGCGTTGATAAGTTTTGTCCAGAGTAATTATTTGGATGTTTTTTTTTGATCGAAGTTTTCAGTTTTGTGAAATTAGCAAAACTGTGAAGATGAATGTGACGTGTCGCTTCATTCAATAAGGATTATAACACCAATATTTTTTCTCTTAATTTTTTTTTTTTAATTAAGTACATGAACATTGCTGAATAATAAACAATTTGAATTTATAAAAAAAACAGTCTTTAATACTACTCATTAAAGTCTCAAAATCCAAGTTAAAATAATTTTTTTTTAAGTTTTTCTTCAGTTTTGTTTCAGGTATTCTGTCAGTACAAAAGAAATTATTAAAAATTACGAAGGTTTTTGCATTAACGCGCCCGTCGGCTTACCTGGGTAAAAGTTTTCTAAAAATTTGTGGTTTTTTGCGTAGGTCAAAGTTTCACATTTTTATCAAAGGCTGATTTTTGCAAAGACTTTTTGTAGTTTTGAGTTAAAGTTCCTAACTGAGCCACTTTTGGAGGAAACTTTAGAGGCAGCATTGATCGGGTTGACTTGGAATGTCCCATATAACTATGTCTATATTCGAACTCCTAATCATAGTTTAATGTTAGCGCTTGTGGTTAGTACACACAAATATAATAATTGTTATATTACGGTCTTATTTTGACAAATAGCCGAATTTTATAAAAAAAAAACCTAAAAATTTGCAATAGAATCAGCACGTATGAAATGCCAAACGTTGACTAGAGTCAAATTCTGCTGTATATTTTTTGGCGTTTTTTAATATAAATGTTTTCTTGAGCTCAAAGCTTGTCAAAATAATAGCAAAGTTGTTAATTTTAAGTGTTATAAGAGTTTTTTTTTTCTTTTTTAATTAAACAATTTATATAATAAATATATGTCATATGTATATTTTGTTAATATTTTACAATTACTTTTTATTTGGCATTACTCATAAATTCACATTTTTATTTACAATGTAACTCATAACAATTGCAATATTTTCTTAATATACTTACATATATATTATTACAATATATATATTTTTATTTTTGTATAAAATATTTCAATGTTTATATTAGTGCTTAATCATATACATACATATATAATGCTACATCGCCTTATATTCGCATATATTTTTTATAAACTTTGTAACACTTTGTAAAAATGCTAAATTTTTGCATTTAACATAGGCAATTTTCATTAAAGTTTAAAAAAAAAATTAACAAAAGTTATGCTTTGAAAAAATTTAAACAGCCCTGATGTATGTGCATATATTTAGCTTCATGTAACAATTTGTAAAACACACTTTTAGGCTGCAGTATTTACCTTTTTTGTCAAAATAATGCGTATTTTTTTTTTTAAGAAAACAAAAAAAAAAAGAACTTAAAAATCAATAACTTGAATTTTGGAATAACCCACATATTCCGATTAACGTGACAATGGTAAATTTGTAATAAACAGGGCCTAAAAATATAAATAAAATAAATAAAAACTTTTAGTGCATATCTTCTATAGCCTTTTCCTTTAACACGCATAGTTACTACTCGTATCCTGACTTATCGCATTCTCAAGGTAAAATAATTTGGCACTGAAAATGTTTTAATATTATGCTTTTCTAACTTTTAAAAAGTATCTTACAAAAGCATTTTTTATAATAGATTCCTTTTTTTATATTTTATCATATATTTTTTTTAACATTAATACAAACTTAAATTTTACGCTCGTAAATATGCTATGCTAAAGCCATATCTTTGTGCAGCCACATTCAGACTCCATAGTAAGCAAAGTGTCGCTAGAAACTTCTCATTGGCATGCCAGCTACAAGCAGCATTACTGTTCTTCTCTTGCCAGTCATAACCTTTGGGATTATCGCCCGTTAGTTTTTGCTCAGATTTATCAATTTCATTTAAATTGGACTGATATTTCGAACCAGCTGTAAACAAGACAATATATATTAGAGATTTATGAGTAAATGTAATAGTTAGAGAGTCGGCTAACATTTCAGGTTCATGATTTTAGCGTCATTATAATTGATATGTAATGCAATTCACATTTATGCGATTCAGAAAATCTATGAGTAAAGTGAAGATAGCGCCGCTTTAAGAACAAATTAGTTTTGCTATTGCAATACACTCTAATAAATTATTTTATCACATCTGCCTCTGATATAATATTTTAAAGGCATGGTATAGATAGCGAAAATATAAAAGGCAGACGTCCATACTGTGCATTTTTAATAACTGTAATTGTTGATATATGAAAAAAAATCTCTAATATTTTATTGTCTTCAGTATTGCCCCTAGAAGCTGAAAATATAAGAAGCAGACGTATACTGCCGTACTAAGCGAAAAAGACGTATCTCAACAAAATTCATTTCGAGATAATTGATGTTTTGTTTATGTCAATTTGTTGAAATACCTGTAAAATTGAGATAGAGGAAATTTTCTTAGTAGATTTTTTATAAAAATCTAAGTTTTTTTTTTGAACCACCCTAATTTTTTTTTTTGCTCAAATTGATAGGAAAGGGCCGAAAACTCCTTTTGGCTATCACTTACAGTAGCTCCGGAACTTGAAAAGGACCAAAATGGTTAAAAACGGTCATTTCCAGGTTCCAGAGCCACCCTAAATGATGATCAAAATCCATTTTCGACTTTTCCCCATTAATAAAAGAAAAACAATTTCCGAGAATGGGTCAAAAACGGACCTTTCCCGGGGCCGAACTCCGGAGCCTCCATAAATGATGTTCAAAATACATTTTCAACCTTTCTCCATTAATTACAGAAAAAAAAAAATTTGTCCGAAAATGGGTCAAAAACTGTCCTTTCCAGGGTCTGGAGCCAACCTAGATGATGACCACGATCCATTTTCGACCTTTCCCCATTAATTATAAGAAAACAAATTTTTTTCCGAAAATGGGTCAAAAACGGCCCTATCGATTTTAGCAAATAAAAAAATTTCCGAAAACGGGTCAAAAACATCCTTTCCAGGATACGGAGCTACTCTAAATTATGTCAAAACACAATTTTCGACTTTTTCCCATTTTTTAAAAAACTTGCCAAAATGTTCCACGCAAGTATCACAAACTTTTTTGATACAATATGTGCCTTTCATTCATGAGTAATTCATGAGTTGCTCATGAAACACTCATACGGAATGAAACGAAATGAATCAGGATTCACTAGAAATGATTCTGAAACACACTCATATTCACAGACTTTGCAGTGAGACGTAATGGTTGCTAGATTCAATAAGTTTTTTGTGAGTGGTGAATCTGTCTGAATCAGCTGAAAGATTCAGCAGATTCATGAATGAGAAAAATGATGAGTGGCTCACTGACGTTCTCTGATACACAGCCAGTAAAATATTGTTGATTATGTCAGATGAAGCCTATTTGGATGGTTTCTTCAAGTAGCGAAATTCAATGAAATTCTCAAATAATTCAGGTACGGTTTGACTCACGGTTTTATCGGCTGAAAAAGTCATATGATTATTTCACTGAAGACGCTAACGAGTTAAGAACAATGCTCAAAATTTTGAACTTAATTTCGACAAGATGGTACTACTGCCCATACAGCCGAAGATCTTCGAAAAATGTTCCCAGGCGAAATAATATCCAAAAAATGGGGACATCGAATGGCCGACTCTTTCCCTGGACTTAAGGGATCAAGACTGTTTGCTTTAAAGTTATTTGAAAATAAAGATTTACGAGAGATTGGTGTTTTTTACAAATTTTAAAAATAGCAATTTGTCCAAACACATTTGCATTGACATTGCAGGCTTTAGAATAAGTCATGGTTATGGTCTCATCAAAATATTTGAGTTTTGCAAAAATCAAAATGTCGATCAGCCAAAGGATAGTACTTTTCATTCTTAACATTATAAAAAAAGATTAAGTTTCAATGTTTTTCTGGTTTTGCTAAAATTCGTTATGAAAATTAAAAGTTCAAACTACAAATTTATTAAATACACATATTTGGGTCATACTGAAATTTTGCTGATTTTGCTCGGAATAAAAATGCACATTCAGAAGAAAGTTTTGCATAGTCCTTACAGAAGCAAAGGTGTTGCTTCAAGATATATAACTGCGAAATATTTTTCGCTTTCATTTCTTTTTAATTTATCTCAAAATATGTTGGCTTGAAATAACAATTGCACAGGACATTGCTAGAGCTCAGTTTGTACTCAGAGGAATTTAAGGAATTGAAATATTTTGCTATTTTTTTACTTACATTTATCAATGACAGTCACTGAATTAGTTGGCACCTCGCCATATATTGCTGTATTGAAACCATTTTTTGTTGTTTGAGTTGTGGTACGTCTCAGTGTAGTAGTTGTTGGTGGTGGTAGAGTGGTAGGTGGATTTGACACTAGAAATAGATGGAAAAATTTTACTTATAGCTTACTTATCAGAAACTAAAAATTTAAATAAATAAAATATGTACATAACAATGACTCATTGTACTTTTCAGTTATCAAGTAAAAGATATTTTCTTCAACACAATATAAGTAACGCATTGTTATTACTCAACAATTAAAGATTTTTCTTAAACTCATTTTTTTTCAACAAAATGCGCAACTAGAGTTCCATAACTACTTAATTAATGCGATTCACACATGATTTGCTATACTCGTACATCCCCTTGTTCCAGACAAAACCAAATTTCGTTGATGTTTCATTCAATAAATTAAATCACAACAATGAAAATCGAATGGCAATTTGCTAAATCACTCCCAAGTAGCTATTTATGGAAGGAAAAACGCTATAGAGCAACACTGACGATAATGGCAGTCAGGACAACGACAACAAAACAACAGAAAATAGCGATAAGCCAACAACATAAAAGAAAATCCTCACATAATACACTGCTGTCGGCAGCAGCAGTGACAATATCAACTTGTAGAAGAATTTCATTTTCGCGCACGCTAGTGCTGTCATGTGCGGCTTAAATGAAATATAAAGCAATGAACAAATTCCACGAATTGAATTCTCAACAAAACAATATTTAATCATTTCATATTTTACGTCCAAACCCCAACCATTGCTCTCGGCAAATTAGGGATGTTACAATATACATTGATTTTGATATTCGATTTCGCTTACGGGAAGCATAATACAAAAATTGGATTAAGTACACCCATTAAGATGGCAAGGTTCTTTTTAGGATGTCGCACACCGACTGTAGAAGCCACAGCAATAACGAGAGCTGTAGCCACAACTATTACCAAAACTAAAACCACAGTCATAACTACAAAAATAACCATATATATAACCATTACCGAAACCAAAATTAATCCATACTTGGAAAGAGAGAGAGCTCCACTGTGTGAAATGCCTGAACGTACGATTTAGAAGACAAATTTAGAAGTAGTTAGGTACACTTTCTGAGAAAGAAGACTACGCTAATGTGCGAAGATTTGTAAAGCCTTACCAATTAGCTGACAACAAATGAAGAGAAGAATAATAAGCAACAGAGATTGCTCAGTTAAGGCTAAGAAAAGTTTTGGTAGCATTGGTCGGTTCAGAATCAATTCAGATATTTTTTTAGTATGATATACCTTCGAAGAAAGCCTCTTAGGATGTAATCTATGAAATTTTCATTCATGAACTGCTATAGCATAAACTTTGAAACTTTTTGGGAATCAACGCATCGCAGGAATAGAATCGATTTTTGTTTTTTACATCCCTAAATACATAATGGTCTCATATCACAATAAATGATGGGCAAGCCGGCAAAAAGTTTTGTCTGAAACGAACAGTGATAATAATGTAATACAATGGCTTAAAACGGCAATGAAAACATAGCAAAAAAGGCCAAAACGTAGCAAAAAATTTCTTTCTAGAGAACAGTGCAAAAGAATTGAAACAAAAATATAAAAGAAAAATTCAAAAATAAAATAAGTGGCATAAATAAATTGCGCGCAACAATGAACCCGCTAAGTGTGGTGACTTCCGGTTAATTTTTCGTCGCACAGTGCAACATAATTGATTAATTACTAGAAAAAATAGTAATAAATTTAGTGAAAAAATGAGTTCCGTTCAAGTGAAAAATTCGTATGGAACAAACAAGGCAAATTATATTAGAAAAATGTTATTAGAAAATCAAAAGTCGAATAAGAATTAAAAGTTGCATAAAGGTGTCATATGAGTAGGAGACTAAAAAACTTCATAGGCTTAAATTCGCATTAAAAAAAATAGTTTTGTTAGATTTCAAAGTCACATAAAAGTAAAAAGCTTCATACGACTTAAAAGTTGCACCAAGCTAAAAAGTTGAGTAAGATCAGAAAGTTGCTTGTAAATTAACACCTGCCAAATTCAATTGAAGTCTAAGTAGGCCCAAATCAGCCAACATCTATCATATATTTAACGTTCAAGCCAAGTGCCTACTTTTACACCGTATTTTATTTTTAATAACAACAAAAAAGTGTCGGTAAAGTTGTGAGCCAAAGTGAAAATTTTTGAATGTCTTTAACTCTTAGAAGGAAAAAAACAGAATTTCTATTTTTGCCACTGCATATTCGTAAAATTTTCAAACAAAGTTAAAAAAAAAGTGCCAACGTCTACGAAAAATATCATCACTTCTCTAACTCTCACGAGAGAAAAAAAAACTCACAATCCCCAGTGATGGCCATAAATTTTCCCACCAAATTGTCGTCAATAATCTTCACTTTAGAGAAGAAAAAAAAAGAAAGAACACTAGTAAAATGTAGACAAAGTCTACAGTCGAAAATGTAGTGTGTTGGTAGTGAAAAGTCACAGGAAAGTGCAAAGACAAGTTTATATTTTATTTTATGTGCAACGAACACGGTGACATACATATATTACACAGCACCAAGAGATTTGTTCGGGGAGTGGTGATTTCGGGAAGAGTCTGATTCAAGTGGTGAACTTGTTGGCACAGCGGAAATGGTTTTTTATTGAAATTGTCGTGGTAGTAGCCGACGACAAAAACATAAACAGAAAAAGTACTAAAAGTCATGGAGAATAAAGAAAAAGTAGTATTTTTCTTCTTTTCTACTACATGTAATGAATGGAAAAAGTTAAGTGACGCCAGTACTCAGCCAAACAACGTAGGTGATGTCAATGTGATAAATAAGCAATAAATTGGCAATGAATCAACTTTTGGCGTTGGCTATTGGTCAATTGAGGAGGTGACCAATTGTTTGTTGAAAGAGTGGCAAATAACTAAAATTAAAAGCTTGCTATAAATATTTAATATTCTGATTTTTTTAAGTCAAAATATTCTTGGGGAAAGTAGAAACATTAAAATTGAACATTTTTCATTCAAGATTTTAGAGTTATTCCACAACAACACTTTTCCGACTCTTTTAAACTTTGAATAAAATAAAAAATCATATAACAAAAAAGTGGCTGGTGGTTGAAGCTGAGTCGAATTTTAGGGAGTGAATTCTGATAGCTGACTTATTTCACAATCTCAACAATCAACATTAGGGGTGGCCTTCCATTAATGAAGTGAGGTGTTTTTTTGAAAATTCCGAGCTCCTTCCCCTTGGTGAGATTTGGTGAGTTCTGACGGTACTCCACTACTTTCCGTGAAATTTGCCTTATGCCTTAACTGTAATCTGCTATAATAATGTATAGTCTCTGCATAAAAAAGTTGATGTGAGATTTTTATTGAACCCCCCTCCCCCTTGGTGAGATTTGATGAGATTTTTCCGGACCCTCTCCCCACCTATTTTGACCCACATAACTTATGGACGTCGTCTTATCACCCTTGGAGCACTGATAGTTTTTACATAATTCACAAAACATTGTACGATGAGATAGTGCTACTTGAGACATAGGTGGGCAAAATTTTGGAAGCTGGAGCTACTTATAACAAAAACAACCAAAACAACAGAAAGAAACCACACTATAAATTAGATTTTGTAAGGTAAAAAAATATTATGCAATGGACCAAAAGCCAATTTCAAGAATTAATCCAGAACATCATAAGTAAAGAAATGAAAGTACACTGATCAAACGAAACGAGAATCGCTCGCTTCGGTTTTTTTTTTTTCTGTGTGATGTAACAATAATAAAAATAAAAATTTCATTCAAAGTGCATATAAGTTTTGGTTATTTTTCTTAAAAAAAACCATGTGTTTGTTGTAAAGAGCTAAACCTGGCTCTTTTTTTTTTTTTGCCCAGCCATGATTTAAAACCATATTATTGTAAGTATATTTTGCTTCTTTCGCTTTGATTACAGAAATTTCTTACTCGAGCGATTTTGTTTGTAGTACTTAATTTTTCTTTGATTCAAATCAACTTGCTTATAAGTAAAGCCTGCATCAAACGATTGTAGAATCTGGATAGCTGCAAAGTTCCGATCGAATCAAATATTTTATTTTTCAAGTTATTTCAATAAATATAAATTGTTATAAATAAAGTTATATTAGAATAAAATTGAGGTACTCGATAAGTTTAAACGCCACAGCGTGAGTTTAACAACTGACAAAAATATGGCTTTAATTTTGTCTCTACAAAATCAAATATAAAAACGTTAGACATACAAAAATGATTTCCACATCGTTTCAAAAACAATTTCTTCTTAAAACCAATTAGATATCTTTAATTATATGATTTTCCTTTCATTTACAGTGAAATTTTAATAAAATTTTCTATACGGTCTGAATACGTCAATCTTAAATTATCAATAAATCTCATACTTTCTTGTACATTTTTATGTGGGAATTTACGCTCGGTGCAGTACCTTCTTTTTGTGCGAACCTTATTTCTTGAATTGATATCGGCAAAAATTATGAATTTCAAAACTAAAAATAATGCTTATTAAATACAACTATTTTTCAACAATCTATTCAAAACGCTGAAATAGCAAAAAATGAAAAATCTTTAATAAATATTTTTAATTTGACTTAATTATTAAAATAATTAACTCATATAGTTTTATATATATATATGTGTATTAGGGTGTCCCAAAAAAATAAACGCTTTTTTTAACGCATACCCTCTAATTTTGTTTGAAAGATGTCAAAACAATTGTAAATAAAGTTTCATGTACTTAGAATCACGGCAACCCGTGCCGACTTGCTTCGAAACATGTCACTACTTACTTGCAAGTAGTTGCAACTCTTCAGGAAATGAACAAACACAGGCAATTTGGAACACTATTATCTACTGGAACCTTGAAGATAAAGTGCATTCCATGGTTCAAAAAGTTCCGAGAAAACTGGCAAAACGTGGATCCCGAGAAAATACAGAGGTATACAGAAAAGCTATCGTTCCTGAATGTTTCTGACATTGACAAACTGCTAGAATTTTACCGGATTGAATTGAATTAAAAAAATTACTAATGATGAATATTGAGAATTACTAGAGCTTTCAATAATTCTTCTTGGCATAGATACAGAGCAAACATTTAAGATTCGGCCACCAAGTGCCTAGCATCAAGCTCGATGGATGGCGAGAGAAATTTATTCATTAAAAATATTATTACTTAGCTCTCAATTCAGCATATCAAACAAGGATAATGTAGCTCTGTTAGACGTCTGTCTGTTCATCGTGACTTCCTACGTCAAGCCTTGGCTGCAATGAACTTTAGCACCCTACCAGGTTTTGTACTTTTTGAATGCCATGAAGTTTGACCTCAATGGGAGAAAAAGTGGCGGAATATCTTATGATGTGATGAAACTAAGATCAATTTATTAAGCAATGATTCAGAAAGGATTGTGTGATGCAGACATTTTTTTTCCGCAAAAAAGGAACATTTTTAAGTAAGCGCCCAGGTATTTTAGCCTTTAGTAAATGTTATCGAATTGTTTGAGCAGCAATCACGTTCCCAATTTCTGCTAAATTTGTCTATTTTCTATTTGAAGATCAACTCTTGGAGCGATTTTTGGTGGCCTACCACGTGATTTTTTTTTTTGCTGTTTATTCTTAAATACATTTCTCACGAAATTGTAAGATCTATTCAGCAACCTGCCAATGCATTGATGAGATTTTCTTCCTTTTTTTCAAGTTTAATGTCGTTCTCGATTCCTCACTAGAGCAATGTGGCTTCGTTCTACCCATCTCAACTCAAATGTTTGCTGTCAATTCACTGTATTTTAAGATTTAATTAATGAAAAATTAACGTTCTTCTAAGGAAAGATCAAAAAAGAATTTAAGAAATAAAATTTCAAACGAAAATTTGAATCAACGTGCAGGTGTAGCTATTATTTTCAGCAGGCAAATTTTCAAACTATTCACAGTGAGTAGAAACGCTCAAAACTGATTTTTTATACTGAAGATCGTGCTGCCAAATTCATTACTTCACGTTACCACTATAATTTTTACTCTAAATTGCCAAACTATTTTCGTAATAAAGCTTAAACTAAAAACTCAAAGGTGTACCTATAATTTTGAGCAGGTGTGTATATATCCTGACTGTAACAAGCAAACTTTGATAAGAAAATTTAATAAATAATATCATTTTAATGATAAATACTTAATATATATAAGATATAGGAAAACAGTGTTTTATTTACTGAAAAACTATTAAGTTCTAAAATCCCTTTATGGCTTCCATACTAATTTTTATGTCAAACTTTTGACATCAAGTCGGCACGGGTTACCATTATCCGATATCAATTATATTTATTTTTTCAGTTATTTTGGTCAAATGAAAAAAAAAATAGCGGGTATGCGTATCTCAATTCAGAAAAAAAAAATTTGGCCCTTATAGCCTGGGACACCCTAATGTATGTATATAAATTAAAACTTTATATGAAATATTTATGTATTTTCCCAACAGCTTATTGCTATGTAAATAAAAATAGTTTTTTTTTATTTTTTTTTTTTTTCAAAAAATTCTTTGTTTTACTGAATTTTGTTTTCTATGAAAGGCAAATGCTTTGAAAATTCCAAAAATTTAATTATCCCTTTTAATGTCTCCTGTTGTGCTACAGACGTTTTGAATATTTAATTAAATTTCCACGCCATATCAATTATTTTATATAATCACATTTGGCCAAAAGCATTCCATTTTGGCCACAAATCGACAGATTACAACAATAAAAAGTAAAATTTGAACTAAAAACTCATGGAGCAAACGTTCAAATTAAAAAAAAAAAATAATGCTATTGGCATATGAAACACAGTAAAATATATATTTAAAACATTTAAACTACTTGCAACAAATGTTGAGCGATGCTATGATTACTTTTACATAGAATTATAAATAGAGCAAGTAAACAACCATGTAATTTATGCAAATATATGTTGACCATTGTCCTTAGTACTTAACATGTTTTGTTTTTAAGCTCGTATATGTGTTACATCTATTTTTGTAATAGGCTTTGCGCGGAAAATCTTAAAATGCTGAACTTTAGTAAAATTATGCGCTGTAGTGATTCATAAAGTGATAAGGTATGTCTGTTATAAAAACAAACCAGAAGTTAATGAGTGACAAGACAATAAACTGCATCAATATCAATTGTAAAGTACCAGGGTTTCAAATTGACCAATCTGGAGTGTGGTTGTACTAGCGATCAATAACAATCTGCCTGAAAAATATAAGTTTTTGAAGCCTCGGAAATCCCTTTAGCTCTTCCACAGCAAACAGCAGACAATTTCCTCGCACATTGATAGGTTGATGATTCTAATTCTAGTTTCTAGTTTCATCAAAACTAAGGCCACGTATGATCCCATTGTAAATCCAATTAATATAAATTTATTTAACCAAATTGAAGCACTTGGATGTTTTTATCCACTTCAAAATAGAATTTTTTTAACCTTTTTTCCAACACATTCTTAAATTGAAACAAGAAAATTAATGTTTACATCGAATAGATATGTAAAATGTTACAAACAAACATAAACAAACAAAAAATTAAATATGTAAAAACATTCTAAAATCACTGTCAATCAAATATTCGCAATATGCGGTTGTGTCATCACCTGTCATTCACCAGAAACCAATATGTATGCTTTGGGCTTAAAAACGACACATAATTGTCAGCGAAGCTAATTCGCTGCAAATGAAATTGTAAACGTGCCAACTACTTCCATATCTACTAATAACGTACATCAAAACTTAAAGATTTATTTATTTAAATTGCTGAAAAGTTTTGGAAAAGGACTCCACGTCTAGTGCTTTTCCAGAACGTCATAGCCTCAATAGAAACAAAAACTTTTAAACGCAATACTGAAAGAGTTATTTAAGATAATGAAACTAATTTTCGCAAAAATACTAGAAAAAGTTTGATTAAGCTAGCGCCAAACAAAAAGAAAAGAGGGCATGGTACCTCCCATACAAACATAAGCTTCAAAACGTTACAAAGAGGCAAATTTAAGTTATTGTTACCAAACTGTTACTGTATTGAATTTTTGGAGAGACCAAAGATAAATTTAAATTAAGTTTTTTTTTTAATTTCAATCCATCTTGTTCGAGAATATATGTAATTAAAAGTTTCGGAGACCATTTGGGTTGGTCAGCGGATTTACTTTTATAGCCTCATCGACTCAAAACGTCTTCGGAGAAGTGGTAATTTTAGCTACGGGAAAAATGTCAAACGGTGCCATATCAGATATACACTTAACCCTCGTTTTACACGGTAGAAACGTTCCTGACAAAACCGTGTAATTCAAAAAAATAATTTTTGTATGGAAAAACCGTGTAAAACGAAAAACGACTATAAAAAAGCATTTTTAGACATATATTTAACACAAAGTATAAAAATATCATTTAGGGTCTATCCCAATCGATATCTTTTTACCTAGGCAAATCGCGGTGAAAACCATTTTTTGCCTGGTGAGTAAAATTTTTACTCTAGCTGTCCCATTCGATATCTTTTTACTCATTGATGAAATTTTGACAGCACAAAATTTTCTTGAAAAAAAAGTAAAATTTTTCGACCACATTTTTATTATTAATTTTAAATAATCAAAATAGCCTGTATATGTTGGCAAAAAGAAACAAATATATAGATAAATTTATTTGTAAAATGAAAAAAAAAAAACATAAAAAAACTATTTCATAGAAAAAAAAAATATTGTACTTGATATAAAAAAAAAATTTGTAAAGCTTTGTACATAGATCATATGTACGTCTGAAGTATTGCCAGATTTATAATTAATTAGAAATAAATTCGCGTGCTGTCAAAATTAGTAATTCTCTACAAATTTTTTTTTAATTTTGATTTTAAAAACCGTGTAAGATCGAAAACGTGCAAAACGAGTAGCGTGTAAGACGTGGGATAAGTGTGCATATAGTCTGTCAAGTAATAATTTTACACAATTCACAGTGGGTATTATACTCTTCTACTGCAGAGCTGTGTTCAATTTTCATCAAACTTTATTAGGACTATCGTGATAATATGACATGGTTTTTGTTTCACCGCAGGAAATTACGCCTTTCTCATACCCCCTTGACCGCGCAGTAGAAGAATATAATACCCACTGTGAAGTGTTGAAAGTTGCCCGTGATGGTATGGGAATACATACGAGTATCATGGGAAGGCGCTGTTGAACTGAAAGTTTCTGCTGACATCATAACGAAGGAGTCTTACTTAAACACTCTTCAAAACAATTTGAAAAAAGTGCTCAGAATTTCGGCTTCACTGACACTTAAAAGGCCGAAAAGTTAAGACACAAATTGTATCAGGTCAATAATCTTAAGCCCAAAGTGGTCTCGTGCAGGATCTGGGTGCAGTATTATTGCAGTAAAGTGATAGGCTCAACGGACCGATACGAACTTTATCGAAAATTAATGGGCGTTTAAAAAAAAAGTTGCAAAACGGGCTCCAACAAATAAAAACCCTCTAATAGGAGTTATTTAGGAGAAAAATATACCGGAAGAATATCGTTTACAAAAACTTATTGTACTGGGTGTTTTTTTTAGAGGTTTGTTTTTCGAATAGAGATAAAACTGGCATTTTATGGTCAAATCTGGCAACTCTAATGTCATTTATGTTCAGTTTGGTTTGCCATTTCATCATGAACAGGTTGACAAAAGAACAACGCTTGCAAATCGTGCAAATTTATTTCGAAAATAATGGTTCAGTTCGCGAAGTTTACCGCAAGCTCCGTCCGTTTTATGGTCGACATAATCGTCCATCAGAGCAATTAATTCGGTTAACCATGGGTCGTTTTCGCACTACGTTTACTCTATGTGATAATACGCATCCGCAGAGACGTCGAACAGTGCGCACCGAAGAAACAATTGCCGCTGTAGAGCAAAATGTTGAAGAGGACCCGAATGAATCGATTCGCCACCGTGCACAGCAATTGGAGCTTTGTCCATCAACTTTATGGAAGATTTTGCGCAAAGATCTTGGCTTGCGACCTTACAAGATCCAGCTTGTGCAAGAATTAAAGCCGCGAGACCATGCAATGCGTCGTGATTTTGGTGTATGGGCCGAAAATGAGATTGATCTCGATGCTGATTTTCATCGCAAAATTTTGTTCAGTGATGAGGCTCATTTTTGGTTGAATGGCTACGTCAACAAGCAAAATTGCCGCATTTGGAGTGAAGAGAATCCACATGAGACCCTTGAGACGCCATTACATCCACAAAAACTGACTGTTTGGTGTGCTCTATGGGCTGGTGGAGTCATTGGGCCATACTTCTTCCGAAATAATGCTGGAGAGTCAGTTACCGTTAATGGAGACCGGTATAGAGCCATGATAACCGACTATTTTGTTCCCGAATTGGATGGCATGAATGTGGATGAGTTGCGGTTCCAACAAGACGGCGCTACATGCCACACAGCGCACGTCACAATCAATTTATTGAAGGAAACATTCGATGAGCGCATAATTTCGCGGAATGGACCTGTCAATTGGCCACCAAGATCGTGTGATTTGACACCATTGGATTATTTTCTTTGGGGATATGTGAAGTCGCTCGTCTACGCCAACAAACCAGAAACGTTAGGGGACTTGGAAGCCAACATTCGTGGCGTTATTGCCGACATACGGCCCCATATGCTCGAAAAAGTGGTTCAAAATTGGACCTGTAGAATTGGCTTTATTCGAGCCAGCCGCAGCGGCCACATGCCCGAAATCATATTTAAACATTAATGGCATAAAATTATCCTTCCAATAAAGCCAAATTGATGGACATTAAAACGATTTTCTTGTGTTTTATTTCAATTCGAAGCTCTATACATCTAAAAAAGCACCCTGTATCTATTCCAAGAAGAACACAAGCCTTGATTGATATTCGTGGTGGACACGTCAAATTTTTAAGTTCTTCATATAAGTTTATTAGTTTCTTCATATGTTTCTTGGATTTTGCAAAGAATTGTTTGACACTATGAAATGGCTAGTGTTTTTATTTTTGTTCCATAATCTTTAGTTTTGATTATATCAAATATTTTTTTTTTGTTTTCTAATGAGGAATTAGTAAGAAAATTGAGTACAAAAAAAAATTTCCAAAAAATATATACGATTTTTATTTTTATTCAATATGAAAGTGAAAATTGTGTTTCATAATTTATTTTGCAAACACTTACTTGACAGACTGTATATGGTGCTTGTTCGATGACATTCATTAACCTTTTCTTGCACAATGTTGCATATATGTTTTCTTAGTTTAACGCTTTGCCATGTAATCTCTATGATGAATATTGAAGCAAATTTGTTTTTTTTTTCATTTCTTTATTCCGTTACTTCTCAGAAGTAACGTTAATTTTTAGTTGGTGTTCGAATTGTGCCGTACACAAGTTTATTTTCAACAGCATCAAGAAACTTGGTAATTTTTGATAGAAAGGAGTGTTTTAAAAATTGCAATATTTTGTATTTTCGCAACCAAAAAACTCTAAAAACTAACAAGATTGATAACATTAAGTATACTCGTAAATAGTATATTAGAGCAACATTTATAATATAAAAAAGTCATTTGAGCTCTACAGGTGCCCAATGTTGCATATATGCAACATTCTCCCCAGCCCCCCTAGAATGAACTATCCGAACAATACTTTTCAGCTGAGTTATTTTACCTATAAGCAATCTTACTAATAACCTCTTAAACTATTAACACCACTAGAAATAACTTGGGCGTCAAGGGGTTAAAATATTGGATATAATCTTTACATAAAGTATGGCTAGATTGGATTGACAAAACGTGAATTTTTAGAGGAAGCCGCGGAAACATACGCCTGAAATTGATTTCAAAAAATAATATCGTTTTATATGAATTAAAGAGTTTTGAGCTATCTAAGTTGATATTATTCAATTAATTAAATTTAAAATTTGAGCACTCCAAAAGAATCACCAGTTATAAACACTAGCATAAAAGCATCCACTTGCGCTCGGCTCTACTTTGAGAAGCCCACACTCTAGTCGTGTCTTAAACTAGTAAAAAATACTGCGCAGCACAACTCAAATAACCTGCTAAAACACAAATCAATGTGAAACGGGTCTTTTTTCGTTTTGATTTCAATACTCCACCAACCATCTTACCGCTTTCATTTATCTGCCGCTCTCTCTCCACACATACATACATACGGAATTAACCATGCCAGTTCACTTACTCAATCACCCATTCACTGGTAGTATAGTAAACTTATTTGCTTCCACTTTATTTATTCACTTCAAGTTAAAAAGCGAAATAAATCTATTCCGAGCGTTTTCAGTTTTTCTGCAACACACCGAGAGCTGTGGAAGTACTATGTAGGGAGAGGTAGTGTGGAAAACTCAAAGGTACATAGATAGATGGTGATGGCATGTTGAAATGAAATCGAAACAAAAAAATTACCTTAAACACCTTAGCACATTCATTTTCATTTTGTAGCTCCTACTACATGGGCACTCACTCACTCGTCTACTAGTTGAAGATTTTCAATTTTAGTGTGCAATTGGTAGCGAGCGAGAAGTAGATTAATGAAAGGGTAATATGTGAGCAATTTGTTGCCATGGTCGAAGGTCATCGTAAAATTGGTAAAAATCTCAGCTACATCGGTAACAGCAACTCTTTACAAATTTATTTGATGATACGAGTTTGATAAAGAGTGTGGGTTGAGACAGTGCTAATAGATTAAGGTCCTTAATAACGCTATCGTAGAAAAAGTTCATAATTGAATTTGTAAAGTAAATTTAATTATTAAATTAATCGATAGGTAAGCATTAGTATTGGCATGTCACAAGGATTTTTAGGTTTACGACGGTCACAAATATCGCAAACTCCAGATGAACCTCGTTTTCACAACTACTAAAATTGTTTATCAAACAATTTGACAAACAAAAAAATATATGTAATTTGATGAGAATTTGAACATGTTTGATGATGCGAATCAAGATATGAATAAATAATTTTTTCTCAGTATGAACTTAGGAATTCGTCCTTGTCACAAACTCAATTTTGTTCACAAAGGCTCGAAGGTTTACAACTATTACGATCTACGGTCCTAAACGTCGTAAATGTCGCAAACGTCGCGCTCATTTGTGACGTGCCAACATTCGTAAGCATAATTAGATTATCATAGTAAAAGCCTATGCAGCTACAGTTTCGATGGAGTCCTCCGATATCACTTGTGTCAAAACTGTTACTGTGTTCGAAACAAGCCCACAGATGATATTTTATCAAATTTAAATTCAGAGATACCTCATAGTGAGAAGACCCTTCATAGTAAAAATCATGGTTATCATGCTGCAATAATTCACTTAAATTCAAGCTTTTAATTGTATATGTATGTATGTATACGAAAGGTGTCACGCCCACACATGCAATATCGTCGAGTTTAATTATTTTAAAAGCTTATACATAGTAGTCGATATTAGTATTTCAAATTTTAATAAGATTAAGTTTTTTCTTTGCATGGCAGATGTCACGCCCACTATTATCTACTACTTATTTCATCCACTTTTGGTTTGGAGATAACTTATAGCACGTAGATCTTCAATGTTATATTTCAGCCCAGAGAACCCTTTTCCAGAAAGGTTTTCGATTATTTAACAGCCTCACAAATGATATAAAACATGAATAGAATTTAAGATTTTTTAAAAGAAAATGTTTAGAATTCATCAAATCAAAAAGGAATCAATGAATTGAAATTCAAACTTGTAAATAATAAACTGCGATATGTTAAGATGTATCAATAAAACGAAAACTAGTCATATTTTAAGTTATAGTTATAAAAATGTTATTCAAAGTATTTAAAATAATAATAAATTTACTCAATCAATCAATCAATCAATCAAAGGATGACTTTAAATGTTCTCTTATTATGTTGCATATAAACACCGTAGGCGGTGCCCCGCCTTTCAACGAATTTCATAAAGGTATGTCACTGATAAATTCCAGAGACCAAATTCCGTTGAGTTGCACAAAATCGCTAAAACCATTCCAAGAAAAAATTTACAAACAGAAACACAGGCAGTTAATTGAATGCCTCACTAACCAAATGTCTTAATTCTAATGCGTCACAGAAATGGGTCTATTAGAACTATACTTTTCGCATTTGCTAAAAAATCAGTTGAACATCACAAATGCCAAAATTTAGTTTTCGTTCGTCATACATAATGTATGGAACCTTCACTTTGTTTTTATGTTTTTCTCCACATTTGGTTTTATAGAATCAATTTGGCAAGTAAGGCATTCAATTATTACTTTGTTAATAGTATTAGATCAAATTCTGTGGACACTAGGAATAACAGTTTAAGTCAATCTGTGATGACAAGGCGAAACATCATAAGTGGCATACTTATACAGAAAACTTTTGTTATTTTGACTTTAAAAAGTAGAATCTCATATCAACTCACATTTTTTCCGATTTTTGGGTTCTATTCGCCATCAAAACAAGGACTTTATTGATGCTAACATAAAGTCGAAGTGAATAAGAAGTACGGTCAAGAATTTCAACCCCTTGCGGAATAATCAAAAAAATGTATTTGTTGCATATTTCTAGAACCATTAGTAGTTCCAGATTTCTTTCTTGCCGAAGCCATCGGATTTTCTGCATAAATGAAAGGAAGTTTGGGAGTAAGGTTTTAAGGCCGTGCGATCCTTAAAACGGTTCGAAAATTGCAGTTATAAGTAAAACCTTTCAATTTGAGTAACAACCCCATTGAAAATGTGCTTAAGTAAGTCAATACATTAGTAAATTTGTAAGGTGAAAAAAAGCTTCGATGTATTATACAATAAATTCCGAAATTTTTATTCAAGGGGCCCTATTAAAAAGTTTAAGTCTCACGCCACGAAAAAAATTATTCGAACCATATTATTTTCAGACTTTTACTAATTGTTGTTACACAGTAGAATTTTTCAGATTATTAGTCTTCAGCAAGGGATGATTTTTCCAAAAATGCCAAATTTTACAAAAAAAAAAAGAGTTTTTCGTTATCAGTTGTGACTTCTTAATTCAGGATATTACAAAAAATTGTGCAGCATTTGTAAAGAAATTTATTTCTAAGAACTTTTTATAAGCATTCGTATTCAGTATACTTCTGAGGTGTAAGCTTATTTAGTTAATTTTTTATTAAATTTGAATAGCTATTGTCGTTTTGGAGTACATTTCAATTGAACTGATCTAGTAAGTGTTAATTTTGTGCTGAATTAGTCCTTATCAATGCCATCATATTTTGAAGTACATATTATACTTATGTTCTGTTCCACTTAAAGCAATTATAATGATTATGGTCAGTCAACTTGCACATATTAGCATAATTATTTATGAGTATGTGTGGGTACATGAACAAAAATACCCAGCAGGCAAATGAGCAAGGCCTTACTCGGAGAAGGCCTGCTAGCACTGCTGCGATTATATAAGGACTTCTCAAAACTAGATTTTCATGCAAATAAAAATACAATCACAGAAGGCATAATACGCTTTGCCACAACAGACGTGTTATCAGGCCTGATATTAGAAGGCAAAGAAGAAGGACCCCATTTACTTTAGCGCTTTTCTGTTTCTTTTTTTATTTCATGTGTTGCAATGTTTTATGATTCGGCATTACTTTTTTGTCATATGCATTGTACATATACGACATGAAAAGCAGAAACATGGTTAGAAATTAAGAGAGGTGTGCAGGCTAGTCTTCTGTTGTTTCATGTTATGTTAAGGAGGTAGAGTTTTGTGTATTCTTTGTCAAATTGTAAGGTCATTAAAAAAATATCAACGCAAGTGAGATGGAGCGGATAAAAAAAAAAAACAATTAATATTTAGAGTCTTTAAATTTATTAAAATTAAATTTTTGTCAAGTACTTCTGAGAGTCCTTCTACGGTAAGCGGTCTTAGAAAGCCTGCTTAGGAAGGCCTGTTTTCTGCGGCCATTTCATATAAAAAAGAAAGTACGTTTGAAAGGAGGGTGGAAGGCCTTATACTTACCAAGGAAGGCCTTCTAGAAGCACTGTTAGCTCCTGCCCTTGCCTACTGGGTATGTACAAATACACATATATAGACCGTATCACACACAGTGCAAACAATAATAGTTATCCATGTCAAATTTCATAGCACTAACTCACTACACTGCACTGCACATTCGGTATAGGAGAGTTAACGTAAAAACCACTGAAATAGTAGTAGATGATACTAGAAATGTAAGCAAAAAACTTTATTACTGTCTCTACTAACATGTATTTTGTGAAATTTAAACCTAGGGTAAATAAAAATGCAATTATGTGTATGTAATCGAATGTATCGTACATATAGTAAAATTGGCTTGAAAGGGTGGACATTAATTTAATCTTTTAATGAGTATTGAAAAACAAAATAAAAAACTTAAGGTTTCTTAAACAACTGATTGAATATCAGGCACATAGTTCTTTATTATCATATTCACAGTGCTCAAATTAATGTAAAAAAACTTGCTGCACCCGCAACTTTTTTACGTATATGATTACCGAAGCTTTCCTTTCGAAGGAATTTAAAATTTGATATTGTCATTTATAAAAAGAAAATAGCGTTAAAATGTAAAAAGTTTTCCCAAAAAAAAGTATTTGAAAATATTTAGAGCTTCATTGCCGTTGACAGGAATGAAGACTGTCAGACATTACGAAGCTGAGCGAAAGTACCTTTCACTTTGTAGATTCTAGCATGGATGTCCTTATCGGTATTGTCATAAGGTGGTTAGACCCTGCTAAAACAAGTACAATTTGTCCACTTTTCTATGCAGGATTCAAATTTCATAAGGCTAATGGTGTCACTGTTTTAGTAATGTGAATTTCGAAGTGATTGGAGGTGAGGAGGCGTCGAGGTCTCCCGAAAGCTCGTTGAAAGTCCATTGAATGCCACGATTTCCGAGTTCAAAGGTTGGTGGCAGCAGGCAACCTTAGCGCAAACCTGATATGAACTCAAAAGTATCAGAAAGTTTCCGGTTATATAGTTTTCATCATTTGAAACCTACGTATTGTGCCTTCATGAGGTAAATTATCTTGAGTACTGATGCAATTTCGGTCGATGCTATCAAAAGCAGTAATATTGTCGGTGAAATGTAACGAAGCCTGCCACTTAACTATCTGCTCCCCGACAATTCGAAGATCAAGTAAATACGATAATTTTGGACGAAAAGCTGTCTGTCAAAATTCAATGAGAGTTTTTTCGGGAATTCATTACTTTTCTTGAATTTGGAACAGATTAAGGTACAAGTTCAGGGTATTAAGTTCAGCGGCATTCCACATTTCAGCGAATATGCAATCTGCGACAGAGATTTTAAAGTCTTCTGTATCTTCCTCAACGATGCCATGAATCCAGTTGCTCTGGTCTTTCCTTATAAAGAGAAATATGGCGAATATTAACGAGTGGAGGGAGACAGTTTACGGAAAATTTTTCCAACAGATTAGCTGGTCATTTCAGCTTGTTCTCCTTGTTTAGATTTTTATATGCCAATTTTATCTCAATTTGTCGAATGTCATCTTGCGAAAATTTCAATCTAATGGAAAATTCATAATTTTTACAGGTAATCAGGCTTACTGTAGGTTATCAGGCTTACTATCATGATCCCAGTAGCCTTGTATGCGAGTTTCAGGAGCTTTTCTAGCAAGTGAGTTTTAGTAAAGTACCGATCGTACTTCCTTTTAGCAAGTGTTTTCTCAATCTGATGATCATGGACGGTCTAACCTACATATATAAGCAAATGTTCCTGTTTCTTGGAATATTTCGAAATCGACTACGAGGACATTGTAAATAGCAAAAACAATATTATTCAGAGCTACAGATTTCGGTTTATTCTTAACATATGGTATTATGGGCACGCTTTCAGCTTCCTTAACACGCAAGGATACTAAATGTCATTTTAAATATTATCTCATTCTTATACGCACAATTGTATACTATAGGTCTTAAAGCGATATGGGCGTGAAAATTAAAATTCTCAATTGCCCGATATAATATCAACAGCAAAATCCGATGAAACACTATCACCCCTATCATTAATAAACATTCATTCGGAAGTTTTCTCCAATCCTCTATTTTGCGATCGTTGAAGATTTTTGGGTAATGAGAAAAAATTCCCTGGAAAATGAGGTTATCGGCAATACTTTTTTGGGGAACATTTTTTCACGCAAATTTCATTTCATTTCATGCAAATTTTTTCCCCTAATTTTGTAGCAAGGAATTTAATGAGGAAAGACTCAATGCTAGCAATATTTTGTAATTTTATTTAATAAAAAGATATTCTAGTATATTTCCAAGATCTAGCAACACAAATTAAGAGCAATGATTGATATTGGTCAGGTACATGGAATCCAATTCGGATACAGTAAAAGACTTCATGAAAAGGAGTAGATGGCAAACTATCAACCTATGCTATACTATACTTTAGGTGATTTTTTTTGTGTAATATATGTAGATAAATGCACTTAATTTTTATTTATAAAATTGTTCAGCTGACAGATAAGCTAATGTCAAATATGCAAAAATACATAAGCTAATGTCAAGTATAAAAAAATGCAACTGTGATTTTGGGCTGATTGGAAGTAATTGGAAATATTTTGGCAGCACTGACTGGATATGAAATTTACCATTCCTCAATTATTTATGATCGCAAAATACTCATTTCGAGAAAAAAAAAAAATCCGAGAGAATCGTTTTCCTCCGGATATTCATGATAGGGGTGTATATGATTTAAAGAGTAAAAAAAGTTATCGTGCGAACTTATTTTTTTAAGGCTTTTAGCATACAATTCATATATTGAAGAAGAAAGTTGCTCGGGGCTCTGGCGATGGGGGAATAGAATAGTCGAGTGCCCAATCCATTGACTGATTTGAATACCGAGAGAGATATAATAGAAAATAAAATAGAAGATATTTTTATTATCTAACTTTTTCAAAGTAATAGAGAATATACATAATTGCAAATATTTTCAAAAAATGTTTATAAACAAAAAGTTATATCCATTTCAAATTGGGTTATTAACTTGTATCACCATGTAAATATTTTGTTATATAGAAAATTGCAAGAATATAGTAATTATATAGTTCCACTCTAATGTTCGTATGTATGCAATAATTTGTACATGTGTATGGTATAAATTTGACAATGACACTTACTGTAGAGCTTAATGGTGCCATCCATTTCACCACGAGGATTTTTGGCGACACACTTATAGCTGCCGTAATCGCTCCTCTGGACATTTGTAATTGTTAGACGCATTGTTGCTTTATAGGTTGGATTTCCTGGTATTGTTTCTGTTCTGTAAATAAAGAGTATAATGATGTAGCATGTATTTAAGTTTAATTTTAGAGTGCATAATTTTAAGCTATTTTACTGAGTTTATTACAAAGAAGGTAATTTAGTGTTTTGCTAATCAACTGACTGAAAATTTAATCGAAATAAATTTATGGAAAATTTGAAAAATTTATGGAAAATTTTTTAAAATTTATAAGAAGAGTTACTTAAAGAACGCACCAGGCAAAAGATAATTGGTTTGTTTTAAACTTTTTCCAGAAGAATTTCTTGTAAAGAAATGCATACAGATTTTGGAAATAAGAAGAAGTGCTATTGATACTTCATGACAATTTTGACCTCCCCTCCCCCGAGTAAGATTTTGTAAGATTCACATAATTTACAATTTTTCTGTTCCTGTTATGATTTTCTTTTGAGCCTTAAAGAAAGTCAACATCTTTTTAAACAAAATTGTGTATTTTTTGCTTTGCGAGCATAATGCGCAACGTATTTTGATACAAAGGTCGACAAAAAATTCGATATCGTAGTAAGACATAAATATATTTCTTATATATACAAGTCTTTAAATGGTCAATGAACTTTTCGAAAACATAAAATAATACACAATTGTTTGTTTTTTATTTACGTTTTTTTTTACAATTTGTGTTTACTATACGTATTCATAATATAATGTACATGCACACCATATGTAAATTAACTAATAAATTTTGCAAATAATTTTTTTCTTTTTAGAATCATCTACGTTGTCTCTTTTCATTTCTTTCTCATACATTTTATTTTACTTTTTCTTTATTATATTATTCGACTATTTCAAAGTCTCAGGGTTTTTTGTTTTGTATGCGGTGATAAGCATAGCTTCAATAGAATCAAGGCCAAGGTGCAGAGATTACTAGCGCAATGACAAGAAAAATAAATAAGTTTAAAAATATTTAAATTTCATGTACAGATAGAAAAAAAAAACGAGACTAAATCTATAACTGCTCTTGAAATATCCTAATATAGCAGCAGAACTGAACTTGATAAATCTATTTTGTACCGAGGTGACTTTTGGTGACTTGACATGGGAATGCAAATTACTTGAGACAATTAACTGTTGACAATTTTGTGAATGAAAATAAGGCTTATTTTTCTTATTTTTTTAAGGTTTTTGAGCTAACAATTCTACTTGTTGTTAATATCGCTTCAGAGCGAATCACAACATGAACTAAAATACTTTTAGTATAGCGAATGATTCGAATCACTCGAGTAGATTGATTACAAAAATCAACTTTCGACCTTTGTCATCGATTGGTTAAAAATAAAATTGTTCGAAAATTAACTAAAATTGGGAACTTTTCCATTTTTGACCTCTATTCATTGATTATAGCGAAAACAATATTTCTTAAATGGACCTAAGTCGGATACTTTTGGGACCCAGGATCAATTTTGGCGATTACCACAATCAATTTTCGACCTATTTCCATTGATTGGTGCAAATAAAAAATTAGACTATATGGATCAATATCGGACATTTTTTGGAATCTACTGATGGTCAAAACTCATTTTCAACCTCTTTCCATCAATTGGTAGAAAACAAAAATATTTTGGAAATATACTTCCTAAAGTCGGGAATATAATATTGGGAACCAGTAACCACCTTTGGAGATATCATAAGAACCACTTCAATCCTTGGTGCAAAAAAATTTACAAAAATGAGAGACTCTTTGAAGGTTTTTTCAAATCAAAGTACAAAAATATTTTTTCTAAACTGAATATCTTATTTTTTAAAGTTATCCATCTACCCACTTGTGCAAAGACGCTTATTCAAGATTTGGGTATTAAAAAGATTTCACTGTACCTGGCTACAATCATCTATACTATTATATAAAGAGGTAAGGTTTGTTTGTTTGTTTGTTTGTTTGTATGTTCCGGGTAATCTCTGGAACTACAGATCCGATTCCAAAAATTTTTCTACTAATAGAAAGCTAAACTATTCCTGAGTAACATGGGCTATATTTTATTTTGATAAAAGCAAGGGGCGTGGCACTTTACGTGCAATTAAGACCTTTAACTCGCTATATCTTGGTTCATATGATAGCAAGAGTCTTAAAATTCGGTGTCAGGATGCACATAGCCTATGTTAAGCACTTCACAAAATATGAACAGGATTAGACACCAGGGGCGTGGTGGCTATAGGACTTTAATTTAGGGTGGCCCTCATACGCAATTATTTTTAAAATAGCATTTTACAAAGACCACTTAATCGGTTCACATGGAATTTACACCACCTATCTCTTATATTAAGGCGCATAGCTAAGACGATGAAACTTTTATTTAGGGTGGCCCTCATACACAAATATTTTAAAAATAACGATTTCTCAAAGACAGGTGAATCGATTCTCATGAAACTTACACAGTATGGCTTTTATATTAAGGAGCACAGATAAGAATATAAAAATTTTATTCAGGGTGCATACTTAGGGTGGCCCTCATACAAATATATTTTTAAATATCATTTTCACGAAGACAGGTTAATCGGTTCACACCGACTTTACACCACGTATTTTTTATGTTAAGAAGCATAGCAAACAAAACTTTTATTTAAGGTGGCCCTCACCCAAAAAAATTTTTTAAATATCATTTTCTCGAAGACCGCTAAATCGATTCTTATGGAATTTACACCACATGGATTTTATGCGAAGAGACACAGATAAGATTGTAAAAATTTTATTTAGGGTGTATACTTAGGGTGGCACTCACACAACAATTTTTTAAATATCATTTTCACAAAGACTGGTAAGTCGATTCACACCGAACTTACATCACGTAGCTCTTATGTTAAGAGGAATAGGTAAAGATACAAGACTTTTATTTCGGGTGGCCCTCAGACAAAAGCTTTTCTCGAAGACTGCTTAATCGATTCCCTTGGAACTTACACCACATGGCTTTTATATTAAGAGGCACAGATAAGCTTAAAAAAATTGTATTTAGGGTGCATACTTAGGGTGACCCTCATACAAAAATATTTTTAAGTATTATTTTCAAGAAGGCAGGTTAGTCTATTCACTCCGAACTTGCACCACGTAGCTCTCATATTAAGAAGCATAGCTTAGGCTACAAAACTTTTATTTAGGGTGCATATGTAGGGTGGCCCTCAAACAAAAATATTTTTAAATATCATTTTCTCGAAGACCGCTAAATCGATTCTCATTGAACTTACGCCACATGGCTTTTATATTAAGAGGCACAGATAAAGTCGTTGAAATTGTATTTAAGGTGCATACTTAGGGTGACCCTCATACAAAAATATTTTCAAATATCATTTTCACGAAGAACAGGTTAGTCGATTAACACCGAACTTAGCTCTTATGTTAATAGGCATAGCATAGGCTACAAAGATTTTATTTAGGGTGGTCCTCACACAAAAATATTTTTAAATATCATTTTCTCGAAGACCGCTTAATCGATTCTCATGGAATTTACACCACGTGGTTTTTATATTAAGAGGCACTGCTTAGGTTGTAAAAATTTTAATTTGGATGCTTACTAAGGGTGGTCCTCATACAAAAGTATTTTTTAAATAGAATTTTCACGCAGACTGCACATCGAATATACACCACGGTTGAGGTGCAGCGATGCGCACAGGGTTATGCTAGTACTCGATAAATTTAATAAGTGCATGAGAACGGGATAGTTACATTTTGAACTCTCTTGCAAAATTTGCAAAAATTGGATTTATCCAGTTTTGGTCTGTTGTGCTTAATGCGTAGTTTTCAGTTTTTGTTTTTTATATGTACTTTTCGGAACTTTCCGAGTTATTTAGACTCTTCAAAGTCATACGATAATTATGCTATCGAGTTATCAATAATATACAACTGTTACGATTTGTGTTAACTTCTCGATATCGTTCAGATCTAATTGTTACTTTTCGAATTTAATGAAGTTTTTACTAAGTTTTCGATAGTTTTTAAACTCAAAAGAAATGTTGTTACTTTCCGAAAAGCATATGGGCATTTCTCTCATGTTGAACGGGACGGAAGTTTTTTTTTTAAAGTGGAATAAAAGTCAAAGTAAAACACTTTTATTTTTTCTGTTACTTTAAGGAATAGCCCTTTGATAGCAAAATATTGAGCGGTCAAGTTGATGCCAGACGTAGTACTGGTTCCAAGATAGAGGCAATGAAAAGCCATTCGAACGGAACAAAAAACGGAAGTGTTTTTCATGGGGATCTATAGAAAAGCACAAGTCAGCGAAACCTGGCAACATTTTTAAATGCGACTAATATTAAAATGTTATGGAATATTGCAACTTTTTAATAGATTTCGTTTGATTGAAAAATCTTATTTACTTTTTTTCTTACAAGGCATAATAATCCATTCGAACGGGACACATTTTTCCGTTTATGTTCACTTGGGAAATTTTTCAAAACTGCTTTAATATTTATATAAATAATAATATTTAAGATATATTCAGTAATTAAAAAAACAAATTTAATGTTTATATTTATCAAATCAATTAGTGAGATCAATTTTAACAAAGAAAAAAGGAAGGAGTATATATTTTTCTTAAAAGAATACAAAATTTGTCTTTTTGCTGTTAAAACTTTTTTTAAAAAAAATATTTTAAATGAAGTTTCAATCTATTTACATACCAATTTTCATCAAAATCGATGTAGTGGCACAGCCGTGATTGAACCGTTTTGAACTGCCTATTTATTACACTTATGTTCTCGAACATGACCAATTTCAAACAGCTCCAAAAATTTAAAATTTTATTTATTTTGCACTGGTTTTTTTTTTTATTATGTACATGAAACTCTGTTCGTGCAAAAATGTTGACACACTTGCTGCTGTTATCAATTTCGAAATGAGAACAAATGAAGTTTTTCTATTTTATTTGTGACTTCAGAACATGAACTTAAGCAAATTAAAATTTTACAGCTAATAGAGATTGGTTTTATGTTTTTGCATTGTTTTTAGCTAATTGACGTTGGAAGAGAGATTTTTCGGAAAGACTATCATCATGTATCACTTCTCTTACACACTTAAATACTTAAGGCAAAATACTATTCAATATTACAAAAAAAAGAGAAATTGCATTTAGGTAAGTTTGCAGGTGGTTTGCTCAATGTGATAAATGAATTCTGGTGTAAATTGTTTAAATTAACAAGATTTGAATATTTTCCTTAGATAATATCAAATAGTAACGCTTTTATAATAAGTTTTAATTATACTGTCACGGTTGGCTTTTTGGCGGAAACGCCCACAGCAGCAACTATGAATATAAAATTTCTAAATTATTTCTTATATTTGTTCAGTGTAAGCTACAGACAATAAACAGTAACTTTAAGATAGATCTCATAATCAAAATGCGAGCTAGCTAACAAATCTTGAGAGGCAATAATAAATGCAACAACAATAACAAAAAAGACCCCGGCAAAATTTAATTTATATACATACGTATTTTCAATAAAAAACAAAAAAAAAAACTCACTTATGCCTGCAAACACAAGAGAATCATAAAAAATATAAGTGACAGTTGATGCTACTCTGAAAAATGAAGACTGACAGCTAACGTGCGACGTTATAATCTAAAAATATGAAAGGTCTTCGAGTCACAAAACAACTGAAGAATTGCGAGAGTTCGCAACACACAAATTGGTAAAAGCTGATAAAGAATTTGCAAATAGAAAACTTTTTGCAAAAATTAAATTGATATTGAGAAAAGGGGAAAAAAAGAAAAACAAAGTACAATACTGGTCAACAAAAAATTATATTTTTTGCAAAAAAAATTTTCTATGACACTTATTGTTCTAATCTTGAAATTTGCATTTCAAGTTTATTTATAGTGTGGCGAAAAAATTACATGAATGGCTGCTTATTTTGATCGAAAAATTTAAATTTTATTTGATAGTCCAAAGAAAGGACTTTTACAAGAATGAATGAATTTGAAAATCATATATAATTAACGGTCTTAAACTGGAAACGATTGAAAATTTTGTACACATCGGCGTAGTTATGGAAAAAAACTTCGCTTCAATATTCACCATTGTGAAAAAAGCTATAGGTGTTTTTAGACTTACAAAACGATAGTAGAAAGAATTTGATGACTCCTACATGGCATCCACAATACAATGTATGCATTGATATGCTGGAGTTGATGCAGAAATAAATTCGTTTTGTTTTCACTTCGTGGGCTACCTTGGAATCCGCACTCAAAATTGCCTTCATATCAAAGCCAACTTCAGCTTATACGTTTGCCAACACTTCATGGTCTATGTATTGTGTTTAATGTAACTTTTTTAAATAAACTGTTTTCCGGCTCCTTGACCTCTGAGTTATTGTTAAGTACGATCAACTTTAATAATCCAGCAAGGGATTTGAGACAGTATCTTTTCCTGAGGCTTGACATATGTAATTCTAAGTACGCGCTGTTTTGTCCATTTTGGTGTATATATTACCTGCTGAACTAGTTTTTGGGATTAAATAGTTTTTCCCAGGCCAAACTAGTTCACCCGAAGCGTTTAAGGATGAGCACATTTAGCCTAGGAAAATTTTTGTATGTCAGGGTAAGTGGGCGGCCTTCGGCCTTACATCCTCCAATATGTCCAACACCGGCTTCCCGGGGGTCTTCGGGTTCGCGATTCACTGCAGTACATACAACGCTGGTGTAATAGTGAAACTCGTGTTGGACATAGTATAGTAAGCCGAGGCCGCGATGCCAGCATTGGACATATTGGAGAATGTAAACCCTGAGCCGCTTCCGAAGACCGCCCACTTAACTTAACATACAAACATTTCAAGAAAATCGGGAGTAAGAGTTTTAAAGTAAATAATAACCCTAGTTCATCCTAGGTTAAACTGTTTCATCCTAATACGCTTCGACACATTATTTTGATCAAAGGAACAGTGCTGTCCCTGTTACCGATTCGTATGAGAGACGGATGTGACTCACGCACGTTTTTTCCTAATGAACGCTGAAGAGTCTGAGCTGTTTGTAGTCGGTCACCGATCCGGACACGCCTTCCATGCTGCTAGGTGGGTAAGTGTGTTCACAGGAAACGATCGCAAAAAAAAAATATGGGAAAAGCTTAGTTTATTCTAGAAATGAATATGAAAAGAGATCGAAAAGATATTTATTTTGTCTACTTTATTGAAAAAAAAAACCGCATTCAATTATTAAGCTAAGGCGGAAAAATTCGGTGCAGCAAAAAGAATTGTCCAAAGCGTTATATACAACTGCAAAAGATGGTTCAGACAGAAAATATGGTTCAGACAGAAAGCACGAATTTTCAAACCCAAAGTCAGAGGCGAAGGAGAAGCAACTCTTTGAGCAGTATTCCAACACCACTGTTCGAGATATGGCGGTACCTCGCAATCTACTGTAAGTCCTAAGATTTCCGAAGCAGTATATGGTTCGGAAGACAATATGCACATGTGGGCTGATAAGCAGAAAAAACCAACTAATTGATCAATTTAGAGTGAGCTCTTATGAAAGAGATCTTCGAAAGAGTAATAAGACTGACACAAATTTATATAATTTCGGAAATAAATGCACAATTCTTACTTTTCGACATTTTCAATTCCATTGTGATACTTTTGATATTTTATCGATTTCTTAAAAGAAAACAGTTTTCCAAAAATTTTTTTAAGAAAAAAATAGTTATAAGCATTTTGTTTTGGCTAAGCCAGACAATATAACCAAATGTTGATATTTTCCCATCATCACAACACAAAACTTAATGTTTCCCAGTGTAGTAATGTATAAACTCATAGATTATCAAAGAATTATAAAAGAGATACACTTTGCATAGAATCGCTAGACAGTCAACTAAAAATTAGTTGAAAAAAACTAGCGTATTGAATAGGTGGATTGCGTGAGAAAAAAAATTAAAAATTCGAAAGAAATCAAACGATAAAAAACTAATGAATTTCGAGTCCGAATTCAAATAGGCGGTCGGAAAGTTTTGATAGTATCCCAGAGGTATACGTTCATTCAACAACAATGCTAAAATTGAGCAACATCATCGCTTTCGTGTATTGGGCCTGCTGTTGTTGTTTTTGCTGCGTCTTTCCCACACCCGTAAAGGCCAAACATGTCAGCGTCAATAACATTGTGGCGACAAATATACAAAGTTATATGGATACAACAGCACGTCCCTGTGAGAATTTCTATCAATATGCATGCGGTAATTGGGCACAAAAACAAAGCGGAGGTGGAGCAATGCTTGATTTTGGTGACACATTGGGACTGCTCGACTATGAGTTAAACAAAAAGTTGGATCACTTAATTAAGAGGTTGGGCAACGAAAGTAATACGCAAAATGATGCAATCGATACGGGTAGTTTCGGTGGCAATAGTAGCGTTTATCAAAAGGTACGCCAGTATTATAAGTCTTGTAAGAAAGTAAAACCATACAATCTGAAGAAATATCTGCAATTAATACCACCGGGTTTCAATTCAACATGGGCAATTTTGCAACGTCATGGCGGTCGCAATTGGAATGCAAGTCGCTTTAATTGGTTGGAGACAGTGGCCAAGCTAAGACTGTATGGCCTGAATGGTGTACTGCTCAAGGAAGAAGTGTTGCCACGTTGGGATGAGGCAAATAGTAACAGCATCTATTTGGATAAACCAAATCTGGGCGAAACAGAGCCACTTGGCGAGGGTGTAATGATTGAGCTAATGCTTGATATCGGGCAAACAAAACGCGAAGCGAATCGCATAGCACGTGAAGTTACACAATTCGAAGAGCGTCTGCATAGATTACAGGAAATCGAAGATGAAGAAGGTGCCAAGGAAATGCAACTTGGCTACCTGCAGGAATATATGCAAGAGATTGAGTGGTTGAGTTATATACGTCAGCTAAAAGGTGTGGACACTAATCTCGCCACAACGGTAATAATACAAAATGTACCGTACATGCGCCAATTGGTCAAGTTGTTGCAGCGTACGCCACGTGAGACACAATGTCACTATGTTATGTTGAAGTTTCTGCTGTTTCTCAAACAACAGGGACCTGCTGAAATCTCGAAAGTAGAATGTGTCGCTAGTCTACGACGTACTATGCCTTTGGCAATGAGCCATATAATCGGTGAGCACATTTACCGTGATGCAACGCTAAATGATCAGGTGGTACAACAAATTTTTCAGCATTTAAAACAGAAATTTCATGAAACCCTAAGCGATAATCGTTTGCAATTGGAGCGTCCCATTGTCGAGGTTTTACTGGGAAAAATCTTCGCGATGCGTTTGCAAATAGGAAATGCACCGCGTAATGAAACATTGGATTATTTTGATGAGTTTTACGGACGCGTCGAGCTGGATGCTAACAACTTTTATGTGAATCAATTAAGTTTGCTGCGCCTCGCAGTCGAGAAGTCACATGAAAGTCTTGATGTTGTGTCCACTAACGCTAGTGATACATATATATTGCATGATTGGAATGGCAGTTCCTCTTCGCCATTTTATGTGAAACCACACAATATCATCATCGTGCCATATGGTTTTCTACAAATGCCAGTTTTTCAACGACAACTACATGATATCTACAAGTATTCGGTACTCGGTTTTATTATCGCTCATGAGCTACTGCATGGTTTTGATTCCTCCGGCATCGACTATGACAGTGTGGGTAACATTATGGGTCCCAGTGAGGAGATCACCGCCAATCAACGTTTCATGCATGGATTACGTTGTATGCAGAGCGAACTAGCTACCGGTTCGCGTAGTTTAAATGAGAAACTCGCCGATTATGAGGGCTTCCGTTTGGCTTATGACACTTACTTCCGTGGTAATTTTAGCAAACAGCAATTGGGCTTGGCACTCTTACCACAACTGACGCCTAAGCAGCTATTTTTCGTTAATTTTGCACAATTCTTCTGTGGCGCCGTACATCCGCAAAGGAATGTGCGTTCGCCGTTTATGGAACATGCCTTGGATGAGTTGCGTGTGCTGCAGACGTTAGCAAACTTTGAGGATTTCTCACGGGAATTCGGCTGTGAGCGACGAGCTAAGATGCATTCACGAAATCGCTGTCGTTTGTGGTGAATGGCAAGATGATGGGTGCGTTGAATACTTTAAATTTTGTAGTTTACTTTTTGGCGCTTAAGAAATGAATGCAGTGAAATATATAATTGAAGTTTTAATAATGAAATTAAGTTTTTTAATCTGCTGGGTGACAAGTACATTGTTAAATTAAGGTGAGTCTTAAAAGTTATTTGATTGAAATTTACTTCTCAACAGTCATTGTCATCTTGACAGACCAACTCCATGGAGCTATTTAATGAATCGAGCGAAAATTGCTGATTTGTACATTCATAGGTAGCTTCAAGTTCTTTATAGAGAGTCATATGTATATATCTGAGCTGCGCTTTTTTCTATGATCTCTTAGGCATCGACAATCGTCCAGTTTTTTTTTATGTTACGAAACCAAGTTTAGTCTCAGTTGCTGCTAGAAATAAGTTTTGCCATTTAGATCTGATTGATTTCTGGAGATTGACGTGGCTGGTGCTGTATTTTCTTACTTCATCGATGATATTTTTCAGAAGATAGTTAGTTGTCCTTGGGTTTAAACAGGGCTTCATTTTTAGTAGTTCTGTAGGTCTGTTGAGTGTTAACTACTTTGAGTCAGATAGAATTCACAAGAAGGTAATTTTTCAGCAGTCACTTGATACAGAAATGGTCTAACTGACTTTTTGTCTAGCGGTCAGGTTGAACCCAGAAAATTGTTTGTTCTTACTTAAGCTGAATTAATGTACCTCCAATAATTGCATTCAATAATTTCAAATGATTTATAGTGACATTGTGGTTTAATCATCGCGATTTCTACTTAATTGACATTACTATCCGTTTCTGTTTTGAAAACGCCACAAAGTTTATCAATAGCTTTCAATTATCTTCACAGTGTAAACATAAAGGCAGTCATTTGGCTATTTAATTTAAATTGCGTAGCCGGCCTTGCTTAGTATCTGTTTGTAGCTTAAGCTACGAATTTAAGACTTATACTCATAGTACTCGCATTCATCTTCGTTTAAGATGCTATACTTTCTAATAGAAAAGGCGATAACATCTTTCAGTTTACTGCTACTATTCAGCGAGATAACGACAATAGCATCCCAAGAGCAATTCATTAACATTCCGGCAGCAAAGCTTAGCGTTAATGCAAAACAAGCAAAAACCATAGAAAATTTCATCGATTTGGTAGTGAATCCATGTGATGACTTCTTTGCATATGCTTGCAGCAATTGGACCATTTACCACAACAATACACGCCGTTATACTGAAGCGGGTGGATTTGTTGATCATAAGATCAATAAAAAGTTGACATTGTTCTTAGAGAATCACATACCAGGGACGGTAGAGAAGAATGATGAAGGGCAAAGAGTTTTCAATGATATCTTTCGAAAAGTTAGAACATATTATCGAGCATGCAAGCGTGAGCAAGACTTCAAAGTGATCGAATATCTTAAGCTGGTGCAAACAGTAGATGATATGAATTTCCGTGTGCTGCAGGAAGTTAGCAGCGGCCTTTCAGCAAGCTGTGACTGGTGGGTACTTTTGGCAAAACTGCGACGTTATGGCTTTAAGGGTGTTATATTAGAACATAATGTTTTTCGAAAGTTCGAAAATAGTGCTGCTTTTGCAATTGAATTGGATCGCGCTAACCCGAGTATGACGTTACCAAAACGTCGACAGGTTATTACTCATATGGAATCACTAGGACTAAATCTAACCCAGGCAGCAATAAAGTATAAAGCTATTAAACAATTTGAACGCAAGCTGGTAAAATTACTAGAAATCAAGGATGAATATGGTCTTTTGGAATTAACCATTGAAGATTTAGAAGAGGATTTTTCTGATGTAAATTGGCGTCAATATTTTGGTAGTTTCTATAACAGCAATACCTTTACAAATTTTACCATTCAACTACGAAATTGGGAGTATTTTGTGCAAGCTATTACGCTTTTGAACGAGACTGAAAATGAGGTAAGATTTGATATCAAATGCCATTTTTTCATTTATTTTTATCTCCAGCAGTAAATGACAATGCATTCCATGGAATCTAGGGGGCACTACTAACGGTAGCTGTTTATAAGTTCTTGACGATAGCGTTCAATTCAAAAAGTGTACATGCCTATATACCTTTCCATACATTGGCTTTCTCAAAGTATCCTCAATCCCAGATCTGCTGCTAGGGAATTGCAGTGTTGTTTTTTAGCATATTTAATAGGATTGTTAAAAGCTTTCTACTATATATTTTCAAATCGTTTTTTTTTTACCAAAGAGGTTTGTTAGCCAAATTCTTGTCTATATCAAAATTATTGTTATTTGATGCAAGAAGTTATCTTTCTGGTCGTTATCTAGCGTATAGCGACCTTTCTATTTCTAGGACATTATGCACTGGGTTTTTCCTCAATGATTGCAAGTCTTATTCTTATGCACCATGTTTTTAACTTTAAGAAGGTTTCGCAGAGAAATCACTCGGGGACGGCGATGATGTCAATATAATCTGCAGCTGAACAGCTTTATTCATGTAGCATAAACTTAAACCAATAACTTGATGAAATCCCTTACAGTTTTGTTACACTTCTGATGAATTATTTATAATATTACCACACTGTATGTACACAGCGATGAGCAGCATAACTAAATCATTTTGGTCGCGATTCCACTCTCGTCGATTGACACTGTCGTTTGCGCTATGAAAGATCGTGAACTGAACTTTTTCGATGCCAAGTGATATGTTTGTAATTTTGCTCTCCATAGAATTTGATGCTGCCAAGCAACTGCCCTTTAAAACGACGCCAATTCTACTCGAACCTGACGTTAGCGAATTGCCATATTTTAAAAATGAAATAAGTGCAACATTTTCCTTTTTTTTTTTATAAATGTGACTCTAAATTTATAAGCTTAGAAGACAGAAAATGTCAGAAACAAACAAAAAAAAAATCCAACTCGAAATTAGAAGTTACTCTCAAAAATCAAAAATTGTTTTTGAAAGCTTTAAATTATTCTTGGAAACTGAAACTTTCCTCGATTTCCGAAGATTGTTCTGGAAATCTGGAGATTATTCTCTAAAACAAGAAGTTGCATATCCCTATTTATCTTAAGTTATTCACAAATAGTTTATGGAAATCACCTCGAAAAATTCTCGATAGTTGCAAAATATTCTTGATATGGTGATACTCGTATTATTCCTAAGAATAGGAGTTTCATAGTCCAGGAGAAATAGGGATTGAACAACAAAATAATTCGTTGCAGCAATCTGACAGCGGAATATTGTTGAACAAGCTCTTGCAAAAGAGGACAAAAAAATCGAACTGACAGCAGTTATCCGGGGTGGAACGGGGTGCATTTTTAGAGGTCGAAACTTTTGTTCTAGTCATTTTCACCTTAACCTGAAAATTTTTCGAAAAAATGGCTGAAAACCGGTTTTTTGGTTTTTATTTATTTCTTTGACGAAAAAGTTTCTGTGAAGCTAAAACTTGGGCAAAAGATACTTTTTAGTGTTACACATAGGCGGTAATTTTTTCAGACGGAAATATTAAGATGTTATTGTTAAATTAAATTTTTAAGCTGAAAAAAACCGAAACTTTTAACTGCACTTACTCGTTGTTATGTCTTCTTTAGATAATTGGTAAAAAAAAAGAAAAATGAAAAAAATTACCGAAAAATTGAAAATCTGTGGTCTCTCCGACGAGTAGAGCGTTGGTGTTTCTTGTGTAACAGCTCAAATCCTTTGTTTTTTTCACTGTATTCACCTTAATACACTATAATTTAAAATTGTCAATGCCACTACATGCATTTCCATTAAAAAAATTATGGTGTGGTGTAGAATTTTGTACGCTGTATTTAACAGGGATATGCTCATATAGTTTTCAAAGAATATAGTATTGCATTTTATATTAAATGTTTTAACAGATATTCTAGTCGTCAGGCAAATGTTCAGTTTTCCAGATATGAAGACATAACCTTTCTTCTCCATAGTTCACGAAAACTTTTCTTTAGCTTTTTTTCTATCTTTTTCATGCGCTGTTTCCATGCTAGCACTTCCTTTTTTCCTAGGCTTCAGCAGCCACTCCAATGGGTCCGGAGCCATTTATCGGTATCAGTTTCGCGGGAACCACTCGTTGGATCGATGAATTTATGAGTGCAGCTTAAACAAGTAAGTAGGTGGCCTGATCATGATTCCTGCTAAATTGCAAAGTGTTTCGTAAAATTAACATTTAAGAAAGTAGCGAAATTTCTCTTCACCTAGGAAGAAAGTACATACGACCACAGGTAGCGTTAATCACGTTACACCAATCCATAATGCAAACCGTGCATTAATAATGACGATACGATAGAGTAATTCATTTGTAGTTGTCCGGCTTTGGCAATATGCAGGAAAAGATTGTTGTTTAGCGATATCTAAGGTATGAGTTTAGCTCATGCTTTTTCTCTACCGCTGTTTCTGGATATTCTTAAAAAAACGAAGACGTTTTGGGAAGAATTACCTCTACCCTTTTTTTTTTAACTTTTGTCTTAAACTTCTTTTATATTACTATTTCCTCTATCGGGTCTTAGCACAATGGTATTAGGGTTGAGAGCTATAGAAAGATGTCCTTTAAGCCCTCTAACAATTTTAAGTTTCTTCTTGACTCAATGACGTGACATCGAAATTTTAAAGACGACGTGTTGTTTGTTCTTCTATATGTTCGTTGCCCGTGGAGTAGCTGTCGGAAATGTTGCTTTAAAACGTTTGCGATTCAGTGTGAATGCATGATTAGCCGTCTTCAGTTATTTAAAAGAACTCGTTTTTACTTTCAATAAAATAACTCCACTTGTTGCATTTTAATCTTAGCACAATATACATGCAAACTTTAAGCGATCTTCTAACAAAACAGATTTACTTGATTTCACATAAGCGAATGCTGGTTAATACAAAGTCGTTGAACATTCACAAACAATCTTGAAATTTACCAATTTTTCCTTTTAACATTACTATTCTCGTCGCTCATTCGACACGAGTGTTTTGCTCTTTAGTTTTACATAGCATAGTTGTCTCGCTCTTAAGCTGCTCGTTACAAAACTGGTTGTGTTGATTCTTCTCGCTATTTTTCGACAGTATGTCAAGTGGTTGTAGTGTTTACTGCGATTTCTACTTGTTAACTGATGTTTTCTATTGATTTATGTATTGTTTCGAGCAGTAGATTCTAAATGCGTGTTGATTAAATATCATGTTTGTAAAATTCTATAACATAGTATTCGTAACAACATATCCAAAAGAAATAATTTCTGTCTCTATTCTAAAAGGTAATTTGCAACTATATTGTGATAATGTTCCTGGAATATCTAATAGAAGATGGCACCTCATCATTTGAGAAAATTGACTGTATTGTTGATATGCGCAGTAAAATGGATTTTGCTGTAAGCTTTATTTATAGAGAACGTTTCTACAGCGCATATGGTGAAACCAATGAACGTGATACCCTTATACTTTTGGAAGCACTCAAATATGAATTTGCGCAACTCTTGAAAGCAAATCAACTTCACTTAAATGAAATCGAAATTGATTTTTTGAAAGAAAAATTAGCAAATATACGCATAAGTTTTGGCAATCTACCGGCAAATAAACAAGAACGTATAGCATTCATTAAGGATTACTACAGCCATTTACAGTTGGATCCACATGATTACTATAAAAATCATTTAGCACTTTTGTCACTACGCTGTAAATGGGAACATTTGCAATTGTTGCGACCGACAGTTGAAGAAAATTTTATTTTTATAACAGACAGCAGTACGGCGCAAAGCTCTATTCCATACTTCATATTACAGCGAAATATCATCATAGTGCCATACGGCATCTTTCAGCCGCCCATATTTCATAAGAATATGCATGCAGTTTTGAAGTTTAGCAGCTTTGGTTTTTTACTGGCACATGAGCTGATACATGCTTTCGATGAATCTGGCTTGAATTTTGATGAAGTAGGCAATTTACATGAGCTTGGCAAACAATTGACTGAGAATAAATATTTGAATGAATCCATGGAGTGTTTGCAACGACGAGATCTTACCACTACCATTGATGAACGTATTGCTGATATTGTCGGTATACGCTTGGCGTATAATGCTTATTTTGGTGGTGCTATTGCCATTGATCCTACGCTAAATGTGCATTTTTCTGATTACACTTTGCGTCGCTTATTTTTCCTTAATTTAGCGCAATATTTTTGCGGCAGCATGATGGCGGAGTTTCTGCAACATGACAGTGACAACATACGTCTTAAGCATATCTTTATGAACTTTGCACCATTTGCTGAAGAATTTCAGTGCCAAGTTGGCGATGTTATGTATCCAACGGAACAGTGTCGAATATGGTAATTTCAGTGTTTTGAAACAAGCTTAAAACTTTATTTATTGAATAAATATGTTATTGTTGAATTAATGAAATTTAAGGGAGTTTTTTAAAATTATTTATTTTTAAATACCAAGAGGTCGATAATGTCCTAAGGAGTCCCTTATCAACAATATACTAAGACATGGTTTTTAAATATTTTATACTGCAATTTCTATTCTAAGATATCTTCAAATATACATATAGTGAAATCACCAGAAAGCAAAATATGTCCTTATTTTGCTTGGTATTTAGAGAGAAAGAACAATGAACATTTTGAAATCAATGGCATACATATGTATGTCATTTGAAAGGTCTTGAAAGATCTTTTGGCAATTCTATAAACGCTAATTCCGTCAGATAAGATATGAAGCAAAATATATCCAAATATGAGTAGAACCGAGTTAGTAGCACATGAAACTTTATTTAATTTCTTGATAGGGAGGGAAAATAGAAAGCAACAGTAACTGTTCGACTAGTTGGGACGAATTCGCGGTGCATGATGCGCTTGCTATTAAAGAAAGCAATGAATATTGCCATTACTTTTGATGAACATTCTCTGGTTTTTTTGGCTTGTTGTGATGGTTCCAATGAAGCGATTGTCTACCTTCCAAAAATCGTTTATGTCAATCAAAAGTCTTTGATCGTGATAGGCAATCACCCCCGTTAGCTTTTTCTGTCATTTTGAAAGTTTCTGTGGCTATCGCGTTTAGTTGATGAGATATGGATATAGATATAACTACAAAAAGTAATGCAGTTTGTATGATGAAGATGTAACGGTAAGTTCTTCAAACAAAAGTGGATGTAACATAAGGTTTTCCGAGCCCATATTCATTTTATGACTAACTAACTCTCAACTATTTATTTAAAGTAATACACTACAATAAACCTTAAATTAATACCTATTTGCTAAAAACTACAAATGTACTTACTTGTATTTCATTGACTCCGTAATCATCTGATCATTTTCACGCGTCCAATAATTTAACGATGTTGGATTTGCTTCAACAAAGCATTCCAGTGTAATATTAAAATACATGGGTACACCAACCAACTGATGTGGTATCCAGACCATGGGTGAAACTAAAATTAAAGTGAAAGAATAGAAGCAACAAAACGGCAAATAAGTAATTGGACACCAAAGTGAACCACAAATTATACGAACGAAGATGACGACGAACAGTGTTGCCAGTTAGGTTTGTTTATCTTCTGTTAAAGAGGTTAAATAAAATACATTCCTAATAATACTCGTGGAAAGATAATGTATTCATTGAAAAGCTTATATGACTTGATTATGGACTCTTCAGAGATAGTGAGCAGAGGTAAGAATTGACTCTGTGTGGAATGGAAAATTTAGTTACACATCTTTCAATTCTGCCCTGCTTATAGAGATGGTATCTGTAGACGCGTATCTGCTATACTTCCTATATTATACAACTTTTCAGGCTTTAGTCTGAGTAGTAGTCATACAATGAATTCGCTGCTGTTGGAGCTTCAGTACCTATGTTTAAGTGCAATTAGTTTCGTAATTCCGACCGTACAAATCCTGAGGGATGATATGTCAAAGTATTATCCAAATCGAATTTTTCATTTTCAAGAATAAATGGAGTATATTCCACATGTTGATGACCCAAGTATACTAAACCCTTTTCTTTGTCACTTCGTAATTTGTCCGGCCATGCACCTATTATCGCTTGCTTTATTGATGTTCTTGAGCACCAGCATAGCGCTGTTTGTTTAATCCTCTTCTCTAGACATTACAATAGAAATTAACTAACAACAATTTAAGAACTGGCCACATCTGTTCGGGTGTTCCTTTGAAGTAATCAGGTTTTTCATCAAGTCCTTTTCTTGCAGAACATAAATAATCATTATATAAATAGGCGAAGATAAATCAGTTCAATCCTTTTTAAACGTCATAACATAATCGCTCCATTTTTGTTCGTTGGATAGATTGTGAAGGCGAGCGCCGATTGTAATTTTTTTTTCAATAGTAGGCGATCACACGCCTCTAACAGGAAACTACGTTTCCACGGCTTAACTAATGGATCGATTTTCACGAAATCTTATATGGAGACAGATTGAACCCTAATTTTTTTGATTATTTAGTGGGCGTGGCACCTCTCTTAATTAGAAAAAAACCGATATGGAGATGTATTAATTCCTGAGAAAAAATATTTGAATTTTAGTAGGATCTGTAATGCCCCTTAAAATAAAATACGTTTTCACTTATAAATTAATGGAACGGCTTTAATGAAATTTGGTACAGAAATGGATTGAAACCTAAGGAAAGATATTTGTTTTTAATAGGCGGTGCCATGCTTCTAACCAGAAAATATATTGTCATGGTTAAATGAACCACTGTGCGAACTATAGTAATAACAAAACGTTCTTTGGCCATACTATTAGGTTGTGAAACAAAATCTCTACTTATGATTTTTATGACATTTTTGACCACGATAGAAACCAAATAATATTCAACGACATTACCTCATTTTATTCTAACCCTTTTTTACGCCCCAGATATAGAAAAATGGAATAAAGAAACTGTTCAACCAGAATCCTTCAATTTTCCATACGCTCATGATTTAAGATACAGGTTCACGTAAACAAACATCAAGATTACAAAACTAAGTAGTCTTACGTAATTCTCAGAGAATGACAAGCTTGAGCAATAACATTTAAGCCATTGCAACAGTCTATTTGAGGTAGTGCTGCTACTAAATAAATACAGATAGTTAGAGGCATTCATGACCAAGCTCAATTTTCAGCAAAAGGCTACTTGATTTTTAAGGAAACTTGTTGTGTGTCGCTTGACATATTGAGAAAGATACCTTTTATAGCTAAGGCAAAGTAAACATTTTCACAAGAAAATCTAATCTAAAGGCATTCTGCCGTAAAAAAGTTTACTAGCCCTGGCAACACTGTTCACATAAGCGATGACGTTTACTAGAACAACAACAAACTTACAATCAACGCTGACTTTTATCCTTTTCGACACACTTGGAGGTACACCATTCGATGCGATGCACAAATAGGCGCCCATATGCAGACGAGAGATGCGCTCCAATTCCAAAGCTTCACCTTCCAAGTCGATTACTGTGAAAGAAAAAAATAAAAATAAATAACAAAGAAACGAAGCAAATGAGAGTGTAAAAGGAGACAGATAAAAATGGCATAAGAATGAGCAGCAAAATTTCATTAGTTTATAAGAAACGAAACTGAAGTAGCAGGAAGTTTTGTAGTTGTAGTGAAAGTATGCTTCGTATGTGTGCCCTTGTTCTTGCTGTGTGAGGATATGTGACATGAGACAATGTCATGTGACACGAACATACAATCACTTGCATATACCAGTACACAATGTCGCCGTAGTTGTATTATTATCAACATGTGTGCGTGCGTGTGATTATGCCTGTGTTTGATTGTGTTCAAGTAGTATTATTAGTTTTTAATTAAATTTCAAAAACAATCTATTTTACAAGTTGAAACATACAAAGTTGAAAAGGATAAAAAGTGTGCAAGAGAAATACAAGAAAATGTACACACAAATATGTATGTATGTATGCGAGCGAGTTTCTATGTCAACAGAAATGTTGCCAAGTTTGTTGTCATTCAACCTTAATGGAATATAAGCGAATGACGTGAAAAAATGCGCGTATAATACTTAACGAAAAGGAATTTTAGCGCGCAAAAGAAGGGAAAACGCTTGAAAACATAAAGTTCCAATGAAAAAATAAACGGTCTTTCGCGTGAAATCGGTTAAAACACCTTAAAATTTGCAATAATGCGCAAAAATGTGCATTATTAGTTCGACCAAAAACGAAACGATCCAATCACTTTACGAAAGTAAAGAAATGTATGACATCAGAAGTACATTATCATTTAAAAAATATTTTTGCACACCGTGTATGACGTAGTATTTCCCTTTCACTTATATATATTTCCCGTTTAACTATTGCCAGTTTCATGATTTCCGTTGCAAAATCTGCCGAAATTTGCATCTTTAAAAAGTTTCATTTGAGAAATATCCTTTGAGAAATCTTTTTCTGCCTCACTCATCATTTAATAACCCAACATTGGTATGTCCCTAGTGGCACCCAAATTCAAAGATTACCTTCCACCGTTTTGTTTACAACAATTTTATTGCCATCATCTCTTTTCCATTTGATTGATGGCTCCGGGCTACCTTTCGCTTTGCAACGCAGCGTCACATTGTCACCTTCGCGTACAATGACGTCACTTGAGGTCAAAGCATCATCGATATTGGGTGGTACTGCAATTGAAAAAAGAGAAAAATACATTATTTTCTGGAAATAAAAAAGTTTTATATTCAAAAAAGAACATTAAGATAAAAATTGATTTTGTGGTGATTTTTTTTCAATCACCTAAACCTAAATTTAAAACATCTAGGAGCATGAAAGTGCGCCTAGTAATAAATTACTTCTTATAATTAAGGCACTCCACCAAAACTGAGCTAAAAATCGTGTAAGTGGACAATCACTTATTCGCACATCCTTACAATCAGCGACTTTGAGAGAAAAGTCTAGGATGAAATTAAGCATCACTGACTAAGTCATTGTTGGTTCTACCTCCATTCTCTTCGAAATAATCAGTTATTTTTAATAAAAACATCCAGTAGAAGAAATAATTATTCACTTGGCTACTTAGCTTGTACCCATCCGTGTAGATATTAATATAGCACTTTCTCCCCGGGAGTCCTTCTTGTCAGTTATCCCTAGATGGAAATTGAATTGTATAATCCCACATGAATGAGATTATTGGAACATTATAGGCTAAGTTGGCGGATATAGAACTCAAACTATGAAGGTCGAGTGTCTTGTTCTTCCCTCAAACCAGCGAAATTTTATCTAGAGTCCAATTGCGGAGGAAGCTGTCATTCGATTACCAAATAGGTCAAAAGTGAAAAAAAAAAATAAAAAGGACCTCCATACCGGTATAATACTGAACTCTGTAACTTGTGGGATTATTTGAAGTAGGTGAACTTGTCTAATGCAGACCACCAAACCACAATGCTACATAACATAATCGGTCAAATGACTACTATGTGAAACCAGTGAAAAATACGAGCTGATAGCCCCCATCTTTCACCAAAGTCTTTTTTACAGAGTGTAGCGCTACAGTCCAATTCTTAACTCTCTTCAACAATAATTTTCCAACTCGACTTCTTATCCAATACCAAAACAAGATATCCTTTTTAAGTCTTCAACAATAATTTTCCAACTCGGCTTCTTATCCAATGCCAGACCAAGATAACATGCACTCCCTTTTAAGTCTAGTGCCTTTAAGCGAAGGTGGTTCAGTAATTGGAAGTTTTTGACTCCTCATAAAAAGAACAAGTTCAGTTTTTTTTTGATTTACACCTTAACCAGCCTGCTCTGCCCATGAGACGAGTTTTTTTGAGGCATTTTGAAGAACTTCACAGTGTATTGGAGAGTTTGCCACGTGCAATTAGTGGTACATACAACATACGCATAGGCGGCTTTACAACCAATGATATCCCAGTAGGCAAGGGCAGGAGCTAACATTGCTTCTAGAAGGCCTTCCTTGGTAAGTATAAGGCCTTCCACCCTCCTTTCAAACGTACTTTCTTTTTTATATGAAATGTCCCAAGAAAACAGGCCTTCCTAAGCAGGCCGCTTAAGACCGCTTACCGTAGTAGGACTCTCAGAAGTACTTGGTAAAAATTAAATTTTAATACATCGTAAAGACTCTAAATATCAATTGTTTTTTTTTTATCCGCGCCATCTCACTTGCGTTGATATTTTTTAATGATTTTTTTTTTTTTGTGATGTTATTTAATTTACAATTTGACAACGAGAATGCACAAAACTTTACCTCCTTAACATAACATGAAATAACAGAAGACTAGCCTGGCAATATGCACACCTCTCTTAATTTCTAACAATGTGTCTACTTTTCATGTCATATGTGTACAATGCATATGAAAAAAAAGTACTGCCGAATCATAAGACATCGCAATACATGAAATAAAAAATGAAACAGAAAAGCTTTAAAGTAAATGGGGTCCTTCTTCTTTGCCTTCTAATATCAGGCCTGATAGCACGTCTGTTGTGGCAAAGCATATTATGCCTTCTGTGATTGTATTTTTATTTGCATGAAAGTCTAGTTTTGTGAAGTCCTTTTATAATCGCAGCAGTGCTAGCAGGCCTTCTCTGAGGCAGGCCTTGCTCATTTGTCTGCTGGGTATGCTTTCCGAAGTCGTATTATTACTCCAGTTCAGTAAAGCCTCGTTGTGTTTCTGTTTGGATGTGCTGCATTCTATCAACTTAAACAGCAGAAGAAAATAGTTGAGCTAATTGCAGTGAACATGTAATGGTCGTAAGTGTTCTTTTGCATAAATAGACTTTCAATTTACTTTTCTCCTACTTGCATCCAAATATGGTATTGCATACAAGTTAGAAAAAGTTAAGTAGACACTTTGTTCTTTTGTATGAAGAATACTTTATTAGTTTTCGGATAGTTGAAAATAAATTGTTATCATTTGCCCAAGTGGATAATAACAGAAACTTACATTTGTTTAAAATTACTATATCCTCTGTATAGGATATCGATTGTAACCGCTTAAGTTTAAAGTTACTGAGAATCTGTTCAAATACAAAGAGTCACAGAAAGGACTTATAGCAAGCTATCATCTTACTTGACTAGTTAGCTGACGAAATTCTCTTGAAGTTTAAATTTAATTTTTGAATTGGCGCTTAAAAATCTTTGCAGACAAACAGAGTTTAAAGTGCTTTAAATTATGTATAAAGTAACAAAGTCTTTTCCAGTAGACATTCCATTTTCTATACGTTTTTTTTTTTTTTTGAAGCGACAAAAATATAAAAAGTGCCAAAATGGGGTATATTTTACATAATTTCTTTAACCAAAAGAAAAAAAAGTTTCAAACTTCACTTTTTGCTATATGGACGCAGACAATATTCGCAAAAAAAAAAATATTTGCGAAAAAATACGCTGGATTTACAAAATTTTTGCACAAGCAATGAACTATCCAGGAAAACGGCAAAGAAAGAAGACAAAAACTGACAGCATCAAATATAAATTGTTGATTTAAATGTAAAAACTTTGTTGGCAAGACTTAAGTCAATAGGGAAAAAATCAGGTTAGGTAAAACATAACAATTTAGTTTTATCCAGTTTTAATTTTTTTTTGTGGATTTTTTGCATCGCGTAGACAAGTTTTGGCTGGTTGATTAGGTCGAACAAAAAAATTCATGGACGTTGCAGTTGTACAAATTGAAAACGTTAGCAAGAAAAAATTACACATTTTTTCAATATGCATATATGAGAAAAGTTTAAAGTTTCTTGCACTATTTACCTTAAATTAAACTGAGTAAGTTCTACACAAGGCGGAAAAAACTTGAATTAAATGGGAGAAAGAAGTCGAAATCATTAGTAACCGCTAGTAAAAGACTATTGACTTTGTAACGAGTACAATTAATAGCTGCCCAGAAATTTGATCATTGCCGTGCCTTAAGATCATTGCATGCCAGACGTTCTTTCTCTGAAAGTTAATTTTTTTATGAGTAACAGAATGAAATGAATTTATTAAGGTCTTAAGTTATGCTTTATAAAGAAATATGAACTACATCCATAACAACATATTATAACGCAAAACGGTTTAACGATGAACAATTAACATTTCAGACGATTAGCACAGTTTCATTTGCAGAAACGTTTTATCAATGTTACACAATGCAGCCAACGAACAACTCACGACTTACGAGCGAATAATCGAAAACTAAAATTGGCTTCACTGAGTTTGCCTATAAAAGCGCGACACAAACAGCAACGAGCAAACAGTCGCAGCAAAGCGATTGAGTGAAACGCATCGCTGTTATAGCGATTGGAGCTAATATATTAGAAAATAGTATATAGTAATTCATATAAAATAAAATGTAGACTATAGAAATCATTTAAAACCTTTACTTTTGTCATGATTATAGTAGAATTAAAAAAAAAATAAAACAATGTTACTCTTAGAAGAGCGTTTCTGAAATGCAATTAAAAGTTAGAAGACTTTAAAATTTCATGCCGCAAGTTGATCGTCTGAAATCAATGCAAAGAACACTTTATTAAGATTCTTAAAGATCCTTTCAGCTTAAAATTTAGTAATGAGCAATGGCACCCTATACTTGGAATGTAGCATAATCATAAATTCCAATACCTCTGCTGTAATGACCAGGTTCATTTTCACATTACTGGTGGCTAGGTCAATAAAAGAAATGCTAATTTTTGAGCTGCTACTAATCAAACAATTATGCTGTGGTGAATGTTGTGTTTGGTGAGTTCGTTCTTAAAAAAGGATCATGCGGCTTTTTTTACCAAAAAAGTTGCTTTGGTGATGAGAATATCTTAAGTATTGACTGATTTTTGTGGATTTCTTTACTCTGGAACTAAGACATAATATTGACGAAGAATTTTTCCAATAATATCGTGTCACGGCTCACACATGCAGATTCTCAATTATTTTCTTTCGTACTATTTGAAGACAGTCGGATATATTATAACTCAGCAATTTTTTAAAAATCTAGTGAATAACATAAGACCAATAATACCGCCCTCAACATTGGCTTCAACTAAGTAGAATGCGTTAAAAATAAATGTGATCGTTTCGTGTACAGCGTTTATAAGATATAATTTCTACAGCTTAATGCAATAATTGAAATGTCAGCCAAAACTGTCTTGGTTGCGAGAATATAGCAGAGTACTTAATTATTTTCTTGAGATCGATCTTTATAGTCCTGTGGGACTAAAGTTCTTCATATAGTCGCTTAAGTGTACTATTGATCAGTACAAAAATCAATTTTCGGAGACCATCAATCGTTCATCCACACGCGTTAGTATGTACCATTCGTTGTTCCCTCAAGAAAGACCACTACCTTGAAGTCTAATATAAAGTTCTTCTTATGTAAGACTCTGACACCGGGTACTTGTGCTTTGTTCCGCAATTTTCATGAGCTCAATAACACTTTCCGGCCCAGAATAATCTTCAATGACGAGTTGCTCTTCAGATGCCGAAAATATTCGATTCAAACGACGAAATGATACGTTGTGAAACTTAACAACTGAAGTCTCCCCATAGTAGTAGTGAACGCCTAATGGTCGCGGCGGGCCTAAATTATCATTAAAAACGAAAGATTCGTGGTTTCGGATTCGTTTCTTTAGGTTACACTATCTTATTGACTTCGATTTGCTCATTCGATCGAGCTTTGGTAGATGAAGTACTTTTATTTTCTGTATATTTCACTAAAAACTTTAAGTTCAACACACACTAATTTCAATTATATATAGCTAAGTGATAAGCAAGTCAGCGCTATTCAGCTAAACTCAAATATTCTACACAACACTGCCGCATCATATGTAACAAATGACTGTCTGGTAAAGAGTTGCCATCATATTAAAACGTTAATAAAACGTGCTGGAAACTAATACTTAAGGGAGACTACAAATGCAACAAAAAGAGCAAGGACAACATATTGTCAGTAAAAACAAAACTGACAACAACAATAACCAACCAATATAGGGAAAAACGCATATGGAAATGTGCAACAAAGATTAGAAACATCGCCCTTTACCACTATTACTATTACTCTCAAATAAAAAACACACCTACATCTATCTCGAATGGATGTCACCGACTGTCTGTGCAGCTGTCCTGTTGTCTGTCTTGCTGTCTGTTTAACTCTGTATGTCTGTCTACGCGATGGGATAACTTTTGATTATAATCGAGCATAGAATATCAAATGAGCCAAAGCGTAATATAAAGGCAATGAAAGAGTTATATAAAAAAATAATTTATAAAAGGAAAGAGTTGGCGTCTGTCTGGAACAGCAATGATAGCACCTATATAGTATTGTTGCTACACAAAGTATCGATATAGCGTCATATGTCAATTTTATTTTAGATAGCTTTACGTTTATTTACTATAAAAATGATTATGGGAAGAAACGGAAGCTTCGTTTTATTTCGCCCTTCTTTTAAACGCTTTTTTTTGGATATTGTTAATACACACAAGCAAAAAAACATAGATTGGCATCAAAAGTAGAATGAACTCTTCTTAGGGAAATAGGAGAAGTTTTCGTGATTGGTCTTCATATAAACTACATATATCACTGAATGCTAAAATAAAATTACCATTTGACCTGCAATGATGTAAACTACTGACTGAAGGGCTATTTCGCCAAAAGAGTTATTACACATTGCTAAAATGAAAATAAGACACAAAAACCTTATTTGTCACAATAGCAAACCAAAAAATACCGGAGTGAACCTCAATTTCAATTTAGCATTGCTAAGGACTTATCAGAATAACCACGTACGACTGCCGAAAAATCTGTTGTATGTGCAAAATAGTTACTACCTGAAAAATAGACGGGTAGCGAACTCCTCGCGTGAAAATGATTCCATTTTTACCCGAAAACCATCCTAGTATCGTGGAAAGGACCCATTTTCGGAAAAAAATTATCTATGTTCCAATCGATAGAGAAAGCTCGAAAAATGATTTTGGACATCACTTAGAGTGACTCCAAACCCTGGAAAGTACCGATTTTGACCCATTTTCGGAAATTTTGTTTTTTATTTCAATCGATAGACTAAGGTTAAAAAGGTTATTGGACATAACTTAGGATAGCTCCAGACCCTGGAAAGAATCGCGTTTGACCCATTTTTGAATAAATGTTTTTTGGCTCCAATCGAAGATGGGGAAAAGTCAAAAATGGATTTTGGATACGACTTGCAGTGGTCACGAGTGAGGGAAATAGTTCAGAACGGTTCTTTCATGGTCCGGGGACACTCCAAATGATGTCCGAAACCGATTGTTCGTGCTTTAGTTTTTTAAAAAACTTTACAAAATTTTCCACGAGAGTATACAAAATTTTATTTCGATACAATGTTTGCCTATGGCAAGCCTTAGTAAGGGAGATAGATATTCATAAGTAGTTCATGCAACACTCATATACTTACATACGAAAGAAAACGAAATGAATCGGTATTCACTAGAAATGATTGCGAAACACACTCGCATTCACAGACTTCGCCTTGAGACGAATGGTGTCGCATTTCACAACATTTTCTGTGAGCGTAAATCTGAATGCAGTCCAAGCGCAGTTTTTTCTAACAAAATTTGTGCGCTGAATTAATATTTTACTAAATTAATTGATAGAAATATATAGTTTTAGGCAAATAAACTGCATTGTTCATCAAAAACAAAGGGCTGAATTGATTAATGTAACGCTGAATTGATAAATCATTTTCTAAGTTTCTAATAAGTTAAAGTTTTCATTAACTGCAGAACATTTCCGGACATAATTCTATTGTTTTACTTTACTTTTAAACTTAATTAATAGAATCAGCTGCGCTGAATTAATATTTTATGAGCTGAATCAATAGCAGTACAAAGCTTAAAGCAACTTTAATGTTTTTTCAACCAAACGTAAAGCGCTGAATTCATTTATGTGGCGCTGAATTAATAAAGAATGCGCTGAATCATTTTAAATTGTTCAAAAATATCAGCTAAAGTAAATATCTTGTTAACCACTAAAAAATGTTAAGCTAATGTCGATATTTACGCAACATCGCTAACAAATCGTAAGTGGTAAAATGACAACCCTTGCTTTCTGCAATTCATTTCTCGTTTAACGACAAAATGAGGAAAAACTTTTGGTTAAATTTGAACAGTTTCGGTTGTTATGTAAAAAAGGGAGGAAGTTCAAAATGTGTTGCAAACTCTTTATGTTAAGGTTGAGTAGCTGGTGTTAACTTTTTCGAATGCGGCGGCTGTCGAACGTAATATTTTCGATTTGCATAGATTTTTCATTTTAGATTTTGTACAACGCTTTCCAAAGCGAGTTGCAACTGAAAAAGAAAATGTTAAAAAGAAAGTGTGACCCCCAAAGTGAAAGGAGAGGGAGAGAAAAGAATTAAAAAAGCACAAATAAGAAAAAAAAAGGATGCCACCCTTGTGATTCCCTTGAGTGTAACCCAATCGCAGAGTGATAGAAATCAAAATGAGATCAGCACGTTTTCTTCACCATTTTCTGGTACTTGTCTAAGCGTTTTTCTTTTAGTAGCCACCGTTTGTCGCTGCTGGACGTTTGCAACGTCTTCTTTGCTGATGGCATTTCGATGATGAGTCTTTGAATGTAGAATTCTGTGGGCATAGCTTAACCTCTTGCAAGCACACGTTTCAAATGTACAAATGGCACGATTTGTTTTTTTTAACAATTTAACAATTATTTGAATATGCAAACGAGACAATTGTTGGTAATTTAAATGTCTCTTAGCTAATGACTTAAAAAGATGAAAGCGTTTTCTGAATTTTTTTTTTAGCTTTAAAAATAATAACAGTGTTTTAAATATGAGAATAGTATAGTAGTAGGAACATTAAGAAATTAGAACCAAAAAAAAATTAACCAAAATACATTGGGGTTTGAACACATGAAATGAGATATCCAGCGAGTTTGAATTCCATCTCTGAATCACTTGAATTCTCTTCATTCCTAGATGTGAAGAACCTGATTGTACTCAAGCCTGTTAGCTCATCATTTTTTTTTTTATGAAAGTTATGTTTCAATGAAAGCGTGGCAGCACATTGTACTCGAAACGCTAAATAAGAAACCACTCTATCGATATCAGCACGAATACCAACGCGGACGATCTTTTGACTTATCACTTCACAACCTGGCCTATAACATTTATATCCATCCATCTGCTTTTTTGCTTAGATTGACTTTCATCACATAGATGCACTTAATAGGAGATAGAATATCAACAGAATAGCTTAAGAGAGATAAAGTTCTTAGACCATATAAGAAGAAGATTGGAAGAAGAAGTTTGAAATACATTTTAACTGTACGAAAGAGGACTCAAAAGAGAAGTCAAAGCTTAAGGCGTTTGAGTCTGGCAATTCTTGGAGAAACATAACGCAGACTCCGTTATGGTCAAGAAATATTTATCTTCAAGTGAAGTGGGAAATTTAAAGCCCAACGAGAAAAAATGCAACTTAGAAAATGATTCTCTGATGTCCTACGTTAAATGGAAAGGAATTTGTTGACTGCATCATGTTTCTTTTCTTTTGAGAATTCTTTAAGCCAAATTTCAAATAATTCACATTTGCTCGTGGCAACCTAGAAAAAACAACATAACTCGCGAAAAGCAAAAAATATTTCAATACATTCACTTCCATTTAAGTTTGGTTGCACAAATTTGCACAAAATTTTAAAAGCTTACATGAAGTTAAACATTTTAACCAACCGGAATCGTTCTTAGGTAACTTAACTTATGGGTCTTTTTTATATATAAAAAAAAGAAAATATAAATATTTTTTGACTTAAGACATTTATGTTTACTTATTTCAACATTTTCCAGTTTAAATTTTGTTTGATTAATTTACCAAACTTTGCGACCAAAAAAATAAAAATTAAATGAGATGAAATGAAATGTAAATACGATGACTTTGAGTGAGCTCTGTCAAATGGTATTAAATATTTTACACAAATCAAATGCACATACCTAAGCTTTGAAGTATTCCTAATCAGGTTTATGAAACAAAAATAGTATAACGGCAGTTATACTAGGAAAGCAAAGCCTTTTGAAAACAAGACTTAAGGTTCCTTGATAAAAGGTGAGAATATTTGGCCGACATTTATCCCCTCATGGAGCATAGGGCCTCCACAAAACACTACCAACGTGTACGACCATTAAAGAGTGCTTTCAATTATCTTCAACATTTCCCCGATTCACGTATTTCCTACTCTAGATAACGTTTCCACGATGATCTAGGACGGCCACGGACTTGGCTATCCTGAAGATTCCACTCCAATGCTTGCCGGCAGACTTCAATTGGTGATTAAAGACTTGAATTAGTGATTTCTGCAAGGTGTGCCCAATCCATTTCCACTTTCGCAATTTGATTTGAATGAAAATTGGATATTGACGGCATCTGGTAGGCAGTTTGACATTGGAAATGATCCTAGGCCACCAAATTTTCAGAATTCGGTGAAGACTTGTAAACTGTGTAGCAGTGTACTGTTCGTTAACCAGGTTTACAGCCGTACAAAAGAACTGGTTTCGCGTTTGGCTCAAAGATTTTGAGCTTCGTTGTCGTTGATAAAAACGAAGAATTCCAAATATTACGAAGCTGAGCGAATGTACCTTTTGCTTTATTAATTCTTTCATGGATGTCGTTATTGGTACCGACCGAAATTTTGCAGGAGAAGAAATGCATCCTACGTAAAATTTCGAATTTCGAAAATTTCTTGGACATAGTCCCGAGCTGCATTTAAGCTTCTCTGCCTATGGAGTCTCAAATTAAGTGGACATGGAGAAAAAGATGAAGAAAAAAGAACCATAATGTATATAAGTAGAGCTAATTAAGCAGAACTATGATCCCAAGTACAGCTCAAAACTCAGAAAGCTCCTAAAAGAGAGAAGACAGTCAAATCAGTGTTGAACAAAATTATGTGGTCAGTTCAATTACCTGAACTTTATCGCCTCGAACTCCATTAGAAAGTGCTAGATAGATGAATCCGAAACCAAATTCATTTGATAAAAGCACATTTCTGGATTTTGAAATAACCTCTACAAGACACAATTTCAAATTCTATAGTTTTGCACTTAAAAGGATAATAGAATGTAGGGATGAACTTCTCCATTACTTTAAGAAAATTTAAAGTACTGACTCTGTTTAGGAAAACATGTGCTGGCTACGAACTTATGACCAGCAGTCATAAATTAAGCTGACAACTAAGCCATTGCTTTTTTGTAGCTGTAACTAGAAATTATAGTATTCCACTAAAATTTAATAATGAGCCTTTTATGATACTTTTCTCTAGAGTGTTTAGCGAAAAGTATTTCTACTTTCATAAAAAGATTTTATTCTGAAGAAATAATATACATTGATAAACAATTTTGCATCAATACTTGCACGCACAATTGTTTACCAATTCATATTATGTTGAATCGGTGTTGATTTTCCATACACATACATACATACATATCGAACGATAAGCGACAATAATTTGCACTCAATAGCCGCCAGCCAGCATAAAAAGCATATTCTTCTCTAATTGCTGATACATATCAGCAGGCAATTGTAGCACCAAATTATTTTGGCCTCTTATGTTATTTTCCTTCAGTTCTTCTTTATTATATGAAGCGATAAAAAAGGATTCAGCTTATTAAAAGAAAATAAAAATAAAACGCTTAAGGTTAACTACAACTTGGCAATATAATCCTGCAGCTTACAAAGCATAAAATACTCAATTAAGATGCGATCGTAAGATTTATGATGATAGCGTAGAAAAACAGTAAAATGCTGAATCAGTAAAGTGAAAATCGTAGTATCAAGAGAATCGAGAAAGAAATAAGGCAACTTTCAAAAACTAATAATCGCTTATAAACTTAGCCAGCTTAAAAGAGCAAAGTTATGACCGCAACAACAGCGATAAGAATGACAAGAGTATAACGACTGACTTTACTATTAATTTCCTCGACGTATTTTTTGCTTTACTTCAACTCGTATTTATCAACAATAATGTGCTGAATTATAACAGTAAAGGCTGTCAAAGTGTTAGCCATGTTGCCATCAACATGGCCTGACCATGGCAAAAAGAAAAAGTTGACATGTCACCATTGGCGTTAGTTTGACATATTACTTTTTATTAGTATGCTATGGTAGCATCAGTTTCTACATGAAATTTATAAAGTTTTTGTGCGCAGCCAATGTCCGCACATCCTCCAGCTAAAACTCTTCGATGAAAAAAACTTTTTCAGCACAATTTAATTAAGAAAATCCATTGAAATATAAACGCTAGCAGCAGCCGTCTTTTATGTGCATTGGCCTTTTTAGCCTTTGTCATGTGTGGTGTTAAGAACTTTGTCTTCAGAGTATGGACATAGTAGTATGGTTGATATTGGTGGTCTAAGTTGTATTTAATATTTTCAATATGTCAACTTATTTCAGTTTGACTTCTAGTCAAACTTACTTTCAAACTCTGTTTTTATGAAATGTTTAAGTGCAGCAATTTTCAGTTGCAGCTAATGTGAGGGGCAAGTTGGTGAAATGTCGTTATATATTTCAATATACAGGCAGGAAAACATATTGATTGAAAAAAAAAAAAAAAACAAATAACATTGTCTTTAAAGCTTACAGGCCAGCTTAAAATTAATATGGTTTGGTTTTGGTTGTTCACAAAAGACAAGCAGAGCAGAAATAAATGCACGAAGTTTGCTTTATCTGATAACGAGGGGATTAAGATAGACTGGATAAAAGAATACGACTTAATTAGCTTGTTTTTAGATGACCCTAAGTAAAACTATATCTTCTCATCTTAAATGAGCTACAGTTCTAATAGAGACAAGTATGTGGATTTAAACTGCTAGTAAATCACCTTTATCCTGACGACTTGCCTTTCATCAAACTGTAACAACTGACCATTAGTGCCCTTATAAATATATATATTTAACGAACCTTCTCTAGTGTTTTTATACTCGTTGGCGTTCAGGCTTCATATACAAAAGTTATTCTACAGTCCATAGTAAGAAACCACTTGATTCTAACTAAACGTTATAATTCATCACTTCTTTTTCGAAAATGCTGTCTGTATAACATAACACTTGCGCTTGATGCCAAATGTTAAAATACCAGGAATTAACAGAACATATTTGCGTAAAGACCTGTTCTCGTCTTTCCAGTGCAAGAACTAAAACTACGTTCTATTGCGTGAATAGCCAAGAGCAACGTCATTCTACGTGTCCCTGTGATTCAATTCATGAGATGTCTAGCTCAGTTTTGTCGGTTTCGGTATGCCCGCTAAGAGAAGACGTAATCCTACGCTTTCTCTGCTTTTCAAGTTAGAGACAAATTAAATTTCATAAGTATCTGTCCATCTCCCTATCGTCTAAGTCCATAATATAAAAATTGATAAGATGGTCGATGCAGCTGATCTAAGCTTTCTCTAGTAGTAGGTTTCTCTAGGCTGTAGAAAAGTCGAGTGTACAAGATTACAGGATGGGATGTGTGGAAAATGATTGAGCTCGACGAGCCTAAATAGAATATCTAGGGTTGCCTTGTCGAATCCTGTCTTAACACCCGTTTTTGGGGTCAACTTTTCTTAAACGAGTGGCGACCCATGTTTAGGACAGGATTCGACAAGGCAACCCTAGATATTCTATTTGGGCTCGTCGAGCTCTATCATTTCGCATGCATCCCATCCTGTAATCTTGTACACTCGACCCCAAAAACGGGTGTCAACTAATGTTTAAGACAGGATTTGACAAGGCAACCGTATTATATATTTTATTTAAGCTCTTCGATATCTATCATTTGGCACAAATTTCAAGCTGTTATCTTCATTAATGAAAATTGACCCAAAAAACCGGAGAAAGTCCATGTTTGGGACAGGATTCAACAATGTCATCCCACGTATTATATTTAGGCCTCTTCGAATTCTATCATTTGGTATATATTTCGAGCTGTTATGTACTACAGTTTTAATTAGAATAACCAAAATAGGCTAAGATTCAGGCATTTTCGACCATCGGGACAGGCTTTGGCAAGGCAACCCTAGATATTCTATTCAGGCTCATCGAGCTTTATCATTTGGCATACATCTCATCCTGTAATCTTATACATTCGACTTTTCTACAGCCGGCACTCCGCCTATAGGATGTGTACAACTCAACCACTCAAAAATGCATAGGCAGTGTTCCGAAAGAGGAAGTGTTCAGTAATGCTATATAAACTGTCATAAGTGTTCGCAGGGTGCTCACTTGTGACTATTACAGACTTCAATAATAATCGTAAGTATGGCTTAGCTTAAAGTATTTTATACAGCCATCTAATTTAAAAGTAGCAGATAATAATTTATAAATATTTTATTGAGCTTTGTTCATTACAGTGTATCAGAACACCAAAAATTTACAAAAACAAAACAACAAAAAAACGGCTAATGCTAGTCATACTCGTTTCATTCATTTCTAAATGGAATCATCAGTGACCTTTGAGTCGATGAGTGAAAGTTTCTGAGCCTGGTGTGTTTTCTTTTTGCATACTATAGGTTTGCTGAGATGCGAAGCAAAAATACAAGCAAAGCAAAGTCAAAATTTTTTTCAACGAAGCTCTTGAAAAAAAAAAAATAATCAAATGAGTTACAAAAACAAGGAAACAACAGCAAAAAATAATACTGGCATTGCGTTGTTTGTCAAAGATCACTGATGAATCCACTTAGTAATAGATGAAACTAGCTTTGACGGTTTTTTTGTTTATGTAATTTTGTTGCGTTGTGACACAAAAGGCTAAGCCAAATAATTTAAAGTATTTAGAATAAATATAAATGATGAAGGAAAATAATAGATGGAGACATTTCTGTAATGTAATTTTTCTCATGCTTAAACTGTATTTTTAAAAATTATTAGCTTTGAATAAAACAAATAATACGAATCCAAACCACAAAGTTAACTATGCACCATTCTGTAGTTCTAGTGGTTTTATTTTTAAGTCACAAACTTAAACTAAGCTAATGTAACTTACATTCGCAATATAAGAGAAGCTTTATAAAATTAGAGAAAAAAAAAATAAAAAAATATTTATAAAGAAAAAAATAAAAAAAAAATATTAAAAAATTGTTATCAAATTTCTTCAAATTTAAACTGCTACGAATGCGTGATTTTATTTAAAAATTTCACCGAAAATACAATAAAACACACAAATTTTCAAGCACTCACACTCAAATATGACCCAAAGTGCACATAACTCTGTGCAAGCAGTGTTTGTGCTCTTTGGTGTTGCCAACTTTTTAAATTTTGCATATGCAAACTTTATGCATGCGCGGTTTTATTCTGCTTTTTTCAACTTTTTTAGCATAAATTTTTTGCGAAATAATTCAACAGTTGCAGTTGGTCAACAACGACGTATGCAAATGAGAATGGTAGCAGCAACAACAACAAAACCAGAACAAACACATGCTGCTCACATGTCGTTTTAATTGTCATCAAAATAATTGAATTAAATAAATTGCCTCATTATGTTGCATGAAATGAAATTAAAAATTATGAGCGAGTAGCCGGCTGATGGCATGCAAAGAAATAAATGCACGAAAGCAACACTACTCGAATCAACAAAGTTGTGTTAGCAGTTCAAGTTGTTTGTATACCCTACACTCATTCAGTGTGTTCTTTTGTTTGTAACACATCAACCACACATAAAAAATTATTGAGAAGAAGCTGTACAAGTAAATGAACTATTTTTTTTCAAACTTTGGTATTATTTAAGCCAAATTTTGGCAGCTTCACAATTTTCACAATAAATTTTGTTTATAGCACAAAACTTAACACAAACTCTTTGTTCAAATGACTTTTCCATTTTCAAGATCGCGCAGCATATAACCGTAACGATAAGCGACAAATCGGCGCAAACACATAGAAATAAATACAGGTGGCATCATTTTCAACCCTGGATAGCTAACTTCAATTAATACTCCTTAAAAGCTAACCATTCGTCACTTTGACGAACACAAACATTTTTGTTATTTTAAATAAATTGGTATACTTTTTGTAAGTAAAATGGAAGTTATAAATTCTACTTATATTTCATTTAAAATAAGTTAATAGATAATGACATTTATTTAAAATTTTAGAAAAAATGGAACTTTTTTATGCAAAGAAATAAAATTAGAAAAAATGGTATTGGTATTCAGATAACTTTTTTATTAATTTTTTTAAATTTCATTAAATTTATATCATTAACACTAAAATGAAATTGAGGGAAGCTTTAAATGAATACGTTTTTAATGTATATAAAATGTATATAAAAAAAGTATCACAAAATACTTACACAACATCTAACCATTCGTCAAAATGACGAACAAGTATCCTAAATAACAAAATCCTCATTATCTGTGCACTACCACCACAAGCAAGCTTTCAGCGGCGGCTGACTTGGTGTGAGAGTTCATGTAGCTAGGCGCGACAATTAAAGCGAGAGAGGTATAAATCTGGCTGATGTTCGTCAAAATGACGAAGGTTAGCTATCTAGGGTTGAATAACAAATTTTGGGTACATTTTACACATAGCAGCTTATGAAAATATAGGTATATTAGTACTCCTAATATGCAATCGTACGATTTTTCGGAATTATTTAATAATTCATTTCATTCTGTATGAATGACAATTATTGCTTTATAGAATTTCTCAACGCTTACTCTGCGTTTAAGCGCTAAACCAACAATTTCCTGCTATGCTCTTGTGTAAGTTTTGACTTCAAATACACGCTGCTTTGCATAGTATTAACAACGTGTGGATGCTTCACAGCAAACCTTTTCGCTGATAGGAAAAGTCAGGAAAAATGCTCACCAAGTTGTAGTTTCCGTGGTTGCTTAGCTAATGTCAGCTATGATTTTGGAGTGAACTACTCCCGGCAGTGGTACACAGCGACTGTCATAATTTTAATAGCTCGTTTACTTTTATGCTCTGATTGCTGCTACTAAGCTCGGTAAGTTTAACTATTCCTGAAAAGATCAGTTGTTTATTAAAATTTTACCTCGAAAAGCTATTTTGCTGAGTTGCCATATTTTTTGATTCCATGTTAAAAGCAGTATCATTCGAAAATGTTAACACAATTTGACCAAAATGTTTTCCTGCACAAATTCTGCGAAATGCTTTGCTTAGAAGGTCTTCTCCTTGCATAGCATATGAAAATCTAAGATTATTTTGAGGGTGCCACGCCCATTTTGTATCACAAAAAGTTTCCACTTAGTGTTTGCTTACTTTGACTCAAATACCATATTCAGTTGAATGTCTTAATTATTTTTTTTTTGTATGGGAGGTGCCACGCCATTTGAATTTTTAATAAAATGCCAAACGAATGATTTTCCACTATACACTATACTAGCTCAAATATTCAAAAACCAATGACCAAAAATTCTAGCGCTAAATAAAAATTTGTTTTAATAAAAAAAATATATTTAAATATACCATATGTTTATACATTTTGTTTAAGATGATTCTACGAGTACCCTACTTGCAATTTTGTCAACACACAAAGACATCATGGTCGAATTGGACCGACTGGAAAACTTTCATAGGCTGTTGTCTGTACAGCGGCTTTTTATGATTTGAACTCTATGCCACGTTTTTCATTTTGCGGCACATAGTCGGCACTTAAGCAGATATTAGCGCATATAAATTTGCAAGTCGCGCTTTAATGGAATTCATGTTTTTGCCTCCTTTTATTTTTGTTTGTTTATGGATAAAACAACGCCACGTTGTTTGTAATTTTCTGACCACTCTGGCAAATGACTCGTTGCAATGCCAGTTCATTTGTTGTTTAGTTAAATTCTACTTAATTTTTAGTTCGTTGCATTTTGTCGAGTGCGAATTTTTAATTTGTTTCCGAAATGAACTGCATGCATGCAACATCACAATATACCTTTTATTTATGCAACAAATTAACATTTGTTAAATTGTTCTCGTACTGCTGTTGCTACTGCTATGTCATTTGTGTATTTTTGTTCATATTAAATTTAGTTGCTCTTAATTAAACAGCGAAGTTTTAATATTAATATTCATTTGCATTGCACTTTCCACTGTAGCTGCTAATTAAACAAATGCGCAATTTATTTGCGCAATTAATGAAGTCTTTTATATCATTTCATTTTGTTTTATACACAGACAGCAAAATTTTTATCTTAATTTGATGGGGTTTTAATTAATTTCAGTAAAAAAAATTTAGTATCACTGCACTGAAAATAAAAATCAAACCAAATGCCTTATCTGTCAGATTTAGTACTGAACGCATAATTTAACGTAAAAAAAAGTATTTGCAGTTTTCTTTTAATTACAGCTGTGTGGTGCACTCTAAAAAGCAAATACAACAGAAAACCAACAACAACAAATCATTAGATTCGGTACCATAAGGATTTATTAACATAAAAAAACATATAGAAGCAAAAACGTCCATACCTGTAGCGCACTCGGCAACGCACCTTTCAATGCATCCGCAACAGCGGTGGGCAAAGAAAGCTACCAAAAGAGCAAAACAACAACATCAAGCAACAACAAACGAAATTTTAAAGTTTTTTCATTTCTAAATTTTCCATTAGCACAAAAAAAAACCAAATTGCACTATAAACAAAAACAATTGCTACATTCGTCAAGACACAATGCGGCGCCGTCGTTTATGCCTTTGTGATTTGTTTTGGTTTTCATTTGAATTCAAGTCAACGCTGTGCCTCGATAACGTTGAAATTCTGCGAATTTTTTTTTGCTTGCTTGTGCGTCGAATAACGGTAAAGGCACTGAGAGCAAATAGAGCCACTATGTGCCCATCACTAATCCACACAAATGTATTTATATTTAAAAATAAAATAGGAAAAATCAGCCAAATTTAGCTCATTACAGCTAACATTTCGTTTTTCGCAAGAAAAATAGCAATGCAAACACAAACACATACACTCACCACTGCTACGCACGTTTTTAGCGTTGTGGTTTTTTTGTTATTGTTGCATTATACAGAAAAAAATCAAAAAAACTCAAAGCGCGCGAACAAGGAAACAACAATGCGCACATTGACGACAGCTTATCTGGTTTGGTTTGATCGGTGTGCTTTTATTTCTACACTCATGTTGTTCTTGTTTGATTCTTGGAATTGGCTTTTGTTTATTGCAGAATTTTTTTATGGTTGGTTTTTTTTTTTTTTTTTTTTTTGTAAGTAGCTCCTGCTTCCAAAATTTTTCCCGTCTTTGCTCTAGAGTCTTTTTCGAAGGACTTTCGTGACTCGACACACGAGTTTTACATGTTTGGTCATCTCTGCTCTTATGGACGAAAAAATGCAAACGACGCACTGGACTAGCTTAAGAACTCTGAATCTCATTGAGAGTATTACAAAAGCTAAATCCTTAAGCCTGCAATAAATTAAAATTTAAAAAAATAAAATTTACAGTGATATTTCCAGAAAATAATGACAAGGTATTCAGCAGAGATCTCGTTATGAAAAGCGGTAAAAAATAATAATTCTACAATTCAAGTCATCAATGAGATATTCCAAAGTTTTTTTTAGCAAGAACCGGGACACGACCTTTTCCGACTTGTTTCAAATTTTACCAAAGTATTACTTAGGATAAGAATTAGAAAACAATATTACAGATTTGTCTAATAACCATTAAGTTCACAAGATATCGAGGCTCAAAAACTGAATATTTACCAAATGAAGTATTTTTCAGAATCCCAGGCAAAGATACCAAGTGACCGGGATTGACCCGGCCAACACCCCGGAAATGACCCGGCCAAGACAAGAATCGACCTGGCCAAGCCTGAAATTGACACAATTTCATGTCAAAGCCGGGGTTGTTGTAGGAATTTATAAATTTCTGATATATGTAGACGGGAATTGAACAATATATGTGACAGAGACATTAAAGTTCTGTTGAATGAGCAATAAAAAAAGGTGTCCAATTTTTTGAAAGATTTCAGGATTATTTTTTTAAAAAGGCCAATAATTGCTTTTTTTCAACTTGGCAACCCAGGACAACCACTTTAACATCACTAAAAGCAAAAACCTTTAAGTTAACTTGGATTAAAGAAAAATTTTAAAAAAGATATACAGAGACATCAAGGATAGCCAATTAACTTTATTATCTTTATTATTTATTAATGGTAATCCTTTTTAATTTTTTTAAATTTATAATATTGTAGCGAAATTTGGTTTATGCTAGAAAAACTCTTGAAATAAATACCAACAAAAGAAACTAAACGATACTAGCTAGCATACACCATCTAGCGTAATGGTGTAAAAATAATAAACCGAACAGACGCTGCAGTACACTATTAAAGTCAACAACCGAGACGCATCTAGATTGTGAAATTCAACGTCGTACAACGCCATCTAATAATAGCAACCTTCTCGATAATTGTGAGCTCAACGTCAGTGCACCATGCTTTTGAATTGTGGTGAATTGAGGATAGTGGTAGAATGCACGCTACAAAGTAGCACTGGTAGGTTGTAGATAATAGTAGAATATACGCCATCTGGCAGCTTGTAGATTATTCGAGAAAGTGATGCCTGTAGTATAAAAGGGTGTCATTTGAGTTTTCGGACACAGTAGAATTAAAACAGCGAAGTGGAACACTTGAATTAAAGCAATAAAGTGAATACAGTGTGATCCGTAGTAAAGTAAAACAGATTTCTATACAGTGTTAAATTAATATTAGAATTTGAACGTTAATAAAATAAACCATTTTATAACTAAATAAGTTTGTGTGTTTTTAATTGTTACACAATCCAGTGATCGAACTCAGAAAAGTGTGAGAGATCGAAATTATCGTCAAAGGGACAGAAATTTCGTAACAATATGATAATTCTTGATAAATTACTTACCGTATGTAAAAATTTTAACTTTCAAACGCTTTCTATTTTTAAACAAATATCTGACTGTATGGATACAAAGACTAAAATTTCATACAAAAAATACAATATAAGTATGTACAATGTACATACATATTGCTTTCAATGTAAAAAACTCATTTGATCATTTTCAAAAAATGTTTAAAAATAGAAGGCGTTATAGTATGGCTATATTTGATCCAAGTCAGAGTAGGTCGTGTCCCGAAAAATTTCGATTTTGTAAAAAAAAAACAGCTTAGATCTCTCCAATACGACACCCTCAATTTTTAGAATTGAAAATTGAAGGAAAATGGCGATTATTGAGACATTTGAAAGTTGTCAGCAGAAAAACCAAATTATGTGGATGCTATCTCGTTCGAAAGCTCTTAGTAAAAGTATATAAGAAACCATATAAATATATTGTAAAAGATTTAAATTACGATGTTTCACGACTATTCGACAAATTGCAAAAACACTGTTCATTAACTGTGACAAGGTCATGTCTCAACAAAATTATGCACTTTTTCGAACCCCAGTATTCATTTTGCACTATTCCATCATATTATTTTTAATAGTTTTCAACACACCCTTTAAAGTGAGTTTGGGCATCCCACAGTCCAAGCCACAAATTCAATTTCAGTATTTTTAAATACCTACTTTTATCAAGTATTCCAGTGAACTAATTTTGCAGTGATGTGTGTCTTATATATATTCGATGTAATTTTCAGAATTTAAAATCAAACTCATACTTCACTATGTATTTGAGAATAATATAAATGCAAAAGAAAAAAAAAAAGGAATTTTTATTTTCAAAAACGCATTTTGCTATAAGTACAAAGTTAAACCACCACAATCATATACAGCTAACACAAACAAAAACCGAAATCAAAGTCAAATCATCCTATTGTCCAGAAACTTGACCACAATTGTAAACGACACAAAGTGGGGGAAAACAAGAGGAAATCAACAAAAACTTTGACAATTCGAAACATTTAATTGCCACTCATTTCAGTTCAGTTCGGTTATCAGAGACGCAAACAAAAAGTACGAAAAAAATTATCAAAAACTTTGGCAATAAAACCGATTAGACACGTTTAAGTGTATGGTGGTGAGTCTGAATGCAGCAGATAGATACTCGTTTTACCAATAACAAGTGAATACCAAAGCTTCGAAACGTAAGGGATTTTTAGGAAATTATGGAATAGATTGAGGAAAAAAAAGTTACGAATGCTAATGAAAGCTTATTTAATTATATGTCTATTTGTGGTTTTTATTTAATTTCAATCCATTAAAACTTTATGTATTTCTAATACTCTAAATTATTTTATCAACATGCAAAAAATCAAGTATTTGAACGATTTAAACGATAAACAAAAGCGCAATAAAGTAAGAAACAATTTTCCAACCAAAAATATGTTGAGTTTGTGCCACAATAGCAGAATCAAGGCTATTAATGAAAAAATCTGCAGTGCATAGTATCATAGAATTATAAAATTATTTGTGATGGACGGACTTTTTTTTTTAGAGAATGTCACCATTTAAGAATAGTGTTTCACCGAGGCTACGAGGCAGCCTCGTTTTTGACTACGAGAACGAGGCGAGACCGAGGCGAGATGGAAAAATAAATTTTCCTCGCTTGACCGAGGCGAGGCGAGATCACACGGCACCTCGCCTCGTCCTCGCCTCGGCCTCGCCTCGTCCTAGCCTCGTTTTCGAAACCAAGAGCGTGGCGCGTTTTGACCAAATCTGAACTCGTAAGACCCATATGCAAATTCAAAATATGAATGTAATTTTTATATTAAAATCTATATTTAATTAATATTTTAGTATTTTATTTTGAGTAAACTACTTTGTTTTATTTTTAACCCGCATGTGCTTCTTACGAGTTCAGATTTGGTGCTTGGATCGCATCAGCTTTTATGCTAAATGGGTGATTCCACCCCCACATAAGAGAAAATCAGAATTCATCATATAAAGGGTTTTTCAATAGGGACGCTGCAAAAGTAGACCAATAGGGACAGCAAACGACGCCATATTTTTTCCCGCTCTTTGACATTTCTCTTCAATAAGGTTTGCCATCTCATCATGGAAAGATATACGATCCAACAATGAGTCGAAATTATTAAAATTTACTACCGAAATTCGGAGTCAGTGGCCTCAACTTTAAGAGCGCTACGTCCAATTTATGGTCGTCATAATCGTCCTGTCAGATCAACAATTGAGCGTCTTAAAGAAAAACTTGAATCCACAGGCACAGTACAAATTGTTCCCGTGCCAGTGAGACAAAGAAGTGCCCGTAGTGTCGAGAATATTGCTGTCGCTAGCGCATCAATAGAGGAAGACCCAAATCCGTCTCTCACACGTCGTTCTCAAGCGTTGGGCATCTCTGTGACGTCGTTGTGGCGAATTTTGCGAATAGACCTTGGCCTACATCCTTACAAGATCAAATTGACGATTATTGATGATAATGGCATCGAATGTTCTTTTACAAGAATAAAGAATTTCATTGATATCCCAAATCGTTTTTGTAGCGCTCTTATTGAAAAACCCTTTACTATCAACTACTTGATGCAGATTAATAAAACTTGGTATATTTGTAAAAGGTAGAGGCATAACTAAGATTCAATTAATAAAATGGGCGGTACCATGCCTTCAATATAAGAAAAAAATTAACTTTATCATATCTCAATATCTATTTGACGTAAATAAATAAGATTTGGTACTTATCTTTCTTATAGTTTGTAAAAGGTTCATAGCATAGTTTGGTTTGGAAAAATAGGCAATGCCTCTCCTTCCCATATAAGAAAAGAATTAAATTCATCATATCTCATCCAATTCACCAAAAATAAAAACAGATATTTTATTTTATTTCTTGAGGCTTGATCAGCCTATCAGCCCTGATACATGTATAATTTTTTATTTATTTTAATAAGAACCTCGCTTTTTTACTGAGGTGCCTCGGCCGAGAACGAGGCGAAGCGAGGCGAGGCGAGGCGAGGCATGTGATGGCAAGATCTCGTCCGAGACCGAGGCGAGGCGAGACTTAAATTTATAAAACGAGGCGAGACCGAGATCAACTAGAACCTCGCCTCGCCTCGGCCTCGGTGAAACACTATTTAAGAACCAACTGACTAAGCTTTTAAAGAAAATTATTTTTAGTTTTTTGGAAGAAATTTAACTTGCGAAAATTCTGTACGGAACAAAGTCTGCCAACAGTGAAAAATTATTTATGGTTCCTGTAATTGGTCAAACGTTTGACTTAATCGTAAATTAATTGTCTGATGCTCTTCAAAAAGGGAGAAATCAACATTTTTCTACAATCTGACTTTGCTTAATTCAAAATAGATATAAGAGTCAAACACTATTCAGATATTGAAAATACAGCTCTAATAAGGTCTGCAATATCTGAGCCTCAAAACTTTTATTCTTATTTTCTCAAAACTGCGAATATTTCACTCGGACCATTTCCAATAAGCTCCAGCCAAAAAGAAGATTTTTCGCCACTCACATACTGCTAGGCATCAACGAGACGATGAAATGTACGAACCGTGGAGACATCGCAGCTGTTAAGAGCAGTGTCTCCAAAAATCTGAATTTGTGGACATGCTGTCACTTTCAAAAATTACGCTTGTGCCTGCGTACCCATGAAAATTTTTAAATAAAGATGTCAACCTTAAGGTTTGTTGAATCCAACTTGCTCAAGAACTGAATCCATTGTACCATGGTACACAACGCATGTTCGGAGAGCGGATATTCGGCACAATTTGATTTTAACCTTCCAAATTTCTACATGCTATTGACTTAAATCGATTTTTTGATGCCTTTCGACATTTATCGACTTTCTTGATATTTTGCGCAGATTTCCAACTTTTCGATATTGTTCAAAAGATTCTGAATAATATTGCCTTTTCAATTATTTATGATACTTCTCGATTTTTGAAGACTTTTCTGATATTTTTCGATACCATTCGATACCTTTCTACGTTCATCGACTTTAGGAGAATATTCTTACTATTTGAACTTATTCGAATGTTTCAATCAGACTTGGGTATTTTTGGATTACATTTTTTTCAATTACATTTACAAGTAAAGATTACAATTACAAGTAATCCTTACTTGTAATTGAAAAAATATATTAAAAGTAATTGTACTTGAAGTTTTTTTTTCAATTACATTAATTTTAATTACATGTGTACAATTACATGCAATTCTAATTGCTTTTGTAATTGGATTAGTAGTCCATGAAAATGTAATCCTTTAGAGAATTGTAATCCATTACTTCCGCCAAGTAATTTGAAACGAAAATGTAATTGACTACACATTTTCTGCAATTACATTTATTAAAATTTCACAAAAAATATTTATGTTATTGCATATGATTTATATGGGAATGTAAAAAAAGAACTTTCGCGTGACTGACTCATTGAGTCAATGACGTCGACCTTAGATTCCTCAAGACATCGAAAGGAAAATTTGGTTTGTGGGCTCATCTTATAACGTAGGGGTGCATTCAAACAATAATATGTATTTGTATGGTACGTTTTTATGCATTTGTATTCGGTATTAATTAATTATATCTTCTAATTAATTACTTGAAAAATCAGAAATTACAAGTAAAAGTAATCCATTACAAATTTTGTTTAATTTCTTTGCTTTTCAATTACATATTTTGGATTACAGTAATTTCCGTCGAAAATATTTCAATTACGATTACAAGTAATTGTAAATACGTAACTTTCAATTACATTAACATGGAATTGTAATTGAAACATTCCAATTACAAAATTATAAGTAATTGCAATTGCATGTGTAATTAATTACCAAATGTAATTAATTACGCTCAAGTCTGGTTTCAATACTTATAACTGAAATTCGATACCTATCGACATTTACTGACTCTCTCGATATTTCTAATAAACACCTTAATAGAAATGTGGATGCTACTCAATACTTTTCGACAAAAGTTGATTTTCATTTTATTTTTTGACATATTTCAATACAATTCGACTTTAATCGTAATATTCGGTTATGATACTTTCATATGTGCTATGTTTTTTCATCGACTGAATGTTAAACGTCTACTAAGCTAAATGTATTTTTTACTTGGCATTTTCAAATTGAAAATTTCACCAAAATATTGCTTTATGTTTATTGGGTTTCCACTTTTCTTGACATTTTCAATATAAATCGATGCTTTAGATATTCTTCGACCACTCGATATTTTTCACTGCTATTTCCTACTCTCCAATTTTTACGACTTTCTCGATATTTTCCAAAACATTTCTATAATTTTCCGCATCATTTGATACTGTTCGGCATTACAGCGCAATATAATTCGGGTAATTGCACTAAGACTACACTATCGAGTAGTAAATGTACCTTTGCAAACTACACTTAATATTAACCCGACGGCAAATCCGAAGTAGTTATTTGAATTCAATATTTTCAATGGTTTTTAAAACTCATCAACTTTTTAATACTCTGTGAAATTGCTGATTTTTCGATATTTATCATAACTTTACGTTAATCTGCAATTTTTAGAGACTTTTTGATATTTTGTAATGCCATGGAATACTTTTCGAAATCCAAGTTCTAAATAATTTATATTTAAAATATGAAAAATAAAAATTATATTTCGCTTACGGTGAAAAAAAAAATCATGCTAGAATGCCTGTCATAACTAAACTAATACCTACCCAATTAACATAATCCCACTGTGCATCACTTGCGAGAGTTATGGTTTTATTTAATTTTGAAATAAAACTATATATTTTTTGTTGATGATTACTTATATATTATAAATTTATTACAAGCTTAAGACTTTATGCTGTCTGATTACAGAGTTGAAAAAGAAAGAAGTGCGTACAGGTTGACGGAAACAGCTGATTGATGTAGATCATTATATTTGATGACTGATAAGATATCGATAAATGACGTATCATATCAGTGACGTGTAATACATATAAGTGACGTATATGGTATACCAGTGACGTAACTCTTTCCCCTCAAGATCAAAGTTATTGACAACAAACTTTGACTTTTTACATATATGCGAATCAATTAATATTTACAATGTACGTTTATAGATTTTGATCCATACTCTTAAATACTTAAATTAACAGAATTGTGTTTATGCTTTCTTAACTAAACGTTTCATATATACATATTTTCATATTTTTGTTTGTTTTTATTATAATCTTTCTTTTGTTCTTATATTTAGGCATTTTTGTACAAGGTTACAAGTTGACAGCATATTTTAAAACATTTGTAGTTTTCTTTGTCCTCAAGCATTGATTATTGTTTTGTATGTACGCTTTCTTTTGATTTTTTGCTTATGTACTTTTCTGATATTTGTTAATACAGTTACTTTTTTGTTTCTAATTAGTTTGTGCTTAACGAATTTTGGTGCAAGTTTGTTACGTCTGTTGTCTGCTTCATAAATTATCTCTTCTTTCTCAAAATTATCCGGTTTATTTCGACTTTTGTTTAATTTTTCGATATTCTTTTTTTTCTGATATAAATTTCTATTGTTTACTAAAGTAACTAAATGTTTAAAGTTTTCTCTATGTTTTTCCAAATAATCATGATGTGACTGAAAACCCATATCAACAGGAAAGGCTATGGAATTGTCTATGTGACCATTTATCAACTCAAATGGAGTAAAATTTGTTGCAGAATGTATGGAATTATTATATGTCAAAACAGCCTCGTCCATGATCTCGCTTATTGGTTTTTTATTATTTTTATTGTAGATGATTCTTATTACTTCAGTCAGCGTAGAGTGGAACCTTTCTACGGGTGCATTTCCAGTGGAATTTTTTGCTGTTGTGAGATGGGAATCAATATTATATATTTTTAAGAAATCACTAGTTAAGCTAGAAGTGAACTCCAAAGCATTATCACAAACTATTTTTTTTGGAATACCGTGATGTGAAAAAAAATGTTTGAGGCATTGAATTACATTTATACTACTTCTGCTGCTTAGCAAATAAGCACTAGCAAATCTGCTAAATTTGTCAATGACTGTTAGAAAATTTTCTTTGCGGACTGAATAAATATCAATGTGTAATATTTCAAACGGTTTTTTTGGTGTTTCTGAAACTACCAGCTGAATTTTTATATTGCTTCGTTCGTATTTGTTTTTAAGGCAATATTCACAAGTGTTCAAAAATTTAGTGATTATTTCTTTCATATGAGGGAAATAAAATTTACGCTTTAAATGGGCAAATGTTTCATTGATTCCTCTATGATTTGAGTTTTCATGGTATTCTTTTATGTATTTTTCTTGTTCATCTGCATCGACAATATCTTTAAGGAAAATCGTACAACGAATTATCTTAAGTTTACTATTACTGAAAAATTTGGAATATGCTTCTTGAACCACTTTAAAAATATTGTCATTTGCTGCTAAAGCCAACAGACACTTTTGATCTACAAAATTTTCGAGAATTTTCGTTATAACATCCAAATTACATAAATTATTACCATTAATCGTTGTACGACGCTTATTTTTAAACAATATTTTTAATGTTTGTTCTTGAGAAAAGTTTGGATTATGCACTAAAATTAACTGCTGTGCAAATTCGTTTATGGATCTCTCAGATATTGGTATGCCGTCACCAATGTCTTCTGTTGCGGAATGTATACTCTCTATATCTGAACCAAAATTATTCATTACAGATTCATTTATATTTATTTCGACGCGAGATAATGCATCTGCGTTAGAATTTTTGACTCCTTTTTTGTAAGAGATTTCATAGTCAAATTCTTCAAGTTTAAGCCTCCAACGGATCAATTTCGAATTCGGGTCTTTTAAGGAAAACAACCATGTAAGGGGTCTGTGGTCCGTAACTATTTTGAATTTTCTACCATAAATATAAGGTCTAAAGTACTTAGTTGCCCATACTATGGCAAGAAGTTCTTTTTCTATAGTACTATAATTTTGCTCAGAGTTGTTCAAAGTTCTACTTGCGTAGCAAATTGGCTTATCTGAACCTATTGGGCCTTGAGAAAGTATGGCACCAATAGCTACGTTACTCGCATCTGTCGTAACATTAAACTCTTTTGTAAAGTCTGGGAATTGTAGAATAGGCTCATTGCAAAGGATATTTTTGCAATCCTCAAAACATTTGAGGAACCTAGCGTTGAGTATGATTTGTTGGCCTTTTCTTAAACATTCTGTTAATGGCTTTGTCAATTCCGAAAAATTTTGAATAAATTTCCTGTAATACCCAAGCAGACCCAAAAATGATTTAATTTTTCTTGGGTTTTTTGGAACGGGAAAGTCTCTTATGGCTTGAATTTTATTAGGGTTTGGTTTAACTCCTTCGGAAGAGACGATATGGCCTAAAAAGGAAACTTCTTTATGTAAAAATTCAGACTTATTAATCTGTATTTTAAAATTTGCAGTTTTTAGTTTTTGAAAAATGGCTTTTAAATCTTGGATGTGTTGTTGAAGAGAAGTGGAAAAGACAATAATATCATCCATATAAACCAAGCAAAATTCACCTATATGTTCACGAAGAATGTTGTCCATTACCCTTTGAAAGGTTGCTGGTGCATTCTTAAGCCCAAAGGGCATGCGAACGAACTCATAGTGGCCGCTATCTACTGTGAAAGCAGTTTTAGCAATATCTTTCTCTAAAATTTCAATTTGATGAAAGCCAGCGGCTAAATCAATTGTTGAATAATAAAGGCTTTTCCCTAATTTGTCTAAGATGTCAGTTATGTTTGGAATCGGGTATTTATCGTTTACAGTTTTTTGGTTAAGTTTGCGATAATCTACCACAAGACGCCATTTTTGAATACCACTTGCGTCAATTTTTTTTGGGACAATCCATATAGGAGATGACCACGGAGAGAAGCTGTGTCTTATAATGCCATCTTCAATCATTTTTGAAATTTGCTTCTTAATTTCCTGTTTATGAACTTCAGGATATCTATAGGACTTTGTATAGATTGGAAGTTCGTCTGTTGTTTTGATGGGATGCTTTATTTGATTAGTAAATGTTAAAGGCTGATTTTCTTTGAAAAATATATCTTCAAATTGGCTGAAAATCTCTAATATTTCCCGTTTTTCCTCGGTATTTAAGTGATCCGTTCTAATAAGATGGGAAATTTCTTCTGCTTTACACAGATTATTGGTATTTTTAAATGAAAAGTTGTGCATTTCGGAAAAATCGTTTTTTCGGTATTGTTCAACCTTTATTGGCTGTTCTACAACAAAACTTATAGCTATGTCCGAATAATTTACAACTTCTAGAAATGCATACCAATTTTTGACTTTGTAAATACCTTCTGAAATTATTAGATTATTTTGAATTTCTACTGGTTTTACATGAATATCGCCTGAAATTACATCAACTGGCAGATGTGCAACTATTTTGCTGCAAGGTGGAACAGTATATCTTTTGGACATGTAATTCGGCTTGTAAAGTAGAGGTATTGTGACACTTCCAGTTTTTAGAATAGAGTTTGCGAAATCCAACGTAATGTTGAGTTCTTTCATTATTTCTAAGCCAATTAAGCCATCAAAATAATTATGGAAATTAAATAGTAAAAATGAAAGTTGCTTATCACTTTTAAATTCACTAAATGAATTCAATTGTATTTGCTGGTCAATAAGATGTGTATTAAAAGCGGTTTTTACTTCGACTGGTTTAATTTTTTGAACTATTTCGGGTTTAATAAAGTCGGGTTTAATGAAAGACATGTTACTTCCCGTATCAATAAGAAACTTTAGTGGGATATTATTGCAATCCAATATATGAATATATGGCAACACATAGGATTCGTGAGCATTAAAGTCTACATACCCTATTTGATTTTCAAGAATTTCAGGAGAAAATTCTGAATCGTCAACACAATTTGGGTCAGAATTACATATGTGGGAATTATGAATCGAGTTTTCGTCATATATATGACTTGAACAATGCGGTTGTTCTACATTAAATACTTCTTCTATAACACATTTAGGTTGACTTGAAAATTGATTTCGTGATGATCTCAAATTTGAATTACCGCTTGACGTATCCATGGGCTGTATTGCTTGTTGATTTCTTATATGTTGATTTGGAAAAGAGACATGGCTGTGTGTATTTATAGGATTTTGGGAATTTGATGATGTTTGCCTTAACCGATTATTATTATTTTGAACAGTATGATTAAAAGGTCGAACGTTTTGTAAATGTGATTGATGAAATGAAGTTCCAACATTTGGAATAACTACATTCGGTTGCCTAAAATGAACCATTGAATTATTTGGTTGCGAAGTTCGACGGTTTGAGAAACGCATATAATTTATATTTTGCTCATTTAAGCAATAGTTGAGTGCATCAGCCAGACTGCTCGGACGCATCGCTCTTATTGTAGACCCTAATGGCTCTTTTAAGCCCGACAAAAAAACACTCAGACACATGTCCTGATAGAGAACCTTTTTGGATGTAATAATATTAGATTCAGTTTCATGAATTCTTATATAGTTTATAATGCTTGAGAGAACTTCCATAACTTTGGAATAAAAACATTCCACAGAATCAGAGTTTTGCTTAAGGAAATGTAAATCACGTATCAGACTTGTTTCATTTCTTTTATCTGCATAGTGAGTTATTAAATTGCCCTTTATAGTTTCCCATTCCACAGTAGTTCCATACATAATTAATATTTCATCAGCACTTCCGATTATTTTATTGCGTATGGCTCGTAAAATTAATTTTTCGTAACTACTACCTTTTATACTTGTTAAGCAACTCAAAATTTCATTTACATTGTCTAAAAAATTAAACAATAATCGAGGATTGCCATCAAAATTAGGCAAATGCTTTACTGCATCTGGAATTTGTAAGCTTTCAACAATCTGTCCAACATCCATACTATTCGTTTCGCACAAATTATAATTTGAACTTATATTAAATAGTTTTGAACTTTCACAAATATTACTTAACTTAATACTTTTGCTTTTTGCCTTGCAATATGGTAGATATCTGGACGATCGCTTCGAAGGTTCGGTGTCATCCACGTTATGCCAATATTCCTTTGACATGGATCTGGAATCCGGAATGACCTACTTATTTAGAAAAATAAGTTCAGCTCGACTGCGCCAGTTATGGTTTTATTTAATTTTGAAATAAAACTATATATTTTTTGTTGATGATTACTTATATATTATAAATTTATTACAAGCTTAAGACTTTATGCTGTCTGATTACAGAGTTGAAAAAGAAAGAAGTGCGTACAGGTTGACGGAAACAGCTGATTGATGTAGATCATTATATTTGATGACTGATAAGATATCGATAAATGACGTATCATATCAGTGACGTGTAATACATATAAGTGACGTATATGGTATACCAGTGACGTAACTCGAGCAATGAAACAAAATTTGTCAGAAAGATTAAATCAAAATACAAAATCTAAAAGATCGCTACAAAAATAGTAGTTGAAAAAAAGCTGCAAAATAAGCAATAAAGAAGCCAACAATTTTTACTGAATAGTCGTGCACAAAAAAAAAAAACGTGACAAACAGTATGGATAACGTTTAAGCATAGAAACTAAGGAACAAAGGCAACAATTTAGCGTGGCAAAATCCCTAGCAACGAAAAATTTTTTTCACAAAAGCCACAAAAAAAATTTTGAAAAAATGTACATAAACCAAAGTCAGTCACAAACATGTTGCGTACTTTCCAGCATAAAAAACTGTTTGCAAAAACTTCACAAAAAAGAATGCGTCCAGTCTTGGTACCAAAATACAACAACAACAAAAAGTGCAATGAAAGTCAGAATATCAAACAAAAACTATGGAGTGAAATATGTATGGTTATATGTATGTATGTGCACACATATGTATGTATGTGTGCGAAATTTCGGGATACATTTCAATTTTGTTGCAAATATATTAGAATTTTGGGATCCCGATTTTCGTAAATAGCGACCTAAAAACCATGTCATATGTAAAGATTAACAAATCAGTCTCTAACCATTAATCATCTCCGATACCAACTGCTACATTTTCAATAGTCCTGAAGAAAAACGATTTTAGTAAACTTTTCTTTTTCCTGAATATATCCCCAAATATATGTATATCACATATTTGCATAACCCAACATCTTTAAGTTCCCAAATCATGCTACGAGTGATTGCACTCTTTTTTAATTTTTTGTTTTATTTTGTCGATACTGCACTCAGCAATTTCTCTTACATCTCGCACTTCCCCATTTTCGGTCAACGTGTGATTTTCCTAACTCGTCATCAATGAGCTCGACTGTTACGAATCCCACGTGATTATCCCAGACATGCCGACGAGCGCGTTATTGCAAAAACCCTGGTAATATTTCCTAATTTCTTTTGTTCTGACAGAATAACTTACAAAGCTGAAGAAAAAATTTTAAAAAAAATATTTTAACTTGGCTTTTGAGTCCTTACTAAATGCAGTACGCTCGGCACATATGAGTAGTAAAGGCAGTATTTTTTTTAAATTCAAATTGTTTATTTCAGCAATGTTGATGTGCTTAATCAACAAAAAAAAAAAAAAAATTCTGAGAAAAATTATTTGGTGGTGTGGTTATCCTTATTAAATGAAGCGACACATCACATTCATATTCACGCTTTTGCTAATTTCACAAAACTGAAAACTCCGGTCCAAAAAAAAAACATCCAAGTAATTACTCTAGACAAAACTTATCAACGCACGGTTTGTTGACCGCTATGTTCTGTAGCATCACAATAAGTTGGTTAGAAAATTTAAAGAACAGATTACGCAGAAACCTGAAAATAATAGTTGTACTACATGGAATATGCATATTCGAGTTATAAACAAAGACAATTTTATCCTTACAAGAATATATGCCACCGCGTTCTCAGTAGTAAAGATAATATATTCTACAACTGGCACAGCAAGTACGCTTAGTCAAAAATAATACGTTCGAGGAGAAGCACTCAGGCAAACACAAATGGGGTATGTGACACCCCACCTTATTGACCGCGTTGCTAAGAAACTTTGCACAAGAAAAGGTGATATCTCTGAAGAAACAACAGAATAAGGTAATATGAGCTACCCCGAAACTAAGTAAGACAACAACACAAAATATTCATCAGCATCGATACTTTAATTTACAACAATTAATTTTCTTTTAACATTATTATTTTGTATACTTTTTATGTATAAGAACTAAGACTTACTTAAAAATATTTAGTTGTAATCAGTAATCAGAATTTTGCCAAACTGTTATTTTTACTTGGCCTTAATAAGCGCGCTACTAACTTTTTGAATAAAATTAATTTAGTAACATATTCCTTTGACGGTTATTTACTTAAATTATTTCAACACATTACATAAGACATTAAAATATATACAAAAAAAAATTAATAATAATATTGGACAAACCGCAGTTAAAACGTTTGGGGTATTTTACACCACACGTCATTTGCCTTGTAAATTTTCAAACTTCTTTGACGATAGGTTAAGGAAAAATTACTCAAAAGCTGAATTATCTAGAAAAAAAAACTTCATAAGAATTTTATATTTCATTTAGGGAAGTTTGCTTTTCCGACGCCTATGTCTATAACCTTTAATTCTTCAATGGTTTGGCCATACAATGCCAAGTTATGTTGGGATTAAAATAAATTTTGAAAAGAAAATACCACCTGCAAAGCTTGACAAATTCAAATTCATGATGCATTCCGATAATACTCTTAAATAACACGTCAAAAAATATTTGCGAATTTTAGACAAAAATTTAGCAACAAAATTGTCAACCCCATTCCAAACAAAAACTGACAGCAAACATAACACGTTACACATTCACATCCGCCGCAACGGAAGCTGTCATTTTCTTTGTCATGGCTTTCTGAATTTAAGAGCGCTAGCAATAACAGCAACAGCAACAACAATAATAATAATAGCAACAACAAAAATCTCATTACTCATGTAAGTGACATTTCAGCCTGAACAATTGCATTTGTTGCATGAACACTTCGAAGCAGAGCCAGCGCAGCGTACAACATTCACACGCTGACGTTGTCCAGCACAACAGCACACTGACAGCGATGATGATGCTGACGAGTACGTACATACACTGAGCATATGTGCGTGTGATTGTAAATGTGCACGTGAATTTGAACAGTGAGTGTGTCCACTTTTCAAAATGTTGCCGGTGCATGAAATCTGACATTCGTGTCCGCCATTTTGCAAACTTTGTTAAAACGCATTTTAAGCTTAACGGGTCTGTGTACCATTGAAATCTGGTCAACGCGAACGTGCTGCAAAAATTGTGATTCTTTTTTGGTTTTCTATTTTTCTGTTTTTCTCTTAAAACTGGAACTCTTTTTTTGTGTTCTTCTGTTCCTGCTGCTATGCTACTCAAACGGTTTTCATAAAATAGTGTCGCTTACAATACCCATGCGACATTCATTTGACAAAAGTAAACAGGCGTCGCAATTTTTTTATTGGACTAAACTTTTTTTTTTACTTTTCTCTTGCGTCTTCTGGAACCATACACTTTAGGTACTCCCGTTGGTGTTGCTGCTGTTGGTTGGTAGTGTGCTGATTCTGTTACTAGTGACCTTAAATGTTGGCATCAGCAAAAATGGAAATTGCATATGAAACGCAAATTTGCACAGCGATATGTGGCACAAGTAAATATGAAACGGTAGAGGTGCTACAGTGGTTGAAAATATGTTAGGATTTTATAAGAAAGCTTAAGGACAATTTTTTTTTTTAGCAATATCTATAACTAAACCAAATTGTATCGCTGCACTAATAGCTAATACGTCGAGAACCAGATCTGACAGACACGCTACCAACCACACTAAGCCAAGGACCTCAAGAAATCAATCGGCTCAATTAAAGGCATAAAAGACAATCTTCTAACATCCACTGAATCCAAGTCCATAAGAAAGATGGTGCTCAAAGTCCTTAAAAAAGACTTAAAAATAATAACATAATCACCCCTATCATGAATAAACATTCCTTTGGATTTTTTCTCCAACCCCCTGTTTTGCGTTCGTGGAAGATTTTTGGGGAATGGAAACAAGTTCCCTGGAAAATCAGATTATCGGCAATACTTTTTTGGGGAACATTTTTTGACGTTTCTCGCAAATTTTGTTCCCTAACTTTTTGGCGAGGAATTTAATGAGGAAAAAGTCACTTCTTTACACAAACAAAGAGCAAGTACTGATATTGGTCCAGTACATGGAATCCAATTCGGATACAGTAAAAGTCTTCATGAAAAGGAGTAGATGGCAATCTATCAAGCTATGCTATACTATATTTTAGGTGATTTTTTTTTGTGATATAGATAAAAGCACTTCATTTTTTTTTATAAAATTGTTCAGCTGACAGGTAAGCTAATGTCAAATATGAAAAATTACTGATAAGCTAATGTCAAATATGAAAAATGCAACTGTGATTTTGGACTGAATAAAAGTAATTGGAAATATTTTGGCAGCACTGACTGGATATGAAGTTTCCAATCCGCAATTATTTATGATCGCAAAATACTCCTCTCTAGGAACAAAAAAATCCGCGAGAATCATTTTCCTCCGGATATTCATGATAAGGGTGAATATCCATACTACTGCGACAGAAAGTATTGAATATTAAAACTACTTTTTTTTGTGTCGTGTTTCTAAATAGACCAATAGTTCAGTGCAGAACGCGATGATTTTAGAGATATCAATACGACTCTTTTGGAAGTAAAGTTGTGCAAAAGCTAGATTGCCCTGAACCTCAGACTGTTTTATAACATTCCAATTACTTTTTGGATCGCAAGCCTTTATTTATAATGCACGGAAACACTTCTCTGAACAAACACACTCCTATCACGAATATCCGGAGGAAAACGATTTTCTCGGATTTTTTTATTTCTCGAGAGGAGTATTTTGTGATCATAAATAATTGAGGAATGGAAAACTCCATATCATATCTTTTTATCAAATAAGATTAAAAAAATTTCGAGCATTAACTCTTTCATTAAACAAAATTTGCGTGAAACTTCAAAAAATTTTCCCCAAAAAGTATTGCCATTTAACCTCATTTTCCAGGGAATTTGTTCCAATTCCCTAAAAATTTTACGCGATCTCAAAACAGGGGATTGGAAAAAAAATCCGAAGGAATGTTTATTCATGATAGGGGTGAATAACTTTGCTAAGAGAGGAACCGTGATCATAGTCTAGCTGTCTGTGCAAATTATTATATTCTGTATGTTGACGTTTCATTATATTCAAATGGCCTGCAGTTTTTCAGACAGGACAAAAACTTCTGCATGAAAACGTTAACTAAATCAAGTAAGCGAAAGGAATGACCCCGCTGTCCATCTTAGACTCATTAGTGTAAACAGCGGCTTCAAAGTTCAGTTGAGAGATCCCGTTTTTTGCTCCACTCTTACGTGAAAGTTTATATTAAAGTTATTCTTCAAGTATGATACAGTTCCGGCCTAATGAGAAATTATCTACTGCAGTTGGCAAGGTGTTAATTATTAAACAGTATCTATTGGTTTTTGTCACCAACAGCAGTCAAATGATCTAAGTCTGGTTCCACTGCAGGAGCCAGCTAGCTGCTTTAACGAAAGCACCGATTATCCTAACATAGGGCAGGATTTTAGTGCCCATGTATTGTCTAAGCAAACAGTTCTTTGTGCTCTCGTTTTCTTTATTTGGTAAAACCTTTTCTGATAGTAAGTCACCAAACTAACTAGCCATAAGTGAGAATCGGACATACTACAGCATATTCAAAGTACAACTTTGATTTACCTTAATTTTATTGTGCTGTTTGAGGACAGTACTTATTAAAGCTATTTAGAGCAAGGGGAGAGTACACCACCCTGTTGCTTGGTAGATTCGATATGGCAATTTTTAAAAGTAAAGTAAAGAGTGATTTTTTAAAACGTTTGGTTTTTGAAAATTGTAAAAAGAACAGAACATTTGCAATAGTGAATGAAATATTTCTTTAAAGCGATACATCAGTTCCTGTCATTTACTTTTTAAAGTTTATTTCATGCAAATGTTGCCCGCGGTTACGCCTGAGGTGGTTTATCCGCAAGCTTCAATTTTGGCATACTTTTTTCAGCATTTCGGCCGGTATCTCATCAATGGCAGCTGTAATGTTGTCTTCTAGGGCTGCAATTGTAGCTGGCTTGTTCTTGTATACGAGAGGCTTTACGTTGCTTCACAAAAAATAGTCTAATGGGGTGAAATCTTATGATCTTGGCGGCCAATGAACTACTCCAAAACGTGAGATTAGTTGCTCACCAAACTCGCCTCTCAATAGGTTTATGGTATCGCGTGATGTGTGGCGTTTGGCACCATCTTGTAGAAACCACATGTCAAAAAAATCCAATTCTTCCATTTTGGGCAAAAAAAAGTTGGTAGTCATAGCACGGTATCTAGTACGGTCCAATGATGCCCCGACCCACAAACTGCACCAAATAGTGCATTTTTTAGGATGCATTGGCAGCTCTAGAACTGCCTCTGGCTACACTTCATACCAAATTCGTCAATTCTGTTTTTTGACGTACTCATTGAAGAAATTTTTTCGATAAAAACTGCCATTTATCACAGAACACGAATTTTGATAATAAAATTCAATGATTTGCAAGCGCAGTTCGTTTGTTAGTCTATTTGTAGTAAAATGGCAAACCTTATTGAGCATTTTAAGAGTTAACACATGTTACAAATCACGCGTGAGGTGTCAAAAAACTTACACTGAAAAAACAAATAGCAAAAAAATCACCCTTTAGCAAGTACGGAAAGAAACCTAATTTCGAATAAATTTTATTGTAAGAAAAAAATATCTGAAATATAATTCAATAAACTATAACTTTGGTTTAATAAATTTTGAAGTTAGAACCATATTTTTCGATCATAATTTTGATATTTATATATTTTATTTAACTTATAGCCGCTCAGCAATTAAAGTAAGTATTATCTACTTAAAGGGTTTGAAATTTTTTACGTGTCCCATTAAAATTAATATCAAAAAATTAATTGAAGTGATGATGTATGTCCATAATATTTTGTATGAAAATTTTGAAAAATTGAGTCTCCAAATTTTTTGGATAAAGCCTAATTTAAATTTTACATTTAAAAACCGTTTATTCATAAAACAGTACTTATCAAATTAGCTAATTTGTTCATTCTTTCATAGTTTAGTTTCACTGTGCACTGTATGGTGGCCCATAGGGAATAATGGCAAAATTTTTAAAGGTAAAAATATTAAAAATACAGCGAAAAAAAATTATTTTTTTTCGAGAATTTGAATTCTGTTGGGAAGTTTTCAAAATTATTCAAAAAAAAAAGAAAAACCGAATTGTGCCTAGCATGCTCATCGTAAAAAACATGCGGCAACATTGCTACCCAACAGAAAAGAAAGAAAAAAAAAAAAACAATGATACAACACTAAAACATTTCACACATACATACAATACATACGAGTGTATGTCTGAATGACTTTTTCAGTCTGTCTCTCTAACTGTTGCACTCTATTTGACTAACATATGCTGAACAGCAAGGACATTTTTTTTCTCATCCGATGGTTTTTATTCAAATATATTTTTTTTTTTGTATTTTTTTGTACTTTTGTCAGGATTTATGAGTTAGTTGTTGTTCGTGCTATGTTGATGTGTGTGCAGAAACTTCAAAACCGGAACATGTGCAAATACTGTCATTTCCGGTTGTTGCAGTTCAGCATTTGAAGTCGAATATCATTTTTGTTTGTTGATCTGTTTGTTCATTTGCAAATTTTTTCGTTTATGGACAGAAATGTGAATGGACAGAAATTTGATTTATGCAAAGAATAGAATAGTTTTACAACATTTTTTTTTATACACATGTAAATCCGAAGGTTATGAAAATTTGTTAAAACGTAAACATGCTTGAAAATATTTTTTTATTATTTTTTTTTGTTAGGTACCTTATGGTTTTAATAAATTGTAAATTGATGCCAAGAGACTTGCATGCTAGTTACCATATTTACAAAATGAAACTTCAGTGGCTTTAATATTAAAAAATCAACACCGTGGCGTATGAGCAACATCTAATTAATAATTTTGATATATCATACGTCATGTTAAACCAAAAGACAATTTTCGTATAAAATCTCAATTGAATATATTTTCAATTATTTAAACTTGAAACACATATTTTGGTATAAGTTGATTATCAATCAAATCTATATGAAATAAGTGGCTGGTAAGAAAAATAATAAAACATGAATCGATTTGAAGGTCAAAGTGAAAGATCGATTCAATTGGCCTGAAAAAATTTTGGAGCTCTTTTCTTACAATCGAGGTACTTTTTATTATAATATTTCATTTTTTTATTTTTTTTTTTTCGACCTGCCCAGAATTAATATTTAACTAAAATTAAAAGTCATTCTGTTTGTGCCTTCAAAATATTCGACTTACAAGCAATATATTGCACAGAATGTACATCTGCTTTTGCTAATATTATCATTACATTAAGTTAAGAGAAATGGCTGCTTAGAAAATAGCACACTATGCAACTTTGAAATCACAATGTAAAGTGTCCACTCAGTAGTAATGTCACCACGAACCTTTCAACAATTACAGATAAAGCCAAATAATTGGCACCATTCGTAAATAGGTAGACTGATTAAACAAGCAGCTCATATCTTGTCAATAATATAACTCCGCTTCGTTCTTTGGAGAGGTAAGGCAAAGCCACAGAGAACCTTGCGAAAAATGTAACCATCGATGGCGATGAAATGTCATTGAAATTCTTAAGGGTAGCCAATAATGCTTTGTTGGAGTAGACGTATCAAATTATTACACAAACTTTTAAAACTCGACTAAATGTATGCATGTGCAAAACAGGCCTTTAAAGTAGGCCACACCACTTGCAATGCAACTCCGTCAGCGATTAATTAAGTCCTCCATACATTTTTCTCCAGCGAATTTGATTGTACGGTTAAGCTATGTCAGGTGAATACCGCGCTTGGTCGATGATATTCGTTCAATTTTTAGCTCAAGACCCTTGCACAATGATGGTGTATGCGATAGTGGATTGGCGATGAGCAAAAAAGCAACACGCCTGTGAGTGTTCGGTGGAACATCAAGTTATTTATGATGCCTTAGTAATATTCCTTACCTAGTGTTTGTCTTTCTGGAAAGAAGTCACAAATTCCGAATCCTTTTTACGTAATATCTATAAACATATTCGTGTTAAATATAATTTAAAATATCCTATACAATATACTGTGCAAACATTTAAAGTTTTTTTGATGTTGACATCATCACTGTCTCCAAGCAATTTCGCGCTTCAAAGAGATCGACACATGATGTCTCGTCACAAGCCAACTTCTACGCTTTGTTAGACAATAGGTATTAAAATATTAATTACTTTGAAGGAAATATTAGGCTCATAAATGATATCTTAGCATAACTATGATGAAAGATTACAATCGATACTCGATATAATTTTGGATTGGCAGTCAATCGAAATACCTGAGGTCGAAAAAAAATTTCATTTTATGAATTTTTAATTAATTTTTTTTTTGTTTGGTTGTTTTTTCGTCATCAATATGTAATGGATTGCCTTTATCATGATGCTAAGGATTTTTTGAAAGGGATGTTTTTGTACTTATTTTGGATTAAAAGTAGTTTGTCATGTTACGTACGATTAACATAAAATTTTTAATAAGATTTGTATAAGTACTAACTCGTTTAAATGACAGGAATAAGAACAGAAATTTTAATGCCGATATTTTGGCCATTCAGCTTTACTTAAACATGCTCTGATCAGTTCACCACTAGATGCAAAAATATATAATTTTAACCCTTAAATGCATAGCGCATCATATATAGTACGTGCCTAAAATCATAGCCAAGTCTACCCAAACAACCTGCATCGGGTTGAGTTTTGCTCCAACTTGTAGCAGGCATTATCAGCTTTCACATAAATGTCTCTTCAGCTCTCCGATGTCTACTTTAAGTTCCCAGTAAGCTGTCAAAGTGGTCGAACGTTGGGTTTACAATTAATTTTAAAAGTGGCCCTCATCAGTGAATTAAATATTGATTATTTCCGTTTTTCAATTTCATATTTCATTATTATTAATTTTTTCATTAATTTCTAATAAGAAAAAAGTTTCAAAAAAAGAGTTTTTCATTTCAAATATATAGGCTTAATGCATTGTGCACCATATTTGGTACACTGCACAAATCACACTTTTTGAGCTTTTCCGGGAAAACGGTTCATTTCCCAGGAAAATGAATGCCCATTTCGTGGTCAATTTCTGATTTTACATAAAAGGAGTGTTAAGAGATTTTTTTAAATTAAATCAACTTGTTCTTGGAAAAAAACTTGTTCGACGAAAAAAATACGATTTTGCCCTAAGTCTTTAATCAGCAGATAACATCCAAACTGTCCAATATAAATAAATTACTGATCAATCTCTGCTTTAAATAATCATTTGTCTCAAAATTAAATGAGTACCGACTGGTAGCTATTCAATTTTCTAAGCAAATCTTCAAGGATATTTCATTTCTGATGCAACTTAGTTTTAATGTGTCTGAAAAACTATGTCTGCAATTACAAGTTTAGAAGCTCAAAAAGTATACCAGTGTTGATGAAAATAGATATACAAATGTAGCTAAGAAACGATTCTTTTGCTGATGAAATTATTAAATTTTAGCCCTGTAATACGAGCCCATTTCTCAACATTTATAGAAATTATAATGACAAAATAAAAGGTTAGTGCTTTTCTCGAACAAGTTTTGTTATTAATAATAAAAGTTCCTTTGCGTATTTGAGCAACATGTCAAAAAGACCGTATTCGCATATAAAAGTTTTGCGGCACTAAAACAATATGATGACCTCATGCAACAATAATAAAATATTCAAAGCAACATTTGTCACATACCGACACACACATCCACGCACACCATTACAACTTACCAACAACTTTGACAAAACCATATTGCGTCTTTGCTGTCACTGTGTTAATTTGGCACATATAACGTCCTTTATCCTCTTCCTGCACATTATTGATATGCAGGAACCATGTACGATGCTTGTCGTGCTTGTCATGCGTCACGCTAATGCGTGGATTACGCGTTATCACATGATTATGTACCGTTAATATTGCTGATTGCTCGAAATGCATCCACGCCACCTGTTTGTGAAAGAGAAAAGTAAAAGAAAAAGAAAATGAAAAAGTTAAACAAAATGAACTTAAACGAAATTATCAAGAGTACGATGTTTTAATGTTTCTTTTGTTTTCATTAACATTTAATGACTTGATGGATTATCGGCGGCAACTTTGTTGTCATGCACACGTCTGCTTTACACACACACACACACACACACACATAGTCGCATACAACTATAAAAGAAAGATTGCTCTACAAACACAGTTCAATTTGAAATAAAGTTGTACACTGTCTGCTTACATCACAGGATAATTCACTGCAAAGGTATTTCAGCACTTTAATCATACATACATACAGTTGGTATAACATATTAATAAGCAAAATACTTTGCATATTTGCAAAGTTTGGCACGTACTGTCATTAAATGACAAATGTTGCGTTCAACTTTGAATTCTGGGTCTCCATATCATTTACAAAACTAAAAGAACTTAGCAAAGTTGCTGATGGTAATAAAGTAAAGGCAAAATCGCACCTATTGGGTATTTGATTCATATTAAGTTTTTGGGTGATTTCTTTATAAGTCATTTCCATCTCTATAAAAAATAATACAAAAATTAATAAGGGGAAAACTATTCAAAAAATTTTTAAATGAAAAAATATCGGAGAAAAATTTGGCCAAAAAAATAATATTATAGTAGGCTCAAAACAAACAATTGAACAAAAAAAGTTTTTGGAAAAAAATTAAATTCAATCAAAAAAAAAATTTAAATTGTGCCACATAAAGTTTGACAAAACATATCAGACAAAAAAAAATATTATTTATGGCAATGGAGAAATTTGTTATTTGGCATTATTCCTCGAGAATAAATTGCCCAAAATTCAGTAATGTTTGGGAACATTCATGTTTATCAAAATCAATGAAACTAAAAATTAAGAAAGTTTTATTCTGTATTTTAAATGCGATTTCAGACCTGCAGCCAAGGAGACTACAGATATTCTTATTTCTGAGCGAAAAACCGCTTTTAATTTAAACGTCAAATTGGCAAAAAGAAGTTACATGATTTATCACCTTTGCGCTGTTAGTCTATATTTTTACATTAATTTTTTGGATCGGTTTTCATACAAAGTTTTTTCTATCAATTAATATTTTTTTATATTAATTCCAGAAGAATTATTCCCCAAAAGTTAACAAATTGGTATCAGATACTACAGATAAATTCAAGAACTCTATGGCGGCATATTCTTTGGATTGTCTGATATTGAGACAGAAGATTTCTCTTGATAAGAAATAAAGTCAATTTTCATAAAAGACCACTACATATACTTGCACAATTGAAAATATTTATCTCATTAAGTTTTTAATTGATTTATTCATTGGAAGGAGCGCAAGAAAGGCATTTTTATGCAGAAAAACTTCTCTAAATTTCGTTATTAATCTTTTTCTTAATACAGACTATTGAAGTCCACGTTACATCTCAGAAATTTTCATTTAATAGAAAAGTTCGTTCAAATAACTTTCAATAACCCAAAAATAATCTGGAGATGCTACGGGTTGGGTTTTATCATACAAAGGATATTTGGGAAGGTATACTAAAAAGTTTTTTAAGCTCAATACTCAGGATTTCTTTAAACATACCATATTTATCATTAAAAATTGTTGTTTTATACTTTTATATTTCATAAAAATAACTTTTCAACACACTCACAAATAAATAAATCGGTTAAAAATTCTAATAAAGTTTCCTCAAAAATTTTAGATTCAAGTTTATTAGCTTCAAAATTATAAAAAATTAACAGAATTTCCATGTTTCGGTAAATTAATCACGCAAACTTTTGTTTTTTTGGACGTATATCTGTCTCAATTTGAAACAGAGAATTGGTACATATTACTACATTAGGAAATGTCTTCATAAAGCCAAAAAGAGCTAGTGGTAAAACACAAATTGCCAAAAAAATCTTCAACAAATCACCCACCCAAGAAGGATTCCGATTGGAATATAAAAAAATGCACAAAACAAAAACAAGACATTCTATTTAAGATTTAAGATATCTGTCATATAATTTTTAGAAAAATTGTGAAAGTCAGTCTAAAAAGCAAATTTATTTGGTTTAAATTTTCTGGAGAGAAATCTTTCAAAAAAAAAAAATACTAAATGATCCAAAAATAGCTTTATAAAAAAAGTTTATGTCAAAAAACGAAAGAAAACAACAACTGCTTAAGGAATTATCGCTATCATCGAATCCAATACTGCAAGCGGTTTTTTTTTCCAATTGGCACTGAATCTTAAGATATTAATCAGAAGTAAAATGCATATCTAGATGGCAGTTAAGAAGGACAAACAGAAAAGTTTGCTTCTGAATATTAAAATTAAGTTAAAATTGTTCACGCTTAATAGCCAACCATAAGGATATGAGAAGAGTGGTATTTAGCTTACAGACTGCAATGAAAGATTTGCAAACAAAGCATTAACTTAGCTTTATGCTTTATGGTGGTTATCAGCTGTCGTGTCTAGTGCTTTATTTTCTATTTGAGCACTTCTTCTTTGGACACATTCAAGATAGAAAGGTTCTATAATTGGCACTTACACCTCACTTTAGTATTTTTTTGTGACTATTCAACACTGTCCCTTATATTTGCTATTCACTGGGTTGACATCATTAAAATGTTTTTCATTCTTAATTTGGTCCATTAAATGATTATAATCTGCCACTTGTACAGCAGCAGCAGCAGCAATAATAACACCAACGAAAACAAAATTTTTCAACAGCAAAATTGCCCGAACATCAAAAAAGATGAGCTGCGCTTGACGATAGTCAACTATGTCAACTTTAAACGTAATTTTATGACTTTAATTATCCTGCAGCTTTTGTTGGCAGCAGCACAGTAAAGCAGCTGTAGATTGTGCAACAAGGACTTTTTCACTGTGATGTCCAACGTTAGTGGCTCATTTGTTTGGTTAAGAAGAATGACGACGACGACGACGATGGAGATGATGTTGATGATGATGACGTCGACGTCGAGTAGCATGTTAATTGGTCCTTTGGTAAAATTGTGTTGTTTTCTTTCAATTTGGGTATTTTGCAAGGATTTAAATCCGGATATCATTTCATTTTGGTTTTTTGTGATTGTTATCAATTTCGTTTTTGGAGCAAGGGATATGATGCTTTTGATTAATTTTTGTTTTATTGAAATAAGGACCAAAATTCACTACTAATGTTTTTAATCTATTTTTTAACTTCATGAAGACAGTAAGCAATTGTATGAAATTTATTTAAAAGGGTCTCACTACTTTTTAATCCATTTTTCACTAACTTTTAAACATATAAAAATTTTGTTTCTATATTTCAATGTTTTTTAAAAAACAAAACCAAGGGCCGATACCATGAAAGTGTATGGCTTGGAGTAAGTATAATTACGGTCAGCTGTTTTGCACACTCTATTCAAATTGAGGACTAACAGCGTGGGACCTGGGTAGAACAACACAACCCACGGACGGCATTACCAACACTTTTAAAATGTGCAAGATCCAAGAATGTTAAGGTTGGTCTTGCGTTTGCTTGTCACTGAATATATCTAGAATTTGTCAATGAAATTACGTACGACATTATATTACACGCTTCAACATTTATCGAAATATTCGATACTTTTCGACTTTTTTGAAAACTTTCGAGATTTTCCGAATTTTATTTCAATTTCTTTCGATACACACGAAATTTTTTCAAAATTAATCGAATTATACTGTGGAAACACTACACTTGTTAAATTTTATAAATAGTTTGCTCTGGAATTTATTATCAAAAAAAAAAAATATACAAAAATTAATTGAAATTTGAATCTTAAATAAAAAAGTCAAAAATAAAAATAATTTTTATTAAATTAAATTTAACTTTTCATTTGACTCAATAATTGGTGACCCCTAATCGAACATGCCGATTTTTCCCGACGATACAACATTGAGTGCTGCAGGTGATCAAGCAGTAAGTGCAACACCCTCACATCAAAATCGTCAAATGGTTGCTTCAGAAGTTTCGTCTGCGCGTATACTAAAGCTTCCTGTTTTCTGGAATGATGAACCTGAAGTTTGGTTCATCCAGGTTGAAGCCAGCTTCCGTATATCAGTCATCACGCAAGATTCAGCAAAATTTGAATACCTCGACTTTTCGAATGACTCTCACCGACTCTATCTGCTTTTTTTTGGTTTTTTTTGAATATTTTCTATGGTTTTCCAGGTATTTGTTTCCCTAAGATATTATGCGAATTTTTAGACACTATTTGATACATTCCGACTCTTAACGGATATTCGATAGCAACTTTTATCAAATTTTTCGATACTTTTCGTTTAATATGCTTGTTGTATTGTACTTTCCTACTTTTACCGAATTTTTTCTGTTTTTCGATGCTATTCAAGTAGTTCAATGTACGACTCTATATTTTTCGATTTTCATTTCATTTTTCGATAACTTTCAACACCTTCGATATTTTTCGCAGGTTTAGATGTTTTTTCGACTCTACTTGACTTTTTCGATATTTGTCACTAAGTATTATACGAATTCTTATTTGAGTTTCGGTACTGTTCCTCTTATCGGCTTTTGCGTTAGTTTTCCATACAATTCGACTTATATTGAAATTTCGTTGGCTTTCGATATATTTAATGCATGTGGTTTCTCTAAATTTCTGTATAAATCTCGACTTACGTCAACTTTTTCCATGTGGCTCAATACTATTCAATATTAATCTACTTTCATGAATATATGTGATATTTTTCGATACTTTACGGCAAAATTTTAAATTTATCGACTTTTTCGATATTTTTAATGCCTATTTATTATGACTTTTTCTGTTTTCCGATACATTCCAAGTTATCTGAATGCAATTCGATATCTGTGGATTTTTTTTCAAAATTGTTATCCTTTCCAAATGTTTATTACTATGTTCGGATGTTTTCACTGCTATTCAATACCTAACAACCTGTTTTAAGTTTTTCGTTAACTAATCGATGCCTTTTCAGTTTTATAAACTTTTTCAATATTTTTTAATATTGGACTTTTTTCGACTTTTTAGTGATGTCATATGAAAGATAAATTAATATTGATATCAGAATCATAATTTTTGAGATAATTGAATTTTCTGAAAATTTTGGCTGATTATTTTATATCAAATATTTTCAATAATAGTTATAACTTTTTTATTATACTGGGTGTTTTTTTTAGAGGTTTATTTTTCGAATAGAGATAAAACTGGCATTTTATGGTCAAATCTGGCAACTCTAATGTCATTTATGTTCAGTTTGGTTTACCATTTCATCATGAACAGGTTGACAAAAGAACAACGCTTGCAAATCGTGCAAATTTATTTCGAAAATAATGGTTCAGTTCGCGAAGCTTACCGCAAGCTCCGTCCATTTTATGGTCGACATAATCGTCCATCAGAGCAATTAATTCGGTTAACCATGGGTCGTTTTTGCACTACGTTTACTCTATGTAATAATACGCATCCGCAGAGACGTCGAACAGTGCGCACCGAAGAAACAATTACCGCTGTAGAGCAAAATGTTGAAGAGGACCCGAATGAATCGATTCGCCACCGTGCACAGCAATTGGAGCTTTGTCCATCAACTTTATGGAAGATTTTGCGCAAAGATCTTGGCTTGCGACCTTACAAGATCCAGCTTGTGCAAGAATTAAAGCCGCGAGACCATGCAATGCGTCGTGATTTTGGTGTATGGGCCAAAAATGAGATTGATCTCGATGCTGATTTTCATCGCAAAATTTTGTTCAGTGATGAGGCTCATTTTGGGTTGAATGGCTACGTCAGCAAGCAAAATTGCCGCATTTGGAGTGAAGAGAATCCACATGAGACCCTTGAGACGCCATTACATCTACAAAAACTGACTGTTTGGTGTGCTCTATGGGCTGGTGGAGTCATTGGGCCATACTTCTTCCGAAATAATGCTGGAGAGTCAGTTACCGTTAATGGAAACCGGTATAGAGCCATGATAACCGACTATTTTGTTCCCGAATTGGATGGCATGAATGTGGATGAGTTGTGGTTCCAACAAGACGGCGCTACATGCCACACAGCGCACGTCACAATCAATTTATTGAAGGAAACATTCGATGAGCGCATAATTTCGCGGAATGGACCTGTCAATTGGCCACCAAGATCGTGTGATTTGACACCATTGGATTATTTTCTTTGGGGATATGTGAAGTCGCTCGTCTACGCCAACAAACCAGAAACGTTAGGGGACTTGGAAGCCAACATTCGTGGCGTTATTGCCGACATACGGCCTCATATGCTCGAAAAAGTGGTTCAAAATTGGACCTGTAGAATTGGCTTTATTCGAGCCAGCCGCGGCGGCCACATGCCCGAAATCATATTTAAACATTAATGGCATAAAATACTAAAAGTATACACGGTTATAATACGTAATCAAAGGCAGTAATTTCTAGTATTCCCTTTTCCCCTAACAAAGTATTGAAATTGTGCGTCCCCGTAGCTCACAATGTGGATATATTTAACATCACAATTGTGGTTGATAGAACATTTAAGCCATTTGTGTCTACACCCAATAAAAAGCGACCTGAGATATAGTTGACATTTTCAAAAAATATTCGGTAACCGGAACGTAATGCAAACAAAAAAATTCCTTTTGATAGAATTTAGAATTTAAATTGAAAAAGTGCAATTGCATAATTAGAAACTTTAATGAGTAACATTTTCATAGTTTTCTTCTTAATGAGTAACCGATTATGGGCATATTTCTAACATATTCAAATTACTGAAACTAAAATTATTTGATGCATCACATAAATTTTTATTAAATCTGTACAAACTCAAACTCTGTCTGCCGCATTGCAATCTTTTGAGTAAAGAACGCGAACAGAAAATCAGCAAAGTCAAATATATGTATATCTAACTGTGACCGCTTACCACCGTCAGGTGGGTGGGTACACTTATCCAAAGCAAGTCCCACAGTGGTGCAAATTTTTGTGTTAACTAATGAACTAAAATGGATGCTTTATTTTTTATTCATAAAATTTTGTAAATGACTTAAGCCAAAATATATCATTTTTAATTTACATCGGGCTTACTAAAATATACGACATAGGTTTGATTTCGAACAGCAAAAAATTCACTACCCATTAAAATTTTTCACAGCGAATTTTGATGACATTTTCTATAGAAAAATTTTCCTTAGAGTACGAATATCCTGAAGGATGTATAAATGACGTATTTGAAAAAAAAAATCACTATAGCACATACTTCACATAAATGCTTGTAAGAACTTTAATTATCAGCCAATCTATTTTAAATATTTCTATAATATAGAAAAGACTCTTAAAAAAATTTTAAGGTACAAAATGTGCCAATAGTATTAATGTTAAGGCTACGATGATCGAAAATGGGAAAAAATATTCCATTTTTTTTCTTTTTTTTTAAAAAAATTTCCAGTTTTGAAGCCCTATATCTGGAATTAATTACACAGTTTACAAGAAGATAGCCCTCCTATCTTATAGAGAATTTCATTATAAAAATTTTAAGCATACAAACATATGTCAATAGAAAAATTATAATTTACGAAACTAGAGCATTTTATTAACATCAATGCAAATCCACATTTTCTTATAAAGGCAAATTACTATATTTTTCAAATCGATTGTCGATCAATGTCATCGATTTGCTTAAAATTTACAGATATCATTCAATGCTCAATTTCAAGATTCCCATGTTTCTTTATTTGGCTGAAAAGCCACATTTTTGCATGATTGTTTCTCAGGACTTCAGGGTCAGATGATGATTACATTTTAGTTTATTGAGGTCGAACGGAGAAATAAACTGCAATTTGAGATATTTTGGAAGATTATAGCACTCTGGGTTTAGTACCCGCGGTTATCCACAAAAACGAGCCAAAATCGCTTTTAAGTGGGTTTTAACTCCCATTCTCACAAAAACAACATGTGGTGTACAACTTTTGAGCCCAGATTCGTCTTCAGCAAGCAAAAATCTATCCAAAACACCTAGTTACTTCCTATTAGCAGACTAAAAGACCAGTGTAATGATTGCTTTAAAATTAATAAAAAATACATTATTCACTTTCAACGGTTATCTTATTAAATTTTTTTAAGTTCATTTTTCTTTTCAATCATCCATTTTTCCCAAGAAAATCGTTTTTGGAAACTATTCTTCTTGAAACCATATGTGCCGTGTGATAATAAAGGACACAAGAACTTCTTACGTAGCTGGCCGAATTTTTTCACTAGTACCAAAGATTTGATATTTCTCACCAAATATATGTAAGTTTGGAATCATGAACCATTGTAAAAATAAGGACAGTGAGTCAAAGAAAAAACAATTTTTTTTATTCTTACTGTAATATTTTTCGTTTAATAGACATTTTTATCAGAGGTGTCAATTCTTCACTATACCATTCCTGTTCCACTGTATTCACATTTTGTCATGCGACTTGAGTGTCAGGGAGTCAGTTCATGCGGTTCATTATTACATGAGGCTAATTAATTTCATTATGCAAGCAGTTGACAAAAAAAAGGACACCATCATCAAGACGAAAGGAAGAAAATGACAACAAAGTTGCTGCTGCTGCGCCACTCGTTATGAAAATCACACTTTCGTAGAGCCACGCCAACGATGACGACGCCATATTGTGTGGAGCAAATATGCCATATTATTTCCGTTACAGCTAGTGTGTGTGCGCGCAACTGTAAGTGTATTAGTAGATAGGCAGGCCTCATAGTGCTTGTCTGACAGTCAGGCAGTAAATAAAATATGCCGCATATATTTACATAGTTAAAATACTACGTATAGTATTATGGGATTCGTATTCTAATACTCTCAGTAAGTAGTTGGTGCAGAGCGAAGTCGTGGCAGTCGTTGGTGGCGGCGGCGGCGGAAGCTTTTTGAATTATTGCAGGAAACAGCAATGTGTTAAAGCGATTAAAAGTTGACACTATTTAATTAGGGGTAAAAGAAAAGGGAAAGAATTAAGCAGCCGGATGGGTATGTGGTAAGTTAGAAGGGATGGAAGGAAAAGTTTGTTAACTTTATGTGGATTAAATTGGCCAGACACAAACAGTTGGTAAAGTGTGAAATTTGGCGCTGAGATTTTGTGAACTTCTTTTAGAACTCCGTTTTCGTGCGCTTTAAGTGTTACCAAATTAGTCAAAAATAGCAAACATTAAAAAGTCGGATGAATTTTCAAATATTGTTTTAATAAAATGCAAAAAATTTTAGTTAAATTGTCTTGTATAGCCATTTGTAGCATTTTTACATAAAAAAAAAAAACACTACCCGTAAATTATCTATATGAGGGTTTGACCTTTGGCCAGGACGTATCTTACATACCCTATACCACGCCTAATTTTGCGTGATGCGCATCATAACTATGACTTTATTTATACTGAACATAATACTAAAATGCAACTCCAAGCACAAATTCAAAATCTGCAACTTCGGTAGCAATTTATGTATTTGATTTTTCTTTGGCACAATTCAAACCGCTGCCAATGAATTCTTATAAGATCTGATGTATTCTAAGTTTATCAAAATAAATATCGCTGAAAGAATATTCAAAGATTTCTATCACAGAAGTTACAGATATACAGCTGATGCTGAACGATTTTTGGCTTGTAGAGAACGTTTCCGACTAAGATGCAGAAAAATATTACTTTAAAGCAGCGGTGGGCATAGAAATCTAACAAAAGAGCAAAACAACAACAACATTAAGCAATAACAAACGAAATTTTAAAGTTTTTTTTTTACTTTCATTCCCAAATTTGCCATTAGCACAAAAAAAAACCAAATTGCACTACAAACAAAAACAATTGCTACATTCGTCAAGACACAATTCGCTTGCTTGTGCGTCAAATAACGGTAAGAGCAATGAGAGCAAATAGAGCCACTATGTGCCCATCACTGCTTTAAAGGTTAGAAATTTTGTCTACAAAAATCATTCTTTTGAAACTTTTCCATCCATTTTAATCACTTTTTCAGTTCCTTGAAGCAGAAGAGTGAAGAAAGCGACTACACAACTGGTGTATCAGGCTCACAAAACTTGAAAAGATACTAAGTTAACAATGCCTCAAATACTTGAAAAGCTAAGGACTTTTCATTATATTTAACCATACATAGCCAACCTTCGTCATTTTGACGAACATCGACATCATTCAGTTAACTTCTCTCGCTCTAACTATCGTGCCTCGATACAAGTACCTTCACATCAACTCAGTCATCGCCAAAAGATTGCGTGAACTTTAATATTAGGCTACTTATTCGTCATTTTGACGAACGGTTAGCTTTTACGTTTTTTTGTTTTTTTTTTTTTGTTACACGTTCAAATTGTATTCAAATGTTTTAAGACTCATTTTATTTAATTTTTAGTTCTAAGATCGAGCCAATTCTATAATAAACTTTGTAGATATGAAAACTTTCTTAAAAAACGTGGCGGTAACATTTTCCTAGATTTTTTCCTTTATCATTTTTAAATCAAAATTATTGTTTTTACAGCAGCGGATAATATACCTTTATTCACGTTTTTGTTCAAAAAGAAAAAAAAAAAGAATTTAAAGAAGCACCTTCACTTTAATTCGCACATGTGCTAGCGCTGCGGTAGCGATTCTGCCGTTTTACTTTCTAATTGCTGTTGTATGCAAAGTCACGTTTTATTACACGAAAACTGGTGCACAAACACAATGCCTCGAGGCCAGCTTAAATGACTTTGACATTTGGTTACGAAAATCACAAGAGTTTTCAGCACGGGGTTGCATGAGCAGGAGATATCAGGTATTTTTTTTATAATCCCTTGTTATACAGTGATTTTAATTCATATTTAGGTTAATGGAACTTTTTTTAAATTTTATTTGTTATTTTAAGCTGCAAAAGTGTACAGAGTTTTTGTTGCTTACAAATATTTTTCTTTCAATTTTTTTAATGAAAATATGGAAAAACAAGACTTAAAGTTATCTAAATATCTTCTCAAAGTTTCAGAGAAATACATTTCTTTGAGAAGTCAAGTAGCCTGATAATATTTAATCCAATTAAGCTAAATTTAAGTGCAAAAAAAAATCTGTACAAGAACCTAATCAAATAAAGCACAACTTACAAACAGAAAAATCTGTTTTATTTTTTTGTCCCTCTGCTACCTCTTATAAAGCAGCAACTTTTTGGCTGATAAGGAAACCCGCTGGCTGATTAAGTAGAGGCCATTAATTTTTGCTGCTTTCTCAACGCACCCAAGTGATGTTGTACGTACATTAAAAGTCGCTCTCACCTACTTATTACGTAAGTAGCTCAACCCTATGCTAAGAGTTACTCTTTCAATACTCTAAAATAAATGAAAGAAAAGCTAATGCAGCAAACTCAAATGTTATTATCCTTAAAACAAATACAACAACAGTGGAAACTTTATAAGGCGAACTGCTCAAGTCTTTCAATGATGTGATTTATGAAAATATTCTAGATGTAATGTTTTGATAAAATATTGAGCTGTGCAAACTCATCAAGGATTTCGCATCATTATGACTTGAACATGAAGAATTATTTAAACATAATATTCCGACAGATTGATCTTGTCGAACACATTATTTGGCCTCCAATTATCCATTTAAACTGATATTTTGAGTGATGGCATTTGGAAGGTGCAAATAGTGTGACAGCGCGATTATATTTTACCAAATTACATGCATAAGCATAGCTATGCTGTAAATAATTTTTGATTTTGCACTCCGATATCTGTTGTGTATCTGCTCTCGAAAAGCACACATACACACATAGAAGAAAGCTATAAATAAAAACATTTAAGATGTTTTTTAAATAATTTAAAAAGTCCTTTTAGTATCGAAAATATTTGGAGTATTATAGTATTAAAACAATCAATTTTTCTCACAGCTGGCGAACAGTGAGACAGTTAAGTTTTTTTTTTATAGTTGAGCGTAAATATCCAGAAGAGTAAAACAATTTTTCTCAATGTTGGCGAACAGTGAGACAGCATAGCTTTTTTTATAGTTAAGCTAGAGGAGCGATATTTATTAAGAAAGTTTCTTTCATAGCAATTAGGTGTAACATGCTTTCAAGTAATGATCAAGGTTTAATTGAGATAGCTCTAATCACTTCAGAGATATGCCTATTCAAAACAAAAGTGTCTCACTGTTAGCATCTTCCATTAATCGAAATTTGAAAAAATTCAGAAAAAAAAAACTACCAAAAGTCGTAAAAAAAATAGCCAAATAGCGATAAGCATGCCATCCTTTCGATATTTTTATTTTATCATCAAGCTATAGATGTTCAACTGTAAACTACCACTACCATAAAAATCTAGCGACACGTTCTATCGAAGACATTGAAAAATTAAAAGAAATCTGTCTGAGTCGCTTCGACTGACAGCAGACGGTTATTTGTATTGTTTGTCCTTGCTGCTGCTGCTGCTTCCTGTACGTTATACATTTCTTATTATCCCTTTTTTCATAGAACTTTAATATGATGCAATGAATTTAAGAAAATTTTAACAAAAAACAAGCGAGAAAAAATTGTTGAGGACATATAAATATACAGTAACATACAAAATCCCAATTGAACTGAATATAAATGTGTAAGTGCTTATCGTATTTTCTAGTTGTCATGCAGCTTAAGTTAGTGACAAATGATTCGGCTGTGCTTGTGGCTGTCTGATCAGTTTTTACACAAAGAAAACCTATTAGAAAAATCAGATCCAGCCTACCTTTTCTTTTCGAATTTGTTTATGGTAAATAAAGGATTTTCTTATTCTCTTAATTCCGTTTGATGTGTTCGAATAATGCAGTTGACGGATTTTCACGTTCTCGTGAACAGGATCAAATAATGAGCGTATGATTTAAAATTCAAAGACTGTAAGACCCGTTTCACACAGATGCTCGACAGTCGGGTTCAAACAGAACAACATGCAAAAAAAAATACATGTCTTATCCAAAAACATTTTGGCTTTGAATTTGACGGATCCTATAGTTGTCTGGAGAAACGCATCTCCACCAAGACGTCATCATAAAAACCACTTTGCTTCAAGGTAAGCGCACTGGCTACTTTGAAGTTCTAGCAATCGATGGCAGCATTTCTTTTCAGAAGATGGATAAATGTTTGTTATTTATTTGACATGATATTGGGTTTGCTCTCATTGATCGCCAGGCCAAATCGATTTTCCCATCTCAACAAAGTTGTTAACGGAGCAATCACAGGAAAGCTAAGGTATCGAAGGACTAAATTGGACTTGGCTGTCAACAAAAAAAAATGTATACGGTCTGGGCATTCTCCAGATAGGACAAGCTCCATTGTCATACTTATCGCTTCCAACTCAGCCTGAAATATACTACAGTCCGGGAGGTAGTTTTCAATTTACTTTAACGTTAGTGATCGGATTGTAAACACTAAATCTTGCGCCTATGCCCTCTTTCGAGACGTCAGTGAAGATGTTAATTGTGTTTTTTAAAGGGTCTGATAGTCTGATGTTTTCTCAGAAATTCTTCGCTCTAGCTTCTAGTCCTAAAGTACAACCAAAAATATTTTTGCAATCTTAGTAGGCGTTGTTCGCTTTCGCTACGCGGCTTTGAATGTTTTGTTTTCGGTGTAAATTCGGGTCTAAAATTACTTAAAGAAATTTTACTGTTTCAGAGTAATAAACGCTGATTTCTTTGCTGCGGATGGGTATTTTTTACTTTCTTGTAAAGAGCACAGCCTTGGTTTTTAGCAGTTTTATTTTAAGATCTCTTTCAGAGCATCAGCTGAAAAAACTCTCATGAAACTGGCAACCTTATTTATCAAGGTCATAAAAATTTCGATCCGCACGGATTAAATATTTCAATTTTTTACAGATCAATGTTAATTTAACAAATATATTGTTCATTTATATTCAATCTTTTGGCAGAGAAGATTTCATTACTAACATCTATGTTTTTTTATTTAAACTAAATCAGCTTAGTTGAGAGTTTATGATTGAATACTCTTTAAAGTCAACAATTTCAAAGCTACGTACATTTATCTTATTGCACTTTCCAAATATAAACAAAAATATAGACAGCATAACTTAATTAAACAATTAGGCATACAAGTAGCATTTGCATGCAAGGGAACCATGACAACATACAACCTCATCAACAAGTATTAGAACTCAACTCCAATACGAAAGGATTAAGGGAAATCACATTTTCCATAGCTTTTTGCATATGATAACATAAATACAAACTACCAAATGACTTAAAATTTACTTTGATATTAGGGTGGGTTTTATTGTTCACTTCATGGATTTCGTTTTTTATCTTATCAGAATTTTTTTAAACTCGGGTATTTCGGCATTTTTCGTTTATAAATATTAATTTTCTTTCAAAGTTGAAGTTGGTATGGTGTGAACGATAAGTGTTATGAATATGATACAAGTAAGCATACTTTTGCTTTAAATTTGGCCAGTGACTTTCATATGATCAACATACATAGAATTGTCAAACTTTTCCAAGTAATTTTTCAATTTCCTTGAAAATCTGGAAAATGTTTTCGTGTTTGGATAAATCTATATGCTGGAAGCGCGAAGACATTCAGATGCCTAGAATTATGCAAGGTATATTTAACCTGAACATCCTAATACTTTATTTCTAGTTCGGTTTTTGTCTGGTTGACGGGCATTTTTATTCGATTGTCATGCAATAATATCCCATAATATATTAAATTTGCAAAATGTTTTGATCTGACACTGAGGCAAGTTTGAAGAGTAATTAATCTCACGTTTTAGAGCAATCCATTGGCCGCCAATATCGTGCGATTCGACCTCACTAGACAATTTGTTGCGCGGTTACATGTACAGGGACAAGCCAGCCACAATTGCTGCCCTGAAAGACAACATTACATCTGACGCTGGTCCGGTACCGGCCAAAATGCTGAAAAAAATATGCCAAAATTGAACTTCAGGATGAACCACCTCAGGCGTAGCCGTGGAATACATTTACATGAAATAATCTTTAAATTGCAGGAATGTATGTATGATGTATCCCTCCAAATAAATATTTCAATAGTGAACTATTGTAAATTTTTTGTCCTTTTTTTCAATTTTCAAAAACCAAACGCTTAAGAAATCACCCTATAATAACAATTCATCAGCTTAAGTTTCATCAACTCAGATAATTATGCATTACTTTCATATACCCAGCGAATGAAAGCTTCATCCGAAAGCATCCGAAAACCGGACTGTAGAAATAAATGACGTCATAAAACAAGTGAGAGGACGATATGCTGGTCAATCATCCTGTTCTTTAGAAAAGGATATGAAAATATAAAAAACTTCCAAGCAGCTTCTTATCAGGAATGATCTACGACTCAAGGCCTATAAAAGCTAACGCTTTCATGGACTAACAAATTAGCAAAAGCAATTACCTGTTACAAAAAGTAAGGAACTACTTGACTGGTACGGTGGAGATGAAATAATATTTTCGGATGAAAAACTGTTCTTCTACAACCAGCAGAATAACCGCGTGTACGCAAGAAGTTTTGCGAATGCTCCAAAAGATGAATTGACTGCTGAGCGATATCAAGGTGTGGGGAGCAGTATCACAAATAGGGAAAGAGCCGAAAAATTCGCCTGATTTCATCTCTGCGAAAGAATGGCCAGAATCATCACCGAATCTCAAGACATTGGATTTTTGCGTATGAGGCCATATGCTAGGTAAAGTAAGGTCAACAAAAGGCTAAACAATTGATGGGTTCAAGCAGCGTTTGACAATGATTTAGGACGAAATAGAGCAGCAAATGGTGCGTGCCGCCTGTGAATCGTTTTTCAAACGTTTACGTCTTGTAAGCAAAGAAAAGAGTGATAGTTTCGAACTACATCATTAATTTAATAAATTTTGGAATGTTGTTAAACGTTTGTGATAAATAAAAAAAAAAATTGTAGACGACTTTGATTTTTATAATACTGTAGCGATATTTGGTTTATGCCAGAAAATTCTCGAAATAAAAACCAACAAAAGAAAACTAAACGATACTAGCTAGCATCACTGGCTGTATAAAAATACTTGTACACCGGCCACATGTAGTTTTGTACTAAAAATGATAAACCGAAAAGGCACTGCAGTACACTATAAAAGTCGACAACCGAGAGAAATTATCGCCGCCGATACGTCATGTAGAAAGTATTGGTAACATTCTGGATAATTGTGGATTCCACGCCGTTACGCCATCTAGAAGGTGTTGGTAACATTCTGGATAATTGTGGATTCCACACTGATACGCCATCTAGAAGGTACTGAATTATTCGAGAAAGTGATGACTGTAGTATAAAAGGTTGTCATCTGAGTTGTCGAGAACAGTTGAACTTAAGCAATAAAGTGAAGCAGTTGAACTTAAGCAATAAAGTGAAACAGTTGAACTTAAGCAATAAAGTGAAGCAGTTGAATTTAAGCAATAAAGTATCACAGTGGATTTTAAGTAATGAAGTAAAACAGTTATCTATACAGTGCCAGATTAAAATTAGAGTTTGAATGAAATAAACAATTGTACCGTGTAAAAACTAGCCTTTGTGATTTAAATAAACCATTATTATAATTAAATAAGTTTGTTTTTTTGATTGTTATACAATCCAGTGATCGAACTCAGAAAAGTGTAAGAGATCGAAATTATCGTCTAAGAGACAGGAATTTCGTAACAATACTTTGTTTTACTGACAGTTATAATGGGTCACACTGTAGATTTCTGAAATGCATGATCTTCTTTATAGGTATTCGAAACAAACGCCTTCACAGATCAAGTTTAAGAAGCTTACTTATTATAGTACTCGATACTATGAGTTCCAGGATTTGTTCTTTCCTGAGATATGGTTCACTCTAAATAAGCCACATACGACGAGTATGTTAAATTTTATCAAATACACGTTGTTGACATTGTCAGTACGTATGACAGTCTCTGTTGTTTTTGTTGACATTATTTGTCTATGAATTTACCACTGTTGTTGTTGCGGTAGACATTGTTTTTATGGCACTTTGTCTCATACATATATGTATATGTGGGCTTCATGTATACCTATACTTACAAAATTCACAATAACAAGAAAAACAAGAAGAAGAACAACAACAATAATAATAAAAAAACATATTTGTAATTCTACAAAGGTTTTCACCAGTCGTCGACGTCATCATCGTCATAGTTCTTAAGCATAGTGCTATGCAACAACAATAACATTATGGCAAAACATCAGCAACATATCAAAAATTTCAAGTGGCACACTTTGTTGTCTTAGCTATGAAGAACCTGTACCTACTACATACGCTTTCATCCCTTGCTCACCCTCCAACGCCAGTGTAATACATTTCCCCTTACACGAAATGCATTCGCCTGGCAGCCACAAAGTAAAGATAAGCAAGACAACGTGCACTGCATGAAGAATTAAAGCCCAGCAGCAGCAGCAGCAGTTGAAGTAGCAGCAAACAGCATTGATTTTTTGGCATCTTACAGTGGGTTATTGACAGAGAAAGCAAAGCACAGCAAATGACAGCAACCAACTAACCAAAAAGTAGCATATGTGTATGTATTTGTGTATGTGTCTGTGTATGTTATGATGATTTTGTGGCATATTTATAGGGGTTATGTTTTAGTAAAAGAAAAAACAAAACATACAACAGCACAAAAAATCGCCTGTGGATATGCAATGATGTTGGCTTATGATGAGTGTTGAATGTTGAATATTAAAGAGAGAATGAGGTGAATTTCTTTCGAATACAAAAATGTTTGAATAACAAGCCATAAGCAATGCAACGGAGGTGCCATCTAGTAAAATTTAAATCCTTGTTTACTTATTTTTGATAAAAGAATTATGCTCCAGGAACACAGAAGAAGAACTTGTGTATATGGCTATCAAATTATAGATCGTCACTCCCTGAACTAATGCATTCTTTAATTTTTCTCCGATGCTTTGCAAGATTTTTCGAGCTTTCTAAGCTAAGTATTATGTTATCAGTGATTTAGTTGATTTATGAATCAACATTTTCTTATTAGCATTCGCTTGATGTAAAAGCGTAGGAAACGGACTTCCATCTCTTGAACAGTACTCATTCAGAGATTTTTTATATTAATTTTTAACTCCACTTTGTGTATTCGTATATTGAGAAAAACTCATTTTGTCCTATCCAGATGACGAACTTTGACAAAATCACAGCCGCAACAAAAGCCTGGGAAGTGTCCATACGAGTTATTGATCCGTATTAAACGAAAGAGGCTGCTTATAGAAGACGCCACCAAAATATTAAAGAAGCAAAGGATACGCGTTAGCTGGGTAATTTGCTGGCAATACAACCACCTGACAAAGAATTATACTGAGAAGGAAGGCCGAAGACATTTATGTAGGTCAAGATGATTACTTGCAGTAAATATTATTGAAAATAGGTTTTTGCCTCACCCTCCTGTTCAGTTAACATCACTCTATCACAGCTACGAGTAGATGACGGACATAACCAGTGAAATAGCAATATGGACTACAAGTTGCAAAGCATATTAAAGCAGAACGTCAACGGCACATAATGATTTCAAATGGACCTAAGTAGAAGGTAAATACTTATTCTCTCTTCTTTGAGGATAAGAACAGAAAAATCTGCCTACTAACCAAAATCGGTTACTTCACGACTTAGTGAACAGTTAAGGTAAGTAGAACCATACACCACAAGAATAAAGTTCTCACGGAATGATTGGTAACACTTGGCATTGAACTTCTGAACGATGTACAGCACATCTTTTGGCCAAAGAAAGTTGATCGGATATAAACAGTGGTGCCCACTATCATAAGCAATGATAATCATGTGTTGACAACTCTGTATACGTGCACGGTATTTTACGATCTTCTACGCTCTTTAAGCGGCTTCTAATTCTCAATTTTACGCTCTTTGAACGGCTTCTCGTTCTCTGGGCAGCACCGGTCATAAACCTAAGCTTCGTCCACAGCACGATATGAACGCATGAGAACTCTTCTTTCAAAAATTTACGAGAATTCGCAAACAAGGATGGATAGCAGAGCCCACGAGTTACTTATGATAAAATTATGAAAACCAAGAGCACAGTAGCTTTTATAATCGGCGGAGAGCATAATTCCTGCACAGTTTTTTTACTAGGTGACTGACCAACGCATTTTATTGTGCTCACATGGACTTAGAATTCATATCGGTTGTGACGAGGTATTTCTAACTCTAAGGAAAGTTGGTTACAACAAGACACCTGGGATAAATAGTATTTTTAACGTAGCCGTCCAGACGAATCCTATAATATTTTCAACGATATTTAACGCGTAGTAACTTATTCTTCTAGAAATGCCAGAGTACAGTCTTTTTTGGAGAAAATTACCAAGCAACCTTAACAGCAACCTTCGTATCGACCACTTTTTATGATTGAATCGACATGCTAGAAATTATCCTCATCAAACGATTTCAGGAGATGCTTAAAAATTTGGATGGTTTAACTACCGCCAAATTAGACGGTCAATGTGAGAAATCTACTATTTATGTAGTACATAACACATATGTAGTACATAGCACGTGAAACAGCAAGTAGAGTAAGGTGGATACAGAATAACATGAATTATTAAAGCATTACGAAATCTGTGAATATCTAAATATCTGCTGCGAAAAAATGTGGCCGACTTTGAATGGCATGGTGTTCTATGTAGTACGGCACGAATTAAAAACCATTTGCAAAAGATATTGACAAAGTGGTCCACTGGTTTATGCATAGGACAAAATAAAAGGCTGCTGAAGTGTGCAGAAAATATGTATGACCGTTTTTTCCCAGCAATCTTTTAGCGAATAATGAGTGGAGATTGAGGATATGGTGAACCGTGTGGTAATTAAAGAGGACAAGCAAGTACATATTACCTGGCGGCAAACCAACAGCTACAATTTCAAGTGAGTCAATAAGCTTAATATCGACATCTTAGTGGATATCTGAAACAGACTATCCTTAAGTAACAGTTTTGGTTTTGAACTAGCAAAGCTTTTGGGTTCGACACTACTCGCTCGAAGGACCAAAAGACTCTGCATAAGACAAGTACATGCGAAGACATTTAATAGAGAAGCAGATTCAACCGAGAACTTACTGATGTGGATATATAAAAAATGTGAAAGCCTGTGTCGACACATCAAACGAATGAAAAATAACGCAGCAGCTTAGAAAATTTGGTACAAGAAGAAAAAACATGCCTAATCTTTGTTCCAGAAACGAAGTGATCGCCGACACTAAATCATTTCCATATCGATAAAACATTCTGTACTTTAAAGATTAGATGTTAATTATGTAGAATTATTATGACTGGTTAATTATAACTGGATTTCAAATCTTAAAAATTCATGGTAAAAAATGCTTTTGGAAACTACAAGAATCAGACAAATTTTTAGATCGGGCAACCAGTATTATTTAAGATGTATTCACATAAATGTTGAAAGTGCTTTCCAAATTTGTAAGATGTGAAAGACATGAGACTACTTGCAGCCCAACCCTTGATAAGCTCTGCGTTTTCCAATTCTTATACAGAAAATCGAGACGATTTAAAGGATAATACTCAACCTGAAGCCACATAACGAACTAGATGGTGTTAGCAAACAGAATGTATAGTTTCTTTATTGCTCTTTTAAAGCGTATTGTTTCAAGTAATTTCTTTTTAATACATGCGTACCTTAATGAGCTTTCTCATCTGGATGCTTAGTTTTATAGAAGATATTTTGCAGAATTTCTAGTTTATTTTTCTGTCCTTAAAACATAAGCCACATTTTTGTAAACAAAATTAGCAAAGAAACAATAATTAAAGAATAAAATTTAAATAACATGGCAACGCTGACTTTGAAAACGTGTAAAGGGAATTGTTTTCTATCTTGTGCCATTTTCTAAGGCATACATTTAGGCGCAGCACAAGTATGTGTAAAGTAGGAAATTGCTTAATTAATATACTGCAAACATGTCATTGTTTTTGTTGTTCCATTGTTGCTGCTGTGACTAAGCTCATATTGTTTTTGTAATTCCTAACCAATTCACAATAAACTGATGATAAAAGTTTTTGAGAAAGACAAAAAAAAAACAAAAGAGCCGGACAGCAGAGTAGGCATATTGATTTATATTCATACGGTGTATATTTTGGTAATCTGCTTTCCGTGTGTGTGTGTGAGTGTGTTAGCATGTTTTGGTGTGTTATGCATTTGTAAGTTTTTCCTCTTCCGGTGGTAATTTCATTAGCCAGCAAAGTTTATTTATTAGAGAAAATTCCAGAAAATGCAACTGTTTTGCCAAGATTAATCTTGTATCTCGCTCACACTGTACACCACAAACACACTTTTGTAGCCGCATTATACTTATTATTTTTAATGCTCATTCATACATTTAAACACAAACATATTTACATTTTCACAGAGTTCAGTGTATATAGTCAATGACCAATTTCATTGTTGCTTACCTTATATGTTCCTAAATTCTTAACCGAACATGCCAATTTGACATTTCTGCCCGCTGGCACTGTTATATTCTCAATGACATCCGTAAATTCTGGATCCTCTGTGACAACTGTAATGAAAATGAAACAATAGTGTATGAGTATATGAGAATAAGTGAGAAGAATAGAGATAGAAAGAAAGCTAAAAACCAAAGGAAATTGTTGTTAATTAAATTTGACAACCTTGTGTTTAAGTAGTGCACTCCAACATATGTATGTACTCGTAATCATAAAGTTAGCATACTTTTAGGCTTTGTTTTGCTTAGAAATTATATGTGCAAATTTAATTGCAAAATAAATATTTCAATAATTTTTGGCAAAATATTATCTATAATTTTATGCTTAAACTATGTATTGTTTGTAAATTATGAATTTTCCTTTATTAGTTAAAGGATTGATTGATTGAAAAATAACAAAATATTTTAATTGTAATGAAATTATATATTTGAAATTTGAGCCTGCAACAATGTTAATTTTGAAGATAATTTTTCAGGAGAGAGAGCCTGATAATTTTGCAAATAGCTCGTGTATAATTAAACTTTATAAAACTTTTCCATAAAGCACTTACCTTTGCTTACTCACAACTACATTAATTCAAAATTTACATAAAGTTGTTGAAAAGAATTTTTACACGTAAAAATGCTAGCAACGTGGGAATTGTTATGAATGTCCTACTTACTCCAATCTAAGACTTTCACATTTTTTCCCAAAGGCTCATCATCTTACAACTAACAGTTTATAAAAGACAATTCTAAAAAACTAATCTTTAAGGATTTTAATTTAATCGTCGAACAACTTAGCAAGTAGCTAAAATGTTATACAAAACAGTAAATACTTAATTCTACAAATTTCTAATTTTGAGCTACTTGAAATTTTTCTCACGATCCTATAACTTAACAAAATATTAAAAGACATCAGGATACCACTTGGAGGCTAGCTAACTGGTTTTGAGTTCTGCAAGTCTTTATTGGAGTACTAGCTGGCCTCAGTAACACGACTGGTAAAATACTCATTGCACTGGTTTCATTAGAACCAGGCTTTCCGCAAACCAACACTATAAAACAAGATTGATCCGCAAAAGGTTACTAGACTGTTTTGAATTAACCGTCAATTTACCTTTAGCTGTACATCAGATGCCCAGGCTTACAGATATAACTGAGCAGGGGCGAGGAAGGAAGCAAACTGTTTGTTTCCAATGATATCCTGCTTTTAGTTAGGGAGTTGTCTCTGTGTACACTAACTCGTTTAATGGAAAGTTTGCAACTACTTATGTAGCGCAAAAATCGCCTTGCTAGACAAATTCAAGTTTCATAGAACACTATTTTTTTCTGCGAATCATAATACTCTGAACGGGAAATCAGAAAACTACAGAGTTCCCAACACTACTCAACCCATTGCGCATTTATCGGTAAGTCGGAAAGTGCAGATGCCTCCAAGCTATGGGTAGAGGTTCAAAAAGATAGTGCAGACAAATGGAGTGCAAAGCGGAAGTGGCTGCAGCTACTACAGTAAAAACTGCGGAAAACGTTGTCATGGAAGAGAATATTATTTATCAGTGACTGACAAGAGAATAAGGCCAGACGACGACACATTTGAAACACTCGTTAGTAAAGGCTCAAAGTTTCTTTAGCGAATTATGTACGGAATGAAAAAGTGAAATGGAATAGGGTGATTAAAACCGAATATTTAGTAGTGGCCACTTCCGCGAAAAGAAAGTAACAGGTTCATATAGCAGTTATAGCAATGCTGTACATTATTACACCATACGAGATCAAGACCAAAGTAAAGCTATGTCAACGTTACAAGCGATTCAGTAGACTTTTGAAAAGAGCTTAGAAATCACTTCAAAGGGATTGTTAGACGAAAGTAAAGCACTCAAAACTAAAGTTTTTCAAAAATTTCTGTAGCGAAATAGATGGAGTTAATGAGTCAGCAAAGCTTTACAATGTTCAGATAAGGATCCGCACTGCCAATCCGGAAACATTTCACGAAGTCGATAGTATATTTACTAAGACTATGCAACAAACCGAACTCGTTCCAACAAACTCGACACTCACGAGCTTTTCGCAAAATTTCAACACTGAACCAAATTCATTTAACTCGGCTTAACTCAGTTCGTTAAGATCGATGTAATCGCTTACATCTCGTTCTTTTGCTTCTGTTTGTTTCTGCGTACAAGTCGATCAAAGAAAAGATATCAAAATTGTGGTAAGACGTACAGTGGGAAAAAAGTCCAAACTCGAACAAACGAGTAGTTCGAAACTAATGAGTTGCAATCAAATGATACGAACAACGAATGAACTGAACATGAGTTGAGTTGAAAGGATCGAGTTGCTCAAGTTTTATATCGTTGCATATGGCAAAAGTTCCAACATGTTCGATCAGCATGTCGGTGACATGTTGTTAAAAAAAACTCTCCAAAACTTAATTTTCTTATGATTTTTTTAAAAAAGCTTAAAGTATCTAAATTGGTGAAACTTTTAAATTTATTCGAAGAGCAGCAAATTTTCAATTGAAAATTCATATGTCGGGTAGTTTCCGGTTCAGTTGCGAAGTTTTGTCTAAAAGCTTTTTTTTAACGTCGTGACTTCTCCCAAATATTTAAATTTATTGTATATTTCAAAAACACGCTCCATTCACTATTTGAATCGTTAAGTGATTTTTCTAGCTTAAGGCACGTACGCAACTGTTTTTATAGTTTTGACATAGCCAAAGTCCCCCTATATGAGTCGCATTACCACCATTCTGTGTATGTGGGTAAAATATGTCCCCCTAATATTTTCTACTTTCGCTTTTATAACAATTCAATATTTATCTTACAATTCATATTTTCAATTTCTATTTTTCACTCACGCCCCAACAATTTTCCGCCCCAAGGAGCATTTTGTTAGAAAATTTTATTTATTGCATATGAAAGTGAAATGGGAAGAAAAACAACAACAAAAAAAAAAACTGTGAAGCAGCGGAGCAGAGCATGCTGCATTTTCACAACAAATGGAACGACTCTGATCTGGGGTGTATTGCAATGTTTATTTATGCGCTCAAAATTTTGTTTGCTTCGCAGATAGGGGGGGGGGGGGGGCGAACAATTCAGAGCTGCTACATCACAGTATGTAGGAGGGGGGGGGGGACAAGTTATATTGTTGAAACGATAATGCATTTTAATGCTTTTATTGGTAGTTTTGACATTTCTATTGTTTTATCGTTGTGCTCGGTTTTGGCTTAAATTCAATTTATGGGATTTTATTTTTAACGCGTTTTTATTTATGAATGATGCTCTTGCTCTTGTTTTATTCAACGGTAAGAGGTGATTTTATTGCGCTGATGGCATGTTGATGTTACCTTTCTAGCACGTATTCATTACGTTATGGTTTTCTGATAAGGATACTAAAAGATGTAAAATGCTGCAAATTACGGAACAAAAATTCGGACATAAATTCAAGTTGAAGACGTTCAGATCGTCGTATAATAATTACAATTGGGCATCTGCATTTACAGAAATATTTGACATTCACGACACTCCTAAAAATGGTGAGATTTGTTTATATATTTCTAATCCACTTTACTTAAAACACTTTAAACTTTACACAATCAAGGTGCGAATGCAATCAATATACATTATAAATTCTACTCTTTAAGCTATTAAACGCGTCTTATATCATACGATGCTGGTTTATACAAAATTCAAGTGCATTTTCGTGCAATCGTGAAGTTTACAAAATTCTGCAAAATTTTTAAAGTTTTAAGCTACAACGCAGATGATTTCATCAAACATTTCGTTTTTCATATCTAATATAGCTGTCTCACCCTTAAGTTAGCTATATTGCATGTTATTTCGTACGCTTTAGTTGAATTGGCTTGAATCCGGATGTGACAATTTCCTAATTGGTGGTTTCGTTTTCTACTGCAATACATCTATATCGTTATTTATTTGCTTTAAGTGCATGGGTTAACTCTGCTTTTTATGTGATTTGTAAAACTCTAGAACATTGTGGTATGCTCTTATCAACATTATGGTTTAATCTTAAAGAAATGCTTGGAAAATAATAAAATGTGAACTATAATTCACGCAAGAACTTATTTTGATAAAAAAACACAACTTTTTTGCTTTTCGAAATGGGCCATATGCGAAAAGATGCTCCATAATATACTTAATACAAAATATTCTTGGTACTTTTTGATATTTTAATGTTTTGTACTGCCGCAAAGACATAGAAGTTTTGAAAAAAAAATAATAATATTACGTTGCGTATGTTTGTATGGAATAAAGTCAATAAAAGAGCTTAGACATGTCCAAATTGTGATTTTTGTTATAATATTAATGTAGAAGTATGAAACAAACCACATAAATTCTATAATTACTATAAATATCCCTCTAATATGACAAATTTTTCGGTATTTTACGCAAATTTGTTGTACTCCTTTTTTAGTATAAAAAACAGTAATTATTTTTCGACATTCTAGCCTTATTTTGATGAAGCCAACTATTTTTTCTGAACCACATATCGCAGCAGCAGCTTCACTTACAATTTTTACGCACCTTTCAGTTGTCTGAGAGAATTTGCGGTAAAATCCTCCAAACTATCCCGATTTTCAATGCTTTCAGAAATAATCTTTGTCGATATATGTATGTGTCAATAGAGGCGGCTCCGATAAAGAAACAGCATCACAGTTGACCAATCCAGTGTAAGATTTAGCCTGAAAATTAAATTTCGGCAAAACAAATTCTCGAATGAGACCGAACGATGCGGTTTCTTTTTTCCTTAGTTCCAGTATCTTTTTCAAGGCTGAAATCCTAACAGATCTTGACTTGTCTGCGAGCATCGATTTTAAGATATTTTCAGGATGACCAAAATAGCTATTTCTCTGAATAACAGGGTCAACTATTTTTTTTAATGAATCACTAACATAACTAGAAATCAAAATTGTTCGTTGCAAATGTTTGGTACCATAAATTCAAATTGGTTGAGTTTTAATAGTAAACCACATAGGAGAATATATTTCTGTAAGAATCTGTAGATTTTCATAGGGTTTTGCTGAGCTAACATACAATCTTAAAATTCTGTTGGCAGTTGTAAGCCATCTCGAATAAATTATTTTACCGGGATTTCTTTTCAGCAAGCTTTCCGAATAAGTGCCCATATTCATAGCTTGGCACATTTCGTACAGGTATAATTTATCAGTACTAAAATCGTTAGAGAGCTTGGGACATAGTTGTGAGTACAATTTTCATAGTCGTTAATTGCGATTTCGTATTTTCATTGTATGAAGAACGATTTAATGCAGTGGTGGGCATGGAAATTTAACAAAAGGGCTAACCAACAACATCAAGCAACAACAAACAAAGTTTTAAAGTTTTTTGCTGTCATTTTCAAATTCGCCAACAGCACAAAAAAAACCAAATTGCACTACACACAAAAACAATTGCTACATTCGGCAAGACCGGTGCTGCTCAGAGAACGAGCAGGCGCTCAAAGAGCGTAAAAATGCGAACGTTAAGACGCTTAAAGAGCGTAAAATAGCGTCAAAGAGCGTTAAAAGCACGTATACAGAATTATCAACACATTTTTATCGTTGCTTGTGGTAGTGGGCACCACTGGTCAAGACACAATGCTGCGCCGTCTCTTATGCCTTTGTGTTTTTGTTCTCATTTGAATTCAAGTCAACGCTGTGCCTCGATAGCTTTGAAATTCTACGAATTTTTTTTTCACTTGCTTGTGCGTTGAAAAACGGTGCAAGCAATGAGGGCGGATAGGGACACTATGTGCCCACCACTGATTTAATGCTTTAATTGACCGTTCTCTTTGAGAAGGTATAGCTTCCTGAAGCTCTTTCTGGGACCGTTTTTAAGATGTTACCATCGCTAGTTGAAGCGAAGCTAGACCAGAGATGGCATTAAGGTTTTGTGAAAATGTACTGAATCAAGACTTCAAATGTACTTTTTAGAGGCTGAAGGTACTTTTTTTGTCTTCAACACCGAAAAAGTTACAAATGTACCGAAAATGCCAATACTGCACTAGACTGGAGCGTAAAATCTTTCTCATTGCTGGTTGGCCTCTGCTTCTTTTTGCTGTGCATCGCGTAATGTTTGGTTGGCTTGCTGCAGTACTAAAACTCAAAATTTTTTAAAAATATTTATATACCTATAAAAGGTGATAGACGGAGCACCTTTTCCGCACTGGCCAATTTAGAATATGTAAAAATAAAAAATCTCCATAGAGCCGCGCTCCACCCTAGTATACACCATAGGGTTATGTAAGGAATATAATATCGGGCAAATGGCTTCTGCAGCTTTGCTGGCACATACTCACTCTTTTGGCGAAAATTTTCATAACCATTTTGCATAAATTTGGCTGAATTGCGTTGATACAGTGCTCAATTTCCTCCTTCAGGGCATGGGTGGTAGTGAACTTGTTGCCATAAGTCTTTGACTTCTAAAAACACCAAAGAAAAAAGTCCAACGGCCCCACGTCAAATCACCTGTGCGGCCAATTCTAATAACCAATGCGGGATATTACACGACCAGTAAAGAACGCATGCAGTAATTCCATTGCTTCTCGAGCTGTTTGACATATGGCACTGTCTTGTTGAAGCCCATGTCGTTCAAATCTATATCTTGAAATTTAAGCGCAAAAAAAATATATTATCATGACACGATACTGAACACCATTAGATGTTATTGCCTGACCAACCGCATTTTCGGTGAAGAATGGTCTTTTGATGCCTCCAGAACATAATCCGCACCTAAAAGTGATGCGTTGCCATCAAGTTAAAAATGAGCCCCATCGTTGAAGATGATTTTGATGGCAAAATCGGTATCCACTTTTTATTGTCCCATAATCCATTCTATAAACTCTTTTGGCTTAAGTTCTTGCGGCAATTGAACTTTGCAGGAAAAACTATTTTCAAATTTTTCATCTTGCATTCTGCAATGAACTAATTAAGTCCAACTTTTAGAACAAAGCTGTCGGCTCCAAGATAACTTTCTTAAAATATGATAAAATCAATGCAAATATCAAAGATAGCTTTCAAAATTCAGCACAATTTTAAGTGGGTTATCTAAAATTTGAAAACTCTAAGCAAAACTTCAACAGCCTACCACTACTGCAACGTCATTTTAAGTTCAGTAACCACAAATTAAGTCTTCACTTACGCCATAGACAACAATGGCACAGAGTACCTACGTACACAAGAATAGGCTACCTACTCATACTGCAAGGAGCAATTAATTATGCGGTGATCTTGTAGTGGTTGTTGTTGCTGCCTATCCTACTATTGATTGTGTGCTTATAATGGGTGGCCGGCTACTCAACCATCCGCTTAACTCTCATGCTCTACAGCATTAGAACAAAAGCAATGTCAAGAAAGACTTAAACATTAAGCTGCCTACAAATGGGCAAATTCTGTCTAAGCAGCGCAGCAGAGATGGCAAGAACTCACTGTGGTATCATCAGGTCAAAAACAACACTCAACTTGAGTCGACCACAACATTAGAATTTACACTGTGGCTTGAATGCGGTGATAGCAACGTAGTTCATCAATTAATTATCTTATGAAAGGCAAAAGCTTAAGGGTGGTTTGGGGTGGCAAACTCAAAAAATATGTTTACTTTTTTGGAGCGATTTGTGTAGTACATTAAATGCCTTACATACTATATATGGAGAAGGAAGAGATGGCAATTTAGTAGATTGTAAGCCTTGCAGACTGCAATGGATGTTGCAGTTGTCTTTGACTTGTGTCTTAAAACGAAAAATATTGCATGTGATTTTTAAAGAAACTAATTAGGAGGAAGCTTATAGCAAGTGGTTATGCCAAGAAATTTTACATGTTACGCTTAAAACTTCTACAAAATAAGAAAACTTAACAAGGCACCATTAAAATCCAATATTCGCCAAATATAGGTCTTTCTGTGAGTAAGGGCAAATTAATTAGAAAAAAGTACTTTAATGCAATTTTACAAAGGCTTGAGACAACCATACGAAAATCAACTTTGATGACAACAATTCCTAATCCAATGGCACGAAATTTCCACAGGCATTCAATTAAAATAATCCATTGTACAGAGCAACTTCTTTAAACGCAAAACCACATAAGAGGCACCCACTTGCCCAAACGATAAGTTCCATAAAACAAGACATCCAGTTAACACAAAATTAAATTGAAGCTACTCGCACCATACATTGCGTATGGATAATGAAAAGCAAATTTTTGAAATTTTGTGATGTGTAACCAAATTTTTAGTGAAAGAAGACTGCAAAAAGAATGATTTGACTTATAAATAGAGTTAATTGATTTGTCCTCTGAGTGGAAGTTCATTTATACCACTACAAAAAGTTACAGTGTAGGTAAATGAGCATTTTCTGCCTATGCAACATAATTAAAAATGTCAATTACTCTGTTTATCGAAATGTTATGTATCATAAACTCTACACACAAAAATAACGTAGGTAAATTTTACCAAAAGTGATGGTTAAAAACGCTCCAACCCTTCAAAATTGTAAATTAAACCGGTGAGTTTTAAAAATTTATATAAAAAAATTTTGTCATAAGAACTGTTAGTTTACTATTTTTTTTGGTTAACCTACCAACAAAGTAGATAAATTTAATGAACAAGGTAGGTAAATTAACCAAAAACGATTATGATGAATAGTGAATTTAATCGGATAGAGGTGGTAAGTTTATTTTAGTGTTTTTCGACCAAAAAAGTTGTATGTAAAGTCATTCTTAAAAATATATTACTCGTATGCTACAAGTTTTTTTTAGTAAAATAACCACAAAGATGGTTTTATTACCAATCTTTCAGTTAACATACATAATAAATTGTATGGTAACCATTTCAACGATCAATGTAAAATTTAAATAAATTCTGCATAATTTTTTGAATTACAGGAATATGTTGGTTTTTCAGTTAAAAAATTAGCTTTATGATTTTTAAAAATAATAGGAAAATATACATGGAATAGAAAAAAACACGATAGCATAATTTAAAAGTTAAAAATATATAGATCCTAAATATTTGTTTTCTGACTGTTTTCGGTTACGTTACAAGACTTTGTAGTTAATTTGAAAGCAAAAAGTAGAATATTCCTTGGTATTGGTAAATTTAACTAAAAATCGTGGTATATATGCCTATAGTCTTTGTAACGATAACGAACTTTTTCGGTTATTTGAACTGTTTTTCAATGACTTTCAAGATTTAATTTTAATTAGGTTTTTTTGGTATCTTCAACCTAGCGAAATTGGTTTATTAAGTTTTCATATATTTCTTAGGTGCCAATTTTGAGTTACACGAGAAAAAATGTTTAATTGCTGAAAAGTGCCAGGCCCATTTTCTTAATTTTCGCCCAATTTTGGCACAATTCAAGCTATATACAATTTGTATCTGTTCTTCAAAGTTCATTACAATATCTTGTATGGCTTACGAGATATAGTTTTATACAAGTTAAAATTTAAGGCTGTGCCACGTCGCTGTAAGAACTTTTGAAATCTTGAAACCTAGCCCAAACGGAATTTTGCTTACGTGTGCACCAAATCACCACGTTTCATCAAAATCGCTTCAACTTTTTGTGAAATAGGTTCGGGCAATTATACATTGCGTATAGGCCGTAGGCGTGTCCGTGAACCGATTTTACCCACTTTCAATTCCAAGAAGCTTGATAGAAGATGTAACCTGTTGTGTGCCAAATTTCAATTAGCTTGCTTGGTTTTTACGTAAACGTGATTTCAACAGACAGACAGACCCACAGACAGACGAATGGATCAAGAATATGTATACTTTTCCATAACTGCTACACCCCCTTTTATGCGCTTTAAATGGAAAGACAAAGTGAATATGTTCCCATTGTAGGGTATAAATATATGGGGACTTGGGAGTCTGATTATGTTTTGTAAATTGCGGCTTAATTTTTTCAAATAATGACAGAGAAGCTAAAATTATTTAAGTATGTAACACTTTTTCAAGACGGAATTATGCACACGAGGTAAAAAATCTAAAATTTTAAGTGTTCGTTACTTAAAATTATAATTTTAAGCTAAGTGCTCAGATCTGGCTTCTTCGAGTTATTACTTGTTTCGGTCTACACAAAATTTTTTAGATGGCAATGGCATAGATCAGGTTTTTGGTAGCAAAGATTTGAAGTTTTATGAGTGAGTATGCAGCATGATATTGCCAGCAAAATGGCAAAAGCTATTAGATCAAAATGAATAGAAAAGTTTAATCAAAAATGTATACACCATAAGAAAATTGTCATTAAGTTTCAACAAAAAAATTTAATTTACTTTCCAATGGCCTGAAAGTTAATTGTAGACGCGTTCACTTTATAAGCTTCCCTAAAGATTTCACTTTTATGATTAAGATTTTTAGAACGTACATCTGTTAATTTTTTTAATCTGTTTTCAATTAAATTATAGGCCTGTCATAAAAAAGCAAACAAAATATAAAAAAATATTAAATAAAACAATAAAAAAAACTTAATGAGGATATAAAATATTCATATGATTTATATAGCAAGCATATGTACTCATTTGTCAAAACTGTCAATCGCATTTGTCACTTTTCAACAAATTAAAAATAGAAAAATTTTGAAAAATTGAACAAAACACGGATCTATTATCTGATACGCACGCATAAACAAATTATAAATTAAAAAAAAATATATACATACGTATTAAATTATAATGATTACTTAAAAAACATTTGGAACGAAAACAAACCATAAAAATATTATTATTGATATCACTTTAAAAGTACAAAAATTTAGCTATTTAACTCGCTAGGTACTAGAGATATGTATATGCTGGTGACTTAACGCGCAACAACTAATAAGATTGAGGGGATATCTATAAAAAAAACTTCATACTTACTCCATGATTTCTCATTGGTACTACTTCCATTGAAAATCATTTATTTTCAAATTTTGGAAATACTCTGGATTTTTATTGTTATACAACTCGATATCATTAGATGACGCTCAAGGAAGTTGGATACGAAGAGTTAAAGAAAAACATAACCAAGAATACATCATTGAAAACCAATAACTTTTCAACTATTGAATATAAGTCATGGATTAAGAAGTCAAAAACACATAAACCACATACATTTAGTAAAAATGCCGACAAAGGCATCAACGCGTTAATAAGCAAAAATTTTAATTTATATTGCATAATCTGTTTAGTATTTAATTTGTTCAAGTTTTTTTTTTCGCAATTAATCTTACTTTGCTATTAAATCTTAACTGCATTGGTCGTAGCAGTTTGACAAAATGATTTTTAACAGCAATTTAATGCGATTGATAACAATTTACGCTATATTATTCATTTTATTGTATAGTTGAGTATTATAATGTTTAATAATTTAACATAAAAAAAAATGTTTTTCAATCTCAAAAACTACTTTTTAAAATAACTTTTTTAAAAAAAAAAAAATATTTTTTTTTAAATATTAGCACTAGGAGTCAATAACCGCCGCAAAATTTTTGAATAAGCAAAATGATGGACGTTTAAATGCATGAATTAAACAACGTAAAAAACTAAAATAACTACTTACATAAGCACACAGCATTAGGGTGGCCCATATAATTTTCAACTGAATTGGCATTGATCTAAATATTTTCAAGCAAATATTAATCACTCAAGATAACATTCCACTGCACTTACTGCCCGTTTTGTAGCTGCTTGAAAATATACACTAAATATCACGTGAGGTCTTAAATGGAAAATGGAGTTGGTTTACCATGTACATTAACCACTTCCAGTGAGTGGTTCAGTTAAAATCCTCGATTGTTTTAAGTTCATTAAAGCAATATGTTTTATTTCTAATAGTCAAGTCACTTTACACAAAAATTCGAAAGAGTATAAGCACGTGAGGCTTGATATTTTAATTTAAAAGTACTTTTTTAAGTAAGCAAAATAAAAAATATCAAAAAAAGTTGAATCAAACGTGTTGAACAGTATGAAAAGTCAATAAAGTTTAAAGGTATCGCAGAAAACAAATCTTAAGTCTTAACTTCAAGAAAAACTATGGTTAAGGGTGTGCTCCAAGAAAAAAAAAATCGAAACCATGCGAAACTGTCATTTTAACCCGGTTATGATTTCAACTTTTTTTTTTTAAGCAACACTATGGATTTTCTTGGAGTTAAGACTATCTTGAATTAATATTCTAGGTGGAACAATTAAAATTCAAAGGCAGACATAGTTAAAATTGCGCTTAAAGTAAAAATAAAAACATGAAAAATCACATTAAGGGGCTATACCAGAGTAACCCAAGAAAAATTAGGCGATTTTCGCGAATTTTTATAAAAGATAGTACTCGATAGAATGTTTTGAAGTTTTTTGGACATAATAAAGTATATTTTCGGCTATATTTAAGATTTTTTTAAACAAAAATATTGAAAAATAACGGAGCTATGTGCTGTCTTCGGAGATGCCAAAAAAAATAGTTCCCTAACTGCTGACATGATTTCGACCGAATGAGTAGTTCAAACAAAAAAATTCAAAAAGTTTATTAAAGTTGAAGGTATTTCCTATACAATGACTTACAATTTTTGAAAAATATGAAAAATTAACAAAATTTCGTAGTTCTGAAAAAGTGTCGTTTTTTGGGTAAAAAAATTGTCGTTTTTTTTAATGCCAAATTGACAATTTTCAACCAATCAAAAAGATCGTCATTGTAAAGTAAATATATTCAAGAATACTCAGTTTCAATTTGAAGTCGATCGCTCAATTTTTCTTTGAGTTATGATGTCAGCCATTTTGAAAAATGTCGTTTCGAGAAAAACGCGTTTATATTTTCAACTATCGGCGGTTTTACCAGCAAGCGCTCGCTCTTTAGAACGCTGCTATTCAAAAACTATTCATGATACGAGCTTGCCGTTCTCAAAGAATATTTTTGAAAGTATAAACTATCGAATAAGCCAAAGAAAAATCGAGTTTTTGAAAGTGTCACACTGGTATAGCCCCTTACAATTTTATGTATTCGAATTTTAATTGTTCTACCTTGACTATTAATTCAAGACAGTCTAAATTTCAAGAAAAACTATGGTTGAGGGTATGCTTTGAAAAAAAAATCCAAACCATGACCCGCTAAAATGATAGTTTCGCATGGTTTCGATTTTTTTGATAACAAATAAAGCAATTGATTAGAAAGATGCGCTTTCGCAGTTGGTATCTTATATCCTCGTAAAGAATAATGGAATACAAATAATTAAAAGAATACATAATATCATTAAAAAAAATCTTGTGTACCACCCTAGTGTAGCACTTTAAGGCTAGCCAAACACTCCTCTAACACCAAGCAACGAGTGGGTCTCTGTAATCGAGCTTTTAATTTGTTGACCTGTAAGTGAACTTATGATTAAGTATGCTGATTAATCAGCTATTCATAACATTAGGTACCTACACATATAAAGATTCAAATAAAATTAAACTAAAAAAGAAGAAGATTATCAGTGTATAAAAATAATAAAATAATTGATAATAAAGAGTAAACTAAGCAAGTAATTCGTACAGAATCAAATCAAACACAAAAGTAAACGGATCGAAGGAGTCGTTAACATCACAGATTAAAAGTAGACAAAATAACTGGCAGCTTGCAAGAATGTATCAACGCTTTGGAATAATTACAATACTACTGATTGCGGGCAACTTAAATGTAAGTCTTTGAAGAAAATAATGTGCGCAAAAGTTTAAATGGTTTGAGCTGAAAACAAAAAAGATATTGAGTTTTTAACTAAGAGCTTTAAATTTTGTTCACTTCATTATTATTTGTGGAGAACAAATCCCATAAAAACATAGAAATTTTTAATTTGATCAAATTTGGTCCAATATTTGTTACAGATCTATCACTTTTTGATCAAAATATCGTAAAACTTAACATGCAAGGCGTTCTGTCAATGATTATTGCTTAGCTACTTTAAATTTATTTGGAAATAAAAATGATGAAATCTTTGATTGAAAAATTGAACAAGAGGCGTAGAACAAGTTTTTGTAAGCTCACCAGCCTAAGAATACAAAAATGGTATAGAAAATAAGCTATAAAAGCTCGAGACTGGGCTAAGATAAATATTTTATAAACTCAGAAACGCAATTGTAATAACTAAACTCGCCGATTAAAGAGAATTGAAAAATCACGAACAATCAACTTTTGAAAAATTCTTTCGAGTAATCTCGTTTTCAGTATATTTTCTCAATTTTAGAAAGAAAAAAAATTAATGGAAGAACAAAAAAAAACTTAAAATCAGTTTTGCTGAAAGTTTTTGAATAAAAAAATTAATAAAACATCCAAAGTTTCTAAAAAAATATGGACATACTAAGCTCTCTGATAAAAGTACCTCGGGAAATAATGTACACTCTAATAGACACCCATGCAACAAATTTCACAAACACAGCTAACATAGGTTTCAAGATATAGCGTTTTCAATGTTTCTACAAAGGTGTCGTATCGTATCGTGTTATCCAATCCCAAGTAAAATAAGAATAGACTGGAATTCAATGTAATATTAAGTTAAGTCTATAAGTTTATAAGAGCCAATTTGATGTGGATTAATAGTTGCCAAAGATCTTTTAGTTGAGTGATTTTTTATTGTAAAAAATTAAAAAAACTATAAATTTTTCGTATGAAATAAAACAACATTTTTCATCTAATTTTTTTTTTGCAAACATTTCATTCTTTTTTTAGAATATTAAAGTTGCAATGTTGTCACAGAAAATTTTATGTAATTTTCCTATTTATAAAAACTTTATAATTTCTAAAATTATTTTCAGCTCAGCATCAGTGCCGCTTTCAACTCAGAATTAAGTAACCCTCAACAACATTACACTGATATACCAACAAAACTCAACTCACACAAATTTCAACAAAACTTTCTTGACGAAATAATTGACCATGGTAATGCCGCAGCAATGGCTTACATAGACGATTTCTTACGTCAAATGCAAAAAAGTAATAAATATGATAAATATAAACAACAATTTGAGGATATTTTACAGAGCAGCAACAACAATAACAACAACTTGCACTATCACAATATCAATAAAATTATCACTGATAAAGTAATATTCATGAAACAAATGATTGATGTAAAACATGACGAGGCACTTGACCCCGAAGTAGCAATGGGTAATTTTTATGTCTTGAGAAATGTGAAGTTTTTACGCAAACTACGTCGTCATCTCAATGAGTTGCAAGAGGAAAGTGCACGTGAAATGCGTGAGGTAAAAACTTATGAATTATGTCGTCAATTTCATCGTGACACACGCAATGAACAAAAGATTTTGGAACGCAACATTTTCACGCACATCAAATTAGCACCACTCGCCGAACATTTGCTGCTGCAGAGCGCACGTGCGCGTAATGGTAGCATTTCACTCAATGATACCCAGCAGAATACAACACGCATACGATTCGAATCGTTGGAGCAATTTGGTGCTATACTGTATGAACGCCTAAATGCTGCAGGTTCAGAAATAATTGATGATTATTTGAGTACCATACGTAAGCTGTTAATCGAAGTTATTGAGGAGAAACCAGACATTTTACGCCACACAGACAAATTGGCGAAAGTGTTGTCAGAGATTGATGCTATAATGGCAATTACTGACTTTGCGCAGAAGCGTCATCGTCTTTATGATTATTTGGATAATAATTTAGCACAAGACTTTGAACAGTTTAAGAGTTCAGAGCATAGTCTACAAGACTTAGCGGAAATTATGTTGAAATTGAAGCGACGTGGTCTGGATATGTTTGTGACATTTTTGTTTAGTAACTTTGAGTTGCTTGAACGCACCTTTTCGGAGTGGGCTAAGCTGTTGGATTCAATGGATGGTGATAATCCATGTCGTCAGTTGCAAGAATTACGTGAAATTCATACCTTTTATGAGGAGTTCAAGTTGGACAATGATGATCAACCGAAAAAATACGAAACATATATTACGAGCTTGAAGAATCTCTACGATCGTACGAAAGCAATGAATAAAACGGACTTGAAAGTTTTCGAAATTTTACATCATGCATCGCATAATGTTGGTAGTGTTACATTAAATATGATAAAGGCCAAGTGTGACGAGATTTGAGTTGTGAATTGTTTTAAGTTTTGTTGAATTTTTAGTCTTAATTGTAAGATACTCTATTATAAGTTCTTTTAGTGAATAAGTTGAATTATGAAGTAATACAATATTTGTGATAAATTAAAGAAATTCTTATCAAAGTCATTCATTTTAAAGTCAGAAATTTTTTCCAAGTGCCAAAATGTATGCCACAAAATGTATCCAAAGTCTTAAGAGTCCGCTTGAAAAAGTTTATAACGAAACAGCAGAAAATATTGCAGCACACTTTTGAGCGCACTTTAATTACATTACTTTTTCGTTGCTAACAGTTATCTATAAAAGAAAAAAAAATTAGTTGCAAAATTTTTTGGAGACTTTTGATATTACATAGAGCAATAACTGCGCTTAATCAATATATCAGTGTAAGGTGTCCTTTTTTTATAAAATAATCAATTTACATTTTTAAACTATAAATATTAGGTGGTTGTGCACCTCCTTAAGAAAGCATTCGCGGCTGAGGAAAAAAGTATAAACTCGCAACACCGACCGTCATCGGGATTCCCTGTCATGAATGAGAGCGATAGTAAAATTTTAATGTTCTATTGTTTCTCTTAAATGAATATTCCAAGTGGAAGACAAAAAGCAAAGCAGACACATTAACTTACACATTCCATTCTCATTCAACGATTGTTATGCTTACATGTTTGTTTCTTTCAAATTCCGCATTGTTTCGTTGACAAATTGAGAATGAGAGCGAGAGTAAAATTTGAATACATATTCCGTTTTTGTCTTATATAAATAGAAAACGCACACATACCAACTAACACACTAACTTGCCATTAAATGATTTGTTATGCTTGCATACTTCTTTCTACGTGTGAAATTAATTTTTTGTTTCAAGTTTTCACTTCTGTCGGCACTCCCGGAGTGCAACCCGCCGATTTTTTTTTTTTTTCAATTTAAAGACAGGTGCTCTCGTGAAACGTTACAAGAACATATAAAATTAATTCTCTGAAAACTTTGATTAAAAAATTCAATGACTTCTTGGACTAAAAATGGTTACACAGAATATATTTTGGCTTAAAAATATGTATTTGCAGAAGTTACGGCCAATAGAATTAGTGCTTTACCGAGAACCGATGAATATCGGTATGGTTCTCGGTTCTAACAACGATAAGGAGACCATATTTCCAAAATTATTTCTCGTATGACCTAGGAAAAAGATTTGTTTTCTCCCATATCTCGTTCTTGGCGATAAACACTTTCAACATTGAGCGAACATACACCATACTCGATTGCAATAAAAATTTTGTTTACCTTTTATTATAATGATTTTTTTCAAAATAACAATTATTGTGCTTTTTATGAATATAAACAAAAAGACTCGGGGCATGGCAACTTCAGTTGTAAAACTTGACATTCTTTGTGCCAAACTACCCACAAAATGTAAACGGAATTGAACAAAGGGGCGTGGCTTCTCCCATACAACAAAATCGCTTAAATTACTTTTCTTGATGCTTACAACAAGTTGTGAAATGCGGTACACTGACCTAATTGTTTGCAGTAAGGACTGTGTAAAATGTAAGCGGGGTTGCGTGGACAAAACTGCAGGCCCAGCTACTAATATACAAATTTAAACGAGAATAACCAAGAAAACTCGCCGAGAACAAAGCAGAAATGCTAGAGATCCAAAAAAATCTAGTACACGAACGATTACGAGATGATTGTTAAGCTTTGATAAACCGTTTTATGTTTCCAAAAGTCACAGCGAATGACAAATATCTGCTTCAGCATTCATTCAAAATATTTTGGAATCTTTTTCACCAGAATTACATGAGTTCAACCCAAAAATTTAAACATTTCTAACTATTTATTCAATGGCTCTTACCCATTTTAAAAAGCATAAAAATGTTCACCTTTTCTACTCGCACGGGTCAATACATCCCATCCCATTTCATGCAAATGTATTTTTGACCGTTCTGTATGACCTTAAGTGTAACATCTTGGAGTTTGTTTAGAAGTTGATAACTGTAGTTGCTTATGAACGGTGAGTTAGTTCGTTACAAGACCGCTAAAACACTGATCCCAAATTCAAAATCAAATACACCGATTGAGATCATATATACCAAGGCCCCCAGTACTTCAGGTGACAGTTCTAAGACGGTCAAAAATTTTTGTTTTTCTTAATGTTTAAGGTTCACTTACTGCAAACATTGTATACACTGGGTTAAATGATCTTCAACAGTAAGTTGGTTCAGTGCCGCCGTGATAAAGGTTTAAAGTCAATTTTCAACTTTCACAAAATAACTTCTAGCGTCGCAAGCTCTTCAGTACCTCCCAAGTTTTCACCCTCTCTTGCCTATCCGCTTAAGTATTTTTTCCCCAATAAATTTATTTTCATTTTTTTTTTTTTTTAAATTGTTATTGTGATAATTTTTTCATAGTCTTTAGTCTTAAAGCCAAAGGCAAAGTTTAAAGTTATTTTTTATGCATAAAACTGATTTTTTTGTTTCTTATAATTAAACACTTTAAATGCTGAAATTATGTCCATTTTATTAAAAATCAAATTTTTTTTATTATTATATTACTCTTTACAAAAAAAAAAGCATTTGAAACATTTGGCTCACGTGTAGCCACCTATCTATGTAACTTTTTAGCGCGCCTTCTCACGTTTTATTCATAGAAATACCCACACGACCATTTAATTGTGGTAAGTTATTTATTTCAGCCAACTGAATTGAGATAAACCCTTAGAAAATAGCAACAGTAAGCCTGTAAAACATAAATGGTTTCAGGTATTATACTTGACTTTAAAAAGAAAAATATGCAGCCCTACGTATAAGATTTTCCGAATGTTTGCAGTTTGTTAGAAGAGACATTCAAAAAAAAAGGTAGAAAACTAAATGACCGATAACAAGTTGAAGAAAAAACTGTAAGAGTTGTGAGAAGAAGAAAAAAGATACCAATCAACTTGACAAACTTTAATCAAGCTGAAAAAAATATACCTTCATAAGCAAACATACAGACATCAGATAAAAAAATTAAGGGCTTATTTCAATTTCTCTCCTACAAAAAGTGCCATTATTGTAAACTGTCAATGGGTGTTAGTACATAGAAAGTAAGGGAGCTGCTTTAAGGAATTTGAAAAAAAGTATAACTTTTTAGTCAAAACAGAACGGATTCTGTTTTCAATGCACGTATATGGGGTTTTTTTTTTTTTTTTTTTTTTTGTTACCTCAGTATAATTTCTAATTGCTGTTACTTGCCACAAAAGTGTAACTTTGTTTATTTGCGAATATTTGAACACATACGAGTACAAACATACTTGTGTAAGAAAAGTATTGACTGACTCTGACTCGAGTATTGAAAAATACAAAAATTCGACATTTCATTTTGAAGTGGTAAAATATCAACTGGAGTACTCACTATAATAAACTTAAGAAAAATACAACAATTTTCCACGTCTACAATGCGAATAAATTTACCTACATGAAAATTTTTAATAAGCCTTATCAAAACTATTCCTCCGCTGAGCGATGACGTATGAGGCGGTAAGTGGAGCGAATGGGTCTGGCCAGACGCATACATATTAAGTTGCTCCAAGCTTCGCATCCCCGGGCACCAAAAGTTTTGTATTGGTGCCAGTAAGAACCACGTAAAATTTGGTCTATTTCAGAAAACATTTAATTGACCCGCCACCGTTTTGAAAACTAGAAAATTGTCCTTCATCTACCGAAAATCATAAATATATCCCCGAAGCTGCCCCCTAGAGTGATCAAATGTGTGACAACGTCCCATTATTTTTTCTCCTCCAATATTTTTCCTGAACATACTTACCCCTATCGCAACCCCTTAGGGGGGCTCCCCTGCAAAAATTACATTCTTCTGAAAGTACGAAATTGACTTCCTCCCTTCTCAGATGCCTCTGGAGGGGTAAAACGCTAGACCAACTCGCATTATATTTACACTCCCAAACTTTCCCTTGACACACCTACCCCTACCCCCACCCTTTTGAGGATCCCCCTACAAAAAACACAAAAATGAAAAAAATTCAATAAACAATTCATAGCTTTCCTGGAGTGACCCGTAGAGGGGTCAAATGTATTACCAGGTCCTCCCTACATTTTTTCCAGAAATACTTACTCCATATCTCAACCCCTTTGAGGGGATCTCTTACAAAAATTACTACAAACGCCTAGTTTTACTCCATCAATACCTCTGCCAAATTATTCGATGAAAAGAAGTCCATGTAAAGAGTTCTGCCTCTGATTAAATATTATTCTATCAATTTCATGACGACCCGTTTGCCTTGGTCCGTCTTTCGTTAGCCACCTACTTAGTAGATTTCCCGTATAAATAAATCCCATTCAAGATATACATAATTTGAAACGGATTCTAATTCGTCCGCTTTACAGATATATCTGCACAGTTCAGTTGACAGTCCGGGGTGTATGTCCGGAGTTGGTCATCATCCACGGCTGTAGACTTACTTTATTGAACCCTCTCCGCACGAATGTTATCGTTATCGAAGTGTATGTAAGTGGATGAGTGCTTCAACCGGAAGAAGGAAATGGTGACTTTCTAGATTGGGAATTTTTGTGAAACTCACCAGCTAACGGCAACATCCCAAAGAAGGCAAAATTTCGTTCTCCACGGTGGTCATGTCTAAAACCGCTGCTTTTTATTAGGCTGCACTTCGTTTCATAGACGAAAGGTTTCAAGAGTTTTTCGATTGGTTTCACGATCTTGGGGGACAATAAGGATTTAAAAATGGCTTGGTAATGCGGCAATGTTCCTCGTAATGGCCCTTTACGGGTAAACTTTGGTATATTATGGGAACGTGACCTTCCAGAATGCGGTGAATACAACTCATCAACACCGTCATTATCGTAATAGTTCAAAACGACCTGTAACTCAATCACTGGTTCAATACTGAATGAGGAAATTTCTTGGGTCTGGTCAGACCCATTTTTCCACTACTCCCAAAAAAGTTTAAAATATACAATTTTTCACTACAAATGTATTGAAAACGTATCGTTTATTATTCCATTGCGTTCGGCTTAGCATAGTTGAGGAAGTCATGGACGGGTACCTCTCAGAAATGTCTACAAAAATACATACGCCCATTTAAAACCCGATTGGTTCTGGCCAGACCCATACGCTCATCGGAGGGTTATAATGTTTCAGCCAAATTCATTGTCAAATAATTTTCATTAGGACTTGGCTATATCCATAAGAGCAGCGATGGGCAAAATAGAAAAAATTTGCCAATTTTAGCTCATAAAAACAAACTCGTCGGTTTTCCATAACCAAAACAACAAACACATGTAATCACCACTGCTACGCACATTTTTATTGTTGTGGTTTTTTTTATACTCGCCATGCCCAAAGCAAGCGCACACGGAAACAACAATGTGCACATTGAGGAACGCTTTTCGCGTTTCGTTTGATGAGTGTACTTTTATTTCTACTTGTTGTGTCTTTATTCTTGAAATTGAATTTTGGTTTATTGGAAAATTTTTTTTTCGCTATTGAGCTCAAATTTATGGTGCGCTTTTTTTCTGTTGTTGTAGTTGTGGTTTTGCTTTTGTTGTAAGCAGCTCCTGCTTTCAAAATTTTACACATCTAGAAAGTACCATGGTACAAAACTTTTAGTTTTTATTTAGAAAAAAATTAAGTTTATTGTCATCAAATTTTCATTAACATTTTTTTTATGGAGTCCAACTATTGAGAAAATCTTTCTTAATTTCTAAAAAACATATTACGCACATTCATGTCCAAGCAAATTTTGTACATGGGAGCACCAGTACACCAAGGCTAATGATCAGCTTTACGATGAAAGACTCCGTCGACTGCTTTGCTGAAAGCGTACGTAAGCAGTTTATGTGTACGTGCTGATTTTGTACAAATAGTTTTACAGTTGCACATACGCACACTTGCTTCCTTTCATACCGTTTAAAGGTGCTGATTTTAAAGTTTGTCAATTTTTGTACACATTTGCAGCTATGTATATACCCAGTAGGAAATTGGGCAAAGTTTGTCCTGGGAATGGTATGTTTCAATGTGTCAATGGTTTCATTTTAGGAGTCCTTTTCTACATGCTTCATTCAGTGGCGCAATAAAAATTTTGAGGAGACTGGGCGGCAACATCTTATACATCATATTTATCTAAATTAAAAAATTAAATTATTTTTTTGGCTATCAAATTGTACAACATATTATTTCTTATAAGCGATTCACATTGGCATCAAAATCAGCACGGTTTTCATTTATATCCATTTTGTTCCGCTATTTTAAAAATTGCTTTCACATTGGCATCATCGTGATTTTGCTGACATTTGAAGTTACTTGTCTCTTTTTATTTGCCATTCTGTCGTGTTACTTGCGATTTAAAGGGATTCAGACCATTACCAGATCGCGCAGATGTTATTGCGATCTGACAAAGACCTGAGATGTCGGATGTATTGCACCTGGTTTTGTGAGCGCTGCTATTACTCGCCGTGTGGCGAGGTTCTTGTCGATTCGAGGAAACGTTGGCAACGACAGACAATATTTTGTTTTACAGTACCAGTCTTTATAGAATAAATAAAATTGAATTTATTTTCCTGAATCTAATAACAAAGAATTTACTTTTTCCAACTATCAAAACCTTACTACTCCCTCACTCGTTAGTCACATACTCACTTCCATTCCTTTACCGGCAAAATGGGCCGTCCATAAATTACGTGAGTCAAAGGGGGAGGGAGGGTCAACTAAAATCTCACGTCGACTTTTTAATGCAGAGAGTATACATTATTATAGCAGATTACATATAAAAATTATAAGGAAAGTCTCACGGAAGGGAGGGGGGAGTCCCCCTAGAACTCACCGAATCTCACCAAGGGGAGGGGGGGTCCGAATTTTCAAAAAAAACACCTCACGTAATTTATGGACGTCCCCAAAGCATCTCGTCTCAGGTTCCTTTGACTGGCCGATGTTAGGTCTTGGTTATCGGCCTTGGGCTACCCTCCCTCGGCTTACTTCGACCACCTTCCTTGTCGACCTCGTTCCAATTGCAGAGGTCACCCCTATTACGCCACTTCAGCCTTTCCCACCCTTCTGTTTGACATTAGCTGACTCCGTTTTGCTTGACATTAGCTGTTTCAAAATAATCTATTGAACACATTTTAATAAATAAAACTACTTCTTAACACAAAAAATAGTGGCATCGCTTTGAGATTTTGGTTATTTTTTTGACAGTTCGTTTTTTTTTTTTTAACATAACAGCTTTTTGATTATGATTTTTGATATAAGTGGAAAAATTTAACAGCCCTAACAATTAATTCACAATAGCATGCAACAAAGAGTAGATTTAAATGAAATCGATACGCTAATGAATTTGGTTTCATGTTAAATTTGTAAGCAAAAATAGCTGATTTCGTGTCAATTTTTGCTCCAAGTCGAGATAAATGAAAATCGTGCTAATTTCGATGCCAGTGTGAATCACTTATTACTAACGAAATTTAAATAGTTTCATTAACAAACTTAACTACGAACGTTCGCGTAGAGGTCTCATTTTCTCAAGTAAGGCCTTTTAAAAGCGCTATTTATTTCTGCTTTTGCCTACCTACTGGGTATGAGTGCATAAAAATTATGTGCCTGTGTATGTATGTACATTACTAATTGTGTGTATTTTGCTTATACGTACATACATATATGAGGTTGCATTTTACCAATTTTTGTTTGGTCAAAGTTGTTGTTCACAATTAATTACTTTTGGTTAAAACTTTTAAGTGTGTGCTGAATTTTTATATCATTCTAGCTTTGTGAATTCAACATTAAGCAAAAAAGTTTAAATTTTTGGTTCTAGATAATACAAATCGCATAAAAAATAATTGCCAATGAAAATACTGGAGAATAAATCGTCCGAGAACTAAATAAATGACGAATAAAACTTTAAAAATTTTCCAAAAATTTAAGCCGTTTTTTCTACTGAAATCCAAATATCAAAGGAATTTAATTTGATAGTTTTCCTCCAGTTTCACAACTACTTTGCACTTTTGGCCTTTGATCAAATATTTGAATAATTTATGTCCAAATTGTTTCACCACAATGTGTAATCCTAATCTTTTGCAGTTAAATTAATATGCATGTCTTTTGCACAAATTGTATAGTGATGAATATAATAATTTTTCAAAAAATTTTCTCTCCATGTACTAAAATTCCTTTTTTATTTATTATTTCATGACACATTTCTTACCATTTTGCTTAATTCTTAAGAATTATAATATCCTTGAAGTTAAGCACAATTCTGAGGCTACATTTCTGTGCCATTTTGTTCCTTTCAAATTAGCTGTAAAAGTTTTTCTTTTGTAATTTCATTTTAACCACTTTTCTGCTTATTGTGTTAAGTTCCTTTTTCTTTGCCACTTTTTCCGTCCTTAGGTTTTTCTCTTTCCTTGCACATTTCTCGGTTTATTGTTTTCATAAACCTTATCTTAACAACTGCTAAATTGTATTGTTGTGGCTTTTGTAACTTTTCTCATACATAGAGAGATGAGACATAGCATAGAGTTGGTAACACTATTCAGAGAGAAATTTAAAACCTAGCTAGAGATTAAGTCATAAGTGATTGGATTTTTTTAATAATTTTAAGTTTAATTCATTTAATGTGTGAACCAGACCGAACCAATTTTAAATTTGAAGTTTTAGCCAAGGAAGTTCAGTATCTCTTCATTCACCATGGTACTGGTCTGAATGTTGCCAGTGAAAAGTAATAGTATTTCTCAGATTGTGGAAGCTTACAAGAGAAAAATTTGGTACGATCAAACATTTGGGATTATCAAACATTATGTATTAAAAAAATATGATTTGTAAAACAAAACTAAAAAAAAAATAAAAAGTTCCATTAACTCAAGTGGAGGCGTGAACTGAGTTTGTAAACTCAAACAAATCACTCCAATTAATCAAATGTCATCTGGCAATTTCGTGGACTAGAACTGCATCATACTCAGAGTCTCATTTGTTTCATTGCATTATTAGTTAGGGAGCCGGTTGCTGACATTTTTATATGATTTTATCATGCGTTAGATGTTGCAAATCATGAAGCTCTAAGTAAAATAAATAAAACGAAGAATCTCTGGCAATGCGCTTTCTCTGCGTGATTTATTGAGAGCCTTTTAAAACTGTAAAAAAGGTACCATAAACAATTTTATCGCGTCTGCCTTTTTTTTCAACGTATCTGTACACAAAAACGCATGAGTGCAACAGGCAGACATTGTTGTTGCTGCGCTTAAGAGTAATTAGTTTTTTTTTTTTTAATTTTTTGATCTATACAAAACAAAGTGATTTTATCGTCAGGCAGATAGATAGTGGCAATTATAAAGATTATGTCATAAGAAACGAGAAAACCAACCTCTGCCACTAGTTATTGCTGCATTTAAAATTGCAGTATTACAAATATGTAAATAAAAAATATCTACTTAATCATTTTATCGCGTCTGCTTCTTGGCTGACTGGTTCTTTTAATTATAAAAAATAAAAAAAAATATGAAGGCAGACGTTTCCTACGCTGATTTTTCTAAGGCAGACGTTTTTAAGCTCTCAAGGTGCATACTATTAAAGTTATATCTATATAAAACTAATACCGTTCAAATTTTGCTATGCAAAATTTATTATTCTATTTTTCGGACATTTATATTATTTGATTTTTGTTTTTGGCTGTGTATGTGGGGAATTCTACGTCAAATCGACCACCATTTTGCTTCTAAGTTTTTAATTTTTTTTTTTAAATGTTTCTCTTTAGTACTGAATGAAAATTTTTAAATTTTCTTATTTATTTTTTCTCCGAAATATGGTATATTGAAATTTATTACACAACTATACACACAGATTTACATAAGTTTAGTATGGCAGGATAACCGAAAAATTTAAATTCATTCGAAAAAAAAGCATATCGATATAATTCAAAGTGGGTTTGAAAGGAAAAGGTTAAGTTTTTCAACTTCATAATGAAACATATTCAAAAAATCTGGTGTCCCTAAAATTAACATACGAATTGGAACAAAATCGATGGTTTTGACATATACAATCGAATGTGTTTTGAAAAACCAGAGACCTACATGTCTGCCTCCTGTATTTTCAATTTCAAGGGGCAATACTGAAGACAACGAAACTCTGCAAGAAAACATTTAAATTATTTAATAGATTTTTTTACATGTTAACTATAGCAATGTGGACATCTGCCTTTTATATTTCGTTTTTCGAGTACTTAAAAGTTTTTCATCATTTTCCAATATTTTAACATTTTTGTTTATTCTCTTTCTCTAACTTTTTTCGACCTTTTTAATAGCTTTCGTCTTCTAAAACATTTTTCAGATAGTTGTAAACCATTTTTCACATAACTCAACATTTTGAAATATATTTGGCTTTCTAACATCAATCGAAATTTTCAACATTTTGCGACTTTTCTAACATTTTTCTGCTGATAAATTTTTCAGCATTTTCAACATTTTTCGACTTATGCAACGCTTTTCAACATTTATTGGGTTTCTTATATGATGATACGTAGAACAATTATTTTCCAAAAATAATACCTTTTTCAACAAAAAACTGTCGCTACCCATTAATTTCTACCGACTTGTTCTTCAAATAATTTCCAAATAAAATTTATAACCAAATAAAAACAAAAGTCAATCCCATTTAAATCTTTCACTGTCTAATTGAGAGATCATTAACACGTGATCATTTTTTTTTATTTATGACCCTTTTGTTTTTTCTGTTGTAACTAAATTTACCATATGGTGTCAAAGTGTTACAATAACTCTTTTCCATATGGTGTCTTCCCTGCTTTGTTGCATGCTGTCTTCATTTTAAAGAAATATCTCTTGTACGGTAGATCAGCAAAAGCACTCAGACAAAAAATTTGGAAAATGCATTAAAATAACAAAAAAAAAGAAAAAGGGAAAATTATAGGAAACTGTTAAGAGATGTGAAAAACATTTTAGTATGTAATGTTTTAGTGTTACTTAAGAAGAAATATTTTGTGAAAAAAATGTCTTAGTTATTCGTACCTATCAAAATTTTTAAAAAAATTTGTCAGTAGAGTGGCAGAAATGTGCAAAATCAATTTAATGGGCGGCTAACTAATTAACAATTTGAAAATATCTTTAATAATAGATAAAAGTTTAATTTTTAAATATTCATTTAAAAATATTTTTATCTTAATTGCAAATATATCTAAGTATAAAGTCTCATTAAAATTTAAAGCATTATCCTAAAACCACATTTAAAACTCTACATTTCACGTTTCATTGCTTACGAGCACGTGATTCACGCACAGATAACATTTGATTGCCTTCAGGCTATATGTAAGACACATGTCATACAACCAACAGCAAACATAAAAATAAAAAAAATCTTCCCTCTTTCAAAACAAATACGAAAAATTCATGAGCAGCCAATATATTCATGCACAAAAATGTGCTGATCTGTCAAAGCAATGTTGGCAACCCCAAATTGAAAAAAAAAAAAGAGAAAAAAGTAATAAGCAGACAAATCATAGCATAGGAATACAGACGCACAATCAGACAGACAAACAGCTTGGCAGTCAGACGAAATAGACAGACGCAGACAGTGTCATTGCTTTCTAAGTGACAGTAAGAAGACACAAACGACGCATAGCAAAAATTTCTGGGGAAGAAAAAATGTTCCTTTTTACATTTTAGATTGTCGTGATTGCTGTGGAACAGCTGTTGCTGATACTGTTGCTATTGCTACCAAAGTTGCTACTTCATTTAATTTGTTGCTGCTACTTTCAATGATGCCAAATTCTGTATGGGATTTGTTGTTGTTCTTCTTCACATTTATATATTTTTATTGGCATTTTATGGAATTTAAGTTTTTAGATTATTATTTTAAACCTCGAAACTATGCGTAAATAAGTACCTAATATTAGCCTTTTCAGAAGATATAACATAAATTTGTGCCTTGCAAAAGATGAACTATGTGCGATTCTCGGATTTTTCTATATTATGGAACGTTTGCATTTTTGACCACCTCGGTTTAAGAGTTCTCAAATAGATTTTTCGTCAGAGCTAATTCCTACGAAAAGTGTGACTATATATGGGGTATTTACACCAAATCGAACACCATTTTGCTTTTGCATCTCTAATTTTTTTTTTCTCTTCACAGCGGCAAATATGTTATAAGGAACATCAATGAATAGCTATACTCATTGTAGGCAGTAATGCTCACAACCCCAGTCACAACTGTAAATGCTTTTTACAAAAGAATGACAGCTTTGTAGGCAGCTTGCCTACATCTCTATATAGAATGTGTAGCAAGGGAAAGACAGATTGCCTTAAAACATCGCCTACATCGCCTACATCGCCTACATCTACGTCAGCAAGCGGACTGCCTACAGTTCCATATACAAAGCAGGCTGTCAGAAAGCAGACTGCCTACAACTCCATATACAATACAGGCAGCCAGCAAACAGACAGCCTACAACTATATACAAAGCAGGCAGCCAACAAACAGACTGCCTACAAAGCAGGCAGATAAAAACAGACTGATTCAATTTTGAAAGCATGCAGCAAGTTGCTTAGCTGCATCTCCATATGGAAAATCGGTAATTCAGTACTCAAACTAATAACAAAAACAGCAAGAATTAGATAAGTCTGCAAATTATTACAGTTTGACTTTGTTTTCAAATTTCCGTTTGACTTTTTCGTTTTTTTTTTTTTTGACTCATAAACAAAATATCACAGTAACAATTCCATTTGTGAAACATACAACACAAAGGGTATAGCTTTTCATACATGAAAAATCAGAGTACTTCATCAATTTGCCGCTGGGTTAGTACTAAGTATTTGAAAGTATTCTCAATAATTTTTTTTTTTTTTTGCTTATTAAGCTATTTGAGAGACATACATATTTGGGATGTTATTTAGAGTCTCAAATATGCTAAAACAAAAGAAATCCTTAGAGCTTTTTTTCATTCCATACTGTTTCTTAATCATATTACATATGATCAACAAGTTTATAAAATTTTGAAACATCTGATTTCGCTCAAACATTGATACGTTAAAGTACTTTAAAAGATGGCAACGCAGCTCAAATTTCAGCCCCCTAGGTGTTCGAGGTCATTAAAAAATGTTATATTTTGGTCTGAAATTAGCAGTTTTTTTGTCCATTTTGAAATGTAAGTTCCATAAGATCTCCAAATTTAAAGTTATGATTATCACTTGTTTTTTTATTATGTCATCTACTATACACAAAAAAATACCCCCTATACCTTAATTCTCTAAGGGGACGTCCATAAATTACGTGAGGTGAAAATTTGGACCCCCTCCCTCCCTTTGGTGAGATTTGGTGAGTTCTGGCGGGAGAGATTTTCCTTCTAATTTTTAGATGTAATCTGCTATAATAATGTATAATCTCTTCATTAAAAAGTTGACATGAGATTTGGTGAGACTTTTCCGGACCCCCTCCCCCCTATTTTGACTCTTACTTACTTAGATGGCCATAACAACCCGTTGTCAGGTTACGGCCGACCTCATTAGCTCTCGCCAGGCGCCTCTGTTTTGCGCGCGCCTTCTCCAATCGTTAATGCCAAGCGCGGTTAGGGCTTCCTCAGCTTGGTCTATCCACCGGAAGCATGGTCTTCCTCTTCGTCGTTGACCGGGGACCTTCCCTTCAAATACCTTTTTCGCTGGAGCTTCTTTATCCATACGATGGACATGACCCAGCCAGCGTAGTCGCTGTATTGTTATACGCTTAACTATGTCAATGTCGGCGTAGAGCTCATACAGCTCGTGGTTCATTCGAATGCTATAGTCGTCGCCAACTCGAACAGGACCAAAGATTTTGCGGAGAACTTTCCTCTTGAACACCCCAAGAGCGGCTGCGTCTGTTGTCGAAACCACCCATGTCTCAGCGCCATAAAGAAGCACAGGTAGAATGAGCGTCTTGTAGAGTGTTAGCTTTGTCAATCGAGAGAGAGCTCTGCAACGTAATTGCTTACTGAGACCGTAGTAACACCTATTAGCAATTGTTATTCTCCGCTTAGTCTCCAGACTGACATCATTGTTGCTGGTTACGGCAGTGCCAAGGTAAATGAATTCCTTGACAACTTCTAATTTACAGTTGCCCGCTGTAACATGAGAGTCTAGATCCCGTGCTCTCTTGTTGTTGTTAGTAGACATCATGTATTTCGTCTTGCCCTCGTTTACCGTCAAACCCACTTTGGCTGATTCCTTTTCAATAGCAGTGAAAGCAGCAGTAACATCTCTCTTACTTCGACTGATAATATCAATATCATCAGCGTACGCAAGGAGCTGAACACCTTTGAAGAAAATGGTGCCATTATGATGCACACCGGCTGTTCGTACGATCCCCTCCATAATGAAATTGAAGAGATCGCAAGAGAGCGGGTCGCCTTGTCTGAAACCTCGCTCGGTATTCAAAGTTCCGGAGAGGTCATTCCCTACTTTGACGGAGCTACACGTATTGCTCAACGTCATCCTGCAGAGCCTTATCAACTTTGCAGGTATACCGAACTCAGACATTGTTGCGTATAGGCAATCCCGCACTGGGCTATCGAACGCAGCTTTATAATCAACGAAGTGATGGTGAGTGTCGATTTGATATTCATGGGTTTTCTCCAGGATTTGGCGTAGTGTAAAAATCTGATCTATGGTGGACTTACTAGGTCTAAAGCCACACTGATAGGATCCGATCAGCGTTTCTGTATACGGCTTCAATCTTTCACACAATACGCTCGAGAGGATCTTATATGCGATGGAAATAAGAATGATACCCCTGTAGTTGGCGTAGATTGTCGGGTCTCCTTTCCTTATTACAGGACAAAGCACGCTGAGATTCCAATCGTCGGGCATGCTTTCCGCTAGCCATATTTTGCTGATGAGTTGATGCACGCACCTTATCAATTCATCGCAACCAGCTTTAAACAACTCAGCTGGCAGGCCGTCAGCACCCGCTGCTTTATTGTTTTTGAGTCGCTGGATAGCAACTCGAACCTCTTCATGGCAAGGTGATGGTACTTCCACTGCGTTATCATCGATTGGTGGTATCGTACTGCATTCTCTCTGGGCGGAATTGGTGGAATCATCGCCCGTAAGCAAGTTGGAGAAATGCTGCCTCCATAACCTCAGTACACTCTGTGTATCTGTAACCAGATTTCCATTTTCGTCACTACAAGTGGATGCTCCGGGCTTGAAACCTTGAGTTAGACGCTTAACTTGTTGATAGAATTTTCGTAAATCCTTATTGCCCTGGTACACCTCAAGTTCCTCACGCTCACGCTTTTCCTGCTCCCTTTTTTTACGTCTGCAAATGCGCCTCTCTTCCTTCGTCTTTTCGCGGTAGTTTTCTCGCACGGCTCGCGTTGCGGCTGACTGCAGCGTCTTCTTGTATGCGGCGTTTTTTTCAGCAGTCGCATCGCGACACTCCTGGTCATACCATTGGTTTCGAGGTTGCGGTCGTCGAAAACCAATGACTTCCTCGGCAGCAGCGCGCATGGAGTGGGAGATGTGTGTCCAAAGTCCACCGGCGTCGTCGGTTCCAGAGGTTGGTTGGTTGAGCTTAACCGAGAGTTGAGCGGAGTATGCCTCGGCAGTCCGTTGTGATTGCAGCTTGGCAACGTCCAGCTTTCGTTGCATGCCCGTGCGTACATTCTTCGCATTGCATAGCCGCATGCGGATCTTAGTTGCAACAAGATAGTGGTCGGAGTCAATGTTGACCCCCGAAATGTACGCACATCCAGAATGCTAGAAGCGTGCCATCCGTCGATCACAACATGATCAATTTGATTTTTTGTTTTTTGATCCGGGGATAGCCAGGTGGCCTTGTGAATGTCGAGGTGTTGAAATCTGGTACTACTAACTACCATGTTTCGCGCCGCGGCGAAGTCGATCAATCTCAGACCGTTGTTTGAAGTGGTCTCGTGGAGACTGAACTGACCGACTGTAGCGCCAAAGATGCCTTCTCTTTCGACCTTCGCGTTAAAATTGCCGAGGACTATTTTTACATCGTGGGTCGGACAACGGTCATACATGTCCTCTAGGCTCGCGTAGAAGTCATCCTTGGTGGCATCGTCCTTTTCCTCCGTCGGGGCGTGCGCGCAAATTAGGCTTATGTTGAAGAATTTTGCCTTGATACGGATCGTAGCCCTATGGAGGGTCCGGACATTCCAGGTGCATATCCTATTTTGACTCACGTACATAATTTATGGACGGCCCCTAATGCATAAGTTTTTGTTCGAGCTCATAACTGGTAAGGAAGATAATTTGGGTGTGATTTTCATTTCGGTGAAGGTGAAAAATCGAACAGGTAAAAATCTGCAAACCATCTAAAGGCGGGCATATGCAGCTATGAAGAAAAAAATATTTATTTTTTGTTCCATAAACAAACAAAAATTAATACTTTATCTTCCATTAAGTAAAAAGTATTTTGAGATAAACTTCGAAATCGATTAAAACTCAAATTTTAGGGTATTTACTTTTTTATGTCTTTTTTATCAAATTTACACAAGCAGGCAAATAATGTACAAAAATAAATTTTCAAAACTTTTAATTTTACTGAATTTTCACACAAATATAATTTTTCAAATATTCAGAGAATAAAGGTATAAAGATTTTATTTCAATTTTAATGAATTTTGTGCAGAATATATAAAAATAATTTAAGAAATTAATACATATAGAGAAACTTAAATTTTGGTTAATTTTTAAGCTTAATTCAGAACATTTTTCAAAACTTTAGAAATTTAATTTTTATTTATTTGAAATCTTCACAAAAAAAGCTTTAAAAATGATTCAAAACAATTGGACCTCAATAGACTTATATAAATATTTATAAAATATATCTGGGAGTTTCTGAGACTATTTGAAGTCGTACCGTCTATAATTTCGTCATATTGCGAAACAATTTTTCAAATTTCATGAAAACTAAAAGAACTAGTTTTTAAAATGTTTCTAAGCATCAAATCGATGCTAGAATATGAAATATTGGGAATTGTGTGGCAAATCTTTAGAAATACTTTTTTTTTAAAAAATTTGTTATATTCTATCAACAAAATGATGTTTTCAGTTAATTTGGAAAATTGGCTAAAACTCAAATTTTGGTAAAATTTTTTTTTTTTTCTAAAAATGTGTCCTGTTCAAAATGGAAACATAATACATTTTTTTTCTGTATCGTTGTTGAAAAGTTATTTAAAATATTATCTGAAAATGTGTCCAAATATACCACCAGAGCATGGCAATTTTAACTATTCAATTTTAAGGCATGAAAACATTTCCTAAACATAAAAAATTGTCCTTAAACTATTTAAAACTACACACGGGCATCTTGGCTATATTATTATGCTGCTTCTGTTCCAGCTGATGATCACGTTGATGACAGCACAGCTGCACATTATCATCATCATCACCCATCGTCACTCTCGATGGCATGTCACGGTGAATTTGTTGTTGTTGAGTATAGTTATCTAAACAAACGATGTTGCCAACTGGAAAGAGTTTTTTTCTGTTTTGCTCTCTAAGAGATTTTCCCCCAATGAAAAAGAAAAATTACATTTAACATGAACAGCATGTGAGTGTGCAACATTATGTTGCATGCAATGCACACATGTGCAATAGAAAAAATCAACAGAACAACAACAACAATGATGACAAAATGACATGACATGAAAAATACAAATAATGATGAACATCTTAAAAAGAAACAGAAGCTGAAGCAGCAGCCAGTGAGAATGAAAAATAAAATAAAAAAAGAAAGAAAACAATTCAAATGCAAACGGACAACATGTCGTGCAGGCTGACAGTGTTGCCAATAGAAATTTTCTAATCTAGACTTTGGGCAGGGCAGTAGGTTGCCAAGGGTAGTCGATTAGCAATAACAAAAGAAAACTTGACGATAATCAATTTAAATTTATTTAGCGACAGCAACGAAAAAAAAAAAGAATAATAAAATAAATAAATGTTGAATGCATCTTACAGCCACAGTAACAGCAGCTGCAATTGTAGCATACTTAATGGCGCATGAAATTTAAATGCATTCATTGGCAATGTGCAAAAATAAAGGAAAATACTAAGCAACTTTCTTTACTTTCAAATCCAGCATTCGCTTGGCGTATTTTTCTTTTCCCTTTGTTTATCTCTTAATCTGACACGCTTGCAATTTCCACAGAAATAAACAAAGGGAATGTTTTTATATGGTCAAAAAAAAAAAGTTTTTATAAAAAAAAAAAGTAAATGAAAAGACTGCGTTAAAAGAAAAAGAAAACAAATGTTAGAAGAAAACAATATACTAGAAATTTTAAACTGACATGTAGTAAAAACTGTCTGTCTGTCTATCGGACTGTCTGATGTTGTGAAATGCTCTAAATCAAAAAGTAAAAGAATTTTCAATAGATGAGTAAAATTTCGACAAAAGAATTTATTGGCAAAACTGTTGAAAAAAAATTGACCAATGTTGAGCTTTAAACGGAACTTTATGGAAAAAATAAAAATTGAAGAAAACGCGAGATTTCAAAAAGCCCTAATGGAAGAAGTATGGTGCGGTGCAAAAATTACATTCTTGTGAAATTATGAAATTGACCCCCTCTTCTCAGATGCCTCAGAAGGGCTAAAACGCAAGACCAACTCGCATTATTTTTACTCTCCCAAACTTTTCCCTCGACACACCTACCCCCTATCTGCCACCCTTTTGGAGGTCCCCCTTCAAAGAGTAAAGTTTGGGAGAGTAAAAATAATGCGAGTTGGTCTTGCGTTTTACCCCTTCTGAGGTATCTGAAAAATAAGGAAAATAATGGGACCTTAACATACGTTCGGGGAGGTATTAATGTTTTTTGATAGTTTAAGGCCCATTTTCCAGTTTTCAAAACGGTGGCGGGTCCATCAAATGTTATCTGAAATGAACCAAATTTTACGTGGTTCTTATTGGAACCAAAACGAAACTTTTGGTGCCCGAGGAGCGAAGTTTGGAGCAACTTTAATATTTTGAACCACCCTAATATACATGACTAAACTTTATTTGGGAAAAGGCTACAGCGATTTAAATGAAACTTGTGGATTTGGTGCTTAGGGGCCGTTCATAAATTACGTAAGACAATTTCATGACTTTTTGACCCCCCCCCCCCTCCCCCGAGTAAGATTTAGTAAGATTCTCACTACCCCGCCCCCCCCCCCCCGTCCTCTTACGAAATCTTACGTAAGATTCATAATTAAGGTGAAACTAGTCAAAAAATGTATTTTTCATGTTATGTACTATATTACTATGTATATTTAGTTTTAATATACTGTAGCGAAATTTGGTTTATGCTAGAAAACTCTTGAAATAAATACCAACGAAAGAAAACTAAACGATACTAGCTAGCATAAACATACTAGCACCATCTAGCGGCAAAATAATAAACTGAACAGACAAAAAGTCAACAACCGAGAGAAATTATCGCCGTCGTACAACGTACAACGCCATCTAACATCTAGCATAATAGCTAGCTCAACGTCAGTGCGCCATGCGCACCATTCACCATTGTGGTGAATTGTGGATAGTAGTAGAATGCACGCTACAAAGTAGCACTGGTGGGTTGTAGAAAATGGTAGAATATACGCCACTTAGAAGGTACTGGATTATTCGAGAGAGTGATGACTGCAGTATAAAAAGGGTTGTCATCTGAGCTGGACACACAGTAGAATTAAACCAGCGAAGCAGTAAGCAATAAAGTGAATACAGTGTGATCCGTAGTAGAACAAAACAGTTTTCTATACAGTGTTAAATTAATATTAGAATTTGAACGTTAATAAAATAAACCATTTTATAACTAAATAAGTTTGTGTGTTTTTAATTTTTACACAATCCAGTGATCGAACTCAGAAAAGTGTGAGAGATCGAAATTATCGTCAAAGGGACAGAAATTTCGTAACAATTGGTGTCAGAAGTGGGATTGTGTAAAAAGAATTAACAATCAATAAAAAAAAAATAAAAATGGTTAAGTTTGAAGATCTGAAAGTGGATCAACTGAAGAAGGAGTTGCAGCAGCTGAATCTGCAATCTACTGGCGGAAAGGTGGAGTTACAGAAACGCTTACGGCAGGCTCTTGAGGCTCAAGGTGTAAACCTGGAAGAGCATGAATTTTATAGTGATGTATCAGAATCAGCAGCGAAATTGGAAGAAACTTCTGGACCAGCGGCAAGTGGTGAAGTTGTAGATATGTCAAAGTTCGAGAAAATGTTAATGGCGATGACGCAGGCAATAAGTCAAAATGCACTACAGATGAATAGCAATATCCAGGCCGTTCGGGAAGAAATTGGTCAGCACACGCTGCAGATCCAGGCGGTTTGGGAAGAAATTGATCAGAGCTTAAGTCAGAACGCGACGCAGATCCACGCAGTGAATCAAAACACTGAGGCTGTTCGAACGGAGGTGCACAAAATGGAAGAAGTTCAAAATAATTTTAAAGACGTTAATAAAAGGATTCAACAGTTGGAAATAAGCGAACCAACCACTCAAGTGATAAGAGAAATCAGCGCAGATAGGCTTAAGGCACCCTCGTACGATGGAACAACGCCATTTAGTGTTTTCAAGCTCCAGTTCGAAACAACATCTGGTCACAATCGTTGGGATAACGAAAGCGCAGCTGCAGCGCTAATTGTGGCATTAAAAGGCGCAGCTGCAGAAGTATTGCAAACAGTTCCAGTGGCGGAGCAGAAAAATTACAAGGCGGTGATGGATGCCTTACAGCGAAAATATGGCAGTGACCACATGAAGCAGATTCACAGATTGGAGTTAAAAAGTCGTATCCAGAAATCTGGTGAGTCCTTGCAGGAGTATGCTGCGGATATTGAGCGATTGGCACACCTTTCCTATCCTGACGAGTTAAGTGTCGTAGCTGAAAAATTCAAAATAGAGGCGTTTATTGACGGCATACGTGACTTAGATACAAAACGCGAAACAATGCGGAGCCCGAAGACAACATTTAACGAAACATTAATGGTTGCCCTCACTGAAGAGATGATTGCGTTGACATGCCGCCCATCACTGAAAACTCGTCGGATAGAGGTGGAGGCTGAAAAGAAAAATTCATCGTTCGCCAGCGGTAGCTTCAGCAGAAAATGCTACAACTGTGGTAAGCAGGGACACATGGCACGTGACTGCAAATCACGATCTGCATCACGTTCACCAAGTAGAAAAATTGAAAATCGGATGGAGGTGGATTTTAAAAAGAAAAGTTCATCGTTCGCCAGCAGTAGCTTCAGCGGAAAATGCTACAACTGTGGTAAGCACGGACACATGGCACGTGACTGCGAATCACGTCGTAAACGATCTGCATCACATTCACCAAAAAGAAGAATTGAAAATAGGGTGGACGATGGCGAAAATGGTAGCGAGCAGCAGGCGCGTACGTGGAATCAGGGTTCGATTCCGGAGAGGGAGCCTGAGAAACGACTACCACATCGCAAAGAAAGCCAGCATGAAAATGCTGATGCATTTTTCCGTCGCCTATGTAAAATTGAATGTTCACGAACGGAAAATAAAGCTGGAACAATTGATGTGCGCCGTTTGAACGTTTTGCCTGAAGAGGAGGTAAGATGGGACCAGCGCAGTGATCGGGATCGTGGTGATCGTGAACGAGAGTGTGAAAGGGAACGTGAAAGAGATCGCGAGTGTGATCGCGAACGGCGTGAAGAACGCGACAGAGAACGAAAGCGGGAACGTGAAAGAGAACGTGAACGAGAGGAGGTTAGAGAGCGCGCTGAAAGAGATAAAGTTGAAAAGGAGGATCCAGAACGGCCAGATAAAGATCGTGAGCGCAGAAGAAGAGAAAGGGAACGCAAACATGAGAAAGAGCGAGAACGAGAGCAGTCACGCCGAGAACGTTCTCGAAGTCGGGAGAAATCTTCTAGACGTCGTTCTAAATCGCGTAAAAAGGAACGTGAGAAAGAGCGTGATAAAGATCGCGACAAGATGGAAGCTCGGTGTGACCTGCGAGCAAGTACTGAAAGGTTCAAGAAAGGTCAACTAGTGCTGCTACACAACCCACAACGGAAACGAGGCTTGTCTCCTAAGTTTCGGACTCACTGGGATGGACCTTACCGGATCGTCACAAGGATTAATGATGTTGTGTATCGAATCCAAAAATACCCCGGGAACAAAAGTAAATTAAAGGTAGTCCACATCGAAAGGCTGGCACCTTATACTAGGGACGGAGAGACTCTTGTTCGGGACGAACAAGTTTAAGCGGAGGGCAGTGTAGCGAAATTTGGTTTATGCTAGAAAACTCTTGAAATAAATACCAACGAAAGAAAACTAAACGATACTAGCTAGCATAAACATACTAGCACCATCTAGCGGCAAAATAATAAACTGAACAGACAAAAAGTCAACAACCGAGAGAAATTATCGCCGTCGTACAACGTACAACGCCATCTAACATCTAGCATAATAGCTAGCTCAACGTCAGTGCGCCATGCGCACCATTCACCATTGTGGTGAATTGTGGATAGTAGTAGAATGCACGCTACAAAGTAGCACTGGTGGGTTGTAGAAAATGGTAGAATATACGCCACTTAGAAGGTACTGGATTATTCGAGAGAGTGATGACTGCAGTATAAAAAGGGTTGTCATCTGAGCTGGACACACAGTAGAATTAAACCAGCGAAGCAGTAAGCAATAAAGTGAATACAGTGTGATCCGTAGTAGAACAAAACAGTTTTCTATACAGTGTTAAATTAATATTAGAATTTGAACGTTAATAAAATAAACCATTTTATAACTAAATAAGTTTGTGTGTTTTTAATTTTTACACAATCCAGTGATCGAACTCAGAAAAGTGTGAGAGATCGAAATTATCGTCAAAGGGACAGAAATTTCGTAACAATACATATGTTACATATTAAATAAATATTACGAAATTACAAACTACACATTTGTTTTTCAAGATGAATAAAAAAAGTCATCGTAAGTCATCGTTAGTCCATGCGCTTTTCAACCAGTCTGATAGTGAACCTACAATTGGCACACCCGATTCGTCTGTTTAATTTTCTGATTCACATTCAAACTCTGTAACATCAATATCCTCGTCGTTATGCCACTCTGCAACTTGACAAATCTCCGATTGTTTTAAAATGCAAAGGCTTTTCCCCTTTCCACGTTTCAAAATTGAAACTGGGTGAATCATGTGAGTGTGACTACCGTCTTTTCCATGTAGTTTTTTGTGCATTACAGTAGCTTTTTTCGAGGCAAAGTACTGGTCGCAAATATTACAAACTCGATCAGCTAAGACGTTTGCAAGCGAAGGACAAAAAAAATCGTAAGGCATGATTTTGAACTGTGGATGTACTTTTGACCAATCGTAATTTAACGCTAAGCAAAGAAATAGAGGACAAAACTGATTGCTGTTTTGGTCTCCTGTTGAAGAAGGAATCGAAAGCGAATCTTCTTGTTGAAGACGACAAGTGCAAGGGGGTGGTAAAGAACCGGGACAACATCAACAAAATTTCAAAGTCGACGTATCTGCGTGTAAATGCCTGAATAATAGCAAACTTGTGAGACGGTGTTACAAGTCGACCCTGCGTGTAAACAACATACATATATTTCATTACATAAACAGAAGAGAAGTTGTCCCGTTCAGAGTCGATTACTTAAATCGATTGCAATCGATATTTCTGAATCTTTCGTGACAGTCGAAAATTCAAATATATTTCATTACTGTCACAAATGACGATGCGTTAATACAACTTTAATGTATGAATACGCATTTTAAATCTTACGTAAGATGATCATTCACCCCCCCCCCCCTCTCGTAAGATGTAGTAAGAATCCGCCGACCCCCCCCCCCCCCCCTAAACGTCTTACGTAATTTATGAACGGCCCCTTATGTGAAACAAATTTAGATTAAGGTAGATTTCAAGTTTTTAAAGGCTTTAACAGAGGTGTGGCGGAGCCCGAAACTTTAATTTTTATAACGTCACATTTCGCAAACCATTCAAAATATTATAATGAAATTTAGCAGACAAATTCAGATCGTAAATATATTAAACTTTGCCAAGAAAGGGTGGAATCGAAAAAGTGGGCGTAACACTTTTCAATAAATGAAAATTTAGATTCAAAATAACTCAAAAATGCCACTTATATAAGATTCCTTGAAGGGCGTGGCACAGCCCACAATTTTTACAAATGTTATAACAAGAGAACTAACAATGCATTCCTTATGAAATTTAACATAGTAGATATACTTACTATAAGGTATCTATTTACCAAAAGTGGGCAACGAAGTGCCTCCCATACGTACTACTTATTTTGCATACCTTAAATGATATATATAGTGTGCTTTGAGAGTAATATTTTTAAAATTTGGTGTGGAGCTGTCGGTTACAATAAACTTTGAAATTACATGAAAATTGACCTTCCGACTTAACTTCAACTTATTGAATTTACCAAAATTTTTCACTCTGTTTCAATTTATTGCGGAATTTTCTACTTCTTTCAGTCTTTTTCTATTGTTTCAACCTCCTTCAACTTTTTTCACCCTCATTTAAATTTTTTCGATTTTTTCAACTGTTTACAAGTTTTTTTGTCATTTTCCATATGATTTCGAATTTTAAGTCTTTTACAACTGTTTCAACAATCTTTCAACATTTTCCATATTTTTCGACTTTTTAAACCTCATTTTACTGTTTTCGACTTTTTAAACCTCATTTGGAGACTTACAACATTTTTCGAGTTTTTCAATTTATTCAATATTTTTTTAAAACTTCTCATATATTATCGACTAAATCAACTTTTTTACCTGTTTCAACCTCTTTTACCTTTTATCAACATTTTCCTTATTTTTCCGACTTTCTCAACCTCTTTCAATTGTTTCAATATTTGTCAATCCCTTTCAATTTTTTCAATATTTTCCATGTGTTTTCAACTCTTTCAGATTTTTTTCACCTGTTTTTTTTTTTCTTCGACTATTCCAGCATTTTTTGGCCTTTTTAGCCAATTTCAACATTTTACTTAGTTTATTAACCTCTTTTGACGTTTTTCAACATGTTCCATATTCTGTCAACCTTTTTCAACTTTTTTCAAAATATTACATATTGCGAAAAACCGAACAATGTTTGGTTCCCTGGTGCTAGTGTTGAAGATGGACGTTTAAAATGAGAAAAAGTAAAAAATTACCTTCTCAAATTTTCAAGGCTTTTTTGGTTGTTTTGACCATCGTTACAAGTTGCCCGACCGTTTATTGATTTTTTTTCAAATTATAATGGTCCGCAGAGATAACAAAGCCGATTCCAATCAAAAATTTCTGAATGCCAACACGTGAGAGTCGAACACGTTCTGGAGCAATATGCACCTTTATGAAATTACTGTTACTTTTTTTACAAATTGTTGGTTCGCAAAAGACTATATAAAGAAGTTTTAGAGAAAGAAGTCGACGTATTTTTGTAAGTCAGCACCATTTTGCTCTTGAATTCACAATATTTGTAATATGTGGTGCTTTAAATTCCGCAAGGCAATTTGGTAAAATGGGTATTTTGGATTTTTCAAATGTTTCCTAAAATCTCTTCATTCAGATTATTTTTTTATGCATGAGTCAAATCTAAATTTTTAACTATAAAATCTTTTCAGAACAAATTTTTGTTTTAAATCACCAAAACTCTTTAAAAAAAAAACTTTCTTAACGTCGAGCTGAATTGACACTTCTCTAAAAAGGAGATTAATTGAAAATGGCTGCCAATGATTTCTGCACATTTCCGCATAAAAAAACGGAAATACAAAATAAACCAAATTAAAAGAAAATAAATAACTCATTATAAAAAAAAGCGTAACTTCTTTCCGTGAAAATCGCAAGCTGTTTCATGACGCGACTAAATTATCAACTTTTACAGAACAGACAGTGGCGGTACAGAATTGCGTACACTGACTTTGTATAAAAACAAGCTGATTATAAACAAAAACAAAAGTTGCAACAGCAACACTAACAAAAACCCAACAACAATAATGCTATGAATGCAGTAGGAAATCGTCTTTGTTGCAGTTCAATGCTTCGTTGGCTACGTTGTCTAAAACTATCAATGAAGTAAACAGCATTGTTATTACAACAGTAACAACAATAACAGCAACAGCAATAATGCAATACACAAACAATTTGAAAACCAACAAAGGGCAGAAGACTAAAAACTCGGAAGAAACGAAAAAGAAAACAGAAAAGTTTTGTGAAAAACTTAAATAAATCTTCATTCAACGAGTTTCTCACCACAGCAATTTTCCATGGGAAAAACATTAGGTGGCGTTTAATTTTGCCTTTCTGTGTGTTTTTCCCCAGACTCAACAATATTCCGGATAACAAAAGGTTGACTGCAATGGCCGACAATTTAACGGAAGTGGTAGTAACAACACCAACAGCATACTGTTGCCATCAGTGCTGCTCAAACTTATGCGCACATTTCATTGGCGCAGATGAAATAATTAATAATTGATGACGCATGAGTGAATAAAGATGATATTTTATACCATATGGCAGTCTTCGAGAATGGTAAAAATTTCTGCCTGATGAAATTGAGCTGAGGTCGGTAAGTGAAGTGGGCGATATTTGTAGATCAGTCGAATAACCTTAAGTAACTTTCCTATAGTCTAGCCCATACCTCTCCGAATAGTGAGAGATTTCAAAACTTAAGTAACTTTGGTAACCTCCTTTTGTACAGCGAAAACCAGCCATATGTATGTATTGACATTTCTGAGACGTGTGTGCCCAACCTTACCAAAAAAATTTCATGAAACTGGCTCATCGCAAGATGTGAATACACTGATACGACTCCATCCCGAATGATTGGGTCTAAGGATATATGAATGATGGATATAAAAACCCGTGATGAACCGTGACTAATTGGTGTGGATTGTGGACCAGAGGCATCATAAGACCGTACATTTTCGAAAACAAGAACGAAAGAGTCGTTACAGTCAATAGAGTGTGCTAGAGACGCATGAGAAACAATTTTTTGTGATCGGAGATGAAGTATATGGACCCGGACAACCTTTACTTTCAACAGGATGGTATATAAGGGATGATATACAAGTTTCGAAACAATTGAGTTATTGCGCACGAAGTTCCCTAGTCGCGTGATTTCACGTTTTGGAGACACTAATTGGCCACCAAAATTTTGCTAAGAGTAAAGTCTACGCTAACCATCTGCAAGCACTCAAAGCAAACATTGAAGCCGCCATCGACGATATAGAGCTCCAATTATAATGCAATTAAATTTAGGAGACATCCAAACAATTGTCTGTTTTATTCAAAAAAAAATACAGATCCTACGCCTCTTGATGATACACCCAACACATAATAGAAGCTTTCAATAATTATAATAATATGGCAGGAAATAGAACCGTTCGTGATCGGAAAGTTAAATTTTCAGTGATAAATTTGACTCTAGCAATGTATCTTGGCAAACTTCTGAAAGTGTGAAGCGATTTATGGCTAACTCTACTATATACCGGAAAATATGACAATTGAGTTCTGAAACGATGTGAAATATGTAGGAGCAATTCATTGTGAAACCTTCAACCGAAACTGACATCTGATTGTCAGGCGATATAATCAAGCGATAAGATCCAAGAACCCGATATTTCCTTTATTAGATCAAAGTAGCCATAGACAGCAATGTTAAGTAATGAACGCAGCGAGCCTTTTGAACAAACGCCCCGCCTTTTATGCATAGTAGCTTGGAACGTTTCTGGTAGGAGTGGCAATCAGTTTAAGAACCGACTCATTTAGACCAAATGTGTTCTATTATGATACCACAGGATAATTAACTATAAACTCTCATTTGGTAATAAATCTAAGATTACCTATGCTAATAAGTCTAAGGTCATACAGGTTATCAAATGAAAATGGATTATGTCGAAAAATTTTTAATGTTTTTCTTCTCCTTCACATCCCAACTTCTACAAAAGTCAAAAGACCGAACACTTAATCTCTGCATATGTCCACTGATGAGGCAGTGGCCTGTAATATCTGCAAGAACTGACGAGACTCTATGTCTAGTGCGAGATAACAATTCTAGATAGCGCTTAGCATCCAATTTCACCTAAATTTGTTTTGTTATGTGGCAAGTTGACCCTTGGGCCTATCTTGTGTTATCTCCTTTCATTATCAACTTGTAAGTAGGTGGCGAGTGGCATGCCAACACCTTTCTTGTCCTAAGGAATTTAATCTTATTTATCAGCTTTGCAATTATCATCAATGTTCCTATGTCCAGGCACCCAGATGAAAGTTAAGTCTCTGAGCTATCTCATTCAGGGAAACATAAGTTTCATAGAAATTTATTTTTTTATAGCTTACACCAATTTAATTAGACAAACTTCTTTCAAAAATTATTTTTTTAAAAAAATGTTTCAGAGAAAATCCTTTTCCATTTAAGTTTTGCAACGAATAGCCAATAATCTTAAGCAGTTTTTCCAATTGGGAACACATACCAATGACCGCCACAGTGTGCGTATAAGCGAAAGTTACGTTAAAACATTTGACTTGCAACTGCTGTCTTTGTACACAGAGTAGCAGTAGTTCATCTTGGTCTGCCATCTGGGGACTGAATTAGTCGTAGATACTCAACTGAACTCAATATGAACTTTCAGTTAAAATTGGTAGTAGCAGCAACGAAGTGAAGTTAGAAAGTGTAGTGCAAGTGGACTTTTCTACACAAAAAGTCAATTTAGGCCAAGAGGTTTGCTATTTATATCTTGTGTTGTGTGGATGTGTGGAAAAGCCTGTGTGTATTTTGCTGTCAAAATAGTAATGTGGTGGTTAACTGTTGGAATTTGCCATAGATCGCTGCAGGGTTAAAATTGCATTTCATGGTGTTGTCTATATGTGCAGGACCATAGTTAGTTATGCATTTTGTGGTAAATTTTAATGGCAACACACTTCCAGCTATTGTTACCATTCTCATTTTTGTTGTTCTTGTTGTTGTTGTTGTACTGTATTGTTTAAGTTGTTTGTGTGACTATGTACTACATATTTTTCGGAGACAATAAGTGTTGAAAGTCATGTAATTGCATTTATTGGTTGGGTAAGAAACTGAATTAAATGCCAAAAACTAAGAGCTTTAAGATAATGAAATAAGGAATTTAAAGAATTTGTAATGATTTTTAGTTATTACTTAAGACTCATTCAAAAACGACTTGAATTGATATTTTATGCTAGAGCTATTGGTTTGGGTTGATGAAAAAGTGAATGTATTGGTCCACAAAATAGACTGCGCCAATTGTCACATTATAAATATCCAAAAGGTAGTTTCTATCTAGAAGTTTAGCTGAGGTGTTACCTAAGCACTGTAAGTCTCAAATAATATAAATTGTCAATGCTCCAGATAATGTTGAAAGCACTTCAGCACTATCAAGCTGGAGAAGTAATTCGATACTGTTTGAAACATTAGAATGTTTGTCGCAGCACAATCATGAGGACAATTTTCAAGACAGGGAAGTTATTGTTATGGCAGAGGTACAAGGGCATCATGATGCTGTCTATCACATCCAATGTATTGATGAGAATCGTCCCAACCAGAGTTAACGAGAAAATATTAACACTTGTTCACAAACATTATTTTTGAAACGATTCGATCAGTGTGATGCTGAAAGACTGCAGACGCTCAAAAAGCACGTTGGACATAATTTCATTCTATGCAGATATTTCACGACAGCTTTTGCAGAGCTAATATTCCAATCGTCAGACAAACGTTCGTCTCACTAAATTTGATTGATGATTTTATGCAAACAACTTAGCAGAACATCTACCTTGAAAAGTTCCGAATATGATCAATTGCATTAGGCAATTGTATTATTTGTTGACTTCAGTTAACTTGAAATATCCTTGCTCATATTTCTGTGATTCTTTCGTCTCGAAAAATATAAATCTTCAAGCAGATGTTAGAAATGTTGCTTCAGTACATCTACCAACTCTTGTGGATTTGTGACCAGATTTTCTGAGTTGTCTAGAGGGATTTGCGCGCCTTGCTGGTTTATAGTTATCAATTTTTTCTTCTATTGTTTATGTACTCTGGCGTATTTTTGCTCGCGATACTATTTAATATCCTCGATTGGGAATGTCTCATGCAGCTTTTTTTCTGTAGCAAAAATTTCGTCTCATTCAGTTTTTCATCTCAGTTTTAATTTCGAGAAGCTCTTGTTATTCTCGTTAATATAATTCCTCTATTAGTTTCTCAAGTTGTGGGCATTATTCGTTACAACGCTAACTTTATTTTTTGATGTCAAGCGTTAACACATATAGTATTATGTGGATGTTTTAAAATTAGCCTTAACTCCTCGATGATCTGGCGCTGCTTTCAATGTAATAAGCTGGGAGTTCTTCGGTAAAATCATTGGATTATTGAAAGCACAAGATTATATTCAAAATCTTTTTTCAACTTTTTCCCATCAACTCTTAGAAGCATATGGTATACATCGTGGGTGATCTCCAAAATTAATTCTTGACCTGTTCCATTCGATTGGTGCAATGAACTTTTATCGAGAATTGGTACTAAACACTTTTTAAGAAGTGCCATTGAACCTTTGGTGACTTACAAAATCCATTTTAAAGTTGTTCCTATTAATCGATTCTAAAGAGAAGTCGCGTACCCCCTTTCAAAATTCATTTTTAACCTTATTCCAACGATTGAAGCAGTTCCCTTTTTTAAATTAAAAAAAATCTAGCAAAACACTTCCTTAGAATATTCGATAATAAAAAATAATATTCATGGACTATTTCCCTTTAAAAAATTTCTAAGTATTTTTTTTATAGATTTTTTTGTAAATAAATATTCCAAAATATTATTTATGATATTTTTTCGCTTCAGTCCCCAAGAACACGGGTTATTGTTTTTTAATATTTTCCTACTCGTTGATTGATTTCATGGCTTTTAGCTTTCTCGAATTAGTCAAAAATTCAACTTAGTAAATTGATGATTTTTGAGCAGTAAAAAATCTTCCTATTCCGCGGATTATTATCGTAAGCCAATCACAAATGATTTATTTTTTTGTCGATCCCTGGAGCATGGTATTAAATTATTGGTATAACGACAACACCGTTATTAGATCATATTAAGTAAGGCCCAAACCGTTGTGCATACTTTAAAAAATATACATACATACATACATATGTACATATAGTATGTAGGTTATGTTATTTTAATTTCGAAAAATATATGTATTAAAAAAAAGACTAATTAGTTTCATTAATTAAAATTGAGTCCTCAATAAATTTGTGTAATTAAATCGTATGACTATTTAACCGAAAGCAATCCATATTTATAAATATCGAATTGAATTCAAGAAACGGAAGTTAAGGGACGCATTTCCGGTCACACGTCAAACACGAATACGAAAAAAAAATCATTAAATTATTTAATTTCCTCGTATGCCTGCATTTGCCCAATACCACAAAAGCATTGGGGGAGACGATGGCTAACTAACGACTGGGTGCATGCCAAAGTTATTACCTTATTATAAGCATGGTATTTGTTTACAACAACAAAAGCAAAAATAACATCTTTATTGACAGCTTCAATTTGCGTACATACAGCGACACGTTGCCCCCACACCCTATTTCCTTATACTGCACTGAAGTCAGCCACCTGTCAACAAAAGTAAAAGAAATAAAATAACACACATACGTACAGTGGGACAAGTTCTCATGTAAACAAATGATATAAAGAAAACACTTAAAGTAGCTAAATAAGAGATGAGTAAGTAAGTATGTGTGAATGTATATGTCGAGATGAAAGCGTCTAAGTGGTGTGCTTAAAAAGACAAATAAACAACAACAAATGTCATAATTTAATTTCACTCTTACACTCAAAAAACACAGAGAGAGATACAAAGCCAAACAAACAAAACAGACAGACATGCGAACAGACAGACAGACGAAGCAACAAATATGTTGACAGCTTATTTAGTGTTTGTGATTTATTTACATTTAGCATTGCTTTGTGTGTGCAAGGAGAAATTTGTGCCTAGTAGGAAATGGAGAATCAATGACTAATAATTATCTTCCGAATTCAATTAGCATTGGAAATATACATATAAACAAAATATTTTGTACGCTTATATTTAGAAACTTTATATTAAGGAAAACGATGTATTTCTATGAGGCTAATTTTTGGCACTTGAAACCTTACAGGGTTTCCCACTAGTGCTCCGCTGAACCTGAATAGATCCTCCGCGACAATTTAAAGAGATTTTACTGCAAGAAATTTAAAGATATTCTACTTCGTATTGAAAGGCGAGTGATGACCAATCTCCACTGCTGTTTGTGACTTCAAGTTCCTATGTACAGGTGGAGGACTATATTTTCTCAGAATGTGCGCATGAAACCGATAACATGACCAGCTGACAAGTCTTGTCACTAACGACAGCAGCGCAGATTGACATACCGGTTAGTCGCGCTAATAAATATTAAGTTTGTTTCTTCTGATTTTGTAGAAAAATATTACAAGTGTGAAATCACGAGATTTAAAACATTAAAAGCTGAAATTTCTCTGAACAACTCGAATCACCACAAGATCAGAAGAGACACAAAAATGGGTAATTTGAAATCTGTCAAAAAAGTTAAAAAATGAAACATTCATTTAGCGTATCACCACTGCAGGTGATAGGCTAAATATAGCTTGAGTGTTGTATAGCTAGTATATTATGGAAAAATTTTGCTTAAAGTTTTTATTCGAAAGCAAAGTTTTTTTAATGGTATTTTTTATTTTATAAAAAACCGTATGCACAAACAAATGAGAGCTTACAAAACATTTCCAACAAAAACTTGCAATAAATTATACAAGTTTTGACAAGAGCACAAAAGGTTTCAGAAGATATTTAGTTGAGAAAAAATAATAAGTTAACTTTAGCGACGCACAGTGCTAAATTTGCGGCCAAAATTCGAAAATTCAAGTAATTCACTCCAAAATGTACACTCGGGGGTTTTCGGGGTCGCTGATTACGAATACTCTGTCAAAATTCCAAAATTTTAAACGGCGGATCTAATATGGCGTCGGATCATACTAAAAACTTATCGTTTGTGTTTTTACGCTGTATTTCTTTCATTTTTAATGTATTATTGTAACTTAGCTATCGAATATTCTATTGCTTTAAGAAAAAATACATTAAAATTCAAGTAGCACATAGTAGCAGCTAAATTTTGTTTTAATCAGTAGCTAATACTTTACTAAGTAACCTCCAATAGGTTTAAAGGCAGCATCCGACAGAGTGTTATTACTGTTTAAAAACTCAAATTTTGTTTAAAAAAAAACGAAAAAAAAAATACCCTTCCTTTATTTTATGTCTTACAATTTTCTGTTACAGCATTGAAATTCAAAAAAACTTTAACGTATTTTACTAACCTTTAGACGTAGATTCCATTTGGTTTTGTTGTATTTCCTTTACCGGAAGTACTTTTATATGGTTATAACTTTTCCCTTTGTATCATAATAATGTTCCCGACTAGAAAATGTCATTAGGCGTAAATTAGGTCCCTATTGGTTTTACATAACTAGAACGTTAGGGCCAAGTGTGGAACCCCAACGACAACCTAATTTGAATTTTAGCGGTGTGCCCCAAATTTTCCTAAATAGGATTGTTCAACGCCTACCTCATTAGGTCCCCATTGGTTTTGCCTAACCAGAACATAAGGGTACCGAACTACAACCTAATTTGGATTATAACGGTTTGCCCCAAATTTTCCTAAAAAGGATTGTTCAACGCCTACCTCATTAGGCTCTCGTTGGGCTATCGCACAAAGTCCTAACGAAATTTTATAATAGCTCCCGCACCCGGCTCTAAATATCTCCATATACGAAATCGAAAGTAGTTAACTGATGATGACAGCAAGAACTGTCGAAACGTATGTCTAAAATATAGATAAAACGATCACTTGACGGAATTAAATATAAGTTTTTTAATTGTAAAATTTAAAATGCTTAATTTTTGAATATAATATTATTTTTATGACATATGACACCAATGTCAAAACAAATTAATAAAAATGAGCAAGAGTTCTTAATACATATAGTGGAACCTCGATTATCCGTCTCCCGTTCAACAGTCACTCCGATTAACCGTCACATTTTGTCAGCAAACTTTTTTTTCGATTTGTTTCGATTCTGTTTATGTATGCACACATAGCGCGAAGCCATTCAGTCTGAAATTTTTCTTACGAAATTCGGAGATGAAAATTTCGCAGAAATTCATTAATCTAGTTCACTTTATGTGTGTGATTCAATTTCATAACATGATTGATTTTGTTCATTTGCGCCCTCGAATTGATTTTGGTGAGTTGCACTTTATTCGCAAAGTCAAGTGGATTACACAAATTTTTTTGGCTTCACAATGGAGCCTCAACCATCCAAATCTGGTAAACAAAAACGCCAGAGAACCGTTTTTACGATTGAAAAAAAAATCGAAATCATTAAAAAAATCAAAAAAGCACTCAATTTAATATTCCGCGAACCACAATTAGTGATATAAAGAAAAATGCTGATGAGATCGAAAAGTATGTCTCTCAAATGGAATCATTGGATGGTCGCGCAAAACTACATCACCATTCAGAATCAAATCAAAATTCTGCCATATATCCGATCATCCGTCTATTCGATTATTCGTCAGGCTGCAGGTCCCGTGCCTGACGGATAATCGAGGTTCCACTGTACATGTATTTCGACACTTTGTTAGTATTTCCCGTATAAGAAGGAGGGCCATACATTACAAACCTCAGTTTTAATATTGTAAACGAGACAAATGTAATAGAAAAAGTCCGCTGTAGAAAAGTCGAGTGTTTAAGATTACAGGATGTACGGGAAAGATAGTGAGCCATTTCGGTGAAACTAACGAACCAGGGTTGCCTTGCCAAAACCTATCCCGATGCCCGAAAATGCCAGAATTTTAACCATTATGCCTCAAAATATATGTCAAATGATAGAACTCGCAGAGACCTAAGTAAATATAATATAAAGAGTTGTATTGTTGAATCTTGTCCTCAACATGAGTTGCTACCGGTTTTCTGGGTCAATTTTCATGAATGAAGATGACAGCTTTATAAGTGTGTCAAACGATAGAGCTCGAAAAGCCTAAATGGAATATATAGGGTTGCCTTGTCGAATCCTGTCCCAAACATGTATTGCCACCCATTTAAGAAAAATTGGCCCTAAACCCATGTTTAGGACCGGATTCAACCCTATATATTGTATTTAGGCTCTTCGAGCTCTATCGTTTGACACACATTTCAAGCATTAATATATATTACTAAAAATTTACCCATTAGTGTCACCAATTCGGCTCACTATCTTTCTCGTACGTCCTATCCTGTGTTCTTATAAACTCGACTTTTCTACAGCGGGCACTTGGGCTATAATATCTAATTGTAAAAAACGCTCAATAATATTGAAATTGAATTGATACAAAATAAAATATTCAAAATTTGCTCTTGGTTTCAATTTATACGAAGCGAGGGAACCAAACAAGATAGTCGATAATTGACCAGCGACTGTTACCTTGTGTAAGTTCAGTTTTCTCTGCAGTCATTTCTTACAGCTCAGGAGTAATTTCGAACTTAGTCACGACTAACACATTACTTATTCCCCAGATATACCGAATTCAGGCGTTCCTTAGGTTATTACCATGACCAAACCTTTAGGCACACCAAACATTGGCATATCGTAGAAGGGGCCCAATCAGGCAGTTGATAGGTAAAACTAATTTAGAAATGCCTTAGAATTGCCTAATTAGGCTGCTAGTGCACATTCCTAATCTTGGCTAACCTCATTATTTCCCAGTTAGGGCCGATAGTATATTTAGGCATACCTAAGAAAAATTCTAGTCGGGTTGTGCTTGGGCGAAAACCACATTCCAACTGACAGTATAGAGAGGACTTAGGGAACAGGGCGTTACTGTGAACGGTTCTCACTTCTTAGAGAATCCCTTTAGCCAACTTAATGATAAAAAAATCCCTATCCTGAAACTTTTTTTACCGAATTTTGGCCGCTAAAAGCGACTTCGGCCACACTGTGTGGCGCTTCGAATTTTTTATGTAAGGTATTTTTAATGGAAAAACAGGATATTTTAACGACAATTTTCATATGTTCTGGGTTTTGAAAAATCAAAAGTTATGGATGAACATTTTTAAAAATTAGTGTTAAGTAGCTGGGAACCTTTGAACTTTTATCAACGAAATGGGCATCATTTGGCTATACAGTGGAACTTCGATTATCCGTCGCCCGATCAACCGTCACTCCGATTAACCTTCACATTTAGTCAGCGAATTCTTTTTTTTCGTTTTGTTTTGATTCTGTTTATGCACACAATGCGCGAAGCGATTCTGTCTGAAATTTTTCTTACGAAATTCGGAAATGAAAATTTCGCAGAAATTCATCAATCTAGTTCACTTTGTATGTGATTCAATTTCATAACATAATTGATTTTGTTCATTTGCGCTCTCTAATTGATGTTGGTTAGTTGCACTTTATTCGCCAAGTCAAGTGGATTACACATTGGCTTCACAATGGAGTCTCAACCATCTGAATCTGATAAACAAAAACGCCAGAGAACCGTTCTTACGATTGTAAAAAAAAATGGAAATCATTAGAGAAATCAAAAAAGGTATATCTGCTACTTATTTAAACTTTGAGCACTCAATTTGGTATTTCGCGAACCACAATTAGTGATATAAAAGTGCTGATGAGATCGAAAAGTATGTCTCTCAAATGGAATCATTGGATGATCGCGCAAAACTACATCACCATACAGAATCAAAACAAAATTCTGCCATATATTCGATTATCCGTCTATTGGATTATCCGTCAGGCTGCTGGTCCCGTGCCTGACGGATAATCGAAGTTCCACTGTAATTGGAATGGGATTTAGCATCGAAAATTACAAACATACTTATGTAGGTAGTTTAAAAAAATTTTACAGAAATTCTTTTAAGGTGATGTTTCATGATGATCCTTGATTTGAACGTTTATTTCTAAAAATAAAACGACATTTCTTTCAGTATTCAAAAAAATATACAAAAAAAAACATTATCTTAATTTACCTCTTAATATTATACATCATCTTATACCATACGATACCGATGAGCTCCTATCCTACTGGGATGGCAATATGCTTAAAGTATACAGTTGTCTCGTTCTCAAACTCATCATATTGCTGTCACTTTCTTGTGTTTAAAATACTTTAACAATATTATGGTAACATTTTGTTGCTTGCTGAAGCGTTTAAATACGCCGGATATTAACATCCATGATACTAACATATTACAAATGTTAGAGTGTCTGTTCCCAAATATACGTATCTATTTGTTGATTTGTGAGCAGAGTTCGTTTGGATGAATGTTCATAGTATGTATGTATGTATGTAGCTGTCAGTTTATAATTATGTCCTTGTTTAATCTCTTTTTTTTTTTGTCTATCTGTATGTCTGTCTGCCATTTTCTCTTTAATTCATTTTGAAATTGGAATATTTTTGACAGCTCATATTACGTTATATTCACTGACAGCTGCCACATTTTACGTAGTGTAACCCGCGGTGTATTAAATTCATTTGGCCATGAGTACGAATTTTCGATATTTTCAGGTATTTCATTGATATTTCAGTTGACATTTCTCAGTATGCTATTGCAGAATGTAGATCTACGAAATTCAATTAAAGTTCACGTACACCTTTTTTTTTAATTCGCTGTAAATTCGAATTTTTTTTTTTTTTTTTAAGTTGGAGTAAATACATATACATATGTATGTACATATAATATTTTCAACAAATTAAGAGAATCTCTATGAAAGAACAACCCCGTTAATAAGAAGATCCAGCAGACGATATATAGAAGCCATTTTAAATTCTGCGATAGCAAAGTGATATGTCTATTAAATCGGGTCACATTGTCTGGAGCAAAAAAAAATCATCTAGAAAGGGTCTGAAAATTAAGAGGGACTTCTAAAAACGATTTCAGGATAATTTTTTTTTTAATGGGAGAAAAACTCATAGAACAATTTGCATATTTTCCAAAGCCATTTTGGATCCCCCATTTTGAATTAAGGACAAAAATCAAAATGAGGACGCACAGATTAATGAAGAGTTTAAAGAAGAAGATTAAAGCAAAAATTTGTTTGGATTGGTTTATTATTATAGCCAAAAACTTGATTTTACAAAACAAAAATAAAGTCACTTTTCGCAATTTTTTGGTGTTTTTTTCAAAAAACTCTAGTGGTCATAAATTTCATAAAAAAATTTAAAAAAATTTTCTAAAATATTGTTTTGTGTCAAAATGATATCTTGTTTTTTATAAAAACTATACGCATTTAAAACACTTAAGAACAAATTTTTTGAAGGTGTCATGTCCCCTTAAGACCAAAAAAAAGGTTCGGCTGCATAGGTTAACGGAGGATTCAACAAAGATTTTAAAAAAAAAATTATTTTGATCGGTTCATTACTATAGTCAGAAAGTTGATTTCAACAAAAAATGTGCGGCGTCTCGAGTCAGTCCTCTTTTTTTAAAAAAAGCAATATGTGTACCGTATTGCCGGAAAATTGTTTAGTATGTGTATGGCTTCTTTTACTAATAAATTGTCTAAAATTCAATACAGTTTGCGTCAACTTTCGCTCAGTTTTATTACTGTTAAGATCAAGTCTAAAGAATTCATAATACTCAGGTCAAAGCTCGAAAATAGAGTAAGTAACTGTATAAGAATCTTGAGGACTCATTCCAATGTGTGTTAGGCAAAAATTTCTAAATAAGATATTTATCCTAAACTATACTTCTCAGCAACGGCTAGCCGTCTTTATAAAGATCGTGCACAAGCATTAAAAACAAAATATTTTATTATTGGTCAAAAATTATCGCAGACCAAAAACTGTTCACAAAAATTTATATTTTATAATGGAAAAAATTTGATCAACTGAATATGAAATCGACTGGCCAAACAATGGTTTTTGATCCCCCTTAAGAAAGTTCGACTTCAACATAACAATTCTTTCAACCCTTAACACGATGACTTACACACTATAAGCCACTTTTTAGAAGTTCTCATAACACAAATTTGAATGGAGTCTTAAGCATCAATACCACTGACAATTAATTTTGATTTTTCTTATCCCTAGTGGGACGGATGGTGGTACAGATGTACCTTTGATATTTGAAATCAAATATCTCAGAATTCTTTTAAGTTATGGGTCTGGTTCTTTCTGGCAACTTCGGTCCATCATTTCTACGCATTATTAAGCTATTGCAAGTGTTCTTGCATTTTTTGAACAGTTTATATGAAAATAAATGGTGGTACACATGTACCACCGACCGGCTTCCACGAGGTAGGTATGCAAAACTTGCTCCTAATCGGAGCAGTAAAAAGGTAAAATAATACAAATAGCTTCATAATGCGTAGAAATGATGAGCCGAAGTTGTCAGAAAGAACCAGACCTCTAACTTAAAAGAATTCTAAGATATTTTAATTTCAAATATCAAGGGGTACACCTGTACCACCATACGTCCCACTAGGGTTAATTTTAAAATTAAGTTTGTAGATACCCAAGCTTTGAAATCTGTGAAAGCCAAGAGGTTAATAAGAGCATTCAATGATTTGCTCATTCTTATCTGTTTTTGTAACAATATATAGAAACTCATAGGCAAATATACATCTGTTAATAGGAAACGAAAATTGATAAGGTCTTTTTGAACTAGACTAATAAAATAGTGTATTCTATCTCTTAAAACTTAACTTACCTATTACATTTATATGATTGTAATTATTATGTAGGTATCGCTCAGAGCATTATTAGCTTGGAGCCTTATACCTACCATTATAAGAATAACGAACATTTCAGAAACCATCTTCGTACATTTCTCTTACGTCAGAAATCTGTTATAATTTGTTGCTCAAACATTCATGAGTCAACTCAGAAATGCTATGTCTAGTTTCTTTCTTTTTAAATATTTGCAACGACAGGTGTGAAAAATCTCAAATTTTGAGCACAAAAGAGGTAGGTTTCACTGTTTGGGATAATTGATCAGTGGCAATATTAGTTGTAGTAGCCACAATACTATGGGCTGAAAAATTAAAATCTCGAACCACCATTTCAAAGTACAATGAACAATATAACTGTCTAAGTATATCAAAAATGTGTGGTATGAGTATTCAGGAGTCAAACTCTTGCATTACCTCAGCTAATAACTGACTATCGCAGATAATTACTGGGTATCGCAGCTATATAAATCAGTCAATGGTACTTGTGGCATATTATCTGCATTTTAGTTTGAAAAGTGAAAAGTTTTATTGTCATTTGTCTTACAAATCTCGGTTACACAAGTTAAGTCATTTACAGAGTTCTCTAAGATAAAATTCGTTGAAAAAATAGAATTTGTTGCATTTTCATCGATAGGACCCTGCAAATAATATGTTCTGAAATTAACATTTAGCTAAGATGTCTTTGGGCGAAATCCTCAATGACAACTACGATATTACTTGCCTCATATATTTATTTATCTAATCCCAACTTTCAAATTGTAAAAGTGAATAAAATTCAAAGCATTTATGACATATGCTAGAATTTTCAATTCACATACAAACATTTTAAAGTATAACAGACGCTGTAGCCTTATGCAAAATGAAGAAACAAAAGGAATTGCCATTTTTAATTATAAGTATATCACCCAGTTTTCGTTGTCGTTGCCGTTTTCCATATATCATAACGTGGGTGAGTGTTGAAATCCACCAAAGAGTTAAGAATGGAGAAGACAACCATCCATTAAATTAACTACTTAACATACCCCAAGCCATGATATATATGGAAAAGCTGCAGCATTTAAAAATGCAAACAACCCGAAATTCATGCTTCCATGCAGACATATGAGTACGCACTCACAAACCCACTCACTCATACGCTCATAATTTACAATTATCTTTCCAACAAATTGCGTCGAATTGCAAGCTCGTCGTTTTCATAATTAAATGCGCCAAAAAATAAAGTTGTAGTATATACATATGTATACTCTCGCACAGTTTGGCTGGCGGAGAAATAATGCAAATAAAAATGGCACAAATAATATAATATTTTCATAAAAACCATTGTGAGAAAAATGTTAAAAAAAGTTAAACTTCAAAACGCTGTTTGTCTAAGTCCCGCCCCTATGTAAAAAGTTATCACAATCTGTCATATAATTCTGAACCCAAACTGCTAGAGACTGTTTCCCGAATACTAAAGGGCGTTAGGTGATATCTAAACGTCCCATATATTTAAATAAATATACGAAAAATAACATGAAAACGGTAGGCGTGATTGTTTTTGTCTTTGTTTTTGCACTTTTATCAAAGGATGTCTCAGAAATCAAAAGGACTCAAAGAAATCAACAGATACGTGTTAAGCACGCCTTGGAATTGTGAAAAATTTGATTTCTTAATAAACATTTTAAATTCGCCACCTCAAGATGTAGTCTGATAAGGGTCAGTTTTCTGCGCGAATACACAAAATTAATTGGAATTTTCAAAGATCAAGCATATTTTTGAAATTCCCTATTTTCCTAGGCCTCTTCTTCTTGTGTCCTTTATCTTCTCACGAAGCATAGGGCCTCTACAAAACTCTTCCAACGCTCATGATCACTTTCCCCGATTCAAGTATTTTCTGCCGTAGCAAATGCCTTCAAGCTGATTTAGGATGGTCGAGTTTTCTGCTACCCTGAGGGTCCCGTTTCATTGCTTGCCAACAACGTGTTTCAGAAAAAAATTCCGGCTGGTACATTGACTGGTTATTGACAAACACTCTACACTACGATATTTTTTATTTCAAATCTGAGAGTTTTGGTATCTGAAGCAAAGTTGTTCATAATGAAAAGATACACCATTTACACACCCCTCCAATGCCACTTCTTAATCCCCTTATGAAGCATTTTAGCCAAATTTTTTGAAAGAATGTACATATGAGATAAGCGACTGAAAGTTTTTTTATGCATTTAAAATTATAAAAAACATTTAAAGCATTGAATATACTTAAGAAGAGTTCAATTTAAAAAAATTGCTTAGTTTTGAATTTTACTGGAAATTCTCCTTAATTTTTTATGATGAAAACTTTTACATAAGACATTATGAAAAAATTCTCAGTCGTTTGTCTCGTATTAAATTATTTTCAAAAAATTTGACAAAAATACTCCATAAGGGGGGATTAGGACTGTTGTTGGAGGGGTAGTGTAAATGGAAAAAATTTCATAAGGAACGTTTTTCTTTCAGACAGCAAACCTCTCAGAATTGAAATAAAAAAAGTAGTGGGAAAGTGTTTGTAACCGTGTCAATTAGCGGTTATTCGACCTTTATCTCGAAACGCTAACGTGTAGGCTAAGTCTGATGATAGATTCGAGCTTTGCGATCCCAAATTACCCTATTCTGCTTAGTCGATTATCACTTAATTTGACTGCACACAGTATTATTGATTGAAAATCTAAATGACCAAAAATTTAACCTAAAAATGTGTTTTGTAAGAAGTCGTCGCTACCATCAATATTTTGACATTTCAAAATAATAAGCTTCATAGAACAATATATCAAATGATTTCAAATTAATTGTCATCCGGTATACACAAATACATTATTATTTTTTTTTTTTTTCAATTCAAAGCTTTAAAAAAATCACATTTTGTAAATATGTAGCTGCATAGAGTTTAATTAAAAAATTTATTCAAATTCTTAAGCTCATATAATAAGCCTCTTAAGCCTCCAATAAATTACAATTGCAAAAAGTCTCAACATTATCACGGATAGCTTCTATCATAAAAAACCCAATCCCAGACGCATCCTTTTCTTCAATTGTTTTCACTCCAGCCGTGATGCATCTATGAATTCACAAATATGCATTACATATTACATTGCAACCGAATGTTGCATGTACGACGACGCGTTATGTAATGCGACGCATTCTGGCAGACATATTAAAATACATAAATCAAGTGCGCGTTGCCAAAAATTAATAAGCAGTTAGAAAGAGAGCAAAAGAGTTGTGAGATTGCAAAAGAGATAATATCAACGGCAGCACAGTGAAAAGTTGTTTTCCCGCTTATAATGCATGCATTTTTAATGTTTTCTGACGTTTGTTGACGTTGGTGCTGTTGTTGTTTTCTTTAGTGATTATATTGTTTTCAGCTACTTAAGTACAGTTTACCTGCTCTTCGACATGATTCTTTTTAGTTTGTAAAAAAAAAAAAATTCACAATTCCCGCAAAAATAATAATTTGGAAATTGAAGGAACTTCGACTGTTGTCATTTTAGGGCAATTTGGGGTTGCTGAGTTCGGTGGCGTGTATGTTAAAATCTGATGGTAGATTCGAGCTCATTAACTCCAAATTACCCTAAGCTGATATCAGACGATTTTCATCCAGCATTTAGGTTTCACAGAGTGAAATTGTTAAGGGAAAATGTTGCAGAAACCTACGCATCAGTAAAGTTTTTAAAATGAAAAACTTATAGCATAAAATGTGTATAATAAAGCGATTTTCATTTAATATGACTTTATTGTTTTTCGAAGCATTCTCCGCGATAGATGATAGGTTTCAAGCCCGGAGCATCTGCCTGTAAAGATGAACATGGAAATCTGATTACGGATACGCAGGGTACACTGAGATTATAGAGGGAACACTTTTACAAGCTGCTTGCTGGCGATCACTCCACCAATCCCGCCTTTGGAGAAATTAACCCGATGCCACCAATCAACGACGATGGTGTGGATGTATCACCACCTAGCCATGACGCGGTACGAGTTGTGATCCAACGACTTAAGAACAACAAAGCGGCTGGTGCCGATGGCCTGCCTGCTAAATTGTTCAAGACCGGCGGCGATGAGCTGATAGGGTATATGTATTAACTCATCTGCAAAATATGGCTAGTAGAAAGCATGCCCGACGATTGGAATCTCAGTGTCCTTTGTCCTGTACTGAAGAAAGGTGACCCGACAATCTGCGCTAACTACCGGGGAATTAGTCTTCTTGCCATCTCTTACAAGGTCCTGTCGACTGTACTGTGTGAAAGACTTTAGCCGTTTGCCAACACACTGATTGGGCCTTATCAGTGCGGCTTTAGACCTGGTAAGTTCACCATAGACCTGATCTTCACACTACGTCAAATCCTGGAAAAAAACCCACGAAAAACAGATCGATGCCCATCATCTCTTTATCGATTTTAAAGCTGCTTTCGATAGCCCGACACGGGATTGCTTGTATGCCACCATGTCTGAGTTCGGTATACCTGCGAAGCTGGTGCGGCTTTGCAGAATGACGTTGAGCAACACAGCCAGCTCCGTCAGAGTAGGAAGGCACCTCTCCGAACCATTTGATACCGAACGAGGTTTCAGACAGGGCGATCCACTATCCTGCAACCTCTTCAACTTTGTGATGGAAGGGGTGTTGCGAAGAGCCAGTGTACATCGTAATGGCACTATTTTCTACAAAAGTGTCCAGCTCCTTGCATATGCCGATGATATTGATATCATTGGACGTTGTAAGCGAAAGTGGGTTTGACGGTGAACGAGGGCAAAACAAAGTATATGCTGTCCACAAACAGGGAGACGCGGCGTATTGGATCCTTTGTTACTGCGACAACTACACTTTCGAAGTTGTCAAGGAATTCACCTATCTTGGCACCGCCGTGAACACTCAAAACGATGTCAGCCTAGAGATAAAGCGAAGACTAACTCTTGCTAATAGGTGTTACTATGGTCTCAGTAAGCAATTGAGTAGTAGAGACCTCTCTCGCCCGACAAAACTGACACTCTACAAGACGCTCATCTTACCCGTGCTACTTTACGGCGCAGAAGCATGGGTTGTGTCGCAGACTGATGCAGCCACGCTTGGGGTGTTTGAGAGAAAAATTCTTCGCAAAATCTTCGGTCCTGTTCACGTCGGTTGTGAGTATTTTTCACCTAGGACCAGCCGTTTTAGGGATATTGAAGGTCAAACAAAAACCGGATTTTTGAACTTTAATCTGATGAAAACGTTTAAATATAACCTTAATATAAATTAATAAATTTTTTTGTGTTTGATTACACAGGACCACAAAAAAAAAAAGTCTTGTAGTTGAAAGTTGAGGTACCACACGGTATGTATTCTGGTGTGCTAAAAACGAATACGGGGTTGGAATTTGCCCAGCAACCTTAGATTTTGACATGATCTCAAAATCACACTTTAAAATACGTTAAAAAGAAAGTCAGTCAAAAAAAATAATCAAAATTCCGAAGGTGGACCTTATTTATATTACGTATTTAGGGGTGCTAAAATTATATCTAATAATAAAAAAGAGTTTAAGTTCCCCACTTTTCTCCAGCACCCCAATTTACCCTCAAATGGTCAAAAACTCATTTCTTTTAAAAATTCAAAATTAATGCATATCCGCAGGTATTTTAGTGCACAAAAACTCAGAGTTTCGATAAAAACTTTTGGGGGTACTTTAGCAATAAAAAAATCATTTAAGGCAATTTTTGAAAAAGGAGAAAACGATTATTGGCATGAAACTTAGTGCCAAAGCTACTTACACAGTCCAACACACATTTTCGCACAGTTAAGGATTTAAATTTTAAATGGTGCTCGAGAAATTCCCAATTCAAACCAAAATATTTGGATTGCGGACCACGTAATTATTTCTTAGGCTATAATTGATCTCACTCTAAAACCATTTTCAAAAAAATATATATTGATATCAGAGAACAGTAGCGAGCTACTCAGCATGTGAGCCACTCATGAGCTGACGAAACTTTCAGCACATTCACACAGATCCACGCTTTTTTTGCGACAAGCCACCATTCATCTCTCAAAGTCTGTGAACGCGTGTGTGTTTCACAATAATTTTAGCGAATACCGTTTCATTTCTTTTCGTTTCGTTTCGTTTCGTTTCGAATGTATGCAAGGGTTGCGTGAGCTACTTGCATATGTATGAATATCTTCTTGCATGGGCCTTTGATTTTTCCGAATTGATGCATCAATAATAATAAGTTCTAAAGTCATATTCGAATCATTAAATGTTTATTTAATAAATTTAGTTTAATTTTTGTTTTTTTTTCATTTGAAATAAAAATTGGATTTGTCTCACTTGGCACTAAATTAACCATTAAAATGCACTGAATGCTATTACCAGTTCGTCGTTTATCCGATTTTGTCGTTTTTCATTGTATTACTCTATTTTACTTTAATTTACCATGTGATGACCATGAAGTTTTGAAGCCAATGTCATTTATCCGTTTTTGGTCGTTTTTCATTGTATTACAATGTTTGACCTTAATTTACCCTTCGCAGCATCGTTAGTGACCCATGTGATAGGTGCAGGTTATGAAACTGATGTCCACTAGATTTTTGGATCTTCCAAATAAAATTGTGGGAGCAACTCCTGATGTAGCAGGCGACATCCAGGGCGCTCCGCAAGTTTAGTAGAAATTCTAAAAATTTTGATTTTTGTGGTATCAGCCAAACTATGTACATAGGTTCGCAAATCCGCAGTTCCAAAATCGTGAACTTTAAATTGTATAAGTTGCGTTAAGTATTTAACAAAAAAAAACAAGTTGCAGTACAGTCTGCTTCATACAGCACGTTTTATAAAATTACTTTTGACAAATTTTATTTTTATTCGCGCGGTTAACCTTTCTGCAAAGCTGTTGTCTACCGAATGACCGAGAAATGATTTCAAATCACTCAAAAGCCTATGCAAATTCGAAGCAAATGATCTTCGAATGTCCGTACAGTGCTTGCACTCGCCCACTATATGACCGGTCATACTGCCCAATAAATTCTGTACAGTTCTTATGTACTTTTATCATACCCATAATAATATATATAGATACTTTTTAACAGGGACCCAAAATAACTATTATTTTCTTTTTTCAGATTGAAAAAATTGCCCAATTTTAATAATTATTTTTAAAAATTGATTTATAATTATTATGAATAAGAAGTATTTTATTAGTTGTCAATAACTATTATTTTTCAATGGATTTTTTTTACGTTGAGTCATAACTATTATGAATAAGAAATATTTTATTAGTTGTCAATAACTATTATTTTTCAATTGATTCTTTTTTACGTTGAGTCATAACTATTATGCATAAGAGATATTTTATTAGTTGTCAATAACTATTAATTTGGAGAAAATATTTTTTTACGTTGTTATGAAAAAAGTGTTCAACAGATTTTCATTTTTGTGAATCTTTTTGCACCAATCGATGGGGAGGTGGTTTTTATGGCATCACCAGAGGTGGTCATAAAAACTTTGCTTCAATCAATGAAAAGAGGTCTAAAAAGGATATTGGCCATCACTAGAAGTGGTACCGATCCTTAAAAGTGCTATATTTAGGTCCATTTTCAAATTTTTTTTTGCAAAAAAATCGTTGGAAAGAGGTTGACAATGGGCTTCGGCCATCACCAGAGTTGGTCCCAACTAAAAAAGTGGTCGATTTTAGTCTATTTTGAAAAAAAAATTTTGTACCAATCGTTGGAAAGAGGTCGAAGTCGAAAAAAAGGGTACCAAAAAGTGCCTGATTTTGGTCCATTTTCGAAATTTTGTTTGCACAAATCTTTGGAAAGAGGTCGAAGTCGAAAAAAAGGGTACCAAAAAGTGCCTTATTTTGGTCCATTTTCGAAATTTTGTTTGCACCAATCTTTAGAAAGAGGTCGAAGTCGAAAAAAAGGGTACCAAAAAGTGCCCGATTTTGGTCCATTTTCGAAATTTTGTTTGCACCAATCTTTGGAAAGAGGTCGAAGTCGAAAAAAAGGGTACCAAAAAGTGCCCGATTTTGGTCCATTTTCGAAATTTTGTTTGCACCAATCTTTGGAAAGAGGTCGAAGTCGAAAAAAAAGGTCCCAAAATGTGCCCGATTTTGGTCCAATTTCGAAATTTTGTTTGCACCAATCTTTGGAAAGAGGTCGAAGTCGAAAAAAAAGGTCCCAAAATGTGTCCGATTTTGGTCCATTTTCGTAATTTTGTTTGCACCAATCTTTGGAAAGAGGTCGAAGTCGAAAAAGGGTACCAAAAACTGCCTGATTTTGATCCATTTTCGAAATTTTGTTTGCACCAACCTTTGGAGAGAGGTTGAAGTCGAAAATAAAGGAACCAAAAATTGCCCGATTTTGGTCCATTTTCGAAATTTTGTTTGCACCAATCTTTGGAAAGAGGTCGAAGTCGAAAAAAAGGTCCCAAAATGTGCCCGATTTAGGTCGATTTTCGAAATTTTTTTTGCACCAATCTTTGGAAAGAGGTCGAATTCGAAAAAAAAATACCAAAAAGTGCCCTATTTTGGTCCATTTTCTAAATTTATTTTATGCACCGGTCGTTGGATACAGGTCGAAAATAGATTTTGGTCATCATCAAAGGTGGTTCCGAGTCCCAAAATGTGCCCGATTTTGGTCCAATCAACACACGCGAACATAAGAGCAGATGAAAACGCACGGCATTTCGAAAATAACCAACATCAATGATTGGTGAAAAAAAAAATTTTCGAAAATGGACCAAACTCGGGCACATTTTGGGACTCGAAACCACCTTTGATGATGACCAAAATCTATTTTCGACATGTATCCAACGACCGGTGCATAAAAAAATTTCGAAAATGGTCCAAAATCGGGCACTTTTTGATACCTTTTCTTCCGCCTTCGACCTCTTTCCAAAGATTGGTGCAAACAAAATTGCGAAAATGGACCAAAATCAGGCACTTTTTGGTACTTTTTTTTTCGACTTCGACCTCTTTCCAAAGATTGGTGCAAACAAAATTTCGAAAATGGACCAAAATCGGGCCATTTTTGGTTCCTTTATTTTCGACTTCAACCTCTCTCCAAAGGTTGGTGCAAACAAAATTTCGAAAATGGACCAAAATCAGGCACTTTTTGGTACTTTTTTTTTCGACTTCGACCTCTTTCCAAAGATTGGTGCAAACAAAATTACGAAAATGGACCAAAATCGGGCAATTTTTGGTTCCTTTATTTTTGACTTCAACCTCTCTCCAAAGGTTGGTGCAAACAAAATTTCGAAAATAGACCAAAATCAGGCACTTTTTGGTACCCTTTTTTTCGACTTCGACCTCTTTCCAAAGATTGTTGCAAACAAAATTACGAAAATGGACCAAAATCGGGCACATTTTGGGACCTTTTTTTTCGACTTCGACCTCTTTCCAAAGATTGGTGCAAACAAAATTTCGAAAATGGACCAAAATCGGGCACTTTTTGGTACCCTTTTTTTCGACTTCGACCTCTTTCCAAAGATTGGTGCAAACAAAATTTCGAAAATGGACCAAAATCAGGCACTTTTTGGTACACTTTTTTCGACTTCGACCTCTTTCCAAAGATTGGTGCAAACAAAATTTCGAAAATGGACCAAAATCGGGCACATTTTGGGACCTTTTTTTTCGACTTCGACCTCTTTCCAAAGATTGGTGCAAACAAAATTTCGAAAATGGACCAAAATCGTGCAGTTTTTGGTACCCTTTTTTTTCGACTTCGACCTCTTTCCAAAGATTGGTTCAAACAAAATTTCGAAAATGGACCAAAATCAGGCACTTTTTGGTACACTTTTTTTCGACTTCGACCTCTTTCCAAAGATTGGTGCAAACAAAATTTCGAAAATGGTCCAAAATCGGGCACTTTCTGGTACCCTTTTTTTCGACTTCGACCTCTTTCCAACGATTGGTACAAAATTTTTTTTTTCAAAACAGACCAAAATCGAACACTTTTTTAGTTGGGACCAACTCTGGTGATGGCCAAAGCCCATTGTCAACCAAAACAACGTAAAAAAATATTTTTTCCAAATTAAAAGTTATAAACAACTAATAAAATATCTCTTATGCATAATAGTTATGACTCAACGTAAAAAAAATCCATTGAAAAATAATAGTTATTGACAACTAATAAAATATTTCTTATTCATAATAATTATAAACCAATTTTTTGACATAAAACTTATAATAGTTATGTCCCTGCTTTTTAAGGATATTTTTTATGATAAAAGATAATTTTTCTATGATCTTTGGGTGCTTTTCAGATCAGTTTCCTGATCAATAAGCATTTATTAATCTATTTATTTCCGTATATAGGATTATTACAAAACAGCCCAGATATTCAGCGCAAGCTGTAGAGGTACATTTGCAATTGAACGGAATATGCTTGCGTAAAGTGCACACCAAAAAAAAAAGAGTACTCTTGTTATGCAATTGCATAAAAAAAAAAACGTTCTATTGCTAAGCTGTGTAATATAAGTATGTATCTAAGTACAGGCAGAAGACAACTTTTTGGCGAGTCAGAAGTGGGCGCATGAATATGAATATGCGTGCCATATAAAACTACAATATGTCTACGTTTTCGTATGGGGTTAAATTTAATTTCCTCACAATGGGCTATTTGACCTAAAGTGCAACGGGCAGGGAAAGGTCGAAAGAGGATTTTACAACAATTGGAGTATACCCGGACCATGGAAAAATTGCCTTAGACCCATTTTTAACATAAAATTGATACCCTCCACGACGCACAGTGGCGAAAAAGTGACTTTTTTTGTTAAAATCGACTTTTCAATTCAATAATTTTTTTTAGTTTTAAATCTGTGAATTCTCCAGTAATCTATGCGGACGTATTGTTTTTCTTTTTGGCCCTAAATTCAAAGTGGCGGATCCAAAATGACAGAAAAAGCCATGAAAATTGTTCCTATCTGTAAGAAATTTGTCACACAGAAGTTTTATGGGGCCATAATTACAAATTTGATGTTAGTTTGGTAAAATTCAAAATGTCGGAATTAAGGGCCGAAAAAAAAAATCCAGTCACACAGATTAATGGAGAGTTCAGAGATGAAGACTTTTAAAAAAAAAAAATTTTGGTTTCGATTGGTTCATTATTATAGCCGAAAAATTGATTTTGACAAAAAAAAATGTCACTTTTCGCCACTGTGGAACGCTCAAGATGCTATCAAAATTGATCCAAAAACTAAAAATGTCAAATATTTGTTTTTAATTTACTAATTCCAAATGTAATTTGAAAAAGTTATATTAAGTATACATCAATAAAGCTTAAATTAAAAGAAAACCTATATTTTGAAGAGCTAAACACAATTTTAAAATGAGTTATTCCTATGACATTTTAAAAATTGTAACTCTCGCAAGTGAACACAACTTTATGCCAAAATTAGAACTTTAACGATGCTCAACTTGTTTCGATTTTAATGAACTTTAACATGGACTATTTAGTGATAAGCTATGATTTGTATAGTTAAATTTTTAATAAAACTAATCTACGGGAACTTGCGTTATTTATGAACTTTTATTTTTACTTTTATCATCAAGGTACAAAAAAAATTACTCATACGAGTACGTACGGAAAACCGGCACAGCCAATGATAGCGTCACTTTGCTTTCAGTACGTCAATCACTAATTATAATTAATTATTTATGTTATTATTTTCCTAATACCTAGTTTCAGTTTCATAATTCTACGAAATTTGATGTTCAGCGAACAGCAATCAAGATATAGAATTGATGTGCATTCTACATGCATAAAAGCTCACTACTATCGGTCTACTAAATTTGATGATGCATGGCAAAGAAAAAATCACACATGATATCAAATATATAAAGTGACGAATAAACTTATTGATATTAATGAAATTTACTTTACGTGAGACGAAGTTAACAATCTATCTTATATTATGAAATCCAAGAATATATAATGAGTATAGGCAGAAGCGTATCTTGCGCAACCACTTGGGGGTAAAAATGATCCTCGAAATTTAAAATTTTGCTTTTTTCATAAATAGAAAGCAGGCATAGGACTTATTCTGTTAACACTAGATATTCCGCATGTTCAGCAGCATCCCTGTTTGCACTGCACATGCAACACGCAGTTGCTAATGCCCTACGCTGTCAATGTACATTTTGTTTTGCTAATTTTTATGCATTAAAAAAAAGTTGAAAAATTAATAATTTTGTATTCAATTTAATTATGGATGAGCGCGGTAGCAGCAATAAATATGAGCTTTCACTTAAATGTTATAGAATTCTAATACCTACTACAACAGAACTTTTGACCTTTTCAGCACTGTGCCAATACTTTTTATAAAACGACGTGGTTGAAAAATTTTGCAGTGCTGTCGCATTTTTTGCTTACCAAAAAAAAAAACTCATATTTAAAATTGATGCTGTCTAATTTGTTTGGGTTACGGGAAAACTGAGCAAGATAAATGCTGTGTTTTCATGTTATCTTTCTTGATCTTCTACTATCCCATATTACAAAGGATATCAAATGCTATAAAAATAGCAAATGTATACCTATTCACTCTCGCCTTCTCCAAGCGCATTATGTTCTGTTCGCATGCTTTCTCTTTCCTACAACAATTTGAAAGTAGAACATCAGAAAGATAACATGAAAACGCAGCCTTATTCTACGTTTTCGTAATATCGTCGTTGATCTCCAACAATCAAATTTTTGGAAGAAAGAGTGAGCATGCGAGCAGAACCTAATGCGCTTGACGAACGCGAGAGTGGATATGCATACATTTGCTATTTATATAGAATGTGATATCTTCTGTGATTTCAGGAGATCAAGAAAGTTTAAAAAGTTGAACTTTTGCTACAAAAGTTGATTATGTATATGCTATGAATTTGGCAATAATTTTTATAGTCGCTGTTTATGTAGTGTCAAGTTTGACAGTTTTCAAAAAAACATGAAACAAAAAGTTATAAGAAAATTTATTTGTATGAAATTTGAATTATGAAAAATCTGAGAGTATAGCAAAACTATCTATTGTTAAAAATTGAATCTTACAAAGTAAGAGAAACAAGTTAAACATGTAAACAGCATGAAAAATGCTATTTTAGCAAAACTTTACAAGTTTTTTATTGCCTGAGGGTCATTGCAAGGGGACAGCTTTCATTAATTGGCTCTCTAGTCAACCATATTTTGTTGTTTGTTGGACCCACGAAAGTTAACAGCTCTTTAAATCGGGAAGCACTCATCCTGATTAATTGGGGGAGCAGCTGTGGATCCGAAATTTTAAAAGGAACAAAGTGGGTTATAAAGGCACCATCTAAGTTGCGGTTTTTATAAAACTCGCGGAGCTTTCGTTTTGGAGGCGATGGTTCGCCATCTTCTGAAGATGATGAGGAGCTCTAAAAAATAATTTCCATAGCTGCAATGGTTTATTCGTCCTCAAAGTAGTTCATTTCCGTTAAAATTTTTGTTTTCAAAAATAAATTGTGATTTGTTTACAAATCCGAATGCCGAAAAGTCCAACTTTTATAGCAAGAATGACATACATACATACATCCATCTCGCTTATTATGGCAAAAAATGTGTGATAAGGGATAGTAGAAAATAATGAAAGATAACATGAAAACGCAGCTTAATTGAATGAAATTTGGTACAATGGCTACTCCTTGAAACAAGGTTCTTGGGAATGAAGATGAATATAATCAAATAACACATTTTATTATTTTGCAACCCTGTTTTTATTATTTAACACCCTGTATATATTTCCAAGTTTTTATTTTTATTGGATTTACTGAGCTTACTTTTCAGTACAGTGTATATCAACACTAAATAAAATGTACATAAAACAGAGATTAATTTTACAAAAAATAGGATTAAGACTAGTCATTTTAGTTTCATCCGTCGCAAAGTGGAATCACCTTTGACTTTTCAGCCGATTAATAAGAATTTCTAAGCCTGATATAATTCCCTTTTTTGAATAGATCTGTTGAGAACTTAACCAAAATTAATTTTTACTGAGCTTTCTTTCACTTTTTGCTTGGAATCTGAACAAATCTATGTAAAAACCAAGAAAACAAAGGCGGCTTAAACATTTTTACTAATCGACTAAAAAGTCACTGATGACTCCATTTAGCAATGGATGAAACTAGATGAATGGATGACTAAATTAAATCCTATTTTAATGGGTTAGATTAAACTTCGTTTTGTTTAATATTTTTTGGTGTTGACACACAGTGTAATAAACACTAAGCACAGTAAAATAACTACAAACTATTTTCTGTTCCGATAAAGAAAAAAGTTTTTATCTGGTGTTGAAACCTCAAGACTTACCTTCCTATAAGTATCTTATTTCATGTATTTATCTCTAACGTTTTTGAAATTATGAATTTTGAAAAAAAAAAACCAAAACATCTTCTTGCTTCTTTGGATCATTTAAAAGTCAAGTGTACGGCGACAATAAGCCACCACCTGAAATCTAACCTAAAACTTTGCAAAACGTCAGGAAAAAATGTGTTAGAAATAACACGAATGTGTGAAGCATTAAATGACCACCATTTTCTAGACAATATCTTGCATGCTCAAATAATATAACGCCATTCTGTATAATATGCACTGACTCCCTTAAAAATCACAAAATAATAATTCCATTATGTAACACAAAAATTAGCGATTCTTTAAACGAAACAAACAAATATGATTAATCAAACTGAACATCTAAAAGATTATGACTCAACTTAACCCTAGAATACTTAAGTTAAAATTTTACTTTTCAATACCAATACTCGCGCGGGAGTGTATCTTTATTAAAAAAAGTACAAAAAATAAAAAATATTCATTTCACATACTTGACTTAAAGAAAAATAAAGTTCATATTAAATAGACTATGTTTTTCAAAATTCATTAAAAAAAACGAAATCGTTGCGCCTCACAGGCGACCATTAGTATTCTAGGGTTAAAGAAAGGAACACATATATTAACGTACATACGACAAAACAAGTTTAACGTTGGGAATAAACAATGGGCTTGGCTAAGCTTCAATAAGAGAAATGATACATGGGTCTCGAAAGCAAACAAGTTCACTAGAAGGCTGATAATATTTGATGACACAAAAAATATTCCGGTTTTTATTTTGTGAATATTTCTTTCCAACTTTTATTTAATTAAAAAAAAATAATTTTAAATAATTTAATAGTTTAATCAAATTTGCAGAGTCGCCTAATTAGATTTTGGTTAGTAAAATTTACAAAAAAAAAATCAAAGTCAGTTTTTATACTCTGTCTGGCCTTTGCAATGGAATATATGATGATGATTTTTTATTACTATTACATTTTTTTTTGTTTTGTTTTTTTTTTTTTTTTTTTTTGTTATTATGAAATAATTATAAATATTAATACATACAGATAAGCCAATATAATTAAGTATTTGTTTGTTGGCTTAACCGATGTAGAAATTCTCGTCATGAGCTTAAAGCTGACAGTGATTTTGAGAATTCAGTTGCGGCTTAGCTGTGATTGAGTAAGGTTCGATTGTTACTTTTGGCAGTGTTAATAAATATTTAATTTATTGAATCACTTAAGTGGAAACATGCAACGTTTTGCTTTTTTAGCTGTTTGCTTGTTGCAAATAGCGCTAAGTGTTTCGGGGAACGGGTAAGTAAATTATAAAATATTTTAGGCCCATTGAAGGTGAATAAAAATCTAATTTTGTGTAGATTTGAAAATAAATATACGATCGTGTCTTAATAAAATATATATTTAGCTTACAATTTGAGATTATTAGCGGTTTTATCATTATTCTGTATTTTTTTTTTTTTAATTAAGTTTATACAAAAGTAACCGCAGCTATGGTAATCAATGTAAATTACACAGCTACGGCTAAGTGCCCGCTATCTTTGCTGGGTATACATTCAATTAACATAAAAGCTACATCAGAAAACCCCAAGAACCGGTTTAAACGTTTCAATGAAGTACATTAACTTTTTTTATATTATTGCAAAGTTAACTACTCGTATTGATAATTGAAGGGTTAATTTTTTTTTAATCTGTTTCTATCAAGCTGCATTAAGCATTTTTAACACGAACATGCAATGAAACTATTAGATTTGTATTGCGGGAATCCCTGATTTGATTGTATCTCTAATCAATATAAATTGAAGGACAAAACACTTTTAGATATGGGATTTTTTTATGTAAATGTCAAATTGGCATTTTACAGTTGTTAGTGTTTTAATATGTTATGCAAATAGAAATTTTGTGTAGGCGTTCAGCTTCAAATGAGTTAAGGGCCTCAGGGAGTTTTTCCAAAAATAAAGACTTTTTGTAAAATTTTTTTTCAAGAGGCATTTTATTTAAGATCAAATTTTTTTTTACATTATTAAAGTATAACTATTCAAGATTTTTTCCTCACACTTTGGTTCAAAAATATTCGTCGATAAGTTAGAAAAGTGCAATGCTGTAAAAGACCTCCAAGTTTCCGGTGAGCAAGATATCTGGAGACTGGTTCATCCGAAAAAAAAAATAAATTTTTTTTCGGTTTAGTATAGATACAGTTCTTGGGCGTTTAATCGTTGATTATTGAAAAAAATATAAATTTCTGACAAAATGGCGGGCGTAGAAAGAAAATTTTCATTTTTTGTGTACAAAATAGAGGTTGTTTTAAGTTATAAATCAAAAAATATGTGTCAAAAATAAAAAATTAACGATCAAAAGCCTAATAACTGTTTACTTATCCGCAAAAATTTTATTTTTTGTTTTTCGGGAGTACCAGTTTCCAGATATCTTTTTCACCGCAAGTTTCTTGAAATCTTCACGGCAATGCACTTTTTTGGACGAAAATTTCAGGCATAAGTCTTGAATAGTTATGCTTTAATAATGTAAAAAAAAAATTTGGTCTAAAATAAAATGCAGCTTCAAAAAGAAATTTTTTTAAAAGTGTCTTTATTATATTCGAAAAATTCCCGGAGGCCCTTAAGAAGAGGGCGCGTTTAATGTTATCGAAATGATGCTTATCGGAGTGAAAAAAAAAATCAAAATTTTAATGTTCGAGGTTTCTTTGCTGCCATTATCTCGATAACCTCAACACCAAAGCCCACATGGGTTGACAATAAAGTGAATACAATGTGTCTTCGTTGCCCGTTGAGTTTCGTATGTGAGTTTTATTTATCTTCAGTATCGCAAAATATTTTTCTATAATTTCCGTTGTGACCGCAAGAGTCGCCAAAACTGTTCGTTGGAAAACTGCTCGATTCACAAAAATCCAAAACTTTCAGAGCTTTGGCATCTTTCTTGAGTTCTGATAAATTTTTTCTTCATACTCAACTCTCACGGATTCTGAGGCTAGTTCATTACAATGTAGAACAAGATGGTTCAAGTAATAATATACCTAAGGGAGAGCCGAGGGGGCGGTCGTGCCGGACGCAACCACCTGAGAGCGGCAAATGGTCTTCGTTATGTGAAATACAAATTTTTTTCTTAGCATAAGTACGAAATTTTGTAAATGTTGTGTACCTTTTTCTTAGTAAATGTAAATAATTCGAGAGAATGTGTAGGTCATTTTGTAAGACATTGCTAAATATATCGCAATTTTCTAGGGTTTCCGAGAACCAAAAGTGAGGACTTTTTTTCTTAGTAACAAACTTTTCACAATTACAAAACAAACAACATTTTCTGTTGGTAAGTGGCAGCAAATTATCTCTTGCCCCGGGCGCCCAATATGCATGTTACTTATATAACAGGATCCAAGTAATCTACTTTATCAGCTGCAGTAAGTCCAGAAAAGAAGTAAGCTTGATAGGATATCTGCATTTTCATTGAGAAATTTGACAAATTTTGAATCAGAGTATCGACCCAGGAAATGTAAACAGCACAACAAAAGTACGCTTCAATAGAGTCTGTTTGATTATTTAAGCGAACTGTTTGCTTCAAAGTGAGTTTCGGAACTTTAAGTTCCATATCAAATGCGTCTTTCGCAAGCTTTTCAGCTTCTCTAAAAATTTCGCCAAATGATAAATAAGTATTTTTTTATTCTTCTTGAATCATATCCAAAATTTTATAAGCATGCTTTACTGCTGATGTCAAATCACGTGATTTTTCTTAAAGTCAACAAGAGAAGTGAAATTGAAAAGAGGCTGACGATGAGCTCACTTTTCTGAACTTTTACAATTAAACAGACGAAATTTCTGCCAATCTCATGTAGATGATTTTCAATAGTTCGACAAAGGATAGTTTGCCATCGTGTCGTTCAGTTAATCTTGTTTCACAAAGTTAAAGACTTCTTCTTGTTCTTCGGGACAAGTTCAAGCTCACCACAGCGCTCACAATTCCGAGTCAATTCCAAACAGGTGGTATTTGCCATAGGTGGGCAAAATTTTGGAAGCTGCAGCTACTGATAACAAAAAAACAACTACAATAAGAGAAAGAAAAAAAAAACACCACCATAAATTCGATCTTGATAGCAAAAGAAAAATTCAGAAAAAAACCAAAAGTCAATTCCAAGAATTAAATAGGAACAATATGAGTGCGGAAATAAAAGAACACTGTTCAATCGAAACGAAAGAAGCTGCCGTCAATGTGCGCATTGTTGTTTGCTCGTGTGCTCGTTTCTTTTTTTTTCTGAATGATGCAACAGCAATACAAATCCTAATGTGAATTTAGTGTGAATATAGTCACGGTGGACTTTAAACAACTTTTAATAAAAGTGTGAGTTACAACAAAAACTTTAATTGGGGATTATTTGGGATGTAAGTTAGAGTCGATATAAGAAAAATATAAGAAATCCTTAGATTTTTTTTATTTCCATATTTACTGTTTTTTAACAGGGCCGTGAGGCCCGGGCCTAGGGTGGCAAAATTTTAGGGGCAAAACTTAATAACGACAGTATTTTGAAGGCGCAAGAATGTAAGGACCAAATCCATCTCAAACCATGCACGCGGACTATTTTATGTTACGGAATTGGTTGCCGATGAAATGTGTTGGTTTTGAAAGGATAAAAAAATTTTTTTTATGAAGTTATGGCCATTTTAAATTATGCCCATTTTAGGCTGAGAATTGTTTCAAAAAAGTATTGGATGCAACAAATCAAAATAATAAACTTTTGTCTTTTGATTCTTATATAACTTCTTAATTTCTGTTAGAATCTTTTAAAAAATTTCAAAATGGTTAAAAACTGGCAGAGTTATAGCGCTTTTTATGAGAAAAAAACAAAGCTAAGTAATTTTCTAAAAAAACTCCACCTTTTATTTCACTTAAAATTTTATTTTGGGCTTGTAAGAAAAAGATGATATGAGTTTAATGCGCGCTTAGAGACATTTGAGGTGATGAGAATTTTTTCCAAAAAAAAATTTTTAAATTTTTGTTTCAACTTTGTCAGCCAGCTGTGATACTACTACAATAAAATCATTTAGTACCATTTTTTCTCTTTAAAATGAGCTTTTAAATGGTAATCTGCGATATTTCCTGGCAAAGTTACAGCCATTTGAAAAAGACATGAATTTGATCCCCTACGATCAAAATGAAATAAATTTGTAGCCGGTTGGCTTATATTGTTTGGTCGTAGGGGATCAAATTTATGTCACTTTCAAATGGTTGTAACTTTGCGGAGAAACATCACAGATTACCACTTGAAAGCTCATTTTAAAGAGAAAGAACGGTATTACATAAATTATGTTATTATTAAAAAACAAAAAATATTTCTGCGTATTGACAGAAGTCGTTGAATTAATTGTTCAGTCAACTGAAATTGCAGGGTATGTGTTTTCTAGTCTTTCTTGTAAGTTCAAATGATACACAATTGATTAGTGCATTTAAAAACCTTTCATACGAAATAGCTACGATAGACGTTTTTATCTAATTTCGATCATAACAGCCATAAAATTAATACTATTGGCACATTTTGTACTTTAAACTGTTTGTAAGACTCTCCTCTAGACATATTTAAAATTGGCTTGGCTGACAATCAAATTTCTTACAAGCATTTATGTGAAGTATGTGCTCTCAACAGTGCATTTGTTTGAGTTTTGCTATTTATATGGAAAATTGGGACGAATCGAAAAAAAACATTACGATATTCGGATTCTAGGGAAAATTTTACTATACATACTTAGTTAGAAAATGTTATCGGAATTTGTTATGGAAAATCTTGTTGAGTAGTGTAATTATATATATATATATATATAATTTTGACAATCACTTTTACATAGAAAAAAAAGGCCGGCACATCGACAAGGGCCTAGAGCGGCATCGAACCTAAATCCGCCACTGGTTATGCGGTAAGTTTACGCCCATGACACTGGATTCACGATATGTTAGAGGCATGAATTAACGTCTACAAGAAAGTTCTTGAAATTGCGGCTACTATTCGGGCTTACCACAATTTTGGGAGGTGAGGGCAGCACTTTTTTTCGAAATGAATTTTTTTTTTTTTTTTTATGCTCTAAAATAACTCCGATATTTTTTAGGTAAAGAGAAATTCTTTTATTTGTAATAAACACAGATCAAATTTAGATATGCTGCTTTATGTATTTTAATACCCTAACTTATCAAAAAAAAAATTAGACTTGTGTAGAGCGTAAAGTTTCAGCGCATGGCGCTTTTATCACGGTTTGATACGCAGAACAGGTGTTCGGTTAAACTTTCAGTACATACATGTGCTTATTATAATATTAATGTTATCAATACGTAAAATATAATATAGTTTTGCATGAGAAATCGTATTGATCAGAACTTTTTAGGAGTTATTCAAAATGAGAAAATAAAAATGGTAAGAAAAAAAATTTTAATTTCCAAAATTCACAATTTTTTCTTTTTTTTTTTTCATTTAATGTTCCTGGAATACTTTAAATACAAAATTTGAATAAAGATTTACTTCAAGTGTGTGTTTTATTACACATACATCATTTTATTCACAGAAATACTATATGGTTATTTTGACCAAATACTATAAGAATTCCACATTTAACATGTATGTACTATATATATTTTAAGCATATAACATTAAATACTTTAAATTACTATCTTAACTGTACAAAAAAGTTATCACCTTTTAGAATTGATTTAAAAAAAAAAAAAAAATTTTTTGTGCTGTGGCATATTAATAAAGGTGTTGTTTCTACGAAACCCAAGCAGGATTTGGCTTACCAGATTTCGCGGCACGTGTGCTTTAACCTTTTAACATTATGTTGTTTTGGTAATTAACAAAATATCACACACTCTTGAAGGTATACGCTCATAAAAATGCTATTTTATTGCATGCTTTTTCGTTATTATAACGATAATTAATTTGTATTTTGTAAATAAAAACTTGTACTGCTGGGCAAATGGTAATAAAATATTAAAACTTATTTGACAAAAAATTTTTAATATTAATTGGTTTTTATTTTTTTAGTGAACGCTTTTTAAAAATTTTCAAAAGTTGGATACGCGTAGCCTGTTCCCTGATTCAAAAGATTGCATATACATATACATATGAGATCCAAAATCCGTATTATATATTGGCAATAATCTTTATTTTTGTACAGCACTGCATTACTTCTGTATATCTTTGTTTTGATATTTTCAAAACAAACCCAAATTCTCAGAAAAAAAACTAACAAGGTGAAAGCATAAGAAAATTTGCTCCCTCAGGAAAGAGTTGTGTAGACTTTACAAAACAATTCTGTGGAAAAATTTTGTTTCTGAACATATGAGAAGTTGGTTTGAATTCAATTTGTTTATTAAAAACTTCATTTTTTATAAATAATAAATAAAATTTTTATAAAAAGTTTATTTCATATAAATTGCAAAACATTTCTTGTCCCATCACGAACATTTTATAAACTTTTTCCCAATGTTTACTGAGAAATCGCATTTAAAAAAGCAAGCAATTCACTTGCTCATAACTTTTTAAAAAATCCAAATTTTGCAAGTAGCTTAGCTTAAACAATGTACTTCTATGTATCCAGTTTCGCAACTCTAGCTACCATAGATGCAAAGATATAGCGTCTGAAAAGTTTTTGTTGTATGGAAGGTGCAACGCCTCGCTGTCTAATACCTTTTATGTTTTGTGAGGTACTTAGCATAAACGTTTGACGTTTGACATTAATTAATGCTGATTCGTGACAAAAAAAAAACTGAATTTGAAAATCTGTAACCTAGAAAATGTTTCAGTTTCAGCAATTTCTCTCATGAACTATCTAAAAAGTGATACCAACTGTAGCCAGCTGCGAATCTGGGGATCTTAAGGGGCTTAAGCCCCCCACCACCAGCAAATGTACATTATAGTTATTTTGCACAAAAATACTGAATAGAATATTCAATTCACGTAGCTTCTTGACTTTTTCTAAATTTAGATCCGGATTCTTCAGTTTTGCTCCATTTAAGCAAAAATTATGATACTTCTATGTATTTTTATCAGAAAAACTTCATCTAAGGTTAGATACTAAAAACTTAACAAGTAAAATTGATAAGCAAATTTTTTTTTTGCAAAAAAAAAAAACACCTCAAGGGTTTTCATACCTTCAAAAACCATGAACCTAAAAGTAAAATATTTTTCGCTCATTTTCTTTGCAGGCACTACTCCGTTATTGGACCTGGTACAATACATTCTGAGCATAAATATACTGTCGCTGTTGCTGTACATGATACCACTGAGCCAAGTCAACTCAAAATAGGCATCACTGGTCCGTCGTATAATAAAACTGAAATTGTTGAACTCAAAACTGCCGATGAAGTGAAATTGGTTGAATTTGATGTGCCCGAATTGGAGCAGGGAGTATATAACCTAACCGCAGAAGGTGTATCGGGTATACAATTTTACAATACAACAAAACTTAATTTGGAGGTATTCGAACCACATGTGCTCATACAAACAGATAAAGGTACCTACAAGCCTGGAGATGTGGTAAACTTTCGTGTTATATTTCTCGATGAAAATTTAAGACCTTCGAAAATTAGAAACTCAGTGATAGTATGGTTTGAGGTAAGTTAATTTGTTTTGAAGGCTTTACGATGTCATTTAATTTATTTATTTATTTTTTTTTTTTTTAATTTTAGGATAGTAAACGCAATCGTATCAAGGAATTCAAAAATTTAGATGTTGTCAAAGGTGTTTATACCGGCAAATTCCAAATCTCTGAATTCCCAGTTTTGGGCAATTGGCGTATTATTGTTAAAACAAAAGCAGATGCACAAGGCTCAACTTCAGGTCAACGATCGTTTTCTCCATATTATGGTAACAATCAAGTGGTCTACTTCGATGTAAAAAAATATGTTTTACCTAAATATGCTGTAAAAGTAGACGCCACTGAACGTTTTTCAGTGCTAGATGGTGATTTTCATGCTGTTGTAAGAGCAAAGTAAGTAATAGTTGATATAAGCTTATAAGTTGGGTATTTCCAATAGTAAAATAAAACATCTATATATATACAATCGCTCGCTGACATAACCTCAGCAGTTGATGGGTGTAGCAAAAAAGATTTGATAAATGATATGAGCCAATCTATAAGCCTCAATAACTATATTTTGTAGGGTTTTCTCCAGATAATTAAGCAAAATTAAACCGGTTTTTTTAAATGTCATCTAAAAGTACTCGCCCCATTCATAATCCAACTGGAATCATTCGAATACATTGCTTTTTTCTCCAAGAAATCAATTCCCACCTAGTTTGAATTATTTTCCTCTGGATACCTCAATTCCTATCTAGTTTAAATAAATTTTCTCAGGCCATAACCGAAACAATAAGTTTTCATTGACAGTTCTGAAGTATTACAAAACACTGAGGTCAAACCTAAAAACATCACCAAACAGTAACTTCATTTGTAAGTTTTTCACTCGTCTGGTCTTATTGGACATGCAAATCTGAAAATCATATATTACCGACTGCATTATCACGTATTGTGCGTCATGTCATTACCACTTTTCTGCAATGTTAAGTATAACGAGATAATAACAAGTTTAGTGCGCTACTGACATTGGATAGGAGAGTGTCGGTAGAGTGTCATAGAGAGCATCATTATAAATGCTTCATAGCTGACCGAATTTTACCTTGATTGTTCAGGCCGTGGCAAGATAAATCGTTCGTCAATATTACGTTAGAAAACAGTCAGTTTTAGGCATTTGTCATTGCATTGTAACGAATTTTCGTCATGGTCTTAGCACTCTAGCGTTAAATAAACTCCTAAAAATTATATTTTCCCTTTCGATAGTAACAAAGGAACTTAACACTGCAATTTTTATTATCAGAGGGCAGTAGTCTGGCTAAATCATATGTTTTCCTCCCTTACTACGTTTTTAATAAAATTAAAAATTCCTCGCCAAGGCTTTCAAAGGACTCCAAGTAATTGCTACTTAGCTGCGATACCATGGCGTGATTTGTTGTATATTCTGGCGTTGATTTGCTCATTTTTGAAAATGATTACTTTTCTTATTACAGTTACACTTTCGGCAAACCGGTCAATGGTAAAACTACACTAATAGTTGAACTCTTTACCTATTCTGAGGGTACGAGACCAGAGATTCCACGTATTATTAAAACTGCTGATATGGTCAATGGCAAATCGAAATTTGATTTTAGCGTCAAAGACTATCAATCCCAAATTCATAAAAAGCACCCAACATACTTGAATATTGTGGCCACAGTTGAGGAAGAGTTCACGGGTGTCAAGATTAATGATACTGCCACGAGTACATTGTTTCCATATCGCTATACGATGTATTGTAATACTTGGGAAAGCTGCAGCACCTATCATGCCGGCAAAGAGATGGAAGTTATCTATGAAATTCGACATGTTGATGGCACTGTAGTGCAAGACACTAAATCGGTAGTACGCCTGACTTACACCGAAACTATAACTGAGTCGTGGCAACGTCAACAAAAATCAGGTGACAAAGAACCAGCACCAAAACCAAACACTGAATCTCCTTACATTTTTGAAAGTCATTTAAATGCAAGCGGCATGGCAGTATTTAAGATTAAGCTACCAGATTTGGCTGAAGTTGAAGATTTTAATCATTACTTCAAAGCTGAATTGCAATACGCTGAACAGAAAGATGAGGTGACTTCAGCAAATCAATATAGACCACCTAAAAAGGACGATACACCACCACCCGAAGAACCGAAAGTTTATTTCAAACTGGAAGTTGAGCGTGAAAAGGATAAGTGGAGGTAAGTCGAAAATACTGTAAAAGAAAATATGGAATGGCTTCACATACATACAAGCGACATATGAATGGTTTGGACATTTCAGTTAGTTTATTTAGTACTAATACTTAACAAGAGCTTTTACGAGAATATCTTGAAAATATCTTGAGAGCAGTGACGTCATTGTATGTCACTACTCCATATTAAATATATTACCATAGTTGAAAGTCTTGCTAGTATTGATTCCCAGTTATTTCACGAATAAATCATTCCAAAAAAAAAGGTTTTTGAGAAAATTATAAGACAAAGTACTATGCGCTGGAATATCTGAAATGTTTGAAAAGTTTCCCGGAAGCATAACAGAGGTTATTTAAGATCTAGTGACTACATTATCTAATTGATTTTTCTCTCCTATACAGCATTGATTTAAAAAAAGAAGCCACTGTTCTGCTCAATTCCAGTGAGCCCTTCAAATATTTTGTCTATACAATTGTTGGGCGTGGCAATATTTTGGAAATCAAACGTATTGTACTACCTGAAGCAACAAAGGTTCATAAATTCAAATTTCAACCCACACTGATGATGGCACCTTATGCCCAAATTTACGTACATTATGTAGAGAACGGAGAACTACATTATACCGAAAATTCCTTCAATGCTGATTTTGAATCTCTTAATAAGGTGAGCATAAACATGACTTTTGCTTTCAATTACGACACACTTATTTGCTTCTCTTATTTCAGATCGATATCAAGGTACCCGCAGAAGTTAAAGTTGGTGAAGATGTAAAGCTACAGATAAGTACCGCACCCAATTCTTTCGTCGGCTTATTAGCTGTCGATCAGAGTGTTTTACTGCTCAAAGAATACAATGATGTAAGCGACAAAAATTTAAATTGGCAACTTGGCACCTATTCGACACGTACACCCGATCAAGGTGGTTATTCCGCATATCCTGGTGGTAGCAGTGGCGTAGTAACGCTAACAAATGCCAATTATTTCTATAACTGGACTGTACCCTGGTACTATGGTATATAAGCAAAGTACATTTAAAGGTCAATGTATCAAACTGAGTACCTTCTTCTTTTTATGTAGGAAATGCACAACCTCTTTCGGCTAGCGGTCTTAAGTCGCAAGTCCTTCATACTCTATCAACGCCAGCTTCGCCCATGTCTGATAGTGTTGGTGGTTTTGGAGCTGCTGCACCTGGTGCAAGCGCTGAAAGTGCTGCCGCAGCTTCACCGCCACCCGTGCGCAAAGATTTTCAAGAGACTTGGATATTTGACAATATTGAAAGGTACTTACTCCTTACAAGTGCAAGGATGAAAAATTTATTTATTTATTCCCAATTTCTAGCACTAAAGATGAGAACGTCACATGGATAAAGAAGATTCCAGATACCATTACTTCATGGGTTATAACTGGTTTCTCATTGAATCCAGAGAAAGGTTTTGCAACAACAAAAGATAAGACTTATATTAAAGCGTTCCAGCCATTTTTTGTCTCAATACGGTTGCCATATTCTGTGAAACGCGGTAAGTGTAAAAATAAGTTCAAAACATTTTGTTTTGTTAATTTTTTTTTGTTCTTTCATTTTAAAATATAACTATTTAAAACTTATATTATAGGTGAGGTCATTAGTGTGCCAGCACTTGTTTTTAACTACTTGGACAAGGATCTTGATGTTGATGTTACACTTGAAAATAGCGACAACGAATTTGAATTCACCGAAGCATCCAATGAAGTGCTTGATGTACCCAGTCGTACGAAAACTGTACGTGTGCCTTCGAACTCTGCTAAGGGAGTTTCTTTCATGATACGTCCCACAGTTATTGGAAATAATCTACTTAAATTTAAAGCCACATCACCTTTGGCTGGTGATGCTATACATCAACCACTAAAGGTAGTACCCGAAGGTATTACCGAATATGCCAATCGTGCCTACTTTGTTAATCTCAAAGATTCACCCGAATTAGTGGAGAAATTTGAGTTAGAACTACCAGAAGATATTGTACCCGATTCAGAACATGCTGAGTTTGCTGTGGTTGGTGATCTATTAGGGCCACTATTAAATAATTTGGATTATTTAGTACGTCTACCATCTGGTTGTGGTGAACAAACCATGTCAAAGTTCGTGCCAAACTTATTGGTTTTGCGTTACTTAAACGTAAGCTTGATTTTGAAAGAGAACTAGAAAAAAAATAATTTTTACTTTCCTGCTATTTACAGAGTACAAAAAATCTTACACCGGCTTTGGAATCACGCATTCGGCTTAATTTGGAACGTGGCTATCAAAATATGTTAAGTTATCGTCACATTGATGGTTCTTTTAGCTCATTCGGTCCTGGTGAGACTTATGATCATAAACCAAGAAATGGTTCTACTTGGCTTACAGCTTATGTCACACGTTTCCTGCAGTTGGCTGAGGATTATGTTAAAGTTGATCAAAAAGTTCTAGAGGAAGGTTTATCTTACTTAACCCAAAGGCAGGCAGCCAATGGCAGTTTTACAGAAGCTGGTGAATTTTTCTATAGATCACAAAATAATGAAGTTTCGCTTACCGCTAGTGTGTTGTTAGCCTTTTTGGCAAAAGATGTGAGTAAAGCAATAGCGACATTTTTGTTTTGTTCTAAGACACAAGCCACGGTAGCCAAACATTTGTTTGGCATTGAAATGGAAAAAATAGGGGATGCAAAAAAAATTGTGAATAATTTTCGGAAATATCTCTTGTATGAGTTTTTAAATACTTATTAGATCTTTGGATGGAGACGACTCACACTCTTCTCCAGTCGGTTGGGATGTAATCAAGCAATAGGTTACTTCCAAACAACTTTGCGAGGGTCGGGATAATCCTTTTTCTTTCTTATTATTATTTCTACTGAAAAACTGGCTCCGTTTTCATGGACAGTCTCTAAGTTGTCAATACAACCACTGCATCTCGGAAAATAGATCTGTAGCAACTTGAATTCGATTTACTTCTGTAGTGTCTGGACTCTTACCAAGAGTCGTTTGGTGTCCTGAGATAGGATGGAGTGGAATTTTTTGAAACAATGCTTAGCCTTGTAGTTTCTGTAGTATATATGATAGTTTAGCAAAAATCTTTCCAGTAAACAGTTTTTCAGATTATCTACGTTCGATTGTCTTCATTGAATGTTTCCTAGTAGCTTATCTTAAACTGGAAAGTTATTTATTCCAGTAACCCTTTTGTTTGCCAGAGTTTCAAAGTACTTAGCTTTTAATATATTTTTCACTTAAAATCCCATTGAAACTCGCCGAATTCGGTTTTCTTGGGGATTTATAAGGAGTTTTCGTGAAAAACGTGACTTTCACATCAAAAGATGTCAAAGCTCTCTGAGCTGCTTCATATTGCAAGCATTATATTGGCTCCTTTTCTGGCGTTCATACGCACTTTGACCTCTTCTTGGGAGAAAATGTACCAAAAGTAACATATAGAATGAAGCAATTATGGATTGTGGTGATTCTGGTTTGTGTCTTAACTACAAAAGTGACTTAACATTTTTTGTTGCAAATCGTTTTTATGATTTTTTTTTTTTTAGCAAACTAACAAATACTCGAAACAACTCGAAGCTGGTTTCAAATTCATCATAGAGAACTTAGAAAAAACGGAGAACTTACGCGCTAAGGCATTAGCAACCTACACACTTCAACAAGGTAAACATCCATTAGCTTCAAAGCATCTCGCTGACATTAAGGCCAAAGCCAAATCTGATGATGACCGCATGTGGTGGACTTCCTCAGCAGACAAAAATCCCGATGTATTGCCATACTACAGTTGGTGGCGTTGGCCACATAGCGAAGAAGTAGAGGTAACTTCCTATGTTATGCTTACTTTACTCGATGAAAAGACCGAAACCATTGAAAGTGTTTTGCCAGTATTGAAATGGTTGGTAGCACAACGTAACAACTATGGTGGTTTTTCATCAACACAAGATACAATAGTAGGCCTACAGGCATTGATTAAATTTGCCGAAAAGTCTGGTTATGAACCAGCGGTAATGGATATTAAATTTGATACAAAAGGTAAAGCACGTACTAAAAGTGAACAGTTGGAACTCAACAAGGAGAATGGTCTATTGCTACAATCATTTGAGGTAAAATTCAGTAAATTCTTTTTAAATATCATTTCATTGAATTTAAATTCTTACAGCTTCCTGCACAAACACGCTCTATCGATTTCCAAGCTAAGGGCAAAGGTGCTGCTTTGGTGCAAGTATCCTATCAGTACAATATTTATGAGAAAGAGAAAAAGCCCAGTTTTACCCTTACTACAGTAATTAACAAGGAGACACCCGCACTTAAGCTGGAATTCGATGTATGCGTCGAATATGTTGGAGCTGATGGTGAATCCAATATGGCCATTTTGGAAATCGCCCTACCTTCAGGTTATGTTGCTGATGTAGATAGCTATGCAGAAATACGTAAAGTTGAACGTGTTAGGGTAAGTGAAGCGTTTAGCTTAAATTTTGCAGAAAAGGTAATGCCTATAGCTTCTTTTGCAGCTTGTTGAATCAAGAAATTCAGATACAACCGTTGTTGTCTACTTCGAAAGTCTGCGTAAAAGTGATGTCAAATGCCTAACAATTGATGCATTCAAGTCCTTTGCTGTCGCCTTACAAAAGCCATCACCAGTTGTTGTCTATGACTACTATGATACCTCAAAGAAGGCGACGACTTATTATGAGGTCGCTTCTAAATTATGTGATATATGCGACAAAGAAGAAGAAGATTGTCAAAAGGCGTGTGGATTGTAAAGAAAGTGATGCCAAATGATTGAATAAGATTAAAAAAAAAAACAAAACATAAGTAATAAATAAATAAAAGTTAGTAATAATTTAATAGACATATCTTTTCTTCCGAAATATCAATTATATGTGGCTAAACTCCTCTTCAATTGCTCCAAATTCTATACAATTAAAAACTTTTTTCTCTTGATTGCTATTTTGAGCTACTATATACTTCGCATTTCATATTCCACATATTTGCAAATCGTAACAAAAAATTTGTGCACCATACTATAAATTTTAGATTAAGTTATTAAAACAGCATCTTAGACAGACTTTAGAATCACTCAATCACATTTAGCATTTACCATTTATTTTTTTCTCCCATTCGACTTTTCTTCATCAATGTTCAACGAGTAAAGATTAAAGCTTCTCAAAAGCAATTAGTTCTTCTTGGGGCGCTTTAGCGTGTCTACATAGATTAGCACTGTAACCAAGAAGCGTACCTAGGTGAGGGGGGAGTAAAAGGGGCGATAAAGTGGTCCTTGGTTTCGTAGTATGTATTATTAATTTTGAGGAATTGCAATATGGATAGATGGGGTTTTTAGAATGCGAAAGCTGATAACCTTTCTTTTTTTAAGTAAATAAAAAAATTTTTAATTTGTTTTAGTCGACTGAATGTTATTAATTAATTTGAAATGTCTGTCTGTCTGTCTGTCATGAAAACGCAGCTTAATTGAATGAAATTTGGTACAATGGCTACTCCTTGAAACAAGGTTCTTGAGAATGAAGATAAATGAAATCAAATAACTCATTTTAAACGCTATGTTGAGAGAGTTATTTGATGTAATGCATTCAAATTTCTTACAAATACTAAAAAATAGTTTAGATTAACAAAAAGATTGAACAAAAATTCGACAAGAAGGCGTGGCACCTCCCATGCAAGCAACATTTTCAAAACGCTATACTAAGATAACTTTTTGAGGAAATGGAACCAATTTTAACACAAATAATAGAAATGATTCGGAAAAGGTCTGTACAATAACATAACCAATCTCTACAAGTGAGCGTACACCCTCCATAGAGACAAAAACAATAGCCACCACCTGAAATCTAACCTAAAACTTTGCAAAAGGTCAGGAAAACATGTGTTAGAAATAACACGAATGTGTGAAGCATTAAATTACCACCATTTTCGAGACGTTATCTTGCATGCTCAAAAACTATAACGCTTCCTGTATAACATGCACTGACTCTCTTAAAAATCACAAGATAATAATTCCATTATGTAACACAAAAAATTAGCGATTCTTTAAACGAAACAAACAAATATGATTAATCAAACTGAACTTCTAAAAGATTATGACTCAATTTAACCCTAGAATACTTAAGTTAAAATTTTACTTTTCAATACAAATACTCGCGCGGGAGGGTATCTTTATTAAAAAAAGTACAAAAAATATAAAATATTCATTTCACATACTTGACTTAAAGAAAAATAAAGTTCATATTAAATAGACTATATTTTTCAAAATTCATTAAAAAAACGAAATCGTTGCGCCTCACAGGCGACCATAAGTATTCTAGGGTTAAAGAAAGGAACACATATATTAACGTACATACGACAAAACAAGTTTAACGTTAGGAATAAACAATGGGTTTGGCTAAGCTTCAATAAGAGAAATGATACATGGGTCTCGAAAGCAAACAAGTTCACTAGAAGGCTGATAATATTTGATGACACAAAAAATATTCCGGTTTTTATTTTGTGACTATTTCTTTCCAACTTTTATTTTATTAAAAAAAAAATAATTTTAAATAATTTAATAGTTTAATCAAATTTGCAGAGTAGCCTAATTAAATTTTGGTTAGTAAAATTTACAAAAAAAAAAAAAAAAACAAAGTCAGTTTTTATACTCTGTCTGGCCTTTGCAATGGACTATATGATGATGATTTTTTATTACTATTACATTTTGTTTTTGTTTTGTTTTTTTTTGTTGTTATTATGAAATAATTATAAATATTAATACATACAGATAAGCCAATATAATTAAGTATTTGTTTGTTGGCTTAACCGATGTAGAAATTCTCATCATGAGCTTAAAGCTGACAGTGATTTTGAGAATTCATTTGCGGCTTAGTTGTGATTGAGAAAGGTTCGATTGTTACTTTTAGCAGTGTTAGTAAATATTAAATTTATTGAATCATTTAAGTGGAAACATGCAACGTTTTGCTTTTTTAGCTGTTTGCTTGTTGCAAATAGCGCTAAGTGTATCGGGGAACGGGTAAATTATAAAATATTTTAAGCCACCTAATTGAAGGTGAATAAAGTACTAATTTTGTGTAGATTTTAAAATAAATATACGATCGTGTCTTAATAAAACATATATTTGGCTTACAATTTGAAATTATTAGCGATTTTATATGTGTGTACGTGTACTTGGGCTTTTTTGGTCACAATGCTATATATGCAAATAAAACAAATTTTATTTCATATTTTCACCCGACGTTTCGCCAGTGGATTTTCGGCTTCTTCAGGGGTATTTATTGAAGTAAAAACTTAAAATAAAGAACAATTTTTTTTAAAAAACATAAGTTATGAACATCACGAACACTTTTCAACTTACATGTAAATTACATTTAAAATAAAAATAAAATTGAAAATAAACACTTAAATAAATTAACAAAAATATCGCAACAAAAATTACAACATCAAATCACTGTACTGTAACTAAGACTAATATTGCTGTAATCCTCTTTTCTATTTATAGCTGTCTTGTAGCTTTGTCTAATTCTTAAGCTTTCCAGAGTAAGCCGCACATTCTCTTTTTTCTCTCTGTCCAATATTACATAAAAGCTACCACATCAGAAAACCCCAAGAACCGGTTTAAACGTTTCAATGAAGAACATTAACTTATTTTATATTATAGTAGTTACTCGTATTGATAATTGAAGGGTTAATTTTTTTTTAATTTGTTTCTATCAAGCTGCCTGAAGCATTTTTAACACGAACAAGCAATGCAACTATTAGATTTGTATTGCGGGAATCCCTGATTTGATTGTATCTCTAATCAAAATAAATTGAAGGACAAAACACTCTTAGATATGGGACTTTTTTGTGTAAATGTCAAATTGACATTTTACAGTTGTTAGTGTTTTAATGTTATGGAAATAGAAATTTTGTGTAGGGGTTCAGCTTCAAATGAGTTAAGGGCCTCCGGGAGTTTTTCCAAAAATAAAGAAATTTTATTTTAAGAGGCATTTTATTTTAGACCAAATTTTTTTTTTACATTATGAAAGTATAGCTATTCAAGATTTTTTCCTGACACTTTGGTCCAAAAACATTCGTCGATAAGTGAGAAAAGTGCAATACTGTAAAAGACCTCCAAGTTTCCGGTGAGCAAGATATCTGGAGACTGGTTCATCCGAAAAACAAAAATTTTTTTCGGTTTAGTATAGATACAGTTCTTGGGCGTTTATTCGTTGATTTTTGAAAAAAATATAAATTTCTGACAAAATGGCGGGCGTAGAAAGAAAATTTTCATTTTTTGTGTACAAAATAGAGGTCGTTTTAAGCAATAAATCAAAAAGTATGTATAAAAAAAAAAAAAATTAACGATCAAACGCCTAATTCGCAAAAAATTAATTTTTTGTTTTTCGGGTGAACCAGTTTCCTGATATCTTTTTTACCGCAAGTTTTGAGATCTTTCACGGCATTGCACTTTTTTGGACGAAAATTTAAGGCATAAGTCTTGAATAGTTATACTTTAATAATGTAAAAAAAAATTTGGTGTAAAATGAAATGCAGCTTAAAAAAAAAATTTTTTTAAAAATGTCTTTATTATATTCGAAAAATTCCCGGAGGCCCTTCAGAAGAGGGCGCGTTTACTGTTATCGAAATGAAAAATAACGTTATTATTGTTTTTATTAATCAAATGATGCTTATCGGAGTGAAAAAACAAATAAAAGAGTTGATGTTCGAGATTTCTTTGCTGCCATTATCACGATAACCTCAACACCGAAGCCCTCATGGATTGACAATAAAGTGAATACACTGTGTCTTCGTTGCCCGTTGATTTTCGTATGTGAGTTTTATTTATTTCAGTATCGGAAATTACTTTTCTATACTTTCCGTTGTGACCGCAAGAGTCACCAAAACTGTTCGTTGGAAAACTGCTCGATTCACAAAAATCCAAAACTTTCAGAGCTTCGGCATCTTTCTTGAGTTTTGATAAATTTTCACACCACTATTTATACTCAACTCTCACGGATTCATAGAAATGTGGAACAAGATGTTTCAGGTAGTAATATACCTAAGGGAGTGCCGAGGGGGCGGTCATGCCGGACGCAACCACCTGAGAGCAGCAAAATGGTCTTCGTTATGTGAAATACAAGTTTTTTTCTTAGCATAAGTACGAATTTTGTAAATGTTGTGTACCTTTTTCTTAGTAAATGTAAATAATTCGAAAGAATGTGTAGGTCATTTTGTAAGACATTGCTAAATATATCGCAATTTTCTAGGGTTTCCGAGAACTAAAAGTGAGGACTTTTTTTCTTAGTAACAAAATTTGCACAATTACAAAACCAAAAATATTTTCTGTTGGTAAGGAGCAGCAAATTGCCTCTTGCCCCAGGCGCCCAATATGCGCGGTATGTCACTGGATCCAAGTACTTAATCTACTTTATCAGCTGCAGTAAATCCAGAAAACTGGATAGGATATCTGCATTTTCATTGAGAAATTTGACAAATTTTGAATCAGAGTATCGACCCAGGAAATGTAAACAGCACAACAAAAGTACGCTTTAACAGAGTCTGTTTGATTATTTAAACGAACTGTTTGCTTCAAAGTGAGTTTCGGAATTTTAAGTTCCATATCAAATGCGTCTTTCGCAAGCTTTTCAGCTGCTCTAAAAATTTCGCCAAATGATACTTCAGTATTTTTTTATTCTTCTTGAATCATATCCAAAATTTTTTAAGCATGCTTTACTGCTGATGCCAAATCACGTGATTTTTTTTAAGTCGACAAGAGAAGTGAAATTGAAAAGAGGCTGATGATGAACTCATTTTTCTGAACTTTTACAAGTAAACAGAAGAAATTTCTGCTGATATTCAATAGTTCGACAAAGGATAGTTTGCCATCGTGTAGTTCCGTGAATCTTGTTTCACAAAGTTAAAGACTTCTTCTTGTTCTTCGGGACAAGTTCAAGCTCACCACAGCGCACCACAATGCAAGGTTTAAGCCATAGGTGGGCAAAATTTTGGAAGCTGCAGCTACTTATGACAAAAACAACAACTACAATAAGAGAAAGAAAAAAACACCACCATAAATTCGATCTTGATAGCAAAAGAAAAATTCAGAAAAAAACCAAAAGCCAATTCCAAGAATTAAATAGGAACAATATGAGTGCGGAAATAAAAGAACACTGATAAATCAAACGAAAGAAGCTGCCGTCAATGTGCGCATTGTTGTTTGCTCGTGTGCTCGTTTCTTTTTTTTCTGAATGATGCAACAGCAATACAAATCCTAATGTGAATTTAGTGTGAATATAGTGCGCATAAAAAAAAACCACAACAATAAAAATGTGCGTAGCACGGTAGAGAGCTTGTGTTTGTTCTTTTGCTTATTTTTCTTAAGAAAAAGAGATTGTTGTGAAGAGCTAAAACTTGCTCATTTTTTCTATTTAACCCACCTATGGCTTAAGCGATGGCTATCACAGTGAACGTACATCATCCATGGATGAATTTCATCCTCGAACAGATGCCTTTGATACTACAAGACATGCTACGTACTCCATCATTATCTTGAGTCGTGAATTTTGTGATTTAAAAACTGAACTCTATGCAACGTTTTTAGAAAGCCTCAGCTATTTTTTCAGAAGACTGGTCGTTAGACCGTACCGCAAAAAAAAAGTTCACCGTACACCATCGAAACTGAAGCATTTTTGCAAGAAGATTTCGAAACAAAAAATTTTTTTTTTTACCGAAAATAGAGGTTGCGCATTTACGTTTTTCTTCATATCATCGGCATTTACAGTCCGATATTAAAGTATGAGACATCACTGTTTTTGTTTAGAGTAGACTAATTTTTTGCTTTAAGGGTCACTGATATCAAGGACCCCATTCTAGTACTTACCCACCAGATCTCAGTTCCTACCATCTTAACGTACCTTTTTAGTGTCAGATAATTAAAGCTTGCAAAAAATCATTAAACTTTACCAACAGAAGTATTTCGATTATTCCATTAAAACTATTTTAAAAAATGTTTTTAATTTTTTTACCGAACGTAGCGGTTCTCTTATTAAATTTCTCATCATATATCCGGTATTTACAGTCCGATCTTAAGGCATGATGTTTCGATGTTTTTGTCTCGAGGAGACCATTTTTTTTTTTTTGCTCCAAAGGTCATTGATCTCAAGTATCTACCCACCAAATATCTACTTCTACAACATGATTTAAAAGATTAAAATCATACAAAGTGTCTTCAGGCCTTTGCCCAGCATCTTGAAGGACCTCACCATACTGTACAATTAAATTCGCACTTCTTATTATTTATATAAAACACAAAGCTTTTATAGTGGCAAAACTTATGTATGTTGAAAAAAAACTTTAATTAATTTACTAAGCTACTTTTCACATACGCATTTCTCTAAGCTCTACTGTTGTCTTTTTAAGTATCATTAAATTTTAATCGATCATATTTCTACGCGATTCAAGTTGGCTATTTTTCTGGCGGCTCTTGAGCTTAGATAAAACATGGCCCATGCGTTGTTCATCGGTGACCGCCATGGCAGATTCATGTACTACTTGAACAAAACGTTTGGTGTTTTGAGAATGGCATGGATAAGCTGTGAAAATAATTAAGTTTAGTAAAGAAAGCTATAAAATAAAGTTATTCGTCATGGTAATGTGATTATTTCTCTGAATATTGTAATGCTTCCAGCTGGTCTTGCGTGAAAAACTGCAAGCATGGCGGCTAAGTCACTTCGAATTTGAGCCAGTTGATCATATTTCGAAATTTATGAAATGATCTACCTGTGGACCGAACATTTGACGAATGCATCCTATTGCTTCTTTGCGGGCTGTTAAGATCTTGTCATAGCCATCTGATCTTACTAGCGCATCTGGTTCCGTTGTCATTGAGCAACGGCTGGATGACACTTTATTTGATTTTGATTTCTTAATTCATGTCGTAGAAGTTGAGATTTGGTGGGTAGACACTTGAGGTCAATGGCCTTCGGAGCAAAAAAAATCGGTCTCCTCGAGACAAAAACATCGAAACATCATGTTTTAAGATCGGACTGTAAATACCGGAAACATGACCAAAAATTTAATAAGAGAACCGCTACGTTCGGTAAAAAAATTAAAAACATTTTTTAAGATAGTTTTAATGGAATAATCGAAATACTTCTGTTGGCAAAGTTTAATGATTTTTTGCAAGCTTTAATTATCTGACACTAAAAAGGTACATTAAGATGGTAGGAACTGAGATCTGGTTGGTAAGTACTGGAACGGGGTCCTTGATGTTAGTGACCTTTAAAGCAAAAAATTGGTCTACTCGAGACCAAAAATATTGATATATCATACTTTAAGATCGGACTGTAAATGCCGATGATATGAAGAAAAATGTAGATGCGCGACCTCTATTTTCGGTAAAAAAAAAAAAAATTTTTCGAAACTATTTTGCAAAAATACTTCAGATTTGATGGTGTACGGTGAACTTTATTTTTTTTTGCCTATAAGGTGGTACGCTCTACTGGTCGTAAATCGGTACAAATACTACAAAATTTTCGCTTATAAAAAATTTGGACAAGTTTTCGTGAAAGTCGAAATTCTTAGACTTAGACCAACTTCCATTAAGCTCATTATTCATCATTTCGACTAGCTTATTAAACTACAAAACTTTTACGAAACAAATTAGGATTTCACGGCGAAATGAACTCGAGTACTCCTCTTATTATACACTTACATATACTTGTATCAGTAAGATAAAAATACATATGAATGTAGTAGTTATGCGGTAAGTTTACGCCCATGACACTGGATTCACGATATGTTAGAGGCATGAATTAGCGTTTACAGGAAAGTTCTAGAAATCGCGGCTACTATGCGGGCTTCCCCACAATGCGGGGGGTGATATTTTTTAGGTAGCGAAATATTATTTTATTTGTAATAAACATAGATCAAATTTAGATATGCTTCTATATGTATTTCAATACCTTAACTTATCAAAAAAAAAAAATAAAACTCGTTTAGAGCGTAAAATTTCAACGCATGGCGCTTTTATCACGGTTTGATACCCAGAACAGGTTTTCGGTTAAACTTTCAGTACATACATATGCTTATTATAATATTAATGTTATCAATACTTAAATACGTAAAATATAATATAGTTTTGCATGAGAAATCGTATTGATCAGAACTTTTTAGGAGTTATTCAAAATGAGAAAATAAAAATGGTAAGAAAAAAAATTTTAATTTCCGAAATTCACAATTTTTTCTTTTTTTTTCATTTAATGTTCCTGGAATACTTTAAATACAAAATTTGAATAAAGATTTACCTCAAGTGTGTGTTTTATTACACACACATCATTTTAGTCACAGAAATACTATATGGTTATTATGACCAAATACTATAAGAATTCCACATTTAACATGTATGAACTATATATATACTTTATGCATAACATAAATACTTTAAATTACTATCTTAACTGGACAAAAAATTTATCACCTTTTAGAATTGATTTATAAAAAAAAAAATTTTTGTGCTGTGGCTTATTAATAAAGGTGTTGTTTTTACGAAACCAAAGTAGGATTTGGCTTACCAGATTTTGCGGCACGTGTGCTTTAACCTTTCAACATTGTGTTGTTTTGGTAATTAACAAAATATCACACACTCTTGAAGGTATGCGCTCATAAAAATGCTATTTTATCGCATGCTATTTCGTTATTATAACGATAATTAATTTGTATTTTGTAAATAAAAACTTGTACTGCTGGGCAAATGGTAATAAAATATTAAAACTTATTTGACAAGAAATTTTTAATATTAATTGGTTTTTTTTTTAGTTAACGCTATTTAAAAATTTTCAAAAGTTGGATACGCGTAGCCTGTTCCCTGATTCAAAAGTTTGCATATATACATTTGAGATCCAAAATCCGTATTATATATTGGCAATAATCTTTATTTTTGTACGTACAGAACTGCTTTTCTTCTGTATATCTCTGTTTTGATATTTTCAAAACAAACCCAAATTCTCAGGAAAAAAACTAACAAGGTGAAAGCATAAGAAAATTTGCTCCCTCAGGAAAAAGTTGTGTAGACTTTACAGAACAACTCTGTGGAAAAATTTTGCTTCTGAACATATGAGAAGTTGGTTTGAATTCAATTTGTTTATTAAAAACTTAATTTTTTATAAATAATGAATAAAATTTTTATAAAAACTTTATTTCATATAAATTGCAAAACAGTTCTTGTCCCACCACTAACATTTTATAAACTTTTTCCCAATATTTACTGAGAAATCGCAATTTAAAAAAGCACGCACATAAATATTCACTTGCTCATAACTTTTTAAAAAAATCCAAATTTTGCAAGTAGCTTAGCTTAAACAATGTACTTCTATGTATCAGTTTCGCAACTGTAGCTATCATAGGTGCAAAGTTATAGCGTCTGAAAAGTTTTGTTGTATGGAAGGTGCAACGCCTCGCTGTCTAATACCTTTTATGTTTCGTGAGGTACTTAGCATAGACGTTTGACATTAATTAATGCTGATTCGTGACAAAAAAAAAACTGAATTTGAAAATCTTAGAAAATGTTTCAGTTTCAGCAATTTCTCTAACAACACTTTTAACACGTTGACGACGAAGCCGGTTTATTCTTATGTTTCCCCAGCGACCACGATATTTTCGCGAAAAAACACCCATGGACCACGGAATATTTTTTAAAGATAAGTGTTCCCTAGGTAAAAAAAAAGTTGTTTTTACCTATTCCTGGATCTCTGGCGTCCTTCTAAGTCCCTTTTTTGAAAAATATTCGTGTCGCACGTTTTCAGATGACATGGGCCTACAAGAAAAATATTACACTGGGAGCTCATGTCGCACGAAAACATGCGACGCGGCATACCATAGCATGCCATGCTTTACTCTGGCGAAATTTGTTTTTTTTCAGTCGCCGTAATATTTTTACAGATATTATTTGAATTTTATTGTTTGCTTGCTTCGTTTGATCTATAAAAATCAATCATTCAGTTCGTAAATTTGCATTGTACTGGTCAAATATTAAAAGTGATAGTGTTAAAAATGAGTAAAAAAATAGTTTTACAAAAATTAAATTGCGTCCAACTGGATAGTAGTGCCCTACTGGATAGTAGTGGCGACTCCGATTCCAGCGAAGGAACAGATTTTTCCAAGGACTCGAACGTTGATCCAGAATGGAACCCAGATTCGGAAGAGGAGTCTGATGCAATATCAACAAATAGTCTTCTACAGGTTGTAGAAGATCTTGAATTAGAAGAAGATAATCAAGAAGAGGAAGAAGACCAAACAAAGGAACAAACATATAAACGTTTTACTTAATTTCATCTCATTAGTTTTGATTTGGTGTAGTAAACTTTTATAATTAAAATTTTCTTCGAAAAAATAAGGCTACTAGGACATGTTATATACTAAAATATAGGCAAAGTTTTTAACTTCAATCTCCAGCATAAAAATAATATATAACGTAGCACATAAAGTTTTGATAAAAAAAAAACAAAAAGTACTAGCGTCGCACGTTTTCGTGAGACATGGTCCCCAATGAAAAGTAGGTGTCGCACGTTTTCGTGCGACGCTGTCGTCAACGTGTTAAAAAGTCATGAACTATCTAAAAAGTGATACCAACTGTAGTCAGCTGCGGCTCAAGGGATCTTAAGGGGTTTAAGCTCCCCCACCACCAGCAAATGTACATTATGTATAGTTATTTTGCACAAAAATACTGAATAGAATATTCTGTTCACGTAGCTTCTTCACTCTTTCTAAATTTAGATCCGGATGTTATTCAGGATTCGGTTCAGTTTTGCTCCATTTAAGCAAAAATTATGATACTTCTATGTATTTTTATCAGAAAAACTTCATCGACCTTACACATTTTCTAAGCTTTCGAATTACGAAATTTCTCAAGAAGCGGATTTTCTTCCATCTAAGATTAGATACTAAAACTTAACAAGTAAAATTGATAAGCAAATTTTTTTTTTGCAAAAAAAAAAAACACCTCAAGGGTGTGCATACCTTCAAAAACCATGAACCTAAGAGTAAAATATTTTTCGCTCATTTTCTTTGCAGGCACTACTCCGTTATTGGACCTGGTACAATACATTCTGAGCATAAATATACTGTCGCTGTTGCTGTACATGATACCACTGAGCCAAGTCAACTCAAAATAGGCATCACTGGTCCGTCGTATAATAAAACTGAAATTGTTGAACTCAAAACTGCCGATGAAGTGAAATTGGTTGAATTTGATGTGCCCGAATTGGAGCAGGGAGTATATAACCTAACCGCAGAAGGTGTATCGGGTATACAATTTTACAATACAACAAAACTTAATTTGGAGGTATTCGAACCACATGTGCTCATACAAACAGATAAAGGTACCTACAAGCCTGGAGATGTGGTAAACTTCCGTGTTATATTTCTCGATGAAAATTTAAGACCATCGAAAATTAGAAACTCTGTGATAGTATGGTTTGAGGTAAGTTAATTTGTTTCGAAGGCTTTACGATGTCATTTAATTTATTTTTTTTTTTTAATTTTAGGATACTAAACGCAATCGTATCAAGGAATTCAAAAATTTAGATGTTGTCAAAGGTGTTTATACCGGCAAATTCCAAATCTCTGAATTCCCAGTTTTGGGCAATTGGCGTATTATTGTTAAAACAAAAGCAGATGCACAAGGCTCAATTTTAGGTCAACGGGATCCATCATATTATGGTCACAATCAAGTGGTCTACTTTGATGTAAAAAAATATGTCTTACCCAAATATGCTGTAAAAGTAGACGTCACTGAAAGTTTGTCAGTGCTAGATGGTGATTTTCATGCTGTTGTAAGAGCAAAGTAAGTAATAGTTGATATAAGCTTATAAGTTGGGTATTTCCAATAGTAAAATAAAACATCCATATATACAACCGCTCGCTGACATAACCTCAGCAGTTGATGGGTGTAGCAAAAAATATTTGATAAATGATATTAGCCAATCTATAAGCCTCAATAACTATATTTTGCAGGGTTTTCTCCAGATAATTAAGCAAAATTAAACCGGTTTTTTTAAATGTCATCTAAAAGTACTCCCCCCATTCATAATCCAACTGGAATCATTCGAATACATTGCTTTTTTCTCCAAGAAATCAATTCTCACATAGTTTGAATTATTTTCCTCTGGATACCTCAATTCCTACCTAGTTTAAATAAATTTCCTCAGGCCATAACCAAAACGATAAGTTTTCATTGACAGTTCTGAAGTATTACAAAACACTGAGGTCAAACCTAAAAACATCACCAAACAGTCACTTCATTTGTAAGTTTTTCACTCGTCTGGTCTTATTGGACATGCAAATCTGAAAATCATATATTACCGACTGCATTATCACGTATTGTGCGTCATGTCATTACCACTTTTCTGCAATGTTAAGTATAACTTGATAATAACAAGTTTAGTGCGCTAATGACATTGGATAGGAGAGTGTCGGTAGAGTGTCATAGAGAGCATCATTATAAATGCTTCATAGCTGACCGAATTTTACCTTGATTGTTCAGGCCGTGGCAAGATAAATCGTTTGTCAACTTAATTTTCAATATTACGTTAGAAAACATTCAGTTTTTGGCATTTGTCATTGCATTGTAACGAATTTTCGTCATGGTCTTAGCACTCTAGCGTTAAATAAACTACTAAAAATTATATTTTCCCTTTCGATAGTAACAAAGGAACTTAACACTGCAATTTTTATTATCAGAGGGCAGTAGTCTGCCTAAAACGTATGCGTTTCTCCCTTACTACGTTTTTATAAAATTAAAAATTCCTCGCCAAGGCTTTCAAAGGACTCCAAGTAATTGCTACTTAGCTGCGATACCATGGCGTGATTTGTTGTATATTCTGGCGTTGATTTGCTCATTTTTGAAAATGATTACTTTTCTTATTACAGTTACACTTTCGGCAAACCGGTCAATGGTAAAACTACACTAATAGTTGAACTCTTTACCTATTTTGACGGTATGAGACCAGAGCTTCCACGTATTATTAAAACTGCTGATATGGTCAATGGCAAATCGAAATTTGATTTAAGCCTCAAAAACTATCAATCCCAAATTAATAAAAAGTATCGAACATACTTGAATATTTTGGCCACAGTTGAGGAAGAGTTCACGGGTGTCAAGATTAATCGTACTACCACGAGTACATTGTTTCCATATCGCTATACGATGAATTGTAATACTTGGGAAAGCTGCAGCACCTATCATGCCGACAAAGAGATGGAAGTTATCTATGAAATTCGACATGTTGATGGCACTGTAGTGCAAGACACTAAATCGGTAGTACGCCTGATTTACACCGAAACTATAACTGAGTCGTGGCAACGTCAACAAAAATCAGGTGACAAAGAACCAGCACCAAAACCAAACACTGAATCTCCTTACGTTTTTGAAAGTCATTTAAATGCAAGCGGCATGGCAATATTTAAGGTTAAGCTACCAGATTTGGCTGAAGTTGAAGATTTTAATCATTTCTTCAAAGCTGAATTGCAATATGCTGAACAAAAAGATGAAGTGACTTTAGCAAATCAATATAGACCACCTAAAAAGAACGATACACCACCACCCGAAGAACCGAAAGTTTATTTCAAACTGGAAGTTGAGCGTGAAAAGGATAAGTGGAGGTAAGTCGAAAATACTGTATAAGAAAATCTGGAATGGCTTCACATACTTATAAGCGACTTATAAATGATTTGGACATTTCAGTTAGTTTATTTAGTACTAATCCATAACAAGAGCTTTTACGAGAATATCTTGAGGAAGTTCAATGAGAGCAGTGAGAACATTGTATGTCACTACTTCATATTAAATATATTACCATAGTTGAAAGTCTTGCTAATATTGATTCCCAATTATTTCACGAATAAATCATTCCAAAAAAAGGTTTTTAAGAAAATTATAAAACAAAGTACTATGCGCTGGAATATCTGAAATGTTTGAAAAGTTTCCCGGAAGCAAAACAGAGGTTATTTAAGATCTAATGACTACATTATCTAATTGATTTTTCTCTCCTATACAGAATTGATTTAAAAAAAGAAGCCACTGTTCTGCTCAATTCCAGTGAGCCCTTCAAATATTTTGTCTATACAATTGTTGGGCGTGGCAATATTTTGGAAATCAAACGAATTGTACTACCTGAAGCAACAAAGGTTCATAAATTCAAATTTCAACCCACACTGATGATGGCACCTTATGCCCAAATTTACGTACATTATGTAGAGAACGGAGAACTACATTATACCGAAAATTCCTTCAATTCTGAATTTGAATCTCTTAATAAGGTGAGCATAAGCATGACTTTTTCTTTCAATCACGACACACTTATTTGCTTCTCTTATTTCAGATCGATATCAAGGTACCCGCAGAAGTTAAAGTTGGTGAAGATGTAAAACTACAGATAAGTACCGCACCCAATTCTTTCGTAGGTTTGTTAGCTGTCGATCAGAGTATTTTACTGCTCAAAGAATACAATGATGTAAGCGATAAAAATTTAAATTGGCAACTTGGCACCTATTCAACACGTACACCCGATCAAGGTGGTTATTCCGCATATCCTGGTGGTAGCAGTGGCGTAGTAACGTTAACAAATGCCAATTATTTCTATAACTGGACTGTACCCTGGTACTTAGGTATATATATATTAGGGTGATTCAAATTTTTTATTTTTGGTTTTTTTAAGGTGCTGTTGCTTAAAAAGTAAGTTTATGATATGAAGAAAAAGTTCACGAAATTTCAGCTCTGTAACTCAATTTGATAAGGTGGCGCCGGAGCCTGTTAGTTTTACATGAAAATTGTATGGAAAAATTATTTTTTACAAAAAAGGTATCTAAATGAATAGGTGATTAGTGTTGTTGAGCTGAAAAGGGTCGTTTTTCGACGTAATTTTTTACGCTGAATCCGAATCTGGCCTCTGAATTGACCCATCATGTCGGAATCCTGAAATATTCGAGGTTAATTACCTGAAACATGATGTTTTTTGTCTACTTTCGAGGTCATGTATAGGATTCAGAGAAAGTTGATCAGCTTATTTTTAACAAAAGCATCATTTCGTACCATCCTTGCCCTTTAAAATGAGCTTTCAAGTGGTGATCTGTGATGTTTCCTTGCAAAGTTATAGCCATTTTAAAGTGACATGAATTGGATCCCCTACAAAGGGTTGCAACCCAACAATATTAACCAACGGGTTTCAAATTCATGTCACCTTGAAATGGCTGCAACTTTGCAAGGAAGCATCACAGATCACCACTTGATAGCTCATTTTAAAGGGCAAGGATGGTACGAAATGATGCTTTTGTTAAAAATAAGCTGATCAACTTTCTTTGAATCCTATACATGACCTCGAAAGTAGACAAAAAACATCATGTTTCAGGTAATTAACCTCGAATATTTCAGGATTCCGACATGATGGGTCAATTCAGAGGCCAGATTCGGATTCAGCGTAAAAAATTACGTCGAAAAACGACCCTTTTCAGCTCAACAACACTAATCACCTATTCATTTAGATACCTTTTTTGTAAAAAATAATTTTTCCATACAATTTTCATGTAAAACTAACAGGCTCCGGCGTCACCTTATAAAATTAAGTTACAGAGCTGAAATTTCGTGAACTTTTTCTTCATATCATAAACTTATTTTTTAAGCAACAGCACCTTAAAAAAAACTAAAAAAAAATTTGAATCACCCTAATATATATATATAAACAAAGTACATTTAAAAGTCAATGTATCAAACTGAGTACCTTCTTTTTTTATGTAGGAAACGCACAACCTCTTTCGGCAAGCGGTCTTAAGACGCAAGTACTTCATAGTCTATCAACGCCAGCTTCGCCCATGTTTGATAGTGTTGGTGGTTGTGCAGCTGCTGCACCTGGTGCAAGCGCTGAAAGTACTGCCGCAGCTTCACCGCCACCTGTGCGTAAAGATTTTCAAGAGACTTGGATATTTGACAATATTGAAAGGTACTTACTCCTTACAAGTGCAAGAATAGAAAATTTATTTATTTACTCCCAATTTCTAGCACTGAAGATGAGAACTTCACATGGATAAAGAAGATTCCAGATACCATTACTTCATGGGTTATAACTGGTTTCTCATTGAATCCCGAGAAAGGTTTTGCAACAACAAAAGATAAGACTTATATTAAAGCGTTCCAGCCATTCTTTGTCTCAATACGGTTGCCATACTCTGTGAAGCGCGGTAAGTGTAAAAATAAGTTCAAAACATTTTGTTTTTTTAATTTTTTTTTTTTTGTTCTTTCATTTAATATAACTATTTACAACTTTTATTATAGGTGAGGTCATTAGTGTGCCAGCACTTGTTTTTAACTACTTGGACAAGGATCTTGATGTTGATGTTACACTTGAAAATAGCGACAACGAATTTGAATTCACCGAAGCATCCAATGAAGTGCTTGATGTACCCAGTCGTACGAAAACTGTACGTGTGCCTTCGAACTCTGCTAAGGGAGTTTCTTTCATGATACGTCCCACAGTTATTGGAAATAATCTACTTAAATTTAAAGCCACATCACCTTTGGCTGGTGATGCTATACATCAACCACTGAAGGTAGTACCCGAAGGTATTACGGAATATGCCAATCGTGCCTACTTTTTTAACCTCAAAGATTCACCCGAATTAGTGGAGAAATTTGAGTTAGAGCTACCAGAAGATATTGTACCCGATTCAGAACATGCTGAATTTGCTGTGGTTGGTGATCTATTAGGGCCACTATTAAATAATTTGGATTATTTAGTACGTCTACCATCTGGTTGTGGTGAACAAACCATGTCAAAGTTTGTGCCAAATTTATTGGTTTTACGTTACTTAAACGTAAGCTTGATTTTTAAGGAAAACTTAGAACGAAAATAATTTTTTACTTTCCTGCTATTTACAGAGTACAAAAAATCTTACACCGGCTTTGGAATCACGCATTAAGCTTAATTTGGAACGTGGCTATCAAAACATGTTAAGCTATCTTCACATTGATGGTTCTTTTAGCTCATTCGGTCCTGGTGAGACTTATGATAAACCAAGAAATGGTTCTACTTGGCTTACAGCTTATGTCACACGTTTCCTGCAGTTGGCTGAGGATTATGTTAAAGTTGATCAAAATGTTCTAGAGGAAGGTTTATCTTACTTAACCCAAAGGCAGGCAGCCAATGGTAGTTTTACAGAAGCTGGTGAATTTTTCTATAGATCACAAAATAATGAAGTTTCGCTTACCGCTAGTGTGTTGTTAGCCTTTTTGGCAAAAGATGTGAGTAAAGCAATAGCGACATTTTTGTTTTGTTCTAAGAAACAAGCCTTGGTAGCCAAGCATTTGTTTGGCATTGAAATGGAAAAAGTAGGGTTTGCAAAAAAAATTGTGAATAATTTTCGGAAATATCTCTTGTATGAGTTTTTAAATTCTTATTAGATCTTTGGATGGAGACTACTCACACTCTTCTTCAGTCGGTTGGGATGTAATCAAGCTATAGGTTACTTCCAAACAATTTTGCGAGGGTCGGGATAGTCCATTTTCTTTCTTATTATTGTTTCTACTGAAAAACTGGCTCCGTATTCATGGACAGTCTCTAAGTTGTCAATACAACCACTGCATCTCGGAAAATAGATCTGTAGCAACTTGAATTCGATTTACTTCTGTAGTCTCTGGACTCTTACCAAGAGTCGTTTGGTGTCCTGATATAGGATGGAGTGAAATTTTTTGAAATTCTGCTTAGCCTTGTAGTTTAGCAAAAATTTTTCCAGTAAACAGTTTTTCAGATTATCTTTGTTCGATTGTCTTCATTGAATGTTTCCTAGTAACTTGTCTCAAACTGGAAAGTCATTTATTCCAGCAACCGTTTTGTTTGCTAGAGTTTCAAAATACTTAGCTTTTAATATATTTTTCACTTAAAACCTCATTGAAACTCGCCAAAGTCGGTTCACTTGGGGATCTACAAGGAGTTTTCGTGAAAAACGTGACTTTCACATCAAAAGATATCAAAGCTCTCTGAGCTGCTTCATATTGCAAGCATTACATTGGCTCCTTTTCTGGCGTTCATATGCACTTTGATCTCGTCTTGCGAGAAAATGTACCAAAAGTAACATATAGAATGAGGCAATTATGGATTGTGGTGTTTCTGGTTTGTGTCTTAACTACAGAAGTGACTTAACATTTTCATGTTGCAAATAATTTTTATGTTTCAAATTATTTTTATGATTTTTTTTTTTAGCAAACTAACAAATACTCGAAACAACTCGATGCTGGTTTTAAATTCATCATAGAGAACTTAGAAAAAACGGAGAACTTACGCGCTAAGGCATTAGCAACCTACACACTTCAACAAGGTAAACATCCATTAGCTTCAAAGCATCTCGCTGACATTAAGACCAAAGCCAAATCTGATGATGACCGCATGTGGTGGACGTCCTCAGCAGACAAAAATTCCGATGTAGTGCCATATTACAGTTGGTGGCGTTGGCCACATAGCGAAGAAGTAGAGGTAACTTCCTATGTTATGCTTACTTTACTCGATGAAAAGACCGAAACCATTGAAAGTGCTTTGCCAGTATTGAAATGGTTGGTAGCACAACGTAACAACTATGGTGGTTTTTCATCAACACAAGATACAATAGTAGGCTTACAGGCATTGATTAAATTTGCCGAAAAGTCTGGTTATGAACCAGCGGTAATGGATATTAAATTTGATACAAAAGGTAAAGCACGTACTAAAAGTGAACAGTTGGAACTCAACAAGGAGAATGGTCTATTGCTACAATCATTTGAGGTAAGATTCAATAAATTGTTTTAAAATATCATTTCATTGAATTTAAATTCTTACAGCTTCCTGCACAAACACGCTCTATCGATTTCCAAGCTAAGGGCAAAGGTGCTGCTTTGGTGCAAGTATCCTATCAGTACAATATCTATGAGAAAGAGAAAAAGCCCAGTTTTACGCTTACTACAGTAATTAACAAGGAGACACCCGTACTTAAGCTGGAATTCGATGTATGCGTCGAATATGTTGGAGCTGATGGTGAATCCAATATGGCCATTTTGGAAATCGCCCTACCTTCAGGTTATGTTGCTGATGTAGATAGCTATGCAGAAATACGCAATGTTGAACGTGTTAGGGTATGTGAAGCGTTTAGCTTAAATTGTGCAGAAAAGGTAATGCCTATTGCTTCTTTTGCAGCTTGTTGAATCAAAAAATTCAGATACAACCGTTGTTGTCTACTTCGAAAGTCTGCGTAAAAGTGATGTCAAATGCCTAACAATTGATGCATTCAATTCCTTTGCTGTCGCCTTACAAAAGCCATCACCAGTTGTTGTCTATGACTACTACGATACCTCAAAGAAGGCGACGACTTATTATGAGGTCGCTTCTAAAATATGTGATATCTGCGACAAAGAAGAAGAAGATTGTCAAAAGGCGTGTGGATTGTAAAGAAAGTGATGCCTAATGATTAAAAAAGATAAAAAACAAAGCATAAGTAATAAATAAATAAAAGTTAGTAATAATTTAATAAATATATCTTTTCTTTCGAAATATCAATTATATGTGGGTAAGTAATTTTTAGTTTTCTTAAGTTGTAACGAAATTTGCTGGTTTTACGATGCTGTCTTTTAGAATTTGGGGTCCATTTTATTCCATCTGCAATAGTTTTTAAGATAATGTGTTGCAGCTTTATTTTCATACTTTTGCTTTCTTGTGCTAAGCTCCTCTTCAATTGCTTCAAATTCTATACAATTAAAAACTTTTTTCTCTTGAATGCTATTTTGAGCGACTATATACTTCGCATTCCATATTCCACATATTTGCAAATCGTAACAAAAAATTTGTGAACCATACTATAAATTTTAGATTAAGTTATTGAAACAGCATCTTAGACAGACTTTAGAATCACTCAATCACATTTAGCATTTACCATTTATTTTTTTCCCCCATTCGACTTTTCTTCATCAATGTACAAAGAGTAGAGATTAAAGCTTCTCAAAAGCAATTAGTTCTTCTTGGGCCGCTTTAGCGTGTCTACATAGATTAGCACTGTAACCCAGTAGCGTACCTAGGCGAGGAGGGAGTGAAAGGGGCGATAAAATGGTCCTTGGTTTCGTAGTATATATTATCAATTTTGAGGACCTTTTTTTAGGGAATTGCAATATGGATAGATAGGGTTTTTTGGAATGCGAAAGCTGATAACCTTTCTTTTTCTAAGTAAATAAAAAAATTTGTAAGTAGGGGGCAGCACATTATATCTTCGCCCCGGGGGCCGAATGTCCACAGTATGGTACTGCTGCAACCGTACGTACAGATTGCCTATTTGGGCCAGTTGCGCTTTTTATATGCCCATAATTAGACTTAAATATTAAATTGCATAAACTTAACTACCGCATCAAACCAAAACGAAGGTAAGTTGAACAATGTTTTTGTGTTTTGTTTCAACTTAAAACTACAGTATTCTTACGCTTAAAAATCATAGAGGTATTCTTTTCTACGTTAAAGTGTGAAATTAGTTTTGCAAGTAACCAATTTAATATAATTGGCGACTAATGACGCGGCTATATGGTTGTTAAAAATTTAAACTGTAACAATAAGAAAACAGTTATTCAGTTCATAATAGGCGTAACTTTTTTTCATAAATCTTATAAATTTATCGCAGGTATATATGGACTTTTTCTGCATTTGTGTATTAACTCACAAAAATTTGAGTTTTCAGTCAAAAATTCAATTCGATGCTAAATAATAAAATGTTAAATGGAAATGAAGCTATATTCTTTCATAAAAAACTTGAAAACAAGCGAAATTATTTATTAATATCATAGTATTTCTTCTACGACAGTCAAAACACAAATGTAAATTTCTCAAAGCGAAGCATCTTTGGGGTAATACACGAATGCAATACAATATTCAAATAACCTCAGCGGACTGATAGTATTTTTACCAAATAATAACAATAATAGAGTTAAGCTACTACAGCTATTGGCCTTCTTAGCTGTTAAGCTTGATGCTTTAAGCCAAGTAAAAAACTTATTAAATAAATAATGAAAATGAAAAAATTATGCATGAAATTAATTTGTTATTTTTTAACTTTTTCGCACTATTATACAAAATTTCATGTCATATCTGAGTTCATATGAAAATTAACCAAATCTTTATGCGTTAACGTATTCCAGATTTATTGATTTGATTTGTTTATTTTTACAATTTGGTTCGAATGAGAGGAAAGTGGCTTAAAAACAAATTTTGAGTAATTTTCTTAATACAATAACGCATAAAATCTAAAAAAAAAACTTTTTAACACAAAACTAAACACCCACTAAATTTGAGCTTAAAAATAAACTAGGTCTATATTGCTCAAAACAATATGGCTAAAAACAAAATAAATAAATTTGGCCTAAAAATTTTTATATAAACTTAGAGGCCGACCATAAATTACGTGAGTCAAAATAGGAGGGGAGGGGGTCCGGCAAAATCTCACCAAATCCAACCAAGGAGGAGGGGGGGTCAACAAAATCCCACTTCGACTTTTTAACGCAGAGAGTACACATTATTATAGCAGATTACGTCTTAAGATTATAAGGAAAATCTGACAGAAGGGAGGGAAGGGGTTCCGAATTTTCAAAAAAAAAAACCACATGTAATTTATGGACAACCCCTTAGTTTTAATATCATATGTGGGGGATAATTGTCGAGGTAAACGTGTAACATTTTTGTATTTTAAAGGTTACAAATTTGAAGTTAAGGCTCTGTAGCAAATTTCTAATATATGCTGAAAATGTAATGATTTTCACTCACCAGATAGTCCTGCACATGTATTCCTTTTCCAAAATAGCTACTCATTACCGCACTTAACACGGTTTGACCCAAAATATCATATTTACCGCTCGGCACTCAACCTCCACATATGTAAAACAAAAGAGTGAATAGATGAAAACATTTCACTTACAGGTGTCTTTTTCACTTTCTTTAGGCGATAACACTTTTTTGGTAATGTTGCTTGAGGAAATAATACCCTAAATCTGATTTCATTTTTATACAGCATTGTTTCTTTTATTTATGTGTAATTTTTAAAAAAGTTGGGCTCAAGTTTATTAAGCGATCTTTAAATTTTGTCTATGACCAATAAGTTTTTGATCGATTTTGCATACGCCCGATAGTTTCTTGGGGCTTTATTCTATTAACGAAAACTTTATTGGTTCGGACATGCCGTATGTAGTAGCTCTTCTTATTCAACTTAAAGTAAGAAAAGCTTAAATATAAGGTAAAAATGAGCACTAAAATTTAGTAAGCGCCAAGTTATAGTTAAAAAAGGTTATCTCAGTTCGGAAAAAATCGCACAAATTAGGAAATACCTGGAGTGCAGGATTAGCTGTTTCTTACATTAAACTAAAAATGGGACACATTGCTGTCTTAATTTTCTGTGCGTTGCAATTGATTTTTAACGTGTCGGCAAAAGGGTAAGTAAATCAGAGAATTGAGAAAGGATAATTCTGAAGAAAAAATAAAATGAAAGGATTAATACTTCGTATGTTAATATTTTCGTATATGATTTTGTACCTTTTTTAAAAAGTACGTTGCAATCCGTTGGAGCCATCTGCAAGTTTTTGTTTCTATGGAAGATGCTACGAAAAGTTTTGACAAAGTCAAAAAAGTATGCAAAATGTTGAAAAAAGGTGAAAAGTCGACAAAATATGAAAGTCGGAAAATTTGAAATATCAAAATGAGATTGAAAATACCAAAAAAAAAGTTGAAAAATTTTAAAAAAATATGGAAAACAATAAAGACAGTTGAAAGAAAAGTCGAAATAAAATGCAAAATGTTAATAAAAATTCAAAAAGACTTAAAGAGTCGAAGAGTGGAAGAGTGGAAAATGTTAAAAAATATCAAGAAGTTAAAATCGTCGAAAAACTGAAAAGAATTAAAAAGTGTTGAAAAAAGACGAAAATAAAAATTAAAATTATTTAGAAGAGGTAGGAAAATATTAAAACTGTTGAAATAATTTAATTACTGAAAAAGACGAAAAAATACGAAGAAAGTTGAAAGAGATTGAGAAGTTCGAAAAAATATGGAAAATATTGAAAAAAAATGAAAAGAGGTTGAATAAGTCGAAAATATGTATATGTCAAAAGTTGAAAAAAGGTTGAGAAAATATTGAATAAAGTTGAAAGAGTCGAAAATATATGGATAATGTTGAAAAAAGCTGTAAGAGGTTGAATATGTGGAAAAATCTGAAAAACATTGAAAAATGTTGAAAAGGTCAGGAAATTTTTAAAAATATTTAATAAAGTTGAACAAGACGAAATAAATTGAAAGTATCGAACAAAAAATTAAAATGTTGAAACAATTGAAAATCACTGAAAAATTTCAAAAAAAAAAAATTTTGAAAAAGGTTGAAAGATGTTGGAACAGTTGAAAAAAACTGAAAGAAGTCAAAAAAGTGTGAATAATGTTAAGTAAGATTGAAAGACGTTGAAAAACTCGAAAAAAGTTGCAAGAGATTAAAAAATGCTGAAACAATCCAAAATCGCTGAAAAAATATGAAAAGTTATGAAGAAAGTTTGAAAATGTCGAAATTTTAAATGACAAAAAAAAATTTAAAAAATAGAAAAAAATGTCACGATCACTTTTCAAATTCCGAATACTTCTTGTTTATTATACATATGTATCCGTGATTGGCATTCGCATACGAAATTTCATCACAATAGCTTGTATAATTTGCGAGATATGCCATAATAAGCCTTAAAATTAAAAGTCTTGGAGACACCTACCTGCCATAGTCTACTAGCCTATATGAAAATGTTTTGTAACGCTTTAGCTCAAATTATACCGAGCCAATTTTAATAATTACTTTTTTCAAACAAGATATTTGTGCTACGGAATGTAATTACATACTTATTTTTGAAAGATATATATGCTTTTTCTTATGATTAAGGTTTTGCAAAACCTCACACAAAAATTGTATACTAAATAGTGAAAAAGCATCTCTTATATATGGCACTAGTCCAGGAAGAGTGGTGCAGGGTGTATGACGTAAAAATACAGACTGGATTTCATTACATAGGTTCTGACTTCATATTTTCAGAGAAAGTTTGCAATAAGGGTTAGGAGAGCATGCGTTAACATTAAACTCATACCTTATATGTATATGTAAAAACGAGGATATTACGGTAGATCTTCTGAGATCGCATTCACTTGATGACTTCCTCATAGATTCTCATTTAATCCAAATGAACTTAATTATTTTTTGTTTACGTACCTATTAAAAGAGAAAAAAAAAATTATCGTTTAAGCGTATTAATTTGAATAATTTTATATGTAACAAAGTGAAACAAATGTGTATGTTTTGAAATTGCCGCACTCTAATTTAGTACGGCATCATGTAACCAATTGCACCATTCCAATATACGTAACAAATAGATAAGAAGCTGAACGATACATGTGTTTTTAAATTCGACAATGTGTGATAGCCTTTCATCAGCTTTAAAGCTGATTTGATTTCTGAGAAATTTCTGTTTGAAAATCTTTGCGTATTTAGATTTACAGAGTTCGGTATTTTCAAAGATTTGTCAATCAACGAATTTTACCATCTATTTTTTTTTTTCACATTTGTCGGCTTTTGCAACATTATATGAACTTTTCAAAATCTTCGATTTTCAGTATCTTTGGACATATATATAGAGTAACTTCGGGTATTGCGACATGGGTATTTTTGTATTTTAAATTGAACGTAACTTTTATAGCATAGTTTCTACATTTTTATGTATTATGGTTTGTTGATGCATTGTGCAGTATATTACGACTTCGGAGCTCTATAGCGGAAGCCAATCTGAAGCTATTTCAGCAAAATGGAAAAAAGCCAAGTGACACCCCTTAATGAAATTGGTGGGTAATGTGATACATAGCGTTCGGATAATGTGATATACCATTATGAAAAGTATAACAAGTATAAAACAGTACGAACTAAAAATACAATAACGTTACATCTTTCAATAAAATTTCCATAAAAAAGGAAACTAGATTTAAACAGATTCAATAAGCGAAAAGCAGAACATATTCAAGTCAGATAGACGTCACACATACATAAATTGCGTGCCGTCTTGAAAGACAATCATTGTGAGCCCAAATTAAATCGCATTGCAGGCATTGAACTCAGGTCTGAACTTTTGTATCCCTATGAAAGGATTTGTTGCAAAAAAGCACAGGTAATGTCCTTGCTGGGTGAAGAAAATTGGACTATATCACATTACCCGAATTTCAGTTTTAATACACTCAAGATATTTTTATTAAAACATATTTCAGCAAATAAAGAACTCACATTATTTATGACGAAGTATATTCACCCACTAACAAATTTTAGTACTTCGGCTATTATACTTACTTTATTTTGGGCTTAATTCACACATGAAATGCACACAAAAAAAATCACGACTTGTGGCTCAATCAATTTCACCACACTGAGACCAAAAACAATGAATGCGAACACACAAAACCTTGCAGCACGTGATGTTTTCAGTTACTGCTATGTTGACAAAAAAAATTTTGTCGAGAGTTGTTTATTTAACCATATTAGTACTGGGTGAAATGACGAACACATAGTACTGAAGTGAGTCTCTCGGACTCACGTACATTCTGTATGAGGAAAAGCGACTATAACATTTTAAGTTTGTAAGTATAGTTTATTTGAGCGATTTAACTATTTTATTAATACATTTTGTACAAATGACAACCTTTTGAAAATGCCCGTTGCATATATTTTTTGATCATTGGCTGCAAAGCCGATTGCTCATCCTTTCTCGTACAGGTGGGCACATACAGTAGCGTCGTTTCTTGTCAATGGTTCTGGGTGTTCGTGATTTGCGTTATGGCTTAAAGTATGGACGAGCTGATCAAGTGTATCCACGCCACCTCTTGTCGAATTGTTGTACAAATTTATGGCCGATTTGTTTTTGTTTTCCTTTTCTACCTATCGCATCATTGATAAAAATATAACTGCTCGGCTTTTTTTCGGCACATAACTGACAAGAGCTATATTTGTTTTTTTTGAATCTATTCAAAAATGTTTGCTTCAACTGCTCTTTATCGGTGTTGTTGAAATTTTGCGGAATTTATCGTTTATGTTTCCTTCAGCGTTTCAACACACGTAAGGCCATTTGATAGCAGTTTTCTAACTAAGCTAAAACTCGTTAAATACTTAGTTATAAAACGTAACATTACGGTTTGAGATTATTTATCATCAAAACGAACATATATCAAGGCACAAAACCTCTCACGAGACTTGCTGACTAAATAACTAAGTAACATTACCAAAAAGTGAATGCCAGAAGTCCTTATAGTCAGAAGGTGCTTGTTTGTTTATGCCAGCATTTAATATAAGTCCAATATAACAGTGCATTTCAATTTCATCCATCAAATTCCACATTTCACGAAGTGTACGCTGTGCTTGAAATTTGTACAATTTATGATGACTCGGATCACTTCATCGTGTATGCATAATGAGAAACTGACAACATGCTTTCTGGCCACTAATGGAACTTTATGAACACCACCACTGATGATATTGTGATCAAGTCATTTTCTTTGTACAAAAGGTTTCCCAAAAAACGCCTGATCTTCAGTTTTAGCCAAAAATTCTAAATTCTCTTCACTCTGCTGCACTCGAACTGTATGAATCTCTAAGACTCATTTCAGTACTTTGTGTTAATTTTATAAATTAATTTTTTTAAAAAATAAAAAGAAAAATATGGAAATATATTTTTATCGTAGTTCTTTTTGGAATTAATGCAGTTTAAAATACAACAAACCTCAAATGTGTAAAAAAAAGACTTACGCCAGGAAAACAGCGCAAAGTCAAAATGAGTCTCAAAGACACAAGGTAGTACTAATAGGGTTAAGGAAATATGATGGCATATCACATTACCTGAACATATCACAATATCCGAAGTTACTCTATCGGTTATTCTTTAATAAGTGCACATTTTATTTTTTTTTTTTTTTTGACGTTTTTGAATATTTTTTGAAACGAAATGTCTCAATAACAATAGTAGATAGGAAAAAAATCATGTAATCAAATTTGTTAAAAAATACCATACTTTATAAAAAAGTTAAAAAAACTTAAATAAATTTGTTAAAACACTAAAAAATTTTTCTCAATTTATATTTTCAATATAACATATTTTTTTTTTTTGATCCTAAGAATGCATGTGCTTTCATATCGAAATTCCCGCCATAACTTTGGAAACTACGAATTTTTTACTGATGACGTGCACCATGTAATTTTCACAATAGAAACATTTTTTCTTATTAGAGGCGTGGCACCGCCATCTCAAAAGAAATAACTTTACTCAGGATTCAATCTAGGACCATACCAAATTTTATCAAAATCGATGACGCGGTTCAGCCGAAACAGCTTCTAATTACTTTTCTTATGGTTCAGTCTATCACAAAACCAAATTTTATTAAAATCGGTCTATTAGTTTAGCCGTGGCAACGTATTTTCCGTCAGGGGCGTGGCACCACCTATTATTGAAAAAAAAGTATACACTGCACTCCCTCTCTTCACAGCCTTCCTACAAAATAAAAAAATTAAGCGATTGTGATTATGGCTGTTTACCAACTGCCTATTTACACATAGATATCTATATGTAGGCGCCGTTTTATGGTCGCCATTTCCTTAAAAAAAATAAATTCGAAAACACCCGTTCTCATATGAAAGCTCTTGAGCATACGGACATTTTGACATCTTAAAAACGTTTCTCCGCTGCACTCAATTTTGGGCAGACCACTGTCCCGGTTGACATGGAACGTCCTATATATGGGGTAAAACACGCGAAAACGCCAGCGAAAAAATTTTTTGGCTCCGATTTGGCTGAAATTCGGCATTATTGTAATATCGATGTCCAGCAATAAAACTGCGTTCAGGAATTTGCCTTAGTATTATTTGTTGTTGAGATACGCGGGTATGAAATTCACGATTTTTGTACTTTTTCAGAATAAGTGTTTTTTTCGAAAATTCATAGCTTACAGCAAACTCTATCAATTAATAATTGGTATACCTACGATTTTAGGTTTTTCCTTGTACTTTTCGAAAAAAAATATTGTTTTTGAAAAAAAAAAATTTTTCGCAAAAATTTTTCGAATTTAAAATAATTTTTGCATTTTTTTTAAAAAAACCATTTTTTAAAAATTTTTTTTTTATTTTTAGAAAAAACTTTGATTTATTCTGCGCTTAATGCCGTAAAAATTTTTATGGGGAAAAAATTATTTATATTTTTTTTTTTAATTTTAAAAAAAATTAAAGAGCTAAGATTTTGAAAATTGAAATAAATTTTTGAATTTTTTTTGAAAAATGCATTTCTGAGTATTTTTTTGTTTTTACATTTTTAGGTTTTTACTTTTACTTTTCGACAAAAAATACTGTTTTTGAAAAAAAAAAATTTTTCTCAAAAATTTTGCGAATTGAAAAATATTTTTGCATTTTTTTTCAAAAACCCATGTTTAAAATTTTTTTTTTTTTTTTAAAAAAAACTTTGATTTATTCTGCGTTGAATGACGTAAAAATTTTTGCGGGGAAAAAAGTATTTATATATTTTTTTTTAATTTTAACAAAAATTAAACAGCTAAAATTTTGTAAATTGAAATGAATTTTTGAATCTTTTTTGAAAAATCCATTTCTGAATATCTTTTTGATGAACGTCAGATTACAGCTTGATCCGCAAGCTTCAAAATGATATGCCATAACATGAGATCAAGTAGTTAATTAAAATGATTAAGCCACTAAACGCGCGCTGTACTACGCGTTGAAAGGCTACTGCACTCATTTTAAATTTCAGTTTTAGTTTTCAGGTTAACGGTTCAAACATTTTAATTAATTACTTGCACTCATGTTATGGCATATCATTTTGAAGCTTGCGGATCAAGCTGTAATCTGAAGTTCATCAAAAAGATATTCAGAAAGGGATTTTTCAAAAAAAATTCAAAAATTCATTCAATTTTCAAAATTTTAGCTGTTTAATTTTTGTTAAAATTAAAAAAAAAATATAAATACTTTTTTCCCCGCAAAAATTTTTACGTCATTCAACGCAGAATAAATCAAAGTTTTTTTTTTTAAAAAAAAAAAAAAATTTTAAATATGGGTTTTTAAAAAAAAATGCAAAAATATTTTTCAATTCGCAAAATTTTTGAGAAAAATTTTTTTTTTTCAAAAACAGTATTTTTTTTCGAAAAGTACAAGTAAAAACCTAAAAATGTAAAAACAAAAAAAATATTCAGAAATGCATTTTTCAAAAAAAATTCAAAAATTCATTTCAATTTTCAAAATCTTAGCTCTTTAATTTTTTTTAAAATTAAAAAAAAAATATAAATAATTTTTTGCCCATAAAAATTTTTACGGCATTAAGCGCAGAATAAATCAAAGTTTTTTCTAAAAATAAAAAAAAAATTTTTAAAAAATGGTTTTTTTTAAAAAAAATGCAAAAATAATTTTAAATTCGAAAAATTTTTGCGAAAAATTTTTTTTTTTCAAAAACAATATTTTTTTTCGAAAAGTACAAGGAAAAACCTAAAATCGTAGGTATACCAATTATTAATTGATAGAGTTTGCTGTAAGCTATGAATTTTCGAAAAAAACACTTATTCTGAAAAAGTACAAAAATCGTGAATTTCATACCCGCGTATCTCAACAACAAATAATACTAGGGCAAATTCCTGAACGCAGTTTTATTGCTGGACATCGATATAACAATAATGCCAAATTTCAGCCAAATCGGAGCCAAAAAATTTTTTCGCTGGCGTTTTCGCGTGTTTTACCCCATATATGACTTCATCATGCAATCAATAATTTATTTATTTATTATACATTTTAATTTTTTTTTTTATTTTTATTTTTATTTGCAGTTACTACTCTGTTATCGCACCTGGCACTTTACACTCTCATCACGAGTACTCCGTAGCCATTGCCGTACATTATGCAGATGGACCATCTGTAATTACTGTAGGCATCATTGGCCCCTCATTTAATGCAACGAAAGAAATAAAATTCAGCCATTCATTTGAAATGCTAAAACATAAATTCATTTTACCAGAACTGGATAAGGGGGCCTATGATCTGACCATACAGGGTAAAGGAAGCTTGAATTTTTATAACAAAACACGTTTGAATTATGCAAGATTTGATGGTAACGTGTTGGTGCAAACTGACAAGGGCGCCTATAAGCCTCTTGATGTTGTACAATTTCGTGCAGTTTTTCTCGATCATGTCATCAGACCAATTCATTTTGACGATGTCGAAAGTCAAGTGAGCATATTGATAGAAGTACGTATTTCTTTATTTAAAAATTTGTGCAAAAACGTTAAGAAAGCAAAATATGTTCACACGAGTAAAGTATTTTTTGAGTAAATTTCATGATATTTCCGATACATAAAATCAAGGAAGATGATAGTTTTTTACTATGGCAGATATTACTGCAAAATTTTCAAAGTACGTCTAATTCGAGAACATCATTAAAAATGTGATTTACTTCGTCGACTCGATCCATTTCAGTGTATAAAGCTAGATATAATTTGGCGTAATCAATTGATATAGCAGTATAAAAGCTCCCTCATATTGAGAAATTTTTGATTTGTAACTTTTTGCACAAAACAATAGCTATTGAATGAATTCAAAAAATATTATTAAATCTTTAAATGATCTTTATTTTTTTAACTTTTAGGACAGCAAAGGAATACGTGTCAAGCAATTTAAGCAGCTGCAGATCGAAAAAGGCGTTTTCACTGGAAAGTTTAAGCTTCCTCAGTATCCAGCCTTAGGAACTTGGCGTATTGTCGTAAAATTATATGAAAATTTGAATTTCGGCAGTAAAGTTGTCGACTTTGATGTGATAGATTACGTGCTGCCCAGATTTGAAGTAAGAATTTCTGCTACCAATCGTATATCGGTAGTGGATGGCATTGCGCTTGCAGAAGTGCACGCAAGGTAGGGATTTTTTGAAATGCTTTTAATAATTTTCAATGGCTTATACAGGGTCCATTTGCACTTTATATATTCAAATGCAATAAGTAGAAAAATTCTACAATCGAAAGACATTCGAACATTTGTTAAGAACAACGAACATTTGCGAGACCTTTCGATTTGATTAAAGTTTGTATGGATACACCTTAGGACACGACTTAGAAAAAGATAGAGATATGAAGACCCAAAACTGATATTTTGAGAAATGAGCATTTCTTAAAGTTCATTGAAAGCAAAATATATTTGTTTTTTTTTAAATGAACGCCTTAACATAAAGAAAACCGTCATGGACATTAAGAAAAGCCAGTTAACTCTATAATCCATTTTATCTCGTTTTGAGTTCATTTTAATTTTCAATTTTTTTTTCTTTTTGATATGTTACATGTTCTTATACCAGGGTAGTTTGATAAGTCAGTGTCTTTTTGAATTTCCGTCAACTGCCATCTATAAATAGACTGCTATTAAGTTTTGAGCAAGCTGCGTCATTAGTTTGTGTTTGACAGCTAATTTGAAAACTATCACCGAAACCGAGGAAAGGCTTGATAAATACTATGGGGACTCCGCACTATCAATTTCAATGGTTAAGAAGTGGTTTACTGAGTTCCATTGTGGCCGTACCAGCACAAGTGACGCCGGTCATTCAGGTCGCTCAAAAAAGGTAGCAACGCCAGAAATCGTAGATAAAGCCCATAAAATATTATTCAGAGCTTTTGAACAGATTTGTGTTAAGTCACCATGGCACCATAAATTGGGCTACGGATCGCTTCCCCATCCAGCATACTCTCCAGATTTAGCCCCCTGTGACTATTGCCTGAAGAAATGGCTGGGCGGTAAGAGATTTGCGTCGAATGAAGGTCATTACTAAAACAAACGCGAGAGAGAGCCTTGAGAAAACTTACTGTTTCGAAGGAATAGAAAAATTGGAAAAACGCGGACTTAATGTATCGAGTTAAAAGGAGACACCATGTTAAGAAATAAAACGCTTATTTGCCGAAAAATATATTTTTTAAACTGAGTTATCAAACTACTCTCCTATATCCCACGTTCTGCAAATTTTTTTTTGCGGTGAGCCACAATTCTTCTATTTTTTAGTAGGCAAAATAGAAATAGCATTCACACTGACATTATCACGTTTTTAATCAGTTGTTTTCGTTGTGTCTGCTGTCTTGTAAACGCGTGAAAAATAATACTCCCCATGCTAAATTTGAATCAAACCAAAGAAAGTCGCATTCTGATTGTTATTTAAAAATATTTTTATTACTAATTTTCTTTCATCTATAATCTTAAATTTTTATCTTTCCTTTTAACTCTTAATAAAGGTACAACTATGAAAAACCGGTTAATGGAAAATTAACTGTCATTGGTGAATTACAACCTCAAGCGTTGTATGATACAGCACCAATCATTATAAAATCTTCGGATGTATTCGATGGCAGTTCGAAAATAGAACTTAATGTTAAAGAATACAAAAAGACATTAAAATCTAGTGCTGCAGTTTTGAAAATTACTGCTATTGTTGAGGAAAGTGAAACTGGTGCCGAAGTAAATGCTTCTACAATCATTACAATATTTTCAACACGTTTTACCATAATGTGTAAATCATCAGAAACTTGCAACACTTATAATCCCAAAAAACCACATCTGGTTTCCTATGAAATTCGACGTGTTGATGGAGGCTTAGCAGAAAACACTGAATCAAAAGTTCGTCTCATTTTTACTGAACATAAAAATAAAGAGGAATCTCGTCAATTTGAAGGTAAATTGAACTCGGATACCGGCATTGTAACATTTGATGTGAAGGGTTTACCTGATTTAAAAATTGACGATTATTTTGATGTTGATATTGAGTTTAATAGTGAGACACAAAGAGTTGACAGAGTTTATCCAGAACAAAAATACCCAAAATTATCATATGCAGCAGAAAAACATGGAACTAAAACTAAAAAAAAATCTCGGGATTATCTGAAGATTAAGTTGCAAGGAGAAATTAGGTAAGTGATTAAATAGTTACATTACGCACGGCCAAAGCCCGAATCTATTAGAAAATTAAAAATTAGTTACAAGGCCGATTTAGCAACAATAAATTTACATTATAAGTGGCAAAGTCTCGTAAATTAGTTTATGAAAACTTAGTAAAATTACAAAAAAAGGTGGTTTATTTATATGTCCAAACTACAGGATTATCATGACGTAATCAATCCCTTCCAAGTTCCAGACAAAAATATTCCTCACTAGAGCCAATGTTTGTATGCAACAAAATATTTTCCGCGCAAACACATCATATTTTGACTAAAAAAAGGATCTACACATTATTTTGCTACTACTATTAATGTCCTTTAATTACATTAGAAGCGTAGAGCCTGAACAAGAGCTGCTACATTTGCTTCGTTGATATATATTGTGCTAGTTATATTTTTCCATATCATTTTCTAACATTTTTCGCCACGATTTTTTTAATCTCCATCTGCATTTGACACCCAGCAAGTTCCAACAAAGAGTTAATCAACAAGTTGCACTAGCGTCTTTCTTTATAATATGGTTTAGCCATTGCCCACGTTTATCCATAACTTCCGTTGAGCGAGAACTGTGGTAGGTAGCCAAACAAAGTATTTAATATTCAATGCAAATCGGAGTTTACAAAAGATATGTTTTTGTAAGTGGGCTGATCAGGGACCATGACTTGGAAACACAAAGCAATGCTGATGCAGTTTGGTGTGGTTGACATGGTGCTTAGTATCCTTTCTTTTTGAGTTGAGCACAGACACCTCTAGGTATAGTATGTATTCTTGCTGCATTGTCTTTAACGGTACCGAATTTAATGATGAGGAAGCACAAAGATGTATTGATGCTAATAGTTTTCTATGTTAAAAGTAGGGAACTTTTTTGTCAATATTGTTGTAGTATACGCAGTGTTAGTACATAGATCAACAATGACTTTCAGGCCGTTAAATCAAATCTAAGATTGATTTGCATATTGGATGATAGCAAGACGATGCAGTAGCACTGATTGTGCCGTTTCAATACCACATTGTGTGGCCCAACGAATTTTTGGATGATAAGATAGCTAACTTCAGTTAACTTTATTAAGGCAGAAGAGCAAAGATTCGATTTCAACTTCAGCAAATTTTTTGGTCGTTAAAGAAAGGTTTACCAAAACATTTTAGCCTGATTCTTACTAAGGCTGGACAGCTACAAAGAAAGTGCTCGAGTGATTCATTCTCGCTTGCATTCAAGCAACTGCGGCAAGAAGAATTGAATGGGATATCTAGTCTTTCAGCATACTTGCCGATTACCCAGTGTCCAGTGCAGGTCCCTATGTCTCTTGCGATGTCAAACCAGCTCCTAGACAGTAAGTAGGTGGTACTTAGTTTATTAGAAGAGGGCTAGATTTATCTGGCTGTTTTACAGGTTTGTAAAGACTTCTAGTGGTTTCCGGCTACAGATAGAAAATGCGAGCAAAGTCTCTTCCTAAGTAAGCCGAGTGGAGTGGAAACACGTTCCGGTTCGGTTTCATTAAGGGAGGAACCACGGACCTTTTGATTTCCCTCAATGTTCGACTGGCCTGGAACCCATATGAAGGTAATGTCAATTGGTGTTCTAGCCTGACAAGTTCTGTTTTGCATTGTTCTACTAGGTTCGATTTTATATCTGCCGAATTCAAAGCTTTGATTGCGGCTTAACTTTCGAAGAAATTTGCTATCTTCTTCGCTGTATTAATACAGCCATTAATCTGCAGGCTACAAGAATGGCAAAAAACTTCAGCCTAGAAAACGTTTGCTGAATCAGGTAAATGTAAAGATTAAGAGATCTCTGGGTCTTATGAGTAGACTTTTGCATTTACTCCATTGTAGATCCATCGGTGAATATAGTGGTTTCGAAATTGAAGTTGAGAGTACATTTGACTTGGAAAAAGCGTTGCCAGATTTAAATTACAATCTCCAATTTAATCATACTTTGTACATTTACTCCTCATTAATCATAATTTCTTCACAATTTTTAGACCAAATCAAATAGCTACAGCTTTGGTGAATTCCAGTCGACCCTTAAAATATTTTATATATACAATTATGGGTTATGGCAACATTTTAGAAGCGAAACGTGTTGTACTGGCTGACAAATCCAAAATTTCAAAAATTCAATTCAAGGTAACACTTGAAATGGTACCAGCTGCAAAAATATATGTACATTATTTAGAGCATGGAATATACTATTATAGCGAGTTGAAATTTGAAGTGAAATGGCAAAATCTAAATATGGTAATTATTTTAACTTTTTACCAATATTTTTAAGTATTATTACATTGAATAAAATACTCGCTCCCTCTCTCTTTTGAAAAGATCAACATTAACGTACCCAAAAACGTGCCAGTTGGCAGAAAAATAAAAATTAAAGTAAGAACTTTACCAGACTCTTATGTTAGTCTGATGGGAATCGACCAAAATATTTTATTATACAGAAAAAACCATGATCTGACTATAGATGTTTTTAATTCAGAATTATCAAAATTCACATCAACCACACCAATACAACAAATTACTCCGTACCCAGGTACGGTCAGCGGTGTTGTTACACTTACAAATGGACATTATAAATACACTCTAAACAAGCCGAAACTGAGATGTAAGTATATTGCAAACATAACTTATGGAGTACTTACTGTAATTTTTGTGTTTTTATTTTTCATTTTGAAGCGACAGAAAATGGTTTAAAGCTTTACAAAAAACCATCAAAATACAAATTTGACCCTATTGTACGCAAGAACTTTGCTGAAACGTGGATCTTTGAAGATATCAAAGAGTGAGTCAATATGTTTGTATATTAATCCTCCATATACATTAAGGTGGAAATTAGGTTAAATGGCTTTTTTTGCAAATATATAGTGACGTGTACGTATGTGTTTATGTATAAGAAAAATTGATACTGTACAACATTATCTTGAACTGCTAATTTTCAATTCAAGGGCTAAAAAGGGTTCAAAAATATTTGATTGAAGCCTGAGAAGATATAGAAAAAGTTTACTTGATTGTTAAAATAACTATTACTGGCTATGTTCCATGTTATCTTTGGCGCATTAACTGGGACCAAATAGCACTACAAATCTTATCTATTTGTGGCGACAGAAAATAAATTTAACGTTTGGGAAAAAAATTTATTGAAAAAAGCCAATATTTTAAGGGAGAGAGCACTGTTATCTTGCCGCAAAGAGAATAATTATATATAGTATCGCAAAAATGTATGTAATTCAAATTTACATATAAACACCTTTATTCATACTTAAAACAAAGGATACCTTATAATCCTGAAGTGTTGTTATATTAGTTATATGGTTGAGTTCGAAAAGAAAAAAATTTTCTTTGCCTATAAAATAGGTTATGAAAATGTTAGAGTCGGCAGTAGGCGAACGAAGCTTAGCTTCCACTCAATTTCATAAGCAGTAGTGCCCACTACCACATGGGAACACGCTCACTGTAAGCATGTGTTGATGATATGCTTATCAATTCGCTTTTTCATTTCATTCAAATTTCGATGATTTTTTATTTAATGCCATCTCTTCAGTGAACAACATAAAGCAAATGGTTTATTCACTATTCACAATAATTCACAAGTCTTTATGATATTGTATACACACTTTAGTATAAAACTTATTTTTACTTAAGACACGATGTTGAAACAACAAGTTAATAGTTTAGCTGAACTGGTGGTTGGACAAAAAATGTTAAGTTTCACAAAAAAAAAAAACCTCTTAAATTTATCGTACTTATGTTCTATTAGCATTCCAACTGGATATACTGAATTGGTTCGAAGAATACCTGATACTATCACATCATGGGTTATAACAGGATTCTCAGTAAATGAAGAAAATGGTATTGCAATATCATATCCGCCGCATACTATAACAGCATTTATACCGTTCTTTATCACAGTAAATCTACCAAATATTATAAGGCGAGGTAAGTAAACACTTAAAAAAGGTATTACTCCGCGTCCATAAAGGCAATTATATTTACATATCTATCTTGATATTTACACGCTTGTAGCTGGCACTTCGATATAACATGAGTTCCATTATTTGGAAGTTGAAGTTTTGATTGCAATTTTTTATGCCAAAGTCACCTCCACTCTCTATGTCATTCTTACTCTCTCTTTATTTATGTCTCCACAGGTGAAGGACTTGCTGTGCCAACGCTTATTTCTAATTACTTTAAACTGGATTTGAATGTAAGTGTCACCCTACTCAATAGCGAGAGTGATTTTGTCTTTATCAGCCATACTGGTGACCCAAATAATGCCACCAGTATTACGTTGAGCCTAATGGTACCAGCAAACTCTTCTCGCGCTGTCTCTTTCTGGATACGTCCTAGAAAGATCGGTAGCATACTACTTAGATTGAAAGCAATTTCAGCTTTGGCAGGTGATGCTATACAAAAGTCCTTAAAAGTAATACCTGAAGGCATTACGGAATATAAAAATGAAGCATATTTGGTCAATGTTAGGAACAACGGAAAACAAAGTGTTACATTTAATTTATCAGTTCCTGATAGTGCAGACGAATACGTCTACGATTCGGTGCGTGTTGAACTTTCTGTTGGCGATATTATGGGACCATTGCTCAACTATTTGATAACTGACAGAGATGTACCAAAACAAGATCGCGAAAATACTATATCTTTGTTTGTGACAAATACGCAACTGTTACGATATTTAAATGTAAGCGCTTATGTTCGTAATGAAATTTACTACGGAATTTAATTAGCTTCTACTACTCCCTAGGAAACTAAAAGCTCATCATCTGAACTCATAGCAAAACTTACATCAAATCTCGATCGAAACTATCGAGATATTTTAAATTTACGTCTTAAAAATGGTGCATTTAGCGCATTTGGTCCCAAAAAGGGTTCAACTTGGCTCACAGCTTATATTATACGTTATCTTATTCAGGCGCGTGAATATATTGTCATTGATCCCAAAATTATAAGAGAGGGCTTAAATAACATAGTAGCGAACTATGATGGAAATGGTAAATTTAGTGAGGAAGGCGATATGATATATCAAGGAGTAAATAGCAACGTTTGGGTAACTGCCAACGTTGTAATGACGCTTTTAGAGGTTGCAGGCTATAGCTATGTAAGTAAAAGAATAACCAATTTCATTTAAGTGCACAAATGGTGTATTAGACATGTTCAAATAAATGACATGTTCTGGAATACTTCAAGAACACTCGATTTTCGAAAATTTATTCATATTCGAGTATATCCTCATTTGAAAATATAAAAAAAAAAAATAGTCCTAGGGTTGCTACCGGAGCTGCAAAATTTTCATTTTTCGGAATTTGGCCAAAAAAATTAAGAAAATTTGAGTTTTTTCTTATTTACAATATTTTTTTTAATTTATTTTCGATTTTCCTTGTGTGCACATAAGAAAGTATCGAAAAAAATTTACCGCTAATTTTTAAGCCTATATGGGACGTTCTTTTACAAACCGAACGAATTTTGACGAAAATTGACCGACACATTTTTGATTTGGGTGAAATTTTTTTTATAGGTTCTGCTTCAAAAAAGAAGAGATATATTCTCGAGGATTTTTTTGAAAAAATTTTTTTTTTTAAATAGAGCGATTTTAAATTTTGAGAATTTCGCTAAGACAACGAACTTAAAAAAATTTTAGCCAAATCAAAAATGCGTCATCCGAAGTGTTCTGTTTGTAAAAGACCGTCCCATATATAGGAAAAACTGTGATATCTCCGCGAGTAGAGCTTTGTTATTTCTTGTGTAACAGCTCAAATCCTTTGTTGTTTTCACTGCATTCACTTTAATACAATATAATTTGAAATTGTAAATGCCACTACATGAATTTTCATTAAAAAAATAAATGAGAAAAAAAAATAAAATCTGATTTTTGGTTCGAAAATTTTCAAAATATTTTATAAGCAAGTAATTACAATATTTTTCTTTAATAAGTTGATACTCTAACTAACAGACACATATATGTAGTATTTACTTTAAAATATATATAAAAAAAGTTTAATTTTGATAATTTTGGATCAAAAATGAAAAAATTTAATCCGAGCGACTAAATTTGTATTTGCTTTTCGGCATGGTATAATATTAAGAAAATTAGTCCAGTTAAATTTAAATCAAATACTGGCCTCATAGTATAAAGTTTTCCTTTTATTTCTAGGAAATGACACAACAAAGCCTTAAATACCTCTACACAAATCTTAAGAAGTCTGATAATTTGCTAGAAAACGCTATTTCCATGTATGCAATACAAAAGTCTGGCGATAGCACTTTTGATATTTCGAAGAAACTTACTGATCTCGTAGAGCGTTCCGTTTCTGACAATGATCTGATCTGGTGGGAACAGGCAAAAGATCTCAGTGATGCACATTGGGAGCTTCGATCACGAGACTTAAATGTTGCCTTAACTGCGTACGTTTTGCAAAATATTCTTAGTGAAAGAAATGTTCCAGTCGAAAAAAGTTTACATATTGTCAAATACTTAATAGGACAACGTTACAAAGAAGGTCAATTTGCAAATGATTTCGACACAACAGTCAGCACAGAGGCATTAATTGAATTTGCACGTAAGACCGGTTATGCGAGTACGATTCCAAGACTCGAGTTCAATGTAAAAACTGAAGGCAAAAAAAAGAAATTAAACATTAATTTTGAGAATGTTATGGAAACGAAAAGTATCCAGGTAAAGTAAACTGAAATTTAATTTTTAATTTAAAAAAGCTTAAAAAACATGTAGTTACGAGTTCAAAAACGCTTCTTGTACCATATAGAGTTGACTGAAACAGAAAGGAAACTTCTGGAAATGAGTAATTTTCATAAGCGTTCGATAAGAAAAAATGGGCTTTGATGATATATTGAAGAAGCTAGTTAAGTAAAATGCAGAAAAAAACTTAGTATAGTAATAACTTGGAACTTAAACTCACACGAAGATTCGAAGGTGACACCTTTTTTACATGATGGCACCGGTTACCGCCTTTCAATAAGCTAATTTAAGTTTTAATAAGAACTAGCATTACCCTGTGCGCATCGTTTTACCTCAATCGTGGCTTATTTTCGATGTGCAGTCTGCGTGAAAATTCTCCCTTAGTATGCACCCAAAATAAAATGTTTACAATTTAAGCAGTGCCTCTTAATATAAAAACCACGTGGTGTAAATTCCATGAGAATCGATTAAGCTGTCTTCGAGAAAGTGATATTTAAAAATATTTTTGTATGAGGGCCACCCTAAATAAAATTTTTGTAGCCTAAGCTATGCCTATTAATATAAAAGCTACGTGGTGTAAGTTCGGTGTGAATCGACTAACCTGTCTTCGTGAAAATGATATTTGAAAATATTTTTGTGTGAGGGTCACCCTAAGTAAGCACTCTAAATAAAAATGTTACGACCTTATCTGTGCCTCTTAATATAAAAACCACATGGCGTCAATTCCATGAGAATCGATTCAGCGGTCTTCGAGAAATTGATATTTAAAAATATTTTTGTATGAGAGCCACCCTACATATGCACCCTAAATAAAACTTTTTAAGTTTGTCTGTGCATTTTACTTAATATAAAAGCCATGTTGTGTAAAGTCCAAAAAAATCGATTAAGCAGTCTTTGAGAAAACGATATTTAAAAAATATTTTTGTGTGCGGGCCACCCTAAATAAAAGCTTTGTATCCTTAACTATTCCTCTTAACAAAAGAGCTACGTGGTGTAAATTCGGTGTGAATCGACTAAACTGTATTTGTGAATATATTTAATAAATATTTTTGTGTGAGGGCAACCCTAAATAAAAGTTTTGTGACCTAAGCTATGAGGTCCACTCTAATTATGCACTCTAAATAAAATTTTTATCATCCAATCTGTGCCCTTTAACATAAAATCCATACTGTGTAAATTTCATGAGAATCGATTTGCCTGTCTTTGAGAAATCGCTATTTTTAAAATATTTGCGAATGAGGGCCACCCTAAATATGCACCCTACATAAAAGTTTTATAGCCTATGATACCCGCCTGATCGATACTAACATACTGTAAAAATTTCATCAAGATCGGCTGGATAGCTTTCGCGTCCATAAAGGACATACAGACAGACAGACAGACAAAAAATGAATTTTATATAATAGATTTAAGACTCTCGGGGTCCTAGGTTCCCTAAAATAAACAGTCTCTGCAATTTGAATTAAATAGAAAATTCATCCGACCCACGTTCTCTTCTGCAAAATCATATACATACATAAATTTGTATTTTTGGTATATCATTAAATTATTTTGGAAAAAATATTACAAAGCAGTTAGGCGAAACGATTTGGAAAGGCGCTAGGGGAACCTGTTGATGAGTTTTTTGGTAGAACACACAAAGAGGTGTATGCAAAGAAAAACATTGAATGATAGAAATTGATATATCAAAAATCAGAACAAACTCACACAGCTCCAAACAACGAGCCAAGGAGCGAAACAGCTATGGCTACGCTCCTAACGGATTCATAGAATAATAGTGACTTTCTTGACTACATGACCGTACCATTTACAGCTTATTTGCACAATCCATATGATTTGAATCTTCATGTGCAGCTTTCACCATAAGCGTTGCTCGACAAGTAAGTAAATCTGGCGTTTTTTCTGACTGATGCATTAGCAGCTTCTTTTCATAATTTCTATTGAGTTTGGAATGTGCCCGACAATGGAGAAATTGTTGTAATTTTTATTTTTCTTTTATTCCAAACGTTTATTTTTTGTAGCTTCCTGAGGAAACACGTGTAGTCAAATTGGATGCAAAAGGTAGTGGTTCAGCTTTGGTGCAAGTATCCTATCAGTATAATCGGAGGGCAGATGTTATATCACCGAGTTACAATGTCACTTATAGTGTTCTTGATGGACCTAAAAACAAAATTAAGATGGAGATTTGTGTTAGAAATTCAGATCCAAATTTTGATACAACAAAATTGACTGCCATGGAAATTACATTACCATCAGGATTTGAAGCTGATAAGAAAGCTTTTCCAGAAATACTTACAAAAAAATCAGTTAAAGTAAGTATGCTCTTCTTGTTAGATAGTCTGTGAACAAATAATAATTCTTTATCTTCTTTTAACTTTTAAGTTTGTGGATGCAATAAATTACAATACAGTTATAAGAATCTTCTTCTATAAACTAAAGAGAAATAACAAGAGATGTGTTGTTGTCAGTTCCGCGAAAATTCATAATACTGTTCAAACAATGCCTGTACCTATTGTGGTTTATGACTACTATGATAGATCAAAGAAAACCATAACTTTTTACCATGATGATAATCTTTCGCCAAGGACTTCAAACTTGTAGAACCAGAACAAAACAGTACCGGACGCGTATGGGAATCAATATCTAATGTCTACCCCAACAATTGTTGATTATTTATTTATTTAATAATTTGTATAAAATTGAATCTAAAATAATATACATATATGTAGATTTGTTGTTTGATTTCGGAAATTCGGTTTTTTTTTTTGGATTAGCCTATACCAAAATAAACACTTATAGTATCATTAAATCACTCTGTTCAGTAAATGCAGAAATAGATTTGGTTTTCATGGTCTTTATCTTTTACCGAACCCAATCGCTGCTTAAATATTTAAAACGACTGAAACCAATAAAATGGTACTCTTATATCAACATAGTAACGTTCATATTGCAACTTAATCTGCTGCTACATTTTATATCAACAATAAAATAATATTGACCCAATAATTTTCATATAAATGCCCATAGTGTAGTATCCTTGACCTACTTCATAGGAATAATATCTTAAGTTCTGACCATTTTTTATACCACATGATACATTCATTCAATCAATCTGTTTGTTTTGGAGAGTGACATTATCGTCCGTATGCATTCCCAAAAACATTTTCGCAATGCTGCAGAGCTCTGCTTTTGCTGCAAATCTATTTGACTAAGTTTGTCGTCTCAGCAGATGTGATGATTTCGGAGAGATTTGCTAGAAAGTCTTAATTCGATTCTTGCAATAATTGGCTAGAGGACATTATATGGAAGTTCACCTATTAGCAACTTTTAGAATCAGAAAATTTGTAGAAATAGCAAGTAATAACATTGTGAAAAAATTTTTTACATAATAACTGTCTACATTGCGTAGCGCTTCTTTTAGAAGTTCTTGACTTGCAGGTTAACTTTTTTTTTATTTTTGCTTATGTTTTGGAAAATCCCACTATAGACAGAGGCGTACATTGAACATTTGTCGACAGGGACGAAAAACCAATCTGTCGTACAAAAAAAAAAAAATAAAAAATGTTTGTCTCAATGAATACCCAGCACTATTTTTCCAACTCCCAAGCGACGCACAGTGGCAAACTTTTCAAGAAAGCGTTGCAAAAATCAATTTTTGTGTGGGTCGGTTTCACAAATTTGATACTTCCAACGGATAGAAAAATGTATGGAGCTAATAAATTTTAAATTTCAACCCATTCGGGTAGGTAGTTTTTACACTGAGTCAATGTTGAGACATTCATAGTTCGCAAGGAATTAAATTTTTGGGATAAAAAAATTCAACAAATGCGGAAAAAAAATGTATACTTTTTTTTCGTAAAATCATTATTGATCTTAATTAAACGAAAAACAAATTAGTGCGCTAATTTTTTTTAGTTTTTGTATATTTTTCCTTTTTTTTTTAAATACTGTTTTTATCGAAGTTTTAGAGCTTTCAGTTGAGTTTAAAAATAAACTTCACAAAACTTCAAGCTGAGCTTCCACACAAATCATCACTGACTTTTGCTTAACATATTCTCAGAATAAACTAGGCACCAGAGTTTGCCGGATTGGGAGCTAGAGCGATTTTTATTTTACAAACCTGTGTATATAGCACCCTAAGTCCATATACGTATGTACATTAGGGTGATTCAAATTTTTTTTTTTGTTTTTTTTTAAGGTGCTGTTGCTTAAAAAGTAAGTTTATGAAATGAAGAAAAAGTTCACGAAAATTCAGCTCTGTAACTCAATTTCATAAGGTGGCGCCGGAGCCTGTTAGTTTTACATGTAAATTGTATGGAAAAATAATTTTTTACAAAAAAGGTATCTAAATGAATAAGTGATTAGTGTTGCTGAGCTGAAAAAGGTCGTTTTTTGACGTAATTTCTTACGCTGAATCCGAATCTGGCCTCAGAATTGACCCATCATGTCGGAATCCTGAAATATTTAAGGTTAATTACCTGAAACATGATGTTTTTTGTCTACTTTCGAGGCCATGTATAGGATTCAAAGAACGTTGATCAGCTTATTTTTAACAAAAGCATCATTTAGTACCATCCTTGCCCTTTAAAATGAGATTTCAAGTGGTGATCTGTGATGTTTTCTTGCAAAGTTATAGCCATTTTAAAGTGACATGAGTTGGATACCCTACAAAGGGTTGCAACCAAACAATATTAACCAACGGGTTTCAAATTCATGTCACCTTAAAATGGCTGTAACTTTGCAAAGAAACATCACAGATAACCACTTGAAAGCTCATTTTAAAGGGCAAGGATGGTACTAAATGACGCTTTTGTTAAAAATAAGCTGATCAACGTTCTTTGAATCCTATACATGGCTTAAAAAAGTACAAGAACAGGTAAGAATATTTCAAACGATTTGTACAGAGAAAAATAAAAACAAACTAAAATTTTAGAATATGTAAAACTGCCTGCTTAGTTATAAAGTAATTAATTAATTTTTATTAACCCTTTCAGTGAATTTCGCATTCCAGGTATTTTATGTATTGGAGTTACAGGTAGTGCAACAGTTGATCTAAGGATCTCAAAGGTAGGGTAGAACAAAGGCAAAATTACAGTATATGTATATGTTACCGGTAAAACTATTTTTTAGGATTAACTAGTTTTCCCTTGGCCAAACTAGTTCATTCGAAGCGTGTTAGATGAACCAGCTTAGCCTAGGGAAATTTTAGTATGTTAGGTGAAGCATGTACATAAAAAATGCTACATCATTCCAACTTTATCCAAAGCACATCAAGTCAAGCAGGGTTCATATCGGCCGTAAGAGATTATCTTAAGATTACCAAAAACAGTTTTTCAATGCATTAGATGTCAGAATTTGAAAAAATTGTATCCAACTTATATTAGAATATGAACAGAAATTGGATTAGCATAAATCGTTCAAAAATGAATTATATATACCAAGCCCATTCACATTTTTCTGCAGTTTGTAAAGTCTGCAGAAGATATGTAGTTTTTCCTCCCTACAAAAAACTCAACTTCAACAATCAATTGTATCGGACTCTGCAAACCTTTTATAACACTGTTGTAGCTATTAGAATTCCCTATCATATAAAAAAAACTATCAAAAAATATTGATTTTTGCAATCAAAAAAGTCAAATCTTGCCACTGTGCTACGTTACCCTTCGTTCCTCTCTCTCCCGCCCTAGCTCCACCACTGGTTTTAAGTGGGAACTCCCAGTATCAAACGTGTTCAGTGTCAATGGAACAAACCATATCTTCTATAGCACAAGGTTATCAAAAAAAGATTTTAGTTCCTTGAAATGTACGCAGATTGGCATGCATAACTTTTTTCTATTTAATTTTAAACAAAAAAAGAGTTTATGTTATATGCTTAATTATTTGGGAAACATTTCAAATGGCAAATAATTTTGATACAAGGTGTGTGTGGTTTGTTTTTTTTTTAATAAAAAATTAACTGATAAGCCAAATAATAAGCTCAGTTCGTGCTAAGCATTAGCAGCGAGAGATTCAATTGTTTTAGGGTTAATTAAGGCAGAATCATTAAGTATTTGTGATCGCTAGTTTAGAACGAAAAAATGTGGCCCTTTTGTATCTTTACTATTTGTTGGCTGCAAATAGTTTTAAGTGTTTCAGCAGCAAGGTAAGTCGGATTTTTAATGTTTTAATTAAGAAAACAAATCGCTATTAAAAACAATTATTTTATAAATACTAAGCTTAAAACATAACACCGGTGAGTTTTAAATCAATTAGAAGCCGATGAGTATTACCCATAGTAATACCCATCTCACTAGAAATGAATTATGTCCTAATGGCAAATGTCTAAGAACCAGCAGTGGACCCACTCGTAGCATTCGTATTAGAGGGGATATGGTCGCTCGGACAAGGAAAAAATGTGACATTCTGAAATTCGTTCGAAATCGGCCGGTGTGAATGTAAATACACAATTTTTATTTTGCATGCGGCTCATTTGTCAAATTACAATAAAATAATAAACATGGTGGTTTTTATAGAAAATTGACGGTTCTTTTCAAATCTGAAATCAGATTTGAGATTTAATACATTTTTTGTTTTTTTCCTAAAAAAACGGAAAGTAAGCGTTCGAAATCAGAATTTCAGTAACTTTTTTTTTTAATTTAAATTTTAAAAAATAGCTCAAAGTATATAGATAATACTAAGGACATACGTGTCGCTTGCAGGATTTATTTAGGAAGCTGAAGTTTTGGGATACTTTTTCTTCAAACCCTAACCCATAATATGGGCATATAGAACTGCAAATAAAAAAAATCCACTTTGGGTGTATTTTGTCCGCATTTGTAGCCACACCAAAAATGTGTGCGTGGTTTGACAAAAGTGGGTGGCATCTCTCATTCAACTAAAATACCTCAAACGCTATATCTTGGCACCTAAGGCAGATTTTTCTACGTTTAAGTAAGTCAAATTCTTTCGTGAAATTTCACTGCTGATAAAAAAATTCAACTGTATACAACCTGCTTCTCGGTATTGCCCTACTTTTGTTAGTTTTTATTTATAAAAAATTTTGACTAATAACCAACTGTATAGAAATATTTAATTTTATGATTTCATAAAACAAAACAAAATAACTTTCTTATCATAAATGCTTTAATTAATTTTTCAAACTTCAGTCACTACACCGTAATTGGACCTGGTGTCATACATTCAGAGCACAAATATACTGTAGCTGTAGCCGTACACGATACAACTACACCATGTCAACTGAGGGTTGGAATCACAAGTCGCTCATACAAAGAGCATAAGGTAGTCGAACTTAATACGGCTGATGAAGTGAAGTTGGTCGAATTTGATGTGCCAGAATTGCAAAAAGATGATTTCAACCTAACTGCGGAAGGCATATCGGGCATTGAATTCTATAATACAACAAAACTTACGTTCGAAACTTTCGAACCATATGTCCTTATACAAACAGACAAAAGCGCATATAAGCCCGGTGATGTTGTACAATTTCGCTTGGTGTTTCTTGATGAAAACTTGAAGCCATTCACAATTAAAGAATCCACTTTTGTATGGCTTGTGGTAAAACATTATCAAAGTTTTTTTTTTTGAGAAAGTTTTAAAATATTCTCCACCTCACAGGATAGCAAAGGCAATCGTATTAAGGAGTTTAAGAATTTACATTTGGTTAAAGGCGTCTATACAGGAAAGTTCCAAATATCTGAATTTGCTGTTTTAGGTGTTTGGAGTATGACAGTACAAATAGATGATGTAATTTATTCGAGCTATCAAACTGCTGCATACTTTGATGTGGAAAAGTATGTATTACCAAAATATGTTGTGAAAGCAGAAGCGACGGAATATGTATCAGTACTGGATGGCGATATGCAGGTGGTTGTACGCTCAAGGTGAGTTACATATATTTTTTTTTTTTCAAACAAAAATTAAGAAATCAAATATTAAATTTTGCAATCGAATTTATTTCTGATTTCATTTCCGATAGTTTTTTCTTAATTTGAACTTATAATTCGCAACTAATTTATGCTTTTTATTTTATATAGCTATACCTACGGCAAACCAGTGAATGGCAAAACTACACTCATACTTGATGCAGGATATGACAATCTGCGTATGATAAAAACTGCCGATATGGTAAATGGTAAAGCGAAATTTGATTTGAGTGTTAAAGAGTATGATGGTCAAATTCGCAAGGATTATCCAACATACCTGCATATACGAGCAACGGTTGAGGAAGAATTTACAGGTGTAAAATTAAATGAAACTACTGTGACACAACTATACCCATATCGTTATAAGATTCGTTGTATAGGTTATGATTCATGTGAGACTTATCATGCTGATAAAGAAAATGAAATAGCCTTCGAAACTCTGCATGTCGATAATTCTATAGTGGAAGACACTAAAACGGTGGTACATCTTATTTACACAGAAAGTATAATTGAAAATTATATACGTCAAGGCCAACGATATAGAGGTGAAACTCTTGCAGATATAACACTGCCTCAAAACATGCAAAGTTATGTTTTCGAAGGGCATCTTAATGCTAGCAGCATTGTCACTTTTAAGGTGACACTACCAGATTTGCCCGACATTGAAGGTTACTTTCATCAGTTTAAGACTGAAATTCAGTTTGCTGAACAAAAAGTTGAATTTTTTAGAACGAATCCATATAGAAAACCAAGTGATATAACACCGAGTGAAGTACCTAAAGAACCTAAGGACTATTTCAGAGCTTTTCCGAATTATGGGAAGGATGCATACAGGTTTGCAATAAGCTTTTGAAGAAAAGTTTGATATTTTGAACATTTTTTTTTTTGTTAATTGAATATATTTAGATTCAAAGTGGGCCAAGAAGCTGTGTTCGTTGTGAATTCCAGTGCGCCGTTTAATTATTTTGTTTACACAATTGTTGGACGTGGTAATATTTTGAAAATTGAACGTGTGGAACTACCAGAGCCTACCAAAATTTATAAGCTAAAGGTTGTGCCCACATTATTAATAGCGCGAAGTGCCTATTTGTATATACATTATGTGGAAAATGATGAATATCATTATGCAGAGACTTACTTCAGTGTAGAATATAAATTTGAAAATAAGGTGAGTATGACACGCAAACATATTTATATTTTGAAACTGCATGAAATTGGCTTTCTTTTTTGTGAACAGAAAAAACCCTAAGTCCACTCAGAAAAAAGTTCTACATACGAATTTAAAAACATACAAACAATTGAAATTTTTCGGTTTTTGTTTTTTGAATAGTTTTTTTTTTGACTTATTTTGTTGAAAACGTATGTATTTTGACTTAAGTATAAAGTGCCATTTCAAAAAGAAATTTGATGCTCAACTTTGCAATGTTCTCAAAAGTCGAAGTTATCATTTTTAATGTACTTTTAACGAATTAGTTTCTTTGGTTTCGACATGGCCAATAGCCTGTGTTGGAAAACTATTAAATGCTGCTTGCTGATGCTTTCGGAATAGGATAACACGCAACATTTATTCATAAAGTTAAGGTCATAAATCCTGTGGCAAAAAAAAAAATAACCGCTTAAGTTGACATAAGAAAGATTTGAGCTATGATTACCACCATATTTCTTTTATTAAACTGCATATTTAGGTAAAATCCGAGGGTCTGTACTATTTAAAAAAAAAAAGTTATTTCAAAAAACATATTCGCTTAACTCAGAATGAATATAAATTACATTTGCAATAATCGCCTAAGTTTGACTGAAATTGCGTCCACTATATTTTTGTTTCTTTGAAAAAGCTTATATCAAATTAAGTTGTTATTTCAAAGTTGTTTGGATAAATATTTTGTCAAATTGGTACAATGTCAATAACTTAAATCAACACGTAAAAAGAAATTAACGCAGTAATATGCTGCAATAAAAGCTTAAGTCGATATTAGAGCCATTGAATGTTGATAGTAATTTTGCAACAATCGCTAATATCAGGTTGTTATGAAATACTTGGTCAATAAATAATTTTTTAATAATTCGTAATTAAAAATTCGTTTAAAACTTTAAACCGTATTTTCTCGAAATATCAATTTTAGACTTAAGCTGTTATTACTTTTTGCCACAGAATTGTTCGATGAACACCAATTGTCATTTAAGGCTTAAAGCAATCATTTATGTGCCCAATTTTTAAGAAAAATATAACATCATCGGCAAGCATTTATGTATATATGGTCAATTTGGGTTGAGGCTAAAAAATTCAATATGGCCTACATATCTGCTCTATCAAAACTGTATGTGATCCAGTCTTGTGAAGCCTTATTTGATTAACTTCAAACTCTCTGTTCACAGAATTTGAACAAATAAACATGGTAACGCAAACCGAATAATCAGAACCCAAAAAATTGTTTGCGTTTGCTCACGGTACAATGAAGTGAAAAAGACTGTTTAACCCTAACCTTCCTGACATGGGTACATGGGTACCCGAACGGACTTTAAAGTTAAATATTTTTCAAACCAAAAAAATTGCAACTTTGAGTTTCCATGACATCTTAAAAATAGTCGTTTTCTATCCTTTTTTGCATATTTTAGCTTTCTAGAATCTTGATGTTGGCTGTGGATTCAATCCAAAGTCGAATACTCCTTACCCTCCTGATAAGGGTACCCGGGTACCCGTAAGTCTTTTCATACATTCTGTATGAAGAATGTGAGATAATGAGCAATTTTTGGCTTGTTTTTGGTTTGTTATGTTTTATTGATTGATTTACAACAAACCTCGTATTACTAGAAATAATTAAAAAAAAAAAAAATAGACAATTCAGCAGCTAATGCAGTTTGGTGATAGAATTTTGGTGTGATTGTTGCACATTGATTGCCATCGCATTTCTTACGTATCTTTTGGTCGGACATAAGATGTATAGCCACGCAAAGATAGCAACGACCGTTTGATGGCAACTGACCTGTTTTATTTTGCTCAGTTGTTCCCGATGGGCCTGCAGAGTTCGAGCCAATTGGCTTAGAAAAGTTTTTGTTGAGCATAAGATCAAGAACAGCTCAAACCTTAGTATATCGTGTTATTCGCTTGTGAGTGGCCCTTTCATTCACGATATATGTCACCAACTACACGCCAAGTGATGTCATTAATCCTCGATTAGAGCTTCGTCTTTTTTGGTGCTTGCATGGAGGCTGGCATGGATACAAAATCCACCCAACGTAGCCAAGTCGATTATGTTGAAAAAAATGGCTAATGGCCGTCTATTTCTTTTGTATTTGGTGCTATGTATAGACATAATCTAGTACATTACATCTACTCTACCTGTAATTTTGTTGTAAAATCATATATGTATCTCCTCTTTTCGATTTGATGCTGGCCAACATCGTGAATAATGCATAGTTGACAGGGAGAATCTACTTTTCTTCTTGCTTTTCACTGCAGATAAAAGAATTCCATTTTTGTTGAATGCATATCGGGGTAGACATATATCTTCTGTGGAACTTGGCCATCGTTCTCTTGGAATATAAGCTTTATTTTGTCGAAGGGTACCAACGAGACTCATTGCTCTAACTCGCAGCTGACGGAATGGAAGTAAAAAATTGACTGTTGCCGCATTCAGACCAGATTGTTTCTGAAAATCAACCAGAACCAAAAAAAAGTTTTTTTCCAACGTTTACTTGTCGCTGACCATCAGGTGGTTTGCTTATGTAAATAACTCTGAACAAAAGATAGCTACCGGCTGCATTACACAACCATAATATTTTGCTGGTTTTGATAAAATGTATTGGGTAAAACTGGTTCGTCCAATATATAGGAATATACGCCTATTTACTGCAACGTTTTGATCCGAATAAAAATTTGCTTGTAGACTCTTCATCGGCATACTAAATTTGAGAGATAGCAGCGGCTTTTCTGTTTATTTACTTGAAGTATTTGTTGAAATCTATCGCGACTCAACGATGCATTGTAAAATAGATGACTGCGATTGCACCAAAGAGTTGAAGGAGGATTATCGCCAACATCATTTAAACTAATAACCAGCAAAATTTCAATGAAAGCATTAAGCTCCCCGCCGTTAGTTGCCTATTCATCACGCTAGGCCTAAACAGTAGCAAACACATGCTTGTCTAACATATGAATCTCTATGTTCCCATATAAAATACTCACGGGTACCCGGGTACCCTCATCAGGAGTCTACGTATATAAATGTTGTCAAGACGGTTAGGGTTAAATGATTACACAAATCTGCGACTAAGCATATCTCGTTGAACTCACAATCACTATATTATTTCTAACCCTTAGACTGTCCAACAGATTACTGAAGACATCCTAAATAGTAGTTTCTTTAAGATCTTGAGCTTTAAACAATTGTTTACAAATATTTCTAGATCGACATAGGCGTACCCGAACAAGTCAAAGTTGGAGAAGTTGTACCACTTCATATCAGCACGGCACCCAATTCATTTGTAGGACTTTACGGTGTCGACCGAAGTGTTTTACGACAGCATTTACATAATGATTTAATTCAGGAAGAAGATCTTATATGGAGACTTCGTAGTTACCGCACGGAAACACCAGCACAGGGTGGTTATTCCATGTACCCTGGTCAAAGAAGTGGTGTTGTAACACTTACAAATGCCAAATATTTCTACAATTGGACAAAACCATTATGGAATGAAGGTAAGTTTATTTGTTTGTAATGCACATCATGCTATTACATAATTATATGACAAACATTTTTTTCATTTTTAGTATCTCCAATCTGGTATAACTCTCTCATCCCACCTTCACCAGATTTTGAACGCTTACTGCATAATTCGCATACAGTAGCCGCCAATGGTAGTATAACACCGTCAATATACGATCCAACAATTTGTAATAAATTTGGAGAAACTTGGATCTTTGATAATATTGATAAGTATGTCCATATGCCATATAAAGAATACATAACGTATGATATTTTATAATGACTTCATCTTTATTGAAGAGCGTCCAAGCCCACGACTTATTTCAGCTCGTTATGAAAAAAACACTCTTCATTAATATTTTATTTAATTTATGTAGGTATAACATTTTTGTTTCGTACTTTTAGCACCGAAGCAGATAACTTCACATGGTTCAAGCAGATCCCGGATACTATAACTTCTTGGGTAATAAGTGGCTTTTCACTTAACGCTGAGAAAGGCTTTGCGGCTACAAAGGATAAGAGACACGTGAAAACATTCCAAACATTCTTTGTGTCAATAAGATTGCCATATTCAGTAAAACGTGGTAAGTTGAATTTGAAATACTTACGCTAAACTCAAGCAACGATAAATTTATCAGACTTCGCAATCTCACTAAAAATTTAGGAACAGGTTTACTTTAGGGACAACTCTCAGATTTTATTTATTTTTTTAGGGGAAGTAGCGTGCTATAAATAAGCAATAAATCTGCAAAAAAAAAATTATCGCTCGGATCTGGCTTAGGAGATATAGCCATTGGAAGTTGAGGATATAGTTTTTAAAAAAACGCTATAAGTTGGGAACCCCTGAATGGATTTCCAAAATATGGATATCATATATAAAGGTAATTTAATGAGGTCTAAAATTGTACTACATAAAATTTAAATCCGTTGGATAGTTTTCGAGATATGAGGTTTTTTGAAAAATTTTTACCTATTTTTTTGAAAGAAACTGTTATTTTTTTCCAAAAAATGTATTATTAACCTATAGTGATGCTGATATATTTAGAAAGTATAATTTATTAGCTTTAAAATTATGTGCTATTTGTATATATATTTTTTATATTAGGCAATTTTTTTTACCGAAAAGCAAAAAAAAATATCCTTTTTTTTGAAAGAATAAAATATATATGGGCAACAACCATATGTTATACACTTAACAGCTGGTCCCAGAAATTCTGCATAGGAGTTATTGTAATTGGGTGGCCTTCGGCAGCGGCGCAGTGTTTAAAACTCCCAAAAATCCAATACCGGCTTCGCGGCATCCTTCGGCCGCGGTTCAGTCTATAACGTATCCAACACTGGCTTCGGTGGCCACAGTAATGCTACATAAAAGTAAGGATGAGTAAGCGGTCTTTGGCCGCGGCTCAGGATTTAAAACTCCCAAAAATCCGACACCGGCTTCGCGACGGCCTTCGGCCGCGGTTCAATCTATAATGTATTCAACACTGGCTTCGGTGGCCACAGTAATTCTACATAAAAGTTAGGCCGAGCGACCGATTCATGATTTAAAATTCCCAAAAATCTAACACCGTCTTTGCGGAGGCCTTCGACCGCGGTTCAGTCTATAACATATAACTGTTGCCCATACATATTTCATTATTTTAAAAATAAAGAATATTTTTTTTTTGTTTTTCGGTAAAAAAAAATTTATTAATATAAAAAATATATAGTACAAATAGCATATCATTTTAAAGCTAATGAACTATATTCTCTAAATATATATGCATCACTATAAGTTAATAATATATTTTTTGGAAAAAATAACGGTTTCTTTCAAAAAACGAGGTCAACATTTTTCAAAAAACCTCATATCTCGAAAACTATCCAAAGGATTTAAATTTTTTGTTAAAAAAATTTTAGACCTCATTAAATTACCTTTCATATGATATCCATATTTTGGAAATCCATTCAGGGGTTCCAAACTTATAGCGTTTTTAATAAAAGCTATATCCGCAACTTCCGATGACTATATCTCCTAAGCCAGATCCGAGCGATATTTTTTTTTGCAGATTTATTGTTTATTCATAGCACGCTACTTCCCATAAAAAATAAATAAAATGTAAGTTCTGCAAAAACATTAGACCCCATCAGACATATAAAACCGTTTTTCTTTTTAAGTAAATACGCTTTTTCTTAAGCATCGTGCCTATTACATTACAAATGTATAACATAATTTGCTAAAATATTTTTCAACACAGGTGAAGTTATTTCCATACCAGCACTTGTCTCCAACTACTTGGAAAAGGATCTCAATGTTGAGGTTACACTTGACAACACCGATAACGAGTTTGAGTTTATTGAAGTAACCAATGAAATCATTGATGTAACTAGTCGTTCGAAGAGTCTGCGTGTGCCGGCTAACACCGCCAAAGGTGTTTCTTTCATGATACGTCCCAAAATAATTGGAAACATAATGTTGAAGTTCAAAGCCGAATCAGCTTTAGCTGGTGATGCCATTCATAAAACTTTGAAAGTAGTTCCCGAAGGCATTACAGAGTATGCGAATCGTGCGTTTTTTGTCAATCTCAAGGATACCGGAGACTTCGTACCAGATTCAGATCATGCTGAATTCTCTGTCGTTGGAGATATATTAGGACCGCTGTTTAATAATTTAAATTCATTAGTGCGCATGCCTACCGGATGTGGTGAGCAAACAATGTCAACGTTTGTGACAAATTACTTGGCATTGAGTTATCTCAAGGTAAAAATTTTTTTTTTTTTTCTCTAGTTCGTATTTTTTCAAAACTCTCTAATATTTTCAACATTTTTAGAATTCCGGTCGTCTCACACCTGCCATGGAGACACGCATCAAAAATAATTTGGAAAGTGGTTATCAAAACATACTTCGTTTCCGTCACAAGGATGGTTCGTTCAGTTCGTTTGGACCGGGTTTGACTTATGACAACAGACCTACCAACGGTTCTACTTGGCTAACAGCCTATGTGACCAGATATCTACAAGGGGCAAGAGCATATTTACACTTAGATTCAAAGATTATATTTGAAGGTCTTAATTACTTGAAAAATCAACAAGCTCCAAATGGTAGTTTCACGGAAGCTGGCGAATATTTCTTTAGATCACAAAGCAATGAAATCTCACTAACATCCAGTGTATTATTGGCATTTTTAGCTAACGATGTAAGTTGGTTTTTACTTTCAGCAATTCACGTTTTACTTATAATAATCTTGTTTTAGTATCCATCCCTATACACAGAACAAACCGATGACGGATTTAAATTTATTTTAGAGAACATTGAAAAAACTGTAAGCCTACCGGCTAAGGCACTGGCGATATTTACGCTAAAACAAGCTAAGCATTCAATGGCTTCAAAGCATCTGACTGATTTTAAGGCACTCGCTAAGTCTGATATTGACCGTATGTGGTGGTCTGCAGCGGAAAAAAATGTTAAGAAAAGTCCGTACTTCAGTTGGTGGCGTTGGCCGCGTGGTCAGGAAGTAGAAGTGACCTCCTATGCTTTACTCAGTCTACTCGATGAAGAAACTGAGACAGTGGATAGTGTTTTGCCAATAGTCAATTGGTTGATTGCACAACGTAATAATTATGGTGGTTTTTCGTCTACACAAGACACAGTTGTGGGCTTACAGGCGCTAATCAAATTTTCCGAAAAGTCTGGATATGAGCCGCAGAACAGCATATTGAGTTTACAGCCGTAGGCAAGCATCGCACTAAAAGCGATGAATTGGATGTAAATAAAGAGAATGCATTACTATTCCAATCATATGAGGTGGGTGAATAAACTCCAAGGAGTTTCGTTTCATTTATTTTTCTTGTGCCTTTTTTTATCAATTCAGCTTCCCGCACAAACGCACACTATAGAATTTAAGGCAAAAGGCACGGGTGCAGCTTTGGTGCAAGTTTCCTATCAATATAATGTTTTTGAAAAAGAAAAGTCCCCTATTTTCACGCTGACCACTATAATAAATAAAAATACACCTTTACATAAGCTTGAATTGGATGTTTGCGTTGAATATGTGGACACTGATGGTGAATCCAACATGGTTCTCTTAGAGGTATCACTACCATCAGGCTATGTCGCTGACGAGGACATTTTCGAGGATATACTTAAAGTTGATCGTGTCAGAGTAAGTAGACAGTTTGCTTCGTAAGAATATGCAAAAGCGATAATATTTGTATTTTCTTTCATAATTCCAGCATATCGAGCTGAAAAATTCAGGTACCCATATTGTAGTGTACTTCAAAAGTTTGCTTAAGGATGACGTCAAGTGCTTAACCATCGAGGCATTTAAGTCCTTTGCAGTAGCTCTGCAAAGGCCAGCACCTGTCGTGGTATATGACTATTATGATACAACGAAAAAATCTGCTACCAATTATGAAGTATCCTCTAAATTATGCGAGATTTGTGATAAAGAAGAGGAAGAATGTCGAAAAGTTTGTGGTTAAAGAAAATTTATCATGTTAAAATCATTTTTTGTTAAATAAAAATTTATATAATTTGGATGAAAATCTTTTTATTTAAATAAAATGTTAAATGCAAATATACGAGTTGCTTCATACATAGAGGATAACAAATATATTGACATAAGATTTTCATAGTTACAAAGAATATCATCCTATCCGGAAAATTTAGGAACGAATCAAACCGAAATTCCCCCAGGACATGAATTGTTTAATACGGCTTTCGAAACATAAACTGTTTTTGCCTGCCACGGAAGTAAAGAAAGAGCTTAATATAGCAGCTTTCCTCCTCGTGTTTTTCGTTCATTTGTGTATTTTATCATATTCAATTAAAATTTATTTTTTTATTTCTTAATATTTTGATTGGGGAAAAATGGTTGGTTCTATATGACGGTTCTACATGGGCCTTATTTCAACTCATTTTGAAAATCTGAAAGAAGCTAAGAAAGTTGGTCCATTCGTATTTCAGTTTGCGATAAATCAGTTTTTGCAGATATCTTACCGATTCTTTTTTTTTCACTAAGCTTAGTAGCAACAATGCCTTAAGCCCTGGTCATTTCTATACCACATGGTTTATTCATTCTATCATTCCGTTTGAATAAGAAAGTGATTATATTGTTTAATGTTGATCGGGCGTAAAGTTTTGGAAAATATTCCCGAAAATTTTTTTGTAGTGCTTTAGAGTCGGTAAATTTAAGCTAACGAGTTGCATACTCTGTTTTTGCGGCTGCAAGTCTATTTTTGAATGCTTTTTTGTCGTCTTTGCAGCTTTGATTTCGAAGAGATCCGCAAAGTAATCGAATTTTTCAAGCTTGGCTTGAAAACGTTGTGTAGAAGTCATAAAGTTTGACGGGCTATTTATGAACTTTTTGTGTTCTTCTAAGCGAATTTCAGAAGCAAAAATTTGTTGCAATAATATGTCTTACTGAACATATTTTTTTACGAAATTACCGTCTGACTTCATTGCTAAGCGCTTCTTTAGAAGGTCTTGCTGAATAATTTTTCTTTAAATTTGGTCTATGGTATGTTTTGGACAATTCGGCTATAGGTGGCAAGTATCAAATGACATGAAACGTGTTCTGTGTCAGTGGCGCAAATTCTGTTTTCTATAACACAATGTTATCAAAGAGAGATTTTAATTGTTTGAAATGCACACAGATTGGCTTATATATATTCTTCCGAATTTTAAATAGTTTTTTGATAAACCTTGACCCTCAGGGTATTTCATACATTCAAAAATTTATTTCTATGCTAAAATATTTCCCAAACATTCCGAAATTCAAATAATTTAAAGTTTGTTGTTTTTTTAATTTTTTAGTTAAGTTATTAATATGTAATGACAAATTCACTGATTAGCCAGATTATTACGATTTGAAGCTTACTTTATAAGCTCACAAATCCAATATGAACTCAGTTCGTGCTAAGCAGTGGCAGCGAGAGGTTTAATCGTTTTAGGATTATCATAGGAACAATCCTAAAGTAATTGTGATTGAAAGATTTGTTTGAAACGAAAAAATGTGGCGCTTTTGTATCTTTGCTACTTGTTGGCTGCAAATAGTTCTAAGTGTTTCAGCTGCTAGGTATGTAAGATTTTTAATGTATTAATTTAGGAAACAAATCGCTACTTTAAAATAATTTTTTATAAATATCAAATTTAATGCCTGTAAACACCGGTTTGTTTCTAATCAATTAAAAGTCGGTGTAATTTAAAAAAAATGCCACTCTACATGAACGTGGACTTATAATGCAAACAAAAAATTATTTATGTCCTTATAATGACAAGTGTCTTAGAACCAGCAGTGTATCCACTCGTAACATTCGTATGTCAGGGGATCAGGTTGCTCGAATGTTAGTCAGCTCATATATTGTAAAGGGTGATCCAATAAGAGCTTCCTACTTTGTTTTCTAAATAAAGTACATACAAATCAATGTATTGATGTAAATCTTTATTTGGAATGATAGTTCGGTTTCTACAACTCAATGTTAAAAAAGTATTTCGTTCAAATGTTGCCCACGACTAGTTCTTAAATGGTCCATTCTGTGGGTCCAATATTCGTCAGCTCTTTCGAGCATATCGGCCGGTATTCCTTGAATGACACGAGCTATGTTGGTTTCCAAAGAGTCATTAGTTTCGGGTTTGTCAACACAAACAAGTGATTTAACATATCCCCAAAGAAAGTAATCCAATTGCGTCAAATCACTTGATCTTGATGGCCAATTAACAGAACCATTTCTTGAGATGATGTTTTCATCGAACGTTTCCCTCAATAAACCGATTGTTTCTCCAGCTGTATGGCATATTGCGCCAATCTGTTGAATCCTGAGGTCGGCTTATCCAATATCCTGAATTTTTGGCAACAAAATTCATTGATAATTTTTCTGTAGCGAGCACCATTGAACGTAACACGAGTTCCATCCGCATTTTTGAAGAAATACGGTCAGATGATGCCTCCTGCACATAAACTACACAATACAGTACATTTATCGAAATACATTGGAAGCTTTTGGATTGCTTCTGGTTATTCATCGGCTCAAATACGGCAATTTTGCTTGTATACGTAGCTGTTCAACCAGAAATGAGCTTCGTCGCTAAACACAATTTTTAGATAAAATAATGAATCAATTTGTAGTCGTTGTAATGCCCATAAACCGAAATTAAAACGTACACCAACATCAGCTGGCTATAGTTCTTGTACGAGCTGTATTTTATAGGCCTTCAAATCAAGATCACGCCTCAAGATACGCCACATTGATCCATAAGAGATGCCCAAAGCCTGAGATCGGCGACGAATCGATTGTTCACGGCTTTTACGAACACTCTCTGTTACTGCAGAAATATTCTCAAAATTACGGGCTGTATGCACTCTGGTTGAATGATGAATGTCCAATAGTGTAAAATTTGTTCGAATTTTTGTGATGGTGTTACGAATAGTGCGCTCAGTTGGATGCTCATAACGACCAAAATGATGTTGAAAAATTCTATAACATTCTCTAACTGATGACTGATTTTGGTAGCAAGTTTCCACAAAGAATAAACGTTGTTCAGGATTAAGTCTATTTATGATTGAGTCGCATTGAATACTGAACACAAACGTCATATGGACAAGCCATTTGAAACATAATAGCTGTCAAACAAACCAGTTGGAAAAGGGACCCTTCATATAGAGTGATTCGTTTAGAAATACTTTTTTGAAAAATTAAAAAATAAATTCAATTTTATCGACATATCTTTATTATCATATAAAAGAACGATTCTTAACATCCAATTTTTAAAGATTAATTTCTTTCAAATGATAACCGAACGATAACGCGTTCGAGCATTTCATGTGCTATTTGGAGTATAAAGCGTGTAGTGTTGGCTTCCAATTCCTCAATCGTAACCGACTTATCCATGTAAAATTTAGACTTAACATAGCTACAAAAGAAAAAGTCTAATATCACATGATTTAGTAAACTTCTTAATTACAAAAAAATTATGTGAACTTGGAGTTAGTCTAGCGTTGAAATTTGAATGAATTTAGTAAAATTTAAATGAATTTAGTATTCTTTGATCTGCCATAAAATCCCTATAGAAAAAAGTATTTCAAAGTGAATCACCCTCAACAGAAAAAAATTCTGATTATTTGAGGCTGATAAGAAAATTGAACTTTAAAAGAAATGTCAATTTTATGCTTTCAAAAGAATAAAAATTCTCTAAGCTTTATTAAAATTTGTTGCAACTAAAAAAATTGCTTATCACAAAAAAAAAACTAATTAATTCTTCAAACTTCAGTCACTACACCGTAATTGGACCTGGTGTCATACATTCAGAGCACAAATATACTGTAGCTGTGGCCGTACATGATACAACTACACCATGTCAATTGAAGGTTGGAATCACAAGTCGCTCATACAAAGAGCATAAGGTAGTCGAACTTAATACGGCTGATGAAGTGAAGTTGGTGGAATTTGATGTGCCAGAATTGCAAAAAGATGATTTCAACCTAACTGCGGAAGGCATATCGGGCATTGAATTCTATAATACAACAAAACTTACGTTCGAAACTTTCGAACCATATGTCCTTATACAAACAGACAAAGGCGCATATAAGCCCGGTGATGTTGTACAATTTCGTTTGGTGTTTCTTGATGAAAACTTGAAACCATTCACAATTAAAGAATCCACTTTTGTATGGTTTGAGGTAAAGCATTATCAAAATTTATTTTTTTGAAAATATTTTAAAATATTTTTCACCTCACAGGATAGCAAACGCAATCGTATTAAGGAGTTTAAGAATTTACATTTGGTTAAAGGTGTCTATACAGGAAAGTTCCAAATATCTGAATTTGCTGTTTTAGGTGGTTGGAGAATCACAGTACAAACAGATGATGGAACTATTTCGAGATATGCTGGCAAAACTACTGCATACTTTGATGTGGAAAAGTATGTATTACCAAAATATGTTGTGAAAGCAGAAGCGACACAGCATGTATCAGTGTTGGATGGCGATATGCAGGTGGTTGTGCGATCAAAGTGAGTTATACATACTTTTAGTTTATTTTTTGTAAAACATTAAGAAACAAAGCAAACATTTTATTTGAAAATTAAATCTATTGCTGAATTCATTTCCAATAGTTTTTTCTAAGTTAGAACTTATGTATAATTCGCAACTTGTTTATGCTTTTTATTTTATATAGCTATACCTACGGTAAACCAGTCAATGGCAAAACTACACTAATTCTTGAAGTTGGTGCTGCATATGACAGTCCAAACACAATTCCACGTATCATAAAAACTGCCGATATGGTAAATGGTAAAGCGAAATTTGATTTGAGTGTTAAAGAGTATGATGGTCAAATTCGCAAAGATTATCCATCATACCTGAATATTCTAGCAACGGTTGAGGAAGAATTCACAGGTGTTAAATTAAATGCAACTATTGGAACAACACTATACCCATATCGTTATAAGATTGCATGTGTACATTGGAGTTTATGTGGGATTTATCATGCTGATAAAGAACATGAAGTATTTTACAAAATTCTAAATGTTGATAATTCTTTAGTGGAAGACACTAAAGCGGTGGTACGTCTTACTTACACAGAAAGTATAATTGAATCTTATGAACGCAAAAGGAAATTGAAAAATGGTGAAACTGTTGCAGACATAGTGCTGCCTCAAGAAATGCAAAGTTATATTTTCGAAGGTCATCTTAATGAAAGCAGCATTGTCACTTTTAAAGCGACTCTACCAGATTTGCAGGACTTTGAAGGTTTCTATCATCAGTTTAAGACTGAAATTCAGTTTGCTGAACAAAAAGATGAAATTTCTACAACAAATCCATATAGAAAACCAAAAGATATAACACCGCGTGAGGTACCTGAAGAACCTAAGGACTTTTTCAAAACATTTGCGGATTATGAGAAGGATACATACGGGTTTGCAACAAGCTATTGCAGAAAAGTGCGATATTACAACATTTTTTTTTGTTAATTAAATATATTTAGATTCAAGGTGGGCCAAGAAGCTGTGTTCGTTGTGAATTCCAGTGCGCCGTTTAATTATTTTGTTTACACAATTGTTGGACGTGGCAATATTTTAAAAATTGAACGTGTGGAACTACCAGAGCCTACCAAAATTTATAAGCTAAAGATATCGCTTTCGTTATTAATGGCGCCAAGTGCCACGTTGTATATACATTATGTGGAAAATGATGAATATCATTATGCAGAAACATACTTCAGTGTAGAATATCAATTTGAAAATATGGTTAGTCTGCCACATTGTTACAAATACCATACATAAGTATTTATATATTTCAAGCTGCATGAATTTGGATTTCTTTTTTGGGAACAAAAAAACCCTAAGTCCACTCAGAAAAATGTTTTGCACAAAAAATTTAATTTGTTCGTTTTTTTTTTCAAATAGTTTTTTGACTTATTAAGTGTCATTTTAAAAGGTAATTTGTTGCTCACCTTTGCACCGTTCTCAAAAGTCCAAGTCTAAATTTAATAGCATTTTGTTGATTTATCATTTTTAATGTACCTTTATCGAATTAGTTCCTTTTACCCTGGTATTTACGACATAGTCAATAGCCAATATTGGAAAACTATTTAATGAATAGTTGCTTGTTGATGCTTTTAGAATAGGATGAAACGCAACATTTATTTGTAAGGTTAAGGTTATAAATTGTTCGATGAACACCAATGATTAATTGCCACTAAGTCATTTTAAGGCTTATGTCAATCATTTATGAAAATTTAGAATTTAAAAGAAAATTTAACATTATCGATGAGCATTTATGTACGCTTGTTTGCGTTTGCTAGAGGTACAAGGTATTATCCCATGAAATGAAAAAGACTGTTTAAATGATAACACAAATCTGCGACTAAGCATATCTCGTTGAACTCACAATCACTATATTATTTCTAACCCTTTGACTGTCCAACAGATTATTGAAGACATCCTAAATAGTAGATCTTGAGCTTTAAACATTTATTTATAAATATTTCTAGATCGACATAAGCGTACCCGAACAAGTCAAAGCTGGAGAAGTTGTACCACTTCATATCAGCACGGCACCCAATTCATTTGTAGGTCTCTACGGTGTCGACCAAAGTGTTTTACTGCATAAACATAATAATGAAATTCAGCAAAAAAATCTAAGATGGAGACTTGGTAGTTACCGCACAAATACACCAGCACAGGGTGGTTATTCTACGTACCCTGGTCAAACAAGTGGTGTTGTAACACTTACAAATGCCAAATATTTCTACAATTTGACAAAACCATTATGGAATGAAGGTAAGGATACTACTTTATCAAACACATTATATAATTAAATAACAAAAACTTCTTTCATTTGCAGTATCTCCAACCTGGCGAACGGGTGTGTATCAGTCTCTTATCTCACCTTCACCAGATTCTGGCCACTTAATGGATAATACGAATATATGGGCCGCCAGTGGTAGTAGTGCACCGTCACCATCAAATCCAGCAATTCGTAAAAATTTTGCAGAAACTTGGATCTTTGATAATATTGATAAGTATAAACATATGCCATTATAAAGAATATGTAACATATGATATTTTACAATGATTGTATTTTTATTGAAGAGCGCCCAACCAAACGATTACCTTCAGCTTGTTAAAAACATAAAAATCACGCAACATTAATATTTATTTAAGGCTGGGGTAGGGCCTGAGTGCTACATTTTAAGCATAAATTTAAGAAAGTTTTTTATTGATATGCGGAAATTTCATTAAAAAATATTGCAAAATAAGCCATTAACAGTAAGTTTCCACAGACACCTCACCGGTGGTTTGCGGTGCACATAACTCATTTTCTCAAATCAAAAAAAATTGGTTAGTTTATAAGTTTTTCGATGTAGTGACGTCGAGTTTTTTTATTTGACGATTTTTTAAGATTTTGGCATAACTTTGAAGCCAAAAAAAAAAACGATTTTTTTTAAAAAAAAAAATACAAAAATCAATATATTTGTTATTGTAAAACTAATTATAATGAAAAAAAAAATCTCGACGTCACTACCTGGTATTTTATGTATAAAAAGACTGTGGGAAATTTCAAGAGAATCGGTCAAGTAGTTTTGAGTTACAGTGTCTACCGACTTTGAAAAACTTATATTCGAGAAAAACGCATTTAAAGTTCTAACACTGCTTTTTTATATAATTACACAGAATCATCGATTCCGGGGTCAAAAAGTATCTCCGTCAGTTTTGGTCCAATCGACCTCATTTTAACAAGATACTCTTGAAGAGTTGTACTATCATATAAAAATAAATGAAAAACAATTTCTTTCAGACTCTACCTCCCCCTTAAACATAGGTATAACACTTTTGTTTTGTATTTTTAGTACCGAAGCAGAAAACTTTACATGGTCCAAACAGATCCCGGATACTATAACTTCTTGGGTAATAAGTGGATTTTCCCTTAACGCTGAGAAAGGCTTTGCGACTACAAAGGATAAGAGTCACGTGAAGACATTCCAACCATTTTTCGTGTCAATAAGACTGCCATATTCAGTAAAACGCGGTAAGTTAAATTTGATATACTCAAACTAACATCCAGAAACGATGAATTTTTCAGACTTTGCAATCTCTATAAAATGTTAGTTCCGTAAAAACGTTAGACCCCACTAAATATTTTATTCCAAAACTGTATGTAACTCAACGGAAAGAAACGGGTTCTGATTTTTCAGCGAAATGAATTTTCGAAAAATATATGTTAGATTGTAAGCAAAACAAAGAGTCTATATGAAACCGAATTCTCCTTTTTATATAAATACGCATCGTGCCTACTACACTACAAATATATAATTCGCTAAAATATTTTTCAACACAGGTGAAGTTATTTCCATACCAGCACTTGTCTTCAATTACTTGGAAAAAGATCTCGATGTTGAGGTTACACTTGACAATACCGATAACGAGTTTGAGTTTACTGAAGTAACTAATGAAATCATAGATGTACCTAGTCGTTCGAAGAGTCTGCGTGTTCCGGCCAACACCGCCAAAGGTGTTTCTTTCATGATACGTCCTAAAATAATTGGAAACATACTGTTGAAGTTCAAAGCCGTATCGGCTTTGGCTGGTGATGCCATTCATAAGACTTTGAAAGTAGTTCCCGAAGGCATTACGGAGTATGCGAATCGTGTGTTTTTTGTCAATCTCAAAGATACCGGAGATTTCGAAGAGACATTTGAACTTGAATTACCAGAAGAAATCGTACCAGATTCAGATCATGCTGAATTCTCTGTCGTTGGAGATATATTAGGACCGCTGTTTAATAATTTAAATTCATTAGTGCGCATGCCTACCGGATGTGGTGAGCAAACAATGTCAACGTTTGTGACAAATTACTTGGCATTGAGTTATCTCAAGGTAAAAATTTTTTTTTTTTTTCTCTAGTTCGTATTTTTTCAAAACTCTCTAATATTTTCAACATTTTTAGAATTCCGGTCGTCTCACACCTGCCATGGAGACACGCATCAAAAATAATTTGGAAAGTGGTTATCAAAACATACTTCGTTTCCGTCACAAGGATGGTTCGTTCAGTTCGTTTGGACCGGGTTTGACTTATGACAACAGACCTACCAACGGTTCTACTTGGCTAACAGCCTATGTGACCAGATATCTACAAGGGGCAAGAGCATATTTACACTTAGATTCAAAGATTATATTTGAAGGTCTTAATTACTTGAAAAATCAACAAGCTCCAAATGGTAGTTTCACGGAAGCTGGCGAATATTTCTTTAGGTCACAAAGCAATGAAATCTCACTAACATCCAGTGTATTATTGGCATTTTTAGCTAACGATGTAAGTTGGTTTTTACTTTCAGCAATTCACGTTTTACTTATAATAATCTTGTTTTAGTATCCATCCCTATACACAGAACAAACCGATGACGGATTAAAGTTTATTTTAGAGAACATTGAAAAAACTGTAAGCCTACCGGCTAAGGCACTGGCGATATTTACGCTAAAACAAGCTAAGCATTCAATGGCTTCAAAACATCTGACTGATTTTAAGGCACTCGCTAAGTCTGATATTGACCGTATGTGGTGGTCTGCAGCGGAAGAAAATGTTAAGAAAAGTCCGTACTTCAGTTGGTGGCGTTGGCCGCGTGGTCAGGAAGTAGAAGTGACCTCCTATGCTTTACTCAGTCTACTCGATGAAGAAACTGAGACAGTGGATAGTGTTTTGCCAATAGTCAATTGGTTGATTGCACAACGTAATAATTATGGTGGTTTTTCGTCTACACAAGACACAGTTGTGGGCTTACAGGCGTTAATCAAATTTTCCGAAAAGTCAGGTTACGCACTTGCAGAACAGCATATTGAGTTTACAGCCGAAGGCAAGCATCGCACTAAAAGCGATGAATTGGATGTAAATAAAGAGAATGCATTACTATTCCAATCATATGAGGTGGGTGAATAAACTCCAAGGAGTTTCGTTTAATTTATTTTTTTTGTGCCTTTTTTTATCAATTCAGCTTCCTGCACAAACGCACACTATAGAAGTTAAGGCTACAGGCACGGGTGCAGCTTTGATGCAAGTTTCCTATCAATATAATGTTTTTGAAAAAGAAAGGTCCCCTAGCTTCACACTGACTACTATAATAAATAAAGAAACACCTGTGCATAAGCTGGAATTGGACGTTTGCGTTGAATATGTGGGCACTGATGGTGAATCCAACATGGCTCTCTTAGAGGTATCACTACCATCAGGCTATGTCGCTGACGAGGACATTTTTGACGATATACTTAAAGTTGATCGTGTCAGAGTAAGTAGACAGTTTGCTTCGTAAAAATATGCAAGAGAGATAATGTCTTTGTTTTCTTTCATAATTCCAGCATATCGAGCTGAAAAATTCAGGTACCAACATTGTAGTGTATTTCGAAAGTTTGCTTAAGGATGACGTCAAGTGCTTAACCATCGAGGCATTTAAGTCCTTTGCAGTAGCTCTGCAAAGACCAGCACCTGTCGTCGTATATGACTATTATGATACAATGAAAAAAGCTGCTACCAATTATGAAGTATCCTCTAAATTATGCGAGATTTGTGATAAAGAAGAGGAAGAATGTCGAAAAGTTTGTGGTTAAAGAAAATTTATCATGTTAAAATCATTTCTTGTTAAATAAAAATTTATATAATTTGAATGAAAATCTTTTTATTTAAATAAAATGTTAAATGCAAATATGCGAGTAGCTTCATAGAGGATAATGAAAATGATTAATCTATTGAGATAAGATTTTCGTAATTATAAAAAATATCATCCCATTGGGAAAATTTAGGAACGATTAAAACCGAAAAAATTAACAATTTGGAAATGTAGAAAACTGTATTAGTTTTAATTCTAGCCACGTCAATTTACAGTGAAAGGATGTGTGATTTTTTTTTTGATTTGTTTTACTAAATGCTTTAAGTTCATTTATTACACTGTGCATTTTAGTCAAAGTTAATATAGACCAAGTGGTGTATAGGATTACAGGAAAATATGTACGAGAAAAATAGTTATGAATTTTGGCGAAACTATCCAATCAGAACTTCATCGCCTAAGTCAGTTCCGATGGCCAAAAAAACCTAACTTTTGGCTAATTTTTTGTTTAGTAAAAATTGTATAAGATTACAGCTTGAAATGAATGTCAAATGCTAGAGCTCGAAGAGCCTAAATAAAATATGTACTATATCGGGTTTCCCTGCCGAATCCTGTACCAAACATTTAAGCTCGAATAAAAAAAATACAAAATCACTCTTTACAATGAGTTAAAAAGAAAGTCTCTCAAAAAGCAAAGAAGTCAAAACCCAAAAGGTTTACCTTACTTATATAACGTATTTAGGTGTGCTAAAATAATATCTAACAATAAAAATGTGTTTCAGTTGCTCACTTTTCCCCAGCACCCAGCAAGTGTGACTTTGAGGTTATGTTAAAATCTAAGGGTGCTGCGCAAATTCTGACCCCGGATTCGTTTTTAGCACACCAGAATACATACCGTAATACATTCATTTATTTTATGTTCATGCGATTAAAGAAAAGTATATGCTGTCCACAAACAGGGAGACGCGGCGTATTGGATCCTTTGTTACTGCGAACAACTATACTTTCGAAGTTGTCAAGGAATTCACCTATCTTGGCACCGCCGTGAACACTCAAAACGATGTCAGCCTGGAGATAAAGCGAAGACTTACTCTTGCTAATAGGTGTTACTATGGTCTCAGTAAGTAATTGAGTAGGAGAGACCTCTCTCGCCCGACAAAACTGACACTCTACAAGACGCTCATCTTACCGTTGTTACTTTACGGCGCAGAAGCATGGGTTGTGTCGCAGACTGATGCAGCTACGCTTGGGGTGTTTGAGAGAAAAATTCTTCGCAAAATCTTCGGTCCTGTTCACGTCGGCGACGACTACCGTATTCGAATGAACCACGAACTGTACGAGTTCTACGCTGACATTGACATAGTCAAGCGCATCACTATCCAACGTCTGCGCTGGCTAGGACATGTTGTGCGTATGGACGAAGAAGCTCCGGCGAAAAAGGTGTTTGATGCGGAAGCCGCTGGGCGACTACGAAGAGGAAGACCATGCCTCCGATGGAAAGACCAAGCCGAGGAAACCCTATCCACGCTTGGTGTGAATGATTGGAGAAGGCGCGCGCGAAGCAGAGGCGCCTGGAGAGAGCTTTTTAGGTCGGCCGTAACCCGGTAACGGGTTGTTATGGCCACCCAAGTAAGTAAGTAAGATTAAAGAAAATGTTAGCGCAATTTAACAAAATATGTATGAGAGAGTGGCAGATGAGCGTAGGGAAATCGAATGAAAGCGGCTTGATTAACTGTTTTAATTAAGAATAATGATAGTGCAGAGAAGATTTGACACTCGTTTTTTGATTTAATATTGCAACGTAATGCTTTCAATCGCTGAAAAATTTACAAAATACCTCAGCTATCTATAAGATGATTACAATTTTTCCATTACGGCCAAATTATGGAAGATCTAAAACAAGATACACAAGCTCTAATGATACGATTTGAATAATATTCATTACATCGCACCGTCAAAACAAAAGGGCCGCAAATCAAAATAACGAGTTTTCGAGTTATGTAAACCACTATATAGCTCTTTAAGTGTTCTTAATTTTAGTCTTGCCACCATATTTCTAGCTCAATTAATAGCTTCTAAAATACATTTTTAAACAAGGGATATTTTGTTCTGAAATTTTTCTTAACAAAGCAAGACCGCCTCATTACAAAATATTATTATTTTGCCATTAAATTAAAGAAAAAACAATTAACACAACAAAGCCTTAAATCGAAAAAGATATCTGAAAATATTTTCCTTCAAAGTTTCTACAGTAGTAAATCAAAACGAGGCAGTATAGTTTTCTTAAGCCAAAAATATTTTCAATCAAAGTAATTGCAACACTGCCACATTCCCAAATATGTCAATGTTACTCTATAGATTTGTAAGATAATTTTGTAGTATTTCAGTTCAAGACTGTCATAACTATAAATATGGCTGTCTTCAAATTCAGTGGAACATTTTAGATTTCTTTAATCTCAATTTTCTCGAAACTTAAAATTTTGAGATGCGGCTCTCTTGTTCTGACGGTGCGACATGATTATATGTTTCAAACGACAAACAATTCAGATTTATTTTTTTTTTAATTCTTAATGTTTTGATTAGGGGGAAAATGGTAAGTTCTATATGACGGCTCTACATGGACCTTATTTCAACTCCTTTTGAAAATCTGAAAGAAACTAAATTCATTCCATCATTCCGTTTGAATTAGAAAGGGCCTAAAGTTTTGGTAAATGTTCCCGTAAACTTTTTTCTAGTGCTGTAGAGCCTGCATAAATTATGCTAACGAGGCACATAATGTGCTTTTGCTGCTGCAAGTCTATGTTATGTGCCCCAATTTTATTTTTTTTTTTTCTTCGTGCAACACTCGGCTTGAGCACTTTGTGTAGAAGTGAAAAAGTTTGAAGGGCTATGAACTTTTAATGCTCCTCGAAGCTAATTACAGAAGCAAAAAATTTGTAGCAATACAGTAAGGCCGTAGCGAGAGTTTAAATATAGGTCTTGCAGGTTAATTTTTCTTTTAATTTGGCCTATGTTTGGACAATCCCACTATAGGTGGCAATTTTCACTATCAATTTACATAAACGGTGTCATGTGCCAATGGAATAAACTATGTTTTCTATAACACAATGTTATCAAAGAAAAATGTTAATTGCTTGAAATTCACACAGATTGAGTTGTATAAATATTTTCTTCCGAATTTTAAATAGTTTTTTGATAAACCTTGACCCTCTAGGTATGAAATACATTCAAAAATGAATGTCTATGCTAAAGTATTTGCCAAACATTTCAAATAATTTAAAGTCTGTAGGTAGTTTTTTTTAAGTTTTTAATTAAATCATTATTATGTAATGAGAAATTCACTGATTAGCCAAATTAGAACGATTTGAAGCTTACTTTATAAGCTCACAAATCCAATATGATTTCAGTTTGTGCTAAGCAGTGGCAACGAGAGGTTTGACCGTTTTAGGATTAACATTGGAACAATCCTAAAGTAATTGTGATTGCAAGATTTATTTTGTACGAAAAAATGTGGCGCATTTATATCTTTACTATTTGTTGGCTGCAAATAGCTTTAAGTGTTTCAGCTGCTAGGTAAGTAAAATTTTTACTGTTTTAATTTCGGAAGCAAAACGCTACTGAAAAATAATTTTTTATGATTATCAAATTTAAGACCTAAAAACACCGGTTTGTTTTTAATCAACTCATAACATTCATATTTCAGGGGATCAGGTTGCTTGAATGTAAGTCAGCTCATATATTGTAAAGGGTGATCCAAACGTTGTTCAGAAGTAAGTCTATTCATGATTGAGCCGCATTGAATACTGAACACAAATGTCATATGGACAAGCCATTTCACACATGATAGCTGTCAAACAAACCAGTTAGAAAAGAGACCTCGTATTGGATCACCCTTTACATAGGGTGATTCGCTTGGAAATATTTTTTTGAATAATTAAAAAATAAATTCAATTTCATATAAAAGAACGATTCTTCACATCCAATTTTTAAAGATAATTTCTTATAAATGATAGCCGTAACTGCGACTAACATGATCTTTCGATTTCGATGACGCGTTCCAGTGGTATTTGGAGTATATAGCGTGTAGTGTTGCCTTCCAATTCCTCAATCGTAACCGACTTATCCATGTAGAATTTGGACTTTACGTAACTACAATGGAAAAAGCCTACAGGTGTAAGATCACATGATTTAATAATCTTCTTAATTGCAAAAAATTATGTGAACTTGGAGTTAGTTTAGCGTTGAAATTTGAATGAATTTAGTGAAATTTGAAAGAATTAAATAATATTTAATCTGCCCTAAAATCCCTATAGAAAAAAGTACTTCAAAGTGAATCACCCTCAACAGAAAAAAATTCTGATTATTTGAGGCTGATAAGAAAATTGAACTTTAAAAGAAATGTTAATTTTATGCTTTCAAAAGAATAAAAATTCTCTAAGCTTTAAAAAAAATTGCTTATCATAAAAAAACACTAATTAATTCTTCAAACTTCAGTCACTACACCGTAATTGGACCTGGCGTCATACATTCAGAGCACAAATATACTGTAGCTGTGGCCGTACATGATACAACTACACCATGTCAATTGAAGGTTGGAATCACAAGTCGCTCATATAAAGAGCATAAGGTAGTCGAACTTAATACGGCTGATGAAGTGAAGTTGGTGGAATTTGATGTGCCAGAATTGCAAAAAGATGATTTCAACCTAACTGCGGAAGGCATATCGGGCATTGAATTCTATAATACAACAAAACTTACGTTCGAAACTTTCGAACCATATGTCCTTATACAAACTGACAAAGGCGCATATAAGCCCGGTGATGTTGTACAATTTCGTTTGGTGTTTCTTGATGAAAACTTGAAACCATTCACAATTAAAGAATCCACTTTTGTATGGTTTGAGGTAAAGCATGATCACAATTTCTTTTTTTGAGAATATTTTAAAATATTTTTCACCTCACAGGATAGCAAACGCAATCGTATTAAGGAGTTTAAGAATTTACATTTGGTTAAAGGTGTCTATACAGGAAAGTTTCAAATATCTGAATTTGCTGTTCTAGGTGGTTGGAGAATCACAGTACAAACAGATGATGGAACTATTTCGAGATATGCTGGCAAAACTACTGCATACTTTGATGTGGCAAAGTATGTGTTGCCTAACTATGTTGTGAAAGCAGAAGCGACAGAGCATGTATCAGTGTTGGATGGCGATATGCAGGTGGTCGTGCGATCAAAGTGAGTTATATTTTAAGTTTATTTTTTAAAATAAAAAAAAAATAAGAAATAAAACATTGAATTTTGAAATCGTATTGACTTCTCATTTCATTTTCGATAGTTTTTTCATAATTTGAACTTATAATTCGCAACTTATTTATGCATTTTATTTTATGTAGCTATACCTACGGTAAACCTTTCAATGGCAAAACTACACTAATTCTTGAAATTGGTGCTGGATATGACAGTCCAAACACAATTCCACGTATCATAAAAACTGCCGATATGGTAAATGGTAAAGCGAAATTTGATTTGAGTGTTAAAGAGTATGATGGTCAAATTCGCAAAGATTATCCATCATACCTGAATATACTAGCAACGGTTGAGGAAGAATTCACAGGTGTTAAATTAAATGCAACTATTGGAACAACACTATACCCATATCGTTATGAGATTCGTTGTGTTGATTGGAGCTTATGTGGGACTTATCATGCTGATAAAGAATATGAAGTAGCTTTCAAAATTCTACATGTCGATAATTCTATAGTGGAAGACACTAAAGCGGTGGTACGTCTTATTTATACCGAAAGTATAATTGAATCTTATGAACGCAAAAGGAAATTGAAAAATGGTGAAACTGTTGCAGACATAGTGCTGCCTCAAGAAATGCAAAGTTATGTTTTCGAAGGTCATCTTAATGAAAGCAGCATCGTCACTTTTAAGGTGACTCTACCAGATTTGCAGGACCTTGAAGGTTACTATCATCAGTTTAAGACTGAAATTCAGTTTGCTGAACAAAAAACTGAAATTACTCGAACAAATCCATATAGAAAACCAAGAGATATAACACCGCGTGAAGTACCTGAAGAACCTAAAGACTATTTCAAAACATTTGCGGATTATGAGAAGGATACATACAGGTTTGCAACAAGCTATTGCAGAAAAATGCGATATTTCATCACTTTTTTTTCACTTGAATATATTTACTTAGATTCAAATTGGGCCAAGAAGCTGTGTTCGTTGTAAATTCCAGTGTGCCGTTTAGTTATTTTGTTTACACAATTGTTGGACGTGGCAATATTTTGAAAATTGCGCGTGTGGAACTACCAGAGCCTACTAAAATTTATAAGCTAAAGGTTGTGCCTACACTATTAATGGCGCCAAGTGCCTCGTTGTATATACATTATGTGGAAAATGATGAATATCATTATGCAGAGACATACTTCAGTGTAGACTATAAATTTGAAAATAAGGTTAGTGTTACTTTTTGTTACAAAATCGAAATTTATATTTTCAAACTTCAGCTCGATTTCCATAACCATAAAATCAATCCAAGGCCTTAACAGATATTGAAAAAAGTTTTCGATCATTTTCCAATATTGTTCTCTAGTAACAGTTATAGCCACATACTTTACATTTTCGAAGTACTTAGTATGGACTAATAACAACCCGAGGATGCAATTTACACTGATGAACAACTCTTAACTTTTCACTGACCCATATTCATCAGTTCTGTTTTGCTTACAAATATGTTTACATGAAAATGAGCTTTATTGCTTATCAAATGATGAGTGAATTCACTTTGTTCTCTAGCTAACGCGTATTGCATAAACGATACGCAATTACAAGTCATTCGGCATTTGTATGGAAAAATGTCCGATTCATTCCAAAGAATTCTTCAACGTGGAATTCGGAACATCTTAGACTGCAATGACTGCATGTCTTAAGCTCCGCCCTGTTTCTATTTATGTGGCAAGTCTTTATTTCAATACGCTTTATTCCTTATGATGCTCCTGTCATCAGCATTGTTGGGCATTTCAAGCATGGATTTTGTCATTCTCCCTACTACTGCTACTGATACATTAATCGTAATAGCTATGATTGGTGCTTGTATTTCAGCATTTTTTGAATGAGGTAAATCGCAAGATTTGTTTTACCTCTGAAAGTTAATCATTCCGGTCGCTTATTCGATGATATACATACTTCCGGTGTTCAGTTTCGCTTCCTATTCTCATCTCTTGTCCAGGATTTTTGCATTAACTTACTTTTTCGATTTCTTCTTCGGTCGTATTGTTTGTCCACACTTCGCTTATGAAAATTCCGGCTTTTGAGCTTAACGGTCGATTTATGTAAGCAAACAGATGATGATGATATTGATGAATGAAATTGGCTTAAGACTAACAAATCCAATATAGACTATGTATCTGCTGTATTAAAACTAAAGGTACTTCAGTCATATGAACGAATTAAAGAAAATTCTTGCTAAAGAAATAATAAACTTATCGGTAGACTTCTTTACATATTGATTCAGGTTCAACTTCGTGTCAATCTTTGAGCATTTCAGAAATATTCCATGTAATTTTACCTGATATCACACTTTGTACAACAACTCTTCGTGTTATTTGAATAACTTCAAGCGGTAACTGCTAAGCGACGAAAGTATTTGAACAAAAAACCGTGGTAACGCCAACCGCATAATCCGAAACTCACTTTGTCAGTATTATCCAATGCAGCAAAGAATTCAAGACGGATTTTGTGATGTATTCATATTCATTCACAATACAAACTCTATCTCTTAAACCATTTGACATGTTCTTGAAGACACCCTGTATAATGTTTTCTTTAAGATCTTGGACTTTAAGCAATTTCTTACAAATATTTCTAGATCGACATAAGCGTACCCGAACAAGTCAAAGTTGGAGAAGTTGTTCCACTTCATATCAGCACGGCACCCAATTCATTTGTAGGTCTCTACGGTGTCGACCAAAGTGTTTTACTGCATAAACTTAATAATGATATTCAGCAAGAAAATCTAAAATGGAGACTTGGTCGTTACCGCACGAATACACCAGCACAGGGTGGTTATTCCACGTACCCTGGTCAAACAAGTGGCCTTGTAACACTAACAAATGCCAACTATTTCTACAATTGGACAAAACCATTATGGAATGAATGTAAGTTTATTTATTTGCAATGCGCATTATGCCATTACTTACATTACAAAAATTTTTGTTAGTTTCAGATTCTAGATACGCAATGGAAATGCAAAGTCTGGGTGGAATGGCCCCCCTTGGTGGTAGTGGATCGTCACCATCAAATCCAACAGTTCGTAAAAATTTTGCAGAAACTTGGATCTTTGATAATATTGATAAGTATGTACATTTTCCATACAAAGGATGTATAACATATGATATTTTACAAACGATTGCTTGATGAAAGAAAAATCAGGCAACAAACATATATATAACAGTTTTGTTTCGTACTTTTAGCACCGAAGCAGAAAACTTTACATGGTCCAAACAGATCCCGGATACCATAACTTCTTGGGTAATAAGTGGCTTTTCAGTTAACGCTGAGAAAGGCCTTGCGACTACAAAGGATAAGAGTCACGTGAAAACATTCCAACCATTCTTTGTGTCAATAAGACTGCCATATTCAGTAAAACGCGGTAAGTTAAATTTGAAATACTCAAACTAACTTCCAGAAACGCTGAATTTCTCAGACTTCGCAATCTCAATAAAAATGTTAGTTCCGCAAAAAATAAAGACCTGACTCAATATTTTATTCCAAAAATGTATGTGACTTCAAGGAAACAAACGGGATCTGATTATGCCGCGAAATGGATTTTTGAGATTTCAAACTCTCGTGAATTTATCGTCTCTGGTTTCCTTTACGAGAAACATACATTAAATTGTAAGCAGAAGAAAAGATTCTATATAAAACCGATTCTCCTTTTTAAGTAAATACGCATCGTGCCTAGTGAATGTTTCACAGAGGCTACGAGGCAACCTCGTTCTCGGAGCCGAGATCTTATAGATATATATATATAGGAACCAAGAACAAGGCGCGTTTGGACCGAATCTGAACTGATTCAAAATATGAATGTAATTTTTATATTCATATTTATATTTAACTTTTATTTTATATTTAATTTTGAGTAAGCTACTTTACTTTATTTTTAACCCGCATGTGGGTCTTACGAGTTCAGATTTGGTCCAAGCGCTAATGCACACAAGTGCTTGTACCGCATCAGCTTTCAAGCGACTTCGCCTTGGTTGATCGATTAGGGAAGCATGTGAAAACAATGCCAGCGATGAGCGCATGATACTGAGCTTATTAGAAAATTTTTCTCATGTTTGGGATATACATATGTTTCTTATGATTCAGGGAAAGTTCGTAGCATAGTTTGATTTGGATACAATGGGCGATGTCACGCAAACTCTCCCCCTCCCCTCCACTTGAAATAAAAACAGAACTCATCATATCTTCATACTTATCTTATCAACTACTTAACGGAGATGAACAAAACTTGGTATATATGATGTGTATATTAAAGGCAGAGGCAAAACCCAGATTCAATAAAAAAATGGGCAGTGCCATGTCTCCAATATGAAGAAAAATCAACCTATCATATCTCGGTATCTATTTGACGTATGTAGATGAATAAGATTTGCTACATATCTTTCTTAGTTTGTAAAAGGTTTATAGCTTAGTTTGGCTTGGAAAAAATGGACAATGCCACGCCCTCCCAAATTAGAAAAGAATTAAATTCATCACATCTCCATCATGATTCAATATACCAAAAATAAAAATACATATTTTATTTTATATCTTGGGCCGTAAACAGGCTATCAGCCTGATACATACACTTTTCTTTTCATTTGAATAAAATCCTCGCTTTTTACTGAGGTACTCAAGTCTATAAAACGAGGCGAGAGCGAGATCAACTAGAATCTCGCCTCGTCACGGCCTCGGTGAAGCACTATGCCTTGTACACTACAAATGTATCATTTGCTTCAACACAGGTGAAGTAATTTCCATACCAGCACTTGTCTTCAACTACTTGGAAAAGGATCTTGATGTTGAGGTCACACTTGACAATACCGATAACGAGTTTGAGTTTACTGAAGTAACTAATGAAATCATTGATGTACCTAGTCGTTCGAAGAGTCTTCGTGTGCCGGCTAACACCGCCAAAGGTGTTTCTTTCATGATACGTCCCAAAATAATTGGAAACATACTGTTGAAGTTCAAAGCCGTATCAGCTTTAGCTGGTGATGCCATTCATAAAACTTTGAAAGTAGTTCCCGAAGGCATTACAGAGTATGCGAATCGTGCATTTTTTGTCAATCTCAAAGATTCCAGAGACTTCGAAGAGACATTTGAACTTGAATTACCAGAAGAAATCGTACCAGATTCAGATCATGCTGAATTCTCTGTCGTTGGAGATATATTAGGACCGCTGTTTAATAATTTAAATTCATTAGTGCGCATGCCTACCGGATGTGGTGAGCAAACAATGTCAACGTTTGTGACAAATTACTTAGCATTGAGTTATCTCAAGGTAAAAAGTTTTATATCTACAGTTCGTATTTTTTCAAAACTCTCTAATATTTTCAACATTTTTAGAATTCCGGTCGTCTCACACCTGCCATGGAGACACGCATCAAAAATAACTTGGAAAGCGGTTACCAAAACATGCTTCGTTTCCGTCACAAGGATGGTTCATTCAGTTCCTTTGGACCGAGTTTGACATATGACAAAAGACCTACAAACGGTTCTACTTGGCTAACAGCCTATGTAACCAGATATATACAAGGGGCAAGAGCATATTTACACTTAGATTCAAAGATTATATTTGAAGGTCTTAATTACTTGAAAAATCAACAAGCTCCAAATGGTAGTTTCACGGAAGCTGGCGAATATTTCTTTAGATCACAAAGCAATGAAATCTCACTAACATCCAGTGTATTATTGGCATTTTTAGCTAACGATGTAAGTTTGTATATATTATTGGCATTGCACGTTTTACCAATCGTAATCTTCTTTCAGAATCCTTCCTTATACTCAGAACAAACCGATGCCGGATTTAAATTTATTTTAGAGAACATTGAAAAAACTGTAAGCCTACCGGCTAAGGCACTGGCGATATTTACGCTAAAACAAGCTAAGCATTCATTGGCTTCAAAACATCTGACTGATTTTAAGGTATTCGCTAAGTCTGATATTGACCGTATGTGGTGGTCGGCAGCGGAAGAAAATGTTAAGAAAAGTCCGTACTTCAGATGGTGGCGTTGGCCGCGTGGTCAGGAAGTAGAAGTGACCTCCTATGCTTTACTCAGTCTACTCGACGAAGAAACTGAGACAGTGGATAGTGTTTTGCCAATAGTCAAATGGTTGATTGCACAACGTAATAATTATGGTGGTTTTTCGTCTACACAAGACACAGTTGTGGGTTTACAGGCGTTAATCAAATTTTCCGAAAAGTCTGGATATGAGCCGGCAGAACAGCATATTGAGTTTACAGCCGTAGGCAAGCATCGCACTAAAAGCGATGAATTGGATGTAAATAAAAAGAATGCATTACTATTCCAATCATATGAGGTGGGTGAATAAACTCCAAGGAGTTTCGTTTCATTTATTTTTCTTGTGCCTTTTTTTTATCAATTCAGCTTCCCGCACAAACGCACACTATAGAAGTTAAGGCTACAGGCACGGGTGCAGCTTTGGTGCAAGTTTCCTATCAATATAATGTTTTTGAAAAAGAAAAGTCCCCTAGTTTCACACTGACCACTATAATAAATAAAGAAGCACCTGTGCTTAAGCTGGAATTGGACGTTTGCGTTGAATATGTGGGCGCTGATGGTGAATCCAACATGGCTCTCTTAGAGGTATCATTACCATCAGGCTATGTCACTGACGAGGACATTTTCGAGGATATACTTAAGGTTGATCGTGTTAGAGTAAGTAGACAGTTTGCTTCGTAAGAATATGCAATAGAAATAATATTTGTATTTTCTTTCATAATTCCAGCATATCGAGCTGAAAAATTCAGGTACCAACATTGTAGTGTATTTCGAAAGTTTGCTTAAGGATGACGTCAAGTGCTTAACCATCGAGGCATTTAAGTCCTTTGCAGTAGCTCTGCAAAGGCCAGCACCTGTCGTCGTATATGACTATTATGATACAACGAAGAAAGCTGCTACCAATTATGAAGTATCCTCTAAATTATGTGAAATTTGCGACAAAGAAGAAGAAGAATGCCTAAAAGTTTGTGGTTAAAGTAAATTTATCATGTTAAAATCATTTCTTGATAAATGAAAATTGTTTATTATTTGAACAAAATGTAAAATGCAAATATACGAATTGCTCCATAGAGGATAACGAAAATGACTGATATATTGAGATAGGATTTTCATATTTATAAAGAATTTCTAATGTAAAATTTTTGGAACGATTCAAACCGAGAAAACGATTTTTAGTCAAACATTGAATTAAAAAACAACAATTTGAAAAGTTCGATATTTTCAACTAAGTGAAACTTATTCACAATTGCATGATTTTTGGCTTATGTCCATGCATGAATCGGGGTTTGTTTCACTAAGGCCTGTTAACGTATTTCTTTTCTTGATACCACTTTAATTGGAGATTTTATAAACTGCGATTACATCTCGAATTAAATTTGGTAACTTATCTCTGAATTTAGTGAGTATTATGAAATCTCAGTTTAACGAAAAATGCAACACATAAATTCTGAATTGTTCATATAGACATTTGGGGTTAATTGACTATAGTTCATTTGGCAGATGACAATAATATTTCGAAACAGAGAGATGCAGACATGGAAGAAAAGCCAACAAAGCCCCTAGCGGCTTTCAAAATGCTGCCTCGCAGAAAACATACATTTCGCTTCCTTTCGCTATTCCGTATAATTTCAACTTCATGAAAGTTTATACAAAAGTTCGTTTGAGAGAAAAAAATTTTTATTTAAATAATTGAGTAAGACAAACGTGAAACGTAGTCGGTTAACTTCGTTAATTTGAGAAATTTCTCGTATTAACTTAAATCGACGATTTACTCGTTAATAGCGGACTAAACGACATAAGTTTTCGATGTTTGTGACTAATCGGCGATTCAGACCAAATCGCAGTTTAAACTACGATTTAGTTGAGATAAGTTAACAGGCCTACATGCCATAAATCAATTTATTACACTGTGTGCATTTGAGTCTTAGTTAATATAGACCAAGTCGACTGTAGAAAAGTCAAGTGGTGTATAGGATTACAGGAAAAGATGTACAACAAAGATGGTAATGCATTTTGGTGAAAATATTCAATCAGGGTTGGCCTCGCCAAAGTCCGTCCCGATGGCCAACAAAAACCTAACTTTTGGCTAATTTTTGTTTAATAATAGATCATATAAGATTACAGCATGGAATGAGTGTCAAATGATAGAGCTCGAAGAGCCTACATAGAATATATTGGGTTGCCTTGGCGAATCATGTCCCAAACATTTAAGCCATAACAAAAGCAAATACAAATGACACTGCTAAATTGCAACTAACAATAATTACTACTTAATAACAACTTTTTGTGAAGATAAATGGATGCTGTACAAATCGCGCGAGAGAGAGACATGAGAAATATCGTAATTGGTACTAATGATATTTTGCTTCGCTTTTTGTAGGAGAGAGCCAGAGGGCGAGAAGTAAGCAGTGCAGAAGCTCTTTCAACTACCCAAATTCAACGCTATCACACATTTCATCCCCAAATTCTCCCATTTCGGAGTAAAAAATTTATTTTTCGTAAAACTTTCAAATATCCCCCTATTCTCATGTATTTTGATGCGCTGAGACCGAATTTAATGATGAAAAATTCCTTCAACTAGCCAATTCAACGCACTCACCCAATTGGGGATTATACAGTCAATCAATAAAGATAGTATGAAAGAACTGAAGAAAATTTGAGCTTTTAATTATTTATAATATTTTTTATTTAATTTTTTTTTGGATTTTCCTTATGTACACATAAAGAAGTATCCAAAAAAGGTTTACCGCTATTTTTTAAGCCTACATATATGAAATAAAACTGTGGTCTCTCCGCGAGCAGAGCTTTGTTGTTTCTTGTGTAACAGCTATGATCCTCTGTTGTTTTCACTGCATTCACCTTAATACACTATAATTTGAAATTGTCAATGCCACTACATGAATTTACTTACATTAAAAAAATAAATGAGAAACAAAATAAAATCCTATTTTATGTTAAGTCCAAAAACTTTCAAAGTATCTATAGTATATAAACAAGTAATAGCAATATTTTGCTTCAACAATTAGTCACTCTAACTAACAGTGCATGTATTATTTTAAATATATTAGTATATAGTATATATATTTTGTATATATTAATTGGCACAAATTGTCGGTAGCACAAATTGAGGGTTGGGTAGTACAGTAGTACGCGTGGCTGAAGGGTAGTACAAAAGTACTATTGTAGTACAAACGACAGCACTGGAAGTATGTGAGATGATAATAGTGACGAATAGTGATTATTACGAAAAATAATTTTTGTTCGCGCCACAGAAAATAACATGTAACGAGATGGTACGTACCTGCATGCGATTAAAGAAAATGAGAGAGTGATTGAACAAAATATGTATGAGAGTGACAGATGAGAGTGGGGAAATCGAGGGAATGAGCTTGATTAGCTGTTTCAATTATGAATAAAGATAGCGCAGAGAAGATATATATTAACTTCTGGTACTGTGATATAGGCATTTTTTTATTTTAAATTTCACTTAACTTTTATAGCATAGCTTCTACTTTATTATGTTTTATGGTTTGTTGATGCATTGTGCAGTATGTTACGACTTCAGAGCTATATAGCGTTAGCCAATCTGAAGCTATTTCAACAAAATGGAAAAAAGCCAAGTGACACACACCCCTTATTGAAATTTGAGGGTAATGTGATATATAGCGTTCGGAAAACGTGATATACCATCATGAAAAGTATAACAAGTTCATGAACTTGGTCGGTTTTGAAATCCATGCATCAAAATAAAATTAAACAAGTTAAGGTGTTATTTTCGGAGAGGCCGAAACTCATATACCGTACACTGCACTGAAAGTACCTTTTCATCAAATGTTAAGAAGAAGTTGAAGAGGTTGAATAAGTCAAAAAAAATGTGAAATGTTAGAAAGGTTGACAGAGGTTAAAAAATGTTGAAAAAAGTTGAGAGACGTTGAAAAACTCTAAAAAAAATGAAAGAGGTTGAAAAAATTTGAAACTATTCAAAATTGACGAAAAAGTCGAAAAAATAAAGAAACTTACGAAGAAAGTTGAAAGAGGTTGAAAAAGTCGAAAAAATAGTACATATAGAATATATTGGAAAAAGTTAAAGGGTTGAAAAAGTCGAAAGATTATGGAAAATGTTGAAAAAATCGAATAAAAATGGAAAATTTGAAATATGCCACGCCCACCTCTCCAATTCCGCCCACTTTTGGTTCACCAAATTATATTTGTGATCGGCATCCTCATATTAAATTTCAGCACAATAGCTTGTATAGTTTGCGATATATGATGCAGTTAAATTTAAAATTTAGGGCGGTGACACACCCACTGGTACAATCCAGCCCGGTTTTGATCCAGAAATAGCTTTTCATAAGCAAACCCCTAACCCCAAATTTTAGTATGGTTGCTCACTTATTTCGATATATATGCCACTTACCGTATTTTATTTGTATGGGAGGTGCCACGCACACTGGTGCTTTTTCAGCCACTTTTGATTCAAATATACTCTATAGCAACCGAACCACTTTCATTAAATTTCAAAGCAATTGCTGCAATAGTTTACTTAAAACAGCGCTTACAAATTTATGTTAATATGGGAGGTGCCATGCCCACTGATGCAATTCTGTCAAAACTAATTTATTTTTAAAGCCTATAGTAACTGATATCTAAACACCAAATTTTATGAAGATTACTCTCTTAGTACACTATCTATAACAATAAACAGTTTTTGCTTATATGGGAGGTGCCACGCAACAGACAGACAGACGGACAGACAGACAGACAGACAGACAGGCAGACAGACAGACGGACATCGCTAAATTAACTCAGGTGGTGACGCTGATCAAGAATATATATACTTTTCCATACCTGCCACGCCTCCTTCTATGTGTTACAAACGGATGGACAAAGTGAATATACCCTCGGTGTAGGGTATAAAAATACAATTTTTATAACTAAAATATACAAAAGAGCAATAGCTGCCAGGGCTTTCAGCTCAGATTTATTTTTTTTATTTCTTAATACATATTTTGATTGGGAAAAAATGGTTAGTTCTATATGACGGCTCTACATGAACCTTATTTTAACTCAAATTGAAAATTTGAAATTTGAAAATCTGAAAAGAAACTAAAAAAATTCCTCCATTCATATTTCAGTTTGCGATAGATCAGTTTCTGCAGATTTCTTACCGATGTCTTTTTTAACTAAGCTTTATAGCAACAATGCCTTAAGCTCTGGCCATTTTTATACCACATGGTTTTTTTCATTTTATCATTTCGTTTGAATTGGAAAGTGATTATATCGTTCGTATATATTTTTACCGTTCTGAATTTAAATTGGGAGTGCAGTTTTGGTAAATGTTCCCGTAAACTTTTTTGTAGTGCTTTAAAGCCTGCATAATTTATGCTAACGAGTCGCATACTCTGCTTTTGCGGCTGCAAGTCTATTTGCCAATGCTTTTGTGTCGTCTTTGCAGGAAATTGTGTAGAAATCAAAATGTTTGACGGGCTATGATCTTTGTGTGCCCTTATAAGCGACTTTCAAAAGCAAAAAATTTGTAGCAATGACATGTCATACTGAACATTTTTTTACGAAATGACCGTCTGTCTTCATTGCGAAGCGCTTTTTTAAAAGGTCTTGCAGGTTAATTTTTCTTTTAATTTGGCTTATTTTTTGGACAATCCCGCTGTAGGTGGCGATTTTCGGTATCAAATGACATGGAACGTGTTCTGTGTCAGTGGCGCAAATTCTGTTTCCTATAACACAATGTTATCAAAGAAACATTTTAGTTGCTTGGCTTGTATAATATTTTCTTCCGAATTTTAAATAGTTTTTTGATACGCCTTGACTCTCTAGGTATGAAATACTTCCAAAAATTAATGTCTATGTTAAAATATTTGCCAAACATTTTAAATTGCAAATAATTTAAAGTTTGTTGTTTGTTTTTGTTTTTTAATTTTTTATTTAAATTATTATTATGTTATGAGAAATTCACTGATTTGTCAAATTAGTACAATCTGAAGATTACTGCACTAGCTCACAGATTCAATTTGAACTCAGTTCGTGTTAAGCAGTGGCAGCGAGAGGTTTGATCGTTTTAAATTTATCATAGGAACGATCCTAAATTATTTGTGATTGCAAGATTTGCTTGGAAAGAAAAAATGTGGCGCTTTTGTAGCTTTACTATTTGTTGGCTGCAAATTGTTTTAAGTGTTTCAGCTGCTAGGTAAGTAAAATTTTTACTGTGTTAATTTAGGAAACAAATCGCTACTGAAAAATAATTTTTTATCCTTATCAAATTTAAAACATAAAAATCCACCGGTTTGTTTTTAATCAATTAAAGTCCGGTGATAAGTAATTTAAAAAAATACCATTCTACATGGACATGTACCTATGCACAGTGGTTCCAGCCATACGACAAAAATAATAAAATCAAAGTTAATATTTTGGAAATCTAAGCAACTGTGCCATTTCTAATAATAACACACTTCGTGACGCTATATTTTTTTTCAATGTTTCTAACGGTACTTCTTATATATAAGCATCAGAAGTGTAAGTATTGATTGAAGTGGTTAGTGCATAGTTAAGAGTTCAAAAGTGAAGTTGATTTTTATAAGTAAAATACTTTAGAAAAAGGTTTCGAAATTAAACTTAAACAAAGTGAAAGTTATAACTATAGGTATTAACTCTATTTTTAAGTGTGTTTTTATAAAATAATAGTTTTTAAAAATAGTTATTTTTTGAATGTTTTAACCTTTCATTGGTAATTTACTGAGACTTTTAGAAATTTTCCCCACTCTTTCCCCCTCCAATTTTTTTTTTCTAAATTAAGGTTGATGCTTTGAGATTAAAAAAGTGTACACAGTAGCTGCCACAATTTGCACCTTTTTGTGTAATCTGCTAAAGGTTAACTCTAACTCGTTATATTTCAATACAAGTTTGTGTTCTGTTCGTAGATGTTTGTGAACAAGATAATTTTCATGTGTTGTTGTCGAATATCTTATCGTTTTTATTTTTTTATAATGTGTTTATAGGCACATCTTATCAATGCATAATTTCTCTATTGCACATTTTCAAAATCTGGTGCTCAAAAAATGGTACAAGTCTTATGAAAGTTCAACTGGTGTTCGATACAGTAATCACAGATATTAAAATTGAGTGCTGTGAAGAAACGCTTAGTATACTATTGATATGTATTACTTACATTTGTAAGAAAATTGCAAATTGGCAAAAAAATAATCGCATGAAAGCAAAGGTTTTAGTGAATCATTCCGATTGGTTCGTGGTCAAAGAAAACATTCACTTAAAAATTGATATGAAAACAACAGGTATAGACAGAAAACGTGGGCGGTATAAGTACATATTTTTTTTTTTAATGAATTAAATACATATTTTTATAAGCATTACAAAAACAGCTTTTTTTCTCATTTATTAAATAACCATAGGAGACTTCAGACCACGCCCATTTTCACTTGACATTATACTCACGTTTCCTGGAACTCATGACCGAATTTTCAAACCGATATTTTTTCCAGAAGTATTTATGACAACTTCTACCATATAAATGGAACTGTGCTATGGTGCAAACTAAAAATTGTTTATGTTCTTATAATGACAGGTGTCTTAGAACCAGCAGTGTATCTACTCGTAACATTCGTATTTGAGGGGATCACGTTGCCCGTTATTATATACCAGCTGATGCCAGCGACTTTGTACACGCAGCACTTTTTTAGTTAGTTCTGCGAAGGCACACAATTCAAATTTTTTTAATAGACCTACTCTGCCGTACTAAGCGAAAAAGACGTATCTCAAAAAAAAAATTTCCGAGATTCTTATGGCATCGGATAGCTTAAGAAATTACGCGTCTAATGAAATACTCCAAATGTCGGCATCTTAGTTCAATCATACAAAAAATCTACTAAGAAAATTTCCTCTATCTCAATTTTACAGGTATTTCAACAAATTGACATAAACAAAACATCAATTATCTCGAAATTAATTTTTTTGAGATACGTCTTTTTCGCTTAGTACGGCAGTACTGTAATTTTTGATCATTCTTCACAAACCCCGCTCTGTTGTTGTCTGCAATATATATTAAGAATGAGAACGAGAGTAAAATTTAATATTCTGTTGTTTCTCTTCCATATATGTATGTATATTTCATTGTATTGCCTTCGGAAAGACAATAAACTAAGCACACCCACTAACTAACACATTAACTTCACATTAAATGATTTGTTATGCTTATATAAGTACATGTTTGTTTCTATGTGTGTAATTAATTTTTTATCAATTTTAAAACTTTAATATTTTGATATTTAACAGGAATATCATGATAATTTTAACTGAACCTTGAGACCAAGCGTCTAAGGAATAAAACTAAGCAAATTTAAGCAAAATTGGTCCAGTATGTAGTTCAGCGAACATCGAAAACGGCTATCATTTTATTTATATAGTAGGGTGATTCATTTAGAAATACTTTTTTGAAAAATTAAAAAAATTAAATTTTTTCGACTTATCTTTGTTATCATAAAAAATTCTTAACATCCAATTTTTAAAGATAATTTCTTTCAAATGATAGCCGTAACAGTTCATTCTGAAATTTCAATTTTCGATGCCGCGTTCGAGCATTTCAAGTGGCATTTGGCGAATGACGTGGTGGCTTCTTATTCCCATTCGTAGTCGACTTATCCATGCAGACTTTGGACTTTACTTAACTTCAATGTAGGGCTACCAGATGGCATACTTTAGTAGCAAAAGTGCTACTTTTGTAAGGCTTTGCTACTTTTCACTCGAAATGTACTACTTTTGGATGGTTTTGGTACTTTCGATGTTTGCATTGTAAAATAAAAGTTATTTCAAATGTTCTTTTAATTTGCTGGGGTTTTGTCGTACAAAGTGAGGACTTTTTTTTTTTGCTTATCAAAAATATTTGTATGGAATTAAAAGAATTGTTGGTTTTTCATTTCAAAATTGGAGTTTTTTGATATGTGCTACTTTTGCAGGCAGGCCATTTGGTAGCCCTACTTCAATGGAAAAAGTCTAGAGGTGTGATATCACATGATTTAATCGACTTCATAATTCAAAAAAAAATATTAAATATAGAGTTGAAAAATTAGGAATTTAGTAAATTTTCGCAATTTGCATGCGTGGTTCTAGCGTAAGTCTACTCATAATAAAATAGCAAATATTACTATATACAAATATCATGACAGTTTGACACGAATCACGTGTGATCTGCCATAAAATCTCTACAGAAAAAAGTATTTTTAAGTAAATCAACGAACGAGTGAATCATTTCAACAGAAAAAAAAACCTGATTTTTTGAGTCAGATAAAAAAATTGAACTTTAAAAGAAATGTTAATTTTATGCTTTCAAAAGATTAAAAATTCTCTAAGCTTTATAAAAATTAGTTCCAATTAAAGAAATTGCTTATCATAAGAGCATTAATTAATTTTTCAAACTTCAGTCACTACACCGTAATTGCACCTGGTATCATACATCCGGAACACAAATATACTGTAGCTGTAGCCGTACATGATACAACTATACCATGTCAATTGAAGGTTGGAATCACAAGTCGCTCATACAAAGAGCATAAGGTAGTCGAACTTAATACGGCTGATGAAGTGAAGTTGGTGGAATTTGACGTGCCAGAATTGCAAAAAGATGATTTCAACCTAACTGCGGAAGGCATATCGGGCATTGAATTTTATAATACAACAGAACTTACGTTTGAAATTTTCGAACCTCATGTTCTTATACAAACAGACAAATTCGTCTATAAGCCCGGAGATGTTGTACAATTTCGCTTGGTGTTTCTTGATGAAAACTTGAAGCCATTCTCAATTAAAGAATCCACTTTTGTATGGTTTGAGGTAAAGCGTGATCAACGTTTCTTTTTTTTTCAGAAAGTTTTAAAATATTTTCCACCTCACAGGATAGCAAACGCAATCGTATTAAGGAGTTTAAGAATTTACATTTGGTTAAAGGTGTCTATACAGGAAAGTTCCAAATTTCTGAATTTGCTGTTTTAGGTGGTTGGACAATGACAGTACAAACAGATGATGAAATTACTTCGAGCTATTTTGGCAAAACTACTGCATACTTTGATGTGGAAAAGTATGTATTACCAAAATATGATTTGAAAGTTGAAGCGACGGAACATGTTTCAGTGTTGGATGGCGATATGCAGGTGGTTGTGCGCTCAAAGTGAGTTATATTTTTAGTTTATTTTTTGTAAAATATTAAATATTTCATTTTAAAATATAATTTTTTTCAGATGTCATTTTCGATAGTATTTTCCTAATTTGAACTTATGTATAATTCGCAATTAATTTATGCATTTTGTTTTATATAGATATACCTACGGTAAACCTCTCAATGGCAAAACTACACTAATTCTTGAAGTTGGTGCTGGATATGACAGTCCAAACACAATTCCACGTATCATAAAAACTGCCGATATAGTAAATGGTAAAGCGAAATTTGATTTGAGTGTTAAAGAGTATGATGGTCAAATTCACAAAGATTATACATCATACCTGAACATACTAGCAACGGTCGAGGAAGAATTTACATGTGTTAAATTAAATGCAACTACTATAATCACACTATACCCATATCGTTATAAGATCCGTTGTGTAGATTGGAGTTCATGTCAGAGTTATCATGCCGATAAAGAACATAAAGTAGCTTTCAAAATTCTACATGTCGATAATTCTATAGTGGAAGACACTAACACGGTGGTACGTCTTATTTACACAGAAAGTATAACTGAAAATTATATACGTAAGGGCCAACGAGATAGAGGTGAAACTGTTGCAGACATAGAAATGCCTTCAAAAATGCAAAGTTATGTTTTCGAGGGGCATCTTAATGTTAGCAGCATTGTCTCTTTCAAGGTGGCACTACCAGATTTGTCCGACATTGAAGGTTACTATCATGAGTTTAAGACTGAAATTCAGTTTGCTGAACAGAAAGATGAAATTTCTAGAACAACTCCATATAGAAAACCTATAGAAGCTAAGGACTATTTCAAAACTTTTGCGGATTATGAGAAGGATACATACAGGTTTGCAACAAACTATTGCAGAAAAGTGCGATACATGAACATTTTTTTTACTTGAATATATTTAGATTCAAAGTGGGCCAAGAAGCTGTGTTCGTTGTGAATTCCAGTGTGCCGTTTAGTTATTTTGTTTACACAATTGTTGGACGTGGCAATATTTTGAAAATTGAGCGTATGGAACTACCAAAACCTACCAAAATTTATAAGCTAAAGGTTGTGCCTACATTATTAATGGCGCCAATTGGCTCATTGTATATACATTATGTGGAAAATGATGAATATCATTATGCAGAGACATACTTCAGTGTAGACTATAAATTTGAAAATAAGGTTAGTCTTACTCTTTGTTACAAAAACGATATTTATGTTTTCAAACTTGTCAGAATCAGGTGCGATTGCATTAAAAACCAGTCAAATCCAACACCTTGAAATCAAAACCGACCAAGCCCAGTACATTGGCATCAAAATCGGTCAAGTCCAAAATTGCTTTCTCAAAAACATACACAAATAAAACTAGAAAAGTGTGATCTCACATGCTTTGAGTAAGAAATTTTATAAGCTATTATGTGAGAAATACGTTTTGATTTTTCAGTGAATACAGATGAAGATAAATTATTTTCGTTTGGATCTTATGAGCCTATTTTTGGTAACTTATTGTGATTGATAATGTGGTTTTCTGACCAGTACTTTTAAATTGAAAAAAATTTTTTTGACCAAAACATTAAAATTTTTAAATTTTTTACCGACGTTTCGTCACTTTTTTCGTGACATATTCAGGGTACAAAAAATGTTTTTATTTTAATCTAAAAAACAAAAATTTGAACACGTCAATGAAATATTACAACCTTTTTGTACAAAAACTTAAAAAAAAATTCTTTTTAAATTAAATGACACTCACATATTAATGTTTTTAAAAAATTAAACACATTGCAAACTGGAAAACAACAAAGCGTTAAAAAACATTGAAAATAAAGGAAATTACTTTTTAAAAAACAAAAAACAAAAATCAAAAATTGGAAAAACATCTTTATCGCAGGACTACTGTATAATTATTGTTAATGTGGTCTGTGTCTTCTTTATAGTTCACTGCCTCGTTCCCCTTTTGCTGTTTTCTAAGGCATTACAGCTTCAAGGCTTCAACTTATAGAGTCCGTTGCGTCAAAGTATACAACTGACAACTGAGATGAAATCCATACATTTTCATTAAATGCGGCCAAATCAATACTAATCCGTCGACGCATCGGATGAAGTTGAGCAATTTTAAACTTTTGACGTACGTTGAATACTTTGACCAAAAATTGTTTCCGTTTGCTAGAGGTACTTTGTAAGTATTATCCAATGCAGCAAAGAATTCAAGATGGATTTAGTGATAACATAAACTTGTCATTAAGTATAATCATTCACTATACAGACCCTATTTCTAAAATCATCTGACATACGTATGTTTGAAAACACCCTTTATATTTTCTTTAAGATTTTGGACTTAAAACCATTGTTTTACAAATATTTCTAGATCGAAATAAGCGTACCTGAACAATTCAAAGTTGGAGAAGTTGTACCACTTCATATCAGCACGGCACCCAATTCATTTGTAGGTATCTACGGTGTCGACCAAAGTGTTTTACTACATAAATATAATTATGATGTTCAGCCAGAAAGTCTTAGAAGGAGACTTGCTCGTTACCGCACGAGTACACCAGCACAAAGTGGTTATTCCACGTACCCTGGTCAAACAAGTGGCCTGGTAACACTAACAAGTGCCAACTATTTCTACAATTGGACAAAGCCATTACGGCAAGAACGTAAGTTTATTTATTTACAATGCACATTATGCCATTACTTACATTAAAAATATTTCTGACATTTTCAGATTCTGGATACGTAATGGAAATGCAAAGTGTGGGTGGAGTAGCCCCCGGTGGTAGTAGTGCATCGTCAGCATCAAATGCAATAAGTCGTAAAAATTTTGCAGAAACTTGGATCTTTGATAATATTGATAAGTATGTATATATGCCATATAAAGGATGTATTGTATAACATATGATATTTTACAATGATTGCATCTTTACTAGTGAGCGATCAACCAAACGATTGCCATCAGCTTGTTAAAAAAAATCACGTGGTTAGGACTGTGAACTTTTAGCTCATAGTGCGTGGGTTCAATACTCGTAAGTTTAAATGTCAATGAATGTCAATGAAAATAAATGTAACTTTAAAACCTGGATGTAAATATTTAAAAGCACGTTGTCCTGCTTTTAAATTTAAAACGTGCTCTTTTCTGACGAGAATCGAAACCACGTACTGTGACCTATGAGTTCACAGTCCTAACCACTTCTCCACGCTGCCTTGTATATTCGAGTTTTTTATTATTCAGTTTGTTCAATAACGCAGAGTAATCTATTTTGAAAAACTTTCTCATAATTTAATGTAAGTTTTTCTTTTTCTATAGGGTCACTCTGTATTGTCGATTTTGGGTAAAAACCAGGTTTTAACTTAGAGTGTAGCATATAACGTTCTATATTAGGGTCTAGTATGTGGCAAGTGAAAGGCTGCGGGTGCACGCAGGGAATCCGGCTCTGGCTCGTCGGCTAATGGGGGTGGGGTCTTGCGTCCTATCGCCTGCTGAAATACCACTACAGAGCTAAATAACAACAAAAAAAAAAAATTTTGCGTGCGTAAAAGAACCATATATGGCGGAAGTAAAGTAGAGGGGAAAAGAATATGAAAATTGTTATCGTTGTTAGGCCTACAACTATGAAACATGGTGTTGTCGTTTCATTATACCCTCCCAACCTTGATCAACAGATTGACGATCAAAAAAAAACAAAATGTTCTGAAGATCCCACGAATACCTATGCCACAACTGAAACTACATATGCCTTAGCTAGAAATCAAAAAACAGAAACTTAAGCTTTCATTTTAAAATGTTATATAATTATAAGTGAATTCATAGATACAAAAAGATATCTTAAAAATAGATATAATTGTGTAAGCGCGTTCATATACGTTTATATATAAGCATTTTTATTTACTACAACTAAATTCAAATTGAGGAAAACAATAAAACTAAATTAAACTTAATTTAATTTGATTTAATTTAATTTTAAGAATCTTAATTTTATATAAGAACTTTAAACAAATGTATGCAATTAAGTTTCAATAGATATTATTTTAGATACATTGGCAAAATAAAATGATCAAAACAAAAATAAATTTATCTGTTCCGTTTCAACTAAATGTACAAAGACCAAAAGCAATTTGCAAAGTTCAATGACCTGCATTCTGTTCCGATTCAATTTTGTTCTATCCATTTACTTTGAATACTCAATGCAAGTTGAGAATTGCAAAAACAAAATATGTATGAACAAAATTAAATAGACTTATTATTATTACGCGCCTCTCTTTCCGCAAAAAAAATTGTTACCGCACTCATTACCGATTTACCAAGTTACCATCGTTCACTCATTAAGTTAAAAAAAAATTTTAAAATATTTAGTTCAATGATTAATAATAATAATTAATAATTGCAAAACAAAATATAAAAAAAATATTTGGTTTAAATTTACACAAAAAAAAAATATTTTATTTTATTTTCTTTTACATATATAATTTTAACTTTCATAACAAATTCAAATTAATTAAGTGAAAGATGGTAGCGCTTTGATTTACTTTTAAAGAAATTGAAGTACAAAAAAAAAAAGAAACAAAATTCATCACTCACTTTGGACCGGTGCGTCGCTCCCACGTTGAAAGATCTTTCAATGTGTGTGTTCTATTGTTTTATTTATCAATTGTTTCTAAGCTGCGGGAGAGAATTTAAATTTTTAGAGAATTTTTTTTTTTTTTTTATTATGTTGCAATATCTGGCTCTTTTGCAACAACGAATGCGTTTCTTTGATTAGAAATGCATACAATAAATATGTTGAGCAACAAAATTATGCGCAACATGGCTCAAACATGTTTGATGGCCGTAAATTAAAATTTTTTTTTATTGGTTGAAACCGAACAAAAAGTTAACCGTGATCAAAAAGTTAACACATTTTAACTAAATTTAATGAAAAGAAACAAAATCATTTAAAAATTAAACATTATGCAAAATTTGTTTATCATTTTGAGCCTGAGAAAAAAATAACAGAATGCAAAACTGCTAAAAAGGTAGTGTAGCATGTACATACGTATTTATATATATTTTTCTGTATTCACCACGGCAAAAAAAAATGTAGGTATATTTATACGTAGGTACATATTGTCACTCACATAACTGTCACTCTCTTTCTTCTATGCACAAAGCAAAATCAATTATATATGTATATACATATGTACATATATAATTAAGCACATTTCGTTCATGATTTTAAATTAAATTTTGCAATTTAAAATATTAAACTATGTATTATTATTTTTTCTTTCTTTTTAGGTAATTAATTTAAAGATTATTTTAAACGTTTTCACATTTCTTAAATTGTATTTTCCTCAAAAATGTTTATAAATTATTTTGCCGTTTTATACATCACATTTTTTCTCGCGATTCCATCAAAGACTTGGTTTATTTTTCTCTTCGACGATATGACCGCTTTGGTGGTTGCGTTGAACTAGTTTTGCAATACTTCTTGTCATCCAGAATAATGATCTTTGTGGTGAGTTTCGATGATGGTAAAATTGATGAATTTTTATGAGCAATTGAATTTGCTCTTTGTGCAAAATTCGCAATAATTTTGGTGCTAAGCCTTATATAAAAAAAAGTTTATGATTAATTGAAAATTCAATTAAAAGAAATTATGTTTATTACCCCTTTGAGGGCTGGCACCAAGAATAACGTATGAAATTTCGATTCAATTTTGGTATTAAATTGAATTTCCTCTAAGATGTCTTCACCACAAATAGTAAAAACTGATTTTATTAAATAAAAAATAGAAATTTGCGAATTAGCAAATAGAAGTTGCTAAAAATTAAATCATTTCTGAGCAATAACTCACCAATGGTTTTCTGAATTCACAGATTTTAATGAAAAAAAATTAGTTTCAATATATGAAAACTGTACACAATTTAACACAGTTTAGCACTTTTAAATTTTAAACAAGATATGGTATTTACAGCACGACGATCAAATAGGAAAGAACGAAAGTTTTCATATAACTTTTTAGCAAAGTTCGGTAGATTTGTGGCGCGATGCGTAAAATCAACGAAATAACATGATCATTCCAACGAGAGAAAAAAAAATATTTGTTAATTCGAATATTAGTTTTCGAAGCCAATCGATTGTTTTACAGCGGTTTACATAGACTTACTGTCAGTACACAGAAAAAATTCTTTTATCGTAAAGATAAAATTATAAGAAATGAAAATCCTATAATTAGGACTACAAGCGCCACTACATTGCCCCCCTGGAAAAATCAGGTTTTGGGGTGGCCGAAACATCTCAAAAGCTGATACCGCTTGAAGTCAGTTTTGAGTGCTTTTATTTTACTGCCTAATGTCTTTACTATGGTATGTACCTAGCAGCTTACCCTGCAAATCTTCCAGCTCGTAGTAACAGTTACCAATTTTTTTCCTCACTCTTGCCTTAAGAAACGTTGGACCTAATTTTGCATTATATCCTTGCTCAAAATTACTTTGTTTGAAGTTTCGCCTAAAGACTTCCTGCCCTTCTGCATATTGGACCAGTTTTGATCTAAGATTATAAGTTCTTTCGTTTCGTTCCCTTTGACTTTCCATGAGTCTAGCACCTCTGGATCTAATTATTTCTAGGGTGTCTTCTCTTTTGAAATTTACCATTCTGTCGTCTAGCATATTTAATTTTCTAAGGAGTGCGTAAACTGAGCCATTGTTTATCATGTGTTGACCAAAGGCCATGAAATATGGTGACGTGCCTATAGATGCATGTGTGGCCGATCGTAGAGCACAACAGATGCTACTAAGATATTCATCCCAGTTTGTTTGATCAGGCTTCACATATGCTTTTATCGCAGAAATTACAGAGCGATTGACTCGTTCTGCAGCGTTAGATTGAGGTGAATGCACTGCCGTGAAGACATGCCGTATTCCATAATTTTGCAACAGGCTACTAAATTTGTGAGACTTAAATTGAGGACCATTGTCAGAAACGATCAACTCTGGAGTTCCAAAAGTATGGAAAAGTTCCTCTTCCAAGTATTTTGTAACAACGTCTGTTGAAAATTTCTTGACAAGTTTTAAGAATGGATATTTCGAAAAATGATCCAACACAATAAAAATACCGATATGACCTGAACGTGACCTAGGATACGGACCAAGGAAGTCCACATACAGTTTCTGGAAAAATCGTAAAGTATCCGAAGTTTTACCCATTGGAGGTCGCATAACATAGTTTGGATGCTTTGTGGATTTACAAACTTCGCAATTGTTAACAAAATTTTTGACGTCATTTGCCAAGCCTGGCCAGAAATAATATCTGCGAATTCTCTCTAGTGTCTTATTAATTCCACCGTGACACGAAAGATGACTATTATGAGCTTTCTCTAGAATATCTTGAATCAATTCCTTTGGAATCCATAACTTCCAAGCAAGATCATCATGAAGTTGTTCGCCACTTGCATGTTCTGTGCGCCTGTACAAATATTTGTCTATTACTTTTAAGTCAGGGAGATTATTAGCGTTAACTTCAACATTTTTAATTAGTTCTTTGTAACTGTCTGAATGAAAGTGTGATGAACTAAGGTCCACGAAAACTCCACTGTCGTTTTCAAGGGCAGAAAGATCGTCAGTATTAACCCGGGAAAGAACATCAGGAACCACGTTTTGACTGCCACGCCTGTGCTGAATGGTAAAGGAGAACCCTTGGAGCTTCAAAGCCCATCGAGCAAGCCGTGAACTTAGATCAGTTTGGGACATGAGCCACTTTAATGAGGCATGGTCCGTTATAATCGTGAACTCCTGACCTTCCACATATGGTCTAAACTTCTTTACACTTAGCATTGCTGCTAAGCATTCTTTTTCGGTCACTGAGTAATTACGTTGGGCTTGGTTGAGTTTCTTAGACATAAATGCAATTGGACACTCCTCACCTTCCGTATTTACTTGTACCAGTACGCTCCCTACTCCGTAATTGCTAGCGTCACAATGTATGAAAAACTTTTCTGCAAAATTTGGACTATGCAATCAGACCTTGAAACTTTTATACTTTTATTCAAAAAGTTTTCAAAATAAAAGTTTCTTAAAACTTTTTTGTTATAAAAGTTTTTATAAACTTTCTTCAAAAACTTTTATTGAATAAAAGTTTTTCCAAAAAACTTTTTCAAAAAGTTTTTACATAAAAGTTTTTTCAAAAAACTTTTATAAAAAACTTTTTCATAAGAGTTTTTCTGAAAAACTTTTAAAAAAAACTTTTATTAATAAAAGTTTTTTTTAAAAGTTTTTTTTGACTTTTATTAATAAAAGTTTTTTTTAAAAGTTTTTTTTAACTTATATTTTTAACAGTCACATGCAAAGAGTTTTTTTTGACTTTTATTTTTCAAAAGGCGAAAATAAAAGTTTTTTTTGTATGAAAGAACGAGGAAAATCCAAAAATAATATCTTGGATCACTAAGCAAAAAATTTCAAAGGAGAAAACTTAGGATTATTGATAATAAAGTCCAAAGGAAAATACTTAAGATGTTTCTGAAAAGAAAGAAATTTATGATAATTATGAACTTATAATTTTGAGAAAAATTGTGCTTAACGCATCAATGTGAAAAGGCCGAAAATGGATTTTGGGAGTACAGGGGAGGTTCCTGACCCTCCAAAGAGGTGTTTTGGACCCATTTTTCGAAAAAAATTTTATTGCACGAATCGATGGGAAAAGGCCGAAAATGGATTTTGGAAGTGACAAGTGAGGTCCCCGACCCTCCTAAATGGGATTTTTGGACCCATTTTTCGAAAAAAATTTTATTGGACGAATCGATGGGAAAAGGCCGAAAATGGATTTTGGAAGTGACAAGTGAGGTCCCCGACCCTCCTAAATGGGATTTTTGGACCCATTTTTCGAAAAAAATTTTATTGGACGAATCGATGGGAAAAGGCCGAAAATGGATTTTGGAAGTGACAACTGAGGTCCCCGACCCTCCTAAATGGGATTTTTGGACCCATTTTTCATAAAAAATTTTATTGGACGATTCGATGGGAAAAGGCCGAAAATGGATTTTGGAAGTGACAAGTGAGGTCCCCGACCCTCCTAAATGGGATTTTGGACCCATTTTTCGAAAAAACTTTATTGCACGAATCGATGGGAAAAGGCCGAAAATGGATTTTGGAAGTGACAAGTGAGGTCCCCGACCTTTCTAAATGGGATTTTTGGACCAATTTTTCGAAAAAAATTTTATTGGACGAATCGATGGGAAAAGGCCGAAAATGGATTTTGGAAGTGACAACTGAGGTCCCCGACCCTCCTAAATGGGATTTTTGGACCCATTTTTCATAAAAAATTTTATTGGACGATTCGATGGGAAAAGGCCGAAAATGGATTTTGGAAGTGACAAGTGAGGTCCCCGACCCTCCTAAATGGGATTTTGGACCCATTTTTCGAAAAAAACTTTATTGCACGAATCGATGGGAAAAGGCCGAAAATGGATTTTGGAAGTGACAAGTGAGGTCCCCGACCTTTCTAAATGGGATTTTTGGACCAATTTTTCGAAAAAAATTTTATTGCACGAATCGATGGGAAAAGGCCGAAAATGGATTTTGGAAGTGACAAGTGAGGTCCCCGACCATCCTAAAAGGGTTTTTGGACCCATTTTTCGAAAAAAATATTACTCGTGTTATAAAATTTTTTTCGAAAAATGGGTCCAAAATCCCATTTAGGAGGGTCGGGGACCTCACTTGTCACTTCCAAAATCCATTTTCGGCCTTTTCCCATCGAATCGTCCAATAAAATTTTTTATGAAAAATGGGACCAAAAATCCCATTTAGGAGGGTCGGGGACCTCAGTTGTCACTTCCAAAATCCATTTTCGGCCTTTTCCCATCGATTCGTCCAATAAAATTTTTTTCGAAAAATGGGTCCAAAAATCCCATTTAGGAGGGTCGGGGACCTCACTTGTCACTTCCAAAATCCATTTTCGGCCTTTTCCCATCGATTCGTCCAATAAAATTTTTTTCGAAAAATGGGTCCAAAAATCCCATTTAGGAGGGTCGGGGACCTCACTTGTCACTTCCAAAATCCATTTTCGGCCTTTTCCCATCGATTCGTGCAATAAAATTTTTTTCGAAAAATGGGTCCAAAACACCTCTTTGGAGGGTCAGGAACCTCCCCTGTACTCCCAAAATCCATTTTCGGCCTTTTCACATTGATGCGTTAAGCACAATTTTTCTCAAAATTATAAGTTCATAATTATCATAAATTTCTTTCTTTTCAGAAACATCTTAAGTATTTTCCTTTGGACTTTATTATCAATAATCCTAAGTTTTCTCCTTTGAAATTTTTTGCTTAGTGATCCAAGATATTATTTTTGGATTTTCCTCGTTCTTTCATACAAAAAAAACTTTTATTTTCGCCTTTTGAAAAATAAAAGTCAAAAAAAACTCTTTGCATGTGACTGTTAAAAATATAAGTTAAAAAAAACTTTTAAAAAAAACTTTTATTAATAAAAGTCAAAAAAAACTTTTAAAAAAAACTTTTATTAATAAAAGTTTTTTTAAAAAGTTTTTTTTGACTTTTTGAAATAAAAGTTAAAAAAAAACTTTTACTTTTATTTTCGGATATAAAAGTTTTAAGGAAACTTTTACTTTTATTTCACAGAAATAAAAGTTTAAAGTTTACTTTTACCTAAAAAAAAACTTTTATAAAAGTTTATTTCAAGCTCTGTATGCAATACAGGAGCAGTGCTTAAAGATGACTTCAAAACGTCAAAGGCATCCTGTGCTTCATCATTCCAGGCAAATTTTCTGTTGGTTTTTAGCAAATCAGTCAATGGTGAAGTGACTGAGGCATAGTTCCTGATGAACTTCCGGTACCAACCAGACATTCCTAAAAACCGTCGTAGTTGTCTTACAGACTTGGGTGTCGGAAAATCAACTATTGCTGAAATTTTATCTGGATCTGTGCTAATAGTTCCTTTTCCTACCACATGACCTAAATAACGAACTTCTTCAAGACAGAACTTACTTTTTTCAACGTTGATAGTCAACCCTGATTTTTTTATGCATAATGCAACTTCCTTAAGGACTTCAAGATGTTTTTCAAAGGTATCCGAAACAACTAACAAGTCATCAAGATAAATAAAGACTTCTGTTCGAAGATGCGCTGGTACCACTTTATCCATTAGTCGAGACATTGTTTGCGGGGCGTTGCAAAGACCGAATGGCATGACCTTGTAGTGAAACAATGGCTTACCAGGAACAGTGAAAGCTGTTTTATCTCGTGAAGCTGAATCTAATGGAATTTGCCAAAAAGCGTCTTTTAAGTCTAAACTGGTTATAAATTCTGCTTTAGGCAACCGGCTTAGAATGCCGTCAATATTTGGTAGAGGATACGCATCCTTTACCGTTACAGCGTTTAGCTTCCGGCTATCCAAACATAAGCGTATTTTACCTGGCTTTCGGACCAGAACCATTGGCGATGACCAAGCGCTTTCAGACTCCTCTATGACTCCTAAATCTAACATCCTGTCTATCTCTTGGTAAATAAGCTTTTCAATTGCTGGAGAAACTGGGAAATGGCGTTGTTTTACAGGTTTAGAGTCTCCAACGTCAATGACATGGGATACTAAATTTGTTTTTCCCAAGCCTTCCTTAGCAAATGATGGAAAAAGGTTAACAACATTAGAAAGTTGTTTTTCTTGTTCACGTGACAAAGAACGCTGAGAACAAGCATCATTACAGTTTGAATTCAGTTCAGATATAAGACCTGTGGGTAAAATTTTAAATGACCTCCAAAAGTCAATTCCAAGATACAGATTTTGAGCTAAACTCGGTATAATAAATATTTCTAATTGTTTAGATTCATCACGAAACACTATGCCTGTTTTGATAATTCCCAAAACTCTTTGAGATTTGCCATCGGCAGTGCGTACAGATGAAGTAATTTTTTTAAAAGGTAAATTGAGATCAAGAAAATCTTTAGCTGCTTGAGCTCCTATGCAACTAATTGAAGCACCTGTGTCTAGCAAACCAACCATTGACTTGCCAAAAATTTTGACTTCGGCATATGGTCGCAGATCATTTGGTTTATCAAAGATAGTGCTCAAAAAGTGCTTTCTGTTAACTTTCACTCTTCGCCAAAATTTTTGCATGCGTTCACTAGAACGTGTAGGTAATATTTGAGATACAGGGTCGCAAAGAATGCGTTTTCTAGCTTCTTTATATTCAGCTAGTCTAACATGAAATGGTTTTAAAGGCATAAGTAAAGGCAATTTAAAATTTTGATTAGAGTTTGAAAATTTAATTTTTAAAGTTTTTGGATTGTTATTAGAATGGTATTGAGGCGACGACTCAGAACACACTACTCTGTACTGGTCGATTGTGTCTTCTGCATCGGTTTGAGTGCACTTTTCTGTGCACTCGACAAAAAGTTTTTTGAACCGCTACACTTTTTGCAATTCGGTTTGTAAGTATTCGGCATTCCACAACCATAGCAAAAAATGTTACGGTCAGAAAGGCAATCCTGATAACGATGACCAGTTTTTTTGCAATTCCAGCAAATTAGCGAAATGGCTGAAATCTGATCGTCTTCATCGTCTAGTGTATCAGAATACATATTTTTATCAAAATAAACATTTTCATTGATTTCCGAAACATGTTTTCTTGTTAAATTTGGTTTATTTGAATGTTTGTTTCTGCAGACGTCCTGCAAGAAAAACTCACGTTTTCTGCAAATGTCTCGAAGATGAGAAACAGAATAGATTTGTAAGTTTAAAATTTCATGCTGAATTTCCGGTAGTAAATTACGTCGGAGAATTTCAACTAAAGAATTTTCAGATAGAGGATGTTCAAGGCGATCAGTTAGCTCTACGATCGACTCGTAAAAATGATCAAAAGTTTCATTGAACTTTTGTTTGCGCTCACGAATCAATTCTCTTAGGTCAATATCAGTTCTGGAGTCCTTGTATTGACGTATAAGTGAGTTACATAAGTCGGGCCAACGTATTTCACGTACGGACTTATGATACCGCCAGAACCAATCACTAGCTTTTGACTCAAAAAGACAACTAGCGTATCGGCATAGCAAGTCAAAATTACCACCAAGATATTGATTAGTTAGAGCTTCAACTCTATAGATAAAATTTTGGACAGATAAACCATCCGATCCTCCAGTAAATCTAACCTTCCAGTTGTAAATTATATGGCTTACCTTATCTGGTCGAGAAAATAATTCACCAGAAGTTTGGTTGTTCACAGAATTATGTGATCTTTGAGATGGAACCGAACCATTATCAACGTTTTGGCCAGTTGTATTTGAATTTATGGCTGGCAACCCAAGTAATTGTTCCATGGTTTGTTCCTCAAGACGCGGCAAATTTACAGCGTTTTGTAATGGAATAAAGTTACGATTAGTCTGAGGTAAGGTATTTTGTAAGTTACATCTTCTGAAACTAGCTTCAATATTTGTTTCAATTAATTTAGTCAAGTGCTGAGTCAGAAACGACATCATTTCTGCTTGTTGTGCACCAACTGCAGCAGTAACAATGTTAGCAACATTATTTCTTTGCTCTTCCACTATCGGCTGAGAATGGATGGACGTTTCTTGGTTAGACTCATCTATTTGAGATGAAAGCTGAGCATCTACAATTTCTGCAGCAACAAGATTAGGTTGCATTTCAGATATCCCTACTTGAGATGAAGGTAAAGTATTGAGGACTACTGCACCAGCAGTCGTAGATTGTTCAACAGGGAGTGTTTTTGCATTTTCTGCAACAGTAAGTTTTTTAGTTTGCGATCTAGTGGCATGGCTGTGATCAGATGACTTACTTGGAGTATTCGTCATAAATTGCGTTATAAGGCGAGTCAAACATACAGGACAAGAATTGTTTGTTTGTACGTGCCTTTTTATGCAAGCTTTGTGAAAAGCATGACCACATTGAGTAATGATCAAATGAGCATTAATGCTAATTACATTGTTACAAATATTGCAAGGCGTCGCGTTTGACCCCGAGGCATTTAGGTCTTCATTACTGTGACGAACAGACATTATAGATCAAGGATAGTTTCACAGATATGAGCAAAAAAAAGAAAAATAAACTTTTCAGTATGAACTGAAGAAACAAAAAAAAATTCAAAGTGTGTTGTGTACGAAATTTATAAAGTTATGAAAATAATTTTAGTTGCAGAGCACTAAATTTCAATTAATTTTCAAATCAACTGAAATTTCAAATTAAGGCGTACTATACGAAAAATAATTATTTTACTTCACAGCGTAAAGTTTTAAATTTCCAGATTTCAGTAGATAGAGAAAGTAGCTGATAGAAAAACTTTAAAGCTTCGATATACTTTTATCAAACTTAATTAAAGGCAATAACAACGTAATCGAAATTATTGAAAACTTCGCGATAAACCGATAAGAAAAGATAAATATTTGATTTCTAAGCATAAGAGCATGTGTTTCGTTGTGACATGTAATATTGTATCTAATAAACTTAACAACAATGGAAATAATAGTATTAATGACTGCTTAATCGGCAAGATAAGGAAAAATATATCCTTGTCAAGACTTCCAAATTTAGCATAAAGAGTGAATAAGGGAAAGAAAATAGTTTTAATTGTGTCGGTTAAATGCTGTGACATTGTCCTGAAGCAATTTAAAGTTCCAATACACAAAATAAAATTTGTTTATAGAAAGTATTAAGGGGGAAATTATTTTAGTATTGAACTAAATACAATTATTTTATGTGACGGTTAAAAGCCAAAAGTGCTACGGAGGCAAATTTAAATTCCATTTCACAAAAAAAATTGTTACAGGGGAGAATATATTTTTTTCGGAACTAAACTTTCAGTGCTGGTTCAGCTCATGCACAATGAATCATTTGCTATTTGAAATTCCAGTACACTACAGATTAATTCAAAAAAAAAATATAAGTTGAAATTAATGAGCCAAGTTTTGTTTTTAAGAAGATTGGTAGTCCACACTATCCATAGGAAGATTTTCCTACAAGGTTTGAAAACAAAATTATATAATATCGATGTGTGGGCCCCACGTTGGGCGCCATTTTTTTCTTATTATTATTATAATATAACTGTAGCATATAACGTTCTATATTAGGGTCTAGTATGTGGCAAGTGAAAGGCTGCGGGTGCACGCAGGGAATCCGGCTCTGGCTCGTCGGCTAATGGGGGTGGGGTCTTGCGTCCTATCGCCTGCTGAAATACCACTACAGAGCTAAATAACAACAAAAAAAAAAAATTTTGCGTGCGTAAAAGAACCATATATGGCGGAAGTAAAGTAGAGGGGAAAAGAATATGAAAATTGTTATCGTTGTTAGGCCTACAACTATGAAACATGGTGTTGTCGTTTCATTATACCCTCCCAACCTTGATCAACAGATTGACGATCAAAAAAAAACAAAATGTTCTGAAGATCCCACGAATACCTATGCCACAACTGAAACTACATATGCCTTAGCTAGAAATCAAAAAACAGAAACTTAAGCTTTCATTTTAAAATGTTATATAATTATAAGTGAATTCATAGATACAAAAAGATATCTTAAAAATAGATATAATTGTGTAAGCGCGTTCATATACGTTTATATATAAGCATTTTTATTTACTACAACTAAATTCAAATTGAGGAAAACAATAAAACTAAATTAAACTTAATTTAATTTGATTTAATTTAATTTTAAGAATCTTAATTTTATATAAGAACTTTAAACAAATGTATGCAATTAAGTTTCAATAGATATTATTTTAGATACATTGGCAAAATAAAATGATCAAAACAAAAATAAATTTATCTGTTCCGTTTCAACTAAATGTACAAAGACCAAAAGCAATTTGCAAAGTTCAATGACCTGCATTCTGTTCCGATTCAATTTTGTTCTATCCATTTACTTTGAATACTCAATGCAAGTTGAGAATTGCAAAAACAAAATATGTATGAACAAAATTAAATAGACTTATTATTATTACGCGCCTCTCTTTCCGCAAAAAAAATTGTTACCGCACTCATTACCGATTTACCAAGTTACCATCGTTCACTCATTAAGTTAAAAAAAAATTTTAAAATATTTAGTTCAATGATTAATAATAATAATTAATAATTGCAAAACAAAATATAAAAAAAATATTTGGTTTAAATTTACACAAAAAAAAAATATTTTATTTTATTTTCTTTTACATATATAATTTTAACTTTCATAACAAATTCAAATTAATTAAGTGAAAGATGGTAGCGCTTTGATTTACTTTTAAAGAAATTGAAGTACAAAAAAAAAAAGAAACAAAATTCATCACTCACTTTGGACCGGTGCGTCGCTCCCACGTTGAAAGATCTTTCAATGTGTGTGTTCTATTGTTTTATTTATCAATTGTTTCTAAGCTGCGGGAGAGAATTTAAATTTTTAGAGAATTTTTTTTTTTTTTTATTATGTTGCAATATCTGGCTCTTTTGCAACAACGAATGCGTTTCTTTGATTAGAAATGCATACAATAAATATGTTGAGCAACAAAATTATGCGCAACATGGCTCAAACATGTTTGATGGCCGTAAATTAAAATTTTTTTTTATTGGTTGAAACCGAACAAAAAGTTAACCGTGATCAAAAAGTTAACACATTTTAACTAAATTTAATGAAAAGAAACAAAATCATTTAAAAATTAAACATTATGCAAAATTTGTTTATCATTTTGAGCCTGAGAAAAAAATAACAGAATGCAAAACTGCTAAAAAGGTAGTGTAGCATGTACATACGTATTTATATATATTTTTCTGTATTCACCACGGCAAAAAAAAATGTAGGTATATTTATACGTAGGTACATATTGTCACTCACATAACTGTCACTCTCTTTCTTCTATGCACAAAGCAAAATCAATTATATATGTATATACATATGTACATATATAATTAAGCACATTTCGTTCATGATTTTAAATTAAATTTTGCAATTTAAAATATTAAACTATGTATTATTATTTTTTCTTTCTTTTTAGGTAATTAATTTAAAGATTATTTTAAACGTTTTCACATTTCTTAAATTGTATTTTCCTCAAAAATGTTTATAAATTATTTTGCCGTTTTATACATCACATTTTTTCTCGCGATTCCATCAAAGACTTGGTTTATTTTTCTCTTCGACGATATGACCGCTTTGGTGGTTGCGTTGAACTAGTTTTGCAATACTTCTTGTCATCCAGAATAATGATCTTTGTGGTGAGTTTCGATGATGGTAAAATTGATGAATTTTTATGAGCAATTGAATTTGCTCTTTGTGCAAAATTCGCAATAATTTTGGTGCTAAGCCTTATATAAAAAAAAGTTTATGATTAATTGAAAATTCAATTAAAAGAAATTATGTTTATTACCCCTTTGAGGGCTGGCACCAAGAATAACGTATGAAATTTCGATTCAATTTTGGTATTAAATTGAATTTCCTCTAAGATGTCTTCACCACAAATAGTAAAAACTGATTTTATTAAATAAAAAATAGAAATTTGCGAATTAGCAAATAGAAGTTGCTAAAAATTAAATCATTTCTGAGCAATAACTCACCAATGGTTTTCTGAATTCACAGATTTTAATGAAAAAAAATTAGTTTCAATATATGAAAACTGTACACAATTTAACACAGTTTAGCACTTTTAAATTTTAAACAAGATATGGTATTTACAGCACGACGATCAAATAGGAAAGAACGAAAGTTTTCATATAACTTTTTAGCAAAGTTCGGTAGATTTGTGGCGCGATGCGTAAAATCAACGAAATAACATGATCATTCCAACGAGAGAAAAAAAAATATTTGTTAATTCGAATATTAGTTTTCGAAGCCAATCGATTGTTTTACAGCGGTTTACATAGACTTACTGTCAGTACACAGAAAAAATTCTTTTATCGTAAAGATAAAATTATAAGAAATGAAAATCCTATAATTAGGACTACAAGCGCCACTACAAGAGCGCTCTTAATTTTGCGACTATAATTATGGGCCATTCTTTTTAGTTTTAAGTTATTTATTTTTTTATAAAAATTAATGTCTATATAAAAGTAATTCATTTTTTTCACATTTAATTTTAGTTAACATTTATCTTTTCTTAAATTTTCTTATTATTTTTACGTTGATTTCCGCCCGGCTCAACTATATTCGACTGACTTCCTTCGAACTCCTTTATTTCTCGTCACCCACGCTTTGTTAAGCTTTATAAAGTTATCTTCTCCATTGTCCAGTCTTTCCTTGTTATTAACCCTGTCTTCGTTAAAGTCAGTGTTACCAATCTGTCAGTAATTCCGTCCGCTCCTAGTCAATCGTTTTCCGTCCGCGTTACTGTCTATCTGTCTGACGGACTCACTTCCCACATAGATATAAAACTTTTGTTTCTTATTTTTAGCACCGAAGCAGAAAACTTTACATGGTTCAAACAGATTCCGGATACTATAACTTCTTGGGTAATAACTGGCTTTTCTCTTAACGCTGAGAAAGGATTTGCGACTACAAAGGATAAGAGTCACGTAAAAGCATTCCAACCATTCTTTGTGTCAATAACGCTGCCATATTCAGTAAAACACGGTAAGTTAAATTTGAAATACTTAAACTAAACTCCAGAAACGATGAATTTCTCAGATTTCACAATCTTAATAGAAAATTTAGTTCCGCAAAAACATTAGACCACATTAGACATATAAAACCGCTTCCCTTTTAAGTAAATACGTATTTTCTTAAGCATCATACTACACTATAAATGTATAATTTACTAAAATATTTTTCAACACAGGTGAAGTTATTTCCATAACAGCACTTGTCTTCAACTACTTGGAAAAAGATCTCGATGTTGAGGTCACACTTCACAACACCAATAACGAGTTTGAGTTTACTGAAGTAAGCAATGAAATCATTGATGTACCTAGTCGTTCGAAGAGTCTGCGTGTTCCGACTAACACAGCTGAAGGTGTTTCTTTCATGATACGTCCCAAAATAATTGGAAACATACTGTTGAAGTTCAAAGCCGTATCAGCTTTGGCTGGTGATGCCATTCATAAGACTTTGAAAGTAGTTCCCGAAGGCATTACAGAGTATGCGAATCGTGCGTTTTTTGTCAATCTCAAAGATACCGGAGACTTCAAAGAGACATTTGAGCTTGAATTACCAGAAGAAATCGTACCAAATTCAGATCATGCTGAATTCTCTGTCGTTGGAGATATATTAGGACCGCTGTTTAATAATTTAAATTCATTATGGCGCATGCCTACCGGATGTGGTGAGCAAACAATGTCAACGTTTATGACAAATTACTTAGCATTGAGTTATCTTAAGGTAAAAATTTATTTTTTTTTTCTCCAGTTCGTATTTTTTCAAAACTCTTTAATATTTTCAAAATTTTTAGAATTCCGGTCGTCTCACACCTGCCATGGAGACACGCATCAAAAATAATTTGGAAAGTGGTTATCAAAACATACTTCGTTTCCGTCACAAGGATGGTTCGTTCAGTTCCTTTGGACCGGGTTTGACTTATGACAAAAGACCTACCAACGGTTCTACTTGGCTAACAGCCTATGTAACCAGATATCTGCAAGGGGCAAGAGCATATTTATACTTAGATTCAAAGATTATATTTGAAGGTCTTAATTACTTGAAAAATCAACAAGCTCCAAATGGTAGTTTCACAGAAGCTGGCGAAAATTTCTTTAGATCACAAAGCAATGAAATCTCACTAACATCCAGTGTATTATTGGCATTTTTAGCTAACGATGTAAGTTTGTATACATTATTGGCATTGCACGTTTTACCAATCGTAATCTTCTTTCAGAATCCTTCCCTATACTCAGAACAAACCGATGCCGGATTTAAATTTATTTTAGAGAACATTGAAAAAACTGTAAGCCTACCGGCTAAGGCACTGGCGATATTTACGCTTAAACAAGCTAAGCATTCAATGGCTTCAAAACATCTGACTGATTTTAAGGCACTCGCTAAGTCTGATATTGACCGTATGTGGTGGTCTGCAGCGGAAGAAAATGTTAAGAAAAGTCCGTACTTCAGTTGGTGGCGTTGGCCGCGTGGTCAGGAAGTAGAAGTGACCTCCTATGCTTTACTCAGTCTACTCGATGAAGAAACTGAGACAGTGGATAGTGTTTTGCCAATAGTCAATTGGTTGATTGCACAACGTAATAATTATGGTGGGTTTTCGTCTACACAAGACACAGTTGTGGGCTTACAGGCACTGATAAAATTTTCCGAAAAGTCAGGTTACGCGCCTGCAGAACAGCATATTGAGTTTACAGCCGAAGGCAAGCATCGCAGTAAAAGTGATGAATTGGATGTAAATAAAGAGAATGCATTACTATTCCAATCATATGAGGTGGGTATTATGGAGTTTCGTTTAATTTTTTTCTTATATATTCTTTTTTTCAATTTAGCTTCCTGCACAAACGCACACTATAGAATTTAAGGCAGAAGGCACGGGTGCAGCTTTGGTGCAAGTGTCTTATCAGTATAATATTTTTGAAAAAGAAAAGTCCCCTAGTTTCACGCTGACCACTATAATAAATAAAGAAACACCTGTGCATAAGCTGGAATTAGACGTTTGCGTTGAATATGTGGGCACTGATGGTGAATCCAATATGGCTCTCTTAGAGGTATCACTACCATCAGGCTATGTCGCTGACGAGGACATTTTCGAGGATATACTTCAGGTTGATCGTGTTAGAGTAAGTAGACAGTTTGCTTCGTAATATATGCAAGAGAGATTATATTTTTGTTTTCTTTCATAATTCCAGCATATCGAGCTGAAGAATTCAGGTACAAACATTGTAGTGTACTTCGAAAGTTTGCTTAAAGATGATGTCAAGTGCTTAACCATCGAGGCATTTAAGTTCTTTGCAGTAGCTCTGCAAAGGCCAGCACCTGTCGTCGTATATGACTATTATGATACAACGAAAAAAGCCTCTACCAATTATGAAATATCCTCTAAATTATGCGACATTTGCGATAAAGAAGAGGAAGAATGTCGAAAAATTTGTCTTTAAAAGAAATTTATGTTCGTACATCAAGATCGTGGCTGGGCAAAACGTAGCACGCACGCGACTTTGGCAGAAAAAGAATAACTTTTTATATACGTATATAAACCAGAGAGCGTAAAAATCAATTCAGTTTAATTTTAAAAGCGAAAAAAGCATAATTACACATGTATTGAAGAGGAACACGGGTGTAGTGGTTCCCAGCTCTGATCAAGATGAAACAATTTCTTATAAAAAAATTTTAAAAATTTTGGTGCAACTGTTTTTGTTGTAACAAAATGTAATATTTTAATATAGTTCCATGTAGAGGATAACAAAAATTATTAATATATTAAAGATAAGACTTTCATAGTTATAAAGAATGTCACACCTTTGGGAAAATGCAGGAACGATTGAAATGGAGAAAGCGATTTGCAGTCAAACATTGAATTAAAAAAAAAAACAAACAACTTTAAAAGTTGGATATTTTTGCTTTATTCAAGCTTATTTGTAATTGTAAGATTTTATGCATATTTCCATGTTTGTCTAAATTTTATTTTCGGCCGTCTTAAATCATTGCGGAAACGATCGCTAGAACAGGAAGTACGTAAATCGAGGATATGTTGTAGAGAATTAAAATTTTTTCTAACATTTATCCCTTAGACCAGTGTTCCGCAAACTTTTTGTGTTCAAGGTACACGAAGTCAAGTCAATAAATTTTAGAGGTACACCAAAGAAAAAAACAATGTTATTATTTACAATTACAATTAAAATTGTTTATCACTAAAATCTATATGGCCATTTCCATGGGTCCCGTTCGACCGTCGGACACATTTAAAGGAATTTCATTTTGACAATAGATTTAACTTATGGCTCCTAATTAGCTTTATAATTGGTGCTAAGGTTGAATTTGGGCAATTTTTCGTTTTCAAGATAATTGCAAAAATCCAAGGTGTCGCACGTGACAAAAACTTCCGTTTTCGTGGAAATCCCCATATACCTAATATGAAATGATGTTTAGTGAAAAATGTGATCCGGTTTAACTGAGCACAGGCGATCAAAATTTGGAGCAGTCGTTGATAAGGCTGCTCTTATCTCTTCATTAATCCTCCTCAGGCGTTCTGTTTTTTCGATTTAATAGTAGAGAGATTTGAAAATCCCAATTCGCATAAGTAGTGCGTGGCAAATGGTTATAGAATTGCAAAAGCGCGCTTTGAAAGCCATGTATACTCTTTTTTTTATATGCAGCCAAAAAAGTGCTAGTTCTACTTCGGGAAATTTTACTTTTAATGTCCGATCAGTTTTTAACTATATGAATTCTACCTGCTCGTTTATCGGTAAGTGTCCAAGGATAGCCATCGTACTTATGTATCAAACAGAAATGAATAATGATCTGCTTCCATTTCCAATTATCTCCTAATTTTCCTAGTAATAAAGCTAAAACATTAAACTGTGTGAGGTTCATTAGATATTAAACTCAATAACTTTAGAGAGGTACCACTATTAATAGCTCCGTCTTCAGCTATTTTTTAAATTTTTTCTTAAGTTGCAGTCTTTTTTCCAAAGTCAAAACTTATCAAAAGAAAAAGTTACATAAATTTTCCGATAATAATTGAAGTAAACGTCAACCGCCATTTTCGAGGTGGGGTGGTTGTAAGAGGCTGACAGAGAAAATTATGCGTAATATCTCGGAAAGTATGCCACAAGAAGAAAAATATGTTAAGACCAATGCTGTAAAGGAAATAAAAGCACATCGATTTTATTCCTGAAAAAGTTCTATTAGACAAAATTTCATCCACCTTTCACCATTTTAAAGATTCTAATAAATACTGTAATTTTGATTAAAAATAATTATTTTGTGCAAAAAAAAAACGGATTTCAGATTTCATGGAGTTATCTTAATTTGAAACTTTCTATAATAACCGTATCTTTTCGAAAGTGATGGTCATTAGTAATGTGTTTCCTCATTCTCTACATTATTGGTCGAAATATAGTTTTCTATTTATAGCTTACTTTCCGAGTTATTACGCCAAATTTTTTTTGTCGTGCTCTCACAATCACGCCCGCTGTGATAAACACAGTTATGAAAATGAAAATCTTTTTATATTTTTTTTTGTAAGTACATAGCTCTTACACAAATACTTCAATTTGCATTCAAACTGATGTAGTGCAGCAAACATCACTCAATTAAACAAAATTTAAACATTTAAATTGATAGCTATTGCTAAACTGAAAAAAATACTTCCGAGATTATATTCAGTAAATTCATTGGTTGTTAAAATATTTTCGAAAGAATTGAAAGAAAGTATGCTTGACCACCAAAAAATATATTCTAACTCTATAATCAGTACATTTTCGACAGTGCCAAATGCCATTACTATTCTACCTAGACAGCATGTAAAAATAGGAGTTCGTGTACGCGATATTCCACTTCATGAAAATTTTAGATTTCAAATAAAATAAAGAATTTGTACCTATTGCAATATCATGACAGAGTGCTTACTTGCACCCCAATTGCTATTTTCGTATTTTAACCCTCTCATATTATACTCAAAAATTTAATCCCAATTTGCATCTAAATTTAAAATCTTCCATCGTACTTTAATTTACGCTTCAGTGTTTTAAACTGAAAGAATATAATGAGAATGAGCGACGCGTGTCGCTGTTTGTCTGTCAGTTGTTGTGTCGTTTGTCAATTGTTGCTTGCTTTTGCAGTGCCTTAAGGGTTAAATATTTTTATCCCAAGGCATTAATGCGTTTCATGTACTGCACTTATTGTTAAGCACTCATCTCGTTTTATGCGTGTTAAGAAACAACAGAAAATAGGCGAAAGAAAGAGATAACGTATTTTTCTTTATCGTATAATGTTTTGATTGAGGTTTTAATTTGTTTGTATTTTGTTTTGATTTTATCATTCTATTTAGATTTTATTCTATTGTCCATATATACAAACGGAATAACAGATAAAGGGGAGACCCATTATAATTTAATGTTGCTTTGCATGTTGCTTACAAGTGTAGACCTTGGGTAAGAAGTCATACCCCAAGAGCCGGCTGCAGAAAAGTCGAGTGTATAAGATTACAGGATGGGATGCACAGGAAAAGAAGTAATGTATTTTGGTGAAACTAACCTACTAAGGTTGCCTTGCCAAAGGCTGTCTCGATGCCCGAAAATAGCCGGCTTTGGGCCAATTTTTTTTTTTTAATAAAAAGCATACAGCTTGAAATATATGTCAAATAATAAAGATCGATGAATAGAATACATAGGGTTGCCATGCCAAATCCTATCCTTAACAAGGTTTGCCACTCGTTTTTTGGGCAAACTTTTTTTAATATGTAAAAAGTGTATAAGAATACAGCTTGAAATGTGTGTCAAATGATATAGCTCGAAGAGCTTATATAGAATAATTAGGATTGGCTTGCCAAATTTTAGGGCCAGACATTTTTAGAAAAAAATTTATGGTTTAAAATTCTAGCTCAAAATGTATGTCAAATGATAGAACTCAAGGAAACTAAATAGAATACTTAGGGTTTTCTTGGAAAATTTTATCCTAAACTAGAGTTGCCACCCGTTTTTCGGGCCAACATTTTTTAGATTAAAGTTTATGGCTTAAGATTCCAGCTTGGAATGTATGTCATATGATAGAGCTAAAGAATTTAAAAGATTTGGAGGATCAAAATCAGTGAATATACTACATACTAATTTACATATATGGTTATTATACCTAAAATCCAACATTTGTCAAGTTATGGTCGAGATACCGCATTATCTATGACAAAAGTCATAAAAAATATCCCCGAAAAAATTGACAGCTTCAATCCGAATATTTCCTTATACATATACATATGTGTTGTCTTAAAAAAAAGCTCGGAAACGATATATCGCCTTAGCTCTATTTTTAACTGCATTGACATATTTCCACGATTTTTTTAACTAGAAAAATATTTAACAAAATTTCATAAAAAAAAATTTATTATACTTTTTTTACAGAAGAGGTGCAAATGAATTCAAACTCTCTTTATCTTAATTTACAACTTTGCTTCTTCACAGAGTCGTCGTCGTCGTCGTAATCACACCTTAAAGCATAAAAATCACCGCATGCAAAGTTTTTAAAGCATCCTTCACAAACATTACGCTACGCACACAAACACGTAGCTCATGCTGAGATTTGTTGTTTTTGTAGTTGTGTTTATTACCATACAACATTTTCGCATGGTCTAAAAAATTCTACTACTTTTACTATAACACTGTGAAAAATTTAGTTCTAAAATTGCATTATTTATAAGTAGTTAATGAAAAGAGCTGCACAATGTGACTGATGAAACTCAAAATGGAAATTGATTCTGAAAGATAAGTTTCGGTCAGTTCCCTAGTCTCTTAGAGATTGGGAATTAAATTTTGCTTTTTTCGAAATTAGATGGAAATTATTGAGACTAAAAATGAAGTATAGAGCCACCTTTTCTAAGTTTTCTCGTTTGAAAAAAAATTTGGTTTTATTGTACCTAAATCAAGGTTTTATGTGGTATCTATACACAATTTCTTTTGCAAAATAGATAGATCTCTGTTGCAAAATAGATTGGTAAATGTCAGACGATGATCGTGCTGTGACATAAATCTGCCCAAAGAATTTGTGAGAATCATGTGAATGAAGTTGGTAAAAAAGTCAAAAAAACTATTTGAATATGTGCGGCGAAGAGGCCGATCTTTGTCCACATAATCCTATATAAATTGAAAATGACTACAATAATACATACAGCAAACTACTGTACATTCTATGTCGTTTTTACATTGGAAATTTAGATTTCTCAAAAACAATTTTTTTTCGATACTTCGTCAAAAAATATTCGACACATATTTTTGGAAAAAGTTTTTCCGGGCTTATTTTCGAAAAAACGATTTTTTGAAAATCACAAGTTTTAAAAATACATAGATTTTCGGACGCTTCTATTTCAAAATGTACGCGTCATGTACAAAAACCGTTACGTCATAAAAGTTAGTACTTAACGTCTATTTTTATATTATTGTATTAAAAATTTTCTTCTCTGAAGTTATAAACAAAAATTTTGCAATTTAAGACTTAAAATCGAAAATTTTCTTATTTGGGTATGTTTAATTTTTTTTTGGTTTTTTTTTAGAGAAAAAATAAAATCCTAGCAATCATTTTGCAATTTACTTCAAAGATGCCTTATTATAAAAAAATTAACGAAGCAGATAATTGGCGTTTCGAAGCGATAGATTAACGATGTGGGAAATTTCTGCTAGAGTAGACTTTAGTGAGTCCTCAGTAGCCAAATTTTTGAAAAAATATTCTGAAACCGGGTCGAAAAGTCGAAAGAAAGAGTCAGGACCTCAAAAAAAGACTACAGAAGCTGATGATCGGCTTTCAAAAAGGATTAGTCTTAAAAATCGCTTCAAAATTGCTGTAAAAATTAGAAAAGAGTTTGTCGAATGAGGAGGAATAGACATTTCTCCAATGACTGTGCGACGAAGGCTCCATGACGCTGGTTTATCTGCACATCGGCTCAATAAAAAGCATTCTTTGACCACTCAAATGCGTCGGAAACGCTTGGAGAGAGCCAACTAGCACAAAATGTGGACTGCATCTAATTGAGAAAATGTGATCTTCTCAGATGAATCAAAGTTAAGCATATCCGACTCCGATGGAATGCTGTATGTGTGCCGAAAAACTGGAGAGCGTTATAGCGACGAGTGCATCCGAAGAAGACTTGGACAACCGATAAGTAGAATGGTCTGGGGATGCTTTTCTTACTACCAAGTTGGACAACTGATCTTGACAGAAGGAACTATCAAAGCAGCTAAATAAAAAAAACATCCTAAAAAAAAACTTGGAACATTCTAATGAAGAGCATTTTTTGCGTGTGGACAGCATGATTTTTCAAGATGATTCTGCGCCTTGTCATCGAGCGCACTTGGTAAGCATTAGTGTCCTTATTATGTACTTAATAGTAATCCACAACTTTCATCCTTTTTTCTTCTTCTTCTTTTACAGGTAAGGGATTACTTGAATAAACTTGGCATTTCAACTTCATCGTGGCCAGACAATAGTCCCGATCTGAACACCATTGAGAATCTTTGGGACATTACTAAGGTACAAGTAGCAAGCCACAACCCCATTAATTTACGTGAGTTAGACAGAACAATTCAAAATGTTTGGTACGAAGGCATTTCGCAAGATCTTTTGAAAAAATTTATCTCTTCCATACCACAGCGACATATGGTGGTCATAAAAGCGAAGGGAGGAACAACTAAATATTGATACCTGTTTTTTTTAATCATAAATATTAGTTCTTAAAATAAATGCTGTAAATATTTTAGAATTACTTGCATAAAAATAAAATTTTAAGACATTTAACCAAAAAACTGTTTCTATCAATAAAGGACATATTTCACTATTTTGCTAAAAATAGACGTTTATAGAGTGGTTTTCCGACCTAAAGCAAATTTATTTTCAGTAAAAATTATTTGCTCCACTGATCCTTGCATCAGATTTTTGAATCGATAAAAAACGTAGATCCCAAAGGATTTTATTCAACTTTTTTTGTTTGTCCGGATTTCAATGTTCGCCACTGTATATGATAATAAAATTACCTTCAATATGCTGAACTTAAGTTAAGTGTTTAATTTACACTCACCTGAAATGAAAAGAATATTCAAAATTAGTATAATATTTTTACGAAAAGAAAGCAAATTATAATTATTAATGATTTTGCATCGGAGGATAGAAAAGTTTGAAGCATATTTCCGACGCTATGTTGCAACATGTTTCTTGGCTATTGAATCGAACATGGCGAAATATGACTAGTTAAATACGCTCTCAGGGAGGGCTTTTAAAGTGTGAATATCTTTACTGTTTCATATGAGAGAGTCACTCTATATAAGTGATGATATTATAGGAACAATCGTAACTTTTTCGGTACAATGCAATAAAAAGGTGCAATTCACAGATTTTAGGTAGAATTTTTTGTTACAATACATATGGACCAAAACGCAGACTGTTACGTTACATTCGTATGCATATTTTGACATAAATTATTCCTAAAATACATGAAATGGAGTACATTAAATATTTTTTATGGATGCATCTAAAAGTATGCTTCTGTAATGCCATTTTGTATTATTATAAAAATGTTTGTATGTCTTGTCATTTAGGAGTTATGAACGTGTCAGCATGGACTGTTACGTTACATAATTTTGGAAGAAGATTTTAAAGTTGCCTTACATTATTGGAAAAGTCTGCTCTTTTGGTGGACTGTTTTCAACGTAAAGCTTATAATTTCTAAGCTTTAGAATGATAGTAATTAATTAAATTTTAATTACATAAAAAAACATTTTTTTTGAGTTCTATAGAAGCAAATATGTTCGGACTGTTACGTTACACGAAAAGACTGTTACGTTACCTTTGCGATCTACGTTGGTATAAAAAGTAAAATTAAGCATTAAAATGGTTTAAATTGTTTAATTTCACAATATATCATTAATTCAGAGGTCTTACGATTAGACATTTAAGAAGCTCCAGGTAGTTGACATGGAATCCAAAAGAACCAACAAAGCACTAATTATACACTGAACTCATTAAATTTTATTAAAAATAATTTACAAAGTGGAGATCAGTAAAAATAAAAAATCGTATACTTGTTTCGAAATGGTAAAGGTGATGATTGTTCTACCAATCACTTGAATTTAGTGAGCCGACTCTATATCGCGTATACTTTTTGCACTAGCGAAAATCGCAGGCGCGTTCAAAATGAAATTTATATTGGAGAAATCGCGTTCATTACCTTCCTCGATGGCGATTCTCGATTCTGTACGATGAAATTCAGCAACAAAGTCTGAAGCACAGTTCACGATACATTTACGAAGCAAAACATGCTTCATCACAATCATTTTGATAGTTGCGCCTATACCATCGAAACAACCTTTCCCGTGAGAAGAAGTAAAATAGTCTTGACAGCAAAATTTACATGTAGGGAATGAGAGTAAAAGATAAATTTTGTGTGCATTGAGTTGTCAGGTACGAAAATCTTTGATTGAAATTTTTCGCTATGATAGAAGGCAGTAGTAAGCAAAGTTAGCTGTTTTTGATACCAATGTTCACTTTGCACTTCGTCTTGTCCCTCGCAGGCAAATTTTCAGCAAACACAATTTTCAGCGTTCCCTCCTTGTTAAACTTATCATTTTATGCTCTAGGGCGATCTAAAGATTCTCAGTTCGATCTTCTAATTATCTAATTATCGATGAAAAAAGACTGTTACGTTACACATTGTTTTTGGCTCTGGACACACACATAAGTAAATGACCTCTAATTTCTTATTTTTTTTAGAAAATAGACTAAAAGTGCTCGGAGAAAATGAGGTCATTCTCTTTTGTTGACGTGCTAGATTTTGCACCAAAAGACTTTCTGGGATTTTTGACTGTTACGTTACATCAAAAAATGCGGTTGAATTCTTTTTCATACAAAATGCTGATAACCTATTTTTTCTTCAAAAATTTTATTTAGCTACTTTCACTATACCTAGATCTACCTCATAAAAGCGGATAGTACGTATAAAATAATATATATTGAATACAACGTATTTTTTTGATTCGTGTTGTATTTTTCTCAATTTTTATTCATAAAGAGGCAACAAGGAAACAAGTCTAAGTTCTGGCAGCAAGCAACAAAGAAGTAGATAGGAAAGAACTAGACTCCGAGTTTTTGCCTGTATTAAATTTTGGCGAGAAGAATGAAAGCTGGAACCAATGAGAATTACGAAGCAAAATCCAATTGGATTTATTTCTGATTTTGTTCGGCTTTTGCAACGAACCGAACGAATTCACAATGTTAAATTCAAACCATTTTGTATTTTTTAATTTATTTATTTTCTTAAATTCATAAAAAAGTTATTTGAATATTAGAAAATGAAAATAAATAAATTGATATTCAAAAATAAGGAAAACTTGTTGAGAAAATTATTCAATTACGATGACTTACATTTAAACCTGCATTTGAGAAAATCAATTTTTATATCTACCAGGCGACCAGCAAATGCAATAGCATGATTTTTATTTCGACTCCTTCAAACTTGCAAATTTGCAAGTGATCCAGCGTAAGTTTTGTTGTTGGTTTTTCTTCAGAAAAATTCAGTCGAAAAAATCCTAAAAAAAATGCGTGTATTTGTTGTTGCGTTTTTGTAGTTTACAACCGATGCCGTTAGTTTCAATTTTGTTGGTATTTTTTCGGCAGAAAAATTTAGTGGAAAACAACAAAAATTATATTCATGTTGTTTGCTTGTATGTGTGCTGAAATTCTGCTATTTTTCGCAACTAGGATTTTTCCTTTGGGGGCTATAAATATATAGAAATTATAAAGTTATATTTTTCAATTTTCTTGTTTTACTTGAAACGAATCATTAGTTGAAACAAGTTAATAATAAATAAGTTCAATTAGAATAGCTTAGTCACTAGAACTGAATCTGCATTTAAAAAAACACGAAAATCATATTTTCAAAGATAAAAAATGGAGATTTCTTTAAAATTAACACGGAAACTAAGTCAATGTGTCAAAATACACTACTACTATCGAAGTATTATCTAAATTTGGGCTTAAACCTTTCCGAATCCAAAAATATTCATGTAAGGGGCTTAGCAACCTTGATCCCTTGATCAAGTACGTGCATTTTTTCGGTTCAAACTGAAAAATTAAAATGATATTCATGTTGTTTTATTTGCTGAGCGCCTGCTTCAAACAAAATTTCATTTATCTTACGTATTGAATTGAAATTATTTTACAAAACTCAAAATATTTCTATAATTTCTATATTTTTCAACATTATCATGGAAATAAAAATAAAGGTTGTATTAAATTATTGTATGAAAATTTGACAGCGAAATGTGGCTTCGTAACTGTCAAAAAATTGTTCAACTCAATTTCTTTTGTTTACATTTTGCATTGGATTTTGACAACTATGAAACCACATTTTGCTGTCAAATTTTAATACAATAATTTAATACAACCTTCATTTTTATTTCCATGATAATGTTGAAAAATATAGAAATTATAGAAATATTTTGAGTTTTGTAAAATAATTTCAATTCAATACGTAAGATAAATGAAATTTTGTTTGAAGCAGGCGCTCAGCAAATAAAACAACATGAATATCATTTTAATTTTTCAGTTTGAACCGAAAAATGCACGTACTTGATCAAGGGATCAAGGTTGCTAAGCCCCTTACATGAATATTTTTGGATTCGGAAAGGTTTAAGCCCAAATTTAGATAATACTTCGATAGTAGTAGTGTATTTTGACACATTGACTTAGTTTCCGTGTTAATTTTAAAGAAATCTCCATTTTTTATCTTTGAAAATATGATTTTCGTGTTTTTTTAAATGCAGATTCAGTTCTAGTGACTAAGCTATTCTAATTGAACTTATTTATTATTAACTTGTTTCAACTAATGATTCGTTTCAAGTAAAACAAGAAAATTGAAAAATATAACTTTATAATTTCTATATATTTATAGCCCCCAAAGGAAAAATCCTAGTTGCGAAAAATAGCAGAATTTCAGCACACATACAAGCAAACAACATGAATATAATTTTTGTTGTTTTCCACTAAATTTTTCTGCCGAAAAAATACCAACAAAATTGAAACTAACGGCATCGGTTGTAAACTACAAAAACGCAACAACAAATACACGCATTTTTTTTAGGATTTTTTCGACTGAATTTTTCTGAAGAAAAACCAACAACAAAACTTACGCTGGATCACTTGCAAATTTGCAAGTTTGAAGGAGTCGAAATAAAAATCATGCTATTGCATTTGCTGGTCGCCTGGTAGATATAAAAATTGATTTTCTCAAATGCAGGTTTAAATGTAAGTCATCGTAATTGAATAATTTTCTCAACAAGTTTTCCTTATTTTTGAATATCAATTTATTTATTTTCATTTTCTAATATTCAAATAACTTTTTTATGAATTTAAGAAAATAAATAAATTAAAAAATACAAAATGGTCTGAATTTAACATTGTGAATTCGTTCGGTTCGTTGCAAAAGCCGAACAAAATCAGAAATAAATCCAATTGGATTTTGCTTCGTAATTCTCATTGGTTCCAGCTTTCATTCTTCTCGCCAAAATTTAATACAGGCAAAAAGCTCGGAGTCTAGTTCTTTCCTATCTACTTCTTTGCAAGCAACAGATTTCGGGTTGACATTTGTATTTCTCGATACTTTGGGTTATGTACAACCAGAAAATAATGAAGAACCCTCGAAATTTAAGAAAAAAAATTTTTCTCCGTAGTTTACTTTTTTGCGTTTTGGTCCATATGCAATTTGGCAGATGTTGATGCTCAAAAAAGAAATTTATGTGCAAATATATAGAAACAGATTTTAATTTTTTATCATAAGTATTATTTTTTAAGTTAAAGTTGTTTTGTTTTTATTGTTTGTGTTAAATTTTATGAAAACGTTAATATAAAATATTGATTTGCTCCAAAGAAAAGAAAAAAGATACAACTTTGTTCAATAAAGTACAATTTTGTCCAAAAAGTTATTTCAAATTTTGGCTTAAAAAGGATACAATTTTGTTCAAAAAGGTACAATTTCTTGAAAAAAAATCTACAATTTTGTCCAAAAATGTACAATTTTGCCCAATTTTTTGTTAGAAAAAATAGGTACAATTGTGTCTAAAAAGGTACAATTTTGTTCAAATATGTACAATTTTGTCTTAAAAGGCACAATTTTGTTCAAAAATTTTCAATTTAGTCCAAAAAAATTTAATTTTGTCAAAAAAGGCATAACTTTTAACAAACAAAAAAGGGAAAATTTTGTCAAAAAAAGTTACAATTTTGTCTATAAAGACACCATTTTATCCAAATAGGTACAATTTTGTCCAAAAAGAAACGATTTTATCTGCTCTTAGTATAATATTTTATGACATTATCAATAAATTTGGACTTTTCAATATATGAGTAAATATACCAATTTTTTCAACATTTTTCGATTTTTCAACATTATTATGTATATTTCAACTTCAATGCATTTTCTATACTAACATAACTTATCATCATTTAGTTCATACATAACGCCGTGAGTGCCTGCACTGCAGCTTTTAATAACTCACAATAGAAACAAGCCACAGGCTGTTATTGAAAAAGCAGACATTACACTTCCTTCCGATCAATTTTGATCAAATTTTTTAAATTTCACTCCTTAGGTGATTGGTCGCAATCTCCAGTAAAATTGATAACGATATTTATATTAAATATCAAGATATTAAAGTCTTAAAATTGATTACACTAGTTTACACTCAAAATGTTCCACTGATCTGAGGTTACTTTTATTATGTAGATTTTCCTGCTGAGTTCGAAAATGAAAATGAAAATTTTTTGAATGGTACAGTTTTCGAGATATTGTGGTTTTTTCACTTTTTCGACCTCTTTTCACTTTGAAACTCATATCTTAAGCTAGAAATGTCCAATTTCCTCGTTTTTAGTGTCAAATTAAAGACAAATAAACGTGTGTAGTAGTTACATTTTTTATAAAAAAAGTGGTTCAAAAGATATAGATGAAAATAGACCAGATTTTAAGAAAAATCACGAAAAAATAGAAATAAAATAAAAAAATATAATTTTACTTTTTGCACGTAGAGCTGATACTTTGACGCAAAAATTAAAACATTTCACAAGAAAATCGACTGTAAAGTAACAACGTTAGAATCGATTGAATGAATGAATCCAAATTCCACATTTTATGAATATATTAATTTTTTCGACAATTTGTTGAGTCTAATCGTTACAAAAAGATTTTTCTCATGTACCTTTGATAAGAGTATACTTTCCTTATGTACTTTTTCCTGCTGAATTCGAAAATGAAAATAAAAATTTTTTGAATGGTACAGCTTTCGAGATATTGTGGTTTTTTTACATTTTCGACCTCTTTTCACTTTAAAATTCATATCTTAAGCTAGAAATGTCCGATTTCCTCGTTTTTAAAGTCAAATTAAAGATAATAAAATGACAAACAAATGTGTGTAATTACGTTAACGTACTGTCGCTTATTTGCATACGGGAATTTTAAATTTGAATGTTAAAATTTTTAAAAGAAAACGGGATAACGATATTTATATTAAATATCAAGATATTAAAGTTTTAAAATTGAATAACAAAAATTAATTTCGCAAATAGAAACAAGCATGCAATCAAAACAAATCGATGGTAAGTCAATGTGTTTGGGTGTGTGGGTTTTGTTTTTGTTTTCATGACAATGCAATGGAACATTTATGGAAGAGACACAACGGAGTATTCAAAATTAAGTCTCTCGCACTCATTCTCAATTTTTCAATTCACATTGCAAACAACAACAACTCGAGATTTATGAAGCATAATCAAAAATGACAGTAGGTCTAGCGAAAACATTTAAATTGTTTGCCTTCGAATACAAAATTTAAAAAAAAACAGGCTACGCGTACAAAGTTAGGCATAAGCTAGTGTTAAATAAAAGGGTTTTCTTTCAGTGCACTACAACTACTTCTTTATGCAAAAACTAAGAGAAAGTGCTGAACAACAAACAAGAGTCACGGGCAAAAAATAAGTTGTACCAAAGCAAAAATAAAGTTAAAAATCCAGTCGTAAGGGTGTTATGCTGCAAAAGCAGAGTAAGTTGTTGGGTCGGTAGTTGGTTGGTTGGTCTAACTCATGACGATGACGGCACTTGAAATTCCAACGTAATTCTTACCCCAGGAAGTCAGCTCGTTTGTTACTAGTGGTGCACTACAGCAAAAAAACAAAAACTATCGCCACAGTCATTGCAAAAAATGGAGGAAAAAAACCAAAACAAAAATATTAGTTTGGCTGTTCAGAAAAAGTTGGGGAACGTTTTTTTTTTATTTGCAGCATATACTTAGAAGAAAATATAGGCATAAATAAAGGAGCAACACTGCGAATAATATAAAAGTGGTCCAAGCAAAAAAAAAAAAAAAGCACACAAACTACTTTAAATATGCAGCTACGTTTGTGTATGTGTGCGCACACACACATACTGTTGAATGCAATTGAGAATAATTATGGCCACATTCGCAGAAAAATTAAAAGAAAAAAAGGACTTTATGCCAAATGTGTACTGAAGAATGCAACACGCACGGCATGATGTCATATAATGTGGCGGGTAATATGGTGATTACTTAATTTAAAGTAGTAAATCTGCTTTCTGTGCTAGATATTTATGGCATAAATTAATATTGTTTTGGACAAATATAAGGCAAAATATAAGAGTTTGCTTGCAAACAGTAAGTCGGCGTACTTAACTTAATTTTATCAAAACTGATTCATGAATTTAGCTTCGAAAGATTATTTTTCGGTTATAGGCGTGGCACTACCTACTTTAAACCAAACACTTCAGGGTTCAATCCAACTCCATAGCAAATTTCATAAAAACCGGACCATTAGTATAGCTGTGAAAGCGTAGTTTATGGTTATGGGCGTAGCATCGCCCATTAAAAAATATATATCTTTCAGTACACCTCTGTATTGAACCTAATCAAAATCGGTAAATTTTTTTAGCATTAAAAAATACTTCCCACTAAAAATCCAGTATCTACTAAGGAATCAATCTGTCCCTATACCAAATTTTATTAAAGTCAATGTAGCAGCTATGTCATGAATGTGTTTATTCCCATCAGGATCGTATCACGCCTACTGAAAGAAACCAAATTTCATCGAAATCGGTTCGTTAGCTTATCCGTGGAAACGTATTTTCCTGTTAAAGGCGTGGCACCGTCTAGTATTGGAAAAAAATTGCATTCCGCACTACTTCTCTTCGCAACCTTTACAAAAAAAAAAGTACAAGCAATTATCTTGTGTTATGGCAGCTAAAAAGAGATGGAACCCTTTTGCCTTCGCCTATTTATATATACTTAGATATCTAATGTTTCATCACTGAAGGCTATCCGCGGCCCAACAGACTTTACCAGAAAGTTTGTAATAGTGGGAATCATTACTTTTCAGGATCCCCAGTTCGTTGACTCCCTTGTTTTCTTGATTAAATTAAAAGACTTACTATTGTCTTTCCTCTTTTCTGAAAATTCGAGACTCCAAATGCGACTTTGTTTTTTGGAGGACGCACTGTTCAAAGTCATCTTAAGTGCCTGAGTTAATAGTTCCACATTTGCGTCGATATCGCATGGATCTTTTGACCTGAAACGCAGAAAAGATGACAAAATTTTGTCAAGCTAATCACAGGCCTGTTGGCAGTAGCGTACCTAAGGGGAATCGCAAGCCGGCCGGCCCTCATATTATGAAATTTATATTTAGCATAACTACGTTGTATGCCTTTTTTTTAGTAAACGGAAAATAATTTTGGTTTTGGAGGGCCAGAAATGAGGACCTTTCCTTTTTTTTTTACAATCAACTTTTGCTGATTTGAAAAACAGAAAATATCTTCTGTTGATAGAGGCGGCACATTACCTTTTTGCTCCTGGCGCCCAATGTCCACGGTCTGTTTTCGGAATTGATCTGTCCGACGTGGATGGTCATTTACTTGTTATTGTTCATGTAAGGCATAATATTTCTTACTCTAAAGTAGTGTTTCACCGAGGCCGAGGCGAGGCGAGGTTCTAGTTGATCTCGGTCTCGCCTCGTTTTATAAATTTAAGTCTCGCCTCGCCTCGGCCTCGGACGAGATCTTGCCATCACATACCTCGCCTCGCCTCGCTTCGCCTCGTTCTCGGCCGAGGCACCTCGGTAAAAAAGCGAGGTTTTTATTAAAATAAATAAAAAATTATACATGTATCAGGGCTGATAGGCTGATCAAGCCTCAAGAAATAAAATAAAATATCTGTTTTTATTTTTGGTGAATTGGATGAGATATGATGAATTTAATTCTTTTCTTATATGGGAAGGAGAGGCAATGTCTATTTTTCCAAACCAAACTAAGCTATGAACCTTTTACAAACTATAAGAAAGATATGTACCAAATCTTATTTATTTACGTCAAATAGATATTGAGATATGATAAAGTTAATTTTTTTCTTATATTGAAGGCATGGTACCGCCCATTTTATTAATTGAATCTTAGTTATGCCTCTACCTTTTATAAATATACCAAGTTTTATAAATCTGCATCAAGTAGTTGATAGTAAAGGGTTTTTCAATAAGAGCGCTACAAAAACGATTTGGGATATCAATGAAATTCTTTATTCTTGTAAAAGAACATTCGATGCCATTATCATCAATAATCGTCAATTTGATCTTGTAAGGATGTAGGCCAAGGTCTATTCGCAAAATTCGCCACAACGACGTCACAGAGATGCCCAACGCTTGAGAACGACGTGTGAGAGACTGATTTGGGTCTTCCTCTATTGATGCGCTAGCGACAGCAATATTCTCAACACTACGGGCACTTCTTTGTCTCACTGGCACGGGAACAATTTGTACTGTGCCTGTGGATTCAAGTTTATCTTTTAGACGCTCAATTGTTAATCTGACAGGACGATTATGACGACCATAAATTGGACGTAGCGCTCTTAAAGTTGAGGCCACTGACTCCGAATTTCGGTAGTAAATTTTAATAATTTCGACTCATTGTTGGATCGTATATCTTTCCATGATGAGATGGCAAACCTTATTGAAGAGAAATGTCAAAAGAGCGGGAAAAAATATGGCGTCGTTTGCTGTCCCTATTGGTCTACTTTTGCAGCGTCCCTATTGAAAAACCCTTTATATGATGAATTCTGATTTTCTCTTATGTGGGGGTGGAATCACCCATTTAGCATAAAAGCTGATGCGATCCAAGCACCAAATCTGAACTCGTAAGAAGCACATGCGGGTTAAAAATAAAACAAAGTAGTTTACTCAAAATAAAATACTAAAATATTAGTTAAATATAGATTTTAATATAAATATTACATTCATATTTTGAATCTGCATATGGGTCTTACGAGTTCAGATTTGGTCAAAACGCGCCTCGCTCTTGGTTTCGAAAACGAGGCTAGGACGAGGCGAGGCCGAGGCGAGGACGAGGCGAGGTGCCGTGTGATCTCGCCTCGCCTCGGTCAAGCGAGGAAAATTTATTTTTCCATCTCGCCTCGTTCTCGCCTCGGTCTCGCCTCGTTCTCGTAGTCAAAAACGAGGCTGCCTCGTAGCCTCGGTGAAACACTACTCTAAAGTTGAATCGTGCTGTGATAATTCTGAAAAACAACGGATTCCATTCTATAAGTTATTGTGATGCTGTCTTGTTCGGGAGAAATCTGATGTCTCTAATGAGTAGATAAATCTTTCACGAAAGACTTAATGATCTTTGAATTCGATTTCCGATGGAAACTACTTTGGAATTAGAAATTAGACTGTTTTTTTTACCAAAAGAATTTGAGAACGTTTGGAAAATTACAACGAAATTTTCGCCGTGTATGTCAAATATACTTACTAATAAAATTTTAAGAAACACAGATGCAATCTCTACTCTGATTATTTACTCTATGGCCAAACTGTGAAGGGGAATCTAAACGAGCTCAAAAGTATAACAAGTCTTTTGGAAATAAATAAATAAGTGACAAAATAATGTGTCAAAATAAAAAAAAAATTAGCTCTAACAAACTCAAGAAATGAAGAAAAGAACAAAAAAGTTCTGATTGTCTTGTAAAAAAAAAAAGGATTCCTTGGTACTTATAAATAACAAAAAAAAAAATTGGTGTCAAAGTAGTTGCTGTCGCATGGTATCACGTGAATGTGATATTTAGTCGCTTGTTTTCCAGTGCAATAAGTGTAACATCAGTAATAGACAGTGTCTTGAGTTGTCTCTTGTGCCCCAAGGATATTTTGCTTTATTTTTCCTAAATAACAGAGCTCAAGGATTCCTGTTTTTTGTTTTTGTTTTTTATTTGAGAAAATTTATTTCTTTTGATATTTTTCGTTTATTTTTAAAGTTCGCTTGAATTGACATATGTACGCTACATTATTGGCATTCAATTTGAGTTATCTATTGCATATTTTTTGGCGCTATATAGTGCAACACGGAGCAGCTGTGTGCATGTATGAGTGCACATTACCCAAAGCAATTTTTTGAAATGTGTTGAGCAGAGAAATTGTTCACAAGCTTTATACTTTATTGTTGTTTTTTTCTTTTATATGTTGAATATGGTATTTCATATATTTTCTTTCTAAATTCACGCGGACACGTGTAGAAATATGTTTATACATACTATATATATGAATATGAGGCAATCTTTGCCAAAACGAAAAGTGTTGGAGCTTTTAGAATGAGTGGGTCCCCTAGTTAGGAAGCCGGTGGTATGATTTAATCGTGCGGTGACGTTGTAAATCATAAAGCAATAAGTAATATAAATAATACGTGCAATCTCGTACATTGCGTTGCTTCTGTGTAATTAATTGAAAGCGCTTTAAAACTGTAAAAGAAAAAATAAAATAAACAATTTCAACACGTCTGCCTTTTATCTTAAAAAATGTGTCTGCGCACAAAAACAGATATATGCAAATGGCAGACGTTTTTGTTGTTGCGTTTAAGAATAATAAAATTGTTGTCTTAATTTTCATTATAATCACAAATCTAAGCGATTATATGATCTAGCAGATTTCGATAATCATAAGGTTTATGTTAATAAAAACGAAAGGAACAACCTCTGCCACTTAATTATTGCTGCATTTAAAAATGTCAATGCCACAAACATATAAATAAAAATTGTGTAAAATGTAAGTCATTTTATCTCGTCTGCCTCTTAGTTAACTGGTCCTATTACATATAAAAAACATAAAAATTGAGAAGGCAGACGATTCCAAAACGAAATTTCAATACCTTCTATATTTTTATAGAATTTTTAAAAATTTTATTTCTGTGGTAAAATTTTTCAAGGATTTTTTTGTTTCCTTGTGCAAATTTCAAAAAAAAAATAATTTAAAAAAAACTTTCAGCTTTGACCAATGGTTTATGGTTAGTAAGAAACAGCGAAATCGCTGACCTAAGAATACAACGCCTTAAGTTTTGACGCAGAATGCACCATATGCACATATAACATACACTAAAATACGCTTAGTGCAATACCACTCTGATTGAGCAGCACTTCGTGGCGTTGTATTTTCTTACAATTCCTTTTCAAATTCTTTTATTTTCATTCTAAGTACATGTGTATTCGTATGTGTAATGGCGTAACTGTGGCGGTGTGTACTTTAGATAGATGTAATCACATTATGCATTTATTTCTTTTGTGTATTATTCTTGTTGAGTGCAGCGTCTCTTGCTGTAACTTGGCGGAATGGTAGGTGAGTGGTATGTAGACCAAATGCAGCAATAGAAAATGAAAAATTTCGCAAATACCCAAGGAAGGCAAAAATTGTGCGAAAATAAAATAAAAAATATTATAATAAAAGAACTTAAGGCAACCACTTTTGTTCATTGCCATAGTTTATAAAGTATTTAAAGATATATTTTATGTGTTGACAGTAAAATTTAGATATGACTCATCAACTTTGTTTAGTTGACATACCATATACACATTCCTTCCAAAAAAATATTTAATTTTTGTATTTTAAAGGCTAAGAAATTAAAATGTAATGCAACACATAAGGCATTTTCAACTTTATCTTTTGAAAATTTCACTTTGAGTAATTGAAAATAAAAACTCAACTCAAAGGTTTGAAAATGCCTCAAGTTAGGTGGAGATTTTCAACTTTTAAGTACAAAAATATATTTTCAAAATGATTTTATTAGCTGAATCAGTTTAAAATTCACACGAAGATTGAGATTTTTTTGCAAAACGGTTGGCTGGCTAAAAACTCCAATAGCAAAAAAAGTAATGAAAAAACTCCAAGTACTCGTCAACAAATGCCTCAAGCGAAGACTTTCAGTCTGGTGGTCAAATACTATCTTGAGCACTTTTTAACACCTAAGTAAAATGCAACCAGATGCCCATATCAAACAAAATAAGACTACGCAAAAAAGAATGGATAGGCCACACTCTTCGAAACTCCCCCACTGAAGTTTGGCACTAGGCCTTTGAGTCACTTGGAAAAGTTCGCTGTAAAAGAATATTCAAGAATCGAACTGAAAGATTGAACCTTAATATTGAAGTATGTAAATGATTCTCACTCGTAATATTCGTAATGTAGGTATCATAATCACGTTATCCATCTTGATCACTTCTGAGACCAATAAAAATTATAGGAAGCCCAAAGCTTCGGATAGTTGAAAAAAGCTGTTTTCAAGAAGTAACGCAACGAATTAAAAATATTGCAAAGGCAATACTAGTTACTTTTAAAAAAGCTATGCCACTCAAACTTCATATCTGATCGTAAAATTTATGTATCTCATGCCGTTCTCACGAAAAAAAAAATTAGATATTAAACTTAATTCGTAGTGAGATTCGAACCCCGACCATTCCATGAATTATATGTGGACAGCCGCTCTAAAAACAAATTAAAATTTCTAAAACCGGAAGAATACGTCCAACCATTATTCGAAAAATAAATGGCTGAAGCCCGAAATTCGAAATAATAAAAGCTACATCATAGCAAGTCTTTAAACCAACGGTTCAACAAAGCTATGGAGCAAACAAGGAATGACAAAATAGATGACAGATGGCGCATGTGCATACAAAAAAAAGTGAACTTTGCACATGTCATTCAGCAGAACCTCCATGGCTCAAGTGTTGAGAGCGGCTGTCCACATATAATTCATGGAATGGTCGGGGTTCGAATCTCATTACAAATTAACCAAAAACTGGTCTGATGAGGCTATGTATGTATGGTACGTATGAATACGTTTATATGTGGTAATAGCCGAAACATAAACCAAAAACATAAAGTGGGAGAAAAACGCATTGAATGTTTTCAATAACTTACTTTTTATATGAAAATGATGAAAAGTATCTCCACATAAGCTCTTCTCACAAGGCAAGTTTATGAGATACATTTCTGATTTTTTACACAAAATAAAACATGAAATGGCGAATGTTTTTACATCATTAACTCAAAAATCACGTTTTTGAGGTATGCCAGTATTGAAGTAAGTGAGCGATAGGTTAAATTGTTCCATTTGTTATCTTTGTCATGTTTGTTTATAAAGCATAAGCCGATTTGTGAAATTTCACATGAATATCGGTTACTGCAAATGACTGCAAATTCGATTAAACAATTTTCAATTTTCAAAAATTTTAATTTTTATTTACAAAAAATCACGTGAGAGCTCGGAAAGAAATTTAGAAAAATAACGGAAAGTCTACTGTGCAGTACTCTGCGGGATCCCATAGTCAAATTGACCGATACTCTGGGCAGAACCAATTTCCATTAAGATTTCATAGATTTTAAAATCAGTGGTCCACATAAGTCACAATATGCTGTTCAACAACAAAAAACAAATTAAAATGCAACACCTGGATACGTATATGAATTTTTCTTTTGTCAAAGGTTAAAAAAAAACCTCAGTTCAACTCAAGAGCATCATTAATTATTTTGCAATAACAGGTTTTTGTAAATAAAATGTTTGCTAAATAAATTACAGCCCAAAGGACATCAGAATACTAGAACATCGCTGCGGCACACATCTGTCAACACCTCGACTGTTGTGCAAAAAGACCGAACGACCCTCTTTTGACACAATAACAAGTATTGCTAAAGAGTACAAAGTACTTAATGCAACCCCTTTTATAAAAAAACTGAATAGAAAAAGGAAAATTCCTACTGTGTGTGTGAAGAAGTATAACAAAATCATATTTTATTACGCAGCTTAGAATGAACTTTTCAGTTTCACTTCACTGTAACCACTCAGAAGGTGTTATATTCAAATAAAATATTATCCCTTACAAGGTTAAAGCAATTATGGTTAATTTTTTTTCTATTTCGCTTCATGTAAAACATACCAACATCTTGTAAACATTTTTTTTTATAATTTCAAATTAATGAATCTGTTGGCAACCCTTATTAAGTGTTGCATACGAGTACTTCTGGGGTGCATTTTGTATATTTCAAAATTTGTAGGTACGCATATGTCATTTTTATTTGCCAACAATAAGATTAGATTATATTGTTGTTGTTGTTAATCTTGTTGCCATAACATTCATAGTTAATAGTAACAAATGCCGCTAACTAAATTTTTGATGTAATCAACTAATTTTGAACAAACTCCCTGTGGAGCCACCGGATATTGTTTTGAATAATTTTTATTGTGTGTCGAAAAATGGCTGCAAGGCTTTGAATTTGTTTTGTTTGTGTTGTAAGTATATGCATAGGTATGGTTTAAATAGGGTGATTCATTTATGGGTACTTTTTTCAAAATTTATATATTAAAAAAATTCAATTTTATTGGGTAACTAGCAGATGCCCGCGACTTTGTACGCGTAGCCTGTTTTTCTGCGAAGGCAAACAATTTACTTTTTTTAAATAGAACTACAGTCAATTTTGGATTCTTCTTCACAGATCTAGAGTTCTTGTTGTTTTCTCTTCAATAAATATTCCACATACAAAATAACACATTCAATTAGCCTAGTACACATTATCACACATGTTGTCCAACATCAATGTTCGGTAATGTGAACTCTAGGATCGACCGCTTGACACACATGTTGGATGGACTTCAAAAATTGTTGATTTTCCTGCTGGCTTGTCCAACCATACAACCTGTGTGAACTGACTTGTCAAGCCTAGTGAACATTTTTCATTTTTGATTTTTGATGGCATGCACGAAAATGTGAACGCAAAGAAATATTGACAGTCACTCATGTTGTCAAGCCATTTAGGACAGCATGTGTGTTTTCTATGTGTGAACGCACTGTAATTTTTTTTTTTTTTTTTTCATTATTCACAAATTCCGCGTTGCAGCGTTGACAACTTGAGAATGAGAGCGAGAGTAAAATTTGAATTTTCTCTTCCATTGCATTGCCATATAAAAACAAAAAGCACACACACTAACACACTAACTTGCCATTAAGCGATTTGTTATGCTTACATGCATCTTTCTATGTGAGAAATAAACTTTTTTACCAATTTTAAAACTTTAATATTTTGATATTGAACAGGAATATCGTGATAATTTTAATTCTATGTTGGCACCAAGCGTCTAAGAAAGATGACTAAAAAAATTTGATCAAAATTGATTCAGTAGATTTTGCGCGAATCCCGTTCATAGAAAACGGCTATCATTTTATTTATATAGATTTTTATTATCATAAAAATAAACTTCTTCATGCTATATATTAATTTTTTCAAGATAATTTCATTCAAATGTTGGTCATAACTACGGTCTATTCTGAAGTTCCAAGCATTTCGAGCTATATGTTATTTTGCGAATGACTAAATGAATTTTAAGATGACATTATTGTGAATTTAATAAATTTATGCAACTTGTAAACTTTGTTACGTCGTAAGTCCTTCCATAATGAAATGTTAAGAAATGCTGAAAAAATGCCATGACAGTTTGACATAACCTACGCGTGAGCTGTCATAAAATAAACTACTGAAAAAGTACATCTCAAATAAAAACACGTTAAAGCTACCACCTCTGAGCTACCACGAGGAATTTGAACGTGATTTGTCACTCAGCGTATCTGCAGCTGCTGTTTTTCTTAATCACACTGTTAACTGCTCTGCGACATATAGAAAAATTAGTTGAACAAAGAGTTAACCTTTTTTATATGTTACAAACGAAGTTCCGTGTACAGGATCACTCAACATGAGTAGGACATGCAAACTAGACAACTGTCGTCGGAATTGCTCAAAAACGAAACAAAATGCAAAAACTCTAGTCAAAGTCACTTGAAAATCAAGGTTATGCTGACAGTTTTCTTGGACTACCACAGAGTAGTTCACTCTGAATTCATTCAAGAAGGACGAACGATAAATAAGGAATATTGGTTTGGCGATATGAAGCACTTGTGTGAGAAACAGTCAAATTCGTGGACGTGGCATCACGATCATGCATCGTCGCATAAAGCCATCATTGTGCAAGAATTTTTAGCCTAAGGTTCAACGAATGTCACTGAGCACTGTATTCATGCGTCTGACTTTTTTCAGTTCTCGAAGCTACAGTTATCACATCAAGGAAGCCACTTTAAGTCAACTGCAGCCATAAAAGCAAAATCGCTGAAAGAACAGAAGGCTATTCCTCAATGTATGGAAGACTGGATCAAGCGCTAGCAAATAAAATAGATTTTGATGAGGCTGTCTGTCTGCTATCTGCTTGATTTGTATTAAGATGGAAATATGAAGAATTTCAGCACTAACGATATTGCTCTAAGTTACACTAAACTTAATGCTCGTACTCAAGCAAAAATATTGAAAAATCTCTCCAGACCAAACAAATTACATGCAATCGTATTAGAAATCCAATTATGAACCAAATGCTTATCCATAAATGAACACAAAAACCTTGAACCATAAAACTAAATTGCCATATCCAAATGAAAAGCGATTTAAAGTGAAATGCCAAATTTGCAGACAAATAGACTGGCAAATGTAATAAAATTTTATTTTAACTGTGGTGCAAATAGAAACGACCGCAAGAACTCCACACGACTCACCTTAACTAAACCAGGACACTTCATTGCGAGAGCAAACAATAAATAAAACATGAAATCATTAGATTTAAGCCGCCTTGAAAATGGGCAAATCTGTGGAAAATCCCAATTGAATTAGGGCCATTGATGGCTGGTTACCACCACCACCGTCAGTCACTACACCCACGTATTCACAACACCCAAAATTAACAGGAAGCGAAGGCTGCATAATCGCATGACCACGAAAGAAATTAAAATTAAGGTGGTAAATGCAGGTAGAATACACCGAAAAAGATGCAATATTGAATTGCAATAAATTTAAAACTTAACCGATTTCTAAGGACTTGTAACAGAAGACAACTAACTAAACACAAGTGACTTATTCATAACGAGTAAAAGCGCGTTCAGAGTTCGTTCAATAAACGTTTCATGTTTCGTATGCGCTCAGGACTTCTTATCGTAAAGTCTGAACGTGCTACATAACTTTGACTAAGGGTCATATTGTAGGTTAAAGTGTCCTGGAAGTTCCTATAGAACAACCGCGGATTAGTATCGACCTCGCCTCAACTTCACTAGGTGGAATCAAAGAAAAACCGATTGGTTCAAAAAACTTGAATTGAATATTTAGCAATTTGAGAATGTCTGATTCGAACGGATGTAATGTAAGGGAACGCTTACAACTTCTTACAGATAAAAACAAATTTTACTGAAGTCTTTGAAAAACTTCTGCAATAAAAGTAATTAAGAACGAGAATCAGTAAGTCAGCTAGATTTTGATAAAGGCACATTCTACTTACTCGCACCTAACCTAACCTAACCTTACCTAACCTAACCTATCCTAACATAAACTTACCTAACCGAACCTAACCTCACCTAACCTAACTTAACCTGACCTGACCTGACCTGACCTGACCTGACCTGACCTGACCTGACCTTACCTAACCTAACCTAACCTAACCTAACCTAACCTAACCTAACCTAACCTAACCTAACCTAACCTAACCTAACCTAACCTAACCTAACCTAACCTAACCTAACCTAACCTAACCTAACCTAACCTAACCTAACCTAACCTAACCTAACCTAACCTAACCTAACCTTACTTGTGCTCGGTATATTGTCTTTTTTTTCAGCTTTAGTGCGATTAGGGATACATCATGCTATTCCTCTGGTCAATTTTTCGTGTTTCTGAGAGGAAGATGAAGAGGAGACAAAAAACTTTCCTTTATTGCTAACTATTCTGCTGATTTTCTAGGAGACAAAGTTTAAGTGTCACTGTGTCACTCACCAAATCTCATCTATCTTAAGTAATATTTTCCAATTAGCTAAAATTTAATTTGAAACTTCTCATTTTATTTTCGCATTTTTCTTCTCAGTGTAAGACCATAAGCGAAAGTTGCGCTGTGCAGCTTTGCTTCGCTCGCGTACCATACATAACGTGATAAAGGTCCTTGGAGCTATATAATCCGCTACGGTGAAATCACAGCGCAGCGCACAAAACGCAGCTTAGTACGATAGGGGTGTCCCGCAGGATGTTGCTAACGCTAACGTCAGTGACTGGCCTTACCAACATACAAACAAAGTCAACAAAGGATAGGTGGTCGAGCTTTTGGTTGGTTCGGTTGCCATATCACTGCAATTTTCGCTCTTTTTACTATGCATAACCCTTAAAAATTGTTTTCCATGTACTATGTACGAATATTTCCATCGTTTTGACACTGTTTTGTGCAACGTATTATTTTCATATTTTTTGCCGATTTTGGCAAGTTTTAATGCTGTAAGGTGTTTATGTAGCGTGACTTTGGTATAAAGCGCTCCAACAAGCAGTGCTGCCGAAAGATATGCAACGATTTTTTTTTATTGAAGGTTATGCTAAAATTTCTTGTGTGTATGTGAACCATTTTGAATCCATTTTTCAATTAAATTTATTTTTTACCTATGTATATAGTCGAGACGCGATAATTTAATAATTTTTCGTTATGATTCACACTATTTTCGATTAAATTTTTGACTGGCCTCACAGTCTTAAAAACGCGATTAGATTCAACATCACTCCGGATGTTATTCCACACAGACCGAACAAGCCGGGTTTTAAAATAGGCACTGGTAATGGAATTTTTAATAGATTTCGATACCGTAAATATAACACGGCTAGTTACGATGCAGCGATTTTCCTTTCATTAATTCTTAGGCCTCTGGCAACCTGTGTTATATGAAGTGACCGATGCATAAAAATATTTCCAAACAGAAAGTACATAAGTGCTTTGCAGACGGTACTGATACATAAACGAAAGACGTTGAGAGTTGTGCAATAAATATGTGTGAAAACCTTGGCATTTACATGGAACCTGTTTGATGACAAAAGTAGAGATGACAACTTATGCCATAAAAATCAATTGAGGCGGAAGCTATTGTCTTCGTTCGATATAAAATCCGTGAGAGGATACAGCAGCTACAGAATTTGACTGAGTAGTTTCACTATTTTACGCCGACTTTACTTTAAGATTCGGACGACCCTTAATATAATCTAGACTACGCATCTGCTCGAATGAAATCGGCAATGGGTTTTCATAACTGCCAGAGTTAACTAAATTAAATTGATTAATGTGAAATGAAAGATATTTTGCTCAATATTATTAGAATGCACTGAATATTCTTCACAATTCTCATAAGCAATGCCAAATTATTTAATATCAACAAGAGGTATTTTAAAGCTAACCAATCTGACTATATTGTTCAGCAAAAATTATTTATTGATATGTATTTCTTGTCGAAAAGTCTTTTAGAATTTTTGTAAATTTTAAAGCCTTTTGGATTATAATACTTAAATAAGGGGGAGGCGAATTTGGCCTACGTCATGGGTAACTGAACCCCACTCTTCGCCACTACCTGAAATGATACGGCCTTGACGAAAACGATAAGATTCTCTTGGTTTTAAAAAAAAATGTCGCGTGCAACTTAAAGTACACAACGTCTTCGTAAAATACTTGACATCAAATTATACATTCCTATTTCAACCGATAGACCAAGGGACTGTCTGCAGATTCAAATGCAGGTATTGCAAAAGTATTGTAAGAAAATTAATTATAATGAGCAAATCTTTTATGTATCGTTCAATGTCAAAAATGCCTTGAAATCCCTTGAGTTTTGAGAAGCGTATGGCAGAACTTGCTTTGTTCAAGAAATGCTGAAGCTATGCGGATGGCAATAAGGCTTAGAAAACATCGCAGCAGAGCCCGATAAGGATGTAATACCTAATAGCAGAACAGGATAAAGTATGTTTATATTACTTATATAGAAATCGTTTCCGGTGTCAGACGGCTTGCATATAATGAAATAAGAAAGATGAAGGAACAAAGAGTCGAGAAAAAATTTCGTTGCATACTTTAAGCTTTAAAAAAAAAGGTAAAATTCCATTGCATACTTTTAGTTGTTAATCAAAGGTAGCATCAAGTTGTCAAATGTAAGAATGAAACCATAATTCTAGGAAGCGCAGAGAGCTGGTGAGCGCAAAGAGCAGAGCAACCTATTTCAACAAGCATTAAAAACAGGAAATGTCAAAAACGAAATTCAGAGGCAAATAAAATTAAACAAGTTCCTTAAGACAATAGCCAATTTAGAAATGCTTTCAATTTTGACTTTTGAGAAAGTGCTCTGTTTTTATAACTAAAAAACTGTAGTTTTTATAACTAAAAAACTGTAGTTTTAATAATATTTTTGTATAGAAAATGTGGGAAAATCGATTTTCCCAATATTATTGGTATAGCTTTTTTTCGGGTTTTAGTCCAAAATAGTATCCAATTTTACCAGTTTTTAGCCAAAAACAGTATCCTTAAAGTATGCTGCAAATTTCACACAAAATTTCTTCAACTTCCCACATTCAAAGAAACCACTAAATTATTTAAATAAATTGCCTTGAATGAACAAAACATTTTTTATTGTCATTTCATGACAAAACAACAACAACAACAACAACAACAACAACAACAACAACAACAAAAATGCAAAAAATTTGATAAACTAATCGACCATGGATTTTGTTACTTTCCAGACCATGAAGTTTTCTTCTTTAATGCTACGTTGATTTTTCAGAGCAACTCCTTTGTTTTGAACTTTTGTTTCTACTCTCGATTACCCTTTATCTTTGTTTCTTTCTTTTTTTTTTTTGTTCGTCTCATGATGAGTTATGAGCTGGCGTTAGTAATTTTATTGTTTCTACTGCCTGTTTGTTTGTTTATTTGTTTTTGTGTAGCACACTTTTAGGCGTTTTGTTTCAGTTTTTTATGTTATTTTATTTGGTATCAACTTTGTTGAGATCAGCATAACAAAGTATTTATTTATTTATGTTATTTTTATTGGTTTTCGTCTTTCGGCTTTTCATATTTCCTTTTATTTCTCTTGTATTTTTTGTGCCGTACCGGCGTTTTCCATCATTGTCAAACATATTGGCTTATTTACATAACTCCTTTGGCTTAAAAATAGATGTTTTGCATTTTGACCTTTCAATTGTGTCATCATTTATTTGAAGCTCAGACGCCGGTCGCTTTTTTAAATCGATATTTTCACTATTTATTGTCATTCGAGTTTAAAGGGTTTCCTAAAGTGTCTGTGTATTAACTTTTGTGCATTGTTAGTGCTCTTTGTTAGTGAATTGAATGTGTAAGAGTAGCCTTTGTGAAAGCTTTCAAAAGTTGTGTGTATCATTTATGAAAATGTTGGTCATTTGGAAATTTAAGTTTATTTTGTGGGTATGATACTAAGAATTAAACAAAGCTATTTGACCTAGTTAAATAGATGCAAGTGTTGAGAGCTGAACTTAGTTTTGTAGCACTTGTTGTACAATATAAGTCTACCTCTTATACGATTCTAAACGATTGTTCTTTTGTCAGTCGCAGGATATATGTATGCAGTCATGATGAGGGTTTCACTACCTTGCGACTTTTAGCAAAAAAATTTATAAGCAGTCAATTTATATTTCACTCTACATTTTTCGCCTTAAAATGTCTGTCAGGTGCATATTGGACATTGCAAAAATTTGTCCACTTAGAACAGCTCAAAATTCAATTCAGTCAAGATAGCTGCCATATTGATTCACCAAGCTTGTCGTTTCGTACTCGCTCATTTTCGAGAAAATCCGGATCTGTATCGTTCTCGTCTCTTTCTTGTCGAGTTTTCTCGATTATTCTCGTTTGCGTCAACTTTTAATTTATTACTAGCTGCATCCATGGTTTTGCTTGCGCACTCCCCGTTGTACAACCGCACCTAGATTTTACGCAGTCCTTACTGCAACAATAAAGTCCATATGCCCAATTTCACAACTTAATATAAGTGCCAAGAATAGCAATATAATTGTTTTAGTTGCATGGGAGGAGCCACGCCCCATCGTCCAATCCCGTTGACTTTATGTGAGTAGATTGGCATAAACATTGTTCATCTACGTATCATGTTCATAACTGTTACCAAGATATAGCAATATAAGTACTTTTATTGCGTGACACGTCCCGTTGCACAACAAAGTTCAAACTATGCTCTAAGCCCTTCCGACATCAATATAACTTGTTAACTTGACTTCAGTCGACTTTCAATTCCTTAGATATCCTAATCATTCAACCTAGGCGAACTGCATATCGCCAAAATGAGAGATTATGCGGCTGAAAAACGCTAATGTTCACTTTCTCTTGTGCTATTTGTATTGTTGCACTGTCCTGTTGGCACCACATTCATGTTTTAGTTATGGTAATGGCTCTGTATTCCCATTGCGTGACCCGTCGTCTAACTGATGTCTGATTTTTAGCCACCATAGCGATATGCTTGACCGATTACTGCAGTCATGCCTGTAATTGCTCCGATTTAAGCCAGCCAGCCATTCCTCGAGGCGAACACCTATGCGTCGCAGTGCTTATGCCGTAACTGCTGCACAACCAGGGAATCCACGGCAAAGTTTGCGTTGATCTAAAATCACCAACTGATTATTTACCAAAAAGATTGACACAATTATACCGCACTCTTAAGGAGTATACCGGTCCATGTTTCGTCTACGTATTTTCTGCTACTATTCCCTTTACAAATGTCAGAGTCGCAATGGCATTAGTCGGCATTGCCAAAAATGATAGCATTTTCCGATAAGGTGATGAATTTTGTGTCAGTCTGTCTTTTTTTTTATTGAAAATAATACTTGTTCAATGGTGATGAGAGAAATATGCTATGTGTGACGAAATCATAAGATCAATATAGATGAATAATTCTGAAATTTATTTTTAGGGCTCAGTTAAAAAGGCATTTTACCACATTTCACTAATATTATTTAAATCAAGAGAAATTAAAATCTAAATCCAATTTCCAAAAAGAAAACATTAGATAATCTATATGATTAATGCTGCAACACATATACAACACAATGCTCATTAATCTTCCGGCATGGGTCATGAAAAACACGTCGAGAGTTGACCTTTTGAAAAAAAAAATCAAAATCAAAATCAAACGTAAGAGTGCACTAACAATAAATAAAGGGAGGGTACGTATACACACAGGAGATACAACACAGCAGAAAGCATTTAAACCATAAGGACAACCGCAACGACGAGCACGTGCTAATTGCTAATCGCTGATAAGCACACGCCCTCACTAACATACGCATGCACACACACAATATTTTCAACTAATGCGCGCAATAAAAATATTTCTTCACAACCCTGGTTAAAATGTCACTAATGTTGTTTAATATGTGTGCTAAAATGACACTAAGAAAAGCAAAGCAGTAAGCACAGCAGATCTCGCAAATCCTTAAAATTAGCAGACAAGGATTTATTTCCCATAAACAAACTAAAAGAGAAAAAAAAACAACACATAAAAAAATACCGAAGAAAAAAAAAACAACCCTGACTCCTTTTAAGTCAGTCAGCCAACCGTTGAGCAACTCATATGTCACTGTTTGTAATGTGTGCGTTTGCATGAGCGTAGGGTCGAAGGGAAAAAAACTTTAAGGACTTCCTCGAATTGTAGAAGATGAGTCGAAGTTGTGGAAAAGTTCTTGATATGAAAGTATGCATAAGATTTGGGGAATATCAATAGGCTGAGCGCCGATCCAAGCCTGTGATATGCTGCTTTACTCTGGGTCATCACTGGCATCCATAGCATACTGATGTCTAGCATATGTCTGGGATGAGTGTTCAATAACTTCAAAACAACTCAAAAGTATTTTGGTTCAAACGAGTCTTTTTTGCTTTTCCAGGCAGTAGTTTTTACCAATCTCAAAACCTGCAGTTTAGTGGCTAGTATTAACTCAAAGAAGATAGCAATTTTCTCCGATATCCGAGCCGTTATCAAAGCATTGAGCTTGGCACAAATAAAATCGAATCTAGTATAACAATGAAGGATAGAACTACTTACTTAGTCACGCTACGGCTTCAATTTGACAATACTCTCATATAGGTTCCAGGCCACAGAAACATTGAGGGAATAAAAGGGCATGAACATGATGAACTAGCAAATCGTGATTCCTCTCTTGATGAAACTACTTCAGAGCGTGTTCACTCTCATTTCGGTTTAGTTTAGATATTTTCGAATTTTCTATCTGAAGTCAAAAGGCACTGGAAGTCTTTATATTTATAATTAATTGCGAACCACCTACTTACTGTCCAGAAGTTCGTTTATCATCGTGACTTGCACTGGACAATGAGCAATCTGCAAGCGTGAGAAAAGATTAAACATCCCATTCAATTCTTTCTGCCACAGCTGCTTGAATGCAAATGAGAAAGAATCACTTGAACATTTTATTTGCAACTTTCCAGCCTTAGTCAGCACCAGACTAAGATGTCTTGGAAAACCATTCTTCAATGACCTCAGTGAATTCGCCGAAGTTGAAATTATCTCGCTGCGGAACTACCTTAATGTGGCTAACTGGATAAAGCTGCTTATCGTTATTAAGGCAGTTTTAGCTTCCATCAGTTCATCGTGTCACATAACATAGTGTTAAATTGACAAAATTAGTGCTATATAGGGCTACTAGCCTGTTCCCTAACCCAAATTATATCAGTGCCTTGTCAATCTCTCACTTGGTCAGAGATGCTGAAATTCGGTATGCTACGCGTCAGTTCATCTTGGAAAGATAAGCATAAAAGTTTATCCTCAGCTGAGCCAAGTCTAGGACCATGCTGATAATCCAAGCTTAGGTTAGACTCTATTGACCCACGCCTGGCTTCGTGTCTTGGTATTTTCCTACATGGACATTTGATTTAATACATTTGCAATAACTCAAGATCATAGCACATACTAATATTTATTTCCAAATCCCCTTTTGAACATTTATATTGAGTACGCCCGTGCGTATGCTTCTATGCGTTACGCTCAATTTGTCAGTTGAAGTGTTTTTTCAATTGCTTGTGATTTTTTAAGTGTTGAATTATTTTTAAGAAATTTTATTTTCTCTTTCAACCGAACAAAAAACACAATACCAAAAAGTGTCTGTCTGGAAAACTCAAATGCCACTTAATACTTGTATAATATATGAATGGAGAGCTACAGAAACAGAAGGGAAAATATGTAATATATCTTATGGATGACATCACCCAACGTTGTTGTTTTTACGGTATTCTCATTTTTAGCATTGTTTTGTGATTGCGGTTTTAAATGATTCGGCAAGACTTTCAAGTTAGAACCCTATTTACTATGATAATAAGAAAGCAACATTGAGCTTGAGCTTTGAACTTTGCAAATTTTTAGTTTTTAATTAAAAACAATGGAGGAAAAGTTTGAGTATCGCCAATTATATCAGCTGCATGGCAGTGAATTAAAAATACGGTGTTATTGGTGTGATTTGGTTGTAACTTGGGAGACCACAAAGGCACTATCACTGTGACAATTTAGACAATAGTTCTATATAACTCGGCAATTGCTACCATCTCAAATCTCTTCCTTGAAAACCTTATGATCTAAACTTGGGTTGACTGTCTACGTCGAAGTTTTTATAATGAAATGTCCTGCAGTCGCCGCTGAACTCCAATGAACTTCAAATGGTCTATTAAGATCTTTCTTACGGAAAGATCTACGTTATTAGCATCCAGTAAGAGAGAATTTCTTATGAGGTCTTAGATCGGTCGGTCACGAAAAAGTTTGCTGGATGTTTGGCAAACTTTTCCATGACCGATGCGGATACATTGCATAACAAGACAAACTCTACCGCCGCACTTTCATGCGCAGCGAAATTTATTGACTACGCTTCGCAATCGCTGCGTCAAAAGTTCAGTTGTTCTCTTCCATACTACCGTCTCGCTCACCCTGGCTTACACATCGCTCTTGTTTTTCGATCCGTGTAGAGTCTCCTTCAAATCTTAAATTTCACTTAATCTAGCATGTAGTAGTTTAGAAGATTAATCTAGGTGAAACCTATCAGTTGACATAAGCCCAATTTCTCTGGCGAAATATATGAATAAACAGATGACTGATTGGGCTATGTCAGGCTCATAGACTTCGTCCGTATAGCATTAGCAATCTCTTCATTATACACGCTTAAGGGAATAATGTCTTAACTAACTTGGATCTGCCCGTGAACATGACTATGTCTAACGTTCTACATACGATAGACATGCTGAAATGAGGACAGTGGCTATACGTGAAAAGTACTTTAATCTCGACAGCGACTTTTTACACCCTAGAATATTTTTCTGCAACCTAGGCTAGCACTCCACTTCACTGCTTCTGGGCAGATTTCAGTTTGTGAAATCGCTTACTTATAGCTTCCCTTTGGAAGGAAGAGATGCTTTCTTAAAGTGATCACTTCATCGTTTGAGTAAATCGATATTCACAAACAAGGCCCAGACAATGTTTTTATTTTTAGGATGCTGCAAGATAGGCTATGATCTACATGAGTGACAGGCACACCTACGCAGATGCATCTTACCAAAATGTGACAATCTGTGCGAGATACACAATATAATACACAAAATAACAGCCGATCGAAATCGAGTCGTACCGCATAGTATTTCGGAGCGTACACGATGACATACACGCAGCTTCCAACTGAGTTCCTCTGCAGTTGCTCGCGGGCGGCAGAATGCCTGGCATGAAGCATTCTCTATCCTACAAAAAAGGAACTCCAATAATTTGTTAATTTTAGTCTAACACCTGAGTACGAATATATTAGTTTTGTTTCTTCATAGCATTCACAAAACTTAATCCATATCCACTTTCTTAGAAATAAGATTTCGTGATCGTCCTACGATAATGTCTTCCCTTATCACACTAACTTTTTCTTAATACTTTTTTAAATTATGTAAATTAATTATATTATCCAACTTCTCAGCCTAAAAGCTGGCGTAATTTTTTCGGGAGGTTCTTCTACCTAACTTCAGACCTGTCATCTCATTAGTAGCTAATTCGCATTACAGAGGATCAAAAGAAGTTTTTGCCCAATAATTTGAGAATTAAAATTCATAAAAAAAAAATGTCCTGACCATGTCGCTTAAAAATTTTAAATAAAAACTGCGTATTTCGCCATAACAACAACTTTTATTCGAAAAATAAGAGGTGAGTCAATATTATCATAAGTGGCAATTTTGGAACAGTTAGGGAAGAACTCCTTCAAAATTTGAACTTTTGTCAAAAACCTCTCGAAAAGAAAACTTACGAGTCTCGGTCTATTTAACCCACTTTACAACATAGCACTGCATACTTTCAGCGGCTTAAAATATTAAAACAGAAAATTAGTGCTAAATAAAAGCACAGCCATGTTCAACATCAAACTGCTGCTTTTGTAATAAATCTCCTCAAGCATCACTCTAGCTTATCAGCCACAAAATTGGGAAAAAATCTAACAAACATATTTAACATTTGCATACTTTGAGGCGTTATAATCATGAAAAACAAGGGTGTTTTCCGCCTGTTACCGGAAAAACAATTCTTTTCTTCCGCGCGCATCAAAGGATGCGATAAAGATAAAAAGGAAAACTCTTAAATGCGTGAAAAATCTTTCACCACAAATCATTGCGATGCATTGCATGCATTTAGGAGGTGGAATGAAAACAACATTGTTTTTACACTAATGCTAAGCAGCACACTTAAAGGCTGCATAAAGTAAACAAACACAAATCCAAACTTTGAAATTTTGAGAAATTTGTAGGGGTGGCTTCTTGTTCAACTAAAATTTGTTGAATCCCTTAAAAAATACGAAAAATACTTAAGAAGTAAAACGTTGAGAGAAAAAACCCAGATTTTGCCACTGCCAAAAAATTATTGACGATAACGCATAAAAATACGTTGCACAGTATATCGAGTAGTGGCAGAAATTCAATAGCAGCATAATTTTTTTTTAGTATTTCGGTTTATTTTCGTAGATACAGCTGAATTGGGCTTACCATATATGTGAACTAAGGATACAGCATAAGTTAAGTAATTGCATGAAAATCACGTTTTCGTTTGCATTACCCAATAACACAACACACGTCGATGCACTGTGTATGTCTGACATTTGGCGGTGTCTACTTTTTGGCGCGTCATCCCCACAGTCAGTCAGTTTGCATTTCTCTACGCTTCGTTTCGGTCTTTTACACGATTTGTTTATGCGGATATAAAGGAAATGATGCTTGAATTATGGCTTTGTTTACCCCGAGCAGAGAGACACCAAAAAAAAGAATATAAAAATCGACACAGGGGTAACATGAAAAAAAAATCGGAAAATCTTTTGTTTTTTTTTTTTTTTTGTGATAACAAAGAAGGGTGAAATTTTCAGCTGAGGTTTTTCCGATTGTGTCTGAGGCGTGATGCGACGGCGACATGCGTTTTACTTTTTTGTGGTTATTGATATTATGCAATAACAATTTAGAGCATACGAATGGGGGAGAGATTTTGCAGCCACTGTAGCCACACTTTGACAAGCAAGGGTTAAAGAAACACTACGGCGAAAAGAAAAACTTGTCAACAAAAATTTTTTTGTATAAAAAATTCAATATGTTAGCGTCATAAAATAGAAATGGTAAAATGTCTTCTGTCTGTCTGATTTGAAAATCTTCTCTTTATCGTTGCCAAGTTGCTATCCTTTTTTTCTTTTGCCGGTCATTGGCAGTGCGCGGTTCATAAAAATCGGTGCGTATTTTTTTTTTATTATTTTTTATTTTCTTCCATATAAATTCTAATTTTTGTCTTTATTGTAATTTTATTAGCATACTTTAAGGCGGCATTTAACAAGTTGACATTGTCGTCTTTTGGTTTTATTGTATATTTCGGTTTTTTGTCTCCCTCGTTCTTTATGTTTTGTCAATATTGTTTGAAATTTAAATTCAATAAATTTCAATTAAATAATTTTTTTCTCTATATTTTGTGAACTTGTTGCTGCTGATATGATGGCTTTGTAGTATTATTTTTTTTTATGTTAAATTCTTTCACTCTTGGAAGCGAAAAAACCTTACATTTTTGCTTCTGACATTTTCCTTTTCGCCATATACTTTTGCATTTTTTCTATTTCATTTCGAAATTTTTTTTTTACTCTATTTCAGTTAAACTTTATTGATTTGTTTCGTTAAAAGTTTGACATTTAATAAAGCGGTTTCCTTAGGGGTTTCAGTAAACGTTGTGTTTTTGACACTTTTTTAATTAGCTGAGTTTGCAATTTTTGGCGGTTTCACTAAATAAAGTTATTTTACTATGCATTGCATATTTTTAGGCGCAGGCTGGTATTAGGTTTTTTTCAAATAAATATAAGCTTAACAGTTTTCTCAAAATAAAGTAGGTCTTGTAGAAAACAGAAATAATAAAGAATTCCTACTGTGCAGCTAAAAGAATGGAAAAATATTTTTGTGACAAAAGCTTTTTTAAACCGTGCTCAATTTCAGTTTCGAAACTTTTTTCCAATAAAACGCACAAATTTAAGAAAATATCGATATTTTTTGGTGCTTTTTTTTTTTGTATTTCATTATTTATGAAAAATAAAATCAATTTAATGGCAGCCACAAATCTTTTCCAGCATTCAATGGATGTAATTTCTGAAGACTTTTTCGCATATTTTAGGCTGCAGCTTAACTATAACTTGACGAACATTGATTTTTAATTACTCCAACGTTTCGGATTTATCAGCATAGATACAATTTTCAGCGTAATCACACAAGGGAAAGTTCATCGACTTAAAACTGCATGATCTTGTGGTCACCAAAACGTGAGACATGAGATCTAGAGACTTTTCACCGGAAACAGTCGGCATAGTATTCGATGTGTGGCAAGTTGTGCCTTCCTGCTGAAACCATGTGTTTCCATGTCATTGTCTTCGATTTAGCGCAGTGCCAAAAATAATAACTTATAGTCTGATCTTCATCATTTTCGAAGAAGACCGCTATGCGTACCAGTCACTTTTTGTCCATGCATGACCTTTCCAGAATCGTATGAAGCATTCTTCGTCCCAGCTGAAAAATTACTTTATCAGAGAAGAAGAATTTACTCTTCATAGCTTTTGATAGCATCTGGTATGCATTGAACAGACGAAATGCAACATCCAAAACTATTAAGCTCAACAAGGCTCAATACAATGACTTTTGAGTACATTTCAGGTTACCACTTTTTTTTCTGATAGTACTGAACGATGGAAGGCCTCACTTATTTCAATGACATATGCCACCAAAGAGTTGGACATATTTGGGAAATCACCAAACCGACACGCGTGGGAGTGAAACCCTCAGGGTAGTAGTCGCAATCAGTGTGGAAGGAAGAGCTAAAAATACAATACGGTTAGAACTTTTTCAAATTTTCCAGTGACATGAACCAAACGGTTGTAAAAACATTCTTCCCCGTTAGCTTAAAAGACAGAAATACCTAAGTTTCATCTGGCATAAAATTTTACCATCGAAAGCTATTACTTTGAGGTAATTAAAGTGTTTGAATACTTTGTAGGAAATATCAACATCCAACATCTTGGTGGAATTCAGAAAACAGGGAACTTTAGGCAACGGTTGTAGTTTCGGACTATCAAAGCTGTTTGCCTGGAAACCTCTCTCACGAAAGACCAAGTCTTTCTACATTTAGCCGAGTATTTGACAATGAGCAAAATTCAGCTAAATTTCCAAGAGTTTTCCGATAGAAAAATCTTCCCTTAAGCTTCATTAAATTGTAAATGTTTGAAGTTGTATTTTTAGAAAATCTCTAAATACAACTACTGGCCAAAAGAATTTGAAAAAAATCAATATCGTATATAAAGTATTGCAGATCGTCTGAAATGTATGAAATCTACGTTCGTATATTTTGTGGGGAGCTGTGTGCCATGTCAAGAAATGAGAGAAAATGGCATATTTTTATGACTTATCTTTATTAAAAGATGAAAATCACAAAAGAATTCGATGAAACATTGAAATTCTACATAAATAAATCGAAATACCCAAGCAAAGGCGCTGAAAGTTGTGGTAAACAAGTTCCCACCAATGGTAACTCATGACTCTCCACAACGGACTGATTCAAAATGGCCGCATATTAATCGGCACACTGAATGTTTATCAAAAATTTCTTTGCTTTGGAGTTGGCTGCAAAATGGGACTCAAAATACCATAACGTGATTTTTTAATAGCACATTACAGGTACACAAAAACGCAAGCTGATGCGACAAGTGCTAATGAAAAAGTTAGCTCCTGTCTAGATAAACATTTAACAGCTGTTACAACATTTCTACCAATCAATGTGGCTTCCAACTCCCTCCGGCTCAAAACTACCCATTCTCCCTTAGTAAAAAATATGTTAAAAATTATATCCTCCAACTAAAACCTTAAAAAAAACAAACAAAGACATATCTACATTATGATAAAAACTTAAACTTACAAAAACCATTTTTCAAAAAAAGGTGGTATTTTTCCAGACATAAATTTATATTTTTCATTACATTCGTCATTTTTTATGATACTTTAAAACGTTTAACAAACACAAAGCCATAAAAAATATCAAATGAAATAAAGAAAGTCATAACAAATTATAATAAAAATCAACACGCACTTTTTTACAACTTTTTTCCACAACCTACATCAAAATAAAAAATGTTTAAACTGTCAGCACTAAAACGGATTTAAAAAACAAAATACGAGTATCCTACTACTATTATTTGCCAAACTGCCTTTGTGTTGTACCCACACAATTACAAAAAATACACATGTCACACGTGGGCATACTGCCTGCTACTTATTCTCTTTGTGTCTTGTATTCAGTGGTATGCTTTTGCCTTTATTTCTCTTTTAGTTAAATGTCACTTTATATAATGACACTTAACACTTATCACTTGACATTTGTTGTTGTTGTTTTCCTTTTGTACTACTTATTAGTGTTCCTGTTGTTGTTACCCTTAGTGTCATCGTTGTAGCTGTTGTTGTTGTTGTCATCACCAACATTTAATGCCAAATTAAGAGAAATTTTATTGTGTTTACAGCTCAGCGCCTGACAGTTTCGATTTGATTTTCATTTTTGGTGGTGCTTTGTTTTGCCCTGATTTCGATTTGTTTTCTTTTCTTTTATATTGCTTATTCTTTTTCTTGTTATTTTCATTTTGGGCATCCCTGTTATTTTTGGTTTTATTGTTTTATTTCTATTTGTGTCGATAGGGCGACGGAATTTTGGCGTTGCCAACTAACCATAACATTGTTGTGTAATTTAATCTTCATCGTACTGGTTCTGTTGTGTTGCTTTTGGGGAAAATTGTTTTGAGAAGAAATTACGACAATTGTCGTGTGCTCATAATTGTTAAGTGTAATTGAGGGGAACAATTTATGTTCCAGATTAGCGATGAATTACGATGACAAAATGAGGAGGGTAAGAAAAACAAAATCACTAGAGTTTAGATTTTTTTTCGCTTCCTTAGCATTATAAAGATATTACATATAGTGTTCAATGAAATGGATAATGGAGTGTGTAGCATCTTAATATGTCCTCAGATAAAGAGACCTATCACAATAACAGAACAGCAGGAAAATTTCTCTTGCATTCGATTTCAAAAAGCAGCTTATACATATGACGCGTTTCATGTCAAATAGGCTAAAAATGAAACATATACCTTGAACTTGGGAAGGTGTTGTCCTATTGATTGGTAATTATGTATAACCCAAAGTTTTTTCTGTTTCCTCAAAAAATGACAAAAGTAGGAAGTTGATAATTTGAATTTTTGGTTGACATTCTCTGTCTGCTTCATGTAGATAATTTTCCCTGAACTGACTGTAATTATTTTTAGAAAAACAATTAAAAGGAATGCCTATGGGATCACCAATTGTTGCTGATATAGTGATGGAAGATCTGTTAGACAAATGTATAAGTGAACTTGACGTAAGACCGAGGCTATTGACTAAATATGTGAATGACTTATTTGCGATAATTCGAAATGACAACGAAGAACAAACTTTAAATAAACTTAACACATTTTACAGGAGAATAAAATTTACAGTAGAAAAAGAAGAAGATGGAAGACTCCCATATTTAGACACACTAGTCATTAGAAAGGACAATACCATTAAAATTGATTGTCATCAGAAGCCTTTAGCAAGTGGACGACTAATTAACTTTAATTCAAAACATTCAAAAATGACGATAATTAACACAGCAAAGAATTTTATAAGACGAGTACTCACTATTAGCGAAAAAGTTTTCCACAAGGACAATGAGACAAAAATCTTAAATATTTTAAAGAAAAATGACTTCCCAATTTGGACTGCAAAAAAGCTGCTTAAGACTGAGCAAAACAAACCTCTAATAATGGAAAATCCACCAAAAATATTTAAAGCATTGACATATTTACCAGGCTACTCCGAAATTTTTAAGAAGTCCGATTTTCACAACAAAGACAATTAAAGGATAGCTTTTAAAACGGCCAACATACTTAAGCAATTATTTAGCAACACGAAAAGTAAAATTGACCAAAATGACAAATCGAATTTGATGTATCAAATTTCGTGTAAGGGTGACGGATCCAATTTATGCAATAAAATATACATATGCTGGAACAACAATGACAAAATCAAGGACAAGAGTAGCAGAACATAAGTCAGACCGTAGAGCACGGAATAAACCTTTGGACTGCACTTGCTGCACTCTATAGTAAAACTGGACACTCTCCCAATTTTGACCTACACAAATGCGACTCAATTATAAGACTGACACAGGCAACTGCGCTCACATTTACAGACACTTGATCAACACAAAACAAAAAAGCTCAAAATGCTATCATATTTTAACAGCAAAAATCACAAAATAAATAGAATTCTGAAAGCAAAACATTGGACAACGAAAGGGCTAACGAATAAGTGCAATATTTTAAAACTTTTTATTGTTTAATGTCGAGTTTTTTGTGTTTTCAATGTTGTGATTTCTGTTGTAAAGTCATTATGAAGTTTCAGTTTTTATACAATTTTTATAAATAACTTACGGTTTTCCTAAAATGTTTTTTGTGATTGTTTCATAGTTGTAATGTAAAATAATTGTATATATTTTTTTAGCCCCTGATGATGATTTCCAAAGGAATTCGAAGCATCGGAATTAATTAAAAATAAAATTGAAAAACAATAAACGTTTTTTAATTTATTGACCTTCAGCCCGCAAAACTTTACCTAGTTATTAATAAAAAGGTCATCATACAAACAAATATTTTTAGAAAATTTTAAAATTTGACCTAGATTTTCCGGTGCGAAAGATAAAGCCGAAATGTACAAAGAGTTTTTTCTCGAAAAGCATAAAAAACGTTATCGGGAATAATCAATCAGAAAAAAAGTCAAAAGTATTTATCTTCATAAAAAAATTAGTTTTATTTTTGATTTTAAACTTAATTGACTAAAATTATAAAAGTCCACACAATAGGACAACACTTTGACTAAGTTTGAGGTTAATCGGTTATGTTCCATTCTTGGCTTGGGAAATTTGACATGAAATCAGTCAAATGTATGTCACCGGCAAAACTAGCCTTTCCTATTTCCAATTAGTTTATCCAAGGCGTATTCAGCCAAAGTAGTTTCAAAATTAAGATCAATTTAAATGAATTGATTTGTATGGCTTGAAAATCTGTTTTACACTTTTCAAACTATTTCAATATGTTCTTCAATACCATACGATACTTTCGACTGCTATCAACGACTTTTTTTTCGAAATTTTTCCAATTCTTCAATATTTTTCCATTTTCCGCTACTCTTCGATATCAGATAAATTTCGACTTTGTTGTTGTTTTCAGTACTGTTCGATACTTTTCGAATTTTTCAATGTTTTCCGATACATTTCGACTTTTGGAATTTTTCACTGCTTCCGAATTTTATCGACTAATTCACTTTTTTGTTTTGGTTTTTTATATTAATTTTGTCTATAGTCAAACTCACTTCCGATGTGTGTACCAATATAAAATTGTCATACTAAATGTTTGTAACTTTTTTTTTGTAAGTGGCTTATCTTAGCTACAGTTTATGTGTTGCCCCCCTTGGTGAAGGGTCCGAATTTTGACGGGACCACCCCCTCCCTCCCTTCCGTGAGACTTGCCTTATAATTTTTAAATGGAGTCGGCTATAATAATGTATACTCTTTCCATTAAAAAGTTCACGTGAGATTTTCATTGACCCTACCCTTCCCTTTGGTGATATTTGGTGAAATTTTGCCGGACCTCCTTTCCCTTTATTTTGACTCAAATTAATGGATGGATGGCCTCTAACACTCTAATCTACCTCATAATAATAATAATGGTAATAGTATAGTTTAGCTACTACAGCTACTAGTCTCCATACGATTTGTATGGGAAAAAATGCTTAATTAGACAGTTTTGTCTATATCTCGTGATCCGGGAAATCGCAGGATATCATTAATAATTTAATATCCTCTATGCCTTAAAGAGGTGCGCATATCGCCCAGAATAAAGAGTTCGCAACTAAGTACTTATGTTGAAGGTTTTTATTAACCATAAAAAGGGGGTGCTTTAGTTTTGTCAGTTAATATTTTAAGTTTAAAATGTTCCTTTGATGTTAACTTTTTATTTATGAAACGAAGAATTTTTAAAATTTTTGTTTGTTAATAATGAAGGTATTGTTACGAAATTCCTGTCTCTTAGACGATAATTTCGATCTCCGACACTTTTCTGAGTTCGATCACTGGATTGTGTAGCAATCAAAAACACACAAACTTATTTAGTTATAAAATGGTTTATTTAAATCACAAAAGTTAGTTTTTACACGGTACAATTGTTTATTTCATTAACATTCGAACTCTAATATTAATCTGGCACTGTATAGACAACTGTTTTACTTAAAATTCACTGTGTTAAAATCAAACTTACTTTACTACTTAAAGTCAACAGTGTTACCTTATTGCTTAAATTCAACTGCCCTCAACTACTCAGATGACAACCTTTTTATACTACATTCATCACTTTCTCGAATATCCAGTACCTTCTAGCTTATAGACGTGGAATCCACAATTATGCAGAATGTTTCCAATACCTTCTAGATGGCGTTTATCGGCGTGGAATCCACAATTATCCAGAATGTTACCAATACCTTCTAGATGGCGTTTTACGACGGCGATAATTTCTCTCGGTTGTCGACTTTTATAGTGTACTGCAGCGCCTTTTTGTACATTTTTAGTACAAAAACTACACTTGGCCGCTAGATGGTGTACAAGTATTTTTATACAGCCAATGATGCTAGCTAGTATCGTTTAGTTTTCTTTTGTTGGTTTTTATTTCGAGAATTTTCTGGCATAAGCCAAATTTCGCTACAGTATTAATAAATAAATACGTAATATGTTTTAAAAACGTCGATTTCATAAAAAAAATCATGATTTGAAAAAATATGTACCAAGGGGGTGCAAAAGTTTTTTTTTTAATATAAGTTCTGCAAAAAAATACGATTGCCATGGTATCGCCTACAGCCTATTCACAATTATATTTTTTTTTTTTTTGCTTTACAAATATAATTTTATTTTATTTTAAATACGATTAGTTAATTTGGAATCAAAACGTTTCTGCAAAAGTCAGAATAAATCCTAACTTTAATTTCTAATTTACATAAATAAATTTTATGGATAAAATTTGTAACGCAACAAATTGGTGCTTTTTCGGTTGTTGACAAAACTGTGAAATTTTGATAATGCTGCGAGCGTTGAACTCAACACAAATGATGCGTTATTATGTACATACATACAGCTGTGTGCGAAAAAATAGCAGTGTCATATGAAATAATCTTTGCCTTTATGAAAAATAAAAATTATTCATAGGAAAAATGAAATTCCAAATTTATTTGCTTCATTTATGTTTCACCAATGTTAAAAAAGCATTTTTTTGAACATAAAGATTTATTCGGACTTCAAACAGGGACAAATTAGGGAATGTTCCAAAATTCAGGTGTGAAAAATAATAGCAGTGCTTAGCAATACTTAAAAAAACAAAACTAAAAAAAGTATAATTCAGTATCTAAACCTTATTTATATTAAGTCTATTAACAATAAGTGGAATGACCTTTATTAGAACGAACGGATGCACATCTTCGCTGTATGGAATCCACCAAACGCTGGCATTTCTCTACAGGAATGGCCTTCCATGCTGCCCTTACAGTATGCCACAATTCTTAGGACATTCCTTGCCCACGGCTTCTTTGACATTGGCCCAAAGGTTTTCGATGGGGTTGAGGTCTGGGAACTGGGCTGACCTCTCCATTACCTCAATCCTATTTGAGGAAAATAAATTTTTCGCCAATTTGCTCATGCGCTTTGGGTCGTTGTCTTGCTGGTAAACCCATTTTAACGGCATTTTCTATTCAGCGTAGGGTAGTATGGTTGAGCTTATTATTTCCACGTATAAAGTTTTCTTTTATCCAATAAATTGGACCTGTGTCAGAGGGTATGAAAAGCAGACCCAAAAGTTAATTTTTGCAACACCATGCTTTACGGTCCTTGGCACGTATTTCCGATGGAACGGAACTCCAACTGGTCCAAAATAGTTTTGTTTGGCTCTAGAGCATTATGTACGAAGACCAGTGGGAGTTCCGTTCCATCCGAAATACGTGCCAAGGACCGTAGAGCATGGTGTTGCAAAAATTAACTTTTGGGTCTGCTTTTCATACCCTCTGACACAGGTCCAATTTATTGGATAAAAGGAAACATAGATGCAAAATTATACGTGGAAATAATGAGCTCAACCATACTACCCTACGTTGAATAGAAAATGCCGTTAAAATGGGTTTACCAGCAAGACAACGACCCAAAGCGCATGAGCAAATTGGCGAAAAATTGGTTTTCCTCAAATAGGATTCAGGTAATGGAGAGGTCGGCCCAGATCCCAGACCTCAACCCCATCGAAAACCTTTGGGCCAATGTCAAAGAAGCCGTGGGCAAGGAATGTCCTAAGAATGTCGAAGAATTGTGGCATACTGTAAGGGCAGCATGGAAGGCCATTCCTGTAGAGAAATGCCAGCGTTTGGTGGATTCCATACAGCGAAGATGTGCATCCGTTCGTTCTAATAAAGGTCATTCCACTTATTGTTAATAGATTTAATATAAATAAGGTTTAGATACTGAATTATACTTTTTTTAGTTTTGTTTTTTTAAGTATTGCTAAGCACTGCTATTATTTTTCACATCTGAATTTTGGAACGTTCCCTAATTTGTCCCTGTTTGAAGTCCGAATAAATCTTAATGTTCAAAAAAATGCTTGTTTAACATTGGTGAAACATAAATGAAGCAAATATATTTGGAATTTCATTTTTCCTATGAATAATTTTTATTTTTCATAAAGGCAAAGATTATTTCATATGACACTGCTATTTTTTCGCACACAGCTGTATGTATGTCATTTTATGATTTTAAATGCTGCAGCAGTAACGTGACGTTTTTGTGCTCGTGATCAAAATAAGCATTTCATTTAATTGGCTATAATTGCAAAAGTTACAACAACAACAAAAAATACACCTTTAAAAAATTAAGTTATCATGCTCTTCACACCAGAGCATAAGCATTTTGCCAGTGGTTTGTTTGAATCAATTGCAGAAATTGTAACAAGCTTGGGATTATCTTTTTTAATCGGAAAAATCTTTTAGAATTAGTAAAATTGTCGAGCGGATGGTTTTTTGTTTGCATTTGGGACTCAATAAGAGTAACAGTCGAATACTGCACTGATCACAATATATGTTGCAGAAGTCGAAAAATGCTGAAATTATCAAAAAAATATTGAATAATATTGAAAAATGTTGAAAAAAGCGAAAAATGTAGAAAAAGTCGAAAAATGTTATAGAAGTTGATAGTTCTTGAAAAAGTGGATAAGTGTTAAGAAATCGAAAAAATTTTACTAAATCGATAAATGTTATTAAAATGCTACTTTTACGCACATTCACTTCAGTGTAAATTTTCTTCCATACTCGCCAATAAAGATGTTCACACAATGCTTAAATCAATACTAAAAAGTAAAAGTTTTTTTGTTAATTTTTTTGCAACTAATTTAGGTGAACGCAGGGCTTATTTTAACTGGAGTAAGTTTAACTTTTTGAAAAAAAAAAGAACTAAAATATTTGGATCTAAATTTATTGCACACACTAAAACATAAAGTACTGTAAAGAAAGACAAATTCTTAAAAATAATAATTGGCTTACAAACTAGAGCTAATTTCCCAAAAACAAGCCCTACTCTCCCCCACTATGTGACACATAATATTTTTAGAACAATTGTATGAATTTAATTGGTCATTACCATAATCCCTCCCAAGGCAGCACTATTTTTAAGGGCAGTACCTAAAAAACGTTTAGTTAAAATTATGATACCCAACCCAACCCTCTTAGTGCATATAGCAAAATCATTACTTAACCATAAAGTGATTAAAAAAAAAAATTTAGAAGTGAAGTCAAATTCAGTGCTAATTTTTACCTTTTGTGTTTTTCTCAGTGTACAAAAAGTGCAACTGAAATTTTTATTTTTTACGGCATCCTCAATTCAAGCCAAAACAATAAAAGCAACAAAAAAAAATAACATTTATGTATAATTATATTGCCATTAATTTCAAAATTGTATTAATAAAGTCATTTTATGACAGCTACCAAGCGTAAAACACCAATAACTACAACGACGACAACAACCAGGACCGTGACAACTGCCAGGCGATATTTGACAAAACGAAATTTCCGATTATATGTAGCATAGCAACAGCGATAATTAAAACTATTGCCATATTTTAATGTTTCTGTGGGTTGTAAAACGAGGTGGATATAACAAAAACAACAGTAGTGGCAATAAAAAATTAATGATCCTTGAAAAGCGCAACTCTTAAAGTGTTTTTTTTTTTTTTCGTGTCAAACAACACCATTTTAATCATTAAATTATATTAATGAATAAAATGTCAAATTAAAATACCATTAAAAAAATGAATTCCTGAATCGGATATTGAGATTGAAACAGCTATACTTTACATAATGCTCTTTCCTGAGTAACTTTGTATGTACAATTTAAAAATATGTACAATGTGTAAAATCAGCAACTTTTGCCAAGAAAAATCAAAGTCTTAAGCAATTCTAAGGAGGAAAATTATTTTATTTTGGTAATAGTCCAAGAGCCGGCTGTAGAAAAGTCGAGTGTATAAGATTACAGGATGGGATGCATGCCAAATGATAGAGCTCGACGAGCCTAAATAGAATATCTAGGGTTGCCTTGCCAAAGCCTGTCCCGATGGCCAAAAATGCCCGATTTTTAGCCAATTTTATTGTTCTAATTAAAACTGTAGTACATAACAGCTCGAAATGAATGCCAAATGATAGAACTCGAAGAGGCCTAATTATAATACCTGGAATTGCATTGTTGAATCCTGTCCCAAACATGGGTTTTCACCGTTTTTTTTGGTCAATTTTCATTAATGAAGATAACAGCGTTTTTTGCGTTTACATAATTTGTTTACATAAAGATGTAAATACCTATGTATATGTATTTAATTGAATACAAATTTTAATTGAAATAATTTTTCGATAGCATCATTGTTGGCTACTGAAATTCCCACATGCATCGGCTGCAATTTCAAGTAATCTGCTTAAATATTTATTTACAAAAAAAAAAAGAAAAAAACAATAATAAATCACATTGAAAGTGAAAACGTACCGTTATTAGCTGAACTTCCGCCGTTGCTGCCGCTGCCGCCACCGGATGTGCCGCCATTTGTCGTTGATGCTGATGACGATGATGATGAATCTGCGACAACACAAAAAATGCACCAAATTAAAAATATGGTGAATGACAGAAAAATGTGTTGTTGTTGTTGCTGTTGCTGCCATGTCACACTTTTTGCGGGCATTTTGTTGTTGCTTTTTTGGCGCACGCTGAAGGTGTGGTTGTTGTTTTCAGATTTTTTTTATTTTTTGCTTTTTTATTTAACTTTGTTATTAAAAATTTAATTTTTTAATTCCATTTATTGATTAAATTTAGAATTTATAAATATTTTATTTATTTTTTATTGTTTTCAATTATGTTATTGATGAATTATGTTATTGATGCACACAATTTACCGTTATTAATTAATAGAACACATTTGTGTTAATATTTATCAATTTAAATTTTTTAAATTATTTATTAAGTACAAGCCCTTTGAACATTTATATTCAATGGATTTTTAATTTATTGTTTTCATTGAAGATTTTAACGTTAGCATTTCTTTATTTTTGTAAAATTTAAACAAGCACTATTATTTTGTATATGTTTCTCTTGCAGTCATTATCGTTTTTGATTCTTAGAACATTTCTTTTTCCAATATTTGCTTTTTGTTTTGTTAAACTTATTTATAATCTGCAAGAAAAATAAATATGTTTCATTAAGTCATCAAGTACAATAATGGAACTTAAAAATAATTTCATAAAGTTGAAAAAAAATGATAAAAGTTCTCTTATGAATCTAAGTTTGATTTGGATGTAGGTAAAAATTTCGAACCTTAAAAAAAAATAATTCAAAAAGTGAAATCAGTTTTCGGCCAAAAACAATGTACTCAAAATTGCAAAGAAATCGTCTGAAAAAAGTTTAGTAAAATATATACCAAATTTCAAGCAATGGGTTTTCATTGAATCATAAAGGTATAACTATATTTCCTCTAAAAAATTTAAGTTTAATTATTTTTCCGAAAGAAGATAAAATGTTTCAAATTTAAAAACCTGCAACTTTGTGAAAAATCACTACAACATAAATTTATACTTAGAAAAATATGATAAAGTTCAACCCACAAAATGTCCATTAAAAAATTGTGTGCCAAAAATGTCCCCCATTATACCCAACATAACTATATTTATACAGTCTGCCCCATTCTAATTTCCCTGGGCCAATATCGCTGAACTAAGTAAGATTACGATAAATGCTTTGGACAACAGTTATAAGGTTTTTATTAAAAAGATTACAGTCGACCTCCATTTGACCTTGAAAATTGGTTTCACATTGCGTGCAGTAGCGTACCTAGGGATGCGGCCGCCCCGGGCGCAAGAGCTTGGGGGGTGGCAAAATGGTCCTCTTGTATGTCTTATTTTGGTAGGGTTTTTGAAGAACGTTAAGTGAGGACCTTTTTTTTTAAGTATATGATACAGAATTGTCTTGGTAATTTTGCAATTGATTGATATCTCATTTTGCAAGGGTTTTTGAGGACAATAAAAGTGAAGATCTTTTTTTAGTCGCAAAATTGTTAGAGTTTGGAGAACAGAAAATTTCCAATAGTGAATGAAATATTTATTTAAAGCAATACATCAGTTCCTGTCATTTACTTTTTAAAGATTATTTCATGTAAATGTTGTCAGCGGTTACGCCTGAGGTGGTCCATCCGTAAGCTCCAATTTTGGCATACTTTTTCCAGCATTTCGGCTGGTATCTCACATACATATACATACATACATATTCATACATACATATGCATGCATTCATACATACCAGAGACTTCACGTGGCCCCACAAAAATAGTCTAGTGGGGTCAAATCGCATGATCTTGGCGGCCAATGAACTACTCCAAAACGTGAGATTAATTGCTCACCAAACTCGCCTCTAATAGGTCTATGGTATCGCGTGCCGTTTGGCATGTGGCACCGTCTTATTGAAACCACACGTCAACTAAGTCCAATTCTTCCTTTTTGGGCAAAAAAAGTTGGCAATCATCGCACGGTACTTTGCTCCATTGACTTCGTTATTTTTGAAAAAGTACGGTCCAATGATGCCGCCGGCACACAAACCGCACCAAGGTGCATTGGCAGTTCTTAAACTGCTTCTAGCTACTCTTCAGACCAAATTCAGAAATTCTGTCTATTGAGTCAAAAATGAGCTTCGTTGCTGAAGAAAATTGAAGAAAAAATTAAGAAAAAACACATTTCTCACATAGCACGAATTTTGATACAAAAATTCAATAATTTGCAAGCGCTGTTCATTTGTAAGTCTATTCATGGTGAAATAGCAAAACTTACTGAGCATTTTTGGCTTTGACACATGTTCAACTCACGCGTGAGGTGTCAAAAAATTTACACTGAAAAACCAAATAGCAAAAAACTCACCCGTTATAAAATTAAGGAAATCCAGGGATATGCGTTTTTTTATTACTGATGATTTCGCGAAATTCTTAATTGCGATTTTTTTTACTGATAAAAGTACGAAACTCTTAATTATGACTTTTAAAAGCTCAACTTTAAATTTCTGATAAGCCCCACATAAGGGGACGTTCAAGTATTTCGTAACGCAATTTTTGAAGATTTTTGACCCTCACTCCCCCATGTAACGCGCTGTAACGTTTTTCTCCACAGAGGAGAAAAAAGAGGGAGCGCAGCTCCCACACTATCAAAATCTTCTTAATGCTGTATTTAAAGATTTGTTTGAGGTAAGGCAACCAAACTTCACACAAATACTAAAAATAATTTGGAAGAGCAACGGACAAAATATGGGCAGATTATTATAAAAGGGCATGGCACCTATTATACAAGCAAAAGTTTTAGAATTCTATAGAGTTATTTCGAGCAATACAACAATCATTATACAAACAACAGCTGCATTTTGGCCACCAAAGATAACAACCTCTATAGTTTTTTTCATTTAATAATCAATGATATCTTAAATTTATTGATGACATTCGAAAATCGTACGGCCATTATTATGCAGAGAAATCAATGGTCATAATTTGATACCACCGGTATAAGTATTTTACGTAACATGTCAGTCAGTGTTGGCAATTGAGTTTTGTGAAAATGTACTACTGAATGGAGAGTTGAAATGTACTTTTTAGATGCCAAATGTACTTTTGTCGACGTAAACATGAAAAAGCTACTTAAAATTACAAAAATTCATCAAAATTTGAAGAAATTCAGCAAAGCTTACACCAGACATTATTCGCTGTAAATTTACTAAATATATTGTAATGTTTTAGAAATTGGCCAAATGTACTGAAGATGTATCGAAAATGTACTGAATATGCGCCGAATGTACTGAAAGTAGGCGAAATGTACTGAAAACTTGTCGAATGTACTAAACACGATTTTCAACGACGCAAGTTTACCGAAAAAAGTACAAATGTACCGAAAAAAGTACAAATGTATCGAATTTCAGTGCTCTTTCACCAGTTTTTAAGGATAACTTTCGATTAAAATTACCATAACTCATTAAAAAAAAAATTTAGAACTATGTCATAAAACATTTTATAGTTAAAATTTTAAGCTTTTGAACATTAAGAATTAATTTTTATCAAAAATCTTTTACATGATCATAAAAATTCAAGCATCATAATGCTTTTATTTGAACTTTAAAGTACTTTTTATTTGAAAAAAAAAAAAATAATTTTACATGGGTATGGTAAAAAAGATTACGGAGAATTATTTTGTATAATTCAAGAGCTCTGATTTATAAAGCATTCACAAAATTTTCTTATTGCGTCAAATTATGAATACTAAGTGTTTTTTCAACCTTTTCATCTGACCACTTAACATTTTACTCACTATGTGCCATATTTTCAGCACTTTTGTACATTTCGCTACTTTCTTTGTGCGCATAATTAAATTTTTCTCTTTAATTTGCACAAATCTGAACCACAAAAAAAAAATGCAAATGTATAAGCCACAAATCCTTAAGGATACAATTTCAACTGATTTTACTTCCAATTTAACTTTAATAACTTTTTTTTTTCGTATTTTGCTAACAATTTTTTATTGTTGCCAAGATTTTTTATACATTTTTTTTTTTGCATGAGAATTTTAGCATTTTTTAATCGCCACAAATACACGAAGGAAAACCGAAAACAAAAATAAAAGGAAAGTAGAAAAGAAACATTGCAAAAAAAATGAAAAATAGCATATAAATAAGTATGCAGCACAAATGTAGTAGGTTTGTATGCACGTAGGTTGGCAACCCTGCTGTGCAACGGTGCGCGAAAGTGTTGCTAACAACTTAAGATTTTTGTTGTTGTTGTTGTTGGCATATATGCTACTTATAAACCATTTGCATTCACCGTGGGAGTCACTTGCATTGAGCTGAACGTTTGGGAGCGTCATGCCCCCAACACACCTTATAATCCACTTTAAAATATTTTTTTTTTCTCTTTCTTTTTTCTTGTTATTGTGCTGATGCTTTTTCAGAAGATTTTTTCGTTTATTTTTTTTTTTTTTTTCACAGAATTTTCATTGTTTTTATGATATATCACTCACACCTACGTTTAAAATAGTCCGTAAAATATAAAAAATAGCCTTGAAAGTAATGCAAAATTCACTTAAAGCTTAACACGGCTTTTTTTTATAGTGGGCAACACTTGACGCAAAACTTTTTGCAATAAGTGACTGATTTAGCATAGAAAAAAAGTTCGAGGGAAGGGCAGGTTATTTCATATACTCAAGCAAAGATATTAGAACTGTGCTTGAAGACACGAACCTCATTCACACGTGTATGTATCTACAAAAGTTCGACACAAAATATAAGTGTATTTCATAAAGTTCACATAGAATTACACGTGAAACAGCTTAAGTTCGTGTACACGTGTGTTTTCTTAAGTTCGTTTATCGCTGGCCTACCTAAAAAAAAATGGTTTTTCTCTACACGGACTGCTATAAAGTCGAGGTTTGATGGACATTACCAAGTTGCCCAAACCCATATGAGATTGCAAAGGGCGATTGATTTAGAGGTACACCTGTCCCTCGTTTTACACGGTAGATACGTTCCTGACAAATCCGTATAATTCGAAAAAATATTTTTTGTATGGAAAAACCGTGTAAAACGAAAATGGCTATACAAAATCTTTTTTAGACATTTATTGAACACAAAATATGACTAATACATACACATAATAAAATATAAAAATATCATTCATAGTCATAGAAAACATAAAAATAGTTAAATTTATTTGTAATGTGAAAAAAAACATAAAAATCCATTTCATAGAAAAAAAATATTGTACTTCATATAAATAAAAAAAAAAATTTGTATAAGTTTATGACAGTAGATCATATGTGCGTCTGAAGTGTTGCCAGATCTATAATTAAGTAGAAATAAATTCGCGTGCAGTCAAAATTAGTCATTTTCCACACAATTGTTTTTTTAATTTTGATTTTAAGAACCGTATAAGATCGAAAACGTGCAAAACGAGTAGCGTGTAAAGCGAGGGATAAGTGTACTTTTTTCGGTAGAGTTTTATGACAGATCAAGCGTGAGTTATGTCAAACTGTCAGAGTATTTTTTTTTTCTCAGAATTGTTTGACATTTCATCGTGGAAAGAGGTACACCATTTGCAAATTGTAGAAATTTACTAAATTCACAAATATTTGTTCTTCAAATTCATTTAAAATTCATAGATTATGTGATATGTCAATTCCAAACTTTTTCCATTGAGACTACGTAAGGTTCAAAGTCTTCATGGATAATCCGGTTAGGATTGAGAAATTAGAAGCCAGCATTACTCGAATGCTTTGGTTACTATCACTCAAAATGCTCAAACGCGTCATCGAAAATTGAAGCATCAAAATAGACCATGTTAGCCGCGATTACAACGATCAATTGAAAGTAATTATCTATAAAAAATAAATGTAAAGAATGTTTCTTTTGTATGATATAAAAGATAACTCGATAAAATTAAATTTTTTTGATGTCTTTTTATTTTTGAAAAAGTTTCTGCTTCTAACTGAATCACCCCATATTTTGTACTCTTTTCTTAAAACAAATTTTGGGCACATTTTGGGCACAAAAAAAAATTGCATTAAATGATAGGGGCAGGTTGACAATAGATTTTGGACATCATAAGCGGAAATCGCGAACCCATTCCGGAAAAAATTTATACAAATATATGGGAAAGATTCAAATATTGTTTCGCACACCACTAGAAGAGATGTCGAATTTCAGAAGAGACCATTACCGAAAAAAGATTTACTCGTAAAATTTACTCGTGCAAAAATGGAATTTGGACATCAATAAAGCAATCCAATTCCAGAATCAAAATGCTTTCCATCATCTGATGGATAAGGACCAAAATTGATTTAAAAAGTCATCTTGGGGCTCTCCAAATCTATTAAGGAGGTATTTTGGCTTCGTTATTATAACAAAAATAGGCCTGAGATCCATTTTTGCAGTTTTTTGGTAAAAAATAGCCAAATTTACTATCTCACATGGGTCAAAGTGTTCATTTTTAAGTTTCCCCTAGTAGCATAAGGAGAAGTTATGAAGACATTAATCCAGCTAACAAAGCAATGCCTATGTAACAAAATCTTGGTTTCAGGGTTTAATTTCTTTACTATAATATACATTTTTAAAGCTCACAATATGCTGATTATAAAGACCTTAAGTGGAATGCCTCGTATGTGCCACTATAATATGCTATATAAGAACCCACATGAAAAAGCAACCTAACGTCTTAATAAGCACTTTGTTGAAGGCTTAAGGTGGCATGTCTCGAGTGTGTCTTTATACTGTAGTCGTGAAAGTCACTTGAAAGACATGCCGCCTCATGTTTTCATAAACATTTTATTGTGTACAGTTTAAAAAGACACACGAGACAACCTAAGTAGTGTAGCCATAGACGTGGGATGAGTCATAATTTTACTGTTATTGATAAATATCTCATTTAAAGAATTGTTTGTGTTCTGCATGAAAGGATCTACAGGTCGAAAATGATCTTTCAAATGAGCTTCATATCGCTTGTATGTACAAAATAAAAATATTGTTTCCGAGTAACCTTTAAGGACATTGAAGCAATTTACCCCACTGTAGCGCCACTTAAAAAATTATGATAAATTTAAAAATGTTTTGCATTGTCGCTGGTATATATGTACATATAAAACAGACACTGACACACTTGCATACATACACGCATACAAATGCAACAGCAACAACAACAAATATGAAAAATTGAATTTCCGCTAGCACCATTACCAACTGTTCTTTACTCCACTCCATGAATTTAATCCTTTTACAGTCCTGTTTTATTGTTTTTCCCGGTTTTTTTGTGTTTGCCACAGCGCGCAAAAGTTTCAGATTCCAAATGCGAATAAAAACTAAAATAACAACAGCAGTTAAAAAAAAAAACAATAAAAGGGAAGAATCAAAGGACGTGTCACACACACATGAACATAGGCACACAAACACACGCAAACTTTAAAAAAGAAATAAGCGCATAAAATAATGATGACTTATGGCAGTGGGTGGCATTCAAGAATGGGTTAAAAAACATTTTGAAGAAATACAACACCAACGCACATTTGTACATACATATGTATGTATCCACCCGTGTAATATTCAAAACTTGAAGCGAGTTAAAAATATACAGCAAAATTTGCAAAAAAATAGAATTATTGCTGAAAATAAAGACAACGCACAGTGCTCTCTCTCTCTCATTTGAATAATTTTTGTCAAATTTTTGATGCTGAAAAATAAACGGAAATTTCCAAATTGTCTCGGAATCTCACTAAGACTCAAGGCAAAATGCTCCAAACAAAAGTTTTTAACCAATCTCCCGAAAGTAAAAATAAATCTTTGAATAAATAAATCGCTCAATTACATAACGAATATTGCAGTCAATAACAACCAGATAGCACAAGAAAATTAGGCTTAACTCAAAATGCAAGAAATGCCTACATTTTCCTGAAAAAAAAACTCTACGGGAAAATATCGAAAAGTAGAGTGTACGCAAAATCACTCAAGTATAATTTCATATAAAAACTTTAAAAAAAAAAATCCCTTTATTTTATCCTGTCATAAACAGTTTGCAACAATCGAGCTTGATGTCCCTCCTATTGGTATTAATTGTGCTGGAGAACATTCAAACCATGGTACTCAATATGACTTATGCTGATGACACCTTATCAAGTTCATCTGATAATAAAAAAAACGATCAGGTAGTCACTGCTGGACTAAGTATTGGCCCCTGAAGACTAAAGTATTATCAACAAAAACATTTCTTCCAAATTTTAACATAAACGGAAGAATCATAAACACCAATATGTATTGCTACCTTGAAACCGTTCTCAGTACAAAAGGCAATGCCGCGGAAATTAACAAAGCAGCATGTGTCTTTTTGCGAATATTTAATTAATTCTTTCTTAACGCTTGCTAATCATGTTCTTCGCAAGCACACTGACGGGACGAATACACAGTTTTATAAATTCATGCTTGAGATGAATATTAAGAATAACGTGGTTCCAATCTTGAATCGACACTACGATGTTCTGGGTCTTTCTCTGCATTTGTCTTACTACGGATTTCATCAAAGCGCTGATAGCTAAGTATTCCTATGCTAAGAGTACTTAGCTTGGAATACTTACCTATCAGCAATTTGGTGAAGCCCGTAAGACAAATGCAGAGAAAGACCCAGAACATTGAAGTGTCGACAGGTTGAAAGTTATATGTAAAAAATTGGAACGAACTGGCACAGCATAAAGCAACGAGCAAGGGATAAAAATAGCTATAGGCATTTTGTTTAAAGCCTTCACTTTTAAAGAAATTATAGAAAAGTAGTCTTGCTAACCCGGTCAGCTATTCGAAGATCACAAGTGAGTTTTAGGGGAAACTTAATTGTGTAGAAAGGCACAACGAGTTGATTCTTATTTGGGTTTCCAGACACTGTGGTGTTACAGAGAAGAAACTAGCGGATAAATCGGCTGACCAAAGCTAAGCGGACAATCCAGTGGGTCTGGAGCCATTTAATGGTATCACTTTCACGGAAATCACTTGTTGCATTAATGACTCCATGAGCACTACTCATACAAAGAGGTAGTTTATTTTTGATTCCTGCAAACATGCAACATGTTTGAAAAAATCGTCTAGGAAAGTAGTGAACTTTCTTCTTCATCTTGGAAGAAAGGTCCTAAGACTACAGGCAGGATTAATCGCAGGACATAAAACATGTGGGCAGCACTTGTTTAATATGGGTTTCAACACCGATACAACATGCCAATCGTGCCTGGAGGATGATGATACTATAGAGCACAAACTCTGTAGTTGTCCGGATTTTGCAAGATGCAGTAAAACGTTATTGGGTAGCTATGTTTTAGGAATGACTTCTTAAAGAAACGATGAAGTTTGAGAAAGAGTAAAGTCTACTCTATTTCTTCTAGTTTCCTATCTATCTTCTTATCTATTTCCACTAACTTTCGCTTCCTCCATCGGGTCTTAGTACAATGGTCTTTGAACTGAAGAAGACTATAGGCTATAGGAAGGTCTTTTTTTTAGCCAACTACAACTTTAAGTAGTAGAAGCATGGTTAGAACTTGCTAACTAAAAGCTTTGTTTGAAACTATTCTAGGTAAAGTTTCAGCGTGGTTCTATCTCCTATAAGGTACATATAGCAATATATGTATCTCTAGAATTTGTGCACCAAATTCATTGAGGAGTGGGCGAACAGAACGGCACAAGTCCATGGTGAAAAAATTTGAGTTTTTGGATGGCATTATCAACATAAGTTGATTGCACTAAACTTCAAGTAATTTCAATCTCAGACACTTCAAAAAGGCACTAGATAGCAAAGTGAAAGTTTTCCTCTGATCAGTTCAGAGATCGTGCTTTCCGAAAATTCTTAACAACTGGACATGTGTCGTTCCGTTCGCCCACTCCTCAATTTCTTTGAGAGAAACTTACATCTTTCTCAATGTACGAAACAATTGCTTGCCGCTTTATAACATACACCTCAACACGCTGAGCGCCTCAAAGTACACTATGGAATTTTATAGTTTTTAAACTTTTAAGTACTCACACATATTATACATACAGAGCATTTTGCGTATACACATATGTACAACATTTGTCATAAGTACGTGATTTGTAACGATTTCTCGTCGTTGCTGCTGGAAAATTTAAATATTTCATTATTATTACCAACTTTTTGCTCATGTGTGTGTGCAAGTCAGTATATTGGCAACACTTATGGCTGAAATGTTGTTATTGTAAAATTTTTTTTGTTTTTTTAATTTTTGTTGTCTTTTTCTGTCAAAAAGTTATTATTTAAGTTTTCATACTTTTTACACAACCACACGTTCAATTACCCAGCGGGAAAGCAACGGATTGTCTCAATATTGTGGATTCTTTTAAAACCGCCTGCACTCACCTCAAACAATTTCCCTACCCAGCGGCTTACTACACAGTTTACATATGTATGCACGCGTGAGTTTTAACACTTGCAAACATGTAAGCGTATGCGTATAGTACATATACATAAGTGTAAACGCTTATGCAAGTGTGGAAAATCTGTTGTATGCGGTCTGACACCGATTTCACTTGAAAAATAAAAAGAAAAAAAGCGACGAATTAAACTTTTTTGTTTGGAAAAATTTTTCAGTTTCACAAATGTTCGACTTTTGTTGTTTTTATTCGCTGGTTGGATGGTTGGTTATGGTTGTTTAGCGCTGATGTCAAGGTTGAGCATCAGTTGCGCTGTTTAATTTTTTGGCGCAAAAATGTTCCAGTTTGTTGGCAAAATTCAAAAGTTTTGTCGAAATTATGTTAAATTAAAAGCTTTTCTCACTTAACAAGCAGCATTTGTAACAACAACAGCCAACAGCACAGTGTTTGGTTCAATTTTGATTTAATACGATTTTAGAATTTATTTTGCAAATTTTAAACTTTTCAGAAGTTTATAAACATTTTAATTTGTTAGACAAATGATGCAACTGTGTGGAAATTCTTTGCACTGAGTAGTTTTATCTGTATGCAGCAATGCAATTGCTACTAATGTTTATATATATTTATGTTTATATATAGTTTTTGCTACTAATGTTTATATATATTTTACATACATAGCTAGCTGTGTTTTTAGCCAAAATCGTTGCTAATACTGCGCCATCTTAACATCAATATAGTGACATTATTTTGCTTTAAGTTAACGACATTCATCTACATGCTCATCACTGAGTTCTGTTGCAATCAAAAGCACAATATTAAATATTTTAAAATTAATGGCTTTATTCATGGCTTAAAAGAATTCACAAGTTACGATAAAATGTTATAAGCTCCAACTGCACTATTCACAAGATAACTTTCCAAGATATACTACTCATTTTGGTTTGTTCACTTCACAATTCACACACTTTATTATTATTATTAATTTATTATTACAAAGTACATAGTTATTTACTCCACAATGGTTCGTTAAGAGCTCTTAAGAGCAGCCAAGCCATCAGCTCTCATAAACTTTAATAATTCTGTGACTGGTGTGAATCGCCTATTTATACCAGTTGACAGATTTCTAGCAACGTACAAGCTCGTTCAGTTATTATACTGTACTCGTATACACAGGGTATAATCATTCTGACTTTTTGCTTTCAACGCATTGAAAAGGGCGTGGCAGGTATAGATAATGTATATATTTTTTCCTGTTATTGTAATTGTTGCTTTTGTTGTAAGTGACACTTACTTCCTAAATTATGTCCGACTAAGGTTTAAAGCATAGATGGGCAAAATTTAGGAAGCAAGAGCTACTTAGAACAAAAGCAACAATTACAACAACCCCACAATAAATTCGATATCGATAATAATAAAACAAAAAAAAAAAAAAGCCAAGTCTAAGAACCAAACATAAACAACATTAGTCTATAAATAAAGTACACTGATCAAACGAAACGAGAGAAGCTGTCCTCAATGTACGCATTGTTGTTTACTTGTTCGCTTGCTTCTTTTGTTTCTGAATGATGTAACAACAATGTAAGTCCCAATGTAAATTCAATTTGAATATAGCGCGCATAAACAAACAATAAAAATATGCGTAGCAGGGCGGAGTGCTTGTGGATGTAGTTTTAGTTATTTCTCTTAAGAAAAATTACGAGTTTGTTGTTAAGAGCCTTAATTGGCTCATTTCATGTATTTCGCCCATCGCTGGTTAAAAACAGGCATGGCCAGAAGAGCTGAGTAAAAGAGCTAGAAATTGCTAATCGCTTGAGCCAATGTGAAAATTTAGAAAAGAAAAAGATTGAAAAAAGTAAAATGCGATGGGAGTGATTGCACCAACAATTACGTACATTGCTTTTCCATACACAAGCATGAAGTCAAATGTTTTGAGACATTTTTTATTGCGAGCGGCCAGCCGCGTCGCTGGTTCATATTTTACCGAATTGTTGTTATTGCTTCATATTTTGTAAAATAGAAAATTATTAAAACAAAAACAATGGAACTGATAATGAGCAACTGAACAGAAAGGTTGAGAAAAAAACTCGAGTAATGGTAAATGGCACAATAATTTGTTTTTATTGTTTGCTTGTGTTTAGTATTTTTTACCTTTTGTGGAATCTAAAAATACAATTTTTCATAAAATTTATATGAAAGCTCATCATATTTGTGAAGGAGCCAGAATAATTAACTTTCGTTCGGCTTGACCATCTCTGGTTTAAATCATTTTTAACTACACAATCCAAAACTTTATTTTTCTTACGTTATTCACCATTCTTCATTCTCTTATAGAAATTATTTTCCAAAAGTTTCATTTTATTTCGTAACATGCATACAATAAGATTAGATTTTCTTGTAAAATTTGAATTGTTATCAAACAATAATCCACTGTTGCTGTTGTTGATTGACAGTCAATTCGAGCATGGTTATTGTATCTTTTAAATTTTATTTTGTTATTTCGGAAATTGAACGATAAAAATAGTGATTACAGAAAAGTATTATTGTGAACAGTGTGCACTTTTTGATACCTGTCTGATGTTCTGTTTGTGATGCTGTAAGTAAGTTTCACAACTATAGCTTTCCATTTCGGAATTAGCTGTAGTTTTGGCCATAGTTAAGATATTTTCAAAGGTTAATATTTATACTGAATTTGAACGAACTCTAATAATAAAATATTAAAAAATATTCAATGTTTGCCACGTCCAGAAAATGGGAGCACTGATTGGCCTAATGTCCTGCAAGAAATTTTTTGTTCACGGGGGCTTTTTTGAATACAACGAGATCACGTGGACCTCCTCAGTATGAAAACTCGCCTTGTAGTTCCGTTCGTATAAAATATGTCAGTAAGAAATCTAGCGAAGTGCGAAATGCGTTCTATTATCAGGTTCCTTATCGCTGAAGGAAAAATACCGTCTGTTATTGTATCATTCATTCGGTTAAGACACTTTGAACCACGCCGCATACTGCCCTGACTTGGTGCCTTCAGACTTTCATCTTTCAGCTCCTTGAAGATTCACATGGGTAGAAACATATTTTCAACCGACGAGGAGGTGAATCAAAAGTTTCTGAACTACAAGAAGGAAATGGCTGAAGAATTCTTTGAGAAGGGCATCAAAAAGCTTGTAGCAAGTAGGCGAAAATTGGAAAAACATCGAGTGATATCAAATTAGGATAATTTGGGGACGCTGAGCTCGAATCTATCAACAAATTACACCGTATTAATCTTCAGAGATAAGGTTAAAAAGTCGCATATGAAGACGGGCTTCGTGAACGGTCAACAAGTCATGACACTAATGTAGAGAAAATAGAGCAAAGGTTGAAAATCTATAATCTATTTAGAAACTTTAATTCAAGTATAAAGGCATCCTTTACAGAGTTAAAGTTAGCAATTCTAACATTTACAATTTGGTGCCAAACTATCTAATTCGGCCTCGTATAGAAGTAGATAGTTTCTACGGCTTACATCCACTGATAGTCACCATAGATTAAAAAATAAAAAGTACCAAGTACCCGATATTAAAATTTAGGTTAAAAGCTTTTGAAGTCTTTAGTTGATTTATGTGGCATAAGCTTGCCAATTTGGTTCAAACTGGCATATTTGAAATACAATCGTTGATCACAGTTGATGAACTAATCTTGCCATTGTCACATTTCTTGTAACTTTCCTAAATTGAATATGACTGGGTATGATGAAAAATATGTTTTTGATCTTTAAAAGAGTTTCAGAGAACTGCTAGCTCTAACAGCCAATTTTCGCATTTTCCTAAAACTTATTTATTTAAATCCATCGTATATTTTGCTGGAAAAATATTTATTTTTTTTTACTTCCCGTAACAAAATGGTTAATTCTATAATAACAGTGCACTCCAGCCTTCAGGCACAATCAACATTTCCGCCATCCAATTTCTACTACATTTGATAATAAGAAAAATACCTATAACCGTCCAAAATCTTTGAATTTTTATCTACCTTTGAGCAATTTGTCTTTATTTCGAAGCTATATATTTTCCAAAAGATACCTAAAAACTAAAAAAGGAATTTACAGTTCAGAGCTACTATTTGAAAAGTTTAAGATGAAAGAAACCAAAGAGACCATAATTCATAACACAATGTTTGATCAAGGTAAGATTCTCATCAAATGCCTTTGTTTGTTAATTTTGAAAAGAAAAACAAATAAAAATTAAGTAACTTTTTCATATCATAATTGTGAGATCAAAAATAAAGAAGTCATGAAAATCAAAAACTTCCTTAATATTTTGCAACATTTAAAGAACTATCGTATTACCAGTCATTTCTCATTACATCCACAAACTTTCATCATTCACATGACTGCATTATCAACTGACTGCAATGTCGACATGTAACGTCTACACTGCGCTTTTTCTCAAAATGCATCAGTTTGTATTTGGAAAACTTTTTCAATGCTTTTGAAAAGTTTTTCCTTTTTTATTTCTTGAGTATGTATACAAATGAAAAAAACATGTGAAAAATGTAAAATTTCAGAAAAGAGTTGCGAACTTTCACTTTATTTGCATTCAAGATAAATTCACTTTAACAACGCACTTACACACTGAATGCACCTCAAGAATTTTGTTTTACACATTCGCCTATGTTTTCTACCTTAAAGAAAGCACAAAAAAAATTCTCCAGTTTACCGCAGTCTTTAGTACTTTTTTTTTTGCATATTTTCATGAATACACTGAGAAAACTATGTAGTAATAACTTGCATTTGAAGCAAGTCTAATTTACATAGAACAGAAGTCAACGAAGCTTCTAGAAACCGGCTGTGCCAGTATAAAAAATTTTTTCGGACATTAGTTCACTCCTTATGGTTTAGCTGAAAAAACTTTCCCAAATTAACAAAGTGCAGATAAACTGGTTGGATTAATGAAAATTGACCCAAAAAACCGGTGAAAACCCATGTTTGGGACAGGATTCAACAATGCAATCTCAGGTATTATATTTAGGCCTCTTTGAGTTCTATCATTTGGCATACATTTCGAGCTGTTATGTACTACAGTTTTAATTAGAACAAAAAATTGGCTAAAATTTGGGCATTTTCGGCCATCGGGACAGGCTTTGGTAAGGCAACCCTAGATATTCTATTTAGGCTCGTCGAGCTCTATGATTTGGCGTGCATCTCATCCTGTAATATTATACACTCGACTTTTTTACAGCCGGCTCTTGAACTATAATTTTCTATTTTGCAAAATATGAAGCAAAATACTAGCTAGCGTCGTGACTCGCCGCTCGCAACGATTTCATGCTTTTGTGTCGAAATGCAATGTACATAACTGTTGCGATCGCAACCATCGCATTTTGTTTATTGGATTTTTTTTTTTCAGTTTTTGCAATTTGGGTTTTTAAATCTACGCCTTGGCTCTTTTAATCAAGTGATTAGCGATTTTTAGCTCCCTGACTTAGCTCTTCTGGCCATGCTTGATCTTAGGCATAATCCAACTGAACACTCCCCATTTTACCAGAATTCTTCTTAGCTTTATCGAGCATTTTCGTTGACAGTTTCATGCCACTCCATTTGGGAATCTCTCTTAAAATTTAGGCAAATGTAGCTAATTTTTAACAATGGTAAGCAATCAGTTTTGGCAATGCTGTACTGCCGTAGAAAGCAAAAAGGGCGTATCTCAAAAAAATTAATTTCGAGATAATTGATGTTTTGCTTATGTCAATTTGTTGGAATACCTGTAAAATTGAGATAGAGGGAATTTTCTTAGTAGATTTTTTATATGACTGAACTAAGATGCCGGCATTTGAAGTATTTCATTAGACGTGTAGTTTCTTAAGCTATCCGATGCCATAAGAATCTCGGAAATTTTTTTTTTTTTTTTTTTTTTGAGATACGCTCTTTTGCTTAGTACGGCAATGTAGGGGCTTAAGAAAAAAATTTTTAGCAGGCTCTCAAAAATTGTGACGCAGAATACACCCTTGAACTACTAAACTGGATATCATATTTGTCAACCCCAAGGATTTCTCTGAATGTGAAGGAGAGATTGCAAAATTTCATTGCGGAATGTCCTAGGCTCTTACGGCTTTCTCTACCAGAATAAGGCAAGCCTAGCTTTGAGGCTCAGACCCGAATTTTAAAAGTCTTAGGGCACTGCTAACGTTTAAGGATTTATGCAAAAGACTCGAGCTGCCAGTAATTGCCGAATAAATAACTTACTGTGTGCATAGCACAATTGTCTTTATTGGCACTATGCTAGGGTCTATGTGCCTTCTCAAAATTAGAATTGAAAATAAAAATAGTGCAATTTCTATACTGTTCCATACTTCTGTTAAAGCCACATTTTGTGTAAGTAAATAATTCTCTTGGTGTATTTTATGGATTTACAAGTTATTCCAAAAATTTTGTAAAAAAAAAAAAGGATAATACGCACAAAAAAGACAACTTATATTTATGTTGAAATTAAGAAAATGAAGTAGCTACTCGTCATAGTTGAAGTTATGTTGTAAAGTATTTAAAAGCATAATAGTGAAACTAAAAAAGGAAACGGAAACAGCGGAAGCAAATTAACTTAAAAGCAAAATGTCGGCTTCTTTTCAAATTTTTTTCTTATAGATATTTTTTTTCTTAGATTTCTATTTCATGGAAAATTATTTGATGAATGGATTTGAGTTATGAATATAAAATTACATTTGTAGGTATGTATTGCAGAAGTTATAAGTTTGAGATAAGTAGAACAAACGTTATTGATTAAACTCATTAACGAAAGTGCAGTAGAAGTAGAGTAACTTTTAAAGTGCAGCGCCTAAAATCAAACAAAGAAAATGGAAAAGTTTGATATTAATGGAATGAAAACTTGCATATGGGCATAGCTGGGCACCGTTAATCAAATAGTTAACTTTGTTAATCGCTAATCCGTTACTAAAAAAGTTAACTTCGTTAAACGTTAAAGCGTTACATTTTGTATATCGTTGCGTTAGTGATCTTCTTTTAAAAACGGTTGGCTTGGGTTCTGGAAGTTAACAGGTTAGGACAAAAAAGACGTGTATAATTGGAGTGTGTAATTTAGTCATGTGGCATAATATGGATATTCTCCAATGGAGTTCTCGTCTGAAAGCGAGGCTCGTTTTGGTGTTAAAATATCTTTGCCCGTGGAAAAAAGATTTTCAACTGCACCGCTTGAGGGTATAGCAGTATTATATTTAATAATCCGATTTATGAATATCTGTTCCCCGCATCGTTGAACAAATCTTATGATTTCATGCCTAGTCACATTTTTACTCTTTAACGATTTGTTTCTCTTGGGTTTTTCTTTAGGCTGAGTGACAGAATTGAAGAAGTTTTCGTCATCATCGTCGTTATTACTCGCGTTGCTGCCTCCGCCACTTAAACAGTCTCTGTTCTTTGAACTTCCGGCAGCTTCTTGTCGTAACGCCTCTTCCACCTATTTTATGTATTCTTTACTGCATCCACTCGACAGCTGTCATACGTTTCCCGTCATATCAACCGGAACGTACTTGTTGTCAGAACATGGCCTTCCGTGGGCGGCGAGGTATCTTTTTGGTAAATAGTAGTCATTGGATTAACGATAAACGAACTTGGGGAAACTTAACGGAAGTTAACGAGTCCGTTAACATTTTCTAAAGTTAACTTAAAAGTTAATCCGTTAGTCGAAATGTTAACTTAGTTAATTAACGATTAACGGATTAACGAGTTAATGCCCAGCTATGCATATGGGACAATTAAGTAAAAATGCCGCACCGTAAAGTAACAATAAAATTTATAGTAGTCACAGTACTTTTACACTGATAGGACGATTCGATTAAATATAACAAACAACATTTCATTTAGAGCATATTTGAGACAAACTTGTAATGTTTCTACCAAGATTTGCCCTTATTTGTTCCAAATAATATATCAAATTAACATTTGTTAAATACAATCAAATCAATTTCTCAGTTTAGAATTAAAAATGTGTCATGGGTATAGTTAACGTCAACGTAGTGAACTTTTTTTTTAAATAAATCCCAATATACACAGTGCGACAATTTTCCACACAGACTTTGTAACTCTCGTCTGAGCACTACCATAAAATTCCAAGTTAAATTAGGCCTAAATGTCGCAAAACATATGGATCGTTGCAAAAGTTTACGGCGATGATTGCTTAAGTCGAGCAAGAGTTTTCGACTGGCATAAACGTTTTCACGAAGGTCGCGAGTCAATTGAAGACGATGACTGAAGCACCCAAAAAAATTTCATATACCATAAAAAATCAAAGTAATGCTGATCGCCTTCTACGATAGCAATAGTTTAGTGCAGCGGTGGGCCATAGAAATGTAACAAAAGAGCAAAACAACAATAGGCGTGTTTTTTTTTTTGACGCGGCTATCCGCTTAAAAATTTTTTTTGTATGAGAAATTAGTCGGCGATGAGTATCGCCGACTAAATGAACTGTCATTTTCGTACAAAATTTTTTTTAGCGGGTAGCCGCGTCAAAAAAAACACGCCTAACATCAAGCAACAACAAACGAAATTTTAAAGTTTTTTTACTTTCATTTCCAAATTTGCCATTAGCACAAAAACAAACCAAATTGCACTACAAACAAAAACAATTGCTACATTCGTCAAGACCAGAGCTGGGCACCACTACAGGTGTGTTTCTCTTAAGTGTTCTCCAATGCATGTGTAGTTGTGCTTTGTTCGCTTTTCAAAGCAAACTGAATTAAATTTTACGCTCACTGCTTTATATACGTATATGAAAAGTTGTTCTCGTTCTGCCGCAGTCCCGCGCGCGGTACGTTTTGCCCAGACACGGTCAAGACACAATGCGGCGCCGTCGTTTATGCCTTTGTGTTTTGTTTTTGTTTTCATTTGAATTCAAGTCAACGCTGTGCCTCGATAGCGTTGAAATTCTGCAAATTTTTTTACGCTTGCTTGTGCGTCGAATAACGGTGAGAGCAATGAGAGCAAATAGAGCCACTATGTGCCCATCACTGGTTTAGTGCATCACGAGTTTATTCCAAGTGGCCAAACTGCTGCGATAGTATTCTACTTTGAAATTCTACAGAATTTGGTTGCAAGAATTCGACGTCTGCGGCCAGAATATAAAGATTCGGAAAGTTGGTACTTGTTGCACGACAAGGCACCTGCTTAAAAGTTCATTTTGATTCTCCCATTTCTAGCGAAAAATAATGAAGGCAGCATTGGTTGAGGACATATGCCACTCGTTTGAGTCATATTTTTCAAGTCATTGTCAACAGTGTGTCGATACAAAAGTTTGAGTGGAAAATTATCACACTTTGCATATGTATTTCATAGTAAATTATTTTTGTCCCAGATTTTTGTTACAAACTTTTTTATAATGTTTCAGGATATGCTACCTACCGGTTTAACTACCAATAATTACAAAGCCACACAAGAAAAAAATGTCCGCTGAATCCGAATCCGGGGTCAGAATTACCGATTTACCTCAAGTTTTGTACATAACCTCAAAAAATGCCGAAAAATGGGCAAAATGAGATTTAACGCAAACACTTAAAATGTTCCTCTATTCTCAAGTATATTGATGCGTTGAAACCGCATTTGACGATGAAAAACTCCTTCAACTAGTACGAAGTAAGATTTCAGTTTTTGTTACATTGTTTTATAAAATAAATCTTAAGTTTAGATTCTAGACCATAATGGCACACAATGGATAATCCTATCATAATTGTGAAAATGTTTATTTTCACTTAAAACTGGGACACTAGACCAATTGCATATACTGTTGCTGCTATGTACATATGTATATCTCTAGAAAAAAAAAACTAACTAAGTATGTTGCACTACTACTACTGAAAAAAAGAAGCTTAAACTTTATTTTACTAAGCTTGAGAAGTACTTTTGATGCACTTGCACCCCCCTGGTTCTATGTCAGTCAAATTACTTCATACCGAGCCAATGTGGTCACAAATCGAGTTATTTGCTTCAAAAATTCATACAGTGCGCAAATCTGTTTGGAAATGAATAACTTCTCTTTGAAAATAAAGTTAACCCAAATGTCAATAAATTGTCTAAGCCTGAATTTTGAACAGAAATGTTCGTTTTTTATAATTTTAGCGCAAATCTTGTCGAAAATGAACAATGTTCTTAAATGAAAGCTTATCAAAACTCCAACAAATTTTCGGAGCCTGAATTCCAGAAAATGTTTTTTGAGCAAAAACCCAATAAAAAATATTAACTTAAAATAACTAAATTTTTTTCAAAATTCGGGCACCGAAGATTGGTTGGCATTTTGGTTGGCTTTAATTTTAAAAAAAAATTATTTTTTTCCGACAAAATTTGTGTTCTCTAATCAAAAGTTAAAGGACAAAAAAAAAATTTTCAATATTTTTTTGGTTTAAAAAAAGGTAGAGAGCGCAAATCTTGGCGGGAATGAATTTTAAATGAAAGCTTACCAAAAATCCAACAAATTCTCAGAGCGCGAATTCTTAAAAAGAAATCGTTTTTTTTAAATGCCAAAAAAAAAAATGTTCTAACTTGAAATAATAATTTTTTTCTTAAAAATCCAATCGGATTGTTTTTTTCCAAACAAGATCGAAAACAAATCGAAATACTGAAAAATTTTAATTACGAAATTGCGAAAAATTGAAAAAATTTCTTTTAATCTATTTATATGTTCTATATGTACATCATTTTAAAGGTCTTATATATCTCTCGCAAGACTTACAAATCCAATTGCTGAACAATTTTTAGATCTGAGAAAAACCATTCAAATGAGATACAAGTCATATGCTTCGAAGACAAGTTTTAATTTTTCTAAAATCGCGGCTAATATTTTTCGGTCTTTCAATTTTTTTTTTATCTTATTTCAATGAAATGATGCGATCGGTTTTCAAAAACAAACATTTTGTGATTGTGTATTCATATATGTATATGAGGCGTCCAGTGGCAAAACCGGCCAAGTTCCTTTTTCATACTTTTGGAATAACAACTAAAAACGTTTATCTTTATCTATGTTCATTGAAAAATCAAAACGTGTTTCCCACAATATAACTTATAAAATTCCTTACTCAAAACACGTCAAATCAGACTTTTCGAGTTTCATCTCCTTATGTTTTTAAAAAAAACAATTTTGGACTTGACGGGTTTCGATACCAATGTACTGGACTTGGCAGGTTTTGACATATTAATATACAAATGAGGCGCCCGGTTTCAAAACCGGCCAAGTCCATTTTTCACACTTTTGGACAAACAACGAAAAACGTTTTTCTTCATCTATGTTGATTGAAAAATTAAAAAGTATTTCCCACATGATAGCTTATAAAATTTCTTACTCAAAGCACGTCAGATCAGACTTTTCAAGTTTTATTAGCGTATGTTTTTGAGAAAACAACTTTATACTTGGCCGGTTTTGAAACCAATGAACTGGACTTGGCCGGTTTTTGATACCAATGTACTGGCCTTGGCCAGTTTTGATTTCAAGGCGTTGGACTGGTTTTGAAAGCAAGTTCATGGACTTGGCCGGTTTTAAAATCCATGCGTCAAAATATCTTTAAAAAATGTAATAATTCTGTCAAAAAATTTTTTTTTAACCTAAAACCATTTTAGAAAGATAAAGCATAGTCTAGATTTTTATATATGAGAGCATCTCAAAATTAGATTTTATTGAACTTGGCCTGCTTTGCAACTGGACGCCTCATATAGTAAAACAAAACTGATTATTTTTTTTCGCACTGATTTTAATGAGTTTTAAAATGTGTTTAAGTCTTGTATTAATTTTGACATTATAACAGTTTTGTTAAAATTAATCCAGGGGTTAGTTTGGAATGGAAATGGCTCATTTCAATTGTGAGTTTTTTTGAAATCAGACATTGAATTGTTCGACTATTAAGCTTCTAAAAAAAATTTATAAATTAAATTATACTATATGTTCCAAACCTTTGGCTTAACAAGTTATGCACTGACGTTTTCCCGCAGATGCTGCTGATCTTTAATGGGGAATTCTACAAACTCCCAAGCTGACACATACACAAAACACGCGCGGCACTTGAAGTTTGAACTCAAGTGTTTTAATTGCGGAAACAAGGAAGGATTTACTTCAAATTCAAAAAACCGACAAAAACAAACAAAAAAATGCACTTGAAGATGACAGCAATCACAAGAAAATGCAAATTGGGAACTAAAGTCAAAAGGAGACAACAAATACAAAGTACGGGATAATAGCAGAAGAAACACTCACGCGAATAAACGAACGAGCCGACACTTGAGTTTTTACGATACTTTTTTTATAACTAAATTATTTTAGGAACACAAAGAGAAAATGTAATTAACCGCGCGAATAGCAGGGCAACATTTTACAATGTTAACTGCAATTGTTGTTTTTGTTTCTGCAATGCAATTTAAATGCAACACTGGAATTTCAAGAAGCAACACAGTAATGCATCGTTGGAAACACTAAATTTTTTATTCAGTGTAAAATTATCTTTTACTTTTACAAATTAAAAACATACTAATTTTTTTTAATTTAATTTCCTCTTAAAATTTCATACAACTTTTTTGTATTTATACTTTAGCACACGTGTAACTAAAACACAAAAAAAAACCGTTATACACTTTTACATCCGTTTACGTTGACGACCGAATTGGCACTGAACAAAACCGAACACAACGAAGTAATTGACAACGCCGATAACGAGACGAATAGCCCATACTGCAGCATAACGGATGCTGGAGACACCCGATTACAGTTGTTGTTGCTCGTTACAACTTCTTCGGGTGCCGTTGTTGGCATATTTACCGTTAGCAGCAACGGCACCACCAACAGCTGGCTGCAATAATGTTAGCAGCCGCAGCGGCAACAACCAAAGCCGCAGTCGCCTAACAGTGCAGACAAAGTTAACACTTCGTAACTTTTTTATATTAAAATTATCGTGCATTGTTTATAATGGGAAGGGTGGCTGTTGGTTAGCTCTTTGATTTTGTTTACATTTTGGGTTGCATTGGTGGCGACGTCTGCAACAACAAAAACAAAACGAATGACGAAGTTAAACAAATGCTGCGGTTTTATTTTTAACATTTTCTTAAGAGCGCATAATGTTGAGAGTAAAGAGCGCAACACTGTTATTAGTAAAGTTTTAATAACAGCGTAGATTTGTAAATAACAGAGGAAGTTTAAGTTAATATTTTAATCACATCGCTGCTAAGGATAAAAGGTAATGTTTTCTTAGAGCTGTTGTTAACAGCGTATTACTCGCATAACACTATGAGGCTCTCTTTTTAATTTTTCTGAGTTCAGGGTGCGCTCTTTCTTTTAAGAACTAAATTTAAATATCAAGCATAAGGGGAATATTTTCTCTTTGATAGCTGCTAAGCAGATGTGGTAGGATAAGACAGAATATCATTCTGGATATCGCTTCTAAAGAATCTGGTTTCACTATAACTAATATTTTATTAACATTTTGTTGGACCGTCAATTTCATTTTACTGCTTTTGTGAAATAAAAGTCTCAAAATTGGATTATTCATGTCAAGCGCGCAATCAGTGCTGTTGTTTGACGTACTATCAGTTTGCTGTTTATCTGTTATTATTTCGGTTTAATGCGGATTTTGGTCATCAATATGTTTGGTTGTCCGATATTTTCGTTTTTGATTGATTTATTGAATTTTCCGAGATTTACTACATGAGAGAAGTTTTTTTTTTTTTTTTTTTTTGTCTCTTATGTATCACTTTTCAGTACTATTTGTACTTCTTTTTGCTCAAAAATCGTTGATCAATTTAGGTATAACCCTTTCATTTAGCAGCGGTGCGTCGACCATTACGACGTTAACGAAAAAACTGTATAAAATGGCAGACTACCGCAATTGGTGCCCTTGTTATAAAGTACAGTGGACGGATTTGAATGGAATAGCGGTCATAAATAGTAGTAAAAGCGCTAGGATTGACATTCCGTACAGATGCTTATAGGTTAAAACAACCAAAATATGTGGACATGAAAAAAACCGGCTCACGACACGTTTACCTCCCGTACAAAGGAGGGATGTGGTTGAAAATTATTTCAGAAATGTTAAAAATTGTGCAATATCTTTCATGGCTTTCAAGTTATTGGAGAAAACCCAGAAACGGTAGCTATAAATAGTAATAATAATGCTAAGCCCCTGAAATTTGGAACAGATGTTTTTTAAGATAAAACAAAAAAAAAATTTTTTTGAATATGAACAAAAAAACCGTTACACGTACACGCCTATCTCCCGTTCAAAGGTGGGGTGTGGTTGCGACTTCTTTTTTCAAATGGGTATCAATTTCCATTAATTTGGCAATGCTAATTTGCCAAAAAAGTGTATACTTTTTCTTACGTTAATATTCAATTCTATTTTAAGACTCAGTTACTTTCTTACACAGTGGAAATGCGCTGAGGTAATAATGATTCCCAAGCCGAATAAGCCAGAAAATGAAATACGGTCCTATAGACCTATCAGTTTATTATCAACACTCTCCAAATTATTTGAGAGAATATTTCTGAACAGAATGCAGATAATATTAGAAAAAGAAAAGATAGTTCCTGACCATCAATTCGGAATTCGTCACAAACACGGCACGCCTGAACAATGTCATCGCATTGTTAAGTCTATTACAGATACATTGGAGAGCAAAAAGTATTGCTCAGCAGTATTTCTTGACGTATAACAAGCTTTCGACAAGGTTTGGCACTCAGGTTTGCTATTTAAATTAAAAAAGTTGTTACCTACACCACTTTTTCTGGTATTAAGATCTTACTTGCATCAGCGAACGTTTTATGTTAAAATAAAACACGAAATATCCAGCATCCGTGAAATAAAAGCAGGTGTGCCACAAGGAAGTGTTTTAGCACCAGTTCTCTACACAGTATACACCTCTGATATGCCAGAAACTGAAGGTGTATTAATGGCCACATATGCTGACGACACCGCTCTGTTGGCTTGTCATGAGTCCTCAATTGAGGCTTCAAACCTTGTCCAAATAGAACTTGACAAAGTTCAAAATTGGCTAAGTCGTTGGAAAATTAAAGTTAATACAGAAAAGTCTGCTCATGCCACTTTCACCTTAAAAAGGGATGAACGTACACCTGTGATGCTTGACGGGAATGAAATTCCAAAATTTAGATGTGTAAAATATCTTGGTATGCATCTCGATAGAAGATTAACGTGGAAAGAACATAAAAATGCCAAACGACAACACTTGAATATAAAATTGAAAAAACTTAATTGGTTAATGGGACCGAAATCAGAACTTAGCCTTGAAAACTTTTATTGTATAAAGTTTTGTTAAAACCAGTTTGGACGTATGGAATTCAACTTTGGGGTACAACCTGTAATTCAAACTTAGAGATTTTACAGCGGTTTCAGTCAAAAACTTTAAGATCAATAACTAATGCACCATGGTTTGTAACTAACAACTCAATACATAATGATATTGACATTCCATTTATAAAAGAAGAAGTTAAAAAATTTAGTACAAAATATCTCGATAGACTAAGCAACCATGTGAACCCTTTAGCAATAACTCTTCTCGATGAAACAGACGAAATTAGAAGACTGAAAAGATTACATGTTCTTGATCTCCCTTTTAGGCAATAATTACAGGCAGTATTAAGAAATATTTTTATATTTAAAAAAAATACGTATAAGTCAATTCAATATATATAATTTGTATTGATTTCGTTGGAGATCGATAAATTAAGCTAAGATGAATATTGTAATTATATTTGCTTATTATTCATAGAATAGATTGCAAATAAAATGATTCTATAAAAAAAAAAAAAACTTACTCAAAATTCTGTGATATCTCTTATAGTTTTCATGTTATTAAAAAAACCCGATTTGAAGGCTTATCCCTTCTGTATTTGAAAAGCATTCTAATCTATATCTTTTATCCCGAGAGGGATGAAAAGGCGAAAATACCCCTTACCTGTTCTCCTCTCTTAAGGAAACATCTCCTTCACACTGTAGGTTTTTAAAATTGTTACAATTATCGTAAAGAATTGAAAAATGTGAAGAAATAAAAATATTTTTCCTTTCAAATATTGCACTGAAAAAAATTCATAAGAAAAAGTTCTAAAAAAATTCGGCTGGAACTTTTCATTTTCATTAACGATACATTCATATATAATACATAAAAAAATTAAGGAAATTCGGGAATTTATCAACACATATTTTTTTTTACTGTTAAAGTTTGCGAAATTTCTCAATTATGACTTCTTAAGCTCTAATTTTCAAAAATCAGCATAATTCACTTACAAAATATATACCCTTAAAAAAAAGGTTTTTTTTTGAAAGTTAATCCATTTATTTACTTTCGATGCAAATAAATTAATAAGAGCATTTCATAAAAGTCAATATATTTTGTTCCTTCTAGAACTACATTAGGAAAATAACTACATTGTTCAAAACTGCAGCTGGAACTTTGGATTTTGGTCAACCATATTTTCCCACATATTATATAAAAAAAAAATTTAAGTCCAGGAAAATAGTACACACAGTATTGGCCAAAACTTAAGGGGCCGTTCATAAATTACGTAAGACGTTTAGGGGGGGGGGGGGGGGGGGGGTCGGCGGATTCTTACTACATCTTACGAGAGGGGGGGAGGGGGTGAATGATCATCTTACGTAAGATTTAAAATGCGTATTCATACATTAAAGTTGTATTAACGCATCGTCATTTGTGGCAGTAATGAAATATATTTGAATTTTCGACAGTCACGAAAGATTCAGAAATATCGATTACAATCGATTTAAGTAATCGACTCTAACTTCTCTTCTGTTTATGTAATGAAATATATGTATGTTGTTTACACGCAGGGTCGACTTGTAACACCGTCTCACAAGTTTGCTATTATTCAGGCATTTACACGCAGATACGTCGACTTTGAAATTTTGTTGATGTTGTCCCGGTTCTTTACCACCCCCTTGCACTTGTCCTCTTCAACAAGAAGATTCGCTTTCGATTCCTTCTTCAACAGGAGACCAAAACAGCAATCAGTTTTGTCCTCTATTTCTTCGCTTAGCGTTAAATTACGATTGGTCAAAAGTACATCCACAGTTCAAAATCATGCCTTACGATTTTTTTTTGCATGACGAGGATATTGATGTTACAGGGTTTGAATGTGAATCAGAAAATTCAACAGACGAATCGGGTGTGCCAATTGTAGGTTCACTATCAGACTGGTTGAAAAGCGCATGAACTTACGATGACTTACGATGACTTTTTTTATTCATATTGAAAAACAAATGTGTAGTTTGCAATTTCGTAATATTTATTTAATATGTAACATATGTACTTACATTAAAATTAAATATAGTAATATAGTACATCACATGAAAAATACATTTTTTGACTAGTTTCACCTTAATTATGAATCTTACGTAAGATTTCGGAAGGAGGGGAGGGGGGGGGGTAGTGAGAATCTTACTAAATCTTACTCGGGGGAGGGGGGGGGGTCAAAAAGTCATGAAATTGTCTTACGTAATTTATGAACGGCCCCTAAGCATAAATCATAAATTTTTTATGAATACAACGCTATTGAAACATGTTGTGTATTTATTAAGTCTAAAAATTCAGACTGATTTTTTTGGGTACTTAACCTCAAATATTTCAGAATTCTGATGTGATGGGTCAATTTCGAGGCAAAATTCGGATTCAGCGCAAAAAAAACGATCTTTAAAAAATGTACCACCCGAATTTACTTCATTTAAGATTGAGTTTTGGCCTGTTTTCGAGGATTTTTCATTTTTCTGTTACTCAGATCTTCTGATAAAAATAATGGAACATCGGGACTAGTCAGAATTTCTTCGTTTGTTTTTGAACTACAATGCTGAAGAATATAAGTATTCCTCGAGTTTACTTCACTTAAACCCAAATTTGCGCTGTTTTCTGGGAGTTTTTCGCTGCTACCAAGGTACACAGCCACTAAATAGCGTGTTCAGCAGACCCGAAAATATAAGAATCAATGTCGATAGCCCGTACGGAATAGTCTTTTGGGAAGAGTTATAATCTCTCGCAAATTAAATTTTATATGTAACTTTTCATGTTTTTTTTTTTAACTTAAATGCAATTTTAACTATGTGTTCCTTTAAGTTTTAATTGTTCCTCCTTGAACATTAATTCAAAATAGTCTTAACTTCAAGAAAAGCCATAATTGGAGACTGTGCTCCAAAAAAAATAGAAGACATGGTGGAGCTAAGATGACAATTTCGCGACGTCTCAAAGTTATATTCAGCTGGACTGAAACTTTTAAAAACCAAAATCCATCTTTTCAATACAAAATTTTTTAGTTGTTTTGTAAGTTCGCTGTTGTTTAAATTGTTTCTCCATCTTAAACATCCCACAATAATTTCTTTTTAAAGCATAAATTTCCCACTATTTAAAAGCTTTAATTGAAAATTCATAAGTTTCAATAGAAAAGCTTTTTATATTGCCCCTGAATTAATTTCCTTCTACATATATCCTGTTAAATACTTATTACACTCCTTTCTCTCGCAAAGGGACACATTTATTTACTTGCTTACTAATTCATATTTCACCCTTAAATTATGGTTCATTCGAAAGCTTTTTTTTTGTTAAGGAACAAAAAGCTTATTTGTCGCATAAGCATAACTCACTACAAATATATTTTATTAACAACTGCCGGCATATGTTTGTACGTTGGTGGTTGTAAAAAGTTTATTTTCTTTCTTTCTTTTTTTTACGTTATAAAAAAAATATGTGCACAGCCAATCAGGTGCTTGCATTTTCAAAGTTAAAAGGAAAAAGCGCTACCCACAGTATTTCCGTTGACAGTAGGGCGCATGTGGAGGAAAACAAATATTCCGGGTGTTTTATTTCACACGGAAGTGGTTTATTTACAGCTCTGACTGTATAAACTGTGCAGTTTTATTTTACTTAATTGTACATGTGGGCGATGAACTTCACTTAAATGTCAACTTCTGCCTGGAATCGAATGATGTACATATATTAAATAGTACTAACCCATTTAGATCCAATGGGCATGAAGTGCACATGGAAATAGTTCTTTTAAAGCGGCAAATGTGATGAACTTTGTTTAATTAGTTAGTGAAAGTATAATACTATCTCAGGCTAATAGAGGCCAACTTAAGGGGGGTAGGGTTTTGCCAAATTTTGTTTTTCCAATTTTTTTTGTGGTTTTATTTAATAGTATAACTCTTGAAATTTGAGGTCGATTGGAGTAAAACTGACGAAGATACAGTGTCTTGAGTCTCGATGATTCTGTGTAAGTACAGAGTGTTTTTTTTAGAGGTATAGAGCTTCGAATTGAAATAAAACACAAGAAAATCGTTTTAATGTCCATCAATTTGGCTTTATTGGAAGGATAATTTTATGCCATTAATGTTCAAATATAATTTCGGGCATGTGGCCGCCGCGGCTGGCTCGAATAAAGCCAATTCTACAGGTCCAATTTTGAACCACTTTTTCGAGCATATGGGGCCGTATGTCAGCAATAACGCCACGAATGTTGGCTTCCAAGTCCCCTAACGTTTCTGGTTTGTTGGCGTAGACGAGCGACTTCACATATCCCCAAAGAAAATAATCCAATGGTGTCAAATCACACGATCTTGGTGGCCAATTGACAGGTCCATTCCGCGAAATTATGCGCTCATCGAATGTTTCCTTCAATAAATTGATTGTGACGTGCGCTGTGTGGCATGTAGCGCCGTCTTGTTGGAACCACAACTCATCCACATTCATGCCATCCAATTCGGGAACAAAATAGTCGGTTATCATGGCTCTATACCGGTCTCCATTAACGGTAACTGACTCTCCAGCATTATTTCGGAAGAAGTATGGCCCATTGACTCCACCAGCCCATAGAGCACACCAAACAGTCAGTTTTTGTGGATGTAATGGCGTCTCAAGGGTCTCATGTGGATTCTCTTCACTCCAAATGCGGCAATTTTGCTTGTTGACGTAGCCATTCAACCAAAAATGAGCCTTATCACTGAACAAAATTTTGCGATGAAAATCAGCATCGAGATCAATCTCATTTTCGGCCCATACACCAAAATCACGACGCATTGCATGGTCTCGCGGCTTTAATTCTTGCACAAGCTGGATCTTGTAAGGTCGCAAGCCAAGATCTTTGCGCAAAATCTTCCATAAAGTTGATGGACAAAGCTCCAATTGCTGTGCACGGTGGCGAATCGATTCATTCGGGTCCTCTTCAACATTTTGCTCTACAGCGGCAATTGTTTCTTCGGTGCGCACTGTTCGACGTCTCTGCGGATGCGTATTATCACATAGAGTAAACGTAGTGCGAAAACGACCCATGGTTAACCGAATTAATTGCTCTGATGGACGATTATGTCGACCATAAAATGGACGGAGCTTGCGGTAAACTTCGCGAACTGAACCATTATTTTCGAAATAAATTTGCACGATTTGCAAGCGTTGTTCTTTCGTCAACCTGTTCATGATGAAATGGCAAACCAAACTGAACATAAATGACATTAGAGTTGCCAGATTTGACCATAAAATGCCAGTTTTATCTCTATTCGAAAAACAAACCTCTAAAAAAAACACCCAGTATATGAAAAAAAAGGCAGTGCTAAAACTTTAAACGTGATTTTCTCGAAACTAACTTTTCAAAGTCAGTGGACACTTTTTCTCGAAAACTACTAGACCGATTTTCTTAAAATTTGACACACTTCTTTAATACATATAAAACCAGGTAATGACGAAGGCTTTTTTTTTTCATTACAACCAGCTCTGCAATAATAAACATGCTGATTTTTACCTTTTTTTTCCAAAAAAACTCATTTTTTGACTTAAAAATTATGCCAAAATTTTAAAAATCGTCAAAGAAAAAAAACCCTTCGTCAATACCTTAAAAAACTTATAAGCTAAAGAAAATTTTTTTTTTTTTTATTTCAGATGATAACGTGATGAGATATCTTGTCCAACGCAAACCACCTTTTTTTTTAGGCGTCCGCGGAAACTTGCTGCCAATGGCTTATTTTCCAATATTTTTTAATTAAATTTTTACAGAATACACTTTAAATATTGTTCTTTTATATCCTTTTTAAATAAATAAATTTACTTTTACCGCATCGCTAAAAAACATTTTTAAGCTTATGCCTAAAATGTAGCGTCAAAACCATACCCCCTCCTTAAGATTCCGCCATACACCTCGAGGTACCAGACGTGAAAATTGTGGCGATGGCAAATAGGGAACCTAGAAAACATATCAACCATAAAAAGAAAGACTTAGCCCCACATCTTACTTTTCGAACGATATCAACTTGGCCTCAATTGCACAATTTATCAGCGAGTAATAGGTGAGTTACTTGTTTGGGTACCTATCTAGTTACAATTTTATTTCTGAAAAAACTGTTGCATGAAAATTAACAAAAACAAAAAAAAAACATTATTTTATGTATGTAGATTATGTGATATTTAATTATTTCGCCTTCTTATATTAGTTCCCACAGCACTTAGAATTTAAATTTACATTGGATTTTCAGAAAACGTTTTGACGTTACATTGGATTGGATTTTGCAGCTTTGTATTGAAATAGTCAACGTGGTTCTCTTTTACGGCCATATTTGATCTATTGTTAATGACTTACCATGACCACCACGATCTTCGACTATACCCAGTTGAAGGGCGCCCATCGCTTGCTTTTAACAGTCTTCTTTTTGCCCTTCTGTTAGATTTCCCAAGCATAATGTTATATGTACATTCCAACAACAGGCGTGCTGTCATGTAGTAGTAGTACTCGTAGTAGTAGATTTTATTATTAATTTATTATACAAAAAATTTCAAAAGCATACATACTAAATTTACAAAGTAGATAAAAATGAGTATGTTATTAAAAATAAAATTAATTATTAAATTAAATTACAAAAAGATTAATAGAATTAATAAATCTGCAATCTTTAAATCAAAAAGAATTAATATTGAATGCTGTTTTCAAATTACACAATTTCAAAATTCAATTAATTGAGCACAAGTGGGGTCATAAAAATCAGAAAATAAATTTTAAATAATAAGAATATGAATAAATATAGTAAAAATAGAAACGGAGCAAAAATGAAGTATTAACTAATAGTAAACTAACAAAAGAGCAAATATATAAATATAACATCGAATGAGCAAAAACAGAATTCAAGTAAGTATACAACTATAAATTAAACCGAAGCTAATAGTAAATTAAATGCATCGTAATAACTTAAAGTAGAAAGCCACGACTTAACACCTTTAAAAAACAGGGACATAGTTGAACTGTTTCCGATATCTAATGGAAGACAATTAAAAATCCTTGGTGCAACTGACGTATAAAATCTTAAAAAAATCTGAAGAGTGTGCGATGGTACTAAGGCAAAATATAGATTGTTGATTCTTAAATTATAGCTATCATAGGATCTTCTAGAAAGATAACCAGATTTAATGTAAAACACTTAAAGTATCTTAAAAAAATATAAATGTTTAAGAGGGAGTATATTCAAATTATTAAAAAGTACAAAACTGTTTGCCCAGCGGGACTTTCTACATATTAGACGTATAGCATGTTTTTGGGAATTCAGGAGTGGTTGCATTTTTATATTGTGAGTACCACCCCAACATACCAGACCGTATTCCAGCTTAGAGTGGAATATTCCATAGTAAATACACTTAAGAAGCATCAAAGAACAATAAGATCTTAGAATATATAAATATCTGACAGATGTCATTAGGTACCTCTTAAGAGCAGCAGTATGATCACCCCAATTCATTCTACAGTCAATGAAAAGACCCAAATACTTATAATATATAACAGTTTCAATAGCGAAACAACGCAAGGAATAGGAACTGGACTCACAATAACTTTGAGAGTTATTTGATGATCTACAAGTCGAAGAAGGATAAAAATATTTGCCGCAATCAGCTGCATGGAATTGGAAAGGTCCATATACCTGATCCCTACTAGTTAAATCAAACAACATCCGTTTAGTTTTATCACTTATAATCAGTTTATGTAACTTAAACCAGTGACTCAATACTTCAGTGTCATGATTAATGTCACAAAAAAGGTTTAGGGAACAGTTACTAGAGAGGGTACAAGCCCTATCATCCGCAAACGCATTAACTTTACATTTGAAATTTGAGTTAATGAAAATCAAAAACAGAATCGGACCCAGCACTGACCCTTGTGGTACACCCAATGAAACGTTAGCATGCTCACTTAAGTAGCCCTTAAATTTTACTCTTTGGCTCCTACTAGATAAATATGATTCAAACCACTTATAAACATAGCCTCTGAAACCACACTTGAATAATTTTTTCCAAAAGTATTGCATGATTGACCGTGTCAAATGCTTTTGTGATGTCCACAAACAGGGCCGCAGTCAGCATCTTACTATTGAATCCATCGTAGATATTAGAGCAGAAATTTAACAGAGCACCTTCTGTAGATAATCCCGGTCTAAATCCATATTGGCTTTTACTGAAAAATTGAGTCTTTTCCAAAAAAGTGACAATCCGTGTTTTCCTAGCTTTTTCAAAAATTTTTGAAAAGACAGAGAGAATTGAAATTGGCCTGAAATTGTTTAAATTTGTTTTGTCACCCTTTTTAAGTAAAGGTATAATTTCTGCCTATTTAAAATCTTTTGTGAAAACTCCAGAAAAAACACTTTTCTTATATAAGTGACATAAAACATCAGAAATATTAAACGAAACTGATTTAACACAGTTATTTGAGAAACCATTTGAAGTTGAAGAGTTAGAAGACTTTAAAGACATGATAATACAAAAAATTTCATATGAGGTTAAAGGGTTAAAATAGAAACTGTTAGACTGAGAAGCGTCAAAAGATAAACAATTACATCTGTTCCTAACATTTTCACAATCATTAGCTATTTGATTCCTACTTTAGAAAAAAAATTGTTAAATGAATCTGAAATTTCTTTAGGGTTAGTAATAGACACATTGCCCAGATTAATTTCATGAATTAAGTCATTTTTCTTGTTTTTGTTCAGAATATTATTCACCAAACTCCATTCATTTACCTTTAGCCTTACAAAATTCATTCAGATAATAATTTTTACAAAGCAATACATCCTTCGCAACCTCTTTACAAAGTTTTTTGTATTTAATAAAAACAGAGTTTTTTTTTAGTCTTTTTATATAATTTATTTATTTTTTTTTTTTTATTTTATCAAGTAAATTTTTAGTTATTCAAGGTTTTAAAATATTTAAATTACCACTTTTTAGAGGAACTAACTTAGAACACTTTTGAAAGTACTTTTTTAGTTTTGCGATAAATAAATCGTAGTTTAATAACTGTCGTAGGCAGTTATTAAACTTAACAAAATCAGTTTTTGTTACGTATTTGCATGAGAGTAGGTTGCTTGCACGATTAACTCCAATCAGTTGAAAACTTAAACAGATCATGCAATGGTCAGATATTTGAAAATCAATTACTGAGCTAAACTTAGCATGCCTAATATTTAGGGTTATCAGATGCCCTGCCTACGAAAGTAGTACATCTGAAAAATCATCAAATTTTCTACTAAAAACAAAAATTGTTAAAAAAAAGGTCCTCGTTTTTGAACGTAAAACACTAGCAAAATGATAACAATATTTGAAATACACTTCAACATTTTCCATGTTTTCAAAAGTAGTGAAAAGTATGACATTTCAACTAAATGTAGTGCATTTCAGTTGAAAAGTATTAAAGTATTTTTCCCTTGCAAAAGTAGTACATTTACTGCTAAAGTATGTCATCTGGTAACCCTACTAATATTAGAAGACAGAGTCCCCATTTATATTAACACTATAAAGAAGACATAGAAACATGCCTACTTCATTCTGTAGGAATGACGATGTCTTCTGTGATGACAAGGCAAAATTCATATTGGTTCATTGACTCTTTACATTCATATTTCGCGTACAAGCAATTTCCACGTAGTCACCATGGCGGCATGCAATACATTTATAAAATGTGGCTAATACAACACAGCACATGGTAACACATTTTTGAAAATATCAACATAATTTTATTTTGGTTTTTATAAAAATTATCAAAGAAAAAACAGTTTTCATTATTTGAAAGAAAAAAATTAAATTGGATTTTTCACGTGATTTCGTGATTCAATTGAAGAATGTAAGAATGTTCTTGCAGTATCTCTTAAAAAATTCACAGAATTGTACCAATTCCTTGTAAAATCTCATTTTGAAAAATTTGCTATATAGCAGGGATGATATTTGGGGGCTTTCAGGGCTTTTTTGGGCCTTTTTTAATTTTGAAAAGCCCTGTGGCCCTTTTTATTCATTTTTGGCCCTTTTTGCGAAACTCCACCGAAAAATAATCACAATTTTTTATTTTTCAAAGGACAGCTTACTGGGATAAGTGATTGTCGACTGAGGTAAAATTTAAGTGTCACGATGTTAATACGATGGTTTTTGACTTTTAAACTTCAAATTGAAATTATTTCAAATCGAAAACTAGAAATATTTTTACATGAAAAAAGTTTTATTTGGTGCCGAGAGCTGTACTTTTATTTTAATTAAGAACTTTATATTGGTTACATTATTAGCAAACATTTTGATATCCTACGTATAGTTTTCTAGATTTTGACTTGAAAAAAAAAGTTTACACGAAAAACAACTTACATTATTTCAGTAAAAACTTCATTTTTCACGACTTTCGTGAATGAGGTGTAGTAGGGACTATCACGTTGCATCCCCCAGCAATAGTCATCCATCATATGGCGATCCCATCGGCCTTGGTATCTTTCTTCCATAGTTTTTAGGTCCTGTAGATGGCATTCCTTTGAAATCGCTGTCGCTACTCACTTCATTAATGACTTCTTCAATTGATGATTGACGAATGGAACAAAATGCTGGAACAGGTACTTCTTCCGAATGTGGTAAGGGTCTTCTAGCAGAATCTAAGTCTGGATAAATCATTATTTTAACGTTTCCACCACGCAAATTAATACAGGAGAAGTAACAGTCATCGAAGTGATTTTTTTGTTCTTTCCATTGCATAGGCATTCCGAACCTCATATGGTTTCTTTTACCACTAATGCACTGTCTCAAGTGTCCATAGCACATTTTACAAACAATTTGGCATATCCACGGCTTGTATTCATCCACAATTTTCGACTTAAAGTAAGCAAAATAAGCTGTTATAGGTTCTCTGAACATTTTCACTGTGTATTCACCACAAATGTAACAAAACACATAGATCATTGAGACAACTCCTTCGCGATGAAGACATGATATAAAAATCAATTTATTTATAGAAATCTGTCGATTACAGCGAATATTCAAAACTGACGCTTAATCAAAAATAACACGTAGGAAAAATATATTAAAAATATTTTTAATGTTGTCAGTATATACTTAATACAATACGACTAACCATATCTCGGCACCAAATTTTTTTCGATTTGTTGACCTGAGTAATGTTTAAATTTGATGTGCTAAGTCTGCAAATATGTCGTTTGTTTCGGCATTTCCTTTTGAAGAAGCCTCTAAAAATCGATCTCACCATAGTTAGTTCTTCAATATTTGAGGCGCCCGGTTTCAAAACCGGCCAAGTCCATTTTTCATACTTTTGGACAAACAACGAAAAACGTTTATCTTCATCTATGTTAATTGAAAAATTGAAAAGTATTTCCCACATGATAGCCCATAACATTTCTTACTCAAAGCAAGTCAGATCAGACTTTTCAAGTTTTATTTGCGTATGTTTTTGAGAAAACAATTTTGGACTTGGCCGGTTTTGATACCAATGAACTGGACTTGGCCGGTTTTGATACCAATGAACTGGACTTGGCCGGTTTTGATTCCAAGGCGTTGGAAGAAAAAGTGGACTTGGCCGGTTTTGATTCCAAGGCGTTGGACTGGTTTTGAAAAAAAGTTCATGGACTTGGCCGGTTTTGAAATCCATGCGTCAAAATATCTTTAAAAAATTTAATAATTCTGTCAAAAAAATTGTTTTTAATCTAAGACCATTGTAGAAAGTTAAAGCATTGTCTACATTTTTATATATGAGAATATCTCAAAATTTTATTTTATTGGACTTGGCCGGTTTTGCAACTGGGCGCCTCATATCGCTCATTTTCTTCAATAACGTCATAACTCAAAAAATCAGATATTTCAGGGTCATCATTTTAACTGAGCTTTTACGTTTTTGGGTTATAAAGCTATTGAAGAAAATGAGCGATATATACAAAAAAATCTTAAACGCTTAAATGTTCATATGTAAAATTTATGTTTACAATTAAATTTAAACAACAAAATAAATTGTATAAAAAGAAAAAATTTGGTTGTAATATAAATACGATTTGATTTACAGAAGCCCTATTTATGTCAAAAAAGCCCTGTTTTAGTTCGTATTTTGGCCCTTTTACAAATATGCCAATATCATCCCTGCTATATAGTACCTACTATATGCCCAGTTGTGTGCCCAAAGTGTTAATCCATGGATGCGAAGTTGTAAAATATTTTGATTTACCAATACTGCCGTACTAAGCGAAAAAGACGTATCTCAAAAAAATTAATTTCGAGATAATTGATGTTTTGTTTATGTCAATTTGTTGAAATACCTGTAAAATTGAGATAGAGGAAATTTTCTTAGTAGATTTTTTATATGATTGAACTAAGATGCCGACATTTGGAGTGTTTCATTAGACGCGCAATTTCTTAAACTATCCGATGCCATAAGAATCTCGGATATTTTTTTTTTTTTTGAGATACGTCTTTTTCGCTTAGTAAGGCAGAATAGGTAAGTAAACATTCACTTTTATGGGTCAAAACAAGTTAAGAAAAATATATTGAACATTTATCTCCTTTTGCAGGATATTTATCTGAAGATGTTTTAGAAGCAACCCACAAACATGTACGATATGCTCGCATAAAACCTACAAGGAAAAGCTCGAGGAAAAATATAAATACCGATTTGATCACACAATTGTTAATAGCATCAGATTTTACAGTGGCGTGCCATATTATTAGACCCATTGCGAAAATTTCCATATAACAACATTTATATTGCTATTAATTTTAATATGGCCATGCAAGTGGTATTCAATCATTTTATTATTAATTATGGAATCATGACGTATAAAATGAAACACATTTACTTGATCTAAAGCATTTCATTATACTAAAAAAAAAAAAATTCATAAAATAGTCTATTGTTAACGAAAAATCAATATTTTGTGTTACTTCCTTTTGCTGTGATGAGAACTGCTTTTCTCTATGATATGCGGTGCTGCCCAGAGAACGAGCAGACGCTTAAGAGCGTAAAAATGAGATCGAAAAGGCGCTTGAAGAGCGTAAAAAAGCGTGCACGAATACAGAATTATCAACACATGCTTATCTTTGCTTGTGGTAGTGGGCACCACTGATGATATGCTATGTGCGCGAAGTTTTACCACTTCCTGAACATGTGTGCTACACTACCCGACGTCAATATGCTTCTCTATGGGGTACTATTTTGTTGTTATTGCCGTTTTACTGATCTCGCGCTTCCATACTCTTTCTATTGAGCTCATTTCTGACGAATCATCAAACCAGTCCAACATATTGATGTTTTTATCAGTTTTAAACTTGGTGTCTGTTTTACTCTATGACACGGAGCTCCATCGTGCATAAAAATTGGTTCCTCTCCATCACCAAAGCATCCAGAGAGCTGAAGAAAGGGTCGCTCTTATTAAATTTTTTGAACTGGTCTTGGGAGAAAATGTATGGCAACACCACAAACAGACATAAAAATGAGAGAAAATTGAAAAATCCAGATGCACATATGTATTAGCCAAACATATCTATGACGGAAGTATTCAAGTTTCACAGCGTACTTTATAGCGACGACTTGCATAGTTTAGTTTGCTGGCAAGGACACTGCAATGCAAACCGAAGCTTACTCGGACTAAAAAAATTGCTAGAGATGACTATCGAGAATTAATAGAGCTTTCAATAATATTTCTTGGCGATTATGGAGAGCAAAAATTTAAGATTCGGCCTCCAGGTGCCATGCATCAAGCTCGATGGATGGCGAGAGCAATTTATTCATTGAAAATATTATTGCTTAGCTCTCAATTCAGCATATCAAACAAGGATAAGGCAGCTCTGTTAGACGTCTGCCTGTTCATTGTGACTTCCGACGTCAAGCCTTGGCTGCAATGCACTTTAGTGGTAAAAGCACCTTACCAGGATTTGTGCTTGTTGAAGGCCATGAAGTATGACCTGAACGGGAGAAAAAGTGGCGTAATATCTAATGATGTGATGAAACTAAGATCAATTTACTTAGCAATGGTTCAGAAAGGATTGTGCGATGGCCTAAAATCAAAGAGTTTGTCGTCAGATTCACAAAAAAAAAAAAACGGCGGGTTGCACTCCGGGAGTGCCGACAGAAGTGAAAACAAATCGTTTAATGGCAATTCAGTGTGTTAGTTGGTATGTGTGCGTTTTCTTTTTATATGGCAATGCAATGGAAGACAGAAACGGAATATGTATTCAAATTTTACTCTCGCTCTCATTCTCAATTTGTCAACGCAACAACGCAGAATTTGAAAGAAACAAACATGTAATCGTTGAATGAGAATGGAATATGTTAGTTAGTGTGTCTGCTTTGCTTTTTATCTTCCACTTGGAATATTTATTTAAAAGAAACAATAGAACATTCAAATTTTACTATAGCATTCATGACGGGGAATCCCGATGACGGTCGGTGTCGCGAGTTTATACTTTTTACCTCAGCCACACAACGTGCCATAAGAAGTTTTCACTTCAAAAATTGCTGTATATTCGGCTGTGAATAATTAAATTTGAGCTAAGTATTCCTTATATTTGAGAACAAAAATTTATTCTGATTGCAGTAAGAAACATCATTGCGAATTATGGGCCTGGCCTGGGCCTGTGACTAAATAGCTTAAACATAATTTTTCTAAAACTACACTTAAAAATCTGCTTCTTCCTACAGACACTATGACACCAGATTTATCAAAATTGGCTTATTCGTTGCCGAGTTATGGCTGTTAGAATATTCAAACTGCTTAAAACGCCGTCTAGTGACAGTTTATCAAAACACTGCTTGTTCTTAAAAAAACTATTACACCTCATTTGTCTAAATCGGTTTAGTAATAGCCGAGATATAACGTTTTAAAGTTTTTCAAAAAACTAAATTTGCTTGCTGCTGGTTCATGGTGGCCTGGTATTTCAGATTTTTCTCTGCTATGGGCTGCTGGCTCTGCTTTCGGCTGCGCAAGCAGAGAAAAATTTGCTGACTGAGCAACAGCTAACCGGAAGTCAAGATATGTATGCTACAAATTTAAAAAATTTTTCCAAAAAATTCCATACTTTCATGGGCCAATTTTTTCAAAAAATGTTGCCTACTTTTAGGTGCTATTAATAATTTACCCCTAAAAGTATGCAACACTTTTCGACAAATTTCAAATATATCTCATAAAAGTAGGCAACATTATCTGAAAGTTTTAAAATCGTTGCCTACTTTAAGGCGCTATTTTGAAATTTGTCAGAAAGTGCTGCATACTTTTATTAATAGCGCCTTAAAGTAGGCAACGTTTTTAAATTTTTTTGAAATCGAGTTCGTTTTCCAAGTCTTCAAAATTCTAAAATCGAGTTCGTTTCCCAAGTCTTCAAAATTCCAAAATCGAGTTCGTTTCCCAAGTCTTCAAAGAACATTCAAATTTTACTATCGCTTTCATGACGGGGAATCCCGATGACGGTCGGTGTCGCGAGTTTATACTTTTTTCCTCAGCCGCACAACGTGCCATAAGAAGTTTTCACTTCAAAAAAACAAACATGGAGGCGAAAATATTATGTCCCCTCCAACATCATGCTCAAATTTTTTTTTCGCAACAAAGGAACTTTTTTAGCCAAGCGCCCAGGTATTTTAGCATTTAGTAAACGTTATTGAATTGTTTGAGCACTAACCACGTTCCCTATTTCTGCTAAAATTGTCTTTGAAGATTTAAATGTGTCTATTTTCTATATGAAAATCAACTTTTGGAGCGATTTTTGGAGGTCTAAACGAGATTTTTTTTACTGTTTATTTTTGAATACATTTTTCACGAAATTGTGAGATCAATTCAGCAACCTGCCAATGCATTTTCTTCCTTTTTTTTCAAGTTTAAAGTTAGTTTCGATTCCTCAGTAGAGCAATGTGGCTTACGACCCATCTCAACTAAAATGTTTGCTGTCAATTCACTGCATTTTAAGGTTTAATTAAAGAAAACTTAACGTTCTTCTAAGGAAAGATCAAAAAAGAATTAAAAACGTGCAAACATTTTTCGCAGTGATTGATGCTTCTGTCATTTCTCTCTCTTATGAAAGTAAGAAAATATTTGATATTTGCGCTCCGCCGACCACTGTTCTAAAGCAAAATATGAATCAAAATATGTTACGCTCTTAGCAATGCTCATATACATATTAATGTCACTAGTCGTAGATTAATGGAGCACCATCTTCGTCACTGACTGCGATCATCGGAGATGGATTTACAACAGTGGTCGGCAGAGCGCAAATATCAAATATTTTCTCACTCTCAAAAGAGAGAGAAATAACAAAAGCACCAATCACTGTAAAAAATGAATTTACGTTTTGCTGTTTACGCTACATATGATTTCTCATTTTAGGGGTTGAATTTTAGTTATAAAATGCCTTTTTATATAAAATTTAATTGCCATCCATAAAACTCGCTTGTAGATTAAACGTTGTGTATTGCCAACAAAAATTTTTGTGGAAAAACTATTTATTTTGCCATTTGATTTTAAGCATTTTTGCAGTGCATTAACGAAATGAGCAGCTCATTTTGTAGTTTGCTTACTCTCGCTTATTCTCTTCCTTTGCCCGCGAGCATATGGGGCGCCGACCACTGATTTACAATCACATCAATTGAATTGAATTTATTACCACATTATTCTTTATCGATACTCTGTGCGACTCTTTCCGTAAATACAGCTGTTGGCTTAAAAAACTCGTGGTGCGATCATTTGTTTTTACTTTCTATTGTAAAAATATTAGACGTAACTCTTTTTTTAGACACTTCTGGATCAATTCGATCATATAAGGAGTGAGATCGAAAAAATCTTAACATATATAAAGTTCAATAATTTTTAAACGGTTGGTCTTAGAGTTTTGATTTTTTTGTTTTATTTAATTGATAATATTTTACAAATTACAGAAAAATATAATTTTTATAGTTCTAGCCACTATTTATGAACTCGTGGACCTTTTTTGGTAAGCCTTCCATTAGAGATTTCATAGTCGTTTCAGACACCTTTTTGGAACAGTTTGCCCATCTCCTTTTAAAATCTTCGATATTTTGGGACACCTTTTTTGTGCTCTTTAAGTTCCTTTTCACAAGAGCCCAATATCTCTCGACTGGTCTTAGCTCCGGACAATTTGGAGGATTGGACTCTCTTGGTACAAAAACTATGTTATTACTTTGGTACCACTCCAGAGCTTTCTTACCGTAGTGACATGATGCCAAATCGGGCCAAAAATATGTGGACACATCGTGCTCTCTTATGAAAGGAAGAAGTCTTTTTTTTAAACATTCTTTGATATATATTTCGGTATTTATAGAGCCAACTGTAACAAATGACTTGCTTCTTTTGCCGCAACAGCATATAGCTTGCCATACCAGGAATTTTTTAGGAAACTTTTTCTGCTTTTGGATTCTAAATTGTTCTTCGACATTTCCCGAGCATCAGCAACATAAAAATTTTGACCCGGAAGCTGCGTAAAATCTGCCAGTACATACGTTTCGTCGTCCATTATACAACATGAGTATTTTTGTATGAAATTCAATTTTAATTTCCGAGCCCTACTTTTGGCGTCTAAATTTTTTGCAGCATTCCTGTCTGGAACTTTTTGGACTTTGTATGTTTTCAAACCTGCATTGGCTTTCACTTTTCGCACCAAATAGTCAGAGCACTGGGCTAACCGGGCAGCTTTTCTAGCAGATGTGTTTGGAGATCTTTTCAAGATGCTTTCAATTTTCTTGGCTTTGCCAATATCATTTGGTCCTTTTTTTCTTCCCGAACCAGGTTTCCTATCGATGGTCAAATTCTCCTGAAACTGTTTAATAACATTGGAAACAGTTTGACGGCAGACCTTTAATTCTTTGGCCAATTTTTTGTAGGACCAATTTGGATTTTTTTGAAAATTTTTAATAATTTTAAACGTACTTCTTTTTCTTCACTCATTTTGATCGAACTCAAAGCAAAACAACATGTTTGTCATTAAAAATAATAACTGACATATTTTTCAAAGATAACTAGATCAAAGAAATTTTTAAATTTTGCACCCAAAAAAAATTATTAGGTAAAACGTATGTTAAGATTTTTTCAATCTCACTCCTTAATAGCTTATTTGAAAATTATTGGAAAATCTGATAAGATACTATAAGTTACATATCGGACATTTCACGCGAAGCGAACAAGGGAAGGGGGGTCATGTTTCTAATTTCAGATATATTTGAATATGTTGTACCTGTATATGTCCTCGACACATAAAAAAAATATTTTTATAATGGCAACACTGGTTTTCATAATATGGGTCTTTGAAAGTTTGATAAATCGTAAGGTATGTATGTACTACTTCAAATGCCATTATTCAGCTTAAAAAAAGTCTGGCTACAGTTACTGTACTAGATTGAGTTTAGAGCTGAAACCCACTTTCATTAAATCTTTTATATACTTTGGACGCATGCTCATCTTTAAAGTTTAATGCAGCGATGGGCAAAATAAGAAAAATAAGCCAATTTTAGCTCTTTACAACAAACAAGTATTAAAAAAATAACCAAAATAACAAACACATGCACTCACCACTGCTACTAACTTTTTTATCGTTGTGGTTTTCTACGCGCTATGCACTGGATTTGAATTATTGTCGCATCATTCAAAAAAAAAGACAAAAAAAACCGAAGCGAGCGAACAAGGAAACAAAAATTTGCGCAATGAGGACAGCTTTTCTCATTTCGTTTGATCAGTGTACTTTTATTTCTACACTCATATTGTTCTTTCTTTATTATTAAAATTGGCTTTTAGCTTATTGAAGAAATTTTTTTTTTTGATCGAATCTATGGTGGGGTTTTTTTCTGTTGATGCAATTGTTGTTTTTGTTGATTGTGTAGTAAGTAGATCTTGCTTCCAAAATTCTCCCCACCTATGGTTTAATGTTTTAAACGTTGTAGCTTCAAATATAAAATTTGCAAGCCTTTAGTATATCAACAAGCATTTTTATCGTTATATCCCTTGTTTCTATGGTACCCTGTAATCCCAAATCGTATGAACACCTAAACGACCGAACAGAGTTGCAACGAGATGCGATAGCGAGAAAAAACGAGATAACATTATTTTCCCCATACGTTATAGCAAGATACACAATAGAAAAAGATGCGCAACAGAGCAAGATACGCAATAGAGCTTTTTTGAGCTTCGATTGCACATGTTGTTCGGTTATAATGGAAGTTTCAAATTTGAAACGGAAAAAAGCTCTACTAAGACTTTTGGTTCGAGTAAAAGGTAATGTCTTCTACCAAAAAAAAGCGTTGCATCCTTAAAGCATTCAACTTAAAGTTAAAGTTTCTAGTTTCTGACAGATACTGAAGTGTCAAAACCACATCAGAGCGCATATCTATGCAATACGATTTGAACCCATAGGGCTCTCTCCATTAAACGCGAGAGCACAGTATAAAATCAGCTGTTTTTTGTTAACAAATAACTGAAATACTTACTTTTGTTCAACTATTTAACCTTAGCATGAACTTTAGCGCTTTTTTTCTTTACGTCATGCAGAGTACCAACAACCAACCATTCAAGCGTCAGTTGACAGACGGATGGCAGAAGTTTTGTGAGTGGTGTTCAGTGAGCGCATGCAAAAAAGCGACGCGACGAGTGTGACCGAAACAAAAAACAAATAGAGGGGAAAGAAAGAAACTTTTTGTTTCGCTTTGTTTTAACTTAATGAAGTTATGAAAGTCGAACGTAAAACAAGTAGAAATTCTGCGAAGTAACGTTAATTAACCCTAATTGGACGCTTTAACAGGGAAATGGATTTCCAATAAGTGCAAAAATTAGAAACAAAGTGAATAATTATGAAAAACAATACAATTCTAGAAAATTAGTCAAGAAAAAGAAAAAAAACTTAAGTGAAAATGTAGCCAAAGTGAAGTTATTCAAGGTTCTTTCTGCTATGCTGCTTCAAAAACGAATGGCCAGACAGCATTGCATATTTTTTGGCTCACAATCCTTGACCTGAGGAAGTGAAAAATTTTGGCATGTTTACAATAACGCAAAAGTAGCAACTTTTTTGAAGAAAACCCAAAAGAAGTTTAATTAAAACTTGATAGAAATTAACTTAGACGCCTAAAAATATACTACATAAATTTTCGTTAGTCAATTAAATCTCTACCTTAAATGGATCAGCAATTTATGTTGCTCAACTGTTTGCTGCTATTGCCATATAAAAATAATAGCAGTAAAATTTTAACAACAAGAACAGCAAATATAAGGGAAACACCTGCGTTAGCTACCGCAAATCTCATCGGAAGCACATTTTACCAATACCGCTGCAGCAGGAGCAGCAACAACAGCAATCAGCAGAAAACACTTTCTTCAGCAACTATTGTGACAACACTATACCTGCTCATAATGGGCTCATGTTTCGGAAGCCTTTCAACAAAGGAACCTTCTTCACCGTCATCATCGTCAACACCGTCCGTAGCATGCAGTCTCTGGTGAGTAGAAAACTATTTACTACAAACTTCAACTAATGGCTTATGTGTGTGTGTGTGTGTTGTGTCTGTGAGCTCTTTAGAAGCATAATTAAATTTCTTAATGCTTTTAATTAAAATTTAGTTGTGTTTTTTTTTTAATGAAAGCTCACCGAGAAACTTATAAGAACACAGCATGGTATAGCAGCAAGTGTGTTGTATGCTGCATTTGCAGAAGCTCTGGGGTGTATGTAATTAAATGCTGCATGGTTTGTGTGCGAATGTGGAGGCCTTGCAATTATTTCTTCTTTTGAAGTTGCTACATATTTTGATAAATAATTAATGTTCTGCTGAGAGTAGTTAGTGTAAAAGCAATTCATGTACTCAGTTTTTATTAAGACTAATTGTTTAATAGTCAAAACATTATGGTGTCTGTGTACATCAATCTAAACGATTTTTAAGTTTTCAAGCAGTTTTTGTTGCATATTTTGATTTTGAAAATAACGCTTGCATACTTTTAGGTAGCTTACAGGAATCACAATTTGAAAATTTCCTTGTATAGTAATAAAATTTTATTTTGGATAATATAAGTCCCAAGTTTCTAAGATTTCTGTTGCCTATTCTATGTACAAGTATATCATATACATCTTCAAGACGATCTCTCAAAATGGCAAAAGTAATACCTATCCCAAAATCTACATAAATGCGACATGATTCCAAAGTCTTAAGCTTAATATGTTGTTGATATGAGAAAATATTTTAACTTTTTTTAATCGGTATATAGTAGAACAAGTAATCGTTGCTCTCATAAAAGTAAAGCAAGATATTCGTTAAGGTAAGAAATCAATAAAGCTACATTTTTAAGACCACTCTAAGGCAGTGATTCCATTTTCAGTACATTTGTGGCATTTTTAGTACATTCGCGTTGTGAAAAATAGACGTTAGTATATCAGATCATTTTTGAATATGTTCGGTATTTTTTCATTCCTTCTGGTACATGACCAAAAATACCTTCGCCATCCAAAAAATACATTCCAAATCTAATACTTCGCTTACATATACGAGATTATATCCACTTGTGCATTATCGTGGTAATCTCGTTCAAATATTCGCGATTATCCATACAAAGTTAATCTTGCAAAATGCGCGATTATGAATTAATCTAGAAATTTTGTGCCAACGCCTCGTTTTATAAATTTAAGTCTCGCCTCGCCTCGGCCTCGGACGAGATCTTGCCATCACATGCCTCGCCTCGCCTCGCTTCGCCTCGTTCTCGGCCGAGGCACCTCGGTAAAAAAGCGAGGTTTTTATTAAAATAAATAAAAAATTATATATGTATCAGGGCTGATAGGCTGATCAAGCCTCAAGAAATAAAATAAAATGTCTGTTTTTAGTTTTGGTGAATTGGATGAGATATGATAAATTTAATCTTTTCTTATATGGGAAGGAGACGCATTGCCTATTTTTCCAAGCCAAACTAAGCTCTGAACCTTTTACAAACTATAAGCAAAATATGTACCAAATCTTATTTATCTACGTCAAATAGATATTGAGATATGATAAAGTTAATTTTTTTCTTATATTGAAGGCATGGTACCGCCCATTTTATTAATTGAATCTTAGTTATGCCTCTACCTTTTATAAATATACCAAGTTTTATTAATCTGCATCAAGTTGTTGATAATATATGATGAATTCTGTTTTTCTCTTATGTGGGGGTGGCATCACCCATTTATCGTTAACTATATTACGGAGCATCCCAAATCATAAGAAACATATATGTATGTCAAATCTTTCGTCGGTTGGTTGAACGGTTTAGGAGTCCATTAGCAACGAACATACATATATTGATCTTTATTTATATACTAGCATTACCCTGTGCGTTTCGCTTCACCTTACCGGTTCTTAGTAAGACTATTAGAATAAATCAATTTCAATGCAGTGTTGTCAATCATGCAGTTTTGCTTATAGCCTTACATAGCCTTACATGCTTCCCTAACTGATCAATCGAGGCGAAGTCACATAGAAGCTGATGCGATCCAAGCACTTCTGTGCGTTAGCGCTTGGACCAAATCTGAACTCGTAAGAAGCACATGCGGATTAAAAATAAAACAAAGTAGTTTACTCAAAATAAAATACTAAAATATTAGTTAAATATAGATTTTATTATAAAAATTACATTCATATTTTGAATCTGCATATGATTCTTACGAGTTCAGATTTCGTCAAAACGCGCCTCGCTCTTGGTTTCGAAAACGAGGCTAGGACGAGGCGAGTACGAGGCGAGGTGCCGTGTGATCTCGCCTCGCCTCGGTCAAGCGAGGAAAATTTATTTTTCCATCTCGCCTCGGTCTCGCCTCGTTCTCGTAGTCAAAAACGAGGCTGCCTCGTAGCCTCGGTGAAACACTAATTGTACATATACGATATCAAATGTTTATAAGTGTTTAGAAGCAAAGAATGATGACGATGTTGCCAGGCTGTAGTCCTATGATATGTTAAGTTTAAAAGAGTAGTTTTGTATAATATTTCTCAACTATCAATTTAAGTTGTAAGTAAAATCAAAAGTTTATGTGAGAAAAATTTTATTAACATATTTTGTAAGTAAAATCAAAAGTTTTTGTGACAAAAATTTTATTATTTCACGCAAACACTTGAAGTAGTTCCATCTATATCATTTGTGGCAAACACTTTTTTTTTTTTGAGTGTATATGTATGTAAATGTAGTTTAAGTCTAACAGATTTTCAAAAAACCCAAATGCCATCGCTGCTTTAAAGCTTCTGACTGCGTTGACCATAACTTACATGCATTCTCGGTTTACGAATGTACTATTTTTCCAGAACAGCAACAAAACTGATATAGACAAATTTGAACGATAGAACGCAAGTTGATAAAGTTGGTTAATTGCGGTTTCAACATTTACCACTAACAAGAGTAATTTCACAGAGCTCTGTCCTTGGACCACTGTTATTCTCCCTCAATGTTAATGATCTGCCGTCATTATTTTACATTTATATGCTGATAATTAAACAAACTAGGTCGAGGAATGTTTTGCAATTGTAAACAATAACCTGTCAAAAATATACGATTGGATTGCCAAAAATTGGCCTATGGCTGATATCGGCAAAGTTCAAATGTTTGCCAACTAAAAAAACACCAAAGCATGTTGAAATTGCAAGAAAATTAAAATGTAACTTTTAGCACGACTCTCACCTGGAACTCCTGAATGCAATGAGCAACTTAAAACTACAAACCATAAAGCATAAGATTGGTTTTGGCCAAAAGTAAATAATGCCAATCCTTCTATAGCTGCAATCCTTATATTCTTATATGGTCACATAGTCTTTTGAAAAATCGATGTCATTCCCGGAATTCGCCGCTAAACTTATGCATCCTTATCTTATTCAAATTAAGTAGGACACTGATGTACCGCAGTTTGGCTCATAGCAAACGTGTTGAAATTCCAAAAAAAATGGCAGAACTACAAAGGCATCATGATATTGTCAATCCTATCCAAGCTCATGACGAAAATCGTTCTCACCAGAGTCAGTAAAAAACAGGATGCAGAAGAACAGGCAGTCTGACGCCAAAACAGACCGTGTATTGATCAAATAAATGCTCTTCCCATTATAGCGCAACAGATAAATGAAATGAGTGTAAAACCTCGTTATACCATCAACTACAGTTCAGCTCTTAATAGCATCAACCGGAATTGCATCTCGGATTCATTGAGGTGCAGCACTCAAAATCACTGACCTCATTAGCGCTGAATACTATGGCTACAAATGTAGTGTCACACATTAATGGGAAATTTTTTGGTATATTTAAGTCTAGGTCGAGTGTACGTCAAGTTTGTCTGCTGGACGATATCAGCGCTAGACTTTACTAAGCATTGTACTTTATGAAACTTCAGAGATCATCTGGAAAACCACACTTATGCAGATAACTTATGCTACCTTGCTGCTAAATAGTCCAACATACAAGCAACACTCTCCGACCTAATTTCTATTTCAGAAGAGGTAGGACTGCAAATCAACATTAATGAAACAAAAAGCATGATAATTTATGATCAGTAGTTTTCTGATAAGCTTCTCTGGCAAAAAAGAGGTGAATAACTTCACTTATTTGAGTAAAGTCATCATACCTGATGATGGTGCCAGTAAAGAAATCAATGCTATAATTAAGAAAAGCAAAAAATCATCTTTGTTCAGCGAAAAAGTGTTTGAGCCGAATGGCCACGTACGGTAATAAAACAGTTAAGCAACCGTGTCTTGCAATACAATTAACAATTAACAACAATCATCTTCGCCAAACCTTAAAAATTGAATTACCCAAAACTTTTCTAATGTCAAATTGCTCACCAAATGGCGACAAAATCCGATATCCGAATCGAACGTCGAGAATGGCAAGGAACTGAACACACCTTGCGCAAAGCACTATCTTAAGTCTGTCGACGAACTTAAAACTCTTCAATTAGGGATATGTTAAAGAGAATTAAAGTTACTTGGAAATGAACGTGAAGGGGGTAAGAGTTTTATGAAGACCATATGCTTCTGCAGAAAACAGAAGAGTAAATACATAGCTAAAAAAGATTAAAATATATTCGAACCCTCAATGGTATACAACTTACGATCCCGATTTCGACTTTATCGATATTTTTCCACTTTTCTGATAACTTTCGATACTATTCGACTATTTCTCCATCTTTTTTTTCCTTTTTTGTTTGGGGAAAAGCACGTACTTTGCTCACCCTTCCATATCATACTTTTTTCACCCTTCCATATTAAACGTTGCTCACTCTTCCCTATTTAACATTAAAAAATCGAGGAACAATAGGTGGAACTAATCATTTTTTTTTTTTTTTTTTGCAAAGAACTGCTACGTGTCTTCTGGATGTCTATAAAAATAGAGTAACTTTGAGGAAATTCTGAACTGTTGGTTTTACGTTGATTCCCATAGCATAATTTTAGCAGAGTATTGACTGTGGTGTTAGTAATACAGCTTCCATACTATTGCTGCGATGTAGTCCCCACAACTTAACATTTCTTAGTTGCTATCCATATGGAAAAATGTATCACACTTATCAAGAGACCCTGAATATGTTATCAATTCCTTTGAGTACCGTACAAGAATATTTAAATATGAACCATGGGCGTCAATTGGGTAATTGGGTAGGGCATTGCCCCCCCCCCTCCCCCCAAGGATCTGATATTACTACATAACATGACATCGATTCAATTCAAAATATCATCGATTCAATATGTTATTTAAACTCTCGCCCCCCCCCCACCAAAACTTTTGGTGAAATGACAGCACTGATATGAACAGTTTCGGCTTTATTGAATGCAAGGATAAAATAATCATTTCATTAAAGTTATTAGTTGGCAAATTATTTTGTCAATAAAGGCGATATCAACATTTGTTTTTAAGTTTGTGCAACATTTATTTTTTTTATTTTTTCAATTTCCTCTAGCCACAATTTTAATTGTACATTAAATTTGTTTTTGTAAATGTTTCATATAACCAATAGCTTTTATCTGACCGCTAGCCACAAAACCGCTGCAATCAACAACATAATTGTGGCTTGGCATCTGTCCCAATTGCATTTTCTCATAACAGCAGCGGCAGCAACTTCCCATACTTTTTATTGCACATAAATCATCCTTGAACTGTTTACACAACATATCGTACAATATGTGAAGCATACTTTAAGGCTTAAAAGCCTCATATCTACTTACATGTGTATATGTATATTGTATTTGTGCTCAATTCAATGTTGTTGGCTCTCATAATCAACCGACGCCGGATGAGTTTTTGCTGTTGCAACTGAGATGTAAACCGGCAACGAACAACAAGCAACGTGCAACAAATAGAGTTGTTGTTGATGATTTTACAAGAATAATTCTGTATATATGTTGTTATTTGTTATTCATATGTACACACGTGTGTGTGCTATTTTTGCTTTTCTTTATTTTTTGATCATTTAATTAAAATCGTTTGCCTACTTTCAGGCGTCAGCAAGCAACAGATGAACAGGAGGATAAACTAATGGCAGAAGATGAGGAACGAAGCAGCAGCAGAAAGGAAAAATTCATATTTCGAATTATCAAATTTAAACGAAAGGTATTTACGATTTTTGTGTTTGTATTGGTTTGGAAAATGTTTACATAAAGCTTGTTTCCTTATTTGTTCTTAGCAAAAACGTAAGCAATTTATTGAAAAATTTTGGGAGCATCAAGATGCAAATTATACGCAATTAAGTACAAGAAATGGAAATGAAAGGTAAGTTCTATGCTACTTAAGCTCTATTATCTTCAATAATACTAGCGTATCGCTTTTCTTCAATAGCATATCCGACATTCAACTGCAAAATCTCGATGTGAACACCTTACTCAATTCCAGTGCCCATGCCAAAGAGTCAATCATCAATGCAGCTACAGCGTCAGTAGCTACAAGTCATAACGTCTGCTCACGTACTAGTTCATCACTTGATCTGGAATGGGAACACGAATATGGTAGCCATATGCGCTGCTATACCACCATACTACCAGCACCACCTTCAGCGACTGCATCAACAACACATACCAATCATCCGCCAGCAACAAACCTTAATGATTCTTGGCAATTTTTAGCGCAACGTCATTATTTTGACGATGATCAATTGAACTCACTATCATCACAGCACTCAGGTTCCATAGCAGCTGTACCAACACTTGAATCCGAACCTGAACCCTCTACCGCTGCAGAACGGGACCAACTACAAAAGCGAGCATACCATGCAACGCAACAAGCGAAGCAAATTGGCTCCACTAAATCGATGCAACTACAGCGTCACATTGGTGGCTGTGGTGGCTCTTTTGCCTCTTCGCGTACAAGCTGTTCCCACATTTCGACACCCGAATCTCTAGAATGGGATATCGATGAGGAACAACAGCGTCAAATGCATGTTGAAGATGATAATTTGGGACTTGAAACACTTGAGCTGTTACATCAGATCGAACAGCTTAAGAATAAGGTACTCAATGAAACTGGTGATGGGCTATTTGACGTAAGAGATGATTTTGATGAATTTACCACCACAACTACCACCAACGGCAGTGGAGAATATCGTGAGGAAATCAATATCAGTTGATTTAGCATTGAATTCGACTTAATATAATGTTATGTTTTGTGAAGAAAACCCAAGAAAGAAATTAAAACAAATTAAGTGCCTAGCTTAAAGTAAATATTATCTTATTTAATTAAATTATCTTGCAAGCGAAATTAAAGTAATCAACAAAAATATACTTCTAAATGTTATGTTATTAAGAATAGTTTATACTATGTACTCGTATAAGATATTACAAATTAAATATATCTTAGCAATAATATTACACTTGTTGTAACTTAGTGTATGTAATGTAACTTAAATATGAGGTGGGACCCCTAGTAGCATAAGGGAAAACCATAAAGACAAAAATTAAGATTACAAAACAGTCATGCCTTTAAAATAGCTTTGTTTCGTAATTAACAAGATACTCTGTAGCGAAATATTTATGACCTTGCTAAAACAAGATATAAAATCATGATAAAGAGACCTCATGTCTCTTATGTCTTAATACTGTAGACCAGTGGTCGGCACTCCATTTGCTCGCGAGCAGACGAAAAGCTTAAGCGAGAGTAACTCAGCGCTTACACACTTACAGCCAGATTGTGTAAAACGCGACGCGACGAGTCACATTTTCGCGTCAGCAGCCAATTTCGTATTATATAAGCTCACTCACTCACATCATCGTCAAAAAGTAGCTCACGGTCCTAACCTATTGTTTTTTTTTTTAATATTTGCGTAATTTTACTATGATTTTGATAATTTGCTTATTCCATTACACCTTCGCTTACCACATTGTGCATTATTTCTACATCAAAGTGTAATTTAAGAAATCAATGTTTACAAAATTAATGCATGGCCCCAAAAACTAGTAGGGTGTCTATTTTGTAAAGCTGTATATGGTATGCAATTGAATGAGACTATTCTCCAAATGTGAGCTCTTGGATTTTAGTCAAGGGTCTTATGTGGTAAAATGTGTTTTTTGGCTTAAATTGTCTAACATCGACTTTTCTAGGCACATTATTGCATTAAAGCTTTTAGCAATTAATTAGAAAAACCACATACTTGATCATTTTTACACACTAAGAAAATGTCTTCATTGGAGGAATACAAGATTCTATGTCATGCAAATCTTTTACATTTTGCACCAAAAAAAGGTGGTATAATGACAACGTAAAGTTTTACGTTTAAAGCTGACAACTCAAATGACAAAATAACTGGACGAACGCCATGACGTAAATAATTATATAATTCCAATTTGTGACGCAAGGTGACTAAAAGTGTCGCGCACGCGAAGTGTCACCGCGTTTTACATAATCTGGCTGTTAAACAATTTCCGAAAATTCTTCTTGTTTGTCGGCAAGAGGGGAAAAATGAAATCAAGTATAGAAATTGTAATTTGTCGCAAACGCAAAACGAAAATCACAAAAGAGAATAGATAAGAATTTGTTTCATAGAATTTCCTAGTTTTAACGTTAACTAAGAAAACTGCAAACTGAGCTGGATATTTCGTTAATGCTAGGTTCGAGACAAAGTTTGTAAGTCCTAAGTAAAAATTAAATACGATAGTAAAATAAAATTATGCATAATAAAGCTCTACAATTTGCATATTAAATAAATTGATAATAAAACAAAATTAGAAATAGCAAACTTGTCTTTTAAAGAGCTTAGAAAAATACTTTACCGAGTCTCTTGAGAGATAACAAGGAGGGGAAAATGTCTTTATACATAATTCATACGCCAAATGGCTCTTATAAATCGGCGTTTACACGAGAAAAGTCTGAGAGACAAATTCTTGTTTATTCTCTTTTGTGATTTTCGTTTTGCGTAAGTCGACTTTTACACGAGGAAAGTCTGAGAGACAAATTCTTGTCCATTCTCTTTTGTGATTTTCGTTTCGCGCTTGCAACATATGACAAATTGTTTACCTCGTCCCTTTCGTTTTTCCCCTCTTACCTACAAACAAGGAAACTTTGCCGAAAAAATTTCCTCGTGTAAACGCTGACTAAGCAGTGCCATTATTTGGCCCTTTTTCATCATTTATGCTTTTTAATCGTCTTGTTATTGACATATGTACATCAGAGATGTGCAATGAGTGGCTCGTTTTTATTTACCATTCGCTTATTCATTGCTATTGCTTGCTTTTATTCGACAACATATGAAACGAGTGCTGCAGTGCATTGCCTTTTAATTTCATTGCCATTGCCTGCCTCTGCTTTCTTTGAACATACTCGAAAGACAAGCACTGTTCACTCAAAGCTCATTCATTCGTTTCTATTTTATGCAACGAATTATATGGCTATGCAACGAATGCTATGGCTATGCAACGAATGCTATTGCACAACATCGAATACATCATACGATTTGAGCTCATGCTATTGTAGAGTAGTACTTTGCGTGCCGTTGTTTGTGATTGTTGAGTTTCTTCTAAAAAACAAAATAATTTCTAATTTTAAGGCATGGAAAATACACAAATCAAGGAAAACATTATAAAAAAATTTATTGCTGCGTAATGACATTCGTTGCATAGCAGTAGCATTCGTTGCATAGCCATAGAATTCGTTGCATAGAAATAGAAACGAATGAATGAGCTTTGAGTGAATAGTGCTTGTCTTTTGTAGTGTGTTCGTTGCCTTCAGAGATAACAAAGGCAAGCAACGGCAATGCGATAAAAAAAGTACCGCACGTTAGCATTCGCATTCGCTTTGAGTGAGCAGTGTTTTCATTCGTTTCACACGTTTGATGCATAGTGTTGATTCATAATTCGTTTTTTGTGAGTGTTTCACAACTGCGTATGAATGCATTCGTGCACATCTCTGATGTACATATATTGAAAATAATAATCCGTATCTGTGTTACAGCCTTAATTGTAAAAGAATATGTTGCCAGGATTTAACGATTGTGATGGCAACGCTGTTTCACATATAGACAATTGTCAGCTGTTGCTCGCGCCAAAATTTGCAAGAATTAATTAAAATATTTACTTGAATTTCAACGACTTCATAAAACTTGAAAAACGTATAGATAGGTGAATAAAAAATTAGGTGAGCAAAAAATGTTTCTAGGTATTAAGTTTGATCACATGTTAAAATTTTTAGGTTCATTATTAAATCGTTACCAATAACCAATCAAAACAATCAAAAACACTTGATACGTCCCAATTCTGTTTGGCCTCTTTCGCTTGTGAATTTATGTTGTGATTATTGTTTTGACATCTACTGTGGATCATTATTGCATTTTGACAATAAACTTTTACCTTATATACCTTTATAATTATCGTATACCTTTTATAATTCCACATTGGAATCTTATTTTGTATTCATATTCGCATTATTTGTTTATTATTAACTTTTGTGACCAAAACTTAAAGCAAAATTAAAGAATTTGTTCGCATGTGAAGAAATAGCGAAACGGACATGTCAAAGGGAAAACAAAAATGCTGGCAACTATTCTCATCGTGTGAACGCAAGCAAAAAATTTAAATAGCGAGAGCACAATTGGGGCAGCAGCAGGGCAGCAAAGTCTGTCAACATGAAAATTATAGAGGACTGTGCAGGTGAAAAAGAGACAAATAAATAATCGTGCAGTTTGCTGCCGTGCTGCCCTGCTGCCGATATAGAAATTATTCTATTTTTTATCCGGCAGCAAAGCAGCAAAATATCAGTGTTGTGTCAAGCTGTTACGAATAAATATTATGTTTTTGTTTATTTTTGTAAATTTATCCATCACATATAATGAAGTTTATATCAAAAATTTTTTTTTTGAGTATTGAGAAAATTTTTATTTTGACTAGTTTGCTTGTTTACAATTTTTGGATTTGTAACAGATTTTGCTGCTGCTGCCCCAATTGTGTTCCACAGAGCGTTTTGCTGCTCCAATTGTGTTCCCGCTAAAAAGCGAATATGCCAAAAACTGTCTGCAATAATTGCCTCATCTGCATAAAGACAAAAAAATGACTAATCACTCATTGAGCGACTGATTAGCTGGTAAGCTCACTAACTTTTTTAATAATATCATTCAGAGAAAATTACCAAGAAAAAACTTACAATTTCTAAAACGTATTTGCTGTCTGAACGTGCCCTGATTTCCGAAAAACTGACACATTTGTCCGAATACTGTTGTGCTGTCAGTCTCGCCAATTTCACTTTGTACTTTTATTCATTTGATTTTTCATTTACTGCCTTCACTTCAATTAATGTGGTAACGAACTGTGCAAAAAATAAACAAAAAGGAGCAACAGCAATTGATTAATTTAACGAACTCATTTACGGCAAAATCAACTATTAATTTGCAATTAAAAGTTTATTCATATTTTTGTTCAAAAGCTTAAGAAAAAAAGTAAGGTCTGTTGTATTGATTAATGTATTAATAAATTTATATTTCCTTATTTTTTTTTATTTTGCTTAGCTCGCTGATAAATAAACCTTGAACTTGCCACAACCACAACAGCCAGTTTGCTAGAAAGTCTCAGTTTACAATTTCCGTCAACATAAAACTTGCTTAGTACAGTGCCAACGCTACAAAATCTTAGTAGTTTAGAAATTGAAAAGATAAAATCCGACCGAAATCTACATACCGACGTTATGTCTCAACCTGTTGCATTTCTCACCCGCAAAGAAACGTTCAGCGCTTGCCATCGTTTGCACAGGTATGTTGTTTTTTTTTTTTAATAAACAATACAATTGAAACTTGATAAGAAAGACTAAAATTAAAATGTGTAAGAAATGAGTCGATTGGATCTAGTTTCAGAAGCTGTGTAGTTTCCGAAATATAACGATTTTTCTAAACCTGACAAATTTGTTTTTTATAAGTCTATGTAAACAAAAATATTGGCCTGTAGAGTTAGTACAAGAAAGTAGAGTATTATCAAGAAATTTGTTCATGATATAGTAGCTAAATAAAACTTTTATTTATAATTTATAAAAATTATTCATATCAAGGAGCTTAAGAGCAAAAACGACGTATATTTCATCGGCGCTATTTTTCAATAAAAACTTTAAAAAATATAAACATATTGGATAGTTAAACAAATTTTATTAAAAATCGAAAATCGCGTCAAAACAAAAGATCCAGATCCATAGGGAAAAAGAACATTAGAAATTTATTTCATTTCATTGACTATCATTATTTACAATTGAACTTGCATTCATAAAAAAACCCTGACCGATTTGTAAAATTTACATAAATATTGGTTTTTGTAATTAGAAATATAAATTCAAAATATCTTGGGGGTATGAAAAAAGCCATCGCATTCAACGGTTTTTCATTAGATGACTTAGTAAAATATGCACTAATCAAATTTCATACTTCGGAGTCCATAAAAAATTTGTTTTTATATCTTTGAACTATAATCAACTTTTTGTTACTTAAATTATATTATAAACTATAGATGAAAACAATTATGAACTGAATTCAATTTACTTACATTCGACATACTTCGACTATAGGATTAATGATTTGGATACAGCTAAAAAATTCCATAATTGAAATTCCAATGAAAATACATGTTTTTCTGTGGCCTGAACCAATACTCAAACGACTTACACCACCACATAAAAGCGCAACCGATCAGCTGCAGTAAATATTCGATAACAAGTTAAAATCGTGGTAAACGGCCGACCGCTCGATAATCAACTGTTACCGCAGCACAGCTCCGGTCACTCTGGAGTCAAATGCTTAACATTTATACCCACAGAGCAGTGATGGTCGTAGCCTCACGCCAAACAGATTAAGGGTTTTGCCCAGTGCAAAGGCGATGTCATATAAAACTAACGAAACAAACGCCGTTTGACAACAAAAATTAAAATGTCAGTTTGGAATAAGATATTGATTTCATTTACTAATTTAAAGAGCAAAAATTTAGATCTTCGAGACATGAATTTCATACCCGCTCTCAGCATATATTGCAGAGAATAGATACTCACATACGATTTTTTTACAAGTTGAATAAAGAGGATATTAAATACATATTACATTCAGCTTGATTTGCCCTATAGTTGTTAAGTTTGCTAATGAAGTTTACTATTGTCTTAAACAATTTTGGATGGATAACTTAAATGCTAATAGTTTTAATACTATGAAAAGGTTTCCCATTGCAACTTAAAGCCATCGAGGTTCTACTGTGCACAAGCAGCAAACCTTTATATTAAATTTTCTATTAACAATACTAGTTATTATTCATGACTCAGCTGTTAACTTTTATTATATTTTTGAAGTAAAAATGTTGTTAACATTCGATATTAACTTTTTACTTTAAAATGCTGTAATTTTTTCCACTTACAGCGCTCAATTAAGCGACGCTGAAAATGTAATAATCTATGGTAAATGCAATAATCCAAATGGGCATGGACACAATTATACGGGTAAGTTATTAATTGAAAAGCACATGCAAAGCAATAATTTTTATAACTATTAAAATGTATATTTACATTAAGGTGTTTCAAATTTTCTTCAAACAGGTACAAAAGTTGCAGGCACACGAAAGGAAAATTCTGGTGCAATTATAGCCCATAAACTGGTGGCTCATAGAGCTTTTTTGTTTTCCATACGATCTGTATGGGGAAAAATGCTTTACAAGACATTTGTATCTACTCGTGAAAGAAAAAATCTTACATAAACGGGACCTAGCCCATTGAAAAGATCATAAAAAGCTCCGAACATTTTGTTTGTGAAGTAAAAACTCGTTAGTTAATTAGCAACATAAATTCATAAAAAAAAGTCAATAACACAACACGTGTACTCTTAAGTGAAGCTTAAAATCAACATGGATGCTTTATTGCTCGCCTTATTGTCGACTGCCGAGCTTGAAGGCTAATTAACTGACGAAGTGCTTGCTTCCCGAAAAAAATGTGAGGAGCTTTTTTGTAGGTAATTGTATGATCTTTCAAATAGGCTAGGTCCCGTTTATGTGAGATTATTTTTTTCCCGAGATATAGAGACAAACGTTTTGTAAAGCTTTTTTCCCCATACAAATCGTATGGAAAACAAAAAAAGCTCGATGAGCCACCAGTAAATATTAATATGAGCTATAATTGCACCAGAACTTTCCTTTCGTGTGCCTGCAACTTTTGAACCTGTTTAAAGCAGCAAAAAAAAAATTGGAATCACCCTAATGTACATACATATGTGGGCTCCAAAACAATAATTTGAAACATTGAAAATTAATTAAGGGACCATAGCTATAAGTGGAATTTGAATTCCAACCAATAATTTTTCGAAATTTCCTGCGATCGTATTAGATATTGTGCCAAAATTAAAAACAATAACGAGGTCATATTCTTTCATATGTATGTATCTACGAAAGTCTGTTACTTATTGAAAACTCGTTCAATTGATTCTGTGCCTAGTTGAAATGGCAATGGATTTAAATAACGAATAAACTAATTTATTCGAAAACAAAATTTTGTAACGAATAAAAATTTTGTTTTTTATTCGAATAAATGCTCAATCATATATAATATATAAAATCCGCATACAATTTTTTTCGTTCGGTATTAAACGACTGCCAAGGGCACGTTTTGTGCCCAGGTGTGTCAAAAGCTTAGCTATTTTACCAATTAATTGCGAAAGATTGAGAACAAATTTTGGATGTTACCAAGGGTACAAACGGGCCCTTTAAGACCCATTTTTGGGCCCATTTATGAGAGAACAACTATTGCACCAGTCAAAGGAAAAAGGTTGAAAATCGATTTTGCAAGGCGTTCTCCCTCCGCGTCCATTTGGCTCCATCGGCTTCTCACTTTCCAAAGTCTGTCTATTTTAGAGCTTTATTCATCGAATGGTTTAATTAAATATTCACCCTTTAAGGGGCCAAATATACGCGCAGGGGAGTACTCACTCCACCTTCCAAAATCCATTTTCGACATTTCACCTTTGACTGTTCTAATAACTTAATTGATTACAAATAAATCCCTTAAAAAGTAGTGGCGTCTTAATCTCTATGGTGATTTTCGCGTCCTTGTTTCATTTGACATTTTCCTCAAGAATTTTTTCTTTTTTTTTTCTTCTCTCAAATACAATAAAAAAAATTAAATACGAGAAAAACCCTCGTAGGTGCGAAAAAACGATAAATTTGCCATCAATCCTATCTTGAACCTTAATGTGTAACGTGATTTCGAAAATTTATAGAAGAAATAAAGCATCATTCGATTTTCACATGCTGTTCTTATAACCTTTTTATTTGCCTCCTAAAAAAATTTACACGATTTTTAAAAAAAAGCAAATAACGTACAATCTTCAGGAGCCATTTGCACAACTAAGCCAAAATACAAAGTCAAAAGTATAAAGGTGTGGCCCTGACCTTAATCCAATAAAAAACTTTCAAGCTGATGCAGACATCGAAGAAAGATGTAGACTAAGTCCAATAAGATTATTTTATTTTTGGACACGCTTTTGTTATTTAGAAAGTGGTTCTGAAAAATTAAATCAATTTTTCCGCCAACCGGAAGATTATTAACAACATATAATTAAGAAAATGTGCAAGCAAACTCTTATTAAGTGAATTTGCTAAAACATTTTTAAAAAAATGATTTATTCTTTCAAATCTAGTTGAAATCACCGTACGTGGACCAATTGATATACGTACTGGCATGGTCATGAATATAACAGAGTTAAAACAAGCAATGGATGCTGTTATTTTCAAAAATCTTGATCATAAAAATCTTGACAAGGATGTGGAATACTTTCAGAAGATGGTGCGTACATTACAATTTTTATATAAAAAAAAAAAAAACTTTTCTAATATAATGTGTTAAAACTCTTTTTATTGCAGCCTAGTACTACCGAAAATCTAACCGTTTATATATGGGAACAAATTCGTCAAGCTTTACATAAACCCGAATTATTATATGAAGTCAAAATCTATGAAACAGATAAAAATTCTGTAATCTATCGTGGGCCATATATACAAAATGGATATTACCATAATGGCAAACGTTGTGCAAAGAATCAAACTTGCTCTAAAATTTCCTCTGACTCTGATTAAATTAAAAAGATAATGGCGCTGAGTTATAGAACTATATACATATGAAAACCCCAAGTTAGATATATGTTAAAAATTAAATTGAATTAAATTTTGTTTGGGCTTAAGGTTAATGTGTAATTATATAACTATACGCCACTATTTAGAAGAAAAGGCTCCAAATTGTGATTGCCATAGATGTAATCTTTTTAAAAAGTGGTATATTGGTGAAAAAACAATAATAATTTGCCTCATATATCACATTTAAAATAATTGCATTTCTAGTGACTAATTTGGGGTCTAATTATGAGCACATATTCATCATCATTTTTAAATTTGCGGATAAAGTTCGAAAGAGCTTTTGACTGTGTCTATCAAATGACCCAAGTCTATTGCTTACTTAAAACCTGGGCTATAACATGATGAATATGCGCAATGGTGTTTAAGTTGAAAGATATTAAATTTTATATCTGCTGTGATTATGTTATTACATGCGCTATTTTTAAAACTTTATATGACTTTCTATTATTATTTCTATTAATTGATGCTACATATATGTAGATTACATTACTTTAAGTTATGCGTACATACCTACGGAACTTTTTTCTAAGCCGGAAACTTCATATTTCACGAAAGTGGTTTCATTTTTAAGAGCTTGAAACTTAAACTTCATTTTTATTTTAATTGAAAATTACTTCTAACACAACATTTTTAATTTGCCATTAAATACATTTATACAACTGATTATGATTTAATTTTTGTCAAAAATGTGTTATATGCGAAGACTAAAGTTTGTATTGCTTGAAAAATTGTGATAATTTAAGTGCAGGCTGCTTCATACATATGTAATATTTAATTAATTCTGTTTAATTTTCTAAAATGTAACTTTTATCTTTAAAATGGTGCTTAAATTATTTGGCATATAGTAAATCACATTTCAGCTAGCTTGTTTTAGGATTTTAATTGTATGGCTAGACTGTTGCACTTTTTGTAAGTGAAAAACAAAACCAACAATATTGCCACACTATGAAAATAAGGTGCTCACAAACCCAACAAGAACGAACTATTATTTTTATAGAAATTAAATTTTCAAGCACTCTTCAAAAATCAGTGTAATTTAAAATAAAAACATTCGAGATGGTTCTCTTTGGGCCGCTATATAAGGTGTGTCATTTTAAGCTACAAAAAATTCCAACAAAAACCAGATCAATAAATTTAAATCCTCTGTACTACTCTAAAAGAAAAAAAACCAATTGAGGATTATTTCAAAACCCGTTAACATTTTAAACAATTTACAAAAATTTTATAGATTGATTTCTTTTTTTATATTTTATGTTACTAAGGAAAAGATTTTGATGTTTCGAGACAAAAGAAATCTTAAATTTCCAAAAAAAAATATAAATAACAGATTTTGAACAACACTCCACAATCGCGAAAAGCATGAATTTCTCGGCTGAAAAAGAAAGTCCCGAATATAATTTAAGATTTTTATAGCACGAAAAATTGTAATACTGAAAATATCTATAATAAATGGAACTTATATGCAACTAAACGCTAGCGCATTTTTGTAATATACTACGTAAGTTTTCTGTAACATGAGGTAGATGTATTTTTTATCGAGAGCTTAGCAAATTTTAAGAAATCCGAATTATAAAAGTAGGATGCTATTAAAAAATTTTCCTTCTGATTCTAAAGATTTTCAACGCTTCTCTAATGAAAATCAACTCTTCATTGCTTCTGCTGACTCCAAATATTGTTTACAGTTAATACCCAACTTTAGCACTATTTCTATGTTTTATAGGACAAACATTTGCCAACTGGACCGGAAATTCTTGATCAAAAATTCGTCTTACTCAAAAATGTTTTTATTAATTTAACTCGACTCTAAAGATAAAAATATAGAAATAAATAAAACACTACCCAAATCTTTTAATTGCTCTTCTACAAATAAAAATAATTCGATGTTGCAAATTTCTTAGAATAGATAAACAGCATATTTTCAGTTGAAATTTTTCTTACATTTCAACTTACAAGTCATTGAACGTTCAATGCCGTAAAAATAAAAAAATCAAACACACTTTGTTATATCTTTATCACTTTATTTGTAATAAATGTTCTGCTTTAGATGACAAAATTTAATATTATATGAAAACGAAAATATTTAAGCATGTTACAATTTTAAGTTCACATGCAACTTAAAATGCTTTTAGTTGTTTAATTTGGTAGTTTGCTTTATTTAAATACAAAGCTCCCCTATCGGAAAGGAAACATCGCACAAGTAATCGTTAAAGTTCTTCAAAACAGCATTGAAGTAAGTGTTTTGTTCTCATTTCTAGTAGCGCCTTTTTTAACCACAAGGCATTGCAATCAAGCTCTTTGCTTTCGCTGTAACTTAAGCACATTAAAAGCGTAATATTATTAGAAAAAGAGCTTGTTTTAAAACGTTAAAAAATATATAATTTAAATTGAAGTGTTACGTTCTCGCAAAATAATAGTTGCCAAAGTATTCAACGTACAACAAAAGTTGTGTTTTCCAACTTCATACGTTGCGATTTGGCTACACTTCATACAAATGTATGAATTTCATCTAAGCTGTCAGTTTTATACCTTGACGGACTCTATGGGTTGACGCCTTAAAGAGCTTTATTTGAAGCCGCAAACATAGCGAAGTGCTTCACTCAAAGCGAAGTGCTTTAAACGCAGCGATTACAAAGCGCTTTCAATTTTTACTTTAGCACAGTGCTGTAAAATTTCCGATAGGGTCATTTCAAGTATTTCTTTTATCATGAGGCAATTATTCAAAAAATAAATATGCCAATTAAAATATATTTTTAAAGGAACTTAAAATTGAGGCATTGAAAAGTTTTACTACTTTAAATAAATCACTACATATGTAAGACTGCTTAACAGTTGACATACAACCTTTGATATGAACTATTATTTTAAAATTCAACCATGCATATGTATCTATGTGTTCAAATTTAAATTGTCCTTAACAACTTATATAATATATCACGAGCCCTCTAATTACATTTTTTTTTTCATTAAAATTAATTCAAAGAAATCCAAACAAAAATAGTTGTAACATAAATCAATTTAAAATTGGGCGAGAACACATGTTTTGCTTTGATGTAAGCTTAATTTTCTATAAATATTTTTTCCAAGTCTTACATTACATTTTGTACAAATGTAAATAATCTAATTAACTAAAATATTCATATTTATATTATATAATTTCTGTTACTATAAATGGAAGCATAGCATTATCTTAAACATATGTTTGTATCATTTCCATGTTATTATTTATTACTACATAAACGTCTTCGTTACAAAAATTTATTATTCTTATTCTGTTTGTTTATTTCTTTGTTTGCCATACGCAATGTTATGTGAAGTATAACCAGTATAACTTTTCATTCGTTGAACAGTTTTAACTTAATTTTTAATAGAATATATTTTGTAAACATTTAATGCCATTTTCGATAAATATGTATGTATGTCATTTAATGCTAAATATTTTTTTTTAAACAATTTTGAATTACATTAAAATTTGTTATTTTTCATTTTGTATTGTATTAGCATATTACACTGTATAACAGTTAATTTTTCAATATAAGCTTTTATTCTTTATTATATTAGAATCCGATATGATTAGGATGATTTATTAAATTTTATCAAATATTTGCATAATCATTAAATTTAACTCATTAATAATTCAAAATTTGGAAAAGGCTACTATGCCGTAATTAATAAGCTTAAACACTACTAAATTATCATGTTAAATTCTCAATGTATTTAGGTAATTTCTTACTATTTTTAAGATAAAGGTATTTCTAATGATGAAAACCAATTACATCTAGTGTAAGAATGTGATGATATGAATTTTCAGCTTAACGATTTTTTCCGATATAGATATTTATAAATACTCAAAATAGATATTAAAAAGGAATATTTATGGCAACAATTCTAAACATGGGAATATAGTGAGTGTTTTGTTGTCCAACTCATGTTCTGTTAAAGAATAAAATCCATCTAATGTTTATCTAATTTTTCTTATATAGTGAACGTAGTAGCGCAGGGCTACATTTATTACTCATCGATTTCTATGACAACGGTTGGTCTAAATGGACGTCCATAAATTACGTGAGGCGATTTTTTGAAAATTCGGGCCACCACTCCTCCTTGGTGAGATTTGGTGATATCTGACGGTATCCCCTTGTGAAATTTACCTTTATTTTTCGTAAATACATAATTAAATTTACTTTATATGTTCATGTAATTTGCTTCATGCCACTAATACTAATGTCTTCTGCCCACTCGGCATGTAACGTTTCAGAAAGCTTCAGTAATAGTACATAACGTATGAGAAATGTGTCATATGAAATTTTGCAAGCAGAACGTTACAGAAATCATCCTTATATATTTCAAATGTTCTGTTTCACATAAAATCATCCTGAACTGTTTCTGAAAGGTTCCAGATTCAAAGTTTCCTGAACTTTTCAAATGTAATTTTTCTGATACGCTCTAAACAAATGCCTGTACATGTAATCAATGCTTACTGAATTTTTTAGTGAAATCTAAATAGTGTCTTATGATTCTCTACTTGATGCTATGTTAGTTATAGTTTATTGTTGATTATAAATTAACACCCCTGTCATGAGTATTATAATTTATATTCTCTGAATCAAAAAGTTGACGTGAGACTTGCATTGACCCCTCCTCTCCCTTGGCGAGATTTTTCCAGATTTGGTCAGCCACAAGCAACTACCACCTGGAATAGCATTAAGATTAAAAAGGAAAAAAAAATACTTTTGTTTTAATGAAAATTTCTTTCTTCAAAACGTTGGACAAAAAGTACCCTTTAAAAATGTTGACCCTTTACATCATATACATAGGTATATGTATATATGTATTAGTACCACCAGGATAGGAGGACGAAAAATTTAATTTTCTTTGGGTTCATGATGGACTTAGATACTATCAACAAGTTAAAGTTTACTATAAAGAAATATTTCTTTTATCCAAAAAATTAGTTAGGTTCACATTTGATTTCATATTTTTGTATTCATTTAAATCGCCATATTTTGAACATAAATTGTAGTTGTTTAGGGGAGTTGTCATAATATTTATTTTGCAACATTTGCATGAGAATATTATCTTTCAGAAAGTCGTTTGCACTTGATCAGTGGCTTGCGAAAACAATTAAAATAATTATATTAAATGAATTCCATTCAAAAAAGCTTCAGTTTACAGTTACTAATTTTACTTTATTTATATATAGCTTGAAAAGTATTATAGCATCCCAAGAATGGACTTAGCAGTTGCCTTTACAAAACCGAAATTTTTGTTCCCTTCTGCTATTGTATATTTTACTTTTTTGTATAAATATTTTTGTGATGCATCTCTTTGTTGTTTGCATTAGTGCATAATGTATCTAGTTGAGTTTGTTTTTTTTTTTTATTTGCCCATATCCAGTGAAAAATTCCAAGTGAATATTTACTTTTGAAAACTGATATCTTCGAATTTTTTGTTTACAATAATTTTGTTGATTAAAAAATTTTTTAAATTATCTACATATTTATATTAACATAAACAATGTTTTAGGCTAAGGCCAAATATTATTTGTTATACGTTCATATTTGTTTCTAGGACTGTATAAAGGCCTTAATCACTTTAGGTGAATAAGCTTTGTGAAGCTGATCTATTGTTTATATATAAATTTGAAGGCTGATATTTATGCGTCCACAGTTTTTTAATTTGTTTGTTCAACTGACAATTTCAAACCAAATTTGGTAGTCAAATTCTATCTTAGAGTGGTTTTAAGGGTGTTATAAAGACAATATTTTTGGATAATTTCGGAAATAAGTGCACACTTTTTTGCTCGTAGGCTTCGATTTCATTGCATATTTGATATGATATTTGAATATTTTCTGTAAAAATGTAAATCTATTTTGAATATATAATGTATTATATAAATCCTCAAAAATATTGTTAATAATAAAAACATAACAATTCAAAAAAGGTACATAGTGTACAATTTAAGTCAAAATCTATTGAAGTAATTAAAATATGTTAATGTTAAGGGCGTTGAATTGCCAAAAGATTGAAAATTTTTATATATGGAAAATATTAACATAAATACTTTTGGCATAGATTGACCCTTTGTGGTGTAATTAGCGGCGGATTAAGACCTGACGTGGCCCGATGCTAACGACTTAAGGGGATACTTTTCCTTTAAAATTTTCTAAAAACCTGTTCCTGCTCTTATCGTACACACATTAAAATTGGTTGCGAAAAAGTTATGAAATAAGCTGAGCTTAAATTTCAAAGTTCTGACTTCAAATTCGGTTTTAGCAGCTCAAAACTCATAAGACCGAATTACTGGAATCTCAAATGATTGATACTTTGTTATTTTTTAAATGATAAATATGGCTGTTATGGTCCCCGAAATGAAATATATGTTTCAATAGAATTTGACGCGGTAATCTGATCCTGCACGAGCTTTTATTTTTCAAATATCACAATATTTTAAGTTTTTGAGAATTGATTCGGAAAGTATGCTTTAAATCAAAAAAGTACAAAATTATAAAGGAGAAAATAAACATAGATTTTTTGTTAAAAAAGACGTGCATATGATAAGATTTGGTTGAGGCTTGATAGCTTAAATTACTCATTCATGTCTTATCTTATGTAGCATGTAAAACAAGAGGTCGTCCATGAAAGACATCCTCAAAAGAACAAACCCCTCCCCCTGGTTTGTTCACTTTTGTTCGATTTCGCTAAGCCCCCATCCCTTAAAGAACGTCAATTTATATATTTTTTTACACCATTAACATTTCGGTTTATTTACTGCCAATAGTTTTTTCCGCACTTATTTCGCAGACTAACCTAATGTCAATATAAATTTAATGTATTTTTTTTGAATTATACATACGTATATATCACAATATATAATACAACACTTTTTTTTTAATATGCAAAACAATTTTCATATATATATTTTAATTTTAAATTTAAGTGCACATTTTAACGTTTTCGTTATAAGATCATAGGTAAAACTTACTACTTGAGACAAATCTTTGGTATTGTTAAAGCTTTTTTAGCAAATCTTAGATAGTGCTTAGTCAAACTTATTTTTATTACATTTTAAATGAATATTTTTTTTATATTAAATATATACACAAGTGGAAATGTGGATTAAGAATATTACACAAAAATCATTCTGAACAAAAAACATGATATGACCCTAAGCTCCAAGCCCTTTAACAAAAAGCGTTCAACAATTGCTGCGATTAATCTTTAGTTAATGCACGTATTTGAAAGCTTTTAAAACTTTTTTTATCGGAGGCTTGCAGTGAACGAAGGATATGGCCTTGAACTTGCATGCAATATACTGTTCTGTTCAGAATAAAATACTGTAGTTTCAAATGTCGATGGTAAGCAAGTCTTCAAATATTTAACGTGGCGTACTCCTGTGAATAAAATGCGGATCGAAATAACTATAAACTCTTTGATTTTCGATTAAGATTAAGGGAAACTTTTAGCTTTTTTTATTATATTTTCTTTTATATTATTTTTTTATTTTTTATTTTATATTATTTTAATTTATTTTATTTTATCTTATTTTATCTTATTTTATTTTATTTTATTTTATTTTTTTTTTATTTATTTTATTTTATTTTATTTTATTTTATTTTATTTTATTTTATTTTATTTTATTTTATTTTATTTTATTTTATTTTTATTTTATTTTATTTTATTTTATTTTATTTTATTTTATTTTATTTTATTTTATTTTATTTTATTTTATTTTATTTTATTTTATTTTATTTTATTTTATTTTATTTTATTTTATTTTATTTTATTTTATTTTATTTTATTTTATTTTATTTTATTTTATTTTATTTTATTTTATTTTATTTTATTTTATTTTATTATATTTTATTTTATTTTATTTTATTTTATTTTATTATATTTTATTTTATTTTATTTTATTTTATTTTATTTTATTTTATTTTATTTTATTTTATTTTATTTTATTTTATTTTATTTTATTTTATTTTATTTTATTTTATTTTATTTTATTGTATTACTTCATTCTATTTGTATTGAACTATAACATATTTTTTTTTTCTATTTTAATTTTTATGAGTAAGAAACTGAAAAGTAGTTATAGGTGCTATATAGATTAAAGGTTCTAGATATGTTCAATAAAAATGAAACCAAGCAATAAATAAGGTTGAAAAGCAAATAAGTTTTTCTTAGTCTTATGTTGTAATTTGTGGCATTTATAATTTCTTCGACAAATGATCGATCTAAATACTTATAAAATTAAAAGCATTAAAGAGTGGTGCATATTCTTATTTCTACAGAACAATTTCTTTATTTAGGGTGTGCCAATAAGTGCGCTAGATTTGAATTTCACGCCTTTTTTTCCTATAATATTAACAGTTTTATTGCCATCAGTAAATATTTAACATTACAGACTGACAGATGTTTTACATATCTCTTATTGGGACACTGGTGCTCCTTTTGGCACACCCTCTATTTTACTACAGGAGTAATGTATGTACTTATGTATATAGTAAAGTTGAATTTTTGTTATACTATGCTAGATATTAAAACTATGGTACTTTGTTAGTTCGCTGTATGTACTTACTTATGTCTTTTTTCGTATTTAACAAAGATCAATTTATTCACCTATGAAGGTGTTTAAAAAAATATAATATCTTTAGCTCAGCTCAACGTCGAAAAAAACTGAGCATACAAGGAAGCTTAAACTTTAATTCTTAAATAAAAATCGCTTCTAGTTTGATATCTCTTTAGCCGAAAATTTTTTTTTGTACAACTTTTCCTTTTTAAATTTTTGGTTCATTCTTTTTTATCAATCATTTTAAGCCATTTTGTATATCAAGCAATTTAAATTTTTAAGAAATTATTGATATTTTTTATTTTGGTTTGGCGATTATCATTTGAGCAATTTCGCTCGGGTCTCATCCCATATATGTACTAATTTCTATAAATTCACAAAAACAACTAACGAAAGTTAATCTCTTGAATTTCGATTATATACGAAAATTGTTCATTGTTCGCGAATAAAAGGTAAAATATATAAAATTCCGGTTTTAAGAAGAATAAGTTGAGGAGATGCGTAACAATGGCAGACATCTGCAAGTAGATTTGTTTTGAATAAAAGACAATTATCTGGCAAAATATTCGATACTCGATTTTTTTCTTTTTTGTTATTATAATCATTTTGAAAATAAGATTTGTGAAAAGAGCAGCTGTTTATATGAAAAGACAGTATTAACATTGGCGTTGTCTGCTTTAGTAACTACCTTTTCGCCTTATGTCCGGGTTATGACTAACTATCAAACGTCAAATTTTAGGTTTGTGCTCGAAGAGTTACATATAACTAATGTCTTATTTCAGGTTTTTTCGAATTCTATAGGGTATTTTCTTCAAAATTTATCTCTTTACTAATAACAATAGGAATTTACACACGCATTTTTGTTTTCGTTAAAATTTGTTGAATTGAGCATACTTTTCGATTTTGTAGCAACACCTACGTGTACCTATGAATGTTATCTTTCAATAAATGCAGTTGCAAACGCAATCATATCTGTTATTTTTACAAGATAATATTTTGCACAGACAGTAGAAAGGCGAAAAATTAACAAAGCGAATTCCGTATCTAACTACTTTTAATGAGACTAACTAACAACAGTGTTAATAGATTGTAAAAGTTGTAAAGTAGAAAAGTAATTAGCAATATTTTGTTGTTAGCCATTTAACACTTTAAGCCAAAAACAGAACCACGTGTGAAGAACCCTAGTATTAAAATGTATGCGAAGGACAGTGCAAAAGTATTCAGACTTTTATTGAAGTTTACTGCGGTATTTCTTTGAATTGAATTCCCGGCTGGGTATATTTTTAATTTGTTTACGATCACTTCGACTACGTACGGCATTGATAACCTGTGATGCTAGGCAGTAGAGCATTTCCTGATTTGCTTGGTAATTTAAAGAAAAATCACTAATATTTGAGTATAGCGTTGAATTATATTAAAAATCAGCAAAATTTTTGGCTCATTGGAGGAATATGAGTAAAAACACATGGTATCCTAAATATTTTCATACATTGGCTTATTTTTAGTTATTTTTTAAGTAACTGCTTGTCGATTCATCCGTTTATTGTAATAAAACCAATATTGATTTTTCAATTATTTTTTTTTTAATTTACTTAATTCAATTCCTGGCACATGAACTAATTGCCGAAAAAAAACATCTCCAACAGTAAGATGTCCGTCTTTTGTAACTCACCTCCACAATTATATTAATCGAACTTAAAGAGGTTTCTTTGCATATCGGTAAGTCAGTCGATAAGTTTTTTATTTGACATAAGCTTAAACAAACCGACTGACATTATGTAGTGTGTCTACTATAAATTTGTCTTTTACTAAACATTTAATATTATATATGAATTATGTTAATTATATTAATGAAATTATTTATAAATTAAATAATTAGTAACATTTTATAACGTTTGCGTTTAGTTCCCTCCCAAATTTTAGATCCCAATTGATATTATACTGTGTATATAATCACTACGTTTTATATTTAAGTCGAATTAAAGTTTTTTTAAATGTCATTCTTATACTTAGTACCTGGATTTCTAATACTTATATATGGTATACCAAATTCAAAATCATTGACTGGCCAGTATTTTAAGAGCGGTTGACGTTGTGGTAATTCAGACTCCACATAAAAATAAGCGTAAAGCACAAGTATCGTATACGCTGCTATAAAAATGAACACATGCCAAAATCCATGTAAATATGGAAAATTGATCGATGACCAAGCCTCACAAAACATACGATCGTTGATCCAACAGAACACGGCTACAAACCAGACGGCAGTACTGCGCAAACCGAGCCGATACACACGTTGATCACGCACACTATAAGAAAGATGTAAAATACTAAAATGTTAAACAAAGAAAATATATTTGTTTGAGTAATATGCATGGGTTATTTTACACATTAACAAAATCACCAAAAACTGTTACTGAAAAACCACCCAAAAGAAGTATAAATAATTGTAATGGGTTGAAATTCTGAACCAAATTTAAGTACCTACAAAAAAAAAACTATTTTTTTTTTCAATCCTTGAAACTTTACTTAACTCTGAAATATAATAAACTGATGAAATATTATCTTCACGAAAAAAAAAATGAAAGAAAACTTTTATGTTCTTCGCATTGAGTTTGGTCTCGTTTGTGTAAGACTTTTCTTCCACGAGATATAGACGGAACTTTCTAATAAAGCATTCTTACCCACATATGGAAAATTAAAAAGCTCAATGAGCCACCAGTAAATATTAAAGTTATCAGCTTTTCTTACACCAGAATTTTTCTTTGATATGCCTGTTTAAAACAATTTGAATCACTCTAATGTATTTATACATATTGGTTTTTAGTAAATTTCCTTATTACATATACTATATTTTTGACTCTGATCGAATTTTTGAGAATTTCGATACTTTTCGAGTTATATCAACTTCATCAATATTTTTTCGATATCTCCAACTTTAAACGAACTTAACAATGTTATTCACACAATTTAACTTGTTGTATGCCATACGATTCATATCGACTTTTTCTTTACTTTTCGACTTTTGTCGGCTCTTCTTCCTTTTATCAATGTTTCGATTTCTTCGAAACTTCACGATACTTTTTTATGTGATTTGGTATTATTCAACTTTTCACATGCTTTAATCATTTTGAAGTTATTCGATACTTTTCAACTTTTAACGAACTTTTCGATGCTTCTCGACTTTTTCTTATTATTTGAATTTTATGATATTTGTTCGATGTTTTTCGATCCAATTCGATACATTTCGACTTTTGGTCAGTAGCATGAATCTCAGTCTGAAATACGCTGTATTGGCTGTCTAGCTTAAACGACCCGTTCAGTATCACTGTGCTAAAATACCCGTTCTGCAATCCATTTTCGAAGCATCGGCGAAGATGGAATTACATTGCCACCAATAAGGATGTCAGCGCTTCAATCAACCCTGGTCGGAATATGAATTTTACAGAGTTGATTGAACTCTATCACTGACACCATATAGTCTGTGTATCTATGTATCTTAAGGACCTTTTTATTCCCAAAGAGGTTTGTCCTTCCACTTTGCACAGAATAGCGAAATAGAACCTATTACGAGTTGCTTCTCACCATACTAAGACTCCGTAGGTAAGTATATGATGAACAACCACTATATGCTTCTAGTAGATAATGTGTGGTTGAAGGTCAAACATTTTTTCGAATATCCTTTTACAAACATATAGAGCATTGCATTCTTCGTTCTTTTCCAAAGAAAGTTCGGAGTCCAGGACGGCGCCTAAGTGTTTCACTTCTTTTCAATTAGGGAATGATGAAGCCAAGGACTTTGTATCTTCACATGAACAGTCCAGAGAGCACCGATCGCATGAGTTTACTGATCGGAATTTTGCAGTGGTCAGTATCACCACGTCGTAAGCATATGCCACTATCCGTATGCCTTTGGCTTTCATCAAATTCAACAAATAATTTATGATCGAATTCCACAGCAGGGATGTATAGCTCTTCTTTGAGATGTATCTCTGCTTACTCTATTTCTGACTGATGACACCCAGAATGTCAAATTGATGGCTCAATTGTTCCATTAGCTTATTCTGTCGTTGTTTACCATAAAAGTGAGTATTGTCTTAATATTGGCGGTTAGTACGAATTGTATATAGCTAATAGTTTTTTCTATTGTACCGACGACCACCTCATGCGACGCTGTTTCAACTGATCTACCTTTATCGGAGCACAAATAATGCTCCGATATATATGTAATGTCGATTAATGTGACTTAACTTATTGGCCTTAGAAATAACACTTTATGACTTTTATCGACATGTTACCATACTTTTCGCCATGCTTATGAACTTCTTTGATTTTATTCTATATTTACCTATACTTATCGAACTTTTCGATATTAACCGACTTTTTCAATACTATTCGATTTTTAGTCGATATGTTCAACACTATTCGATAATTTACATTTTTCATTTAATTTTTTGTATAATATGTACATATTTTAGCTTACGATAAGTTTCACTTTTGCTGTGTCACACACAGTCTGTGTATTCCAGTTACACACTTTTGTTTTTTTTTTTTTTTTTTGACCTTTAGCCTTGAATATTTTCAAACGCCCGCGTGGCTTGGATATGTATATACTTTTCTCACGTCACTTAACATAACTTAAAAGATATTGCTTTGACTTTTATTGAGTAAAACTTTTTTTGCATACCCTACACAGGCTATATTCACTTTGTCCAACCGTTTGTAGCGCAAAGAAGATATAGCAAAGTGTATATATTTCTGATCAGTGTCACCTCCTTAGTCGATATAGTGCTCTCTCTCTGTCTGTTATAATTTATGAAATAATGAAGCGTTATAATTTGATGCAATTCAGTACACTAGCTACTTCATCGTAAATACCGAGTGGGATTGAGAATAGGAGAAACCGATTAAGCGACACAACTTTCGCCCATTAAAACCAAAATTATCGCCGTTGTTACCTCAGGAACTAGGCTCGCTTAACCAAAGTAAAATAACAAAGGTCAAGAATTTAAATAAATGTTATGAAATTTACTATGGAAACGTTCGGCGCAAACACGAAGCACTCTACAAAAAGTGGATCAGTTTAGACAAATTGGCGTGGCGCCTTTCATAAGAAAAAAAATCTTAAAATGCTGAGTAAAAGCTATTGCAGTAAGTATTACGAAACACGGTGACATTTGGCGACCCAAAGTAGCATTAGAAAAAAAAGCGGAGTATAAAATTGTGGGCGTGAAACTTTTTACATAACCAAAGTTTTAAAACTATATCCATGTTCAGAGAACTATGAAATATGGTTAGTTAAATAAAATACGGCATTAAAAGAAGCAAACTAGTAATACACGCACCGCGCCCGTCCCACTAAGCCTAAAAAATTCTTGTTTCTTGTTAAGCGAGAACTTCTTTATTACTTAATAGATTTTTATGCAAATTGAGCATAGATATGAGTAACTTGCTATAGAATCTCAGTAGACTCTGATAAAGATTTTATTGAGCAAACACCTATCAATTGATATTAAATGAAATTATCAGACTTTAATTGAATTAAGTTGCTTTTAACGAGTATTGATTGTTTTATTGCGGAAATTTAATAAAATTTTAATGCATACAAATTTGTAACACATCAAATGTTGCAAGCTTCTTGTACAATATATACAGTTGCGATATCGATTCAATGTCAAAACATTGTTGTTTTTATTGCATTGAAATTTATCAATTAGTACGAGTACTATGTATATTACACATACACTTGGTAGACCTTGGTAGGTTCGACTTTGTGCAGTATCTAACGACAGCAATAAATTTTTGATATTTTACATGCATGCCAGATATACCATTTTAATTTTCACATTTACACCTCTTGAAAACAAAAAAAACTGTTTGAACAAAAATTCGTACATTTTTTGTATTATCATTTAATATCACCAAAAGTCGAAACTTACATTAAACTTTTTAATATATTTCGGTATACTCTTAGTCATCAACCTTAAATTTAATTCGATATTCAAAATGTTAATAAAAAAATGATTTGAACATTTCTTGATCGAAAACGCTTTACTCATTATCAGCTCTTCTATGTATGTTATTATACCTTAAAACTCTAATACGCTAAACTAATTCTGTAGCCGGATCTAGATTTAGCATCAACAAATCAAACAAGCGATTAGAAGGTGGGGACCCACTTTTACCAATACAGTTTTACCAATCCATTTTTACCACTCCATTTTTACCGCTATACTTTTTTCCACTAGGACTTTTTACCAATTTCTTTTACCACTTTCCTTTTCTTCCACTGGAACTTTAAACCAATATACTTTTAAAACTAAATTTTTACCACAAATAAGTAAAAATTCCACAAGAGATAAACATTTATTCAAAATTGTATATTATGGCCTACAGCTCTCAAATATTCGGCGATTCGGCCTTCCTCTTTTTGGGTTTCATATTCTTGGACTAAATTTGCGATGTGTACTTCAGTGGAGTTTCTAGCTCTGCTTTCACTCTTTTTTAATTTGCGTCCAATGTCAAGCTCCCTGAACATTGTTTCTGTATCTTCTTGCTCCTTTTGTGGAGAATATACAACTTTCAAAAGTAGTGTTATTTTGACTTTTTTAACATGCTTTGCAGTTTAAAAATTCTGATATTGTAAAATTTTCATCTGGCAACACAGTACGTACTACAAACATATCAGAGAATTGCAGTGAGCCATTCATGAATCTGTTGAAACTTTCAGCACATTCACCGCTCACAGGAAATTTTTTGAAACGAGCTACCATTCCGTCTCATGGCAAAGTCTGTGAATGCGAGTGTGTTTCACAATCATTTCTAGTGAATGCCGTTTCATTTCATTACCTTTCGTATGAGTATATGAGTGTTGCGTGAGAAACAAAGGAAAAGATTTTATCAAAAAAAAAATGTCGAACATTTTGTGAAGTTTTTCAGAAAAATGGAGACAGGTCGAAGATTGTTTTTTGACATCATTTAGAGTGGCTCCGTACCCTGAAAAGGACCGTTTTTGAGGAATTTTCAGGATTTTTTTTGCTACAATCGATGGAAAAAGGTCGAAGTATCTTTTGAAAATCACTTGGAGTATTTCTGGACCATGGTAAGGACCGTTTTTGACCCATTTCTGAAAATTTTTTTTTTGTTGTAGACTAAGCTCAAAAAGAATAGACTAAGCTCAAAAAATATTTTGGACTTCACTAAGGGTTTACCCTGGAAAGGATAGTTATTGACCCATTTCCGAAAAAAAAATTTGTTCCTCCAATCGATAGAGAAATGTCGAAAATGACTTCGTACCCTGGAAAGGACCGTTTTTGACTCATTACATATTCATACTATTCATATTACATATGAACACTTGTGAGACACACTTTTTCCTTGCTTGATGACAAAAAATAAAATTTTAGCAAGTTTTAAAATTGTATGTCCTACTAGGAGAAAATTCTAATTTTTAGTTTAAGCAGAAATACTTTATTATCTGGTGAAAAAAATCCGAGTGTTGGCATAAAACATACGTTTTTAGAATTTTCAATAATATTGGAGAATTGCGAGACACCGCCTTAATTAAATCAAACATCAATAAACAAAAATAACGTTGAAATATGTTTCTTAAATGGTTGGAAATTATATACGGATTAGTTTTAAGAAAAATAAAAAGCAATCCCAGTACTAGCATAATAAAAACATGAGACAGAATGTCTTCCAAAAAACTTTTATGTCTATAGTCATGCCGCCTCATGTCTCGTGTGTGTCTTTACACTGTACATAATAAAATGTTTTCATAAGAATTTAGTAGAAAAATACCCGAGGAATGCCATCTCATGTCTCGTATGTGTCTTTATACGACAGTCCATTTTTTGTCTTTTAAAGGCGATTTACCAAGATATATAAAATATGATATACATAATATATCACAGATAGCTTAGGGAATGGCGTTCAGGACTATGGATTGTTGAGACATGTGTTCGAGGCCGACGTACAAAGCGTAACTAAAAATTATATTTAATAATAAAATGAAATATAATAAAGTTCTATAATTTGCATATAAAGCCTCAAATACATCTTTAAAGTCTCTAAGCAAGACTCGCAACTCTATTTTAACTGTTTGTAAGGTGCTTTTTAAGCACCTTAGAAAAATACTTTATCGAGTTTCCTGATCCTTTTTTACTACTAGGAAATATTGAAATTATTGCGATTCGGAATTTGAATATGTAAAATAGGCTCCAGTTCTGACGCAGCAAATAAAATTGTTCCGGTTTAATTAAAAAGTAAGGGTTGCTACCAGAGCTGCAAAGTTTTTTATTTTTTTGAAATTTGAGTAAAAAAATTAAGAAAATTGCATTTTTTTTTTATTTAAAATTATATTTTTTAATATTTTGTTTCCTCTTCTCCTGTTGTAAACATAAGGAAGTAACGAAAAAATTTTTTACTCAAAATAAAAATTGTGCAGATCTGATAGCAACCCTACAAGTTTTTTTTTTCTCTTTTTTTTTTTTTTTTGATTGAAGATGCACTCAAAAATGGGTAAATTATCGGATATTAAGCGTTCCCGAAGAGTTCTAGAATATAAGGTTATTTTGAACATGTCTAATGTGCATGCATTGAGAGCTAGTGGAAAAATCAGTTTGGTCTGGACAAGGCTTTGACAGCCATTTGAAAATGTCAAAGTTGTGGTGAAAAATTTACATGTCTCACAATTCCTCATTTCTCACAATACTCCAATTTCCCCTACTCTTTTATTAAGGTGCTGATGCAATATATGCTTTTACTTTCACTTGAGTATTGTCGACGAAATTTTATCAATCATACGTTATCTACATATTTGCGTTAGTGAAACAAGTACAATTCATAGCTGTAATTTCTTAGTTTGTCATAGATATTGAGGCGGCATCATCAATAAAATAGTCAATATATCAAAGTTGTGAAATTATTTAAGTTAGTTCATATACATATGTACACTTATTTAATTTTTTGAGGCTTTTGTTATTATAAGCTAAGACAAAATCATGATTAAAATTTTGTGTTTTGTTTTTATCTAGGACTAGACCTTATAATGATAAACATTCTTTGGGCGTTCCCAAAACACTTATCGCTATGTCAACTTCTAATATACCTCATTTATTTTGTTTGACACTTTTGCATTTACTTATAAACACAAATAATTTATAGGCTTAATGAAAAAAATTACCTAAAACGCTGCAACAATGATAGTATATATGTATGTATGTATATATTTTTTTTGTTTTTGCTTGATAAAACATTGAAATAAAAATGAAAGCAACCAATATAAAATAGATAAAATTAACGATATCATAATTACAAGGTGCAACAGTCCTTGCCAATTGGCATAGTCTGTGACATATAAAGCTGGGTGTGACATTTTTCGAATAATCATTGCCAAATATTTAAATAATGATAATTGCATATGTATATCTTTTTTTATTACAGTACACTCTCGATTATATTACCTAATTAATGTTGAGCTTGTTCATAAAACCGAAGGTTATATATAACCAAGGGTTTCTTTATTTTATCTTTAATCTATTTTTTAAAATTTTCTCATAATTTAATGCAAGTTTTTCTTTTTTTTATGGGGTCACTCTATATCTTCGATTTTGGGTAAAAACCTGGTCTTAACTTTATTTTGCGACTATAATTATGGGCCTATATCTTGGCACCTAAGGCAGACTTTTTCTTCGTTTTAGTAAGTCGGTTTTTTTCGTTAAGTTAAGGTCACTCTGTATCTTCGATTTTGGATAAAAACCAGGTTTTACCTTATTTTGCGACTATAATTATGGGCCATAGCGTTTAAGGTATTTGAGTTGTATGGGAGATGTAACCCAGTGTTGTCAAACCACGCCCACACTTTTCGTATGGCTGATAATGTGGACAAAGTACACCTAAATGTAGTTTTTTATTTTTAAATTTGCAGTCCTATATGACTACATTATGGAATCGGGTTTGAAGAAAAGTCTCCCAAAATTTCAGCATCCAGTTTTTTGCTATTATTATTCATATGAAACACGAAAAACAAAAAAAAGATTTTAGTAAAAAAAAAAAATTACAACCATAATTGACTTCAAACCTGATTCTATAATGTAGGCATATAAGACTGCAAATTTAAAAAAAAAAAATATAAAACCCCCCATCGGGAGTGTGTTGTATGCATTTTCAGCTACACGAAAAATGTGGGCGTGGTTTGAAAAAAGTGAGTTACATCTGACATTCAATTAAAATACCTAAAACGCTATATCTTGGCACCTAAGGCAGACTTTTTCTACGTTTTAGTAAGTCGGTTTTTTCGTTATATTTCAACGAAATTGTCCGATCCGCTTACAGGTTTGAGCTAAGAAGCTCAAATGTTGGGACAAATATTTTTATTCCTCAAGCTAAGATATAAGCAAAAAATAAATTAAATCCATCTCGAAAAATTTCAAAATAAAACCCTAACGTATATTTGTATATCGTAAATTAAAATTTATCACACAGGTCTACATACAGATTTATGTGGAATACATAAGTTCCGGTATGGCAGGAGAACTGGAATACTTCAATCAGATAGGTAAGATATCGGTATAGTTCAAAGTTGGTATTCAAGGGAAAGAGTAGTACTTTCACACGCCGGTACTAATTTTGATGAGAAACTTAATTCGCGGTGTAACATACTACCGCATATAAGAAACGGTACGTGCCCGGGGTATTTTAATTTAGTTTTTTGCAAAAGAATGGTCAGTGAGGTACCTCGATTACGTAGCACCATTTTTTTTTTTTTTTTTGAGTTTTTGGAGAAATGTAAATTTAGGGTAAAATCCTTACCCAGCAAGCCGTGATATGTTATAAGGTGAGTTTCAATTTTTAGCAATGTAGTTTTTAATGCTTTGGTGCTTGGGGATGCGGGAGAAAAGCCTTTTCGCATAATCTCTGCAACCACTAGACTTTTCGTTTTTTCTCTTTCCCCGCAAAAATAAACCGAGGCATTGTTGGTGTTAATATAATCGAATGTAAAAAATTTTGCTTGGTAGGTACATATAAGCTTTCAAGGTGTGCTTGTAATCGAGGGTCCTATATGAACCAAGTGTAAATATAATCGACAGTGTACTGTATATTCCATTTCTATTTATGTACGTTTATTTCATATACGTAACTTACGTTTGTAGATCCCGATACATCATTACAATTGTTGGTATTCCCATAATCATTAAGACAAATGCATTAACAATTGGTTTCCATAAGGATAACGCCGTTGCTGTTGTAGCTACTATCAGCATAAATATGCTGAAATATTTACTGAAAGCAATTACAACAAAAATCAATTACGTAAAATCTATCAATTATTTTAATTGATGTAAGTAATTTTTTTTAATACATATACGCATGCACTTACCGGTCGTTTTGACAAAATTTTGGATAGTATTTTTTGGGAAAAAATAATGAATATCCTGCCATAAACACCCATAATATGGCTAATTCATCAAGTAATTGTCCGATTAGGCTAAGTGTTGCATGAAAATACATTGAGCTTAAGCCGACTACAATCAGAAGTATCCAGAGCACATGTATTCCGGCATTAACTGTACGTCCATATTCTTTGAAGAGGTATATTAGCACCGGTGGCAGGAGCAGAAATAGGAAATTACTAACCTGCATGAAAAGAAATTAATTTTAGTATATGTTTGTGTATTAAAACTTATGCATATTGCGTGATATATGAGCTTAGTTATGTCAAAAAATATCAAATAATAGAGAGACCTATCAGTCTCCAAAAATTTAGTTGGTCTCATTTCCTTCCTCCAAATAACATAAATATTTTAAGCAAAACTCAAAGAACGAATGGGTGCGATTGAATCTTTTCGCCAAATGAAAAAAATTAGCACCTGCCACATGGCTGGCAAAACATATAAGACTCTGCTGTCAAGTGACGGTAGTCTAGGAAAATAGGGGGGAAGGGGGCTATTTTAAGTAATTTATGATTTATCAACAAAAACTAATAGCGGTTTCGAGTGAAACGCTCTGGATTACTCTCAGAAAGTTATTGCATAAAAATGACAGAGAGACTTCAAAAAAGCTCCAGCGTATCACTCGAAAACGCTATAAAATGTAATTGATAAAAAATTTTGCAACGATTGCAAACGATGGCTCGTATATTATTTTTATATTTTTAAAAAAAACAAAATGGCGCACAAAAATATTGATAAAGCTTTTTATAAAGTTCGGGTGAGAAATTCGACATCCGTAAAATTTTCGGATGTCGAGTACTCTACACCGAGAACACGTCTTCCGCTGAGGTTCAACTGCCATAAGATAGCAACCTTGATATTTTTTGAGTTTTTGGCTATGCTTAATCATTAACTATGCCAGTGATGGGACTAAAACTTTTCGCGTATGTCTGAACTTAGAGCCGGAATGTACATTTTGGAAGATGAACACACTCGGTACGATTTGGTTTTTCTCAAATTTTTCCGTAAATACAAAGTGCTGCAATTATTTATGTATATAACATTGCATATATGAGGTAAAATCCATGTAAAGTGAGCATAGCAACAACTTTTTTTCGTCAAACTTTCAGGACATGTTTCGCGCAAAGTTTTTCAGAACTATTCGTCAACACACATAATTTTAAATTACTTAAAAATTGAATTTTCTTGACACGGTCTATTTTTCAATCACAGGAAGAAATGTGACAATGAGGAAACCATTTCTTTTTTTAGTTTTGTAGAAAACTTCTCGTTATTTTTACTTAAAATATCGGAAGGAACAAATTTTGAGGCGAGTTTGGAGCTTAGACTCTTAGAGTTTTTGTTGGAGAATCAGTTTTTTGAGGTCTGCAAACATATGTCGTGTGACTCCAGCTTTTTGTTGGGCGAAATTAATCCAAAAATCTTCCGAAAAGAAAGTATTGAATGATATTCAATCGAAAAATTTACCTCAATTCATAAATTATTTCAACAGAAAGTTGTAGAGTCAAAAAATTTACATCGATTTCTTGTCCTTATGGACAATGATTTTCCTGAGATATGCCGTTTTGAAATTTTTCATAATACATGTCTTTTATTTTGCTTATTTCTTTTTTTTCAGTTTTTATTGATTTATTTGTAAATTTTTCAATGAAAACACCAAAATAACCAACTTTAAAGCACCTTAATTCTTGCTTAGGATAAGCAGAAAACTCGTTAAGGACAGCACAAACATTTCTTTTTTGCTAAGCATGGCTATCTAGCAATAGCCTCCTTAACCTTAAAATAATAATAATAATACTCATAATAACAGGTAATGTGCTCCCATCCTTCCGTATTTTACAGACAAAAAAGAATTGGATGAACTACATATGTATGTATGTCCAGTAGACCGGGGCGAAAATCGAGTGTAAAAAAATTTGCTTGGTATATATTACATATGTATAATCGAGAGTTCATATGTACAAACTACCGACGTTTGCTTGTAGCCGATAACCAAGTGTAAATATAATCGAGAGTGTACTGTATTTAATTCTATATTATTTTCAACCATCAATACTGCGAAATTAAAAAAAAACATATAATTATATACTGTAGAGTCAGTGGTGTATATATAAAGATCTAAAAAGTTTCCGATTGAGAAATGTAAGGAATATCACTAAAATTTGCATCAAAGTGTACAAAGCCGACTTAATTTGAGTATTAAATACACTGTAGGGACCTAAAAAAGACACACAAAACTTCCGATACACTCCTACTTAATTTTTAGTTGTAGAATACGATGGCATACTCAGTTTTTTTTCCAGTTAGATCAAATTTTCGAGATTAAAAAATTGCCACTTTTAAGTCATTATTTTAGAGTTCATATGAACCCAAGGATTAGACCTGTTGATTTTTTGTGGCATACGCTCACTTCCCATTCAATAATAGGTCTTATATATGTGCTATGGATATAAAATTTGCCTACGCATACGCCCACCTCCCATACCGCCCACAATAGTATTTGCTCAATAATAGAGCTTGTATATGAGCTAGGGAAAAAAATTTGGTATGTGTGTCTAGCGAAATTCTCAGTTGGGTAGCAAACATGGGCGAGATTATTTGAATCTATTTTTCGCTACTTTCAATCAAAGCCCAAAATTGCGCAAATAGATCAAAAAATCTATAAAAATTTATATAAATCAATTGTATACGTCTGAAAAACTAACGGTTGTCATTGTAAGAGTTATTATTTAATTTGAAAACCAATTTCAATGTCTTTTTCTCCAAAAATTAGAAAAATATAGCAAAAAAAAGGTCAAAAATTGACTAAATGTCAATCGCGAATATCTCGAAATTTCGATCTAATTGGGAAAAACTGAGTATGCCAGAATATGCCAAAATTTGAATTTAACAATTCAAATACAATTCAAAAAAAAAAACACAATTAAAATTTTTCTTATCGGATGGTTTTTGGTTTTGGTTTTTTTTATTTATGAAACGTACTAAAATTTTTTGTTGTGTAGACTTTACAAAACAATTCTGTGGAAAAATTTTGTTTCTGAACATATGAGAAGTTGGTTTAAATTCTATTTGTTTATTAAAAACTTAATTTTTTATCAATAATAAATAATATTTTTATAAAAAATTTATTTCATATAAATTGTAAAACGTTTCTTGTCCTATCACGAAAATTTCATTAACTTTTTTCCAATATTTACTGAGAAATCGGAATTTGAAAAACCACCCACATAAAAGTTCACTTGCTCATAACTTTTTAAAAAATCCAAATTTTACAAAAATAAGTACAAGGCCTTAATATTGATCAATATATCTTCAAAGTTATGCAATAAAAAGTTTGAGTTTAATAACTTGGGTTTTACTGTGCCCAGTTGAGAAAACTTTACTCAGTGTTATTTTTATTGTCATGATATTTCAAGACAAATTGTTTGTATCTCGCTGGGTTTTCGATATATTGAGGATCAAAATATAGTGTTTTAACAAATATTGAATGATTAAGAAAGACCTGGATCTATAATGTTTAATCGTCTATTACATTTATCCCCATAGCGATTTATTGAAAACTGAAACTTTGCACCCCAATTCATAGGCTATTGATTATTTTATAAAAAAAGGAACTAAGACGTTCACGGGTTTTTATTACAGGAATCAGTCAATGGGTCATTTAGGAAGAAAAAACCGCGGAGTGCTATTAAATTAGAGGGTGTAAATCGGAGATATGGGTGAAAATGGACCCATTTTAGTTTTTTCAATGTGCCTCGCAAACGAAGCAAAATTTCGACATACAGTACAATCTCGCTACTCCGGATCAATTAAAACCGACCCAAATCTGGACTATGTGGAGATCCAGATTGCCGAAGACATATAAAAATTATCCTCTTTCTACAAGACTGAAATAAAACGCACGCAGAAACAAGCAAAATATGAAAATTTGTTATGGTAAAAATGTTGTAAAAAAAAGAAAAAGACCCAAAATTTAATTTGATTTTAGAAAAAAAAAATAAATTTTGGGTTTTTTCTTTTTTTGTTTCAACGTTTTTGGCATAAAAAAAAATTTCCAACATTTTTTAAGTAAGCCATTTCAATGAGAAATATAATTCTCTACAAAAAGTCTTGAGTGAAGTATGTCGAAATTTTGCTTCGTTTGCGAGGCATATTGAAAAAACTAAAAAGGGTAAATTTTCACCCATATCTCCGATTTCGACCCCTTAATTTAATAGCACTACGCGGTTTTTTCTTCCTAAATGACCCATTGACCGATTCCTGCAATAAAAATCCGTGAACGTCTTAGTTCCTTATTGCCCTGTTTTTTTTACGACATAATCAATAGCCTATCAACGAAAACGGACATTAATTTTTTCTTGAAGTATGTTTGCAACCTATTAATTCCATAAATTTAAGCGAAATGGTATATTGGTTTTTGGCTTCTTGTACTTTCTTTAATAAATGAAATTCAGTTTTGTAAATTATTAATATGTAAAAGCGGGACTCGAAAAAACACAGAACATTTGTACGTTCCGTTTATCAAAAAAATCTGGTCAGGCTGTTGTAATGTACAACTATCCTCCGAATTATAGGACATGTATACACACGAGCTTTAATTTTCAAGACATTCTTTTATGTGCCTTTAAACGTCATATGTTTTTGTCTGTGAAGTAAAGACTTCTGCGCATTTAAGCATATGCGTTACATTAAATTAAAATTCATTTAATTATGGTGTCATTAACCTTATTGTTGCAATTCAATACGAGGGAACCAACAGGTTGTGGTTAACTAAATGAATCACTGAAAAAGTGACGCGTTCTCATTTTATTCATTTTTTTTATATACACAGAAAAAACACGGCGGTCTAGTAATGGAGTTAATTAAAAAATTCAATAACAAATTTTTGTAGAAAATGTTGGTAAACATGTTCAGATTGGGAATAAGTAAAATTTAAAATCATGTCCTTGGCGCTTTAAAAGAAAACCCTTTTTTCGTAAAAATTTAAATTTTTTCAAATCTGTTTTTATAACCCTTTTTATGCCGTTTTCGATATAATTTTCGACTGTCTATCTAAAATAAATAAAGTTAAAAGTGTGTCAAAAACACCGAATTTGACCATTTTGGTGCAGTGTTACCATATTAGGAGTTTTAACTGCAAATTCAAGTTTTTTTAGATACGCTAGCAGTTTTTTTTTGCAAATCGAAATTTTTTTTTATGAAATTATGACCAAAAAATAATAAAAACTTTTAATAACCACTAAGATTTTATATGGGCAGCAATTTTTTACAGTTTTTTTTAGAGTTTACAGTTTTTCCTAAAAAAAATCTGCCAACACTGAGTATGGACATTAATTTTTTGTAGTATGTATTTCTGAGTATAAAAAGCAAATAGTGAACTTTTTCTTTGAAAACATTCTTTGAATGTTTCCTTGTAAGCAAGATATGATTTAAAAAATTGATTATATCATCATAAGTAATAGCTAGGGAGCCGGTGACCTAAATTTCTATATGACTTTATCGCACGGCAGAGATTGGAAATCATGAAGTTCCAAGTAATATAAATAATACGAACAATTTATATTGCGTTGCATCAGCGTTATTAATTGAGAGCTCTTTGAAACTGTAAAAAAAGAAGGCACCATACACAATTTTGTCGTGTCTGCCCTTTATATTGGAAAAATGTGTTCATACGCAAAAACATAAATGCAAGAGGCAGAGGATTTTGTTGTTGTGTTAAAGAGTAATGCATGTTGTTTTCAAAATTTTATGATATGTATGTATATACAAACTTAAGTGATTTGATCGTCAGGCAGATTGAGATTATTGTAAAGATTATGTCATACGAAACGAAAGAATCAACCTCTGCCACTAAGTTACTGCCGCATTTAAAAATTGTAATATTGCAAGCATGTGTACAAAAAATCGCGTACTAAATCATTTTATAGCGTCTGTCTCTTGGCTGACTGGAAGGCAGACGATTCCAGTGCTGATTTTTCGAAGCAAATGTTTTTGAGCACTGAAGTTCCACATTATTAAGGAGTATTGGAGTTGAACAAACATAGTTTACAATGTACCAACCTCTATATGATTTTGATCTTTATTTAAAAAATATAGATGACTACACGGCAAAAAATTTGGGTGTAAAGTATAAACTTATTAAAACTATTTGATTTTATAAACTTATGCATTCGATTATTTCTATGAAATTTATATTATTTTTCTTTATAAAACTATTCTAAACCAAAATATGATATAACTTAAACCAAATTACCTATTTATAGGAAATTTGATAACAAATTGATATGATTTTTATACAAATGCTCATATAAAATCATAGTAATTTATTCCAAAAGAGTATAACGTTTATCTAAACAAGAAGCATAGAAAAATTATATGATAAAATGTTACAAATTATATACTAATTTATTATAAAATTACAAAAATTTAATACAAATTTTGTATAAGCTTTATATAAGAAAAACAAAAAACATTTCAAAAGTGAAAGACCTTTGAAATATATGACTGTTTGACGTCATATGAAAAATTTTGACTAGCAAAATTAAATTCAAATAAAAATTTAAACCTCGTCTTGACATAATAATAATTAAAATTATAAACTTCGTAGAAAAGAAAAGAAAGTGAAGTGTTTTTATTGAAAAAAAAAAGATAAGAAGGTAGGATTAACTGAGAAAAAAAGGTAAACTTATAACCTAAAAAGAACTTTTAAAAAAGTCAATTGTTCATCTACATACAAGAACTCTAAAATACTATGTATATGCCCCCTTCAATAATAATACCAATTGTATGTGATGGGAAACGTTCCAGGTGTGTCAAAATTAAGACTTAATCAGACATGGAGGGATTCACTTTCACCGATTTTGTACAATCTGGTAATAAATTCTAGCATTAAACACAGTTTTGTGGACTTAAAAACAATAATGTTTAGCTTAAGTTTAAGTTAAATTTTATGAAATGATACTCTCATGTAAAAACAATAAAATATATGTGCTTAGAAGTATTACTTAATTATTAATGCATACAATTTATGTAAGACTTTATAAAAATGTAAATTTTCCTTATCTATTAAAATAAAAAAATACATTTGAATAATTAACAGAAATAAAAAATTAATATTCTTATATATTGGAACTTACATATACAGTGTAAGTATAAATATCATTTATTCTAATAGCCAAATATTTATTCTAAGATAATATAAATTTGGGTGATATACGCTCATTATAAATTTTATATAAAAATGGTTTAAAATACTTTTATATAATAATAAGCGTTTAAAAGACTTTTATTCATTTATTTTATTAAATTAAAACTAAAATGGTTTAAATGGTTTTAATAAATTGGTTTGTATGAAATATATATACGAACTGGTATAAATCGCTTATATAACAAGTTATGGTATAGATTTTAAGCCAAATTTGATGTGGATCCATATGTATTCCAATTTGGTTTAATTTTTATACTGAAACTGTGTATGTATTAAACATATTACTATGTATTTTATTTATGGGATACACATACTGGGTGTTTTTTTTAGAGGTTTGTTTTTCAAATAGAGATAAATTTTATATTCAAATCTGGCAACTCTAATGTCATTTATGTTCAGTTTGGTTTGCCATTTCATCATGAACAGGTTGACAAAAGAACAACGCTTGCAAATCGTGCAAATTTATTTCGAAAATAATGGTTCAGTTCGCGAAGTTTACCGCAAGCTCCGTCCATTTTATGGTCGACATAATCGTCCATCAGAGCAATTAATTCGGTTAACCATGGGTCGTTTTCGCACTACGTTTACTCTATGTGATAATACGCATCCGCAGAGACGTCGAACAGTGCGCACCGAAGAAACAATTGCCGCTGTAGAGCAAAATGTTGAAGAGGACCCGAATGAATCGATTCGCCACCGTGCACAGCAATTGGAGCTTTGTCCATCAACTTTATGGAAGATTTTGCGCAAAGATCTTGGCTTGCGACCTTACAAGATCCAGCTTGTGCAAGAATTAAAGCCGCGAGACCATGCAATGCGTCGTGATTTTGGTGTATTGGCCGAAAATGAGATTGATCTCGATGCTGATTTTCATCGCAAAATTTTGTTCAGTGATGAGGCTCATCAAGCAAAATTGCCGCATTTGGAGTGAAGAGAATCCACATGAGACCCTTGAGACGCCATTACATCCACAAAAACTGACTGTTTGGTGTGCTCTATGGGCTGGTGGAGTCATTGGGCCATACTTCTTCCGAAATAATGCTGGAGAGTCAGTTACCGTTAATGGAGACCGGTATAGAACCATGATAACCGACTATTTTGTTCCCGAATTGGATGGCATGAATGTGGATGAGTTGTGGTTCCAACAAGACGGCGCTACATGCCACACAGCGCACACACCACACAATCAATTTATTGAAGGAAACATTCGATGAGCGCATAATTTCGCGGAATGGACCTGTCAATTGGCCACCAAGATCGTGTGATTTGACACCATTGGATTATTTTCTTTGGGGATATGTGAAGTCGCTCGTCTACGCCAACAAACCAGAAACGTTAGGGGACTTGGAAGCCAACATTCGTGGCGTTATTGCCGACATACGGCCCCATATGCTCGAAAAAGTGGTTCAAAATTGGACCTGTAGAATTGGCTTTATTCGAGCCAGCCGCGGCGGCCACATGCCCGAAATTATATTTGAACATTAATTATAAAGCCAAATTGATGGACATTAAAACGATTTTCTTGTGTTTTATTTCAATTCAAAGCTCTATACCTCTAAAAAAACACCCTGTATTAGCAATTATTTTGGGAAAAATACGTAAGCGCTTGTGCCATTTTTCAAACACATTTTTTACCGCCGTGAAACCGATTTGAACTGAGAAGCAATAAAGTATTATTTTCTTCAAGGTGTCACCATTCAACTACCTAAAACTTTACCAAAATGGAATTATTCAGTTTTGGATAGATATGTGTATGTATTTATTTTACTAGTTCAAAAGATATCAACTTAGAAACAGTATCATCTGGAGCGGGCCAGAAGTCCTATATAGCAACTGCAATGATTAAATGTATGCGCATGCAGGTTACATTTTGTTGGTTAAAAGGGACAATATCAACCTATGCCTTTCACATTAAATGTAAATGCGTGCGCTTAAAAAAAAATTCGTATTTAGGACAGCAAGAAACATTAATTCGTATTTATAAGATAAAATAAATTTAAGATTTTAATACATATGCACATATTTATGCACATATGTATGTACATATATCGAGAACTATCATCAACTAATAAGCCAAAGATTATCGCGTGCGCATGAACTAGAAATGATGACCTATTTCATTTAAAGTCAGAATTAGTAAGTTGCTCTCAACACAAAGCAAAAATACAAAATATTTATTTGCTTAATCGCACAATACAGAGGCCTAGTTTGGCTGCCAAGAAATAATTTATGAAATCCTAACAAAAACAAAAACAGAAAAATAAAGCAATGTCAGAAAACGTGCATATACATAGTACTCGCACTTGTGTAAAACAAAAGAAACCAAAAGTTGAACAAAAACAGAAAATTGCATAATTTTCTACATTTTTTTATATACTTATAAGTATATTTTTTGTGTACTGTGCTAGTAGGCTTGCAAAAAAACAGAAACAAACATTGAAATATTTATTTACGGTCTGATTGCAGCTTGAACACTCTATGCAAATATGTATGTTGTTCTAAAATCCAGTTTTGATCATTCCTGTGGATTGTTGCAATAGTCTTACGGAACAACCCAGGTTCGAACATCTTGATGATGTCGAAAATTAATTTCAAGCTTTTCCAATCGATTTATGTAATAAAACTTTTTGAAAATGGTATCGAAACACTTTCTTAGAGGAAAATTACTCTTTGACTTTTTCAATTGACTGATGCAATAAAATTTCCAAAAATACCTTTTCAAACTTTTTTTTTATTATAAAATACTCGCACAATTTCAGATTATTCAACAACAAAAAATAACTTAGTACCTGTAATATGAAAAGTAAGCCGAATTTCTTTATTTCACCAATTGCACTTTAAACACTACTTTTGTCTCAAATTTCCCAGCAGCACGGAAAATTTCCCGATATGAATATCTCTATTTTCAACCGAAAATTTGCTGCAAAGTGCTTTTAATTAATTTTAAAAAAAGAAGCATTAAATTTTTTTTATTTTTCAAAAAATTGAACAATTTGAGTTGAGTATGGACATTCACACATACATCTTTTTAGTAAAAAAAATTTTAAAGATAAACTAGTTTTTTATTTCACCATTTTTATCAGCAATATATGCCACGTAAATTACATATATACGAGAATTTTAAAAATTATGAATAATGTGGATTAGAGTTTATTTACATGAAATGACGACTTTTATAAATAAATACTTTTTTTAATGCGTATTTTTTTAAATATAAGCACCAAAACCATTAATTTCCGTTTATTTAAACAAACGTTGTGGAGACATTAATAAAACCATTTCTAAACTTAATGAAAAATAATTTTTAAATCAATTAATCTATTTAGCTATTTATATAAAAATTTATGGGAAATTTTAGGTTTTTCTTTAAATAGCTTTATCCGAAGCGGTTACGATGATGTAGAGTCTACGTTTCAGCACTTATGGGAAAATAAGCACGTATGATTTCAGTTGAGCACACCAACGCTTCACAATGAGACTTTTTATGAGCAATGAAAAAGGGTATGTAGCCAAACCGGAAAAAAGTACAAGTGTATGTATTTTTGTTTTAGATTTTGTCAATAAAACAGCTTTTTCGAGCGGGTACTAAAAGCAAGAGCAAACATCGGAATACTAAAGAACTTAACTTACAAAGTGTAGATAATCTGAGCAGTGGTTGTGTAGTGGCTGCTTGCGGGGAAGTAATCGTTCAACATTCGAGCGATTGACCAGTTATGATTTCTTTATTTTTTGAGAGATGTTTATGATTAATTTAGATATAAGCTCATTCTTTGATACTTATATTTGCTACACAGCTAAGGTTTTCTTCTCTCATATTAAGTTCACGTTCTCAATTCTTTGCATGTGTTGTGTAAGTGTTCTATGATAGCAGTCCTTTGGTTCCCAAGAATCGTTTTGTGCAGTTGAACTAGACATCACTGTTGTAGACTATAAGCTGAACTCACTACAAATATTTTTATTTGCGGAGCAATTTCTCTAGTGCTTTAAGCATCACCTCTCCCTTGTACTAAAAGACTGCAATTTTCGTGATATCTACAAATTTTAGCATTGTGTCTTGGTCTTCGAGATAAAATTTTATTTTTATGGAACCACCCTAATTTAGGAATATCAACTGGTAAAGCGTCTTTAGTGGAAACCCCATGTCTCCATTTAAAGAAGAATTGACAAATAAGTCTCTTTCATATTAAGCGATTCTGCGGCGATATTTTTGAGAACTTCTTATGGCATTTCCATTTTTAAGTTTCAACTTTCGTTTGGCTTTTTAAATAAAAAAAGTTTGGTATTCGGTCTTTTTTACTACCTATGCAAACTTTTCAGCTAATATCATTTGGACCACCTTAATTTTCTACAAAAACCTATTTTTCAACATTCACCCCTAGTTTTAACACCTACTTACATTGAATACTGTGTACAAAAATGTAAGTGCTATACAAATACAGTGCAGTATATAAATTTAGTAAAAGTCGGAATGTTTGATTTATACAATATTAAGACCGCAGTACCGCCAATTGCCGTAGGGGCGTCAGGTTTTGGCACGGCAAAAGTTTTATTGACCCATGAATCATTTGCTTTTGACATTAAACAGAATACTATTAACCCTAGTTATTTTTGATTTCAAAAATAACTCGTACAAGTTTTTCTATACAATCTTTGTTGCATTGTCAGGTAATGCACAAAAAGACACATTACCTTTTCTAAAAAGACGCTGCTACATTCCCACGTACATTGCCATTTCTCACTGGTAATATGTTGAGAAAAAAAAATTTGTTCCATATATACCGATCATCCATATGTAGCGTACATGAATGAAAACAATAGATGCACAAAATTTGCAAAATGTCACGTTTATGAGTGCAAGTGCATTTTTAGCTATATATATATATATTACGTAGATAGACACTCTACTTTTGTGATGGATGCGAGCAAAAGTTTTGACTAAATTTCGCTGTTTTATAGAAAAGTTGGAAAATGTTTAGTGAATGTACAATGTACATATCAATGAAATATAATTATAATTAACGAATTAGTTAAAGACATTTAATTAGAACATAATGTGCTGCTAAAGTATGTAGTACTAAAGTAATCAACCTTACTAGTAACTACTCAATATATGAATGTAAATGTATACTATAGTACCTTAATAAAAGAAGATATTCCCACAAGTACTTAATAAATGCATGTTGAAAACACAGAAGTAACACGATTTTATCGGAAAGTGTAATAACAAGTGTTGCTTACAAACATTTTAATTTGTATGAATTTATTTATAAATATGAATACATCTGCTCGAACAGCGATAGTTACAATGTCAGAACTTTTTGGGTTATAAACATGATAGGGTCGTTATCAGCATGAGATTTAGACAAAAGAAAATCTGCTTGCAGCGACAATAAATTAACAGTAGATAATGATGGCATTTATGTACATATATAACCGTACAGTATGCTATGATTTTTAATTTCCTTGGTCAGTATCAACACTTGAATCGATTTAGCCTTATCCGTCTTTCTTTTTGTGGAAATTCCGATTACTTAAAAATTAAGTGAAATAATTTCATGACATTTACTACACAGGCCACACTTTCAAACATAGCTCGTGTGATTGAAAATGAACAAAATCAGCTGCTGGACACGCCTACTGCTCATACAAGTAAAACATTTAAAACGCCAGGGCGTGGCACCTTTCATGCCTTTTTATGGTAAACTCTCCAAATATGTATTACTGGATACATTCTAAGTTTTTCAAAATTAATTTTTTTTTAAATGCAATTTTTTATGTTTTTAATAAGTTACACAAAATTTGGACGGGATTAGGCAACGGGGTGTGGTACTTTCCTTCTTCTCAAAATTCAGTGTTAGGTTGCACATGGCCTATGTTAAGCACTTCACAAAATATGAACGGGACTAAACAACGGGGCGTTCCACATTCCAAGCAACAAAAAAACTCAAAGCGCTATGTCTTGGTTCCTATGATAGCAAGAGTTTTCAAATTTAATGTTAACATATATATATGGTATGTTGTCTACGTTAAGGATCTTACAAAATATATACAGTTTTAGAAAACAGGGATTACTATTAGTATTACCTATGACAGCAGTAGTTTTGAAATTTGGTGCAAGTAGGTATATTGTCTATGCTAAACACCTCACGAAATTTGGAAGTGATAAGGTAACGGGGCGTGGCACTTTTCATTCAACAAAAACAAGTAAAACGATATATCTGGTAACTTAAGATAGCAAGAGTTTTAAAATTTGGTATTAGGATGTACATATATTGCCTATTCTTAAAACCTCATTAAATATGGATGCGATTAGAGAATGTGGGTGTGGAATTTTCCAAACAACCAAAACAATTTGAACGCAATATCTTGGCATACATATATGTATGTATGACAGCTACAGTTGTGAAACTTGATACACGGATCTAAATTCTTTGTGCCAAGCTACTCGCAAAATGTGAACGGGATTGAACATTGGGGCGTTGCACTTAAATTGCTATTCTTAGTACGAGTATACCAAGTTGTGAAATTTGTTGCATGGACTCAATACTCTGCAATAAGGACTGCGTAAGATGTAGGCGAGGTTGTGCAACGAGGAGGGAGTGTGCAAAGCCGCGGAACAGCTAGTAATTAATATAATCATAAAAATAAAATGTTTGTGTGTTCAAAAAAATGTCTTTACATTTTTTAGCCGAAAGAAAACCACTCCCGGTAGAGCCTGCACCACATGTTGAGCCTAGGGGCCCGCGGATCCTAGGCACGGCCCTGCCTGAAATGCTCTTATATCTTATATCATACTGAATCCATACAGTTAAGAACAGCAATAGTTCATGTATAGCAGCTATTGATTAAAAAGCGTTCAGAAAAAGTTCTGTATAGGTGTTACACGAAAAAATGTATGATAAACTCTCCAAATATGTATTACTGGGTACATTCAAAATTTTTCAAAATTAATTTTTTTTTAAATGTAATTTTTTATGTTTTTAATAAGTTACATCTCTAAAGTACAAATGCACCAGTTAAATGACCCAAGTGTTTTTTTTTTACAGTTAGATAAGCTAACGCATTTATATATTCCTTACGTATACTATAAGTATTATCTACATATTACTGGCACCTAAGCTAAAGAATGATTAATGGCACTGGCTAGCTTACACTCGTAAAGCTTATGTCAATATTTATTGTAATTTAGTCCATATGCCGCATAGATACAAATTATCATGTTTACCTAGAAGAAGTGATCAGGCTATTTGGTCTGTTGATAAAATGTTTATATATGTAGTTTGAGTACAAAGTGTAAAGCGAAAAAAAAATACGTCAACTTTTGGCTGATAACGTATTGTAATAATTGATATATGTAGAATATGGAAAATTTTAATTTTGATTAGTTAAAAGACTGATGAATGAATAATTTGAAATCTGTATCAATTCAGTGATACAAAGTATTTTCAAAGCTTTTAAGTTAATTACTCACACTTAAGGTTAATTAACAAGAACAAAACTTAAGCCTATAATTCGAATAGCATATAGTATTTGCGACTGGAAACAAAATTTTACAAAACATTTCGAGTTTATTTTATTGTACTATTTAATCTCTCTACATTTGCATCTTCTACAGGAACCTCTTTATAATCTCATCGGCTTAAAAGTTACATAAATCAACTATGTGAAATCGTTGCTTAAGTACATTTACAAAATCAGCTTAGCTGTGTGCTTTTTTTGAAAATCTTATTTAAGGAGAAAAGCGTGATGAATTATTTATATTTACATAGATAAAAATAAAATTAAAGAAAAAACTCGATATGTGCTTAAAAATAGAGCAAAACTTTACCACTAAGAATTACATTCCCCAAAATGCCCAACCTTTTTGTAGTCTCGATAATACCGGGACTATTGGGCGAACGTCTTAATCTCTGGAGTATTAATAATTGGCTATAAGCTTAATGCAGCAGTTAACATCTAACTACACAGAATTACTAGCTACGTAGGAAATAATAGCGGCATTCAGGTTCTGTAGTATCTTTTGAGAATTTTTACTATCGATTGTGAGCGCTCTTCTAGTGTTTTTCTTTTTTTTTCGATTTGCAGTTTTGTCATATAGCTATATTTTGCTAAAAAAAAATTACTATATCTAAGAGAAAAAACATTATGTGGCAGCATCGTGTTAGCTATTCCATGTTAGCTACATGAGCGCACTCGAAAACGCCCTCAAGCCACTCGCCACGTTGCGAATCCATCGAGCCGTTGTGCACAGAAACGACAAATCGAATCACAACAAATCGAAACACCAAGCTGGAGAGATGAATGCTACACTTGCAAATATGTAATGCAAAAAAAAAAAATGTTCTACAAGTTCCAGCACTCGAAGTTTATTGCATTCGGAAGTTAATAGGATTATCGTTTCGAGTGTATTCATGCAAACCTCTAATACAGTGGCGTAGCTAGGGTGAGGGGAGGGGTGGCAAAGTGGTCCTTGATATTCACCAAATTTAATTAATTTTGTGGAATTTTTACTTTTTTTTAGTAAATGAAAACAGTGAAAAAAAATATTTTCTTTTGCTATGGTTTTTCGATGCAAAAAGTTATGACTTTGTTTTTTTTAGTACCTAAAAAAAAAATTTTATGGTGAGTTTTGTAGGTAGGGGGTGAAAAATTGCAACTTTTCCTCTGGAGCCTAATGTGCACACAGGCCCGTACCAACCCAGGGGCAAGGGAGGTTTTGTCCCCCACGCGTCTCATCTAAGATGGGATTCTAAGGCCGTTGGTTTTAGTACTCTTCGCAAAATAAAATTTGTTTGAAACCACGCAGTCGGGTTAGTACGGGCCTGTGTGCACAGTGCGCCGCTGACTACATACAAAAAAGTTACAATAGGTTTAGTCTAACGTGACCAAATATTTTTCGGCAAAGCGCGGAACAGCAAAAAAAAATATATGAAATTTGCCTTAAGATCGCAAAATTTTTGGAAAAAGTATATGACCTTTTTGTTTTGGGTTCTCACTTTCACTTTCAAATATATTTCAGCAATTACATTTATTTCAGTACATAAAATATTTACTAAAAAAAAAATGGTGATATATTTCATGAAATGAGAACGCGGATCGCGGGATGGAAAATCGAAAACGCGGAACAAATTCATCAAAAACACCGAATTCGAGACTGAATACACCATATCGTTAATACCACTTTCTTATAGGAGGTGGGATTGTCCATGGACTGATTTCTTTCATATTCACAAATTTTGTTTTTAACCTGAAAAACGTATTTGTGCCCAATTTCAAGACTCTGACGCTAGTATTACTGTTTATGGCCATCGTTTTTGGTTTTTCTCTAATAACTTGAAAACTGTAAAAGATATCACAAAATTTATAGCATTTTTGAAATCAGCATTGCCAAATTAAGGGAAATTGATACCTATTTTTAAAGAAAAGCTCTCAACCACATCCCACCTTTGTATGGGAGTTGGGCGTGGCCGTGAACTGATATTTTTCATATGCACACGTTTTTGTTGTCTTTACCTTAAAAACATCTGTACCAAATTTCAAGAGTCTAGCGCAATTATTATTATTTATGACCGCAGTTCCATTAAAAAAAATACAGAACAAAATATCCCTAACTAAAAATTAATTTTAGAAGTTATTAATTAAGCTAGAAATAGTGACAAAACTAAAATTAAGAAAACTTAATAATGTGGTGGACATAACTCGAAAACTTTGCTATTTCATTTGCTATTGTTTTGACGGTGCTATCTATATATCCTTAGAAAAAACAAACAAAGCAAAAATCTCGACACTACAAATGGATTTACTGCTATCATTATGTCGCGTAAGTGTAACCAAGGTCAAGGTAAAATTTTGCCTCCGCATTCATGGATACCAATGGATACGCATGGTGAAAATGTAAACAATGCACGGGGCTACGATGTACGAGAGCTTATAAGAACGCGCACATACATACATACATAAATACACACATTCAGTGCCGACTCGAGGGGTGTTGGAGCCGTTCAACGGAACAGAGCGCTTATTCTTGAAGGGCGCCTCATTTTTTTTTTTGTTTGTAGAAAAATTATTGAACACTTGTGAATCCTTGAATGACAACTCTTTGGATCAGAATGACCTAAAGGGTGCAAGAATTCCTGAAGCTAAATATTCCACGAAAAACGGTTTTATACAAAACTTGTATGTAGATAATTGCAAAGATGACTCACATTTTAGTAAAGAGAAAGTTCACAAGTGCAGACTCGAATCAAGATCCAAATACCAAAATCTTGCTGAAAGCTTATTAGTTTATAATCTAGTTTCACTTGGTCCTATACAGATTAAATTGGAAATGTATCCCCATTTTAAAAATGGTAGAACTTTTTCAAATTCCTTCTTCCATCGCACTCTACCTTATGGAGAAAAAATTAACCTCAAATAATTTATCCATTCTGCGTAAATTAATATTTAATTTTGCTTTTACCTAGCAACACTGGATTTAATAATTGGTGTCATCTGGAGGAAACGCTTTAATCACATAAGCAAGAGCCAAATCAAATCATATCTTATCAAACTTAAAGTAAGTTCAAATTAACGGTTGGGAAACATAATCGACCATGCAGAGCACGAACTTACATATCGTCGCACTCGGAAAGAAAGGCCCTAAATTATGTTTTTGCAATTTTACAGAAGGACGAAAAAACTGTATAAAAAACTTCAAAATTTCATATTAGGGTAGTTTTTCAATTGGGTGTATGTAAGTCCGTTATGTTTTGAAATATCACGTCAAAATTTTGAGTGGACGTGTGTTTGAGGGTTTTTTTAAGGATCGACAAAAAACAAATTTCGAAAAAAAAATTAGTTAGGGTCTTTCTATCCGAGAGCGACGATATACAAAGGAATCACAACGCTGGAAAAAATGAATTGACGAGACTAATAAACATTATGTTGTTTCTCGCCGAGAACAATGTGTCATTTCGAGGGTCTTCCGACAGACTGTAAACGAAAAACAACGGAAAGTATTTGGGCCTTAGACAACGACCAAAACGTTTCTATTAGGTGTTACTACATCAGCAAAAACAAGTAAGAAGATCTTTACCTTAACGTTTGGATTTCTCTAAGTATTTTACTAACAATGCCAGTTTCTGTGGCAGGCGGGGAAGGGAGCTCTTCTAAGCTCGTTCTTAAATGGTTTTGTGATCTACGAAAAGTCTAGAACACCTGAATTCCCTAGCGATTCTTTCTGTTGAGAATAAAATTGCTAAAAGTATCAATTTTTCAGAAGCTATAGAACATTTCTCTTGTCTAAAAACAAGAAAAAAAAACATTCTCCTACTTTCATCCAATTTAATATACACTATTTAATTTCACAAACATCAGAAAAGATTGAATGGAATTAATACCGCAATTAATAATACAAGAAATTCATTGAACTAAGTATGTATTTGAATTAAATAAAACTATTCAGAACGAATCATAAGCTCTGTTTCTGATTTAAAATTCTTTCTTCGCGATATAATTGATGCATGTTATAGGTTGTTAAAGTTAGGTATAGAAAAGGGCGCATAAAAATGTCTGAGCAGGGCGCACAAAAATTTCAGAGCAGGACGCCCACTACCCTCGAGCCGGCACTGCACAAATTTTAATACTCGTCTGTGCTGCTCGAGTGACATCAAAAACTTTTGTACGTAACTTACCGTATTTACAAATTCTGCTATATTTGAAGATATTAAATAATTTCCCTCGCACCAATCTACGGGTGAGCTACCCGGCCGCAGATGTTCCCACGCCATGGCGTATAAATCCAAACTTGCACTGTTGAAAGCCAGTTGAACGAATTAAAAGAAAAACGTTTTGGTTTTTATTTTTTACAAATTTTCACTGCCGTTTTACTGCCACACAGGATGTGGAGCGTATTTTATTGTTTTTTCAAAATGATCGTAAAAAAAGTTTAATGCTATCAAAAACGCAATCTCAATAATATGTATTGACAAATAATTGTATCCTTCAGATCAGTATTCTTTGTACAGTGACAATTTTGAAATTTATAGCAAAGAACGCACTTTTAAAAATATTTTTGCATTGGGGTTGCTCTTCTTCAGTGTGAAATTATGTAAGTTGGTTGCAATTTTTGTGTAGCGTAGACTTTGTTTATTTTTTTATATGTATCTTAAATATTGACACATCGCAAGGATACAATTCACTACCGTAATTACTTTAATAATTCTTGGACGATTATATTATAATTTAGCGTATATATTCACATTTCGTAAATGTATATTTTACGTTATTTAAATATGTGAATTTTTGTGCGTTTTTCTTTTGTATTGTATTTTCAACAACCAACCCCACAGCGTATCTCAGTGTTTTACGGAAGAACTTGCACACGTCCGTTTCACCCAAGTGAATTCGTTTAACTGTGCGCTCAAAATTCTACAATTGAACTCAAAACGTTCTGCAGAGTCTTAACTCTCAGAGTATGGGAGCCTTCGACCTATCATGATAGCGGCATATCATAGAACGGCAGGCTTACCTGTCTATGAAGAACTTCTATGATATAGGGGTTTATAATTGTAACAGTTTACTGAGAAGAAGAAAAACTTTACTCTGCCCTTTATTTTTTCTTTCGCGTACATATCTCTTTTTGTGAGAGTAAAAATAACTTTTTGCACATGTCGCAATATTATGAAAACAGTGAGAAACTCATTTAAAGCAGATAAAATATATGGGAATATATGTACATAATAGAAAATGTATACAAAACAAAGCCATGTGCTTTCATGTATAATTTGTTTTATTGATATCTTATAAGTTTTGCAGAGATTTCCTAACCATTATTCAAGGCCCGCTCATATCGACGTAAAATTATTTATCTGTGAATTTATTTAAAATTTCGAAAAATAATTTTACTTATGTACATACAATGCACATATGGGCATTTCTCTCATGTTGATCGGGACGGGAGTTTTTTTTTAAAGTGGAATAAAAGTCAATGTAAAACACTTTTATTTTTTTCTGTTACTTTAAGGAATAGCCATTTGGTAACACTATAATGAGTGGTAAAGTTGATGCCAGACGTGGTACTGGTTCCAAGATAGAGGCAATTAAAAAGCCATTTGAACGGGACAAAAAACGGAAGTGTTTTTCATGGTCATCTATAGAAAAGCAGAAGTCAGCGAGACCTGACAACATTTTTTAATGCGACTAATTTTAAAATGTTATGGAATAATGCAATTATAGATTTCGTTTGATTGAAAAATCTTATTTACTTTTTTTCTTACAAGGCATAATAATCCATGCGAACGGGACATATTTTTCTGTGTATGTTCATTTGGGCAATTTTTTAAAACTACTTTAATATTTATATAAATAATAATATTTAAGATACATACAGTAATTAAAAAAAACAAATTTAATGTTTTTATATATCAAATTAATTAGTGAGACCAATTTTAACAAAGAAAAGAGGAAGGAGTAGATATTTTTCTTAAAAGAATATAAGACTTGTATTTTTGCTGTTAAAATGTTTTTCCTGTAAGAGGCGTGGCACCGCCCGCTTGAAAAAAATATTTTTACTCAAGTTTAAATCTATCTATATACCAAATTTCATCAAAATCGGTGTAGTGGCACAGCCGTGATACCGTGTTTCCCCATTTGGAGCAATGACACGCCCGCTTTAAGGAATCAGAGTTTCTAATAATCTTTCTTAGGAATCAATCTATCTTTATGCAAAATTTCATCAAAATCGGTCCATTATTTTAGCCGTGGAAACGTTTTTTCCCATTAGGGGCATGGCACCGCTAACTATTAAAAAAAAGTATACATATCCCTCCTTCTCTTCACAACCTTTCCAACAAAGATGTTTTTGCATTTTTAGATAATTGACGTTGGAAGAGAGATTTTTTGAAAAGACTATCATCATGTATCACTTCTCTTACACACTTAAATATTTAAGGCAAAATACTATTCAATATTACAAAAAAAGAAAAACTGCATTTATGCAAGTTTGCAGGTGGTTTGCTCAATGTAATAAATGAATTCTGATGTAAATTGTTTAAATTAACAAAATTTGAATATTTTCCTTAGATAATATCAGATAGTAACGCTTTTTTAATAACTTTTTATTTTTCTGTCACGGTTGGCTTTTGGGCGAAAATGCCCATATATACAGTGTACTCTTACTTAAACACATTTACCAATGAAAAATCCTAGCTATTTACAATTTGCATCTGGTGTCTGAAACGAAGCTTTAATCTGATAGGCCGTGATATATTGATGTATTTTTCAAATTCAGTTCATCCCGCTTAATTTTTTTTTTTTTCTGATAATACAAGCATCAGTCGTTAGAATCGTGGTGGGTCTGGTTGTTAGAGGCCGACAAAAAAATGTTGCACAATAACTCGGAAAATAAGTCACATGTAGAAAAACATGGTAGCAGCCACAAGCTAGGAAGCTTATAACGATTTTTGAAAGGCATATCCGCGGTTGCTGACGGCAATATCTCCGAAACTAAATGGTGAAACGCACTTTTCATTACAGCTAAAGTACACCTGGTCTAAGTCTTATCAAAACTGATTGTTCGCAGCACACGCCATCCAAGTTTACTTCACGAAACCTTATTTGAAATAAAAATTTCTACACATATGTTGTAGATAGCGACAGGTCAATAGAAACAACTTACAATTTTGAAATGCATACATTCATGTCAAGCGGCTGTTTCTAGCGATTATATTTTCGAACATTGTTGGCTATCCATGTTGGATCATGTGAACAGACCTATTATAATTGAACTTATTAAGGTAGTTCACATTATCACACATGCTGTCCTACATGGCTTGGCAACATCAATGCTCTATAATGTGAACTCTAGAGACGACCGCTTGACACACTTGTTGTACGGATTTCAAAATTTTTTGTTCTTACAGCTCGCTTATCCAACCATACAACCAGTGTGAATTGGCTGTCAAGCCAAGTCAAAACTTTTTATTTTAAATAGGATTTTATGCAGTTTCCTTCGATGTAGACGCTTATAAATCGCTTTGCAATACATGTTTGATGACATGCTCTATAATGTGAATATTGACAGTCACACATGCTGTCAAACCATGTTGCACAGCTCGTTTGATAATGTAAGCTGCCCTATTCCCCATTTTCTATATTCACCATTTATTTTTGACGTATGGCCAGTTCCCATGAACACGTGTTGAGCTGCATGGTTTGACAACTATAAAAATAGCTTTGTGTACACACACTAACTCAAAAGTAAAAATAAATACCGAAAATCATGAATTCCTATGGTCGATATATAATTATTAATTTCATAAGAACTGCTTAAAAGCATATTTTCAAAAATTTTTGGGGAAATTTTCTCAGAAACTTTTAAAATCCATTGATTTTGAAGCGCTTGGTACTTGCATACAAAAGCTAATTAAAAGCTAATAAAAAAATGCAAGACTTAAGTGCAAATTATTTTAATTGCTCGCAGCGCATAATATCGAAACTTAATGCATGAAATCGTATTCGGAATGAAAACTTTCGCTAAACTTGACAACAAACGGTCATACAATTATATCGATAAGTCCACACATGTTTATCAAGAGTTCGTTTATAGCGTTCACAAAATTGCTTACAATCTATTGATATTGTGCAACCTTTGTGATCATGTGAACCGACCTAATGACTGCAAGCGCTTGTCAATTTTTTATATTTTGTATGATATCAACAAATAAAAATATTTTAAATAAAGAATGTCGTCAGCAATTTATCTGGAAAACTATCTAGATGGTAAGATGAAATATGTGAAGCAAAAATTGTGCGCTCAAAATATACTTTTTGTTTCTCGTAAACATTGTTTAAAAGTAAAAAGTACAAAAAAATATGTTTTTATGCTTCTTCTATTTTATCAATCTTTTCTCCCTACCCAAAACGCACGCAGTGTTGTCCACTGCAGGATTGGAGTCTCTTCCCACAGAGCTCGAGCGAAATTTTAAGTTGATGCGTAAATTAGATGATCGCGCTCAAACAGCCATGAAAAGTATTGATAGTCATGCTAAAGAATTTATGCGTAAGTTGGCTACAGACGGTGGCTCCGGTATGTCTGAGGAAGGACGAAAACAGCGCTTGGTTGATATACAGGTGCTGTTTGGCAAGGCTAAAGAGTACAGTGATGATAAGGTACAATTAGCCATACAAACGTATGAGCTAGTGGATAAGCAAATTCGAAGGTTGGATAATGATCTGGCTCGATTTGAGGGTGAAATTCAAGAAAAAGCATCATCGACGCGTAGCAAGTCAGAGGAAGCCGTAGTGAAAAGTAAGTTACATATATTTTGTTTCAAAATAAATTCGAAAAAATTATCCGATTGTAGTTAGATTAAAGTTAAATTGTACGTATCAAACGATAAAACCATTAAATGAAATTAAATCAGAACAGCCCTTGCGGGCTTTTAGTAATGGTCAAAATTAACTTTTAGCCTTTCCTCATCAATTGGTACAAAACCGCCTCTAGTGATGTGACTTTTCCCTATGCAAACATTTGTTATAGAATTGGATTCATTATTTTTGCTACAGAATTAAAATTCATATTCCCTGGAATAGATATAAAATTAAAATTTCATCTTTTTATTCATTAAATGCTTACCTTCTGTGAAAAGAAACATACTGATAGAATCACCCGTTACATCAAATTAGTCATGAGAGATATGATTTTGAAGGCCAAAACTTAGATCACTATTAAAAACAGTTATGTTTACATGATGCGGTAAGGTTCAAGATCTTACTGAGGCCCTATTCTGTAATGCAATGCGATACAAAAACCACTACGACTCAATGCATTCTTCAATACAATTTATTCAATTGCATATCGCATTGCTTTCGCATCGCAATACAGAATAGGGTCCCTAACCTTTGAAACGCTTTTAAGGTTTTTAAAATATAATCTTAACCCTTGCAGCAATATCATCAAAATCCGAGCTTCCGTTAGGGATTAAACATAATATCAAAAAAAATATTTAATTTGTATATTGGAAGTTATCCCAGAAAATATCTGCTTATCGCATTCGATCGTATTAGCCTAACTCTTCGAATTTTACTTATTGACTTTCAATACGATGGTTTCGTTTTAATGAATAGAGTACATATTTGCACAAAAAAAAATTTAAACCTTCCAAAAAATGGGGAATAAATTTAAATCAAAAAAAAAAAAACACCTAAAAACGATAAGTTGGAAAATGGACCCAAAAATAAAAAAAAATCGCAATGGTGTAATCGCAGGGTTAGATTTACGTTATTTTCACAGGATTTTTTTTTTTTTTTAATTTTGAGCTATTTTTCGTTTTCGTATCATAATGGGCAAACTGCCTCCGAGTGAACTTGCTATATGCAAGTGACCTTATTAACTTTCTTTAGGTATATCGCCGAAAATGTTATGCAATTTCTCATGTAGAGAAATGTCTCAATAGAGTCCAAATTATTTTCACAAAAGTTATGCCTTCTATTCCATCTTTTTTGTGTTTTTATTTACGATGTATTTGGGTGCCAAGGCCAAGCCGTAAATATATAATGCTCACTTCCAAATGTAAAAATGGAAAAGGCTCTACTGAGATAGTTTTAGGTAAAATGAAGTAAAGGTGCCCTGCTATTGTTCATTTTCAAAATTCATGTTTAAAAGTATGGACCCTGATTATCCGAATCCAACAAAACTCAGTATTTTTTAATTTTTTTTTCTTTTCAGAAGGTCGCAAAAAAACTGCGAAAGACACGAAAGCCACTGGTAAGAAGAAACGAACAACCTCATCAGATGAGGAAACACGTGCTAATACAAGTGGTAATACAGCGGGTGCGAGTGGTAGTGGACAAGGTAGCAAAAAGAAAAAGCAGAAGGTAAATCAAGAAAAAGAGAATCGCAAGGGGGGTCAAAAGGTAATCATTTCATTTTTTCATCCAATCAGATCGAGTGTTGATTTTTTTAATATTTTATATTTGATCAAATTTATAATTTATGTAGAGTAATTTTGTTAAATTAAATAGTGCAATTTAGTTGGATTGGGTACTACAAGTTTTCTTTTGGTGTTATTATTTTTGTTTTATCTCAAACCTCATAATTTCAATTTTGTTCCCTAATAAAGGTAATTTTTCCATTTATTTTTTCTTTATCATAGTTTTGCATATATGCATGGTATTTAAACTTTTTGCTTTACATCTTTGTTACTATAAACTTTCTTCCACTCTTTCATTATCATAAGTTATCATAGTCATTATAATGTGCATAAAATAATACAAATTAAATCCATTGAAAAACATAATTTCATAGCAAACATGACAATAATCTTGTTGAATGCGTAGATTTTAAAACTAGAAAGTATTTTATTTGTAATGCTATCATTTTGAGTGCTGTTGCATTTACAAATTTTTTATATTTGATCAAAATTTTTAAAAAAAATTCTGTAACTTTTGAACAATTTTTTGTACAAATTGTACAATCGTTTCACCAGAAATATGTACATTCTGGTAATACACCTATACGTATCAGTGATGGCGTTTGGGATTTGTGGAAATGTACTGAATCGAGATTTAAAATGTACTTTTTTTGTCAAAGATACCAAAATTTACTAAAAACAAAGGTCATTCAATTACTTTTGCGCATATTTCAGCAACGTTTACAAAATAGAAAATAAATAAAAAAAGATCAGGAATGCGCCAAATGTACGGAAAATACGTCTATTGTTTCGAATGTATTAAAAATTTGTCTGATGTACTGACGCATATGATACATATGTATGTACATATAAATAAAATCAAAACCCTGAAATTAGATAAAAACTACTTTGAGCACTCTTTACATTTTATAATAACATCTGGATGATTAAAAATACATAATTATTTTGTGATAAAACCGTTCTAATTGAAATTTTTTATTTTGTAAAAAAGACTAAAAACGGTTTTAGCCTTTTTACAAAATAAAAAGTACATAATGTTTTGTATTATTTTATGGACATAATCATGTATTTTAGGCGAGATATTATTGACTCTAAAAATTGTATTATTCAATTATAAACTAACCAAAAAATTCTTCCCATTATTTAGAAAAACGCTGAAATTGAAGATTCTGAAAAAGAATCATCACATGCAGCAGCTACACATCCAAGCGATGTCTTAGATATGCCCGTCGATCCAAATGAACCTACATATTGTTTATGTCACCAAGTGTCATATGGCGAAATGATAGGCTGCGATAATCCAGATGTAAGTATTCACATACGAGTAGAACTATTACTATTAATATTTTCTTTTTTAGTGCCCAATAGAATGGTTTCATTTTGCATGCGTTGGACTTACAACTAAACCAAAAGGCAAATGGTTTTGTCCAAAATGTACACAAGATCGAAAGAAAAAATAAGCAGTTGCTTTTTATCACTAAATGTTTGTACATAAGTATATTAAAATTCAGTCTTTTTATATTGTACGTTTGATAAAAGTTAAGAAGTTATTAATAAATATAGCAACATTCATGTTAGATTAACAGAATAAACTTTTAAGTATAAGTTAAGGAAAATGACAAATGACTTTTTTTAATTCGACTTTTGTCATTTAATTATTTTTAATGAAAACATAATCTAGTTTGGTTTTTGGACGAGCAAAAGTGAGGCCTTTTTTATTCATATAATTTTTACAATTTCAAAAACAGAAAATGTTTCGTGTTGATAGTGGGCGGCAAATTACCTCTTCGCCCCGGGCGCCCAATGTGCACGTTACGCCAATGCCTTTCACCAGTGCGATGAGGATGCCATAGATAATATCAATAGACGAAAGAAGATAACGTGGGCCCTAATCTCGTCCTACAAATCAAAGGGACCGAACGGCGTTTAGCCAGCTATGCTGCATAAAGCCTGGGACACAATAGTACCCTGTGACTGATGCTGATCACAAAGAGATGTCAGCTACATAGTAATACCCCAGACAAATAGGAGTAGGTTAAAGTGATTTTTGTCGCCAAAGCATAAAATTATAGCCACATAGCCTCAAAGGATAGATTGATTAACTTATATTCGTATCTTGAAAAATCTAAAGGTTAGTCGGTCTGCATATTACACGGGTAGTTTAGTTGAGACAGCGTGTGCCGTTTTTTTAAAGAATGACTGGTATAAATATGTAAGTAATACAATCTCTTATAACCGGGATTTTCGATTATATTTTGAAGATAAGGTCAAGATGTTCACTTCCAAAATCGACCTATGGATTATTAAAGTTGAAGGAAATAACGCACAATGTGCTGATATTAAAGAAAAGAAGAAAAAAAGATTACACTCCATGTGCGACGTTTGAAAAATAAATTCAATTGTTACTTTCCTAACTACAAGAAAAGGTATTTCGAAACAATTTTGCAACTTTTTAATTTTCAATATTTCCGAAGATCCCGTAAAAATTCTAGAAAATGTAGTTGAATTGCAAAACTATAGTAATTGCAAAGATGCATTCAAGAATTAAACTTGCGAAATTTCTGGAGTCAAATTGCAATTGTTTTTTTCCTAAGACTCGAGAAGTAGCTTTGCTTATTTCTAACTACATACTTATGCGAACAGGATTTGTCAGCACTTTTCACTATTAAAAATAATAAAATAAATCGCTTAGTCTTGTGCCGACATGAGTTTAGCTTAGAATTCAGCAGTTGGTATAAAGCATGCAGTCACTAAAATTTCACTTATTAAGGATTCAGCAGCTTACCTAACCGTAAAAAATTTAAATTTTCTTAGCGTTATTTAAATTATAACTTTAGATCTCACTCACCAAAGTTACAGATAAAAAGGTCATCTTTAAACCAATTTTTTCCAGAACTTTAATGTTGTTTTATTTGATGATATCGACCGTGTTCTTGTCTAGTGTGCATTGATCCTACAGATATTTATTAAATTAGAAGGCAGTAAGGTGGAATGTTGGCTTGAAAAGTTTTTACTTCTTATCATCTTTGAAAGTTGATTTGTTAATTTTTTGTTATGCAAATTAAACACTATCTCTATCAATTTCACATATTGACCAATTCAATAGCACCTAGGAAAAATTAGTTTTTAAAAACTAGTTTGGCTGGTACCATACATACGTACATGTATATGCGTAGAATTTTTCAAACTTTCAACAGAAATATCAATGTTTTTAAACAATAAAAATTGACTAGATTTTGTGAACTCAAACTGCTACAGTAAGATTCATTCATTAATCGGAATTTCCAGTTTATATTAAGGGATATATTGGGATTTGACTTATTCACTGTTGAGTTTTAACAAACGAAGAATATTGTTTAATATTTTGGCAGCTAGATATCAGTCTGATCTATCTATAGTTCACTGTCAACAAAGATATTTAGAGAAAGTTTTGTTGCGGGGTAAATAAAATAATAGAAAAAATTTAAGTTCAGAAACACCACAATTGATCATTAAAAAAAAAATTAACTAACCAAGTACTTATTCAGTTTTTTGTTTTTTTTTTTTTTTTTTTGTTCATAAAAAATTAAACCTTTTCCTTTGTTAAAACTATTTTATCCAGTTGCCATAATTAAGTTAAGGCTTAAAATATTAACGCTTTGGTTCTTAAGATTTTTGATGTATTAAATTAACATTTTATAATTATAGGTATTTGTTGAAAGTGTTAAAAATTTTACAACATTAAACATTTTTTCGTTAATTTAGAACATATTAATGAAACATAAATTTTTAAAAATTAAAACATATTTATAATTTTGTAAACATACATTTTTACTAAGGAAGAGAAAAGTTATGGCAGATATGTATCGTATTATAATTGATTATACATATATGGAGCGTTGCATGCCAGAACTGACCATCTGATAAAATCAAAAATTCGGAGATATAAATCGATCTAAATATTTTCTGATTTTATACCTTTCATTTTAATGTCAATATAATGTGCTTTGTTCTTATTTCTAAAAATTGTTTCAGTTTTGGCTTCCAGATTAAGAGGAAATATTATAAAGATTAAAATGAGCTCTCATGCTGCCTTCTGTTGTCAGATAAAGATACAACAATACGACCAATTGTTAACTCCTTACTTTCAAGCAGTCAAGTAGAAAGTATAACCATGTTTTTTTTTTTTCAATATTTGCATGGTTTGTTCCAGCTTGTAATGTCCCACATATCACATCGAATAGTAAGTACAAATTAAAAAAAAACGTCCAAATGCTTAAACAATTCTTACAATTGAATTTTCTAGCTAATGTGAATATTACAACCTTTAGTTATAGAAAACAAACATGTTAAATGCAATTTTATATCTGTGGAATATACTTAAAATTCTATTAGTTCAATTTTGATAGCACGCTTAAATTGTAAAGCTTTTCAATACGGTTTAAATGTAAAATAAGTACATACATATGTATGTAAACTTAAATTTGAATCAATGTTTCAACAATTTTCATTATGTGTTTTTTTTTGGCACCATTTATTTTTAATTTGTTTTTTTTTAGTTAGATTAGCCTATTAGTTTTAAACGACTCATTTCATTATAATGTTGTTGATTAACAAATTTTTAACATAGTCAATTTCTGGTTAGTTTTTTTGTGGAATAGCGGAAGCTACAATTGAATGTAAATGTATTTTATTTTGCAAGATTTCAAATTTGGAATTCAGAAACCTCACTTTTAAGTCACTAGCAAAACCCTGCTCTCCTTGTAAAAGATTTTGAAAAATCGAGCTAATTGAAGATTAAAAAAAGAGTTTCACTAATTGCGCTAGGGAATAAAATTAAAAAGTATTGAGGCTGCCACGTTCCAATTAAACGAGTTCCTAAAAAATTTGTCGCATGTACATTATTGCGAATAAGGTAATTTTACTTTGGTTTGTTTTAAGTCCAACATTTATGAAAAAATTTTATGCAAAATTGTTCGTTACTCAAAATTTATCTAACCTCTATATCTGTCCGATCAAATAGGAATAGACTATGACAAAAAACTGGGTTTTTATCCTTAACCTTGAAAAACATGAAAACTATTAAATGGATGTGAAAAGTATTCTGGTTTTTGTAGGAAGTTAAGTCTACTACTTTTTGAGAGTAGCCAAACATTTGAATGGGATATTAAATGCCACTGTACAACAGGGTTCAGTTAAAATAAGACTTTCAGTTTAAAAAATTTTGTATGAAACTTAATGTCAAACTGGCAGTTAAGGTTCCAATCCTTAACTGTTTTTGAGCACGATTTTTTTTTTCATGAATTTGAAAAGTTCTTTAGAATTGCGTGTGAAGTTAAATTTAAAAAACAAACATGAATTTTATTTGTAACAACTTTTAAATTTAATAAAGTAGAAAATTCTCCCATAATTCAGTTAAGTCATAATGTTGTCAGTAAAAAGAAATGGTTAACAAATGTAAAAGTTATAATAGAAAATAAATATGTACACCACTATTAAACTAAAGAATATAGTAGTTTAATTTAAATATTCTGCCTGTAACTTTTCCCACACTAACTAACTGTCGTCGTCGACGGGACGCTGCTCTTTGGCCTTCTGTTTCATTTTCCACTTTCACGTCTGGGTGTGAAATTTTTTCGTATACCGGCACGTATTCCGGTGCGATCTTCATTCGCCGTATAATCATCGGTAATATTAAAATCAGTACCCATTTGTTTCATCTCACAAATGGTCGTCTTGCAGGCATACTGCTTTGTTGCCGCATAAACTTTTTCCAAAAAATCTGGCATTTGTTTTTGTGTTACCCAAGACTTAATTGATTGTGGTATAGACAAACCCGGATCATCATAATATGTTAACATATAGTGTAGACCCGGTTCACGAAAACTACGAAACGGCTTAATAACCATCAAAGACCAATAGTCCAAGACCCGTACCTTATCACTAGTAGGCGGATATTTGGGATGTGTGGTACCACGACTGCATATCATTATGACATTGCTGGTGTTGTCCGTAACAAAGCGTCGGCTATAGACATAATCACGATTGGCAAAAAATTTTGGCCAACGCATTACCCAATAAATGAGATGTGAATTTGAACCAGGCGACGGATCTGATTCAATGACTTCAAGCGTGACAGCAGTTTCATCCCATTGCTTGCGATAATTTAAGTCAGTTTGAACCTGCAACATATCTGCAGCAGTAATATCATCAAAACGTGCATAAACTTTATACGAATACATGCCCGATCGTTCCTCCCGTCGCCAAATAGAAAATTGATTTTTACTCAGGTAGGGTTCCCATGACACTTCATTTGCAGTTTCAATGACAATTTTACCCTTTTCAGGATGCTCTAAGTTCATTGATTTGTTACAATGCTTGATTGATTCTTGTCCACCTTGACGGCACTTTTTATTACCCACTGTACAATAGCAATACTTCATATGTTTCTCCTTGCACAGTGAGCAAAGGCTATTATGAGGTAGTTTCTGTATGAATTCGATGTCACGTGAACACAAATCAAAGTTGGACAATGATAGACGCTCGTGCGCCCAATCAAAGCCACTACCCCCGGCAGTATTTGTTATTGCCAGTCCAACTGCACCGACTGCGCTCATCATCATCCCACGCAGCGGTGGCTGTAGCTGAAGATGATATGAACGCAGCAGTTGCTTCAGACCGTGCGGTCCATAGACGCGGTGATAGAAGGTAAACAGCTGTTGGATGCGTCGCGAACGCTGCGCCAGTATTGATTCGCATTGATATGACCAAGCGCGCAGCGTGTCATTCGAACGATGCTTGATATTTGAAATAATTCGGCTGAACATTTTTTGCGCAGCAATTTTCTTTACGTTGTTTCTAAATTTTTTTTCGATTTTTATGTTGAAATTCAATGAAATTTTTTATTTCACAACATAATTTTTTGAATTTTTGTTTTAAGTGTAGTTTTGTTTCCCCGATACGCTTGCATAACAGCGTGTTTTCTTTGTCCTCCTTATTGCCGCTGTTTTGTTTTTATTTCAGCAGCAGCCTCTCAAATTTTATTTTTTGAATAATTTGTTTTCAATTTTTTTTTCTTTTCTTTTCAATTTATTTCAAACTTTTGATTAATTTTTGCAATTTTTTTTAACCGAACAATTTAATAATCACTAATTTTGAGGAAAACTTCGGCACTAAATCGAACTGCATGTGGTTCGTGAAAAATGTGGCTAAATTTGGGGATATCTACCTACCCCAACTTTTAATGCTTGTAATTTTGACAATTCAATATAAGAAAACTTTGTTATTTAGACTTGCAGGAATTAACCCTGGACTGGACTTAAAACTCGCTGTCAATTCGCTTACTAAAGGCCCCCTTGCACGATATGTTTTAGCATGTCTATGCGTTAAAGTGACGCATTTTTTCCTCGGCTTAAGTTTACTTTAGCTCCCATTCTTCAATGGTAATTAAATTAAACTTTTCTTATATGCTTTTTTTATTCTAAGCACAAATATGTAATAAAAAAAGTCGTTCGGATCTGGTTTCGGATATATAGCCATTCGGAAGTTGCGGATGTAGCTTTTGTAAAAATTCTTATAAGTTGGGAACCCCTGAAAAGATATGACAAGTATGGATGTCATAAGATAGATAATTTAATGGCCTACAATAATAGTTCGCGAATATTTGAAATCTAACTCATAATTTTGGAGATATGACGATTTTTCTAAAATTTTGACCGATTTTTTTTTTAAACCGTTATTTTTTCCAAAAAATGTGTTATTAACCCATAATTTTTTTTAGCAAATTATGAAAGCTTAATTTATTTCCTTTAAAATGGTATATAGTTTGTTGCATATTTTTTAATATTTATCCCCTTTTTGACCGAAAAGTACAAAAATTTATTCAATGAATTCTTATGGAAACTATGTTTTATGGACGGAAACAAGAAAACAACAACAACAGCGACTATTACAGCAGCAACAATTATTATAAGACGATTCTCATTTAACTTAAAAATTTTTATTAAAAATCGCGATGCTCTTTTTTCAACATAACCTTTATTTTAAATAATTACTAATTTATATAATAATGTTATCATTTTATAATGAGAATTAACTGTCTTATTATAATTATTTTTGTTGTTATAGTCATTGTTGTTGTTGTTTTTCATTAGTTGACACCCGTTTTTGGGGTCAACTTTTCTTAAATGAGTGGCAACCCATGTTTGGGACAGGATTCGACAAGACAACCCTACATATTCTATTTGGGCTCTTCGATTTCTATCATTTGGCACAAATTTCAAGCTGTTATCTTCATTAATGAAAATTGACACAAAAACCCGGTGAAAACTCATGTTTGGGACAGGATTCAACCATGCAATTACAGGTATGTATGTATTATATTTAGGCCTCTTTGAGTTCTATCATTTGGCATACATTTTGAGCTGTTATGTGCTACAATTTTAATTAGAACAACAAAATTGGCTAAAATTCGGGCATTTTCTGCCATCCGGACAAGCTTGGCAAGGCAACCTAGATATTCTATTTAGACTCGTCGAGCTCTATCATTTGGCATGCATCCCATCCTGTAATCTCATACACTCGACTTTTCTACAGCCGGCTATTGAGGAAATGACTACTAAATGCAACGTCGTATGTCGTAGTTTTAAAGTTTCAGAAATAAATGACTAAAAAATTACAGGGCAAGGGGTAAAAATTAAGAACCGTTCTTTGAAATATAGGGCGTATGTTCACCTTAATTATCACAAAAGTTAAAATTTAACAAATACAAAATTCAAATAGTGTATGAAAACCCAATTCAATTCTGACCATCTAAGCTATTATTAAGAAAAATTTTAGCCAGTTAACCCATTACAAATATGTATATGAAAATGGAAAATTAAAAAACACAAACAAACATGGACGGACAAATCCAAAAATTTCAAAAGTCGCACGCACCAGAATAACTAACTCGTTTTACAAATTTTTGTTATGTCGTTCTGTGTGGGCCAAAATTACCAAAAAACCTTACAAAAATAGCAGTCCAGTTGGACCAAAGAAAGTTGGACTTTTGTTGTAGTGTTTTAATGCAAAGTTGACATTGTCAAAAAGTGGCAAATGTCAAATCGTCTCGTGGTTGTGCAGTTTATTTATGCTACGTATGGACATTTTATGAAAGAAACTTAATGAAAAAAAAACAGTGTTATAAAAACGGAATTCTTACAGTAACATTAATTTAGTTGACATCAAGAAGGCACAAATAAATACGTAACAATGGCAATGCGACGGCCGCGAATAAAGGCTTCAGCCAATTTGATGAACTCCAAACCAAGAAAACCAAAATTTGCGACAGAAAATAATAGCAAAACAAATGGAGTTGATGACAAAATCAAAAAAGTTAGTAGAATTGTGGATGATGACTTGAACGACAGTGCGGATATTGAAGATATTGGTGTAACTGAAGCTGATAATGCACTTCAGACGACGACTCCAACTGTTGTCACAGCAGCGAAAACAACACTATCCACAATTGCAGCTAATGATAATCGGCAAGAAAGTGAGCGTGTAGAAGACAAGGAACAACAATCAATCGTCTCTACAAATGAATCTTTTTTCATTGAAAGCACTGTGCTTCCTCTTGAAAATAGTCAGATCAATGCAACAGCTGAGCCTGAAACTGAAGTTGTTAATGAACCAAACATAACTACAAAAGCACTTGATGACAATAAAACAACTCTGTTAATACATCCTAAAGAAGAAAAAGATGAAAAAAAATGTATTCCACCAAAAACTGAACCGGAGTCATCATCATTTAAATGTCCCCCAAATGTGTACCATCGTAGCAACAGCTATAATGCTACCAGTTTACCACATGGAAACGATGATGCTTTTCAAACTGATCTGGAGGAGAGTGTCATACAAATGGACTTACTCAAATCTAGCAGCAATCACCCGCAATATCCCATGTCTCCAATGTCACCAATATCTCCTAAATCTGTTGCGAGACAACGAATACGAGCGACACCAGTATTTGGACAACGACGAAATAGTTTTGTGGGAAGTTCATCGCCACATACAGCGGCAGATGCGGAAGGATCAGGTAAGACCACCTAGCTCTAAATGATTCCACGTAGAGTATCTAACAAATAATTACGTTTATGCTAATAGCCTGGTGGTTGGCATTTCTATTAAGCTGTTGGCAACCGGTTCAAATTACATGATTGTCAAGCGATTTTTTATTTTTTTTTTTACGGCTCACTGGTATTGACTATCAAGGGTTTGGTTCTGCATTTAAATCGAGGTTTACTATACCTATACTCTGTAAATGAAATGGGTGTTGGCTTTGGGCGACATTCTTGTATTACAGGATAAATTTACTCAAGAGAACTTTAACATAATTAAAACTTTATACTTATTATATAATTAAAAATTTATTGGAATTAAAGACTGCAAGAACTCGAATCTGTTTTAAGAGAAGGTTTTTCATATATTCTGAGTTCTTACGAAGTTTTACTCAAATCACCTTTTTAAAACAAAAGCCAGATTCGAACTCTAAGGATATTTTTTGACCGATTAACATGAAAATGCAGTTTTTTTCTATATAGTCAATATGACAACTAATTTTGAGTTTTCCAAAGTCACTGAATCCGAAAACACAAAGCGTTTCTTCGGATTAGCACTGAAATTTGGAGAGAATTCACCCTTAAGTTTCAAAAATGTCTAAATTGGCTGTCGTTTGTCTTGTTATTCGGCATCATTTTTTTAGGGCCATGTTTAATGGCCTTATGTATTGTTTTGATAAAATTTGTAATTCCTTAATCAAAAAGGAAACTATTAAAAATAAGTCCAAATTCTTTTATAGAAATCGAATTAGCATCCGATTTTTATGAACTGCTTCAAATTATGTTGTTAGTAGACCTCTATGAAATTTTTCATTTAATAGAAAAACATTTGCTGCTTTCATTATAGGTGGTGAATTTTCCGTTCCTCTACAACATCGCCGTGAACGACACTTTTCTGGATCTCTTAGTCAATCTTCCAACACAACATCCTCATCGCATTTATACCATTATCACACTCCTCACAAATATATACCCACTATGGGACGAATACGCACTGAATCAGGTTGTTCGGCCTTTTCCGACAGCTATGCTCCATCTTCTAAATCTCGTAAGACTGATCAAGATCAACATCATCGCGCGCTATCACGACGTGACTTTGAAGCACGTTTTAATAACGGAGTAGTACCTGACAAATCTATGTTGAAAATGTTTGATCTTATATATTATAATCCGATTACAAATCCAATGGAACAGAAGCCTAACATTGCGAAACTTAAACAAGAAGCGAATGCTAATGCTGAAGAGACCCATAGTCAAAATAGTGATATAATACCTTCTGCAAGTATAAAACCGGAAAAAGGTAATACAGATCCTGCAGAGGTTGGACTGCCTGTACCACAGCTTAAATTAAATTCAGCTGGTGAATTAATACTCGATGACAAATCACTGGAAATTGAAACCACAGCAGAGCAGGAAGCACGCAAGGTTTTAGCTAATTCTTCATTAATTTTTTTGGATGAAAATACAGGCATGAATGGATTTTATAAAAGGCAGAAGCGTACTAAAGAGTGGCCACCTGAAGAAACTATAAAATTTTATCGGTGTCTACAAACTGTCGGTACTGATTTTTCACTGATGGGACAACTATTTCCAAATCGTACGCGGCGTGACTTAAAATTAAAATTTAAGAAAGAAGAACGTTGTAATCTTTTGTTAATAAATAAAGCATTGCTGTATCCTAAGACGTTCAACATTGATGAGTTAAAAGTACAACTTGAAGTAGAAGAACGTGAACGTGAAGAAGCTGAACGCAAATGGAAAGAAATTAAAGCACAAGATGCGAAAAATGTAAAGAGGGTATGTACACTATATTAATGCTAAATTGAAAAAATGTATGTAGATTAAAATAAATGTTAACGTGGATGGATTTAAAGCAGTATTTCGTACATAACGTCAGAAATAATTAATTGTTTTATTCTTTACATTGGTATTAAATTAAACCTTTGATTCATATCGATTTTTTAAACTTCATGCTTCTATGCAAATGAAGAGGATGTTCTCTATTTTCACGCCCTAAAAGCGTATTTATGTTCCCAAAACTTGTACAGATTTGAATTTATGAAGTTATTTAATTTCTCCTTACAAAAAAAATATATATACAAATAAATATCAGGTAGTGCGAGAGTATTACAGAAATAAATTATTTCTGACAACATTTGGAAATTCTTAATTGTATGATGCACTGTTCACGAGATTTTTCAAAACGTGTTTTTTACCCACTGCAACCGAAATTTTCAGTTAGTGGTTACGCGTTTGTCATATCCAGACATAAAATTGAAAGTATAAAGTTTCAGCAGGCGTAAGTAATATCCCATAAAAAAACAACACGAAAAAAAATCTTTTCTAGAATGTATGAGTAAATCGTAATAAAACTGCAGTTAATTTTCATGAAGCATGTCTACACTTTCATGGAATTGCCTATATGCTTCTCTAGAATTTTTAACACGCCAACCTGAGTTTTAATGTAAAGATAAAATAGACGAACTTACCTCTTTTTGTTACTTCCAATTCCGACTACCAATTTGCCCAATTTGTCCTAAAATATCCTATAAAACAGTCGATTACTTGATTATTTTGTACTATTTGTGTGAATAGGAAAAAACGAGGCTTGCCCAGTGGCCAGGCCATTAATTGGATGTCGAAGCCGTGGGCCTTGTTGGAATTTTAGAAAAAGCCGTTAATTGGAGGATTTTTGTCACATGTACTTAAATTTTTGAAGTTGGTGACTAAAAAAAAATTTCACAAATTTTTGTTACACACAAAAATAAAGTTTTTATTACTGACTAAAAAAAATATGAAATTGGTACCTTTTGCAGGAAAAATTATTTTAATAAGCAACAGACTAGATCGCGGATGCCTAAGAAATCATTATATACAACTTTTACACACATTTCTAAAAAAAATGTTCGGTGACGATTTTCATCAAAACTGCTTGGCACTCAATGTGTCAAGAGGTGCAAGGCCTTTTATACATGTGAAATTTGATTCCCATAATCTTGAATAATTTTCTTAGTCTTAAAGTATTTGCTTGTATAGGAGGTCTTGTTGAAAATCATCCAATTTTTCCCAGAGCTTGTCGGAACCATTCCTAGTACGTATTAGTCTAAAATTTGATTGCACTACCTTAAATTCTTCAGTTTAAAGTTTTTGCTTATACTTACATAGGTGCCAGACCCTCTTGTAAAAGTTCTTAATCGACTTATAGCACTATTAAAAGGGTTTTATTTTATTTTTTTTATTAAATTAAACATCTAGAATTTAAGTAAATTTAATAATTTCTCCCTGTAAATAAAGCACATTAAAAGTGCAACATTATTAGAAGTTTTCCGCAACTACTTTTAAGGTGCTGAAAAAAGCACATAAATGCTTTGATCTCGCTTCGAATATCGCCCCTTTTAACATTGTCACATCATTGCAAAATTTTTCAAATTTTTCTTATGAAAAATGACGAATAATACAAAAAAAATGTTGGACAAATTAGTGGGCCTAACATGCATACATATATGGGGCTTTCCACGACAAATCGAACAAATCGAATAATATAAAAAAAATGTTGGACAAATTAGTGGGCCTAACATGCATACATATATGGGGATTTCCACGACAAATCGAACACCATTTTGCTCTTGCATCTCTGATTTTTTTAAAATGTTTATTTCTGTTAGTACTGGTTGAGAGTATTCTCCATATTTTTTTTTCAATTTTTTTTGGTCAAGCTATTTAAGAGACAAAGATAATCAACCAAGTTGCATGTTTTTTATTTCAGAATTTTCGTTGTTAAGCGTTTTTTTTCATAAAAAATATCGGACATATTTTTAAAACGATTTACTATGATATTTTCAAGTTACAAAATAAATCATAATTTTCAACAATGTAAAAAACCGTTTATTTATATATCCAGTGTCAGGCAAACCTACACAGATGTCTCTTACCAATGCATGTCAATGTGTGCGTGAGCTACACCTGGATAAATTATGGAATAATATAAAAAGCTTAGAATGCTTAACATTATTTTTTATGTTATTAAATGTCACTAATATAAGTTAAAACTACCGCGGATGACTGTAGCAAAACTCGAACAAAAGCTGTGTGCATTTATACTCGTTGTGCAAACATTTCCTTTAATATCAGTAATTTATTTTTACCATGTTCACAAAAAATCTGCTAAACGTAGTCGAGTCGAGTCGAGCCGAATCGTAATTCGCAGCGTACACAACGAGTATGCATGTACGAAGCCTCTGTTGAGTTCTGCGCCCGCGGGCAATAGAATGCCTGACACTGGTCTAGTCTAATAATGTGCAAATTATGGGATCTATTTTTTTCGAATTTTCATCCGTGTTGAAAATATCTGGAAGCGGCATTCTGAATAACTAAGGCATAATTTTCCTTTATTTTATTTTGTAGGAAAATTATGCAAAAAGTCGCATATACAGAGTGGTCCGGATCCCATGTGCCATCCGGAAAATTTAGAATCCCTGATTCATTATGAGTAAAAAATTGTATGGGAAGAGGGTCTATCTTAAGCACCCTACAGAGTACTTCCCTTAAGATTAATACACCCAATTCTGTTTTTCACGGTCTTATTTTACCCGGTTTTGATTTAACACGGTCTAAAAAAACATGTTCCGTACTTACACGATTTCTTTCGATTTAGCACGATTTAAAAAAACTTTTTGATTGAAAACTTAAAATATCCCCGTTAAACAACATAGGGTTGTTCTTATTTGGATTTTTTTGCGAAAATCAGTTGGGACGCCCTTATGTACATAAATACTTCATGTCTTTTTTACACGGTTTTGCCAGGAACGTATCTACCGTGTAAAAACAGAATTGGGTGCACTTGCAAACAAAGATTATCTTATAATTTTCTTAGTAATAAAACTAACGAAATAAAATGAGTGATTTTCATTATGTTCTTAACTCACATATCTTTCAGTAGTATCATTATTACTAGCAATGTTTTCAGCCCAGAATTACCGCTTGATAAACTCAATAAAAAAACATTTTTTTTTTATATTGCAGTTTTTTCCAAAAATACTGTAATATAATGTGATTTTCTTTATTTTTGTGTACTATAATACTATCACAGGTTCACTATACAAAGTTTTGCCCTGAATCATACAATTTTCCAGAGTAAAAATTATCTTTATTTATACCAAGCTACTTATACTTACGTAGGTGTTTCCTTGAACCGATTTTGCCCATTTTCAATCCCAAGGAGCATGTTTAAAGGTGTGACCTGTATGCCAAATTTCACAAGCAGATGAACATGACTAAATCGACTCAGGTGGTAACGCTGATTAAGAATATATGTACTTTTCTATACCTGTCACACCCTCTTCTATGTGTTACAAATGGAATGGCATACACAGACATACCCTCTGTGTAGGGTATAAAAATTGGGAAAAACTTAAATAGTGGAGTATTGATCATATGGTCATTGTGGAGGATGGAAAAAAGAAGGACGGGAGGCACGCCTAGGTGCAGTAGAGCAATTGGTTGCAGTACATGCTTTCCCTTTATTACAATTATAATACTTTGTCGAAAGAATTTTCCACTCGTTTATGAATGCAAAGTCTTAAATTACACATGCTCACAATACACAATTTTTGGTCATACCAATAGATCAAACTTGGTAGGCTTTAGAGGTTTTTGTGCGCTAAACAAAAACTTTATCTATGAGTCATCTTAGCTTTTATATGCAATATCTTTCAAAGGACTTAAAATATCTTCTGCAGGTGTAAGATATATAAAAACTGAAAATATGTCCAATTAAAATTTTGAGCTTCCAAAATTGTTTTTATTCGCGGAAGGTGTTGAGCTATGAGTTCAAGTTCATGTAACATTATACTAACACAATCTACCAGCACAGTAGCCAAATGGGCACCACAAATAAGGTCATTTTCTGCGAATAATTAAACACCATTAAACTTAGTAGTCAATGATACAAAATATTAAATTCATACATATGTATGTATGTTTAATAAAATGATTATTAATAAAAATTTTTGTTTTGCACAGGTTCACGGAGAAGCCTCAGCAGCACAGCGTGCTATTCCACCTAATGATATATTTTATCATAATGAGAACGTAACAAAACCAAAATTAAGTAAACGCGCCAAGAGGACGAAATCAAATCCAACTAATAACAATAAAAAAAACATATGTAATGATATTCATAATGATACTACTGTGGCCGATGAGGTCCAACAGAAAGAAAAACGTTCTCGATTACAAAAACAAAATGTCAATATCAAGCATATTAAATATGAGATTAATGAATTGGAAAACTGCCCCTTACCGCTGACTGTAAGTGAGGAACCAAATAACTCAATTCAATTGGAAAATGATCTGCCTGATCTTTTTCAAAACGTTGTTAGTCAACCCATGGCAACTTTAGCTTATAATTCATATATAGTTGATGCTAGCGATTCACATCAATATGAAATAATCGAGAATAAAAGTCTGGTTAATTTAGATGACGGTACAGTAACATATATTAATGATGAAGAAGAAACTGTAGTGCCACACAGTATACCCGCTAGTACGACGATGGAAAACTTATCTCCACATGTGCAAGATGAAGATAGTCAAGTTACTTGTGATATGGATGAGAGTGATATTCAACAAATTTTAACGGAATTGTCAGAGGGTACAATGGTACTTGTATCTACATTAGATCCTAATAATGTTGATAAAGTATTGAACGAAATTTATATGTTGGACAAAGCGACAGGCGATTTGTGCGACCGTCCATTGGATATACCAGATGCAATTGTACAAGGCATATTGAACGTAATGAGCTAAGAACGTTCAATCGCATGATCTCTATAACGTGTTAAGTTATAATGTTGTTTTTTTTTTCAAAGCTGCAATGCCCCATTTTTTAAAAAAATTAACTTTAAGACGATATATTTTATTTATTTTTTATTTTATTTGTATTTTCGGTTCAAAATATTGTTATAAAATTTAATTCGAGCTTTGAATTTAACTTGAGCTGCAAACATTTTCATATATCTTGAATTTTCTATACAGTTTCTTCTAAAGAAGCAGGACTGAACAAAAGTTTCGTCCTAAGACTTGTTATGAATTATTTAAAATTAGTTTCAAAAATCTAGTTGGTTGCAAAATCTGCCTTATTTTTTTTTCAATTTGCTAAACAACTTTTTCAATCATGGTGCAATCTGCATATGTAAAACAAAAATATGTATCTACAGCTGCGGTAAAAAGAATAGCACCGCGGTGTCATTTATGAATTGAAAGAAAATATTTCGAGCAAATGACGTTTTTTTCTTCTAATATTTTAAAGTATAGTTACTTGATAAGTACACAAGATAAGCATATGACATTTTGTTCCAAAAAAATAACGGTACTTTCTAGGTTTGCTATTATATAGACCAATTTGTAATTTCGAGCGGTAAAAATAATAGCACTGTTCAACTCCTTTACTTCTCAATATTAGGTATTTACTCTTATTAAAAAAATTTCATCGTAACAAGTAAGTTCCATTATTTTTGTATAATACTCCAATGATTTTTTCGAGTTTTTGCATTTTAGTGGGCCGTGGAAAGCATTCTACGAGAGAGCAAAGTAAAATTATTGAAAATTCCATTTCGCAAGGTAAAATTTTTCAGGAAATTTAAAATTTTATCGGATGCTCTGCGAAAATGGTTTCGAATACTATAAAATACACAAATAAATGAAAAACACGAGACCGAATGCCTTCCATGTCCCCCCGGGACGTGAATTGTTCGATACGGCTTTCGATACATAATACGTTTTTGCCTGCTACGGAAATAAAGAAAGTGCGTAATATAGCAGTGAGCGTGGAAACCGTTAAAATACGACTCAGGGAAACCAATTTGAGTGTCCAAAATTCACGACGAATTTCATTCTTAAAAAAAAATGAATATCACAAAGAGATCGGACTTTGCGCACGGGTACTTAAAATGGTCACTTGCAAAGTAGATAAGCATTATGTGGAGCGATGAGAGTAAGATCATTTTTTTGGTGGAAAAGGCACTCGTCCATGTGTAAGGCGTAGCCCAAACACAGAATATGATACTCGGAATAATCTTACTCTCATCGTTCCACTCTACTTTGCAAGTGGCCATTTTAAGTACCCATGCGCAAACTCCGGTATCTTTGTGACATGCATTTTTTTTTTTAAGAATGAAATTCGTCGTGGATTCTGAGCCCTCAAATTAGTTTCCCTGAGTCTTCTTTTAACGGATTCTACACTCGCTGCTATACGAAGCACTTTCTTTCTTTCCGTAGCAAGCAAAAACGGATTATGTATCGAAAGCCGTATGGAACAATTCACATCCCGGGGGGACATGGAAGGCATTCGGTCTCGTGTTTTTCGTTTATTTGTGTATTTTATCGTATTCGAAACTATTTTCGCAGAACATCCGATAAAATTTTAAATTTCCTTAAAAATTTTACCTTGCGAAATGGAATTTTTAATAATTTTACTTTGCTCTGTCGAAGAATGCTTTCCACTGCCCACTAAAATGCAAAAACTCGAAAAAATCATTGGAGTATTATACAAAAATAATGGAGCTTACTTGTTACGATCAAATTTTTTTAATAAGAGTAAATACCTCATCTTGAGAAGTAAAGGAGTTGAACAGTGCTATTATTTTTACCGCTCGAAATTACAAATTACTCAATATAATAGCAAAACTAGAAAGTACCGTTATTTTTTTGGAACAAAATGTCATGTGGTTATCTTGTGCACTTATCAAGTAACTATACTTTAAAATATTAGAAGAAAAAAACGTCATTTGTTCGAAATATTTTCTTTCAATTCATAAATGACACCGCGGTGCTATTTCATTTACCGGCACTGTATGTTTGTTAAATCGTGAAACTTCAGGTGTTTTGGGGACTAACACATTACTTTTTTCTGCATTAATGAAATAAAGATGAGGATATCTCGTTTAACAGCTGCTAAAAAAGTTGTTGTCAGCTATGTATCTGCAATCCTGCTTTAAAGCACATTTTGAGGTATTTGCAGTATTTTGAGGTGTATCGTTTAAAAAAGAATTCCGATTGAAAAAATAATAGATTTGTTCTTGATAACATAAATTAATATCACAGGAAAGCGTTTGTTTTTAAAAATAATTATTTTGGTATGACTACCGATATTCTAAGCATCTTAATGATATTTATTATTAAATCTAAGCATTTAATTGTTTTTTGTATAGTATTATTTGTTTGTTTTTTTTTTTCTTTATTTACTTTTTTTAGTTTTATTATTATCGTAATGGATAGTTTATTCGTCATTACTTGAATGAACAAAGTTAAATAGTTGAAGTGTATTTTCTACAGAAAAATGTTCCAAGTTATATTCATTTTTTTTTTTAAGATAAATAAAATCTTGTAAATACTTCTATGGTAAAATTCGGTATTTCTCTTAATTTCGAAATAGTAATTTTAATGGAAAACTTTGTAAAGTACAAATGTTTTTTCATTGTTTTATTATTATTGACATTAGTTCATCACTTCTATTTACGTTAAACCTGTCAGTAAATAATGACAATGCGTAGCGTATTAAGAAATTTAATAAAAGTGATAATTATATAGTGATGGTAATTGTCATAAAAGAACTGTTACCATCCATTGTATGGGATACAATTTTTCAAGATGACCACATTAGTTTGTATAAGCAACTTAGTAATTAGTGGAATAATATTTTCTTATAATCTTATCCACATAGCAAACTAGCTATCATCAAGTGAAACGAAAATAATGTCGTTCGTGTACTCATCAATTGCAATTTGTGCATCTGGAGGTGTAAATAGCGATTCTGATGACCGTTTTTTTAAATGTGCCCATTAATTTCCGATTGGCTTCATATCGAGGCTTTGGGCTGGTGTGCCATGAGTTGAGTATAATGCGCACTGCGAAGTGTGGAAAGTCACCCGTGATGGTATGGGGATAGATATCATGGCAAGGCGTTGGTGAATTGAGAATTTTGAACGATATCATGAATTGAAAAGAAATGCTTTGAATTTCGGCTTCACTAACTCTGAAAAGGCCGAAAAGTTAAGATACGAATCGTTTCGTTTATTTCGTAAATTTCAGTCTATGAATAAATTTCTTACAGACTAATAGGATACAAATTCAGTAATTAAAATTTTACAATAAAAATCTTACATATACATACATATAGATCTAGTAATTTCTTCTTAAATGCATTTCTTGACATAGAAAAATCAATTTCATGATTGGGACAGATAATATTGAAATCAATGAGAGCTCTAGCAATTGGAGTTTTTAAAGAATAATTGGCTCCATAATTTAGTATAGCAAACAAATTGCTATAACCCCACCTAACATTTTGATGATCATTTTTTTTTTTAATTACCTATACGAGTCATTTTTGAATAGTATTTATGACCACAAAGTGATTATAAGTAATAACTGAGAAAAATAATAAAAAAATTTCAAAAATTACATTTCGATATACCCAATGATCTAAACCTGATTGCACAAGAAAACAGTAACAATATCATCACTTTTTGATCTACGTAATGATTCGAATGTGACTTTAGAACTTATTCTTGAAAATATTTATTTTAAATTGCGTTCTGTTTTGTAGTTCACAATAACTTTACAATAAAAAGATAATATACAAATACTTTTACAATAAGTAAAATTGTAGGTATAGGACCAACGATGATGAAAAGAACGGCAAGGACATGCGAAGGAACGTGAATGCGAAAAAATTGTAGTTAACTATTTGATAACGTTTAAGGTTCGGCATGGATATTGTAGAAAAAAAATAAGCCAAAAATGATAGGAATAAATAGTCTAAAATATGACTGGAAAAAGACCCGCAAATGAGTCGAAAAGGGTCAGAAAAACGGGTCATAAACGACTATTCAAGAAGAGTCGCGGATAGGGTACCATTTTCTCCCGACAAAAGTATCATTTATGATCAGAAAATTAGCGCATTTATAATAATTTTAATCAGACAGAGGACTCGAATTTGATCGGAAATTTCATAAAATGCTGTCTGGGACGTTTTGATCTCGAAGGCACTTTAAAATTAATAAGTTCAAGCAAATACCAACAGTCTATGTGGCCTGGGATAATTTCAGATATTAAGAATAAATCGTTCTTCTTGATTGAAGCGTTTTAGCGTAAATTAATAAGCATCGAGATACATAGGAAGGTACATGCGCCGAAAAGATAAAACTACTAAGCGCAAATTTTAAAAATCATATCTATTCAATAACCAACAATTATATGTGGCCAAAAAGAAATATTTACATATGTACTTTTTTATAAATAAAAGTTTTTTTGCTTTTGAAACCGATTTGAATGAAACTTTGGCATATTAAAGGGGATGATTTGAACTTTAATTAATCGTTCGGAAATTTTCTTGTTTTCTCATTATTTATTACTTGTTTATAAACAATTAATTTTGTAAGTCTTCTGCACCGTTTAAAAAAATCGCGTTAAAATATTAACTTATAATTTTCTTTCGGTGTTTTGTGGTTTTGCTTGCAAGTACTAATACAGCACATCCGTTGTACAATAATTGCGAGCCATAAACATTTCAAATTTTCTTCCGGTGATTTATGGCACCGTGCATTTTATATCTTAAACATAATTGTAACATATCATGATGCAATGATAGACTCAAACTCCAATATGCCTTAACTATGGAATTTACCCACATCCCTTATTTTATTTTTTTACTGTTTTTTCGTTTCCATCTATTATTTCACTAATTATAAGAGAGCTAGCTATACTCAGGAAACAAAAGACGCTCTTTTGGGAAAATCTAGACCTTAACCCATAGTCTATTTTACGCGATAAGAAAGCAATCAACAAAAAAATTTAGCATTCGCTGACATTCTTCTTCTTCTTAAAATATACCAGCCATTACGAAAGGTACGGTGGAGAGGACTACCAGAAACACGAGGTTTTGATTGTAGTCCTTATCGTTGTGATAAGTCACTAAAATCGTACTTAACCTAACATTTCACCGCTTTGAAAACAGTATGTGAAATGGGTCAGTCTAAGACCCACGAGAACGACTTCACTCGAAAACACGTCCGTACTCGTTAACGGACAAAACAAAAGGCCGACTTTTGAGTTTTTTGAATACATGAATTCAACCTCGATTAACTGTCAAGTGCTCTCCTTCACCGCGTTACCGCGTTCATTTTCCTTTTACTACCATAAAAGAAAAAAGGTGGCAATCCTATTTTTGACAATACCGGCGAACATAACCTTAAATAACTCAAAAAACGACAATAAGTGATACACTTCTGTTAAAATTTAATTTTAACGATATATATTAGTTTACTAATCTAACTCAAAGTTTAAATCAAAAATGTTTCCACTACCCTATGGAACAATATATAAAACACCTGCCGATTACCTACAACCAGATGACGGAGAACTGGCAACAAACACCGAGTATCCGAATCTTAATTCCCGCGACTATGCAAAGCGGCCAATTAACCACACTGTTCGCATGCACACCGCCTGGGAATGCATAACACTAAATGAGGAACAGCAAGCAATAGTGGCCACAAATAAATTACAAGGACGCGAGTGGACTTCATCCTTGTGGGGTTTCGAAGATGTTGATGAGTTAACACCAGAGGCTTCAATTTTTAAACTAGAATGCAATTCATTAATATCGCAACTGCAATTTGTAGCAAAAAATATCGTAAGTCTTGAAATTAGTCGAATGTATTTCCCTTGAATTTGTTTTTCCTCTAGTTTCTGATGGGGCTGCATTCAGGTAAAGTTCAAGTGTGGTCCACACGCTCTGAAATGCGTAATCCAAAAAACCCATATTGCCTTTTCCTTATTGGCGAAAAGTGTACCCATGTCATGCCAATTTCCTGCATGGATGTAATGAAATCAAATGTGAACAAAGCTGTCACTGGCAGTAATAGTGGTACTCTAAAGGTTAGTGTTATACAAAAAATCGTGATAAATTTTCGACTTTATTAGTGATATTTTAGCTTGACGCCAAGCAACAAGCTGTACTTTCTTATCTTCACATTATTATGTCCTTGCTTAGTTTTTTCTGGAATAGCAAGAACCTAAAAATGTATGTAAATTATACATTTATTTTACAGTAGACCCCGCTTAATTGTTCTTTAAACGGCGCAAAAAATGGTTCTATTAACCGGAGAATCAATAAAGCGGGTCCCGCATATTTGATCAAACAGATCAATTAAAAAATCCCGGACAATTGATCGCATTAATCGATTAAGCGAAGAAAAAAAAATAGATATGTATTTTACTGATCTTACCCCAAAGTCCTAGAACCAGAAAAAAATTAATAAATAGCGTTCAGTTTTAATTAAAAGGTTTTATTTTTTTTTAATTATACGCATATAAAAAAGTAAAATAACTTTTTAAGTAAAGGGAACTTTAATTTAACTTAATCAGCCATAAATTCTGGTATGTGTAGCATTTCACAAATAAAGAATGTAATTATGTATGTATTCCTTAAATTTGGTTACAAAAATCGGATTGCATTTCATCTTGCAGTCTATCGGTAAGGATTTCTCCCTCCATATTTTCTAATTCATTGAAATATTTGTTGTACCGAAGAAAATATGTGCGATGGGTTTAAATATTTTGAAGTGTCTCGCCAACAGTTGGAACCCTATCGGTCGTTTCTTCGTCTTTTTTGTCTTTTCAGAAGTTACAATGGTGCTAACGATTTCGTCGACTGTAAGATCCCCAAAGCACAATAATTCGTCATCGCATCTCACATACTCAACAGCATTTTGCAACTCCGCATCATCTTTAATCGTTACTCCAGTAGCATCATTCCCGTACTTCGTAACATCGTTGATCTCTTAAAAGGGAAACTGCATGTGTGTTTTTTGGATCAGTTATCCGGGGAATTCAATTAACCGGGGATCTATTAAGTGGGGTCCACTGTATTTAATCCTTAACAGAAACAACAAAATTTCAGCGAATTCGCTATATCAAAAGTTTATTTTCCAGAACGGCCAGCTTCCGTTCCGTTTCGGTTATGTCAAATTACCTAAATTTTTTGAGTAACGTTTGAAATGGAGGCAAATTTTTTGAGGATAAACTTTTAAAGGACATTGAGAAGTCTCTAAATTAGTATCTCTGCCAGAGACAACTCCATTTTAGAAGCTTCCCAATTTCCTCTTACAAATTTATCATGGAATCAGCAGAGGTAACTACAATTTAGAGACTTACCAAACATTTTTTTGACCAGAGATTAAATTAACGAAACTTTACAACCTCACAAATTCATTTGCCGGAAAGATCACACCCGTTCCCTTTCGTTAAAGCGATATTTCTGTTAAATGATATTGTAAATGTTTCCGCGGAAACATCACCCCGTACTCCTCGGTCAAATCTATACTATTTATATAAAATTGCTTTGTTTGTAACGTCTTAGTGCAAAATATTCTAAAACATTTTAAAACATCATATTTGTGCTAAAGAAGGTTATTGAATACTTTTTTAAAGTTAATTTTTGCCTCTGCTATTAGTTTTGTTAAATCTACTCTAGTGAAACAGAAAAGTCAACTTCTAACTCAAAACTTTAATGTGATTTGACGGAGAACACCGGATCTGATTTTCCGGTAAATGAAATTTTGAATTTGGGAAGTCTCTTAAACGTTGTCTTTCCAGTAACTTAGGTGAACAATTTCAGTTTTCAAAAAATGTGTGTTGAATAGTTGTTTTGCTATTAGTTAGGTTAAATAAACTCGGTGAAACTGTAAATTTGGTAAAAATAATGTAGGTGGGTAAAATGCTGCTTCTAGCAAAAACTTCCGAGTTATTAATTTTTTTCTATTATTCATTTCAAATCATGTTAAACACAGCTGTGGGATATGGGCAGTGCGGACTTGTTTTCTATACATTCTTATCGTTTTGCTCACACTGATGTTATCACTGACGTTGATTCCTCAAACAAAGATGATTCAGTGTTTGCGACATGTTCTCTAGATAAATCATCATTATTATGGGATGATCGCCTAGCAAGACCGGCAACAGGTGAGTTTAATAATTCCATTAGTCTACTTTAATCTTAACACTTTCTTTTATGTTTTTAATTTCAGCTATCTATGAAAATCATTCAGTGCGTTTTAAAGCACTGGCCTGGTGTAATTCAGAAGAAAACACTATATACCTGGGCGATGAATCTGGTCGCATACATGTTGTAGACATAAGACTGCCAAACCAATTTTTAACATCATTGCAAGCTGTTGATCGTTCAATACGCAAAATTTTGCCCAATGGGTATAGTTTTAAAAAAAATAAAATTTTTAAACTACATACTTATTTATTCAATTTTTTAGAGATAATTTTGCTGTTATTGGAGATACTAATTTTGTCAAAATATTCAATACAACAAAGGAAGAGATATCTACTATTTATGAAAACTGTGAATCTCAAAATTTTGTACGGGATGCAGTATGGAGTACACCAACAGAGCTATATACAGTTGGATTTGAGGGCAAATTGCGAACGCACAAATTAGTGTGAAATTATATATGTACCAAGTAGATTTTCTTTTTAAATTTAAGTATGGTTTTGTTTATATGACTTGAGTAATTTACTTTAAATGTTTCCTAGAATTATACTTACAGTAAAACAAAATATATATAATTTAATAATAAAATTAGCTTTAATTTAAGAGTGCTAAGTTAGATTTTAAATTAAAGAAATACATATAATTTTTTAGTATAACGCACTTAAATTAAGAAATCTGAACTTATAACAAGCTACAGAGGGGAAGTTTTGTTTATAATCTGTATTAAATCTATTCAAATTTCAATAAAGAATGAAATGAAAATAATTTGAGTAATTTTAATAAGAATTAATGGTGTACATCGCCATTTTATTGAAGGTATTTCATTTTAGAGAAAGGCTTACAGTTAAATGCTGGATACGAGTGGATACATTCATTGGCAGCCGTGGGGTTCGAAACGCGAACCATCACACAATATATGGACACATCAACTAGTGGGTCCCCAGTAGTTTTAATACACTGGGCAAATAAATTAAAGGATCATTTACAGTTTCATTTTTGTTGAGATACTTTTTACAGTCTATATTTCTGTACCTTTTCTGAGAACGCTCCAATTGGCAAGGCTTGATGTTTCAAAATCCATCCAATGTGCAGTGGGTATTATTATTTTGTCTATGATGTTGCAGTTTCCCACTCATACTGGGCAAGTAAATAAAAGGACCAGCATCAGTGATTTTGGAACTGTTGTATCTAATGGTTTTGTGGTCCAAACAGAAGAGTGGTTACCTGCAGATGCTTTTACGCATAATTTGACTCCATCACCTAGTTCTTTAAAAAAATACTTACAATATTTATATAATTCTCATTTTGCCGTATGCATGAATTTTTACACGTATTTGTTGTACATTAAGTTAGAACAGTTCCTTTTATTGTAGGGAAAGCTAAGGTCTACAGCTTCAAAGAATTTTTAGTACATTTGTTTCGGTTCAGTTGGAACATTGTTGAAATATTCGAAAGGTACTTTTGTTTTTGTAGATAATTTTTTTATGACAATTTTAAAATGTTTTCATCTCATATGGGTATGTGGCAAAAACACATTCGCTATACAAAAAATTCTAAGTCCTTTATATTAGAAATATCTATAATCTTATGATATATACAATTGTCATAATCCTTAGAGCTGGCAGTTTAGGGCTTTCAGTGGAAATGATTAAGCCATTTAAGGCTTTAATAGTATATTTGCGTCGAAAAAACCAGCCATATAATGGCAAAAAGAATTCTTGGCGATGGTCCGGACCCGAAACTTGTGTGTGTATGCGTTTCAAAGATTGCTGCGAATTCTCCATGAAGTCAATGTCACGTCGAAATCACCACATCGGTACCAATCCTGCACAAAGTGCCATACGACTTGGAATAGGGACGTGAATGCTAGCAAAAATATTATGTATCTGGAAGAATGCGAACTGAGTAATGCACCGAAGCATGAAAACTTTAAAAGATAGTTGCATATATTCATCCCAGCATTTACGTCCATTTGGGCAGAATTGGGTGGTGATTTCAATGTGGTATTTTACTTAATAAAGTTGTCTCAAAGATTTGTTGCATGAATTTCATTGCAACTTTAAAGCATCAACTAATTTTTTATGTTTTAGGTTTCCTATAACAGAATTTGCAGCAATCTGTGTAGACAGGCTTCGGGCAAAGAATTCTTTTCGCCACTACATAGTTTTTCCACACAAATAGACTTCTGCAATTTTACTCCCGTCACTTTTTGCTGCACGAATATTGCTTGTTTGTGTTCAAAATTCTGAAATTGTGCACTCTAATTGTATTGTGGACATTGGTGATGAGTGATATTACTCTTGGGCCAGGGCCATCCTACTTCTTGGGTGAATTTGTTTTGGATACGACTGGAAAGTCCACATTCTGTATGATATCGAGCGTTTCTCAATTTGATTGCCGTGCAAACTTCATTTTTCTGTCCATCGGTTGAATACCACCAAAAACTGGCTCAAAGCCAAGATCGGTTTTGAAATGTTCAGTTGAAATTTTCAAATTTTTGTTTTGGGGACCAGAATTTCTTTTTTCGGCTTCAGCATCGAACCGTCAGTTAACAAGGAAATTTAAATTTCTTTGTGGCTGTCACTGAGCATTTGAAATATTTCCTCCATTCGCCATCACGATCAAATTCTTTCCATTTACTCCAAACAGGATTGAAACTTTTTAGTAATTGAAATAATGCAAACGAATCGTGTCAAATATGATGTGCACCATATTTATATATGCGGGGTAAAGCGAAATTCTGTCAATGTTGAATCTTATTGAATTTTGACAATTTCTAAAAAAAATTGTACTTCCATGGGTTTGATTTATGATTTGAAATTTCTCATCTTTCCATACGAAATCTTTACGTAAGAAATTTAACACCATGTTAAACAGTGTATCTAAAATCGAATTCCGCATTTCTGGGCCGCCTAACGAAGATTTTTCCATCAGAACTAAACAAATTAATTTTATGGTTTGTTTTGAGACTAATAATTATTATATTAATAATTTTTGTATTGAACTTTTTAGTCATTTATACAACCAACATGAGAAAGATAACAAGTGGATCAATTTAACCTGGTAATTGGTGAGATATGTTTCGGCTATTACCACGTATAAACATATTTATATGCATATACATAGCCTCATCAGACCAGTTTTGGTTAAGTTGTACTGAGAATCGAACACCCGACCGTATGCATTTTTGAATTGCGACGGCCGCTCTAACACTTGAGCTATTGGGTATGTGACCTTGATGTGTACAAAGTGCGTGTTTGGATTTCGCACGTATTGTTCCATTTTTCTTGTTATCTTTCTGAGTTATGTTCAGTTGACATAGCTCTTTTTAAGCTTATTTGGCTTATACATGTGCTATGATTTTTTTTTATAATTTTATTTTCATATAATTTCAAAGTTCTGGAAAATTTTCCAGCTACTTTTTTATTATTCTTAATATATGGAGAACCCGCCAATTTTTCAATGATAATAAAAAAGTAGCTGGAAAATTTTCCAGAACTTTGAAATTATATGAAAATAAAATTATAAAAAAAATCATAGCACATGTATAAGCCAAATAAGCTTAAAAAGAGCTATGTCAACTGAACATAACTCAGAAAGATAACAAGAAAAATGGAACAATACGTGCGAAATCCAAACACGCACTTTGTACACATCAAGGTCACATACCCAATAGCTCAAGTGTTAGAGCGGCCGTCGCAATTCAAAAATGCATACGGTCGGGTGTTCGATTCTCAGTACAACTTAACCAAAACTGGTCTGATGAGGCTATGTATATGCATATAAATATGTTTATACGTGGTAATAGCCGAAACATATGTCACCAATTACCAGGTTAAATTGATCCACTTGTTATCTTTCTCATGTTGGTTGTATAAATGACTAAAAAGTTCAATACAAAAATTATTAATTAATTTTAGTTTTGAAGATGTACTTTGGTCTAACGAAAACATACTTATTTCAATAATGTTGCCATATGCAGAAGAGGAAATGTCCCTTCAATGGGAATTTATGCACGATAATTATCCAAAACGTCCCTTCAATGGGAATTTATGCACGATAATTATACAAAACGTCGTCGAAATTTGTGAAATCTTGGATTTCTTTCTCTGCTCTCTCTTTTTGCAACTGATTTCAGATCATTGCAAGTCATGTTCTTAGAGCACTCCATTATACTGGCCATATCTCGAATTGGCTTGATTTTCCCAATTTTTTAAATGCATCTCTTTAAGCTTTGGAACAATGTTTTCACGACCCATTTCCATTTCCAATAAATATCGATTAAATCTAGCAAGTAAAGGGTCCCCATATAAAGTATTTACTATATCATTCTAAAGTACAACTTACCACTTAAGATCATTTTTATTAACAGACTTTGTCCAAGGTACTCAAAATTATATTTTGTCCCTATTATTTTTTCCAGCCAAAATATAAACTGTGCCCATTCAAGACGCTCCTATGCAAAATCCGTGCACTTTCATACTTGTTTTATTTTTCTAAATTAAGTCCCGTTAAATAACGTTACTTTACAGTCAATTCCATTAAAAACAGATTGTAGCACAAAAAAATATTCCAGTAATAAATATTTTGCTGCGTTTGTCCCTATTATTTTTTCCAACACTGTATGTAGATAATAGCGTTTTTGGTGCAAACGATATAATTGCTACATACACTCATCTTTAAAATTTCAAAATTTTTCAAAATTTTAGCTACGATAATTGCCAAGATATATTGCTTCAAGTGTATTCGTTGTGTTGGGGATGCCACATTATAGAAGCACAAACACTTTTAACTTGCGATATGCCGGTTTATTGTGTTTGCATGCGATTGTCTTGCTCTTACAACTTTTAACTGCAGAAAACACCAACAATGCTCCTTCACTATGTTTGTTTCTATTTGCGCAAGTAATCTGAACCTTAAGGAAGTATGAATTTTTTCGGGATAGAAAGTAAACATATTCATCAAGTTCCATCCAAACACGTTCAGTTGTTAAGATCCATTTCTTATTTATAACATTAGTAAGATTTAGTACCTTACTACACACCACTGTATTACACAAAATATAGCCACATCTTCTGAGCTTAGTGTACTCTACTAGCAAAAAAAATAAAAATAAGAACAGTGCCGTTGCAGTAATTTTTATTATAGTTGAATATTCATACTTTCATTAATAAGTACTTGAAAGTTTACACAAATTGAATTGTTTTTTGATAAGTTTTTATTATAATTCTTAATAGTTTATCTGTCAATGATTTTACTGGATCAAACCAATAAACTGATATATTGTTTGTATGTAAATAATAATGAAAATATACTGGGATAAAAATAAAGAATTCTGTAAAATATTTAAAAGTGCAGCTCTTTACATAGGGGTTATCATTAACATATGTTATTACGCCTTAGAGCAATAAATAAAATACATTTTATATATATATATATATGTTCGCGTTTACAACCTCTACACTTTGCACTAAAATAATGTAATAATTTTCCATTTAAAGTGTACAAAATTGAAAAAAGGTGTACAAAAAAAGTCTTATACTACGTAATATGTATAAGTATATAAGGATTATATTTTTGTTTACTGTTGTATCATAATGTAATATAATGCGTGTTGTGTTTTTTTTGGGAAAATTCGTCATTAGCTCTATGCAAAGTATAGCTTGTATGATAAAAACCAAAATAGATTGCAGCAACTATTTGGTTTTGATTGAATCCACTAAAGTTTATTAAAGTTTTTCGGTTTTTTTTAATAAATTTGTTTTTTCTTGTTTTCTGTGATTGCAAATACAACTGTACTTGTAATATTGGATTTTTTTTATGCTGTGTTATGATTAAACTAGTTACATAAATAACTATAAGTTAAAATACATGTATTTTTTTTTTTTTTTTAAATTTACCGACCACTCGCAAAGAAATATAAGTATGTATATTAAAGAATGGTATTACTTTTTTGGAATATATTGCGGTATGAGTCGTGTATCAAACGAATTGGTAAAATCTGTGTTTATTCTCTGCAAATAAATATAAGAAAAGTTTTGATTATTCTTTTCAGTAAAACATATATTTACATAAGTTTAATTAACAGATTTTGCAAAAACAATATATACATACATATTTTTTGGTTTTTCCTATATACTATATTGTATCATTAATTTCAAAAGTGGAATACCATTCTTTAACATATATTTCCTTGCTATTAGTCAAAGCTATTGTTATTTAAGTCATAAGTGAAAAAAAAAAAAAACTGAACCAAAAGGGTCCACATTATAACATTAAGATATCAAAATCGTTTTTGAAGACTCTTTTACCTTAAGCGTGATATAAGTGAGGGCTCCTAGTCGCAGTTAGTTTTTTTTTTGATTTCTCTACAGTAAATCTTTAGTTTTCACTTGCTTTATTAAGAAAATTACATTACCTTCTACAATGCACATCATTTTACTGATTTAAAAGTTAAATTTTTTGTGAAGATATTGTTTTTTATTCATTTTTTTTTTGTGTAGTAGGTAAAAGTTTTCGTTTTTTGTGTATGCATCTTTTTCGAAAACATACTCATACTTTTTTTGCGCATATTTCTAAACATAAGTTTTTTATGTTTTATTTTTTTTTTTCTTAGTTATTTTTTTAAGCATTACAATTTTATATAATGACACTTGCACACAAAAAGTATATTTTATATGGTAGTTATTTATGTATATAGTCAAATAATAATATTAAATTTGTAAAAGAATCTTTTTATCCAAAGCAATTCCTGAAAATGCTTACAAATATGTATAATTGCAAAATAAATTCAAAATAGAGACATGAAAAATTTAAAAATCTTTTGCATTTTCAGAATAAAGCTTTTGGTTTTTTTTTTTCCTTTTTAGATTTTTTTTTGTTATCCCAAAAAATAAAATAAAACAAACAAAACGGAAAAACTTTAATCGTTTTTACGTTTTAGCTAAACCATCACTTATAAAGAAGAAGTAGCATCAGCAGCACAGCTTAAGCGAATAGGATCGATCGGTCCGCCCACGTTTTTTATATGAATATAAAAACTAATTTTGTGAGAATTATTTTGATTCTGCACTTCATTACTTAACTTCTTCTTTAATTTAAGCATATTATGTGTTATTTTTTTGTGTGTGCGTGCGCATTACAATGTTCATCATAATTTATTTCTTGGTCATGATTTTTAAATATTCCAAAGCATTTTGTGCTGCTTGTTTCTGTGCGTCAGCCGATGTTGCACCAGAACCGTGACAAACACCAACTGGTAATGTTGACAACTGCACCAAGCACTGACATAGATCATTAAAGGTTTTCTCCTCTATGTCAACATAAGTAACTTCAAATTGATTTTCATTTGCGATCTCCGAAAGAAGTTTAATGAAGTCAATTTTCGGTCCTTTAAGGCAAGTTTTCTGAAATAAATAAAAATTGATTATTTTTAATGTCTAAATAGTTGAACTGCAAAAAGAAGATGAGTAAATAAGAATGCACCAGCTTTAGGCGAAACTTTTTAACCCGAAGCCAAGCTGCATGAAACACATTATGGGTATTCATCTAAGCGCGCAAAACCCTCGCAAACTGTGCAAGCTGTGCAATTTTTGCGCTCTCGCAAACGAACTGTCAAAAATCGTATGGAACGTTTTTTGAACAAACTAGAAAAGTTTGCGCAAAAGTAGTGCAAACTTGCGCTGCTTATTGTGTAACTCAATGAAGTTCTTGCTATCGTGTTTTTCGAAGAATTGCAGCATTGATATATCGACTACAGCGATGTCTTCAAACAATTTAATTAATTAATTTATGCTTTTCACTTTCTCTCGGTAATTGAACTTTTATATTTTGGCAATTGAGCTAGTTATATTCACAGTTACCGAATTATAGCCACATGGATACTTTTTTATATGGATTTGTTCAGATCAATAAAAAACGGGACCAGTTTTCTTTAATTGAAATTTAAATCAGTTGAATATGTGATATTCTTTTAAATGGTGTATCCAGCGCTGGCGCCCTACTCTGTAATGCGATTCGAATTGAGTTTCAAACGCATTTGAATGAATTGTACTCTGAATGAAAAATTAATTTTTACTTCGCAAATATTTTCTCTTTAACATTTTAACATCTTCAACTCGTTATCGTATTTTCGGCACTTGGCAATACGAAAACAAATGTCAAAACCGTTCGATTTTCGCAAATTTCGTTCGACAATTTGAAATAATTTTGAAATGTTATTTGATTTTATGGTAAATATATGATTTTATAGTTTTAATTACATAATTTAAATATATGCAGGCAATCCGCCAGTAAAAAGGGAAGTTCAGAAAAATTTGAAATTCTTGTGGAATTAAGGTTTACTTTAGCTGACATTGTTAAATTTTTTTTTAGGAGAAATACTGGGTTAAAAATTAAAAAAATATAAAAATAAAAAAAAGTCGCTCGGATCTAGTTTCGGAGATATATATAGACATCGGTAGTTGCGGATATAGCTTTTGGAGAAATGATTATAACTTGGGAAACCCTGAATGGAAAATAGAAAATATGGGTGTTATAAGAAGGATAATTTAATGGGCTACAATAATTTTACGCAAAGTTTTGAAATAGAAATATTGCGCGGAAATCTTTCTTTGCTTGTATTGTTTTCAAACCACAACCCTGGTTTAGCTGGCATTGTCCAATTTTATTTTTTTTGTAAAACGGGGTTAAAAACAAAAAAAAAAATTAAAAAAAAGTCGCTCGGATCTAGTATCGAAGATATAGACATCGGAAGTTGCGGATATAGCTTTTGCAAAAATGGATATAAGTTGGGAACCCCTGAATAGAAAATAGAAAATATGGGTGTCATAACAAAGATAATTTAATGGCCTACAATAATGTTGAGCAAAGTTTTGAAATTTGACCAATAATTTTGGAAATATTACGACTTTTCTGAAATTTTGACCAATTTTTTTTTTAAAAATGTGTTAATGACCTAAAACATTTTAAGCATGTTAAAAAAGCTTAATTCATCCCCTTTAAAATGATATACAGGTTGCTGTAAATTTGTTTTATATTTACACCCTTTTTAAAGAAAAACAAAAAAATTTATTCAATGAATTCTTATTAAAACTATGTTTTTGTGTACAAAAACAATGAAAAACAACAACGATTAGTACACCTTCAACTATTATTATAAGACGATTCTCATTATAAAATAATAAAGTTATCGTATAAATTAAAAAATTTTTAAAATGTGAGGTTATGTTGTAAGAAAGTAGCGCCGCACAGTGGCTCCTTTTTCAAAAAGTGATTGCTAAAATCAAATTTTTGATTTCTGATATTCGAAAGTTTTTTTTTATTTGACAGATAATTGACCAAAGGTTTTAAAACCGAAAACTTTTTTGATTTATGACAAGTATTTTGGTTTTTATGGGTGCTCAAAGTTGGATAATTTTTTATCGTTCATTAAAATAGCATTTTTTTACATTTTTCGCAATATTAAAAATGGAAAATTTCAAAAGTTTGAAAAAACATGGGAATTTGAAGTATGCTCTTTGAATTTATGGTATTTTAAAATAAATAATTTCTACAAGATGTAGAAAAAAAATTTTAGTTAGTAATTTTCATGAATTTTTTAACAAAAGGTCGTTTTTAGCATAGTTTTTCAAATTTACCTTGGCCTATAATCCACAAATCAATGTCAATCAAGGATTGGTGAATGGGAAATTATAGTTGAAATATCTGCCAACAAAAATCATATAGGTCTTACCTGCATATATTTGCCCATTTATAAGTTATAGCTACTTATGTGACATGATATGCATAAAACTGAATTTGTTGTGTGATGACGATTTTCAGTCTATGATATTTTGACTTGGAAATTGTTAATCTGAATTTGATAGAATGTTTTTAGCGAACTCAAAATAAATTAAAAATTGTAAATATGGACGTTACCACGCCCCTTTCTTAATTTATTCTTCCTATTTCCAAAACTATTTGACGCAAATAGATGCATATGTAAAGAGTACCTAGAAAACTTCTGTCCATATAATATGGGCTTCGCCCCACCTCCAAAACACTTGATTTGTCACTTTTTCCAAATCATTTCACTCTTTTTAAGAAAATTCGCTTTTGTATAGCGAAATAGTAATACTTGCCTCAGATATTGGATATAAAGAGATATTGTAATAGAACCAAAGCGACTTTTTATATAAAGTATGCAGACTTTCTTAAAAAGGACTTTGAGCTATCACTTGATGATATTCCTAGCACATCACAGGCCTCCAGAGGAAGACCAGCAAAACAAATTGAAAACTGTGGGGAATTTACGAAAAAGAGAAATAGCAGTCGCCACTGGAAACATTTCAAAAGAGAACTTAGCAGATGCGCTCAGTATGAAGTACAACAAAGATCATGAAATAAAAAAGGCAGAAATAACGAAAAGAGTTTTATTGGCAAGCCCAACAAGAGTCGATCGAATCAAAAAAAGTATTCCTACTCCACAATGTGATCCCATAAAATATGACGGTTCCAGTGCTTTAGCGCTTTTTCTAGATTTGGGGCTTTCAAAGGAAAAATATAACAACTTGAGAAATTCATTAAGAAGCCACAACGTAGATGTTTTTCCCAGCTACAAAGTTGTGTCAGAAGCCAAAAAGGAAGCGGTTCCTGGTAACTGTACGGTGACAGAAACATCAGCTGAAGTTAGACTCCAAGATTTACTAGATCATACCGCTAAGCGAATTTTGAGCAGTAAAAGCAACCATGAAATACAATCGTTCCCAGATAATATTTCTTTGTTAACAAAGTGGGGCTGTGATGGATCATCTGGACAAAGTGCATATAAACAAAAAATTTCTACAGAAGATGGACAAAAAATTTCAGATGCCAACATGTTTATGGCTTCAATAGCCCCACTTCGAATAAGGAGTGAAAATGCTGAACATTGGAAAAACCCTCGACCATCATCAGTTCTTTACTGTCGACCTATAATGTTTAAGTACGCAAAAGAATCTTCAGATCAAATAAGAAGCACCATCAGCAATATAAAACAACAAATAAATGAACTTCAACCCACCATATTTGAAGGAAATGGTGACAAAAAAAATTATAATTAGACACGAATTATTTTTAACAATGATTGACGGCAAAAAACTTAATGAGATAACTGGCACCAAATCTACTAGATCTGGTGCTATATGTAAGCGTTCACAAAAAGATTTCCGAAGTAATGATGACTCCAACGATGAACACAATTATGAGTACTGCATTTCGCAATTACATGCAAGGATAAGATCCATGGTATTTATTTTGAAACTAGCCTACAGCATAGGAAATGATGATAATCCAAGCAACCAAAAGTTAAGAAAAAAATAATACAAGATCAATTTCGAGAAAAACTGGGTATTATAGTAGATACTCCTAAGCAAGGATTTGGCAACACAAATGACGAAAACACAGCAAGGCGATTTTTGAGAAACCAGAAACAACTTCAGAAATAACGGGAGTCGATGAGGACGTGATAAAAAGATTACAAGTTACTTTAAACGTACTATCCTGTAGAGAACCCGTTAAAGTAGAAAAATTTGAAAAGTATACCAAGGAAAATGCAGACATATTAGAACATAAATACAGCCAAAAATTGCTGACACCCTCTGTCCATAAGATCTTAGCTCATAGTGGACAAATTATCAATTATCAAGCCTTACCAATAGGAGAATTATCAGAAGAAGCCCAAGAGTCTAAAAACAAAGATTATAAGAAGTACAGATATAGCAATACATGTAAAATTTCACGTATTCGACAGAATGAGGACTTGTTCAATATACTTTCAGCATCTTCAGATCCTTTGATTTCATCACTTAAGCACGTTAGGTCACGAAAAGAACTGACTGATAAATTCTGTAGTACTGTTTTAAGTTTCTTAGATATCCAAAATAATGATGATATTTTTATAGAATTGTAGATTGTTGTTGATTTTTTAAAGAAATTACCTAATTTGTTACTGTAACCCTTTTTTTAAAACTTTTCTAGCCTTTGAGAAAGACTGTTTATAAATTGTGTTAGGCCGCGGTTACACTGGATGCGGAAATTTGTTCGTACGAATTTTTTTCGTACGAACATGTACGAGTAAAGTGGTTACATTAGACGCGACTTCGTTCATATTTTGAGTTGAAGTGTAATCCATCAGCTGTTTTTCTCCTTGTTTTCGTGCGACTGACTGATGAAAAACAAAACTTTTTGTTCGCATCAAAGCAGTCGTACAGATTCGTACGAATACGCACGAAGCATGCGTAGCCACCAGGGATGATATTGGCATATTTGTAAAAGGGCCAAAATTCGAACTAAAATAGGGCTTTTTTGACATAAATAGGGCTTCTGTAAATCAAATCGTATGTAACCATTTATATTACAACCAAGTTTTTTCTTTTTATAAAATTTACTTTGTTGTTTAAATTTAATTGTAAACAAAAATTTTACATATGAACATTTAAGCGTTTAAGATTTTTTTGTATATATCGCTAATTTTCTTCAATAACTTTATAACCCAAAAACGTAAAAATTCAGTTAAAATGCTGACCCTGAAATATCTGATTTTTTTAATTATGACGTTATTAAAGAAAATGAGCGATATATTGAAGAACTAACTATGGTGAGATCGATTTTTAGAGACTTCTTCAAAAAGAAATGCCGAAACAAACGACATATTTGCAGACTAAGCACATCAAATTTAAACATTACTCAGGTCAACAAATCGAAAAAAAATTTGGTGCCGAGATATGGTTAGTCGTATTGTATTAAGTATATACTGGCAACATTAAAAATATTTTTAATTTATTTTTCCTACGTGTCATTTTTGATTAAGCGTCAGTTTTGAATATTCGCTGTAATCGACAGATTTCTATAAATAAATTGATTTTTGTATCATGTCTTCATCGCGAAGGAGTTGTCTCAATGATCTATGTGTTTTGTTACATTTGTGGTGAATACACAGTGAAAAAGTTCAGAAAGCTGTAACAGATTTTATAAAAAGTGCTTATTTTGCTTACTTTAAGTCGAAAATTGTGGATGAATACAAGTCGTGGATATGCCAAATTGTTTGTAAAATGTGCTATGGACACTTGAGACAGTGCATTAGTGGTAAAAGAAACCATATGAAGTTCGGAATGCCTATGCAATGGAAAGAACAAAAAAATCACTTCGATGACTGTTACTTCTCCTGTATTAATTTGCGTGGTGGAAACGTTAAAATAATGATTTATCCAGACTTAGATTCTGCTAGAAGACCCTTACCACATTAAGAAGTCATTAATGAAGTGAGTAGCGACAGCGACTTTAAAGGAATGCCATCTACAGCACCTAAAAACTATGGAAGAAAGATACCAAGGCCGATGGGATCGCAATATGATGGATGACTATTGCTGGGGGATGCAACGTGATAGTCCCTACTACACCTGATTCACGAAAGTCGTGAAAAATAAATTTTTTTCTGAAACAATGTAAGTTGTTTTTCGTGTTAACTTTTTTTTAAGTCAAAATCTAGAAAACTATACATACGTAGGATATCAAAATGTTTGCCAATAATGTAACCAATATAAGGTTCTTAATTAAAATAAAAGTACAGCTTTCGGCATCAAAACTAGTGATATAAGTCAAATAAAACTTTTTTCATGTAAAAATATCTCTGGTTTTTGATTTGAAATAGCTAATTTCAATTTGAAGTTTAAAAGTCAAAAACCATCGTGTTACTTAACACCGTGACACTTAAATTTTATCTTAGTCGACAATCACTTATCCCAGTAAGCTGTCCTGTGAAAAATAAAAAATTGTGATTATTTTTCGGTAGAGTTTCGCAAAAAGGGCCAAAAATGAATAAAAAGGGCCACGGGGCTTTTCAAAATTAAAAGGGCTCAAAAAAGCCCTAAAAGCCCCCAAATATCATCCCTGGTAGCCACTGTAACCGCATTCATATACACCGTGGCTGGGCAAAACGTACCGCGCGCGGTACTGCGGCAGAATGAGAATAACTTTTCATATACGTATATAAAGCAGAGAGCGCAAAATTTAATTCAGTTTGCTTTGAAAAGCGAACAAAGCACAAATACACATGCATTGAAGAACATTTAAGAAAAACACACGTGTAGTGGTGCCCAGCTCTGATATACACACATGCATTTGTTCAATTTTTGCAATTCTTACGAATACGTACGAATTCGTACGAACAAATTTTCGCATCCAGTGTAACCGCGGCCTTATGTGAATTAGTAAAAATTTGTTTTTTTAAAAATTATTTAAAAAATTGTTAGATTATTAAAAGTTCATTAATTGAATAAAGCGCACTAAAATTTCTAAAAAAAAATTTTTTTTATGAATTCATACCACTAAAAACCAAAAATTTCGAAATTTGGACTTTCACCTCTTTTTAAAGTATTTATAGCTAAGCCTCAAACCTGAATCTTATATATGTTATATCAGCAGAACATTACCAACCAAAATCAAAAAACTTTACTCAGATATCTTAACCCGTTCAAAAGTTATGATTTTAGCAACGCGAAATCGCAAAAGGCGCCACTGTGCGCCGCAGACGAAAAATGTTTATTACAAATCGCGAGCGCGATTTTAAGTTTTACAATGAGAATGGTCTTATAATAATACTTGTTGTTCTTGTCCATAAATACAGACATTTCATAAGAATTTATTGAATATTTATTTTTTATTTTCCGGCAAAAAAAGCGCGCGCGATTTTTAATAAAAATTTTTAAGTTTTACAATGAGAATGGTCTTATAATAATTGTTGTTCTTGTCCATAAATACAGACATTTCATAAGAATTTATTGAATATTTATTTTTTATTTTCCGGCAAAAAACGGGGGTAAATTCGCAAAAATTTAGAACAAGCTATATACCATTTTAAAGGGAATAAATTAAGTTTTCTTAATATGCAAAAATAATTATAGATCATTGACACATTTTTTGGAAAAACTAAGGTTTTTAAAAAAAAAAAAAAATTGGTCGAAATTTCAGAAAAATCGTTATATCTCCAAAATTATAGGTCAAATTTCAGAACTTTGCGTATCATTATTGTAGGCCATTAAATTATCCTTCTTATGACACCCATATTTTTCATTTTCCATTCAGGGGTTTCCAACTTATAATCATTTTTCCAAAAGCTATATGCGCAACTTCCGATGTCTATATCTACGATACTAGATCCGAGCGACTTTTTTTTTAATTTTATATGTTTTTATTTTTAACCCTCTATTACCCCTAAAAAAATAAATTGATTTGGAGAATGTCAGCTAAAGTAAACTTAAGCCAAAGTTTGTATTCGTCTTGTCAGTGTGCTTGTGCGGGATTATGATTTGCAAACACAAAGCAACTCTCTGCCTAAGCTTTATTGATCTCAAATTTAGTCTTTCGAATTTAGTCGTCATGATACAGTTTTTTTACGTCGTTTTTTAAAGTTATACAGCAGAAAGTATCTATAAGCCAACCAATTAAAAACCAAAAAATAGTTAAAAACGCATCAAAACGAGAACGGAAAAAATTTGCAACTTTAGATGTTTTTCTATTTGATGTTGATATACATATCACTACATCATCGAAAAGAACATTCAAATACCAATCAGATCAAATAGCAATTAATGCATTTATAAAAACTGGTGCCGTTCGAGTCCCACACCATTCAGGGTAAATCTTTTATAACATATGTATGTATATTCCTTCCGCTGTATACATGTATGTATGTATGTTGTATTTATGTGTACATGGTTTAAGTGGGTATTCTGTGAAATGGCGGAAAAGATAACAAAACATTTTAATTTACAGCCCTTTGGTGGTTGGCTACTATCTCGCGTTTATAAACATACAGCCAATTCTTACTCGGCGACTAAAATGGCGAGATGGTAACCAGCCATGAAAGGGGAGTTAACATTTTCTTTTCCAATATATATATAGGGTTATAGTAACTGTAGTAGCTAAACGCTAATGTTTGATCCAGAGACACCTACATTGTTGCCTCAAGTTTTACTCAAAATATGGATGTGTTTGACAAGACCACTCTTTCCGGCAAGTGCCGTTTCAGCAAAAGGAGTAGTTGGAAAGTTTCTATAATATAAGCGTCTGCTCAAGCTATGGTGACCAATGTAAAGGTTATTTTTTGATTGCTGATGCAAAATTGTACTCGATTTTAGCCCAATGAACAAAAATTGTCAACAATTCAAAAACCGATAATCTTTAGGAATGTTGTTGTACCTTTTTTATCAATGAATACAAAGTTTGTTTGAATTTTTTGAAAACGTGTTCAGTTACCTTGAAGCAAATTCTCTATAATTGGAAATCGGTGAAAAAAAAAGCGACCTATGAACTTTTGGCCCTGCCAAGTTTCAATTTGACGTGAAATGGGCGAAATGAAAAAGACATTTTACTATTTTCGTCATTTCGTAAATGAGTATTTTTAAATCAATTTCACTTTTCGAATTAATTTTATTGTTTGATTCTTTTATGTTTATCTTATTATTTTAAATCAACTGAAAAACTTATACAAAAAAAAAACTCTACAAGAAACACATAAATACAGAAAAAAAACTCTACAAGAAACACATAAATAAGTATATGTATGTCCAATGCTAGGAATACAAAGAGAAACTAACAGACAGATAAAATCATTTTTTTTTTTAAATATTTAGTTCATATCATTATAGATTTTACTATACATTGAATTTTTTGTCTCGTTTTTTCGTGCAGTACACAGGGTGTTCCAAACCTTGTCTGTCAAATTTTGAAAGTAGACAATAAATGTAAAAAGGTAAAAAATTGTACAGGAGTGTAAGTGGTCAGTTCTCAATCTTCGAATTTCAGTTTGACAAAATATTTTTTAAAAGCATATTCTTGACATTTGGTTTCTTGTCTTTCCTCAAAATTAAGCATAGTATAACGGTTAATAACTTATTTAACAGAAAAATCAAATGGACTTCATGATGAAATATAAATTCCTTTATTGCTGTTAAAATTCTGTTTAAAAATTTAAATTGTGAACAGTCTTTATCACATTTAATTCGAAAGAGCTTGATAATTATATATGCATCTTTATTAATTTGTTTACCTCATCTATTTCCTACCTTTAGCTGCCAAGATTTGGAACAGCCTGCACAGCTAAATGTTTGTACCAATAAATTTTTGAATTCATCAAAATAAATGCAAGGAAAAACTTAGTTTTAATTAAATAGTTTGAATAAAGTATGTGAATTCAAAAGAACAAAAAGAGTTTAATAAACTTGTAAGTGCCTAAATCAATGGTTGAATAAATTTGACAAAATATATTTTTAAAATAAACTATGTTTGCCGCCTCACCTGCAATTTAAGAAGCTTCTTGCCAGTAGCATTTTTAAGTGTCTTATGAAATTGTGATACTTTATTACTATGCTGACTTGTTAGCGTGGGCACAGTGATATCTTTCAAATCACCATAATAGTTTGAGCAATTACGATTCTGTAAAAGAGAACAAAAAATCATTTTAAAACGCCCATTGGCTGGGGTAAACAAACTGAGCTGGTCTGTTCAAAATGTGCTAGTTCCGTTCAAAAGCAATGTAATGAAAATCTGTTTTTAATTGGAGCCCAAAGAATGAACTTCAACTAACTCATTTTAACATTAAGAGATAATTGTATGAGTGTTTGATTTCGAAATTTCTTAAGATTCACAACATATTTCTCAATATTGTACTGAATGAAACAGAATTATCACCTTTTAAACAGAAACTTTTGCCAATTTCTTAGTGGTGACTTGAAATATATCATTGCATACACATTCATTTTTATCTTACAGGTGTATATCTAACTTAAAAAAAAACTTACGTCTCCTTCCAGCTCCGAGCGCATTGATTCAGAAATTTGATTATTGTCCAAGGGATTCTCTTGTAAACGAGTCCACATTTTATGAGCAGCTAAACGTTTAGCAATTTTCTTGCTTTTTCCTTTGCCAACTTCACGGAAAGTCAAAATAGTGCATGCAATTGTAAAGAGACGCTCATGTGGCAAACCAACTTCAGTTTCGGTTTCATAAGTTGGTGGTGGCCAACGACGTGACATGCACATCTCCTGAAGCCAGCCAATTGGATTGCCCATGACATTTTCAGCGCCACTAAAATAAAGTTTAGTTTGTATATATTGTGTTTGTGATACTTTTAAAATTGTAATACATATATTGAAATTTCAACTTACTCGCCACAGCCTGTAGCACTTGCACCACCCTCACTAGTGCTGGTTAATGTAGCGCCAACACCACCACTACCATTTTGCGAATCTGGTAATTGAACGCCAGTTAACTTGTCAATTAAAGCACGTGCAGCTGAGTGCTTAGCCTCTTTTTTAGAACGTCCAGCGCCCATTGCAGTAAATGGAACATCCTTATCATTGAAAGATACGCGATAACGAAATGTTGGTTGATGAATTGCACCTTCAATTTGAACCAACTCATAGCTTGGGGTTATTCCACGACGGCTCAGTAATTCTTGCAAAATAGAAACCGGTGTCTTCATTGCAAGGCCATTGGCATCGGTCTAAAAATTTTGATTTAAGAGCAATTTTTTAAATTGTTGATATATTAATCTTTTACACAACAAAAGAGAAATAAATTATGATATGATAACCTATCCAATAAAAAACCTGGATGACCTGGATCTCAAAAAAGGAAAAAAAAAACTATCAATATTAATGCCGTAAAAAGGGTAAGATTACAGAAGTCTTGGACAATGCTCACTAACGAGAATGTTACTATTCTAAAAAAATTTGTTTTTAATTTTCTTGGTCCAGCAATGAAACTGGTAAGTATCGAACATATGAAGACACCATGGAGCAGAAACTTTAACAAGCATTTCAGCAGTATACAAACCATTCAATGCATTGAGCAGTAAGAAACTACATATTTAAAAAAAAAATTATAGATGCAGAAAAAGTAATTTTTTCAGATTTCAATAGATATCTCAAAATTATATCTCATCGAGATAAATAAATTATCTCAAACCAATAAAATTGTTTAAATTTTTTTTGTTTATGACATCAGAGAGAAGTAAACTCGACATTATAATTTTACCTTTTGACCTTACATAAAAATACTTCGTTTCCGAGATATATTTATCGAAATTTATGGAAAACTCTTAAAATGTTAACCTTAGAAAAAACTTTAATCAAAACTTTTAACATATTCGTTAATCTATTTCCGGTCAAGAGAATTCAACCTTGTTATTTTTATATAAAACTGTGCAATCTCAGTAAGATAATTCGGTACTAAAAATACAAATTCGCTATAATGTTTGATCTAGTTAGCCTGTGAGCTTTGCAACTGAGTATTTACAAATGCGAACACTTCCTTCTATTTGGCATTGGAAACCAATATAAATTAGTTTTTCACGCTTTTGGAGACGAATATCATATGAAAATAAAAACAAAATATATAATTTTAGTACACAAAAGTTATATGGAGTAAAAAAATTAGAAACTCATCATAATTCATTATTCATGGCATTTTTAATGAAGTTAACATTTGAAGAACATCCAATTGATTAGCTTTACACTTTTAGCTGATTTAGTTGATGTTTTTTTATTGGTTGACAAACGGAATATGTTCTTGAACATGTTTCATATTTCTGGTCGGATGTAAATTACTCGTGTAAATATAGGGTGTTTTTTTAGACTGTCGTAGCTCAGAATTGAAATAAGACACATAAAGTTATCCAAATGACCCGAATCGAGCAATTGAGTACTTATTTGGAAAATAGCATGGGCTAAATGTGGTGCCAAATCACGCGATCTTGGCGGCCAATTGACTTCATAAAGGCAAAAAATTATGTGAATTTTGAATGAATATAAAGTTGAAATTTTATTGAGTTTAGTAAATTTCTACAATTTCCAATCTTTGTTCTTGCGTTAGTCTATTCATGGTGAAATTAAAAAAATAATTTTGAACACAAATCGTCTGTCAATTGATAGTTGCCAATTTAAAAACCAAACCTCTAAAAAAAAAACTCCCTGCATTAATCAAACAAATTACACCAAAGCGCTTTTGATAGAATTCGAGTTTTAATTCAAAAGACTGTAACAAAAATAAGTTCTGCGATCGACATCTGGTTTAGCAGAAATTACAAGACTGTCACTCTATTCAATCACTGTGTCAATTCAATTCTTAACATCAGTAGGTTTGTTCGAGCCAGAAAAAATAGGTAAATATTTATAAAGTTTTACCACAAAAAGCGTTCGAGCCAGAAAAAATGTGGTGTTTGAGAGAGAAAAAATGAGAGTAAGAAACAGCTGATCACTTCCAGTGCCAAAAATAAGTTAAATTTTCACCCAGATAAATTTCTTGTGGCTAAAAATTGAAGACGTCAAAATCGTAGGCAACAAGACTGGTGACTTACTTTTTGCATGCGAGGGAAATGAAATTTCCTGTCGGAATATACCTTTCCATATAAAATAATTTTCAGCGTTGATTTTTTTTTTTTTCACTTCTTATAAGGTTGTGTTACGAAGGAGTAACATAACAAAAAGCTTGAAATCAAAACATTTCTTGGTAAATGCTCATTTATTTAATTAAATAGCTGAGCGATTTTTTATTGAAAAGGAATCGTAAAGTTGAATGTTACATGAAGTGCGCAGTTTTAACATAAGGAATTGGAAGTGTTGCTAAATGAAAGTTGCTCCATTTTTTTTTTTTGTTTTTACAATTCCATCGAACATTACTCTTTGTTTGAACAAAAAAAAATTTAGTGCACAACTTTTCTGGACTAACTAGCTGTTAAAAAACGTGAATTCCGTAACAGCGTATGCGAAATTTAAAATTTTTGCCTAGCATTATTTTTATACTAAGCATTGTTTGTGCATTTAAAATAAATCAAAGTTCAAGATAATTTATGAATCAGGCAGAAAACTTTAAAATCGAACATTTACTTTTTAAGTTATTTCAATAATATTCTCGAAAATGCTTCACTCGCCTTGCATTCAGAATGTCTTAACCAAACGGTTATGCAACTATGGTGCTGGTTTTAGCTCCTAAACTCTGCTATTGTTTGTTTACTAAAATACGCGCAACTTTTTGACAGTCTTCAATTTTTACCTATTTTTCCGTTCTAGCCAGAATTGTGGTGATTCGAATAGTCAGAGAAATTTTAGCTTTTACTCTCTCGAAAATCGCGATTTGACACTTTTCAATTTTTACCACAAAATCTGGTTTGAACAAACCTAGTATTGGTAACACTCGCACTGGTGATAAATAAAAATGCAAACATTTTTGTGATGCATGGGTTTTAAATTTTTATATTTAACAACAAATCAATGTAGCTTGCAGGGATTATACACTGCGTTCATAAACTATAGCACAATTTATGTATTTTAAGAAAATGTGCGGTAGCATGTTGGATATTGAACCTCAGACGCTCATACTGACAAATTTTGTGCTTAGATATGTTCTCTTTAAGCTGACATCAAATTTTGAATTCACTTGACTCTCTCCATAAACCGTGATCAATATCTCCAACATTGCATTTTTTCCGCCTAAAAATCGTTCATTTAGTATAGCACAAATGATTTAAAGTCAATTTTTTTCAACAAAAACAATACATTTTTATTATAATTTTTTATTATTTATTACGAAGTGGTTCCACCATTTGATTTGGTGCATTCAAATATCCTGTTTCGCATGGAGTGTGCTAAATTTTGTACCAGTTGAGCGTCGAGAGCCTCTCACTCTTCAAATATGGCTGTTTTTAATCCAGCAACACTTGAAAACTGTCGTTTATCAGCATATATGCGCCTGACAAGAATCTCCCAAATGTTCTCAATTGGATATAAGTCAGGAAAACAAGCTGGCTAATCCAAAACATTAAAATTGTTCATTTCTTGTTTCAAGTGTTGCTGGATTAAAAACAGCCATATTTGAAGAGTAAGAGGCTCTCGACGCTCAACTGGTACAAAATTTAGCACACTCCATGCGAAACAGGATATTTGAATGCACCAAATCAAATGGTGGAACCACTTCGTAATAAATAATAAAAAATTATAATAAAAATGTATTGTTTTTGTTGAAAAAAATTGACTTTAAATCATTTGTGCTATACTAAATGAACGATTTTTAGGCGGAAAAAATGCAATGTTGGAGATATTGATCACGGTTTATGGAGAGAGTCAAGTGAATTCAAAATTTGATGTCAGCTTAAAGAGAACATATCTAAGCACAAAATTTGTCAGTATGAGCGTCTGAGGTTCAATATCCAACATGCTACAGCACATTTTCTTAAAATACATAAATTGTGCTATAGTTTATGAACGCAGTGTATTACAATACGTTATATTATAATCCCTGTCGCGGTCTGGTTAGAACCGCATTTGGTCACCTTATGTCTCCCTCTGCGACTTCCGAGGAAGTTTCGTTAAAGGATCTAAGGAGCATAACATCTTTCATATTGACTAAAAGCTTAGGGAGTCATTTTAATACACCAAGAAGTCATCCTCTGAGGCTGCAGTAATTTGAAGAATAGGTGTGAAAAATATGCGTCTAATGATGAGTCTATTTTAGTGCACAGTTTTTAAAAATACGTGTATTTACGGCACTGCGTTTGATAACATTCATCTCTTTTATAACATTGGAGTCTTGAAAATGGATATGGATACAATGCGTTGTTAATGCAGATGGATTCTTCTGTTTTATTATTGTTGCTTGTCACCGTTCAAAAAAGTTGAAGTATACCATGAAGTTACCCACAAAATTGAGTATACACCTTGATTTGAAAAAAATATTGGCAATTTTTAAATAAATTAAAAATATTTAGTAAATAATTTTAATGCATGGGGATAGATCTCAATCTGACGAACTAATAAATAAAATAAATTTTAATATTTTTAAGATAAAACACAAAATGAATTCATAAAAACTTAAATTAAAGCAAAATTCAAGTCATGAAATTAATAGCCCTATTACTGATGGCGAATCGCCTGAAAAATTAAGCGAATCGCCTAAATTGGTATTACGGTTTTCGAGTCGCCCTGTTGTTTCGCCTCAAACGTCAAAACTGCGCGAATTCAAAAATGTTCATATTACTTATAGCGAGTCGCCTAACTTTCGTTCGCCAGAAATGTCAAAATCAGGCGAACAGAATTTGTATGTGACAAATATTTGAATGTTTGAAAAACTTTACAAAAAGTAGATATAGAGAAAATTTTAAAAGCTTTACAAAAAGTACAGATATCGCAATCATGGAAAGCACAAACAAAACGTCAGTATAAAAATTTATAGATCAATTTTATTCATGCATGTAAAATACTTTTTAATTATTAGCATGAAAAAAACCAATATACAGCAGTTTCATAAACTAGTAAAGCTTATGGAGGAAAATCCTGAACCAGCAAAGAGACTTAGTAGTTTTGGGATCAACTCGAAATTGAGATAAATTCGCTAGGTCCACCCACGAGTGATGTAAAAGGTTGGAACTACGGTACTACGACCGTATAATCCGAATGGGCTTTCCATTGTTTCCAATATATACACAAACGCTTCTTTATTAATCCTGAAGTAAGACACAAATCTAGAAAAACAATTTCTTCATGTATTTCTTGTCAATATTTAAGAAATGAATTTGCTTACAGCCGGCTAAGCAGTTTGAATGGGTTCGAGCTGTCCCTAATGTTCCGCCGCATTCTTTGAATATTGCTATCCACAACCTCATAGCTATCTTCAAAAAATAAGTCCACATTGCTTATCATTTTAATTTTATTTTTTTCACTTGTAAAAATTTGATGTTCAATATTTTTACGATTTCAAATTTGAAGTTTTTCAGCTGTCAATTTCTGTTTTTAATTTGGCAGCAAAACTTCAGATATGAAGTTTATTAGACGTCAATTTTTGTTTTGTAATTTGGCAGCATTGTTTTGTAGGCGAACGTGTACATTCGCCAACCATAATACCGAGCCATAGGCGATTCGCCACGGCAGGCGAATCGACAAATTCGGACGAATCGCCATCGGTAATAGGGCTATAAGTATACACTTGCCAGTTTTGACATCAAATTTAATTTTTTTTTTATCACGGAAGTATTGGAAAGCATTTTAAAGTTTGTAGGGCTATTTCGACCAATAGTTTGGAAACAAGCTCATTTCGTTTTACGCGTTAGTTTCGCAATGGTGATCAGTAGCAAGGATACAACTTTTGCAATACGATAATTGGTGATGAGATGATATTGTAAAGAAAATCGTATCGCGAAATTGGTGAAATTATTAGAAGACCTAATTATACAGTTCAAAATATTATAAACAAGTAGAGATACGAAAGTACATTGATGAATTCTATAGATAGAGGCAGAAAAAACTCCTATTAAAATGTGATGAGTTATAATACTTAAATTGCAAAAATATCCAAAGGCTAGTGTGCCGAAATCGACAGCAGAAGTTTCCAAAGTTATTAGCAAGCCGATATCCACAAAAACAGTTCATCGAGTACTGCGAAAAAATAATTTGGACGGATGAATTTCATTTTTTCTATAATTAAAAAAAAAGGTTCGGAGTTTGCTTAAATGCCTTTAAACAAGCCACCGAGCTTTTAGAAAAGGGTGATATTCACGGACGAGGCAAAAATTAATCCTTGGGGATCAGATGGAATATCGATTGTATGAAAAAAGACAAATTCTCCGCTGCAAATTAAAAATTGAGAAGCCACAGTCAAACATGGTGAAGGGTCAGTTATACTGTGGGGATTTATGACAGCTAGTGGCGTCGGATCCATGGAATTTATAGACTCAATTATGACCAAAGAAAGTTACTTGGATATTTTAAGACGAATTTTGCGACAGAGTGCCGCAAAACTTAAGCTTCCGTCCGGGTTTTGGTTTCAAATCCAAAGCACACGGCGCATATATGGCAAGATTGACTGCTATAAAACTCTCCAAACCAACTTAAAACACAACCGCAATCGTTGGAAAGGAACCCAATTGAGCATTTATGGGGAGAAGTGAAAATAAAATTGAAAAATTTTCATTCGTGGAGTAAGAAGAACTTAAAGAGAGCGATAGCCAAGATCTGGGAAGAAATTTCGCACTCTTTCACCCAAAAACTGGTGGATTCTATGGCACGACGAATTTAATCTGTAACAGATGCAGCAAGTGGTCCTACCAATTATTGGAATCAAAGAATATCTTTTTTAATTAAAATTTACTTCATTGTAATGAACTGTATGCTTAATTTTGTGACATCAATTTTGCTTTAATTTACGTTTTTATGAATTTTTTTTTGTGTTGTCTCAAAAATATTAAAATTTATATTCGTTATTAGTTCGTCAGATTGGTATCTATCCCATGCATTAAAATTATTTACTAAAAATTTTTAATTTCTTTAAAAATTGCCAATATTTCTTTCAAATCAAGGTGTATACTCGTCTGTCGATTAAATTAAATTCAAACTAAGTTTTGCATTATTTGTCAAGATTTGGTTTCTGCTTCAAAAAAAGGTTTCCTTAAGTTTTGTCAAGAAACTTTGCGTTCAGCTTCATGTTAACTTGCTCGTAAATAAAATTTCAATTCGTTGACATGATACTAATATCCATACAAAAAGAGCTAATACTAGTCCCACCGCAAATCCTTTTTTCATGTTACGAACAGACGATTATTCATTGATGATATCATAGGGAAAGACAACTGCTCTTTATGCTTTACCTTTACAATATCTTGTTACTTGTGTAAGGGTAAATCATACGTAGACAATTATCTCTTTATAGGTCATCATCATTGAATAGTTCATATGTAATGTAGTTAGTTGGGAGTTAGTAATAGCTTTTTCTGCAAAAAGGCCTATATTTGTGCCAGCCCTTTTCTTAAATTTAAAATTCTAATGATTTCTAAAAATAAAATGTTTTATTAACAGTACATACTTATTTCTTGAAACACTGAGATAAATAAGTTTTCTACAAGGAAAAAACATCAAAACTAGACTAGTAGTTTCTGAGATTACTCCTAACATATATTGATTTATAACATTTGCAAATATTTCTTTAAAATGATTTTTACACCCTACTAACCCAAATAAGTTCAGTTCGGCAGCTCCACAACTCCCACCCCTAACATTTTGAGCTAGTAAACGAAGCTTAGCCCATAGGCAAATTGGGTTTCTTTGCAAATTATTTCCTTATACATACTAAATACAAAAACATACATATAACAATTTTGTAAATTATATATCTTACCATTTTAAGGGTTTCTTCTTCTATTGCCAGCTTGCTTGTAGCAGATGTTAGATCAACGATTTTATCCTTCTTTGCTTTAGGTGGCCGCTGTAGCACCTGCACCTTGGGTTGAGCTTGTGGTGGTGGTACAGTACCAGTTGGCAATTGACCATTAGCCATACCTTCGCCGGTTACCAAAGCTGGTTGAACAGCAGCATTATCATATTGACGTCTTGGAGCAAATCCAGCTTGCTGCTGTTGTTGTTGATCAAAAGTGGCGTTGTCCATATTGATTTTATGTTTTTTCTAATATATCTAAAAACGTGTGCAAGAGGAAAAAAGGTTATACATAAAAACTTAGAACAAAAGCGGCAAGTTTTTTTTTTCTATGGGAAAAATCGATTGCTGTGCTGTATCTGCAACCCCAGCCAACGCAATTCAAGTGACGAACTTTCAATGCAAACTTTCTTGAGAAAATTTATAGTTTGAAATAAAAATTATATCGATAATTAATAGTTCTTACCTTTGAAAATGATTTGCACTGATTTTTATTTAAAAATAAATTGTAATTTGCATCAAATTTATTTTCAAATAAAGATTAGCAAAATCGACTTCCGCACGACGTACGAGAGAAAATTTTTCGCTTTATGAGTGTCAACTGTCAATTAAGCAATGCTGCCACCTTTTGTTTAAGTAAAGAAATATATTCAACTACAATAGGGACTATCAAATTTTTAATCAAATAGTTTGTCAAATAGCTTATTAAAGCCCAATACTGCGAGATGCGTGCGTGCGAGACGCTGCGATATTGGCCTGAGAAATCGCATTGCTATGCATGATACAATAATGCGATGCATCGCAGCGTTGAGAGTGTCAAAATCTGATATTTAATTATTTTATTTTGATTGTTTTGTTCATATGAAATTTTTACAACTATTTGTTTTGTTGCTCTCCCAACCAAATATTCAATTTTTTGAAAAGGCTTGCGTGCGTCGATCGAGACGCACGCCACAATCACATTCAAACTACGTATAATGAATATTTTTTTGACAAATAGAGCGTCTCGCACGCACGCATATTGCAGTATTGTATATTGGGCTTAAATTAATTTTTGCTTTTTTTTTTCTCTGTCATTCGTCTATTTCCATGTTAAAAATTATAGTAGAAAAGCACAAAACAATTTCAGAATGAATAAAATACAAGGAGAGAAAAATAAGATATATTATAATATATATGAAGTATTAATGATAAAAAGAAAAATGTGGCAGTATTGTCTCGTGTGGAAGTAAAACGACAAGTTTAAAAGGGGCTGTCAAAAAAATGCTGGTGATAATTACTTCGACCACTTAAATTGAAAGTTATCATCGTACAACTATTTAGTCCAATATATTTGCAGTTCGTAATTATGCAAATGTGATCTATCACTGAAGCGCATTCAAAAAATTTTGAAAAGGTGGCAACACAACAGGACAACCTTTTACAAGAACATACCTAAAAAAAAGAAAAAGAACAGAACTTCAGCAAAAAATCTAAAAATTTAGATATTTCATACGATTTCAACAATTTTGTATGCATTTTGACGTTTGATCAAAACGTTTGCCGCAAACGATGCGATTCAAGGCCATGCGATCTGACAGTACAAAATAACAATAACAATAATATAAAAAATATAAAAAAAATAGTGTGCCATGTTGAATTTTTTGTTCATGTGTTTAACCACGTTTTTTCGAAAACTGTAATTTACTTCGATTTAATTTCAGTTCTAATATTTTTAATTTACCTGGTTCAATATCGCGTAAAATGTCCCTATTTGTTCTTGATATCGCAGGCGACCAGGAGTTGTTAAAGCAAACTCCTAGAAAAGGAAAAGAAGAGCGGCGAAATTTGCTCCAAGTAAAAAAAATTAGTCAAATAGCAAAACCAACATTAAAAGCGGAAATCAATGATGAGAGTGAAGACGATGGCAAATATTTTGGTAATATAACTACATTCACTATTTTCAGACATGTACTTTATAGTAAATTTTATAGGGCTACCACCACCAAATGTGGATCTTTCCAAAATTATAGACACTACTCTGCAGCAGACGTCAAGGAAAAAAACTAAAGTAGAAACAGAAATAGAACTAGCCACGGAGCGTGTAAATGCTGCTGTTATAAACTCTAAAGCGAATAAAGCACCAAAACGGCGACGTATAGTTGACTTAGACTATTCCGATTTTAACCCAGTGACTGGAAAATTTGATGACGAGGTAACGCTTATGAAAACAGATATCAATAAAGAATTGGCAGGGTCCGATGTCGCCATAGGTGGGTTAGAGAAACTTAAAGAATTGCCCAGCATAACAAAGAAAAAGCAAAGGGAATTAGGAAGGGTAAGATTTTATTTTTATAATTGCACTTTATAAGATGAATTTTTGAAGTCAAAACTATAAAGTTGCTCAAAAAAGAGTAATTCCATATTAATCATAGTTTAACACCACTGTTTTTTTTTTTTTTAATTTCGCGAGACTCACGATTATTGCTGCAATAGCACAGAGACCTAAGATTACTGGGTTTATACATTAAAGCGTGGTTGATTTGTATCGTATTAAAATAGCACTATATAATTTTGACTTCACGAAAAACAATTTTTTTTTACAAACTCCATATGATGTAATATTCGACACCATAAGACTTGAAAAAAATATCAAGTTTAGTGACCATTAAGCATTGCTTGAAGAAAATTTCATACGCCCCAGACTCGCAAAATTTTGTTTTGCAAAAATAATGACAAATCTAGTTTCGTTCATTGTAATCTTAGTGACTATGTCTTAGAGCCTGTGTCAGTTGCTGTAAGGCCAGTGAAATATTAAAATGCATTGAAATAAGACTGTCGGTTGTACTGAAGACTTAGCAAACGATTTAATTTCATGCAAACAAATTCGAAACGCCATTGAAACACTTGATTTTGTTATTGCCCAAAAAAATTGTGTGAAATTTTCTGAGATGTTTTTTGTGTACATGTTGATGACTTCTTTAGTAATCTGATAAGTTACCTTTATATTTATAATTTATTTAATTTTCAAAAGTTATTTATCTTAAACTTTTTATTTTTAACATGTTTGTCAGATTGAACGCTCGAAGACAAAAGGTTGTGGTTGGTTTAATCTACCTGCTACTGAGCTCACTGAAGAAGTCGAAAATGATTTAAAAATCTTACAAATGCGTTCAGTGTTAGATCCAAAACATTTCTATAAGAAAAACGATCTAAAAGTTTTACCGAAATACTTTCAGGTATGTTGTCACAATCAATCAATCAATCACAAATATATACGTTAAATGTTTTCTCATATCACAGATTGGAACCGTTCAGCATTCACCTTTGGATCATTATAGTGAACGTAATACGAGAAGAAATAAAAAGAAATCCTTAGTGGAGGAGCTCTTAGCTGATGCAGAAGTACAAAAGTATACAAAACGAAAATACAAAGAAGTTATGGTGCGTAAGGATCAATATGCACATCGTAAAGCACTTAAGAAAATGAAAAAGTTAAAAAAGAATAAGTAGTTGCAACCCATAATCATGTTCTTGTGTTAAATTGTACATAAAATACGGCATAATTAATGTGATATGTGCGCTATGCTTTGTTTAATTTCACTGCACTCAATATTACCAAAAAAGCGTTTTTGCACGAAAGATTGTTAAATGGTAGGAAAAAATTAAAATAAAAATTTCCCCTTCAAACAAAATTTAACATTTTTTAAAGGTAAAAATTATTGCAAGTGACAAATTAAAAAATATAAAATCAAAATAAAACTGTACAAAAGTTTTTAGGAATATGTATAATTTTAAAATAAACATTAAAAAATCTTATAATTTCCCAAATTATATGCGTTTTGATCAAATTGACCCAAACGCTCATTGAAAAAATATGTTTTTATAGAAAACACTATTCACATAGAGCCAAAATAGAATTTTATTAACTACGCACTAATTTGTATGCGTAAGATACTTTTCTATTTTATTTACTCTGAATCTAAACTAAGGACTGACAGGTTTTCGAGTTATCCTAATAGCCCAAGAGCCCGCTGTAGAAAGATTGAGAGTATAAGATTACAGGATAAGAGGTTCGGGAAAGATAGTAATGCATTATGGTGAAACTAACCAACCAGATTTTTTTTTGCCAAAGCTCGTCCCCATGGCCGAAAAAACCCGACTTTCGCCGATTTTTTTTTTAATAAAAAGTTTAAGATTACAGGTTGAAATCTATGTCAAATGATAGAGCTCGAAGAGCCTAAATATAATATATAGGGTTGCCTTGTCAAATCCCGTCCCAAAGATGGGTTGCCATCTATTTTTGTCCAAACTTTTTTTAGGAAAATTTTTACGTTTTTTGAGCCAACTTTGTTTAGTAAAAAGTTAAGAATTTAAGATTCCAACTTAAAATGTGTGTCAAATGATAGACCTTGATGAGCCTAAATATAATAACTTAACTTGAATGTCCCATAATCTTATACACTCGACTTTCCTGCAGCGGTCACTCCGCCTATAACCTAAAAAGGTTTTCGATACCCGTTGCAGTATCTAAAAGTACTACCTGAGACGTTATATGTATGTTTTTCAGATTTTGACTTTGCGACTTTGACGTTATTGGACATAATCGTTACTTATTGTTTATGATTTGACAAATGGAAACGCCTCCTCCAATATGTCCAAAACTGGCTTCCCGGAGGCCTTCTGCCGCGGTTTACTATTATATATGTAACGCCGATGTGATAGCGAAGCCCGTGTTGGACATAGCATAGTGAACCACAGCCGAAGGCCGCCGTGAAGCTGGTATTGAACATATTGGAAGATGTAAATCCTGAGACGCGACTAAAGGCCTCCCACTTACCTAAAAACTAATTTGGTGGCAAGACATCATGCGCAAATAATAAACAAATATTTATCGGTTGATATCGAAGAATTGCAACATGATTCACCAGACATTTCAAATTTTAGCACTCCATAAAGGAAGTTTGTGGTAAATAATAAGTCAAGTGTTTCAAGTGGCTCGCAAGGCCACAATCCGATATTTTATTACAATAATATATTCTTTTTCTTCATATATTTTGTTATAGTCAGCGTTTATCTTTGCTGTTCCAATTTGCTTTTTTGCAATTCTTTCATAACGCACTCGGCTAAATCGCGGAAACTTTGCGCATACTTTGAATCTGTTTGTTGTGCTACAATGGGTACTCCTGCATCACAACATTCTGTTATGTTACCATCCAGTGGTATAGATACTAACACATTTGTTTGCATTTCTTTAACATAACGTTCAGTCGTATTACGAAAAATTTCTAAGCGACTTTGACAATTGCCGCAAATGGCATAGCCCATATTTTCAACTAACCCAAGTATAGGGACACCAAGTTTTTTGTACATTTGTGCACCGCGCAAAGTTACTTCCAGTGCAGCAGTTTGTGGTGTGCTCACTAGTAAAACGCCAGAGATCGGTGCATTTTGCGCTAGAGAAAGGTGAACATCACCAGTGCCGGGAGGTGTGTCCACAACAAGTATATCTAAAGGACCCCAGAGCGCACCTTTCAGTAAACGTTGTATCGCTGACATCACAAGTGGACCACGCCAAATAATCGCATCTGTTTTTTCAGCCAGTAAGCCCATTGAAAGACATTTGACGCCATAATTAACTGGCGGAATCATTTGATTATGTTCGTTAACTAAAGGTTCTTCGTGCACATTCATCATAAGAGGTATCGAAGGACCAAAGATATCGCCATCAAGTAGACCGACACGTTTTCCCATGGCTGCGAGTGTAACGGCGAAATTCACTGTTAAGAATATAAATATGTTCAAAATAAATTCGTAATGCCCTGGATAACTACGATATGTCTCACCTGCTATAGTTGACTTGCCAACGCCACCTTTACCCGATGCCACAACGATAACATACTCTACGCCTGGTATTGGAGCGCGTTTTGGTAAACCCCTTGACATCAACTCCTGCTGATGTGCGGTCAGTTTGCTGGCAAATGTGCGCTAAGTAACGAACTGATAAAATCACAACGAAAAGAAACGCATTTTTCTTACCCTACAAACTTGGTGTAATTGTCTTTGAATCATATATTCGTTTTACTTATCGTTCCAAATCCTATTTTCTAATTTTCTGTGAAAAATATATTTGTAAACAAACTAATCAGCTGAATTTTGAGGTTCAGTCGATGTTGCCATATCATAAATTATTTTTCCAACTAATTTTACACTATGCGCAAATTAACCCTTGGAAAAACTCTTCTGAGATTGAAACTAGGTGGAAATGTAAAGAAAGTAAAATTCGAATAGGTTTCTTCTTTAAATGGTAAAGGGATTTTAAGCAAAAAAAGTACATAAAATATTGCGGAGGAAAAAATGATTCGATTTCATGCCCAAAAGTTTTATGTACGACATTTGACTTGCGATGATTATGGAAATGAGCCTTCAGGAACTGCGCACACTTGCGACTTAATAGTTGTGCAACGGAGTACCACTGTCGGCTATCTATGGAACGTTGTTAGGGGATGTCCATAAATTACGCAAGACACAATAGGGCGAGGTGTCCGGAAAAATTTCACTGAGGATGGAGGGAGGAGGGGTCAATGAAAATCACGCTTCAACTTTTTACTTCAGAGAATATAAATTATAATAAAAGATAGTATTTTGTATCACAAAATCAATCTTTGCTGGCACGTTTGTATCACCTTGGTGGCATGCCGCTCAACATACGTATTGTAAAAGCTGCTATGTTGTGCGCAGTTTATAATATGGAGTGGCTGCACGAGGAGGGTGTAGATAAGTACATACATAGAGTGGCGAGCTTAAAAATACAGCAATCGATACCATATTTTTTAGTTTAACTATTTAGCGGAGGAAAATTATATGTTTAAGGTTCACAGATATAATCTTTGAGCAAAGAACGTACATTAAAATCATTGATAGATCTATTACTATCTAAGTTCTGAGTCCAAACACAGATTAAAAGTTGCCTGGATGTAAATGAATTTTAGATGTTATTATTGGTAAAATAGCATTGCAATAAGATTTTACGCCAAATCACCCACATATGTATATTTTCATTAAGTTCTTACAGTGTAATATTTTGTTTGTTTATTAAAAATTTACTAATAGTAATAAAGATACAATACCTGAATATCAACTTATTTCTAACACTCTACACTTTTAAGTTGCACATTAAATTCTACATTGTTACAGAAGAAGGCAAGTTGTTTCTATCAACTCATTGGGAGGTGGATTACTAGCAAACCATGCTTAACTTGAATTTTACAATGATCAATCGTATAATGTCGAACCATATATTTGCATTGTGTTATTCCGGAAAGTAGTTCTGTTGCAAAGTAATAGAATTTTTTTCAAATACATTGGCCTCAGTTTTTTCAGTAAAAGCTACAGTTTTGTTTTCTTCTTTTACTACAATTTTTTCGTTTGCTATATCGGAAGTAAGGGATTTATTTTGCAAAAAGTCAAGACAATCTTGCGGTTGACTTTTGATTGTATTTTGACTTTCATTAGTGACCATTTCCTTGTTATCTCTATCTTCTACGGTATTTGCGTTCGATTCCCAAAATGATGATGACATAGTGGTACTACTTTCAAGCAAACTTTTGCCAAAAAATGCTTCTTGTAGGTAAGAAGGAAAAGATTCTGCTATTTTGTTTTTGACTTTCTTACGTATAGGTTTTTTCTTTTTATCTACAGCAGCAGTTGTGCTTAGAATATCACCAGCTATAACTGACGTACTCTCTTCTAAGTCTTTCTTAACTGTACGATTACGTACCATAAAGCCGCCTATACCAACTTTTTGTAAATTTCTTTGCCGTTTCTTACGCAAAATACTTATTCCTTCGTCATTAGTTAAAACTGAGAATCCTTCTGGAGGAGCAGCATCTGGTGCAGTGGTCCACACCATGCCATCCTTAAAGAATTCATTTTTTTTGTTTTGTGTTTCCTGGCTGAGAGCACTTCCGTCAACGATATTATCTGCCACAGAACCACCAGCCACAACTGACTCAATTGCAGCAAGTATCATAGAATCTTGGTTTTGAACATCACTTTGCCCTCGGTGCACCTTTCGTTTCTTTTTAATTTCACTTCCTAACATTTTAATAACGTTTAAGCCATGTTCACTTACGCAAACACCATCAAGCCAACGTTCAGTTTTTTGTAAATTCACATTTTGTCCACCTTCATCATTAGCCTGAACTACAGGTGATCCTGGTTTATTACCGTTTGTACACAATTTTGCTAAATGTATTGGCTTTTCATCTTTTTGACGACATAAAATACAATAATAATTGTCATTGTCACATTCCTCAGCTTCCGCTTCAGTGTAAATTGAATCACAACTACAATGAAGCCAACGTTCACAATTTGCACATTCTATGATAAGAGTATTTTCAATATATGGTTTTAAACAGACACTACACAATTTCTGACTCGCACACGGTCCACACTCTGAAGAATTATTCATCCACTGTGATTTTTTTCCCGGCGAACGTCTTCCACATTTGTGACAAACAGCACAGTCCTTGCATTTCCAAGCACCATGCGGAACTGTATCAAGTGGTGGATTCATACAATAAATATGATAGGAAATATCACATTCGTCACAAAGTATCAAACGGGCTTCGTCATTTTTCTGGCCACATCCTTCACAAATAGTACAATCAAGGCACCTCCACCCTTTTTCTAACATTTGTTTTGAAACTTGTACACTAACACAATATGGATGGTAACATTGTCCACATTGAATGCAAGCAATTAGTTGACCTTCTTCTTCAGCACCTACTGCACCGCACATGACGCATATATCTTGATTTAGTATAAATTCGTCTTTTGCGGAGAAAAATAGCAACTTATTGTCTGATGACATGTCCATATCCCTGCCGTTTCCATTTCGATCTAAAAGATCATTATTATGTGATCTATCTGTAAACATTATTAGACTACGTCTTTTACCACGTGTACCACGTTTCCGGGTCAATTGTGTTAAGGCACTTGCTTTTCGAACAACAACTTTTCCTCCCCGACGTGAAATTTCTTTGCCAGCAAGACGCTTTTTCGAAAACTTAAATATTTCAGAGGGTTTGCCTCTGGTAGGCATTGTTGCTTCAGTAAAACATTTTTGAAAAATATCCACATCACTACATTTTTCTTCCATTAAAGATGAATAACTGTTTAATCCATCAAACTCAAAGTTGTCTACCATTGCTAGCTCTTCAGAAATATTAAGCGGATCATCTTTGTCATTACTGGAACACATTGCAATATTTCCTGTTTTTTTGAGGAAAAAATCACTGTTAGAAATGTTGTCAATGTTTAGAAACTGTAATTTACCTGTTATCATTGACTTGTCTAAGTCAATCTTATCCGACCCAACAGCCACAAAATCGTCTAAGCCCGATGGAGTTTCAATTTTTGGCACTATCTGTGACATTAGTTCCTGCTGATGAATGCCACTCTGAGTGCTGGTAAAGCTGGGCTGCACGTTAATTATTTAATTAATTACATTACAGAAAATAATAATATGCTGATCCCTACCTCCGACGTTTGGATCAATTGTTTCGGCAATACATCCATATTTTCCATTTTGCTTTTTTCAACAAATAAATATAAATAAAAGTGATTCTTTCTCTTTGAGCGCAATATTAGTAATTTTAAAACAGCTGTTCTAATGTCAAAAACTCTGGATACTACATGTATTGCGTTCCGAAGGTACAACTAACAATTTAATAGAAAAAAACTAAATGCTTAAACTGTTTTTGGTCACTTGACGAAATTCGACATAAATAATTCCAAATTGTAACAATTGAGAGGCTTATATTTGCTTGTGTATAGTTCTTATAACATAAACTCCAATACGAATAGCTTTTCAATTATTTCTGATTTTGATTCAAGGCATGCGCATAATGAGACCAAATAGTCGGCCGATATTGCCTCCAATCGAATAATTTAAGCCTTAAACCCAATTGATCTTATCTTATCTTATCAAATATCAGGGAGGGCATCACATGCTATAAAGATAGCAAATGTATGCTATTCTCCAAGCGCATTAGGTTCTGTTCGCATGTTTTTTCTTTCTTACAAAAAATTGATTTGATATCCCTGATATGGGATAACGAAAGATAGCATGGAAATTAGGCTTAAAGCCCAATTTCCATGTGATCTTAAGTCTGTGGGCTTAAGTCTCTCGTTATGCAGATATAATAGCGTTGACTCCGTTTACGTGGTATGAATTTGGCCCTAATGAACTACATTGCCGACACGTGATACAACCAACAGCGAACCATATTGAATATTGAAACATTAATGTCATACACATGACATTGATGTTTTAAGATCGATAATAATTCAGTTGTAGATTTGTCCTCGTCTATCAACGTCGTGTTGTCTTCGTTGTTGTTGTCAACACTTTGACGTTTTCGCACACAAAAATTTTTTTTAATGATTTTCCTCTTTTGTACACGAAACGAAAAAAAAAATTAATGTGAAAAAGTAGCAAAAAAATTACAATAAAAACGAAACCCAACTTTGCAGCGAGGTATTTTAGTTTAATTAAAATAAAATTCAATTGTAAATCGTTAGCAAATAAATAAGGCAAAAAAATAAAGGAAGAAAAGTTCAAACATTTGAGGTGAGTGCGTAAGTATGAAAAAAAGAAGAAAAGTTAATCGATGAAAGAGAATCGTTAAATAAGGATAGATGAAAAAATTATAAAAAAAATGCAATTAAATTCAATTAAGCAAAATTAAAGTTGAGTTCTAATTTATGCATTTACAAGCTTTGTCAATATATTGCTGTTGTTTGTGGTTTCGCTGTAATGTAAAGTGTTGGTAAGAATGGAATAATAAAAATTAAACGGTATCAAATCCTCCAGTCGGGATAGTTGCGAGCGACGTCTTCGTCGTCTCTGCCATCGTCATCGCCGTTGTGGTCATTTGGCTGTCGTGGTCGGGTCAGGTCTGGTTATTTTGGGTCAATTAGCTGTATTGTTATTTTGGAAATAAAGGCGGAAGAGCGTAAAATAGAATGAAAAAAAAAAAAAAAAAAAAGCAGCGCCTATTATGTGGAGAACGCAAGTTGTAATAATATTTTGTATATACAAAACCAGAACCATTGACTTTAAACGCCATTGTTTTGATTTTTCGGAACAGGTTTACTCTAGCGAAAATCCGAATTTTTTGTTCTTTAACAGGAAGTAATTACCGATTTTTTTTAAATTTTTTTATATGTAATGTATTTCTCCAGAATAATTTCATATAACTATAAATGTTTGGCGCCGAAACTATTATTTATAGCGATGTACTCTCCAGAAGTTCACGCACTTAGAGTTAAGAGTTCACAAACCAAACCTTTTACCCACGCAGTCAGTTGTTTTACAGGTATCTATTTTACACTATGTTATTCACTATTGTGATTTTGAAAATTTGTTTATGCATTGCGTCTTCGCTTCCCTTATCATGCATGATTTCTCCATCTAATTATAATATATGAAATCAATGATTACAAATCGTAAAAATTGTAATGCATGGTCCCAAAAACTGCTGGGAATGTATAGTCTCTGCATTAAAAAGTTGACGTGAGGTTTTTATTGAACCCCTCCCCCTTGGTGAGATTTTTCCGGACCCCTCCCCCTATTTTGACTCACGTAATTTATGGACGTCCCCTTTTATCTACCAAAATATGCTTGGATTTCAAATCGTAAATCTTAAGGGCTTTTAGGAAATTAAACCATTTTTTTTTGTCAGGTGCTGCAGAATTAGTTTTTGCATAAAGCAGGTTTTGCTACTGGGAGACATATCACATATTTTTTCTGATAAAATTCAACCATCAAATAAAGCCGTTCTCCAATAAATCTTTTTTCGAATTTCGAGGTTGCTTGCCTCTTTTCATTTAGAATCAAACATTTTTCAAATTAAATAAAGCTTTCTTCAATTTAAGTGAACATTTTTAAATCAAATATAACTTTTTTGATTGGAATCATTTTTTGTTTTTGACTTAAATCAATCTTTATATTAGGTTATTGGTAACTTAAAAATGATAAAATCACAAATTGCTTTTAAATTCAGCATTACGTTTTTAAGATCGAGGTAAAAATGTTAATTTATTAGTTTTTTCAATATACGTAGCTCAAAAATTAAACGAAATTCGGTTATACTACCACCGAAATAGCTTACTTAGAAGTAAATAAAAACAATGGTATTTTTATACAAAAAATAAAGCGAAAATCAAACTAAAAAAGAAAAACCCGTTAAATACTCTTACACTTTTACTCATAAATTTTTTCCGAGCAAAGAAAAACAAATTGATATTACAGTTTACAAAAACACGGATTATATAAATTTGTACAATCAAAATCCGAGATATTGCCGTTGAAAGCTTAATATTTTTTGTAGTTTTTTATTGCTTTCGGTTATATGTTTGCTCTTTTTGAAAAAAAAAAAAAATTTAATGAAAGACTTTATTTTATTAGGTACAATTTTTTGTTCAATTTGGTTAGTAATAAACATTTTTTTCTTCTTATTTTAAATTGTTAAATTTGTTGCAATTAATAAATTTGCATACCATATAAATTTTTAGTAATTTTTGATCGTTTCGATGTTATTTCTTTATTAAAAAAATCGTTTCACTTATATTAAAAAACATTTTACTGACAATATAAACAATAATAAATGTTTTAGATAATATGAGCCATTTATTTTGGAAATGACCTAAGTCTAAAGTTCAAAAATCGAATTAGCTCTTGTAATAGTTTCAGTTCGACGGTATATTTTTATTTAGAAATTCTGGACGCCAATAATCGCATATTATATCAGATTTTGCTACTTAAAAAAAGGCTGATTAAAAATTTTAGGAAATTATTATTTAAAAAAAAAAAAGAAAAGCTTTTACTAAAGACTTTGGTAACCTGAAGCTTGTCAACGGTTCATGATACCTCCTATTCAACAAAACACTTAAAACACTATATGTTGGCACCTCTGTATATCTCTGTGTATCGTCTGAGCTAGTACTACATAATTTTTTTAAGTTGATGCCACTGCAACGATGTCTACATCGACGTCCTCTTGAGAAGTTTTCCGCACATTTTAATTTTCGGAATAAACTTCTTAACTTTGCAAAAAAATGAAGCATTTATAAACTTAAATAAAATATCTAAATAAAAAGATAATGAGTAAATGAAACGATTACAAGAACTTACTCAATTTTTTTTTGAAATTGGACTTGGGTCACTAGCAAAATAAACTGGTCATATTACATAAAACATATTTAGTATGTTAATACATATACATTTTTAATAAAATAGTCATTGAAAATTGTAAAAAAGTCGGTAAAAACTAATTTTGCGACAGGCAGTTCAAAATATGTAGTAAAGATAAAATTAAAAACATTTTATTTTCAAAAAACCTTCTTTAAATTTACTTAAACATTATTTTAACTGTTTTATCTTAACTATTTATCTTTTGTACTAGCTTTTATCCTAGCTGCTTAAAATAACTCTTAAATAACTCACAGTGGTCTTTAGATTCAGAAAAGATTTCAACTCAACATGTAGGGAACACCCATAAACAGGCCCGGACTAAGAAATTAGCCGCCCCTAGGCAGTTGCAAAATTTTCCGCCCCCTCCTCAAAACTTCTTCATTTAGAAAAAATAATTTTTTTTCCACTTATTTTTGATGAGCAAAAAAATGCTGAACGAAAAACGCAATCAAGTTTTTCAATCAATAAAATGCAACAATTTTTCAAAGTTTCCGCCAATATTTGCCGCCCTTTAAATCTTGCCGCCCTAGGCACGTGCCTACTCTGCCTGTAAGGTTAATCCAGGCCTGCTCATAAAATACCCAGAAGAAAGTACTTCTTTTTACTATTTTAACTTTGCGACTAAACCACAACCGATATGCTAATATTTTATTTAGAATACTACACAATAAATAAATCGCGCATTTTGAGAAGTAAGGCGATTTTAAATTCCACTGTAAGTGTGAAAAATCTGCCCAGTCGAAGATCTTTGATGTATGTATATTGCAGGTATATTTTCACAATATCAAGGAATGAAACCTAATATAAGGACACTTAAGATTAGTTTTTAAGTACTTAAGATACAGAGAATTGCAGAACTCAACGCAAATTCTGCAATGCGCTGCAAATTGGCCGTCGGGCGAATTCGTCATATTTGCATTTGTTTATTATAACGAGAACCATTATAGCCATGCTAAGTTTAATAAAAAAAAGTAAATGGTAACGACAATTGATAGTATATTTTAAGGGTTAAACTAAGCCACCATTATCCTAAATCTGTTTTGAAACCCATTTTGAAGCAATTTTATTAAAATGTTTATGAAACACTATCTACAAAATAACTAAGAACATTTTTTTACAAGATTCGCCACTAAATTAAATAAATATTTTTCGAAAAAAATTTTTGTTAACTGCCTAAACATATAAATATAGACCGATTATATAATATTATCGAATGGTTTTTTGATTAAAGGACGAGTTGATATTTATAATTCTTTTGTCCTTATTTTTTAATCGATTTGATTTCCTTTTTTTTAATGAATGAAAAAATCTTCTGTGCTCACCTTCATCACGAGAAAGAACCCGTGAATTGTTTGGTCCGATGAATTAAAACTGAAACCGCCTAAGAGTTGTTTCATGAAAAACTTTCTGATACCTATTTTTAAAATAAACTATTCAAATATTATGATTATTTTTCACCAATCTTCACCACCTAACTCCAATAATTTTCTTTCAATGTCGAAAAATCTCTGCAAGCAGTTTACTTATAGAACAAATGTTCGGATCTAGCTTGATTTTTGATATTGAGGTTCAAAGTTTTTTTAAGAAATAGTTATGTGAATAAATACACTAAATTGAATCTTATAGATCTTGATGTACTGTACAAAAAATTTCAGTTGAATTTTCTAATACAAACCACCAAATTTTGCGTTTTTTTAGATGAAATCTAATAAACTAAGTGTCTTATTGAACAATTTTACCAGACCTTATTTTCATCGAGATCTCTTAAGATTAATGGTCCAATACTCGCTTGCTTTCTTTACGCACATAGCCATTTTATTGAAAAACCGAAATTTTGAACCACAACACATGGCAAATTTTGAACAGAAATTGTAGGAGTTCGGTAAAGATTATTGAAAAACTTGTCAAAATATTTATTGTACATAATTTTTGAGGGAATGTATTCTTCCTGAAGTACTTTTCCATTACAGTAGTGGTTTTTTAGAAATATTCATTAAACTTAAAAAGTCTGTTATTGGGCACTTTGATATCAATTTAGAGATTTTATTAGGACTTAATCCTCTACACCAGGGGTCGACAAGGATTTTATTTCGAGAGTGCAACAACAAAAAACCAACAACAACAACAAATCGTTGGATACGGTACCATAAGGATTTATTATCATATAAAAGCAACAACGCGCATGCCGGTAGCGCACACGGCAGCGCACCAGTTCGCAAAATTACCAACAACAAACAAAGCATAGCAAGAATTGTGCGCAGTCGCAAGCGCTACGTATTTACCAACAACGACATGCAAAGCAACAACACGCAAGTGTTGAATTTTTTGGTGCCGTTGCGCTTGTCAACGATTCGGCGAATTACAACAATACGAAGTTGTTGTAGAAGAGTGCAAAGAGTGCAAAGAGTTAGGCGCTGTCGACCCCTGCTCTACACCACTGTGAATTATTTTGGTGCGGTTTAATACATTTAAAAATTTTTCTTATAAAAAGTCGTTATACACTCGACCATATGTAGGTATACATATATCGTTAGTTAACCCTTTCCGTGTTTTTGTCGAATATATTCGACATTACATGAATTAATTTTTTGAAGGTCAATAGATTACGGTTAATTAGATTTATTTTTGTTTTACTGAATTTCATTGTTCAGAAGGAGACATTAGCACAATATAATTGTTATAGTAGTAGTCGGTTGACTGTGTTATTCAATTTTTTACGGGTAAAACTGAAGTGACCATCAAATTTTTGAAAATAACAAATTTTATAAAGGAAACTTATATATACACTTATATTACATATTTATCTTTTCAGTTTATATTTTTCCCAAAATAAATAAATAATCACAATAAAACTCGATTTTTCTTTCATCAATTCACTAAAAAAAAGCAAATGTGCAGAACATTTTGACGTCTTTGAGGGCCAATGTCGAATATAATCGACATTCTCCACAAGCCAATTGAGACATCTCACGTAAAAAATATTATTTTTCCCGGCTTAAGCACTATCATATTAGCCTACATACCAATTTTCAGATTTTTATCTCGACCTAAAATATTTTTGACACGGAGAGGGTTAAGAATCAAAATTCACTAAGTACAATTTTTTTTTAAAACAGTTAGTTGAACCAAGTTTTATGTTTAAGGACAATATTTATTGTGAAAACTTAAAAAGTGTATAAACTTTAAAAAATAACTAAGTAAGTGACGTTATAATCAGAGTTCGGTAGACAAAACCGTGTAGGAATCGAATTCCTTGTGAGTGCTATTTTGAATCGACTTTTCAATACTATGATAAAAGAAATTGATTCCTAAATTTATTATTGAAAAATTTTAAATCCATTTCAGGGAATTGAAATTAAGTATAGTTTTTTTTCTATTCCATTGCAAAACTTTTTCAGTAATTTTGAAAAAATCTTTAAGTTTTGAGCCACAGTTTGTGAAATGACCGATATTTTTGGACACAACGATTTTTACATTTTCTGATAAAAGGTTAGAGGGCGATATATTACGCGGTAAATTAGGTATTTCTAGGTGTCAATTGTAGCAGACACTGCCCTTTGTTTACTCATAAGTCCTTTGCGGCTTTTAAGCTATTAAATAGACTACATAAAAGCGTTCTACAACTTACCTAATATTCAACAAAAATTAATTCAATATTACTGCATTTAAAAAATTTTGTTTTCCTTTTTTTTTAAATCAAATTGAATCAGTTATTTTAAAAGGGTACAAAACTCGAGTCTAAAATTTTACGTAATTATGATTTTTCTCTCGTCTGATGAGTTGAACACGGGTTTATAAACTTCTACGTTGTAGATAATATTATTGTGTATAGACATTAGTTTTTGTCGGCTGATTATTACTAATTTGTGTAAGTTCACAAGAATATTGGTGTTTGCTAGTGACTGAAGTTCGATAAAATAATGTTCAATTATTATTATGGGGAATATTTGGCAATAATTTTGATAAAATCGCTGTATTAGTTTTTGAGATATTGGCTTCGGAATGGCTAAAAAAGATATTAGAAACCTAGTTTTCCTAAACCCTAAAGTGGTACACTTTATTGGCGTAGTCATTTACTGCAATGGCCATTATTGTTCTCATTATCCAAAAAATATTTTATAAAGGCGTTTGTACCATGCTTTATTCGTTCTTACGGAAAAAATTAAAATAAAAATTTCTGCAAAAACACGGAATATTATGAGCTAAAAATGGTTTTTGACATTTACTGTGAAATTCGGACCACTTTTCCAAATGATTTGTTTTATTTTTCTTAAGAATATTTTTGTTTATTACAAAAATAGCGCAAAAATTCAATTTTTTCAGGGATACACACATAAGATTTTCTGTTAAGAAAAAAACAATTTAATGCTATTTTTATTCAAAATGTTGCTTAAGTTGTATGTTTTGATTTGCGCTGATTGTTGCCGTAGTACTCTGTTGTTGTTAATACTTTCATTGTATTATGTACATATTGTTTTAGCAGTTGTTTTGTTAATCATGGAAATGTACGCCATAATGTTTTGTATATCTATTTTGTTACAAGCAAGAGTTCATTTTTTATTTGAACCCGTAACAACAACAGCAACAACGCCAAGAAATTTTTAATTGAATGTCTAATTTAAAAGTTTTCAAAATTTTACATCAAGTTTAAACTGGCAAATAATAAATAAATTATACGTATAATGTATCCCAGCTCCAACTTAAAAATTGTTTTTGATATGAGGTGTACCTCAAGTGCTGTAACAAAAAAAAAAAATGTTTTTTCTTCCGCTTTAAATGTAATTTAACTGCATTGTTCTACTACTTAGCCAAAGACTAAAAAAGGATCCTCTGGTTGCACTCGTATCAAAGTGTTCAATGGTGTTCAAATTTTCTTCTTTTTTTTTTGTGACAATCAAAATTTAAAAAAAATCTTAACTTATTTATGTTAACATTAGTTCCACTAAACTTAACCAGTTCATATGTGTGGAACATGGTATGTACGAGTACAATTAAAACAGATGTTTATTTTCTACACTATGTGGTGATTTCTGGGAATGGTTTTAATTTCAAAGACAGTCTATCCGCATACTGTTATAACGTTTTTTAAATTGAAAAGGGTCTACAATTTATTCACGTCAATACTTGAAATGAATTTATATCAGGAGATCTTTTAGGAAAGGAATTGAAACCAGCAGAAAAATAAGGTAATAAGAAAAAAAAATGTAATGTAAAAGTCTATAAAGAGCGCACTTTTCCATTTCCACATAAGAACTCTGGAATAAATTTCGCATTAACTGCAATATTGTGGAGCATACTGCCTTTGATTTAGTATGCTTCACCTTACATCCAAAGTCGACAACACAAAAATCAGCCAAATAACATATTCCATAAATAAGAATTCTGGATTAAAACCTAAGAACAGCTTATTAAACGAAGAATTAATTGAAATATTAGATAGTAATACATAGTAGCAATATTAAAATGAATCCAGACTCTCAAGTTTGTAAATATTTTTCTGAATAAATGTTATTAATTAAAACGTTAAAATACACTACAATCATAAAACCTTTAAATTAGATATGAAATTAGAAACCATGAAAAATAAACAAAAAAATTGAATTTCCTTGCAAAATTCTATATTTGTAATTTCAATTCAGGAAATGATAATTTTTTTGTTTTGCATTTTCAGTTTCCTTATGAAAGTAAAACGCTTAAAATTCAAAATTAATAATTGTTTACTCTACATTTTCAGTTATGGTTATAGCCAATAACGAATGGCACAACAACTACGAAAATGAAAAAAAGTCTGCCCAAAGAGCAACAACTTCCAATACAGCAAACAATACTAGCTCAACACCATCAACATCAGCAAGATCTACTACAGCAGGAAGTTCAACAAATATTACAAGAACTGATACACAAAATATTTCCATATCAAATACAAGAGCAGCAGCAGCAACATCCCAAAATAACGTCATTTTCGACAGTAGTAGCAGCATTGACAAACGCAGAAGTTCAAAAGGGCAACTACAACTTTCAATGATTAATACGAATACAAATATAATGGACGATACTTCAACTATCCAAGAACAGGAATTAAACGAAAACGAAAATAATAACCAGCGTGAATCATTAAGTGAGACAACAATTGGTGGTAATCATAATTTAAATTCAAACTCTAATTCGAATTCATCATTGCTTTCGTCATTTGTTGGTTGCACGAATTCTGTTGTCTCTATCGGCAGCAATAGCAATACCAATTCTAATCAGAATACAACATCGACATTGACAACAACAGCAGCAATAACAACCCCAAGCCTACCTGCTTATAATCCTGCACCTATAACACCACAAGCTTTAAGTAATGCCTTGCAATCAGCTTTGAATGCAACTACTAATAATGTAGCTGGTAGTGGTGTTGTTTTGCAAGGAAATAGTTTCTTAAGTTCTCTTGGCGTTGGTGTTAGTCCAAATGCAACGCTTCAGCATACTGCGAATTTGGCCAAACAACTGAGTTCATCGCTTTGTACACTGGAATCACAAACAAATTTGAATAATTCCTCATTGGACAACAACTCAACCGCTACAGATATTATGGTACGTGCTGCAGCTGTCGCTGCCGCGGCCGCTGCCGAACAGCATCAGCAGTCGTTGCTAGATAATAATGGACAAGCTAAAATTGTACTACACTGTGAGCCAAATTCACATCCTTTTCAGACGCGCACAATACTACTCACACCGAATATTGAATGTAAAGTTGGACGTCTAATAGCGAAAAGTAAAGCGTCCGAATCGAATGCCATATTTGATTGTAAGGTGCTATCACGTAACCATGCGGTGCTTTGGTATGGCAACGATGGCAAATTCTGGGTCAAAGACACCAAATCGTCAAATGGCACTTTTATCAATGAGAATAAACTGGGCGTTGAAGCCGCCGAGTTACATTTTGGTGATGTGGTAAAGTTTGGCGTTGATGTTTTAGAAAATTCACGTAAAGAGGTGCATGGTTGCATAATTGCCGGTGTTAAGTTGTACTTGCCTGATGGTCGAGAAACGATCTCAATTGAATCTAGCTCACAATTATCGCCACATTCTGGTGAAGGTCGCATTAGTTTTGATGAATTGCATCGTTTGAATTTGTATATGCAAGAAGCGTCACAGCGAGAAAAGGTGCTCAAATCGAAACTTTTCAATATACAAAATATGCTCGATGCAACTCGTAAGAATTCAGCGCTCTGTTGGCAGTCTATGGTGGCAGAAGATCAGCTTTTGCACCGTATACATTCATTGGAAAAAAAATTACAATTAATGGAAAAGAATGTGCCCGAAAATGTGCTGAGAAATGAGGTAAGTGTAAGGAAGTAGAGTATAAAATAAATATTGGCTATTGAAAAAAGTTCGGTCGGCTTTTCGTAACTGAGACCATTTTAATTTATACTTAAAATCAAATTTATTTAATTAAATATGTTTAATTTTTCTTCGCCAAACTTCTAGTATTTTTGAGTTAAAACAATATCGTCACTGCAGAATTTTAATGGCTTCCGTTCAAAAATTGCGAAAAATAACTGAACATCATTTAAGAAGTTCTGTAAAGGCTTATGTATCAAAACTTCTCATTCGAGCTTATGTATTCAGCGTTATGCTTAGATCCTTAGATATGTTCATTGTACATACTCGATACCCGCCAGTTCGCCAACTTTTTACAAGATTTCATCACATATTTCTGGAGAAAGTCATACATGACTTGGAGCTTAAATCCAACAAAACAATTTTGTAACTTCTACGCAAATTTTTCCTTCGTCAAAAATAATAAATAATTCCAAATGTATCAGTTTCGGATACAGAACACATTTTTACGCTATAGTTTGACCAAAATAAAACCTTTGGATTCGCTCTAGGAGAAATAAATTTATTGTTTCAACCACTAGAATAACCAAAGAAAACTAGGAGACTCAAGAGTTTCATTGATCCCTTTGGAGAGATCTCTGTCAGGCTGGTGCTTTCTCTACAGAATATGAAATGTTCTCCAGATCTCTATCCAAAATTTTAAACTTTTTTTTATAATTATCAAGCAACATTTAGTACTTATATCTGTACGCATATAAAAAAACATATTCTTCACCGTAATCTCGCGTTTTGTTCCTAATTGTGATAAGCAGTTTTTATGGAAAATCAGCGCAATTGATTAACAGTCACTCCTACCTAGCATTCAATAAAACCTGTCTACCGAAAACTATGTATTTAAATTATTGGCTTATGAATGATATTAGGCCAATAATTAATTTTAAAGATGTACTACGTTCGCTAATTAAATTTATTTAATTTTGTTTTAGGTTATTAAACTACTTGACGATAAAAATTCATATCAGCATTCAGCCAAAGAAGCCTTACGCAAAGTCTACCAGGAACGTTGTGATGCCATGCAAATGCTCTCAAAAATGGAAGCCGCCTACACAACGTCCGATAACGAATGCAAACTATTGCGTGATCAAATAATGAATACTAAGGAAAGTTTGCAAGATGTCAACGCACGTCTGTTAAGCTTGGAAACGGAATATAATGAATACAAAGAAGAAATTGAACGTCAACATCAAGAGGCTAAAGAACAAGCGGAGCAACGCACTACAGAACTTGAAGAAAAATTGCATGAACGTGAATTACAATGTGAAGAATTACGTCGTAAGATATCTGAATTGTTGCTTAAGCGGGCAGATTTATTAGATGAAGAGAAACTGCAACAACAGGCTATTGAAAAATTAGATGCAGCGATAGCTGATATGGATTTAGGTGATGATGATGATGATGAAGACGACGATGATGATGAACAAGATAAGGAAGTAAAATCTAATACACAAAAGGAGGACATTAATGGAGATAGTGTGGTGGATGCCATTGGGGATAGTAACATTGAAAAGGAGGTATATAGAACATTTTTACTAAAAAGACTTTCAGCTTTAAAAAATAGGTAAAATATTATGTCATTCTTTCTGCCGAAAAAACCTTGTTCCTGAGCTGAGTTACTTATTTTTCAAGGTCAGAACATTTTGACACATTTATGAAGACATAGTTCTATTCGAGAGTAACACTACATAAATTTTATTGCAAAATATCTATTCGTTATAAGCAATTGAACTTTAAAGTAGTGTAATATATACTTCGAAACTTTGAGACATTTCAAAAAACTCACAACTTCAAGTACCGTTACCATTAGAATTAAATGGCACTTAACAGCTCGTCTTAAATGCAATATTGGAAAGGTTTCCACTTTCTTTGGCATAAACACAAATTTTAAATAGGTAAAAAAAACTTTTTGATATTTTATCTAAAAATAGACAATACAAGTAAATTTAGAATAAGAAAACTAAAAGCTCTCCGTGCAAAAGTCTTTAATTATTTTTTCTCTCATTAGTGAACTTAGGATAGAATGCTAGAGAGATGCTACGGACGGATTTGAATTCAGCATCGAAGTTGATTATAAATAAGCTATAGACTTACATAAACTATAATTTTGGCACATGACATGATGGGGTAACTTGCCACCCAAATTAGGGGGCGTTCAAGTATTACGTAACGCAATTAGGGGGGAGGGGGGTCTTGCAAAACGTTACGATGCGTTACGGGGAAGGGGGGGGGGGGGGGGTTCGAACAACGCGTTACATAACATTGTTTTTGAAGTGAAACTACTTTAGCGGGTGGTTATTTGAAATTAGGTGTGTATAATGAAACTCTACTCTTTCTTAATGTGTATGTTTATTGAATAGCTACAGCCAAAACATTTTATTAAAATGATAAAAGTTGACGGGATATAGATAAGCTACAGCAATAAATGATACATCACATTAAAGCACTCAACGAGCAGAATGTCCTTAAACTATCATCTTCGAGATTGGTTAACCAAAACCTGAGATATAAGCGTGGAAAGATTTCCTATTTTTATCATTTATTGCTGTAGCTGTTCTAGATCCCATCAACTTTTATCATTTTAATAAAATATTTTCGTCTCATTTTTCGCCATTTAAACATATTTTAAACTTAAGCAAATGTTTATTACATTATTTGTGATTGTTTATTAAATAACAATATGGACAAGTTAAGGTGTTATCTTCAGCCAGGCCGAAACTCACATACCCTACGCTGCACTGAAAGAACATATATTTCAATAAATGTTAAAAAGACTTTGAAGAGGTTGCATAATTCGAGGTTGAGAGAGGTTGAAAAAACTCCAAGTCGATTAAAAAGTCGAACAAATAAAGGACAAAGAAATTCCATCACAATATCTTGCAGGGTTTACGAGATATGGTGGCATAAAGGTTAAAATTAAGGGCTGTGCCACGGGAATCTTTGGAAATTTGAAACCTAGCTTAATCCTAATTTAGTTCACATGTACACCAAATCACCAAGTTTCATCAAAATCGTTGCATTTTTTTCAAAATGGGATTCTGCAAATATACATAGAGTATGGGCGGTTGGCGTGTCCATAAACCGATTTCATCCATTTTTAATAGTAAGATGCCTGCAAGACGCTGATCAAGAATATATGTACTTTTCCATAACCCCCACGCCCCCTTCTATATGTTACAAACGAAATGACAAAATGAATATACCCTCGGTGTAGGGTATAATAAAGAAAATAAACATCGCATGTATTTCCGGTACTTTTTGCAACATAATTGTGACTTTTAGGTAAATATGGTCACTTGGGTGTTACGTAACGTTTAAGAGGGGGGGGGGGGGGGGGGTAAAGGAAAACGTTACGGTGCGTTACATGGGGGAGGGGGGGGGGTGGAAAATCTTCAAAAATTGCGTTACGTAATACTTGAACGCCCCCTTAGATCTTGTTTCGAGATATGTATTTAATGAATATCTCAAATATTTTTTTTCACTACTAAAGCCATTATTTTCACATACAAGTTATGTATATAAAACATTTAAAAATGGCAACCATTCCTTGTGGTAGTTGTACTCCAATTTATGTACATTTTTCTGATCGTGTCTGGCCATTACACACACAAATTCCTAACATCGCAAGTTGTGCTTTTTCAATTTTTTTTCACATATGGGCATTTCCGTCAAAAAGCCAACCGTGACAGAAAAATTAAAAGTTATTATAAAAGCGTTACTATCTGAAAATATTCAAATTTTGTTAATTTAAACAATTTACACCAGAATTCATTTATTACATTGAGCAAACCACCTTCAAACTTGAATAAATGCAGTTTCTCTTTTTTTTGTAATATTGAATATATTGCCTTAAATATTTAAGTGTGTAAGAGAAGTGATACATGATGATAGTCTTTCCGATAAATCTCTCTTCCAACGTCAATTAGCTAAAAACAATGCAAAAACATCAAACCAATCTCTATTAAATGTAAAATTTTAATTTGTTTAAGTTCATGTTCTAAAGTCATAAATAATGTGGAAAAACATCATTTGTTCTCATTTCGAAATTGATAACAGCAGCAAGTGTGTCAAAATTTTTGCACGAACAGAGTTTCATGTACATAATTAAAAAAAACGAATGCAAAAAAAAAAATATTAAATATTTGGAGCTGTTTGAAGTTGGTCATGTTCGAAAACATAAGTGTAATAAATAGGCAGCTCAAAACGGTTACACCACTTTTTCACAGCCATAGCACAGCATAATCGCATAATTTTTTTTTGTTGGAAAGGTTGTGAAGAGATGGAGGGACATGTATATTTTTTTTTTCAATAGTATGCGGTGCCACGCCCCTAACGGGAAAAAACATTTCCACGGCTAAGCTAATCGACCGATTTCAATGAAATTTGGTGAAGAGATAGAATGTTCCATAAAAAAGGTTAGTAGAGACTCTTAAGTTCTTCAAGTGGGCGTGGTATCGCTCCAAATGGGAAAAAAACGGTATCACGGCTGTGCCACTACACCGATTTTGATGAAATTTGGTATGTGGGTAGATTGAAACTTGAGTAAAAATATTTATTTTAAGTGGGCAGTGACACGCCTCTTACAGGAAAAACGTTTTAACAGCAAAAAGACAAGTTTTATATTCTTTTAAGAAAAATATCTACTCCTTCCTCCTTTCTTTGTTAAAATTGATCTCACTAATTGATTTGATAAATATAAACATTAAATTTGTTTTCTTAATTACTGTATGTATCTTAAATATTATTATTTATATAAATATTAAAGTAGTTTTGAAAAATTGCCCAAGTGAACATAAACGGAAAAATATGTCCCGTTCGCATGGATTATTATGCTTTGTAAGAAAAAAAGTAAATAAGATTTTTCAATCAAACGAAATCTATTAAAAAGTTACAGTATATATTAATAGTATTTGACCAATATTCTTTTATGTTTAGAATTGTAAAATTGTATTTTCTTTGTGGAAACCGGGCTATTCTTCTTGTTGCTGAATAAAACAAAGTTTAATTCATTTATTTACCCTACGTTTCGCTTATGGGCTTTAAGCTTCCTCAGGGGTATGTCCAAAATTCTTTATTGACTGTTAAAACATGTTATGAATTTACAAACAAAAGAAAAATAATAAATTATTAGAAAACTAAATTTTTTTTTTTTTTGAAAAATTAGATCTTAAACAACTGTTTTTTTTTTTTGAAAACTTAAGCACTTTACAGCACCACACTGTAACTAAGACATTATTCCATAACATTTTAAAATTAGTCGCATTAAAAAATGTTGCCAGGTCTCGCTGACTTCTGCTTTTCTATAGATGACCATGAAAAATACTTCCGTTTTTTTGCCCCGTTCGAATGGCTTTTTAATTGCCTCTATCTTGGAACCAGTACTACGTCTGGCATCAACTTTACCACTCAATATATTGCTACCAAAGGGCTATTCCTTAAGTAACATAAAAAATTAAAAGTGTTTTACTCTGACTTTTATTCCACTTTAAAAAAAAAACTTCCGTCCCGTTCAACATGAGAGAAATGCCCATATGTTTAGACTAAAATTTATAATAAATGCCAAAACTGGTAAACTATTTCAAAAAGCTAACTTTATGATGTTGCTAAAAAATATAAACAACTTATAGCAAGTACACAAAAGATTTAAAGATTTACTGTTTCTGCACTATGCCATTTCAAAATAGATTACATGGAAACTCAAAAAATTATTTTTTTCTTTCAAACCATATAATGATTCAGAATCCCAGTCGGCTTTTACCTATCACATCAGTTAGTTGGTATTTTTTGTTTTTCGTTTTTATTTGCAAATATCAAAAGCATATTAAATAGTAACCTTTTCACACTGTCCAAAAAGGCTTAAAAATAATGGATTTTCGTATATTTACTGATGTATTTTCTTTTTTTGCAGAAAACTAACCCCACCATCCAAAACCTATCTAATGAGCCACAAGAAGCAAGAAAACAAAAATCCACCATTCTTAAATGGTTGGAAAATTCCGATCTTAATAAAAAAGAAGGTTCACTCGACATTTTCGAAGCCATTTGTAATGAATCTGATTCAAGTGATGACGAAGATGATAAAACAGCTCCAGCTGCTAAGCCTGTAATCAACAATAAATCATCAACGAATATTTCCAAGAAATCCGAGGACTTCGAAGCCAAATGCACAAAGTTCAATAGTAAATTGCAAACAGTGCAAAAACATTTATCACAACTAGAAGCAGAAATTGCTAATGAAACGAATAATACGGCAAATGTTATAGCATCACTAGATGATGGCAGCAGGAAATTTGCTAATGATGAAGAGGATGAAGATAGTGATGATGATGACGACGATGATGATGACATAACCCAAGAAAATGAAGTCACTAAAAAACGTAATGGAAAGTCTAACAATGTTACAAATGCAACGGTAGAGTTACCAATCAAACCTTCAGCAGTAATTTCAAAGGATAACAAGAGCTATATTTTGTTAAAGAAAAGTGTATCGATTTTACGTGAAGCCTACAATGAAATTTGCGACAGCATGAAACAGCAACAGCAGCTGCAAAACAAACAACAAACACCACCACTTGCTGTTAGCGTGCAGACACAATTCCAAAATTATGCTGAACGTAGCCCAAGTAATAGCGCAATTAAAAAAATGGAAACACAGGTACCACTAAAACCTCTTGTTTCAGCAACGGCATCAACAAGCGATGATTCCGACGATGATGATTTTGAATTAAATTCTGATGATGTTATTTCATCCTCTGAATCAGAAGAAATAAAAAGTGGTTCACTAACTATCAGAAGTTCGTTAACATCCTTGCAAACAATAAAAGAAGTGGAAGAGAGTATACATGCTGTTGCTGCTACTGCCGCAGCCACAGATATTCAAAGAAAATTGGATCTGGAAATGAAATCTTACCATCAGCAAATAGAAATGCTAAGTAAAAAATTAGAACAGCATGAAAACGATGCACAGAACACATTTGAAATAATGCAAATTGAAAGCGATGCATTTAAAGAAAAAGTGGCAGAGCTAACAAAGTTAGTGGATACGTTACGAGATGAGAAGCATGCGCTGGAGCAAGTAATAAGCGAGAACAAATCAAATGTACAGAGAACAGCAGAATGCTGCAAAGATGAACTGGTAATCAGTGAGCAGTTATTGCTGTTGGAAGCCAAGGAAGCTAGAGAAGGAAAAGAATGCAACGTATCGCCCCAAAAGGAGCAAAAAGTTTTTCTAACCAGTGAGAAAACAACAAGCGACGAGAAGCAACAACAACCAGCAAAGCCAGATGACGATGTCAAAGCAGATATAGATGAGGATACGGATAAACGAAATGCTTTTGATAAGCAAATGCGCGAGGAATTAGCTGCCATTAATAATACAGCCGTGCAACGCGAAGAAGAGTTAATTATATACAAAGAACGTTTTGAAGTGACGCGTAACGATAATCTAAAATTACGCCAGGAAATTCAAGAATTACAGCTTAAATCTAATGTTCAAACACAGACTCTGATTAAACGTATGCTGCCCTATGGCGCTGTTGCTGTTGCAATTTTAGTATATTTTATAGTAACTTATTTTTAAGATTTTCTTTGCTTCTCATTTCATTAAAATTTCTCTTAAACTAGTACTTGCGCTAAAATACTTTTTTTTTATATATACACGATGCAAACTTATAAACATTACAAGCAAGAAGAAAAATGAATGAATGATAATTGAAGCGGAAGTCTATAGACTGCATAGATATCATTTCATAAGATCGATTAAAATCGTTTTTGCATTAATGTGTAACGATTGATTTCGACAATCAATTTCAATTTTTACTACGCTGTGTAGAACTTAATTAATTGCAGTTGCAGATGACAAATTTCATTCATTCATTATTTTCCTCCTAAGAAATTATTTAAAAAACAATGAATAAGGCCCTTGCATGGGTATTTAAATAATTGATTAATTGAATTGAATTGAGTATTCGAAAAATAAAATTATACACTAGAAAAGCATTACAATCAATTCGAAAAATCATAAAGAATTTTTAATGTAAAAAATCGAAAATGTGTGACGAGTAAAACATACATAAGTGTAGATATTAGCGTAATAAAAAACCTTGTGTAAAAACAAAACAAAAATAAATTAAAAATAACACGATTTGTTTGAAATGTATTTAAACAAATTTTTAAGCATTTCTATTCTACTGTTAGAGGAAATTAAAAAAAAAGGAAAACAATTTGCTAATATTAAAATTTTTCTACGCATACTTGTATCATTCAAAATATTACTTACACATTATTACAAAATTGTAAATTCATTAATTTGTTACATTTTTAGTTAATCTATTTTTTATTTAATGTGTTTGCAAAATTATTATAGTAACAATGCCGCAGGCTATTTATTAAATATATTACGAGTACGTTCTTTACAGCTAATAACTTTTTTTACAAACAAATTTAAAGTATGGTTTTGAAAACTTGTAAATGAAATTGTTTGAAAATAAAATTTTTTAGCATTTAGCAATATGAAATGAATAAATCCAACGTTATGCATAAATATTATTGTAAACCTACATTATAAAGATCAAATGAATGAAGAAAAAATAAATGCAACTGTTTAAATAAAACACAAACAATATAAAAAACAAATATAAAAAAATTATGATTTTATTTGCTTACAATATTGGAATGCTTTTGGCTATCATAAAATTTTGTTTGTAACTATGAAATATCGTAAATAAATAAAGCTAATAAAAGTATATTACACATATAGTTTTCTGAAAATATTAAACTGAATACATAAATGAGGAGCTTGTAAGCATTTGTTAACCCTTCGTTGCATACTGATGCAGATATGCATCATACATTTAAATTGCTCGCATGTTGTAACGTATAAAAATTTTACTTGAACATTCATTTTTTATTAGTTGTACGACGTATAAGCGACGTTTATATATATATTATATTGTTTTTGTCGTTGTCGTTTTGAAGGAATCGGAAGTCACAATCAGTTACATCAAAGTATTGTAAAGTCGCAAAAACTGATCTTAAATTTTACTGAGAAAAGTAATGAAAAAGTGAAATTATATTTGAAAGTAATTTTTTTTTGTGTAAGTAATATCATAAAAAGCAATTTTTATTTATAATAAGAACTACTTTTCGTAAGAAATCTGTTCTATTCGTGCATTTCATACATGATGCAAATCTGCAACACTATGCATTTACGTGAAAAAAATTTCATAACGTTTATGAATGGCTAACTCTCTGTCTGATACAGATCTGGTGAAGGTTTTGGTAGCTTGGAGCGACAATGAAGATGATTTTGATATCGGACAATAGGATGAAATTGCCGATAAAGGCGATTACGAAAATCATTGAATTACTATCAGAAGAAGGATGATGATATCCTCAGAAATAACTAAATATCTTGGAATGATCTGAAAGCTGATGTTCGTTATTCAGGTGCCCAATGTATGGTATTATTGCGGTCCTGCCGTAGGAAATACAACAATATCGACTAGGTACACTGGTCGTAAATGTGCATAGAAACATTCAATGATTTCTTCATTTTAACTGACATAACGCAGTGGTACCAAGAATACATCCAACTCATGAGGGGCTTCATAAGATTCGACCTGTTTTGATCCACTTCATAAATAAATGTTTGTTCATTCCAAGAAAAGAGTGTCTACCTCTAGTTGAAGAAATATGTGTTACAAAAAATCGCAGTTATCTAAATCAATATATGCCAGCTCAACCCCATAAGTGGAGTTACAAAAAATCTGTAATAAGTGGAATATCCGGATTTGAGGCGCCCGGTTTCAAAACCGGCCAAGTCCATATTTTATACTTTTGGGAAAACAACGAAAAACGTTTGTTTTCATCTATATTCATTGAAAAATTAAAAAGTATTTCACACATTATAGCTTATAAAATTTCTTACTCAAGGTACGTCAGATCAGATATTTAAAGTTTTATTTGCGAATGTTTTTGAGAAAACAATTTTGGACTTGGCCGGTTTTGATTCCAATGAACTGGACTTGGCCGGTTTTGATTCCAAGGCGTTGGAAAAAAAGTGGACTTGGCCGGTTTTGATACCAATGTACTGGACTTGGCCGGTTTTGATTCCAAGGTTTTGAATGCAAGTTCATGGACTTGGCTGGTTTTGAAACCCATGAACCAATAATAAATTAAAAAGTGTAATATTTGTGTCAAAAGTTTTTTTTTGAATCTTAAACCATTGTAGAAAGATAAAGCATGGTCTAGATTTTGATTTATGAGAAAATCTCAAAATTTGACTTTTTTGGACTTGGCCGGTTTTGAAACTGGGCGCCTCATCTACCTATAATTTCGAAATATGCACAAAAAAAAAAAAAATTGGATGAAATCTTACTCAGCGGCTCAAGACTTACATACTCTAATATATTCAACACCAATTTCATGGTGGCCTTCGGCTGCAGTTCACTATAATACGTCCGAGGCCGACTTTGCTAGCCGCAGTAATTGCACACACAAGTTAGTGAAGTATGTTATTTTCAAGCTCAAGATAAATAAAAAGGAAGTCAGAGCGCGCTCTAAGTATATAGACTTGCTCAAAATAATCCCACGGATAACATACTTCAAGGCCATCGGTCATGTGTTGCATTTTTGGAATAATTTCCAAATATGCATTCTTTTACATTAAACAATTATTTTATTTTTTTAGAATAGTAAAGTTTCTTCTTAATGCATGGCGTTGCAGATATGCACCATGTGGAAAACACCTATTTTTCTGGAAAACTAAGGTCCGAAATTTTTTTTAATAATGTTTTCAATGATTGGATTGAGGAATGTGATTCAAAAAAATTTTTTGTTTTTGAAACTAGAAAATCATGCAACGAAGGGTTAAGTTTACATTCTCATTTTTAAAATTCTACAGAAATTAAAAAAAAATAACTGCATTGTTTTGAACGCATATTGTTAGGTAACAATGATAATGTTTACCGAATTTGCACAAAATCCACAGCTTTTGCAAATAACAAGTCACGTTTAGATAATGCTGTTTTTGTTTCAGATAAATAAAATTTGCATAATTGAATATTGCATTACAGTTAACAATGTCGCAGTAGACGAAATCAAAAAATAAACTATGTCTTTTGGATAAATAGTTAAATTTAAAACAACATTACTGGCGTGAAATCTTATCATTTGCTTCGTTTAATGAAAATTTCTATGAAATAGCATGCACACCCCACACTCTCGTAAGGATAAGTTGGAAACATAAAATTAAAATAGTCTATTCGTTTGTTTAAAAAAATTTTTATATAACCCACTCGGCATGTAATGTTTTAGAAAGTTTCGGAAATAATACGTAGTAATGTAACAGAAATTTTTAATTTGAAACATTGCAAACGGAACGTTACGGAAATCTTTCTATTATATTTGTGAACTGTTTTTGAAAATTTCCAGATTCAGCGTATCCAGAACGAGATAACATGATTTTTTCCATTTTTTAGAGCAAGATACGCAATGAACCTAAAAAAAAACTCTCGCTCTAACGTATAGGAAAAAATCATGATTCTCGTTTTGTTTTTTCTCGCACTCGCATATCGCATTGATTGTGCTTAGAACTTTAGCGTAGGCAAACTTTTCTGTTGTTCAAAATTGCAACACTGCTAGCCACCCTGGTTACGAATAGCGAGTACGTAACTCGAGTAAAGATAACTCGTTATATGCTATAAGGAATAACGATAAAAATCACTCGCTGAGCATATCAAAAAGCTTGCGATGACCAGTGCTGGCGAATTTTTCTCTTCAATTCGTGTAAAGGGGTCTTTCGTAAAAAACGTCCGCAGCGGGGGTGGATTCCTAAAAACGGACAAAAGAGGATGAAAAGGGGGGTGGATCAAGGTCTTATCATTCTCCTTTAAGATTACAGAAAATCAAAGTGATTTTAGTGCGAGTGACGGATGGTTGCAACAATTTAAGACACGGTATGCAGTGCGTTTAATTAAATTAAGTGGAGAAAAGCTATCTTCTAGACCTGAGCTAATTTGTTTTTTTTTTTTGTTTTGAAAAATTGTACAAATGGCACCTTCGTTAAGCGGTCCTCACACGATCAATATTATCGCTGTGCTAATAGTACTGAAGAACTGTGAGTATCCATCTCACACAATAAATATTACTGTCAGTATACAATAACTTCGTCAGCAATATCCGATTTTTTCATCAGTCATCAGTATCGTTTTTCTATACTGACAGTGCATCAGTACTCACCTCACACGATCAGTAATACTGTTAGTATGCAAAATACTGTCAGTAATATTGATCGTGTGAGGGCCGCTTTAACATGAACATTTTCGCCAAACTGATATAGTTCACGTTATTGCGAGCCTAATATGTTTATAAACTATTTGTAGTATTTATGTTACATAAATTTTCTTTAACTCAAAACTGAAAATCAACCCAAAAATGAAAAAAAATCAATTCGTACTGACATTCTTCAGTATAAAAAACAGCCAATTTTATTTTGTCAATAACTTTAATAGCCTGGCAAACTTCAAAAATACTATTAATGGAAGAATTGCTAAAGAATAAAGAAATTTTAGCTAAGAAGTAGAATTGAAGCTTAATTCCTACGCGAATATATGCGGCACCTTTTCACTTAACTATCTTTACTCCGAATGATTGATTACATGACTAACCGTCCGCGTGATTGCTATTAATATTACAAATTTCTAATTACCTGAACATTATTTTTAATATCTTGGCTACTATACACTAGAGCCCCGATTTGCGTCGTTGACAGGGACCGGAGAAATGCGAAGCAAATCCCATCACTTTTTTTCCTGTGTAAGTACAGGTTTTTAGTGATCAGTGGCATTCTTCGCCTATTTTGATTTTATATCCAAATAAAAAGAAGGGACTCCATTTTAACCATTAAAGAATTTCATACTTATGCAACTTATTTACATTTGAATGGTGTGGCAATTTTAGCAAATTTAGATATTTTAACACTGTCTGTTGCAAATTCTTTGTGCTGTTGTAGGTGCTAACCTAAAGGCTCTTCCTATTTCAACAGCATTTTTCCCGATTTAAAACGTTCTAATACATTCAAATTTAGTTCCAAACTAATAAATTTTCTTTTATTTTTATTATTTTTTTTTTTTCTTAATTATTTTATTCATTTAACCACAACACTTCTTATTGAGAACTAAATTTTTATTTCCTAATACGCAGCTATGCTTAAATAACTTACCTTATAGAATAATATGGGAATTCCTCTTTTTTCACGCAAATTGAAAAATTTTCACAAGTGATTTTCAGTGAAAAATCCAATCGTATGCAGCGACGCAAATCGAAACGTTGCAAATCGGATCGACGCAAATCGGGGCTCTAGTGTAGTTGAAATATTTTTTTGCATAAAATTTTAGCTTTTTTGACAAGTAATCCCGGAATATTCGGAGCCAAAGGACGTTTGGGATCACATGATTTAGGGTTTAACGGGCTAAACAGAACTGGGACGTGCGATTTATTTTCAGTGTCAAATTGCACCAAAAAATAGAATTTTTTCTATTTCTCTGCAATAAATTTTCTAGTGTCAATTTTGTACTCACCCAGTTTCACCAAAATCAATTTTAAATAACAGGTTCTTAGAATTTATAAGGCTGTTAAAATTAGTTCTATTTCACCAACATTAGAAGTTGTACTTTTAGCTAACAGCCTGTTAGTCGAATGAATGAAACAGAAATGCCTAACACAAATATCTGATTGAATGCGAAAGAGTGAAACTGAAATAATTTTTGTTGATTGACACATGCCAAACAAATAAATGGGTTATTCAAAATATATTCAAAATATAAACAAACTTTTAAAAAATTAACAGCAGCAAAACGGCTTGTTAGCTTATCAGGTTGTTTAACAGGCTGTTAGCGTTAAAAGTGTTTGATGAAACAAAATTTTAAAATTTGAGGTTTTAACAGCCTGCTAAATTTTAAAATTGATTGATGAAACCGGGCATAAGACTTTTAGTTTTAGTGTCACTTGTCAAAAACGAACAGCTGTGATACTGCCTTATCAGCCAAAATTAAAAAAAAATGGAACTCGCTGAAAATAATTCGTTGAATAAACCGACGAGCGAACAAACATCAGCATTGCCAGCTGTTATAGAATTGTTGAGAAAATTTATGGAAATTTTGTCGTCATCAGTTTAACGAGTGCAATCAAATCGTGTGGTTGGTGTGTTTTATCGTGTGGAGAAAAGTAAATATTGTTTTCTTCCTACTGTGTAGCAAATAAGAAAAGCCAATAAAAATATATGTTTTACTGCAGCTAGAAAAAAATTTATCAGCAGTAAAAAAGGGCGTGCAAAAAAATTCGACTTAAAAGAAAAACTGCAAGGAATTGCGGTGTGAGAAAACTAATACTAGTTTCGTGGAAATTAACTACCAGTTAAGAAAAAATCCTATTAACGTTGCATTGACGAGAACATGAATGTCGACGTTTACACGAGGAAAGTCTGAGAGACAAATTCTTGCCCATTCTCTTTTGTGATTTTCGTTTCGCGTTTGCAACATATGACAAATTTTTTACCTCGTCCCTTTCGTTTTTCCCCTCTTGCCTACAAACAAGGAAATTTTGCCGAAAAAGTTTCTTCGTGTAAACCTTGACAATGCAATAGAAAATTGAAAAAAAGAAACGTAAAAAATAGGAATACAAAATAAAAAGGAAAAATATGGTTGACGTTTTTTTCCAATCTTTGAGTTCTCGCATTTGATTTTATTTTTTTTTTTTTCAAATTTGTCTTTTAATCTTCGACAGTGTGAGCGGTTTTTAGTGTTTTCAACGAAAAATTTAGATATATTTTATATACAATATTATAATTAGAATTGCAATTCAGTAATTAACAATAATATTGGGAAAACGCAAAAATCCAGCAATCTTAAATCTTGAGCTACAGCAAGAATTCACTTACGCAAACTGACAAAAACAAGAAAAAATAACAACAAAAATTTGTTAGCTAATTAAACTAACCGTATATGTGTTTGTTGTATTTGTATGTGTGTTAGATTGTGCTGTGAAAAAAGTCGTCGACGAAAACAAACTTTTCGGTTTTGCTAGCAAATTTGGATGGGAAGCGGACAAAATAATCAATGAGGTGAGTGGCAAATGATGACAACGGCGAGACATGCAATCGCTGGTAACGTCACCGCACTTTTATCATTTGCAAAAAATTGGCAAACTTAAAACGTTAGATTTTTTTAATTTTATTTAATCTAATTAGAAATAAAAATTTCCGATTTGTCTTCCATTGCCAAATTTTTTGGCTTAAGTTTACTTTAGCTGACATTCTCCAATTTTTTTTTTAGGGGATAATACTGCCCTCAGAAGCGAAAAGGGCGTATCTCAAAAAAATGCGTTTCGATATAATTGATGTTTTGTTTATGACAATTTGTTGAAATACCTGTAAAATTTAGATAGAGAAAATTCTCTTAGGAGATTTTTTATATGTTTGAAACTCAGATACCGGCATTTAGAGTAATTCTTTGGACGTGTAATTTGTTAAGCTATCCGATGCAATAAAAATCACGAATATGAATTCCCCTTTCGCCCTTTTCGCGTCTGATCGTGGAATATGGGGCTTAGAAGAAATAAAAATAAAATGTGGCGCTCGGACTTAGTTTCGGAGATACATATATTTATCTAGGTATATAGCCAACAAAAATTGCGAATAGAGCTTTTGTAAAATTGATTAAACCTGAAGAGATGCATATAATATGGGTAACATAAGAAAGAAAATTTAATGGCCTACAATGTTGGTAAGCAAGGTTTTAAAATAACCCATAGACTTAGGATTTTTCTGAAATTTTTACTATTTTTTTTAAAAAACCGTTATTCATTCCAAAAAAATGTGTTAAAAAACCTTGATTCTCTTGCTTTAAAGTGATGAACCAATTGTATGGTCTTTTTTTTTTCTTTTACTTATTTTTTTTCAAATAAATTGTGAATTTTGGTATTAAAATATATGGTAATTATTTACTTATGTATGGTAATTATTTATTTTAACAGCCTTACTCCCGATTTTCTTGAAATTTTAGTATGCTATAATGCATATAAAATATTTTCAATGTTATAATGATAATCATATAGAAAGGGTGATCCAATACGAAGTCCTTTTTCCAACTGGGTTGTTTTGACAGCTGTCATGTGTCAAATGGCCATATGACGTTTGTGTTCAGTATTCAATACGCCTTAATCATGAATAGACTTACTCCTGAACAATGTTTATTATTTGTGGAATCTTACTACCAAAATCAGTCATCAGTTAAAAGATGATATAGAGTTTTTCAACATCATTTTGGTCGTTATGAGCATCCAAATGAGCGCACTATCGATTCGTCGCCGATTTCAGGTTTAGGGCATCTCTTATGGATCATTGTGGCGTATCTTGAGGCGTGATCTTGGTCTGAAGGCCTATACATTACAGCTCGTACAAGAATTGAAGCCGGCTGATATTGGTGTACGTTTTTATTTCGGTTTATGGAACTTACATCAACTTCAAATTGATCCATTATTTTATCGAAAAATTGTGTTTAGCGACGAAGCTCATTTCTGGTTGAACGGCTACGTTAACAACCAGAACAACCCGATAAATCTAGTGTTTGGTGTGGTTTATGGGCAAAAGGCATCATCGGACCGTATTTCTTCAAAAATGCGAATGGAGCCCGTGTTACGGTCAATGGTGCTCGCTACAGAGCAATGATCAATAAATTTTTGTTGCCAAAAATTCAGGATATTGGTGTAGCCGACCTCTGGTTTCAACAGAATGGCTCAACATGCCATACAGCTGGAGAAACAATCGCTTTATTGAGGGAAACTTTCGATGAAAACATCATCTCAAGAAATAGTCCTGTTAATTGGCCACCAAGATCTTGTGATTTGACGCCATTGGATTACTTTCTTTGGGGATATGTTAAATCACTTGTTTATGTTGACAAACCCGAAACTATTGACTCTTTAGAAACCAACATAAATTGTGTTATTCAAGGAATACCGGCTGATATGCTCGAAAGAGTTGTCGAATATTGGACCCACAGTATGCACCATTTACATTGATTTTTATGTATTTTATTTAGAAAACAAAGTAGGAAGCTCTTATTGGATCACCCTTTAGTATAAACTCAGTTATTTTTTTATGAAAAGTAGCACCGCTACTGTCATTAACACATTTTTTGAAAAAATACCGTTTTTTTTTTTGAAAAAAAAAAAATTGATTGAAATATCAGAAAAATCGTCATATCTCCAAAACTATAGGTTAAATTTGAAAAATTTGCTAACCATTATTGTATGTCATTAAATTATCTTCTTTCTTGTGAAATCCACATTTTTGATATTCATTCAAGGGTTCCCAACTAAAATGATTTAAGCAAGAGCTATACCTACAACTTTCAATAGCTATATCTCCGAAACTAAATCCGACCGACACTTTTTGTTAACATATTTATGTACATATTTGGTTTAAAAAGATTGGAAAATGGGAGTTTCAGTAAACTTATGCCTATATGTGTATTAAGTTTTTTTAAAGAATAAATAATTACTTTAAGTGCTCCTGTGCCATATATTTTAATTCAAAATATGTAACGCAACGGCACCGGTCTCCGACCGGGTTCATGTATCCGACCACTTTAAAAAACTCTATAAAAGTCCTTCAATCTCCCGCGCTAAATTAAGGAAACTGAACGCATTTCACTCCTTCAATATTTATACGTCAACTGTCAAAAAATCGTTTTAAAATTTTAACGGATTTTTTGACAGTTGAGTCAAAACCATGAAAAGATGCAGTTTGACGGTTTTGTGAGTGTTAAAAAAGATAAAATAGGAGTTGCAAGTTTATCGAGATTTCAACAGAAATAAACTGAGTGGAAAGTATTTTAATGTTTTATTGTATGAATATATAAACGGTTATCATAATTACAAAGTAACTACTACTTATTTAATTATTTTAAAAGATTTATGAGGTAAATAAAAGCGGTCGGAATGTGGATACGTAAAAATTTCCTGTGTTCCTTATTCCGACCACTTGTCGTCCGGTAACAGGATTTTTGAGCTTCATAAGAAAATATAGTTTTTGTGCTTAATACAACTAAAAACGCACAATTCTTGTTAGACTTTTCAATCTACACATGATTCTACGATGAAGAGCCTGTATACGACCTAGTTTAAATTAGAAAGATTTGCCATAATTTGACTTGAAAGTTACAAGTTCTTATCTCATTTTCCTGTTTAAATTGTAATTGCCCTATTAGTTTAGGTTACAAATTTACAATTATTTTTATTCTCGCTGTGTATCTTTTGATACTGCACGGTAGAATAAAATATATACTACAGTTATTTATTAAAAAAATACATCTAAATGTATATATGTAATTATTATAAACAAATTGAATACGGTCGGAAACAGGGCACATTTTATTTTCTATATTCCTGTTTCCGTCCGCATCGGTCGGATACTAGTATCCACAAAGTGTCTATAATACGACCGCTTGTTTTTATTTCAGATAATCATTATGGATTCCAAAAAACGTTTAACGTATTCTGGCAAAAATCGAGAAAAGGCTTTAATTGATGTAAGAGATTAAAAATTTAGTGGTAGACAATGTTCCAAAGGCTACTTTAATAGACTTATTATTATATAAATCAATTCAAAAGTCTTGGAAATGTTGGTGGTCCGACCGTATTTGCAATAGAGGAAGAAAATATTATAATCGTATTTATTATAGAAATGGGTGAACTGGGATTTCCTGTAACAAAATCTCAGCTAGTCGATTCGGTTTCAAAAGTAATGAAAGACATGGGAAGAAAAAATCAGTTTTAACATGATCAGTCGGGTAAAAAGTGGTACAATGGGTTCCTTGCACGCCACACAGAAAGTGCCAAAGAATATCACAATCGCTGTCTTCGTGCAGGGCTCTGGGATCGGAGCATAGCATAAAAAGCTGGTTTTCCAAAATTAAAAAATATTTGGAGGAGGGCAAATTACTACATCTTATGAATGACGGTCGAAGAGTATTTAATTGCGATGAAAGTTTCTTATATTTATCACCCCAATTTAAACAAGCCTTCAAAAAAAGTATATAACTGATAACTGAGAAATGATGAAAACGAATGTTTAACAGTTTTGCTTACAATAGCTGCAGATGGTGCAATGTCTTTAGTCCTGTTCCTATGCAAACGTTATGTCCCGTCATCAATTGTAGTGAATATGCCCAAGCAATAGGGAATAGGCCACTCTGAATCTGGATGGATGACTAGTGACACTTTTTACGAGTTTATGACCAATGCTTTTCATCCATGGTTGAAATAGAATGCCATTCTATTACCTGTTATATTATTTTTGGATGTTCATTCGTCTCATATCAATATAAGCGTAAGCCAATTTTACAAAGAAAACGGCTTTATATTACCCCAATGTGACCCATTGTCTTCAGCCGTTAGATATAGAAATATTTTACCCATTAAAAAATTGTTGGCGAAATGATGGTCGGGATTGGCGCATGGAAAACAGTGGCAAAAATTGAACATAATCAACAAAATAATAATAATCTTCGTAGGAAATCTGATCAATGTTAGTTTATATACTTAAAAGTAAACTTTTTAAGTTTCCATGTTTTTAAAACCGAATTAATATTTTAAGACTTAACGAGTTCCTTATTATTTTTATTTATACTAAATGAGATCAGTATGAAATGTGATGAATATGAGTTGTTATACTTAGAAATCAAATTTGTTTGCTTAAGACTAAAAGAATTTAATCAAAATCGTAAATTGCATTTGAATTTTGTGTTTATAATAAACATTATTTAAAAAACGATAACTTTGCTTTCTTTTTAACACATTTAAACATATAAAGTTAAATAATAAAGTTAATTTTTCTTATTGCGACAATAGCGGTCGGAATCAGGTACTTCAGTGGACGGAATCAGGCAAAATCATCACTGGGCGGTCGGAAAACGGTGCACCTCGTGTTTTTTTGAATAATTTTTTTGAAAAGCAAATTTAGAAATAAAAACTATGATTTAAATTATTTTTATGATATTTTTTCCGCAGGTAACATCCATAACAATAAACAGGTTAATTTTCATGTAATTACATATTATATTTATGTATCTTTTAGGAGATTGAAACAGACGTGCTGATAAGTGGTCGGTAATCGGTGCCTTTGCGTTATAAGAAATTATTTGTGTTCTGTGTATAAGTAGCAATCGGAAGTTGAGTAATATAGTTTTTCTAAAAATCAATATAAGTTGGTGACCACTGAATTGCCTTAAAAATGTGAATGTCATGTCTATACTACATACCTATTATAAAAAGGTATTTGGTGAGATTGTACTTGGGTTAGGGTTGAGTTCAGGAACTACTGAAATATACAATGAAATTTTTTTTTTATTCCATTAGAAAACTCTCCTTCAATAAAGCAAAGGGGCGTGGCACCACCACCATATGCGATCAATTTAAAACGCTCTATTGAGTGAGTTACTGAAGTCAAACATATTATGAGAACGCTTGGTGATAACTGCAAGCACTGACCAAAAATTGGGTGGCGTTGGGCGAGTGAGCGTGGCACCTCCCCCATATAAGAAAAAACTTTGAAACGATATGTACAAAAATTTTTTCCAAAATTGATAATTTGGTGGCACAAGCGAGTAACTACTGAACAGAATGCGGTATTGTTTACGAGTAGGCGTAGCCCATACAAACAAAAACTTTGGAACCATAGTTATGCGCAAAAAACTAACCACACAAATTTTACGCAATTAGGAGCGAGAGTATTCGGTGACATAGACAAAATTAAGACAGAATTTGGACAAGGTTTAACAGGTGAGCGTGACAGCTCCTATGGCAGCAAAAATTTTAGAAGACTATGCGCAGAAAAAAATTAAAATACATAACTTTTTCCAAACTGTCTACGTGAATATTTGGCGCCACGGGCAAGCACCGGATAAAATGTGATGATAAAATATAACATTCAACTTTTATATATCATAACCTTGCGAAGAAGGGAGATGGAACTAGTGAATAATTTCATTGGTACATAAAATTTTTAAATATGTATGTGCCAGTTTTCAAGATAGCTATGACGATTTTTCTGATTTTTATTTTCGCCAAAGTCGAACAGTTTCCTGATAGCATGTGAAAGCTGTGTGGAAAAAATTCTCATTATGGTATCGAAAGACACCAATAACTTTTTTCTTGAGAAAATCTCTGTCAAATTGGTGGTCTTGTTGCTATCTACAAAGCTTAAAATAACTTATTTAGTTCTTTATTTTAATTTTCTGCAAAATAGGATAACCATATCAAATATGAATTGAAATTATTTAAAAACAGGTTTCCAAATATGTTATATGCTATAGTTTAATAAATTATCTTTCAAATGTTTTGGAAGTGAGTAGTATATTTTTTTCTCCTCGCTATGGCAAAACTTTGGTAGTTAATCAGTGCGATGCCTGAAAAAAATGAAAAAAAGGTAAATCTTTCCCGGTCTCCAAGCTGATTATTTTCGGGCACTCTGCTCGATGTGTTTAATTTGATATAAGATTTATTGCTGTAGCTATTCTAGATACTGTCTATTACTCCTTGCCTTCAAGGAATAAAGTATACTAAGTGACAGTACGGCTAGAGAAAAATAGTGTCGCTTTTTGCGTTTCATTATAAGGAGTGAGATCGAAAAATTCTTAACATATATAAAGTTTAATAATTTTTAAACGGTTGACCTTAGAGTTTTGATTTTTTTTTTATTTAATTGATAATATTTTATAAATTGCAGAAAAATGTAATTTTTATAGTTCTAACCACTATTTATGAACTCGTGGACCTTCTTTGGTAAGCCTTCCATTAGAGATTTAACAGTCGTTTCAGACACCTTTTTGGAACAGTTTGCCCATCTCCTTTTTAAATCTTCGATATATTGGGACACCTTTTTTTGTGCTCTTTAAGTTCCTTTTCACAAGAGCCCAATATCTCTCGACTGGTCTTAGCTCCGGACAATTTGGAGGATTGGCCTCTCTTGGTACAAAAACTATGTTATTACTTTGGTACCACTCCAGACCTTTCTTACCGTAGTGACATGATGCCAAATCGGGCCAAAAATATGTGGACACATCGTGCTCTCTTATGAAAGGAAGAAGTATTTTTTTCAAACATTCTTTGATGTATATTTCGGTATTTATAGAGTCAACTGTAACAAATGACTTGCTTCTTTTGCCGCAACTGCATATAGCTTGCCATACCAGGAACTTTTTAGGAAACTTTGTCTGCTTTTGGATTCTAAATTGTTCTTCGATATTTCCTCGAGCATCAGCAACATAAAAATTTTGACCAGGAAGCTGCGTAAAATCTGCCAGTACATACGTTTCGTCGTCCATTATACAACAAGAGTATTTTTGTATGAAATTCAATTTTAATTTCCGAGCCGTACTTTTGGCGACTAAATATTTTGCAGCATTCCTGTCTGGAACTTTTTGGCCTTTGTATGTTTTCAAACCTGCATTGGCTTTCACTTTTCGCACCAAATAGTCAGAGCACTGGGCTAACCGGGCAGCTTTTCTAGCAGATGTGTTTGGAGATCTTTTCAAGATGCTTTCAATATTCTTGGCTTTGCCAATATCATTTGGTCCTTTTTTTCTTCCCGAACCAGGTTTCCTATCGATGGCCAAATTCTCCTGAAACTGTTTAATAACATTGGAAACAGTTTGACGGCAGACCTTCAATTCTTTGGCCAATTTTGTGTAGGACCAATTTGGATTTTTTTGAAAATTTTTATTAATTTTAAGACGTACTTCTTTTTCTTCACTCATTTTGATCAAACTCAAAACAAAACAACATGTTTGTCATTAAAAATAATAACTGACATATTTTTCAAAGATAACTAGATCAAAGAAATTTTAAAATTTTGCAACCAAAAAAAATTATTAGGTAAAACGTATGTTAAGATTTTTTCAATCTCACTCCTTACCAGTGTTGGCACGTCACAAATGCGCGTGACATTTCCGACATTTACGACGTTTATGACCTACGGTCGTAAACGTCGTAAACCTTCGAGCATTTGTGACAAGACTTGAGTTTGTGACAAAAAACGAATTTTTAAGTTCATACTTGAAAAAATTATTTATTCATAACTTGATTCAGATCATCAAATTGTTTGTCAAACATATTCAAATACTCATCAAATAACATACAATTTTTTGTTCGTTAAATTGTTTGACAAACAATTTTAGTTGTTGTGAAAAAGAGGTTGATCTGGAGTTTGCGACTTTTGTGACATTTGTGACATTTACGATAGTTTACGACGTGTGACCGTCATAAACCTAAAAATCCTTGTGACATGCCAACACTGCTCCTTACACACCTAATTGCTAAAGAAGTTTCAATTCAATAAAGGGAAACGCATAAAACCATACATTTTTTCTTGGTCAGACTATGTGCTCCTTTAAAAAGCTAAGAAGCGACATGAGTACTGGTCTTAGAATAAGCGACTAAAATTCCATTCTTTGCCCCGGGCGCCGAATGTGCACGGTACGCCACTTTTAAGACATAGTCTGGTATATACAAAATAAAAATTAATGAAGTTTTTTTTTGACATCTTGGAACCATGATTAAAAGAGAGTATTTTTAAATAGAAACAAAAGTATTGAAATAAGTTTCAGGGTTAAAAACTTAACGAATAAAGTTAAAGATCGACACAAATCAAGAATATATGCATATACTTGTCTGTACCTGCCACGCCTCCTTCTATGCATTATAAATGTGTTTTAGAAAATGGAATAGGTAACCAGATACTGCTGTTTGTACACCTTTTTATTAAACAAAAATAAAATTCAGCTGAACCGGCATATAGACGACTATTTATTTATTTTACGAACTGCTAACGTAATGTTAGGGCTACGAATACAAGTGCAAAAATATGAGATATTTAAAAGCAAATAATAACCTACATTAAATGGTTAACCTTCGATGTGATAACGAAATATCAGTTAAATAATAGTATGCCATATATTCTCGCTTATATGTACATTTGTATATGATGTTAGTAAAAAGCGGAAGAACGTTAAAGTGAAAATGTGTATTTTTTTTATTATGATAAGAATTTTTTGTTTCTTAATTTAAGTTCTTTCTTATTATTTTTTTTTAACAAAAGAGAACTCAAATCAAGATTTATATAATTTTTCTATTTATCTGCAAGTATGATAAAATACGCATAAGACGTCATACAAAATTTCAGAAATATTTTTAAATTTTAACGTTCGTATATCAATAAAAAAACAGCTTTTTTCAACAATTAACAATCAATCTTTTTTAAGTTAAGTTTCTTTTTCATTATTGAATTTTTTCATCTCCTTTTTGTTTTTAGTGCCGGAAAGTATTAGCGCAAGCGGTGAATACAAATGTATAACTACTCTTCGGTAGATGCAAAATCAAAAAAACCGGAATTTAAATTGAATATTTCTTTCGATTAATTTGAATACAAGCGCGAATTTTTGTTGACTCATTAAAAAAATATATTTTATGGGCACATATTTTCTCTTGCGCTCTTATACTTGACATTATCTCTTAAATAAACATCTCACAACTTCAATTGTGTTTTTTTTTCTAATAGTATTTGTGTTAGTAATACGTCTCACATTTTCTTTTCTTTGATTTGCTTGGTTACTGAGAAACTGTGCTATGATGATTCATAATATTAGCGTATATTGCTTGAAAACAAAGCTTGTTGTACTCGTTTTTTACATATACACGCATTTACAAAGCTGTATGTTCATTGAAAGTTCAAAAATCAAAGAGACAGTAAAAAATTCCAAGCAAATGTTGTCATAAGAGAATTAAGTATCATATATATAAATTCTTTAATAATTGCAATTTTGTTTTATATATTTTTTTAATTCAATAATATTTGATTTGTACCCATGATATCACGCCTTTAAATTATCCCCATCGCTTAAGGTTGAAAATAGTCGAGGAAAATGGCTCAAAATCGGCTGTTCGCCAATTTCTCTTAAATCGTTTGTTTTACGGACACGTTGTCCAGGTAATTCTTTTAGCTGGGAAAATTTTCCATAAAAATATACATATATAAAATAAATAAATATATGCAGGTGGTATCATTTTCACACAAAGTCTCTTCCAAATATGTACTTCTTGTATGTACAGCTATGGACAAAGTAAAAGCACACTTTGTATTAATTTTAAATAAATTACTTTTATTTAATATCAAAAATGTTTGGTTTGTTTAATTAAGAAATTAATTTTGAATTTGTATATTAAAGAAATAACAAGAAACAGCAATTATTGTTCTTTTATTTAGTTTTGCTTAAGTCATATATGCATTTGATGAGGCAGAGGAACTGGACCTTGAAATACCACACTTCTGAAGATCTGTAAAAAAGAAACAACGTTTTGAAAAAATTAAGACAACTTGCATTTACTTTCAATGCAAATATTTTGTAGTGCGACCACGACTTTTAATACTAGCTTGACATTTACGAGGCAAGCTTTTCAACAGTTTTCGACATTTGCTCTGCGAAATGTAATGCCAAGTCTCTTGAAACCTGCCGTCAACATTTTCTTGTGTTTTTTTTTTTAACTAATAAACATATTGGTCAAAGTTTTATAACTTAGAGTCTGTCTTTCATTACCTTTGTGAATGCCCAGCACTAACAAATCGGCGTTTCAAGGTATTCGAATGCCACTTCTTCGACTCTATTGACTATCGAATAAAAGTGTCCAAAATTCATTTTGAAGTTTATAAAAATTTCGAAATGGTTTGCATAAGTTGAAAACGTAGTTATAAAAAGGGTATGCAATGGACCCAACTGCGGTCTAAGTTATGATGACAATTGTCATCTCCCGTGCTAACCCAACCTAACATTGTACAATATACATGCTCTATGTAACACGTTCCTTTCCATTTCGGCGATATCAAATTGACTGTCTACGATTTTTGACATTTCTGGATACAATTACAAGAGACTGTCACCAGCCATGCAAAGACTAAAAATGTGGAAAACATTAACGCGGAGATACTTTGCCAATGTCGCCAACCAAAAAGCCAATTTTTCTCGGCGACTAAAACGGCGATGAAAGAGCTATACGAGTATAGTATTCCATTTATTGACAACAAAAATGCATTTTTTTTAATACACTTCGAAATGTAACGTAACAAAGTATTAAATAATTAAATAAAAAAAACAAACAAAAAGATCCGATTAGTAAAACTGGAGATAATAGACTCCAAACATACGAAGATTGGATAAAATCCAGGCAATTAAGGAAAATTCATATGTGAATATGTTCGAAATAATATATTGACATATGTTGACATATGCATGTCAAGTAATTTTATGAGTTGTAGAAAAATGTTGGGCGGTTCGAAGATGCCAAGTTTAAATAGGTGTGCCGTTTGTAAAAGAATGTATACGATATGTATACGAATTGCGTGTGTACCACGTCCACTTGTAGAAATTCGGCAAATTCTTGTACAGAGCTTTTCTACTGTGTAAAATTTGGTTTCATTATCCTTAAATAATTCTTGTATGGGAGGTGTGACGCCCTCTTCGAGCTTCTTCGAGTTATTCCTTTTATTTGTAGGAAATTAAGTTACTCTACATTAAATAACGTTCTCCCAATGTAGCGTTTTAAATGTTTTGTTTGTATGCGTGGTAGGCGTGTCTGTGCACCTATTTTGTCCATTCTGAATCCCTGGAGCTGTGTTTTAAGATCTAGCCTGCCTGCCAAATTTGATTCAATTAATTACCTTATGATTTTAACGTAATCATGATTTTCTAAGGAAGACCGACGATGGTAACTGATGACTTGGAGTTCAGGTGCACAGTGTCCAAATCGCCTTCAGTTTGCGTAGGCGTTATGCCTTTCAAAAATAAATATTTAATGACAGCTTGATGCTTGATTTCCACAAAAACACTCATATCGAAAAAAGCTAAAATTTTGGTGAGTAGTTACCATTTTTTAACAAGTGCTCAATGCTTCATGTCGAGGTCGAAAACTTTTCTACCAACTCTCGTATATTCAAAAATCTATGTTAAATTTTTTTAAGAGAAAAGTAAAATAAGAATAACGAATAATTGAACACTAGCTTGCGCGATAAGAACAGGGATATTGGAAGCTCTATATATCAAAATCGTGGTAGGCCAGTGTTATTATTACTAAGGAAAAAGGTTTGTAGTCACGATGGGAGTCAATTTAATTGAATTTAATTAAGTCTTTATTTTTTTGATGCATTAAATTTTTTTCTAATAATTTTATCGCACGCGGAGAAAACCACAAAATATCTATTAAGTCAATATTATAACACCAATAAGATAAATAATTAATTCGCATAGTTACGCTAATAAAATCATTATTCCACTTAATGGTAAACACTTAAGAAAAATCGTATAAATACACACAAGAATATAAAAACACAATGAATTATAAATCATTGCAAAACAACGCATCATCTCAAGTGAAATTGAACGCGTAAAACTTAAAAAAATAAAAAAAGGCACACGCCCAGCATCTCAAACAGCTATCTGCCCACCCACTCACTTATCCCCAATTGTGTCTCAACTCTGTTGTGTTGATGTGACCGGCAACTTAATTGGCAAGTTGCCTACATGCCTGCCGGTTGGTGTTACTCATCGATACAATCGTCATCAGCAGCGGCACGGTTGCCGTTGGCGGTGGCAATGTACGATACCAGGTGACATGTCTGACAATATGTCTAGAGTGGAAACAAAACGCTTCGCCACAAAATTGACCACCTACAAAACTAAACAATGAACAGGCGGATATCTATTGTACCTACATAAAATAAACAAAAAAATACATTTGAACCTTAAACATATAAACTAAGTACATTCAATTAGCATTTTAAAATAATTAATACAAAAATTTGTTCATATGCCTGCCTGCCAACAAAGTGGTTTTACCACATTTAATTGCTCGTAGTCCAAGAGAGTGTCAGGGTAAGGGTATCGTGAAATCGCGCGATTTTCACGCAGTTTGTATGTGCATAATCAGCTGTTTTATTTTAAACATTTTTCTTAAATTTTTCTTCACAGATGTTTTGGAGTGATTTGACGTGTTTTCCTTTCTGAAATTATTTATAGGTTATTGATGGGTTGTAAAATATATTTAGTTGTTAATTATGAACTTAAAGTCATAATAAACTTAAATAAAAATTTATTTATCTCTTGTGTCCAAAAAAAAAAAAAATATTTAACGAAAAATAACAGATGCGAGTCTTGACATGTATGCACTAAAATTTTAATTGGCAACAATATTTATTTAAGAATCTTAAGTAAAATAACGCAATATTAAGTGCCGTGTACTGCTGACTGCACAAAGCTTTAAGAGCAAGGTTGCCAGATTTGTCAGCAAAAATTCAAAAAAAAACTTTTCGCAATCTTAGCAAAAAAGTCAGATTCTGAGCTTTATTTAACTATGAAATCGTTTATGACATGTTTGCTTTACAAAAAATCATAACTGAGAAAGACCGACTTGTATTCAGTGACGTAATTAGTATGGAGGGACGGAAAAATGGTGTTCGGTATTCATTTAAATTAAGAAAAAAACAAACTCAATGACCTTTTTCTTAATGAAAAATTGCAAATTTTTTCAATGCAGGAGTGGCAGATTGGTTCTTCCGGCGACAAATGTTTAAGACGTCACTGCTTTTATATAACTATATTTCTGTGTACGAGATCAATTTGAACCTGTCATGTAGTATATCCACATTTGACCGCACCAGAAAAAAAAGTTTACCGTACACCATCGAATCCGAAGCATTTTTCCAAAGCGATTTCGACATTAATGCGGTACATTAGGAAGGTGAGAACTGAGATCTAGTGGGTAGTTACTACAACCGAGTATTTACTTGATGTCGATGAACTTAAAAGCAAAAAATTGGTCTACTCGAGATAAAAACATTGATATGTCATACTTTAAGATCGGAATGTAAACGCCGAAGATATGGTGAAAAATTTAAATGCGTGACCTCTATTTCGGGCAGAAAAAAATTTTTTTTTTTCGAAATTGCTTTGCAAAATTGCTTCCGATTCGATGGTGCACGGTGAACTTTTTTTGTTTTTTGTCTGTAAGGTGGTACGGTCTAATGTACATACAGACGAACCTCGATTATCCGGGATGTTCGGTACCGAAAACATTCCGGATAGTTAATCGAATTTCCCGGTTAATTGAGTTAAACCTTATGTATACTTTTTTTTCAATAGTAGGCGGTGCCACGCCCCTAAAAAAGAAAAACATTTCCATGGCTAAACTAATAAACCGATTTTGATGAAATTTTGTTTGAAAATAGATTGAATCCTAAAAAACATAATTAGAAACTCTGATTTCTTAAAGGGGGCGTGTCATTGCCCTATATGGGAAAAAACGGTATCACGACTGTACCACTACACCGATTTTGATGAAATTTGGTATGTAGATAGATTCAATCTTGAGTAAAAATATACTTTTTTTGGTGGGTGGTACCACGCCTCTTACAGGAAAATACGTCGTTACTACTAAACTAACGGGCCGATTTTGATGAAATTTTGTTAGGATATAAACTGAACCCTAAAAACGATTTCCAAAATCACAATTTTTTTAGGAAGCTGGGAGCACTTCTAACAGGAAAAAGCGTTTTCAATACTAAGCTAATGTGCCCATTTTGATGGAATTTGGTACAGAGATATATTGAACCCTGAGGAAAGCTATTTGTTTTAAAGTGGACGGTACCAACCCCCAGTCGGAAAATATGTGTTCACAGCTAAGCTAATGAACCGATTTTGATGAAATTTGGTATGGAGACAGATTGCGCCCTAAGGAAGAGAAAGGGATAGTGGTAGGAATATAGCAACATGATATGTACTATGACTTTCATTTTTGGAGCGATGACAAAAAATTACTCTTTCCAGTTCATTTGTTTAGTACTATAAGGGGAAGTCCATAAATTACGTGAGTCAAAAAAGAGAAGGAGGGGGTCCGGAAAAATCTCACCAAGTCTCCCAAAAGGAGAGGGATGTCAATAAAAATCTCACGTCAACTTTTTAATGCAGAGACTAAGCATTATTATCGCAGATTACATTTAAAAATTACAAGGCAAGTCTCATCAAGGGGAGAAGGGGGGGTCCGAATTTTCAAAAATACACCTCACGTAATTAATGGACGGCCCCTAATCGATGCTTAGAGTTGAGACATGCAACAGCTACTTTCTCTGTGTTTGTGAGAGAGTGAGGATTATCTATACATAAATAGGCAGTTGCAAAACGGCTCCATCCTTTTTTAATTGCCATAACACAACATAATCGCTTAGTTTTTTTTTTTTGTTGTAAAGGTTATGAAGAGGACCAGTGCAGAATGTGATTTTTTTTTAATAGTAGGCGGAGCCTTCAACAGGAAACTACGTTTCCACGGTTAAACAAGTGGACTGATGTTGGTGAAAATTTGATTTGGAGATAGTTTGGAACCTTAAAAAAAGGTATTAAAATCTTCAAGTTCATAAAGGAGGCGTGGCATCGCCACTAATGGGAAAGAACGGTGTCACGGCTGTGCCACTGCACCGATTTTGATGAAATTTGGTACGTAGATAGATTGAATCTTGAGTAAAGATATTTGTTTTGAGTGAGCGGCATCACGTCTCTAACAGGTAAAAATGTTTTACTACTAAGCTAATGGACCGATTTTGATGAAACTCAGAAATAGATTGAACCCTGAGAAAACGTATTTGTTTTAAAATGGAGGGTGCCACCCCTTCAATAGGAAAATATGTTTTCGCAACTTAACTAGACGGATTTTGATATTGAACTCTAAAGAGATATACATAGATATAGGGACAGGCCAACATTTTAGCATGATTTTTATTTTTAAAAGCGATGACAAAAATAGCTCTTTTCAATATCAGTTTTTTAATACCAAAAGCATTTTTAATGGTTGAATTTCAACCACTGGGCGAACTCTAGTGTATGTAATAGCTTAAAAAAATCGTGTAATGTTGCTGCTTCCGTCATTTTAACCTTCGCACATTTTCTGTTGCAAGCTTTTCTTGGATATGCTGATATTTTATCTTGTTCTATAATGTCAGAAAAGCCAGACTTTTCTCAAAAGTTAAGTCTCAGGTCTATCCGATTTTAGTGATAACGATCCCATTATAAAATCCAACACCAATAATCCACACTTCTAAAGTTTCAAACGCAACTAAACACCTGAAAAAGAGTATGCTATTCCGGGTTTCCCACATTTCGTTTCACAACAAATGCCAGCAAACAAATGGTTTTCTATCCCGGATAATTGAGGTAATCACGGTTACTCGATCGAGACAAAACAATTTTCACTATCGATCCCAGATAATTGATATTTCCGGTAAATCGAGGTTCGACTGTATATAAGTTACGTAGGCTTACCGCATGATAAAAAGACAAAGCGTTCAGAAAATTTTAAAACTTTTTACCACGATCGACTTAAGGAACCTCAGAATTTTCAAGAAATAGAATTTATTTATTTTTGTTTTTTCATAATTCGAATGTATAATATGTTAAGAATATACTGTAAAAAGAACAAAGCGAAACATTGAATATTTATAGAGTTATTGTCAAGAACGTCAGAGTCCGCATACCGTCGTATCACATCGAAACTTTATTTGCAAAAACTGCTCGTGCTGTAGCTCAAAAAGTTATTGATCGATAAGGCTGAAATTTGGAGAGGTTTCTGCTGTAATATTATTGAAAGGATATACCTAAATGTGTGAAGATATCGCGTACATAAATGTTTTTGGGGTTAAAAATGTTGGAAAAATAGTCAAAAATCTGGACTTTTGATTAAACTGCCGATATAAAATTTGGTTTTTAAGTTTTTTATAATTTTATAGGTTTGTCCTTCCCTTCAACATATCAGTAATCGAAAAAAAGCCATTTTTTTAAGATAAATAGAAAAATGCTTACAGCTGCAGCAGTTTTCGATGCTTTTGAAAATATGCACTGAAGAAATTCTTTGCAGATCCGCCATTTTGTTAAAAAAATAAATAAAAATCATGTTTTCTTACACCTTAACACTGTAATAAAAAGGTGTTAAAACTTAAAAATTATTCAATTATTTTATCACCTTAAATAAAATTAATGAAAAATGACTAATTTTACCCTGTCTAAGGGAATTGCCCCCTTTAGTGCTCGATAAACTGTTTTCTTCGCCAACGTTTACAAATTAATGATCAAAAAAGAAACGCTTCTCTATTTTCATTATCTAATTAAATTAATTAAAAAATGATTTTAAATTTATGTGAAAAGAAATTAGTCTTCAACAATAAACTCAAATCGAGAAAATTTCCAGGAAAATAACCGCAAATCGAATACATTTACAGGTTTTCGATGACATTTGAGGACACCCAATACAATGCTTTGTGAACAGCGCCTACACTACCTATTCAGAGGTGGAGAGTAAAAGTCAATATATGAGTGACACATTATCAAATAACATAAAAACAATTCTGGAGTAGGGTCGTACTAATCGGGTCGGGCAAGCAAGAACTAACTTTATCTATTGTCTCACAGATAAATTTTTTGGCCGAAAGAAGCGGCTAGGTGCAAAATTTTTTAGAATAATATACATTTCTCGCAAGTACATGTGTAGGAAAAATTTCCATCGCTGTATATTCGAGTTTCCTGATTTTAATGATTGATAAAATCTTATTCCAGTGAAAATTTCAAAAACAAAACTCTGACGTAAAATCTACAAAAAATTATATGATTAACTTAAAAATCGATAATTAGTCTTTATTTAGGTGATAAGGTTTGGTTTGGTTAAAAGGCTCCTTGATTCAGTTTAGGCCACTTGTTTCGAGACGTACTGCATCCGGCGGTAAGGTTCTACCTTCTGTTCGTTTGTTTCTTGGTTATGTCCTTTATCCGATAGTGTAGTTCTACCAGCGGTATCCTAAGATCTATCACTTGTTGTGTCTCCGGTTGTTCTGATTCTATTTTGGCACATTCGTCAGCTTTCTCATTTCCGGAAATACCCTTATGACCGGGCACCCAGCAGAGCTCTATAGTATGCTGTCGGATCGAACGTAGTGACTCCCTACAGTGTTCTACACACCCAGACTTCACGATTTTATGTGATAAAATGTTATTAATAATTTTCAATGCAATTTGTGATAAACTGTGACTAAGCTTTCTAGAGAAGTGTAATCTTTGTCACATACTGGAAAATTTTAACGCGCATTACAAATTCATTTTTTTTTGGTCTTGAATAAAATGTGTTCATAAACGCTTAATCAAAAGTGAGCTGCTGTATAAAAAAATTGCACACCTTAATTCGTCGTATAAAGCACAGCAAAATTTTTAATATGTGCGAGTATTTTGCAAACTTTCACTTCTTCATTGCTTTTGTATATCGATTTTGTTTTTGGGTTTGGCAAAGTTCAGATGAGGTTGCGATAGCAAAAATGCTGATAAATACTGTCATAGTCTGAAAAAAGTAGATCGTATCATGTTACGATTTATAAAATTTGTACAGAATGCCTTAAGAGTGTTTGGAAATAAGCTGCGCTTAACTTTTTTCTTATATAAATGTCCACATACTGTATTAAAATAATTACTTTTGACAGTTAATTTAATTGAAGAAAATTAAAAAAAATCAATTGATTAATCAATAGTTCAAGAGCCCATGGCATCAGTTTTCGTCAGTCATTTCGAAGGTGCATATATAGTAAATATGAAACCTTTAGTCTCTCATAGCGTGCCTGACCCTAATTGACAATATAGCGAATGGAAATTGTGGGTATATATTTTGCAAAAAACGATATAAATTTGGGACCCACTGCACAAACTTCATTATGTTATTTAAGAGATAATTAATTTAATAATTATTATAATTTAAAAGCAATGTAGTAGTTTTTGTGTTAAAACAACTTTTTTTTTTTTTTGAAAATTTGATAAATTTTTTGAAAATTGTAACAATTTTGTAAAAAATTTGATTAATTTCTTTTAAAAATTTATAAACTGTTGTCCTCAAATAAACAGTTTTCTTCGAAAAATGTGTGAGTAATACAATTTTTTTTAACAAATTAAAAAAGGCAAAAAACAAAACATAATTTTCTTATTCTTATTTTGTATTTATGACGTCAATTTTACACGACGTAACGAATTTTGATGAGAGAAATTAATTCACCGTGTAATATATTCCCGAAAATAGTAAAGAAAGTTTTTTTTTTTGCATTTCTGGTTAGAATATCTCGAGTGCATGAAGTGATGGACTATGATTTTACTCGGTAAATTGTTATCTTTTTTTATTTTTGGTCAGCAATTTTAGAAAATAATCAATATAATCGTACAAAATAACTTTCAAAACCGGCCACTTGGCAACCCTGTGTGCACATATGTATGTACAATGTACCCAGCGGCAAATATGTTATAAGCAACACCAATGAATAGTTATACTCTTTGTAGACAGTAATGCTCACAATTCCAGCTACAACTGTAAATTCTCTTCAAAAAGCGATGGCTGCTTTGTGGGCAGTTTGCCTACATCTCTATACATAATGTGTAGCAATGGAAAGGCACAATGCCTTAAAACAACGCTTATTAAGTGCCTGTATAGTCCAACGAGTTGTTTACATCCACACATACAAAGCATGCAGCCAACAGGCAAGACTCCTTACATCTCCATACACAAAGTTTGCAGATGACTGACACTCTGCCTAAATTTCTACATGCAAAGTATGCTAAATGTTAGACAAATAAAAAATTGTAATACAAAATTTTTTTCAACATATTAAAAAATTGAAACAGAATTTATATTTTATTTTAACGATAATGAAAAATGAATATTTATGTCGATTGTTAGAACGTTTGCTTGGGAAGTAGAACGCGTGGGTTCAAATCCAGAAACAGATATTTATTTTTAATTTAAATTTACTTACAATTTTAATTTATAAAATGTTTTGATTAACATAATTTCATTCAACTGAGATTTGAACCTGCTTCGTTTCTAAAATAGTTCGAGTGCAACCCCGTTCATTAGCTAGCGCTGCTACAGAATGTTGATGTTTAGTTAGACAAAATTGGACAGTTAGAATGAAATCGAGGAATATGTAGATAAAAATAAAAATAAATCGCATCGATGAAACGCACCATACAAATAAGTTACTTTTCATGGATGAATTTTCGAAGTAATCAGCTTATTTGCCGCTGGGTATGTAAGTAACAAAAAAGTAATATCGAATCATAAGCACTGAAATATATAAAACTTAAAAAATACCAATTAAGTGAGCAAACAGTATTACTTACAACAATAGTTCTTCCGTTTTAGGATAAATCTGATAAGTAGTTGTGGTTGTTGTTTTTTTTTTTTTTTTTTTTGTTACCTAGCCTGATGAGGAGTTCAATATTATTATTTGTAATAATTTATTACCATCCTGAATTTTTGATTGGGTGTAAAAAGTGAGAGAAAGGTTTTCCAATTTAATTTAAATTTGTTAATTATCTCCAGAAACAATATACATTTGTATATATTTACAAACGTTCCTGAACAATCAAGGATTATTTATACTCTGTCAATTTATTCTTCTGTACCCTCAACTTCGCAGCATCAACAATTTCAACTTAACCATTGTGCAGTTTTATAATAGATGGATGACCAGACAGAAATACAGACAAAAAACAAAAAACAAAAATCAATTCCACAGTGTAAAAAACGTAGGGTTAGCAACTGTATGGATATTAATAAACAGTCTATCAACGTCAACAAATGCCTGGAATAGATGTTTTGAAATATGATGTTAAACAAACTAACAATGAGTACACATAAGCGTTGAAGCTTAAAATTTACCAAGATCAAGTATCAGTTTATTATTTTTAGATTGTACCATATGTATATATATATATAAAGTTACCGTTAAGGTATCGTATGGGTCCTTTGTTTACATAACTATAAATAAACATTTTTGTTATTCGAGAAATATGGTTAAATTCTTAGAATTTAGTTAAATTCTTAGAATTTAGTCAAATATTCACTCGAATTTTCTTTCTGCGCTGGTATGCAATAACTATTTATGCCATGATAGCAGATTTGATTTATGTTCCCTTGCGTGAGAATAATACCATCATACAAATAAGTGTCTACTTAATTAATGAAATGATTTCATAACTTAATTGAGCTGTTATTTTTAAAAGTGGTATAAGTCCACTTTTTAAAAAAAATTAGACACGTTACCGGACAAAATCTAAATTTTCATTTTTGTGATTTACCCTATACCTGAAAACTGATGAAGAACATTTGCATATCAAAAGATTTCAAAATGCGATAATTCGGCGAGGAAAGAAGATATTTCAGAAAAATCAACGGCATTTGAAAACAAGAAGAATTGTACTTCAAGATTCCGCACAAAGTCTTTTGAAAAGAAAAAAATCACGATGCTACATAGCCTCAAATTTTACAAAAAACAGTGTTTTTTGCAGCTAGATTAGATTAGAATGTCTCAAAAACCTTACGTGATGGAGCAATTCTGAGCCCGGATTCAGCTTCAGGGTATCACAAAACCCAATAAATCAGCAATGAAGTAAAACCGGAAAAAAAAATTTAATTTGTATTACTGTGTAAACTTCTGTTAAAGACCTCCAACTTAATCCATTTTTTTGCAGACGCCAACAACATTTGTTATTTATATTGCTTTGAACAGCGCCCAAGCTCTTTGGAAATCTGAGTATAGGGCGGTATATAAATGATAAAAGGTGTTCAAATTGGAGGTATGATCTTAAATTTTAAATAAAAGACATAAATTAAGTGAAATCTTTATTTGTTTATTATTTTATCTTTATTTATTATTTGGAAACTTGCTAGCTCGATAGGCTGTCAATCTTTTACCAACATTTTTAATAACTTTATCGTATAATGATGGTTCCAGTAGTGATATTTGCTCGATGGTGTTGTCTTTGAGGTGTTGAACAGCTTGTGAATTATCCGCATAAGTTTTACTCTTCAATAAACTGCATAGTAAGAAATTTAATGGTGTTAAGTCGCATGATCTTGGTGACCACTTCACGTCTGTTCTTCGAGAAATTATTCGATTATTAAACTTCTTTAAAAAAAAAGTTCAGTTGATTCTGATTTCTGTTAGTTAAACTTAACAACAAGAGCCACCAAGTTCGAAAATTATAACCTGAGATTTGGTAAAAATTTGGATACATTCACCAAATATATTTTCTGAATGTGGTTATAATATTGTGTATAATACTACTTTATAACCACCGGCGTGGTCAAACGAAAAACTGCGTACCATAAATATGTGCCGCCTGGGGGTAAGAACTAATTTTTACATACAAAAAATAAAATTGTAAAATGTAGAAAAAAGCAGCCATTAATTTTCTTCACCAAATTTTTAGCAACTATTAAAAAAAGTGTAACATCATATTAAAATTTTAAAAAAAAATTATTATTTGCAAATTTCAATGACCTCCGAGGGGCATTTTACCATGCAGGACGAGAGTTCCCTTCACACTCCCCTCTCCATCATCACATTAAAATTTACTAAAAAAATATTATTTACAAATCTCAATGACTACCAAGGAGCACTTTACCACCCGGGGCGACAGCCCCCTACACTATCTCTCCTAGTTACGCCACTGCAAATAACACTAGTCAACAAAAAAAAAAATTGCAAAATTGTAAAGACCTATTCTAGGGTGCTTTGAACTCCTCTTTTCGAGATATTTCAGGTTAGACATTTAAAAAATTCAACTTCTGCTTCAGTTTTGAGTTTATGCGAAAAAAAAAATCATCGTGATATTTCTGACAAACACGGTGTTTGGTCGATGACATGCCATGGAATTTTGGTCAAAAAGTTGTGTACAAGTGTTAATTTTTTGGAAAGAAGGAAAAAGTTATTTCGTGTCACAAGCTCAAAACATCAACTGAATCAAATTCATGAGTCATTTCAATCTCTCGTGATTCACAATATACTGAGTTAACTTACTGTATCAAATGTACAAGTATAAAAGCAGTTCAATGATTTTTTGAGAATTCATTAAACATATTTCATGTTGCTTTATTTATTTTTTTTTTCATAAATTTGCGCACGTGTTCAAAGCAACTGCTTTCATAAACATTTCAGAAAATAATGAAAGAAAGTCAAGCGGCAGTAAGAAAGTTCTTTGCATTTTAAAAGCAGCATTAAGAAACAACAATAGAAAATAGCAAAAAAAAAGAACTATGCTTGTAGACGATTTATGCTAAAATGTTTTCTTCGCCGCGTCTACATTAGATACTTTGAAGTGAAACTCTCAAATGACTACAATAAAATAAAAAAAGTGCAAAAAGTGTACAGAACAAAAGGGGAAAAAAAGCTTTCAAATTCATTGAACTTCTTCAAAATGTGTAGATGGCTTAGAAATTAACATTAAGCGTTCATCAAAATTAGCGATTTCATAGAGAAGATTTTGGCTTCTTCGTGGACCTAAATTCAGCATATTAAGTTATATATGCACCATTCCAACAATCTCTTAGTGCCCCAGTCCGCAGTATAGTTGTCTAGAAATTCCTCAATCAATCAGTCAATTTTCCTTAAATACATTTGTTCATCTCACACACGGTGGGCGACACATTGCAACTAGAGCAAACTTTGACTTCAATTAATAAACAACTCCAAATATTTCTTCTAGAACAAAATCAATTCCTATGCTTTAGGCAAAAAATTTTTTTACTGAAGCTTAAACATTTTTTATGAATCTGGGCATAGTCTACCAATGATAAAAAAACCACGATAAAAAACCCAACATTTTCTATTTCAATGTAAAATTTACTTTTTTTTAATCTTCAATATAATATGAATTTCTACAACATAAAAGCTACCCAATTCTTTGTGGGTAAGTATTTTTGTACTTTCTATTATATGTCTGTTCATTAGTCTGTTTGTCTGTCTGATATTCACAGACAATACAGACTACAATACGATAAAGTAAATGATAAAAGGGTTGTTGTTAGAGATGTAAATTAAATCGGTTACTTGAAAAAAAAAATATTAATCAAGACCAATAAAGCAAATTGATTTAGAAAAAATTCGAACTCTTTGAAAAACGTAAACTTCTAGAAAATAGAAGAGCCCAAATGATGGTTTGCTGGGTTCCCCATAAGTATATTCGCTATGATTATCTCATTACAGTTTGTTATCAATTAGCAAAAAAAGGAGGTTAATACCGTTGATTCCATGGGCAAAATAATACCACATCTATCATCGTGCTAGTTCAGACAAATAAGTTCACCACTTTTGATTCCGCGCGCAAAGAATTTGAAAAATTTTAAGAGAAAAACTTATAACAAATTTTAATAATGGGAGCTTCGTAAGGTGTTACCGCCTCAGGCAAACTGTATTCCGTTGTTCAATGGTGAATAGTTTCAACAGCCACACAAAAATAAACTTATTTGTTTTTGGAGTATTTTTAGCAACCTAGGCTAATAGATGGTTACAAATATAACTCTTTTTTTTGTTTGCAAATGACTAATCATATTTTCAAATAAATCACTCCTCATTTGCACTTGAAAAATGTGTCATGATTTCAACTAAAATTTCAGAGCTGAATGTCCACCGATCCCTTTTTATCGAGAATGCCTTGCACTTCGACTTGAGTTCAAATGATCTTGATATTGGAGTAGAATTGGATTTGGCTAGATTTCCAGTCTTCCTGCAATTGAATACCAAAGTTAACATATTAGAATTTCAAAAAATAGCATACAAATTGTCCATTTTAGAGCTGCTCACCCAAAGGCGTAACATTAGCCGCTGATGTACCTATGGTCATAAATAATTATTTCAGTTCAGTTTAAGATCCGATAAGCGAAATTTATCATCGTAGTGGTCGTTCAAGTGAAAATATTGCAGCTGTTAGCACAAGTGTTGCTTAAGACCCAAGGTCACCAATTCGCCGTAGTTCATAGTCGACATTCTTTTTCATTATTAACCCGGAACCATATACAGATTTCACACAATTTATGTTTTTTATTCAAAATTTAAAAAAATACTTCAAACATTGAGATTTGAAAATATTTTTGAAAAATATGTATTCGTTTCTTAAAATTCATCCAAAATTAAAACTTGGACAGATTTAGTTTTAGGAAATGATTGCCTTTTATTCAATTTTCGGTAGTCTTCGATTTTTATGATTTATAATTTAATTCTAGCATAAATTATAAAATCATGTTCCACTTTGGTGGAATTATACACTTTCTTTTGTTTTAACGATAGAAATTCTCATTCACAGCAGCGAATGGAATGTCAAATTCACAGCAGGGCCTATGGCAAAAAACTGGTAAGCCATAATGTATGCAATTTATGGTATGCTATTTTTTATGGCTAACATTTGATGTCTTCACTTGATAATTTTGATGACATCCCATTAACATTGCTATTAGGGTGGCTCATTTTTTTCAGCTATTGTACTGGGCACCCTCTAGTTTTTTTTTTAGAAGGATGAATAAGAAACTGTCGCTCAGATTTGAACTCCGTATTCCAACTAGAAGTCGATGCCCAAGATATATGAAAAATATCAAATCAAATATTTTTCAATAAAAAATGCAAACTAAGACAGACAGACAGACTCTTTGACTTTGTAAAGCTTTATCAAAATTATGAATCTTTCCAGTTCCTCGGGAACGTTTCGTCAAAATTTTCAACTGGCAGCTAATTCGAAATGCATATATTTGATTATGAAGACCGGCCAATTTAGTACTTATCCGCCAACGTGACCGTGAACTTAGATAAAAGGTAAAGGAAGAGAATCGATCGCTTAGCCGTTATTACTTCTGGAAATGGTGATGAAAAACTACTTGGAGTACCAAAATTAACATCTGGAATAGCAGAAAATATTGCTTAAACTGCTTACAGTTTATTAGAACAGTGGAATATCATTGTTCACGCTATGAGCTTTGAGACAACTTCGACGAACAGTGGTCACATTAAAGGAGCATGCACTATTTTATAACAGAAAGTGGAGCTAAAATTAATGGCGCATATTCATAGTCGTATTTTAAAGTTGAAATTAACTAAACTCAAACTAAGCTCAAAATAAATTTGGTCATGTCTAAAAATTGTTTTCTATTCATAGTCGATTTTTTAGTATTGACTAACTGGCATAAGCTAATGAATTCACCACACAAAAGCTTTCGTGGTAGACTTGTCAAATGTTGACTTTTTAATTTCAAGTTAGTTAAATAACAAAGAAAGAAATAAAAATTTTGAGCACACAAGGCACCGTGGCGCAATGGTTAGGACTGTGAACTCATAGCCCTCAGGACGTGGGTTCGAATCTCGTCAGTTAACATGTTTTTTTTTTTTTTAAAACATGTATGTATATGAATATATATAATTTTTTTTTTACCCTTCCGGTTTCTAAAGTGACCTGCCATTATAAATTTTGACTTTTTAATTTTACACTAATAAATTAACAGAAAGGGTAATAAAAAACTGGATTTTACAAGACAGCGTGACGAAATGGTTAGGACTGTGGACTTATAAAATCTGTGGACTTATAAAATCGTATTGCCAAAGAGAATGACAAAGAAATGCAACACTGATCCAAAGTAAAAACAGAATTAATTCTAAATCGACGGCTAACCGTCGGCAGGTCACCAGGTACGCTGCAATTCTGTTCAATTACACATGATCAAGTATGTTATAATTTTTGACAGCGTATATTCGTCGCCGCTTTACCGCCACCGCTCTAATTCTGGGTCAAGCATTAATTTATTTATTATATTGTTACGAAATTTCTGTCCCTTTGACGATAATTTCGATCTCTCACACTTTTCTGAGTTCGATCACTGGATTGTGTAACAATTAAAAACACACAAACTTATTTAGTTATAAAATGGTTTATTTTATTAACGTTCAAATTCTAATATTAATTTAACACTGTATAGAAAACTGTTTTGTTCTACTACGGATCACACTGTATTCACTTTATTGCTTACTGCTTCGCTGGTTTAATTCTACTGAGTGTTCAGCTCAGATGACAACCCTTTTTATACTGCAGTCATCACTCTCTCGAATAATCCAGTACCTTCTAAGTGGCGTATATTCTACCATTTTCTACAACCCACCAGTGCTACTTTGTAGCGTGCATTCTACTACTATCCACAATTCACCACAATGGTGAATGGTGCGCATGGCGCACTGACGTTGAGCTAGCTATTATGCTAGATGTTAGATGGCGTTGTACGTTGTACGACGGCGATAATTTCTCTCGGTTGTTGACTTTTTATTTATAGTGTACTGTTCAGTTTATTATTTTGCCGCTAGATGGTGCTAGTATGTTTATGCTAGCTAGTATCGTTTAGTTTTCTTTCGTTGGTATTTATTTCAAGAGTTTTCTAGCATAAACCAAATTTCGCTACACTGCCCTCCGCTTAAACTTGTTCGTCCCGAACAAGAGTCTCTCCGTTTCTAGTATAAGGTGCCAGCCTTTCGATGTGGACTACCTTAAATTTATTTTTGTTCCCGGGGTATTTTCGGATTCGATACACAACATCATTAATCCTTGTGACGATCCGGTAAGGTCCATCCCAGTGAGTCCGAAACTTAGGAGACAAGCCTCGTTTCCGTTGTGGGTTGTGTAGCAGCACTAGTTGACCTTCCTTGAACCTTTCAGTATTTGCTCGCAGGTCACACCGAGCTTTCATCTTGTCGCGATCTTTATCACGCTCTTTCTCACGTTCCTTTTTGCACGATTTAGAACGACGTCTAGAAGATTTCTCCCGACTTCGAGAACGTTCTCGGCGTGACTGCTCTCGTTCTCGCTCTTTCTCATGGTTGCGTTCCCTTTCTCTTCTTCTGCGCTCACGATCTTTATCTGGCCGTTCTGGATCCTCCTTTTCAACTTTATCTCTTTCAGCGCGCTCTCTAACCTCCTCTCGTTCACGTTCTCTTTCACGTTCCCGCTTTCGTTCTCTGTCGCGTTCCTCACGCCGTTCGCGATCACCCTCGCGATCTCTTTCACGTTCTCTCTCCCGCTCTCGTTCGCGTTCCATTTCACGCTCTCGTTCACGATCACCACGATCCCGATCACTGCGCTGGTCCCATCTTACCTCCTCTTCAGGCAAAACGTTCAAACGGCGCACATCAATTGTTCCAGCTTTATTTTCCGTTCGTGAACATTCGATTTTACATAGACGACGGAAAAATGCATCCGCATTTTCATGCTGGCTTTCTTTGCGATGTGGTAGTCGTTTCTCAGGCTCCCTCTCCGGAATCGAACCCTGATTCCACGTACGCGCCTGCTGCCCGCTACCGTTTTCGCCATCGTCCACCCTATTTTCAATTCTTCTTTTTGGTGAATGTGATGCAGATCGTTTACGACGTGACTCGCAGTCACGTGCCATGTGTCCGTGCTTACCACAGTTGTAGCATTTTCCGCTGAAGCTACTGCTGGCGAACGATGAATTTTTCTTTTCAGAATCCACCTCCATCCGATTTTCAATTTTTCTTCTTGGTGAACGTGATGCAGATCGTGATTTGCAGTCACGTGCCATGTGTCCCTGCTTACCACAGTTGTAGCATTTTCTGCTGAAGCTACCGCTGGCGAACGATGAATTTTTCTTTCCAGCCTCCACCTCTATCCGACGAGTTTTCAGTGATGGGCGGCATGTCAACGCAATCATCTCTTCAGTGAGGGCAACCATTACTGTTTCGTTAAATGTTGTCTTCGGCCTCCTCATTGTCTCGCGTTTTGTTTCTGAGTCACGTATGCCGTCAATAAACGCCTCTATTTTGAATTTTTCAGCTACGACACTTAACTCGTCAGGATAGGAAAGGTGTGCCAATCGCTCAATATCCGCAGCATACTCCTGCAAGGACTCACCAGATTTCTGGATACGACTTTTCAACTCCAATCTGTGAATCTGCTTCATGTGGTCACTGCCATATTTTCGCTGTAAGGCATCCATGACCGCCTTGTAATTTTTCTGCTCCCCCACTGGAACTGTTTGCAATACTTCTGCAGCTGCGCCTTTTAATGCCACAATTAGCGCTGCAGCTGCGCTTTCATTATCCCAACGATTGTGACCAGATGTTGTTTCGAACTGGAGCTTGAAAACACTAAATGGCGTTGTTCCATCGAATGAGGGTGCCTTAAGCCTCTCTGCGCTGATTTCTCTTATAACTTGAGTGGTTGGTTCACTTATTTCCAACTGTTGAATCCTTTTATTAACGTACTCAAAATTATTTTGAACTTCTCCTTTGAATGATTCAACGTCATCTCGTAATTCAGTCACTTTTTCATCGAGGCCATCTACCATTTTGGCAACCTCCGTTCGAACAGCCTCGTGGATCTGCGTCGCGTTCAGACTTAACTTTTGGTCTATTTGCAGTGCATTTTGACTTAACTTCTCGTCTATTTGCAGTGCATTTTGACTTAAGCTCTGATCAATTTCTTCCCGAACCGTCTGGATCTGCAGCGCGTTCTGATTTAACTTCTGGTCCATTTGCAGTGCATTTTGACTTAAGCTCTGACCGATTTCTTCTCGAATGGTCTGGATATTGCTATTCATCTGTAGTGTATTTTGACTTAAGCTCTGACCAATTTCTTCTCGAATGGCCTGCGTCATCGCCATTAACATTTTCTCGAACTTTGACATATCTACAACTTCGCCACTTGCCGCTGATCCAGAAGCTTCTTCCACTTTCGCTGCTGATTCTGATACATCACTATAAAATTCATGCTCTTCTAGGTTTACACCTTGAGCCTCAAGAGCCTGCCGTAAGCGTTTCTGTAACTCCACCTTTCCGCCAGTAGATTGCAGACTCAGCTGCTGCAACTCCTTCTTCAGTTGATCCACTTTTAGTTCGTCAAACTTAACCATTTTTATTTTATTTAATTGATTGTTAATTCTTTTTACACAATCCCACTTCTGACACCAATTGTTACGAAATTTCTGTCCCTTTGACGATAATTTCGATCTCTCACACTTTTCTGAGTTCGATCACTGGATTGTGTAACAATTAAAAACACACAAACTTATTTAGTTATAAAATGGTTTATTTTATTAACGTTCAAATTCTAATATTAATTTAACACTGTATAGAAAACTGTTTTGTTCTACTACGGATCACACTGTATTCACTTTATTGCTTACTGCTTCGCTGGTTTAATTCTACTGAGTGTTCAGCTCAGATGACAACCCTTTTTATACTGCAGTCATCACTCTCTCGAATAATCCAGTACCTTCTAAGTGGCGTATATTCTACCATTTTCTACAACCCACCAGTGCTACTTTGTAGCGTGCATTCTACTACTATCCACAATTCACCACAATGGTGAATGGTGCGCATGGCGCACTGACGTTGAGCTAGCTATTATGCTAGATGTTAGATGGCGTTGTACGTTGTACGACGGCGATAATTTCTCTCGGTTGTTGACTTTTTATTTATAGTGTACTGTTCAGTTTATTATTTTGCCGCTAGATGGTGCTAGTATGTTTATGCTAGCTAGTATCGTTTAGTTTTCTTTCGTTGGTATTTATTTCAAGAGTTTTCTAGCATAAACCAAATTTCGCTACAATATAATTATTTATTATTTGATTTTTAATTTATTAAAATAACAAACAGTGCGTGGGGTCGATTCTCGTCAGTAAAAAGGCTTATAATAAAAACAACTTATAATCCTCAAAATTATCAAAATTGAATTTTCTGATATGAAATGAATGAATTTTCTCCATATTTTCATTTTTGATATCGACTTAATATCAACTTCAGCTGAAACTATTTTTTTAGTTATAACTAAGCAGAAAAGCCGATGCTAAATCGACTATGAATGACTTAGTTATTGCTAAAATAAAGTTCTAACTTAAGCTGATGCTAAATATGACTATGAATATGCGCCAATGTGTTTAGCTACATAATGATAAAGTATTTTCTTCATGTTTCGGGCCCTCAATCTCTCTAGAAATGTCTCTGTCTAAAAACTATAAAAACTGAAACCAGTTTCAGGTTTTGGAGCCCACTGCTGAGACAGTTTCTTTCAGGGAATCATCACTTAAAACTTTACTTGCAGTGAAATGCTGGCCTAGAGATGTTCATAGAACTTACAATGAGTGTTCTTGGGAAAACACCTGGCGGACGCCAGGAGCTATGCGTCATGCAAGATGGATGGCTAAACTAATCTATAATATCAACATATACCTTTCCGTAATCAGAAAGATGTTTTCAAGCAGAAAAAAAAGAACAATATGACTTTGAACGATTTGTGAAGTTTGGTAACCTCCTGTACATAAACTGTACATCAATGCTTAGAATGAATCCTCTCTAATTACAGTAGTCCCTATCAATGACTTGCAGCTTTGGAAGGATTTAAAAAGATATGAGTTCACTTATTTCGAAATCAGCAAAGTATACAAAGACGTCTTAGTAAGGAACTTATGGTATCAATCAGATGAGGTGCAACTAGGCTTGCCAGATCCAAATTGTGTTTCACCTGGACATTTAAAAAAGAAACCAAAAAAAATCTGGATTTTTCTGGACACTTGAAAAAAAAAATTTTGATTTTTCTGGACAATAAATAGTTTCTGAAGAACATATACATATATTTTATTTAAGCAAAATAAATATAACAAAAACATAACAATTCAATAAAACAACATTTTTTGTGAGCGGTGAATTTGTGTGAATATCCAGAAAGTTTCAATCAATTCAGTAGGGTGATTCAACAAAATTTTTGTTTTGTTTCAAACAGGATTAATAGTTGCAGGTACATCAAAGAAAAATGCTGATGCAAGGAAAGCTCATAATATTAATAACTGAATAACAGAATTTTTCCAACAGCTATAACAGTTTTTCGTTTGTATCAACTGCGATTATGTTGCATAGCGAACATTTTCCCACATCTACTTCAGCAAAAACTATAAAACCCAAATTAGTGTCTTGAGTGGTTGGACTGCCTGCCGCGCCTGATACTATTTTGCCATTTATTATAGCCACCCTAGCGCCTGCACCAATCAAAATGTCACTATGCCTTAGATTATGAAATTCTGTATCTGCCAATTGTTTGCGCATTTTCGGCAAATGACTCGTTAACGGCATGGTTGGTACGGTTGTTCGAATATCATCTGGACATATTTCTGATTGTCTGGACTCTGGACTTGGGACTAAAAATCTGGACAATCCAGGCGAATCCAGATCACCTGGCAACCCTAGGTGCAACCAATTATTTTCAGATTTCATCTAAGAAAAAACTGCCAATGACTTGCAGTTTCGGAATTCGCAACACTAGTCGCCTTTGCTTATGCAAATAGGGCATACAAATTTTGTTGCTTGTGTTCAGACCAAATCAAAACAAACTCACTTTCAATTTCATATGTACATCTAACGTATAAGACACTGTAGGAATCCTTGCTGTTAAATTTGTACAAATGCATTCCAGACGTATTTTAAAGTACTATACTTGTGCATCAAGGGTTCAAAAGCCTTTGCTGAATTTAAATTGTCACAGCAGTAAAGCAACAAAATACTTTTGTGCAGCTTTTCTTGTGCTTATTGTCTCCTAAAGCCCTTGAAAATTGCTGGAAGCGCATGTCGTCGGTACATCGTGATTTTATGGCGTACGTTGCTGTAATTGAAATTTGAATACCATTGAATGAGATTCGAAATTAATTTTTCATGCTAGTATGTCAGAGTTGTAAAAGAATGAATATCATTTTATTGAGTTTTGATTGTGAAAAAAATTATTTATTAATGCTAAAAATTCTGTTTGAGTGGCAAACATTGATTGAGTGAACAAATTTTAAGTATAGTAGAGAAATCAAATAAGATAACAAAAATAAAAAGAAAATGGTTGTGCGAGAAAAATAAATGAGTGAACAGCAAAGTAATTGATTCGGCGGCAAAATAAATGAATGAGCAGCAAAATAATTAATTGAGCAGCAAATAAATAACTATAACAAAACTATTGATTGAACTGTAATATCATTAAGTAACAGCAAGTTGTGAAAATTAATTTAAATTAAATTTATTGAGCAACAAAAAAAGTTAACCGAAGAAACCTTTAATTTAACTCACATACGATATTGCTCATATGGAAACCACAACATATTAAAAAGAAAAATCTATTAGCTATAAACTCAAAGAATTTATTTTAATCTCATGAAATGTCAAGGATGAAAACTGAAAGCTTTTTTCCGTGTCTCCTCTTCCAAACAAGTGCTGACAATGACATACTCGTGTTTTTATAACAAAGAAATTTTCTTGTCCCACGTATGTAAGAAACTTGACTAAAAGGCAGGAAAATCTGACTTGTCATTGTTCTTGACACTGAATGCTTTTTGTTTCGACTAAAACACGTGATGAGTAGGTACAAAACAAATGTTAGAGACTTTTTTTTCTTGTTTGTAAACGCATATCAAGTTTATGTTGCTACACAGCATTTTAGTTTATAATTTAGAGGTTTTTTTTTTCTGTTCAAACCAGTACGAATAAGTACTGCTTGAACTAATTACGTATAACATATAACCGTACTAATTTTAAATTTTTATTTGCATTTTTGTAGTTAATTAATTTGATACCAAATTAAATTTCCAGACTTAAAACCTCAAAAGCTGTAACTTGTACCTTGAGTTATTTGCGGACCCGGCTATTTTTTATTGATCGAAATTTTTGTTGATGACTTTGGCAGTGATGGGCAAATGAGGAAAAATGAGTCAAATCTAGCGCTATGAACGGGATTTGTATTATGGCTATTAGTGCATCATTAAGAAAAAAACGAAGCAATCGAACAGGGCAGTAACGATGCCCACATTGAGGACAGCTTCTCTCGTTTCGTTTGATCAGTGTACATGTGAGCGCACAGTTATGCTATGCGGTGCTGACCACTGTTCTATATAGCATAGGTGGACAAAATTTTGCAAGCAGGAGCTACTTAAAACAAAAGCAACAACTACAAGAAAAAAGCCCCTCATAAATTCGATCTCAAAAAAAAAATCTGCAATAAAATTAAAGCCAACTCCAAGGATCAAACTAGAGCAACATGAGTAGAAATAAATATTTAGCGAAACGTAAGAGGCTGTCGTCAATGTGCGCATTGTTGTTTGCTTGTGCGCTCGCTTCTTTTTTTTTGTTCTGCATGATGCAATAATAATACAATTCCCCTTGTAAATGTAATGTGAATATAGCGCGTATAAAAAAACACAATAAAAATGTGAGTAGCAGGGTAGAGTACTTGTGTTTATTGTATTGTTTATTTTTCTTAAGAAAAAAGCTTTCTTGTTGTAAAGAGCTTGAATTGGCTCATTTTTCCTATTTTGCCCATCTATGCTCCATAACATATTTCTGGCTCTTTCTTTCGATTTTAGTTCATTTTAAGATTCGATTGAATAAAAACTAGGAATAATGGGAGTAAAAAGTGAAAATACGATCTGAAATTGTTGTACAAAAATTATTGTTATATTATGTGTGTCTAGTTTATCCAAGGACATTAAAATCTCACAAGCACCGTTTTCAAGAAAACTATGAAGGTCGCTGCTTTGAATCACTTAGACATTTTATTTCGAAATCCAGACTTGGGGGCCGTTCATAAATTACGTAAGACAATTTCATGACATTTTTAACCCCCCCCCCACCGAGTAAGATTTAGTAAGATTCTCACAACCCCCCCCCCCCCCTCCAAAATCTTACGTAAGACTCATAATAAAGTTGAAACTAGTCAAAAAAATTTATTTTTCAGGTGATGTACTATATTACTATATTTAATTTTAATATACATATACGAAATTACAAACTTCACATTTGTTTTTCAAGATGAATAAAAAAAATTCATCGCAAGTCATCGTTAGTCCATGCGCTTTGCAACCAATCTGATAGTGAACCTACAATTGGCACACCCGGTTCGTCTGTTGAATTTTCTGATTCACATTCCAACTCTGTAACATCAATATCCTCGTCGTCATGCCACTCTGCAACGTGGCAAATCTCCGATTGTTTCAAAATGCAAAGGCTTTTCCCCTGTCTGCGTTTCAAAATTGAAACTGGTTGAATATTGTGAGTACGACTACAGTATTTTTCATGGAACTTTTTGTGCATTTCAGTAGCTTTTTTCGAGGCAAAGTACTGGCCACAAATATTACAAACTCGATCAGCTAAGACGTTTGCAAGTGAAGGACAAAAAAAAATCGTAAGGCATGATCTTGAACTGTAGATGTACTTTTGACCAATCGTAATTTAACGCTAAGCGAAGAAAAAGAGGACAAAACTGATTGCTGTTTTGGTCCACTGTTGAAGAAGGAATCGAAAGCGAATCTTCTTGTTGAAGAGGGCAAGGGGGTGGCAAAAAACCGCTTGGTAAAATCATACGCAAGTTGCTCCGATGTCTTGAACAGCATGATTCATCAGTACATTTACGTATTTGCAATAAATACTGCGATTCTTGCACGTGAGATCGATACCAGTCATGTGAGTGATCAAATTGTTCACTGTCATCAAAATTTTCGTCCGGATGAATGTATTCTGCAACGACTTGTTCGCCATCAATGACGAGAGTATTCCATACCTGAAGGAAAAATTTTGCAGATTTACCACAAACATTTTCTATATCAAATTTAATGATACCTCAGCCAAAATATTTCCCGCTGCTTCGAAATTGAGGATTTCTAGAACTTCGTCAATTGTTTTGCGACTCTCGTTCAGATGACTACCGAATGAATTATGCGGAATGACAAGCCCGGACAATTGATGACTTAGTGGAGCCATGCGGCGCTCTACTCGATTGAAACAACTCCTTCCTGGTGCATTGGTGGCCACGAAAATAGCATCCAGGTCATATTTTTTGAAATGAGCAACAGCCTGTGCAATGACTTGTGGATACCTTGGGTTTTCATCAGGCCCCCCATCCGCAGTGATGATGACGACTGGCTTCACGAGTCCTTCTGCAGATTTGCTCAATTCAGAAAATTTTTTTAGCTCGAGTAAGCGATTGAAATCTGCGCCATGAGATTTCGCTGAAGATGACGAGTGTTTCCCAGAGCGAATAGCAACATAAGTTGGACCACTGTATGTTATAGCTTCAGGTTTTCCCATTCCGGCCTTTTTTATTATGATAGGAGCATACACAGACGGAATCAACTTATGTTTGTCTGCTACGACCCAATCATGGTCTGGTAATCGCACTCGGTATTCCATGTGCATCATAAACGGTGCTTGTTTTTCTACGGCGGTTTTTCCAATGGGTACTCGAGCCTTGTCATCCTGTAAAATATAAAAATTTTAAGTGCAATGTCTGTTGAAAAGTACTTTTTAACTACTATATTATTATTATATTATCGTTAATTTTTCAATTAATAACTTAATGTTTCTACCGGCTTCAACTTCACCTGTGACATAAAAAAAACTTGACTTGGTCCCAAAATTGATGCCAGTGATTCCAATGCACGTATAGAAGCAGTACAAAATCGAGCATCTTCGTGACTTTTGTGAAGATCCGTGGTTGCTTTACACAATTTTACGGGCACTGTCTTTACGTGTCTCTTGCCTTGAATCGTAGAAGAGTTTTGTGGGAGAAGCCTGATGTAAGTAGCGGCTCTAGAAACAACGAATCCTTGCAGCTTCAATTCTTTGACGAGATCATCGAGAGTTTTGCAGCTTCGAATAGTTTCCGTGCGTCGCCGATCATCCGCACCACCACCAAACCGCGCAATTTCGGCTAGGACTCGGAGAAGTTCTGGCTGATCGTCCTCTAAGCTAGGGCGACCAGGTACACCTCGTACATTGAGCTGTTTTTTCAATGATTGTTCTTTGGCAACAATATCTTTCAACACAGCTTGTCTTTTTACTCTGAAAGATTTTTGGTATTCGGCATTTCTTTTTTTAGAATTGTATGTTCTCTTCACTTCTTCAAGTTTTTTTTAATCCTTTTATCTTTTTAACAATATTTTCGCCCCCTAATCCAGCGTCACGCTTGAGTAAAGTATTGTTCAATTCACTCTCCAATATCTGAATTTTCTTCAGCACTTCCTCTTGGGCCGGCTTTTTAAAGAAAACTGATGGTTGAGAATCCTGAAAACATACATATGTATGAATGTTAAGTAAAATTTTTGGGCTTAAGTTTACTTTAGCTGACAATCTCGAAATCAATTTATTTTTTTTGGAGTAATAGAGAATTAAAAATATAAAATTCAAAAAAAAAGTTGTTCGGATCTAGTATCGGAGATATAGACATCGGAAGTTGCGGATATAGCTTTCGGAAAAATGATTATAAGCTAGAAACTCCTGAACAGAAAATCAAAAATATGGGTGTCATAACAAGGATAATTTAACGGCCTACTATAATGGTACGCAAAGTTTCGAAATTTGACCTATAATTTTGGAGATATTGCGATTTTTCTGAAATTTCGACCAATTTTTTTTTGAAAAACTTTATTTTTTCCAAAAAATGTGTTAATGACCTATAATTATTTTAGCACATTAAGAAAGCTTAATTTATACCCTTTAAAATGGTATATAGCCTGTTCTAAATTTTTGCGTATTTACCGCGATTTTTGTCCACAAAAACATAGTTTTCATAAGAATTTATTGAATAAATTTTTTTGGTTTTCTTTAAAAAGGGTGTAAATATACATAATTTTAAAGGGAATCAATTAAGCTTTCTTACCATGCTAAACAAATTATAGGTCAATAACACGTTTTTTGGAAAAAATAACGGTTTTCTAAAAAAAATTGGTCAAAATTTCAGAAAAATCGTCATATCTCCAAAACTATGAGTTAAATTTCAAATACTTGCGTACTATTATTGTAAATCATTAAATTATCTATGTTATGACACCCATATTTCTGATATCCATTCAGGCGTTCCAAACTTATAAGGATTTTCACAAAAGCTATATACACAACTTCCGATGGCTATATATCCGAAAGCAGATCCGAGCGACTTTTTTTGATTACAAATTTGTGCTTAAAATAAAAAAGCACATAAGAAAAGTTTAGTTTAATTACCATTGGACAATGAGAGCTACGGTAAACTTAAGCCAAAAAAATAAATAAAATTGGAAATTGTCAGCTAAAGTAAACCTGTTCAAATTTTTGATTTTTAGTGTTTTTATAATGTGAACAGTTTCTTTTATTGACAGCTTGAGCAATAAACTATACACAATAAAAACCTCGGATTCGTTTGATGATTCAATAGGATCGAGAGATTCCTCCGATGAGCTTGGAGGCTTTTGCGAATTACTTGAAGAAGTCAATGAAGTCTGAAATCAAAAATAAATTTTTGGAAAATAAAATTTGAAATAGTAACGTCAATTGTTGCTTCTTGCTTCAATTCGTTCATTTTAGCCAAAACCCTTTTTTCCAGTTCATTTTTATCCTTTCCAAATTTGAGTTTTTGCTCCTTCCAGTACATGTTGCAGTCGTTCTGACATGATTGACGGTTTTTATTTGGGTAACACTCAATCCAAGATTTAAAAAGCGAAGTGTAAATATTATGCGACATTTTATATTATTCAGTGGAAGAATGACGTGAAATGACTTGTAGTATATTACGATATTCACACACACCGAATTACAGCGCGGCCGTTTGACTTTGGAGTAGTTTTTAAGTGTGTGAATGCGTAATTCGTCGGAGTAGTAGTTCGGTATTTCTACTTCGGTGTTAAGCGGCCCTCACACGATCAATATTACTGACAGTATAATTACTGACAGTATTTACATTACTGTCAGTGTACCACTCACACGGTCAGTATTGTTTATTGTCAGCAATCAGTCAATACTGTCAGTATGCAAAATACTGTCAGTAACAGTGATCGTGTGAGGGCCGCTTTATACGTCGATGCACACGTTCACTATCGTGTGAATGACGATTTGTGCATTGGCGTTCAAATGTCAAAAATACTTAAGTTCATATTTAGGTAAAATAAATCGATTGTAATCGATACTTCTGAATCTTTCGTGACTGTCGAAAATTCAAATATATTCCATTACTGTCACAAATGACGATGCGTTATTGCAACTTTTATGTATGAATGCGAATTTAAATCTTACGTAAGATGATCATTGAGCCCCCCCCACTCTCGTAAGATTTAGTAAGAATCCGCCGACCCCCCCCCCCCAAACATCTTACGTAATTTATGAACGGCCCCTTGGTGGAATATGAGTTTGAGTATTTCTGTCAGAGGTAAAATGCTAAAAACACAATTTTTCGTATTGAGCTATGGATTTTATATCGAAATTAAATAAAACTGATATAGTCCAGTAGAAATAGGGTTTGAACAACAAAATAATTCGTTATAGCAATCTGACAGCGGAATATTGTTGAACAAGCTCTTGTAAAAGAGGACAAAAAAATCGAACCGACAGCAGCTATGCCGGGTGGAATGGGGTGCATTTTTAGAGGTCGAACACAGTTTTTCACGATTTATGGCTAAACTGTGCATCATATCAAAAAAAAATTTGATGCAAAAGTTGTAGGAAATAGATAGTTGCTGTTGGTTCGATTTTTTTGTCCTCTTTTACAATAGCTTGTTTCCGCTGTCAGATTGATGAAACGAATTATTTTTTTCTTCTCATTTTCTCGACTAATTCTACTGGACTAATAATGCTCTGCATTAAATACGCTTTATTTCATTAAAAAATGTTTCATATTGACCAATTGATGCTGGATCACCTCAAACATCTAACTTTTTTTGCTTTAAATTTCGAAAAATGTCTTCAGTTGTTTAACGAATTATTAAATCATATTCGATTTATGTGACCAGATTCCTTGGTTAAAAAGTACAAAGTGTTCTTTTGTAATTGAAAATTTGGACTTTGTTGCTATTGCTTAGGACTGTAGGGTAATTTATTTACATGAAAAAGAAAATAAAATTGAAAAGAAAATAACTAACACGTTGCGTGAACATAGAAAGTATAATCGATTTTTAATTAAACCTTTCTTTTTGCCATTCTTTGTGTTATAAAATTCATTTTTAGACTTAGAAATGTTAAATGTAAGCGTGCAGCATTTTTTCACAATTAGCATTAGTAAGCAAAACTTTTAACACAGTCTATCAAATAAGAGTGTATGCGGCATTGCGTGGAGTTGGTAGTTCTTCTTTCTTTTTAAAGTGTACAGAGGAACCTTTCTCGTAAACGTGATTTTCACAGACAGACGCGCAGACAAAAATGAGTTATGAGGTGATGCTGATCAAGAATGTGCATATTTTTCCATACCTGTCACGCCTTTTTCTGTGTATAAGTAGGGGAGAAGTGGGGGTTGTGGGCATGGGTCGGTTGTGGGCACCCCTACGTATATTTTCACAAAATGAAGATTGAGTTTCGTTGGTAATGTCATTCGCAAGCAATTACCCTATGTATGATTCATGCCAAATATCAAAGTAAACGGACGCGTTTGCTTTTGGAAATGAACGAATTGGTTTTTTTTGGGCTTTGAAAAGGTGGTGAAACTTTTTTCAAACATTTTCAATAGTGTATCAATCAAAGTGGATCGATTGGAAAGGTAAGTGTAATGTATTTTTATTTAGTCGAAGTATTATGCTGAATGGAACAATATCGATTTGAACCAAAAAATTTATGCATAAACATTTTTTCATTACTTTTTAAAATGTCTGCTAAAGTTGGTTGTGGGCACAAAAATTGGGTGGGTTGTGGGCACCCGTTTTTTTAGTCAAATTTTTTATATACCTACAATTTCTCGTAAAATTGTTCTAAAAATTTGTTTGGAATTTGTTTTTTTTTTGCTCCATTATCATAGCTGAAATGATATTTTGCTTTTGCAACACTTATAAAGTCTTATTCGTACGTTTGTTTGCCATTTTCACGCCACACTCTCTTTTTTCATTTGAAATGTGAGGGCATGCGGGCAGGTTATTATACATGTCAAAATTGTATTTCCGACGATGAATAACGCCTATGCAGGCTTTGAGATTAATAAACTGTCATTTTGTTCATATTAGTTGTGGTTTTTTTTTCATATTTTTCCATTTGTAGCATTTTTTCCAAGGGTGCCCACAACCCCCCCTAAAAAAAATTTTAGCTGAAAATGACGATTTTACGAAAGTCCTTGTAAAATTTTTTTGCATGACGGAATCGGGTATGTTTCTTTATAATTTAGCTTAGGTCTCTAGCTTTACACAGATACCCATATGTCCAAATAATTTGCACTAGGTCGGTAATTATAAGCCGAAAACAAAACTATGCCCACAACCCCCACTTCTCCCCTAATAAATGAGAGAACAAAGTAAATGTACACTGTATGTGCGGTATAAAAATATCACAAAAAAAAATCTTTAATTAAGGAAACAATTTTACTGTCTTAAGTAAAATTTTCTTAAAACAAAAGCTTTCCTTAGCTTAGGGAAATAATTATAAGAGTAAAGTGATGTTTGCTCTTATTTTTTTTTCCTTCAAACTATAAATTTACTATGTCAAAGGAAAATTTTTATAAAACTAACTAACTAATTTTGTTGAATTTTACTCTAACTCGATTTTGTATCGCGATTTTAAAAATTGCTTTCACACTGGCATAATCGCGAATTTATCTCTGACATAATTTTTTGAAGTTACTTGAATCTTTTTTTATTTGATATTAACTGATTTTTGTTGACATAAGCTTTCTGTTTGACATTAGCTGATTACTTTTTTTGACATTAGCTGCGTCAAAATAATTTGCAAATTGAACACATTTTAATAACTAAAACTATTCTTTTAACAAAAATGCATGCATCGATTTGAGATTTTTCTTTGAGTTAACAGCTGTTTGATTATGAATCTTTTGACATAATTGGGAAAACTGAGCAGCCGCGACAATTAGCTCATGATTTCGAACAAAAGCGACTGCATTTAAATAAAATCGCCATGCTAGAGTATTCGCTAAAACGTTAAATTTCTGTGGGAAAGAGCTCCAAATCGTCTGGGATTGGTTCCATATACTTGGTACTTATCCTAAGGATAATACAAAGATTTTCAGAAAATTTTATATTTTAACTCGATACATTGAACTATCCACTGTCGCCTCTCGGAAAAACAATGATAGTAGTTTCCTCAAAGCTTTCTAAGGAATTTTTAAGCTGTTTTCATATAGAAGCGGTCCAGTTTTCACTTGCGGTTAAGTTCACCTCTACGTTGCCTTAGCTAAGTACACATAATCATTTATTTAAGAGGCAGAAAAGTAAGAAAGCTCACTAATGTATGACGCAAACACATTTTTTTTTTGGCAAGGGAAGCTAATTTTGAAAAATTTCAAATCACCACACCCGAAAAGTTTTTTTGGTACAATTTGTATTTTTAATGACATCGATTAATAAATGTCATATTTTTTTTTAATCATAATTAATTAAATCTCTACCTACATCCGTAAATGTAAACTAGATTTTCGTTTCGATTTTATACTATTTACCTAAAGTATTTCATAATTGTGCTACTTTACCAAAAAAATCCATTAAAAGTAACACTGACCTAATCTACTTACGAATAAATGTAAAAATAAAGTGACAGGTAGTTACTTAGTTTCTTTCGTGCGTAAATTTTTAATGCAACAAATTTACAAAAAAAAAAAACATCATTAATGTCGAAAAGAAAATATAGCACGCGAACTGGGTTGGAAAAAACTCAATATTGATTGTTTTAGCCAAATAAAAAGTGAGGACCTTTATTCAATATTAATGCATTAACCAAATTCACATGAGACTCTGACATATCAAATGAAAAAATGTGTTTTATTTTCATTTATCGCATATAACAAAAAACAAACAATCAACCATTTATTTAAGAATAATGCAAATATTTATTATACTCGCACGTATGTAAAAAAAACTAGTTATATTAATGATGATATACCCCGTTGTTTATCTTATCGATTGTTGCAACCTACGCTAGTTTTTGCAAATATGGTTCGTATTTATTGTGCTCTATTTATCATTATAGATTAGTGCCTGGTATAACATAAAAAACAGCTTTTCTTTTCCTACTCTGATGCAAAATAATTTTGATCACTTGCCATTAATTTGCATACAGAAATTACGTTTTAGCAATTATTTTCTCTACAACTCGTATGTGTAAATTGGTAGATAACGTGCGTCAAGTTGGCCCCCAAAAACAAATGAAAATGAAAAAACCTATATATGGCATAGGATTGTCGAACGAACGTCCATGTACAAATGCTTATACCATTTTTGCTCACCTTTAGTTCAAAATATATTGAAAAAACATAATTTGGGGCCAACTTCAAGTTAGCCTACAAAGATTAAAATTAAAAATTTTAGTCGAATATTCGTTTATGATACATATTAGACCGGTTCGAAATTTAGATTCATCCAGACACCGACTCAAAAGTTAGAAGGACCCTTAAAAACGATATCTGCGTCATTTTTTTTTTTCAATAGAGCGTTTTTGATTCTCCTGAAGGTCCTTTTTGGCTAAAAAGACGTGTTCTTTGCGCGTAACTTATATTCCTTTACAGAATGGATACCCAAATTTACTCGAAAAATAAAGATTGGGTTCTTGCAAAAAATTTCACGTTAAAAAGTTTTGAATTTTTTTTCTTTTATAGATAATATTCAGTCCCAAAATTCGATTTTTTCACATTTTTTATATAGAAAAACTGTATATTTTCTGAACCCCAATTACGAAAACGTTGACGATCAACGAAGCCATCAAAATGAAAATAAGGCTCATAGCTGAAGATGATTTTGCTCAAAAAATCAGCATCCACTTGTTGTTCCATAATCCATTCAACGAACTCTCTTCGCTGTCCGTGGTCAGTAGGCTTCAGTTCTTAAGTCAATTGGACTTTGTATGAATGAAGCTACAAATCTTCCCTCCTGGGAATACGCTTCTCAAAATACCCAATTCTCACCACGGTGCCAGATTGATGTTCTTGGACTCTCACAACTGCGTCTTGTTGAAGGACTCCCAGACTGCTTAAGATCATTATATGATTCAGTCTCCCTATATCTATTTTGAAATAAGTGGAACCATCTTTCTTAAAAACCGAAAAGTATAAGATAATTTGACAAAGTCTGGAAACTGAAATATGAGAAAATTTATAATATTTTTTTCGGAATCAGCGCACAATTTTAGATAAGAAATAATAATCAAAATGTTGAACACAAAATTTTTTTTTTTAAATTTGTAAACCAATGTGATTTTCTTCTTCAAAACTTAATACAAAAGGTGCGTCTTCTCATTATGATTCAGTTACTTACTTCAGAGTATTTACCCTGTTACATACTTACTTACGTTTATTAAAAATTCTTAGCTAGATTAAGATAGAATCTACAGCTTAAAATAGCAAACCCTGTATAATCTAAAAAAATCTTGAACTTTTGTTGGTTTGTTTTTGAATTCTTTGCATTTTACGCTTTGGAAAAAAATTATTCCCACATTGTACTGCCAACTATTTTTGTACTTCACTCACTTTTCCACTATGTCAGGCATGTAATTAAAATAAAACGTCTGTAAAAACTAGCAAAACTCACACTTGTTTGCCAACGCATTGTAAATAAACTATTTAAAGAAAATTCACAGATTTCATGTAATCTTATACAACGCACAGAATAAATGTGAGCTGCAACATTTTGTTGCATCTTTTGTTGCCATTACATTATTGTCTTTTAAGAAAATAAAGTTCAAGGATGTTTGCAACATACATATACTAAATAGTAGCTGTGCAACGAACTGCAAATGAATTGTTTGTGTACCCAATAAAAAAAATTAAGGGTATTTAAGAAATATGTGACTTGGAACTAAACACATTTCGAACATATTTCACCTACTTTACCTTAAGTAACTCTCTCAAAAGAGAGTTTTAAAGTTTTTGCTTACTTGCGAGTTGCCACGCTCTCTTATTCAAATCCGCCCAGCTTTTGGATCGAAGCTTTGTCCAGTATTTAAGTGAAATTAGTTTGCATTATCTTAAAATGTATGCTTGTATATATGGTCTATTTTTTTAAATCCGCCCACATTTTGTCTAAGGCTTGTGCAAACTATACTTAGTAACTACCCAGCTAGTGCATTTTAATTTTTGCTTTTATGGGAGGTGTCACGCCCACGCAATTTCATTCAGTAGTTTATCTCTAATAATATAACGAGACAGACATTATCATTAATAAATTTAAGTGCTAGAGAAAAATCTAAGACAACCTATTTTTAATTGTTACGCTATGCTCCAAACATTCCTAAATAGGAATCCCTAATGCCAACCACATTGAGAAATTCATCAAAACTTTAAGAAGTTGTTCAGAGTCTATCTTAATGTAATTTTCGTTACACGTTCTTAAAGTGGGCCACATGAAAATATGTTAAAAATCTAAGAAAGTTTCCAAAATTTGCCTAATGAGGTGCGCTTTGGAGATTCCTATTGGGTCACATTTTTTGCACGCCGTAACAATCCAAATGGTTCTCGTTGGGCTCTCGTACTTGGCCCTTAAGATCTGTTTAGGCAAAATCTATGAAAGCATAACTTTTATTCAACTAAGGAATAGCTTTTACTATTCGTTCAAAGACCTAATTGAACAGTTGATAGCCAAACCGAATTTCGTTCCTTATTTGGAACAACCTCAATGTTCTACGGCATGCTAAAGAAAAATTCTATTCGGGTTGTTCTCATGTCATGGTTTTGGCGCTCTATCTTCCAATCGATCTATCTCTGTTATGTGCATTGAGAAAACAATTTGAATATAAGTAATTATATTTCATATAAAAATATATATACATTCATATATAAGTATATTTGATTGAGTCCAACAAAAAATGCTTCAACTAACACTTACCACTGTTTGATACAAATACAATATGTTTGACTCAAATAAGTATTTGATTGCTCTACATGAAATATGCATTTATTATGTCCAAACAAATCGTTTTCTCAGTGTGTGTTTTTGGAGCATGGCTTTATACATGTCTTCGACCTTCCATCAGAAATATATGATGGCTACGGTAAGTCACTCAAATCACGTATCATCTACAAGTTTTCATTTATTTGGTCAAAGTTTATGTAACTTTTTCACAAAAAAAAAAAACAACCCATCATTCGCTTTTTTTGTTGGAGAATTCTCTCAAACATCATGATGACATTTGCCGAGTGTCATCCACACGTACACTTACTGCGTATACACGCAAATGAACACACATATTCTTTACCCATTTGACTGCAGGTGTTTTGTAGAGAAGCATTTTCTTTATAAACAAAAAATTATCATACGCACGCATTCACAACATTTGATACGACAGTAAAAATGATTTTTGTAGCACTGGCGCGGCCCCCTCTTTGCGCTACTTCCGTATGGTGGAAAACGTCTTTTAAGATTTCCTAAGGGTATGTTTGAAATCAACAACCACCACACACACACAAACAATGCTACGCAAACCTTTTGGGCAATTACATACATATATACACCACATCATTTGCTCATGTGTTGCCCGGTTTCTATGACTTCTAGGACACTTGTAAAAATTCTTTACTAAAATTAACTACAAAAGGTCTAAAGTTCTATCTCCGAAGTATCGACATGCTTTACAGAGGCATCCTTGACTAGAAATTAAAAGAATTTGAAGATCGAACTGTTGGAAGATCTACTTTTCACCAGATTTGGCTTCTATGCCTTAAAACGACGATTATTTTCAGCCAGAGATCAGTTGCGAATCCCTTTGTTATATTTTTATTTCTTCGTATATCTAGTTGGATTGGTGCCAATCAAAAAACCATTTGGTGCTGTAAAGAAACTTATCATATCCACTAGCTCCGCCCGAAACACACATGTATGTCAGTCGAATCAAAGGACTTTGCCCGCACTGTGAAGAAGTCGTTCTTGTAGTGTGAAGCTTCCACAGAGTAGGTAATAGACTTGGAACTTTTTATTCTCAATGCCTCAGCATCTGTAAAAAAAAAACTTTGAAATCTAGCCGCCGTTAACGTAGCATAACGTTCCAATAGGGCACTGTAATTTGCTCTTATTTAGTTCTGATATCAACTAAATTTAATATCAAATATAAATATTTAAGGACGAAAGTCAAATAATTACAATATGTCTTGGCTACTGCAGCTATTAGCCAACTTGGTAATTTTTTTTTTAATAGTTAAAGATGTGATAGCACTTAACATTTCTTTTTTATTTATTTCATGAAAAATGAGTGCGCTTGGCAACGCTTCCAACGAATCGGAATGCATAATTTAGTTGAACGTAAATTAAACCACAGGGCACTATGCGAGTTTTTTTTTTTTTTTTTTTGATTTTGCAAGAAATATACTATTGTATTAAGTTCAAGGTAATCTGTATAGTACATTATCTTATATATATTTTAATGTGTTTTTGATAGCATAATCAAAGTACTCCATATAGTCCTTTGAAATTTTCTTATTGGGAGCACCTTGAGTGTCCTTTATATTTTGCCTAATACTTTATATAGTGATTTAAAGGGACCGTAAATTTAGTACTTCATATATTGCTTTGAAGAATTCGCTATGATATTGGCAGTGTCTTGTGGCCACCATAAATATTTCATGTAGTTAGAATTTTGAAAGGAAAGTTAGTAATCAAACCACAGTGCTCCATATACTACCAGCTACCAAACTAGTCCATGTAGTATTTGAATACTTTTTCTGCAGATCATGAATGCTTTGACTTTTGAGGTAAAGGTTGTTACGATATAGTAAAACCGTATCGTCATTAACATTGTTCTACCATCCACTCTTGCACCCCCTGCAAAAAAACGCACATGCGTTTAACTTCTCCTAAGGTGCATTTCAAAGTGTATAATACACGCTTCAATTAGTTTAGCTTCTAACACGATGGGTTTTTGGCGCTATTTTTATTCAAAAATGACGACAACGCTTTTCTAGGGAGGTTTCAACCCCAAATCTTCTCTTAAGCCTTAGAAAAAAACTTAATTTTTCCTGTGTACTCTATTTTGTACTCGCATAATGCTCTTGTATGTATACATACGTTCTTCATTTGTTTGTATGTTTTGGCAATGTTACTTACATAAATAATCAAAATTTTCCCTGCTAACAAATTTTCCCATTTTAAGATAATACGCTTTTTGATCTTGACTTATAAGCTGAATTGTTTAACTTGTGGTTGTATGACATTTAGTTGTTTCATATTCATTAGCAAAACAACTTAAATAACATAATCACAGCCACATAGCGTTGTGTATAATATATGCATTTTAACCATTTATGCATAGAAAAGTGTTAATTTAGTAATTTAGTTTGCATCCACACCTGTCACCTTAGAAGTAAGTAATTCGTTGTCTCATAGAGCAGACATCATTCTAGTTATAGTAGGATGGGTTCTTATAATGCGAGTATACGAGTTGTTAACGAGCTTTAAGGGCGAATCCATTGAATATTTTACATTTTTCCTGTGTAAAAAAGTAAATTTGTTGTTCAGAATTTAAGTTTTTTCAAAAATACATCCATATAAACTGATAAACTAACCAAATTTTTTTAATATTTTGATTTCTGATGATCCAATGATGTGTTATGACATGTCCACCGCAAACCATCTTTTTTTTTTGAGGCATCCGCGGAAATTTGCTGTCAATGGCTTATTTTGCAATATTTTTTCATGAAATTTTCACAGAATACTCTTTAAATATTGTACTTTCATATGTTTTCTAACCAAATAAAATTATTATTACCATATCACTAAAAACATTCTTAAATTTATGCTTAAAATATAGTGCTCAGACCCTACCCCGCCCTTAATAGTTTTGCCACAGTATACTAATATAAAGCTAAGTTTAAAGAGAACTATAAAAATCAGTTTAGACCGACATTTTGTAGAATTTGAAAAGAGCCATGCAGTGAGTGTTCAAGTAAGATTTAATTTTCTGAATACGGCATACATCACGTATTCTTCATAAGAGAGCAAAGTTTTCTGTCATGTGTCACAAAGTTTTCGGTCTCTAAAAAGTCATTCAGTTGGGTCGTATCTGCTCTCCAAATCAATTCAATAAAGCTCAAAAGCTGAATGCGGAAATATTTTAAGATAACGTGCAAGGACATGGAAAAAAATGGTCAATATTTCTCATAAGAAAAACACCTCATCCACGCAATGTAGAAATTAAAAGATGTATAAAAGCTGTGCAGTTTTCAAGGAGGTTAGGTTAGGTTAAAGTAATGTATTGGAGACCCCATATAGACACTTCATAGTGATACCACAACTCTCAAGGCATGAATCAGTAAATATTAGTTGTTTGGCTTATGATAAAAGCATTCGTCTGCATGGCGTTTAGTTTTGCAACGTCGTGCAATGAGTAGAAGACAGCATATCCAAGTATTTCAAGCCTTGTTCGAGCGAGTGCAGGTCCGGAGTAAGTTATTTAGCGCCTTATTTGGTTCCATGCAGTTCCTGCATATAAGAAGTCTCATTTTAAGTGCATGATGACCTATGAGGCAAAAACTTGGAGAAAGTTGACGACATTGTGATTCTTGGTGACAAAGCCCATAATAGGAAGGTGCCTGTTAAGTGTAATGAACATAAAAACATTTCTAAGTTTATACATAACATACTAAAGGAACACATCCCACTCTTCCAGAGTATGATACTGTTACTAATGGATATTGTATTGGCAATGTCTGAGTTATTTTTAATAAATTTTTATGCATATCATTTATATAATTTTTGAATTCGATGGCCAGTAAAGATACGTAATACGTTGTCTATAGAAAATTTTACTATCCTACTTCTGATAAGTTTCATCGATTCATTTGTTGAAGTAGTTTAACCTCTTTTACTTCTATATCATCTTTCATTACCTTTTTTAACTCTTCAATGCTCATTATATTTCTCATTATTTGCCTCCACTTGTTTCATCAACTATTTATTATTTCTTTATCACTTTACTTCTTTCTTTTTGGCTAAAAGGTAGAAAAATAATGATTTATTTTTGCTCTTAACAATATATTTCTTTTGTGTCATTAACATCTTTCATCTATGCGTTCTAAACATATTTCTTCTTTACTTCCTTAGCGGCTTTCTTCCTAACGTCTTTAACGGTTTTCTCCTTTATATCTTTACCATCCTTCTAAACATCCCTGTAATCTTTCTTCTCTTCATATATATTGATATTTGAATTTCATCCTTATTACTATTTTCAGCTATATTCTGAGTTTTCTTAACTTCGCAGATCATTTCAATTCATTGTTGCTATTCCTTTAAATTTCCTTTTTTAATTTGATTAGCTTTCTCGATAAAGGCTTGTTGTAGGAATTAAATCCTAAAAAGAACAACGGGAACAACAGCTTCAATACTAGATTAGATGCTTCTACATCGTACGAGATGCTTATGTATTGGAATCTCTGAAAAGACCATGTCGGAATACAATACGTTATTGATGCTTCGATAAAAACTTTCTCATTTTTATTCCAGCTGGGATAGAATAATTACTACAGCATAGGTTTAATAATCCTGCCTGGATGGTAGATCTGGTTCAGCAGTATTACGAACTAATTTCAGCGTACTACTTACTTCTGCTCGGAGAATTCCTCTATGTAATTGAAATTGAGATCATTACCATTAACAAATATACTAGTGCCAACTTAAACTTATTCATTAGTGACAAAATGTCGTTCTACTATATCTTCTGACAGCCAAGCCGCATAAAAGGTCCATTTCTCCATTTTGGAGATAGGCTTAAACAATTTAAATTTTAATAATAAATAATATCAGTACACTAATTTTTTAGGATTGTCCCACATAGTGTACTTTTAATGAGCAGCTGTTTTGTGATCGAAGAATCACAGATAATTAAAACGATTTGAAGAAAATAATGAGAAAAAAACCCTACAGACCTACGTGCCGCGCCGCACGAGTCTGGTGTATATTTAAAAAAAAAAGATTTATTTAAATAGCTTTGGAAAAATAAGAGCACAGAGAAAACTACGTCTTCTTGCTTGACAATTTTGACAACTTATGAGTGGTGCATGCTGAAAACACTCTTGCAAAAATATATTATACACATCAACTTCATCAAAATTACATTCATTACTTCATGCAGAAAACAATGAAAATCAAATGATACTACATAAAATTGCTGCCGCTTGTTAAAACCTAATCCATGTAAAGCTCATCATCGTCTGTCGCATAAATGTCACCAATAAAGATGCCTGTTAGCGATACAAACAACTGCAATCAAGAAACAATTGCATGTCCTCACTTCAGAACAGCAAGACAAAAACAAAAGACACATTAAAAAAAAAAAAAAAAAAAAAATTAGGGAGCGAAACCCACACAGGGCCGTGCTAGGTTGAGCTTTTGTCTTGGAATAATGTTTGTCTATCGTTACAGCTCACCGTCATGGAGTATAGGCAAGTACTATTAACTACCTACTCGTACTTGAGTCACAAAGAAAAACAAAATAAAAATTATACCAATACTTTGTCATACTATGCATCTATTGAAAGTTCAAGTTGATATCTTCCGGGTTTTCCGCAGGGAACCTTTCTCCTAGTTTCTTCAAATAATAAAATAACAAGCAGCATTATTACTCCACATTAGCTTTAATCAATTGCTTTGTCTTTGTTTCTTTTTCATCAGCTGAAACTTAGTGATGTTAGTTTTTGTTCGTATGTATTAGTTAGTATTGGCCTGGCCGAAATGTACAATCGTAATATTGGTAAATGTTGCAATTTAACTTTATTTCTCTTGTACTACGTTTAAGAATTTCAAGAATAGTATGTGAGCTTCTGCCATATGATAACTAACAAAAGTGGTACATCTCTCCATTGCGCAATGCTTCATCAAGTTGCTCAAGCCTACGAGGATTAGGTCCATGTCGAAAACACAAGCATACGAGTGGTACAAAGAGTGTAAAGTGGACCGTACAAAATCGATCAAAAATCAATGTTTTGTTGACCGTTTTCTGTGATTACCGTAGTGTGATTCACCTCGAATTTCTTCCGTCAGGCCTAACAGTAAATAAGGAGCATTATGTGAGCGTACTGAGGCGTTTGAGGGTCAATGTTTGTCGCAATTGTGGAGAAACAACTCGTAGTTTCTTCACCACGACAATGAACCGGCTCACACATCTTATCATGTAAGCGACTATTTGACCAAACGTGGCCATATTAATCTAATTTTTTATATCACGAGTGAGCTATAGTATTTCCGAAGGATTTTGGTGCGTTGCATCCAATTCGGGCCTTAGAATTGGGCTATCACGTCAGACTTTTGAGATATCCTAACCTAAAATTGCTTTGAGCATGATTCAAGTATGAGTGAAATAAAAAACTCAATTCAACGTATCTCAGCAAAAAAAAAAAGACATTGAGCAAACTCAACGGCATTGTACTTTAAGATGACGCTTATAGTTATTTGAGAAAAAAAAAAATCGCGCAGCTACAAAACCTCAAATATAAGCCAAAAACAGATTTTTGCACTTTTAGGTTAGGATATCTCCAAAATCTGACGTCATAAAGCAATTCTGATGAAGACAGATTTAGATTCAGTGCACCAACATCCTTCGGAAATACTATAGCACGTTCGTGATATAAAATCCATGATATTGAACCGTTTTCGTTTAATTGACAAATTCCAAGTACATTTTTTTTAAGAAGGTATGAGTATGTATGTATCTACTCAGTATATGTATATCTATACTCGGGTGTTCTTTTTAAGTTAAATGGAAGCTACCCAGTAGGCAAGGGCAGGAGTAAATAGTCGTGCTAAAAGGGCTTCCTTTCCAACTCCTTTCAAACGTACTTTCTTTTTTATATGAAATGACCCGCTCAAAGAGGCCTTCCTAATCAGACCTGATAGAAATACTCTTCAAGCAAGTCTTCGTACAGCGCTTGCGTCAAGAGGCCTTCTAAGACCGCTTGCCGTGAGAGGATTCACAAAAAAACTTGGAAAAAAGGCTAAGGGAAAAAAACAAATTTTATTGCGTCATCGGCGTTGATGTTTTTAAAGTTTATATCTTGTGACTCTTCTTAATTTATAATTTTTTTTTTTTTTTTTTTTTTTTTTTTTTTTTTTTTCAAACTTTTATTTGCAATCAATCTTAAGATTATAAGCAAATTAGATAACAATAACTAATAACAGATACAGAGATATTATCCATTGATAATATCCATGATTAAGTTACTCAGAAGAAATAGTTGATTAACGCTGATGAAAATAATATGGCTAACTATGATTTACATAGACTATTTGTAAAATAATGATATTAGATTTAAATTCAATATACATACATACATAATTACAAATTATTTACACTAATGTTATAATTGATTTAAATACAATTTATATAAACGGAAGATCTAATGGGTGTCGTCTTTTAAGTCTAATAGTTTCTATGCTGTCATCTAAAAGGCAAATCGCTAAAACATTTTTATGATTACTTAACCTCAGTAAATATTTCGAGCTTAACTTCATTATTTCATCTTTAACTTTTGGTATGTTAAGATCCTTATGGATGTTGTCATTTTTAATGAACCATGGGGCATTAGTTATCATTCTTAAAGTTTTTGATTGATAGCGTTGTAAGATTTCAACATTGCTATTGCTTGCGGTTCCCCACAGTTGAATTCCATATGTCCAAATTGGTTTTAACAATGTTTTGTATAAAAGTAATTTATTTTCGATATTTAGTTGTGACTTTGGACCAAGTAGCCAGAAAAGTTTTTGCGTTCTTATTTTGAGCTCATTGCGTTTCGCCTTAATATGTTTGGACCATGTAAGCCTGCGATCCAGATGCATACCCAGGTATCTAACACTTTCACTTTTAGGAATATTTGCGCCATTAAATATTATATTTGGACAATCACCTCTACGAAGTGAGAATGTAACATGAGTTGATTTATCAGTGTTAACTTGTTAACTTTCCAACTCCTTTCAAACGTACTTTCTTTTTTATATGAAATGACCCGCTCAAAGAGGCCTTCCTAATCAGACCTGATAGAAATACTCTTCAAGCAAGTCTTCGTACAGCGCTTGCGTCAAGAGGCCTTCTAAGACCGCTTGCCGTGAGAGGATTCACAAAAAAACTTGGAAAAAAGGCTAAGGGAAAAAAACAAATTTTATTGCGTCATCGGCGTTGATGTTTTTAAAGTTTATATCTTGTGACTCTTCTTAATTTATAATTGACAATGATTACACAAATCTATTTACTTCTAACCACTTATCCACATTTGAAGTCGTTTATGTGCAATGCATTAAATTAAAAATATCTAGAAAGCTTTAATGTAAATGGGGTTCTTCTTCATTGCCTTCTAATGTCAGGCATAATTGCATGCCTGTTGTTGGAAGGTATAATAGTACATATGCTGTTGGTAGAACAAAAAGAAGTTTTGAGAAGCCCTTATGTAAGCGCTTACAAATGCAGCAATGCTGGCAAATATATTGACGCTGTCGCAACACTGCCTACTCTGCCAGCATGTCTACTCTGAGGCAGGCCTTGTTCGATTGCTTGCTGGGTGATGTACTTAGTTGAAATGACGCGTTCAGTGTCACGTTAGCTAAGTGCGCATATAGCCTTGGATACCACTCGGAATACCTTTTCCACCCATTAATCAACTCATTAGTTTCTCGGTTAATACTTTTTCATATACTGACACCTTCCATACAGTTTTTTAAGATAATTCAAACAAATACTAAAAGTAATTCGGACAGGCACTAGACAAAAAGTTTGCAGTTTTTGGCAAGGCAGCGTTGTCGTCTTTACCACAAACCATAGCGACGCTAATGTGGTTAAGTTAATATTAAACATTGAATAATTCAAGCAAACATTGAAATTCGATGCAATATCCAATATAAATGGATGAATGATTTTAAACAAACAATATTTTTTTTTTCAGGTAGAGATAGTGCATATATAAAAAACCGGCTTCAATGAAATAGATTCGAAACAATTTCTAACACCACTGAAGGTACTATTCTTTTACTTTTCCCACTTATGTTAATTCATAGAGAAGGGGTTTATCTTGATGTTTAAGTAAACTGCTTCTTTTGCTTTTGCTTCGTCAGCTTCTTCCTCTTATTCGCTTAAGATTCGCTTCGCAGCATATCAGTTAATCAGTAGTCAATTTTACCGCAATGCGGTAAGCATTCAAAGTAGCAAAAAGCGAAAACTTTTTTCGCGCTCTCAATGGAAGAGTGATTTTATATACAATTTATTCACAATTTTTTTAATGTACTCACCACTTTGCTGTACCCAACTCGTAATGAAGCAACTCGAAAGTCGCATCAATGCTATACATCTGTTTGTCCGCTGTCGGTCTCTTTCCTCACAATTTGAATATCGATTAGTTTGTTATTTGAAACGTTCACTGTTCATTTTATTGTAATGGAACCCCCAAATGCAATGCGACTTTGAGGTTGCGCTGTTGTTGAATCCAGTGGATGTTAGGCTTGAGTGAACCGTTTTCTAATTAATCTACAAAAAAGTTTGATGAAAGTGTAATATTTTAAATTACTTGAATAAAATTTTAAATTTAAACTTGCAAAGCTTTGTTAATCTTACATTCGATTAAAATTGATAAATCATTCAAAAATATTTTTTTCATAAGTTTATATCTAAGATTATCGTACACAAAACTACAAGTTTATTACATACTATATTCTCAACCTAGTTCGACATCACTATCGTCAAGACGTTAAACTTATTTTTTTTTTAAATGAACTTTATTTTCTACAATTTCAATTGTATTGCAATCAAAAAACACTTTTAATGTTTTAAAAAATAACATTTATTTATTGCTCAAAATAATACATTTTGGTTAAGAAATTCCTGACTCAACCACGAGGTATATATTTATATATTAAAGAATAAATATTTTCATATATGAGGGGTAATCCAAAAGTAATGATAATGAGTTGTAAAAATAACGTACATATGTGGCTTAGAAACAAGTTTTTTTAACTACAGGATATCATATCAAATAGATATATATTTTTTTTAAATCTCGAATACCTTTGAAAAACTCTTTATTTTGAACCTTCCAAAATGCTTGTGCATCACCACAGTTATCGTCTCCATCTAACCGGCTTGTTTTTATTTGCGATGAAAAAATTCATGCCGGCCAATATGAGGTCAGATGTGTGAAAAACAGGGAACCTCCCAGGTGCAAATTTAGCTACCATGCCTTCAGGCACACTTGCTTGGTAACGAATGTCTAAAAATAAATGAATAATTTGTTTTTGTCTTTTTGTTGATAGAACATTAGATACAAGGTTTAGAAGGTAACGATTTTACACATTGGGTGGATGACACGCTTTTTATTTGAAATGTGTCCACTTTTTTCTGGTGCCAGACCGAAGCATTTTTAGTATTTGTGTGAAAATATGGTTGTATTAAGTTAAATAATTTTCTTAGGACAACATTTTGAGGTTTTCGCTTATAAGAAAAGTGCCACGCCCTGATCGATGGAAGCCAGATCTGGGGAATAAGTAAGGTGTTTCAAGTAGTTCGAAGTTTGCTGCACGGATAGTAGCTTCGCTCGACTGAGCATTTCTTGTGTTCTTCAGTCATAATCCTCGGTACACAATGTGCGAAGACTTAGTTTTTTACCTTTGAATGCCAAGTTAGACTATATCCTTTCTTGTAGATATTTTTTCAAGCAGAGGTGACCAAATTTGTCACTCACTTGTTTCTAAATACATAAGATAGGGGCTTAACTTGATAACCAGCACACTGCTCCGTGGTAATTTCGAAAGCTATGGGGTATTTTGCTCAAATTTGGAATACCAAACTGCATTTAGAAAAGAAATCAATTCAATGTTAGTGATATTTGTTTTTCTCAATTTCTGTAAAAACTGGAAGCGTGGAAACTGCCCTAAGAGACATAATTTCTGTTTCGTTAGCAGAAAGCGTGATTATCTGTTTTATGATATGTGACCTTTAATATCAACATGTCACAAATTGAAAATTTTTTTAAAAGCTTGAGATTCTGTGTCTGAAACATAATGAATTTAGTTCTAGATGTATATATGAGGCACCCGGTTTCAAATCCGGCCAAGTCCAAAAAAATAAAATTTTGAGATATTCTCATATATAAAAATCTAGACCATGCTTTATCTTTCTACAATGGTTTTAGATTAAAAAAAAAAATTTTGACACAAATATTACACTTTTTAATTTATTATTGGTTCATGGGTTTCAAAACCGGCCAAGTCCATGAACTTGCATTCAAAACCAATCCAACGCCTTGGAATCAAAACCGGCCAAGTCCAGTGCATTGGTATCAAAACCGGCTAAGTCCACTTTTTTTCCAACGCCTTGGAATCAAAACCGGCCAAGTCCAAAATTGTTTTCTCAAAAAAATTCGCAAATAAAACTTTAAATATCTGATCTGACGTACCTTGAGTAAGAAATTTTATAAGCTATCATGTGTGAAATATTTTTTAATTTTTCAATGAACATAGATGAAAACAAACGTTTTTCGTTGTTTTCCCAAAAGTATGAAATATGGACTTGGCCGGTTTTGAAACCGGGCGCCTCATATGCTCTCAAAAAAAAAAAAAATAATAATTTATTGACACTTCAAGCCAAAATTATTAATTTATTTTGTAATTGTTCATATTTATTTTGCATATGTATTTTACATGAATTATTGAAAAATAAGTAGTGGTGGCGTTCAATTACTTTCAAACTTTCAAATTCAATTTTGTAAAACTTTTAGTCACTGAATTCAAAGTGCCTAACGTAACGAATTTTTAATGTTACAAACTTTAAATGTAATATTCACATGAACACACATTTATGACACAGCCAGGCAAAAATACAATGTGCATTCATCTACACTACAACATTTACACTTTGACATTTCATGCATTATGACACCGTTTTCCTGCACTCATGGTAAACCATGCCATGCAACCAAAAACTGGGTTTGATGTCAATGAGTAGGTACGGTACACTGTGCTATACAGTTAGTGCTTCACCGATACGAGAACGATACGATAATTCAAAAATCTCTCGTTCTCGTACGAGACATTTATTTATAATTTATGTAGGTATGCATTTTAAAAATTTTGAGAAATAATTTTCAATGAGCTCTAAAAATGTTCGCCATATAAAAGATATGTTTGCCTCAATTTTTACAGCCTTTGATATTTAATATGTTTTCTTTTTATTTCAGGTAATAAATATGGATTTTTATTGATACAAACACTTCAAGTAAGTGATAATACTATAACTTATGGCATCAATATATTTTGACTGTATTTTGCTTAGCTGATCATATTATTACACAGTGAAACCTCTTTAAGTCAAACCTCGATAAGTCGAAACCTCCCAAACTCGAAAAAATGTTGTGTTCCCTTCCCTTGAAGCCCCAAAACCTGCATTGCTCGAAATCTGACCCCTCTATAAGTCCATACAAGTGAATTTAGTACATATTTTCCCCCTATAACTCGAAAAAATAAATTTGACCTCTGCATCTCGAACATAGCTATGTTTGATTTCACAGCCTTTACAACACGATTATTTGAAACGAATTACCTCTACAGCTCGAAGAAAAATTAGATACCAACTTTAAGAATATGCCGACAATGTACATCATTGTTTCTTAGAAATCAATGTAAAAGCCAACTTATACAATTAACCAATTCTATGAAATGATAAAAGAACTTATGACGTTAACACGTGATTTCATTTGAACATTAGCGAAGTTTCTTTATTGTTGCCGATTGAAAAATTATCAACAATAGTTTGGTCGTACTGCAATACACACCAATGTTTAATACCTCTATAAATAGGATTTTTATTTATTTCACCTCTCTGATAAAATTCGCTTAAGTCGAAGTTCTCCATAAGTCGAAAACTCAATAACTCGAATTTTTTGGCGTCTCCCTTCAAGTTCGACTTACAGAAGATCTACTGTAAAAGTAGAAGGGAGAATTTCGCTCTATTTGCATGATTTTTTTTTTTTTAAGTGAATAATTCATTATATATTTTTGAAAATTGGGATATGTACAATTCTATCAGATTTGGCCTTTTAGCTGGCCTCGTTTTTTTTTTTTTTTTTTTTTGGAGTACATCTTTCAGCCATAGATTTTCTTGAAACTAAGGCTGTCTTGAATTTATATTCAAGGTTGTTCAATTAAAATTCAGATAGCTATTTTTTTATTTAACTTTATATGTAACTTTTCATGTTTTTTTTTAACTTAAATGCAATTTTAACTATGTCTCCCTTTGAATTTTAATTGTTCCTCCTTGAATATTAATTCAAAATAGTCTTAACTTCAAGAAAAACTATAATTGGAAAGTGTGCTCCAAAAAAAAAAAATGAAATGATTTTTTATCCTATCTACTATAGTTTTTGAGATATTTCGTTTCAAAAAATTTTCAAAAAGGTCAAAAAAAACAAAGTGTGCAGTTATTAAAAGAATGACCGATATGCATATGTTTAAAAGTAACCTGAATAATTTTTGCATCGAAAAAATTATTATTTCAAAAAATTTATATAATCTAAATAAATATCATTAAAAAACTGTGTGCAAAATTTTAGGAAGATCGATCAAAAACTTTAAGAGTTATCGTGTTCGTAAATTTAAAAAATATGGTTTTGAAGAAAACGCGTTTATAGTTTGAAATCGCTCAACAATACCTTTGATAGCGCTCGAACGCAAAGAATAGGAGCGTCACGCTTACACGCTATTATATGAGAAATACTTGAAATTATGTTCTAGCAGTTTGGTGACATATTCTCAAATGGCTATACAGGTAGTCCCCGACTTACGACCGTTCGACTTACGACTATTCGCACTTACGACCAATTTTTTTCATAGAAAATGCTTAAAATAGTTTCGGGGAATCCCTAAAATATGTAAAATATTATTACTACATATTATTATTTTAAATAAAGTTTGAACTATATGAATTTTGGGTAGTTTCATTCCTCCTGACCCTAAAAGTTAGTAGTACAGTATGTATGTAATATTTTTCTTTAGTTATTTTTTATGAAACTCGACTTACGACTTAATCGACTTACGACCGATGACTAGGAACCTATCTCGGTCGTAAGTCGGGGACTACCTGTACTATCATTTAATGAAAAAAAAAAAAAAAATTTGTTTTCAAAATTTTTCATGTCACATGTCAGTCCGCTAGGCGCTGGCAATCTCTTAATGAGACTCCGCAATGAAACGTACGCTTTTGAAACGAGAAGGCCGGCGAGTGGCTCGCTCGATAAGGCATATTAACACCATTACTACCCGACACCGAATGGGTGGGTATACCAATTGTCACTTGCATGTTTAATATAAAAAACAAATCCCAGGAGCTAGCAAACTCTTAGACCCTTTAACTCAACGAAGCAAAGTTAGTAAACTATGTCGCCATTTTAGTCGCCGAGGAAGAATTGGCTTTATAAACATACATACTCGGCGACTAAAACGCAAGGTAGTAGCCAACCATGAAAGGGGGGTTAAACTTTAATGTCTTACTCACGAAAATTAAGTCTAAGATCTTAGGTAATTTATTTAGTACAAAATTAATCAAAGCAAGGTCAAAAACTAACTATCAACCAAATGTATTTCATTTAGAGGAATGTGTTATATTCTTTATGTTTTTTTCCCCATATACCATATTTGTAGCATTGTTTTTTTTTTACGAAGACAAACTGCTAATCTGTTATTTATCATTGACAGTCGTACACTTCACTATCAAAGTTGCAATTTATTTTCGTATACAAACTGAACCATTGACATTATAATTGCAAAACAGGAAGACGGCCGTCCTACGCACCATGATACACCATTGTCAACGATTAAATGTGATAACAAAGACAGCTATTTTTAGTTGGCGTGAATAAATACACTATTATACCATATGTGTTCATACACGAGACTACACTGAGAGATATGAATTTCAAACATTAATATGCGCATGCAGTTCTTTGTACGTGAAACTAAAAATAGTAAAACACAGAATCTACAATGTTTAAAGAACTACGTAGATGTGTTCAGCAATTTTTCTGTCAACGAAAATTATTTTATTTAATAGAAAGACATACAAAGTACATCGTAAGTGTTAAGATCATAGCTTTCAAATACCAATGCAAAGAACTTTTACTTTAGTAAATTTTCGATCACGATCAGTTCTTATTCTCCAAAGGTTGCCCAACAAAACTTTTGCTGTCACTTAAGTTAAACCTTGGCTTGTGCAGAGAAAGAATATCATATTGAGAGTTTTGTATTTCTTGTGCTGGGGACTAACTATCCTTCTACTTTCAGATGTGGCATTAACCTTTCATTGCACCAGGTCATATATAGAAAGCAAACATAAGGTTCAAAATAATTTTGGGGACTGTTAAAGAGGCTTATTTCCATGTACTATTGAAAATAGACGAAATTGGTTCAGAGGCACTCTCTTTTATCATAAGTTCCTCTCAGTCACCGGACTGTATTTAAACCCCCAGAGCAACTTTTCTTATTGTACGTACTATATGGACACGGTGTAAATGACTTACTTTATTTTTTATATTATACTCTGGCTGGGTTCAATTTGAGCCCAGTTCTTAAAACATAAAAAGTAATCTGTCAATGCGACTTTGCATATTAAATTAATATTTTTAGATTTGTAAGAAATTTTTTCTGTGTAGTATATGAATTAAAAGTAAACTAACATCAAGTGTCTGCTGTAGTTAATACAAATTAAATTCTTACAACAGCATTAAGGAATTGATAACTTTTATTAAAAATATAATTTTATTGCACTTTTTTACTTCCATATTGTTACACTCATTTTTATACAATAAATTGACTGCTTGCCTGTGACTCACACCTTGTTGTTCAAAACTACCTACATTTTTGGCTGTTCAGACAATATGCATCTTGTACCGAATTTCACAACTGTAGCTGCTATAGGCGCTGAGATATGGCGGACTAAGTGTTTTTCTTGCATGAGTGGTACCACATCCCGTTGTTCAATCCAGCCCACTTTGTGCAAGGTTCTTTGTGAACACAATTTATATTCATACAACGAATTTTTGCATCAATACCTGTCGTAAGTTCCAAGATATAGCGTTATAAGTACTTGTGTTGCATTGAATGTGACACGCCCCGTTTTTCAACACCGGGCACATTTTTCACGGTGCTTATTACAACGATAGTTGCCAAGATAAAGCGTGGTGTCTTCTTACTCCAGCTCTGAGCCCCTTCTTATAGCTCTTATGACTTCTTTCGAAAATCCGTGCGTATACAAAGTTTCATGGTTGTACGATCGAACAAAGATTTTGAAAACGTAAAGAACAAACAACAAACAAACAGACAGTTATATACTTATGAGTTTCCAAGGAGCAAAACTTTCTAGCTAAAATTTTTTTACTTAAGGCTACAGATATGAGTAAGAAATCGGTACAACATTTTTTTACAAACCATTCAAATTGCGCTTTGAACATCCAGTCGGTAATGAACTTGCCATTTTTTACTTCTGGTCTCAGGCTAGATAAATAAATATAACTTTGACCCAAAAGCTTGTTACGAACCATCAAAGTTAGCTTTAAATCATAGGTGGGCAAAATTTTGGACAACAGCAAAAGAAAAAAACGCCACCATAAAATTCAATCTCGATAGCGGAAAAAAAATTCAGCAATAAACCACGAATCAAGCAAGAACAACTTGAGAGCATAAATAAAAGTACACTGATCAAACGAAATGAGAAAAGCTGTCCTCAATCTACGTATTGTTGTAAGCTTGTTTTCGCTAGCTTTTTTTTTTATTTTTTTTTTTTTCTGAATGATCAGCAATAACAATAATGAAAATCCCAATCACAACAATATAAATGTACGTAGCAGTGGTGAGTGCATGTGTTTGTTGTTTTGGTTATTTTTTCTTGAGAAAAATGACGTGCTTATTGTAAAAAGCTAAAATTGGCTCATTTTTCCTACTTTGCCCACCTATGCTTTAAAAAACCTTCTAACATTTTCTAAGCAATTTTCACAATCAGCGTGCAAAATCTGCCAACTTTATATTTTAAATAAAATATCTTTGTGAAATCGTGAAACTTCTTGACTTTTGAGAACTTACAAAGTAACTTTTTTCTGATTAAAAAATGAAAAAAAAAAAAAATATCATGTGGCTTACTCGCTTAGGCGCTGCAGAAATGCCTTTTGTCATTGATCCACATTTCTGTTTTCAAACACAGCAGCTTTTGCAACTGAGCGACTCATATATTATACGATGTTTTTTTTTACTGCTGTAATAAAATACTCCAATTTCGTCTATGATACCTTTTTTTATAAATAATTTATGAGTCTACTGGCAAAAATTTTAAGTAGTCATAATATTATTCGCTTACATAAAACACAAATCATGTTTATGCGCTATTAGACCGTGCCGGGGCAACCCACTGAATACTAAATAATTGTGCCAAAAGTAAAAATATTTATTTTTTCCTGGGAAAAGAAGTGGAGCTTAAGTTAACAAATGCCAACAGGCCAATAGCATGGAAAATTTTTGATTTTTTCTTTTTAACCCTTATGCTTTACGTATCGTACCGTAAGCTGTAATATGTTTTTGGCTACGTTTTTTTTACATGGGATTACATTGGAAAAGACAAAAAACAGCAACTTATAGCAACGAGAAATAAAAAACAAAGCACATTGAACTAATAAAATATATTTTGACAACAGTGCTAGAGGTGAGAAACTTGGCTATTTCATATAACTATGACATGGTACAATATCAAGTAGCGCTTCTTAAAAATGCCTTTTATTCCTTTTTGGTAAACGATTTGTCAAGGAAAACTATTCATGAATTTAAGTTAAGAGCACATATCACTTTCACTTGAAGACCGATGTGGTTCATTGTGAATCCTTTTGGTATGTTTGTACTTCTTCGTATACCAGACTGAAATTTTACCAATCGGAAAACCACTTGATACTTTTCACGGTTTTTTTAAATAAAAATAGTGATGCAGCTGTGCCAACCAATTTAAAAAAAAACAGCAGTTTTGCTGATATTTTTGTTTTTTGTGGGTAGAATTTGACAAGTTGATAGCTTGTTATCAATTATTTCGAGTTAAACCATTGTTGCGCTTCAATTTTTCCAAATGATAAATTAATTTTCAAAAAAAATGGTCACTGTACGATTATATGTATATGTTACCGGCCAAACTAGTTCTTAAGAAAATTTAGTTTTTCCTATGCCAAACTAGTTTATCCGAAGTTATGATGAATCAGTTTAGCCTAGGATGATTTTAGTGTGTTATAGTAAGAGAGCGGCCTTCGACCAAACAAATTTTTAGAATAAACTAGTTTTTCCTAGGGCAAACTAGTGCATCCGAAGCGTGTTAGGGTGAACCAGCTAAGCCTAGGATGAACTTGGCCTAACACGCTTCGGGTGAACTAGTTTGGCCTAGGATGAACTGGGGTAATTATTTGCTTTAGCAGTTTTGGCTATGGCTCACTATATTATGTCTAACACGGCTTCGCTAACACATCGATATTGGCTATACTACAGTGAACCGCTAAATCTGAATTTGGTATCGTGTCCTTGCACGTCAGGGACTTTAAGGTATTATGACCTAAAATTTGGCTATTTTTGACTGCATGCAACATGAGCGTGATTTTTTGTGTAAACAATTGCACTGTGTAAAAATTGTTAATTTCTGTGATATCCTTACCAATAATACACATACGCCATCTTAATCCTCAAAAATAAAAAAAAATCTTTTGTGCTAACAATTTGTCATACGTTCATATCGTATACGATAAAATAATACGTCAAATGTAAAACTGCATATCTCAAAAACTGAAGGAGGTAGGAAAAGGCGGACACGGATTTTTTCAAAAAGCACGCCTAAGGCCCCTAAAAACAATACTAACTCAATAGTGTGAAAATGGCGTTTACTCTCAGGCGACGATATATCGAATGGATTTATGGTAAAATGCCAGCTCCTTTCGTTTTGGGAAAGAATTGCCCATATATGTATAAAGCTAATCGTAGTTAATAACTCTGATATTTTTTATTTAAAAGGTTTATAGCGCTAAATCTGCTCACATTATATCTGATTTTTATTTGTTTAACCAGTCTTGGAATAGAACGATTACGAAAACCTATGTCACCCCTAAAAACAAGGGTGGGTGTGTTCTTTCGTTGCACGAGCTTTTGCCTTTTGCTTACACCTTGGTGAAATAAACAAACAAATACACAGACAAACTTACAGAATCGTAAAATCGACATAAATTATGAAAAGAATTTGTAACAAAAGTCTGCTCAGATTAGCTACGGTAAAGTTGCAAAGTTGGTGTTGCAATTGTCGAACGCCAAATATATGGTAAATCTACGTAAACTCCATATCAAAAGAGGGTGCGCTATCGATTTCTTGTTTTTTTTTTCTTTCAATCTATATATTAAATATATTACGAAATAAACATTTAATATAAACTTATAATAAAATGGAAACTTTTTTATTTTTGTTTGCAGCAAAAGATAAAGCAAAGCCATATCAAGAAATGAGACTATAAGTTTTCATAGAATTCAAAGAAATCTATAATCAAGACCTTCCCATTGAAAATGATATAAACAAATCTCCTTCATATAAGCATATACATATATTTGATAAATTTATATTTTGGTATATAAGAATTTTTTACCAATTCAAAGAGAAACTGATTAAAATCGAAATAAAGCATGACAAGGTTTCGTAAAAATCGAAATCATAGTAAGGAAATCAAGATTATATATACAAATATAAGGTAAATATTGTTTTCTTCTATCTTAAGTATGTTTAGTTTTGTTTTCATAATTATTTGTATGAGTTGTAGGTATATTTATAAATTTGCTACATTTCAAATGCTTATAAACTCTATAATATGGCATTCCAATCTTTTCTCTTTTTTTTTGTATCATAGAGCGGCAGAATTCTTATCTTGCCAGAGAAAAATTTTCAGTAGAGCAAAAAATGTCCAGTATCGAAATTTACAAAATCGTGCACAGAAAACATAGAAAAACATTAGTTAAATTTAATAAAAATTACTTGTTTTGCGTGTGATATTAAAATAATTAAGAATACAATTCGTTGTTTATTACTATAAAAAGGACATTTAACATTAAAAAAAAAAAAATAAGTGTGCAATAACATTTTTTAGCGCAAATATGTTGTTTAAATAAAGAATTATTGAAATCGGTTCAGTATATTTTGCGCCAAAACGTTACAAACCATCTTTATACAAGCAATTTTATATAAAAAAAATTGCATTTGTAGTTGTTTACTTTTTTGCGAAGATGTAAAATATTGAAATCTACAATGAATTTTAGCTCTTACAAAATGAAAATCTTCGTAGTCGGGAAGCCAGTGAACTTTAAAAATGTCACATTTATCCAATGATAAATATTTCATTCGAGAACATGATTGGCGTTTCTAATAATAATGGTCCGAATTATGGAGGCTGAAAAAGTGATTACCCTTAGTAACTCGAAAGATAATTCTTAAACAGAGGAATAATATAAATACAAAGTTGTAAAGGAGTTGAAAACACTTTGACAAATGACTTTATTTAGCTTTTCTTGTGTTTCTAGCAAACTATAAATAAAACGATGTGAATTCGCAAATTTACAGCATTGCAAAAAAATCAAACTACAAATCCTTGTAGCCATCCAGTATTCATGCTTAAGCTCAGACCTCGCACTCAAGGTTGCACCAGTGTCGACTTGAAATGGAGATGTTAAAACGAAAATCAAATGTTTGAAAACTTTAAATTCGATTTTCTCAAAACACATTATTTTGAAGTCATTACTTTGAAAGTTAAAAGTTTTTTTTTTTTTTTGGACTTAATATGGGGTTGTCTTATAGGTCATAGTATCCGCTATAAGAATATGACAGAATTTTAATTTCTACCTCTGGAAAAATAAGGCAGCTTTTCACAGATCGTATCATATATTTACTCACTATTGTGTATTTGGAGTTTCGGCCTAGCTTCATCTCCCCGCCATTTTTTTCCCATATAATTTTTACAGAATAGCAAGGACCTACAATTTAATGCGATGTCCGAACGGCGGTAATTGAGGAAAGCTTGCGAAAGGGGAAAAAACATTCTGCACTCGACGGAGTATTAAGCATTTTGTTAAAATCTGCTTTGCACTGCCTACTTTCACTCTGGCTAGCAGCAAGTCAGACAAAGTCTTCATAATCCAACAGCTTTTGTTTTGCATTTAATGTTAAACATAGCCAACAACAATTTCACTCTAACACCAATTCAAAAGAATTATTCTACGGTTGCTGCAGCAATCTTTAAAAAATAAGATGTAGCAAAAGCGAAAACAAAACTATAGTATTCCAACATCGCTCATAACAAACTCAGCTCAATTTTTTACATTACTTTTTACATTTATAAATTTAATTGTATACATTTGAAGTTGTATCTATGTGTGCTAGGGTGGCTCAAACGTTTTTAATTTTATATGCATAAGCAATGAGTCTTGTTAGGTTAAGTTAGGTAAGAGTCTAAGCCGAACCACTTATGTAGGCTAGACTGTGGTACTTTGGGACAATAACATAAACTCTTTTGTAGATTCAACGGGTTACCCTAATGAAGCAAATTAGTTGATATATGCTGATATCCACAAGGTTATCCAAATCATGAAAGTAAAACGAACCAAGCATTTTGAGTCGCCTCCTAGCAAGTGTAAAGCCGGAGAAATGAAAATGTTTTATACTTTCCATCAATATCGCTACAACTTGGGAATAAATCAAAAGAACGAATTCCAAATTTTTCCGCATGATTATCGATGATACCAGCAGTAGTCATAGCAACAATTCGGAATTCTAATTTCAGTGAGGAAATTAAATGCAGTAAAGCCTTATATCCCATTCCGACCAGATTTGTCCTGCTGTACTACATGTTATTCAGTGAACCCATCTTATGTTAGCTTTTCTCACTATATAGGTTTTAAACGTCATCTTGTATATACACAGATTTTGTAAAATAGTTCTTTATATGGCAAGTTAATCGATCCTACAGTTACAATTAATATCCCTATATCCAGCCACACCAATGAGGTGAATATTGAAATGCTGGGAAATATCATAGGATTTGATGTAGAAAGAGTAGATATTAATTTCCTCCCTTAGACACAACACTTCTAATCAGACAGTATGATAATTCTTCTACCGCTGTCTGAAAAACACTTTAATGGTCGACTTAACTTAATTTTGTTCTTAATATAAATCCTTTGAGTAAATAGCATAACTAACGTGACCATTTTTTTTCCCTCAAAACGGGACGCGGCTTTTAAAAATAAACTATACATACATACTAAACTTGAAATCATAAAGCATAGAAATACAATATTGGAAAAACATTTTCGAATTAAAAAAATTAAGTTATTTAAGCAGATTCGGAATGATATTTTTAAAAAGAAAAAGCACATCCTGCTACACTGGAATCTGAGATGAGAACTATAGTCTTCAGATTAAATTCAAATGAAATACAATATAAAACACAACAAAAATTTTGATTTACCTGCACTGCAAAAGGAATAGAATTTATAAAAATAGTCGATTGTAATTTAACTAGTTTTATCCGGTTTGATATTTTTTCGGAACAGGGGATTTTTTTTCAAAATGTAGGGTCTACTTTTTAAATAAGACTTGCACCAGAAACATCCCAATTTTCCATATAAATGACACACAGTTTTATTGGTATTTGAACGCGAGGCGGGTAGCCACAGTTATTCGAGTCGGCTCCGGTAGCCAATTACGGATTTCAAATAACGACGTGACGCTTTAACTTACGCGTGAAGTACAGCTATTACATGGATTTTAAAATTCATTAACAAATTTTCTAAAAACGGGACGATTCTGTATTCTTTCGGGACAACGGGACAGGAGGCTTGGAAACGGGACATATGGTCACCTTAAGCACAACCTACTTCGCTATGCTATTTAGCTTAGAGCCATCCGTGGAGAGATTAAGATAGTCACTTGTACTCAGAATTTCTTCCTTTAAGATATTATTAGATTGGATGCTTGTCCTTCCTGACACAGTATAGGTCATTTTGAATTGTACGGAACTTTTCAAAATAGTTCCATTTCACCGTAGATCTAGTGAAAAGTTTCCTTAAGTCTAGTGACCGCGGTAGCTGCTATCTGTTTGCGATATAACTCAATTGGAACAAGATTAACGAGGACTTCAAAAGCATAAGTGGGCGTAGTTTGTAGAGCACTTCTGAACCTTGTATATTTGTTTATAGTATGAGACCTTGTCTAAAGTAGGCCAACGTATCATTAAGATCAGATTTATTACTTTTTGAAATAATCGAGTTGACAACACCCATTTCCCGCCAACCGCTTTTTTGCATGTGTACAGAGCTACGATGTCTTTCCTAATTCTCAACAACATACCAGATTGTTCGAGGAAATCTCCAAGCTCATGAATTAACTTTTCAGGGACATCCAGGTGCAATGAAACATTTTCGAAAAACCTAGTGAAAGAGATTGAACTTTTTTCATTCTAGATGCTTGTAGTCTCTTCTATGTGCCCACAGAAGTCGACCTCTCTCTAGCTTTTGAGACTTGACTTACACCTCAATATTTAATTTTATTTCACAAAATTCTGCCATACTATAATAATGGAGAAAATGTTAATATTCCGCGGGAGTGTAAGATAATCTTTATAGACAAAAAGCTGCTTTGGAAAAGCAATCCTATCTTAAACATAAAGCAGTCTGTAATGCGATCCATCCTAATGTTTACGCGTTGTAAGCTTTTGCATATATTTTTGTACATGCACAATTACATATCCATCATATATGTACATATGTAAAAGATAGCATTTTGTACAACCATACGAATACAGTTGTACGAGTATCTAATGAATGCGCAATTATTAAACATTTCAATCGCATTGCATGTAGCTCTCTTTGTAGTGAATGCATTCATCATTTCGTATGTAAAATGCTGTTGACGCCGCTGCAAGCCGTAGCATTCCTCAAGTTCATGCATTAATTAAGAAAAATAGGAAACTCGACCCAAGAAATTGTTGAACAAAATGAAGATATGAAAACGTATTCGCGCCAATGCGTACGTTACTTTTGGTTATCGTGCCAACTTATACGCGTTAGGAATGCGTAGTTATTAGGGTGTTTTTAGTAGACTTTTTAGTAAGTCGGTTTTTTCGTTAAATTTCAACGGAATTGGACATAAACTCTGTCCGCGCAGTTTTCAGGTTTGAGCAAGTAAGCTCAAATGTTGGGACAATTATTTTTATTCGTCAAGCTATAATATAGGAAAAAATAAACAAAATCCCTGTCCTAAAGTTTGAAAACATTCGACAAGAAGTGGGCGTGGCAACTTCCATAAAAGTTAAAATAGTTATCATTTAAAGAGCATTTTCCGACAGAATGCAGTGAGACTTTACAAAGCGACAAAGGCACAATTAGGACAAAAAAGGGCGTGGCATCTTTAATAGTAGTTAAAATAGTCTGTTCAGCATTTTCCTCCAGAATGTAATGAAACTTTAAAATGCGACAAAACCACAATCGAGACAAAGAGTGGGTGTGATTTGACAAGCAGTCGTGGCAACTCTAAAAGATCAAAAAAATTAAGTTATCAGATCTATAGTTTTCCAACGATTTGAAATAAAATTCTGTACATAGCAACAAATGCACCATCTGAATGAAAAGTAGACGGGATTGGGAAGTGTGCGTGCCACTTCCCATGAAAGGTGCGCTACGCAGAACGATCTCTTTGCGCTTTTGCGGCACCGATATTCCTCACAAAATTCAGCAAACACTATTGTACGATGAGAAAGTAACTGTTTGGACCGGTGTTTGCTCCAAAGCCATCATTGGCTCATTCTTTTTCAGAGCTGATCGATATCGGTGGGTTTTTTTTAACGAGGAGTAAAAGCATGCGTGCGGGACTCTAACCCGCTAAAAACTCCTCTCGTCTGGGCGGGTTGTTCCTCCTTGAACTATCGTTGCGTATTATGTCAAGAGGCCGCCTAGAGCATTACTGCTCAATTATCCGTCAGTTGGTCGGTCTAATCCGTACCTGTCCTGTCCTCGCTGTAGCGGGATCGCTGGTACTTTCAGTTTGGAGGTGTTCACTTTCCAAAGCTCTTCTACGTTCAATAAACCGGAGTTCTCTCATTATTCTCGTTGCAAATGATTTAACAGCCAGCCATTTGGTTGGTGTTTTTCACACATATTTGGCACAAGGCTTAGGACTGTGATAGGCTCATCAAGGATCTCTTGAGATAAATTTTAAATTTTTAATAAAAAAAGCATAAATTTCCGAAATCTATTGAGAATTGTCAAAATTATATAATATTTCCTTCGACAAGATTGAGATTGCACACCCGTTATAATAAATTTGAACAATTGGGCGTGGCAACTCTCATAAAAGTAAAAACTTTAAGTAATGAAGTCTATAGCGTTAGTGACCCGACTTAGTTGAATGAAATTTTGTATTACACAGCGGCAAAAATGAGATCGGACTAGTGAACTTTGACCTGTCAGAGAAGCGACGACTTTTAATTCACCATGTCTAGATAGTATATGTAGATACTACCAGGTGACAGTGGCACTCTTCATAAAAGCACAATCTTATGTTAAACTTTCAAGAAAGTATTTAAGTGAATAAAAAACACGGAGACAAGTTTGAGTGCGTTTGAGTTCGTTTCTTTCCTGAAACATAGCCCTTAAATGATTAAGTCTCTCGCGATTACTGGGTGAGATCAAAGAATTTCAGTCACCTTTTTGTTGAACAATTAATTAGTTACAGTCAGTGCAGCATAAGAAAAACTACACTTATAATAATTTAAATGAAAACTTTGGATCAAAACGCTTTAAGTACCTACTCGCCTTGGCGTAACAGTAACTGTCAACATTGTTGTGCACAACTTTGTCGCTTTTGCTAATTGCAGTTTTAAAAGAAAAAAAAAACGATCAACTCACACATACGACAATAACTGCAACCAACACTTAAAAAGTTCAAAGTTTGACTGCTACACGCAAGACTTTTTTTCATATTCTCACTTTGGTGCCAAGAAAGCAATTAACTTTTAAGTGTTTTCTACGTATCAGGAGAGGAGGCCAAAGGTACAGAGTACATACCTTCACTATGTAAATCTTCTAACACAATTTAAAGTTTTTTGTTTATCTAGAGCAAAAAGGAATGCCAACTAATTTTCAAATTATCTGTAAAACAAAAAAGAGTACTAAATTCGGCTAAATAAATGACCGCTACTGAATTAAAGCTCATATTTCTTGAGATATATATATAGGGCAATATTGTCGAAACGAAAGAAACTGGGAATTCTCTGTGTCTCCGATTTTGCATATATTGTTTGTGGGTAGTATTAGACTAGTGGATGTATAATAAATCATTTCACCATAAGTCGAACCACAAGTTTTCAAAATTTATGAAAAATAAAACAGTTGATTTTAAAAATATTTTTTATCTCTGTAAATATTAACACTACAAAAAAATATTTAACGCAAAATGATATGAATTAAAAGAAAAAAAACCTTACAAATTTTTATCTCCAACTTGTACCCGCAAAAAAAAAAACATTTGAAAGGGAGTTTGTTCTTTGAACTTCGAAGCCAAATACAAATGTCTCAAATGTGAACAAAAAAAAAAAACAACAATAATAGCACAGAATTCAAGAAGCAGCATAAGCAACGAAAATCAATCGACAATTGTTGTGAGGTCTGGTAAATATTATCCTAAAAAAAAGGATTTAACTTTAAAATAATAAGTATGTAATAACCTTCTTTAGCTTAAATATGTTGTTTTAAAAAATAAATTATTAAAATCGGTTCAGTATATTTTGCGTCAAAGTGTTACAAACCATTTCCATAAAAACAATTTTATATAAATAGTATAGATAGAGAGTAGATATTTGAAGTTAAACTTAAAAATTGGTATATCAGTAGTTTTTTTTTATAATTTCTCAAAAATCTCGATTTTTGTAAAAAATTTTACTTTGAACATTTTTGAAAACTTTTTTTTCTAATGAACATTTTTTAAAAACTCAGGAAAATAAAATGAATTTAAATCCTTAAGCTGAGTCTAGCTAAAAATAATTATTAAAATACTTGGTCGTGCGGCGATTCAAACTCAGCAACTCTAGATTTCAAGCGTATGCCTTTGTTTCTGCGCCACAGTAGCACGCAGCAGATCATAGTATTTTTACCATTTTTAACTATAAAATGAAGAAAGTAATTGGTTTGTATTGAAATGCAAAGAACATCCAATATTACGAGTTGCGACTCTCTAGTTTCCTTGACTTTCAGTTGAAAGCATAAGTAGTACAAAGATGGCCATGAACCTCTCCCCGGTCTATCAAGATGACTTTCTTCAGCAAACTGCCCACAGATCGAATATGCGTACAAGCATTCAATTTGAGAACAGCTTGTCACCCAAACAGGTAGTCTATTTGCAGAACGATGATTTAAATGGTAGTGCGGCGACTTTCACATCCAATGCCCAGGCCACTGTTCCACTGTGAGGCGAGACAACGGCGAAGTTTCTAACAGTGTAGTTATTATTATTGTAAGAGAGGGACACATATGTATGTATGCGATCATCTGGTATTGTACTCCGCTTGAATATTCCAGCAGTAATCATGAAGTTCAAAATTTACTTTAGCTCGTATGTCCTTCGCCTGAATGAATGAACAGAGGTGCTCTCAGTTAGAACTTTTCCAACTATCTTCAGTAACTCTACGGATAATCTAATTAACTAAAGGCTTATATGTAGCTGGCTTCTCGAAAAGCTGAGGTATTCTCATTCATACATATATGTTACAGGCTGACTCTAATTTGTTCAAAAAGATTAAGATTAAGTGCAAAGAATACCTAGTGTGAACTCATAATTTAAAAAAAAAATTAAATGTCAGTAGGCCTATCAAAAAATACTTTCTCTTAGCCTGGCCTTGGTAGCTAGTGTGCGGAAGAGCCCTTACAACATTAACTACTTATATCTCAATTAACCATGACAGATAATGATGCAATGAGTATTCAACTAAACCTTAATCGAGATCAGCTAGTCCCTGAACAAGATTCAGTTGATATATGGAATCAGAAAATATATTTCTTCAATAAATTTCTATAAAAATTTTAACCAACAAATCAAAAACTCATTTGTATGAGCGAGAAGGTTAAGCTTAAGCTTTCACTAAAGAATTGGGGTAGATATAAAATTTTACGAGCAATAAAAAACTAAAAATCATTAAAAAAAACTATAATAATAATGTAACGAAATATAAGTTAAGCTAATGAAAATTCCCCTAACTTGGCTACAAAGATTACGTTTCATTTAATGAACTATTATATTTACTTTTGGATATTAACGAGCGATTAAAATAAATTGAATTTCTTTTGCGCATGCGTCCAATCGTTGCAATAAACATCTGTCTATCAGTCAATTTCACGTCACGCGGCAGCCAGAAATTAAAAAAAAAACACTGCACATCATTAAAGCAGCCAAGTGTTTAAATGCAAGTAGTTCAATCATACATTCAATCAACTTACCAAACATTGATTCATTAGCATTTACTTCACTTTCTCCGACACAACTCAGGCATTACTAATTAGAAATTGCATTGGCGTCATAAACTTAACCAAACAAAATAATAATAAAAACAATATTTTGGCTTATGAGCTTATTAACACTTCAGAAAAGTTGCCAATGTTATTTATGAATTAACGCAATTGATTAAATTTTGTAGACCTTTTTAACTTATTTACCCTCGGTCGAGATTGAAATCATTTCCTTATGACACAGCTCAATCACTCTCATCCATTAAAGAGTCACATTTTACTGCACTAAAAGCAACGGCTGTCAAATTTGGCTTACTAACAGCGCTCTATCTTCTTCGAATCCTGAAAACTTGTGGCCTATGACCATCTGTAATGTCGAATTGCTCACCAGTTGCTGTTAATATCTAATTTCCATTCAAATCAATCGGCGAAAATAGATATGAATTAGACATACCTTGCGAAAATCATCAACTGAAATCTGCCGACAAGCATTGGAGTGGAACTCCGAGGGTAGTAGAAAATGCTACCATTCTAAATCATCTTGAAATTGTTCGCTAGAACAGGAAATACGTAAATCGGGGAAACGGAGAGAGTTAAAGGCACTCACTACAAATCGTGCACGTTGGAAGAGTTTTGTGAAGGCCCTATGTTCCGTGAGATAAAGGACTCAAGAGATAAGCAACATAGCCGCACTGAATAAAACAGGAAAGTCTTTCATAGGCTACAGCCACAGATTTACTTGCCACCAGTAAAAACCTGCGACAAATTGCTCGAGCTCAAACTGAAAGATTCCTTAGGCGCCCTACTGTAATTAGACTGGTTTTAAGCCTAAATTTATATAGAGTTGGTTTGCCTAAACCACCAAGTTCACAAACGCCACGGTCAGGGACGGTTCTTAAAACTTTGACGCCACTAACTTTCGTAGCCAGACAGAGAGTATTGTTTGCTTCTTCGAAATTGAGACTTAAATGGGTTTTGGTTTTATTCATGGAAATAGCTTTGTAATTAAGAGTAGGACGAAATAGATCGGCTCACATAAAGATCGGAGTGTGTATATTATGTAGAATATTGCAAATTTTCCGACAATTTCGATCTCATTCACAACTATATTTTTATTTGTCTGGGCCTCTAAGCTGGCTGTTTGTCGAAACACATAGTATAACAGCTTTATCCAGCACAAGTCACTCCTCTAGCTGACTGTCAATGCTCAGATAAGTTGCGAAATGTATTTCTGTGGAAGTTAGTGAAAGCTGTTTCGGCTGACATTCTCATTCTGGAAAGCATCCTGCCCACCATCGCCTTGGATTGATAATATAAAGATTCGTTAGCAGCAAGTTGGCTGTGTCATAGGGTGTTTGAACTAGACTAAGAGCAGTAGTAAAAGATGAAAACTTATCTAGATCCAGATCTGAATCACTGTAATCTCTTCAAAGCCCTAAAACTTTGTAATCCTGATATTCGAACACATAATTTAAAGATCGTGAATTTGATAGAACCGATTTAGGCTGCTTTAGTGAACTTACTAATCTGCTTAGCTTATTGAAAAGATGTTATTATCCTCTTCCAAGTATCCAAAGTTTGTTACGGAAAAGTGCTTGGGATTTTTTTTTTGTGATTGGGCTCAGCGCTCCGATTCGAGTTATACAGTTTGACGATCACAGTTCAAGTAGAATATAATAATCCTTCTGAGACGTTGAATTTTAGTTCAATTAAAAATCTGTAGAAATATGTATTAATTAGTATTGGGTTCACCTGTGCTGATTAAGGTCTGGCTTGACTAAAACACTGGCGATCTTTTGAGAATGTAACCAAAAGGTTAGGTTAGCTTAAGTTAGGTGGGAGTGGCAATCAGTTTAAGAACCAACTCATTTAGACCAAATGTTGATCCGTTGTGATACCACAGAGTAGTTGATTATACCCTCTCATTGAACCAACCAGATTTCGTAACAAAACTAAGTAGCTGACCAATACTAACGTAACTAAAGTCATCCAGGTCATCAAATAAAAATGATCCAAGTGTTATGTGTCGTTTTCCAGCTAGTCCGAGAAAGAAAATGTTTAATATTTTCCTCCTCTTCAACATCTCCACCACTTCTATAGAAGTCAAAAGACCGAACACTTAATCCCTCCGCATAACTGCCGATGAGGCAGTGGCCAGTTATGACTGCAACAATTGACGAGACATTATGTCTAGTGCGGAATATCAATTCTAGAGAACGTTTAGCATCCCATTTTGGCCAGATTTGCCTTGTTATGTGGCAAGTTTACCCTTTGGTCCATTTTGTGTTAGCCTTTTTTTAACATATCCTCTTTCAATGGCAAATAGCAACAAGCATGCCTTCCTTTTTCTGAGGAATTTGTGTAGTAAGTAGTCATGTGTCTAACAAGTTTAACAGCTTTGTAATTACCATCAGTGTTGCTATGAACAAGCACCCAGATGAGGTGGTTACGTGGTGGCAAATGCCCGGATATAGATCACTGATGGGTGTCACCGATTAGCATTACATCGAGGTGGCTTATGCCAGTGTCTACTTAATAGAGTAATCGAGATATACAAAAAGTTCGAAAAGATCTAAACAAAGCAATTTAAATCAAGACAACCCCCAGTATCTGCGCTAAAGTTATCAAAGAAGCCACGAGAACCGTTGAAAATATACCCTTTCCATATGATTGAGTTTTGTTAAATAACACTCAACATTGAAGTGGCACATAATATACATTAAATTAATAGCATAGTTATGCGATCATCAAACAAATATATACATAAGTCCTAAACTAGTTGGCACAAATTCTGACCAAAATTGAAAAAATTAAATAAGAAATTATACCTCGTTGAACTTTTGATTAATGTAAAATGTATAGAAAAGAAAAATCTATTTTTTTATCATTTGCACCTAAAGCAAATATTGTAATGATAAGTTTAAAGCTTGCGTGTAGCCGTGCCTTAAATGGCAGCTCATATAAAAGAAGAAAAAAAAATAAACATGAAGGATATACAAGGAAGCCACATACAAAACTAGGTTCCAGTTGGGAGCAGCAGCAGCAGCGAACTGCGGAAAACATAAATAATCTACTAAAACCCTAAGGCATATCAGTTACACAGTTACAATTTAGGTGGAGTTTTAGTAGTTTTTCTTGTTGTAAAAAGTAAATTAGGACACTGTGTAAAAAATCACTTTTATTAATTTTAGCTCAATTCGCACTTCTTCTCTTTTCTCCATTCCACTAACATCAATTTAAACTGAAAAACTCTCGGGTGTGTCTGACGGAAATAAAAAAATATTTGCTTAAGTAAACATGAAAATTCATACAAAAAAACGCCTGTATAAAAGTTACAAAACTATAGAAAAAGTATATGCTTTCTAGGAGATTGTAAATGTATGCTCTTTCACTGGAAGTTTGCTTCATATAAATAAGTTCCGCATTTAAGAATAGGAAATAAAATCTTGTACACGCAGAGAAAGTTGACTAATTTCATATCAGAGGAAACTTGAAACTTTTTTGATTTAATGCTTAGGATAATTAGTAATGAGGAAATAAAGTGTTATTATTTAATAAAATATATTATATTTACATGTGAATAATTTACTACCAAAAAAAGTAGAACTTAACTATTTAATAAAGTAAACATTATTTAGAGAATTCACCATAGAATCATAAACCCCAAGTCGTATTTGGTAGCACTATATTTAGTGGTAAAGTTGACGGCAGACTAGTTCCAAGGTAAAAGCAATAAAAAAGCATGTGACCAAAAATGGAAATGTTTTTCATGGCCATCCAAAAAAAGCAGGAGTCAGCGAAACCTGCCAACATTTTTTAATGCGATTAATTTTAAAATGTTATAGAACAATATCACTTTTTATTAGATTTTGATGGTTGAAAAATCTTATTTAATTTTTTTTCTTACAAAGTATAATATGACTCGATACGCGGACTTGCGACATATGGCTCATTTCCTAACTAGCGGACCCTCGCTTTTCGGTAAATAATAATTTTTTGTTTTTCCATCTGTTGTGCAATGTTGATGGTTTGACTACTCGTGAGCATCCAACATAAAGCTGTCCGTATGATTAAACTGAATACTTCTAGTTGATACCGCAGGCTTCCAAAGATTGACCTTGCGCCTTATTGATGGTGATCGCAAAAGCAAGACTGAAGGTGAAAATGGAAAATCGGTAGGAATCATAGGAATTCGGGGAATCAAAATTGGCTTTGTATTTTTCTTTCAAAATAGTTGCTTCGATGACATTGTTCATTAGTTTTTTCACGGCAGGTCTGGTGTCATTACAAAGTCGTGGTTGGTTTATATTGCGAAGCATAATAATTGGTGTACCTACTTTGAGTTGTAGATTGTATGGTGACAGTCCTGGCAAATCAAGTGAATTCAAAAATGAATAACCGCAATTTGTTGTCCTATCTAACTACATAAGTGCCCAATGTCAACTACGAAAAGAAAGTTTAAATCGTCAACATACAGAAAGTTGCATACTACAACCGTTATACATTCGTCCCTCATACTTTTCGAAAACACAATTTTTACAAAGTGCAAAGTATCTTTTATGTGTGTATGTGTGTACCAGGTCCCAGTTGTCTGCGTCTAATAGTTGATGAGAAGTGATGAATTTGATTTTTCTCTTATGTGGGAGGGCGTTGTCATATTTGACAACTCATAAGACTTTTTATATGACTTCTCACATAGTCTTAAGGGGGTTTTAGAGTAAAAATATTTGCTTAGAGTGGGCGGTGCCACGCTTCTAACAAGAAAAAAACATCTCCACGGCTAAACTAATGGACCGATTTTGATGAAGCTTAGTTTGGATATAGATTGAACCCTAAAAAACATTTCTCAAAACTCTGAGTCCTTTTAGTAGGCGTGGCACCACTCCTAACAGAAAAATCGTTTTCGCTGCTAAACTAATAGACCGATTTTGATAGAATTTGGTACAGGGATAGATTGAATCTTGGGAAAAGGTATTCAGTTTAAAATATACAGTGCCACGCCCCCAATAGGAAAATATGTTTTCACATCTAAGCTAATGAACCGATTTTGATGGAATTTGGTATGGAGATAGATTGCACCCTAAGGAAGACAAAGAGTTAGCGGTAGGGAAAAAGCAACATGATACCTTGATTTTAATTTTTGGGAGCGATGACAAAAAATAGCTCTTTGAAGTTTGGTCTTTCAATACTAAAAAGTGTTTTTTGTTTCTTTTATGCGCGCTTCATTAGCACATACCTTCATGATTTGAGCTTAGCCGATCTTCCACATAATCGAATGGACAGGGTTTAGATATACAACAACTTCGTACTCTTTGTTTGTGAGAGAGTGAGAATTATCTATGTATAAATAGGCAGTTAAAAAGGGATGGATCCATTTTGCAACTGCTTATTTATACATAGATAATTCTCACTCTCTCACAATCATAATCGCTTAATTTTTTTGTTGTAAAGGTTGTGAAGAGGAGCAGTGCATGTGAATGTAATTTTTTTCTAATAGTGCGGAGCCATGCCTGCAACAGGAAAATACGTTTCCACGGTTAAAACTTTGGACTGATTTTGATGTAATTTGGATTGGAGATAGATAGATTGGAAAGGTACTAAAATCTTGAAGTTCTAAAAGGGGGCCTGACACCACCACTAATGGGAAAAAACGATGTTACGAATGAGCCACTACACCGATTTTGATAAAATTTGGTATGTAGATAGATTGAATCTTGAGTAAAGACATTTGGTTTGAATGGGTGGAGCCATGCCCCTAAAAGAATAAAACGTTTCAAGACTAAGCTAATAAGCCAATTTTGATGAAATTTAGTACAGAAATATATTGAACCCTAATAGGAAAATATGTTCTCACAGCTAAGATAGATTAAGTCTTGAGAAAAAGTATATGTTTTAAGTGGATGGCGCCACGCCCCTAACAGGAAAACATGTTTTTTAACTAAACTAATCGACTGATTTTGATGAAATCTGGTATGGAGATATGTATATTGAACTCTGAGGAAGGTATTAAGATAGGTGTAGGGCAACATGTTACCATGATTTTTATTTTTGAAAGCGATGATAAATAATAGCTCTTTTTATATCAGTTCTTTAATACCAAAAGCATTTTTAATGGTTGAATTTCAACCACTCGGCGAAACTAGTATATATTATTGTAATGCAATGATATATTTATGAGTGTGAAACAACGGAATATTTATGGGAGAAAAATGTTACGAGATTCAGACCAAGCCTCTCGGTAAGAAATCTTGTGATCTACGTGGGCTGGGCCGTAAATTACAGCCAGTGCAGAGTTTTTGCCAATATTAGTAACTTTGAAATCGAGTTGAACTCCTTTTTTTTCATGTAGGTACTTTGCATAAAAGTCTGGCAAACATTGTATAGAAAAACTATAGGTAGGTGAAATTTTTTAACACATTCTGATTGATAATATGGCTTGTTCTAGAATCGCGTAGCTGGTATTTTTTTTCATTTTTTTTTTTTAAATACGTCAAACGAATTTTTTTAATGTTTTTTATTAACAAAATATGATACAATTGCACCAATTTGCTATTAAAGCTCATTACAAATAATTTGATCGCAACAGAAATAATGCACAGTTAAGAAAATTACTTTTATATTTAAACTGTTTAAAGAAATGTTGTTCTTTTTTTAAATAAACCAGTTTTTACAATTTGCCATGGGAAGAAGAATATCAGCTTAAAAAAAATAGAAAGAAAACCAGTAAAATACTCATTAACTATTGACATTCTATACAAAAAATAAAAACAAAACACAGCAGAAGTCATAATAAAGAAAATGTTCACACTACATAATTTGACCCATAATAACATGTAGCCAAGAGTGTTGGTTTGGTAAGTATTTTGTTGTGCCATCGAGCTGCTGTGCTGCAACATACCGAACGCTTTTTTTTACTGCATGCCAGCGAAATTCAAGTAATGCTAACAATTACAAAAAAAAAAGTCATTACCCTTGGTGTATGTGGCATTTGATATATAATTTGCTTTTTGCTTGAATATAAAACCATTATGTCCGATTACAACCCAATAACCCAAATAAAAAAATACGTTTTCTATAGTTTATTTGTTGTTCGCTTTTAGACTTTTATTTGAATTTTTATAATTTATGTCATTGTATCGGTAATTCTATAGATAACTATAGTTACACTTTGTTCGATTTTTTGGTTTTTTGATTTTAACATATTTTGCTGTATAAAATTTTAAGCATAGAGCTGAAAAAAAAAATAAAATTTGGGATTTCCGGTAAATTTGATACTTTGGTAGTAAAAATTGAATGTCAGGTATTTTAGTTCACTATTATTGGGTATTTCATCATGGGAAGACTCTGCCGTCACCGTTTCAGCCTTTGGGCTCTTGGAATGCTTGAAGAAGATCCACTGTTTTCGACCAAAACTTTGTTTAACGATGAGGCCCATTTCTGGCTTAATGATTACGAACAAAAGAGAAGAGCAACCCGAAGAAGTTCAAGAGCTACATTTCATTACATTCATTATCGACAAGACAACGATTTGATGTGGTTTCATCGGTTCATATTTCTTCAAAAATGAGGTCGGTCGGAACGTAACTGTGAATAGCGCCCGTTATTGCGCCAAGATAACAGACCATTGTCTGCCTGAAATTGAAACCCTTGATCTCAAGAACAAGACAGTGCTACTTTTCACACAGCCCGTGAAACTATGTCTTTATTGCGAAAACAATTCGGTGAAAACTTAATTACACGTTTCAGATATAGAAAAGATGAGCCAAAACATAAGAAACATAACCAAAACAACAAACACATGCACTCACCACTGCTACGCACTTTTAAATCGTTGTGTTTTTTTATACGCGCTATGTTCGAGGCCTTTATTGTTATTGTGTCATTATTTAAAAAAAAAAAAAAACAAAAAAACCGAAGCTAGCGATAACAAACAACAATGCGCACATTGAAGACAGCTTCTCTCATTTCATTTGATCAGTGCAGTTTTATTCCTACACTCATGTTTGTTGTTCTTGGTTTTTGGCTTACTTGTAAGGACTGTCCCAGAAAAAACTTGCACTTTTATTTTTTAAGATTATACTCTACCTGATAATCTTATAGGTCTAAAAAGACAAAATATTTATTCCATATAAAGTGACGTTTGATATGATGTATACCACTTGAAGATAGCACTTCTAACGACAGAGATGTCTAGCAAGCAAGAAAAAGTCCGCGAACTGATTTTGTCCACATACCTGCAAAATCCAGGGTTAAAATATTCAGCTATAGCAAAAATAGTTGGTGCATCAGAAAGAACTGTCAAAACGGTTATTTCTAATTATAAGAAGGGTCTACCTGTTTCACGAAAAAAGGGTTCAGGCAGAAAACCAGAATTTTCTAACCCAAAGGTAGCGGCGAAGGTGAAGCGCTTTTTTAAGCAGAATCCCAACACCTCAGTGCGAGATATGGCGGATAGAGCAGGTACATCAAAATCTACTGTGCAAAGAATAAAGGAAAAAGTAAGCTGAAGACATATAGAGTTCAAAAATTACCAGACCGTTCTGATGAAAAGCAGTTGGTTGCTCAGATGCGAGCCCGAAAGTTGTATGAAAGGTACCTGACTAAATTTGACTGCTGTGTTAAGGACGACGAAACTTACGTTAAAGCAGATTTTAAGCAGCTACCTGGGCACGAATATTATACATCACCGAAGAAGGGGAATGTGCCTAGTAAATTCAAAGAAAAAAAAATTTCGAAATTTCCGAAGCAATATATGGTTTGGCAGGCCATATGCACCTGTGGCCTCAGAAGCAGCTTCTTTGTTTATATAGACAAGTGCCTCGAAAAATGTGTTCTACCATTTATTCGTGCACATGAGGGTACAGTGATGTTCTGGCCCGATTTAACAACCTCTCATTACTCTAAAGCTACGATGGAATGGTATCAAAGCAAAAAGATCAATTTCGTACCAAAAATAGCAAACCTGCCCAACTGCCCAGAGCTTCGCCGAATTGAGAGATATTGGGCTCTAATGAAAAGAGATTTTCGAAAGAGTGGTAAGACTGCAAAAAACTAACAAGACTTCAGACTTAAGTGGAAAAGATCGTTCCGTACAGTCGATGAAACAACTGTGCAAAATTTAATGAAGGGCCTTAAAAAAAAAGTAAGAAATTTTTATAGAAAAAACAAAATTGTTAATTAGTTTTTAGATATTTTTATTCTGAACACTAGCCATTATTAATAAAAAAATAAAAAAAACCAAAAAAATTACTGGGTATTTTTTTATAACTAAAAAACAAAGTGCAAGTTTTTTCTGGGACAGTCCTTACGTTGGAGGCCAACATTACTCGCGTTATTCGCCAAATCTCTCTTGTAATGTTTGAACAGCGTCAGTGAAAATTGGAACTTCAGAATGGACCATGTTAGCCACAGTTACGGCCAACATTTGCAAGAAATTATCAGTGGAAAATAAATGTAAATGTGTAAGAAGCGTTCTTTTGTATGATAATAAAGGTTAACCGATTAAATTGAACTTTTTTTTATTTTTGAAGAAAGTACCTCCAAATGACTCAATCTATATTTCTAAGGGTATACAGCTGTTGGAAGCAAACATTTTCTTAAAATAGACCCCAAATATGTGTATTTTTTATTTCAGTCTTTGAAAATGGGTTTTATAGATTTTTACATACAAATGATTTTTGAAAATTAATATAAGTAAATTGGTTACTACGTATACGTCATGTTTTCATTTTAATAAAATTTTAATTTTCAATACTTATGTACATAATAAGGAGTGAGATTGAAAAAATCTTAACACACTTTTTACCTAATAATTTTTTTTGGGTGTAAAATTTAAAAATTTCTTTGATATAGTTATCTTTGAAAAATATGTCAGTTATTATTTTTAATGACAAACATGTTGATTTGTCGTGGGTTTGATCAAAACGAGTGAAGAAAAAGAAGTACGTCTTAAAATTATTAAAAATTTTCAAAAAAATCCAAATTGGTCCTACAAAAAATTGGCTAAAGAATTGAAGGTCTGCCATCAAACTGTTTCCAATATTATTAAACAGTTTCAGGAGAATTTGACTATCGATAGGAAACCTGATTCGGGAAGAGAACAAGGACCACATGATATTGGAAAAGCCAACAAAATTGAAAGCATATTGAAAAGATCTCCAAACACATCTGCTAGAAAATCTGCCCGGTTAGCAGAGTGCTCTGACTATTTGGTGCGAAAAGTATTTTTTTATAACTAAAAAACAAAGTGCAAGTTTTTTCTGGGACAGTCCTTACGTTGGAGGCCAACATTACTCGCGTTATTCGCCAAATCTCTCTTGTAATGTTTGAACAGCGTCAGTGAAAATTGGAACTTCAGAATGGACCATGTTAGCCACAGTTACGGCCAACATTTGCAAGAAATTATCAGTGGAAAATAAATGTAAATGTGTAAGAAGCGTTCTTTTGTATGATAATAAAGGTTAACCGATTAAATTGAACTTTTTTTTATTTTTGAAGAAAGTACCTCCAAATGACTCAATCTATATTTCTAAGGGTATACAGCTGTTGGAAGCAAACATTTTCTTAAAATAGACCCCAAATATGTGTATTTTTTATTTCAGTCTTTGAAAATGGGTTTTATAGATTTTTACATACAAATGATTTTTGAAAATTAATATAAGTAAATTGGTTACTACGTATACGTCATGTTTTCATTTTAATAAAATTTTAATTTTCAATACTTATGTACATAATAAGGAGTGAGATTGAAAAAATCTTAACACACTTTTTACCTAATAATTTTTTTTGGGTGTAAAATTTAAAAATTTCTTTGATATAGTTATCTTTGAAAAATATGTCAGTTATTATTTTTAATGACAAACATGTTGATTTGTCGTGGGTTTGATCAAAACGAGTGAAGAAAAAGAAGTACGTCTTAAAATTATTAAAAATTTTCAAAAAAATCCAAATTGGTCCTACAAAAAATTGGCTAAAGAATTGAAGGTCTGCCATCAAACTGTTTCCAATATTATTAAACAGTTTCAGGAGAATTTGACTATCGATAGGAAACCTGATTCGGGAAGAGAACAAGGACCACATGATATTGGAAAAGCCAACAAAATTGAAAGCATATTGAAAAGATCTCCAAACACATCTGCTAGAAAATCTGCCCGGTTAGCAGAGTGCTCTGACTATTTGGTGCGAAAAGTATTTTTTTATAACTAAAAAACAAAGTGCAAGTTTTTTCTGGGACAGTCCTTACGTTGGAGGCCAACATTACTCGCGTTATTCGCCAAATCTCTCTTGTAATGTTTGAACAGCGTCAGTGAAAATTGGAACTTCAGAATGGACCATGTTAGCCACAGTTACGGCCAACATTTGCAAGAAATTATCAGTGGAAAATAAATGTAAATGTGTAAGAAGCGTTCTTTTGTATGATAATAAAGGTTAACCGATTAAATTGAACTTTTTTTTATTTTTGAAGAAAGTACCTCCAAATGACTCAATCTATATTTCTAAGGGTATACAGCTGTTGGAAGCAAACATTTTCTTAAAATAGACCCCAAATATGTGTATTTTTTATTTCAGTCTTTGAAAATGGGTTTTATAGATTTTTACATACAAATGATTTTTGAAAATTAATATAAGTAAATTGGTTACTACGTATACGTCATGTTTTCATTTTAATAAAATTTTAATTTTCAATACTTATGTACATAATAAGGAGTGAGATTGAAAAAATCTTAACACACTTTTTACCTAATAATTTTTTTTGGGTGTAAAATTTAAAAATTTCTTTGATATAGTTATCTTTGAAAAATATGTCAGTTATTATTTTTAATGACAAACATGTTGATTTGTCGTGGGTTTGATCAAAACGAGTGAAGAAAAAGAAGTACGTCTTAAAATTATTAAAAATTTTCAAAAAAATCCAAATTGGTCCTACAAAAAATTGGCTAAAGAATTGAAGGTCTGCCATCAAACTGTTTCCAATATTATTAAACAGTTTCAGGAGAATTTGACTATCGATAGGAAACCTGATTCGGGAAGAGAACAAGGACCACATGATATTGGAAAAGCCAACAAAATTGAAAGCATATTGAAAAGATCTCCAAACACATCTGCTAGAAAATCTGCCCGGTTAGCAGAGTGCTCTGACTATTTGGTGCGAAAAGTTAAAGCCAATGCAGGTTTGAAAACATACAAAGTCCAAAAAGTTCCAGACAGGAATGCTGCAAAGAATATAGACGCCAAAAGTAGGGCATTGAAATTAAAATCGAATTTCATACAAAAATATTCGTGTTGTATAATGGACGACGAAACATATGTACTGGCAGATTTTACGCAGCTTCCGGGTAAAAATTTTTATGTTGCTGATGCTCGAGGAAATGTCCAAGAACAATTTAGAATCCAAAAGCAGACATAATTTCCTAAAAAATTCCTGGTATGGCAAGCTATATGCAGTTGCAACAAAAGAAGCAAGTCATTTGTTATAGTTGGCTCTATAAATACCGAAATATACATCAAAAAATGTTTGAAAAAAAGACTTCTTCCTTTCATAAGAGAGCACAATGTGTCCACATATTTTTGGCCCAATTTGGCATCATGTCACTACGGCAAGAAAGCTCTGGAGTGGTACCAAAGTAATATCATAGTTTTTGTACCAAGATAGGTCAATCCTCCAAATTGTTCGGAGCTAAGGCCAGTGGAGAGATATTGGGCTCATGTGAAAAGAAACTTAAAGAGCACAAAAAAGGTGTCTCAAAATATCGAAGATTTTAAAAGAAGATGAGCAAACTGTTAAAAAAGGTGTCTGAAACAACTATCAAATCTCTAATGGAAGGCTTACACCAAAAAAGGTCCACGAGTTCATAAATAGTGGTTAGAATTATAAAAATAATTTTTTTCTGTAATTTGTAAAATATAATCAATTAATTAAAAAAAATTCAAAACTCTAAGATCAACCGTTTAAAAATTATTGAATTTTATATATGTTAAGATTTTTTCAATCTCACTCCTTATGCTTGAAAATTATTTTTATACTAAACTAAAACAACTGTAAAAATCGATCACATTGTGCAGTTATTTATGGAATGACCAATATGCAAACTATTTATTGATATTCTTTTCTACGCTCTTAATTCTTTTCAGGTCAAAGATCGGAGCTAATAACAATGCTTTTTAAATTAAACCTTAAACGTATTAATATTAGCATAGAATGTAAAGTTCAGAAGAAGAGTTAAGTATTTGGTTAAAGAACATCAATTAAAAATCAATTAATCAATAAGTGAAAGTATTGTTTTTAATTTTCAAAAATAGTATTAACTAATACATAATCAATATAGAATTATAGTTCATTTTGCAAAAAAATTAGAAACTTCAACGTAGACTTGTATGGTAATTCCTAAAAAAAATAATGTTTTCATTATTGGAATTTAAAATACAACTAGTTAGGGTGTTATCTTTGGCCTCGCCCGAAATTAAATACCCTGTACTGGAATAACCATAAAAGTGCGCTTAAAAGTTAGCTTTGCACGATAAGACTGCCTTGAATGCAACTTGAAAATATCATTCGGGCAGTATTTTAAAGAAATTATTGGCATCCCCCTAGTTTGTCCATATACAGGGTGTCCCATAAATAGTCATACATTTTTTTTACACTACATCAGCTTAAAGTTTGAAAAAAATATGGAGCAAAACGAAAGTTTTAAGTTCAACATCATTTTAAATCACATATGACAGCATAACTATTTAAAAATATTATGCAAAAAAAATGGACCAAAAATATTTTCATTTGTGGCTGTGGTTCCAAAGCGACTGACCAAAGGTCGCATTTTTTCGAAAATATGAAAAAGACCGATTTTCTCGAAAACGGTGCGATATTTACTTGACATGATTTTACTTTTTCTGACCCGCCTTGAGGTCGCCCATCTGCTGTTAGAAGGTTTTCCACTATTTATGGGACACCCTGTATATTAGCGTAATAATATGTATTACCAAATGTTCTCGTACGAAGTTCAATCGTTTCTCCAACGTAGCATTTTTAATTTTTGGTTGTATGCAAACCGTCACGCCTATTTACTCAAACTGGCCATCCCTTGAACGATGCTTTGTGAGTTCGATATTGAATTTGACAAAATGAACTTAATATCTTCCAGAATAGGGACTTAAATCTTTTGTTTGTATGGGAGGTGTCACGTCTACTTTTTAAAATATGCACACTTTATTAAGTGCCTATTGGAATCTTCCCTATTGTATTAAATTTTTTTGCATTGCCTTCAATAGCTCACTCAGTATAGCATTTTGAAGTTTTTGTTTGTGAGGGAGGTACCCCGTCCTTAATCAAAATTCGTATCTAGTGCTTGCCCGAACAATAACTACAATGCATGTGAAATTTTATTGCATTTATCTCACCAAGCTCTCAGTATACGATGGCGGGTCAAGAAGTCCGTGGCTTTTTGAATAAAACACATGTTTTTTGACAAGAAATATTTTATTTTTCAACACATTCTCCTTTGAGCACTTCGCCCAAGGTTCCTCCAATTTTTTTTATCCCTTCCAAAAAATAAGTTTTGTCGAGTTTCTCAAAATAGGCATTTGTTTGTGAGATGATTTCATCATTGGAGTCAAATCTCTTTCCGCCAAGCCATTTCTTTAAGTTTGGAAACAAGAAATAGTCACTCGGGGCTAAATACGGAGAATATGGCGGGTGAGGGAGCAATTCGTAGCCTTATTCATGAAATTTACCCATGGAGACTGCCATCGTATCTGCCCACCTTTTGTGTAACGCTTCTTCGCACCCATTCCTTGTATAGGGTGTTTTTTTTAGAGGTATAGAGCTTTGAATTGAAATAAAACACAAGAAAATCGTTTTAATGTCCATCAATTTGGCTTTATTGGAAGGATAATTTTATGCCATTAATGTTTAAATATGATTTCGGGCATGTGGCCACCGCGGCTGGCTCGAATAAAGCCAATTCTACAGGTCCAATTTTGAACCACTTTTTCGAGCATATGGGGCCGTATGTCGGCAATAACGCCACGAATGTTGGCTTCCGAGTCCCCTAACGTTTCTGGTTTGTTGGCGTAGACAAGCAACTTCACATATCCCCAAAGAAAATAATCCAATGGTGTCAAATCACACAATCTTGGTGGCCAATTGACAGGTCCATTCCGCGAAATTATGCGCTCATCGAATGTTTCCTTCAATAAATTGATTGTGACGTGCGCTGTGTGGCATGTAGCGCCATCTTGTTGGAACCACAACTCATCCACATTCATGCCATCCAATTCGGGAACAAAATAGTCGGTTATCATGGCTCTATACCGGTCTCCATTAACGGTAACTGACTCTCCAGCATTATTTCGGAAGAAGTATGGCCCAATGACTCCACCAGCCCATAGAGCACACCAAACAGTCAGTTTTTGTGGATGTAATGGCGTCTAATGTGGATTCTCTTCACTCCAAATGCGGCAATTTTGCTTGTTGACGTAGCCATTCAACCAAAAATGAGCCTCATCACTGAAAAAAATTTTGCGATGAAAATCAGCATCGAGATCAATCTCATTTTCGGCCCATACACCAAAATCACGACGCATTGCATGGTCTCGCGGCTTTAATTCTTGCACGAGCTGGATCTTGTAAGGTCGCAAGCCAAGATCTTTGCGCAAAATCTTCCATAAAGTTGATGGACAAAGCTCCAATTGCTGTGCACGGTGGCGAATCAATTCATTCGGGTCCTCTTCAACATTTTGCTCTACAGCGGCAATTGTTTCTTCGGTGCGCACTGTTCGACGTCTCTGCGGATGCGTATTATCACATAGAGTAAACGTAGTGCGAAAACGACCCATGGTTAACCGAATTAATTGCTCTGATGGACGATTATGTCGACCATAAAATGGACGGAGCTTGCGGTAAACTTCGCGAACTGAACCATTATTTTCGAAATAAATTTGCACGATTTGCAAGCGTTGTTCTTTTGTCAACCTGTTCATGATGAAATGGCAAACCAAACTGAACATAAATGACATTAGAGTTGCCAGATTTGACCATAAAATGCCAGTTTTATCTCTATTCGAAAAACAAACCTCTAAAAAAAACACCCTTTATTTATCTAAAATTTTGTTCCATTTTCTCAAATAGCTATAACTCTCTCGCTCTAGCGTTTTAAAAAGATTTTACTTGATTGGGAGGTATGGCCATCATATTCTTATTCAGTTTTAAAAAGTCAAACAAAATACATTTTAAAAAAAAATTCTTATTATATAAACTCAGTAATTTGTGATTAGTATCGACCATAGTAAAAGCATGGATAGATTTTAGCTATTTTTTTTTTTTTTTTGAATTTTAGCTACCATACAAACAAAATTCCGGCAATAATGGTAAGTGCAGTACACAAGCTTTGATCACTAACTAGGCACGTTTCTTCTAACAGATTGTTTTGAAATGTTTACTGAAATCTCTGATCGATCGAAGTTTGAAGTCTGTTTCAGCATCTGTGCTGTTTTTATTTCTTTTTTTAAATGATAAAACAAATGAAAAATGTGGTAGCATAAGTCAAAGGTATTTTATTTTTCTGCAACTTTGAAATTTTTTTGCAAAAAAATCAGCACCAATTTGACTTTGTTGTGAATTTTTTGCATCTATTAATTACACAGAATAACAAAATTTAACTCAAAGCTCAATCCTCTTAAATCTCTCAACGTGCTCAGCTGAAAACACCTAGACTTTCCGGAAAAAATTGAAATCAGAATCCAAATAATGTAGTTAGAAGTAGTATGTCTCTTATAGGAACTTAAAAAAAATTTATTTATATAAATAATTTTTTTTTAGCACAATATAGAAATTACACATGCTGGAGAAAAACTTATGATGCAAACGTGTACGTTAATTATAAAAAAATATCACCTTTCAAATCTCTTAAACCAATTTGATTGTTGTACATATGTACGTGTTATTAAACGATTCGAACAACAGCTCCCTATTCACGCTATTAGTATTTAAACGGTGTCTACGTAAACTTAGTGAAAGATAATAAGCTGCATAATAGCAGAGCACTAACTAATTAACTTTTTATAACTAATTATCTAACAGTTAATGAAGTTATTAGTTGTATTTTAGATATTGTTAAAAATAAAAAAATTAATTGTTATCTTTTTATTCATTGCAGAATGGAAGTTCAAGCCGCCAACAGCCATCTCACCAATGCACTTATAACACAACAACATCATCAGCAGCTTCAACATCAACATCAGTGCCACAAACAGCTTAATAACAGCAATACAAAACACAGTCGCAGCAATAGTCCGACCAGTTCCAATTCAGAAATTGAAAAGGAATTACAAGACTTGGACTTGAATAGTTCATCCGTTGGTAGTAGCGGTTGTGTCAGCTTGGGTGCTGAACTTAATAATAAATCTAATGGTTCAATTAGTGGTGCCTCAACAACATCAACAGCGTTATCAGGTAGTATAGGACCAATATCAAGTACCACTTTAACAAATGGTGCAGCAACAATAGCTGCTACTAGTGGTAGTGGTGTACTAGCAACGACAACAACAACAACAACAACGACAGTGACCGCTAATATCAAAAAACGCATATCGAGTAGTCGTACACCAGCACGAAAGGCGCGACGAATAAAATTCTATCGCAATGGGGATCGTTTTTATCCGGGTATAACCATTCCAGTTTCAAATGAACGTTATAGGTGAGAAAAAAAAGCTGTATGCAACATTATTCAATTTGGTATTATCCTGTAAGACTGATATGAAATACAGAATTGCCCTCTGAAAATAAAGGACCATAGAATAATAATGATTACAATAAACCCTCCTATAACACAGTAGATTCGTTCCGCGTTATACGCGTTATGTCCAAATTTTAAAAGAACACAATTGACACCATTTACAAACGTACGCGAAATTAATTATGAACTGTATAAATGAATCATTCATTATATGTATATTTCACAGCATAAAAATACAGGGTGTTTTTTTTTAGAGGTATAGAGCTTCGAATTGAAATAAAACACAAGAAAATCGTTTTAATGTCCATCAATTTGGCTTTATTGGAAGGATAATTTTATGCCATTAATGTTTAAATATAATTTCGGGCATGTGGCCGCCGCGGCTGGCTCCAATAAAGCCAATTCTACAGGTCCAATTTTGAACCACTTTTTCGAGCATATGGGGCCGTATGCCGGCAATAACGCCACGAATGTTGGCTTCCAAGTCCCCTAACGTTTCTGGTTTGTTGGCGTAGACGAGCGACTTCACATATCCCCAAAGAAAATAATCCAATGGTGTCAAATAACACGATCTTGGTGGCCAATTGACAGGTCCATTCCGCGAAATTATGCGCTCATCGAATGTTTCCTTCAATAAATTGATTGTGACGTGCGCTGTGTGGCATGTAGCGCCGTCTTGTTGGAACCACAACTCATCCACATTCATGCCATCCAATTCGGGAACAAAATAGTTGGTTATCATGGCTCTATACCGGTCTCCATTAACGGTAACTGACTCTCCAGCATTATTTCGGAAGAAGTATGGCCCAATGACTCCACCAGCCCATAGAGCACACCAAACAGTCAGTTTTTGTGGATGTAATGGCGTTTCAAGGGTCTCATGTGGATTCTCTTCACTCCAAATGCGGCAATTTTGCTTGTTGACGTAGCCATTCAACCAAAAATGAGCCTCATCACTGAACAAAATTTTGCGATGAAAATCAGCATCGAGATCAATCTCATTTTCGGCCCATACACCAAAATCACGACGCATTGCATGGTCTCGCGGCTTTAATTCTTGCACAAGCTGGATCTTGTAAGGTCGCAAGCCAAGATCTTTGCGCAAAATCTTCCATAAAGTTGATGGACAAAGCTCCAATTGCTGTGCACGGTGGCGAATCGATTCATTCGGGTCCTCTTCAACATTTTGCTCTACAGCGGCAATTGTTTCTTCGGTGCGCACTGTTCGACGTCTCTGCGGATGCGTATTATCACATAGAGTAAACGTAGTGCGAAAACGACCCATGGTTAACCGAATTAATTGCTTTGATGGACGATTATGTCGACCATAAAATGGACGGAGCTTGCGGTAAACTTCGCGAACTGAACCATTATTTTCGAAATAAATTTGCACGATTTGCAAGCGTTGTTCTTTTGTCAACCTGTTCATGATGAAATGGCAAACCAAACTGAACATAAATGACATTAGAGTTGCCAGATTTGACCATAAAATGCCAGTTTTATCTCTATTCGAAAAACAAACCTCTAAAAAAAACACCCGTTATAAAGCCGGTAATCCCCGCGTTATATAGGGGAAAACACGTGTTATACGAGGGACAATGAAAACGTGTTATAAGAGTGCCGTGTTATAGAGGGAATTACTGTATTTTATAAATTGCGTTTGAACGTTTTTAACAAAAATCAACAAAAATTATATTTCCAGATCATTTGAAAGCCTATTTGAAGACTTGACACGCCTTTTAGAGGATAATGTTAAAATTCCAGGGGCTGTGCGTACAATTTACACAATGTGCGGAAAAAAGGTATAATAAAGGATGTAAAATGTATAGGGTACTAATTATACCGAAGTGTTATCTCAGTAAATGTTAACATTTTGACGTCTTATTAGTAAACCATTTACAAATAAATATTTTATTTAATTAAAACCTTTGCAATAACATATTTTAATTTTTTTTGCCATTTAGATCTCCAGTCTTGACGAGCTTGAAGATGGCCAAAGCTATGTTTGTTCCTGTAATAATGAAAACTTTAAAAAAGTCGAATATAATACAACATCTCAACCGCTTGCTAATCTAACCATTTCCACAAAGGCGAGCAATCGTCTTTCAAAAGTTTTTCGTCCATCATCACCACTTAAAAATGGCGGTAACGGTGGCAATGGCGGCGGCGCCGGTGGAGGTGTAGGTACCAACGGTAGTCCGTTGCTGATAAAAATGAGCGAACGTGAAAGTGTGGTTCATCCGCGTATTGTAACGCTTATACGTAATGGCACAAAGCCTAGAAGGGTAATAATAAGACGCCCTTAGAAAATGTTTTAAATAATGAAATGTACTTTCAGATTATGCGGCTGCTGCTCAACAAACGCAATAGTCCAAGCTTTGATCACGTTCTCACGGCTATTACACAAGTCGTTAAACTAGATACTGGCTATGTTCGGAAAATATTTACACTATCCGGCTGCCCTGTGACACAATTAGCCGATTTCTTTAGCGCTGATGATGTATTTTTTGCTTATGGCACCGAACGTGTTAATAATCCCGATGATTTTAAACTGGAATCAGATGAGCAGAAAGCAATTTATGCTATAAGTAAGACTCTACGTACTGTAGGCACTGCTTGTAAGGGCCCCAAACCGAAAATGCCTGTTAAGAGTAAAAATATACATAATGTTACTTACGATCATATTGAAGAGACACTAAATGATAGTGGCATTGATGCAAATGAACTGCCAACAGTAATACGTGAACGTTATGCTCTGGGTAATATTATTGGTGATGGTAATTTTGCTATTGTGCTAAAGGTAAAAGATAAACAAATACCGCACACGTATGCGCTCAAAATAATCGACAAGAGCAAATGTAAAGGTAAGGAACACTACATCGACGCTGAGGTACGTGTAATGAAAAAATTACAGCATCCGCATATTATTTCACTGGTCATGGACGTTGATCAAGTAGCAAATATGTATTTAGTATTGGAGTATGTTAGTGGTAAGTATAATTGATAATATATGTTAGTTCTTATGTGACTGATTATTAATAACAATTCAATATTATTTCTGATTGAACTTATTGTTAGCTCAACTTAACTTTGCTTAACTCATTAGCAAATACCAAATTCTTGTAAATTTACAAATCGATCAATGCTTGTCTTTAATGATATTATTTAATAATGATTATGATGTATGATCATTTGCTATTCATATTCATTAACTAATTCTTTAAATATTCAATCCATAGGTGGTGATCTGTTTGATGCCATCACACGTGTAACGCGCTTTTCTGAGGATCAATCACGTGTTATGATCAACCATTTGGCCTCTGCTATGGCCTATCTACATTCCATGAGTATTGTGCATCGCGATATTAAACCTGAAAACTTATTGGTATGTCAAAAGAAAAAAAAACTTGTAATACACAAGTCAACAAACTGTTTGTATCCGTGTCATTAGTGAGATTTCCTATTTCTTAGGCTTTTTTTAATTTGCTTTTTAAAACTTAACTTAAATTATTAAATAATGTACTTCTTAAATAAAATTTGAATACACCTTTTCTGAAAAGCAAATAAAAACTAAATTTAATTTTCACTAATCTGTAAAATTAAAAAAAAAATTCTGTAACAAATCAATCCTAAGTTATTTTGTTGAATTATTTTTTACCCTTATACATTTTGGATTTATCATTCCTAGCGTATATGTTTTGTTCACAGGTTGAATTAGACGATAAAGGCAATGTTATTGAGTTGAAATTAGCAGATTTCGGCTTAGCTTGTGAGGTCACGGAACCACTGTTCGCCGTCTGCGGCACTCCTACTTATGTAGCACCCGAAATTCTCATGGAAACTGGATATGGCTTAAAGGTATATTAACATTCATTATCCTATATATTAAGTTTTAAAATCGATATTGCACTAATCTCAAGGTGTATATTAATTTTGCACGTCCGCATACTATAAAAGAAGGCCTGGCATATATTATACATAACATACATTACATTCTTAATCAGCCTCACCGCCTAGGTTAATCTAGTCCGTGAAAAATTAATCTAGTTTCGTGAAAAACTAACAGATATATTAATGAAATTTTGTAGACACAATACTTATTTGACCACATACCATACATACGAGTATTAATATATGAACCTACCTCCAGATTTTTACCATGATATTTTAGCTCATAATTGTTTGATCCTTATTAGACTCAATTTTCACATGTCTGATGTTATGTCGAAGATATTTTGGCAAACATTTTATAAAATAAAAAAATTATACATTTTAAAAATTAACATTTTTTATAAAATTAAAACATTTTTAAACAAAAAAGACTAAAGGCTCTATTATTTTGTTTCCTATAATTTTTGAGATATTCCGTTTTAAAAAGCTTACACTTATTAAAAAAAAAAAAAAAACAAAGTGTGAGTTATTTAAAGACTGACATATGTATATGTAAAAAAATAAAAAAAAGTGGTAGTAATGAACTTTGTTCTTTTAATGAGGATAAAATAAAGATCGTCGCGGAATCCTTGCCAAAAAGCCAAGTGTTTTATTAAACTAGAATTCTTATCCTATGTAGTAGCTTTAAAAATTAGTCTGAAAAAAATTTATTCAATACTATGTCTTATACTTTCAGATTGACGTTTGGGCTGCTGGTATCATACTTTATATACTTCTCTGCGGTTTCCCGCCATTTGTTTCACCAGACAATCAGCAGGAACCACTCTTCGATGCTATCATCTCGGGTGTTTATGAATTTCCTGATCCTTATTGGTCCGATATTGGCGATGGTGTACGCGATCTAATAGCCAATATGCTACAGTCAGATCCGGAAGTGCGCTTTACCAGCGAAGATATCTTGGATCACTACTGGACTATGGCTGAATGTAGTGATTTTAGCTGAATTTCAGCGCTGTAACATTACAGCATTGCAGCGTAGACATTTATACTTGAGATAGGTGGAAGAAGAGACAACAAGATTTAAATAAAAGAAATTTTTATTTATTTTTTGTATAAAAAATAAATATGCTTAATATAAAATATAGCGATGTAAAAATGGAATTCCAAACATGTAACCCTCGACTACATTATCACAAATATTATTTAAGTAATTAAATACTATATATTTAACAATTAACTTATATGATTACATATTCGAAAACAGAACGATAACTACAAAAATTATTGATTGTATAGAAAGAAATTTATAGCAAGTAACGCAAACAATATTATGGCGCTTTTACACATAAGGCTATGATAATTAGCAATACTTACCACCAGCAAGAAATTAAGACTAACACATTGTTTGACATGTCAGCCATGTTTGACTGACGGCATTTTATTATAAAAAAATTCTTAATTCTAATTAAATATAAAATGTTGGGTTAAAAAAAAAGAGAAAAATATCCGACATTTAAACTTAAGAAGGAATTATGTCAGAAATTTGTGCTAGCTAAACTTATGCTGAAATTCGACTTTCCCTAACATTTGCATGGGATTATTGTTGCTAAACATTCATTGCTGCAAAATGAGTAAAATCTTCAGTTGATTTTCGATTTTTGTTTTAATTCTATTAATTTTAATAGAAAGTTATTTATTATTTCTTTAATTGATTAGAAGAAAACACCAACAAAATAAGAAATATAACATAAAACAAAAGCAAATGTATATTTTTATATATAAATACTTTTTTTCTTATACATATACAAAATAACATAGTTGTTATATTTCTATTTCTTTTTTTAGTTTTAAATTTTGAAACAATCTTAATTGTAGCATTTATTTTATTAAAATATTTTTAATCTATCAATTTTATTTAATAAATCATTTTAAATTTTAATCTATCTCTACAATATCTACTATAAATATAATTTATCAAATGTTTTGCATTTTAACAATGAAAATTAAAACAATTTTCTGTAATTTAATTTTAAATGTATTTATTATTTATATATATTGTTTAAAATAATAAAACTTATTTATGAAATAATACATTTCTTTTTTTTTTGTGGCAGGAAAGGTAAAATAAAGAAATAATTTTCCAAAAATACGGTTATAACAGTCGCATATGAGGAAAAAATGTAGCCAAATACGAAACATTGGGCCTTATTATGGTAATCGATAAAATTGACTTCTCTTGACAAAAGTAGTACGTACGATTGAAATATTCTGGAGTCAAGTCGATTTTAGTGACAACCATTTAGAGCTCGTTTAGTGCCTGTAGCGATGAAATATCAAAATCCCCTTAACAATTTTTGTCACGAAGTTCTTATGTTTCACATGAATCTGACCCCATAATAACAACTACATCAAATCCACTGCATTGTAAAGTAACGCAAACATTTCAATTAATTTTACATTTTTTTTTTTTAATATTTGGGGAACGTTATGGGAAACTAATATTTTTTTATAAAATTTCAAGATCCATGTCTAAGCAACATTTGTACCAACATTTTTTATATGTATAGTAAGTATTATAGTAACTACTGAACCTCTGAAAAAAATTGAATAATTGTCGATATGTACACTTAACTGTCCAACCTAAATTGGAGCGCCAGCGTCTTTTATCTATCGAAATTCTCTCATGCACATACATACATTTCATATTAAGCAAACCGAAATAAGCAACGCATAAAGCCCAATTTCCATGTGATCTTATCTTATCTTATTTTAATAAATATCAGGGAGGACATCACATGCTATTAAGATAGTAAATGTATGCTATTCACTCTCGCATTCTCCAAGCGCATTAGGTTCTGTTCGCATGCTTTTTCTTTCTTACAAAAATTTGATTTGATATCCCTGATATGGGATAAAATAACAAAAGATAAGATCACATGGAAATTGGGCTTAAAGCCCAATTTCCATGTGGGCTTAAAGCCCAATTTCCATGTGATCTTATCTTATCAAATATCAGGGAGGACATCACATGCTATGAAAATAGCAAATGTATGCTATTCACTCTCGCGTTCTCCAAGCGCATTAGGTTCTGTTCGCATGCTTTAAGCCCAATTTCCATGTGATCTTATCTTATTTTATCAAATATCAGGGAGGACATCACATGCTATTAAGATAGCAAATGTATGCTATTCACTCTCGCATTCTCCAAGCGCATTAGGTTCTGTTCGTATGCTTTTTCTTTCTTACAAAAATTTGATTTGATATCGCTGATATGGGATAAAATATGATAAGATCACATGGAAATTGGGCTTTAACGCCAGCCTATTCGATTTTCCAATTTTGACAAAGCGTTGACAGCTAATTTTTTCTTCTGTCAGAAACACCAAACAAATTAACTAATTTAGGCTTAGCGCTCAACTCAAAAGCGTAGCGCTGGCAAAGTCAACGCACAAAGCTCTAATGTAGGGACTACAGTAAATACAATGATTAGCAAAAAATTAAGCGTTAATGCAAAAAACATTTTTCGCAATGTACTTTGACAGCATCGGTTTTAGCGAAAGAGCACCAAATCTTAAATTTGCAAAGTTATTCATGGTACAATTAACTTGTCAAACTGAGATAATGCAACCGTAAAAGTAATACCATCGCAGTCTAGAATAAACAATACAAAAGAAGACAACATTTCTGAAAACCTGCACTTTTAGTTATGAGCACGATAATAATATTATATTATAGAGCTTAAAAGGAAGAAGAACTGCCACTTAAAATTTCTGCTACCATGACAGTTGTACGATGAATGGGACATCCATAATTTGCTATATCTACCAAATTTCTTTATTAATTTTGTCTTCTACCACTGGAGGTTCTATATCTGCCACATTTTATTTTTTCGAGTATCAAAAAATATATGAAACTTAATTAAAAAAAAACATTGTGAATAGCTCTTTTGTTTTTGTCATGTCAACCTGTAGTTGTCATTGGTCGCGTTAACAAATTACGACATGGCAATGTTGAAAGAAAATCTCGTACTTTTTTTTGCTAGATGTCAAAATTCGACAATAGATATTCTTGTATACAAAGAAAGTTTTTATTTGTTTCTGCATTGTTTTTGAAATAAAACAATAATATATTTGAATAAAAACTAATCGATTGACTTATTTAATTAAATAATGCATTTCATATATATGTCTATGTATGTAATATCAAATTTACCACATTCTCCCTCAATCTACCACAGTTTTTGGTTGAGATCTACCACCGTCGTAAAATTTTAAGTCCCATCACTTGTTATATACCGCGAAATTTGTAAACAAACTTGAATTTGACGTTATTGGTTGAACTTGGATGAGGGCTGAGGGCATAAGCAATGTAGTACTGCATTTAACATAACTTAAATTAAAATTATAATTTGTATTATGAATGATTGCACACACAACACACAGTGTTTCGAACTAGATGAAAATATCTCTACGAATGATGATCAAATTATAGAAATACACGACAACTCAACAGATGAACAGGCAGAAGATGCTGACACTCTTTGGTCCATTGATGATGATACATTCTTTCAACCAATTGGGCTTATTAATCACGGAAATGAAAATAAATCTGTTTTTGTCACTTGGAATGAAAACTATTTGCTTAATTTCGTCTTTAAGAAATCACATAAAAGTGGACAAACTAAACTAACGAAAGTACGCCTCGATTTGCAGGCCCAGGAAATTCGCCAAATACTTATTCTGGAATTGAATACACTGCTGCTAATGCAAAGTGGTTGTGTTTTTCATTTTAGGTCAGTAAAGACCATGCATGCGGTAAAATGGTTGACTGGCGTGCGTGCCATAAGTAGTGCGACAATTGGATTTAGTGTTATACGTCTGCATGCTATTGATAACAGTCTGCATCTGGAAGTGTATAAGGATGTTATGAATATGGAAAGTGAAAGCACTTTACAACAAAGTTATGACATAACTTTCGATGAAACGAATATTTTTAATTGCATCTGGGAAGATGAACGTTTTACTTTGCATTCACAAAAAGTAAATGATGAAAATCGTGAATTTCTTGGTCATTTCATTGGGAAAGTAAGCCGACTGCATCATCATAAAGGTGAAATTCATTTCTTCACTGTGTCTGGCAGTATTTATGCATTAATTGCGGATGGTATGTAAATATGTCTTGTAAATTTTAAAGTTGTAGACTGTAGCAGGGTACATGTCCAATGCTTTTCTTAGCAATTACAATTCGTTAATTTGACAAAACAGTCTGCCAAATGTAATGAGTAAAAAAATCTCCACACTTATTTTTCAGCGAAAGATAGAAAATTGTATTTAAAACACTTCGGTCCTATCAAAAAGTCCCTGAGAAAGTGACGAAAAATCGCAAAGTACATATTGGAAAAATAATTTTTACACTCATTTTATTCTAAAGTTCATCTATTTTTGCAAAGACCAATAAGTTCACTCAACAAACTCAAAATAAATCGAAAATAAATTGTCCACTTTGAGTATGTTTTGAAGAAAGCCATTTTGATGCAAGAGAGTGCTTGCGAACACTCAGGACTATTTTCAAATCAAGAAAAAGTGGGGTAGCAGTTTGTTAACTTTAACCCGCAGCTATTTCGTATGAAAGGTTTTTAAATACACTAATCAATTGTGTATCATTTGAACTTACAAGAAAGACTTTAGAAAACACATATTCTGCAATTTCAGTTGACTGAACAATTCATTCAACGACTTCTGTCAATACGCAGAAATATTTTTTATTTTTTAAAAATAACATATATAACATATACCGTTCTTTCTCTTTAAAATGAGCTTTCAAGTGGTAATCTGTGATGTTTCCCCGCAAAGTTACAACCATTTGAAAGTGACATAAATTTCTTTTTTATATTAGTACAAATCCAAAATATAATTTTAAGCAAGCTAGTGCCTTCTTAAGTAATATCATTATTTATAATAATATTTCTTGTAAAAAAATAAATAATTTTAAGCAAAAAAAAAGGTGGGGTTTTTCAGAAAATTAGCTTTGTTTTTTTCTCATAAAAATCGCTATAACTGTCAATTTTTAACAGTTTTGAAATTTTTTTAAAGATTCTGACAGAGAATAAGAAGTTCCATTAAAATCAAAAGACAAAAGTTAATTATTTTGATTTGGATGGAAATGCCGCTTCTTTGAAAAAATTTTCAGCGGTTTTTTAATTTTTGACACCAAAACTTAAAATGGGCATAACTTCGTAAATAATGTTTTTTAACCCTCCGATCAGAGGTAAGCTTTGTCCCACTAAACAAGCGGTAAGGTCCCTAGGGACCTCAAATTAAATATACTATTTTCTTAGTATTCCAGTGTGATTTGATGGTTTAGAGTTTTAACTAATGATTGAAAAAAGCCTAAGTAAATACAGAAATATGAACTTTACGAGTATACAATATGTTATGAAAAAGAGAGGAGAAAATTTTTTGGAGCTAAGGTAAATTATACCAGTTTTATTTAGTAAGTTATAATTATTAAATTTAATGCAAATATTACTGTTTTGCCTGTTCAGCTAAGATAGTTGAGCATGGAAAAACATGATGGTCTCTATTCCATGAGGGTTAACCCTCCGATTAGCGGTAAGGTCCCTGGGGACCTTTTCGATTTTTGTGCGTTCGAAAAAGTACTTTTCGCATGTTTTAGGATGATGATCCTTTATGTATTCCACAAGTTCGATATTCTAAAGCGATTGAAACTAAAATTGAAACAATACTAGCATTAGAGCGTATTTTATTTCGGCTTATAGGCATTTAGTACGCTAATAAGCGGTAAGGTCCCTACGGATCTTGTGAGGTCTTAGCGAAAAACAATATGAAGATTCGAATTTTGAATTTGAATTTGCACTGCATATTGAATTGTAGTAGGCTGAGCTTTGTAGTTTTATTTATACTAAATTTGTATTACAATGAGTTTCAGGCAATTTGAGGCAACTTTTCAGTGTCAGACTACCAGTTCATTTGATTTTTTTTTTCTGAAAAGTTTCAAGTTTATTTGATTTTTTGTGAAAACTTTGTAGTACTTTCTAAAGAATAATGGCAGATGGAATATGGGATGCTGTCGAAATGGTAATACATAACAGAATACGCTGCCAGCAAATGGCCGATGCAGAAAAACAGGTGGTAGATGAAAGATTTGCTAAGTACATGGATGAGGCGAGTGATAATGATGTTGATCCGTTTGACGCTGAAGGGGATGATGACACTGACCTTCTATATCGGCCAGGAAAAAATATTGATGTTTTCGATGTCGAAGGCGAAGCGAATATGGAGATGAACTATTTGACGAGAACAAGCTGTTGCTGCCATTTCAATTCTTCCTCAGACTGAGACCGATAGTGAATATTTCACGCCTAAAAATGGTGCGAAATGGAACAAAAATCCACCACCGAGTTTCCGTATTCGTGCTCATAACGTTGTAAATTATACCAGCAAAGCAGGGCCATTGTGCAACATTTATGATCCATGGACATTTATTCGTTTTTTGATCGCGGAAAATATTGCACACATAATCATACGCGAAACAAATCCCAAATGTAATCAGGTAGCAGTGTCATGGAATAGAGACCATCCTGTTTTTCGATGCTCAACTATCTTAGCTGAACAGGCAAAACAGTAATATTTGCATTAAATTTAATAATTATAACGTACTAAATAAAATTGGTATAATTTACCTTAGCTCCAAAAAATTTTCTCCTCTCTTTTTCATAACATATTGTATACTCGTAAAGTTCATATTTCTGTATTTACTTAGGCTTTTTTTTCAATCATTAGTTAAAACTCTAAACTATCAAATCACACTGGAATACTAAGAAAATAGTATATTTAATTTGAGGTCCCTAGGGACCTTACCGCTTGTTTAGTGGGACAAAGCTTACCGCTGATCGGAGGGTTAATCAAATTGATTGTATGTAATATGAAATAATCCGACTGCATGGTTTGAAATGGATTTGGTCTCTAATTTATTTTTATACATCGGTCATTCTTTAAATAACTTTACACTTTACTTTTTTAAACATTTTTTGAAACGGAATATCTTAAAAACTTTGGGAAATAAAATAAAAAAATATATAATCATTTTTATTTAGAAATACTTTTTCTCAAAATCATAGCTATCTTCGTTAAACATTACTTACTTACTTGGGTGGCCATAACAACCCGTTACCGGGTTACGGCCGACCTCAAAAGCTCTCTCCAGGCGCCTCTACTTTGCGCGCGCCTTCTCCAATCATTCACACCAAGCGTGGATAGGGTTTCCTCGGCTTGGTCTTTCCATCGGAGGCATGGTCTTCCTCTTCGTCGTCGCCCAGCGGCTTCCGCATCAAACACCTTTTTCGCCGGAGCTTCTTCGTCCATACGCACAACATGTCCCAGCCAGCGCAGACGTTGTATAGTGATGCGCTTGACTATGTCAATGTCAGCGTAGAGCTCGTACAGTTCGTGGTTCATTCGAATACGGTAGTCGTCGCCGACGTGAACAGGACCGAAGATTTTGCGAAGAATTTTTCTCTCAAACACCCCAAGCGTGGCTGCATCAGTCTGCGACACAACCCATGCTTCTGCGCCGTAAAGTAGCACGGGTAAGATGAGCGTCTTGTAGAGTGTCAGTTTTGTCGGGCGAGAGAGGTCTCTACTACTCAATTGCTTACTGAGACCATAGTAACACCTATTAGCAAGAGTTAGTCTTCGCTTTATCTCCGAAAAAGCAGATTTTTAAAGATTTTTTTATATTGTTGCGTTAGTGATCTTCTTATAAAAACTGTTGGTTTGGGCTCTGAAAGTTAACAGGTTAACAAAAAAAAAAAAGACCTAAAATTGGAGTATGTAATTTAGTCATCTGGTATAATGTGGATTTTCCCCTTCATTAATATGTTGAAGTTCTCGTGTTAAAGGGAGGCTCGTTTCGGCTTTAAAATATCTTTGCCCGTGGAAAAAAAATTTTCAACTGCAGCGCTTGAGGGAATAGCAGTATTATATTTAATAAACATATTATGCATGGGAAACAGATCCCGAGGAATGCCGTCATTGAACAAGTCTTTTGATTTCATGTCTAGCCACAGAGATTTTGAGCTTTACTCTTTAAAGATTTGTGGCTCTTAGGTTTTTCTTTAGACTGAGTAACAGAATTGAAAAAGTCTTCCTCATCATCGTCGTTGTTACTCGCGTTGCTGCCTCCGCCACCTAAACTATCTCTGTTCTTCGAACTTTCGGCAGCTTCTTGTCGTAACGCCTCTTTTACCTTTTTTTCATTAATTTTTTTAATGAATCCACTCGACTGCTATCATACGTTTCCAGCCATATCAACCTTGTTTTCAGAACGTGTTTATAATAATAAATTTTATTTTATTTTGCAGAGTGCACAGAAAGTGATACTACATCAGAATCTCCTGAGTGCAATATTCAAATATGCGCTACATATGCTGTCAATGTCGAATTTATTAAAATTCTCTGTGATCGTAAGATGTGCTTGATTTTTCTACAATGTGGCATTATAGAAATTTGGTATTTGTCAGAACTAACTCAAAATATGCAGCGAAGGACACATAGTACTGGTGCGCATTTTGTGCACTATGAATTTGCCAATTCCAATGGTTGTTTTTACTACACTAATGAGGAACAAGTTGCACAATTACAATTTTATTATGATAGTAAAAGCGATAATTGTCATGTTTTGGAAAAAACTAAAGCAGTTTATGGTATAATGGCATGTACTTGGATGCAGAGTATACAGCAGTTAATTTGCTTGAGTTGCAACAACATTTTTTATCAGTTAGCGTTCGACGATCAAATTAGTGATGAGAAAAAAGATCAAGCAGAGTTTAAGGAAGCCAGGTTTGAATTTGAAAATTTAAATGAATTATATGAGCTAACGAATTCAAGAATGTCGGCTCTTCTGGAAAAAGCAAATATTTTGCAAAAATTACAAGATATACCTACAGAAATTCATCAGTGTATTGAAAAAGAGTTTGTAAAGCAAGAACTGCTAGCGGTCTCTACAAAATTACACATTTATCGCAAACTTTTCAAAGCTAGTCTGGAGTTTAGTATACATTTACCCATGGAGCAGTCAATCCAAAATGACATCATATATATATATACAAGTTCAAATTGTATATTGAGTAGCAATAGCTTATTTGCATTAATATATTTAAAAATTGCAAAGCATGACATTTTTCAAGCTTCTCCTTGGAATATATGTATTAGTTATGACTCCAATTGTGTGATTCTAAATGTACCGCAAAGCATGTTGCACAACGAGCTATGCATTGTTATACCTTTAGTAAGACATGAACAAGAATTGCTGCCAAGATTTCAACTCTTGCTAGGTGCTTTTGTCAACGTTGAATCAGATTTTGTTGCAATTAGTTTGCATTTGCCGCTGAAAATCGATTGCAAAAGCATAATTAAATTATTTACTACGCATTTAACGTGTAGCACTATTTGCAAAACGCATAATTTAGAAAGTTTTGTAGCTACATTTAATAGAAAAACAACCAATGAAGAAGATAACAAAAATTTAACATGGAAATTGAATTTAGGAAAAAGTAACTTCAATGATATAAGAAAAACGTTTAATGTAAACAGCACTGATGTGAATGATACTTTAAAAGTATATTTCATGTCCATCAGCCTTAAGATCAGCCACACAATTACGGATAATTCGATTTGTTTGGAATGTACAGATACTGCAGCCCTATATTATGCAAAATATTTAATTCTAAATAGTTTACATATGGATCTAGAAAATAGTGACTTGGATGAAAGTAAAAAATTCATTATGGTAAGTTGCTTATTTTTAATGCTTACGCGTATATAAGATTATGAATGGTACATCTAAGTTGCCACTGTTATGCGATTAACAGTTTACATTAATAGGAACCTGAGGGTTGTACAATTAATAATCGTAGGTGCACTACGTCTTTTGAAACTAAAATCTGATATGAATTAAAAAATAGGATTTGAATAAGGCATAAATCCTTACAGTCTATAATTTGCATGTTCGTTGGAACCTAAACGTGGTTAAAAGTTTTTTTAATGCATAAGAAAATATCTGAAATTTTTTTTTTTAATTTTAAAGAAGTCAGATTGGATACAACATTTTATTATAAGATTCGTCGTTTTAGCCTCAGGATAAAGTCAAAAAATAAATTTTCGAGTTAAATATGCAGATGTTTTGTGAGAAGAGTATATGGGCATTTCCATGGGTCCCGTTCGACCGTCGAACACATTTAAAGTAAAAACAAGTCAAAATAAGATGTATTTTTATTTTGATAATAGGTTTAACTTATAGCTCCTAGTTAGACTTATGATTGTAGCTCAGGTTGAATTTGGGCAATTTTTCGTTTTCAAGATAGTTGCAAAAAACCAAGGTGTCGCACGGAAGAAAACTTCCGTTTTCGTGGAAATGCCCATATGTTATTTAAGTGAAGGTTTAAACAACAATTCCATAACGAAGGTAGTTGCAAGGTTAACGAAGAACATATGAAGGCTCGTTTGCCATTTGCATATTTACTCCAGAATAATACGGGGAGTGAATATACATATAATCCGTCTGCGCAGTGATCACTCGATATCGCTTTGAATAGTGATTTTTCTATAATTTTTATAAAGAGTAAGAGTACTTCAGAGTAGAGATGCGCACAAAAATCTGCTCCGAGAGCTGGTTACATCATCAATTTGGGTAAAAAAAATCAAAAATATTTTGTGCAAAACATACCTTGTGTTCCTTCCTAATGCTTTGGTTGGGATATTATAACCTGATGCTGTTGTCTAGTTAAGGTTGCTGGATGACCAGTGTTATCTCTTCAAACGAGGGTTGCAGACTAGAAATACCCGTTACGTATAACAAAACAAAACTTCTACATTTCAATGTAAGTGCCCTTGTAATCTCCTTGATATCACACATTTCTTGACGAGCGCTTCGTTGAAGGCTTTTTTGGCGATACGAACGAAGTTGGAAGTGCTACATGTAAATATCGGCGAGCTCACCGAAAGCAATTTTTTTTAATTTTTGTATTTGGAACAAAATTTCATAATAATAATATTATGTTTTTGTACAGAGCTTATTGGGGCTTACCAGTGCCCTTGGGCGTTATGGTAAGCCTAAACTGGTAGTAGACAGGAAATTGTACTGTATAGTCCTTTTTCAAACTACTAAGCTTGACCAGAGGTGAAGGTGCAAACTAATCTGGTACCACGGGTTGTTGGGAGCCCCTAGGACTTCGGTCCTAGCCCAACAGTGCGTGAAGCCCAATTGGGCAGATCGCATGGGAAGGATTCGTGGTGGCTGTGGTTGAAACCTAACTCGTAGGAAGAGTAATATGCAATTGTAAATTGCCCGATGTGGAGTTGCATTCTCAACCAAGTGGCAGTTCTTAGAACTGCAAGAGATCCTAGATAGGTCTCGGCTCAAACCAAGGGTGAAGTTATGTCCATAAACATAGCTTTACTTGGTAACTGTATTAAATGCAGTCGTACCTAGGTTAGGCACGAATATAAATTAATTCATGTGTGTGAAAATCACACTGTGATATTAAGCCGTCAAGGCAGGTGATCACATAAAATACAAAGGACTCTGTTCAGTACGTTTTAGTGCAAAAAACCACAAAAAATTACAAGCGCAAAATGCATTAAAATGGGCAATGAGCTGCTTATACTAGTTTCAATGACCGCTACGTCATATCATAAGTAAGCTTTGTTAGCTTTTTGTGGTTTTTGCACTAAAAGTACTGAACAATAAGCTCTGTACAAAAATATTATTATGAAATTTTGTTCCAAAAACACAAATAAAAAAATTACTCTCGGTGAGCTCGCCGATATTTACATGTAGCACTTGCAACTTCGTTTGGATCGCCAGAAAAGCGGACAACGGAGCGCTCGTCAAGAAATGTGTGATATCAAAGAGATTAAAATTTAGTTAAGAAAGTCAGTTTCGGCCACTTCAAGCATTTATGTGTGTATTTTTTTTTACTGCTGCATAAAATATCAGCAACTTGCATTTATCGTTAATTTTTTCTCTTTTCTTAAAGCGAAGAGAAACAGTCAGTTTCGGATCCTGTTGTTTTCTTCTGCCTATTTGAACGCTCTTTTTCTATATGTGTAGCTAGACTTTGGTATCATCTGCCACCGCAATTAAAAGATTTTTCATTGCCTCTTAGGGACTTCAAAAAACTTGCCTTAGTACATTTGTTGCGGTCTGCATCATAATTTTCGCTTATTATATTACATTTTCTCTTTGTTGATGCATTGCTTACAATCGTTTGATAAAGTGTAATCCCAAACGTTCTTTTTCCCAAAAACGTATGCGTTAGTGGTTTTTTTGTATCAGTTTTTATTTAAGCTAGCCAAACTAGAAATTTATAAAGAGTTGTAAGCTCCTATCAATACAAGGCCCATGCATGCGCATTTAGATAATTAATTAATTGAATTGAATAAATTGAAATGATATTAGAAAATATATTAGGCTTCGTTAAAATGTATTTTTCATCCAGCTATTCATTTAGAAAACTATTATTATTCCATGTTATGCTGTATAGTAAGGGTGGGCGAAGTTTTGATATCATTGCGCAAGTACGTGTTTGTTGTAAATGCACCTGGTCCATCTTATTTTCAAACCTAACCAAAAACCTTTATACTTTGATTTTTGATGATAATTTTTTACTTGCTATTTTTTTAGCAATCTCAAGCTGATATTGAACGTTGTTATGGTAGTCTTATGAATATGGATAATGAAGTTATGGATACATTACACTTAGAGAACATGTTAAGGATTTACACAAAGTTACGGACAGAATTTAGTAAAAGATATAAATAGGTAAATATAAACTAAAAAATAAATAGTAAAACAAAAATATAATATGATTAAGCTAATTGTTAAAAGTAAAACAAGTATGTACTTCTTATGCACATGTAATAATAAGAATCATGTTTTCGCGCATTTAAAAGAAGATATGTAAATGTTAAATTTAAAGTTGTAAAAATAAATCTAAAAGAATTGTTTAATTTGTGTAACATAATTAGCTGTTTATTTTTTGAAAATTTTTTTAAAAACTGTTTTTGTGAGAAAAAAATGTACTCCATGGCCTCTGTTTGAACTTGTGTCTTACCAATATGTTTTATTGTCTCGTCCTTTAGATCTGGAATTTTTGCTAGTTTACTTTTCGGAAAATTTACTAACGATAAATATGAGTTCATCAAAATAAGTTCACTCGTATAGCTGAGTCTGATTAAGTGTAATCGATCCTTAATATTTATATTTAATATATAAATGTTATTTTACAATATTTATTTGTATTTCTTTAAATATTTTTATGTTGCCAAAAATGTTGGGCATTTCTAATAACTTCAGCGCCTTTTTTATTATCCGAACCATGGATGTACATAGGTGTAAACTCGCGATATGCAATACAAACACGACGTTCTTTAATATCTTCACGCAGTACAGAATGTTCAAATTGGAAACGTGGTGGCCCGTATAGAACAATTAAAGAGAGGCTAAAAGAAATAAAATATTACATGTAAGATTTTGTATCGCAGATTTTGCGGTTATAGTTTGATTTAAAATGAGGTTAATTGACATTGTTATATAGGGTGTTTTTTTAGAGGTTTGATTTTAATGGTGCCAAAATTGTTTCTAGTGACAGTCAATTTGGTAGTTGACATGATTGACTTTCGCCAGATTACTATGCTTGATAATTGTGCAAACTTATTTCGTAAATTTTCGTTCAGTTTACCAAACTTAGCATCGTCCATTTTACGGTCGATGGGTGTTTTTTAGAAGGATACAATTTTAAAATGAAGTAAAAACTTTAAAATAATGTCAAAATACCATGGTATAGGCTTTATTGAAATAAAATTTTATGCCATTAGTGTTTAAACATGAGTTTGGGCATATGGGCCCCGTAGCTAGCTCAAATAAAGCAAAATCTAAAAGTTCAATTTTCGACCATTTAATCGAGAACGTAGCGCACAGTAAGTTTGACGAACAGTTCCACGGTTTTCGAAATAAATTTGCAAGCGTTGTTTTAGCGTAAGATCTATTAATGGTGAAGTCGCGGAACATACATCCCTTTCATGGTTGGCTACTATCTCGACGTTTTAATCGCCGAGTAAGAATTGGTTTTATGTCACACAAATCATCTATCAAATAGGCTAGAAACAGTGTTGTGAATGTAAAAATCGAACGGTACCACTCCTATTTGACTAACCCTACCCTCATTTTAATTGTGTTTTGAGTTTTCGGTCTGTGGGGAAGGAGTCACGTCTACTAATTTAATTTTGTTATTAATTTCTATCAATATATCACACAGAGCATATGCTCATCCCAAAAATGTAATTTTTGAATCTTTATACTTAACCTCTCCAATAATTTGATTTTTGAAAAGACTTCAATATATTTGTGGGATTTCGGAAAATGCTGAAACATTTCACTTGTTGGTAATGGTGTACAGCTTAGTTAAAGTTTTCGCAAAAATCAATAGCAAAGTTGGCACAATGACTGCTTAGGTTCTCTAAAGATTTCACTTAATAACATTGTACACTATGCATTTTAAGAAAGACTATTCAGAAATTTTCAATTAATGCAACTCATTTTTTAAATGAACTTTGAAACTTGCAATTAAAGGCTTGCTCCGACTTTTATGTCAACTTCATCTCAAAGGCCATAATTTGGAGAGAAAAAAGTTTAGATTCAGGCTTACACAGTCACGATAAGCAGTCACTAACTTGAATCGCCTTACATAATACGGGGGTAAACCAATTTTTTGTCAAATTGCAAATTTTTTAAGTAAATTGAATTAGTGCAACCTTTTCGACATATAAGCCCAAAATGAGTCTGCTATTAACATTCCATTTTTTCCGATCCGTTCTACATTCATGTACACGCCTTGTTTCAAGATAAACATTTTTGTTTTTTCGTCTTAAAACAAATTTTATGAAATTTGTGTTTGATTTTGCTAATTTTCTACTTTTTAATAAACGGACTACTTTAAATGGGGGGTTATTTTGATCGGCCTCCATTCTCAGATCAAGACTCTATTTCTTTGGAATAGTACACTCTTTACTTACTTTGGCATAGGAATACGTATCACACTTTCTTGAAAGTCTGCAAACTTCACAGCATTATGCCATGGTAAGAGTAAATGTTCCTTATACCTTTCTACCATATTCAAGTTATACTTTCGTAAATCTTTGGTAGGATCATACGCGTTCAGTGTAAGCACTGCATCACCTTGACAATTTACAGTAACAACACGTTCTCCCCAAACCCAACAGTCATCAATATGTGGGTCTATTGATGCACCCTTAGATGGATCATATTCCAACGTACATTGTTCAATAGTTTGAAAGTCATGCAATACATCCACCTTTTCGCAAAACCGTAGCTGTATGAATTCTGTGAATGCGGGAAATCCATGAAACGTGCCGTTTTGTAGTTTCTGTTTTTTAAAATTTGTTTTAGGGCCGAAATTTTGCTTGCGACGTCCACTCTGTGAAATATCCCATGGCAGTTCATCCAACTGCATCAACACGTTTGCACCTTCAGATTTGGATAGAAAATCGGTTTGAACCACTACTCCAGAAAAGGGAATTCCCTTGGCTGCATTATGGGAGGGATGTTCAAATTGCACTTGATCTACATTCCAACCTGGAAAGAGGTGCTCACATTTCACGCAATAGACCCAGGAACGCAATTTCCGAAATTCGTTATAATGTAAGGGTTTGTCAATATTGAAGTCTCGTTCGCACTGTAGGCAAGTGCGTACTCCTTTGCAGCCACATGGCCTAATGATGTCAATTTTAAATTTATTTGAACTTTGTTTTAATCCTGGAGCTAAAGAAAATTCTTCAACCATTTTGCAAAATGTCAGAAACATATGTTTAGTATTTTTGTTTTCAAAAGACCGATAACAGCTGCCCCGGTGGGAAAATACTATTACCTGTGTTCCCTTACGACTTGTAACGCCGACTCCCAAGTTCGCGTTTATTCAGGCACTTACACGCACATACGGTGGCGTTCAAATATCAAAAAATATAAAATAGTTTGGTACGACGAAGTCCAAAATGGAAAAGAATAATTAATAATTATAGATATTTGATCTTTTTGTTCTTACATATATATTTATATATTAAAATTTATTTATGTTTAATTTTTGCTGAATGCTATTTTAAACATTTATTTTCCTTAAATTTTAATATAAGCATTTTTGACATTTAAACGCTGACGTACAAATCCCTATTCACACAACAGCGAACTTGTCCATCGACTCATTACACCGAAGTAAAAATACCGAACTACTACACCTATTTTGCATTCACACAACTAAAAAACTACTCTGAAGTCATACGCAGGCGCTCAATATCGGTGTGTGTGAATAGCGTAAATAAGGGGGTTCAAATCGTAAAAATTGTTTGTTAAACAATTTGACAGCTCAGCGTACACATGATCAAATTTCAGTTTTGTTCCGACCATCGAAGAGAAAACATCGTGGTGGTTCATCAAAGTAGATATGTTGATGAAATAGGAATTTATTTTTACATACATACATTAAAGCCCAATTTCCATGTGATCTTATCTTATGTTATTTTATCCCATATCAGGGATATCAAATCAAATTTTTGTAAGAAAGAAAAAGCATGCGAACAGAACCTAATGCGCTTGGAGAATGCGAGAGTGAATAGCATACATTTGCTATCTTAATAGCATGTGATGTCCTCCCTGATATTTGATAAAATAAGATAAGATAAGATCACATGGAAATTGGGCTTAATACTTAATGTCATTTTTAAGACCATAATAAAAATCGGTAATTTTTAGGTCCACAATACCAATTAAACAAAGAGATAAAAAATTTACATACAAGCTAAAACGTTTCTAATATCCGAAACAATTATAACTAAGTTGGTTCCGTCGCTACTTAAGTATAAAATTAATTTTAATTAAAATTTACATACTTTAATATAATCAACATCGACTCCTCTAGCCACATTTAAAAACAAAACAAATAAAAACACCCTTCTAATATGCAAAATGTATAAAGCCCAATTTCCATGTGATCTTATCTTATCAAATATCAGGGAGGACATCACATGCTATCAAGATAGCAAATGTATGCTATTCACTCTCGCATTCTACAAGCGCATTAGGTTCTGTTCGCATGCTTTTTCTTTCTTACAAAAATTTGATTTGATATCCCTGATATGGGATAACGAAAGATAGCATGGAAATTAGGCTTAAGAGCCGCCTACCATTTCATTATCCGTACGATGTGTGTGCACTCGTTGAAGTCTTTTTTCAACTGAGAAATATGTACTAGTAAATGATCAAATTGTTTGTCAAACTAGCAGAAAAACAAAATTCTTTGTTTTCCATCAAACAATTTGACCAACAATTTGATGAGCGTTCAGATCTTCAAATTCTAATGACCTGCATGGTTTTAGTACAGAGATGTTAATCTCAAACCCAAAAGTGACATTTTCAATCCTGAAATGTCAAAACTGTCGCATCTGATTTTGCTTCATCAACGAATCTTGACACTAGACTAACAATAAATATATGAGGAAAAACAATTAGAAGCGCTAGTCAAATAATTGAGCCATGTTACAATTTTCATGGCAGGCAGTGATGTTTTTTCTTCTTAATTTTTTAGACAATCTTACCTATCAAAATCAGCTTGTTTTGCATGGTACTAATGCTGAATTATTTTTCATAATGAATTTTGCGACCGTGAAGTGGCTCGTTTGTCGACGGGAATACGCAAAACGAAGAAGAAGCAATAATTCTGACCGATTCAAAATCCTTTCAACACAATTAAAGCGGTGGCAGTAAAGCGGCGATGAATAAACGCTGTCAAAAAAAAAAACGCGACGAAAAATCGTTTGAATAAACACAATTGCGGCGTACGACGAACGACGAAAATTCAGCTGTTATTCATTTTGTAATTTTTATCAATATTTTTTTTTATTTCAATTAAGTTATTTTTAGCTATTTCTTTTATTTAAGTTAAAATTACTTCACGCAGTTCGCATTTCAAACGTAAACAAAAGAATTGACACAAGCTGATTGGAAATGCAACACTGATCGGACGGTGAAATAGAATTAAATCTAAATCGACGGCGAACCGTCGGCAGCTCATCAGTACGCCACAATTCTGTTCAATTTTACATGATCAAGTATGTTATAATTTTTAACAGCGTATATTCGTCGCCGCTTTACCGCCACCGCTCTTATTGTGTCAAAGCATTACATAGTGACATTTTGACACTATGGTCTTACCGTTATTCCATTTGTATTTGTTTTGTGTTCTATAACTTGTGGATTTTATTCTTATCTGATATACGTTTTTAATATATATTTAACGTTTTCCAGCTTTTGGTTACGTAGTTTCAATTGGAATTTTCTGGGACAAAATTGCAGAAAAATCCTACAAAAACTTCAGTCCAGTTGGGAGTACAAAATTGTACCATACCCACACTATATTGTTTTTTGTTATTCTTTGTTTTGTGTTCTACATTGCGCGCAACTTGTGGATTTTATTCTCAATTGATATACAATATTTATAAAGCGCATAAATTGTTTATAAATTGAGAATTTCAAACAAAGAATTATTGGGTGCGGCTTTGTTGAAGGAGGCGGTATTCCCGGATAGTGTCAAATATAATATATTAAATTTTGTGATCTAAATATTATTTATTTCGCTTATTTTGAGCCCTTAATTTTTTGAGAAAATGTCTGTTAAACTGTTCCAAATAACAGTGCAAAAATTAACTCATGAGTCGCCAGAAATTCGTTTGCGCACATTGGATCAAATTGAATCGAAACTATTGCGTGCCCTTGCGCACAAAGAAGAAGTAGACTTTTCTCCAGGAGAACTTTTCAAACAACTCATTCGATGGTTTGGCTATGCACCTGTACAAAATGCTGAAAAAGTTTTAGTCCTAATGATACGTTTAGTTCGTTCTCCATATGGTCCAAAGGCTATTGAGCAGTTGGGATTGAAACGGTTCATGAAAGAGTTGGGCAAAGTAAAAGATAGTCTAAATGGTCAACGTGCTGAGGTGATGCTTGTTGAACAGTTGCTGCAAGAATTGCAAAATTATAGTCGTCAAAAAGAAATAGACGATATTTGCGATAGTGCAGATAAGTTAAGCATCAATAATGATAATTACAGCGGCAGTAACTGCTCCACTGGGAGTAGCATTAGTACTAAAGCGAAAAGTAATTCAACATTGCTTGGCAGTAATGTCTCTGATAAATACACTGATGAAGATAACGAATTATCTTGGTCCACACCTACTGTTTTGGATCATAATTCATTGAAACTAATGGCAGATACACTTGGTAACCCGTTGACAACTGGAGATGAGTTACATAAAGTTTTGCAATACTTGCAAATTACCATGCCAGACTATCCAGCTGAGTATATGTTGCAGGCCCCGCATATAATCCTCAAATTGTTAGAATTGTATGATCGCCTCGAAGAAGACAATTGTCCACTTGAAGATATCATATGCACTTGCGTTGTTTTTTTAAAATTACTCAAAGAACGTTTACACATGCGCTCTAAGTGTCTTATGTATATGCCGCCACCGAAACAAGAATCGGGTATAAGTTCTTTTTTGTTTTTTCTTATATTTTTTTTTTGCTGGAACACTAACTAAACTGAGTCTTTCTATTCCAAGAAAATAAGTCGTTGGACATTTCTGCAAGTAGTTTTAAAAATTTATTGTTCAGGTAAACTTAGTGTGTTCTTCTGAATTCAACGATTAGAATGAAGGCCACATAGTCTGAGATGTAGCGTGACAAAAAGATTATGAAAAACAAAAATTTTTTTTTGTTTTCGTACCGAATCGTTTTTGTTATTTATTTTAGAACGCAAGTCAAGATGATTATAAACAATAAATTAAAAATTTATGAAAAAATCCTTTTTTGAAAATTTCTAAACGATTAACAAAAGTCCATTTCATTCGTTTCGTTCAAATCGGTTGATTTGTTCAAAAGCAATAAGCTTTTGCTTATAAAGTTGCTGAAAACTTAATTTAATTTTTGAAGAAACAAGTACCATGCCGCACAGAATTGTTCATCGTGATTTCTAAAAGACTTGAGACTACAAAATTTGGTCAACGGATTTGAAATCCTTCGGGTTTTTATTTTTAGCAACATTTTTTTTTCAGATTTTTAAAATGCGCAGAATACGAAAAAAACATGAATTGCATAATTAAAAAACTGGAACAAAAATTTTTTCCAAATTTTTAACTTATAAAAAAAAAGTGTGTCCAATTTTTTTTTTGGTCACATAGAACCGTTTTCTCAACATTTAATAAAAATCATGTTGGTCATTTAATTTTTGCAACTTACACGCATTCTGACCCTTTAATGAAAAAACTAATAAAACGTCCATTGTGTTTGAATCCAAGCGTCCACATTGGAACCACATTTTTTAGAATTAGGATATTTTTTCTATTTGCTGAAAGCAACATAAGGATGTTAAGGAAACTGAGAAACATTTTTTTTTCTTTTATGAATTTAAATATGTTCGGAAAGAAAAGTTATACAAAAGCTTATTTTGGAATATGAAATTGTAAATACGTAAACATGTATTTCTAAAACAGAAATTACCAAAAAATTCTAGAATTTAGGAGTTAGTTGGGATTTCAACTTCAAACTTGTAAACGCGATTTCTCAAAAACTTTTGAACCGATTTCAAACAAATTGCGTGGACGCCTTTAAAACACAAGTGTTGCTGTAGATAAAATTTTTCTTACCAAATTAAGAGATACTTTTGAATCAATTTTATTTTAATTTTTTCCACTCCTACATATCGCATACATTTAGCTAAAGAGGCACATCTCAAAATTTCCCATTTTCGAGTTTACTTGTTAAAACTGTTCATAATACACACATCTGTCAGCACAAAAGAGATTAACTCGTTTTTTGCTGTACTTTTGGTGTCAAAAAACAGTTATGTCTTTCTTCATTTTGCAATAGAAATTAGGCTACAATATGCAAAAGTGTCCTATTTTTAGAGTCGGATAGTTCAAGCTGTTGTGATTGCGACTTGGCTTCCAACCATATCCTATTAGTACCTGCATCTAAATAAATCACACTTTATTTATAAAAAATAGTTCACAAGCTCAAAACAGTTTTTTGCGTTTTCTGAAAATTTGAAAATTTTGAGTTGTGTCTCTTTAGCTAAATGTGTGCGATATGTAATGTATTTTTAACAAAAAAAAAAAAAGATTAACTTACTAATTTATTTTAAAAAAATTTCGAAAAACCAACTAGCCAAGGCAAGAAATGGACTATATATTATAATATTGAATTATAGTTAATTATAATTATTTTGTTATATGTAATATATGTATGTCGTTCTTTTTTTTCAGGAATGCAACCCAAAACGCAGCTTAAGTTGGAAAAAGCAGTTCATCTTTTAATGGAAATGTGTGTAGAACACATTCAAAGAAAGATTAACGAGCTGTGTGATGAAACAGATAAAGTATTAAAGCTATTTACAATGTGCCTGGAAGTATGTGAAATGCAAAAACTATATGTAAGCAAATCAATTACTCAAAAATTGATCAGAACTTGTGAAGATCTTAGCAATTTTTCCGAATTATGCCAGAATGTAACATTGCAACGAATTAAATTTTTACACATTGCATTCTTAATTCAACAAATTGCAGAAATAAATTATCTCTCAAAGGAACGCAAAAAATTTGAATTATCGTACATTCAAGATGCACTGGTTTTTGATTATGCACTGAGCGTTTGCTATCCAAAACGTTATGAGAAGTTAAAAATATTTTGGCTCAAAGAAAGTGATGATTTAAAATCCAAATGTAAAACTTTAGCTAAATACGAATGTGAAATTGCAATGGCAGTCGCATTGATTAAGATGCAGCAAATGTTTAGACGACCAATAGACATTTTGGCGAAAAGTTGCGACATGAAATTCACACTAGAAATGTTTGATAGTCTAAATCTTATGGAAATATTATACAATGCTATCATTGCTTGCTTGCCATATTATCATGGAAACGATGCACTGCGAGCACAAGCAACAGATTTGCTGTTAAAGTTGCTAGCAATTCCCGATGAAAACAAGGCAGCAGTAATTTATAACAGGCTAGCATTTGCAGTTAAAAAACATTTTGCATGTTTAATGAATGGCGAGAATTATTGTGCTGGTATTTGTAACACTAAACTCTTGTCACAGCAAATCATAGGTAAGCATATTTTTTTTTCTTAAATTTGAATTAAGTAAGCACTTGTAAAACACATGCGGACATCGACAGATTCGCGTGTATTCCTCCGCAGTCTTCCGCTACTAGCTTTAACATATGTAACTAAATTTCAACTCTGGATTATTCTGATTTTCAAAATTCCCCAACTTTCTATTGCGTTTTGATGCTTCATAACGACCCTTAAAACTGTTATACATAAAATTTTCAACTATTTTCACTGGGGCTAGTTCAGCACATTTATAAGAGAATTCGAATATCTACAGTTCGGCACTGAGTCTGAAAGGCTCTGAAAGGCGTACCAAGTTATACTATGATCGTATTGCCAGGACCTGACAAACGAATGTTCTTTAATTAAATTATTTTTTATTGTTTTAATCTTTTAGTACAATAATTGAGCTAAAATATCGGCTAAACTTCCAAGCGTTCGATGAAGCTTTTTTAGATTTTTGAAATCAGAAATGTAATAGATGGGGAACATTTTTTTACCAAATATTTAACACTTTTATGATTTCTCACTTTTCGTGTTTGAACCCCAGAACTTTTACAATTTTCTCAAAAAAATATCATGGGGCCCCTGTAATTCTGGCATATTGATAAGTGCTTTTATTTGAAAAAATTTCCCTAGGGTTCCCTATGAGCTAGTCTTCACGATTATGACTTTTTTGATAGAAATCACAGCATAATCGTAATAAATGAGCTTGTATTTTTTTATTTCGAATCCAAGTAATCGGTATTTTGAATTTTTATTCGCTACGATTATTTATTAAATAGTAGGAAAGGGGGAAAACAACGAAAAATCGAAACTTATCGAACCACATCAAAAAGGTTGAAAACTATTGAGCAGAATTTAAAAACTCAAGAAAAACTATAACAGTCCCAATCTATGGTAAAAGTCGGTAAAATACGAAACTATTCGATTATATTAAGGTAATTCGAAACTTATCGAAAAAAATTGATTAATATCAGAACAGATTTTTAGAAAAGCCATATCTGCAATTTCCCATGACTATATCTCGAAAACTAGATCCGAACGATACTTTTTTTTAATATATTCTTTCTTAAAATTAAATAGTCAAATTTCATAATATAGGGTCCGTAGGGGTAGGGGTTAAAGATAAAATTTTTAATGAAATTTTTAAATTTCTTTACCCTATTTCGAACCAATTGAGGAGGCGTCCCATTTGATTTTCGCAAAAAAGTACACTTAAGAACCACCCTAATGTACATACATACATAATTAATTAATTTCATTAACTTCTATAGGCGTACCGCTCAGCCCAGAATTGCTATTTAAATTAATACAGCGAGGATTTGCAAGCACGCATGTGCAAATTATGAAAAACTGTGAAGAACTATTTACGTTGCTACTGAAATCACAAAATTTGCTAGGGAAATATTGGGCGAAATTACTGGAATTAATATTGCCGGTAATGCCATTATTGCAGTGTTACTCTAATTCAAGTAAAATAACTGATATGTTAATACATTTACTTGATCCCGATGCTAGAAACGTACCCTTTTTACCAATGCTACAGGGAAATATACGTTTTCTTTTTCACCGTGATAAAGAAATGCGCAATGAGGCATTGAGGCGTATAATTTATATCTTAAATACTGTTGAAGATGCAGCAAAATACTTACCTCATATCATGGAAATCACGGATCTCATACCCAATGATGTTTGTATTTTAAGGGAATCTCGAGAACTTTCACGAATTTTTGCAGCAACTGAAACTTTCAATGAGCTGTCCACATTGCAAAATCTACTTGAATTGCTAGAATCATCCGATATTGAGCCTAGTATACGTAAAAGTGCGCTTCTTCAAATAAATGTAATGTGCCAAAATTGGGATATGACTCAGGCTATGTGTAACTGGTGTGCACATTTTCTACCTTTGAATACGCTAGATAATTCGTTGCGTCAAGATAGTTACACAAACTATATTGAAAGCGCTAAGGCAGCTATTGGTATTCTACAAAAACTTTTACTATGTGATGCAGAGTTTCGAGGAGAATTGGCGGCCAATGAAAATATATATTTACTGCTGCTGCGCGCATTATTTCTCTTCACGAGCGATTTGCAAGCTCAACATGATGCTACAATGTGCCTATTCTTATTGACGTTTTCAACGTTTATTGTCGTAACGCGTCATAGCGTTGAAGTACCAATGATTATGTCAAAATTGGTATTACCTTTACGTTGTCAGTATATTATTTCTGAATACAAAGAGTGCATTACTGAATTCACGTCGATATTTAGTACTGTACAACAAAGCACATTATATCTGCGTCAATTTATAGCTGCTTGCTTTTGTGATGGTGGCTTATTGTGCGTCGATAAAAAATGGTTGTCTCAGGAACAAATACAGTATGACTTGAATACACATTTACAGTTGACACAACATGATTGGCGCCTGGTAAAGGCAACAAATCCTATGGTAAATCTTCAACGTGTTCTGCGCGCTATTTCTAATGCAACTGACCATGAGTCGTTCATTAATGCTGCCATATTTTTGAAGGAACAATTACTTTTTTATGATCTGACCACGAATAATACGTTTCCCGTAGAAAACGCTTTAATGCTTCTGCAGTTGCTAAATAAAAAATTACGTCTACAACCTGGCAATGAAATGGACTTTATGATTTTTGAAAAAATGTTGGAAGTCAGCATTCTATGCATGGAGCAGAAGTTAACGATTATAATAGAGGGCATATTTAAAACGCTACAAGATGATTTTCAACATCCCCTTATATTGCTGCTGCAAAACCTTGAATTGCCTTTGCGTTTTTATCGGAAAATCTGTCAAGCGTGGCTGCATATAATAAAAGCTACCAAGGCTGATGCAACAGACGCTTTAGCTGACTCAAGTATTTTATATTCAAATCTCTTCGAGTTGTCTGTTGATTTAACAAATAAAATGTTTGTTAAGCGCGATTTACAGCGTGCGCGTTGTCTGCTTACACTTATGCAAACTTTGACTGAAAAGGATCTACATATACCCGATGGTGAACTGATGTCTTATTGTTACAAATTTTTTAAGCTATCACAAGAGCTAACTTCCCACAGCCAAATTGGTAGCCAATGGCAACGTGACTGCCTTCAAATAGTATGTTCACTCAGCAGTCAAATGAAAGAACCGCAACAAAATTTCCATGTACGCTCTGCACATATTACATATTTAAGTGGAATGTGCGGCCATAGCGACCATAGAGTACGTGCCTTAGCTTGGAGTTGTTTGGGAAATGTAGCGCGTTATGATGACACTACCCGACTTATAACTCAGCTTTCCTTCTTGCCTGGTGGCTTTCCCGCATGTTGCTTGAGTACGTTACTCGATGATAATGAGATGATTATGGTGCGTCAAATGGCAGGGCGTTTATTTGCTAACTTGTTAGCTCTAAAATGTTTAAATTTTACTGAAACATTATTGCTACTTAAACGACATAACTTTTTTAATGAATGCCATAAATCTTTAAGCATCTGTGTGCTTACGAGTACTTTCACGAAAGCAGTTGCTGATGCTGACTTTGAATCAAAAAGAGATTATATTGTAACTTGTGAAATTATTAGCTGTTTTTGTAATATCTGCATTGAATTATTAGCTTTAGACCCGAAGTTTATTGTGGAACTTTGTGAAAAAGCTTTTATGAGCAGATTGTATGAGTTGCTTAAATTAAACGTCGACAACGACAGTGGTGGCGGCGCCAGTGCAGCTTATTTGCCCATGTGTGCTGATATTTGTCAACTGTATGCATTGTGTTTTGAGAATAATTTTCCTTTTTTGCAACGTACTGTATGCCGCGACCAGATCTGGCTACTCAAATTTTGTCAGCTATTTGGTAAACCTTTTACTTCTGAAACGGATTTGCAGAATATTATACAATTCCTATTAGCGATTTGCAAAGACACACAGGTAAGATTAACCGCCTACTACGTAAATGTATTTAGTATGTAATTGAGAAATCGGTGTTATGGATAATAAATATGTATTTTAGGGTTGTATGTGTTTTGTTAATCAAGTCAATTAACATTTAAAAAAAAAATTCAGTTTTCAATATCGGCAGCAATTCCTTTCATGATTTATTTTAGTTTCTAATGTTAGAAGACGTATGTAATGCATAATAACCAAAAACAAATGTTTAGTTCAGTTGACTAAATATAACTCAACTTAGATAACATAATACGGGGAGCTAGGTATAAATAATTTAATTCTACTATTATTGGAAATCGTAGGCAATCCATAAGAGTATTTAACTTATATATCGTCAGTGATACTGCAGAATCGTAACTATTAATTTCTTTACCGCGTAATAAATGTTTGTAGCAAATTTGAATTTTTTGCTTGAATTTTACTATCCTAAAGTTAATTTAAATTAATTCTAAAAACCAGGGACGTGAGCCGGGTGAAAAATTTGGTCGGTTCGGTTCAGCGGTTCGAACCGTTTTTGCACTTTTAGATTGATTCGTCAAAACGGTTTTTTTTTTCTTTGGACCGGGGTTTCGGTTCGGTTCAACTGTTCGAAAACTAAAAAAAAAAAAAACTATGTACACTTGTGTTATTTTTATTCAGTAACAATCCAAAAGAATACAGAAATATATATGTAGATATAATTTATGTCATACGCTATAAGTACGTACTGATAAATTCTTATTTGGTGAAAAATTTGATTTACAATAATCAGTTGAGAATGACGAGAAGAATATCTTCTAACAAGTCCTCGTCAATATTTCCCCGCAGGTCTCTGAGGATAAATTTTAGGGTGGAAAATGCCCTCTCTACTTAAACCTGGATTGCTGGAACACCAGAAATAATTTGAGCTAATTCAGATAAGGTAGTTATTCTATTCCAAAAGTTCAAAACATCAACATTATTTGAAAGCCACCTTGTATTATCAAACGATTTGATTTATCTATTAATGATTTATTTATGAACTCTGTCTCATGCTTCCCCATTCCTTTAAAAATTTCATCAATTTCCATATTTAACAAAAGAAAAAATAAAAAAGTGTGGAAAATTTGTCCATTTGTCCAATTGGCCAGAATGAACCGTCAAACCTCTATAAAAAATGGTTCGGTTTTCGGTTCGGATCAAAAATTTGTGGAAAATTTCGGTTCAGTAATGGTTCACTTAATTAGTAAAAGAAAGCGGTTTTCGGTTCAGAACCGTTTCGGCTTAAAACTGGTTCACGTCCCTGCTAAATACTCCACATTCTGTAGTTCAAATTTAAAAATACTGTTATAGAAAGATATTTTGCAACTGAGAAATAGAAAAATCAATCTTCTTTTTGATTTGTTGCATACTTTTTTAGTAAATTGAGCGACCATCAGTACAAACACAAACCACTTACACTTCATTTCTTTAAAAAATGTATACGAATTATTCATTAAATCTGCAACTTCATATAAGCAAAAAACCGATTTTGACCCCCTTCTTATATCTTTTTGTGATGGTTTGAATCTTCCTCGATGCGAAGTGAAGTTTAATAGTTATAGTAGGTATAAAGAAACAATTTAAAAAAAAAATGTTTTTACTAATTCATCATTTTTACAACTTGACTGAAGTACAATTTAATTTTTTTCTCTGAATTTATCTACTAAATATTTGGTTGTTCTATTATTAAGGAATAATTTTCAGCTCAGAAATTTATTAATAAAATTATTTCTCTTACAGACTTATGAGTATATATGTGAAAATATGGCTAAGACACCACAATTGATAGTAAATAGAATACTTGAAGCATTGAATGTTACATACATCAATTCCTCGTTGCAGCGTAATAGCTTAACATTACTGAGCTATTTTTTGATTAAGAGCCAGCTTGATGAAGACAAAACCCCAGATATAACATTTGTAGATGTTTTGCAAAAACCAATTGAAATTTCAAATTTAAATGAGCAGCAACATGAAGAGAAGAAAGAACTAGATAAAAATGATAACACTGTCGCAAAACTTGATAAAAGTTCAAGTAGACACGACGCCAATGCAGCTAATAATCCTGCTACATCAAATACTATACGTAGACCATCAGCTGATTTAATTTTCTTGAAGCTTCGTCGGTTATTTTTGTTTATATATCCATTAAAATCTAGTAAATTTGATTTGCCGCCCAATACTTCAAAAATCCAAATTTGTGAAACACTCAGCATACTGTTAAAAGTATCAACACATGCACAGACTATGGCCTGCAATTTAGATCTTCTGGATACAATTATAAAAATATTTAACAATATTCAAGAGGAATACAACATGCCGTGTACTACATTTGAACGCCGCTTTGGCGAAACCAAAAAATCAGCCATAATACGCCATTATCAGCTGCTAATAAATATTATACTCAATTGGTATGCAAGCGCAACAGCTGTATTAAACCATGAGCAGCATGTAGTTGAGCTCACAAAAATTTTACAGCGACTTTGGCCCTGGCTGGCACATTCTTCAGATTTAAAAATACTTGTTTTGCAAATGTGCCAAATATTAAGTGAACATTCGGTAATTGTGTGCAAACAATTCTCTATGCTCAACTCATCAAACGCTAATGCGATATTACAGTTGGTATTGAAAAGTGTGACAACCGAAACTCTCCGTATTAAAGCTGCCAGCACAGAAGAATTTCCAAGCATATCCACTGGACTTCGAATTGTAACCAATTGTTGCGCATGTTCAGAAGGACGCAATATTTTAGTGAAAGCACGTGTGCTGGATATAGTCGATATTATGTACCCTTTTAACGCAAAAGCATCGAAATTAAAATTAGAGATCGTTCATGCTTGGTTACTGTTATGGGAAGTGTTTTCTCGTCATGAAGAAGGTGCACAGGCACGGAATCTATCTGCTATATGTGCTGTTATTAATAAGTCAAAAAGATATTCTGCAACACGATTATTGCTCTTAAAAATTATACGAAATATGAGTTTTTGGAAGTGTAATTGCAATTTGATTTTGAATTCAAAAGATTTTTTGTACAGTGCAAATGATGTGATCGCTAACAATACTGAAGACAAATACGTAGCATCAGGAAATTGTAGCTATGAAGAGGAACTAGTTGTTTGTGTTACCATTTGGAAACTTATTTCTTACGGCGTTAAATATGTTGCAATGATACGAAGTACAAAATTCGCTCAAAAATTAAAAATTCTGTATGAACATTTAAGAACACTTCAAAATGAATATCCACAATTTAAAATGATTCCACATGCCGAAGAATTGTTTAATACTTTAGAAACCATTTTTGGTATTTTTAATAGTTAGTGTGTTAAGATTTTTTGTAATACTTTTTTATATAGAATTCATTTTTGCTTTTGGCCGGTTTTTCTTTTGGAATTAGGCCTACATTATTTTTTTTTCTAGCTTGAACTCAAATTTTTATTTTTTGGGCGATAATTCATTTTTTTGGGTCTATATTACGTACGCCCTGAGGAGTATGTTAAAAAATTGTATACAAGAGAAGACAACATTTGCATCTCTATTATTTTTATTTTGTAGAATGGAATTGTGTCGTTTTCATACGGTGTTAAGATAAAATTATGGGTTTCTTTGATAAAATTTATTTCACTAATCTTATTGGTTTTGGCGCTATTAATGTAAAAACATAAAGACTACCCTAACTAAAAAACTTAAATAATCTTGTTTTTAAGCGAATTTGTAACTTGTTATCTTACTTTTTCCAAACTTTTTTAACAAACATTAGTACTGCTTATCTGTCCTCATTGAAATAAAACCACAAATGAAGTTCGACCAAAGGTGGTATAGTGTCATTTTAAAAAGCGCTCCCCATATGTAATTGTAGAAATAAGTAATATTATTAATGAACAATCAAAATATTAAACTAAAAAAGTGCTTTTTCGTACTCACTTAGTAAAGTGCCTTTAATCTTTTCTTGATCTCTGCTAGAACTGTTACTGCATTTCATCTCTCTTCATGCTTGCGATCATTTCAGTTTGCTAGATCCGATTATAGTGATTACCTAAAGATAGCTGACAGATTAATTTATTCAAAATATTAAAATTTAATATTTTCGAGAGAAAATCCCTTATTTTAAAAGTTCTTCCTGATGATATTTTAAACTAAAGTGAAGAAGATTTTATATTTTAATAAAAATATTTTTTAAAAATGAAAATCAAATCTCAATCAAATTCAGCACAGTGAATAACAATCTTTAAAAATTTCTGATTTATGTTTTTTTTTTCTTGATTAAAAATAATTGTTTTTGAGTTCTATTTCTTTTATGATTAAAAATAACCGTAATTTAAGGTTTTTATTTTTTTGATAACTTATGTAGATAAAGAGAAACCTAAAATAATTAAATAAAACAAATCTAAAAAATTTTCAAAAATTAGGTTTTTTGATCGAAAAAAAAAATAAAAATCAAAACTATGATTATTTCTAAATTTTGAAAAAAAAAATACAAATCAAAAATAACGGTAAGAATAAAAATTTGTTTTTTAATTTAAAAAACGCAATCAAAAAGCACTTGCCTACACCAAATGATTGTATTTAATACGTTTTTAAAGTGCTAAGCATTAGTTCTTTCTCAGTTTTTTTTTTTTATCACGTCAGAATTTTGGGTTATGTTTGGTTAATGTACAAAAAATGCTGTGACTCAGTATACAAGTAGTGCCAAAAATACTGTAAATAAGAATATGAGAAGTTATGCCAAATTCTTTCTTTTTATTTTTGCCTTTTGAATGAGTCAAAAATGTAAAAAGGTTTAGAAAAGGCCAAAGAAGTAAATTCAAAGCATTTGCCATTCGAAAGTAACACGACTTATAAGTTTTATTGAGAAAATCGGATTAGCTTATTATTTATAAACATTGAACCAATTTGCTCAAAAATGTATTTTTTTTATAGATTCAATACTGAAAGTAAACGGCTTGTTGCGCAGGATTTTAAAAATTTAGGTTTTATAAGTGTCTTGTGCACATTTTAATGATGCACTTTTAAGTATCATTTATCGGAGATTTGATTTACAATAACACTTCTATCAGCGAAATTTCTTTTTGTAATCTTTATAGTTTTTAATTGTTTTTTTTTTTGTCAAATGGAAGGAAGCAAGAAATTGTAGTGCAACTCTTATATAATCGGTATTATCGATTACAAGTGTGTATTTCAAAGTTGTGTGTGTATTGTGAAATCTAAAATACCCATTCCAACTTTTGAATTTGTAATATTTTAAGTCACAAAATTAATATAGAACTTATATCTCTTTGTTGTAAAGCGCCATAATAATTTCAGTTTGCAATGTTGGCAATGAGTCTTCATGATTTATTTTTGTTTATAATGTTGAAATACGCATGCATACATAGTACATAGTATATATGTTCATGTTAAAGAATTCGTCTAGGACTATGTTTTTGTAGGGTATTTTTTGAAAATTTTAAGCTTACTTTAGAAAGCCAGAAACGGTTCAGCTGCAAAAATGGAGCTATCAGACATAGCATAATTTTTATGCAAATTAGAACTCGATTTATGTATAAATAAAATATTTCTTAGATCGAATTTTTTAATGCAGTGTTATATTGAGGCATTTAAGTTCTATTTTGTTTAAGTTATGTATCCGCGCATTTTAATTCACAAATAAAGTCGAACCCAAAACTTAGCTGAGCACTGAAAAATCGTCTCTCAGTTACATAAACTTAAATCAAACTTATTGCATGCATTGTTATATCATTAAGTTTTCCCAATGTATATTTTAAAAAGTTAAATAAAAATTTTGTTTACGATAAGTAAATTGTTTGAACATTTCAGTTTAATGGCATTGCGATATGCGCCTTTTCGTCAATGTCTGAAATAGAATGTTTTCAAAATAAATAGCTTAAAAACGTTTTTTTTTTTTTTCAAATTCTATTTTATATTTATATGCTTTTTTTATTTCTTGTAATAATTACTTTAAAAATTTTTAGTTTTTTCTTATTTCTGACAGGATTTGTTATGGGTTTTTTTTGCCTTCATATAATAAATTATATTTATTTACGCTTATGATCTTGAATATCTTGTTTTTGATAAAAATGTTTGTGAACATTTCAAATCGTTTAATGCCTTTTTTAGATTTAATAATTTACATTAAATTTCGTTAATTACATTTAATTATTCGTCATTAATAATAGATGTTTGTGTTTTGCTTTTCTCTTTGTGTATGTATGTACGTTTGCTTAAAACTTTTATATTTAAAACATTTATATTTTTTTTTTTTGTAGTTTTAAAACTTTCATCTTATTGTTTTGTGTAAAGCAATTGAAAAAAGCCATTCTTCATTATATGTATATTTCATAAAGAGTGCAATTCATTATTGTTGCAAGAAGCGTATGTAAATCTGTGGTCGCAATTCAAAACAGCAACAGTCAACTTATTTCGAAATTGTACCTAAAAAGTCTCCCATAGCCATTTTATTTGACTTATAATTTTGTCTTGTGACCACAGGAATATCGTTTTAAGTTTCACTACTACTCTAATTTCTTGAGTGTATAATATACGCAAAGCAAAGGGTAAAATCCCGCTATAGTCCTTCTATCGGCCAACAATCAAATATAACTATTACCGAAGTGCAACATTGAATTAAAAAAAGTAACTTATTTTAAATTAAATACAATACATAGCTTAAAAATTATTGTATAAAAAAACCATGACTAACTTATTTTTTACCAAGCCTTACCAAAATTTTCCCGATTGGTGTCCGAATTTTCCAATTTTTTTCATTCATTTCTACCTATTGAATAGTGCAAAAAATATTTCTTTTAAATTTAATTTCAATAAATTTTTTACAGCTTTTGTTGGTTAACTCGAAAAGTATTCCTTAAATCGAAAAATATATTGAGTCTAAAGTTGCAGAATCATGTTATTTATGGTCAAAGATACCTCCTTACGAAAAAAAATATTTAAATAATTAGCTTTGAATATATTTAGTATGCTTTATTAATATCGATTGGTATTATTCCTCTATTACGTAAATTTATTTGGTATGTAATTGAATAGTCGGTATTATCGATTACCTGCCCTTTCATGGTTGGCTTTATAACCAGAAAGCCAATTCTTACTCGGCTAGATAGTAGCCAGCCATGAAAGAGATGTACAAGTACGCATATTTATCAGAATTATATATCGTCGCTCTCGGGTAGAAAGGCCCTTACTCATGTTTTTGCATTTTAACAGGAGGACGAAAAAACTGCATAAAAACTTCAAAATTTCATATTAGGGTCTTTTTTCAAATGGGTGTAAGTCGGCTATGTTTTGAAATATCAAGTCAAAATTTTGAGTGGACGTGTATTTGAGGGTTATCTTTTAGGATCGACAAAAAAATAAATTTGAAAAAAAATGAGTTGGGGCCTTTCCACCCGAGAGCGACGATATGTATTGTGAAAATGATATTATCGATTGCGACTCAAGAAAAAAAAAACATCAAATCACAAATTTTCTGTTTATGAATAAAGTGTCAAGTTTAGTTGAGTTTTCAATGCTGATTGTAAGTTGTTTCACGATTTATTTTGGGTTTCTCATGTTGGAATACATACATACTTGTGGACGTGATACTTTGTTATACTTGCAAGGTTTTAGACAAAGAATAAAATGCAACATTTAGTGAAACACACAAACGGTGAATACTTTTAACTTTAGCATAGCCGAGTTTCTGATGCACTCTCCTCAAACCAAATTGAACAAAATGCGATTTTAATAAAAATGTAAGACTTTTACGCACTTTTCTTCTGTCCCGACAGAACTCACCAAATCTCAACGAATTTTAAAAAAAAACACCTCATGTAATTAATGGACGGCCCCAATACATGTACATATGTATGTGCATAAGGGTAATTCTTTCTCAAGTAGACCACCCCACCCGAATATGACAGTTTTTCAGATGAAAAAGCCTAAAAGGTTTTAACATTTTCGTTAAAACAATTACTTTACAATATCGTGTGGTATAAGTAACAAAATGATAGCAATGAACTTACAAGACTCACTATTGATATTCGTATAAATTTACAAATAAATAATAGTAACATGGTAAAAGTTGAACGTGTTACGACCATAAAAGCTCTTCATAACGGTTTGGTTAATGCTATTTTTGTATTCAAACTAATATTCTATTTCTGCAACCTTTACTTTTCGAAAAGCCAGTTTTTAATACAATGCAAATGTGGAAAATTTATGGAGTGATATTCTGTTTATAAAATTTCACCCTAAGTAATATGCTTTATTTTGACTCGCTGAATCCAAATTTGCAGTTGAAATCGCTCTATAAGCTATAGTTTTCGAGATATATAGCTGTGAATGCGAAAATGCTATGATTGTTACTTTTTCACAATCAAACTAAATATTTTTTTTTAGAGGTTTTTCAATACTGAATCCAAATCCAGTCTTAAAATTTTTCCAGCACTTCAGAATTTTGAGATATTCCATCATCTCCGGCAATTATGGGTTCTTTCAGGTTAAATACATATACGTATATCAAAATAAAACGTTGAATAATTTATAAGAAAAGAACGGAAAGGCTACATACATATTATAATGGTCCAAAATGTCATTTCAAAATTTTCAGTGGATTCAGCGAGCCAATGCACACATGGAATAGTAGGGTTTGTCCAAAGTACAAACAAAACAAACAATTTGTTTTTGTATACAAACTGCATAATTTGTTGTTGGAAATAACTCCAAAATTTAAAAATTGCTTATGAATTCCGAAAAGTAATAAAAAATAATATGACGTTCAAAAAATATAAAAGATATTCATTTTTGCATAATTCCATTAGTAAAACAAGTATGGTGCAATTCGATAAAATATTGGTATCGGCTTGATGTGGATAAATGATTGGTTTGTTATAGTTTTGAGCGGTGAGGTTATTTTTATAGAATAATAGTTGTGAAAAAAATATTTATGCGTCTGACGATGTTTAGATGTTACCTAAACAAGTATTTTATAAATAAATGATTTTAAAAACAATTTATTCAAGATCAGCACTGCATCGTCTTTATTGTATAACTTATATTTTATATTGTATAATGCAGCTTAAATGTGTCTAGATTGTTAACACTGAATCGTGTCTTTAAAAGAGCACATGACCACTTTTTTCGAAATCCAATTATTGAACTTTTTCTATCTTTGGAGGCATAGATGCGTCCAATCTTATAACGGCATAAATCTGCTCTGAGTTACGTTCTAATGGACACAATTTGTTGTAAAAAGTGATAATGTCCAAACAAAAATCTTATTGAAAATTTACTGGAGCATCATACCACAGTGACAGTCTTTAAAAAATAAGATTTAAAGAATTGTAAGGTTTTAATACCTAATGCAAAATTGAAAAACGAATATGTGTCCTTTTAAAAGCATTCATTTCAGCTATGTTTTGTGACTAAATAGAATAGTAATATACCTTTATGTTCCAGCAACATTTATACAGCCTTTCTAAATACATAATTTGGTTACTTAAATATCCATTTCAATTCATTACTGCCGGAGAAAATATTACTTGAGCGACAAAATATTTAACGTTAAAAAATTTGTTTATTATTTTTCACTTAGTTTTTATCTCGCCCTCTCAGTAAATTTATGTATTACTATAATTTCAATTTTTCACAAAAAATTCTTACGCTGCTTTAACTATTTCAAGGTACGAAACCACCGCTCAAAACTTATAAGACTCCAATCGAATAATTAAACGTTGCACATTTGTTGTCGTTTATTGTAAAACTTACCAACTGAAAGCAAATTATAAGTCAAATATGATCTTCCCGTAAAGTAAATTCGTTAAAAAAAACTTAAAAGCAAAAAACAAAAATATAAATAACAAATCATATTTTGAAATATTTGCGTTTTTATTTTTGTGTTTTTAAATTTTTATTTTTTAAATATTTAAATCTTAATTTTTTTATGATTTTTTCATCTTGTTCTTTTTTCAGTTTTTCTTTTCTTTGCTTTTTTTATTTCTATTTATGTATATATATATTTATTATTTAAAATTGAATGATTTTATGTTCAATGAAAGAGAATTTTCTTTTTTTAATAAAAGAAAAGAAAAATTATGAAAAATTAATATTAATATATATAATATAAGAAAAAAATTATAAAAACGAGAAAAAAATGAGTAAAAACTAAAACATAATGTTTTTTTTTTTTTTGAAAAATTTCATCTTTTTTAATATTATAATTATTATCTTTTTTTTTGTTTTTGTTTTATAGAGTGTTTTCATTTTTTCAAGTATAATTTTTTGTATGTTCTTAAATTTTCACATGTGGAAAGTGGTGCTGCGGGAGGTGGAAGGAATTTGTTTTTGATGTTATTTTTTTTCAGTTCCACTTCACGTGATGGTTTTTTATCTTTTCATTCATTCACATTACATTACATTTTTCTTTTCATTAAAAAAGTAAGAAAACAAAAACAGTAAAGTGTATCTGCAATCGTGTAACAATTTGTTTTTACATGGGCTCTGTGTTTGACGCATCAATTTAGTTCTTTATCTTCTAAGTACTTGTATTCAAATGTGAATCCTTCCTTTTTGCGCTGGCTCCATTTTTCATAGTCAAAATAGATGTACGTACCCTGTATGAGATAAAGGTAAAATTAAATGCTTCTTGCAATACATTAGTAATATATTTAACCTGTTCGTAATCATCATTAATAATTTTTGGTTCCTCATGCCGTTGGAACCACATCATGTATTTTGTATGAAATCGCCAGCTTTGTTTTTTCAATGCTTTCGCTGCTAGATATTGCGCTTTAGATCCTTCCATATAGTAAAATACAAAGAAAAGTGTTTCAGTAGAAAGACGTTGATAAAATTCAACGGTATCGTAACTTGGAAGCTGCGACTGTAAATATAAATTAAAAAATATTAAGAGTGGCTAAATAAAGTTTTGGACCTGATCGCGTGTACAGAGTACTTAACAAATATTATATTTTGAATTGTGGGGGCCTATGATATTGCACTATCCAGCTTATGCCTCTTTAAAAATATTTAGTAAAAAAAAAAATACATTTTTAATGAGGTACATGAAATCCGAATAAATATTGAATTTATTTAGTGTTAATCTCCTTATGGCTAAACAAGTGAATATGATTTTTGTCTGTCTAATCCTGAATTGAAACTTTTTTTTCAAATTATGTTACCTTAGTTCAAATAAAAATAAAGTCGGAGCAAGCCATTAATTAAAAGTTTCAAAAGGCTGTTGCGAGTGCTTTATTCCTATTCACTCACTTGCTTCACCATACATACATAATACGGGAGTAAATATGTTTGTCTTTTAGAAATGGTCAACATTTTTGTAATGAGAAATAGCATTTGATAAAGAGATACTAAAAAATTGGGGGAAAAACACACACAATGAGTTTACTTTTTTAAAATGCTAAATGGAATAAAATTATATAGCTAAAAATCGGGTCACTTGAACAATTTTTTGTTTGATTACAATTTTAGCTATTTAAAATACAAAGTATGAAAATTAAATTTCTTTGATTGTTGTAGAAAAGTCGAGTGTATAAGATTAAAGGATGGGATGTACGGGAAAGATAGAGATGAATTTGGGTGAAACTAACCAACCAGCGTTGCCTTGCCAAATCCCATCCCGATGTTTGAAAACGCCCTAATTTTGGTCAATTTTGTTATTTTAGTTTAAGTGTATAAGATTACAGGGGGCCTACTCTGTAATTCGATTCGAAAGGCAAATTACTCGAATTCGAATAAACTCGACTCTGCAATCCGACTTTCGAATTTATTTTTTGCCCTCTTCGGAAATGCGAAAATTTCCGAACTTAGCAACTCTAACCCAAACGGTCAAACTTGTTTACTTTTCGGATTTTTGTTCGATAGCAATTTGCCGCGAGAATGTAAGTTTTTAACTTAACTTATAAATAAAATCAATAATATTAAATAATCATAGGCATAAAAACATGCAACAAACAGCACCAATTCGAAATTTTAGTGGAGCATACATATTTGGCTAAAGGTGAAGTAAAAACACCAGCGACAAGAGTTTGCGCCATCAACCTAATCAATCTGAACAGCGCTGAGCTCTTTCATCTTCCATATCATCGTCTAACTACAATGCAAACGAATCCATTTTTGTACAACGTAATAAATCGAAAGACGAATACAAATATTTCTTTTTTCTTTAAATTAAATTCCATTCACTTGACATTTATTGTTTTGTTTACATTTTTTGACATTTTAAAACAGTGATGCATACTTTTTTCAAAGGTATACCGTTCGAATCGAATTTGGCTTTCGAACAGTATTGCATTTCGAATCGAATTACAGAGTAGGCCCCCAGTTTTAAATGTATTCCAAATGATAGAACTCGAAGAACCTAAATCGAATATATAAGGTTGCATTGTTGAATCCTATCCCAAACATGGGTTGCCATAGGTTTTTTGCCCAATTTTTATTAATAAAGATTACAGTCTAAAATGTATGTTAAATGATAGAGCTCAAAGACCCTCAATAGAATATATAGGGTTGTCTTGTCAAATCATGTCGTGAACATGGGTTTCCACCCGTTTTCCATAGGATTTATATGAGAAAGAATGATTTTTTAGACATTTTCGTCTATATCTCGTGAAAGAAATCTTACACAAACGGGACCTAGTCTATTGAAAAGTACATAAAATTTTCCATAAAAAAGTCTTTGGACATTTTTTCGCGAAGATAATATTTCGTCAGTTTACTAACTTTCAGAGTTAAGGGATATTTCGAAAATTGAGAAAAAAATCAATTTTTTTTTTGTAAGAAAATCAATTTTTTTTTTGTAAAAAAAATCAATTTTCCTTGAAGTAAAATGTGATATTCGCCACATTTTTATATTTCACAGGAACTTATATCATTAATTTCATTTTTAATTTTAGTTCATTCCGTGTTTCATTGTTTATTTAATTTTTAGATTATGATAAACATATACGAAAAAATTAGTATAATTTTTTATACATACTTAAAAATGTTCAATCCTTATTCTTTTTAAGAAAGCACAGTTGTGTGAAAAATAAAGTTTCTCGATGAATTTTCGAGAATAAAGGGGGACTTCGGTGATTGAAGAAAACTGAAATTTAAGTTTTGTTTAGCACAAACATTTTTCGAACCTAATTAGTATGATGTCTGGGTGACAAATATGTGGTGTGCCTACGTTTTGAACCATCTAATGTTGTGTGATGCAATCAAGCAAATGTCTCACCTGCGGATAGTGTGGCGGTGTTTGCACTGGCGTTCGATGAAAGTATGTTGTTAACTTTTCTGAATCGCTGGGAGCTGGCAGGTGATAGTAAGCTGCTTCCATCATTTGGAATTGTAATTGATGATCCTTATGCAATGGAGATGGTCCAAGCGGTGCCACACCCAATAATGGAGGTATGTGTGCTTCATTTGTTGGTTGTTGTTGCTGCTGATGTTGTTGTTTACCACCAACTAAACCAGGCTGTTGTTGCTGTTGCGGGCCACCAGCTACATTTGAAAGACCAGCAATACCACTGCTACTAAGCGCTTGAGCGCCAGAACTTGGGCCATTTGTCGCTGCAGCAACATTCGATTGTTGATTGGCAGTTGTTGATGTATGATCCGTAGTGTAATGCTGTTGCTGTAATAAATTTTGTTGTTGCTGCTGCTGCTGTTGTTGTTGCTGTTGCTGTCTTGTGTCAATATTTGTCCCTTGTGAAGATAAAGCATTAGTATCGATCACAGATCGATTAATAGCTTCCTGTGCTATAGTTTTAAGTGAAATCGTATCAACTGCATTATTGCTGTTCGCCACAGAAGCAGGCAAACCTGTACAACAAATAAATGTAAAGTAAACCCAATTAAATTACTTTATAAAATTTATAGTTGAGAACGCTGTCATTATTTTTTAGAGTTTAAAATTATGCAAAGCTTCCGTTCTTTGTATCAATTTAAGCTTTTGAAATATCTCAAAGATTTATTTCTACACTATCCATAAACAAAAATATATTTATTTAAGAAATAAATTTTTGACTAAATGATATTGATAAAAAAAATTGAAAAATACTTGAACAATTATTGCGTACTCCATGCAATTAAAATGAGATATATTTTGCCACGTACCATTCATATGTTTTGGGGATAAAAGTCCTGGCGATGCTCGCGTTATGTTATTTGTCACACCCATAACCTGTTGCTGTTGAGCACCAGGCACACCAGCACCAATCACCTGTGCCAGACCGCTCACCATGCCATTTGGAGAAATGCAATTTGCTAAATTATTGTTGGCGCTGTTACTGCTACTGATGTTAACTCCGCTACCAACAACAACATTATTCAACACTACACCGGGCGCTGCGCTTTGTTGTTGCTGCTGCTGTTGTTGTTGTTGTTGTTGCTGCTGCTGGTGCACAAGATTGCTGGCTGCATTAGCTATGCTATTTGCAGGATTGGAAGTGTTGTTATGCGTTGCTGAGGAATCTATGTGTTAAAAAATATTTGATAAATGTTATTTTGAGGTTTTTACGTTCAAGAAAAAAATTTAATTTGAATATTTTTTAAATATTCTATATATAATTGAAATTGTTTTTTTTTGAACTCTATAGGATATCTGGGAGTTAACTGCAATGCAGATTTTGTTAAGAATTTTTAAATCTGTCTGTCATTTTGACTAAGACCCTTTTTATGCTTATTTATTAGTTAACTCTTTATTATTAGTTAACTCTTAGGTAACTGATTATTTTTTTCTTATTATGTATTGGATACAGTAGGTATCTAATATTTAAAGCTAAAATTAATTATATAAACATATAAATACAATATAAATATATTAGCTTCGTTCCAGAACTTTTTGGGTAAAATCCTGTAAAACTGTCAAACACGAGAGAATAAGAAAATTGCGCTCTGTGAAATAGAAATAATGTAAAAAGTACAGCAACGGAAAAAAAACTTTTTTTTTCACGAGAATAAACGTCAAAAATTTTTGAATTTAGTTGGTGCAAAAAGTTAATTTTCTAAATCCAGACAATAAATAAACATCTTAAATTGAATGTAGTTGAACAATAAATTCAATTCTATAAACGCAAACAATAAAATGGGAAATAAAAATAGTCAAAATAAACTCAATGTTTAAAATTCAGCTTGCACAACATAGAACAGCTGGTAGTTTGACACTTTTAATGAGTTTACACACAAAAATTCTTCGGGTAAAAACCTGTAACTTCTTACAATGAGAGAACATAAATTACTCTCTCATTTTCGTTCTCACTTACAGGTTTTTCGTGTACGGGAACGCTTTTTGGGTAAAATCCTGTAAAAACCTGCAAATTGTACTAATGCATTATTGTATGGGAACGCAACTAATATCTACAAAAATTATTACTCACAAATAATTTTTTGTTATATATATTATTCTGACTTTTTTTTTGTATGTGATGACCTCATGCATTCTCGTGTGGGGGTCATCCATTTCCAGTTTCATTTGCTTCGATCGAAATGTAGCATTCGCTACACTATTTTATAATACAGATCGTTTTACGACCGCTCATCGCATAAAATGCCACGCATTAAATTTTAAAAATTATGAGTCTAACTGTCTGAAGAAATACTAAAATTGAATATGGAAGATCCTGTGTAAGCGCCAGTTTTACTCTAAACAAAATTATGCGCTGAAAAATGTGTTTGTTATTGCATGGATTCTTGTGAATTTTAGTCAAAATTTTTAGATTTCGTACAGAATAAAAGAATATTACTTGTGACGTTAAAAAGCCTATGAAGCGGTTAAACTCCAGGTATCATTCGAAAAAATATGCTTAGAAAGCCGATTTTGGACAAGTTTTTGTTTCTTCTTTCTTTCTTTTAAGTGGTAAAGTATTGAATGCGCATTTGATTTTCCATAAGGATAGTTTGAGTAGGGTAATCAAACAAATTTTGTGATCTTTTGCAGTTATTAAAAATAAATCAATAAAACAAGACTGATACAGTTTAGAGACAAACTATGTACATTTTTGTGCATCACTCAAGTTTCACGTTCGTAATAATAGTAAGGGTATTCATTTAAGCGCGCAAGTTTCCCATTTGTGCAAATAGGCAATTTTACGTGATCTGTTTCATGAACGCACCTTTTTGTGCAATATGTGACACTTAGTGATGTCAAAATTTAAAAATTAAAATGTCGGAAAAAACGCGAAAACAAAATTAAATAAATTATTTCTAAAAAATAAGCTTTCACCTCTGACATTTCGTTGTGATGTGGGCATAATGACAGCTCTATGTCAAAAAAAAATATTGTTACAGAGTTGCCCAATCAGCAAACTTATATTATTTGTTAAAAAAAGTTTTGATACATGATTTTTAACAGTTCGTTTGCGAGAGTTTACGAGGATTTTGCGCATTTAGATGAACTCCCATGTCAAGTAATTTTGAGAAATATTTTGCTAAACGATATTTCTACTAACCACTTTGTAAATGTGAGGAATTAGTTTGAAGATTTGTAAGTTGCTGTGCATTCGATCCAACAATTGAGGCGACCGTAGGCGCAGTCATTCCATATGATGTTGCTGGATGCACTACGGGACCATTTTCAAGGTGTGCTGGACAAAAATTCACAGAAAATAATAAAAATTAATAAAAAAGTTTTATTTATTATCGGCCTTCAAACTATTGACGTCAAAAGCTACATTAATCTCAGTGCTGATAAAGCAATTTGCATCTTATTTGAGAGATCATCATCATCGTAAGTCATGTAAAATTCAAAAATAAAATAAATACATGGAAAATGCAATCTTACATGATCCTGATTTCGAAATATGTTTTTTGTCTAATAAAAAAAAATGAACTCAAAAAATATTTTTCAAATATACATAAATGCTACGTGGCATTACAATCAAAATTTCCAATAAGAGTTGTGTAGATTTTGACGTTACTAGCTCTGTCTCCGAATAACGTTGGCCGAATTTTGAAAGTTTCAACTTACATGTACTATTTTTCGCTACTGCTGCAAATGCAATTGTTGGTGTTGCTTGAATCACAGATTGGCATTGAATGTTATTGGTCACCGTTGCCGATGCATTTGAAGTTGATGCCACTGCTGCTGCACTCAAGCTGGGCGCCGGTGCATGTTGTTGCACTGCAGGATGTTGATTTGCTGCCACAGCGGCAGCTATTGTTGGCGCTCCACTTAATGATGTCACATTAACAAGACTATTTGCATGTGATACAACAGCTGCCGCTGCCACAGCGGCTGCAGTTTGTTGCTGTTGCTGCTGATGATTCTTACTAGGCGTTGAGCTAATTATTTTATTTAATGACGCTATGTGCATAACGAACAAATAAACGGTTGATAATTATATTGATATTTAAAATATTTGGTTAGAAATATATCCTATAGCTAAATATTATATAGTTTGGACTAAAACCAGTACGTAAATTATTTCTAAAGCCACAGAAACACAATTTAAACTGTTATCTAAGCCTTCTATCTTTGGTTAAAAAGTTGAAATTGATATTTAGTCCTAATAGTGATTTATTGTAATATCGTGGTACAGCTATGTGTCTAATAAGGTTTTACAACTATGTAATTCAAACGTCAAAAAAAAAAAAAAACATCTAGAACCTCGTTTTTAACAAAAAAAAAAAAACAAAAAAGGTCTCTTCCCACAAAAAAAAAACAGTGCTATTTTGAATGAATTGTCACGATTGTTAAATTTTTCGCACTAAGTTGAAAAAAAAGAAGAGACATACTTCCCAAATATCTCGTTTTCCGATCAACATGTTTTTCAATACCTCGTTTTCCGATCAACATGTTTTTCAATATCTTGTTACATCTTACTTTTGATTAGTTAAAATTATAGCAAATAGAATGACAACCGACTAAAAATCTATCACGCTCTCAAAATGGCTTCAATTTCAACAAGCATGGCTCTCCCTAATGACATCACCATATATAATTACACTGTGCTTAAAACTAAGATCATTTTTTGGCAATTTCAAATAAACTACCACGGTGGTATTTTCTTTCCCATGAGCCTGCTTATAGGACAGGCTACAAAGAATTGCTTAACCATCTTGTCAACTTTTTAAAATCGGTTTAGGGAAAAACAAGACATTTGTGTTTAAGGACGCGTAGCTATGTCTTAAAAAGTGCAATGTTTTAACTAAATAAGATGTAAAGGTATTTGCGGGCATATTACAAATATATTAAATAATGGTTTCTATTTACCATCTATGGTTACTCCACTGACACTGCCTGTTCCGCTCACTGCTAATGTCAGCTTGTTGGTATTAGCGCGTACAGCAGTAGGTTTAACAGGTTGCTGCAAGAAAAAGTACAACAATAAATTGATAATATTATTATTATAATACTTTTTATAATAACATTTTACCTTAGCTTTATTGCTCGCATTATTTTCATTTTTATTACGTTTATCAGCTGCAGTTATATCAACTGACGTCGAGTCACTTGAATAGTTTAAATTCTGTTGCTGGCTGCTTGCTGTTTGTTGCTGCTGATGTTGTGCTGCTGGTAGTGGTGATTGCACAGGACTTCCGCCAGATGTTATACTGCTTGGTGAGCCACTCGTCTCATTACTGTTATTACTGTCTGTTGTTGCTGATGATGGAATACCAAGTGAAACACCTTTACCATATAATTATTCATACGACAACAACATTCGTGTACACAACGTGCGTATGCGTTCATAGTTTGTTTTAAATTGATGCGAATTATCAATTTTAATTTGTATTAAGGGTTTAGGTTTTTTTTTTTTTTTTTGAATGTATTATCGTTCGACACAAAATACAACATTTTTATTCATATATTTTGGATTGTTTCGTTTTTGGTTTGATTGATTGATCGATTGATTGATTGGTTTGATTGATTGATTGAAACGACGACGACATTTATAAATTGTTGTTGTACAATAGTAGGTAGTGTTATCAGTACAGAATATGAGACATGTAGTAGTGATGATGAAAATTCATTCGTTTTTGGTTCAAAATAAGATTGGGACGTAAAAAAGCGCACACACACACAGAGAAAGAGAGAAAAATTTTGGTTGAAGTTTGGATTTTTTGTTTTTTTTTTTTTGTATAAGAAAATTAATAATAAATAGTCTTGAGAAAGAGAAATGTTTGACTTCGATTAACAGAAGAGAAAAAAGAAGTTGTATGGCCGAAATATGAATAAAGGAATTTTGAAATGTTTGTTTTGTAATACAATTATTAACGATTCGCAAACAAAGTTAAAAATAAATAAAAATCGGTATTAGATATTGTAACCAGATTCAGTACACAAACGAAAAAACCATAAACTAAGGAAAATCATTATGATATATAGATAAATCGAAACAATTTTTGATAACACAGTACCACAAAAATACAATATTTATATGTATTAGCCCAGATTTATCATCGATAAATATTTCAACAAAATTTTTTGAAACTATGTACTTATATTCATAAAAAATTGTTCGAATAAAAGAAACTGCATCTTATCGTTACCGTTTGTTAAGCGACTTTCGATTTTCTTTGATGCCTACTAAAATTTGAGTGTGAGCAAACTCGTCTAAAGGGATAATCTTCAAAAAAAAAAAAAAAAAAAAAACAAGATTGAGTCTAAATAACAATAAAAATCCAAAGGTTTTTGGAAAACATTAAAACTCACTTGAAGTATTTAAGTCTAAAATGAAAAGTCGTCTTAAAAAAAATGAATTTTCGCCCAAAATTATCGGAACAATTTCTTTAAATTTAAAAAAGAATATACATATCGCTCACTTACTTCAAGACTGGCATAACTCAAAAATCACATTTTTTGAGTTATGCCAGTATTGAAGTGAGCGATATGTATGTTCAAAAAAAAATTTTTTTTTCTAGGAAAAATTGCTGATATTCTTTTTAGTGATTAAGAAATCAAATCAATGACTAAAATTTCTTCATTAATTCATAATACCGAATTCTCAATCAAAATTAGGCCACAAAAGATTACCCAGAAAAAAGGATATAATGCTATCAAAAAACGCTTCAGTTGATTTTTTTAACTTTTACTTCTTATTTTTACAAAGTTTGTGCACTAAACAATGTTATCGGGGGCTTTTTGCAAAGCAATTTTTTTAAGTTTTTGTGTGTGAAAGTTTTTTAGCATAAAAAATTAAACCAAAACATAAAATTAGGTAGGATAAACAAATAGATATGTGTATTTTACAAAACAAACTGAAAAAAACCAAACATTTTTCAGAGAGTTTCATTTAAATTACGTTTTTGTTTTACTAGAAAGAGGAGAACAGCTTCTACTATCAAAACAAGCAAATGACGACAACGTACAAGATGCCAATTTACTTAAAGGAAAGAAAAAAAAATATAAACCTTTTTCCAAATACGCATTAAACGTTGTCGTTATCTGTTTTTTCATTTTCAAACTACTTCAACAAATTTTAAAGAAATTCTATATGCTACACAGGTAGGGAACACGAAAGACTTACCCGTGCCTGACAGTTCCACTTCATCGAGTCCAATTATGTCATCATAAATGAATTCATTTTCCTCAAAATCAGGTTCTTGTGAGGAATCAATATAATATTCCACATCATCTTTAATTTTATTTACTTGTTCAGCTTCGACACCATCATTGTCCAGTAATCTTAAAAGTGTTTCCAATTTGGTCACATGGAATTTATGACGATCCAATTTTGAACGCAACTCATCCATGCGATCTTGTTTATCACGATCCAAGCGTTTCTTTTTACCCGCCAGTAATGATTCAATTTCACTTTCATATTGATCGATTTGTATTTGCAGAGAACTAATTGAACTTGTTAACCAATTGCGTGCCTCATCTTTAATTCGTTGAGCTGGATCCATTTTTTGTGCAGCGCCGAGTCCTTCTTTCGAATAGGCTTTTGTTTTTGTTTCACGTTCCACAATTTTAAAACGTTCCATTTGCTTAAAATACAATGCAATGCAATACGTTGTCAACAAAAAAAAAAATACAAAAAAAAATCTAATCTTACAGTTTCTATGAGACGCCTATTCTCTAAAAGTGAACTTTTATCCTTGATTTCAGCGGATGCGATCCATGATTTAATCTGATCGCGAAGCCGCTGCAGCTTTTTGATTTCCTTTTTAAGATCAGCTTCATATTTTTCCTAAATTTATTTTAATATTAAAAAAGAAAAATATCAGTTATTTTTGGAATAAAAACCTTTTGATTACTGTTTGTTGCATTATGAACCTTTTTCCAAATATCCTCAAATGTTTCCACACCTTCCGCTACTTTTTTCAGACACCTATCAATTTCACCTGAAATAAAAAATGAAGATGTTAATATAAAATAAATTTATTACATAAAAAAATATAAATCACTACAATGCACATTACAGAATAACAGAATAACGAATTGGTCATGAAGCACAGTCTTTAATTCATAAATAACCACTGGGCGTTTAAAAGATTGTTCAAAAATTAAATATCGTATTTAAACCAAACAAGCATGACTATTTGCCAAATTGTTTATTGAAAGAAAAAGCAAGAGTCAGACATATTGACTGTGCGCTGATTTTTATTTAATATTATTTTTTTTCGTTACCTCAAAAGGTTTAAAGATTATATGCACTTGTTTTTAAATAAACAAATTGTTAAAAAAAAGATTGGGACGAAAGTTTTTGGGAAAGTTTGTCGAAAATCATAATATCAAGTTAATTTTGGAACTTAGTACGTCAAAAAGAGCGACCTCTAAAAGTTTTTCAAAGTGCCTTCCTTTGTCGCAGCCATTTATCAAATTATCTTTTGCTACAATCGAGAAGGTAAAATGGTTTTTAGACCCGTTTTCGTCCCATTTTTTGTTTTACACATGATTGCATTGAAATTTTTTCTTATCGATTGGTGTAAAGAAAAGGAAGCCAAATACAGCGACGGGTTAAGGTAGAGCTAGGGAGACTATAGCCTCCGACCCCGAGCTAAAAGGGGTCTTATCATGTTTTGTGGAAAATTATGATTTTTTTTTTGTCACACCATCAATATGTGTACATCACAAAAGCCTACGGGCGGCTAATTTGACACTACTATTTTTAATGATTTTTCCAATTGTTGACACCAAAACTTATTAATTTTTGAATAACTTTTTTTTTTTGGTCACAAAGTTTCATTATTTTGCATGAAGCGGCCCGTTGGCAGTTTTTAGTTCAGGTTAAATTTTTCGAAAATTGCACCCAAATATAGCGCTATGAAAAAAAAACGGGCTCAAAACGAACTCTTAGACAATTTTCGCACACACCGGAAAATCAGATGCAACATAATTAAAAAAAGGAGTTTTCACACAAGATATGTGACCAAGTTTTGTGATGAGTGTAAAAACGCCCTTTCAAAAGCAATTTTTGATATTTCCTCATCGCTTGATAGGATTATTTAACTCGTTTCAATATATCTTACTTAATTTGGTCTGGCAGGGCTTACATAAGTACATATACAAATCGTTTAATTCATTGAGACCATGCATGAATTTTCTCACAACAAATGATTTTTTTATTTTTACATCTCTTTGTTATTGAATAGTTACTCGTATATACTTAAAACCAATAAATAACAAATGCGTCCAGCACAATACAAAATCAAATAAAATTTACACAACAAATCAAAAAGGTAAGGTTGTCACAGTAGAGTAAAATTGATGTTAACTTATTAAGTTTCAGGTCTAAAAAAATCATACTTTTAGCAAATTAAAAAGAAAATCTTTTTATCTAAATATATTTTCTATGGGATTTTATAAAAAAAAATACCATTTTATTAAAAATATCTCCTAAATGTGCAAAGAAAAAATATTTCATGTACTTGCAGTTGCGGTCAAAATAATAAAAACGAGGTGTCATTTATGAATTGAAAGAAGATATTTCGAACAACGGACGTTTTTCTTCTTCTAATATTTTAAAGTATAGTTACTTGATAAGTACACAAGATAAGCACATGACATTTCGTTCCAAAAAAATAACGGTACTTTCTAGGATTCCTATTATATTGAGTAATTTGTAATTTCGACCGGTCAAAATAATAGCACTGTTCAACTCCTTTACTTCTCAAGTTTAGGTATTTACTCTTATTAAAAAAATTTGATCGTAAAAAGTAAGTTCTATTATTTTTGTATAATACTCCAATGATTTTTTTGAGTTTTTGCATTTTAGTGGGCCGTGGAAAGCATTCTACGACAGAGCAAAGTGAAATTATTACGAATTCCATTTCGCAAGGTGAGACTTAAAATTTTATCGGATGTTCATTGAAAATGGTTTGAAATACGATGAAATACATAAATACACGAAAAACACGAGGAAGAAAGCTTTCCATGTCTCCCCGGGACGTGAATTGTTCGATACGGATTTCGATACATAATCCGTTTTTGCCTGCTGTGGAAATGAAGAAAGTTCTTAATATAGCAGCGAGTGTAGAAAACGTTAAAAGAAAACTCAGGGAAACCAATTTGAGTGCCCAGAATCCACAACCACTTCCATAGTTTAAAAAAATGCATATCACAAAGAGATCGGATTTGCGCACGGGTACTTAAAATGGCCACTTGCAAAGTAGAGTGGAACGATGAGAGTAAGATCATTCCAAAAATCATATTCTGTGTTTGGACTACGCCTTACATACTGACGAGTGCTTTTTCCACCAAAAAAACTATCTTAAGTACTCTCATCGTTCCACTCTACTTTGCAAGTGGCCATTTTAAGTACCCGTGCGCAAAATCCAATCTCTTTGTGATATTCACAACTATTATCCATAAGATATTGATTTTCCATTGACAATAACTATTATTTTCCAATGATTTTTTTTTAAGTTGCGTCATGACTATTATGCCTATTAAATTGTTATTACATTGCCAATAACTATTAGTTAATTTGAAAAACATATTTCTTACGTAGTTTTGAATGTAAGGTAATATGTACATTTTTTCCACCAATCGATTGAAAATGGATTACTGACATTGCCAGGTGTGGTCCCGTTATCTCCAATGAAACCGATTTCGGTCTCGAGGAGGAGGAGGGAGGTCGAAAATGAATTTTAACCATTACCAGGAGCGACCATGGATCCCAAAAGTATCCGATTTTGGCGTAAAAATTATACATCTTTTGAACATTAAGCATCGGCTTCGAGGTTTAGCATTCACTAGAAACTCACTTGAATTTAATCAATCAATCAATCAATTGTCGAGCTCTTTCCACAGATTTTTTTTCTAAAACAGCGTAAAAATACTAATGCTGAAATTCACATGGATTAGTTTCACTTCCACATGAAATGCCGTGACCTGTGTTAAGATTCACGCGAATTTGCCACACTGCAATTCGTTTCGAACATTTGTTCGAAAACTAAAATGTCAACATCTAATTCAAAATAGATATGTAAGTATATCAACAAAGGAATATCTTATGTTTCTTCTAAATAAATTAATGAATAAATTGAAAAAATTATTTTTTCGGCCTAAAAAATAATGACAAATAATATTTTCCACTAGTTTTTAGACCAAAACTTTTTATCAAAATGTAAAAAAAAATAAAACTTCTTTACCATTCATACTTTTTGTTTTATTTCAATTTAACATAGTATCATGCTATAGGGTGTTTTTTTTAGAGGTTTGTTTTTCGAATAGAGATAAAACTGGCATTTTATGGTCAAATCTGGAAACTCTAATGTCATTTATGTTCAGTTTGGTTTGCCATTTCATCATGAACAGGTTGACAAAAGAACAACGCTTGCAAATCGTGCAAATTTATTTCGAAAATAATGGTTCAGTTCGCGAAGTTTACCGCAAGCTCCGTCCATTTTATGGTCGACATAATCGTCCATCAGAGCAATTAATTCGGTTAACCATGGGTCGTTTTCGCACTACGTTTACTCTATGTGATAATACGCATCCGCAGAGACGTCGAACAGTGCGCACCGAAGAAACAATTGCCGCTGTAGAGCAAAATGTTGAAGAGGACCCGAATGAATCGATTCGCCACCGTGCACAGCAATTGGAGCTTTGTCCATCAACTTTATGGAAGATTTTGCGCAAAGATCTTGGCTTGCGACCTTACAAGATCCAGCTTGTGCAAGAATTAAAGCCGCGAGACCATGCAATGCGTCGTGATTTTGGTGTATGGGCCGAAAATGAGATTGATCTCGATGCTGATTTTCATCGCAAAATTTTGTTCAGTGATGAGGCTCATTTTTGGTTGAATGGCTACGTCAACAAGCAAAATTGCCGCATTTGGAGTGAAGAGAATCCACATGAGACCTTTGAGACGCCATTACATCCACAAAAACTGACTGTTTGGTGTGCTCTATGGGCTGGTGGAGTCATTGGGCCATACTTCTTCCGAAATAATGCTGGAGAGTCAGTTACCGTTAATGGAGACCGGTATAGAGCCATGATAACCGACTATTTTGTTCCCGAATTGGATGGCATGAATGTGGATGAGTTGTGGTTCCAACAAGACGGCGCTACATGCCACACCGCGCACGTCACAATCAATTTATTGAAGGAAACATTCGATGAGCGCATAATTTCGCGGAATGGACCTGTTAATTGGCCACCAAGATCGTGTGATTTGACACCATTGGATTATTTTCTTTGGGGATATGTGAAGTCGCTCGTCTACGCCAACAAACCAGAAACGTTAGGGGACTTGGAAGCCAACATTCGTGGCGTTATTGCCGACATACGGCCCCATATGCTCGAAAAAGTGGTTCAAAATTGGACCTGTAGAATTGGCTTTATTCGAGCCAGCCGCGGCGGCCACATGCCCGAAATCATATTTAAACATTAATGGCATAAAATTATCCTTCCAATAAAGCCAAATTGATGGACATTAAAACGATTTTCTTGTGTTTTATTTCAATTCGAAGCTCTATACCTCTAAAAAAAACACCTTATATATGAAAGACTTTTTACTTTCCGGTATTATTCACATTTTAAAGTTTTTGGAAACATTTTTAACTTTACTAGCTGACCTGGCAGACGTTGCCGGTAGGTGGCGCGATGAGTTTAATTTGGTTATAGTCCTTGATTAAGGAAATCTGGGTAGAACAGGTTATTTGAATGAAGAAAAATTAAATACTTGATGTATAAAATTGAACATTGGTAATGACAAAGTTCGCAATGAAACGTCCGTGAAACGAAATAAAAATGTTCGGGTTTTTCTCATATGGGAGGCGTGGCGCCACCCATTTTTTTATTGAAACTTACTTTTGTCCCTACCTTTTATATACATATGTAGCAAGTCTATGATAAATTCGAATTTTCGATTATATGGAGGGGTGCGTAGTCGCCTATTTTTCCCAAACCAAACTATGCTAAGAACATTCCCCGAACCATAAGAAACATATGTTCTAAATCTTTCGGCGAACGAAAGATCCAATAATCAACACTATCTTTTCCATATTTTGCAAAATGCTTAACACAAACCATGTTTATTAACGTAAAAATTTCATAATGTTATCTGACATAGCTGTGAAGATATACAAGCAGTTCTTCTTCTGAGTGATAGTGAAAGTGAAACGAAATCACATGAATTTGATATTTGGTGTTCAACATTTCACTTTTTACTTTTCAATTATAACTGCTACTGCTGCAATTGCGTTTTTAAACGTTTTTTGTCGTAATTTAAGGGGTTATGCCCAGTTAGACAATCTATTTTTCTTCTTTTTTTCGCATTTCCGTGAAGTACATATTCTTGAGAGTATCCAAAAAATATATTATGGTGATCCGACAAGTATTATCTAAATTACAGGCATATTTGTAAAGAAAAATTACTACTCATAAACCTGTTTTGAAACTTTAAATGCATTTTTTCAAACCCATGTTTTTGAAATCGGTGATCAATATATCTCGAGAACAACCGAACCAATCAGGTTCAAATTTTAACACAAGCTTTAAAATTTTTATCGATCCGCTCAATGTTAATTTTATAAACAATTTAAGACCAAAGTTTTGGGTCGAAAATGAAAAATTTTTTTGAAGTCAACATTACTATAATGACTAGATTTTAATATATGTATATTAGACCAAATCCATTTCAAACATGCACGCGGTTTATTTTATGTTACGGAATTGAAATAAATGTAAGCTCCTTACCAAAAAAAAATTCTTAAATAAACGCCTTTTTTTGCCAATCTAACTGGGTATAACCCCTTAAGAAAATGAATAAATGCACAGCATATTGCTTTCTAAACTGACAGCTATCAGCTGTTTCGAACTTAAATTTTATGTGAAATCGAAACGAATTCGAAAGTAATAAATTATTCGATTTCTAAAACACCAAATCCACACGATATCAAATTCAATTGCACTTTCATTTCACTCAGATTGTGGATGCCTGATAGCATTTTAAGTATTATTGTTATATACATAGGTGGTGCCACGCCACGTTGTTCAAACTTGCCAAGATTTTTCAAGGTACAGTTAATGTACATTCATGTAACAAATATCACAGCTAAAGCTGCCATAAAAGCCAATATGTGAGATGCCAAGTCTCTAGATTTTTTCAATAATAAAAGTAGCCTACGCCCTTCGTCCGGCTTAAAGGAAACCTTTTGCTATATTTCGTCGAAGTCGCTTCAGTGATTAACGCGTGAAAAGGTAACGACAGATAGACAAACACACCAAATTTTCCATATTCTTACATGTACAGTGGGGAGCAAAAGTGTAAAAGTAATTATCACATTTTCGTTGAAATTGATTTATTAATGTGTTATATGTTTTCATTCTACACATAAATATTAGTATTTTTAAAAATACTTTCTCACTTTTCCAGTTTTGCACCTTTTGTGCACAATCATGTTTAGTATACAAAATCAGTACGTTGTCCAAATGCCTTTATATTTGATAACGCTTTTTATGCATTTGAGCATACTCTCCACCAGATTTTCGATAAAATTTTTCGGAATTTTGGACCATTCTACTTGTACCCGGTTCTAAAGCTCTTGAAGGTTAGCGGGTGGATTTTTATACTGGACCAGCTGTTTTCTTGGCTCTCTTTTGAAAATTGATGGCATTGTACGTGAGGAACAAGATTTGAGCATATTACATGACAACTTACCCGATTTCATTGACCGAAGTGCCCACTCTATAGGTTAAGTCTATTTTTCGCAAGACGGCAACCCAAAGCATACGGCAAAAATTAAAGCCGAATGGCTTAAAGGACAACGATTTTACAAGCTGGAGTGGCCAGCTCAAAGCCCCGATCTCAACTCTATTGAAAATTTGTGAGAAATTGCCAAAAAACTGCTGGCCCAGTATAAAAATAGAATGGTCCAAAATTCCGAAAAATTTTATCGAAAATCTGGTGGAGAGTATGCTCAAATGCATCAAAAGCGTTATCAAAACAAAGACCTTTGGACAAAGTACTGATATTTATACTAAACATGATTGTGCACAAAAGGTGCAAAACTGGAAAAGTGAGAAAGTATTTTTGTTTATTTTTTTTTAACACAGAATATTGAAGATATTTTTAATTTCTTTATGTAAAACAGAAGAGATAAAAATACAAATATTTTTGAGTAGAATGAAAACATATAACACAATAATAAATCAATTTCAACGAAAATGTGATAATTACTTTTACAGTTTTGCTCCCCACTGTAGTTGTATACACACTAGGGTGGTTCAGACATATATGAAAAAAATTAAAGTTGTTCCAAACTTCGCTCCCCGGGCACCAAAAGTTTCGTATTGGTGCCAATAAGAACCACATAAAATTTGGTACATTTCAGAAAACATTTGATGGACCCGCCACCCTTTTGAAAACTGGAAAATGGTCCTCAATCTATCAAAAATCATTAATATCTCTCCGAAACTGCCCCCTAGAGTGATCAAATGTATGACAAGGTCCCATTATTTTTCCTTTTCCAATTTTCCTGAACATACTTACCCCCTATCACAACCCCTTAGGGGTGCTCCCATGCAAAAATGACATTCTTGTGAAATCATGAAATTGACTTCCCCCTCTTCTCAGATGCCTCAGAAGGGGTAAAACGCAAGACAAACTCGCATTATTTTTACTCTCCCAAACTTTTCTCTGTACACATCTACCCTCCTATCTGCCACCCTTTTGGGGGTCCCCCTACAAAAAAACAAAAAATTTCGAAAAATAGTTCATAGCTCCCCCGGAGTGACCCAAAGAGGGTTGATATACAGTATTGTGCAAAACAATAGCAACAAAATGACTGCGCTGCTACAAAATCGTGTATCTCATTTAATATTGGGAGAAAACATAAAATTATTTTAGAAATCAAACAACATATTCATTCATTATATAAAAATAAAATTATATTCAAATTCGGTTTTATATTTTTTAAAAAAATTTGAAATTAATGTAATGTTGTCTGTGTGCAAAACAAAAGCAACAAAATATGAAGAATGTAAAAATAGAAGAAAATTTCCAAAAATTAGCGGTAAAAGTACCGTTATTGGAAAGAATATGTTGTTAGTGAGTCATAACAATTCAAGTTTAGTTTAGTTTTTGCGCTCGCTGTGACATTGACTGTTCAGTTTATAGTGGCCCTTGACAAAAATTGTAATCCTCTAAAATCTCAAATTATTTCCGAATACGATCAATGAAAATCACAAACATCTATCTCATAACAATTTAAGATTAACCCATCAATAATTTGTAGATTAATAAAAAAGTATAATAGCACAAAAGACCTAATAACGGTACATTCAGGAGGGCGGCCACGGAAGACATCGCGGCATGATGACAGAAAAATGTGTGCTATATACAAACGAAATCCATTTGCCACATCCAAAGAGGTTGTTCGGTCACTGAATTTAATTACCTATGATAGCACTGTGCGCAGACAAGCCATTCAGAACAGTTTAAGAAGTTACAGACCTGCGGAGAAACCGTTGCATACGGCTAAGCATAAACAAAAAAGGTGAGTGTTATAATTCAAACATTTTGTGCCTAAAATTATGACAACGGGGTGCAATTTAAACGGTTTTCCATTTTTGGACTGTTCAATTTAGGTGCTCTTTTGCAAAATTGAGTCTAAGAAGTACCCCAAAAGGTGGCAGATAGACGGTAGGTATGTTGGGGAAAAATATTGGAAAAAAAATATAATAGAACTTAGTGATACATATCAACCCTTTTTGGGTCACTCCGGGGGAGCTATGAACTATTTTTCGAAATTTTTTGTGGTTTTTGTATTGGGACCCCCAAAAGGGTGGCAGATAGGGGGTAGATGTTTACAGAGAAAAGCTTGGGAGAGTAGAAATAATGCGAGTTCGTCTTGAGGCATCTGAGAAGAGGGGGAAGTCAATTTCATAATTTTACAAGAATGTCATTTTTGCAGCGGAGCACCCCTAAGGGGTTGTGATAGGGGGTAAGTATGTTCAGGAAAAATGTTGGAGAAGGAAAAATAATGGGACATTGTCATACATTTGATCCCTCTAGGGGGCAGCTTCGGAGAGATATTAATGTTTTTTGATAGATTGAGGACCATTTTCCAGTTTTCAAAAGAGTGGCGGGTCCATCAAATGTTTTCTGAAATGGACCAAATTTTATGTGGTTCTTATTGGCACCAATACGAAACTTTTGGTGTCCGGGGAGCGAAGTTTGGAACAACTTTAATATTTTAAACCACCCTAATACACACATATTACAAATTTATAGGTAATTCACATGGAAACGGGAATACACAAAAAACAATGTTATCTAACTTTTTATTAAAATTTACCTTGGCGAAAAGAATCTTTTTTACCACTTTTTGTTTAAAAGAAATTTTCACAAAATAATTACTTTTGAGCCAATTTCTTCAATCTTTCTTAATGGAACAATTGAAGAGCTTGTTAGTAAGGTACAAATACAGCATTTCTGGGAAAAAAGTTTGTTTTGAATTATTTCCTTTGAAGACTACTTGTGGCCTCCCAGTTATAAGACACATAATTTCTTGTTTATATTTTAATAAAAAAAATATAATTAACAACGATTATAGTCCAGTAGAATTAGTCGAAAAAATGAGAAAAAAAAAAAATAATTCGATACAGCAATCTGACTGCGGAATATTGTTGAACAAGCTCTTGTAAAAGCGGACAAAAAAATCGAACCGACAGCAGCTATCCGGGGTGGAATGGGGTGTATTTTTAGAGGTCGAACACAGTTTTTCACTATTTCGGGCTAAACTGTGCATCATCCCAGCAGTTTTTGGGACCATGCATTACCATTTTTACGATTTGTAATCATTGATTTCATATATTATAATTCGATGGAGAAAACATGCATGATGAGGTAAGCGAAAAAGTAATGCATAAACTAATTTTCCAAATCACAATAATGAATAACATAATGTGAAACAGATATCTGTAAAACAACTGACAGCGTAGGCAAATGGTTTAGGTTGTGAGCTCATAACTCTAAGAGCGTGAGTTCGATACCCGGTCACACATTTTTTTAAAAATTTTTTTTAGCGATGAAAAGTTTACATACTCGGTAATGCAAAGAATCATACACTACTTTTGCTATGACATCGCCGTGTTAAAAATCATGTATTCTAGAGGCGATAGAAAGTCTACGAGATCGATGAAAGTTTAGATTACAATCGATGAACAAAATCTGCTGGGATATCAAAAAAAGTTCAATGCAAAAGTTGTAGGAAATAAGAAGATGTACAACTTTTCAACTGATCATTTTCGCCTTAACCTCAAAATTTTTCAAAAAAATGGCTGAAAACCGGTTTTTTGGTTTTCAATTTTTTTCTTTCACAAAAAAGTTTTTATGGAGCTGAAACTTGGGCAAAACATACTCTTCAGTGTTACACAATGGCAGTAATTTTTTAAGGCGGAAATATTTAGAGGTTGTTGTTAAAATTAATTTTTAAACTAAAAAAACCGAAATTTTTAACTGAGATTCCTCTTAAAACTACACCTCCTAAGGAGTTCTGTTTTGGCTCACTTACTCTTTGTTATGTCTTCTTTAGATAAATGGTAAAAAAAAGGTATACTGCAATGGAAAAATTGACCGAAAAATTGCAAATATGTGGCCTCTCCGCGAGTAGAGTTTTGGTGTTTCGTGTGTAACAGCTCAAATCCTTTGTTGTTTTCACTGTATTCACCCTAATACACTATAATTTGAAATTGTCAATGCCACTACATAAATTTTCATTAAAAAAATAAATGAGAAAAAAAAAATTTTATTTTTTGGTCCAAGAATTATCAAAATTTTTTTTCTCATTTATTTTTTTAATGAAAATTTATGTAGTGGCATTGACAATTTCAAATTATAGTGTATTAAGGTGAATACAGTGAAAACAACAAAGGATTTGAGCTGATACACACGAAACACCAAAACTCTACTCGCGGAGAGACCACATATTTTCAATTTTCCGGTCAATTTTTCCATTGCAGTATACCTTTTTTTTTACCATTTATCTAAAGAAAACATAACAAAGAGTAAGTGAGCCAAAACAGAACTCCTTAGGAGGTGTAGTTTTAAGAGGAATCTCAGTTAAAAATTTCGGTTTTTTTAGTTTAAAAATTAAATTTAACAACAACCTCTGAATATTTCCGTCTTAAAAAATTACTGCCTTTGTGTAACACTGAAAAGTATGTTTTGCCCAAGTTTCAGCTCCATAGAAGCTTTTTTGTGAAAGTAAAAAATTGAAAACCAAAAAAACCGGTTTTCAGCCATTTTTTTGAAAAATTTAGATATTCTTATTTCCTACAACTTTTGCATTAAACTTTTTTTGATATGATGCACAGTTTAGCCAGAAATCGTGAAAAACTGTGTTCGACCTCTAAAAATGCACCCCATTCCACCCCGGATAGCTGCTGTCGGTTCGATTTTTTTGTCCGCTTTTACAAGAGCGTGTTCAACAATATTCCGCTGTCAGATTGCTGTAACGAATTATTTTGCTGTTCAAACCCTATTTCTACTGGACTATAACAGTATGTACTTCAATTAAAATAATTTTTTTTATTATTTTTAAATGTGAAAATGTAATAAAAGGAAAAAATCAAGAAAACACACAGTATTCTAGATATTTACATAAATATATTATTCATTTTTGTTTCAGAGCTATTTCCAAAATCTTGCAACATACTCATCGTATGTTGATTTACATACATATGCATGTACTCGCATGCGTATGCGTATCATCTTTACGATACATATCGTGTCAATCTTGTTTTAGCTTGCCCAGCACCGGCTTTCTTTTTTGCCTTAATAAATTTATATTTTATTGGTTTGGAGTTGACTTGTTTTATTTATATATTTATCTTGTTGATAAAGATTTTATTTTGCACATTTTAACAAAAGGGAATCTGAGTCAAAATTGCGCCTAAAAATTGTACAAGCAAACAAAAAAGAAACTTATGAGAATAACAAGAAAGCAAACTCAAAAAAAAAAAAAAAAATAATTAGTTTAATTGTTTTTGTCTATTAAGTTGTTGTTTCGTTAAGGGGAAGTAGTGTTTTTTTTAACAATTTTATTTTAATTTTTCGTGTACAAAGCTTTTTTTTAGAAAATGAAGTGAAAAATGAAGGTATCCAGATTCTTATGATGCAAATTGAACTGAATTGTGTAATGATTTTTCATTTCTATAAAAAATTTTAAAGTTCAGGTTCAACTGATTCATAATTGCGCGAAAAAGTTTGAAAAAAAAAGAAAAAGGGTATTTATGGTTCGAGTATCAAACGATTGTACCTTCGTTTGTAATTTTCGTTTGATTTTTGTTTTCAGATATTTAATTTTTACGTAATTTAAAAAAAAAAACATTTTTAATATCGAGCGACAGTACCATGAGAAATGCTTAAAGCCCAATATTCTGTTCCGTATAATTCGAAACTTACGGTAGACACAGTTTTTAGCGAGTCAGTAATTTTGAAATAATTGCGAGAGCCCGTACTCATATTGAGAACACGTAATCCCCTATCTACTTTAACGACGCAAACCAATCATCGCTTGCGATATAGGCTATACGCTAAAATTTGAGTAGGGGCTTTGGCCGAGTTATATTGCACATACACATAGCTTATGTTGTTATGTATTGGGATCATAGATCGAATTAAGCTGTTATTCCTTGTGGCCACAGATATAACTAAGGATCTCTTTACGTTCAGCTGAACTCAATTTTAAGGAAAAAATTTTTTCTTAAGTGTTTTAAAATGCGTATAGTTTTTATAAAAAACAAGATATCATTTTGAAACTTTACACACATATTTTGACAAACAATATTTAAAAAAAAAAAATTTTTATTTTTTTATGAAATTTATGACCACTAGAATTTTTTGAAAAAAACACCAAAAAATCACGGCGGGCATGATTGCAGCTCACTGGAACATCTAATAAAATAAGAGGTTTTAATCATTATCAAAGCCGTCGCAAAAATTTTGTTCCAAAAATAACAAAATGGCGTAATTTTTTCGAAAATTGCCAATTTTTCGGGCAAAAAACTTGCCAAAAATCAAAAACTATAAAACCGATCTTTCTGTCCGTAGTTCATTCCCTGCATTTTTATATGCACAGCAGCATATTGAAATTTCAAAAAGATCGGTCCAGTAGTTTTTTTTTTATCATGCCCGCCAACTCGTAAAAAGTGGTTTCGAGAAAAACGCGTTTAAAGTTTTTTAACTATAGCTTTTCAAGTACTATAACTTTGACACTATATATTTTATATGCCGAGTTTGTTGTATATTTTATTAAAAACGTATTTTTAAATATTTTTTAAACAAGAAACAAAAAAAATGTTTTAATTATAGAAAATTTAAAGGTGTCATGTGCCCTTAAATAAGCGTTTATAGTACAGAATAAGCTTGGACAAAATATATCGATAATCGATATTTGTTTCGATAATTATCAGCGATTTTTTTATTTTGATATATCGAAATTCGATTTTATTTTTCGACTATCCAATTTCGATATTTTTGTATAAAAGTAGCTCTGTATCCAATTGAAAAAGCACTCGTGTGGTCCTAGCCTAACAAAATAATTAGGTATCTTGGTAAACTCAAATAAATGCAACCGTAAAAAGCTACACCATCTATACCATAGTCTACGCGTTGTAGGCACCAGACTACCGTTTAAAATATAAGCCAATACAAATTTGGCAAAGTGCATTTATTTCGTTGATGAGATCCCACGTAGAAAACTGAAAAGCGAGTTCAAACTTACGATTGTATTTACAGAATTTCAATGCTAAATGCGCATATTTGGGAGTGGAACGCCATTTTTTTGCATTTTATTTTTTTCAGCAAAAATATCGACATAAATCATAAAATAAATATAAAGTTAAAAACAAGTCTCCTTTTTTTTTTGAAGTAAAACTTCTTTAGTATCGGACTAGTAGTTCTCGAGTTATGTCAAACAAAAGAAGCCCAAACGTGACAAATTCCCCAAATGACACATACTAACTTCAAATCGATATATCTCGATTCATAGACGTGATCCAGTGAAACGCCGGGACACGTATAACTTTTTTTTGACCAATATAACTTTTCCCGGTACTCACGACCCCCGCCGATTTTGGCTGTCGCACAGTGTTATTATTAAAATATCAATAACGGTGCTGCCAGAGAATGAGCAAAAAGCAAAAAGTTTTCTAAAGGTTTCACATATATATATGTCTCGTAAATTGAAATTTATTACACAGGTCAGGTATGGTATGGCAGGATAATTGGAAAATTTCAATTTACGATATTTTGGAGAAAAAATAAGATATCGCGCTATTGGGTTTTGAAATGAAGAGTAGTACTTTTACACGCTGGTAAAAATGTTTGATACGCAACTTAATTCGTGGTACGTATCTGGTGTATTTTATTTTTTTTTTATTTTCAGGAAAATGGATAGTTAGCAACCTCGAATACGTAGCACCATGAGTTTTTAGCGAAGTAGTTTTTAATGTTTTGCTGCTTCGTGATGCGCGAGAATAGCTTTTTCACATAAACTCTGCAGCGCTACTACAGTGAAAGCTCCAGTCGCGGACAGCTCCCGCAGGCGGACTTCTCTCGTAGCCGGACGAATTTCTTGGTCCCAAGTTTTTCGTTATGTTTTTAGAACAAAATACATTCCGGTGGGCGGACGCTCCCTTGGCCGGATGCGGACACTACATTTATACACATTTCATAGAATTCATCTCTGCTGGCGGACAAAAAAGACATTCTATTGTCATTCAGGTTGTCGATTGTTATTCTTTAAAATCTATTTCTTTGTGTGGTGTTGAGAGTAAAGTTTTCTCAAGTGGGCACAGAAAAAACCAACTTATTATATGTACTTAAACTTTTTTTGCATAACTTTGAAGATTTATTGATCAATGTTAACGCCTTATAATTTTTTTTTGCAAAATTTGGATTTTTTAAAAAGTTATGAACAAGTGAATTTGTATGTGGGTGTTTTTTTTAAATTGCGATTTCTCAGTAAATATTGAAATTTTCGTGATAGGACAAAAAATGTTTTACAATTTATATAAAACTAGCATTACCCTGTGCGCATCGCTGCACCTCAACCGTGGTGTATATTCGATGTGCAGTCTGCGTGAAAATTCTATTTAAAAAATACTTTTGTATTAGGACCACCCTTAGTATGCACCCAAATTAAAATTTTTACAACCTACGCAGTGGCTCTTAATATAAAAACCACGTGGTGTAAATTCCATGAGAATCGATTAAGCTGTCTTCGAGAAAATGATATTTAAAAAAATTTTTGTGTGAGGACCACCCTAAATAAAAGTTTTGTAGCCTAAGCTATGCTTCTTAATATAAGAGCTACGTGGTGCAAGTTCGGAGTGAATCGACTAACCTGTCTTCTTGAAAATGATACTAAAAAATATTTTTGTATGAGGGTCACCCTAACTATGCACCCTTAATAAAATTTTCTAAAGCTTATCTGTGCCTCTTAATATAAAAGTCATGTGGTGTAAGTTCCAAGAGAATTGATTAAGCGGTCTTCGAGAAAATGATATTTAAAAAAATATTTTTGTCTGAGGGCCACCCTAAATAAAAGTTTTGTATCCTTAACTATGCCTTTTAACATAAGAGCTACGTGGTGTAAATTCAGTGTGAATCGACTTACCAGTCTTTGTGAAAATGATATTTAAAAATATGTTTGTATGAGGGCCACCCTAAGTATGCATCCTAAATAAAACTTTTACAATTTAATGTGTGTCTCTTCACATAAAAGCCATGTGTTGTAAATAACAGAAGAATCGATTCAGCGGACTTCGAGAAAATTAGAGTATTGAAAAAATATTTTTGTGTGAGGGCCACCCTAAATAAAAGTTTTGTGGCCTAGGATATGTTTCTTAACATAGGAGATACGTAATGTAAATTTTTTTTTTTTTTATTTGAATTGTATTATTGAAATGTACTTTCTTCGACAGCTCCCGCAAGCGGACATCTCCCGTAGGCGGACGATTTTGTTGGAACCGTCGGTGTCCGCCTACGGGAGCTTTCACTGTATATCTTCAAAAGAAGCATTATTTTCATCTGCCCAAGTCAAAACGATTAGATACCACTAGGCCTTTCGTTTCTCTTTTTCCGCAAAGTTAAACAGAAGTATTGTTAGTGTTAATATAATCGAATGTAAAAAACTTTGCTTGGTACATATAATCGAGGGTTCATACAATTTTTCAATGTGTGCTTGTAGTCGAGGGTCCATATAACCAAGTATAAATATAATCGAGTGTACTGCAATTAAAAATTATGTAATTCAAATCATCTGCCAATTTACCCGAATTTCATAGTCGTACACATTCAAACACAAAAGTTGGACACAACTTCGCCATAAATAAGGCGAGGTCGATATCGTAATTTTATATGAAATGAAATATCAAATTGTCGAGTCAAGTTTTCGAATTTCTGTTTAGTTTTTGAAATTGGTTAAATATCTCAGCTACAAGTACTACATTCGACACATGTTTCCCCTTAAAAAATTTGTAGGGAATTTTTAATAAGCGCCTTAGTTCGTATTTTTGAAACATAGTGGACTACGATTTCTTCTATTGACGATTTAATGACCATGACACAAAATATAAAGGCTCTGTGCGAATTAGTTTTGAATTAAATTTTTTACAAATGAAATAGTTAATTTAAATTTAAAAAATATTTTATTTATGGTGTGCCGGTATAGAAGACAAATTTGAGAATAAACGAACATGAAGCTTAAGACGGAACGAAAAATAATGAATCGACCAACTTTACGGTGGAAATTAAAAATTTTATAATTTGTCAAAAATTGTAATTATTGAATTTCTTAAGCTTGATGCTTGAAGCACAATATATTTGCGATGGTTTATTCCATATTAAGTACTGTTTTATTTAATTTTGAATACCACTCAATTTTGAGCGGTGAACATATATTTTTGCAGCGATAAAATTAATTGAGTTGTGAGCTTCGAAGGAAAATCATATTGTGCAGTGAAAATTATAAATCGAACGAATAGTTAAGACAAAAACAAAACGTCGTTTCGATTCGATGTTGCGGCCAAGATACTATACCACTTAAGAAGACGAAAAAGTTCAACAGAGAGTAAATATTTCCTTCTTTTCCAATTCTATCTTCTATTTTTCGTATCTATCGCGGCAGAACTTAATAGACACAAGGTTTGAGTGTCAAGATGAGTTTTCTTCTTCGCTCACCTGCCCATCTACCAAATTTCTCTAATAATTCTAATATGATCGTGTCTAAAATCAATAGAAATTGTCTTTTTATGAGTTATTTGCGTTTATCTTGTAATTTGTACATTTTCTAAAACAAATTCCAGTATCAAATGTAAGCTTATAAAATTCTCTATAAATCATGTCTCAGACATTTATTCCATAAAATCTATAGTTATTCCGCTACAGCGCAGTAAACTGCCAAATTATTACATAAATTTCTGTCATAGGTGCAATAATAGGTAATAGGAAATATTGAGGATGTGAAATCTCCCGCCGAGTTCGTGACGTACGTCTCCGGAAAGAAGTTAAGTTGCAAATGCAAGAATACAATTTTTAGAGACATATTTATATCTGTTAAAAATAAATAATATGTTAAAAATAATACAATAGAAAGTGAACAAGAATGAAATGAAATACAATTTTGTACCCATCTCTAGCAGAACAAAAGTTAGTTAAAAAGGAAAAAAAATGTAAAATTTACCTAATTTCGAGCTGACCTACAACATTTCCGAGATGTATAAAAACTATTTAATTTTTTAGAAAATTGGAAAAATGTTTTGTATGGCTTAGGGAATTTTTTTATCTGGAACAAATTAATACGAAGCGCTATGAAAAAAATATTTTTGCACTGAATTTTGAGCTATTTTTTGTCTAACAAAAAGTTTTGAAAAACTTTTATTTCTGGTCAAAGAAAATTTGCTTAGCAGGGGACGAACTAAAACGAAACGCTGCATTAAAATTTTTTTATCACAGGACTTTCAAGCCGTATTCTTGCTACAAAAATTCCTCGAAAATCGTTATCTAATAATTAAAAATAGTAGTTTTATAAAACTAAAGACGACTTTTTCTTTCTTGAAGTTTTCTGGTAAAATAAATGTTATTTGCCAAATGTTTTTGTCAAAAAATAGATCGAAACCGCTGTGATTTTATATTTCACTTAATTCTTCTAAAAAAAATATTTTTTCTATAACTATATATATTATATACTGACGATATTTATGCAAATGCATAAAAACCTTATAAATCGTATAAACGTATGAGTTTTATGCGGCTTATAAGATTTTTAAAGGCTTTCATGAATAACGCTATTATAAATTAAAAACAAAATTACATGGTTGGTACAAAACCGAATAAGCTTCATAAGAACTTTTCAAAACTTTAAGTTCAAAAAGCGGTTTTAAGTATTATTGGTCATTATGGTCAAGGCTTTTATTTAAATTAATTTCAGACGAGATTTCGATAGCTTCATTTTCGAAAAGGTGTCCACTTTTTAATCGATTTTTAAATGGGTATATTTTGCGAACCATTAATTTAAAATCTAGACTCGAATTGACCTTAATCACAACATATGTACAGCTATTGACAACGAAGGCATTCTGCTGAAACCTCAGATTTGAATGAGTCAACTTATTGGAAACAAAAAAATAATTTACAAAAAAATAAAAGAAAAACTTGATAAGAGATTCCAGAAACGATACTGTGATAATTTGCATTGCTTGTAAGAACACTTTTTGACCGAATTTGCTTATTAGCATATCCTTAATCATGTGTAGTGGCAAAAGTTTTACACCGGTTATGTGTAAGTCAATTGTTGCGCTTCGAAAGACGGCCATGAGATATCAGGCGATGGCAACACAGCTAAATTGCTCCAAAAAGATGGCATTTAATGCACTTGATCGTTTCAATAAGTATGACACAACAAAAAATGTTCCTCGCAAGAAGAAGCCTAGTAAGACTTCTGAGTAGCAGGATTGTACTGAGAATCGAAAGAGCTATGTCAACTGAACATAACTCAGAAAGATAACAAGAAAAATGGAACAATACGTACGAAATCCAAAGAAATACGCACTTTGTACACATCAAGGTCACATACCCAATAGCTCAAGTGTTAGAGCGGCCGTCGCAATTCAAAAATGCATACGGTCGGGTGTTCGATTCTCAGTACAACTTAACCAAAACTGGTCTGATGAGGCTATGTATATGCATATAAATATGTATATATGTACGTGGTAATAGCCGAAACATATGTCACCAATTACCAGGTTAAATTGATCCACTTGTTATCTTTGTCATGTTGGTTGTATAAATGACTAAAAAGTTCAATACAAAAATTATTAATATAATAATTATTAGTCTCAAAACAAATCAAAAAAAACCCTATATTATATTTAGGCTTTTCGAGCTCTAAACTGTAATCATTATTAACAAAAGTTGACCCAAAAAAACTGGTGGCAATATATGTTTTGATCAGGATTCAACAATGCTTTTCGAGTTCTATCATTTGGCATACATTTCAAGCTGTAATCTTATACATACACTTTTAGTTAACATAACAAAATTGGTCAAAATTCAAGCATATACATCCCATCCTGTAATCTTAAACACCTCGACAACTTTATTTCTACATGGGGGTTTTGGTTTATATTATGTTAAACTTATTTTATGACTTTCGGAGTTGGTCTAATAGGTACATTTGGCGAAAGACAGTATTTAACGCGACAAAAAACAACGCTACAACACTAAGAAGTTAAGTTAAAAATAAGGACATTATTTTATGATTATGTGCTATGTTTAAATAACATTTTATTTGTCTCGCCTGTACAAACATTGAAAGCCTTAAAACGAAGTATCTGGTTTAAAAAGTATTTCTCGATCATGAAAATTTACAAATTTCGAGTAACAATATTTTTGATAACTACGGATTCTGAAATAACAACACAAAAAGTGGAACAGGTTTACTTTAGCTCCCATTGCCGAAATTTTTTTTTAGGAGTAATAGGGGACTAAAAGCAATAAAAAAAAGTGAAAAAAAGGGTCGTTCGGATCTAGTTTAGGAGATATAACCATCGGAGGTTGCGAATATAGCTTTGGGAAACATCATTACAAGTTGGGAACCCCTAAATGGTTATGAAAAATATGGTTTTCATAAGAAAGATAATTTATTAGTAAGCAAATCTTTGAAATTTAACCTATAATTTTGGATATGGCGACTTTTCTGAAATTATAATCAATTTTTTTAAAATAACAAACATTTTTTCTAAAAAATGTGTTAAAAGCCTATATTTTTTTTTAAATATCAAGAAAGCTTGATTCTCTTGCTTAAAAATTATGTACTATTTGCATCGAAAGTTCTTTAATCGAAAAAAGTAAAGTCCCTTTGGTGAATTTTGGTATTAAAATACATGGTAATTATTTACTTTAACGGCCTCAGTCCCAATTTTCTTGAAATTTTAGTATATTGTATAATTCAGAATATATACAGCTGTTGTCAACTAATTGGAAACGAAATCTTTCGTTGTGTTATTGGTAGTTTTTTCATTTATTTTTCTATGTCAACCAGAAAATTTATGGATATTATAAATTTGGAACTCTAAAAAAAAGAACATAATTGAAATCACATTCATAGCATAAAAAGTTTTAAGAGATTTTCTGCTCAAACTTCATATTTGACTGAGTCAACTAATTGGAAACAAAAAAATAATTTGCAAAAACTAAAAGAAAAACTTGATAAAAGATTCCAGAAATTATATTGTGATCTTGTCACTGCTTGTAAGAACACTTTTTGACCGAATTCGCTTATAAGCGTATCCTTAATCATGGGTTGTGGGCAAAAGTTGCACACCGGGCACGCGTAAGTATGTGGAAGTATGTGGTATGGAGGGACAAAACGAAGATCAATCGTCTTGGCCTTGATGGTGGAAGATATGTAAAAAGTCCACAGGGGCATACTTCTATCAGTAAGAAGGCGGCCTTCAAGAGCGCGATTTTTAATAACAATTTTTAAATTTTATTATGAGAAATGTTTTATATTTTCTGTTGTTTTTTATTGTTTGAATAAATTTGTTAGTTTCCGGCAAGAAAGGGGGTTAATATGGAAAAATTTAGAACAAACAATATACCTTTTTAAAGAGAATAAATTTAGCTTTCTTAGCATGCTAAAAAAGTTATAGGATATCCATTTTTTAAAAAAAATTTCTCAAAATTTCAGAAAAATCGTCATGTCTCCAAAACTAGATTAAATATCAAAGGTTTGCTTACCATTATAGTAGGCCATTAAAGTATCTTTTCTGTGAAACCCATATTTAATAGTAGTGGATAAATTCACTTGTTTGGGAAGTGTCATAACAGCTGATGGCAGGACCAATAGACATATACGCTAGAATAAACAAAGCAAATAACCCTTCGCTCTGCTTCGTAATTTCTGGCACTCATCGTCCCTGTCAATGAGATCAATGTTTTTGAGTCGAATGTGAAACATGGTTAACCAAAAGCTTTTTGCTACACAAGTTTTAAGTTTTCACCAATAACTGTCTTCGACGAATTCTGAAAATTTGGTGGCCAAGTACTATCCCAAATGCCACATTACTAATCAGATGCCACCAAGATTCAATTTCTGTCGGATTCAACAAAATACACATTCTGCGAAAAGCAAAATGGAGGGGGTACACGTTGCGAATGAAAAATGGATGGGACACAAGTTGAGCAAAACACCAATTAAGTCTACATCCAAGTATCGGAATAAGACCCTCAGGGTAGCAGGAAAAGATAAAACAAGAAATCGGTAAAATGTTACTGGCACTAAAACTAGTATCAAATTTTATTTAGGTGGGATGTGCGACATTGCTATGATTTACGGAAAAGTTGTGAATTTATTGCGGCTTCAATGAAAGTTTATTTATTTATTAGAATTCAATGAAAGTTAAATCTGATTTCTCTTCTGTTGTACACTTCCCTACGAATTCATAGTTCGCACCTCAGATAATTTCTACTTGCACTGAACTTCAACCATAACATAACTTTTTGCTTTGAAGTATTTCATCTTGATTTAACTATGTATATTAAATATATTTTATTTGTTTACTGCTTACCTTGCAACTTTCGCGTCGCAGCCATGGCTATGTGAATTGTTGTTGCAAATGCTCAGACATAGTCCAGAAAAACCATACAAATATCCAATTTATGGCGAAGCACAAACGACGCCGTTGTAGATTTGGACTTAGATTTGAAGCTGCTGGTGCAACTATTTTAGAAAATTTTAATGTCCTATGGAATGCGTCAGATGAGTTAGCAGGCTGTGCAGTTTGCAAATTATGAAACCGTAAGTAGTAATCAGAAAATCACAAAAATTCCAACTTCCTATCGAAAGTCTCTGCAGTGAACCAGTGCTGCTCCGTTCAGTTTCGCGTAAGATCTCTACTCTTTCCCGTGGTGTGACAAAACAGATGATACGATGAGCGGTGGTAATGGTGTTGCTATGTACCGTTAGTTTTACTTTTAGAACAAAATTTGACAATTTTTTCTTCCAATTTTAGTTGTAGCTTGGAGTCGCCTGCTAATTTTTTTATGGTATCAGGAGCACCAGCACAAATAAGAAAAGTCAACGGCAATGTAACAAAAAAACGTTTTTCTCGCTTTTTCACTTTTTGCTTCTCTGCTTCTGCTTTTTTATGTTGCAATTTTCCGCACGTTTTTTTTCCTTTTCGTTATTTCGCACTAAATTGTTTGTTTTGTTTTTATTTTATATATTTATTTTTAAGTTGTTACCTTCAATTCGATTTTTGTTTAAGTCTTTTTAATTGGAAAAAACAATAATTTTTTCCGTAGAAAAATTTTGACGCGATTTTTTTCGCTGGGCTGTCAATTGTTTCGATTTTTCTTCTTGTGGTGCTTTTTTGTTCTCATACATTCCAAGATGGCGGCCGTACGACGGACTACGAACAGTGTTTTCGCTTTTCGCCGTCGTATTCGTGTTTGTTTCTCGCAGTTTTCTTTTTACTCCTTCTTCTTCTCAATTTACACACACACACATACACATGATACAAAAACTGACAGCAGAACGCGTTGAAATGATATGTTGAATTGAGATGTAATATCTCGATGTTGTTGTTTCTATTGTTGTTGCCTTTGCAAGTGCAGTGGCATGTGTGTGTGTGCTCGCGGACGGAGAGTTGCAGTAGTGTGCGTTGCGAATGTGTGTGGGGTTGTTTTCATTTGAAAATGCTACAAATGTCAAACAGAGATATTCGTTCAGCCAGTTTAGGCGCATCGAAAACTTAAAGCGTTTAACAAGTTGGTTTTGAACGACGATTTTGTATATCGCTTGACTTGAGCGCTTCACTTGCGGCATTTTTCGATTTGACTGCGATTGCTATTGAAATACATGAAATTCAACCAAAACTGTGAAATTTCTCAGGACAGGCATTGCCGCATCACGCGTATGACAGATTATCCTGAAGCCTAAAGCCCAATTTCCATGTGATTTTTCTTGAACTTATCTTATTAAATTCACAGATTTTTTGCCATAATGAGCGAGATGGATATATGTCATTCTTGCTATAAAAGTTTGACATTTCTGCATGTGCATTTGTAAACAAATCACAATTGGACGAAAAGGTAAATATAATATAATAAAAATATATATTAAAAATAATACAAATCTTTCAGCATTCAATGAACACATTGCACATGCAAACTACTGCTGGCGACAGCACAATAGTTGACGTGTCCTGAGGTCGTTTTAGCGAAGAAAGTGGGATTAATTTATGGTGCGGTGGCCATAGCTACGGACTATAACTGTTGGTGCGTGAGTTGTGAATCTTTTAGTATTCAAGATGTGTTTAAAACTTTTGGGGACAATGTGCAGAAGGTTAAGCATTTGTTGATAAAAGCTGTGGAAATACCGCTAAAGAAGATTAGACCGCAGAAATATTGGTGGCAAGGGTGAGTGTTAAGTAAAGTTAAGCTAAAGAGTAGTTTTTGATTATTAGTCCAAAAACTAACAAAACTGGACAATATCCCGAAGCAAAAAGTATCCAAATGTAAAATTTACCGCCTTTCTATACTTCGCTTTTTTATCAAAATGTTTAATACACCGAAATGTACTTATGGAAACATGAAAATATAGTTTTTATTGACACATTTTGATAAAAAAGGCGAAGTATAGAAAGGCGGTAAATTTTACATTTGGATAAAGAGTAGTTGACAAATGCCATCAAAGTTAAGTTTAAAATTGTACACTCGGCGGTCTTCATGTGCAGGTCAAATATTGTCTGCTTGACATTCATGTAGAGCCTTTAGCCTAAAAAATGAAAATTGTAATTTTTTAAGAAGTTATACCTATTTCAAATTGATCGTTTTTGGACCGGGAAATTGTCTTTTTTTTTTATTTTAACTGCGAGGGTTGCATGAAATTTAAATTATTCAAATTCAATGTTTGTATACTGATGAAAAAATGCATCATTATGCAATCATTTTTGTCTTTTAAGCTTTTACATTTTTCATTCAATATATATTTTTGCCATTTCAGAAATGTGTCAGCGACAATACTATGTGAGAAGCTTTTTAATGAATTTCATTTCTTTGTGGATTCTTTATTAAAATTAAGAAAAATTGTAGATTTTTATACCTATTCCATTCCAACACAATTATAAATAATTTGTTAAAAATTTGTACCATTTTGATATATCGTATACATATGAATAAATTGCAATAAAAAATTAAATTTTTCCTTTTGTGAAATATAAGAAAAACCCGTTATTTAATTTCGATCTAACGACGTATTGATATAAATCCAAATGTTAAGTTTTGCTCTTTTTGCGAATAATCAAGGATATTTTTAAACTTAAACTCTACATGAACTGAATGTTATGTTGGTAAGAAACAGCTTTAGATATAGGTAAGACACAGCCCTATTTATAAATAATTTTAAAGATTTTACTGATAGAGTTGCATTAAAAACCGAGAATTTTGCAACTATTTGCTTTCGTCTTATGACTTAAAAATGAGCTCAAACTAAACTTTGTGTGTTATTTATACAGAAAAGTAGTCTCAGATTTATGAAAACACTAATTTTAAAGACCTTTCATGGTTGGCTACTATCTCGCGTTTTAGTCGCCGAGTAAGAATTGGCTGTATGCTTATAAAGCCAATTTTTACTCGGCGACTAAAATGGCGAGATAGTAGCCAACCATGAAAGGGGGGTTAATCTTTTTATATCCCGTGAAAATAATGTAGTTGCTTTTACTATTCTACATTAAAGTGTGCTAATAATTGTCTCAAGTTAAATTTAAATAAATGAGTGTTTGTGTCCTTTTCTAAGTTAAATATCATACTTTCCTTAAGCTATTTTATTTCCAACACCCCGCTTTTATCTGTTTCCAAAATCAAGGATTTAGTAGTTGTTTTTGAATCAAAGTTTACGTTTCGTTCTTACTTTGACTATATAATCCCTAAAGCTTATTCTATGCTAGCCTTTATACGTCGTAATAGCTTGGCATTTAAGGATCCGTACACTCTTAAAACCTTGTTTAGTAGTCTTGTTAGATCTAAGTTAGAGTATTTGGCTATTATTTGGAATCCTTATTATGAATTGCATATAGTACGAATTGAAAAGGTTCAAAAATCTTTCACTAAGTTTCCTGTGCGTTCTCTTAACTTCGAATCAAGTCTGCCCTCTTAAAATTCGCGCTGTCTGCTTATTAGCCTAAAAACATTAAATGTTAGATGGAATATTTTATCACTTTTAATGGTTCATGATATTGTTTCTGGTCATGTTAATTGTCCTATGTTATTGGCCATAATTCCATTCAATGTCCCTTCTAGAACTTTAAGAAACTGTGAAATTTTTCGTCTAGATATTCATCGTACGCTTTATGCTACTAATGCTCTTATACCTAGAGTTTTGAAATTATTCAATGAATTAAATTCTGTTGTTAATTTTGATTTTTCTAATTCAAAAAGTGTTTTAAAGTCGTTGCTTAGTAATATTTTGTAATTTTATGTATTTACGTGCACATTATTGTTCTTGTTTTTTTGTTACTAATTTAAATTTCGATGTCATTTTGGTTTATCCAGTTCAAATATTATCTTATAGTTCTTGCTGTAATATTTTTTGTATATATTATACTATTTTGTTATGGCTCTAGTCTGTAAGAATTAAATTTAAGACTTAAATAAATAAAACATTTCCTCAAAAATCCCTTTTTCATTGGAATTTAAAAAACCAAACATCAAGAAAAACTGCTTTTCTCAATATTGAAAATATTAATTTTACAGAAATATCAGTAAGACCAAAAGAAAAGAATCTTCGGCTTAAGTTTACTTTGGCTGACATTCTCCAAATCAATTTATTTTTTAGGGGTAATAGAGGAAACAATTAAGTTTTCTTAACATGCTAAAAAAGTTTCAGGTCATTAACATATTTTTTGGAAAAAACAAGGTTATTTAAAAAAAAATTGGTCAAAATTTCAGAAAAATCATAATATCTCCAAAATTACTGGTAAAATTTCAAAACTTTGCTACCATTATTGTAGCCCATTAAATTATCCTTCTTATGACACCTATACTTTCTATTTTCCATGCAAGGGTTCCCAACTTATAATCGTTTTTCCAAAAGCTATATCCGCAACTTCTGATGTCTATATCTCCTATACTAGATCCGACCGACTTTTTTTTTTATCCCCCTATTTCACCTAAAAAAGATGGACAATGTCAGCTTAAGAAAACCTGTTCCGAATCTTCAACCATTGTTTACTAGTATAAATTACTTTTATTGTCTTCATAAATTGTTAATTTTTTGTGGGTGTTTGACTCCTCCGGATTCTTTATATTCTATTCTGGAATGTACCTATGCTCGCTAATATTGAGCGCTAAGTCTACGTTCAACGCTCCTATTTGCAGAAATCATTTTAAAACGCGTATTTGATGGAGCACGTAGCTGCAAATCTCGATTAGACGTTCAGGGAAACCCTGCAGCAGCGTATTACTACCTGTTGATTAAAGTTTACACAATTTAAATTGCTTTTAATAAGACAAATATGCTACAGCTCTTACCGGTTACGACAGAGCCAAAAAACGATAAACGTACATCAGCATCGCACTGGTCAACACTGGTAGATGCCAACTGACCGGCACCCAACATAGCATGATCAAATAAGCTCTCTGCCAGGTTAAAACGTTCTGAACCGAATTCCTGATGATATCCACTGGGAAATTCATAGTGTACAGTGGAAATTTGCGAAGTAACACGCTCATTATAGGGATTCTCCAGCACTTGAAACATATTCAATTGCAAATTTAACAGTAAGGCTAAGTTTTTGCATTGTGAAACGTGGATTATCACGTTCCTTTACATCTTTTGCAGCGATTTTGTACACTGGTGCCAATTCGATGCCTTGTTTTTCTAAATGCTGACGGCACTGCAGATAATCGCCTCAAAGCGGTGATTTCACTAGTGCCTGTGATAATACACAGGAACTGCTGACTTATGCGTAACACCACTGTCAACCACCAAAGCAGTTGAACTTCCACTGGCGAATGCTGCCAAATACCGCATTTACAAGACAAAAAATCGGGCACATTATTTCTCGAGCATGAGCTCTGTAAGTTTTTCACGATTGTTACGCACATTCCACGAGGCTTCCGAAAATAGAATAGGATTTCGGTTCGGTTTGTGTTACTTTGGCATAAGTGTAGTTAATAACTTTCTCAAAGAGCTCCCAGTTATCGATCATGCCATCTTTAATATGTATGTATACATATGTTTGTATTTCCATGTGAGGCCGAGGCACATTCACGTAAGTGGTATCCACGAAATATTTCCGAGCATCTGCATCTAGAAGTAGGCTGCTGATTTCGGAGTTGTTTTATTTATTTACAAAATTTTATTTTCATGTAATTTTTTTTTTGAAAACTGTCAAACTTGACACTACAAAAAATTATAGCGCAACTATAAAAATTACTGTCAAATTTATAGCATATAATCAACTTGAATAAAAAAGTTCAACTTTTTGAACTTTCTGATCTCCGAAATCACGGAGAATATTACATGCTATAAAAAATAGCAAATGTGTGCCTATTCACTCTCGCATTCTCTAAGCGCGTTAGGTTATGCTCGCATGCTTTTTCTTTCTTACAAAAATTTAATAAGATAAGTTCAAGAAAAATCACATGGAAATTGGGCTTAAAGCCCAATTTCCATGTGATCTTATTTTATCTTATTTCATCCCATATCAGGGATATCAAATCAAATTTTTGTAAGAAAGAAAAAGCATGCGAACAGAACCTAATGCGCTTGGAGAATGCGAGAGTGAATAGCATACATTTGCTATCTTAATAGCATGTGATGTCCTCCCTGATATTTGATAAAATAAGATAAGATAAGATCACATGGAAATTGGGCTTAATTTCCGTGCTATCTTTGTTGATCCCATATCAGGGATATCAAATCAAATTTTTGTAAGAAAGAAAAAGCATGCGAACAGAACCTAATGCGCTTGGAGAATGCGAGAGTGAATAGCATGCATTTGCTATCTTTATAGTATGTGATGTCCTCCCTGATATTTGATAAGATAAGTTCAAGAAAGATCACATGGAAATTGGGCATGACGCGTATTAGATGCAAACAACGCGTGTGGTGTTATGGCCTAAACCCATAGAGTCCGACAAGTCCAACTTATCCGTCAACGCAACGGAAGAAGTTGGGCAATTTTTAACTTTTGATGTACGTTGAATACTTTGACATATGTGAGTTTGTGCGAAACATAAAAAAAAAGAGAGATAAGAAAATTAAAATTGTTTTCATGTTTAAGAAATATATTAATGCGCAGTATAAAGGAGAAATAATGAAATTAATCATTCAAAAAGCTTTTTTTTTATTTTTTATTTGACTTTAAATGCGTTGCAGACGTATTCATTGGGCCGCCTTCTTCATTCATTTCCGTCTTGTCAGTTGTATACTTTGACGTAACGGATTTGATGAACCCTATGGGTTGAGGCCTTTACATAGAACGCGCGCTTTTGATTTGACAGTTTTATTGTATCGGATATTATATTGCTTTGTCACTTCGACATAATCTCAAAACTTAATATGACTTGCACATAATGTGTTTATAATTTAATTGTGTTTCAAGAAAACACAAGTGACTAGAAAATTTTTTATTAGTTGCTCCCAATTGTTAAAAGAGTTTGACGAATTTAAAAACAAAACTATATAAAAGAAATAAATATATTTTAATTTTGTTTCAAGTTGTCAAATGACAAATAACTTTTTTATTAGGTACTCTCAATTGTCAAAATAATCTGACACGTTTCAAAAGTTGAAAGTTGACGAACTGGCGCGTGTCAGTCGAATTTGTGTACATATCACTCTCCATATAAATTTATATAATCAATTCATATATCTACACATATGCGTGAAGCATGCGTACATTTAACCTAGACGTTACTGTAGTCCCTAAATTGGAGCGTCAGCATCGTTATTCTCTCATGCACATACATTTTGTATGAATCAAACAGAAATGTGCAACGCTAGCCTATTCTATTTTCCAATTTTAACAGAGCGGTAACCGCCTGAACGAGATCATTGCATTTTATCTCATTCCACTCCTGTCAGTATGAATACAAAATTTATTAGCCCAGTTCACATTATCACACATGCTGTCCAACATGGTGTGACAACATCAATGTTCGATAATGTTTTATATAATACTGCTATAACCTCAAGCGCAGTAGTTGAAAATCTTTTTTCCACGGGTAAAGATACTTTAATGCCGAAACGAGCCTCGCTTTAAGACGAGAACTTCAACATATTAATGTTCACGTAGTGAAATATCCACATTATGCTAGATGACTAAATTAACAACTCCAATTATGCACGTCTTTTTTTATTTTTTTTTGTTCCTAACCTGCTAACGTGCAGAACCCAAACCAACGGTTTTTATAAGATCACTGTCAGAGAAATAGAAAAAATTCTTTTTTTTTGGTGCGATTTGACACTGAAGATAAATCGCACGTTCCAGTTCTGCTCTGCGTTAAGATCGAACTTGTGAGTCGGTGTTACAAGTTGACGCTGCGTGTAAGTCGGCGTTTACACGAGGAAAGTCTGAAAGACAAATCCTTGTCCATTCTCTTTTGTGATTTTCGTTTCGCGTTTGCAACATATGACAAATTTTTCACCTCGTCACTTTCGCTTTTCCCCTCTTGCCTACAAACAAGGAAACTTTGCGGCAAGACTTTCCTCGTGTAAACGTTGACTAAGCAAGGTATCAGTCCAAATAGCCCAGTTCACATTATCACACATGCTGTCCAACATGGCTCGACAACACGAATAACTGTAAATATCGTTATGCGTTCACATTCACACATGCTTGTCACACATCATTTGCAGAAAAATTTTGAGGCGAACACATCACTAAATTTTAGCTCTGCTTTAACCTCTGAAGAGAAAACATTGTGATTGTTCTCTATGATAACAATCGTATAGAGTTAATCTCTATTTTTAGCACGTCATCCGTAGCATTTGGCTCGATTTCCTTCAATTTTACAAAGAGCACTTCACATGCTTTATTTTATGCATTTTGGTTTTTTTACATTTCCATTTTTATTTTCCAAGTTTCTGAAAAAATTTAATAAAGTTCACAAAAATCTTGCCAAAACTGATTGTTATTAATGGCCGCCATTGAAGTTCCCTCCATGAAATTTTATTTGAAATGAAAAATTTGCACTAGGCTCGACAGCCAGCGTTCACACTAGTTGTACGGTTGGACAAGCCAGCAGAGTAATCAAAAATTTTTGAAGTCCATCCAACATGTCTGTCAAGCGGTCCATCCTACAGTTCACATTATCGAACATTGATGTTGTCACACCATGTTGGACAGCATGTGTGGTAATGTGAACTGGGCTAAAAAAAAGTATAAAAAGCTCAAGATAACGGATTATCAGAGCAGCCCTTCAAAACCCTATTCTATGTGTCTGGCAACTGTTTTTTGAAGTACCAAAAGCCCAGTTCACATTATCACACATGCTGTCAAACATGGTATGACAACATCAATGTTCGATAATGTGAACGGTAAGATGGACCGCTTGACACACATGTTGGATGGATTTCATAAATTTTTGATTTTTCTGCTAGCTTGTCGAACTATACAACCTGTATCAACTGACTGTCAAGCCTAGTGAACATTTTTCATTGTAAATAAGATTTCAGGCAGTTTACTTCGATGTGGACGCTAATAAATTGTTCTGGAATTGATGTTTGATGGCATGCCCGATAATGTGAACGCAAAGCAATATTGACCGTCACACATGTTGTCAAGCAATGAAGGACAACATGTGTGATAATGTGAACCGCCCTAAAATGCTTCAATGGAAATGTTATCAGCCATAACAAAACAATTTTTTTCTCAAACGATACTAGACTAGAGGTATTTTATCCAATGTTCTGAAATCCGGGGAAATTTCCAACATGCTTCATCGCGTGAATACCGAAATCACCGTTTCACTTTTTGCATCTATGAACTCTCATGTCATTTTGACAATTTGACACTTTCCAATTTTACAGCAAAACGAATAATTTTACAACTTTTTTAAATTACTTAGATAAACTGTGTTAAAATTAGTGGGATTTAACAGCGGGACCCATCACATCATTATTGTAGAAAAATTTTGGTTACTACCTGCCTATAAAATTGTTAAAAAGTAAAATCAAAAAATCAAAAAAGGTAAACAAAAAAAGTTCCAGACAGTACAGTCCGCGGAAATCACTCCCGAACAAGTTTTGACTGGAGATATAAGTGAAGAGGGTGTTATACTTCTAGAGGTAGCAAAAGAAATGGTCCCACAAGAAACTGAGAAAGAATTAATACCTGAATCGACAGATGAAGAGAAGTTTCTCTTTAAACAGTTTCAAAAAAAAAAAAAGAAAAAGCATACGAAAAACGTCCTTCTCTTCCAGAAGAATTCTTTCTTTAAACCTGAGATTATTGAAAAAGGGGTCAGTTGATACAGGAACTTGTAGTAGAAAGTAAGGAAATTATCCAAGCTACCCAAAGTGATATACAAGAAGGAAAGAACTTAACCGAAGATACTAAGCTCTTGTTAGAATCTTCAAAGACTGCTAGTGCTGATTTTATTGCTGTAGAAAGTAGGCCACTTGCAGCATTCATTGTAGAAGCTGCTGTAGGTGAAGGTAGGCAAGGAAAGACTGTAACTGAGGATTTGGTAGAAACAACCCTTATAGAACCCATTGTAACACCCGCGACAACAGAGAGAAAATCTTCAGATAAATAAGATAAAGTTAATCAAGAAGTTGAGGTGTCCCCAAATGAAGTGGATGAAGATAAGAACCTAATTGAGATTTTAACAGAAGCAAATACAGCGGTTATAGAACCCATTGTGGAACCCACTTTAGTAGAAAGTAAACCTGCAGAAACTGAATCAGTAAGCAAAGCCATTATTCCACTCACTGAGGTTTTGATAGAAACAAAAACAGTGCCTGCAGATCTTATTGCCGATTGTAGAAGAAAGTAAGTCAGTAAGTAAAATCATTGTTCTTCCCACGGAGGCAGCTACTACAATTGAAACTAAAAAGGAAAAGATTTCGACTGAGGTTTTAGTAGAGCCAGAAAAAGTTACTGCAAAATCAAAGGAAGAACTCAAAGTTGAACCCACTAAAGAAGAAAGTCAACATATTCAAATTGAGCTAGTAACCCCTATAGCTAGTAATATCATTGTTGCTCCTATGCTCCACCACTGCCGTTGACTGAATTTAACGTTTTTCAGCTTTTGGTTACGTAGTTTCAATTGGAATTTTCTGGGACAAAATTGCAGAAAAATCCTACAAAAATTTCAGTCCAGTTGGGAGTACCCACCACACAATAAAAGCAACAAAATGTTTAAAAAGTAATAAAATGAAAACTTAAGTAAAACTCAAATTTGGAGTAAAAAAGTGAACAGAGTAATTAAATTTAAATTGAATTTTTGAAGAAATAGTGCCGGGCGGGATTAACAGATTCTCTTTTTCAATATAATTTAACAAAAATGGTTGAAAATGCAAATAAACGCTTGGAAACAAATTGCACAAATTTTAATTCAATGTTGTTGCTTACTGGTTGTTGGCTTTGGTCAGCAAGAATTGATTGTGATTAATTGAATTGATTGAATTTAACAATTTTTCAATAATTTTGCATAATTTAAAAGTATTTGGGGGCATTTCCGCCGGCAATTCATAAAAATTCCTTATTCCGTGAGTGATCGGATGCTCTGTAATTGAATTTTTTCTATGATCTAGGGTGAAACCGATGAAATCGAGTGAATGAAAACAAATAGACTACACAAATATTTTTGCTAGACTGTGCCGAAGAGGTATTTTATCCAATTAATTAATTGAAATTCAAGCATTTGAGTTGAGTGAGTTAGAAAATTATACATTGGCCCATTTGGCCATTCAGTCTACAAAAAATCGTATAAACTGTTTCTTTCTCGTTTCGTTCGGGCAATTTATAGGATAAAGTTAATGGATTTATATGATGATATCGACACAAAGCCGCGATCCAGCCAAATCGATGGTTGGTCATCCGGCATTAAAATGCTCCAGACACAGCTTGCAATTAAAAAGGCGCAGGTGCCAAAGGAGCAACCAAAGAAACCGGTATGAAAAATACCCAAATATATATTAGTACATATGTTTAATTAAGCAATTTCTATATGCTGCAGATGCTAACCCCTGTTTTAACTTTGCGTGCAAAAAAATCAAACGAAGAAGAACTTAATAAAAAGCAGGAGCCACCTTCGCCGCGACCTGCGCCCGTACAACCTAAACCTACCATTATAAATACACAACCATTGGCACCGGTAATTGAAAATGTAAAAACAGATGATTGGGACTTTGTTGATGAATATGATCCACTTTGGCCAAATGAATATGAGAAACTAGTTAAGGAGAAACAAAATAAAGATAAAGAAACGTCGCGTCCTGGTCGTGATAACGAACGTAAACGTGGGCGCGGCAATCGAGGAAATCATCATCATCAAAACCAGAATATTAATGATTCACCACCAGTGAAATTCTCGGGATTTGCACAACGTCAATCAGAAGAAGAGACATATGGTAGATCACCCCCTGCCGGAGGTGGCGGTAGTGGAAGCGGTACGGGAAGAGAAAATAAGGGTGCTGCTATAGCGCCACCACCATCACTGCAAGAAATCTCTATTAATAATGGTGACAAGTAAGTAATATTCTCTGTTGACAATTTATTCATAGGTACGCACCAAAACAAAAGTGTAAAAGGACTTGGGCACAACTTACATATGTGTGTGTGCAAGCAACGGGGAGACTGTAAAGTATCGATGACTCTAAACTTCATAAAGAATTTAATATAATATATTATCAATGCATTTTCAAGAATATGTAGTTGCGATTACTATGGCTGTTTGTCCCAAATGTTGAATACTAAAATATTGAAATTAAAATATAAAATTTTTACTTTCAGCTCCTCTGCTGTTACAATACCATATTCAGCTAGTTCTGTTGCTGCCAAAATTATGGCTAAATATGGATTTAAAGATGGCCAGGGTCTTGGCAAGCAGGAACAAGGTATGTCAATGGCATTGCAAGTGGAGAAAACGTCAAAACGTGGTGGTCGCATTATACATGAAAAAGATGTTATTATGCCACCACCACCAGGCGGCAGCAGTGTAATGGCGCCACCGAATACACCAGCTCGGGGTGCATCACCCACACTTTTTGCTATTCCTGCTGCTGTTGCTCTTGACGAAAGCGATGTTGGGGTTGACGATGATGCGGCAACAAAATCAGAACCAAGCATAACTGAAATTATGAAGCAGCCCAGCAAAGTAGTTTTGCTACGAGTAATACAACATTTTTCTTAGAAAAATAAGTTTATTCAAAATTGGCTTCTTGCATTTTAGAATATGGTTGGTCCTGGCGATGTTGACGAGGAACTGGAACCAGAAGTTAAAGACGAGTGTAATACAAAATATGGTGATGTTACAAGTGTTGTTATACACGAAGCTTTTGGTACAGCTCCAGAGGATGCCGTCAAGATATACGTTGAGTTTAAGCGTATCGAAAGTGCAATTAAAGGTATGTATCAAAATCAGAAAAGAATGTAATTTATTAAAAAAAAAAATTATTTTTTTAGCGGTTGTCGATTTAAATGGACGCTTTTTTGGTGGCCGCCAAGTTCGTGCTGGATTTTATAATTTCGACAAATTTAAAAGTTTTCAATTAAGTTAAATTAATGTAAACAATAATTGAACAATAATTGAACAATATTCTAAAAAAATATCCTCTAAAAAATATATATCTATGACTTAATCATTTCATGAGATTTTAACGGAAAAATAATACTTTTTATTGAGATATGTGCAACTGAAATTTGGAATACATTGCATAGTTTTATGTGTACTTTACAGTTGCTCTGATTTTGTTTTAATTTGTGGATCGCTTATAGCATACTTCTGATCACAAGTAAAAGATATTGTTATGGCGTACCTTAAAAAAAATATTTATTGAAATTGTCATATAATCTACTTATTAAATCATTCCGCTTACCGTTCTCCTTGAATAACTTTTTCAACATGATGTCGATTTTCTTCGCCTGATGTAAATGCGCTAATACGTGCTTTTTTTGGCTCTATGGCAGATGTGGTTTTATTTTCAGCTATACCATCAACAAAAATAAAACGTCCACCTTTGAAGTCTTTATTAAAGTTATTTAAATACAAAAGTGATGTATAGTGAAAAGACGGATAAGTTTCCTATAAAAAAAAAAATCCACTTAATATGCATTTTACAAATTATACATTATGTGTAAAAACCTTATCAACGTGTTCGTGCCAATATTCATCATGCATTGTTTTAGCAGTTTCATTTGTAATTCGTGAAAAGAATGTAGGCTGTGTTAAATACAAGCTATCGGCTGAAATGCCAAATTGTTCAGAAATCGCATGTTTTATTTTGAATTTTATAAGCTAAAAGAAAAAGTCAAATAATTTTGTATTTTTGTAAAAAAAAGGATATAGTATGTAACATGTAGTTAAATTCGATGAAAAGATTAACTCCTCTCTGAATTTCTGTGATTTGACTGAGAAAATAGGGTTTGATTTTCTACCGAATGAATTTTCTTTTTTCAACAACTGAGATGGCAACATCGTACTTTTTTTATTGAAGATTATAAATAATTTTTTATATAGCTAAAATCATAATTCCTCTTCACTAAATAATGCAATGATATTGAGATGACATTAGCATTATAGATATTAGTTGTGTTCCTGTATATTTGATGTTAAACTTTTGGTTAGATCCTAATGGCACAATGTCCGATTAAATCTTAACTGGGACCTTAACCGACACTTTGACATAAAATTTAAGATTACTCAGTTAAATTTACGGTTACGTTTTACTGTGTGAAAACGACCCTAACTCAAATAATCTGAGTACGTTAGTAAGAAGAAAATGACTACAAAAAGTATGCACAAATATGAAGAGATTTCAGTAACGTTTGAAAGAGATAAAAATGGTAAATTTGGCTTCACCGAGTAAATTCAATACGACCAAAAGTTGAACAGCAAGTCAACAGGTAAATTTTCAGTAAATCTATGTTGACAATCAAAGGGATCTAAAACCAGTCACATATTTCTCTCGAACAATAAATTGATACATACACTAGAACAAAATATATTACACATGGACTTGGAAATCGATGACGACATTTGCTTAAACTCTTTTCCATTGCAGCCGTCTGCATTGGTTCGGGGTCGAATTTCCTTGTTGAAAGCTTGATACCCCTAATAATTTCTCTACATTATGGATTAACCAAGTTATTGTGCTTTAAATTGTGTTACTTTGATTTTTTTTTATCGATTTTTGTTGAAATTTTTAAAGAAAGCATCAATCAACAGCTAAACAGCAAAGCAACTGCAAAGCACAATAACTTAATCAATTGCTAACGTATAGACATCAGTAGTACAATATTTTTTATGGTGTAAAAAAAATCTAAAAAAATACATAATTTACGTATTTTAAAGCAGGATAATTTGTCATAATTTAATGTGAAGGAATAATTTGGGTCAAAAATCAATTTTTTATTTTATTGTATACATGTTCCAAAATTTTGGGCTGAACACTATTTTTCGATTTGAAGCATCAAATCACTTTACGATTTGAACGCACACGATTCAAATTCAGGGGCTCAAAACCTATGATGAGCACATAGCCTGAGTGGCGTAGCGCGATCATTTGCCTACCGGGGCGAAGAACCAATCTAGCGGCCAACTGTTTAAAAAAAATTAAATTTTCAGAAAAAAAAAAAAAAAAATAAATTTTATTGTATACATGTTCCAACATTTTGGGCTGAACACTATTTTTCGATTTGAAGCATCAAATCACTTTACGATTTGAACGCACAGGATTCAAATTCAGGGGCTCAAAACCTATGATGAGCACATAGCCTGAGTGGCGTAGCGCGATCATTTGCCTACCGGGGCGAAGAACCAATCTAGCGGCCAACTGTTTAAAAAAAATTAAATTTTCAGAAAAAAAAAAAAAAAAATAAATAAAAATGTACTAAAATAAAAAAGAAAATATTTAGGAATTCTTATAAGCTGTCATATTCATGATTATTTTTGGAGTCAGAAATAGGAGTGCTCCTTATGAACTAACTTTAAAGGGAGGCATTGGATATCTCATTTAAGAGCAGCTTTATATTAAGAATTGTAAATAGAACAGAAAAACTTTTTAATAAGTTTTTATTTGGGAGAGTTTAGTTACTACAAACCTTCAAACTAACATTAAATAGCATCCATAAAAGTAGCATCTACATATTCTCTTGAATTTTCAGACTCGGGGTTTCACAGATCATTTTTGTATAGTAATATCTTTTCAGGAGGCGGCAATAAAAATCTTTTATACATATCTGCCAGTTTTTTTTTATCAATTTGCAAAACCTAGTCTAAAATTCTTTAATACCTTATAGACACTTAAATGTTCCTCCCGTATTAATGCCATTAATTTGGGATTGCTGAAGATATTAATGAAATTTTCTTTATGCGATAAAGCACCGCTATGCAAATCCAAAACAGAAGCGCCGCCAGTTGAACCAGCTTGTGATATAACTTGCTTTGCCAGATCTAAAAGTGTATCAGCTTCTATTACTTCCACCAACTTATCGGCGACAAAACGGCCACATTTTTGAGGTACACAATGTGGAAACTGCTGGATTTCTCGTTCATAACTTGGTGAACAACGAAATTTCTGCATACGAAGTGGTAAGTTCTCTCGGACCAAAGCAAATTTAACTTCACGTGTCTGTTGTTTAGTGTAAAAATAAATCAACGTCATGACGGATATAATGACCACTGTTCGAGTCCATAAACGATGTGTGGTAGAACTAGTAGCTGCTTGCAACTCATCAGTAACTTGACTTGCAGATCTTCAAAGAAAACATAAATAAAAATCAATAGAATAATAGGTAATACTTACAAGTTTTTCGTTTTTTTCTTCTCAATAACTGTTGAATTTCTTTGGACTGTTTGAGAAACATTACGTTGGCGAATTTTTTCATCTGCTGAAGTCATTTTAATTTAAATGTAAAATTTTCTATCAGAACTAAACGAGCCATAAATCAATTGATGATTTGAGATAAGTATATGGTGGATTTTTGAAAAGTCAGTACCGCTACGAAAATTCTTTAATCATACAAACAAAGTTGCCACATTAAGTTTTTCATGATGGTAAAAGTCATGGTTCAATTATAGAGATTAATAACATACCAAGTGGTTTCTCCTTTTCATACATTTTGTCCAGCAAATGTTGAAGTACAATAGTCGGCCCCTACCGTCGACTCAAACAAAAAGCTAGTTTTGGCAACAATCGGTGCTTTGTTTTCAAGTTTAGGATTGAGTTTGACAGCTTGCAAGAACCTTTATAGTTGAAACATATATAGTAAATCTGAAAAATCGAGAATTCATTCCTTCAATTGGTTCTTCCCATGGTACAAATATCATGGTACAGTGGAACTTCGATTATCCGTCAGGCACGGGACCAGCAGCCTGACGGATAATTGAATAGACGGATAATCGAATATATGGCAGAATTTTGTTTTGATTCTGTATGGTGACGCTAGAATACAAGGTATTGAATATACATATAGGTATATGTATGTCCTGTAACACAAAAACGCAAGAAAAAAGGAAATGTAACAAAAAATGTTGATTTGTCATTTTCGTATTTTATTATCGAATAAAAAAACAAAGTCATAGTTTACAATCGCATCAAGATGTTTTGGTGAAAAAATTCGTCAAAAATTTGTGTAATCCACTTGACTTGGCGAACAAAAAGAACTAGATTAATGAATTTCTGCGAAATTTTCATCTCCGAATTTCATAAGAAAAATTTCAGACAGAATCGTTTCTCGCATTGTGTGCATACATAAACAGAATCGAAACAAAAGGAAAAAAAAGTTTGCTGACAAAATGTGACGGTTAATCGGAGTGACGGTTGATCGGGAGACGGATAATCGAAGTTCCACTGTATTATTATTCCTAAATAATGATTCTTCCAGTGTTCCCTAAATTGGAGGGAACGCCTTGAGCGTTGTGTTTGCTAGCGCTACACAATTGTGAGCGTCAACCTTAACTAAGAGTGTACCGTCAAATGTCACGTGGAGCTTATTTATTTAAGAGCTAAATAGAACTGGAACGTGGATTTATCTTTAGTGTCAAATCACACCAAAAAATAGAATTTTTTCTATTTCTCTGCGATAAATTTTCTAGTGTTAATTTTGTACTCATTACAAACGTATGTCGGCGTTTACACGAGGAAAGTCTGAGAGACAAATTCTTGTCCATTCTCTTTTGTGATTTTCGTTTCGCGTTTGCAACATATGACAAATTTTTTACCTCGTCCCTTTCGCTTTTCCCCTCTTGCCTACAAACAAGGAAACTTTGCGGCAAGACTTTCCTCGTGTAAGCGTTGACTATAGGAAAATCAAAAGAAAAATCGCTCGTCCCATTTCTGTTTAGTGCTTTAGTCGGCGTTTACACGAGGAAAGTCTGAGAGACAAATTCTTGTCCATTCTCTTGTGATTTTCGTTTCGCGTTTGCATTATATGACAAATTTTTTACCTCGTCACTTTCGCTTTTCCCCTCTTGCCTACAAACAAGGAAACTTTGCGGCAAGACTTTCCTCGTGTAAACGTTGACTTATTGTTTGTGACAGGACTAAAAATAACAGCTATGCAATAAGAACTTAGCTGTCAAGGCTCTGTTAAAATTGGAAAATCGAATAGCCTGGCGTTAGCGCGTTGCTTATTTTCGATTGCTTCATATAAAATTTATCTGCATGAGAGATTTTTGAGCGATAAACGACATAGTCGCTCCAGTTTAGAGACTAGAGTTTCTCCTTTATTTAATCCTACCTTAGCTGTTGCAATCAGCTTAGATAAGGCACCAACAAAAAAATTTTACGTATTATTTCCAAATTGTATACTCATAACTGAAAGCTCGCATTATCGGAATTTTTGACTTATTTTGTTTTGTTTACTCTTGACATAGGAAAACCCGTAGTATCATTAGCCTGGTAGAACCATCATGCCAAACTCAAATTATTGCAACTGTACAAGTGGCTCCATCGCTGTCAAGAAAATATATAACAAAAGCAGAGCAAAAACTCTGACAAACGCGCTTTCATTGTTAACATAGAATTGTGCATACATATTAGCTTCGTTCCAGAACTTTTTGGGTAAAATCCTGTAAAACTGTCAAACACAAGAGAATAAGAAAATTGCGCTCTGTGAAATAGAAATAATGTAAAAAGTACAGGAACGGAAAAAACCATTATTTTAGCATGAGAATAAACGTCAAAAAATTTTGAATTTGGTTGGTGCAAAAAGTTAATTTTCTAAGTCCAGACAATAAATAAACATCTTTTGAATGTAGTTGAACAATAAATTCAATTCTATAAACGCAAACAATAAAATGGAAAATAAAAATAGTCAAAATAAACTCAATGTTTACAATTCAGCTTGCACAACATAGAACAGCTGATAGTTTGACACTTTTAATGAGTTTACACACAAAAATTCTTCGGGTAAAAACCTGTAACTTCTTACAATGAGAGAACATAAATTACTCTCTCATTTTCGTTCTCACTTACAGGTTTTTCGTGTACGGGAACGCTTTTTGGGTAAAATCCTGTAAAAACCTGCAAATTGTACTAAGGGGCCGTTCATAAATTACGTAAGACGTTTAGGGGGGGGGGGGGGGGTCGGCGGATTCTTACTACATCTTACGAGAGGGGGGGAGGGGGTGAATGATCATCTTACGTAAGATTTAAAATGCGTATTCATACATTATAGTTGTATTAACGCATCGTCATTTGTGACAGTAATGAAATATATTTGAATTTTCGACAGTCACGAAAGATTCAGAAATATCGATTACAATCGATTTAAGTAATCGACTCTGAACGGGACAACTTCTCTTCTGTTTATGTAATGAAATATATGTATGTTGTTTACACGCAGGGTGGACTTGTAACACCGTCTCACAAGTTTGCTATTATTCAGGCATTTACACGCAGATACGTCGACTTTGAAATTTTGTTGATGTTGTCCCGGTTCTTTACCACCCCCTTGCACTTGTCGTCTTCAACTAGAAGATTCGCTTTCGATTCCTTCTTCAACAGGAGACCAAAACATCAATCAGTTTTGTCCTCTATTTCTTCGCTTAGCGTTAAATTACGATTGGTCAAAAGTACATCCACAGTTCAAAATCATGCCTTACGATTTTTTTGTCCTTCGCTTGCAAACGTCTTAGCTGATCGAGTTTGTAATATTTGTGACCAGTACTTTGCCTCGAAAAAAGCTACTGTAATGCACAAAAAACTAGGTAGAAAAGACGGTAGTCGCACTCACATGATTCAACTAGTTTCAGTTTTGAAACGTGGAAAGGGGAAAAGCCTTTGCATTTTAAAACAATCGGAGATTTGTCAAGTTGCAGAGTGGCATGACAACGAGGATATTGATGTTAAAGAGTTTGAATGTGAATCAGAAAATTCAACAGACGAATCGGGTGTGCCAATTGTAGGTTCACTATCAGACTGGTTGAAAAGCGCATGGACTAACGATGACTTACGATGACTTTTTTTATTCATCTTGAAAAACAAATGTGTAGTTTGTAATTTCGTAATATTTATTTAATATGTAACATATGTATATTAAAACTAAATATACATAGTAATATAGTACATCACATGAAAAATACATTTTTTGACTAGGTTCACCTTAATTATGAATCTTACGTAAGATTTCGGAGGGGGGAGGGGGGGGGTCAAAAAGTCATGAAATTGTCTTACGTAATTTATGAACGGCCCCTAATGCATTATTGTACGGGAACGCAACTATTATGATTATTGCGTTTTGTTCTGTTCGCACAGCTGATTTTAACAGGTAAGGTAGAGTTGACGTCAAAAAAAGCCATGTTGCTCACACGCGGCGTCAGCTTGTAACACAGACTGACAAGTTCACTGTTATTCAGACTGTCACTTAGAATTGCTGCTGCCATGATAATTGTACCATGGTTCTACCATGGAAATTCCAAACTATTACCCCGACGTATCTCGCATTCACACATTAAAAAACCACTCCGAAGTCATACGCCGACGCTGAATTCGGCAATTATAATTCCTTAAAATGGAAACAAAATTTTTCAATCTTTAATTTTGATTCCTGGTGTTGAATCGACAAACGATCATTCCTTTTGAATAAAAAAGTCAAATCATTTTATTGTAAGCTTACAGTTGGCGAGGAATAATAAGTATAAATACAAAAAAAAACTTCATGTGCTCGGCGACAAGTTGATTTTTATTGTTAAACATTTTTTTAATTTTTTAATAATCGTACGCCTGTAATAGTGTGGCAATGCTAAACATTAAATCCATATGACTTGATGAATTAAATCAGCTGTGAATTTTGACATTTTTGGGAATTGTTGTTTTTTTTTTTCTTTCAAAGAAATACAAGTTATTTCGGTACAAAATACACATATAGCTTTCTTTTTAACATCAAGATCATTCAATAATTAAAGGAAAGTATTTTGCAAAATGTCACGATTTAGCGGTGCACTTCAATTAACGGACTTGGATGATTTTATTACGCCTTCACAGGTGAATTTATATGAGCATCAGTTAAATATCATTTATGAAATTCATCATTTCTTTTCATAGGAATGCATCAAACCAGTTACCATTGAAAAAAAGAAGTCCAAGACTGGTGCAAAAATAACAATTCAAGAGGACGGTTACTACGAAGAAAACGAAGTGAGTGAAAAAAAAAAATAATTTACATGTGCAAGATATCAAACTATGAATTAGTCATCGACAATACTGCATTTAGTTTCCATTTAATTTTTCACCGCTCAATTCAGTGTTTCCCAAGGAGTTAAGTTCTATTAATTTCAGGACGGGAAACATAAACTGCAGAAAGTTGAAATCACATTACAAGATTGCCTCGCCTGCTCTGGTTGTATCACATCTGCCGAAGGAGTACTCATAACCCAGCAGAGTCAAGAAGAATTGTTAAAAGTGTTGCGTGAAAATGAAGTACTTAAAACACAAGACCATACTAATCCAAACATCCGCACAATTGTATTTACCGTATCACAACAACCTGTGCTCAGCTTAGCGAAACGGTATGGTTTATCAGTTGAAGACGCTGCAAGTAATTTAAGTGGATATTTTCGTCAACTTGGTGTTGATTATGTGTTAAACACTAAAATAGCTGACGATCTGGCATTACTTGAGAGTCGAAATGAATTTATTGAACGTTATCGCGATCAAAACGGCATTAGTAGCTCAGCGACACAGCTTCCCATGTTATCTTCATCATGTCCAGGATGGGTTTGTTATGCTGAAAAGACACATGGTAGTTTAATTTTACCTTATATTTCTACAACACGTTCACCGCAGCAAATAATGGGTGTTTTGGTAAAACAGTTTTTAGCACATAAATTAGGAGTAGCTGCAGAGAATATTTATCACGTAACAGTTATGCCATGCTATGATAAAAAACTAGAAGCGTCACGTGAAGATTTTTACAGTGAGGTTGCAAATGCACGTGATGTTGATTGTGTTATAACTTCAAGTAAGGATGAGTTAGTATATTGTAACAAAACTGAAACTGATTTAAGACTTATTTATTTTCTAATATGGCATTAACTAGTTGAAATTGAGCAAATGTTAAGTGCTGAAGAAAAATCACTGGAAACATTTCCACTAAAAGATTTTGATTGGCCATGGAATGATCAAAAACCAATAGCAAATGTATGGGCACATGAAGATACAGCTTCCGGTGGTTATTCAGATCATATATTTAGGTTTGCAGCAAAAGAGTTATTTGGTGAAGAAGTTGAAAAATTGGAGTATAAAAATTTAAGGTGTCTTACTCTTTTTTTAAGTCTTTTGCTTTATTAACTAACTCAGAATTTTTTTTTTAAAGAAATCCAGATTTTCGTGAAATATCGTTGGAAAAAGATGGCAAATGTTTGCTTAAATTTGCTATAGCCAATGGTTTTCGTAATATACAAAATTTAGTGCAAAAATTAAAACGTGGCAAGACTCAATACCATTTCGTAGAAGTTATGGCATGTCCATCGGGTAAGCAAGCGTTGGAAGAACTATTTTTTCCACATTTATGTGATCTATGGTATCTATCTATTTTTATGGTAAACTTTAAAGGTTGCATTAATGGTGGTGCTCAGGTGCGTCCGTCAGCTGGTTTACCAGTGCGTGAACTGACTTTGCAGTTGGAAGAAGATTATAAAAAGTTGCCTAAATCAAATCCAGAAAATGCAGAAACCAAAGCTATTTTTACACATTTCTTTGATGGTCAATATACGGATAAAGCAAAAATGCTTTTGCATACAAATTATCATGCAGTAGAAAAAATGAATACTGCTTTGAATATTAAGTGGTAAAAAAAATTTTTAATGTACCTACTGTTAATATTCGGATAAACCTAATATGATTTTGAGATAGAAATAATGAATACTGCGTTGAATATTATGTGGTAATTTTAAAAATTCCACCAAAAAAATAAAAAAAAAAAATTATTGTGAAGGAGCTACTACCCTAACACTATGTATAAATTTTTATTTTTTTTAAGTTTAATCGAAGATAAACATTTTTAAAGTAATTATGTACAGTTTTAAAAGTTTTTAATAAACTTCATAAGATAAAAGTGTAATTTTAAGATAAAATAAAGTTCTTAGACAAAAAAATAAACATTACAAGACAACAAATGGATCGGTTTAAACTAGTAATGATGGTATAATAAGTTTCGGTTAATATCACATATACATACTTATGTTCATATACATAGCCCCATCAGACCAGTTTTAGTTAATTTGTACTATTCTTCGATAGAAAAGGAATTATATTTCAAAATTAGACAATGTTACAACTTGTGTAGCATAGCATCTCTTTAAGTCGAAGACTAAACAGCTACGAGAACAAACGATAATTTACAAATATGTATATCACAGATGGCGTATTGTGCCTAATAAAAAGGCGCACTTTGTACACTTAAGCATTAGCATGAGCGTTAATAAAAAATCACTTATCAATCGTTGAGGGACTGGTTAGATAGATTGTTGATTAAGCATCATCACTCAGAATGACATTATAATTCGTTTATATTGTCGGTAATTTCAACCAATTTATATTTTTTAATTTAAATACTTAAATTATTCAAATAAATTAAATTGAAAAATTAAATGCTTTTATGTTAGTCATCCGCTAAACAGCCTAAGAGGATTTCTAACTATTTGGACACTCGTGAACGACTAATAATACCATGGGCCCCAATGAGCCCAGGAAGTGTCTAACAAAAGCGGATGGCTTCCTGGTCAGAGCCAGACCCACAATGAGCGGCTGAGGATTAAATCCTCAACAATAAATATGTTGTAATACTTGGCTCGAGGGCTGTGAGGACCCTTGAGAAGCGAAATAGAAACTACCTACTCCAAAGCATACTGCCGTACTTGGGCTCCTGGGATAATCACCTATCCCGAAGTATTAATGATTATAGAAACGAAAGCAAAATAATAGAAATCAAAAAATCGATAAAGACTTTCACTATGAAAAAGGTTACAAAAATAGGATATCGGAACGCTTGTACTTTCCAGTCGGACCGTCTCATCAATTTGCCACAAGAAAGCATTACAATCGCTAATTGGAGTAGAGTTATTATTAGCGTCTGTCCTGACGGAAGTTTTTGAGCCAGAGAAAAACCTCTCGAAGCTTCGAACAGCAGACTGGATATAATTGTGCTAATGGGTGATTTTAACGCTCAAGTAACATTTTTTGTACATCAGGTGGATTTTTGTAATTTTTACAAAGTTATAATAGGAAGCTACTTCACCAATAACAATCCCAGACATAGAGTTAAAGGTGTCTGTACCCTGTAGTACAGAGACATGAATTGGTTACCTTTGTTGCAGCTTACTCAACGTTAGCACAATGAAAAGCACAGGCTCCGGTTCTGATTACTTTCTTGCAGTGGCTAAGATTAGACTGTGAGTAATGACACTAGAAGTATTTTCAGGAAATTTACTAACAGTAATACTATCGACCTCATTCCCATAGAACAAATCAACCATGTCTGAGAAAATCTTAGCGCCTGCTGTACGGTGTCTGCTGTACTGCTGTCGGACGGTGGTGTAATGGAAAGTTTAATTGGATCAGTGATAACACTCTGCATCTAATCGACGAAAGACGCAAAGCTATTTTTCAGCGCAACAACGCCCGAACCCGAGAAAAGCCATAATAAACCAGCTCTATAAAGAACTTAATTGTGATGTTAAACCCAATTGCAGAGATAATAAAACAGCTTAGGTGACAGTCTTGCGACAGAAGCCATAAATAATAAATGATCAACACTAACGTCCGAATTTCTCGAGGACTAACTTATTCAAATTCCAAAAAAGATGATCGATCTCAAAGTATATAAAAATTACAGAGGAATCACGATCCTGAGCTTATCCTCTAAAGTACTTAAGAAAGTTATTCTCAAAGCATGATCCGTACAAAACGCTCATTTACGGATCATATACATAGTTACCTTACGTATTATTCTATGACAAATTTGCGAATGACAAACACGCATTCATACTACTGCCTTCGATAGCATAGATATAGACAGTTTAAAACTACCTTGAGACAAAAAATGTTCCTACCAAACTCATTTACATCATTAAAGCAAACTACGAGAGCTTAGAATTTTGCATTGTCTACCACAACTGTTGAACTAAATACAGGGGTCAAGTTGAGCTACTAGATATCCCTCCTGTTATTTCTAATTGGGCTGGACGATATACCAAGCCCCATCCTTACTGCGAACCTTGGGACTTTCCAGAGTTTTGTGGTCAAGATAATCTGAAGTGCAAGCCAACTTTATGCGGTCCACTGATTAAGCAGCCACTATTGGACTATATTATAACACTAATTAATAGCTGAAGTAATATTAACAAGAAGTTTAACATATACAGAAGCAACATAAGCAGAAATACATTGTTATGCTATATTGACATCGTTCGCACTACTAAGAGCGGCACAGCGGAAGACATAGCAGCAAGAATTAACAAAGCTAAAGGTGTTTTTACGAAACTCTATCTTCACTATTTACATAAAATTGCTTATATGGAAATGGTTTGTAACGCTTTACCACAAAATACTCTGAACCGATTTTAATAATTTCTTTTTTAAAACAACACATTTGTGCTAAAGAAGGTTAATGCATACTTTTTTTTATTTTTTTTTTTTTTGTTTAAAGTTATATAGTTTATGAAAAACTTCACTTGGGCGACTTCTTGAATTCTGCGTTGTTGTTGTTGTTTTTTTTTCTCATCTGTTCCGTTTGTATTTGACTTCGAAGCAGCGGGTACCACTTGTCAAAAATAAAAAATCAAACATAATCCCAACACACTCCAAACTGCGAAATATTAAATCAAATGTGCTTCAAACGATTGCAAGCGCTTGTAATTTTCCGCAAAATATCAAGTCAAGAACTTTATTTGTCTCTGCCAGCCATACTTCTATCTTAACAGAGATTTTGACAAGACGCTGGTAATGGACAGGCCATATAATCGGGAAAGACGCTAAGAATACTTGTCGGTCAGCGCATTGATGAACCCCTTGGGAAATAGTTGCTGAATAAGACCTTGAACATCGTACAGGGATGATAGAAAATGATGTGTAAAAAATCAGAATGAAATGGCACAGTATAAAAGAATGAGCTAGAGGTCGAAATAGTTACAGAACTTTTTTTCTGGCCCTACGCTTTCAATGAAGTTATAGGATAGTGTTAGATGTATAAGAAAAAATATTAACACTAATTTAAACTTAAGTAGTAGTGCAAATTTAAGTTGTTAATTTTATTCTTTTAACAGCTCTAAATTAAAGAGAATGCTTTTTTAATAGCTTTTAATTAATTTTTTTATTTTAGGGATTTATTAAGACTAACTAAAACATTTTCAAGTATAGTACATAAATTTAATTGTTAAAATTCGTTTACTTATTATGCTCCAGTTATACGCATACACTCTAAACATTCGGTTGCAGACACTTTCTACTATACTATAGTGTTTAAATATTTAGTTTTTATAGATTGTTTAACAAATATTTGATGTTGAAAATTTTCTATTTTTTATAGTTCTATAAGAAAATACAATAAAATTATAATCATCGATTCATGATTCGAGTACGTGTTAACAATAGAAGACTACTTACTTTTAGGCACGCCTTATACTTTTTAAGTTATTCAAACTTGCTGCTTATTTTCAACTTAGATAAATAAAAAAATATTGTGCTATTCCCTGCAGTTAATTGAATCAACGTAAGAATAGTTCTGAACTATTTCCGAACAGAGCTAGTATAAGTTCCACCGCAATCCTTTTGTACATGTTATAAACTGGCGATTTTTCATTGTTGATGTCTTAAAAGGAGGCAATTGTTTTCGTATTCGTAATTTTTACCAAATTGAAATAAACTTTTTTTATTTTAAGCATACGGGGTTAATTTTTTCCCAGGACATCAACAATGAAAAACCGTCATACCGTTTGCGGTAAAACTAGCGCTAGCTCTTTTTCAATAGTCAGGTCTGTTCTGATTCAGATTTAGTTCGCAAGTGGTTCAATGTCAATAGCTTTTCTAAATCTAAAAGTCGGAATTTGCCATGGACTTTTTATTTTAACTTCGTACTTGAGCTGTTATATTTTCAATAATTTAACGAATTTTGCTGTTTTATGTGAAATATTCGAATTTCAATTCCGTTTCGAAAGCGAATCAGAACAGGCCACAACAATTAAAATTCCAGCGCCTTTACGAAATGCAATAAGATCTCACTTGTTATGTAGTACTGCCACACTATGTATTAGATTGCAACCAGCATCACATTAATTTATTTTGGAGCTATTATGGAACTAGTTACTTTCTGAGACTGGTTGGTTTAGGATTATTCTGGTGCTGCACATATGTACTGGTATTTGAATAATTTAGCCGGCCAAAAGTGATTTTTTTGAACTCAAAGTTGGAAGATAAAAAATATGTATACAATGCAGCCAGATATATTTGTGGCTCAACCTTACTGTTCGTTTGCTGTCATTCCCAACCAGTGACAGTCAAAGTTAGATTCGAGCGTCAAAAAAGTACTTTTAAGTATTTTTGCTTTTACATATTATAATAGTGTTACTTTACATATAGTAATAAGTATTTGTTACTTATCGAAACTTACATAAGCTATGGATTTTGAAACTGCAGGTAATTGCCTTTATTTTGGATATAAAAATATTATAGAATATTGTGATTATCCAGGTTTTCTTGTGATTTAGAAGAAATCTGCTGAAATTGCAGTTTTAACATAAAAAAATAATTTTAACTAGGGGTTTACTTATATATCAGGGATCGTCCGGACATTTATTTTTATTTTGTCGAAAACTTATATATTTTTACTATTTATAATCAATAAAAATTAAGTCCGAAATGCTCCGATCTCTCAACTTCAACGATTTGAAGTTCAGTACTTTAAGAAATAGATATTTCTACTTTTTATGTTTTTTAAATTATTTTGCTTTAGGCTCATCTGGAATTGAGTTGATGTTAACGCGAAATGGCTTCAATTTAATCACGTCTTTTTTGTTATAAATTTTTTTCTATCAATATTATAATCCTTATTATGAATTTTCATAGAACATAGACAGAAATCGCTGCTTTACTATTACAGAGCATCAACAAATTTTAATAAGCACCGCCCATTAAATTAAATAACTTTTCTTAGGGCTTAATTATCTCTGTACCGAATTGCACCAAAATCGGTAGAAAAGCTTTCCAGTGAAAATTTTTTTCTTGTCAGGGGTGGCACCACCCACTAATAACAAATATTTTGAGTCAGGAATTAATCTGTCATTAAACCAAATTTCATCAAAATCGGTGAAGCGGCTCAGCCACGACTGCGTTTTTTCTCATTAGGGGCGGTGACACGCCCTATAAAGAAGCAAAGAATTCTTAAAACCCTTTCTCAGGATTCACTCTATCTCCATACCAAATTTCATCAAAATCGGTTCATTAGTTTAGACGTGGAAGCGAGTTTTTTTTACGGCCGCTAGTTTGGCCACTAGAATCAGTCTCTTTTAAAATCCTAATTATAAATTTTCATAGAACATAGACAGAAATCACTGCTTTATCATTACACACCAGCAAACAAACATTTAGAATCAATTTTCATTTCAAAATAGTTTTGGCCAGCTAATTGAGTTAAATACCTGTATGTGTGCTGGTTCAATTAAATACAGGGTAGTTGGCTTCTAAGAAAAACACTTGATACTGCATTAAGTTACTGATTTCCTTGATATCGCATTTGCCGGTTAATATTGCTGGTCATAAAAATGTTATTTTGCAAAAATGGGATTTCCGGTATTCAAGTCTTAAATACATTATATATTTTGTTTAGGTAGCTCCATACGACATTATTGGCATCCCAGATGCATGATAGTTTTATTTTTGCGAATTTATGTGAACGTCTCATTCAAATAAATACCGACCCCTTTGCGCGAAATCATCATGTGTGCCAAGAACGAAATTTTACAGGAGACGGGTTTTTTCTACTTTTCTGTGCTTTAGCAGTAGGCAGTACAAAACCAAATTTTCGATGACAATTTTTGGCGCAACTAAAAGAATTTCAGCTACAATATTTTACCAGGTGATGCGATATGGTGTGTAGAACAGGTTTGCATCAAAAAGTCAATTTCGAAAAAAATGGCACATTTTCGCGCAAAGGTGTCGATATTTTGCCTTAGAAAGTTATGTTTTTTGATGGACCATTTTCTTATAAATTAGTGTTATCAGTTTTTAATATATTGGTAGTATAAATGTATTCGATAATGCAATTATATTTTTAAAAAATTGTATAAGGGATTTAAATATCGGTTGTCCGAACTTTGTAAATAGATAGACGATGCAAGGAGGTATGTGAATTCTAACGTTTCTTTGTAGAAAATACGTTTTCTACTTTAGATATGGGACGCTCCATGTCAACCGGGTCAGTGGACTGCCCAAAATTGAGCGCAGCGGAAAAATGTTTTTTAGGTGTCGAAATGTTCGTATGGTCAAAAGCTTTCATATGAGAACGGGTGTTTTGATTTTTTTTTAAGGAAATGGCGACCATAAAACCGTAAAAACGTTTTTTTCTTATTAGAGGCGTGGCATCTCCAACTCAAAAGAAATATCTTTACAAAGGATTCAATCTAGCACCATACCAAATTTTATCAAAATCGATGACGCGGTTCAGCCGAAACAGCGTTTTTTTTCCTATTAAGGGTGATACCACGCCCCACTTAAGAACTCAGAGCTTTTAATTACTTTTCTAATGGTTCAGTCTATCTCCAAACCAAATTTTATTAAAATCGGTTCATTAGTTTACCCGTGGCAACGTATTTTCCGTTTGGGGCGTGGTACCACCTACTATTGAAAAAAAAGTATACACTACACTTCCTCTCTTTGCAGCCATCCTAAAAAATAAAAAAACGGCGGGTTGCACTCCGGGAGTGCCGACAGAAGTGAAAACTTGAAACAAAAAATTAATTTTACACGTAGAAAGAAGTAAGCAAGCATAACAAATCGTTTAATGGCAAGTTAGTGTGTTAGTTGGTATGTGTGCGTTTTCTTTTTATATGGCAATGCAATGGAAGACAAAAACGGAATATGTGTTAAAATTTTACTCTCGCTCTCAATTTGTCAACGTAACAACGCGGAATTTGAAAGAAACAAACATGTAAGCATAACAATCGTTGAATGAGAATGGAATGTGTCAGTTAGTGTGTCTGCTTTGCTTTTTGTCTTCCACTTGGAATATTTATTTAAGAGAAACAATAGAACATTAAAATTTTACTATCGCTCTCATCCATGACGGGGAATCCCGATGACGGTCGGTGTCGCGAGTTTATACTTTTTTCTTCAGCCGCGAATGCTTTCTTACGAAGCTGCACAACGTGCCATAAGAAGTTTTTACTTCAAAAATTAAGCGATTATGATTATGGCTGATTACCAACTGCCTATTTACACATAGATATCTATATCTAGGCGCCGTTTTAGGATCGCCATTTCCTTAAAAAAAAAAATTCGAAAACACCCGTTCTCATATGAAAGCTCTTGAGCATACGAACATTTTGACACCTTGAAAACGTTTTTCCGCTGCGCTCAATTTTGGGCAGACCACTGTTCCGGTTGACATGACTATTTCAGTATGTATTTACTTTCGGATATAGCACTATTCAAAGGCATTCAACTCTTACTTAAAACATCTTACTCTCAGAATTCACGGTCGAAATTTGAATGTTCGAAGCTAAAGAATACTGTATATGTCTATTATACAATATTTTTAAAACATAATAGCCACTTCTGCATTATATTTGAAAACTTCACTTTTTCAGTTTAAAGTTTAAGGCTTTATCGCAGTAAATGAAATAATTTTTCTTTTAATTAACAGAAACTAATACAATACATACTAAGAAAACATAGAACAAATTAGTTCTTTTAAAATAAGTTATACTTATGTTATGTTATTAACATTTTTGCTTCTTTTCTTCGTTAATTTTAATCACATTTGCTTGATGATCCCACCGATGTTGGTGTCGTTGCATAAGATCCTTTATAGGGAATCGACAAACAATTGTTTATAAATGTGCAAACGCAATGTATGTACTGCGTTGGATATTTTGTATAGATCTTAACATGCTCGGCATCGTCGAAACATACAGAGGAAACTTCAACACCGTGCTCTTGACGATGTTTTACAAATCTTTCAACATCCTGTAAGAAATACATGCTTTTAATTTAATTGATAAAAATTGCTTAAAAAAAAATAACACACTTCTGTTGACACTTGAATTTTTAGTTCAACTAGAGTTCGCCCCCTGGTTGAAATTCAAACATTAAAGTGATTATACAAAACAGCTCAGTACCTTTTGATCTGATTAAATGTCTACGCTCCAAAAAATAATGTATAAAACTTTGCAGATTTTCAGTACGTACGTTTCTACGTATCTGTAACATATACGATTTCCGGTTTTAATATAAGCTTTGGTATAATTTGAGAAAAATGTACTACAAAGAGTAAAGGCTTCTCGACTGCATTGACCTAACTAAGAGGATCCTCAGCTCACATAGCTTAAGACGAAAGAATAGAGTCATACATTCGCTACAGAGTTCAGGCGATCGCAACTACCAGATCACAAAACATAGCAAACTAAAATTATCTTTCTCGAGATTGAGGAACATAAGGACTGCAGTAATATAAGCAGTGACAGTTTGAATGAAATTCTCGCTACGAATTATGCAATTGTAGTACTGGCGATGGAGAAACCTATAGGAACAATGCACTACGAATACTTTCAATCAACAACAATCTCTCGCTTTTCCTCTTTTTTACAAGCTAAATGGGTGCTTTTCATTCGTCCAGTGAATGTTGGTTCAAACTTTACCTGATGTGGTATAACGACATCACCTTTAGAATAGAGAAACATTTGCGGAAATTGATTCGGCTCATTTTTTAGGTCATTAAAAGGATTAGTTTGTACCGGTTCCGTTTTTACGAATAAGCTTTTAAATGCAGTAAAAGCTTCCTGTGAGGAAAAACTAACATTAATTCTTGAAAATTTTTCATTATGGAAAAAACTTACCTCTACAAACCACATAATACTCAAAGTTAACGTTATAAAAACAGCCGTTAAGCTGTGGCACTTGTTCTTTTCTTTGCCATATATTGCTGAAATAGCTCGATATAATCCAATCATACGTCGATCACCTGGAGCTGAATCAAAGATCATTCCACGTATTTGAATTGGTGTTTTATGCTTTTTTATGGCTAAGGATATGTGTTGATAAAGATAGGCGCCACCATTCGAAAAGATATGAAATATTAATGGATGCGAATCGAAATTCATGTCATAGATGAGTTTAAGAATTTTCTCGCCAATAGGTACCATTGCTGTACGTTTCCAAAAAAGTGTATCAACTGGTGCGGTATAACGTACCGTTATTAAGCTGCAATACATAATTTTCATATGATAACAACTTAAAATAAAATTACCTAAGGAATAATTGTCAAAAAAATAAGATTCGAAAAAAAAAAAATTTGTGAAACTAGAGCCTTGTTTCATCATGAATCAATAAAATACAGATTGCGCCATCCGGCGCACGAAATTTGATTTGTTCTGCGCACGTTCAGCACTGACGTCATTTTAAACATGTTCCTATTGGCTAAAAACTGTGAGCAGGAGAAATCAAAAAAATATGAGGAGAGCGTAACAGTGGAACAAATTGACTCGTTAATGTACATTATTTGATAGTACGTAAGGTGATGTGATATCGGTTTATTTTTTGGTTTTTGTGTCAAACTTCGTAAGAAATTTAGTATGGTGCAAGCAACAATGTTTAATAAAACTTAGTTAATATTTTTTGAATTGAACTTAGAAGGTACTTACAATTACATATTACATATATTACATCAAATAAGGAAGTTTGAAGGTTTCTTTGATTATGTTGTAATTTTATTCTAGCTAATACAGTGTTATTGACTGGGTAATGTCGGCTTTCGTCCAGTTTTGCCTTTTATCGCCATTCTTCATTTTTTTCACCTGCCCTGCAGTAAATATTCGCCCTAACGTTTCTTCTAAATTTCGGTTATATAAACTTACGCTCTAATTGTTGACGCAGCTCTTCTATTGTATGCAAAGATTGGCTATGAAAATTTTTCATTGTTTCATTTTCGAGCCGCAATGACACTATAGAAAATTTAAGTTAATTTATCTCAGGAATTTCGTTGTACCGTGACTATTTTCAACTTTTACTTATAATTTACTTACATTTGCTGTTCCAAAGCACGTATTTGAAGGTTAAGAGCATTATTTTTAATGTCTCTACACTCATACCATGTTATATAACAACACTATTTTCGTCGTTGCATTGTTGTGTGAAGTTTATCTCTTGTAAAGGCTGTTTAACACTTGGGACTACATTTGGTTTAAGCTTGGGCACATTATTTAAAGTTAGTCCTATTTAATATACATAAGATGACGTCACGTTAGAGGCTTAAGTATACACTCAGCTGACATGAGTTGCACCTTACCCAATTCAAATTTAAAATTTCTCTCAAAGTCTTCATTTTTGAAGTGCAACGAGCATATTCTGTCATGCTTAGTAAGTGGTCTGCTTCTTGCGCAAAAGTTAAACCAGCACTTCAATTGCTCCGGCTCACTTGGAAACCTGAAGTAATGTATTACTTCTCCAGAACCTATTATACCAATCATATATAGATTTCGTCTTAGCCACAAAATATATTCAAATTTATTCCCAAATATCTTACTTTTTTTGCGGCTGTCTTGCTTGCAACTGCCCACTGTACACTTCATGACTAGCAAAACGTCAATTTACGTTATTTATTTTTTTTTTGTTTTAAGCTTATTGAACACTTATTTGAAATTGAAAGTTGTTTTATTTGCTGGTTTTTCACTTAAAATAATTAATTAAACACTATAATTGCACTTGAACACTTCAAAACAAAAGGTTTTAGCGATTTCAAATTTTCAAATTTTTTGTAAACAATCTCTCTCACAATACTCAGAGCAGAGTTGCCAAAACTCAAAATACGATATAATAATAATAAATTTTTTTGTAAGATCTGTTCAAAGCGAAGAATGTTTTATCATTCTTAGGTCAAAGAGGCACGTAAAACATTTTATTTACAACTGAATTACAATATCTACGTAAAAAATATAATAACGATAGCATATATAGCGAATTCCAGTCATTGGTGACACAAAAGTCAACATAAAAACAAATAAATAAGATTTGATTTCACAGAGCATAAGGTTGGCAACCTTGGATGTTCAACGCTGACGTCATCAGACGTCAAAACATGCGCATGGCGCAATCTGTATTTTATTGATTCATGTTGTTTCATATGAAAAAAGTTGACATTGCTCTATAAAAAATAAATTAAAAAAAAAATCGGCGGGTTGCACTCCGGGAGTGCCGACAGAAGTGAAAACAAATCGTTTAATGTCAAGTTAGTGCGTTAATTGGTATGTGTGCGTTTTCTTTTTATATGGCAATGCAATGGAAGACAAAAACGGAATATGTATTAAAATTTTACTCTCGCTCTCATTCTCAATTTGTCAACGCAACAACGCGGACATTGAAAGAAACAAACATGTAAGCATAACAATCGTTGAATGAGAATTAAATGTGTCAGTTAGTGTGTATGCTTTGCTTTTTGTCTTCCACTTTAGGCTGAGAGCCGGCTATAGAAAAGTCGAGTGTATAAGATTACAGGATGAGATGTATGCCAAATGATAGAGCTCAATGAGCCTAAATAGAATATCTAGGGTTGCCTTGCCAAAGCCTGTCCCGATAGCCGAAAATGCCCGAATTTTAGCCAATTTTGTTGCTCTAATTAAAACTGTAATACATAACAGCTTGAAATGTATGCCAAATGATAGAACTCGAAGAGGCCTAAATATAGTACCTGGGATTGTATTGTTAAATCCTGTCCCAAACATGGGTTTTCACCGGTTTTTTGGGTCAATTTTCATTAATGAAGATAGCAGCTTAAAATTCGTGCCAAATGATAGATATCGAAGAGCCTAAATAGAATATATAGGGTTTCCTTGTCGAATCATGTCCTAAACATTATTTGACAACCGTTTTTGGGGTCAACTTTTCTTAAATGAGTGGCAACTCATGTTTGGGATAGGATTCTACAAGGCAACCCTATATATTCTATTAAGGCTTTTCGATATCTATCATTTGGTTCAAATTTCAAGCTGACAGTTCATCAGTATTATTTGCACAGAAAAGTGGCCAAAAAGTGGCATGCCACTTTTTGGGGCAGATCCGGCTGAAAGTTGGTCAGAGGGTGCAAGTAGGCACAGGACGGCAAAATCCTGGGAGGGGGCGTGGCATGCCCGATTTTGTGGCAGATAGACGATGAGGCAGCGAAACTTGAAAGAAACTTGAAAAAGTTCCTCATTCAGTGGCATGGAACATTGCGTCCAAAGGTATGGTCGTCCGATGCCTAGCTGGAGGCGTGGTGCAAGTTTGGATGGAATCTGCCCCAAAAAGTGGCATGCCATTTTCGGCTGTCGGTCACGTAGCCGGAGCATAGTTCGCACCTTCACCAGTCGAATGTCAAAAAAACTGATTACTGACAATAAACAATACTGACCGTGTGAGTGGTACACTGACAGTAATGTAAATACTGTCAGTAATTATACTGTCAGTAATAGGTTTGTTCGAACCAGAAAAAATAGGTAAATATTTATAAATATTTATAAAGTTTTACCACAAAAAGCGTTCGAACCTGAAAAAATGTGGTGTTTGAGAGAGAAAAAGTGAGAGTAAGAAACAGCTGATCACTTCCCCTCCCAAAAATAAGTTAAATTTTCACCCAGACAAATTTCTTGTGGCTAAAAATTGAAGACTGTCAAAATCGTAGGCAACGAGACTGGTGACTAACTTTTTGCATGCGAGGGAAATGAAATTTCCTGTCTAAATTATACCTGTCAATTACTTTTCATATAAAATAATTTACAGCGTTGATTTTTTTTCACTTCTTATAAGGTTGTGTTAAGAATGAGCAACATAACAAAAAGCTTGAAATCAAAACATTTCTTGGTAAATGCTCAATTATTTAATTAAATAGCTGATCGATTTTTTATTGAAAAGGAATCGTAAAGCTGAATGTCACCTAAATGGTTGTACGGTAGTCAACCAGATAATTATTTCTAAAATATTGTTTTTAGAAGCGCGCAGTTTTAACATAAGGAATTGGAAGTGTTGCTAAATCAAAGTTGTTCCAATTTTTGTTTTTACAATTCCATCGAACATAACTCTTTGTTTGAGCAAAAAAACTTGGTGCAGAACTTTTCAGGACTGACCAGCTGATAAAAATAACGTGAATTCCGTAATAACGTATGCGAAATGTAAAATTTTTGCCTAGCTTAACATTTTAAGCAGTCTCGAAAGTGTTTTTTTTTTTATATTGAATTCAAAATTATATTAACTCAAAATGTAAAATAATTTTGGCTAAGATTTACTTCATGCCAAACCTCTTATTCTTATACTAAGCATTTTTTAAAATGCACTTTATGTATTTAAAATAAATCAAAGTTCAAGATAATTTATGAATCTATAAAAATCAGGTAGAAAACTTTAAAATCGGTCATTTACTTTTTGAGTTATTTCAATAATATTCTCGAAAATGTTTCACTCGCCTTGCATTCAGAATGTCTTAACCAAACGGTTATGCAACTATGGTGCGGTTTTAGCTTCTAAACTCTGCCATTGTTTATTTACTAAAATACGCGCAAATTTTTGACAGTCTTCAATTTTTACCTATTTTCCGTTCGAGCCAGAATTGTGGTGATTCGAGTAGTCAGAGAAATTTTAGATTTTACTCTCTCGAAAATCGCGATTTGACACTTTTCAATTTTTACCACAAAATCAGGTTCGAACAAACCTAATATTGATCGTGTGAGAGCCGCTTTAAAAGTATGCAACACTTTCCGACGAATTTCAAAAATAGCACCTAAAATTAGGACACATTATCTGAAATTTTTAAAATCGTTACCTACTTTTAGGCGTTCTTTTTGAAATTTGTCAGAAAGTGTTGCCTACTTTTAGGGGCAAATTATTAATAGCACCTAAAAGTAGGCAACGTTTTATAAATTTTTTGAAATCGAGTTCATTTTCCAAGTCTTCAAAATTTTAAAATCGAGTTCGTTTCCCAAGTCTTCAAAATTCCAAAATCAAGTTCGTTTCCCAAGTCTTCCAAATTTGAAATCGAGTTCGTTTCCCAAGTCTTCAAATTTCTGAAATCGAATTCGTTTCCAAAGTCTTCGAAATTCTAAAATCGAGTTCGTTTCCCAAGTCTTCAAAATTCCAAAATCAAGTTCGTTTCCCAAGTCTTCCAAATTTGAAATCGAGTTCGTTTCCCAAGTCTTCAAATTTCTGAAATCGAGTTCGTTTCAAAAGTCTTCAAAATTCCAATATCGAGTTCGTTTCCCAAGTCTTCAAAATTCCAAAATCGAGTTCGTTTCCCAAGTCTTCCCGATGACGGTCGGTGTCGCGAAATTATACTTTTTTCCTCAGCCGCACAACGTGCCATAAGAAGTTTTCACTTCAAAAAAATTAATGAAGAAAGAAAGAATAAAATGCTAAAATGCAAGTTTGGCACAATTTCATGCATTTATTTTCATTTATAAGAGTGGTATCTTTTTAAATTAAAGATTTTTAAAGATTACACCGATGTTTTTTCAGGTATAAAGTAAGCACATTCCGGTTAGTTAAATTGTATCGCCACACGAGTGATATATGGTGAAAGTTATGGATATGGTGAGAGTTCTTCAGAAGTTGGAAGAAAACTTCGTTCAAAATACGGTAGAGAAAATGCTCCTACAAACCAAGCTATTAAACTTATCACCGATAAATTTGAAAAAAAAACTGGCTTAGTTCAACCTCAGGGAAGCAGAATTTATCATTGTAGTGATCGTTCAAGTGAAAATATTGTAGGACATCAATAGTCGTCGTTCACAGTAATTTACTTCAAGCCAACAACCTTTGTTCGATATTTTACACAGAGATCTTTTCTAAAGGCTTACAAAATACAGCTCACATTTTATTTTTTTCGAAAATCAAAATGGTAATGCAAACACTGTGAATGGAGCTCAGTAGCGAGAGATGATTAGAAAGTTTTTGTGAAGTCAATTGCAAGATGTTGATGTACAGAATATGTGCTCACGACAGGACAGTGCAAAATGCCATGCAGTAATGAAATCAATCGATCTTTTGAAAGGGAAGCTTAATAAACGAATATATTCTCAAAGAACACCACGATTTTGTTTTGTGCACGGTTTTTTTTTTGTACACTAGTCTCTAACGTATCTTGACCCAGAATACATTTTTACTCACTCAAGATCATGAATGAACACAAGTTCTTCTGAAAGCTCTAACGAGAGCGCAAGATTTATATATCCATCGTCAAGCAGTGTTGCCACCGTGACATAATTGATGTCACTTGTGACATAAATTTTTTGGTGGTGACATAGTTAAAAAAAGAATTATGCTGACATAAAAGGTGACATAATTTAAAATGGCCAATGAAATATGTGACATAATTTTAGTTCAAATAATTGGGTTTCGCAAAAGAGCTCTTATCTTATTATGCAAAGACAAAAAAAAGTATTCTAAAATGTTCGGTATAGTTCCGATTTCGTAAAGATAGAAAACCAGGGCAAATTGTGTCACAAATTGCAACCTCAATGGGATGCGTTTTTGTTTGATGTTTTGCTCGAATGAAACGTCAAAATCAAAATTACAAAAACGACTCGGTTCCGTTATTTTGCGATGTAATTGTATTTTCGTGGGTCTAAGCTGTTCAGCCTTTTCACGAGCTTTTTTTAAAAGGTTGAGCTATGGAAAAAATGCATTGTTGGATACCCTTGCAAATTTGTTTTCGGTACGGAAGACCGAAAGTATATGTATATTGTTGTTATAGCGTACATCGGAAGTCATTCCTGATATCTTCCAAAATATTTCAAATTTTATTTCGTATAGAATTTATTTTTCATTCAAATTTTCAATTGGAGAAATATTCGATTTTTTACTTCCACCCCACGCCTCCACCTCCAAACACTTATAGTATTGTCCAAGATGATCAACACTCCATCCTCTCTCCGACCGACGGTCCCCTCTTCTAGGCATGACCAGAGATGTTATAAATGCATATTTGCATATTACATATGCATTTTGCACATTTGGTACTTTAGAGCATATTTTGGGTTAATTTGCATATTTTTGCATATTTTGCATATTTGCATTTTCATTAGAAACTCATATAAAAATTAAATTTTTGGGGTTCTCGATGGCAGCCTTTAAGCTTACATTTCCAAACACACATCTGTCACCATCTCCAATTATTACTCGATGGGGCACTTGGCTAGAAGCAGCAGTTTATTACAGCGGCAATTTTAAAGACGTATATGCAGCTGTTAAAGATCTCAGTGAAAATGATACTGAAGCCATACGAATAACAAAAGGACTGTCGCGATATACAAGCTTAAAAGCTGAGATAAGCTACATTAAATGTAAAATGTTGGCTACTCTAAATCGTGCGGATATCAGTAACACATTTGAAAGCGTGATTATCTGTAATCTTTGATATCCATAAAGTTCTTTACGATGATACTACTTCAAAAAGCCCGTTTTGTGAACAGTATTCTCCTAGCTCGTTTTTTAAACGCACTACTGATTGAAAAGCGATACAATTTTTTATTCCAGAATTTGAAGCAGCATTTAATAGTTTATGCAAATTTGAGTCTTGTGGGAATGTAATATCTTAAGTTTTTGTATGTTCAAATATAAAAACCAACTGATAACACAGTTTTTGATTTTTTTCATATATTTTTTCGTGCAGGAACTAGTCCTCATGAAATTTTCTAGCTGTTTTTCGTGCATATTAAACTGCATATTTTGGTGTTTTTTGAAGCATATTCTATGCGCTTAAAACGTGTTTTATTTTGCATATTTTCAGTCTCTCTGGTTATGACTTACATAATTTATTTTTTATTTCTCGCTAGAGAATTATGTCACTGACATAATTTTGAAGTCGTCGTGACATAATATTTTTCGGATTAATGGCAACGCTGTCGTCAAGATGATAATATCGATCATGCGCGTGCACATATTCCGACGCCAAGCGATAGCAAAAAGAGTAACTATATGGAAGAGATGTATTCGCTCTCTTGCAACATTTATGTGTCTGAAAAATGGGTATGGTTATTATATTCTACGATTTATTTCAGTCCAGCAGGGCAAAGAGACTATATGTATTTATTCTCTTTGAGAAGGGAAACAAAACTAAAATTGGCGAATTCATTCCTATAAATATATGTACTGTTGCCCTTGTGGACTGAAATAATTCGCCGAATATAATAACCATGCCCATTTTTAAGCCACATAAATGTTGAAAGAGAGCAAGTACATATCTTCCATATATTTACTCTCTTTGGCGATAGTTTGTCCGATTGTAACGCCTCGACACAACGATTTGCATATGAATCATTAGAATGAGTTTCAAGTAAGTACTTGTGCTGATATTTAATGTCAACATTGATACCGTTATTTGCTTCTAACCATATTAGGGTTGTGAGATGCACTGATTTTCTTTATAAGTAGGTACTGATTTTACAAAGATTTTGAAATCAGTGCGCAATTCTATTGACTTTTACAAATTTGTACTGATTTTAGTTTGCATCAATGATTTTTCTATAGCAAACAATACAAAAAGTATTAGCTAATTTATAAATAGAAATAACTTTCGGTTAAAAGATAATTATGTCATTGATTAAAATGAAGCCGAACATTAGATGATGCTATTGATATGGCTTCCTATCATTATTGATAAGAAACACTGATAAAGAAATATTTACATTTGTGGTATTTACTCTTGGTTGCAATGTGTCTTGCTGTTGTTGCAAAAGTGCGAAATAATTGACTTATAATAAAAAATTATCGAAAAATCCCACAACGCTATATCTTGGCACCTGGCAGACTTTTTCTACGTTTTAGTAAGTCGGTTTTTTCGTTAAGTTTCAACGAAATTTAACGTAAACTCTGTCCGCGCCGTTTACAGGTTTGAGCTAGGAAGCTCAAATGTTGAGACAATTATTTTTATTCCTCAAGCTATAATATAGGAAAAAATAAATAAAATCCCTCTCCAAAAGTTTGAAAAAAACACCCTAATGTAGATCCATTATAATTCTGGTACAAGGAGAGCTCATAATAATATTTTTAATGGTGGCTCATCGAGCTTTTTAGTTTTCCATGCGATTTACATATGTATATAGGGCATTCCATGCCAAATCACCGAAGTTTTGGCCCGACTCTCTTCGATTTCGCTCATTTTTTGTTATGTTGAGCAATAAAGTCACTTTTTTCGGACTTTGATCGCTTGTAACTCCATCAAATCTTATTCGATTCTCATTAACACCAACACGTTAGTAAGAAAAAAACTACCTTTTGAACGGTGTGCAACTGATTTAGTTAAAAAAACAAAAATAGTGGAAAAAACGGGTTTTTGGGGGATAACTCAAAAACGATTCTTAAGAGAAAAAAATGGTTAGCATTTTTGGAGTTTACGACCCAAAATACATAAAAAAAATTATGTATCAGATATTTTTGTGTATCAACTAGTGATATTCAAGCATAAAAAACAAATATAAAACTTTCAAAATTTTGAAAAAAAATAGAAAAATTTCTCAGAACATCTCGAACTGCAGCTTAAAAGTTGCGCAATATAGAGTAGAAGTTTGGGAAAATTTTTAAAAAAAATCGAAGGTGTCGCACTTTTCGAAAATGTCGATTTTAATCTTTAAACGTCAATAACCAACTGATAATTACTTCGAATAATTTTTTTTATTTTTTTTTTCTTTCAGAAACTATATTCAAATACGAAAAAAATTATACTCCATTTTTTATTATTATCGATATTTATTACTAGTATATCGTTAATTGAAAATTTTTTGCCTTAAAATTTAAAATACCGATTACTAAATAACGGTTTCGAATACAAGACTGGAAATTGGTGTGCTTGTTGCTTTTAATACGCACTAAAATATAACAAAAAATGAGCGAATTCGAAGAGGGTGGGGTCAAAACCTTGGTGATTTGGCATGTAATGCCCCATATGGAAATAATGTTTTATTATACAGTTTCGTCTATATCTCGTGAGAGAAAAATTTCAAATGAATGGGACCAAACCTACCAATCTTAATCCACCCGTTACAACTGATATCCTAAAATTTGATTAGAGCCGTTAAGATAAGAATAGATTTTTAGTGTCTATGGCGCAGTGTGATGCGTTCAAGAGTGGCTCGCCTCAAAACAGAGTGCATATAGTTTGGAACGTAGATCTATGATTCAAAAAAATTTAAATAGTTTTATTCGACAAAGCAAAACTTTCACAACGAAAACAAGAAGATGAAAAAAATCAATACTTAATAGTCTTTTTGGGCAAAATTTAAATCTAGCCTCAGAATTTCTCCATTACGTGAGGATTTTAGGATATTTGAGGTTAAGTAAGTGAAAAATGAACCGTATGGCAATATTTAAGGTTATGTGTAGGACATAACCTCATAAATGCACAGCTCTTTCCAACTAGTTGTATAATTTACTACTATTCAAAAAAAGATAGAAATCTCAATACTCAGTATTATTTCGACAAAAATTTTAAAATTTTGTAAAGACGTATTTTTGATAGACCCTATAGTTTTTGTTATAAAACTGCAATTTGATCCCCGTATTATCTAAGTCGACACAAGTGAGTGACTGAGTTTCCCCTGTCTACATCCTGGATGTGCATGCATAAATCGAAACTTTTTTGAAGTGAAAACTTCTTATGGCACGTTGTGCGGCTGAGGAAAAAAGTATAATTTCGCGACACCGACCGTCATCGGGAAGACTTGGGAAACGAACTCGATTTTGGAATTTTGAAGACTTGGGAAACGAACTCGATATTGGAATTTTGAAGACTTTTGAAACGAACTCGATTTCAGAAATTTGAAGACTTGGGAAACGAACTCGATTTCAAATTTGGAAGACTTGGGAAACGAACTTGATTTTGGAATTTTGAAGACTTGGGAAATGAACTCGATTTTAGAATTTCGAAGACTTTCGAAACGAATTCGATTTCAGAAATATGAAGACTTGGGAAACGAACTCGATTTCAAATTTGGAAGACTTGGGAAACGAACTTGATTTTGGAATTTTGAAGACTTGGGAAACGATCTCGATTTTAAAATTTTGAGGACTTGGAAAATGAACTCGATTTCAAAAAATTTATAAAACGTTGCCTACTTTTAGGTGCTATTAATAATTTGCCCCTAAAAGTAGGCAACACTTTCTGACAAATTTCAAAAAGAACGCCTAAAAGTAGGTAACGATTTTAAAAATTTCAGATAATGTGTCCTAATTTTAGGTGCTATTTTTGAACTTCGTCGGAAAGTGTTGCATACTTTTAAAGCGGCTCTCACACGATCAATATTACTGACAGTATTTACATTACTGTCAGTGTACCACTCACACGGTCAGTATTGTTTATTGTCAGTAATCAGTTTTTTTGACATTCGACTGGTGAAGATGCGAACTATGCTCCGGCTACGTGACCGACAGCCGAAAATAGCATGCCACTTTTTGGGGCAGATTCCATCCAAACTTGCACCACGCCTCCAGCTAGGCATCGGACGACCATACCCTTGGACGCAATGTTCCATGACACTGAATGAGGAACTTTTTCAAGTTTCTTTCAAGTTTCGCTGCCTCATCGTCTATCTGCCACAAAATGGGGCATGCCACGCCCCCTCCCAGGATTTTGCCGTCCCGTGCCTACTTGCACCCTCTGACCAACTTTCAGCCGGATCTGCCCCAAAAAGTGGCATGCCACTTTTCTGTGCAAATAATACTGATGAACTGTCAGTATTCACCTCACACCATCAGTATTACTGTCAGTATTTAAAAACTTCGTCAGTAATATCCGATTTTTTCATCAGTCATCAGTATCGTTTTTCTATACTGACAGTACATCAGTACTCACCTCATACGATCAGTAATACTGTCAGTATGCAAAATACTGTCAGTAATATTGATCGTGTGAGGGCCGCTTAATACTGATGGTAGGCACGGGACGGAAAAATCCTGGGAGGGGGCGTGGCATGCCCCATTTTGTGGCAGATAGACGATGAGGCAGTGAAACTTGAAAGAAACTTGGAAAAGTTCCTCATTCAGTGGTATGGAACATTGCGTCCAAGGGTATGGTCGTCCGATGCCTAGCTGGAGGCGTGGTGCAAGTTTGGATGGAATCTGCCCCAAAAAGTGGCATGCCATTTTCGGCTGTCGGTCACGTAGCCGGAGCATAGTTCGCACCTTCACCAGTCGAATGTCAAAAAAACTGATTACTGACAATAAACAATACTGACCGTGTGAGTGGTACACTGACAGTAATGTAAATACTGTCAGTAATTATACTGTCAGTAATATTGATCGTGTGAGGGCCGCTTTACTGTCAGTATTTAAAAGCTTCGTCAGTAATATCCGATTTTTTCATCAGTCATCAGTATCGTTTTTCTATACTGACAGTACATCAGTACTCACCTCATACGATCAGTAATACTGTCAGTATGCAAAATCCTGTCAGTAATACTGATCGTGTGAGGGCCGCTTAAGGGTAAATTATTAATAGCGCCTAAAAGTAGGCAACGTTTTTTGAAAAAATTGGCCCATGAAAGTATGTAATTTTGTGGAAAAAATTTTTAAATTTGTAGCATACATATGTTGACTTCCGGTTAGTTGTTGCTCAGTAAGCAAATTTTTCTCTGCTAGCGCAGCCGAAAGCAGAGCCAGCAGCCCAAAGCAGAGAAAAATCTGAAATACCAGGCCACCTTGAACCAGCAGCAAGCAAATTTGGTTTTTTGAAAAACTTTAAAACGTTATATCTCGGCTATTACTAAACCGATTTAGACAAATGAGGTGTAATAGTTTTTTTAAGAACAAGCAGATTTTTTTGAAGTCATTTGTATTATGATTAACTGTCACAAGATGGCGTTTTAAGCAGTTTGAATATTCTAACAGCCAGAACTCTGCAACGAATAAGCCGATTTTGATAAATGTGGTGTCATAGTGTCTGTAGGAAGAAGCAGATTTTTAAGTTAAGTTTTAGAAAAATTATGTTTAAGCTATTAAGTCACAAGTCCAGGTACTTTCTTTACCTGATTTTTTCTTATACTTACATAATTCGCAATGATGTTTCTTACTGCAATCAGAATAAATTTTTGTTTTTAAACATAAGGAGTACTTAGCTCAAATTTAATTATTCACAGTTGAGGCTACTGAGCCGAATATACTTCTTCCAGCAATTTTTGAAGTGAAAACTTCTTATGGCACGTTGTGCGGCTGAGTAAAAAAGTATAAACTCGTGACACCGACCGTCATCGGGATTCCCCGTCATGAATGCGATGGTAAAATTTTAATGTTCTATTGTTTCTTTTAAATAAAAAATATTCCAAGTGGAAGACAAAAAGCAAAGCATACACACTAACTGACACATTTAATTCTCATTCAACGATTGTTATGCTTACATGTTTGTTTCTTTCAATGTCCGCGTTGTTGCGTTGACAAATTGAGAATGAGAGCGAGAGTAAAATTTGAATACATATTCCGCTTTTGTCTTCCATTGCATTGCCATATAAAAAGAAAACGCACACATACCAATTAACGCACTAACTTGCCATTAAACGATTTGTTTTCACTTCTGTCGGCACTCCCGGAGTGCAACCCGCCGATTTTTTTTTTCAAGTCCTTAATTAAAAGTTTCAAACGGCTGTAGTGGATGCGTCACTATCAGACACTCACTTGTTTGAACTTGATGAACACGCCACTCAACCTCACGGCACAAAGTGGATGGGTGTGTATGGGACGGCAGCAATAAATAGTAATAATTGCGCTTATCTCTTGAAATTTGGCACAGATGTTTTTAAGGTGAAGACAACAAAAATTGCTAAATGTGAAAAAAATCGGTAGACGGACACGCCTACCTCCCAGTGGGATGTGGTTGAGACTTTTTCTTCAAAATGGGTATCAATTTCTATTAAGTAGACAATGCTGATTTCAAAAATGTTATAAGCTTAGCTACATCTTTTATAGCTTTCAAGTTAATAGAGACAAACCAAGAACGGTGGCCATAGACAGTAATAATAGATCTAGAGTCTTGAAATTTGACACAGATGCTTCTTAGGTCAAAAAAACAAAAATTTGTGTACATGAAAAAATCGCCTACTTCCCATATGAAAGAGGAATGACTTTTCTTCAAATTGGGTATCAATTTCCATTAAGTTGGCAATGCTGATTTCAAAAATGCTAACAATTATGCGATGTCTTTTATAGTTTATAAGTTATTGGAGAAAAACAGTTTCGAAAGCTTGTCTCTTCTGCTATTGAAAAGCATTGGAACTTATATCTTTTATCCCAAGGGAGAAGTCAATTCGAAAAATACCCCTTACCTGCTCCCCTTCACTAAAAGAAACTCCCTTCTGAGTTTAAGCTTTTACAACTGAAACGATTATTGTAAAGTATTGGAAAATGTGAAGAAATAACAATATTTTTTCTTTCATATCGACCCCTGTGCGCGAAATTATCGTATGTGGCATTTTTTCGAAATTGACTTTTTGATGCAAATTTAATCTATACATCACCTGGTAAAATATTGTAGCTGAAATTCTTATAGTTACACCAAAAATTGACATGGAAATTTTGGTTTTGTACTGCTAGCTAAAGCACAGAAAAGTAGAAAAAACCCTCTCCTGTAAAATATTGTTTTTGGCACATACGATAATTACGCGCACAGGAGTCGATATATTGCAATAGAAAAAAATTCATAATAAAAAGTTTCATGGAACATTTTTTATTTAGAAAGATAAGCTTTTAGCCCACTGTGTCACTAAACCCAAAAAAATTTAAATCTTTAATAGTTTTCTTTTTAATTCCCTGAGTATTATCTGACGATTGTCTTGAGGAATTTTTCAATTTCTTCCTATTTATAACCATGATCTACCACTGTGCGGCACGTCTTGAATTATTTTTCATGAAAGTCTTTAGTTTTCGAAATATTTGAGCGAAAACATAAAATTAACATAACATAATATAAATAAATATAAATAATAAAATAAAAATATTGAACTTACCCACGATCTTCGTATATTTTTGAATACTTCATTAAGTAACGATCCTGACAACCGGCCCATCCCAATAGCAGAACAATAGGAACATTTGTCTCCTTGTACACGAAAACATAATCTGATTCGGGTGCATCCATTTCATTTGGAAATTTAGGTGTTGGAAATTTAATAAAATATTCTAATGAATCCTCAGGATGTACAATGCTATGATGTTGTTGCAACATACGTACAGCGGCACCAACACCGCCACCCAAGATATTTCGTTTTGGTGAACCTGTAGAGTATTCTCCTTTTTGCTGTTGTTGTTGTTGGCCGTAATTGTGACTCATCGGTCTATTACCAGGTGCAGCTGAGTCTAAGCGGCGTGTCGGATGCGTTATAGCTGCACCATAAAATGGATTATTTCCCTCTGCTGGTGGTTGGACACCACCATAAGGATTAGACTGGGGAGATTTTGCTGCTACTGCTGCCGTTGAAGAGGACATTTTAAAATGTACGTTACGCTGCGTCGTTGTATGGAACTTTATTGACAGTGTAGAGTTTCTAAACTTTTAACTTTTTTTTAATCCTTGATTTTTTTTTTTAAATTTGTATAATTTAACGCTTAAAAGACACAATAAAACAACAAATGCAAAGGTTACTTTTTTCAGTTTACGAGTATTTTATTATATGCGATGAGTTGTTAAATATGAAATAAATACCCGTGTAAAATGTTTGTATTTGTGGCTAGTTCTTGTCACATAATAATACGTCGAATATGTCGACCAGTTTACCAACAGCTTCTGGCAGAAACTATAAACTTAGGAGGTAGGAAAGTTCCGACTCCTCCGTCAAATCACATTCATTTATAAAGAGAAATTTTGTGTGGGGATTTGATGCATAAGCGGAATAAATATGTTTACCCAGTTGGAAAGGGTTGTTCTCTGGCATAATTTTGAAGCAATTCAAGGGGTGTAGGGGATTACTCCCTATTTCTCCAAACATTCCATGCCATTTGAGCGGAGTAATCTCTTATTACTTGAATCGATGGTTTTGGCGGCTATAGTTATACGAAAATTGAAATTCAAAATTTTGAATGGCCTTTACACTACTAAGCAAATAGAATAAATGCAAATAAAATTTCAGACCAATAAATTTAGCAGTCGTTTATTACTTCAAATGGAAGATAACATATTGTTCCTTTTGTGCAACTGGATTGCTCTTATACTTTCCATATGGGTATTGAGATTGCGGCCTATTTAATTTAAAGCTTATGCTTATGCTATGTCTACAAATTAAGAGGGGAAAAAAACGCCCCAAAAAATTTTCTTCAAATGGGACATAAATTTTTAGGCGGTTTTTTGGGGAAAAATAGACTAAGACCTGATAAACTTTTAAAAAGGGATTTTTTATGCACAATTTTCTTGTTTTTATTTTTAGGCAATTTTTCCTTTTATTTTGGTCGAAATTTATATTTTCGTAATTGGGAGATTTTTCTTTTTCAGGCCCAAATTTTATGTAATGCTTTGGGTGATTTTGCCTACACCTGTAAGTTCTCATAAAGAATTGCATCTGATTTCAAATGAAAAGTACCCCGAGATCTTAGATGCCAGGAAACATGTCTCAAAAACTTCAAAGGCAAAAATCTTATTAATGAATTCTCTGAATGAACAAACACTATTTGAAACTTAAATTATAACTGGACGCAAAGTTTTAATATTTTTTTTATTATTTGCCTTTGTTTTGCAAAAATAAATTTGTTTATTTTTCCATACATATAAATATTTAATTGATTTTCCATCAATAAACTCTGTACGGCACAGTTTTAATCATACGTTAAACGCATTTGTATATATTATATTTAAGATAGCAACTACCAAATGGATTTTCACTTTTTCGCAGTTAATTTTCTTTTTTATTTGCATTATTAATTATTAACGTTATTGATTTTCATAACACTTTTCAAAAGGTTTTCGTGAAATATGACGAATACCGGCAAATAAATACAATTTAACACTGAAAATAGAAGCATTATGTAAATGCAAAAAAAAAAAATCATTTCCGCTTCCTATGAACATTTTTATACTACACACAATGTGAGCGATAAAATCTAAATTTTCAGGAAATTTGGCATGACAGTAAATGTGTCCTAAATTACTTCACAATTGTTTACAAAATAAAAAATTGTCCCACTTTAAAGAAAACTATTTTGAATGTGTTACAATCATGGACGTAACTATGCTTCTTACCACGTTAGTCGATGCAATGCCTGGCGCTAATATGTCTAACGTCGATTTTTTGATTTTTTTCTTTTTATATTTTCCTTGGGTTTTGTGTTGGTGTTGCCTGAAGTTCAATGCGACAAGTCAAAACAATACGTTTTATCGGCTTAAATGCTTTGCGAGAAATGAATATAAGCGTAGTTCGAAATTTTGTCGTTTGCTCTATTTTACTCTCATGTAATTTTCCAGTTTTCCGTTGACCAGGTGTTTTGTTAAGGTATTTTGGATACATGGAAAATAACGCATGCGCTAGAATAATTGCAGCTGATTTACATATGACAGTTAGGCGCGATATGTCGCGTATGAGTAACTTTTGTATTTAATCTTATAGCTATAGTGGCAACTATATGTACTAAAATTAAAAAAGGTTTGAAAAAATCTTTTTTGGATCGTATAATAGTCTTAGACTTATGAGAAATTCTATCAAATGACAATAATTTACAAAACTCTTATGTGCTTAGAAAATAAATTTCAAAAAATCCCAACTTGGAGAAGTGGTAAACATTTATCAAGCTAATCCTAGTCCCCAAAACGACATAAGGATTAGCATATTAAATGATTTAAAAGCTACTTAGTTCATTAGTTATCGTAGTTTTTTATTTAAATAAATTTTAGAAGTTCTATATTTTTGGTTTATGATTGTAGCGCTATAATGATGAATCATTAAACTGATTTAACAGTCAAGCCAATACAGTAATACATGTAATTTTAAATCCACATGGACAAAGAAAACGAAAAACAATTTTTTTAACTAACATTATCTTTATAATTAATCATTTGCTGTTTTTCTACAACATCAACAGTAGCAACTACTTCCTCTTGCATTAAATGTATATCATTATCAAATTCAATACTCTCCTGCTGCTGATCTACACTTAGCTCAATCTTGTCGTCCTCATTGGCAACATCAAAACTATCAATTAGGTTTGCTTCAAAATCGTGTTTTTCCTCTGATGCTTGATTATGTGGCGATAGAACATTAATTTGTCGACGATAATCCAACAGCGCTACTTGAGCTGGTAATTTTACGCCATGAACGCGCTTTATATGACTTCTTAAATTACTATGTGTGCTCAGTTCTTTTCCGCAAATTGCACAACGATGTTCTGTGTGAGTGCTACGTATGTGTTCGTATAGTTCTGTAGATTTGCAAAAAGCCTGAGTGCAAAATTTACAAACATGAGATTTGCGTACGTGCGTAATAAGAAAATGTGCAGCGGAAAAAGCCTGAGGACAATATTTACAAACATAGATAGGTTGGAAGTTGTTAGGGTCGCCGCCACTACCAAAATCGGCTGTATTTGTTGTATCGTTTGGATTATTACCACTGCTAACGTAGTTATCATTTTCATTTACTTGTAAGTCGGACGAGCATTGAATTTCCACCGCTGCATAATCCATGGTACGCAACTCATTACAATGTGTTGCATAATCTGTTGCTTGTCCATCTTTAGGTTGCTCCTCATTTGAGTAGACAGTTTCCAGTTGAATTCGCGTTGTAGATGGAATAAATTGTGTAACCACAAAAGAACCTTGCTCGAGTTGTGCTGTCGAAGATTGTTGATTTTTTTTCTCTCGTATAGTTTTTAAGCGCTTTTGTGGAATTAGTTTAGTTAGTGCCACTGACCTTGTTGATTTAGTTGTATCAGTATTACGATTTATATGCGAAAGCATTTGTGTAACGCCACCAGTTAGCACTATTGTAGGATTTTTTACAGACACCTTTCGTTTTTGTCCAATTGTTGTTGATGATGTTGCAGGTCCAACTTCAAACGTCTCCGGCGTTGTATTATCGAGAGAGCTTTCGAAGTGCTTCTTTTGCAAAATACTTTCGTTTAACATCGATTCTGCGATTTGGGTTTCTTGACCTTCGTTGTTTAGCTCATAATTTTCATCAAGAAATTCATCTTGTGGATCTTCTAAATATTCAATTGTTTGTTCACCTTCCAAATCCATTTCCATTTTGACGTCATCTGCGTTACTAAGTTTGGCGATTCTTTTATCGGCGAATTTCACTTTTTGCACAAACATAAAACTGGGTATGAGTTCATCTAAGCAAGGGTTGCATATAAGTTGTAAAGTGTTGGCACCGACAAATTCAGGCACCTTTAAAATGAACTATTTAGTGTTTAAGCAGTTTAGTCTAGTTGATTATTACCTTTATTTCACTAAATACTTTTAGCATTTCCTGCACAGTCAGTTCCTCTTCCAAAATTTCGTAATCTAAAGAAGTATGTTCATCCATTACTGACCGGTGAAATAATAAATCCTCACAAGGCGGTAGTTTCACTTTGTGTTCTCGCAAATTGTAATCCCCCTCGCCAAAGCAGATGCGACATAAATTTTTTAACTGCTGTACTACATTAATTTCCATTTATTATTTTGTATTTTTATATTTTAATTTGTATTTATAGCAAAATCATGAATTTTGTTTACTTTTTTTATAATCTCATAAAATTTTTGACAATCGAGTTGAAATGACTAGAGTGTTACCAGAACTATTTTCATACAAACTCATACTTTTTAATATTAAACATCCCCAAGAAAAAATATAAAAAATCGTGAATGCATCTCCTGAGCATAGCTTAAAACGCATAAACAAAGTAAAGTTCTTAATATTCAGAAAGCTATTAAATTAAGCTTTCATATAAGCCTAATTAAAAAAATGTGTTTTTGAAAAACTTCAATTTTCAAATTGAACATTTTTTCTAAAAAAAAAATTTTAAGCGTCGAAATATTTTTTTGGACAAGGATCATGAAAGTATCAATTAGAATCTCTCATTCCAAGCATTGAATTTTCAAAAAAAGATGTTCGTAGAAAAATGTCACAAATTACGAATCTTACACTTCTGTATTTTGGAAACTAAAAACGTTGGAGCAAAATCCTCCAGGTACTTAATCGATCTCTACTAGAACTACAAATAACCAAAATTTAATCAAGATCGGAGATATAAAAAATTTTAACTTGGTACGCCTTGCAAATCTTATTCCAAATTACATGTCACAACTTTTTGAATCGATTTTTTTCGAGAACCGTTAGCCTATCGAAAAAAGGTAATGGAATATTTTTTGAGGGAAATTTTCTAAGCTACAAATTTAATTTGGACTATTTTTCGATATCAATGAACGTTAACGAGATTTTAATGAAAAACTGTTATTGGCGACTTTTGAGCCCGTGTAAAACTTTTAGTGGCACACGAATCGATGGGGACTTTTGGGATTTTGCTTAGACCCACAAAAGGAATTCTTTCACGGAATTTCCTTGTGTAAGTCAGCATGAATGTGATTTGTGTCGCTCTCGTCACAATAAACTTAGCAGTATTAGCTTCAAAGGCTTTCGACTGGCTGATAATAATAATAAAGTAAACTTAAGTTAAGCCCAATTTCCATGTGATCTTATCTTATCTTATTTTATCCCATATCAGGGATATCAAATCAAATTTTTGTAAGAAAGAAAAAGAACCTAAAGCCCAATTTCCATGTGATCTTATCTTATCAAATATCAGGGAGGACATCACATGCTATTAAGATAACAAATGTATGCTATTCACTCTCACATTCTCCAAGCGCATTAGGTTCTGTTCGCATGCTTTTTCTTTCTTACAAAAATTTGATTTGATATTCCTGATATGGGATAAAATAAGACATAATAAGATCACATGGAAATTGGGCTTAAGACTAATACTCAAAAGCTTTTGCTGCGTAGTGTACTAAACTCTTTAATTAATATGGTAATACCTTATCTGACATCTAAAATCTAAAAATTTAGATATTTCATACGATTTCAACAATTTTGTATGCATTTTGACGCAAGATCCGTCCGATTCAAAATTAAAGCCGTAAACGATGCGATTTCATCCCATGCGATCTGACAGTCGCTGTCTTTATTGCATTCGAACCAAATGAAAAGGAAATCACAAAGCGAAACGTCAAAGTTTCACAACTTTCTTTCACAAAATAAAAACAATTGGGAACGTATTGAAAAATAATCTTTTCTTGGGAATTAAAAAATGTAAAGTAAAAATAAAAATTGCAGCGATAAAAATTTTTGCAATCAATATATAAATTAATATTTGAAAAATAAAAGCCCTTTGAGTGAATTTTCATCAGCACAGCAATGGGCAATGACAGTAGCAGGTTGAAGGGACTTATAATCGAAAAAAATGCTGTGGAGGCGAATGATTTTTGGACCCTGTACAATGCTGAGATGCCCACTACAAGTGACGATGGCAAACAATTGTTATCGGTCTTTCAAGGTGAAGCTGTGGTAGCGGGTCAACTTTGGCTTACACAGGGACCGATGGAACGTGCTATTAAAGTAAGAGGACAGATTTGAAATTAACTTAATAAATTTTACTACGTCTTTTCTTTTGTGGAATAGAATTTTCGAATTTACCGTCATCCATACATATTAAAGTATGTTGCCACTTGGGAACAAGGTGGACAAAAGCATTTAGCTACCGAACGTGTACGTCCATTGATAGCTGAGGTGAACACACTTAGCGACATAAAAGTATGCTTGGGTCTGCGGACGATACTTTGCAGTTTAATATTTTTAGTTGAAAAGGTAAGATTAAATTTTATTGCAAATTGTTTAATTATATAAAGATATTGTTTGCATTTTGTCATAAACAATGATTTTTTCAATTGAATGACCGCCAATAATAAAGGCTCAATGCCCCTAGCAGTCGTCCTCCTTAATCCTTATACATAAGTTTCAGTTACTTTGACCGCAATTCAATTTTTCATAAAAAACGTATTGGGTCCTTTTATTATGAAGTAGTTTATATCTTTATGGTCACAAGTCTGAGTTGTGGACAGTTTGAAACATTGATATTTGTTCCCAAACGACTTAATTTGCCCACAGATATGTCTCGTACCCATTCAAACTTTTAATCAGGATGATCGAAAGCCAATATTCATTCAGACTTAGACTTGTGTCTTATCTTTTTTTTTTGTCATGAAGCACGTTCTTTTCGAGCGATACCATTTTTCTTTTTTGCCTAGTCCTGAAAAATATGTAATCCTTGTTGGTATTTTGTCCTCTCATAGAAATTTTTTTGAGAACTTTTCTTTATAACATTTTTGTAATCTCATGACCAATTCACGCAAAGGCATTAATGTGCGCAAGAGTTTATATTAGTTGTGTCTGTTTACTTTCGTAGTTAAATTTGTAGTTAAATCCGTAGTCAAATAATTTGAGAGAGAAGACCGCAATTGTTCTCAAAAAGATATTTAACTAAAAAAAGTAAACAGACAGGAATTAGTTACAAATGTAGTTATATTAGCCAAGTGTTAAAAACGAATAATTTATTTTATTACGACCGTCAAATTTCGATTCGCTACAGATTTTTTATTTTGATATAATTAAGCAATTTTATATTTCTATCTTAACAATATAGGTATCAGATGGTAGGTTATTTATTGAGCTTTAATTTAGTGTGTAAAAGTTCCAAATTGGTTCATTTACAAACAAGAGGAATAGGTTCAAAAATGAAATTTGTACAAAAATGAAATTTTTATTAATTTATTTGTTTGAACAGCTGTTTGTTTTTTAACACTTGACAAAATTTAACTACAAAAATTCTTTTGGCGATTTTTGTTAACTTTTGGCGAGTAAACAGACACACCTATTAGGTTCCCGATCCTGTAACTTTGGTTGTTAGACTATGACTATTTCTATTTCACTTTAACCCTTAAATGCATGAGGTCAGCCCCCAGTATGGAGACCAAGCTGCTTTTATGTAAAATCAGACGCTGACCACGAAATGAGCATTCATTTTCCTGGAAAATGCACCGTTTTCCCGGAAAAGCTCAAAAAGTGTGATTTGTGCAGTGCTCCATGTTTAGAAAAATAGGTAAAAAAACTATTTCAGGTGATCGAGTTCGCACTAGATTCTCAATAAGTTGCTAAAACTTATTCCCGTATACTCCCCAATATTTTTTTTACAAGAATAATGGAAATTATCAATATACAATTCACTGATGAAAATCACTTTTAAAATTATTTGTAAACACAACATCGGAGAGCTGGTACAAGTTATAGCAAAAATTAACGCGATGCAGTTTGTTTGGGTAGATTTGGCTATGATTTTAGGCACGTACCATACATGGTACGCTATGCATTTAAGGGTTAAGTCATATAAAATTTTTCAATAGGATGGAGCAGAGCAATCCATACTTCTGATTTTATATTCTGTTTGTATAACAAATCTATTACTTACCGCTTTAATTTGTATATCCTATTGCAGGCTCAAGCTCGTCATCTAAATATTTGCATATCATCCATTAATATCTCCGATGATGGCTCATGGCGTCTAGCTGGCTTCGAGTATGTTTGGAAATCTAAGGAACTCACTAAAAAGCTGCTGGACATGGCCAATGTATATCGCTATAAAATCGCTATTGATCCACAGGAAATGCGTGAAAATAAAATCGACTGCATTGAACAATATGCCTTCGCTACACTTTGCGAAGAACTTCTTGCTAAATGTGCACGTACGGAAATAGCTACACCATTTGTGCAAGAATTTCGCGATTATTGCGCTACCCACCTTAAGCACAAAAATGCTGCAATGCGTCCAAAGCTGTCAGCTGTACTATTGCATCCGTACTTTAACCATGAATTTGTTCTTATACATTCCTTTCTAATTGAGCTTCCACTGAAAAGTCTATCACAGAAGCAAGAATTTTTTACTAGTCTCATTGATCGTTTGCGCTGCTTTAACGAAGATGTAGTAGGTGAACAATTTGCCGAACTCTTACTATCACGTATGGTTTTGCTAGATCCTACAGCACAGTTATGCGTTACGCCCTATGTGTTGAAGACCAAAAAAGACCACTCAGCTGCCTTATTTTCTAATCAAACTTATTCACATTACCTTATGCCACATATTAGACGAAATTTTCGTGTACGTGATGCACAGATACGCCTTATACTGCTAGAGTATTTCATGGAGTTTGTGCGTCTGCTGCCGAAAGATGAAATAGAGGAGTTTATTTTACCACATCTACAATCTGGCATGAAGGATACAAATGACATCTTGGTTGCAAAAACATTAAGATGCCTAGCCGATTTAGTATCCATTCTTGGTTCTGCTGTTGTCGTTGGCGGAGAACGTGCTCGTCTCTTCTCTGATGGACGTCCACAAGCAGCATTGTCTGACACCACGGCTAGTTGGGTAGAGCCACGTTCTATAACACCGGTTATGGGTATTGACTGTGCTGTTGTGGATTACATGGTATCGGGTAGTCCGATTCCAACCGAGAATGTCGAAAATGATTTAAGTAGCAGTTTCAATTCGTTATCACAAACTGACGTTGTCAATGAAAAAGAACAATTAGAAATGCCACCGCGCCTTAGTCCAGATGGTGGAGAAGATGATAACGATACAACGATTGTAGGTGATGGGCTCATACATTCCGTCACACAAAAAAGTGTAACAGAAAACAATTCCGAAAGTTTATCCTCTGCTGGAATTAAAAAAGAAGTGGACAAAGAAGATAACGTGGAAGATGAAGAAGTTTGGTCAGATTGGGAAACAGATGAGTTGCAAAGCTTAAATGGTCATATTGGAAAAGAAATAGCCGGAAATTCAAACCTCGCATTCGATGCTTTATCTTCCAAAACTGTGAACACAGCTTCTTCACAAAATTTACTTCAAACTGAACCATCATTCGCTACATTGCCATCACAAGTTTCACTAACCGATTCCTATAAAACATGCCAGTCGATGTCTAAGTCTTCTAACTCCAAAACTAATAAAATCAATGATGATTTGAGTTCTTTGGATATCATTGTGCGATTGACTGCAACACCCCTTGGAGACCATGCGGACGAACTTGATTTTTTTAAAGATATGGAACCTGTCATAGAAACAAGACGCAGTAGTACAGATATTGATGCCAATAACATCTTAACAGTCAGCAACAATAGCATGCCCTTAACGAAAATTGAAGGCTCTGACACCATCAAGAATATAAAATCAAATGTGATAAAAATTGCCGAAGAGGAAATTAAAATAGACACGAGTCGTTTTGCTGCCGCCTCAACTGCAGCTTCAGAAACAGATGGTTGGGGCGTTAATGATGATGTTGATTGGAATGCTGCTGCCTAGTATATCAGTATCGTATCGTATCAGAAATTAGCAGAAATTTGGAAATTACCTGTTAAGTTGATTAAGTCAACAACTGCTAATATACGTATCCCGCCTTTTTTGCTAACATATGCGTTTGTACATTTTTGCATTTTGATTTTTGCATGCATTGTCGCCGTTATATTAAGTTGTAGCCTAATTAGGGATTCATAATTGCCTATGATTGTATCTGTAGTTAAATAAGTGACAATTATAAAAAACGAAAATGTAATTAGTTTATTGTTTATTTTTATTAAATAAATATTAATAAAAGTCAACTTAATTATTCAAATAAAAACTAAAAAATGTTAGTCTCGAATTAAATTTTTTGTTCGCAACTTTATTTTGCCTTGCGATTTGAAATGAATGCATTCACTTATTTGACTTAATACATGAATTCTCATTTTTTTTAATAAGAGCCAATCCAAAAAACGCAGGAGCTAATGGTGTATTCAAGTATTAATACATCTAAACGACAGTTTATAAAGTTTGAAGCCTTTGGCCAATTTTGTTATTCTAAACTGATAAGTGATTATGTTTTAGACCGCACCCAACGTCCATAAACTTACGCTCAATTAGTAAGACCGCTGCTTAGTAATGCAAATGTGTAATGCTCGAGAACCATGCGAAGAATTTTACATTTAATATTTCTTAGCCAAGGAGGATACGTGCATGAAAAGAAGTTCGAAATTTAAATAACTTATTTTAAAGTAATGTTCATGTTTCACCAACGCCCTAATCGATATCAACATCGGCCTACCCATTCATTTCCAGCGTCTTTTCGTAACCTCTGTTGGTGTCAAAGACACCGAAGAAACAATTTTCCTACAAAATGTGACCTTGGCAATGCGGAAAATGCAAACAATGTATTGCATTTGATATTCCACCTTTTTGTTTTTGTTTGTCAATCGCTGGTCCAAAATATATGGAAATCACAAATGTGTAAACAAGTATGAATTTTGCACCAACAAAAATTAGCTCAAAAATTTCAATTAAAAAAAGTTTGATCGATTTTTTTTGTAAGGGTTACCGTTTCCAAGATCCCATCCTAATAACTTCTATGAAAATAATATAAGTATGTAAATATGCGATCGATTTAATTAATATATTACTAAGGAGATTATTTCAAACCAAAAAAAAAAAAAGATGACAAAATTATTGGTTCCGGAATAACAACTACAAAACTTATCTTTTGTCCAGAAATAATCCCCTAAGCAACATACATACATATGTCAAGTTCATCAATACTAATGATTTGAACCGACCGCATATTTATATTATTTTTTTTTGGTATTTAAGTCGTCATAGCCCACTCCTTAAGGTCTAATTAATGTTAAAAGAACCCTGAAAATGTCCGTTAACACAATACTGCACTTCTGATTTTCCAACAGCAACATTAAAAGTTCATTCAGTCAACTACAAAGAATTCCAGATTCTTATTACAATTGCTCTTGGCCTCGAAAAAAAAAAATGAAATACGCGTAAGACAAAGATTTTTATTAAAAGGGTATTTTTTTTCACTATGCTACATGTTGGCTGGTTTCACAAAACGTTCCCATCGATATGGATGAGTATGTGGCTTACAAATACAAATTCGATTTATATTTACACAACTATTCATATATATATACATATATTCTTTTTTGTGTACATCACAAAACTGTTTTTTATTTATTGCATTTTTAAAAGCCACAAATTCAAAAACTAACCAATAATATGTATGCCAGCGAAACTTATACAAGTAACTTTTTTCAAGCAATCAAAAATTATGGTTGCATTTTAAAGTAACTAAAGAATGAAGAATTATCTTAACTGTTAAAACCTAAGCGATCAAAAACAGAGGATTGGTTTTTGACTCCTTTTGCTGCACCATCAGTTCTACGCAACGTTGATGATAAATTAACTTTTCCAATGCGTTTAGAAATTTGCGATACTGATGCAACAGCTGCTTGTGAAGAATTGTTTCCTAAACGCTTATGAACTGGTAAGCCTCGACGCATTAATATTTCATCAGATTTCATGCGTATTGTTTTTCCTTTAACAGGCGAGATACGTGATTTAACTGGCGTCTGTGCGGCTTTAAGATTATACGTCTTCTTAGTTGTATGTAGCTTTGAAACTGGAATAAATCAAACATAATATTAATGCGAAAAATGTTTGGTTCTTTACATTTCTTACCGAAACCCAATCGTGATTTTATACTTTCGCTATTACGATTTCGATTTTTGTTCGGCATTATAATACGCGGTGCTGGCGCAATTTCACGCACTTCTGCGGTAGTAGCAAATTTAACGAATTTCTCATTGGCAGCGGCAATATCAATATCATTATAAGTAGAATCATAATCCATATCATCATCATAATCGTCATCATCGGAGTCATCCGTTTTGAGTGGAACTTTTTTGACAAGTAAAACTTTTTGATTGCGTGTATGTACAATTGATGGAATTACAGTTTTTGCTTTTACAATGCTCTATGATAGATTAAATTCGTGCAGTCGGTAGTGAAATGAAAATAAAATAAGTAACTTACACTTTTCGTAGAGTTTTTTAAAATTGGCTTTATATGACGTTCATGGGAAACATAGCTGTTTATTTCTGCAGTCTTTCCACCTAATCGTGAAAATATTGATGAACTCGACTGTGCTAATACGTGTTTATCAAGTCCAACAACGCGCACACGTACGTTATCTGTGCTATCATTTGATATTTCTTCTGATTCATCAAAATCTTCAGCAGAGAGGTCAACTGCTGCTGAGTTGCCAGATAAACGTTCGAAGATTTGTGGTTTTTTACCTATTTCTCGATCGGAATAAACTTTGGGAAGGTATTAAAATTTGAATATATCGAAAAAAAACTAGAATTGTCATATAAGTATGTATGTACGTATTTTAAAAATAAAAATCTAACATCTGCTATTAAGGTCTACATCCTAAAAGTAAGTTTTTGCTAAAAACGATTTCTTTAATGTTAGTACCTATTTTATCATATCGTTATCAACGCATAGAACGGGGTGTGGCAAATATTGAAAAATATAATTACAGTTATAGATCGTGTAATCGATTTACGGATACGTTTACCGCCCATAAAAACAAAACATTTAAAACGTTATACTGAGAGAGTTATTTACGATAATGCTACACGATTTCGAATTAATTCGACAAGTACAGTGTTGCCCATAATAACTGTCACTAAAACAAAGTGTTATAAAAATCAAAGTCGTCTACAATAATTTTTTTATTTATCACAAACGTTTATAAACTTCTAAGATTAATGATGAAGTTCGAAACCATCACCCTTTTCTTTGCTTAAAAGACGTAAACGTTTGAAAAAGGATTCACAGGCGGCACGCACCATTTTCTGCACCATTTCGTCCCAAATCCTTGTCAAACGCTGCTTGAACCCATCAATTGTTAAGCCTTTTGTTGACCTTACTTTACCTAGCATATGGCCCCATACGCAAAAGTCCAATGTGTTGAGATCCGGTGATGATGCTGGCCATTCTTCCGCAGAGATGAAATCAGGCAAACTTTTCAGCCCTTTCCCTATTTGTGATACTGTTCCCCACACCTTGATTTTGGTCACGATTTGATATCGCTCAGCAGTCAATTCATCTTTTGGAGCATTCGCAAAACTTCTTGCGTACACACAGTTATTCTGCTGGTTGTAGCTGTCTTGCAAGAACAGTTTTTCATCCGAAAAGATTATTTCATCTCCTCTTTCGTCATGTAGCTCCTTACTTTTTGTAACAGGTAATTGCTTTTGCTTATTTGTTAGCCCATGAAAGCGTTAGCTTTTATAGGCCTTGAGTCGTAGATCATTCCTGATAAGAAGCTGCTTGGAAGTTTTTTATATTTTCCTATCTTTTTCTACAGAAGAGGCTGATTGAGCAGGATATCGTCCTCTCTCTTTTTTTATGACGTCATTTGTTCCCACAGTCCAACTGCGTCCAACTTTTTTTTAATCTTCGAGCCTCCCGTATCCTTTTATCGTTTTATTGTCTTATGTATGAATTTTTCTTCTATTCCGAGTGGTTTTAGTGTTTTTATGATGTCATAATTTCTGTTTTTAAAAAAAATTTATATCTAAGTCACGTTTACCTTCCATGGCGCTTCTGAGTTTGATATAAAGAATATTTTTTTTGCCGTGTACTTTCGTTGTGTACAATTAAATTGTGAAAAGCAATGCATCCTTAGATTATAAAAAAAATCAAGTTTTCAATTTTTTTCGGAACAGTGAAATTTAGTGACAGTTATTATGGACCACACTGTACTAAACAAAAAGTGGGGAGATTTCGACAATAGGGTGTGGGACCTCCCATACATGCCAAAGCTTGAAATTGCTGTATTGAGAGTTATTTAAGTAAGCTTTTTTCAAAATGAGATTGCAATACAATTTCTTAAGAATTTTAGACTTGAATGTGCACTTTTACTGTAGGATAGGGATTAAAGATAACACCCTTACTAGGTTTCCTTTTTGATCAGAAAGAATAGAGCTTCTCGAGAGGCCCCACACTTGTCTAATTATTTTTCTTTTTATCGGTTCCGATGTTAAAAAGTAAGGTCCTCTTTTTTCCTTACTAATTAAAACACTTTGGGAGAGAAAACAGTTTTTACTGAAAATATATCTGAAATAAAATCTATGCTTTCTTCTTTCGCCCTGCCTATCACAAGTTATTTTTTAAGTTTTTCTAATTTTCGTTTTCTATATCTTTAAGTACCAAAATAAAGTAAATAAACAACTTTTTTGGGAATATTCCTTTTTAATATAGATAAAATTTTTAATAAGGTAGGTTCTAAGCCAAAAAAGTTGGATTTATTTCAAAAACCCTTGTACTATATGTGTATGTACATAGTTTAGGGTGGTTTTTCTTGAAAATTCATTTCTCAAATTCATAGAGCCTGCTATCAAGTTAAGCCTCACTGTCAAATGATATCACAATTACCAATAAAGAGAGGGATGAGATCATAATTTAACATATTTTTTTGCTGAGCATTCTATTCAGAAATTGTAGTAAAAATAAAACACAAAAAAATACAAGCGTAAAATGTATTTAACCCAGATATGCCGACGGGCGCGTTAGTGCAACAACCTTCGTAGTTTTTCCAAATTCCTTTGTTTTGACAAAATAACTTACAAAACTGAAGAAAAAATTTAAAAAAAATTATTTTACCTTGGATTTTGAGTCCGTACTACATGTAGTACGCTCGGCACTTATGGGTAGTAAAGACAATATTTTTTTTTAAATTCAAATCGTTTATTATTCAGCAAAGTTTTCGTACTTAAGTAAAGAAAAAACAAATTAATGAGAAAAATTATTGAGTTTTGTGGTACTTCTTATTACGCACGTCACATTTAATGCAGTGTAGTGGTCTTATTGTGGCAATGGTTACATCGTAGCGTTGCTAAAAGTAAATATTAGAAATGTGGCAATGCGCCGAAGATAAACTAAATGGTCCATTTTACCTCCCATATGTCTATGTGAAACATTTTTCGAAAGTTCGACGGGATAGACGTTTGAGGCAACGTTTATTGCACTTCTGTCGTACCAACAACATACAATTATATTGTTGGTAGGTGGTGCCTCCCTCTTTCTCTTTTCTGCAGATGTTTTTTTCTTTTGCAAAGGACATCATCACTTTTTTCTAAACCCTTTATTTTCTCATTGAGTGTTAAATAGCAGAAAAAAAATTTTTTTTTTTCATAATTTTTACACACTAATGCCGAGCGTAATACATGTACTACGCCAACAAATACATCAACTAAAATCCCATTTAATTTTTTTTTTTTTGGATGCATTTTTGCACGTTTTAGTTTTAACAACTATTTTAATTAGAAAAATATAGAAAAGCAACAGCAATAAAATGTGCATATAAGACTTTTTCTAGCTGATCTCGTGTCATCTTCACACTTTTGCTAATTTCACAAAACTGAAAATTTTGATCCAAAAAAAAAACATCCAAGCAATTACTTTAGAAAAAACTTATCAAGGCACGGTTTGTTGACTGCTATGTTCTGTAGCACCACAACAAGTTGGTTAGAATATTTAAAGCACAGATAACGCAGATACCTGAAAATAATAGGTGTACTACATGTAGTACGCTCGGCATATCTGGGTTAAGAAAAAAAAAAGTTGGCAAGTAGCTACTTATGCTAGTTTCAATCGCTGCTACACGATATCATCAGTAAGCTTTGTTAGTCGATGTTTTAGAATTAAGTGGAAATTTTTTTAAAAAGGATTAAAGCCATAACTTTGGAAATCTTTTGCCCTTATTAAGGTTACTATGAAAAAATGTTATATTTACGTTTTGCTTTCTTTGCCAATATTTGCTTACTGCGTTCTGTAGTTCCAGTTGGTAATTTTATTTTATATTTTCCTTCATGTTCAGGAAGAACGCGTCTCGGTTGTTTTGGTAGCGGTACAACAACAGCAGATGACGATTTATTCAAAGATACGACACTTTTTAAGGACGAAGAAGCTATGGATGGAGAGTTTAAAAAATATTAAAAATAAATAAACTAGTTTTAAAAACATAATATGAAAACCAACGTTTAAGTTGAATTTTTGACGACCGTCGTTCGGGTGGCGCAACTGGACTAGCAGCAACAGTTGCTATGGGCACAGGAGGCTCGCTGCTAAGTACTTTTTCACGCGCATTTTGATCGCAGACATGCTTAGCGTGCCTTTTAAAGATAAAAATATAATAATCACCAATGTAACAGAATGTCAATATTTTTCATATAAGTTATCAGAACTTTATTTTATAGACACTAAAATTGCCGGGGATACTGCAGAAGCGATTTAGATCTACAGTGATACGATTTGATTTTCAAATGAAACCCATTTTAAAAAATAAAAAAGTACTTTTTCTGGCTTTAGGTCAGTTTTTTATTTATTTTTTTTTTTTTTTCAAATTTTCGAGGAATATCCTTTCTCATAAAACTCTTAAAATGTATGATACCCATTTTATGTTAATGAAAGCCCCTTAAATATTATTATAAGCCTCTTTGATACATATAAATGCGAATAAAACAGACATATATGTAATACAATTATTCCCGTCTGGTTGTCAGTCCTTTACCAACTTCTTTAGGGACTCATTTGATAACTAAGTCAAGTTAAATTGTTACCAATTATCTTTTAGACCAGAGCTTTGATTCTGAGTTTCCAAAAACTGAATGGTTTCATCTCGAACTCAAACATGTTCTGTGCCCAAATCTTTACAAAGAGCCGTAAAAATTCGAGTATTCTTTTTAAATTGATTGGCAATTTTGATACACAATCGATAGACACCGTTCAGTTAATTTGAAAGTGTCTTAGGCGCCTCCCTAGTGGGGCATGTCCCACACTTTGAAAACCCTGTTCCAGACAGCGCTATGGCTATGTATATCCACATCGCTTAATCAAAGTTTTTGCAGCCACAAACCATTACTCAAATGCAAGAAGCATATCTATGACATAAGAATTTTTTGGGGTTTTATATTGTTCGAATTAAACGACACTCACCTTAATATAGCAATAATATCACCCATTAATGTTATGCCCATTTCTCGCAAATATTCCTTATTCAAATCCATTAACATGTCAATCTGTATGCGGTTCTCTACGAAAATGTGTGCGTAAGTTGCTGCTGCTGGTGATGGAATACCAGAAGCATTGAAAAACTTTACCCATAGTCCTGTAGCATTATAAAGAGTATACAATTTATTATAATTTCGTTTGTTTGGCCGAAGATTGGTTTAATATTTTTCGCTTGATAACGAATTATTATCCACCTACCTGCACTTGAGTTAGACATATTTTTAAATTCAATTCGTTGTTCAAGTAAACTTTTCATTAAGTTTGACAAATGTTTTTCATTTAAAACGCACAATTTGTTTTTCTATTAATAACAATTCCAACTTGGTCGCCATTAATTGAAGAAACTGTCATCGTATGGTCCCGTTCATAAGGTGCGACATAAATCCTAATGCTTTAACCCGAATTAGAGCGGTGGCGGTAAAGCGGCGACGAATATACGCTGTCAAAAAAAAAAACGCGACGAAAAATCGTTTGAATAAACACAATTGCGGCGTACGACGAACGACGGAAAATTAAACTGTTATTCATTTTGTAATATTTTATCAATATATTTTTTATTTCAATAAAGTTAAAATTACTTCGCGCAATTCGCATTTCATAGGTAAACAAAAGAATTGACACAAGCTGATTGGAAATGCAACACTGATCGGACGGTGAAAATAGAATTAAATCTAAATCGACGGTTAAGCGTCGGCAGGTCACCAGTCGTACGCCGCAATTCTGTTAAATTTCACATCATCAAGTATAATATAATCTTTGAAAGCGTATATTCGTCGCCGCTTTTCCGACACCGCTCTAATTCTGGGTAAAGCATAAGTAAAACGTCAAAAGTTTTTCTACAAGCAGATACCTTTTGAACTCGTGTTCTCTTATTACGTCTGTTCCGAAACTTTTGAAGCAGAAATTCGCAAATTGAATATTTTGTGAGAATAAGCAATAAAATCCTCTCTGAGCGTGAAAAATTGCAAAAAGTACGGGAATACGTTTAGTAAAAAGTTGCAACTTTTGAAGAAAACCTCAAAAACACATTTATAATTTTTCAATTTTCAAATTCAACTTTATTCCTTATTTTATAAAAAGGCAAAAAACGATTTTATCACAAAATAATCAACTTTATTCTATTTTTGATATCATTATTGTCTACGGAAAGTTTGTATAAATTTGTACGAATTTGTAACAATTGTTACTGGATTTCGTTTGCTTACACCAAATATCCAGTAACGAGATAGGCAGTAAGAGAATGAAGTGTCAATTTGTTGTGATAGTTTTTAACGGATAAAATTTTAGTAGGAAAAATTTTCAACAAGATAAACATATGATTTTTTCATAAATTAAAAGTTAATTGTTATGAAAAAATTAAATATTTGAATTTTTTTTTTGACTTGTCAGTTTTTACGAATTTTTATTAGATTGCGTTTGCTTAATTGTATGAAATTTTTTTTCTTAGAAGGCAAATACTTGCTTACTTTCTCAAATTTCGTTACTAGATAATTGTTACTGGGAAAGTAAACAAACACACCTATTTTTCTATTATTAACTGTCATAGAACCATTTGGTTAAGCAAGCAAGCACTGAACAGAATATGGACGGGGTTTGATTATCTAGCGTCCCATACAAATAAAAACTTTAACACGCTATGTAGAAATGCTTAGATACGAGATTTACAACCCATGATATGTTTGGTGATTGTTATGGGTTTTGCCGGGTTTTATTGTTGATGTTTCCTGAACACTTCCTAAGGGTGAGTATTATCGTCAACTTTCACCACGCACGCTTGTCAAAAACATATGTTCCATGCGCGTTTGTGATATTCAATTTGTTGCTTCCAATATTAGTAGTTTATTAAATGACTTTAAAAAATGTCGGCTTTTGAATTATTAAGCGAGCAGGGACTTCGACTAGATGGTCGCCGTCCACATGAGCTACGACGCATAAAATGCAAACTAGGAGTTTTCGAACAACCCGATGGTAGTGCATATATTGAACAAGGGAATACCAAAGTTCTGGCTGCGGTTTATGGACCACATCAGGTAAAAACCATACTCCCTCATCCCATCATTTTATCAATGTCTATTCCATTGCATTGTAGGCTCAAAGCAAAAAGCTTGATCTGAACGAGGTTGTCATCAACTGCCAATACAGCATGGCAACTTTTTCTACAGCAGAACGTAAAAATCGTCCTCGTGGAGATCGTAAGTCACAGGAAATTACACTGTATCTTCAGCAGGCATTAAAAGCAGCTATCAAAACAGAATTATATCCACGTTCTCAAATCGATATCTACATAGAGGTTCTACAAGCAGATGGAGCCAACTATGCGGTGTCCGTAAATGCTGCTAACTTAGCACTCATTGATGCTGGCATCTGCTTGAAAGAATTTGTTGTGGCATGTACTGCTTCCTTGAGTAAGAATAACGTGCCGCTTACTGATGTTTCGCATGTAGAAGAAGCGTCAGGCGGTGCAACACTCACTATAGCTGCGCTGCCAAAATCCAATAAAATTGCCTTCATGGAAATGTCACAACGTTTTCATCTGGATAATTTGCCTGCTGTTATGGAGCAGGCCTTCAATGGTTGTCGCGAAATTCAGGCTATTATGGAAAAAGAAGTGCGTAATCACTTGATGCAAATGGGGGCTGCCGGTGATTGGAGTCATATAACAAAATAAATAACTTTTGAATTTATAAAAATGGTGCTTTTTAATTGTGTTTGAAAAATTGTAAACCGATATAGAAAAAAAACTGCTAATCTAAATACGGGTAGCAAAAAAAAAAAACAAGAATTCATGTTTCCGCCCGGGTTCGAACCGGGGACCTTGTGCGTGTGAAGCACACGTGATAACCACTACACTACGGAAACCGTTAATAAACCACAGCAAAATAAAGAATTTGAATGCATTGTAGTAATTTAAAAAATTCGTTAAGTGTAACAGAATTAGTGTTGCCATATTTTTAAATATGTTATTGAAAATCTTAGATATTCCAGTAAAGCCCGAACCGTAACTTAACTGCATGACACCTACTTGTAACATTTTATATCATCTAACTAGCAGTGGCAATGCGGAAGTTTAATAATCTCTTCCCATCAACGCTCCAATCAGTGGATTATTATATTAGGTGGTCCCCGGGCTCGAAAGAGTCTGCAATCAACCATACATAATTTTTCTTTGTGCTAGATGCGATATTTTGAATTACAAGAACATAATTTTCCTATAAAATATATTAATAATAAATAGAACAAGACATAGGAAAATCAAGCCTTTGAATAAGGCACAATTATCAGACATTGCACATTATCAGACAAGACTTGAAATTTGGTAAATAGTTTACAAAAAGTTTTGAAGAAAATCGATCAGTTCATATCGTCCCCTAAAAGTGAAAGTGACCTAACTCGATTTTTGGTAAAATTTTTTTAGTATGCCACCATACTAAAGAAAAAAATGCGCTTTCAATTGGTGCTACCAAAATTTGGCTACCTCTTTCCATTCTAAAGATCGCAGAAAGCATTATGTTCTAACTGCAGCTTTCAAAATAAAATTTCAGAGTGTAAGTGTTCTTACTGCATTTTTGCCTTTGAAGTCACATTGAACAATAAACAAACGCTCTCAGATCAAATGGACTTTAGAAGGAGAGGGGGATAGGTATCCCCAGGAGTGATTTGACCTTATATAAGGAATATAGTTATTGCACCAATTGATGCGAAGAGATCGAAACTAGTCTTAGGAGGGAGTTGCGCCGCCGCTGGTTAGGCTGATTTAAGGAAAATAAATAATATATTGGACCAATAGATCGGTCGAAAGGTCGAAAATGAATTTAGGTTGGGGGAGAGATATATAAATAGAGACATATAACAAAAATACTCTAATAAACGGCTTTTCTGAGATTTTTCAATTAATACAAGGTGTCACAAGTGGTCACTTGGCAACCCTGGCTAAAATATTTTATTTTATATGGGAAAGTGTACCTTTCGAAGTAACGGGAAAAACGGCAGCAACTGATAAGTAGCAAGAAAAATAAATAAATGTATGTACTTTTTTAAGGTAGTACATCTGGTAACCCTACCATCAATAGGAGGCGCTAATAATATTGCCACCTTCTATCATATTATTTTATTTTTTTCTTATTGATAATACTAATTGGATATTTAGACTACAATTTTTTTAATTTTTCAAAAACTTTAAGTAATTATTAATTATTTTACTGAACTTACACTTGTACACAAAAAAAAATTACAAAAATAAATATTTGATATTACACTTTCCTTTTGTAGACGTAATTAAGATTTTAGATACTTTGTGTGACATTGTAGCTGCGGCTGTGAATTAAATTTTTCCTAAAATCTGAGTTTCTTTTTCGAGTTTGTTCTTTAGGAAAAGATTTCCAAACAGGTCCACCCCTTTGCCACTTTGGATGGCTTTTAATTGAGTTTTTTGCTTAGTAGTCTTTTTTTTCGGTGGAAATGAGAATCAACTTTTGTCCCAATATGGCGAGTTAAAACCAACCCTAAAACTGAAAGACCGCAACAATATGATGCTCAAGCAAAATACCATAGATCGAGGAGTAAAATACATCCAATGCCTAAGTTACGATTTATAAGTAAGTATTCTTTTTTAGGAAAGGCCTCAGATTGTGTCTAGTCGAGCTATCCGTTGTTAAGGAGGCTTCGCCCAGTAAGCGCTATGGAGCAAATGTAGCGAGTAAGATTTTGAGCTGGTTTCGATCCAGCCACCAAGTAGAAAAGTTCTGTGCGATTTCGTGATAATAACGTATATGAATTAATTCCTATTAGGTATTATTAAATAGGCATTAAGCTACTTCCCAGCAAACATTCGGAAGGTTTTTAAGACATCCACATTTATGGCGATGATTTTCTAACTCTTCTAGAAAAATTTTGCTCGATCACATTTTAGAGTGATGAAGCGAACATCTCAACATTAGATAGATAGTATAGTCGGAGCATTTTAAGAACATTCGAACTTTTTATTACAATTTATAGTTAATTGTTTTTAAAATGCCAAGCATGGAGGAATAAATTTTTCTTTTAAGTAAATTTTGATTACTTTTTTTAGTGAATTTTCTGGATATTACAAGCAAAACATTCACCATCCAAAAAATACATCCGATTGGAGTCTAATTTCAGTACATTCTCAAAAGTCTCAAACGTCATCGCTGATGTCTTATAATTTTATAAATTACAATGTCAAATAATTCCGAGCCCTCCGATAGCGTAATAAATTTTTTTATTTGAAATTCAACAATAATCGTTTGAAACGTCGGTTGAGTCACTACACCGGACGGTTACTCCCGAACAAACCATTGCTTAGCAGCCGGATATAAGATTGCGAACGATCGAAATCATCTCTTTAGTCCAAGAGCCGGCTGTAGAAAAGTCGAGTGTATCAAAGTGCCAAAGCCTGTCCTATACTAGGGTTGCCTGTTATGTACTACAGTTTTAATTAGAGCAACAAAATTGGCTAAAATTCGGGCATTTTCGGCCATCGGGACAGGCTTTGGCAAGGCAACCCTTTATATTATTTTTATACTAATCGAGCTCTATCATTTGACATACATTTGAAGCTGGAATCTTTAACCATAAAATTTTTTCTAATAAATGTTGGCCCAAAAAACGGGTGGCAACCCTAATTTAGGACAGGCTTTGGCAAGGCAACCCTAGATATTCTAATTAGGCTCGTCGAGCTCTATCATTTGACACACATTTCATGCTGTAATCTTATACACTTTTTATTAAAAAAAATTGGCCCAAAAAACGCGAGGCAACCCTAGTATAGGACAGGCTTTGGCAAGGCAACCCTAGATATTCTATTTAGGCTAGTCGAGCTCTATCATTTGACACCAATTTCATGCTGTAATCTTATACACTTTTTATTAAAAAAAATTGGCCCAAAAAACGGGTGGCAACCCTAATTTAGGACAGGCTTTGGCAAGGCAACCCTATATTTTCTATTTAGGCTCATTGAGCTCTACCTTTTGACACCCATTTCATGCTGTAATCTTATACACTTTTCATTGAAAAAAATTGGCCCAAAAAACGCGAGGCAACCCTAGTTTAGGACAGGCTTTGGCAAGGCAACCCTAGATATTCTATTTAGGCTAGTCGAGCTCTACCATTTGACACACATTTCATGCTCTAATCTTATACACTTTTTATTAAAAAAAATTGGCCCAAAAAACGCAAGGCAACCATAGTATAGGACAGGCTTTGGCAAGGCAACCCTAGATATTCTATTTAGGCTAGTCGAGCTCTATCATTTGACACCAATTTCATGCTGTAATCTTATACACTTTTTATTAAAAAAAATTGGACCAAAAAACGGGTGGCAACCCTAGTTTAGGACAGGCTTTGGCAAGGCAACCCTATATTTTCTATTTAGGCTCATCGAGCTCTACCTTTTGACACCCATTTCATGCTGTAATCTTATACACTTTTTATTAAGAAAAAAGTCGGCCAAAAGTGGGTTTTTTTCGGCCATCGGGACAGGATTTGGCAAGGCAACCCTATATATTCTTTTTAGGCTTTTCAATATCTATCATTTGGCACAAATTTCAAGCTATTATCTTCATTATTAAAAATTGACCCAAAAACCGGTGAAAACCCATGTTTGCGACAGGATTCAACAATGCAATCCAAGGTATTATATTTAGGCCTCTACATGTTCTATCTTTTGGCATACATTTGGAGCTGTTATGTACTACAGTTTTAATTAGAATAGCAAAATTGGCTAAATTTCGGGCATTTTCGGCCATCGGGACAGGCTTTGGCAAGGCAACCCTATATATTCTATTTAGGCTCATCGAGCTCTATCATTTGACACCACTTTCATGCTGTAATCTTATACACTTTTTATTAAAAAAATTGGCCCAAAAAACGGGTGGCAACCCTAGTTTAGGACAGGCTTTGGCAAGGCAACCCTATATTTTCTATTTAGGCTCATCGAGCTCTACCTTTTGACACCACTTTCATGCTGTAACCTTACACACTTTTTATTAAAAAAAATTGGCCCAAAAAACGCGAGGCAACCCTAGTTTAGGACAGGCTTTGGCAAGGCAACCCTATATTTTATTTTTAGGCTCATCGAGCTCTATCATTTGACACCAATTTCATGCTGTAATCTTATACACTTTTTATTAAGAAAAAAGTCGGCCAAAAGTGGGTTTTTTTCGGCCATCGGGACAGGCTTTGGCAAGGCAACCCTAGATATTCTATTTAGGCTCATCGAGCTCTATCATTTGGCATAGGTCTCATGGTGTAATCTTATACACTCGACTTTTCTACAGCGGGCTCTCCGTCTACTTCGGTGATTAAAAAATGACAATTCCCCGTTTAAAAATGTTTGCTTGGTTGCAGATTGCGTAAATTATGTGTTATTGGTGCTTTGTACCTTTTTTCGCACTTACAAGTGCGTCGTCTACTTTAACACTCAACGTGTATTTGTTATTTCAACACTTACGCTCGCACACACCAACACATTTATGAACTCATGCTCATGCATATGGTATGTGTGCATGTAAAATATGTTTGTGTGAGTGTGTTTTTCTTTTCACGCGCATTGCATTACATTTGCATAAATATTTACGCTAAAACATGAGCGCGTAAAACCGTTAAAATTAAAGTTTGCAAGTCAAAGTTTTACCTGTAGCAATAACAACAACAACAACAGTTCGTATGCCAGTAACAGCAACTATAACGGTAAACTTTTTACAAATTGTTTGCATTACCGTTGAGCTGCTGTCGTTCGCCTTTTATTTTAAAGTCGATAAAAAAAGGGCAAAAAAGTCTAAAGGTAACCGGTTATTTTTTTCTAAAAAATTGGCTAAAACTGCTAACATTTGGCTTAAATGTTGATTTTATTTTGATGTGGTTTGGTTTAACAATATGCTACAAAGTTTTCGCATACTTTTGTAAGTGCGCGCTTATGTAAGTTGTCTCATATGTATGTGTGATATCGAACGCAGGTGGTACTTAAGTTCAAAACTCAAAAGACAAACTGAGCAATTGCCTGAAGCAATCGCTGTAAAATCTGCAGATGACTATAGTATTCTGATATACATATCAGCTATTTTCAAAATATTTGATGTATGCACTTTCTTTATTTTAACACTCTTCAGGAAGATAAATAACGAAAAGCATAAGAAATAAAAATTAAAAAAAAAAAAAAAATTGGTAAAATTCCAGGTCATTAATTTATAGCTCCTCTAAAGGGCTAAATCATTTTAGGTATTTTTCGAATATCATATAGACATAGCTGGGCACCGTTAAACAAATAGTTAACTTCGTTAATCGCTAATCCGTTACTAAAAAAATTAACTTCGTTAAACGTTAATGCGTTACTTTTCGGAAGACTTAATGCAAGTTAACGTTAATCGTTAATCCGTTAACACGTGGTAAAACTTTAATTTTTTATATCGTTGCGTGTGTAATTGGAGTGTGTAATTTAGTCATCAGACATAATGGGGATATTCCCCTTCATGAACATTAATATGATGAAGTTCTCGTCTTAAAGCGAGGCTAGTTTCGGCGTTAAAATGTCTTTGCCCGTGGAAAAAAGATTTTCAACTGCATCGCTTAATCTGTTTAAGAAACAGATTTATGAATATCTGTGGAATGCCGCATCGTTGAACAAGTCATTTTATTTCATGTCTTGTCATATTTTGGCGAGATTTGAGCTTTACTCTTTAAAGGGTTGTGGCTCTTAAGTTTTTATTTGGACTGAATGACAGAAATGAAAGTCTTCATCATCGCCGTTGTTACCCACGTTGCTGCCTCCACCACTTAAGGGGGGCGATTCTTATAGACAGGGTAAAATTAGTCATTTTTCATTAAGTTTTTTCAAGGTAATAAAATAATTGGATAATTTTTAAACTTAAAATTTAAACACTTTTTTATCATAGCCAAAGTGTAAGAAAACGTAATTTTTTTTTAACAAAATGGCGGATCTTTTTGGTATCTTTTCAGAGGCATCGAAAACTGCTGCAGCTGAAAAATTTATTCTATTTACCTAAAACAAAAAAAAAGGTTTTATTTTTTCGATAACTGATATGTTGAAAGGAAGGACAAATCTATAAGATGATAAAAAACTTAAAAATTATATCGGCTGTTTAATCAAAAGTCCAAATTTTTAACCATTTTTTCAGCAGTTTTGACCCCAAAGAAAATTATTTATCTACGCGATATCTTTAAACTTTTAGATAAAACTTCCGATGATACTATGGTAAGAAACCTCTTTAAATTTTCGCCCGATCGGTCAATTATTTTTTGAGCTGCAGTACGAGCAGTTTTTGCAAATACAGTTTCGAGATAATCGCGTTTAAAGTTTCTAATGATATGATAGGACGGTATGCGGACTCTGACGTTCTTTATAATAACTCCATAAATATTCAATGTTTCGCTTTGTCCTTTTTACAGCATATTCTTAACATATTGTACGTGTTAATTATGAAAAAAAAAACAAATTAATTCTATTTCTTGAATATTCTAATGGTATCGCCCCTTTAAACTATCTCTGTTCTTCGAACGGTCGTAACGCCTCTTCTGTTAATTTTTTTCACGCATTTTTTTACTGCATCCACTTGACGGCTGTCATACGTTTCCAGCCATATCAACCATGCGTGCGATATCTTTCTGGTTAATAGTAGGTACTGGCTTAACGATTAACGGACTTGGGGAAATTTAACGGAAGTTAACGAGTCCGTTAACATGTTTTAAAGTTAACTTAAAAGTTAATCCGTTAGTCGAAATGTTAACTCCGTTAATTAACGATTAACGGATAAACGAGTTAATGCCCAGCTATGCATATAGATACATATGGGGCATTCCATGCGAAACCACCGAGGTTTTAGCCCGACCCTCTATGATTTCGCTCATTTTTTGATATGTTTTAGTAAGTTTTAAAATCAACTAGCACACCAATTTCCAACCTTTTATACCGTTATGGAGTAATCAGTATTTTAAATTGTAAGGCTAAAAATATTCAATTACCGATTAACACACGGTTAGAAATATTGGAATAAATTTTAATACAAGCGAAGTATTGCAAAGACTTTTAATACAATTTTGATTAAATTTAATACTTTTGAATATATTACGAAATTTCTAATACAGTTCAAACATTAAAACGATATGGTGATATTTTATTCGACCTTTTAATTTTTTAATAAGAACCTTAATATAAGATTGTTCAGGCTATATGTCCGTTTTTTTTTAAAAATTATTCAAATAAAACTCTTTAATGTTTTAATGTAATATTTTTAATTATTTTTTTTCTTTTCGATATTTCGAACTCCTTCGGAAGTTGAAGAAACACTTCAAACACTTAACAATTTTCATAGACAAATACAATTTACATATGAATTGGAGAAAGATAAGAAGCTACCCTATTTGAACAGCTTAATAATAAAAAAAGACAATAATATAACAGTGAATTGGTACCAAAAGCCTACAGCATCTGGTCGAATTATAAATTACCATTCAAACCACCCGAAACATGTCATAATGAATACCGCGAACAATTTTGTTAGAAGAGTCCTTAAAATAAGCGATACACAATATCATGAAGACAACATAAAAAAAGTCAGTGAAATACTGCAAAAAAAAAGCTTTACATACAAAACAACGATGGACATTATAAAGAACGCGATTAAAACACTAGACAAAAATACTTCCGAGAAACCAGCAAAAGTATACAAGTCAATGGCATATGTTCCTGGTTTTTCTGATAGAATTATCCATTCCGACATATATGACAAAAATGAAATCAGCATCGCATTAAAAACGAATAACACATTAAAACAACTTTTTTCAAACACGAAATCAAAAATAGACAATTTAGACAAATCAAATTAATTTACAAAATAGCTTGTAATGGTGACGGATCCAACATATGTAATAAAATATATGTTGGAACAACAAAATCAAAGCTACGGACAAGATTAGCTGCACATAAATCGGACTATAAGACAAGAAAAGGATTTTCGGACAATAAAACAGCACTGGCGGCGCACTGTGCTACCATGGGGCACTCTCCCAACTTACAAGAAACAAGAATATTACAACAAGAGACAAATTACAAAAAACGTTACACAATAGAAATGTTACATATAATAAACACACCATCAAACATACGACTAAACTACAAAACAGACATGGAAAAGTGTGCTCAAACTTACAGACACATAATCATGAAACATAAGATAGCAACGATTAAATAATTTAGTTAACAAACGACACTAACTATAAGCGGTTAGATTTTAGCTCAATTGTAAGCAATAATTTTAAAATATTTTTATTTATTCTGTAATTTTCTGTTAAATTATAAGTTTTAATATAAGTGTCATTATAATTTCAGTGTAATTCATATTTTTCCTGAAGACGAACGCCGAAGGAGTTCGAAATATCGAATAGAAAAAAAATAATTAAAAATATTACATTAAAACATTAAAGAGTTTTATTTGAATAATTTTTAAAAAAAACGGACCTATAGCCTGAACAATCTTATATTAAGGTTCTTATTAAAACGATATTTTAAAGCATTTGGAATCAATTTGATGCTATCTCTGATGTCGTTAAAGTGTTCATGCAACCCTTGTATTGAAAGGGAACCACGTTTGAATCCCAGTGGTGGATACGAAATATTTTTTTTTTAAATTTTAATAAAAACGAGTATTAAATTTTAATACAAATTTGTATTAAAAATGAGTTTAAATATCTAGATAGTATTGAATTTTAATACAATTCTGGTGTAGTCATATATGTAAGCACAAAAGTATTATAATTTATTCCAAAATTTCTAACCGTGTAGTAATGAATTTCGATATCAATGAAAAGTATGGTATCATTTTCTCGTCTTTGAATGTAGTTTTAGAAAAAAAATAGAAAAAACAATTATTCGAAGTAATTATCACTTAGTTATTGACGTTTAAAGATTAAAATCAATATTTTCAAAAAGTCCGACCCATTCAATTTTTTTCAAAATTCTACTTTTATATTACGCAACTTTTAAGCTGCAGTTGAAGATGTGATCACAATTTTACCTATTTTTTTTCGAATTTTGAAAATTTTATATATGTTTTTCATTATTGAATTATCTATGTACATTTTTAAAAGTCACTAAATTTCAATTGTTTTGTTTAAGTCCGAAAATCTTTCTTTTTCATATTTTTAAAATTTAGAATGAGAGTCCATTCCTTTGCAAATATTTAAAGTATAAATTTGCTTAAATCGGACAAAAGGCTTAAAAGTTATTCAAAAATCGTTAGAGCCACGGCACACGAATACAGTAAGAGTATATCGGGAATGCATGAAAATATAGAAATTACCATTTTTCATTGAACCCAAATAACTTTGACATTTTTTGTAAGATTTAAGCAGAAAGGTATTAAGAACATTTGTTAAAGAATTGGCTTCCGTTTTATGTCTTAAAAATATGAAAAAAAGTTTTTGGATTTAAGCGGAGCAATTAAAATTAAGTGGTTTTTAAAAATAAGTAAACAAATCACTTTTTTCGCACTTTGATAACTTGTAACTCCATTAAATCTTATTTGATTCTTATTAACTCCAAACCGTTAGTAAGAAATAAAAAAACCTTTTGAACGGTGTGCAACTGAATTAGTTCGAAAAAAAATTGATGGAAATATGGCCAAATAAATGAAAAAAAAGCGCAAATAACGGGTTTTTTGGGGATAACTCGAAACGATTCTTAAGAGAAAAAAATGGTTGGCATTTTTGGAACTCACGACTCAAAATACATAAAAAAATATGTGAAAAATCAGATATTTTTGTGTATAAGCTAGTGATATAGATCATTCAATCATAAAAAACAAATATAAAATTTTCAAAATTTGAAAAAAAAATAGAAAAAATTCTCAGAACATCTCGAAATGCAGCTTAAAAGTTGCGTAATATAGAATAGAATTTTGGGAAAATTTTTAAAAAAAATCGAAGGAGTCGCAGTTTTCGATTGTCGATATTAATCTTTAAACGTTAATATAGTAACTATTTCATAATTACTTATTTTGAATAATTTTTTTTTATTTTTTTTTTTCAGAAACTAATTTCAAATACAAAAAAAAAAAAAAATAGTACCCCACTTTTTATTTATATTGATATTTATTACTAGTATATCGTTAATTGAAAATTTGTTGCCTTAAAGTTTAAAAAAACCGATTACTCAATAATGGGTTTGAATACAAGACTGGAAATTGGTGTGCTTGTTGCTTTTAATACGCACTAAAACAAAAAATGAGCGAAATCGAAGAGAGTCGGGCCAAAACGTCGATGATTTGACATGGAATGCCCCATATGTAATTCAAAGCATTATGAGCAGACCTGCTAAGAGGCGTGATATTAGAAGGCAAAGGAGAAGGACTCCAAGTAAAGAACAGTGTGTATCTTGCCAGGTAAGTCTTCTGTTTCATGATATATTAAACAATGTCAATTGTTAATTTAGAATTGTCACAAGAACTAAACTGTAAAAATATCAGCGCAAGTCATGACGCGGATAAAAAAAAAACGATTAATACAGAGTCCCGTTTTTTCCAAGTACTTCTGTGAGCGCACTTAAGGCAAGCGGTCTTAGAAGGCCGCAAGCGATGTAGGAAGACCAGCTTGAGGAGTATTTCTATCAAACCTGCTTAGGAAGGCCTGTTTTAGTGGGCTATTTCATATGAAATAGAAAGTACGTTTGAATGGAGTTGGGAAGGCCTGCTTCTGCCGAAGAAACTTGCCTACTGGGTGATTTTCTTATTTGCCTTGTTCAACAACGACACTAATTGAAAATATGTATACGGTAAAAAGTTAAAAAACGGTATCAATATTACCGAGCGATGACGCAATAAATATTTTTATATCGATTTGAGCGATATTCGTTTGAAGATATTCCCTATGATTCATATTCGAATCGCTTTGACGATTTACTTAGACACTTTCTTCAAACAAAGCATCAGAATATGAACTCTCGCGGCCGATCAAAACTAAAGTCTTAGCGATTTAAATATTACTCTTCCGCTATTAAAAATGTTTGCTAGGTAGAACCTGATAAAGCCAACCAACGCTCATATGATTCTTTTATTTAAAGCTTGCGATGTTTCGTTTCTTTCTGGGTAAGGTAATTTTCCATAACAAGACCATCACTTTTTGCATTACCTTATACGAGTTTCGTGTTTTTTATATTGTCATGTTTTTGTTTTTACTTTTATTACACCACATTACATTACATAGCTACTTGTTTTCAGTAATTAAAATCATTATTGTATTGTGCAAAGTACGGAAATGCTTTGATACAAAGAAGTGGTACTGTTGCTTGATGTCCTTGTGCAGATTTGTATTTGTGTGGAATCTTATACATGAAAATCTACTCCATGCAATTTTGCTGAAGGTGTAATAATACCTACCAATATGCTAACTTTAAAATGGGAACTTTAATGTTGTACTTACGGCAGAATGACAAAAGTTCGCGTAGTTGGTTATTAAAATATCAAAAAAAAAAAATTATTATAAAATGATATTCTGTACATAAAATGGGAAAATCCATTTATTTTAGTGCGACTACACATTTTCTTTCCAGTAAAATTTTTACAGCACTGATATGTATGACAAAGGAATATGCAAAAAATATTCAACGACCTCGCAGCCAAAACTTAACAAGCTGCAGAAATCAAAGATCTTCGTATCGTTTACAAAATAAAAGCAGAGCTGGGCACTACCACACTATGGGTTTCTCTTCATTGCATGTGTAGTTGTGTTTAAAGACTTTTCCGTTTTTCCAATTCATTGGAAAGAATATTTTTCGGAGTCCACAGCGATTGGCCTCGTGCCCGAATTCATTAACAAAGGTCATCAAATCTTTTAAAAACAGCAAAGCAACGGGAACGGATCGTATAACTGAAAACGAATGTTGAAAACTTACCCGAAGTTCACTGCTGAACTTATGTATCCAGCTCTTATTAAAAATTGGGAAGCAGAACAAAAACCTGTAGAATGACTCATAGGAACCTAAGTGAAAGTCTCAAAAAAGGGGACTTATCATTATGCCAGATTTATAGGTTATATTGATATTGTCAGTTCCGTCTAAGCCCTAACGAGCAAGGCCTTAACGTCTAAGGCCTCTTCAGCAGAGCCAGCGGTTAGATATTACCACTTATCCGAAAACAACTGAAAAGATTGTGTATCGACTACAGTACCGCCTTTGATAGCATCGACTGCAATTCCATCTGCAATGCAATGAACAGACGTGGTGCTTTCTTGAGGCTAGCGAACTGTCAATATTTTGTCAGCTCTTGATCCCTGTGATTTGCTACTTCTTTATTCAACAACCATATTTTGATCATAGCATATGAGTGAAGAAAATCTTTATGTGTGAATTTTCCCAATATTTACTGAGAAATCGCAATTTAAAAAAACACCCACATTAAAGTTCACTTGCTCATAACTTTTCAAAAAATCCAAATTTTGCAAAAATAAGTATAAGGCCTTAATGTTGATCAATATATCTTCAAAGTTATGCAATAACAAGTTTAAGTTTAATAACTTGGGTTTTACAATGCCCAGTTGAGAAAACTTTACTCTAGACAATTTATAATGCGAAATTTGTTAAAGTTCATAAGAACTTCACCAAGTTGACATTCATTCATCTAATCGAAACAGAATAAGATTCCATTTGTGCCCACCGGTGACCACTTTGACCTAGCCAAAAATACCCTACACCGCGTTAACAGAAAAAATGCGCATAAGTTCTAAATTTTTATTAAAATTGTATCGTTTCTGTCTCGCTAACTGCTGTTGGGTTCGAGAGGTGCAACGTCCTTTTTTTTTTTGCTTTATGCTATGTATATCAAACTATATTTTGCACATGTGTCACACATGGTTTCGTTACCTCAAATAACTTTCTCAGTATAGCGTTTTAAAGTTTTTGTTTCTATGGAGAGTGTCACGCCTACTTTTATAAATTCGCCAAGCTTTTGAGCAGAGCTTTTACGAATAATTCTTACTGTTTCTGTGAAATTTGGTTCTATTACCTTAAATAATGCCACGTCCTCTCGTAGAAATTCACCAACTTTTTCCAGAGCTTGTCTAAGTTCTTCTTAGTATTTGTGGGAAATTTGGTTACACAACACCAAATAACTCTCTTAATATAGCGTTTTAAATGTTATAATTGTTTGGGCGGTAGGCGTGTCTGTGAACAGATTTTGCCCATTTTTAATCCCAAAAAGCACGTTTGAACGTGTGGTCCGTGTTCCAAATTGCATTTATTTCGCTTGCTTAACTTTTTCGTAATCGTGATTTCCACAGACAGACGAACATGGCTATCGACTCTGATCAAGAATACATATATATATATTATGTACCTGCCACACCATCTTCTATGCGTTACAAACGGAATGACAAATTGAATATAACCTGAGTGTAGGGTATGAAAACGATATAATTATCAAATATATGTATAGTATGCAAATGGCCAACAAAATTAAGTAGAGGAGAGTGGGGAGTTTTAAGCCGAAGGTAGTTGTTGTTGTAAATGGAAGGAATGATGTAGCGACTGTTAAATGTTACTCTTTACAGCAGGTCACTGTTTCATTAACATTATTTCTATAATTTGCTATTATAGAGTTTTTTTACTCTTGTATGTATGTGGTATTTTGAATCCCATTTTGCAGTCAACTTTAAAGGTAAGTTTGTGTAACACAATACTTGGGCTTCTACACAAAACAGACATTTTTTCATGAACATTCAGTGTGTCGATGGTGATGCGGCCATTTTGAATACGTCCGATGTGGGGAGTTATGAGCACCATTTGTGGGGAGTTGAGAACCACACTTTCCAGCACCTTTGCTTGTGTATTTGGATTTATTTATGAAGAACTTGAATCTTTTATCTATGATTTATGTCTTTTATAACTTTAGTACAGATAATTCATAAAAATATGCTATTTTTTGAAATGGCTCACAACTCCCCACGCAATATGCTAAACACAATGATGATATTTTTTTACAAATTCCTTTGGCAAGTAGTTGTATTTAGAAGTCCTCTAAAAATAAAGCTTCCTACATACACTTAGAATATACGGATAGTTATAGTAGTTATGCCTTGAAAACAAGACTATGCTCAAAACTCTACCATATGTTTGACTTTGTCAGCTGTTGGTATGGAATATAATGGCTGTGGTCAAATATTTTTCTTATCATATTTCAAAACATATGATAAGAACGAATTTCTCAAAAGAATAAGTTTCCCCATAGTTGTAGATTTTTAAAAAACTTTACTATTTTCTTTAATTTTCATTGATTCCGGATATCTACAGACGGAAATTTTTAATACCCATGAGATGCAATAGATCGTAGATATTTTGAGAATGGAAATTCCCCTTCTAGCAGGAATACAATTTTTCTTCCAATTTTTGCACAATTGGAAACCAGTTATTTAATGCGTAAAATATATTTCCCTGATAAATTTTTATCGCACCTATCGATAGATTGAGGCCGAACAATTTTTTTTAAATGACCAAATTTATCGTTATCTTTTGTTCAGAATGAATTTGTGTCCGGTTAATAGAAAACGAAATAAGAGCGAAATACTGTTTTCTGTTACCTTTGGCCTTTTAATATCGGTATGTCACAGAAAATTTCACCTTTCCGAATCGATTAGTGGAAAAACCTTTTTTTCAGAAATGGGTGCAAAACGGTCTCTTCCAAGATCCGGAACTGTCTCAAATTATATTAAAAATCTATTTTCGACTTTTCCTCATCGATTGGAGCAAACAATGTTCTGTCAAATATTTTCAATTTAATACCTAAATTATTTATTCTTATATTTATACTTTACAAGGAATTTTTTCTCATTTCCAAATGATGTGCTGCGATTTCAAACCAGAAAGCTCGAGGAAAAGTTCGCGAGCATGTTCATTTATGGTAAGGTCCAATGTGTACTGCTAACAACTGCCATAAAGTGATTTGATTGGCCGAGTCATAGATGTACCTACTTATATGCGAGTTAGTTTCTATCCTGATAATAATTTTTATGCTGTTCCAACTATTTGGTTGCAGCGATTTCTAAGAAAGTTAAGTATATGCGCAAGTGTTTGACGAAACGAACACTGAATTTGACTCAATGCTGTGACATTCGGATATTACTAAGTAATAATTTTTTAATTGCAGTAGATATTTTGGTCTTTTCACTGGAACACCTCACCATTCTTTTTTATTTAATTATATGTTTTAAGAATAAGTTATCGGTAAGATTATTTTCAACCCTCCTACGCAACATATTACTAGCTAATGCCCGCGACTTTGTACACGTAGCCTGTTCTTCGCAATGTAAATTGACAAACTGAAAATAAGAGCGAGAGTAAAATTTCAATATTCCGTTGTTTCTCTTCCAAAAATACTCAATTGTATTGGCATAGTAAAGACAAAAAACAAAACACACACAATCACATTAACTTCCCATTAAATGATTTGTTATGCTTGCATGCTTGTTTCTATAAATGTATGTATGTAATTAATTTGTTAAGCAATTTTAAAACTTTAATATTTTGATATTTAACAGGAATATCGTGATAATTTTAATTGAATTTTGAGACCAAGCGTCTAAGAAAAAAATCTAAACAAATTTAATCAAAATTAGAGTAGTAGTTTTTGTGTGATGCGCGAACATCGGAAACGGCTATCATTTTATTTATATAGATTTTCCAATAACCAAAATACTAAACTAATTTATAGAATCAACTATCTGAGAACCAAATCATTTACCATCATAGAGAAAAACTTATTGAAAATATGATGTTTACTATAAATGAAATGAACAGAGGATCGAAATGGCTAAGGTATAAGTGACAATAGAATTTATTCCACAGTTTAAATAAATCAAAAAAAAAAAACATTTGTCGCTTTAGTGGTTTTCTTTAGTTTGTTCTTTATTGGACTAAATTTTACCAATTTTTTTTTATTAATTTTATCATGAGTGTTAATTTTTTTTTTTTCACTGTAATTTTTCAATTTTAATTGTGGTTTATCATCTAGGTAATAACTTTTTCATGTACATGTTATTTAAAATATTATTTTATGTTAATTTCATTAAATAAATATATATTTATATATGTATGTATTTGACAGCAAGATTATGTAGTTGCATTAGTATACTGCTTTAAATATGTATGTATTTCTTTGTGTTTGATTTATGTATGTATAAGTTTCGTAAGAAATTTAAAATATTTATTTGTATATGTATGTACGTATAAATATATGGAATATGTAAATATTTTGTCTTAAAGTAAATAAGGAATTTAAGAAACCAATAAATATACGTAAATAATAATAAATAAATATTTTATAAACGCAAAAGCATTTAAGAAACTTAGAAATATGTGTTTGTTTTCATTATGATAAAATACATAGTAAATACTATAAGTTAGAAAAAGTATAATTTATAAGCTGCTGCGTAAAATACTGGCATTAATGAGTATAAATGTATGGCTTTAACTTAAATTTGAAAACAATAAAACATACGTGAAAAACAACAGAGCTTAGATGAAATATTCCAAAGAAAGTATAAAGGTATTTTTAAGTTAAAGTAGCAACATAAAGTGCTGAACTTAAAAAAAAAGAGCACTAAACACTTAAGATTAAAGTTGCCTATAAAGTATATTAATAATAAAATACATGGTGTAAAATAAATCAAAAATACACTGTTAAAATTTTCTATATTTATTTTGAATAAGAGTTGTAAAATTGTTTATCACTTACACACATTTATAAATTTAACGCTAAACTTTATGTTTTACATATTATTTTCATATTTATATTTAATACCGCTTTATTTATTCTTATCATTTTGCTAAAAAGTTTTTTGCTTTTATTAGAAATGCACATACAGGGTGTCACAGCACGTTGTTTAACGTGAAAGCAGAGAGGTAGCGACGCTCCAGACGCATCTGAATAGCTGGTACATATATGTTCAGCTATTCTCAATAGTTTCGAAGAAAAGGTTTTATAAAAAATTGACAAACAGCTTTGATAATAATTTTATAAACAATAAAATTGATTATTGAATGTATCAAATTAGCGACATTGTTTTTGAGTTATAAGGAATTTACATAATTCTTATAGCTAAAACGAAAAAAATACGTGATTCTGTATACATACTATTGAAAATAGCAACAGGTAGAAAAATCTAAGCTGAGATTTGATATAAATTTGGTTACATTAACCAAATTTATTTTCTGAGTGTTTCTGTAAAAACAATTGGCAAGTTATCGATTTGTTCGATGTCCCGCTGTTTCGATGCTAAGCCCGTAGTTCTTCTCTTTAATGCATATGTAGTTGTGTTTTAAGATCTGTGCGACAGCAATCTTCCTTCGTTCGCTTTTCAAATCAAACTGAATGTATTTTTACGCTCTCTTGCTTTATATATGTACATATGTACATATTTGATAAGTTATTCTCGTTCTGTCGCAGTTGTGCGCGTGATGCGCTTTGCCCAGCTACGCTTATAAGAATCGGTAAAGCTCTCACTTGCTGGAGAGTCAGTGAGAAACAACAGTCGATTCAGAATCTTATAGAAACAGTGCAGCTGAGAGTGATGTCAAATCGGTTATATGGGTCGGTAACTGCGAATGTTACGAGTTACAAAAACGGCTCTAGTCTTACTTACCAAAAAAAAAAAGTATTTAAATTCAAAAAACTAAGTTTTTTTTTGTAAATAGAACAAATTCAGAAAGTTACTTTTAACTCTAAAAATAACAAGCAATAGTTTTTCATTTTCACAATTTAATTTTTAATAAGCTTTTAACATGTTAAAAGCAATTAAGAGAAATAGCTAAGAAGCTTATTAGCTTTAGTAGCTAAACTCTATTATTATAGTCACGTGCAATTTTTTAATAGATTATTATACAAATATCATCAAAGCTATCGAAAATTGCTGAACTTTCATATATAGTGATTCGTATAGCTCCTCGACCTAGCTGCTTCCTGCTGTGACACTACTTACTGTGACTCTTTGTTTAATCTTATACTTTTTAATATTCAAATATTATCAGTTTTGGCATTTAAAGACTCAACAAAATATATGTTCTATGCAAAGTTTTATTTCATAAATTAATAAGAAGCTGTTCATTTTTAATGATGGTGTAAATTAAAAAGCTTCACTATAGCTGCTTTTATTTTTTTTTATTTTTGAGAAAACAATTTTGATTAATTTGACAGTCGACTAAAAACAAATGAAAAATTTCGAAAACAATTTTGGCTACTTAGTTTTGAATAACATTATTTATTATTATTATTATTTAGTTTTTTGTGTTAATTATTATTTATTTATTATTTAATTAACTTAAGTTAAAGAAACAAAAACAAAAATTTTTCTTTCAAGGGGGCGCCATGCTTCATTTTAACAAAAAAACTTCAATTCAACAATTTCATTTAATTATGCTAAGGACTAATGCACTATTTACATGTTGTGTATTTTTTTTTTTCAATTATAGCAAAAAAAAAAAAAATTATAAAATTAAGTTGCCATAATGTCAAAATTAAAAATAATTTAAGGTTTATGGATAAGTACTCCTTTTGTTGTTGTCATTGTTTTTATTGTTTTTTTTTATTTTATTTTGGTATATAATTTTTTTTATGATTATAATTTTATTTAAGTTTAAATTAAATTTTAAGCCTTGCTCTTTAGTTGCATTTTCTTTTCATTAGCTTGGGTATTGTGCATGTACTTTATGTGCTCAATGTATTTAAGCCATATTCTTGTCCTTTTCTGCTATATTGTTGTCCACTTGCTCTTCGAATTTATTCTGCAAATAAAAAATATAACTTGTTTTATCTGTTCTAATTAAAATCATTTTGCGGCCACATAAGATTTAAATTAAAGTAAAATAAAAAGGAATTAAAAAAAAACAAGTTAAGGTGTTATCTTCGGCCAGGCCGAAACTCACATACCCTACACTGCACTGGAGAACCTTTTAAATAAATGTTAAAAAGACGTTGAAGAGGTTGAATAAGTCGAAAAAAATGTGAAATGTTAGAAAGGTTGACAGTGGTTGAGAAAGTCGAAAATATATGCAAAATATTGAAAAAAGTTGAGAGAGGTTGAAAAACTCTAAGAAAGTTAAAAAGTGTGGAAGAAATTTGAAACAAATCAAAATTGATCGAATAAATAAAGAAACTATAGTAACTGACATCTATACATCAAATTTTATGAAGATTACTCTCATAGCACACTATCTATAACAATAAACGTTTTTTGCCACGCCCACAGGTACTATTGTACCAAATTTTTGTAATAAGAGACCTTATAGCAAGTATATCTACCTCATTATTTTCTTAACGATTACGTTGTTAGTTGTTTTAATATAACTTTTCCAAATTCTGTGGGCGGTGCCACGCCCTTCAGTAAAGTGGCTGAACTTGTATTGATGACTGCTTTTAGTGGCATCATCTCCAAAATTTTTTTGAAAATCGTTTGTGCCAATTTTGAGATATACGGAATCAAAATTTTTAACAGTTGAAAAGTGCCACGCCCACTTCTATCGCAATTCAAGATATATTTGATATGTATCCGCTTACCAAATTTCATCGCAATATATTGAACGATCCTTTAGAAACTTGAAACCAAGCCTAATCCAAATTTGGTTCACATGTGTACCAAAACACCAAGTTTCATTAAAATCGCTGTAACTTTTTTCAAAATTGGCCTGGGTAAATATACATAGAGTATGGGCGGTAGGTGTTACCGTGAGCCGATTTCGCCCATTTTCAATAGCAATATGCCTACAAGAAAGTGTGACTTGTGTGTTAATGTTTTATTCTATGTTTTACAAACGGAGAGAGAAAAAGAATATACCCTCGGTGAAGGGTATAAAAAGAATAAGAATCGTTAAAAAAAGTAGTAAGATTGTTAACTATGAATTAAATACCACACACAGCGTTAACAGTAAAAGTGCGCGTACAGATCTGTAATTTTAAAAAGTGCGTTTTCTTGGCGTGATAGAGGTACTTTACTGTGATATATGACAAGTGATTTTTTGCTATTTGTTTTTTAGTGTAAGCTTTTTGACATTTCACGCAAGATTCGTAACAGGTGTCAACGCAAAAAATACTCAATAAAGTTTGCCATTTTAACATAAATAGACTAACATACGAATAGTGATTGCACATTATTCAACTTTATTATCAAAATTCAGCTCTATGAAAAATGTATTTTTTCTTCATTTCTTCTTCAATTTTCTTCAGCGACGAAGCTTAATTTTGGCTCAATGGGTACGTCAACAAACAGAATTCCTGAATTTGGTCTGAAGAGCAGCCAGAGGCAGTTCAAGACCTGCCAATGCACCCTGAAAAATGAACTGTTTGGTGCGGTTTGTGGGCCGTATTTTTTCAAAAATAATGAAAATCGCAGTATTACAGTCAATGGAGCAAGATACCGTGCGAAGAGTTGGACATTGTTGACATGTGCTTTCAACAAGATGGTGGCACATGCCACGCGATAGCATGGACCTATTGAGAAGCGAGTTTGGTGAGCAATAATTCTCACGTTTTGGAGCAGTCCATTGGCCGCCAAGATCATACGTCTTGTTCCACACGTGAAGTTTCTCGAGTACAGTGACAAATCAGCCACAATTGCAGCCCTGGAAGACAACATGACAGCTGCAATTGGTGAGATACCGGCCGAAATTTTGGAAAAAGTATGCCAAAATTGGAGCTTTCGGGCAACATTTACATAAAATAATCTTTAAAAAGTAAATGGCAGGAATTGGTGTATCATTTTAAATAAATATTTTTTTCATCATTGCGAATTTTTTGCTCCTTTTGTAATTTTTAAGAAACAAGCTTTTAAGAAATCACTCCTTATCAAATATCCTCCCTCTCTTTGTTTTACTAATTTATTTTATAATAATTTTTAATTGTATTTTAATAAATCCCCACTTTGCTTGCTTAAATATTCCACGCCCACAGTTCCAAAACCGCCCACTAATTTCTAAACTTCTTTGCAACAGTAAATGTTGATATATCGAGTAAAGTAACATTTTTCAACGCGAGCTAAAACTAAACCTAAACCTTTTGCTTTAAACTACGTTTCACCATAGAAAGCGCTTTTCTGTCCATAAGAATTTGACCACTTTGGTTCGATTTTCAAGCCCTGAAATTTTTATGCTTACATGCCTCTAAGTAGTTTTCGATTTACATTACCATTAATGAACGGTATAGTGTATAAAGAAGGCCTGCTCAGGTAGATAAACCTTTGAATTTTAAAATTTCTTTACCTTCTGGTCGTCACTTGCTTCTACACTCGGTGCTGTTGATGTACGTCCACCTGTGCTGCGTCCCCAACGTAATCTCAATGGTGCAGGCTTTCGTACTTCACGTTGGAACTCATCAGATGTATCAGCGCGTATGTCATCATCAATGCTGCGTAGCGCCAGCAACATGCTGCGTAGCTTTTCAGTGTTGAGTAGAGCATTGAAATAATCATCGGAACGTTGGCGTTCAGTCTGTAAGGTTCAAAGAAAAAAAAAAATTTTAAGACACACTGAGGTAAATTTAGAAAAATTATACAAACAAAAAATTGTAATCAAATACCATTAAATTTTTTCACAAAATCTGTTGAACTCTATATAAAAAGATTTTTTTTCTATTCGAATTTTTTACTTAGCTATTCTTTAATTAGAATTGTATGTAAATACGAAAATCAACTACTGTATTTACCTCTTCTTCCAATAAATTGCCAGCTTGTCGATTTTCAGCAGCACCACCATCCAATGGCATCACACTGCGTCCCCAGCGCAAACGTTGTGGTTTTCTTAGTACGCGTTCAAAAGCGGCCACATTAAAATCGCTATCGTCATCAATATAATCGCCATTAACACCCACATCATTTGGTAGCGCAACCGCGGAACCACTTGCGGCAGCCGCATTCATCAATTCATCGAAATTGCTGTGCAGCGGCATCGATGGATCGCTGCGTCGTCCAAAACGTAAACGTAACGATGGTGAACGAATTGGTTTCTGATGGACATCACCGAACCAACGCTTCTCAGCGCTGGGCAGCATATCCGGATCACTGCGACCAAAACGCAAACGCAACGATGGTGAACGTTGGGCCTTACGTTCCACTTGATGATTGGGAAAAACGACAGGTCCGGCATATTCGCGTTGCAGTAAATTCTCGTACAGATTACTGATGGAGTCTGTAAGTGGGCAAAATAAATATGTGGTTGATATATACTTTTTTTTAAATTATTTTCAACTGATGTGTAGTTGCTCAAGTTTTTTTAATTTCATAAATTTAGCTTAAAACAAAAAAAAAAACTTACTGTCTGTGTTCACTTCCGCCAGTCCTTCATTGAAAAGTAAAACAACTAAAAGCACAGCCAGGGCATAAAATAATTGACGTGTTGCCGACATATTATTGAAACGTTGGTAATAGCTGTAATGAAATAAATAATGTTCGAAATAAGTTTAATACAGATTTAAAGATGAGTTTATACCTGATATAGTAAAAAAAAAAACAATAAAACTATCAATTCTGTAGTCAAGTGTCCATTAAGCTCAAACCTTCAGGTTACTATAAAATGCATATCATTTGAGCAGTATGTTCTGAACAGTGTTCGAAAATAAACATTACAATTCGTTTTGTACCGAGCCGAAGCACAAAACCTTATTTATTTTCTATAGTGTGCAATCCAATGCACAAAACAATATCAGTACAAAACAGAAATGAGTACTCAGTAAGGTACACAACATGAATCGTTCTGTGCATTTGTTGGCTTTGGTTTTGTTTTGTATTTGTGTTTGTACCGTCGCATGTACTTTATAAATAGAAATAGAGTGTCGTGTTTTGCTCAGTACGATTCGCAATTGTGTCGTTTATTTCACTCATCAGCGAATTGCATCAGTGATGCCACCGGCTTACAAAAAAAAAAAAGTATTATACTAAAACAGAAAAATGTGTTATCGTATGAGAAAAATGGTATTAAACATTGAATAAATAAATTTGTATTGCACTAACCGATGAGGAAAGGTTGAATGAAATTTATTGCGTCCATCTGATGGGAAAGTTTAAAAATAAAATTTATGTGAATTGTTTTTCAATAAATTCAAATGGTAGAAACTGTAAAACTTAAATAGAGTATTACAATTTATCGGTTATCATCCGATTATTATGAAATTTGAAATTCGTCAATCATTTAAGAATTCTCGTCCTCCACGAATAGTTATTTTTACCCAGACGTTCAGATTAGTCGTACGCTCGCCTCATACGCTACGACTTTTTCATGCGACTTTCCATCCGACTTTAGTATGCGTACAGTTTTCACACAGTAAAAAAAGGGTATAATGATATAAAGTAAAAGCAAATTATCAAAATTTGAAAATGTAACACTGAGAGAGCGTCTCAGCCAAAAGTCAAAATCATAATCGCAACAAAAATTTAAGTTCTAAATAGAATTGGGACGAGCGATGCTTATGAATACATACATTTGCGTTTGATATACATTTTCCTATTATTTGCTGGAAAAATTTGATATATGTACACTTCTTTTCTATTATAGCTCCTTTTTTCAAATGTTTTTTAATTATGTGTGTAATTATTATTAAATATGAATTTAAGTCTGAATTAAATTCTTTTTTTTAATTGTTTGCTGAAAAATTTGAAATATACTTGTTTTTAATTAAAATGCATATGGACCAAAACGCAAAAAAGTAAACTACGGAGAAAAAATTTGTTTCTTAAATTTCGAGGGTTCTTCATTATTTTCTGGTTGTACATATCCCAAAGTATCGAGAAACACAAATGTCAACCCGAAATCTGTTGCTTGCTGCCAGAATTTAGACTTGTTTCCTTGTTGCCTCTTTATGAATAAAAATTGACAAAAATACAACACGAATCAAAAAAATACGTTGTATTCAATATATATTATTTTATACGTACTATCCGCTTTTATGAGGTAGATCTAGGTATAGTGAAAGTAACTAAATAAAAATTTTGAAGGAAAAAATAGGTTATCAGCATTTTGTATGAAAAAGAATTCGACCGCATTTTTTGATGTAACGTAACAGTCAAAAATCCCAAAAAGTCTTTTGGTACAAAATCTAGCACGTCAACAAAAGAGAATGACCGCATTTTCTCCGAGCACTTTTAGTATATTTTCTAAAAAAAATAAGAAATTAGAGGTCATTTACTTATGTGTGTGTCCAGAGTCAAAAACAATTTGTAACGTAACAGTCTTTTTTCATCGATAATATTTGGAAGAACGAACTGAGAATCTTTAGATCGCCCTAGAGCATCAAATGATAAGTGTAACAAGGAAGCAACGCTGAAAATTGAGTTTGCTGAAAATTTCGCCTGCGAGGGACAAGACGAAGCGCAAAGTGCACATTGGTATCAAAAACAGCTAACTTTGCTTACTACTGCCTTCTATCATAGCGAAAAATTTCAATCAAAGATTTTCGTACCTGACAACTCAATGCACACAAAATTTATCTTTTACTCTCATTCCCTACATGTAAATTTTGCTGTCAAGACTATTTTACTTCTTCTCATGGAAAAGGTTGTATCGATGGTATAGGCGCAACTATCAAAATGATTGTGATGAGGCATGTTTTGTTTCGTAAATGTTTCGTGAACTGTGCTTCAGACTCTGTTGCTGCATTTCATCGTACAGAATCGAGAATCGCCATCGAGGAAGGTAATGAACGCGATTTCTCCAATATAAATTACATTTTTAACGCGCCTGCTATTTTCGCTAGTGCTAAAAGTATACGCGATATAGAGTCGGCTCACTAAATTCAAGTGATTGGTAAAACAATCATCACTTTTACCACTTCGAAACAAGTATACGATTTTTAATTTTTACTGATCTCCACTTTGTAAATTATTTTTAATAAAATTTAATGAGTTCAGTGAATAATTAGAGCTTTGTTGGTTCTTTTGGATTCCATGTCAATTACCTGAAGCTTCTTAAATGTCTAATGCTAAGACCTCTCAATTAATGATATATTGTGAAATTAAACAATTTAAGCCATTTTAATGCTTAATTTTACTTTTTATACCAACGTAGATCGCAAAGGTAACGTAACAGTCTTTTCGTGTAACGTAACAGTCCGAACATATTTGCTTCTATAGAACTCAAAAAAAATGTTTTTTATGTAATTAAAATTTAATTAATTACTATCATTCTAAAGCTTGGAAATTATAAGCATCTCGTTGAAAACAGTCCACCAAAAGAGCAGACTTTTCCAATAATGTAAGGCAACTTTAAAATCTCCTTCCAAAATTATGTAACGTAACAGTCCATGCTGACACGTTCATAACTCCTAAATGACAAGACATACAAACATTTTTATTAAAATACAAAATGGCATTACAGAAGCATACTCTTAGATGCATCCATAAAAAATATTTAAAGTACTCCATTTCATGTATTTTAGGAATAATTTATGTCAAAATATGCATACGAATGTAACGTAACAGTCTGCGTTTTGGTCCATATGTTAATTTTTTTGTCGCATAAGTCAAAAAATTCGGTATGAATCGAGCTGGGTGGCAACTCATATTTGGCATGTCTTAAGCTTTTCATAGCAAGAAGAAGCAAGTTTGACATGGTAACGAACTGGTTTTGTTTCGTTCTATTTCACAAAACATAATGAGAATATATTTATGTTCTGTGCTCAGAGACGTACAAAAGAAGAATGGTTGTGTGCGCTCTTCGTTCATGAAAAGTATGTGTACTCGTCAGAACTTCGGTACGCTATTTTTATAAGGAAAAATAAACGTATTGTGCTTGCACAGTACAAAACTGAATTGTGCGCACATATTAAAATAGGCACAAATCACGATTGAATTGTACCGTACTGTACATTTTCGAACACTGGTTCTGAATAACATAACCAACTATTTTAGAGCAAAAAGAAATATAAGCCGAACTTAAAAGGAGTACACAATATCGGACACATTACCAACAAAATATACATTATTTTCTACTGTTTACTTTTTAAGTAGTAAAAAAATAACAAGGCAGTAAAAAGTATTATATTTGCTTGTAATTCTCAATAAGCAGTACAATGGCCAAAAAAGAAGTACTATACTGCCAAATGAAGTACGGTTGGCCTATTTATTTATGAGGTATATCATTTAAAATGAATGAAGTTTCTTAATAAAATTATGCATTAAAAATAAATTTTTTCGAAGCAATAATAATTTTATCAAAAATTCGTTATAATCCATAGCCAGTACATAGTCGACTTTGAAAGTTCGCATAATATTTTAAGTTAGTTAAATTATTTTTCAAATGAATTTCACTTTGTTCGAGACAACGCAAGAGTTCTTAGAAAATATGTCCACATGAACAATTTCTGATAGCTATACTGCCTTCAGAAGCGAAAAGGGCGTGTCACAAAAAAATTCATATTTGTGATTCTTCTGGCATCGGATAGCTTAAGGGGGGGGGGAGGGAGGGTAAGAGTCTGAACAAATTTTTTTTCTATTTTATTATTTTATAGTACAACTCTTCAAGAGTATTATGTTAAAATTTGAGGTCAATTGGAGCAAAACTGACGAAGATGCATTGCCTTGGTTTCCCTACTGATTCTATGTAAGTATATAAAAAAACAGTGTGTATATGGAGGGAACACTTTTCCAAGCTGCTTGCTGGCGATGACTCCACCAATCCGGCCTTTGGAGAAATTAACCCGATGCCACCAATCAACGACGATGGTGTGGAGGTACCACCACCTAGCCATGACGAGGTACGAGTTGTGATCCAACGACTTAAGAACAACAAAGCGGCTGGTGCCGATGGCCTGCCTGCTGAATTGTTCAAAACCGGCGGCGATGAGCTGATAGGGTGTATGCATCAACTCATCTGCAAAATATGGCTAGTTGAAAGCATGCCCGACGATTGGAATCTCAGTGTCCTTTGTCCTGTACTGAAGAAAGGTGACCCGACAATCTGCGCTAACTACCGGGGAATTAGTCTTCTTGCCATCTCTTACAAGGTCCTGTCGACTGTACTGTGTGAAAGACTTAAGCCGTTTGCCAACACACTGATTGGGCCTTATCAGTGCGGCTTTAGACCTGGTAAGTCCACCATAGACCAGATCTTCACACTACGTCAAATCCTGGAAAAAACCCACGAAAAACAGATCGATACCCATCATCTCTTTATCGATTTTAAAGCAGCTTTCGATAGCCCGATACGGGATTGCCTGTATGCCACCATGTCTGAGTTCGGTATACCTGCGAAGCTGGTGCGGCTTTGCAGAATGACGTTGAGCAACACAGCCAGCTCCGTTAGAGTAGGAAGGGACCTCTCCGAACCATTTGATACCGAACGAGGTTTCAGACAGGGCGATCCATTATCCTGCAACCTCTTCAACTTTGTGATGGAAGGGGTGTTGCGAAGAGCCAGTGTACATCGTAATGGCACTATTTTCTACAAAAGTGTCCAGCTCCTTGCATATGCCGATGATATTGATATCATTGGACGTTGTAAGCGAGATGTTACTGCTGCGTTCTCTGCTATCGAAAAAGAGTCAGCGAAAGTGGGTTTGACGGTGAACGAGGGCAAAACAAAGTATATGCTGTCCACAAACAGGGAGACGCGGCGTATTGGATCCTTTGTTACTGCGAACAACTATACTTTCGAAGTTGTCAAGGAATTCACCTATCTTGGCACCGCTGTGAACACTCAAAACGATGTCAGCCTGGAGATAAAGCGAAGACTAACTCTTGCTAATAGGTGTTACTATGGTCTCAGTAAGCAATTGAGTAGTAGAGACCTCTCTCGCCCGACAAAACTGACACTCTACAAGACGCTCATCTTACCCGTGCTACTTTACGGCGCAGAAGCATGGGTTGTGTCGCAGACTGATGCAGCCACGCTTGGGGTGTTTGAGAGAAAAATTCTTCGCAAAATCTTCGGTCCTGTTCACGTCGGCGACGACTACCGTATTCGAATGAACCACGAATTGTACGAGCTCTACGCTGACATTGACATAGTCAAGCGCATCACTATTCAACGTCTGCGCTGGCTGGGACATGTTGTGCGTATGGACGAAGAAGCTCCGGCGAAAAAGGTGTTTGATGCGGAAGCCGCTGGGCGACGACGAAGAGGAAGACTATGCCTCCGATGGAAAGACCAAGCCGAGGAAACCCTATCCACGCTTAGTGTGAATGATTGGAGAAGGCGTGCGCAAAGCAGAGGCGCCTGGAGAGAGCTTTTGAGGTCGGCCGTAACCCGGTAACGGGTTGTTATGGCCACCCAAGTAAGTAAGTAAGTGTATATAAAAAAACAAGTGCGTTTTTCTCAAATATAAATATTCAAAGTCGGTGGACACTGAACCTCAAAAACTACTTGACTGATTCTCTTGGAATTTGACACACTCTTTTAATACATATAAAACCAGGTAGTGACGAAGTGATTTTTTTTTGCATCACAATTAGTTTTACAATAATAAATATACTGATCTTTGCATTATTTTTTTAAAAAAATTAATTTTTATGGTTTAAAAATTATGCCAAAATCTTAAAAATCGTCAAAAAAAAACTCTTCGTCAATACCTTGAAAGACTCATAAGCTAACCAAATTTTTTTGATTTTTTTATTTCAGATGATAAAGTGATGAGTTATGATGTCCACCGCAAACCACCTTTTTCTTTTGGGGCGTCCGCGGAAATGTAACGCTAAGACCGTACCCTCTCTACCACTCTACTATTCCAAACATCGGTATCTTAGCTCAATCATATAAAAAATCTCCTTAGAGAATTTTCTTTATCTCAATTTTGCAGGTATTTCAACAAATTGACATAAGCAAAACATCTGAGGGCAGTATATATCTCTAAATCGAAATTTTTGCTGTCAGCCAATCGGTAGAGTAACCTCTACAACTTATATGGGCAAAATTTTGGAAGCAAGTGCCATTTACAATAAAATAAATAATAACAACAATCAAAACAACAGAAAAAAATTCCACTATAAATTCGATGACAATAAAAAAAAATTCAGCAATAAATCGAAAGCCAATTATAAGAACCAAGCAAGAACAAACAAAAGTGTAGAAATAAAAGTACACTGAACAAACGAAACGAGAGAAGCTGTCCTCAATGTGCACGTTGTTGTTTGCTCGCTTCGGTTTTTTGTTTGTTCTGAATGATGCAACAATAGCGCAAGTATAGCACGTATAACAAAAAACCATAACTTATTGTGCATAGCAGCTAAGATTGCTTGTGTTTTTTGTTTTAGTTATTTTTCTTAAGAAAATCGACGTGTTTGTCGTAACATACCACAAATGGCTCATTTTTCGTGTTTTGTCCATCGCTGCTCAGCAACATAAATTTTTACATAAAAACAAAAAAAAAACCGGTTCGGTGTAACTACAAAATACAAAACATTAAATTTCTTCTAGCGCTGCGGGAAGATGCTTCAGATCCATACCGTAGGTTAGGGTAGATTAGACGGGCTGTGCAGACAACTAATTTACGGACATACTAAGACCCGAGTTGGCTCTTTGTGATACTCTCAAAAACAAATGGAAAGTTCTGTTACTCCCACATCCATTTGTATTCTTTAATAAAAAGAAGGAGTTTACATATCCTAATGTTGACTAAGTCAGCTAGTTTCATGAAAACGTAACCTCACTACGAAGAGCAAGACCATTACAAAGAAGGTGGTCAACACTTTCTTACTCCTTTTTGCAGCAACAGATTCTGCAGATGTTATTTCAGGGAGCATCCAAATGCTTAGCGTGTTTGCCAAAAAGACAGTTTCCAGTAGGATACTCATCACCCATTTTACCTCTGGCTCCTCTAGAGCTATGTGATTCTTTGATTCACTTATAACCTATGACGGCCAAATTTGATGTATAACGATGCATGGCGCGCTATTCACCCAATAAGAGTTTGCCAACTCCAGGGATATGTTTCCTACACTTAACTTATATGTGGCAACTCAGAGCCTTTTTCAGCCATCTCATTTCCCTCAACTGCTCTAAGCGCTGGTATCGAGCAAAGCGTAAGATTGATTTCACTGGCAATCTCATTAAGAGATTTTCGGCATCAAGCCATAACAACAGAATTGTAAGAGACAGATTTGAGTGATTTGATAGTGGATTGACTGTTTGTGAAAATGCAAGAATTTATAAAAGAGATGCAATTACATTTTAGCTATTACGTTGCCTCAAGGATTGCAACGATCTCTGCTTGTTAGTAAAGAGGATTGAAAGCCTAAGACACCATACTACTTATGTTTAAATATCAAAAGTTAAAAATTTGTTCGAAATTGGGGTTCCTGTTTCTGGAACCTGTTAAGCGATCAGCTCGGTTTCAAAAAGTTCGATGTACATTTATTACTAAGCTTCATGACTATTTAATGAGTATAATTAACCCATATAAGTTTTCATGTGCTGAAAGCGACTTTGAGTTTAGTAACTTGATAAACAACATAACACTAGGACTTTCAAAGTTTCTGCTAAAAATTTGTACACAAAATTAATGAGAAAAATAATATGTATTGATCAGCGACCCAAAATAACTATTATTTACTTTTTTGTGATTGAAAAAATTGCCCAATTTTAAGGATTATTTTTAAAAATTGTTTTTTAATTACTGTGGATAAGAAATATTATATAAATTGTAGATAATTATTATTTTCCAATAAATATTTTTTATGTTTATTCATAACTACTTATTATGCATAAGAAATTGTTTTTCCATTGCCAATAATTATTACTTTGGAAAAATATTTGTTTACTTTGTTTTGATCTATTTCTGAATTTTTTTTTTGCATCAATCAATGAAAAGAGGCTTAAGATAGATTTCGGCCATCACTAGAAGTGGTCCCGAGTCCTAAAAGTGCCCGATTTGGGTTCATTTTCGAAATTTTTTTTGCACTAATCGATGGAAAGATTTCGAAATTGGATTTTGGTTACTATCAAAGGTGGTCCCGAGTCCCAAAAATTAACCGAATTTGGTCCATTTTCGAATTTTTTTTTTGCACCCATCGATAGAAAGTGGTCGACAATGGGTTTTGGTCATCACCAGAGGTGGTCCCAAGTAACAAAAGTGGTTGATTTTGGTCCGTTTGGTAAAAGCATTTTTTGCACCAATCGTTGGAAAGAGATCGAAATTGAAAATTCGGCCCAAATTCGGTCCAATCATTGAAAAGAAGTTGAAAATAGTTTTTTTCCATAACCAAAAGTGGTCCCGAGTCCCAAAAAGTGCCAGATTTTGGTTCATTTTCGAAATTTTTTTGCATCAATCAATGGAAAGAGATTGAAAATGGATTTTGGTTGCCACCAAAGTTGATCCCGAGACCCAAAAAGTGCTCGATTTTGGTCCATTTTCGAAATTATTTTGCACCAATCGATAGAAAGGGGTCGAGAATGGGTGTCGGCCATCACCAGAGGTGTTCCTAAGTAACAAAAGTGGTTGACATTAGTCCGTTTTGAAAAAAAAATTTTTGCTCCAATGGTTAGAAGAAGTGCCCGATTTCGGTATATTTTCGAAAAAAAATTTTTCCACCAATACTATTGATACTACTACTACTGATACCACCAATACTATTGATAAATAGCTTTTTTTAATTGATAAAATTGATACTACTACTATTGATACTACCAATACTATTGATAAATAATTTTTTTTATTTTTTTTATTTTCTCAAGCCAAGCTACACGTATTTTTTAAATGATTTTATTACACTGAAACCAAATAAAACTCTTATTGTCTCATTTCTCGTGAAATTTTTAAGAACATATTGTATGGTTTGTAAACTTCTCTGCGTTGAAGGTAATAACAAAATTCATATGAAATAGGACATATGGATGTTTTACACAATATCATAAAATTGTATGCATTTATGCAAACAAAGGTATATGTTTATTATGTGAATAGCATAGAATACACCAACAACAATAGTTGCTGGTAAGTGAATTTTCTAAAATGTTGCCACTAAATAAAAAGAATATAAGAAAACCAATAAAAAAGTGTTATAAATTTGTTGTTAAAGTGCATTCACACACAATTTGTGAGCTAACGCACGACAACATTTTCGCTTTTGCTTTTGGCATTGTAGCAGCAACAGAAACAGCGGCAGCAACTAACAATGCACGAACAATATAAAGACAAAAAGAGAGAAGCGCATGCTACTCAACATCAACTTCTCCCTGTTATCTAAAACACTTATCCACAAATGTAACTTCCGCTTTGTCATACACAACAGCGAAATATATGCAAGCACGTTTTGTGAGTATTTGTAAGCATGTGTATGCTTAAGTGTGTAAGTGGCAAAGTGTGCGTGTGTGTGTGTTTGTAAGTGAGTCAATATTGCCGCTTGCATGTTAAATGATGTATTTTATATGAATATTTCAACGTTGCATTCTTATTCCTATCATATCAATTGCTTAAGTTTGCTGCATACTTTTAGGGGTGCTACTAAATGCGTTACAATAAGAGAATTTTTTCTTTTTCTGCTTAAAGTACTTCACATTTTTTATGTCTTTTTTAGAAATAATGCATATTTTGCATGTGCTAAGTGAATGTGTGCTGTAACTGTGGAAAAAATATTTCAGAATTCAAAGAAGCTTATATAATACTAATACATTGTGGAATACTAGAAGATATTCAGGCCCGTTCTGATTCCATTTCGGAAATGGAATAGAAATTAGAAATTTTAAATTTAAAAACGGAAACTCGTCAAATTATTTTAATTATAACAGCAGTTGTCTGTGTGCTGAATTTCATTCAATTATCTTGCTTGGTTTTCAAGTAATCGTGATTTCCACAGACAGAGAGATGGACATGTTTTAAAAATAAATGAATTTTGACGGGATTACATCAGTGGGCGTGGTTTAAAAACGGAAACTCGTCAAATTATTTTAATTATAACAGCAGTTGTCTGTGTGCTGAATTTCATTCAATTATCTTGCTTGGTTTTCAAGTAATCGTGATTTCCACAGACAGAGAGATGGACATGTTTTAAAAATAAATGAATTTTGACGGGATTACATCAGTGGGCGTGGCACCTCCCATATTAACATAAATTTGTAAGCGCTGTTTTAAGTGAAATATTGCAGCAATTGCTATGTAATTTAATGTTAGTGGGTCAGTTGCTATTGAGTATATCTGAATCAAAAGTGGCTGAAATAGCACCAGTGGGCGTGACACCTCCCATACAAATAAAATACGAAAAGTGGCATATTTATTGATATATGTGAGCAATCATACTAAAATTTGGTGCAGGGGGTTTGCTTTTGGAAATCTTTTTCTGGAACAAACCCGGATTGGATTGTACCAGTGGGTGTGTCACCGCCCTAAACATTAAATTTAACTGCGGCATGTATCGCAAACTATACATGCTATTGTGCTTAAATCACGAATATAATTTATTGAACCAAAAGTGGGTAGAATTGAAGAAGTGGGAGTGGCATATTTCAAATTTTTCATTTCTATTCGATTTTTTTCAACATTTTCCATATTCTTTCGACTTTTTCAACCCTTTAACTTTTTCCAATATATCCTATGTGTATTTTTTGACTTTTTCCTCTTTCAACTTACTTTATGAGTTTCTTTATTTTTCGACTTTTTCATCAATTTTAAATTGTTTCAAACTCTTTCAACTTTTTTAGAGTTTTTCAACCTCTCTCAACTTTTTTTAATATTTTGCATATATTTTCGACTTTTTTCAACCTCTGTCAACCTTTCCAACATTTCACATTTTTTTCGACTTATTCAACCTCTTCAACGTCTTTTTAACATTTATTTAAACGTTACTTTCAGTGCAGTGTAGGGTATGTGAGTTTCGGCCTGACCGAAGATAACACCTTAACTTGTTTTTTTTTTTGTTTCAAACAGGTTTAATAGTTGCAGTTACATTAAAGAAAAATTATGTTGCAAGGATAGCTCATAATATTAATATTTACTGGTGGATCATTGAGCTTTTTAGATTTTCATACGAAATAATGCTTTATGAGACAGTTTCGCCAATACCTCGTGAAAGAAAAATCATATACCATCGACACTAAGCCCATTGGAAAGAAAATAAAAATTTCCATAAAAAAAGATCTAATAATTTTTTTTTGAGAAGACAATATTTCGTCAGTTTTATTTATTAGCTTTCAGTATTTAGAGATATTTCGAAAATTGTGAAAAAAATTTGAATCATTATAATGTGCAGAGTTTTGTTCCACTATCTTGCGGACTTTAGTAGAAATATCAAATGTGTCCGAGTAAGTCATAAGGATATCTACTGAATTCAAAAAATTTGTAAAAAAATGATGGAACTTTTTTTTTGCAGCGCACATGCGTTAAACTTCTATTTAAATTCAAATATGCATGTAATATATCAGCAAGTAAATTAAATTGATTTGATATTTAAATTTTTTTTCCAACCCCATGCATTATTTTGCTCAATAATTTTCGAGTGCTGCCGGCACAAGCGATGCACATGTACGAGTATGTTGACAGTGTTGTTCATAATTTGATTGCAGTGTGTGTAGTGTAGCTAACATAAGTGTTAGTGTGTGTTTATTTGTGTGCAATGCATTTAAGGTCATGTATTTAACATTTTTGTAATCACATTTGTAGCTTTAGGCGTTGATTGAACGTTTTTTAATTTAATTATATTCGCAAATACGAAAAGGAAGGACTTGTCGTAATCAAGCGGAAGCTGAAGAGTTTTTGTAATGCATGAGATATTATTACTCATATGCCTACGGTTTAGTTTTTCCCAAAATTATGCAAAATTCAAGTTAACTCGAGTAACATTAAATTGAAATTTGAAAATTCTGTTATGCTAAATTTGAGCATTTGATTTTCCTCGAAGTTTTCAGTTGCAATATTAATTTTGGAATTTCATTATTAGTTGTTGTTTTTGCTGTTATGTTGACTTAATTCCGATTTTCAACAGAAATAATTTTGTTCATTTGATTTGTGACTTTTGCTATGCAACAGTTATTTTTTCTCATATTTGGAAGAACAAAGTTAGGTTCATAAACAAAGTGGTAAATCAGCTGCATTATAATAGGACATGTACATAATGCTATTTAAAATTTTATTTCAAAATTTAGTTTGCATGTTGTATTATCAACTCCATGCTCCGCAACCAGTAAATGCACGTTTGCTGAATTTTTATTTGTCAAATGGATCAGTAAAGTCCTTAAATTATGCATTTGAGTTAAGCAAACTTTCAGCAACTCACTCCATTTACGGCTGTGTTTTGTTTTTCAATTGCTGTGCAGCGTATGAATGTACGGAAATACTCGTACATTTATTGCAAAATTTTATGTTAACCACATGCTTAAATGACATTTGGTTAGCAGCTGCAAAAACTTTACATTCAATCACATGTTGCTTTTGCGCATGGCCGACTTTAGGTAGCACAAGGCTTCGTGTATCCGCGGGGCCCAAAATCAAAAATAACGTCAAACGCGTCACTAACCGCATCGAACTTGAATTTTTGGAGAAAAATTTTATTACGCGCAAAGCTACCGACTCAAGACACCTATGATGAATTCGTCATTTCACTAATCTTAAGCTCTCATTACTCAACAGCGGCTCCATGAAAAGTAACACGCTTTGGTGTTAGGGCCTATGTCATGATAAAGATTTTTAAGGCTAGAGTTCAAGGTTACGCCCATATGCAGCTTCCAAGTAGCAGAGATAGCCAAAAGTACGCATAGTCGAATACGTTATAGGAGTCCCAGGGAGGGTTAAGTTAACCTTATTGTTAGTAAGTTTTAATTTGGAAAACGATCTTTCGGCGGATGCAGCTGTTATTGGAAATGTTAGCATAATTTAATTTAATATAGTGGCACGTTAGGCCCCATACCAAACGAGCCTTGTGCAACGAGTTTGTCGGACCTATGGCCGACTCTGCTTTTAAACATATGTTTTTCATGGCTTACAAGTGATAAATAATTTGCATGTGAAAATATTATTTATATCAGGAAAACTATCTCAAAAAATCGAAAAAAGCAAAATACTAAGTTTCGTTAGCTGAATTTTTGAATTACAGTACAGCTTTGATTTCCGGTCATGGCTAGTTACTTGGTGACACAGCGTGATAAAATTATCGAAGTCTATTATGAAAATGGCCGTTAAAATAGAAATGCATTTTGCGCTTTTTCTAAAAAAATTATCTTGAGTGACAAGACCCATTTTCATCTCAGCGGATACATCAAGAAGTAAAATTGTCGGATTTGGTATGATGAGATCCCAAGAAAGAGAGAGAGAAAGAGAGAGAGAGAGAAATAGAAAGAGAGAGAGAGAGAGATTTCGATTTTCCGATTGTATCTGGTGGGTGTGGTTTTTGGGGTAAAGGAATTATTAGAGCGATTTTTGGTTTATTTGAAAATCGTACCGGTAATTCAGTTACTGTGAACGATGAACACAATTGTACGATGATAACTAACTTCTTATGGTCCGAATTGAATTATGTAGATGTGAAAGATATGTGTATTTAACAACTCGGTGCTACATCTTGCACAGTCAAAGCAAAAATAGCTTAATCTACGAAAAGTTCTGTAACAAATTGTCCCGCGAAACAGTTATATCAATTGGCCACCAAGATCGTGCGATTTGACACCCTTGAAATTCTTTGTTTCGGGCTATCTTATGATGTAAACAATTTAAGTTTTTTAGTAGACCGATCTTCTAACATTTTTGATTATTCTTCACAAATCACGAGTTATTGGTTGCAATGTAAATTCAAAAGTTGATAGTAAGAGCAAGAGAGTAAATTTTGAATATTCCGTGGAAAAACATAAGCAAAATGCACACACAAACAGATTAACTTGCCATTCAATAAACGTTTTGTTATGCTTGCAAGCTTATTTCTTTTTGTGCAATTATTTTTTTTTAATTTATTAACTACTTAATAAGAATATCGCGATAGTTTTTATTGGAGATTGTATCCAAATATTATGGAATAACACTAAAAAAAATTTGATCAAAATTGATTCAGTAGATTTTGCGTGATGCACGAACATCGAAAATAGCTATAGTTTTATAAGTAATGATTCTCACGGTAAAAAACTTATTCGCTCACCGCGTAGTTTGAAATAAAGCGCTTTTGTTTGTCACTTTCATATCAGTTTTAAATCTCAAAAAACTTTAAGTTTCAATTAAGTTTTCTTTGGTTATTTTAAAAGAAACCGGTTAACTCGAAACTCGTACCGTCACGTTTTGGTAATATAAATGTATGATCAACCCACAAACACGTATACAAACAATTAACCGTACCCACACAACAGCTGATGCTACGAATTGCCCGCCTGTGGCGCAAAAACAACAGCAATCGGTAACCAATTTTTGTTGTTCCTCTTTATTTTTTTTTTTAGTTGAGTTGAATGCAAAACGTCAACTAAACGTACACAAACTTATTTGGCTAAGCATATGCGCATTAGACTGGTTCCAAAAGGTTGAGAAGTTTTCACTGTGATTTTGTAAAAAAAACTTAAAAATAATTGATATCCCATGCTGCCACTAAGCCACTTTACATTTTCATAACTAACGTAGAAACACGAAATTTTTTTCTTTTATCGAACAAAAGCAGCATTTTGGAAAATAGTGTAATAAACGCAAAAAAAAGGGATATCTAAAATAATCCACCTTAAACTCAAACAACCTCACTGACCAGATTGCTTGGCTTGGGAGCAGTTTAAAAAATCATTTATTTTTAATAATTTTACTGGCTGAACTTAAAAAGTTGTTCAAAATGCAACTAAGTGAATTTTCGTTCCAGTCTAATGCACATTTGAGCATGTCGTGGTGGTGATAGTTGTTAGTTTTTCCCCACTCCAACTGTAACTGCGCTTGACAACGAATAATTAGTTTTTTTTTTTGTTATGTGCTGCAATACTGCATTGAATTGTTAGGGAGCCGGTGGCCGAAATTTGTATATGATTTAACCGTGCGGCAGAGGTTGAAAATCATGAAGTCTTAAGTTATATAAATAATACAAACCATCTCTGCCATTGCGCTGCTACTGCGTTGTCAGTTGATAGCCCCTTAAAACTGTTAGAAAAAAAGGTACCAAACAGAATATCATCGTCTTCAGGCGTTAGCCTTTTAACTTAAAAAATTTGTCTCAACACGAAAACAGATGTATGCAAGAGGCAGACGTTTTTGTTGCAGCGTTTAAAAGCAGTATAATTTTTTTTTTAATATTTCATGTAAAAAAACTTCTTAGATCTTATCGTATGGCAGATTATGGTAATTATAAACATTATGTCATAAGAAACGAGAGAAATGACATCTGCCACTTATTTATTGCTGCATTTAAGACTTGCAATAACAAATCATTTTATCACGTCTGCCTCTTGGTTGACTTGTTCCTTTACTTATAAAGAACAAAAAAATAGAAAAGGCAGTCTATTCCAATGCTGATTTTTCGAAGGCAGACGTTTTTGACACTTAAAGTGCATACTATTAAGACTATATCTACACGGTTAGAAATCTTGGAATAAATTTTAATACAAGCGAAGTATTACAAAGATTTTTAATACAATTTTGATTAAATTTAATATTTTTGAATATATTACAAAATTTTGTAATACATTTTGTATTAAATTCTAATACAGGTCAAACATTAAAACGATATTTTATAACATTTGATGCTATCGCAAGTAGCCAACGTAAATATAATACTACGTTGGCTGATGTCGTTAAAATGTTCATACAACCCTTGTATTGAAAGGGAACCTGGTTCGAGTCCCAGTGGATACGACATATTTTTTTTTTTAAATTTTAATAAAAACGAGTATTAAATTTTAATACAAATTTATATTAAAAATGAATTTTAACATCTAGACAGTATTGAATTTTAATACAATTCTGATGTAGTCATATATGTAATCCCAAAAGTATTAAAATTTATTCCAAAATTTCGAACCGTGTATATAAAACTAGTACTATGCAAATTTTGCTACGCAATGTTAACTTTTCTATATTCTCTGTCAGTTATATTATTTTTCTGGCTGTGTGTTTGGTACACTCCACGCCAAATTTAACACTTTTTTGAATTTGAGTCTCTGAATTTAGTGAATTTTATTTTATTCTAGCGCTGGCTATGTCTCCATATCATTTATACATAACATTTATTACACAGGTGTTGATACAGATCTACAGAAGCTTCAGTGCGGCAGGATAATTGGAAATATAAGTTTACGATACCTCAGAGAGAAAAAAAAAGATATCGATATAACTTAAAGTGGGATTTAAAGAGAAGAGCTTAGGCTTTTCAACTATAAACACTCGTATAGTTAAATATATTCTGGAAAATTCGGTGCCGCTAAGATAAGTTACAATTTTGATACAATCCCTTGCATTTTGAAAATGCAGAGATCTATATACATACTAGCTGTCCCGGCAGACGTTGCCCTTTCCGGTAGGTGACACGAAGCTGTATGCTATGGAATGTAAAAGCGAATCAGCCCATCGTTAAAGTGAAATCAACTTCTGTCCCTACTTTTTTACATATAGTATAGTATAGTAGACTTGGCAGACATTTTTCTGGCCTTACTTTTAGGTGGAGCGATGAGTTTAATTTACTATAGCTTTTGTGTTTTATATAATTACCAAGTCTCAATCATATGCATCAAATAATTGCTGATATATACGAAATGTTTTATTCGCATACGGAAGGTGTGGTACCACCCATTTTCTCATTGAAACTTCTTTTTGCCCGTACATTTTATATATGTATCTAGCCTCATTCATCTGCATCACAAATTATGGTATCTTCTTATATGGAAGGCATGGTACTGCACGGTCTTAGCCTTACCTCTTAATATGAAAGTGATCTTTGTGAAAATCCTATTTTAAAAATATTGCTGTTGAGGGCCACCCTAAATAAAAGTTTTGTAGGTTTAACTATGCCTCTTAATATAAAAGCTACGTGGTGTGAATTCGGTGTGAATCAATTAACCGGTCTTCGCGAAAATGATTTTTTTAAAATAAATTATGTTTGGGGGCCACCCTAAATAAAAGTTTTATTTATAAAATAATGTCTCTTAATATAAGAGACACGTGGTGTAAATTTCATGTGAAAATGCTATTTTAAAAATATTTTTGTATGAGGGCCACCCTAAATAAAAAATTTGTAGGATTAAATATGCCTCTTTGTATAAAAGCTACTTGGTGTAAATTCGGTGTGAATCGATTAACCGGTCTTCGGGAAAATGATTTTTTTAAAAATATTTTTCCATGAGGGCCACCCTAAACATACACCCTAAATCAAATAATGTCTCTGAATATAAAAGACGCGTGGTATAAATTCCATGTGAATCGATGCAGTGGTCTTTGTGAAAATGATATTTTAAAAATATTTGTATATGAGGGCCACTCTAAATATGCTCCGTAAATAAAAGTTTTATGAGCTCAATTATGTCTCTTAACATAAAAGACACGTTGCGTGAACTCTATGTCAATCGATGGACTGGCCTTTGTGAAACTGCTATTTTAAAAATATTTTTGTATGAGGGCCATCCTAAATATGATCCGTAAATAAAAGTTTTAAAGGCTCAATTATGTCTCTTAATATAAAAGATACGTGGTGTGAATTCCATGTGCATCGATGGAGTGGTCTTTATGAAAATGCTATTTTAAAAATATTTTTGAATTAGGGCCACCCTAAATATGCTCCGTAAATAAAATTTTTATAGACTCTGAATATAAAAGACACGTGGTGTATATTCCACGTGAATCGATGCAGTTGTCTTTGTGAAAATACTATTTTAAAAATATTCTTTTATGACGGTCACCCTAAATATGAAGCCTAAATAAAAGTGCTATAGACTTAACTATGTATGTCTCTTAATATAAAAGATACGTGGAGTAAATTTCATGTGAAACGATAGAGTGGAGTTTGTAAAAATGATATTATGTATAAAAAAAAAATTTATGAGGGCCACTCTAAATATGCACCCTAATTAGAAGTTTTATAGACTAAACCATGTCTCTTAGTATAAAAGCTACGTGGTGTAAATTCCATGTGAGTCGATAGAGTGGGGTTTGTGAAAATCCTATTATAAAAAAATTTATATGAGGGCCACCCTAAATAGAATTTTTGTAGACTAAACCATGTCTCTTAATATAAAAGCTACGTGGTGCAAAATTCCATGTGAATCGATGCAGTGGTCTTTGGGAAAATGCTATCTTAAAAATATTTTTGTATGAGGGCCACCCTAAATATGCAGCCTAAATAAAAGTCTCATAGACTAAACCATGTCCCTTAGTATAAAAGCAACGTGGTGTAAATTCCATGTGAATCGATGCAGTGGTATTTCTGAAAATGCTATTATAAAAAAAAATTTGTATGAGGGCCACCCTAAATATACACCCTAAATAGAATTTTTTTAGTTTACCCCCTATTCTCAGACCTACCAAATATACACAAAAAATTTCATAAGAATCGGTTAAGCCGTTTGGGAGGAGTACGGTAACAAACACTGTGACACAAGAATTTTATATATTAGATACGTCTGCCTCTTGTATTTTCAGCTTCTAGGGACAGTTAAACTCTATAAAATTGTGATAAAACTATTTAATAGAGTTTTTTTACATATTAATAATTGCTGTTATTAAAAATGTAAGGACGTCTGCCTTTTATATTTTCGTTATATATACTATGCCCTTGACACAATATATCCGAGGCAGACGCGATGAAATAATTAAATATTTATATTTTTTTCTATTACAAAATTGACGTTTTTCTTAAAAAGCGGCACTATCTTCACTTAACACTTAATGTAAACTACATTCCATATCAATACCAACGATTATAAGAACATTTTACTAAAAGATTCACAGGCTCCCTAACTATTAGAAGATGTACGTTGAAAATTGTAAATATGTCAGTGTGTACGTTTTATCACAATTTAGTTCTCTGCGTCGGTATGTCTTCACTATATATGTAAGTTTGTGAGTGGTGAAATATGACCAAAAAAGCTGCTATGTCCCTGAGGCTGTAACTGAGTTGTGGGATGCTATGCAAGGATTTAAATTTTAAATTGGCTCTTAATGACAATACAGGAGGATTATACAAACAAAAATTGTGAGTAATGTCAGATGTAAACAATTACATTTTAGAGACTTCTCACTCTTTAAAACTCCTTTGCCGAAAAGAACAGCCCTCTTCATTAATCTCCGTCGATGAATTTCCGCGAATAATTTACTAAAGCGAAATCATGAGTCTCTTAAATGAAGTTATCTCTGCCAATACTTAAGTACTTAGCTTTCGTGACGTGCTGTTTGTGGCAACTTCTTATATAGTTGATATTATCTTCCATGTTAAATGTCAATATTTCAACATCATATCTAAGTAAATATATCAACATTTTTTAAAAATCTGGTACATTTAACTTCAAATTTTAGCTAATTTGCCGATACAAAGGGTTAGAAATGCGCCTCATGAGGGAAAATGATTTTTTTTTTTTGGGGAAAATTAGCATAATTTTAAAGTGAGTTCAGGGAAAAATCGACGAATTCACGGTATTTTTGATAGTCCAAATGTTTCAATTTTTGCGTGATAACAATTTTGTAAAGATGTAAGTGCAAGCTCAACCTGAAATACGCCATCTTGTTGTAACAGCAGTAATAATATTTCAGAACGTGTAGGAATCGATAAGTGTGGGTCTTCATCAACATTTTCCTAGGGAAACATTTTTTCGCCCCCAAGCCTTTGCGCCCGGGGGGCGACCTCCGCTATATACGTCTCTTCATTTGCCTGAATGGCAGCCATATTTTCGTCATTTCAACTGGATCTTCCACACTATGCACCGAATAGTGAGCACACAATACAAAAACGATTGTTTTGTTAAAGAAAGATTGCGAAATTTCCAAGCGTAGTGAATACAACTGATAGTGACAGAAGCTTTCTACATTTCACATGTGACTGCAAAGTTTGAAAAATCAGCCCCATTGGAAAAATCTTTAATTTACATAATTATATTTTACAGGAAATCAGGAAATCATAACTGTGATGTCACTGAAACATACTCAGAAAATACTTAGAAATTTTCTCAAAAGAAAAATTCATGAAAATTAAGCACTTATATTTTTTTAAAAAAGTTATTGCACCAATTGGTGGGAATGGTCAAAAATGAATTTTGGAAGTCATAAGGACCTGACCTTCCTAATGTTTTCTGGACCCATTTTTCTTAAAAAAAATGTTATTGCAATCGATAGGAAAATGGATTTTGGAAGTGAAAGTGGAGGTCCCCGAACCTCCTTAGGGGGTGTTTTGGACCCATTTCTTAAAAAAAAAATTTCCTGCACCAATCGATGGGAAAAGACCGACAATGGATTTTGAAAGTGACAGGAAAGGCCCCACACCGTCTTAAGACGGTGTTTTGGACTAATTTTTAAAAAAAAAAGTGTTTCGCACCAATGGGAAAAGACCGAACATGAATTTTTGAAGTGACAGGGAAAGTCCCCGACCATCTTAAAGGGGTGTTTGGACCTATTTTTCAAAAAATTTCATAGCACCAATCGATGGAAAGAGGCCAAAAATGAGGTTTGGAAGTGACGGCCGGTCACCGACCATGCTAAACGTGTTTTTTTTGTTTTTCGTTTTTCATATTTTAGGATTTTTCTTGTTCTTCAAACAAAAGAAAGATCTATCAAAAACTTTTAAAAAGAAACATTTAATTTTGAATTCTTAAAATAAAAGTCAGAAAAAAGCTTCATATGTGAAAATACTTGTATGAATGAAAAATATCTGCTTTCACCATACTCGAGTGATATCACTATGGACCAAAATGTTTTCTCATGTTTTGAGAAAATCGCTCACACAAACTTTTTACGCCTTTTTCTGCCAGATTTGTTAACTTTTATTCCGAGAATCTTGAATTTGTTGAAGAATCTTAATAATATTTAATCAATGATACTTGCCTACTCGATGCTAAGATCGAATCGAAAGAAGTCAACTCGGTTCAAATTAAATTTATCAAGTTTTGTTCTATCACTCCTAACTTATTTATTTAAATTATGTTAATTTGTGCGTAGTAAGCATAGACTTATCGTAGACTATACGCAGACATTTAATAACATTTTCTGCACAAAAAGTGTACTACTCTTAAAATCAAAGACCTTATCACGAAACTCCATAAGAAACAGACATTTAAAAAGTGTCAAATGCTTAGTATGCACATTATTTATATGCAGGATATAAATAAAATATTTTACAGCATTTTCTTTAAAAAGATTTGTCCAACAAATCGTTTTAGCATAATTTAATACTGTGGAAACACAAACTTTATCTGGTTTCTCTCGTTTTTGGGTCAAAAATATTGAATAACAATAAAATTATCCCCAAAAGGCTCACATTTATCCTTTTCCTTTTGGTTTGTTGCCTTTTTTTATGATTACCAGTTTGTGTCTGAATGTGATTTTGAAAAAGACGTTATCTTCATGCATGAGTATCACAGCTGCTGTGTGGTGGGGGGTTAGCTGTAATTTTATACCATGGAATGGCAAAAAAAGGAGATTGGAGTTTCCCAACATAAGTGTTGTGGTCATTACGATGGCTATCACTTAAAAGGTTTTACGTTGTAGGCCCATGGTTAAATACCTCTGCTCTGTAAGCATGCATTTTCGTATATATGATAACTTTATTGGGTCAATCATTGGTCTTGGAATGACGCATTGCGGACATGATTGTATGTGAAGCAAAAACGAAATTGTTTTTATTGTTGCGTTGCTGTTATGAATGCGATAATGATGACATTGATGATGTTTACAAATGCAATAAAAGTTATGTTATGATAATTTATGTGCTTATTGATTTCATGTAAAAGACCTTTTTTTTACACATAAAATCGTAAGCTAACCGTTTTGACTTATATTTGAGATGTCAAAATGAGCACACTATTTGTCTTCTTTTTTAATATAGTCTTTTTTGTACAAAATGACATTTATTTACATATTATGACATCTTTTTAATACAATAAGTTACTGTAAGACAGGACAAATTATATTTTTTTAAATTACTTAAACTATGCTATGGAAAATTTGCCCACACATTATTTTTGAGCACTTTTTAGATCTTTCACCATGAGATGCTTAAGCTCTAAGTTCTTTAGTAGTTTCAATATTTTTCCTATTTAAAATAACTCATGTTCATCACAGCTACAAATTATAGTCATTGATCTTTGGATGCAACACAACCAACTATTTAATGTTTCCTTTAAAGTACTTGAGACAAAGTTCTCATCTTCCTTATCTATATCCTTAAAATTACAATAATCTCCATTCAATGAATTTATTTTAGTGTAATTTGTGTCTGACAATTGAAAGTTATTTCCTTTACGTAGCAAATACTTACATATGTATATACTTAGGGATTACATAATGAAACAATAAACATAATGTACATATCTAAGATTTATTGTATGAATAAGTTGTTAGCAGTTAAATTTACTTTGACAATGAAGTTATATATTGGATATTACATCATGTGAGTATAATTACTGTATGGCTGGAGAGAAAATTACCGTGTGAAAAGGTTCATTATTTTGATTTTAATAAATTCATGACAAATAAGTATATAATTTAATGTTGTTTGCGCGTGGTTTCATGAAAAAAATCCAAAAATACAGAAGCCTTGCAAATTGTAAGCATGTTTTCAGCATCTATAATATGTACACCACATATTGGTTTGAAACATTTCAATTTATTTGATTAATTATAAAAAAATAGCTATTTCATAAGATTTTAGAAACTCTAGGGGAATTGATAGAATTCAGTATCATTAACTTAAATATTGGATCTCAGTTATGCCTCTAGCAAGTTGCGTTACCATTCAATGTTTGTTTGCGCAGGGTGAAAAACGATTTTCATGAAAAGTTCATATTATCACATCATAATATTATGGAATCAATGCCTTCCAATATTTCAGTAAATATTTTTTGACCAAAAATTTTGTATATACCATACTGGCTGGCATGTGCCAAAACTATCCGCAATTTATTATTTGAAAAAAGAGACCAAAAGACCATGTTTGTCAAAAACATAGGCATATGAATAGTATAAAGCAAAAATTGGCAAAATTTAGGAAACCAAAAGTCACTTACAATAACAACAGCAACAAAAACACCAATTCCACCAGATAAAACCCCAACACAAACTTGATCTCGATAGCAAAAAAAAAAAATCAGCAACAAACCAAAAGCACAAGTGGCTCGTTTTTCATGTTTTGCCCATCGCTGGTATAAAGTATTCAAATCTGACTCTCTAGATTTACCTTGCTCTGGTCGACCTTCAACGGCTGCGAGCGACGAAAACTTTGACAAAGTTAAAAAGTTGGTGCTTCAAAATCGTCGCATGAGTATTTAAGCGTTGAGGCAAGAGGTTGACATTTCATTTAAGTTCGCTCCAAGCATTTTAATTGATATTTTAGATATGAAACGCGTCGCCTCTCGACGTGTGCGAATAGAGCTCAATTTTGTTCAAAAAGAGCATCGATAATAGATCACTCAAAGCATGCTTTTTTCGAGCTTACACGGGCTAAACTTATAATATATAGCAACGATATACATCAAAAACAAGCCGAAGTCAAAAAAAAAAGTTCAAAAATCGTATCCCCTTCACCTCAGTCCATACGTGCGTAAATAAATAAATTATTGGTGTGAGAAGTACCATCTAATAGGATAACAGTTAGCCCAATTTTCAGCGCTGCTATCGAACAACTTCTTTTTTGACCTGGGAAGCTTAGCAGATTATGCAGGGATTGAGAAATGAGATTAGAAGTTTTCATCATAGGTATTACATCTAAGTCTTCGTGGACTTAAGAACTCTTTTTTACATAAAATGTAATTAAGCTAAGTACGTTCTTTATAAAACGCAACTAGTTTTACCTATATGACATATTCCAAGAATATTTATTTTGTGGATTATATTTGATATGCGACCTCATGACAAAATCAATTTCCTATTATTTCATACAACGATTAAAGTCTCTTTTAAATACTGCAGTACTTAGAAAGTTGCTGACATAAATTATTTGCAGTTACCCTACCATTTGGATTAACCCACACAAACCGCCCGCATATAACAATGAACCAACACTTGATGCCAAAGGGTAACCGCTAAAGTGCAAATTAATATCAAATTTATAATCAGAATCAAATATATATCATTGACACATTTTTTTCGCTTTGTATTTTTCAATACCCCACCGAGTTTACAAAGCAAAAACGTGCCATTGCACAAAAGTCAACAATTCAAAAATGCTTGCAGGCGGTAGGCGACAATAACAACAAAAAACATTTTAAACGAGTCAAATATAAAATACTGGTTATATCATAAAAAAACATTACAGCCGCCAACTTCAACCTTCGGAAAAATTTGTGTTATGGCGAAACGGAAGGAGCAAAGGAAGCGTGCGCTTTACAAAAACGGAAGTTAATGTAATTTCCATGTTGTTTTTGTGGCTGTTGCCATATTGCTGTTGTTTTTGTTATTATATAGCATTAAAGTGTGGATTAACATTGTTATTTTTATAATTGTTGTTGTTTTTACTAATGTAGCCACTTCTTGTTGAACTTATGTTTTTTTGTTGTATTAGCGTGACCTAGGGGCTGCATTATAACATTAATGATATGTGCAGTGAAATGGTCTTGTTATGTGCAGGAACTTTGCTCTTTGCTCTATATATATAATCTAAGATAGCACCTGCAGATTTCTACAACCATATGCTAAACGGATGAAGCATAGTTTAAATGGCTTTGCCAAATGATATCTCACTGGTTACTAAAATCAGTAGCTTTCTACTGAACGGACAGAAATTTTATCAGAGAAAAGTTTTAAAATAGATAATTTTTTTTTAAAAATGTTATAACATTTTACACGTTCATTCGCCCGTTTTCATTTAATTTTGTAACTTTATCGCTCCAATTAGTCAAACACCAGTTAATGTCAGAGAAGTCTTGTAGAATTGGATATATTTATTTTGTATAGAATAGTTTTCAGTGACAGAAGTAGTTCCATTGTATGCCTTTGCATACTTTTAGTTGCTAAGCAAAGGTAGAACTACGTTGTCAAATATAAGAAGAAAACAAAAGTTCTGAGAAGAGCGCACCAGAGCCCACGAGCGAATTGAAATGTGCTAAGTGTTTGTGAATGAAGTGAACAGGGGTCAGAGCACCTTAGATTTCTACAAAAAATATTGAAATGATTTTTTACGTATGACGTACCGCTTCATGATACGTACATATCTAAGATTGACATAAGGATCTGCAACTTTTAAGTTGTCGTTTTCTATGTATGCATATTTTTCGATCTAAATGAATCATTTCGAACGGTTTCTTACAATATTTTATAATTCTCAGTTTTGGTATATTATGAAAATGGTCTGACGTACATATTGTTTGTTTTTGTAGATAACATTTTATTCCAAGAGTTTCTTCTGACATAAATAAAATCTGACCAATTGAGTATATTCATATAAGCCATATCCGGGCATATGTATTTCTAGAAATCTTGATAGCGAAGATAAGAAGCGATAGAAATTAATTAAATATCTTCAACAGGTTACTTTTTTGTCGTTTTTTTTTTTGTGATATTGAAAATTTCCAAAACACACCTGGCACATAAATCTCCATCTTGAGATTTTTGCTGCATAGATACCTCAGTAATTACTAGATCAAATCTCAAAATTAAATACTATTACAGATCATGTCCAGATGACTTGAAATGACAATGATCATAGCTAGTTTTTATATTTTAAATTGGTGTGGCACCTTTCCAACAAGCAAAACTTTAAAACACTCTACTGAAGCACCTCAAACTCTACACTGTGATAACTGATGCGGCAGGCATTTCTGCCACTAAATGTTCAAATGTGATTTGATTGGAATTAAGGTTTTTTACTGAACGTGTGAGGACACTTTTAATGAGAAAAAACTACTCACTATAGTACTGAATGGAAAATAATTTCACATAGAAATGGATACCACACCACAACCAAAGTTTGAACTTTTATAAAGTCATTTCGTAACATTGGCATGCTTAAAAGGATTTTGTGGAACTCATCGTTATTGTGGTTGCAAAAATACGTTATTCTTAGGCCTGTTAGCTTATCTCAACTAAATCGTAGTTTAAACTACGATTTGGTCTTAATCGCCGATTAGTCACAAACATCGATAACTTAAGTCGTGCAATCGGCTATTAACGAGTAAATCGTCGATTAAAGTTAATACGAGAAATTTCTCAGATTAACGAAGTTAACTCGAGTAATTTTGACGTTTGTTCCTTCAAATAATTTAATCAAAAGTTTGGTATTGAGTAAAATATTTTGCATTTAATTTTTTAAGGGAGCCAATAAATGGCTCAAATTGTAAAATACAATGACACAACTTGCTGAGAAAAATAGGCGGATCTCAATTTTTTCGATTTAGCCTTAACGCTGTCTTACAGCTCCATATTCTTTTAACCAAAATCCCTGTGATTTGAACGTTCCTGATGAGCATAATGGAAAGATGTTTGCTGCATTTCTGCTTAGATCGAACCTTTACAAAAAGAAAGTCAACTGCCTATAATCTTTTTTGGCAAAGGTTCCAAGGATAGATTTCTGCAACAACAGGTGCAAGTTGCAGGTTTTATTTTAGTTCTAGAAAAGCTGTCTACCAACTTCGAATTTATTTTTATGTGAAGCAAAAATATTGAAAATGGAGTAAGCGCCACAGAATGCCATTATAAAGATAAAAGGAGTCATGGACAACAAATTGAAGCTACAATCTTTCCAATCATTACAGTAATCTAATATTTCTGAAATACTTACGTCATCTGTCAAATATACTATTCTCAATTAACCTCAAATGTCTATATGAGCAGTTCACAATTGACTTTATGTGTTGCATTTTTCCTTAAACTGAGATTTCTTAATACTCAATAAATTCAGAGATGAGTTACCAAATTTAACTCGAGATATAATCGCAGTTTATAAAATCTCCGATTAAAGTAGTATTAAGAAAAGAGATAAGTTAACAGGCCTTAGAAGTTTAAAATTTAATTTTTCATTAAAAGCTATAGTGAGTAGTTTTTTCTCAGTTAGAGTTTGGTCATACATTCAATGAAAAACTTAAATCCCTCTGAATAGAGGATTCATATCAAATTGGAAACAACACATCGAACTTTAAAAAGTCATTTAGATACATTGCCATCCTTGATAAGATTTTGTGGAACTCATCCTCATTGTACAAATCAAGAAATGAACAAAAAAAAAATTATTTTCTTACCTTTGTATGAATGTATGTATATCGGTTTCTCTTAAGATAATTGCACACTTTATATTTTTTTTATGGCCTTTGTGAAAATTGTGTGAAACGAAATATCTCTAAAGATATGAGGAATAAGATAAAAAACTTAAGTCTTTTTTGCTTAAAAATGTTTTAGTCTTTTCTTTTCCCAGATATTTTCTATCATATTTTAAGGCATTTCGCTTAAAATTTTTCAAAAAAGGTCAAAGAAGAAAATCAAAGAGTTATAGATTTACCGATATGTAAATATGTATGTAATTTTTTTTGGAACAAAGAAAGAAGACAAAATAGAAAATTTTATGTATGACATCTATGGTATGGCAGTGTTGCCGTACTAGTAACTTTACGTAGTTGGTAATCTTTACTATTTATATAAAATTACTTATGTGAATATTGTTTGTAACGCTTTGGCGCAAAGTATACGGAACCGATTCCAATAATTTTTTTTTAAATTAACAAATATGTAGATAACAAGGTTTTTGAATATTAATATTTTAAAATTTAATATCCTTTTTTTAGGATTAAGCTTTTGAAAACCTCACACGATCATTGTCGTTTCATTTTCCGTTGATGATGCTTGCGATGCTAGCAATAGAGAGCTCCTGCAGGTTGATCAAGAGCTGCGCTGAATTGATCATCTGATCACTTACTGAACAAGACTTTGGAAGCATTTATGCCCGCCACACTCTTATTTTATTAAATACTGCTATGTGCAATCTTTTATTTTCAAAAAAAAGTGCACTTCTTTTTTATTTTTTGAAAAGGCTTATTGGTGAGAAAAATTTTTAAGTAATAAAAAATAATTAAAAAAAATAAAAATTGTTTGAGATTTGAATTTTATTTCGCTGACGTTTCACAGTTTGATTTGACTGCTTCCCCAGGGCTAATTTTTATAACCATTGTTATTGTCACCAATTAGATTTTTCAAAAAATAAATAAGATAAATGAAAAGACTTTTTAATTTATATACAAGTGCTGCTGAAAATTGTATCGAAGCCTCAAGGGAATCAAACTTAATTACTTCTCAGTGATTTCTAGGAAATTGATGTAATGTTATATACGATTATGCTATATAACATTAAAATGTAGCACTTCAAATTGTTTAAGCAGAAGTAAAAAAAGTATAAATAAAAGTTATTAATAAAATTTTAATTTTTTTGTGCAATTTGAATTGTTTAAAAAAACATTTAAAGACACATCAAATCAATAAAAAAAAGGAGAATCACACAATCGTTAAATTTTAACGCCTAAATATATGTTATATAATTCTACTTTTTTTTTGCCAATTTTGACTAAGTGACAAATCCACACGCGTGTCCATTTACACTCTGTTAAACGCACAAATTGCCGGTTTCGTTTGCCTTCAATGATGCTAGCTAGACACACATACAAAGATACCAAAGGAAAATTTCATGCCTGACAAAATTTTGTTTGTGTTTCAGTAGATCCAAAAAGTTACACAACAACAAAAGGTAATGTCTTTCGAAAGGTTGCAAACAAAACCTTTACATCTCTTAGGCGCAAAAGATTGTGTGTGTAACATTTTGCTACAGGTTGTCAGGGAGTGTTTATGTGTGTGTTTCAAAAAAAAAAAAAACAAAAAAGGTCACTTGGTCAAAGAATTTTGTATTGCATTGTATTTAAGGGTCAAAATAACACACGCACACACACAAATAAAAATCATTCGGTTAACCATCATATGCAGCATACGTGAGTATTTATGATTACGACTATGGTGTGCCTTTACTTTATTCGACATTTTATTGTGGCAACTTAGCGCTGATAGTGTGCGGTAGCCTTTTTATGCCGGATTTGTGTTTTTTTTTTTTTCACAACAACAATTTATAACAATTCCTTTCTTGTGTCAGAAAAACCCATAGAAAATCCATTTTATAGAGGTGTTAATGCCGACCTATGTTTTAGGAAGACAGCAGCTACTTTTCATTAGTTGCTGGGATTAAAGATGAGTTATGTTAAGGTAGCATTTATTTTAGCAAAATTAAATTAGATGCAATTTAGTTAATTACGTTTGTAATGAATCGTAAATCCTTCATTGTTTCAATTTAGAAAATTTTTAATTTTGTTAAGTGACGTGTTTCTTGATTCTGGTGAAATTCTTTAAGTTTGCATGAGCTAGTGATTAGCGATTGCATGATGTTGAAAAAAAAAATTGAATTTTATTTTCAAATTCATTGGTTGTGATTTAGAGATCATTGCCCAATATGAGCGAGCTAATGTAGTTGACAAATTTTTACTTTTGAACTATATGGTATAAGTCCACATTATTATAAATCCAATAAATTACTTGGCTGAACTTGCTCTTTGATGTACCAGTTTGTGGTCAGAAAGTTTAGGTCAGGATTGCCAAGTTGAAAAGCAGAAGTTGTCGGCCTTCCCAAAATAAAATAATTTTTCTTTCAAATTGTAAAGAATAGTTTTTTTTGAGAAAAAATCTGCTTTGCTTTTTTTTTGGTCAGAAATAAATATTAAATATAATCGTCCAAAATTTAATTCTTGTGTGGAAAAAATAACTGTGAATTTTTGTGTGGAAAAAATAACTGTGAGTTTTTGTGTGAAAAAAAAAGGGAATTTTTGTATGAAAAATCTTGATATGTTTTTTTTGTCGCCAATATTAAAGGATAAAATAATTTTGTGTTGCAAAATCTTGATGATTTTTTTTTTGTCATTTTATATTTCCAATATAATTCTTTCAGCGTGCCGTAGAATATATATTAAGGTTTGCTACCCACACGGCATGTGAGATTTCGTAAATCTTTCAGAAATCTTTCATATGAAATCGTATAAAGCTTCAGCTACGTTTTAGAAATCTTTCATTTTAGAAAGCTTTCTACAGAATATCAATGCCTTCGATTTCATTTGAAACGTTTCTGAAACGTTACAGAAATCTTGTAATATTAAGGGGAAAAAAATAATTATTTTTCATCGTTTTTTTTTTTATTCTGCGTCACTTGTGCATTTTATTTCGTCATCGGGACTCTGAATTATTGTTTTATTTTACGTCATCATTTACGGCATCATTATTTGTGTTAATATTTAATATGCAGTTATTTTTTGTGACGTTTTCTAATTTAAAATTGACAACAAACTATGCTTAATATAACATCAAACAGTGAATCATAAAAAATTGTTTAGATATCATTAGATAAATCCAGCGAATTGCAATGGTATGTTGCTGAATGAGTTTGAGAGTTTTGCACCATTCCAATTGAATTTGTTTCCTTCCGAAAACAAATTTCCAAGCTGAAATAGTTTGGATGGAATACCAAGTGTGATTAATAAGCTCTTGTTAAATTATAGAATGACATTTTTTTTTTAAATGAATCAGCAGATATGGCAAATCTAGAGTCTTTTCCTATTTTAATCCATCCTTATAAGAGATGAGATCAAGGAGACGAGACTAAAATATTTGAAGTAATACTGCTGAAGCTTTCGAAGCAATAAGACGGAACTACATTATGTCCTGATTTTTACAACGAACAAATTGACAGTTAAATGAACATTTCAATTTGCTTTCCTTTAATCAAATTTCGTAACTTAAGTCCACACGCACTGCAATGAACTTGAAAACAATTTAAAAGATATAAAGACAAAAAACGTTAAAGAAAACACTGCATAGTTTTGGGTGTTAATAAAACTTGTTCAACATACGAATTTAACTTTTTCGATTGAAACTTTTGTTGATTTGTTGTTTGTTTTTTAAGACAGATTTGAGAAAAATAAAACAAATTAACACACATACATACGTATATTTTTTACTACATTCACAAAATAAATCTACGCTTAATGTAAGAATTTTACTGTGGTAAGCAAAACACATAAATAAAATGAGCTCTCAACTACTTAGGCGTAGGCTAATAAAAAGTCCTTTTTTTTACCAAACGGATATCCTTTTTTGTTGCCGTTTATTTAGTTTTATTCTGCTGGATAATGCAAATGTTTTAAAAACTTTCAAAAGTAAAAATACACAAATCATTGATGTTTTTGTATGCATGTGTGTGAGTTACTGTTGTCTCAGTGGGCAAAAGTATATGTATGAGAAGTAAAAATGCTTCTCTCAGATGAACTTATTCGGTTGAACGATTCTTCTGAAGCATAACATCCGAACTCGCTGCTTAATAGAAATTAAAAAAGTAGATATTTTCAAGGAAAACAGTAGGCTTTCCATTGAAGAATGAAGGGTAAACCTAAATGGAGGGAACAAAAATAAGTCTGCCACGTTCGAAAGAAGAAAATATGTTCAACATTTTCATGAAAAAGTTATATGCAAAATCATTGACACATTCAACATTGAATCGATCAACAAACTATATATTCCTTATGCTATATGGTATAAGGGATATCATATCAGTAGTTTTTAAGTGAGTGCCGAGTAATCTTTATCTATCCCAAATTCACATAAACTAATTGAGAACTATAAAAACAAATGAATCATGAAGTTAAGAATTCAGATCAGTCTTCTGTCCCTAATATTGAAAGGTACAATAACATGTATAAAAGATTTTAGATAAGACCAGCCTGTGGTGCTCTTTTTTCATTTTATGTGTTAAGTTTAGTTTTTTGTAATCATTATAAGTTATGAAACGTCACAAAAATTACTAATAAATAAAGACGCAAGTAGCTAAACTAAAGTAGCTAAAACGAAACAAAAAATTCCAAGTTCGATGAGGTATTAAAAATAAAAAATCGTTCGACTCTCTTCCCTATATTTCACGAATCACTTGAACAGTTTCTCCCGAACAGGATTATTCATCACATTCATCAAAATATGAGACCGAACGTGCAGAAAAACCATCATTTTGGCAATTCAAATGTGACTTATACGCGATTAAAAATGTTTGCTGGGTCCATTTATATGAACAAAATTTTTTTATAGTGCAATGCATAAAAACTGTTGCGACGTATAGACTGAATTCCTAAACGTCAGTTGCATTACAGTCAAACAAAGTCAAACAAACGCAACCCTTTTTAATATTAAAATATTACATATTTGTCCCTAAGCGTCAATCTATTGCTTGCGATGCGCAGAAAAAAGCAAACTACGTATCATGATGCTTTGTGATGCACAGCTAATTCGATAATTTCACAATAGATGCGCAGAAAAAAGCAAACTGCGCATTACTAGTTTTTTTCATGATGCTTTTGTGATGCACAGCCATTTTACTAATTTCACAATGGCAGAAGCAGACAGGTGAAAAATATTAATACGATTTGTTTTAACAATACAACTTGGTAGGGTTGCTTTGTTTCAAAACACCATGCTAACCGTAACACTGCTTTGTTTGTTGACGTTTAGGAACTCAGCCAAATTTTGCAAATTTAATTTAATTTAAAAAATGTATAATGAATAGTCATGATAAAAAAATATTGATTCAAACCCAATTTGGATGAATTTTCTCGTTGGGTAGCAACAGCAACAGTTTTTCTTTTTTATCTTTATTTATTTTTTTTATTTATATTTTGTCTAAAATCCATTTTCTTCACTTCCTTTATTTAATTTTATTGTTGTTGTCTGTATATGTGTGTGTTTAAATCAAAGCAGCTTTTTAGGCGAGTCTGTTAAACGAAAAATTCATGTTTATTGTGTGTTTATTGTTGTGTATCTGTGTGTTATTTTACTGGTTTTTTTGAAATTTATGTGCTGTAGTTGCATTCTACACCGGATATGTGTGGGCACGGTTTGTTTGGTTTTTTTCCCTTCTGTGCTTCCATTCCTTTGACAAAAAGTCAATCAATCAAAAAATACGGCTTTCCCAAACGTCTCACATATCTGTGTGGTGAGTATCGTTTTAATTTTTTTGTAATGTTTTCAGTGTTTTTTTTTTCGAAGGTATTAAAAAAGAAAAAACCAAAGACATTTGTCCTGACATTTTACTAAAGTTTATTTTTTTGGCACGTGCTTAAATTTTCTTTTTGACTTTTTCATTGCTCATGAGTATTTAAAACTGTCATTCTTCAAAGTTATCAAGTAAATTAGAGACAATTGAGTTTTCTATTTTTAATTTGTCATGGAATTTAGCTGGGGAGTACTGTAAGTGGGCATTTGGAAAGTTTACATATGTATGTACATATATTCATACATATTATGTATGTACTTGCAACTCTTTAAATATTTAATAAGTAACTCATATTCCCAAAATATTTGATCTTATTTGATATTTCAAAAACATAATAAAACTTATTACTTATGCATTAATTTGATGTTAGAATAGTGAATTAACGTACTTAAAGCTGAGAGAAAAAATGTTTAATATTTAAAGTAGAAAAATTTAAGCAATAATGGAAGAATAAGTAATTCGTTGCTGATGATTTTCGCTTAAGAGTAATCAAAAAATTATAAAAACCTATGCCAAGTTTTCGACCATTTCTGGAAATGAAAAAATAAATTCTTTGTATTTATGATAAATTAATCATTTGAGTGCTAAATATTGGTTCACTCTTAAAACAATATAATATTTTGCTTATATAGGGCTATTCGGATAAAAATATTTTATAAAATGAACCTATTTTGTAATATGCTTCTTGCTGTTAGAGAATTTCAAAAATTCATTTGTGTCAAATTATCTATGGTTCTATGGTTTTGAGGGTCACAATTTAAGGGTTCTTTGTATGGGGTGCAATGTACGTCGAACCATCCAGGGTTTATGCTTTGGTGGCCATACAAACTATTTCCGATTCGATTTCCGATTAGGAACTCTTCAAAGGCTGCAATCATGTAATCATTACAACTTTGAAGTAAATAAATATTATTGATCCTTGGACATTATTCAAAAAGAAATTTTACCCAACAATTACTTTGCCGTTAGAAAATCCTTTCCACTTCATATCAGAAGCTCGTTACCCAAAATGTCTGTCGCAAAGCGTTATCAGTTTTACGAATTAAACTGAATACATTTGTGCAATTTTCTTATTGATTTTTTTTATGATTTATCCGAGCTTAAAATTCACCCTCTCACTAATTCTTACAAAATTTTTTTTTACTAATTAAAAATAAAATAAAAGTTGCCACACTTTGTGTGCCATTTTCTTTTTTCAATAATAACTCCTACCTACTTTATATTTTGACTACAGTGAAATTGTGTCAACTTTGACTACTCAGCTATTAACAAGACTTCCCGTTTGTCTCAAGTTTTTTGTAAACAAAAACATTCAAATAGCATGTGAAATAAATGGCAACACTAACTAACTAACTGACGTTTGCTAGTGTTGCAAAACGATGCCTTAATAGAGGAATTAACGTGAAGTGCTTCACAACAGTCAGCTCAAATTACATGATAGCGAGACAAACAAAAGGTAAGCTGTAGTAAAGATGAAGTGTTGTAGGTGTGAAAAAGAAGGCAACATCAGGTAAAAATGTAATAGACAATAAACTGTATTTATGACTCGTCCAGCTGGCACTGTTCGTTCAACTTGTAATCACGGCAGTTTTATTCTCTTCTCTTTAACACTTAAAGAGTTTAAGTGCACTTGAAGTGCTGTGCGTATTATTTTATAAAAATCGTAGTTTTTTCCCCATTGTTCATAGTGTTCGCAAAAAGTATTTACTGCTTTATTTAAAACTAAACTTAATAATCAATTTTTCTAAAGAGTAGTAGCCCAAAATATAAAATTGATTTGACTCATCAGACAAAGTCACCCAAAATACTTATAATATACCAAATAATTCAAAAAACATTTTTTTTAAAAATTTCATATTTTAGGGCTTTACTTCATAAGAAAATGGGACTAGTTATTAAGTTTGGTTGTGAGTCAAATTTTTATTTTGAGTGGTTTTCCTAAAAGAGATATTGAAATTTGAGCGATTTTTCTTACAATAAAAAAAAACTGCTTAGAATACTTTTTTTTCTTTTATCTTTAGTAATTTTCGGGCAGAGTTTTTTATTAGCACAATCTTGTTTTGGAGGACAAATAGAAATTGTGGCAATTTCTATATAACACTGAAACTCTGATAAGGCGACCAGAAATAATTTTTTGAAATTTTTCCTTTTTTAGTTTTGGTCTAAGTTTACTTTTTGATTTTGAATGATTTTCAATTTCAAAGTTTTTGGATACATTTTATTATTTTTTATTGACGACTTCAGCTAAATTCGATTATCATTTAATATTACATAGTAAAAACACTCAAAATTTTATGAATTTTTTTTTGGTGCTTTTTTAAACGTTTTGTATAATAAGTCTTCTTCCCATCAGCAGGGGTAAAGTTTGAGGACATAATCCATCTTGAGCAGCTAGAGGACTCGTGAATCATAATAAGCTATTCAAAAAGTTTCGATTCATTTTCAAACCCATTGATTGGTTTAGTAAACAAATTTTCAAAAACTGTTCAAAGACATCTTTTTCGGGGTAGAGCAAAGCCTATTTAAGGCTATTGCCAATTCTAAGAAACGCATGTTTAACATTTGCTGCATGTTGTGGTATGTAAGCAATAAACGCCAAAATCCTTCTAAGGGCGTACAGAGCTATCAGTAATGTTCAAAATCTATTTACAACCATTTTCAACGTTTCAAGCATATTTTTTAAAAAAAAACCAAAAATCCAACGCACACTACAGGAAAGAAACATTAGTTCTTCTCTACATGGCGAAAATAACTTCTCAGGAATGCAAGAATTATAGCAACAAATTTTTACACTGAGAAAACGATTTGTTTGAATACATCAAATGTATATTTCATATAGAGCAATCAAATATCTATTAGAATCAAATTTATTGTATTTGGATCAAATAAGAGTAAATGTTGACTCAATCAAATATTTAATTGCACTATATCAAATATAATTTCTTATATTTATGCAAATCATTTTCTCAGTATAAAGAAGTTTTTTTTCGAATATTTTTGTGAAATAAAGCCTTCAGAAAACTCTCTCTCACCAGGCAAGACCATTAGCGGGAAACTACAATTTTAACCATAATTATGTGGATTGGCAGAATTCAGCGATTGTTTGAATATGAGACTGTTTGCAGAAAAAGAGTTCAAAAAACTTTTTGAAGATGGCCTCGTACGTCTTGAGGTGTAACTTAAACTCAATTTAGATCATTTCCTATTAATATGAAAGGATATATTTTTTAGGAAAGTAGCGATGGATTTGTTGATTTTTTACATCCTTTTTTATTTTTTTCTCAGTAAAAGCGCGTAATAAAAAATTTTATGAAACGATAAATTTTTATCAAAGTCTCGTGCATTTTTCCGAAGAAATGAATACTAAGAAAATCACATATTCAGCTATTTTTTTATAATGTCAGATCGAATTCTTGCTTATGTATGACCTTGTTTTGAGACATATCGAAAAATATTCGAAATTGCAAGAAAGTATTTTGCAAATTTTACTTATGCAATAAAACAGGAGTAAGCTTCCTCTACAGATTTTAACTTCCGATCTTTTTAATAGCATCTTTTCATTCCAAGATATTTCATTGAAATGAAGACAGGCTATAAATTTAGAACATCTATATTTTAATATGTTTGCTATGTCTCGCAAAGAAAGCTTTCTACTAAAAAGGCTGGAAATTTAAATTTGTGGAGGAAAATAGATTCATAAATAAGTTTTTAACATAGATTGCTGTCCACTTGCAAAGAAAGAATTAACAAATATAATTTCTTTGTTTTTAAGTTTGAGATACGAGTATGTTGAAATAAACCTCAAAACAGATTTTTATCGCACATTCTGAAAATATTGATGTATGGGAAACAATTTTTCAAGCACTCAAAAATCTTTTAAGTCAAATTGGTCTAATTTCTAGGTACGCAAAAAAAAGAATATTTTTTTGTGGGACTTTATTTTACCAAATGTGAAAATTGGGATATTTTCATATTATTGTAGAAACACCTTGTCGTTTCAGATGAACACTAGCGCTATCTTTACTGTTAGTTTTGTATTTAAATCGAGTGAATATTAAGTGTCCGAGTATTCAGAGTCAAAATCCATAAAAATTTATGCAATATTTTATATAACAGAATATTGTTATGTATCAAAGGGTTAATTAGTACTTCCTTTCTTATTTCACATACACATATACATATATAAGTATATATGACAAGAGCTAATGCTGTCTAATTCCTAGAAAAAGCTCAAATTACTCCATACAAACAGAGAACAAAACAACAAACAAATAAAAGCAATGACAACATTTACTATGTGTTCGAACCCAGCAAACATTTTTAATCGAGGAAGAGTCATATTGCAATCACACAGACGATGGTTTTGATCAAGCGATCATATTCAATTCAACTTTTTCGAAAGAAACTGTAGTGACTCACCACAGTGATTCGTGTATGACTCATAAGGAAGAGTTGTTGCTGAAGCCAAATTTAAAATATTCGTAAAATTTATATTTCTGAAGAGGTTCGATTATTAGTCACGCTAATATTTTATTGCATAAAACTCTTCCAGAAGAATATATCATATTGCAAAGCTTTGAAAATCTTCCAAATGTTTGCTGGGATTGACATTGTAAAGCGTGTGCAACAACAATTTCTGGAATATTTTATATTGAAAAACACTACAGTATGGAACCTGTAATCAGTATGTTAACAAGCAGCAATCATTGGAATGACCAACTCTTTGTGCCAGATATAAAAAGAAAACAAGTAAATAACTATTTTTAATCGCTTTAAATGTAAATTACACGAGTTTTATGTCGCAAACAATGTAGAAAAGAACAGCTTTCAGGGATATAATTTAAATTGCAGTGAAAGAATATGTTTTCAAAATGAGTTGAATTTGTTTCTTTCTCATTGATTAAATTAAATTAGGGGTTTGTTTTGTTTGTGTTAAGAAATCAAATAAGAAAATAAAACAAAGAAACGGAAAAGCATTCACAAAATTCAGTTGACTGAAACTTAAGCCGGCAGTTTGACATAAAGTCTTAAGTAAAAATTTATAATCAAATAAAAATTAGGGTCTAACTGAACATTATATTACATACACTTATACGTTATTATATCGACTTTTTCAAAAAATTTTGACACAACGAGTCTGTTATAGACTTTTACTATATTTCTCGATGCTATTTGGTTTTGATTTTTGATATGACTTTGATTTTCATAGACTTTTTGATATAATGTATTCAAAACTTTTCCGTCGTTTGGTAAATATATCAAAAGTTGACAGAATAACAAATCTGTTTAATTTAATATTATTTTTCACAGAATAGACCTAAATATCACGTCAAAATTAAAAAGTAGTTTAAAGTTGGAACAATACTACAGTCGTGACTCTTTATATTTACCTTCAAAGCCTACTTCTTTGAGTCTGAAAGTAATTTTTACAGAGTTCAAGAAGCAGCATAAGCATAAGCATCAGAAACGAAAAATCAGTCGACAATTTTTGTGTGACTTTTTGCAAAAAATCAATCCTAACAATAGGATATTTAACTTCAAAAAATAAAAAAAAAGTATTTAATAACCTTCTTTAGCACAAATATGTTGTTTTAAAAAAGATATTATTAAAATCGGATCAGTATATTTTGCGCCAAATCGTTACAAACCATTTCCAAGTAAGCATTTTTAAATAAATAGCATAGATGTATCCATTCATGTAACTGCCTTAGGTTCGATCATGACGACTTTTCATATCTAATTTTCAGTAATGACTCTTGCATTGATTGTTAGATACTGTATTGACGTTTGACGCACGTCTATAAAATTACAATTTTTGAAACATATTTCAACTTTCAACTCCTATTTAGTAACATATTGGTGAGCTGATTTTAACTGCATTATGTCGCAGTTGAAAGAAAATGCATTTGAGTTTTTGTACATTTTTCTTGGTTTTTATTTGGAAATATAATATTTATAAGCTGCATAAACATACATATATGAATATCATATGAAATACTTATTACAATTCAAACGCAAAAGCCTTAAAAAAAATTACAAATAATTAATTTATGTAACAACTTTCTGAGCATCAGGTTGTAGGTATCCAAAAAACAAAAAACACTTCGATGAAAAAATGTATATCTAACCGGTATCAATTAAAGTAGATTGTCAGGGTTTGGTTAACGATTTTAAGCACGAGGTCAAATGTATAGTAATTCACTCAATCGCTCATTCAATCACTGATTGCACGAGCGCACAAAAGTAGGCAACAAAAAACATAAAACAAATTTTTAAATAATTTTATTTTTCAGTGCATTGTTATTAAATTCAGCTTAATTAGATATATATCCTTTTCAAATGTATTCAATCAGACATAACTAAGACTGCAATAAGCTTAACAATAAAATTGGCAAACTTAAATTGAGAAAAAAAAAATGCTATAACTTTTGTAGAGTCTACTACTGCACAAGTAGAATATTTATTACTATTTTTAATTACCTATCAGTGACATGGTACAGTAATAAAAAATTGTTTAATTAACTCACTCGATTGTGCGCACAAATGCGATTACAGCACACAATCGTAATTTCACGCCTAATTCGCCACTTTATTCAGTCGCTCATTCAATCACTAATTGAACGAGCGCACAAAAGTAGGCAACGAAAAAAAATAATACGAAATGAAACAAGTTAAAAATTCTCTAACAAAGCTAGAGCCTCAGAAATAAAAAACTTTTTTTTTTTACAACGGAGCGTCACTGAAAGCTAAAACTTTGTTGTTTTTGTTGTTGTATTCTACTGCTAGCTGTTGCTATTTTACGAGCATTTCCGGCGGCATACAGTCGCAATGTCAGCGCTTTTAATTTTCTATTCCGTTTCTTTTTTTTTTCCCCCTCTTTGTTTCTTTATTTGTTTGTTTTATTTTTATATCCTCCCTTTTATCTCTTCCTGTGTCTTTCTACTTTACTCAGCTGTCTGTTGCGCGTTGCCGTGCCAACTATTTGATGTGCAATTATATTGCTGTCTTCAACCGTGTGGTTCAAGTTCAAATTTAAAGTTTAAAATCATTTAAATGTTCAGGGATATGCTGCACAAAATCAACATCAGCAGCAGAAGAAAAATAGCAAAAGTAAGCAGTGATAAGCAGAGCAGATGTGACAAAAGCCCTTTTTAACAAAAATAAAGTTTAAATAAGCATTTCATTTTCAACAAATGCAATTCAACTGAAAATTGTGTTAACAGAGTAGAAAAAAAAGCAGTTGAAAGTTTTAACTTTTATTTTTCTTTTTGCTTAAGTAAATTTTTCCACGCTGTTACCTTGCCAGAAAAGTTTGTGATTAGACATTAGAGCAATTCATGGGCTTCAAGGGTTAGTAAGTAACTTTAAGTTTTTTATGAAATAGTGTTAGATTTTTGTATTTAAATTAATATTTTAGTGATTTAGAGCAAAGCCAACTTATCCTAAAATTCACCCACTTTTTTGTCCGGTGCTTCTGAATGATCCATAGTATTTGTGTGAAGTTTGGATCAATTACCTTAAATATTTTTCTAAGTAAAGTGTTTTGTAGCTTTTGCTTGTATGGGAGAACAATGTTAGCGGAACAATTTTCAAGTGCTTGTCCTAGTAATTGTGAAAATTTTGGTAACACCGCTTCAAGTAACTCTCTCAGTATAGCGTTATAAATGTTTAATTTGTATGGGCGATAGGTGTATTCATGAGCCGATTTCGATTTTGAGCAGGTAGCTTGTAGATCTAATTCTATTATTTATATCGCTCGTTTTTGCCGTGATTGTGATTTTCACAGACAGACAAATAAACATAAATTTTATGGAGCACACTTCAAAGAACTATATTTTACCAACTTTTTTTGTTTGAAGAAATCAAAAATAATGTTCTCAGTTGCGTCTTGAAATTGCTACATAAAAAGCATTTTATGCAGAGTGAAAGAGAGTTATCGCCAAAGCCAAACATTTCCTCTTAGAAGCTTGAATCTTAAAATATTTGCTTATTTCAGTCTGCATGTTACCAGCCAATATAGTTTAAAGCCAAACTGGTAACCGCTAAGCCTTAAAATATGCAATTAAATCTTAATGCAAAAGCACTGTGCACAGACATACTACATGATGTAAGCCCTGAATCGCGGCCGAGGCCGCTAACACACACCAAATTTTTTGCAGAAGTACTGTTGTAAGCAAAGCAAGACCATGAAGATTTATCAATTTCATTCTATGCTAGGCAAATGGGCAGCCTTCGGTCAGGATATACATCCTTAAGTTTGCCCAACTTTGTATTCGCTAGCCACAGTTATTCAATGTAAAAGTTAGGGTAAGTGGGCGGGTTTCGGCCGTGGCTCAGGACTTATATCCTCCAATATGTCTAATATCGGCATCAGCCTACAGTATATCCGAGATCAGCTTTGCTAGTCACAGTGATCTTACATTAAAATTAAATTGCATACCTTCGGGCATAAAATCAACTAGTTTGGCCTAGGAAAAACTAGTTTATCTTAATAACTAGAATGGCCGGTAACATATATAACATATTATGCTAGGATGACTGGACTTCTCCAAAACTTCCCTGAAATGGAAAATTTTACACTACCCATATAAAGCAAACATTTTTTTTTTGGCAAAATAACTACGAGCATATCATAGATAAGAGTGTTGTTATTGCAGTTTATTTTTTACCCAGTATTTTTCAAAAAATTAAAATAAAATAATGATATATATAGGATTCAAAAAAAATTGTTCAGCTTACTTTTAATAAAATCATAATTTTACACCGTTCTTCCCCTTTAAAATAAGCTTTTAAATGATCATCGATGATATATAATCGCAAAGTTACAGCCATTTTTGGTAACATAAATTTGAAACCAGTTTATTAATATTGTTGTGTCATAGTGGATCAAATTCATGTCACATTAAAACGGCTATAACTTTGCAAGGAAACATCACAGATGACCATTTTAAAGGGATAAAACGAATTTAACCGATTCTTTTATTAAAAATATGCTTAAAATATTTATCCTATTCATGGCCTCAAAAGCAGACAAAAAACCTCATTTTTTAGGTACTTAACCTCAAATATTTCAGAATTTTGATGTGATGGGTCAATTTTGAGGCCAAGTTTGGATTAAGCGCAAAAAACTACTTCGGAAAACGATCTTTAAAAAATATATTACTCAAATTTACCTCATTTAAGCTTGAGTTTTGGCCCGTTTTCGAGGACTTTTCATTTTTCTATTAATCTGGTCTTCAGAGATAAAATACTGGAATATCGAGACTAGGCAGAATCTCTTCGTCTGTTTTCGGACTACAATGCTAAAGAATGTTAGACTAAGAAAAAAAATGCATTCCTCGAATTTACCTCACTTAAACCCAAATTTGCGCTGTTTTTTCGCTATTTTCTGGGAGTTTTTCGATGCTACCAAGATACCCAGCCAATGTATAGCAAAACAATTATCACCATTGCGTTCAGCCGACCCGAAAATATAAGAATCAATGTAAACAGCAATAGCCCGTATCTCATTCAGAATTGTCTTTTGGGAAGAGTTATAAAGATTCATCGAACACAATAGTCAATATCAATGAATGGAAAATTTATTAAAGACGTTGCAGGGTTAACTAGCTTATAGTTAAATTAGGTTTTTGAGCAACATTAGTTCCCCTAGGCAAAAACTAGTTAGCTTGTATGCCTAAACTTATGCAATGTAGAAGTACTGTGGTTAATGAAACCGCTGTTGGATATACTATAGGATGCAGCATACCTAACTCTTAGGTATTAAACTCCAAAACTTCATACTGTGTTTTTTTTTACCAAAATACTGTAAATCCTGTGAAAATATATAAAATGTTAATTTTTAAATGCTTTCAAATTCAAATTAATCATTCGTAAAGTATGCAGATTAGCCTCTTCCTTTCTGTTTTGATAATTGTCTTGCCACTATTCAGATTTGCTTAGAGCATGGTACAAATATCAAGGTAGAACCATCTGGTCAAACTCAAATTTCAGGGTGAGGCACTCGAACTGCACACAACATTACAGCGCTGCAAACGTCAAATCGCTGGTGACAGTATGCTCTTTTTTTTGCCCAATGTCAGTTTATTAAGTTGTTTACAAGTCTCTTAAAGCAGTAACGTCGCGGAATTCAAACGTAGTAGTGACATCGCGTCACATTTGGTTAGAAAATCACAAGTTGTTCTTGTTATATACCTCCAGCACCTCATAATGGACTCCATGTTCACCAGCTACAAATCCGCTGGAATTCTCCATGTGAATTATGTTAGAGGCCAAGGTGAGAACTAGTAGCAAAGTGTTGATTCGCTTAAGGCTTAAGTCTTGAATGATTTCTCTTATTGAGTAGGCATTGCTTATCTTCTTTATTGAAATTTCATATCTTTACCTTAAACTTAGCATATTTTTGGGGTTCAACAATTGTTGACATTAAAGCCAATTTTCTTTAAATGGTTAAGGCCATTAGCTTTTAATATTCATAATAACAATCAGACTGCAATTTATAATAAGGGATTATACTGAAATTTTGAATAAATCGTTGTGCTTAGCCTTAAATGAAAATTGAAAAGAAACAACAACAAAACAAAACAAAAAAAAACCGTAGCGTATTTTTCGGCGCAATGATGAAGCATACGGATGGATGTTGGTTATGCAATGCAAACATTTAGACAGACAAAACAAATATTGTTTTTTGTTTTCACTGCTATACAAGTACAACGGTGATTTATTACAATACCAAAGATAAGAAAAGCACCAAACGTAAATAGAAAAGGAAGAATTTGAACCGAAAAGTGCTTTTCAATTTGCTTGCCCTACAATTGAAATATTTTTTTCGAGTTTTAATTTTGAAATTCTTTAAATTTATAAAATTTCATAGATTTTTGAAATGTTTTAAAATATTGCTAAAATTATTTATAGTTCGACGAATGCACAAGTTTTGTATTTATGAAACAAAATGGAAGCAACAAATTTGTCTCTGCTTTTACTTTAATTTTAATTCATTTCCAATGTCCGTTCATCTAAAATATATAAGGACTTGAGCTTCTGCGGCCAGTATTGCATTAATCGATAGCGTAATTAAGCAGAAAATGATGACATCCTAACTTAAATAATCTAGGAGCTTCATTCACAAACAAAAAACAGACTTTGTCAAAACAAGCACATGTTGCCAGTGCTATAATTCTTAACCCATCGTTACTTACTGGTCAAGTCTTAATTTGTTTTTATATAGGTAGCACAAATTATTCATTGTACGCTGTTGTTGGCATTGTGTTACAATAAATAAAAGACTGTTTTTGTGAGTTAAGTTATTCAGTTCTTTATTGAACTATGCAATTTGTTTCATGGAAGTTATTTGTAAAAAATAATTTCGACCGGACCCAGCTTCATCTGCTTGACTAAATTATTGTTGATATTTTGGTACAATTGGTCCACTCCAATATTAATCATTATCTCGTAACTTAGCTCTGAAAATAATGCTAGCTTGTTGGCAAAAGCTTAATTTATGAGATAGTTCCAAGGTAAGAAGTAAGAAATGTCAAATTGTACGATCTTAGACGCCAACTACGTTGACCAGAAATTGTACCCAGTTTCAAAACAGCCTTCAATTACTTTCAGGCGTCTGCTTTATTCTGCTTCTATCAGTTTTTTTTTTGTTTCAATTCATCTAATGTTGGTATATCAAGTGAATATACCAACTATTTTATTGTTTTCTACACGCAGAAGACCAAAACTGTGACTTGCAGGCCACTATAATGAACCGTCGAACTATATATTTGGAAACTTTATATTCACGAAATTCATTACAATTCGGCAATTGTGGCTCGGAGCACCATCTTCCAACTCACTCGATCTGTTACTATTGTTCTATTATGTACTTAGAATGTCGTAGGGTAACCTTTGTTTGCAAGAACTACTATAAGTTAACTTTTCTAAACAGCCTGCAACTCAGAATAGAATTCAAATTCGATAGAATTATTTGCTCAAAATGAATCAGTGAAACGAATTCTAGAGCATGATTGCTTAGAATAAAACCAACATGTTCGTCTATTAATGACTAAAATTGACTCAACATGGCATACGGTAAGAAAAATGTAAAAAAAAATTTTTATTCGTAGTTGACAATGTATAAAAATAAAATGATAGCCGTTTTCGATGAACGGAATTTACGCAAAATCTACTGAATCAGTTTTGATCAAATTTTTTTAGTCATCTTTCTTAGACGCTTGGTCCCAACATAGAATTAAAAATATCACGATATTCCTTTTAAATATCAAAAAATTAAAGTTTTAAAATTGCTAAAAAAATTAATTTCACACATAGAAAGAAGCATGTAAGCATAACAAATCGTTTAATGGCAAGTTAGTGTGTTAGTTAGTGTGTGTGAGTTTTGTTCTTATATGGCAATGCAATGGGAGAGAATATTCAAATTTTACTCTGGCTCTCGCTCTCATTCTCAATTTGTCAACACAGCAACGCGGAATTTGTGAACAATGAAAAAAAAATTACAGTACGTTCACACATAGAAAACACACATGGTGTCCTAAATGGCTTGACAACATGTGTGACTGTCAATATTGCTTTGCGTTCACATTTTGGTGCATGCCAATCAATTGCAGAACAATTTATGAGCGTCCACATCGAAGTGAGTTGCATGAAATCCTATTTAAAATGAAAAATGTTCACTAGGCTTGACAGTCAGTTCACACAGGTTGTATGGTTGGACAATCCAGCAGGAAAATCAACAATTTTTAAAATCCATCCAACATGTGTGTCAAGCGGTCGTTCCTAGAGTTCACATTATCGAACATTGATGTTGGACAACATGTGTGATAATGTGTACTAGGCTAATTGAATGTGTTAGTTTGTGTGTGTGCTTTGTTTTTGTCTTTTACATGGCAATGCAATAGAATATTTATGGAAGAGAACACAACAAGAACTCTAGATCTGTGAAGAAGAATCCAAAATTGACTGTAGTTCTATTTAAAAAAATTAAATTGTTTGCCTTCGCAGAAAAACAGGCTACGCGTACAAAGTCGCGGGCATCTGCTAGTTAATAATATAATAAATAATGGTGTTTTTTGAAAGCTTTTCTCTTTAGACACAAGTGAAGAATGATAAATATCTAGCCTAGACCAGTAAAAAAATTATTATGACAAAGTTTATTATACCAGTGTTGGTCAACTGCTTCTTCTCTAACTATTTTCATCAAAATCGGTCTACTAATTTAGCTATAAAAACACATTTTCCTATTGGGAGCCTGACACCGCTCATTTAAAATAACTACTATTTCTCACTTTCAATCTATTCCCATACCAAATTCCATGAAAATCAGTCCATTAGTATAGCTGTGAAAACATATTTTCTGATTAGGGGCGTGGCACTACCGATTAAAAAACAAATATCTTTCCTCAGGGTTCAATCTATTACCGAATTTCATTAAAATCGGACTATTAGCTTAGCAGCTTAAATGTATTTTCCTGTTAGAGGCGTGACGCCGAAATCAATCTATCTCCATACCAAATTCATTAAAATCGGTGTATTAGCTTAGTCGTAGAAACGTATTTTTCTGTTGGAGGCGTGGCATTGACTACTATTGAGCACTGCTCCCTTTCTCAACCTACGTCAGATTTTTTCACAAATAGTTAAAGAAAGTACTTACCAGAGGCCAAATTTACAGGAAAGGTGGTTAGCATATCGTACGGACAAATTCACCCATTATCACTAATATTCTCTTTCATTATATTCATGTGGTAAATTTTCTTTTCTTTCTATTCGACTGAGATGAACAATCTCTCGCATTTATAATTTCCGATCGATCATTTCCATATCGTGAATTCTCTCAAATATTTCTGGTGTGGTAAAGTCTTTTGGACAGATTGGTCAGCTCTTCAATATTTTTTAGTTCCAATAAACTTCGTTTATTTCCGCTCTTGTTTCATCATACGTTTTCATTATTATAAATAAGAATTTATCACAGCTTTATATCAAATGTTTTTCAAATTGTTAAGTACTACGGAAGTTGCTCGCTTTCAATGGCTGAATGACGTAGTTTGTTGAAAATTCAATAATTATCACTTGAAGTATGATATTTAGAAAAAACGGTATTGAATCAATATAAGTGACGTCATCTCTTTCCGCATTGCGAAAGTAATTTTACATTGTGTGTCTTTTCTTACTTCTTTTGTGATTTGGAACCAAAAATAATAAAATAAGTAGAGTATCAGTGTTCAAGATACCCTCCGATGGTTATAAAATTTACACGAACAAAAACCATATTTTTCAATTTCCCTCTTGTTCAACATTCACGATTAGTAGTCAATTCCTTCCAATACTTCCCCGATATAACTAAGAACTTTCGCGTTTTCTTCTACCCTGAGGGTTTCACTCCAATTTTTACTAATTTTCACTGTTTAATTTGAATGAAAACCGAATCTTGTTGGAATCTGGTGAGCAATATGACCTTTCTAGAACACCAAACTTTCAGAATTCCTACAACTTGTGAGAGAACCATTGAAATACTTTAATGGGTTAAGTTACCATGTTACCAGACTACTCGTAATTATGAAATTTATATAGACTTGTTAATAATTTTCACCTTCATACACATACATATATGTGTGTGTGTGTGTGCACACTGACACACACGTGTGTTTCAAAAACAAACCAGCAGTAGCAGCAGCCATAAGTTGATATTTTTAACTCGAAGGATGTTGATTTTTTATTTAAAAAATGTATGCATATACAGTTGCCACTGCTGCTGCTGCTGTTTGTAACCCACACATCAATAAGGCATTTTATCGAAATTGTGTATTAAATATTTTAAAGGATACACAATTTGTGGCAGTACATTTGAAAGAAAAACATAAAATTTGTAAAATGCTTAAAATGTGTGAAAATGCATTAAGCTTAGCCACAAACGGATACGTGCACACATACATATGTGTGTGTATGTGTATTTGTATATGTTGAATGTTTTTATATGTAAGTGTTTTTGTCGCACACAATCGTCGGTAAAAAGGTTAAAGGTTTCAAATATGCTTTTATAGTGAGTTTATATACTTTTGAAAGGATCAAAGGATATTTAGGTTAAGTGCATATAGAATAGGGTGGAGCGATCGGAAAAAAGTATGAAAGTTTGCCAGCCTATTTGGAAATATGATAGAGTTTCCAATATGAGCTTGTAAAAGTATGGACCGAATCAACAGATGTCAGTCGAAACTGGGGAGCTGTGTTTTTTTGGCAATTTTGTGGAGTATGTAGTAAAAATAGTGGCAATTTATTTCATAACAATTAACGTATACTTGACAATAATACTAATAATATGTTGACTTCTAATGCTAAGGGATTAAGTGGATTCTATAGCTATTTTTCTATGTGAATAGGCATAAATTTTGTATGCTTCACTGAGCGCCTAAACATTTTTTTATAAAATATTAATGGGAATCACTTCTGAAAGATATTATAAGCATAGGAAAACAATTTTTCCTAACAACTGATTGGTTCCTTCTGAAAAAAATCGAAAACTCATTACATACGAAAAAAAAAACTTTTTTAGAATTTATCAATGGACTCTTTTATCAGCAATTAAACATTTCATATCAAAACTTTAACAATTTCGGCATTTTTTGCTCTTTTTATACCCTACACCGAGGGTATATTCACTTTGTCTCTCCGTTTGTAACACATCGAAGGGGGCGTGGCATGTATGGAAAAGTATATATATTCTTGATCAGCGTCACCATCTGAGTCGATTTAGCGATGTTCGTCTGTCTGTCCGTCTGTTGAAATCAGGTTTACGGGAAAAACAGGAAAGCTAATTGAATCAAAATTTTACACACAGGTCACATCTTCTTGCAGGCATCTTGCTATTGAATATGGGTGAAATCGGTTGACGGACACGCCTGCCGCCCATACTCTATGTATATTTACCCAGGACAATTTTGAAAAAAGTTGCAGCGATTTTGATGATTTGGTGCACCACCATACCTTGTAAGTCGTTTAAGATATTGCGATGAAATTTGGTAAACGGATACATATCAAATATATCTTGAATTGAGATAAAAGTGGGCGGAATCGAAAAGCTGGGCGTGGCACTTTTCTACAGTTAAAAATTTTAATTCCGTATATCTCAAAATTGGCACAAACGATTTCCATAAAAATTTTGGAGATGATGTCGCTGAAAGCAGTCATCAATTCAAGCTCAACCACTTTACTGAAAAAACTCAATTAAAGGCGTGGCACCACCCACAATATTTATAAACGTTATATTAAGAGAACTAACAACGTAATCGTTATGAAATTTAATGAGGTAGATATACTTGCTATAAGGTCTCTTATTACAGGTACTATTATTATCTTATAGTACCTGTGGGCGTGGCACCTCCCATATAAGCAAAAAATGTTTATTTTTATAGATAGTGTGCTATGATAGTTATCTTTATAAAATTTGGTGTATAGATGTCAGTTACTATAAGCTTTAAAAATAAATGAATTTTGACAGGATTGCATCAGTGGGCGTGGCATCGCCCATATTAACATAAATTTGTAAGCGCTGTTTTAAGTGAACTATTGCAGCAATTGCTATGAGATTTAATGTTAGTGGTTCAGTTGCTATGGGGCCGTTCAAGTATTACGTAACGCAATTAGGGGGGGAGGGGGGGTCTTGTGAAACGTTACGATGCGTTACAGGGGAGGGGGGGGGGGGGTTCGAGCAACGCGTTACGTAACATTGTTTTAGAAGTGAAACTACTTTAGCGGGTGGTGATTTGAAATGAGGTGTGTATAATGAAACGCTTTCTTTATGTGTATGCTTATTGAATAGCTACAGCCAAAAAATTTTATTATAATGATAAATGAGGTTGGGATCTAGATAATTTACAGCAATAAATGATATGTTAAATTAAAGCACTTATGAAGCAGAATATTCTAAAACTATCATCTTCGAGATTGGTTAACCAAAACCAGAGATGTAAGCGTGGAAAGATTTCCTATTTTTCTCATTTATTGCTGTAGCTGTTCTAGATCCCATCAACTTTTATCATTTTAATAAAATATGTTCGTCTCATTTTTCGCCATTTTAACATATTTTAAGCTTAAGCAAATGTTTATTACATTATGTGTGATTTTTATTAAATAACAATATGAACAAGTTAAGGTGTTATCTTCAGTCAGGCCGAAACTCACATACCCTACACTGCACTCAAAGTAGGTACATATATTTCAGTAAAAAAAGAAGAGGTTAAATAATTCGAAAAAAGTGTGAAATGTTTAAGAGGTTGAAAACTGTTGAAAAAGTCGTAAATATATGCAAAATGTTAATGTTGAGAGAGGTTGAAAAAGTCTAAACAATTTAAAATCGATGAAAAAGTCGAAAAAATAAAGAAATTTCATCACAATATCTTGCACGGCTTACGAGATATGGTGGTATAGAGGTTAAAATTTAGGACCGTGCCACGCGAATCTTTGGAAACTTGAAACCTAGCCTAATCTTAATTTAGTTCAAATGTACACCTAATCACCAAGTTTCATCAAAATCGCTGCATTTTTTTCCAAAATGGGATTGGGCAAATATACATAGAGTATGGGCGGTAGGCGTGTCCATGAACCGATTACATCCGTTTTGAATAGCAAGATGCCTGCAAGAAGGTCTGACCTGAGTGTGCTAATTTCATTCAATTAGCTTTCTTGGTTTTTCCGTAAACCTGATTTGAACAGACAGACAGACGGACATAGCTAAATCAACTCAGGTGGTGACGCTGATCAAGAATATATCTATATTCTTTTTCATACCTACCACCGCCCTCTTCTATGCGTTACAAACAAAATGACAAAGTGAATATACCCTCGGTGTAGGGTATAATAAAGAAAATAAACAACATACGCATGTATTTCCGGTACTTTTCGCAACATAATTGTGACTTTTAGGTAAATATGGTCACTTGGATGTTACGTAACGTTTTAGGGGGGGGGGGGGGGGGTAGAGGAAAACGTTACGGCGCGTTACATAGGGGGGAGGGGGGGGTCAAAAATCTTTGAAAATTGCGTTACGTAATACTTGAACGGCCCCTATAGAGTATGTCTGAATCAAATGTGGCTGAAATAGCACCAGTGGGCGTGGCATATTTGCATAAATACGGTAAGTGGCATATTTATCGAAATATGTGAGCAATCATACTTAAATTTGGTGTTAGGGGTTTGCTTATGAAAAGCTATTTCTGGGTCAAAACCAAGCTTGATTGTACCAGTGGGTGTGTCACCGCCCTAAATTTTAAATTTAAATGCGGCATGTATCGCAAACTATACAAGGTATTGTGGTAAATTTTAATATGAGGATGTCGATCACAAATATAATTTGTTGAACCAAATGTGGGCGGAATAGGAGAAGTGGGCGTGGCATATTTAAAATTTTTCATTTCTATTCGATTTTTTTCAACATTTTCCATATTCTTTCGACTTTTTCAACCCTTTAACATTTTCCAATATATCCTATATATGTTTGTTCGACTTTTTCAACCTATTTCAACTTTCTTCATAAGTTTCTTTATTTTTTCGACTTAATCATCAATTTTGAATAGTTTCAAATTGTTTCAACCTCTTTCAACTTTTTTAGAGTTTTTCAACCTCTCTCAACTTTTTTCAACATTTTGCCTATATTTACGACAAATTGGAACTACATTAGTGAAATTATAAGACTAGTTTGAAAGTGCTAACAATAATGAATATGACGATCCATTTAGAAATGCATCCATTTAGAGGTTAAAGCAAGATCAAGATATTAAAATCGATTAAAGCTTTATCCAATTTCATTTTCGACTAATTCGCTGAGGTTGTTAAATAAATCTTGTCCTAGATGTAGCCGGGCTCTGGCAAGGGCCTGATAGTAACAGAGAAAATGTTCAACTGATTCTTTCTCGTTTGCATTCAGACGACGTCGGAAAAAAGAGCTGAATGAAATACTAAATTTTTCAGCATACTTGCCGTTAGTCCAATATCCAGTGCTAGTCGCGCTGGAGAGTAGGTCAGTGTTTTTGAACTGCTATAGGTTGGTCATATTGCTATTGATGTTTTACAGGTTTTTAGGGTCCTCCAGTTCTTTGCTACCTCGGAAAGAAAAACTGAGAAGACCTTTTCATTAACTATACCTAGCGGAATGTGCACACGCTTGGAAGCTTCAGTTTCGTCAAGAGAGGAACCGTGGCCTGCTAATTCGTCCGCCCTATCACTACCCTCAATGATAAATATGAAATCCATACAAAATTTACGTCGAGCTGACGCTCCAACCCAGCTGGTTCCTTCCTGCATTGCTCTAATAATTTAGATTTTATCGTTTCCCCAGCACCTACGCTGCAATCCACCTTTGACCCATCGTTGTATATGGTGGTTTCAAAATTTAGATTGAATACGACCTTATTCCATTGAACCCTCTCCGGAAACTTCACCTGAAAGTTTTCTCGATGTTATATGGCGAGCAGATATAATCGATTAACCTTTCAATCGAGCCATTTCAATCGTTCGTTTGTCTGTGAGCCAAGGATGGAGCAATGCTCATATTGCTTCGCTACCCAACAGCCGGCTTCTTTGAGTCGGAACAGTAGAACTACTACATGCGATGTTTACTTCGATGGCGCCACAAAGCACAGAAAAACGCCTATAAAATTATTTAAGCCTTTACATAAATATAAAAATTATTGTTACAAATTTTTATGAAAACCACTATTTTTTTCATAAAAATATCATTTGAAATTCGCTGATCCGGAGCCCGGATATTTTCACAAGTTTATAATTGAAATTTTAAAATATTTTTTGTCTATACTTGCTTACACTCTTTTCTGATCGCTCCACCCTAATTTTGAGTATCACATACAATAAATTGTTTCATTAGCGGTATTCACGATATGTAGCATTTGCCCTTGTATGGTGTATTTTTGATAAATTTGATATTTGAAGTAAATTTGATATCTTAACAAAAACATAGCATTTGCTTTTTTCAAATACTCTAATTATCAAAAATACAAAAACAAAATCCTATTGTAACTTTTGTATAATATTTGTACATTTGTTAAGTAAAGTTGTCATAACAACAAAAAAAAAAAAAACAAAAAAAAATAATCACCCTTATCATCGTAGTCGTTTTTTTTTTCGACGACTGTCGTTTTTTTCGTCGTCTCGTTTTTTTTTTGGTATCATCGTAATTTTGCGACACGACAAAATTTGTACGACTCGTGACTACTACAATTTCAATGAAAGCTTTTACAATTTGATGTCGACAGATGTTTGACAATTATGAAATGTCTCAAAATTTGTTTTTATTTTGATGTTGTGTTTATAAATTTAACTAAAATTGTGTACAAATTCAAAATATTCATGGAATAACGAGACATCGGTGTGCCAGCGGTAGCCAACAACACTTTTTCAATCGTTACGGATCTCTAGTAAGTTTTTGCAAGCACTAATTGTCCTCATAATAACAAAACTATGATTTTTAGTTCCAGCGGTCGATGAAGATCCTACCGACGACTCTTTTGCAACCAAACAATTGCAATTGCCTGCATCAAATACCATATCTGAAGTTTCTCCTATAAAATCGGAGTGTGTTCAATATACAGTGCCAAAATAAAAATCAAAAATTGCTGCTCCCACTTCTAATTTTTCTGCTGGCGCTTTTGAAGATGATGATGCGACAGTGTTAAGTTCAATATTTAACAGTCTCGAAAATAATCCTTCACAAAATCCAGCTGATTTCGAGTTTGTTGCGCCACGTTCTGTTAGTCATTTGTCATTGGAGCGCCTTGATAATTTAAAAGCTTAATGAATCAATTTATTCTAAGCATGTGACTACAGGACGTGGTGGCGATAGTTGAAGGAGTCGACGTAGTTTGCAAAAACTTACACCACTACATGATGCGCAAACCGAAGCAGCAAGCATTAATCAACAAGTATGAAAAGAGTAAGAGCGATAGTAAACACGAGGTCGATGAAAATTCAAGTAATTTTGAAGCTGCTTCTAGTAAGTTAGCCACAATTGAAGTCAACAGTGAAGAGCAGCGTAAAAAGGAACAATTCCATAGAACGAACGAAGAGAAGCCACTGTTAAGTTCATCACAAACACCAACTAAGAGTACATCCACAGACGTTGGTTGTAATGAGCGCTGCTCAAAGTAGTGCAGTAAATTTAACTATTTTTTGAATTTTGCTAAAGATAATTGTATTTGTATGCATTAAGCCACAAATAAAATGTTTTATCAAAATTTATTGGTCTTATTGATTTTATTTTGTTATGTATTTATATTTTACTTAAATTGAAAATGATCTAGCACCTCCAATTTTTTTAAAATTGCATTCAGCGAAGTTTTCTGAGCCAGAGTCTAAAATATAAAATCAGGGAACATTCAAAAAAAATTTGTTTTTGTTAAAAAATTAAAAAAAAAGCACTTAGTAAAAATTCAAATAAGTTCAAAATTGTTGTCGTCGTACACAAATTTCTGAACGACAAAAAATGTCGTTTTTGGATGTCAATTTTTTATACGATGATTCGAAATTTGTAAAAAATTGTCGTTATTTGTAATAGATTGTCGTTTTTGCGACTGTCGATTTTATAAAACGACTCGCATGATACCAATTTTGTCGTATCGTTTTTTTTTCTGTCGTATACGACTACGATGATAAGGGTGAATTACTAAGCAAAAAAACATTTTAGAGCGCTCACAATGTGTACACTCAAAAAAAAAAAGTGTTTGCCACAAATGATATAGATGGAACTACTTCAAGTGTTTGCGTGAAATAATAAAATTTTTGTCACAAAAACTTTTGATTTTACTTAAAAAATAATAAAATTTTTTGTCACATAAAATTTTGATTTTACTTACAAATTGATAGTTGAAAATTATTATACAAAACTACTCCTTAAAACTTAACATAACTTATAACTACAGTCTGGCAACATCGTCATCGTTCTTTGCTTTTAAACACTTATAAACATTTGATATCGTATATGTATATACAATGTGGTAACAAAAAAGTAATTTCGAATCATAGCACTGCAATATATGAACATGACTAGCTTATAAGTGAATAATCGTTTGTTGAAATGAATAAGTGTTTGGGACAAAAGACAAGTGTTTGTCGAAACACTTCAATAAATTGAATTGTTTGACTGAAAAATTTTGACGATTTGTCGTAAATAATTATATCATTTAGAAGCAACATTTTATGAAATGTTTTTTAAATTTTCCATAGAAGTAATTGAATCACTTGCCACAACTTAAGTTTTGCTTGTGTCAAATACATTGGTTTTTCTTATATTGTCTACAAATACTTATAGTTTAAGACAAAAGTTAAGTGTTTGCTTGAAATAATAAGTGCTTATATTAAGCAATCGATAATTTGCCACAAACGCTTTCTAAACAATCCTTTTTTTGAGTGCATAGATCGTGGTTACTGCTATTATTTTTCTTTTGTTCTTCAATAATTTTTAAAAGTCAAATGGTGATACTAAATTTACTTTTTAATTCACTTTAAATACATGGTGTTATTTTTATGGCAAAAAAAAAGCTTTAAAGAACAAATAGAAACAATTTGTATTAAATAGTTCACAACGATTTGGGTGTGACTTAAGCCACAAGAAGTGTTGTAACTTTCAATAAAATTACAAGAATTAATTCACTAGTTTGAAGCTCATTCTGAAGTTATCATTCTTTGTGTTTTATCTCCTCGTGGAGCATGGTTTATGACATCCAACAGAAATGATCCTTCCCATTAGGTTTTTAACATGATGTTTCCCTTCGCAGATATTCAGCAATTAAAATAAGATGTGTTTCAAATTCATACAAAAGTAATACATAAGTCTTTATTTTATTCAGAAATAGCCTTGAATAGCTTCTGTATATACACCATTACCTAACTTAAGGCTTTTCTTAAAATTAAGTTTTCCGTACTTTTAATCCAAAGCAACTCGAACTGCTGACGTAATTGGAAAAACTGAAACAGTTCGTATTAAGCGAAAAATATGTTCGCTTGTGTTACATCTGAATATTTTCCCCTACCTTACATGAAGAAACTCATGAAATAATAAATTTCTGAATTCCCCACTCTAAAAGTTAATGTAGAATATTCTAAAGAGATAACCTTATTTTCTCGCCATTCATCACAACAGCCAAAGTGCCCACTACTGCAATAAATTTTAATATGTTAATGATATCTCGGAATTTTTTTTTCTACTAAAATTCAATAGAATACTTCACCCGTATGTTGCTCTTTGACGCTTCACTGCACTGTTTTAAAGGCATCAATCAAATTATTATGAAGTCAATGTCAATGCTTTGCCAGACAATGGTGACTCTGTCTACCATGCCATACAACACTCACACTCAACAAGTAAAAATAGTTGGATAGATTCATGAAGTTCAAAATTAATCAACAAATGTAAAACTGTGAAAATGAAAAAACATCACAGAACTTGCTACAGCAAGAAATTGTCAATAATAATTCTTAAGTCAAATAGGAAAATTTAAAAAGGGTTTTTCTTTGCGAATCAATAAATTCAAGTGCCAGCATGCTACAGGTGAAGAGACTTAAGTGGTAAATTATGTAAAATTGTCATTGTAAATTTGATATTTTTATGAATTTGTATTTATGATAAGCGAGCAGTAGCAATAGCGGCAGCATATTAAAAATATGTACCCGTATTGGACTGAATTCGACCCATTATTATTGCGCTCGTGTTTTTGAAGTCTGATAACCAAGTTAATATTTCAAAATAACAAATACTTAGAAACCAGAATATACTTTTCCGAAGGTCATGACCCGCTAGATTCGAATTCGAGTTCAGCGTTTTTCTGATGGTTACGGTTTTCGAGATATGATATTTAATCTAACAGTTCGAAAATCATGATTTTGAGATATATTTGAGGTAAAGTTACACCGATAGGTAGTTTTTTTATGAAACCATGAAAGGGTCCGAAAGATCAACTTTTTTAGATTAGTTGGGATATCCTTTTTCGCCTTTAGGAAATCGTATGATGAAATTATTTATCGATTTTACCTTGTTTTGCTGGTGATTACACGCTGTACATTGAATTACTAGTTAATTTCAACATACAATTTCTCAAAGATGAAAAATTATACACGTACAAATCCAAATACGAAGAGGAGTAGTTCTTTCGGACGCAATTGTTTCATAAAAAAAATACATTTCGTTATAACATAACCTCATATATCGCGAATAGCGGAGTCATCTGAGATATTCTGTCCTCGAACTCAAATTAAGGGCGTCACACAAACCTTTGTTTTCTGGTTTCAGGGTAAGAGGTTTGGGCAAAATTCGTCAGCCTAAAAAATTGTTACAAGTTTGGAGCACTGAGAAACTATGGCCAAATACTAAGGCTTCTGCAATGAGCCGCACTCGTTCGAACAAACTCGAAACTCGCGAGCTTTTCACAAATTTCCAGCACCGAAGCATTTTCGTTTAACTCGACTCAACTCAGTTCGTTTAGTTCGAAATGTTCGCTCATATTTCGTTATTTTGCTTCTGTTTGTGCCTGCGTAGAAATCATTCGAAGAAATGGAAATTCCGGTGCGCCGCAGAGTGGAAAAATAGTCAAATGTTCGAGTTTGACTCGTTGCGTATGGCAAAAGTTTGAACATGTTCGATCAGTTCGGTGCAGAGTCTTACCAAATACCGTTGACCTCACTACAAATATTAAAAGAATTATTAATTCCAATCCTACTCTATGGATCTGAAACATGTTTTCATTCGAAAGCTGTTGAAGTCTTCCTTGGTCGTTTCGAGCGAAAAATTCTTTGTAAGGTATTCGCTCCCGTTTGCGTTTGAGTATTTTTGAGAGGATTCAACGACAAACCATGTAAGTACATGTGCTGTAGAGTGACATGGATCTGGTCAAGAAACTGCATATTGTGCGTTTGTGATGGCTAGGATATGTAGAGCTAGTAGAGGCTTCGACTCTAATGCAGAAGGACAAAGTAATAGATAAAGACCAATGGCACAAAAATGATGCCGCTGAAAGTAGTGAACATAAAAATCTAAGCCACTGCACTGGCAAGACTCGTTAAACGGCGTGGCACAGCCCACAATATTTATAAACGTTATAATAAGAGAACTTACAGCGCAATCGTTATGAAATTTAATATGATAAATATTCTTGCTATAAAGTATAAAATGTGCATAGCAATAACTGTAGGCGTGGCAGCTCTAATACAAGCAAAAAAACGTTAAATGTTATATTTAGTGTGCTATGATCTAATCTTTTGGTGCTGAGATGTTGGTTACTATAAGCTTTGAAATTAAATGGAGTTTGACAAGATGGCATCAGTGGGTGTGGCATCTTCCATACAAGTTAAAAGTGTTAACGGTTATATTTAACGTATTATCAGAGTAACCCTAATAAAATTTGGTGTTGGGATGTCGGCTACTATAAGCTTTGATATTAAATGGAGCTCGTCGGAATTGCATCAGAGGGTGTGGTATCTCACATGTTAACAAAAAGTTGTGAGCGTGGCAGTTTTTAACTTTTTCTTTGAATATTTTTTTTTTCAATATTTTTTGTATTTTCCCTTTTTCTTTTGACTTTTTAGCCTTATTAAATTTACCAAGATTTTTTAACATTTTAAGGCGACTTTTAAAACCTGTTTGAATTTCTTTCGAGTTTTTCAACATCTTTAATTTTTTTCTTTTCAATATTTTCCATACACTATCAACGTGATCAACCATTTGCAATTATTTCAACCTCTCTCAACTTTTTTTTGACTTTTCTAACCCTTTGCCTTATTTGACCCTTTTCAACATTTTCCATTCTTTTTTTACATTTTTATACTCTTCCGCCAGTTTTCGACTTTCTCTATATTTTTTTTATATTATTCAGCCATTTCTACTTCCCAACAGTTTTCAACTTTTGCGTTTTTTTCAATCTCTCTCAACTTTTCAAATATTTTCCGTATTTTATCGACTTTTTCAACCACAAAACGAAAAAACGGAACTATGGTCGGTCTCCTAGTACTAGTAATTGATATCTGCTATGAGTACTTTCATCAATTTTTTTCCGCTAAGAAAGCACAGTGTCACATCAATGAAGATGTCTTTACCGTGTACTCTTCGTTATGTTCACAAGAAACAAAAAGTGACAACAATGTTACAAAAAAAAAAAAACTTTTGGTATTCCATAAAACCTCCATTGGCTTTTATTTTTCAATATTATACCACTATTCAATGCAGAAAAAACCTAAATTGTTGTTGAAAACAAATCTCTTGTGAATTCTTGCCATTACAAATTACAAACCACAAGAGACCATTTCGGTCAAAGTAAAAAAAAGGATAAGAAAACTACGAGTTCTAAAAGTTTTGCATAAAATTTACACCTAAAGAGCAAAAACTAACAAAAATGATTTTGTAAAGAAAAAAGATTATGAAATATAGAAAAAATAAAATGTATCCACGAAAGATGCAACAAGTTCAAAATAACATTGAATGTAGTGTCACCACAATGACATCAAAGACACAGTGCTGTCAATACTTTTGAAACAACTCAAGCAGCAAAGTTTATTTTCTTTAACCTCTGCTATTTTTGTTAAGATAAAGTGATAATTGTCTTCAATTGTCATGCTCAAAAGAGAGAATCATTAGTGTTTTGAAAACTTTAGAAGTGCATGCAACATCTGCGATTATAACAATAGACCTGTTATTGCAAGAGTTTCTAATGCAATTTTTTATTTTTATGGACGGGAAGCTCGTGAACTTTTTTTGGGAGGTTCTTGATTTCAAAAAGAAAAATTGTGTGATATTTCTGTAACTGATTAAAGCTTCAAAGCAGTCACAGCACTTAAGTTTTGTAAAAATGTACTAAGTTTAGAGTGGGAATGTACATTTTGGATGACAAATGTACTCTTACCCATATACCCAGAAAAAATGGGAAATTTTCACAATTCGAATTAAAATTTCAAAACAAAAAAAACAAGTTCATTCGGACTTTAATACCGCAGTAATTATGATGGTTTTCTCAAATGTATTCAAAAAGTACTCAGAATATGCCAGATGTACTGAAAATTCGTACATTTAACCAAAATTTGTTATATGTACTGAAAATTCGACCATTATATCAAATGTACTGCAAATTTGTCCAATGTTAGGCTAGGTTGGAGTGGTGGCTAAGCGAACAGGCTTGGAGCCATAAGTAGCACTGTTTGTGCCGTTTTAATACTACAGTACGTGAACCGGCGAATTGATCGATGTTAAGATTGCTATATCCAGTTAGCTTTATCCGATCTCAACTTCAGCACATTCGCTGAGGTCGTTAAAGCTTACCAAGACATTTTAGCCTGGTTCTTGCTAAGGTTCAGTCTTACTTTCTGCAAAGAAAGTACTCGAGTGATTCATTCTCTGCGTCAGGAAGATACCAGTGCCCAGTGTCCAGTGCAGGTCGTTGTGATTCTTGTAATGTCAAACTGACACCTAGACGGTAAGTAGGTGGTTCTCAGTTTATTATAAGAGGGCCAGATTTATTTGGTTGTTTTACAGATTTGTAAGGACTTCCAGTGGTTTCCGGCTACAGATAGAAAATGCGAGAAAATTATTTTCTTAATTAAACTTGAAAACACGTTCTGGTGCGGCTTCATTTAGAGAGCAAGCACGCATTGCTTGTTTATCAGCCCTTTCATTTCCCTCAATGTTCCTGGAACCCATATGAGAGTAATGTCAAGTTGGTGTCCTAGCTTGACACAAGTTCTTTTCTGAATTATTCTACTAGCTTCGATTTTATATTTGCTGAGCTCAAAGCTTTGACTGCAGCTTGGAGAGAATTGCTTTCTTCTTCTCTGAACTAATACAGCCCACTAGAATGGCGAAAACTTCAGCAGGGAAAACGCTAGCTGAATCAGGTAATTGGAAAGATTGAGAGATCTCTGGGTCTTTTGAGTAGACTCCTGCGTCTACTCCACAGTCTATCCTGGATCCATGTACTGACGTATTTTTTCAAATGCGATTTTTTATTTATTGGAATCGTAAGGGAAGTATAAGTTTCAAATTTAAGATATTTTGCAAAATACTAGGACTCCAAGCTTAGTTTGTTATCCATATTATTAAAATATTACCAAAAACGCCATTTTTTTGGGGTGTCAATTCCCATTATCTCTAAGTTTTCTCTAAGACTATACGTGATGGACAACTTTTGAGCCCAGATTCGTACTCAGCGTGCAAAAATCCATTGAAAACATCTAGCTACTCTCCATTAGCACAACCCTTGTATACCAGTGTTATTCAGCAAAAGCTTTTTTCAACCTCTTTAAGCACTTTAAGCTAACTAATGATTAAATTGCAGATCTTTAAAACCGTATTAAGGTAGAATAGAAATACTTGATAACAAAACTCAAGCAGTTGTCAAGAACTTCTCCAAAAAAAGTATACGAGCTTTTGAGTTCCTGAATCCTGAAAGAGGACATTGTTCTGATCCATTTTTCCGAACGCAGTTACAGTTCAACATTTTTATTTTCATTTGAAGAATAAAGTGGTCAAAAGAGGTTAAAAAGTTAATTTTTCCAAACCATTCAAGAAATAGCTTTATGTGTATAAGAATTTTGTGTCAATTTTAAAATGGGATGACCAGCAGTTTTGGAGCTATCGGTTTTTTAAGATTGTCCTTTTCGCTTAAGAATGCAATTTTGAAAAATGTGTTGTATGGTTTTGAAACTCTTTTTTATTCCAAAAGTGACATTTTTAAGTGAAGAGGACTAAATTACTTATTTTAATTAGAGGAGGTACCTTGGGCCACATGCTTTTAAAGCGGCACTGCATTTGATAAGTCACATACAGCTGTGTGCAACTAATTAGAAAAATGTTCTTTCCTTCTTATTCAGCGTAAAATATACTTTGGTTTTTAAGTAAATGCGCTTTTGATGGCATAAAATGAATACTTGCAACTTGAATGCATTTATCGTTTGCACATTGTGCGAGTAAAATTTTTCCAATTAAAAAAACTGCTAAATTTGGGTTTCCATCTAATTAAAAGCTATAAACTGTTTACAAGTCGCAGAATTTTACTTGCAAGTTAGTTAGAAAACTAATACTTTCAAGTTTGTGGAGTTCAATTTCACTGAGTACTATTTTCTTTTAATTGGGTATAGAAAAGAATTTAACTATAGAAGCACACAAGGCAAGTATTTTGTACTGTCGCCCGAATCAATTGCATCCTGTTTTACTTGCCCAACGAAGAAAGGGTATGTTACTATTAAAGCACTAAGGACTTTTCATGCAATCAAAAAAAAAGAAATAGAAAATCTGATCTAAAAATTTCTCGCCTTGCTCAATCTCACACGAAGATAAGCCCCAAAAATATGCAATGCAATCACTCGCACCGTAAGGATGCGCTTGTGCAATTTGAGCTTCAAGAAAGAGTTGCGTGCAATAATTCACTAGTGACTCAAAAAATGAGCTGAAATTTTTCACATGGAGTGAGCGGCGACACAGTCGATATAATAATGCCGAAACAAACAAAATCGAACCGCATAGCCAAAAGTATGTACAACATCACAAACCAAAAATAAATAGTAAAAATAAATGTGCAAAGACACGTCATATTTTATCCTGAATCCATCATCTTTTCCAATATATAACATAAGCACCTGATAAATATTGAAGCAATAATTCCTTACCAAATGAGGTAGACGTAGATATAAACAAATAAGTATGTTGCTATTAAGCTCTCAGGAATTGTTTCTACCTAAAAAACATGTTTGACATGTATGACTTGCAAAAGTTATATATGAAGATTTAAAATATTCATAGCATATGCAGCAAGCCCTGAGTATGACACTTCTAGTTTTGAGAGTTTAATAATTGTAATGTGACTTATAATTCCTGACATTTTTTCATTTCAAACAATCTAAAAAAAAAATGTTTACGCTGTGTTTCGAATTACATAGATGGCCACAGCTGTGTGTGTACTCTAGAGCGGTTCAAAATAAAAACTTTTTGATTTTTTCATAATGTGTCAGTGGATTACCATAAACTTATATGTCTGAACAAAGCACATTACTAGGACTTAGGATAATATTAAAACTGAAATTGAAATAAATCACATCCAATTGTTAAATTACCCGATTTTGGCTTTATTAGCTAGATAGTTTTATCTATGCCATTCAGCATTTAAATATGGTTTCGTACATATGAGCGCCGCAATAGGCCAATATTTATTTAATTGAAAGTCAAACATACGATTGATTATTTAAATACTGCTGGCTTATCAGTATAAGCCTGAGGCTCTACATATTGCCACAATAAATAACTCAATTGATTTCTTAATTGCAAAACATCATGTAAGTTTGGAGTGGATTTAAAGTTGAAATTTTAGTAAGCTTTGTAAGTTTCCAGACTAATTCCTACTTAGTCATGATGTCTATCACAATGGACCAAACTTGGTCTAAGTGAGTCGGTTTTTGTAACTGACTGCCACTCCTACCTAGTCATGGTGCAATAGCTAAACATACTGAGAAAAATCAACTGTTACTAGAAACAGTGTTCCCAATTTAAAAACCAAACCTCTAGAGAAAACGCAGAAGCAGAAACTATTTCGGAAAATTTTTCTTGTTTGTTGGCAACAAGGGAAAAACGAAACTGTCGAGGTACAGAAATTGTTATTTTTCGCAAACGCAAAACGAAAATCACAAAAGAAAATAGACAAGAATTTCTATCATGAGTTTTCGGTAACTATAAGCTTTGAAATTAAATGGGCTTTGGCGGGTTGCATCAGCAGGCGTGGCATTTCCCATGTTAACGTTAAGTTATAAGCGTGAGAAATGTTGTTTTTTTTTTAATATTCTTTTAATATTTCTACTTTTTTCATCATTTTCCTATCGGCTTTTTGAACCCCTTTCAACTTAATTAAATTAACCAAGATTTTTTCAATTTGACTTTTTCAACCTGTTTAAATTTTTTTTCAAATTTTCAACTGCTTTCAACTTTTTTCGAGCTTTCAATCTCTTCCAACTTTTTCAACATTGCTCATATTTTATTGATGTTATCAACCATTTAATACTGTTTCAAAAATGCAACCTCAATCAATTTTTTTCGACTTTTTCAACCGTATTCAAATTTTTTCGTAATTTTCCATATTTTATCGACTTTTTTGCCTTTTCAACTGCTTCAACATTCTTTTCAACTTTTTTCATTTATTTTCAGCTTTTGAACCTTCTTCAAAATTTCTTAAATATATCGGACTGATTCAATCTCTTTCAACTTTTTTCAATATTTTCCATATTTCTTGACTTTCAACCGTTTCAATTTCTTCAATAACGATTTTAAAGTATTTGAACCTCTTTCAACTTTCTCCATATCTTTTCGATTTTTCAACCTCATTCAACTTTTTTCGACTTCTTCAACCGCTTACAACATTTTGGAGATTTTCAACTCTCTCAACTTTTTCAGCACTCTTCATATATTATCGACTTTATCAGCGTTTTTCACCTGTTTCCACCTCTCTCAACTTTTTCATTATTCCCCCTTTCAATTTATTTGAACGTTTTCAACGTAATTCAACTTTTTTCAACATTTTTCATAATTTTTCGACTCCTTCAGCCTTATTCACCTGTTTCAAAAATATTTCAACTTCATTCATTTTTTTTCGATCTTTTCCATATTATTCCGACTTTTCCAACATTTTCCAGCTTTTCAATCTATTTCAACATTTTCCATACTTTTTTAACCATATAAATTCTTCACATAATTTTTTTCAACATATGGCATATTTTTTCGACTTTTTAAATTTTAAACCTCAAAACAAAAAACTGAACTATGGTCGGTCTCCTGGTACTATATACTTATAATTTGTAACTACACAGTTGCCAACAGTGAAAATCAAAATGCAATGAATACGTTCAGACAGCGAAAAAAGTATCTTTAACATATTTTCAAATAATTTTTGATAAACTTTTGACTTTTTTTTAGATCTTCTTTCAAAAATCATTTTTATAAGCTGCCTGTTCTTTTCACATAATCATTTTTTACATTTTTCACAAAATCTTTTTTGCATAGTGTCTATTCTTTACATATCGTTTCTATATAGTGTCCGTCAAAATATTTCGGGGGGGGGGGGGGGGGTTCTATCCCCCCTCATCCCTTGGCCGGATCTGTTACTGTAGAAAAATGCATATTTCTCGGGTTTGAAATAAGAAAATGATGTGCGGTTTACGGTATTCTTTTAAGCAAATAACAATACAATTTCAATTTTTTATAAGAAAAAAAGGAAGAAGAAAAATAATCACGGATTCGAATTCCTCGATCCTCGATGTTTGAAACAAAAAAAAATTTCAATCACATTACTATGTAAATTTGTCGACTCCGATTCGAAAAAAAACCAGGTCTGTTAATTTAGAAAAATGTAGATATCTTGGTTTTGAAATAAGATAATGATATACTGTTTCGGCATTCTTTTAAGCAAATAACAGTCAATTAAAAATGATATACCACGGGATTGGCGGTAACATAATTTTTGAGGTGTTGCAACTAGAAAGTGGAAAATCGGTACTTCTTTACTTTTTTTATCCGGTAAATTTTCAACTTTTTTATAAGAAAGAAAGAAGAAGAGAAGAAGAAAAACTAATTATGGATTCGAATTCCCCAATCGATAGTTGCTCGAAAACCATACCCACTTTGTTGGAACATTTTGTAACCTCTGTAACTTACACCATTTTTTAAATCAATATTTTTTGAAAATGGGTTGTCTACTTAAAACAGAGGGCGCTAATCCAGTTTCAATGTTAACCTTAATCCACATCATGAAAAAATCAAAAAGCTTTTATTTTGAACCGCTCTAATGTATTCCTATTATCTTATCAGCTCAAAGCTTTAGAAATACAAACAGGTTTTAAAAGGTGAGAGGGGGGTTTTTTTTTTACACATCAATTTGAACGTCTTAGATAGAAAGGCTATATTACGGTGAAATAACTAAAGGTGATGTCATACGAACATTTTCTCTTTTATGCTCTCTCTATCTCTCTCCGCTGAATATCGACATACTCGATTCACATTGAAATTTATTACGAATTCAATTATATTGAGATTGGCATTTTTACACATCGTTGTTTTTATTACGTGAAATCAAAGTAAATAAAATGAAAACCGATTGTATATCAATCGACTCTCACGCTCTCCAAATGGTTTCTATTTCTGCACTAATTGCGGAGCTAGGAAAACAAAGGGGACAGCCACCACATGTGCAAAGCTTTGGGAGCTGCAAAATGGTCATCTGTATTCATTGAAATTTGCAAATGGTATTAAATAAAAAATTTGTATTAGTCAGATCTTAAAAATTATTTTATTAAATTTTAACGACAAAATCAGACTTAAACACTTTTTCTTTTCACCACAGATATATTCTTAAATATTTGATGAAACATGCGTATCGAAAATATGAAGAACTTTTCTTAAGTAAATTTTGGAAATTAAATTAATTTTTTTATAAAAATTTCATAAATATTTCCACAGAAGTTGGTGGCAAATATGTCGTTTACTCTCCGGCGCCAATAAGCCTTAGCTCCGCCACTGTGCAGCAGCATGGCTCTCCCTAATGATTTCACCTTATATAATTGCACTATGTGTTCTCCCTAGAATTGAAAATTAAAATATAAAAAAAAAAAAATGTTCATTTACTACTGGCACTGCAAACTCACCGCACGTCCCTGAGAGTCGTTTCACTTATTAGCACCACTATCTCCGTTAGTTAGTGAATAGCAGCACAATTTAACGTTTAAATAAAAACTCAATTGTGAAAAATTTTCTATAAAACCCGTCACTTACATGCGCTCTTCAATATTTATATTGTCATATTTTTTATTTGAGTTAAGCAGTAAAAACAAATGATTATTGTGTGTTTACTGTGGTTATTCAAATGTTTGTCATTGTTGTTATTATTGTTATATTGAGCGTTAGTATTGTCATTATTGCCATATTGAGCTTTATTATTATTGTTTTGATAGCTTTTTAAGTCACGCCAATATAAATGTACGTTAGTTCTTAAATTCCTAGTAAACATTAAACGATTGGTTTGTTTGTTTTACACTTCCATCTCTCTCTCTTTGCCTGCTCCTTTTCATTTTAAACCTTAATCGTGCGCACGTTTGAAATTCCTGCTCTTAACCAACCGACAGTACGACAGCTTTATGCTCTAATAACGTTTCAGAATGTCTGTTTCGTTCAAGTAGCCCATTCATGTCATATTTGTTGTGATTTTTTTGTTGTTGTTATTATTGTCCTTATTGTTCTTGCTTTGGAATACGCTCTAGAACAGTGTTTCTCTAACTATGGAAGCGAATATCGAGAAATTTATTTCAATTATGAATTACTTCAGAATATTCTGCATTCCTGATGATTTTGAAAACTGTCTCGGAACAGAATTCTGCGTTGTCAACGGTTTTGTGATTTGTTTGATAATTCATATAACGAAAAAAAATAATGTGTTGCAAGCGTTAGGTTAGATGGGCTATCCAGTTAACTAATTTACTACCACGCAGAGACCTAAGTTGTTCTTTATGATACCCTCACTGCTACTGCCACAACCATTTGAATTCTTTGAATAAAAGCAGGATATTACATATCCTAGTGTTGACTAAGTTAGCTAGATTATTGAAAACTAATCTCACAATCACCTAATCCTAAATCTATAAAGAACAGTGTAATTACAAAAGAGATGATCAAGATTTTTCTCCTCTGCATAGCAGCAACAACTTCTACAGAAGTCATAATAGGTAATACCCAAACGTTTAACAAGTTTTCCAAAAAACCGTGGCCAATAAGTATGCATACCACCCATTTTATCTACGACTTCTTAAGAGCAAGCTCAATATAACTCTCATATGGATTTCATGCCACAAGAGAGTGTAATGAAAAGGCTGATGAATTATCAAGGCATAGTTCTTATCTTGACGAAACCGAAGCTTCGTCGCTCGATATAGTTACGAGAAATGTATTTTCGGTTTTTTTTTTCAAAGCAGCAAGAAACTGGATCTACCAGCTCTTAAGTGGCTTTTGGAGTCCAGGCCTAAATATGTGATTTGTATTCTAGTTTGGGTCTCATATAAGTGAAAAAGACTGTCCAAAAATTAACTAGAGTGAAGTATTTCTTACACCGTTTCAAAAACCAATAGACTTGGCCACTTCTTTCGACACAATGAACAGACGATCTGTCCATCTTAGTTCCGGTTGAACCGATATGCCTAGAACGTCAAGAGCTGTTGACCTCATAATTTATAAGTCAGCCATATTAAGGAAAGGAGGGTAGTAGTCCATAAGTCTGAGAGACAACAGACAGCACTGGGTTTTAATAGCATTAAAATAGACTCAGTTAGCAAGACCCCCCTTCGGAGATGGCAATGAGGTCATAAACAAGTGTGTCATTCATTGTGCCTTTTACTCTCAACCTCCACAGAGCCTGGGCGCTTTTTAATGCAATAAGAACGCCAAATGTTGCTGCCACTCGCAAAGGAATGTATTGGGTTGGTGGTCGATGACAGAAGGTTATCATTGGAAACCAGGAGGAGGGTCGGAGATAGGACAAGACATTGGGGAGCTGTAGCATTAATGTAGGGTTCGTTGCAGGTGAAACCGTCTGCTACAACACGAATAGAGCGATCACTGCAGAAGTTCGTAATCCAAGAAACAAAGGAATTACCAACACCAAAGGTAATTAGTTTTGATACGAGGGTGCCACACTCAATCAAACGTCTTAGAAATATCCAGAGCGATAACCATATTGGATACGGATTTTGAGTTGTAAGCACTATTGTACCATTCTTCTACGAAAATACTGCTGGTCAGGCGAGAACTGTTAATGACGCTCGCTATCGTGATTGCAGTCCGAGAAACAATTCAATTATTGTTGCAAGTTGGGAAATTTTTTGGTTTCATTAATAAGCTTCGCCCAACTCTGAACAAATAATCAAGCAAGCAAGCAAGCAATGAAGCAGCCAAAACTGTTTTTTTTCCCCATTTATCAACAATATCTTCAACATACTAATTTCCTTGATAAAAGTTACTGTCTCATGTAAGTTACCTAATTGTAAAAAATATTCAAAGAAGCATTGAGTAAGTTAATCAATTAAATAAATTCAATGAACACGCATAACCATAATGTCATAACAGTTGATAGAATATATTTTCATGTGCCATATTTGCGGTAAGCCATTTAATTCATTTAAGTAATTGCACATGCAACAGTTTGTAGCACTTTAAAAATACGTCGCAAGCTACAGTTCCATTGACATTACGATGTAAAATAACCTAAACAATGCAACAGGCGGATACCACAAGGAAATGGCACAAAAACACTACGAATGATAACAATGGCAGCTACAACGCTTTGTTACACTCAAACTTCAGAATGATGATGATGATGATGGTGGTGACGAAGAAATGTTGCTGCAAAATATCGCTATGATATTTCGCTGTTTTTGGCATTAATAAAGCATCCCTGTTTTTTGTGCTACTTTTGTTTTTCTTTTTAATGTACAAACTTATATTACACAGCTGCTGATGTTTTTCTTTATGTGTAGCAACAGAAATTGCAACATGAGCAGCATGAAGGTCTGCGTGCAAACGAAATAGCGTTGCATCATAACACAAATACATCTACACAGTAGCAACCAAAATTATTAATACACTTCTTGTTCTTCAAAATAACACTTCCTCGATGTTCACTTGTTGGCGCAATATGTAGCACGCTATCTTCTGGCTGACGTGCGGCATTATCTCATCATCATCTTCATTACGTTACGTCCAAATTGCAGAGAATGGCCAAACAGAAAAGCAGCAAACTACGAAATGTTGTTGAACAAAAACTATAACCATATCATGATAATAAGCTACATTTTCTTATGCAACAAGTTTTGTTGTTGTTTATCTTTTTCGCTATGTGTTAGAATGCTGTTGCTGCAGCAGAATTATGTTAAAAAGTAACGAAACTTGAGTCATTTGAGTTTAGGTACTTTCTTGAATAATTAAAGAAAGAGTTGAATAGTTGGAAACTATTATTTTTTATCAAAAGAAATTAACTGAAATCGGGTGAGACTGAACAAGTAGGTCTGATACTGCAGTATTGATATAAAAACGTTAAAGGTAAACGGAAAAGAAATAAACCAATGGCGAGTGATTGTCGTCAGAATAATTGACGTTATGAGAATTGCTTGTGAGTATCAAGTACCAGGAGACCGACCATAGTTCGGTATCTTGTTTTAAGGTTGAAAAAGTCAAAAAATGTGAAATATATTGAAATAAGTTGAATAAGATTAAATAAGTCGATAACATATGAAAAATATTTTAAAACTTAAAACAAGAGAAAGTATGTGGGTAAGAAAATGTTGAAAAAATCGCAAGAGATTAAAAATCCGAAGAAGTACTAGGTGTACAAATATGAAACCGGTAATGACATCTAGCGGTCGATAGCCGTATATGTATGAGTTTCCGAACCGCACCAAATGTCTTAATTGTTTATTTTGTCATCTGTTCACAATTTGTCAAGTTTCATACAACAACGCATTTTTTCCGCTCGTAAAGATGTCGAATTTTGTGCCTGAAAACTCTCATTTGCGGGAAGCATTGATTTTCTGTTTCCATTTGAAGAAAAACGCTTCTGAATCGCATCGAATGCTTGTTGAAGCTTACGGCGAGCATGCTCTTGGTCGTACACAGTGCAATGAGTGGTTCAATAAATTTAAAAGTGGTGATTTTGATGTGATAAATGAGGAGCGCGGCCGGCCACCGAAAAAGTTTGAAGACACCGAATTGCAAGCATTATTGGACGAAGATGATGGTCAAACGCAACAACAGCTCGCTGAACAACTTAATGTGACACAACAAACCGTTTCCTTGCGTTTGAAGGCCATGGGAAAGATTTTAAAGGTCGGTAGATGGGTGCCACATGAACTGACCGACAGGCAGCAAGAAAACCGAAAAACCACTTGTGAATTGCTGCTCGCCAGGCAAAACAGAAAAGGTTTTCTTCATCGAATCATCACTGGCAATGAAAAGTGGATTTATTTCAACAATCCCAAACGAAAAAAATCATATTTGAGCCCCGGCCAACGATCCAAATCAACGCCAAGACCAAATCGCTTTGGCCGAAAGACAATGCTGTGCATTTTCTGGGATCAGCGTGGTGTTATTTGGTATGAGCTACTAAAACCAGGTGAAACAGTTACTGGTGCACGTTACCATCAACAATTGATCGCTTTGAACCGTGCTATACGTCAGAAGAGGCCCGAATTTCAACTTCGCCATGACAAAATTGTATACCAAGATGACAACGCATCGCCACATCGAGCAGCGGTCATTAAAAACTTGGTAAAATCGTACAACTGGGAGCCCCTGCCCCACCCGCCGTACTCACCGGACCTGGCGCCATGCACTCAACGATTCGCACTTCAAATCTTACGAGGAAGTGCAAAAATGGCTCGATGAATGGATAGCCTCAAAACACGAAGAATTTTTTTGGCGAGGAATCCATAAATTGCCTGAAAGATGGAAAAGATGTGTAGCTAGCGAAGGGAATTACTTTGAAGATTAAATTTGGAACTATTTTCGCAAAATGATCGTGTTTTTTTTTGAATAAAAAATAACCGGTTTCATATTTGTACACCTAGTATGAAAAATGTTGAAAAATTAGAAAAAAGTGCAAGAGCCGAAAAAAGTTGAAAAAAAAGGAAGAATGTTGGAAAAAATTGAAAGAGAGTAAAAAACTCGAAAAAAATTGAGAGAGTAGAAAACAATTTAAATAGGTTGAAAAAGTCGAAAAAAATATGGAAAATGTTGAAAAAAATTTGAAAGATGTTGAATAAGTCCATCAAATATGGAAAGTTCATCAAAAAGTTGAAAGCGGTTGAGAAATGTTAAAACAGTTGAAAAAGGCTGAAAAATCGATAAAGTTTGCAAAATGCTGGAAAGATTGGAATGAGGTTGAAAAACTCGAAAAAGATTAAAAAAAAAAACATTAAAAATGATGAAAAAATATGAGAGAGGTCGAATAAGTCCAAAAAATATGGAAAATATTGAATAAATTGGAAAATGTTGAAAAAATTTAAAAAATATGGTAAGTGTGTCAGAATACGTGAAACCGACATGTCTGAAATGTTTTTCAAAGTTTTTTATATAAATCAGTAGCTGCAAGTGGTAGAAATTAGTGTACGGAAATTTTTTTTTAAAAAAATTGTTTTTGCAATAATTATTGCCAGTTAAAGTTTTCATTAACCTTTTTTTTAAAATATTATTAGTTTTGAACAACTTGTCTGATCGTGATGAAATGTTTTAATTTATGTAGATAATAAGTTGAACTTATGTATTAATAGAAAAAAGTTCCAAAAATTTTGCATTTTTGTTGTTAATTAGCATTTTTTTTATCGACAATTGAATTTTAATGATGTGCTCCGCCTCGAAAAAATCTGAAAAAAAATTACAGGGATGCATTGAACCCTTCCAAACTAAAATTCATCAAAAAAATCGTGGAGCCTCAATTAGTTTTGACGGTATAAATATTATAGTGGTACCGGGCGGACGAAAAATGCATAAAAATTTTGTTGTTTTTCAAAAAAATCAATAACACTTGTGTACAAGAAAAAGGATCGGGTTTCTCATAGACTTTTTTCTATGTATTTTGGGGCGTAGTTTCCAAAAATGGCAACCATTTTTTTTTCTTAAGAATCGTTTTCGAGATATCTCCAAAAAACCCCTTTTTCGGCACTTTTTTCATTTATTTGGCTATATCTCAACTAATTTTTTTTTCGATTCAAAAACGCTTTTCAGCACTCTAAAGATATTTTTACTCCCTTTCTAACGAAATGCTGTTTCCTTGAATCAAATAAGATTTGATGAAGTTACAAGCGCTCAAAGTCCAAAAAAACTGACTTTTTTAAAAATCACTAAATTTCAATTGCTCCATTTGAATGAAAATTTTTTTTTTCATATTTTAAGAACTAAAAATGAAAGACTATTCTTTTGCAAATATTTAAAGTATAATTTTACGGATATCGGACAAAAAATGTAGAAGTTATTTGAGAAAACAGTAAAAAACTTGCAATAAAATTTAACGAAAATACATATGTTTTTTATCCGGTACCACTATAATATTTATACCGTCAAAACTAATTGAGGCTCCACGATTTTTTTGGTGAATTCTAGATTGGAAGGGTTCAATGCATCTCTGTAACTTTTTTTCAGATTTTTTCGAGGCGGAGCACATCATTAAAATTCAATTGTCGATAAAAAAATTGCTAATTAACAGCAAAAATGCAGAATTTTTGCATGTTTTTTTTTTTAATACATAAGTTCAACTTATTATCTACAGAAATTAAAAAATTTCGTCATGATCAGTCGAGCAGTTCAAAACTTAGAGCATTTTAAAAAAAAGGTTAATGAAAACTTTGACTGGCAATAGTTATTGCAACAACAATTTTTTTTAAAAAATTTTTCCGTACACTAATTTCTACCACTTGCAGCTACTGATTTATATAAAAAACTTTGAAAAACATTTCAGACATGTCGGTTTCGCGTATTCTGACCCATATGTCACTACTACTGCACAGAACAGTAAGCTCATTAAAATAATTAATTAATATATGTATATATATAATTTTTTTGTTCAAGTGAAAGCACAATATATGAAGTAAAAACTGTTGCTAACCTTATTTCGATATTATTTTAATTAAAAAAATTAAAAAAAAACATAACTTTGATTGAATAACTTTTATTTCAAAATTGCATTTGCAGTGTTTTTAGTTTTTCTAACGAAAAAGACACTTTTGTTTCGCAAAAAAAATCAATTTAAATCGCAAATAAAATCTTAATTTGAACACACGGGCAGAGAGTTTTTACTATACATAGCACTGTTTAATTGGAAAATAGCATTTAAATCGCGCACGAAATGTCATGTCAGTCATTTCGCCAGTATGACCATAGCAATATTTAACACTTTTTCTTTTTAGCGCATAATTTAATTTGGCATTGCCAATATTTGGCACGTTGTCTCTTGTTAATGGTAATGTAGTGTTCAGTTAAACCACTGGTCTTATTTAACCAATAAAAATACATTTCTATTTATATAAACTAAATCATTTTAACTTACCCTGTAATAAGTTTTACTGAGAAGTTGAAATCGTAGTTGCTGCAAATAAAATCAAAATTAAAATCAGTGTCATTCAATTAAATCAGTAAATATACACTTGAAAAAATATTCCTTTCAAAAAAAAACTATGGTAATTTTAATAACTTTTGAGAAATCTCTGCTTTGAACTTAAGGCCAATTAAATCTTAATTAATTGATGGTCATTAAACTGATATTGAAGTTTAATTAAAATTGAAACTTAATATTGCACGATGTAACATTGTATTACACTCTGTTGATTTTTCCTTATTTTAAAATTATAGCATAAAAATTTATTTTGGTACATTGAATTTTTAAATAAATAAAATTTGTGTTATTAGTTTTAAGTAAATATAAATAGCACAAATCAAAACTTAATTTAAATAAATAAATTAAAGCTCAAAATGTTAAATGGCTTTTGGCTGTAATAAAACTGTGTATTGAATAAATAAATATAAAACAGATAAATTCATGCATATTTTAATTGCATTTGATTTTAAATTAAACATTTGAGTTAAACTGAAACATGTTGAAACTTATAGATTAAGCAATGTATGTTTAATATGTGTGTAACCTACATTGGGGCGATTGAAACAAATTTGAACATAATTTTTTCAAGCCTTAGTTAATGCTACATGACTAATGTTCCCCAAAAGTTAGCTAATTTTAGGAAATGCTTTATAAGGAAATTTGTTCAGAATGCACCCAACTTGATGGTGTAAAACAAACACTATATATTACCTAAGATCTATGAAAAATTAACCCTTTGATGCATGCATAAACATTTTTTTGAATCAAATTCCTCAATCCAATCATTAAGAAAATTATTAAAAAAAATTTCAGGCCTTAGTTTTCCAGAAAAAAAGGTGTTTTCCACAAGGCGCATATCTGCAATGCCATGCATTACGAAGGAATTTTATTATTAAAAAAAAAAAAAAATTATTTAATATAGCAGAGTACATATTTGGAAATTATTCCGAAAATGCAACACATGACCGATGGCCTTGAAATATGTTATTCGTGGGACTATTTTGAGCAAGTCTATATACATAAGCACGCTTGGACTTCCTTTTTATTTATTTTGAGCTTGATAATAACATGCTAAGCTAAGCCAGTCTAAACGTATTAGTGTGAACTGCAGCCGAAGGCCGCCATGAAGTTGGTGTTGAATATATTGGAGTATGTAAGCCCTGAGCTGTCGAGTAAGTTTTTTTTTTTTGGTTCGTATTTCGAAATTATAAGTAAATTCGGATATTCCACTCATTACAGATTGTTTGTACCTCCACTTATGAGGTTGAGCTGGCATATATGGTTTTAGATCATTTGTAGCACATATTTCTTCAACCAGAGATAGACATTCTTTTCTTGGAATGGACAAAAAAATTTACTTATAAAGTGGACTAAAAAAGGTCGAATCTTATGTAGCCTGTCATGAGTCGAATTTACCTTTGGTACCACTGCATTATTTCAGTTAAAATGAAGAAATCCTTAAATCTTTTTATACACATTTACGGCAAGTATACCGATTCGATATTGCTGTATTTCCAACAGTAAGACCCCAATAATGCAATGTATGAATACTGAATAACTAACATTAACGTTCAGATCATTCCAAGATATTAAGTTATTTCTGAGGATATCATCATCCTTCTTCTGGAAGTAGTTCCGTGATTCTTGTAATCGCTTCGTATCGGCCATGTCATCCTATTATCCGATATCAAAATCATCTTCATTGTCGCTCCAAGAAACCAAAATTTTCACCAGATCAGTATCAGACAGAAATTTAGCCATTCGAAAACGTTATGAAACTTTTTTCACGTAAATGCATAGTGTTGCAGATTTGCATCATGTATGAAATGCTCGAATTAAACAGATTTCGTACGAAAAATAGTTCTTATTATGAATAAAAAATGCTTTTTATGATATTACTTATACTTTGAAATATAATTTCACTTTTTCATTACTTTTCCCAGTAAAATAGAAGATCAGATTTTCCGATACTTCGACGTAACTGACTCTGACTTGCGATTCCTTCAAAACGACAACGACAAAAATAATATAATATCTATATAAACGTTGCTTATACATCGTACAACTAATAAAAAATAAATAACTGCATAACTGCATCAGTATGCAGCAAAGGCTTAGTTAAATTAAGAACCACAAAGCTTTTGGTACAAGCAAGTAATAGACGCAGACGGGGATGATTTTTGGTACCTATGTGTTTTAGAGCTTGTAGAAAGCTCTTAGCATTATTTGATTTGAAAAAAAAAAATGAGCGTTGCCACGCCCCTATATAAGAAAAAAGTCAAATTCAGCATATCTCATCAATATTTGATACAGATGTATGAGACTTCATGCATATGCAAAAAGTATGGGCAAAAGTAAGTTTCAATGAAAAAATCGGCGATGCCACGCCCACTTTTTTTGAACATTAAGTTTGAATTGTTATTACCTACATTCAATTTTAAGCAGTAGTTCAAGTAGTCAATTTTTCTTTATTCAAATGACCTGTATTTTTCCGCCCCCTTTACATATCTTCCACTTCTGTTCTGACTTTCTTATGCAAGTTAGTAAATCAAATCAAACTCATCGGGTCATCTACCGGAAAGAGCAAAACATCGTCTGCTGAGCCAGCTAGTCATTAAATAAAGAAAAATGTCGTATTGATCACTAGATGCTCTAAAGATTCGATTTCCATTCAAATCAAATGACTAAAATGGAAATGAATTGCTCACATGTTGCAGAAATCATCAACTGAAGTCTGCCAGCAAGCATTGGGGTGAAACCCTGCGAGTAGTAGCAAACGCGGCCGTTCCAAATAATCATGAAAACTATCGCCAGAACAAGTTCTTGAACCGGTGAAATATTGGACAGAATTGAATTCACTCACTTTGAGAATTGACGTTGAAAAAGTTTTGTGGAGGTTTTCTATAAAAAATGAGAAGATATAAATGAGATTGTAGCAGGTTTTAAAAGTTAATTTAGGGGATGAATATGGAAATTGCTGAAAACAAATAAAAGTTCCACTTGTTGGCATCGTCTTTGACAGAGTTTAGTTTTAATTTTTCTCAAGAAATGAGTACAGGATTGATTTAAGGGACATATTTTGCATACTTAATAGTTATGGTCAGTAGTTCTTGATTAATGCTAATACTTTTAACAAACCATTCAAAAGCTGACTAGAAAATGATGCTTTTCAATTAAGTCGCTCTGTGTGAAACTCTCTGTATCAAACTAGAAGAATTTAGGTTACACAGATTTTAGTTTTTGGAACGTCAGTATGAAATACAAATAGAAGTGCCATACAGTTATGGATAAGCAATAAATTTTTTGATTAAAAATTAACAACTCAAAACTGGGAAACTTTCTTCAAATTGCTAAAATTGTAATCTAAACAATTAAAGTGAACCACACAAGTTTTATGAACCCACAAACTTTTCAATGCAAACTCAACTGCAGTATGCAAAACTTTAGTTCAGCATAACTTAAATTAAAAGTAATACAAATAAAACAATTGACAAATTGTCAATACTTTGGCAAGTCACAGCTGTCGTATACTTTTTAATCTAAAACAAAAGCGATTTAAGAAAGTTTTGACTATTTGCCAAAAAGTATGCAATTATTTGTACTTTTCATTATTTTCAGCTCTCTTTGGACACATTTTTTCGGTTTGTTTAAACAAATAAAATTTTAAAAATAAACAAAATTAATATACAAAATAAAAATTAGTTATGCCAACTTTAATCATTCAAAATTTATGTAAATTTTTGTTGTTATCCTTTCAAGCTAGCTGTCTAAAAAATGACTTTGTATAAGAACAAATAATTTTATTTGCCTTAAATTACTCAAGATTAATTTCATAACTTTTTTGTTGGTCCTAGATTGTGACTTAAATTTTGCCAAATGAAAAACACCCACAATTTAAAATTATTTTACTGAGTGACGTTTGCTTTCAAATAAATTTAATTAGTTGTTCATATTTGTCTTTTCGCATAATTCAGCTCAACTGTTATTTGTCTTCATAATACTTAGGCATTGCACAACCGAGAAATTTAATTTGTGTTGCAGTAAAATAAGGTAGATTTTAAAAGCAGCTTTTGCAATTTAAAAAAATTGAGAACAAAAAAAAAATTTCATATGAAAGAATGTTACTGATTAAGCGAGTACAGGTATTACTCAGCCTGGATGAAGTTCATCTTTGGAAATCAAAGTATGACAGAGCTTTTTAGAAAAGTTCGTGCATTCTAAAAAGAGTTTTGTTCATAAAAATCTAATAGAAGATATCACTGAAAGCAGTTATCATACTGAGCTAAGTCACTATACCGGCAAGAGTTTTTAAAAGGTGTGGCATAGCTCACAATATGGTATAATGCTATATTTAATGTACTATCAGAGTGATCCTAATTTCAAAAAAAGATGTCGGTTACTACTTTCATATTAAATGAAATTCGACTGGAGCAGTGCATCAGTGGGCTTCGCATCTTCCATGATAACAAAAATTTGTAATCGTGGCATTTTTCGACTTTTTTTAATTTTTTTTTCTTAACTATTTTAATCTTTTTTAACATTTTCCTGTTTCAACCTCTTCAACTTCATTCAATTTACCACGATTTTCAACAAGACCCATTCAACATGTCTTAATTTTTTTCAATACTTTAGTCCTCTTTCAATTTTTTTCGAGTTTTTCAACCTCTTTCAACTTTTTTCAACATTTTCCATATTTTATCGGCGTTATCAGCCTTTTTTAACTTTTTTCAACCTCATTGGCAAAAAAATCTGCCACTAAGAATTACTGGAGCAATTCTTACTACATTCACGTATGTACTTATAAAGGGTTTTTCAATAGGGACGCTACAAAAGTAGACCAATAGGGACAGCAAACGACGCCATATTTTTTCCCGCTCTTTTGACATTTCTCTTTGATAAAGTCTGCCATTTTATCATGGAAAGATATATGATCCAACAACGTGTCGAAATTATTAAAATTTACGTATACTAACGAAATTCGGAGTCAGTGGCCTCAACTTTAAGAGCGCTACGTCCAATTTATGGTCATCGTAATCGTCCTGTCAGATCAACAATTGAGCGTCTAGTGGAAAAATTTGAGTACACAGGCACAATACAAATTGTTCCCGGTCCAGTGAGACAAAGAATTGCCCGTAGTGTCGAGAAAATTGCTGCCGCTAGCGCATCAATTGAGGAAGACCCAAATCAGTCTCTCACACGTCGTTCTCAAGCGTTGGTCATCTCTGTGACGTCGTTGTGGCGAATTTTGCGAAAAGATCTTGGCCTACATCCTTACAAGATCAAATTGACGCAAGAACTGAAGCCGCTTGACCACTAGAATCGTCGTATGTTCGTGAATTGGGCTGAGCAACAACTTGAAAATGATCCGGATTTTCATCGAAAAATCATCTTCAGCGATGAAGCTCATTTCTGGCTAAATGGCTTCGTCAATAAGCAAAATATGCGTTATTGGTCAGGCAGCAATCCACACGTACTCCATGAATCAACATTGCATCCCGAAAAAATTACGGTTTGGTGCGGTTTATGGGCCGGCGGTGTCATTGGGCCGTACTTCTTCCGTGATGATCAAGACCGGCACGTTACTGTGAATGGGAATCGCTACCGCTCAATGATAACCGAATATTTTTCGCCGAACTTGGATGATATGAACTTGGAAAATATGTGGTTCCAACAGGACGGCGCCACAAGCCACACAGCGAATGTCACAATCGATTTATTGAAAACCAAGTTTGGTGAACGTGTTATCTCACGAAATGGCCCAGTCAATTGGCCGCCTCGGTCGTGCGATTTGACGCCGTTAAACTATTTCCTGTGAGGCTACGTCAAGTTTATGGTCTATGCCAACAAGCCAGCGACGATTGATGAACTTCGTACGAATATCGAACGCGAAATTGCAGCAGTATCGGCCGATTTATGCTTGAAAACAGTCGAAAATTGGGTTCAGCGTCTGAACTTCTGCAGGCGTGCACGTGGTGGCCATGCAAAAGAAATTGAGTTCCATACATAATGGCAAATGGCATCGAATAAAAATAAATAATTTCATTGATATCCTAAACCGTTTTTGTTTTATTTAAAAAAACTTTTGTAGCGCTCTTATTGAAAACCCCTTTATATGTAGTAAATTAAAATCGTTGTGGTTTTTCGGATTTTTTGCTCAGCTATCTAGCCAAAGGTTTGCTAAGAAATAATTTGATTATGAAGATTTGTTCTTATTAATACAAATGTACATTTGGTGCAAAAAGTATGCAGCATTTGTGAATAAGACAAAACGAATTTATTTATTCATAAAATTTATTTTGTTGCCTTTAGAATAAGATCCCACCACTTTTACTACAACTTTGCCAGCACTTGATTTAGTTCTCCATACATTTTCTTAGGCAGATTAAGGAATAGCCCATAGCAAATTTGTTTTTATAATTTCAACCAACTTAAAACGTTTTCCAGATGCACCCATATCTGAAGAAAACGGTGCTTGGTCGATGACGGCTAAGACAACTACACTACGATGGTTTTATGCGATCGTTGTGTAAAATACATGAATTGTCTTTTGACAAATCTAGTCATTTTTAGCGGACATTCTCACTCAAGTGCTTTATGGCACCTAAATAATATTTCTTATTCACCATTTGAATGAATTTTGCTTAATTTTTTCTAACAATTCCGGCTACTTTTTACACAGAATGTACATTATATGACGCCTACAACGTTGAACAAACGAACATGCACAAGCAAAGAAATTTAAAACAATTATTTTACCCATAAGACTATTTCATAATAGTAGTACCAACAACACAAATTACAAAAATAAAAAAACACAGCACTTTTAACACATTAACTGATAATCGTAATCATCAAAATGTTTGTTAATCAAAATCAAAGCGCTCTCACTGGCTGCATTGCCTTAACGCATGTAAATCACTTAATAACAAACAATTTGCACACACACACACAAGCACACATATATAGGAGCTTATTCAACGACACACATGAGTACATGTATTAATTTCAATTAGGTTAAAACAAAAGAAGGTAAAAAAATATTTTCATGTTAAGCAAACATATTAAACTGTTATTATTTTGTGTTAATGATAAGCACACACACACAAGCAAATGATGTTTCTATGTTTCACATACACATATACACACATATTATATAAATATGTGTGCAAATTTGTCCCCAGTTGTTAATTTTCCTGACAATTAATGTTTGCGAATTTGATATGGAAAAATGTTGCTGAAGATATAAAAGAATTTAATACATCTGCACTAAGAAAAAACACAAAATAACAAGGAGCTGGCTGATTTAACTAGTATGCCCTCAGTGCCAATTTTGAAATTGTATTTTATATTTATTTAACAAGATCCTTTTTTAATTCAATAATATCTGGTCTGATTTAACAATCTCCGCACGAAATCAACAAGAAATAATTTAAAAAGCCGTCTGGACTTAAAAAACTCGTTTAACTTTTCGCTCAGTGTAGTATCTACACATAAAATAGCAACAAGTTTTGTGTTACCCATTAGAGTGTACGTATTGTATTAAATTGTGTTTCTTCTAAATAAAAACTATTAAATTCATAAATTAATCATGCCATTAATAATTGGATAACATGTCGTATGAGTAACATTTATCTATGTAAATACTATTCAAATATGAGGTATCTCTTTAAATTTGCAGCCACATTTTTTTCGAATACTAAATGTTTCTTCAAATATAAATTCAACAGACTCCGGTTAGCTTAAGTGTATCGTTACATCAATGAAAAACGTTTTCTCATTACTAAAACTAGTTTGAAATATAGTGAAAGTTATTCAGAACTTGAAAGAAACGTTCGTTCAAAATACAGTAGAGAAAATGCTCCAACAAACCATGCTATTAAACTTATTATAGATAAATTTGAAGAAACTGGTTCAGTACAAAATCAGAAAAGCAGAATTTATCATTATAGTGGTTATTCAAGTGAAAATATTGCAGCTGTTGGCACAAGTGCTGCTGAAGAGCCAATTTGTCGTTGTTCACAGCGATTTTTCGTGATATCGGGAGATGATATGAAACTCTTTGTGTAGTTATTTTGAAGATATTGATGTGAAAAATATGTATGTGCTTTCAACAAAATGGTGCAACATATCACACAGCAACGGAATCAATTGATCTTTTAAAAGAGAAATTTAATAATCGAATATTTCTCGAAGAACAATATCATTATGCGAAGAAGTTATTCAAAACTTTGGTAAAAGATTGACAGCGCACCAAGCTAGCGGAAGAGTTCACTTGATAACTGGAACTAATGTCTTTTGATTTCCAACAAAAATAAATAAAGATTTCGTACTATTTAGTGTTTTATTTAAAATTTAAAAAGATATCTCAAATCTAAACATAATGCTAAGGGATAATCTCAAAATATATTTCAAATGCCCTAATGTACCAAAACTTAAATTCAAAACAACATAAGCAATATAAACAAAATATTTGCTTCACATATAAAGTATTAAATTGTTAATGTCGAGCATTAAAACAAAATCAAAATGTTGCATTAAAACTAAAAGTACTCATACGTCATGTTGTACCATAACTTTTACGATTTATGTGTGTTGGCAAAATTTTATTATTGATTGGGCAAGTGCAATTGTGTGTTGATGTTCATTTTTAATGTTGTTGGCTTAAAAAATCATTGTTTAAATGCTTCTCACCTTTTTAATAGCTTTGGTCTTAAGCCAAATGCTCTTTTGATATGATTGGTTTTTTCATAAAGTTATTTCACTGGTTGTTGTGTTATTAAATATTTTTATTATTATAGTAATTTTAGCTTTTATTGACAATCAATGCAATTGTTGCTGTCAATAAAGTTATAAACGAAAATATTTTTAAAGCATTTTGTGTAACGTGTGGCATATCTACAGTGATATAATGAAACTAAATAACTACTTATTTTGTGAAAATTATGTGATATAAGAAAAAGGTCCTCACTTTTGATCCTCGAAAACCCTACCAAAATGTGGTACATATATTTTACATTGAATTACAAAGTTACGTACCTATTCTCTCAAATTATTTTCCATTGACTAAAAGAAAAAAATGAACCCAAAATAAAAAAAAAATTTTCAAAACTTTTTCATCAAAACAATAAATGAAATTCTAACCAATTACCAGCTTAAATTGTTCCATCCGTTGTCTTTGTAATTTTGAAATCATTTGAATGCAATGTTCAAACGTGACCAAGTGTTTTTTTTTCTGAACGACGGATAAGAGCAAATATGAAAACATTGAAATTTTCTAGTACTTCCACGTGAAAAGGTGATTTTTCTTAAATGTAGCAATCAACTGAGTCATTAAAAAAACACTTTTCATAATATCTTTTTAATGGTTGACGATTTTCTTTTAATACTTTCAGTGAGGGAGATTAATATTCAGTTTAATTTTAGTTAAAGTTTATATAGATAATATTGCAAGCAAATATAAAATTCAAATCAAAGATTATTCTAAATTATTTAATCTCAATTTATGTTTCAAAAATTATTACTACAAATACCTTTAAGCTATTTGGGAATTAACACTTAATATGAAAAAGCACAATTTCTTGCGAAAGTTTGCAAACAAAATTTGAACTAAGAAGTTTGTAGTCTGTGTGCTTAAAAAAATTGGCAAAACTTGTGCCGGCAATCAGCACAAACTTATCTTGCATTCAAACAACGTACAACACAGTTGAAGTCAAATGATTTCAATAGCTTAAGGTAGTTGTAGGAATATTAATTTTTGCATTAATTGATTACAAATCATTAAATTTATCTAAGCTATGACTTAACAAAGTTGATTAAAAACGAAACCTTTCTAAGTATAATGAAATCTGATATCCAAAAATGAAGGATACAACTTCTTTAAATAGAGACATCACAATTGGAATTAAATTATTTGCGGATTTCTATTAAGAAGGTACAATCATCCAAAGTTATTTTTTAACATGGTCGCACAAAACTATCCTTTCGGTTTTATTTTGTTAAAAGTTAGGTAAAATAGGATATTACTTTCGTAAAATAAGACAAAAATGTAAATTTTTCACATGCTATTTTAAGCAATTCAGATTCTTCAGCTTTTTACACATAAATATTTTAGCAATCTGACCACACTTTATGGTTGACAGCAGAAATCAGAATGAAAATAACAATCAGCCATTAACAGATTTTTTTTCTTTTGTGTTCTGCATAATAAACACCGCCGCCATAAAGTTTTTTTTTTATTTCTCAATAAAGTTGCTGACATGTTTTTCTTACGATGTTTGCTGTAACTAAATGCAGTTGATAAACAACAATATTTTAGTTAAGAATAAGCAGACAGATATAGACCCAGGCACAACTAACAGGATATTAAAGACAAAAATATTAAAAGAAAAAGTACCCAAAAAAGTATGCAACCAAGTCTTTGGCTTACGTTTACTTATGTTTTGTTTGAATGGTGGATGTGTGTGTGTATTTTAATATAGTATGGCTATGTATTTGTTGCATATGAATATGCTCATGTGTGTACGCAAAAATGATTAAAAGAAAACAATAACAATTCAATAAAATTGCATGGGGACACTTGATAACTGACGCACACAAACGAATTCACTTCCTTAATAAATCTTTATTTATATGTGCGTATGTCCCAGTAAACATTTTTAAACGTGAAAGTGTTGTATTTCACATGACCGCAGCGATGATTTTGATCATGCACGAGATTATATGCTGATGTCAAGGGACAGTTTGCTCAGAAGAAATTTTCTAATTGATGATTGAAGTCTATGAGATTTAAGATATATGCAATAAAAAATATATTTATTTTTAACTTTTTCAGAAGAATTGTAAATTCAACACTTATAATATGAAAGATTCAACAATCATGGCAAATGTTGACTGGGATTACACAAGTAAACGTGTTGGCAGTAATAAGTTCATTGTTTTCTGATGATTTTAGCGCTGTGCACAAAAGTGTGCTATGCTTTTGAAATTTTTCCAATATTCTTTGTCTTCTTCACCACAAACTGAAGCATAAACTTATTGCCTGTATAAAACATAAAGCAAAACATTAATTTTAATTGTTATTTATTACTTTGCTTCAAAATAAAGCACTATGATTTTTTGTATTCTTGGCATATGCAAGAGGATAACGCACAATTTCCTCGAAAATGCAAATTAGTACTTTTAAACATTTTCAAGTATTAATTAACATGTTTATTAAAAAATCGTTAAATTTTAATTTAATTATTTTGCGTATATTACAAAAAAAGAAATTAATAAACGTTGCGTCAATTTGTTTATTTTTTCATTGTGTTTTCTATTGAATTTCAAGCTTTTAATATATTTTTAGCTATTTATAGCAAATTCGCGCAAATAGACAACAACAAAAAAAAACACTGCCACATTTTAGGCGCTCATTTTAAGCTGCTTACGTATGCCGCAGCCAGTAATGCGTAGTGAACATTATTCAATAACAACATAACGTATTTTTATTATCTTGTGCTTGACTGACCAAAATCAAAAGTTTGTAGGGTAGGAAAAGAGGGTAGAAAAACGTGTGCCTGTAAGTATGTAATACGAGAATATGAAGCTCAACAAAGTAAGTAATTAAAATTATTCAAAAAGATTGATTTATATGCATTATACGCAATTTGGCGCCTTTTTTCAGTATAATTGAATAAAAAAATCCATTGATTTATGTGCTTTTAAAAGTTTGGTCAAAGTTTTATTTAGACTGTGCGTTAAAATGTTTTCAATGTAAGCACTTGCCAGCGTTCTATTAAAATTATGCCAAAAACTGCCAAACATAAAAACAATATACAGCAGAAGAAATTGTTGATTATTTTCATAACGAATGAAAATTAAATCATCAATATTTGCACTGATTTGTGTATGTAAAAATTAAGGAGGGAGGGGATTATTCATAAGTTCAATCGCATCTTTACGTATATAGTTACAATATAGTTTCCCAGATCCGGAGCAAAAGCTAATCAAGATATATTAGTTCCAAATAGAAATGAAATGAAACATAGTAATTAGATGTGGTGTGACACAATAAGAAATGAGCTTCATTTTTGTTTCTATGAGAGGTTCCACGCCTATTTGACTAAGCTCGAACGCATTTTATTCAATATTTTACTGTGTTATCCTGCTTCTTTGCGAACAGTTTCATAAAGTTACCATGTAAAAATCTCAAACTATGGTGTTTTGTGTAATTTAGATATCAAATAAGAACCAATTTTTCAACGTGCATTTTAAAGGATCTTATTAAATTTCCAATGCATACCACCACCTTCTGGCGGGCTATAGCTCAATAACAAAAAAATTTTGAAGTATATGCTCAGTACGGCCCTTAGTCAAGGTTTTAACTTATGTATTGGTACATATCGTGGCACTTCTCATTCTTCGTTTGACAGTTACAGCCGTTTTAAGTGCAAGTTCATAGAAAAAATACAAAATTAATTATTTTTGCGATATCTGATTTTTCAATTAGTAAAAAATAATATTCACCCCTATCACCGCTGTCGACATTAGTGACTGTCGACTTTTTTTTCGAGTCGACCTAAAAAAGCGATCACCGAACTAACTCGACTCGATGATGTTTGTAATAGATTATTTTTCCAACAATAATTTGTGCGACAGGTGACTTATACAATCTGAGCGGATGCAATTCAAAAATATTTTTAGATTTGCTGTCAATTGTCATACATTTAGCAAAGAATTTTTAAAATATTCATTAAAAAGAAGTGTGGTTGTGTAGTGTGGCACATTTTTTTTGACCAGTGATGAGGAAGAGGACGAAGTTCAAAAACAGAATTTAGTGCCTAAGGCCATGCCGACTGAATTAATCGTTTCCTTGAAGCACATGATATTGGCGACGGTTGCTTCCAGCTTTTTTGTTTAATTATTCCGTCTCCAGTAGCGTGCGACGGTACCATGTAGTTGGCTATAATAGCCAAAAATATATGTACCTTATGTCCACCTCAAAAATAGTCATAGTCCCCAAAATTATTTTGAGAATTATAATCATTCATAACAATGGACATAACTCCCATGGGTCTTATAACCATTTTTGTTTTGCTCGTAAATACAAGAGAAATTTTATATTTTTCTAAACATTCACTTTTTTTTGTTCCATGCAATAATTTAAAGTAGTCTAACTAATCGAAAAGCGATACACGTCACCGATGACCTTGAACCTCAAATATTTTTGGGGTTATTCATATCATATCGTATGTGTATCCAATGCTGGCTTTGCTAACTACATTAATTCTACATAACAGTTAAAATAAGTGGATGGCTTTCGGTCTCTACTCAGGACTTGCGTCCTCCAATATGTCCAACACCGGCTTTGTAGCAGCTTTCGGCCATCTATTGTAAACGTAACGCTCAAGACATTTGTCGTTATATCCGTTTTTGGGGATTATGTCCGTTTTTAGAAGTGGTCATAAGACCAAAAAAAAATGGAAATTATGACCGAAAAAAAACGGACATAAGGCCCAAAATTGAGTTGGGAATTATGACCATTGGGGTTATGACCGGGTACCTTGTGCAATTCACGTTTATTATGTGGAGTTTTTTTACCTTTCCTTTTGATTCTATCGAAACCTATAATTGTGCGTTTTACTTTACTAACAAAGAACTTTGATAAATTTTTTCTTACTTTTTGACAGCCATCGCCTTCCCGCTATTTAGCTTCCCAGCTAGCGAGTTGTAATTCTTGCTTAACATCCTGTTTTGTTAAGTCTTTATTAAAGTTTCTTGCAAATTCTACATTTCTCTCCATGTGGTACACTAAAGCTTCAAATTGATTTGAATTTGTTGTCTTCATTTTTTCCCGCATATTTTACTTAACTTTTTTGATTGTTTTACTTTAATTTTTCAAGTGTCGACTAAAAAAACGAATTCGAAATAAAATTGCTACTTTCGTCGACGAGTCGAGTTTGACAGTGGTGATGCGACAATACTGCTGTCGAGCATTTTAGAGTCGACTTCGACAATGATGATAGGGGTATTTATTTCTTGTTTGATCGAGTCCATAATTTTACTGGTGAGTGGGTTAATGTATTATCTAGTCAATGGTGTATAAATTTACGTAATGAGAAATAATAATTCCAAGTGGCATTCATTTTTTGGTACTAACACTGTGATTCATTTTCCTTAAGGGCGTCCGGAAGTTTTTCGAAATAAAAAAGACATTTTTTTAAAATTTTTTTTTGAAGCTGCATTTTATCTAAGACCAAATTTTTTTTACATAATTAAAGTATAACTATTCAAAATTTATCTCTGAAATTTTGGTCCAAAAATATTCGTCAACAAGTTAGAAAAGTGCAATACCGTGAACGACCTCAAAATTTGCGGTAAGCAAGATATCTGGAGACTGGTTCATCCGAAAAAAGAAAATTAATTTTTTTTCGGTTAAGCAAATACTTAGGGGGCATTCACGGCATTGCACTTTTCTAACTTATTGACGAATATTTTTGACCAAAATTTCAGAGATAAATCTTGAATAGTTATAATGTCTTTCTATTTTTCGAAAAACTCCCGGACGCCCTTAAACTTTTTTTCGGAAAAAGAAGACACATTTTTTAAATTTATTTTTGAAGCTGCATTTAATTTTATTTAAATTAATAAAGTATAACTATTAAAGATTTATCCCCGACATTTTGGTCTGAAAATATTTGTCGATAAGGTAGAAAAGTGCAATGCCGTGAATGATATTAAAATTTCATTTTCAATTCATTTTATTTCACACATAATATTACACCTCATTTTTTTTATAATAATAATTTAAAGGGTTTAAGATTTTTTCCTTTTCTACTTAATTATTACATTTTACTTTAGATATACAATTTTTTGATTTACAACTCGAAGTCTTATGGAAGTATATTGTCCACGATTTCTGTAATTGCTATTTCTAATTTAGCAATTATGTCTGCAGCCATAAAATCTGAGCAGAGTACTGCTGTATCGTCAAAACTGGCGACAAGCAAAACCTTGGAGGCAGCCAGCGGTGACAGGGAGTGACTGAGATCTATATGAACCAATGTGAACTTTGAAACACCTTTTATATTATTTTTATAATATCTTGAGGAAAATTAAGGACTGTCCCAGAAAATTTTGTTTGATTATACTCTACCTGATAATCTTATAGGTCTAAGACACAATATTTGATCTATATAAAGTGACGTTTAATATTATGTGTAACACTTTGTGATAGCACTTTTAACGAAAAAGATGTCGAGCAAGCAACAAAAAGTTCGCGAACTTATTTTGTACACATACCTTCAAAATCCAGAATTAAAATATTCAGCTATAGCAAAAATTGTTGATGTATCAGGAAGAACTGTTTTGACAGTTATTTCTAATTATAAGATGGGTCTACCTGTTTGACGAAAAAAAGGTTCTGGCAGAAAACCTGAATTTTCTAACTCAAGGGTAGTGGCGAAGGTGAAGGGTCTTTTTAAGCAGAATCCCAGCACCTCAGTGCGAGATATGGCGGCTAGAGCAGGTATATCAAAACCTAATGTACAAAAGATAAAGGAAAAAAGTAAGCTGAAGACATATAGAGTTAAAAAAGTACCAGACTGTTCTGATGAAAAGCAGTTGATGGCTGAGGTACGAGCCCGAAAATTGTATGAAAGGTACCTGACTAAATTTGATTGCTGTGTTATGAACGACGGAAGTAACGTCAAAGCAGATTTTAAGCCGCTATCTGGGCAGAAATATTATACGTCACCGAAGAAAGGGCATATGCCAAAAATAAAAAAAATTTCCAAATTTTCGAAGCACTATATGGTTTGGCAGGTCATATGCACCTGTGGCCTCAGAAGCAGCTTCTTTGTTACGCAAGGCACAATCAATTCCAAAGTTTATATAGACGAGTGCCTCGAAAAACGTCTTCTACCATTTATTCGTGCACATGAGGGTACCGTGATATTCTGGCCAGATTTAGCAACCTCTCATTACTCTAAAGCTACGATGGAATGATATCAAAGTAAAAAAGATCAATTTTGTACCAAAAATATCAAATCCGCCCAACTGCCCAGAGCTTCGCCCAATTGGAAGATATCGGGCTCTAATGAAAAGAAATCTTTGAAAGAGTGGTGAGACCACAAAAAACTTACAAGACTTCAGACTTAAGTGGAAAAGATCGTTCCGTACTGTCGATGAAGCACCTTTACAAAATTAAATAAAGGACCTTTAGAAAAAAGCTAGAAATTTTTATGAAAAAAAAAAAAATTGTTAATTAATTTTTAGTTATTTATATTCTTAACACTAGCCATTATTAATAAAAAAAGAAAAAGAACCAAAAAGTTCATTGGGTATTTTTTTATAACTGAAAATAAAAGTGTAAAATTTTTATGTGACAGTCCTTATGTTGAATAATTTTAAAAATAAGGCAGTCATGCCATACAGAATCTAAAGCAGCTTTAGCATCAAGTAGTATCATACCCGTTGACTTTTGCTAATTAAATTAGGAATTAACTAAGTTTTTGATTCTTATTAACGCTTGCACAGTATTGTGTTCTCGGTGAAAACCAAATTGATGGGACCAAAGAATATTTTTGGCCTCGATAAAATCAATCAATTTTTCTTTGATGTTCTTTTCCAATATTTTACTCACCGACGACAATAAACTAGTTGACCGGTATGAAAAAGGATAATTTGGTGGCTTATTAGGCTTGTGTGTTGGAATGTCTTTAGATTCCTTAGAAGTCTTGAGAAAATAACCGAAAACAAAGCAAGTATTTATTAAGATCGATAAAAATTTGACTGTTTTCTTTGGAAGTGCTTTAAGGCATCTAGTGCTTATTCCGTCAATACCTGGCGATTTTCTATTTTTTAAATTTTGTATAATGACCTTAAAATTTGCGGTGAGCAAGATATCTGAAGAATGGTTCATCCAAAAAAAAAATTTTTTTTTTTTCGGTTTAGTAAAGAGTTCTTGGGCGTTTCCCGGAGACCCTTAATGCCAATTTTATTTTCTTGAATGGAAACAATCCTTAATGAACGAGAAATTCTGGTTCATTACTATGCAGCGAAACTGAAAAATTCAATTCTAAATTTCAATCCTCTGAAATTAGAATTGATAAAAATTGATACTATTCAACACTGAGTTGAACGTTTTTCATTAGAAAGATCTGCAAGTTTTAATTGATATATTTAATATCTTAATCAATTTGCCTAATGACTTTGATTCCCACAACCAAGTGATTTAATTGCAACAAAAAAGAAAGCTCTATTTAGCAACAGGATTACACATTCAATCCGCAGAATAATTGCAATTTCATTTACTATGGATAACTGCATAACAACAGAAATAACTTGCAACGACTCGGTAGTACACTGAACGAAAAACTTACACATTTCCAAAGTAAAACTACATAGAGCACATGTATTAACATTAAAGTATAGTTACTGTAAAAGTACAAATTATACAATATATATACATATGTATTTACGTTACTAATACATTGACCGTGTGTACGTAAACAATACATACTTCAGGATGAGGTACATAGTGACTGTCATTTTTAAACGTAGACGAATATGTTCACAGCCACGAGCCAGCAAAATACAAATAAACTGTAAATATTTATAAAAAGGTGATGCAAATTGCTCATATTTACAGATATTACAACTCAATTGTTGCCTCAAAACAACTATCCTGTTGCCGTTGTTGCATCAGGCAACTGAATTATTTCCGGTCATTCTTAAACCACAAATTGTCTATCTTAGAAATGGTGTGGTTTCTTTATGAATTTCTTTTAGTCTCTTGTATAATTGTTTGCCTATGCTAGAAAAGTCATTTCAGATTTTGTTTTTCCACATTAATTTTTAGAAGTAAATTTTTAATTGGAAATGCGGTTAGTCTTCTAACAATAAAGTTTTAGCTATATGAATGAGAAATTCTACTTCATTTTGCTTTAATATAAAATATAGCAAATATAAGTTAATTACAAAGGATCACACAAAAACCAACAGGCTTAAGAGTATGCACACTACTTGTTCTACCAGAAGCTGGAAGGAATATTATGGTAACTGTCATCTCTTACTAGCAACAGCATCATTATTTCATTAGTTTTATACGATTATGCCATTCTACTATTATTATATGCACCTATTATATACTATAGCATGAATCTTTTGGAATGTCCGAACTTTAAATTCAAATAAAACAACAATCAATTGAGATATCTCGAAACTCTTTAGTTTGTTTGATATCAATGTACTGGGCTTGGCCGGTTTTGATTCAAAGGCTTTGAACTAGTTTTGAAAGTAAGTTCATGAACTTGGCGGTTTTGAAATCTATGAATCAAAAATAAATTAAAAAGTGTAATATTTCTGTCAAAAAAATTTTTTTTATTAGTAGAATGATAAAGCATGGTCTAGATTTTGATATATGAGAATATCTCAAAATTTGATTTTTTGGACTTGGCCAGTTTTGCAACTGGGCGCCTCACTTTGTCATGCAATTGGGGTCCTATGTAGGAGTTATGTTGACTTGCAAGGCATCAAACCTTGCTCTTTTATAGACATAGTCCAAAAACAAAGACATATCCACAAAGAAATACACCAAAGACGTCAAATTACTTAAGCTTTGTGGCCAATTCACTTCATAATCTTTTGGTGAGCATTTTATGATGTAATTTTTTGGTAATTTTTTGGTACATAATAAAATGATTTCAACGACATTATCTGTCTTTATACGGTGGACATAAAAACATGCCACCTTATGTCTATATAAACATTTTATTATGTACAGTATAAAGAAACAAACGCAAAATGCCACCTTATGTCTCGTAGGTGTTTTTATATGTGTCTTTACATTACTGATCATTTTTTGTCTTTTTAAGGCGCTTTACCAAGACAAATGTGAGAAAAATAAAGTTCGCCCTTAACGTGTAATATAAAATTGCACAGTTAGCCTAATAGGAAGCGTTCAGGACTATGGATCGTTCGAACATGGTTTCGAGACCGTCTTACAAATCGTAAGTTAAAATGAAATTAGACAATAAAATAAAATTAAATATAATAAAGTTCTATATTTTACACATAAAATCTCTTACACAGTGGAACCTCTTTAAGTCGAACCTCGATAAGTCGAAAACCTTCCAAACTCGAAAAAATATTGTGCTGCCTTCTCTTCAAGCCGCAAAACCTCCATTGCTTGAAATATGACCCCTCTTCAACTCGAAATAGTTAGTGAGTACCTACAAGTAAATTCAGTACATATTTTCCCTCTATAGCTCGAAAAAATAAATTTGACCTCTGCATCTCAAACATAGCTATGTTTGATTTCACAACCTCTACAACTAAATTATTTGAAACGAATTACCTCTATAGCTAGAAGAAAAATAAGATACCGACTTTAAGAATATGCCGACAATGTATATCATTGTTTCTTAGAAATCAATGCAAAAGCCTACTTATACAATAATCCAATTCTATGAAATAAAGGAGTTTATGACTGACGATAACACGTGATTTCATTTGAACTTTAGTGAAGTTACTTTTTTGTCGTCGATTAAAAATTTATCAGAAAGAGTTTGGTCCTACTGCAATACACACCAATGTTTAATACCTCCATAACTAAAATTTTTATTTATTTCCCATCTCCAACTTAAAATTAGTTAAAATAAATCTTAACCTCTACAAGTTGAACATTTCCTGACAAAATTCACTTAAGTCGAAGTCGTCCATAAGTCGAAAACTCTATAACTCGAATTTTTTGGCATCTCCCTTCAAGTTCGACTTATAAAGGTTCTACTGTACAACTTTAAACTCTCTCAGAAAGACACTTTTTACGCAACTCTTTTTTAAAGACTTTGTAAGGTGCCATTTAAAGACCTCAGAAAGATATTTTACATAGTCTCTCCAAAGATAACGCAGAGGTTTCATACTTCATATGCTCAAAAGCCACTATAAAGAATTTATAAATATAATATGTCTACTTGTCTTTAAAATGCCTTTAAAAGTAGCTATAAAATCTGTTTTTGCTACTAGCGATTTATCGAAAATTCTCTTAAAATAATTTACTATGTTACTTCATGCTTAACAAATTCGTTATCTAAAAACTCAATTAAAAATAAAAATCCTGTAACTCGATTTTAGCAGCAAAGTTACATAAGTCCATCTATCAAACAAAAACTGTTTATAAAATATTATTAAATATTCAAAATACTTAAGTTCAGAAGCATTTTGCTGCAAAACAATTTATAATACTTTGACTTTAACATGAAAACATTTACACGGAATTCTGTTTTGTTTCGTTGGCAACTTATTAAAAATTTATGTGCGAAATGCAATACTTTGCCGCAATTACCGTCCAATAGGTCAAAGTTATTTTGCCATTAAATCTACCTACACGTAGTTTTTTTTTTTTTTTTGTATTTGTGATATTTAGATTTTTCAATGCGTTACTGTGTTTTCAGGTATATTTACATACAATAAGAATTGCTTACTAAAAAAATCAATATCTTCAAAGGATATGTGATAAGACTCGACAAGAATAAACCTAAATGTCTTTCAAATAGTAAAATATAGAAAAATTTAAGCAAATAAACGCCCAAATTCCAAAATGAAGAGCTACCCCAAAAATAAAGAAAAATTTTTTGGACATTTATTCATTGTTGCTTTGGAAGTTCTGCTTTTGAGCGCTTGATCATAATGAAAAATCAATAGACCTAGTCAAAACATTAGGCAATTCTTTCTTCCAGGATTTTTCGTTAACTTTTCGCTGAAAGGAGCATTCAAGATTTGATTCCAATAGAAAACTTTTTTTTGGACTTGATCGAACTTTCAGTTTAAGATCATTGAGTTGGAGTTGACAATATGGGAGGAAAATACGCTTTACTAATAACCCTTACCCTTTGACCATATCTTTTCTGAAAGTCAATTTTCATAATTTTCATAAAAAATGTGTCATGTGGCAAAAAATAACTTAAAAATCTTTCTGATACTTTCAAAGAGAAGTAAGCTGTCTAAGAAATAACACTAACCGTAGCCTTATACATTTGGCTTTATTGTACTGCCATACATTTTTATATGAAAAAGCTTCATCGAGTTTGAATATTTGAATTTGAAAATTTCTTTTGAGATGGATTTCCTTTTATGTTTATATGTATATGTTACAAAAATACCATACAAATTTTAGGAAAAAAACATCCTATTATACAAACATATGTATATTTATTCCGTGTAAAAAGTTTCTGAAATTGTTTAATAAAACAAAGCAAAATTATTTATTAACCAAAATTTATTTTGCTGTCTTTATATTAGAAAAAAGTCTCACAGCTTGCAATACAAACACATTTTTCGTAGGCTGTTTGAGGAATAGCATTCAGCTTCTTCAGAGAATTTTCTTTGATGACAAAAACCGACTCAATGCTCACTTCTCGAAGTAGTAATTTAATTCTCGATAACATTAAAATGTCAGCTGGTGTTTGGTCAATGACATTCCTTGAATTTTGGCAAAAACATTTGCACAATTATGGCTTTATGCTTATTCTTCTACAAATCGGGCCTTTTTTGGCGGATATTTTCATGCAAGCGCTTAATGACGCCTTAATAACATTCCTTACTAAACGATTGTGAAAATGTCTGTGAAACTATTCTGGTCTTCAAAGCCACCAGTCCAAGCTAAGCTTATCTTAAAAGACTTTATAAAAAATTTCCAAATCAATACTCTGTTTCCCAAAAGATCGATTTTTAAATTTTGAACAAAAATTTTGTTCAGAGACCCAATAAAGGATGAAAAGTTTGATATCATTTTCATTTAACTTCTTAATTTGACTGCCATATATTAGTAACTTCTAACACCAATAACTTCATTTGACTTAATTAGTTTACCTCATGTCAGATGAAAGTCAACTACCCAAAAACTTAAGTCATGCATTTGCTTTCAATTTACGCTTCCGTTTTATGATTTTACTTTTTATTTTTTGTTTTCGTTACTATTCGTTTTTAGCATTTATGAATTTTTCCTTTTTTTAACTGCACTTTAAACGGAAATTTAGCAATCAGTGAGAAAATATTTTCACATGAGTGATGAATGATTGGGATTGCCATCATGGTCAACGTGGCCAACCCTTGGATAGTTTATAGAGTATCATGGACAGCGTCAACAACAACGTCGTCGTCAACAGCCGTTACCGTCTGGTATTTGCCCAACGGACATATGATGAGCAAACTGCAGTTTGTGTGTTGAAGTGTAGTAACGAGCGTACTAGCGGTCTGAATATATGCATATCAAAAGTGGGTGTGTTTTTTTTGTGCATCTGTGCATTGAGGTGCACCTTAATTTGGTTAATTTCTTAACTCGGTAACTTTTTGAAATATGTGAGTTCCTTATTTCATTTAAGACTTCAATTTTAATTTTAAAGATCGCCTTTGACCAATTTTTTATACGACTTAGACGAGATTTTGTGATTTAACAACTTAACTGCCAGGTATTAAAGAAAATCAACACTAAATTGAATTGGTTGAAAATAAATGCATCATGCTCGAATGCTATTGAATTTTTCCACATTTCAACATTTTTCAAGCTCTAATGACTTTTTCGAAATACTTAAGGTTTCCCAACGATTTCGTCATTTCAACATTCGAGTTTTTCAATATTTTTGCATTTCAACATTTTTCGATTTTATCAGCATTTTTTGACTTCTTCAACATTTTTCGACTTCTTCAACATTTTTCAATTGTTTTAACATTTGTCGACTTTTTCAAAATTTTTTCAACGTTTCATAAATATGTGCAATTTTTCGAATTTTTAATTTTTTTCAACTTTTTTTGACTTTCTTTAACATTTCTTGATTTTCAACATTTTTTGAATCTTTTAACATTTTTCGACTTATCAACATTTTTGATTTTTTTCAACATTTTTGGACTCTTTCGAATTCGAATTTTTCGACTTTTTTTTTAAAATGCTTCGATTTTAAATTTTTTTTTTTTTTGAATTTTTTCAACATCTTTCAACTTATTTAAGATATTCATTAACATTAATAACATTTTTCGACTTTTGCAAATTTTTTTCAACATTTTATGAATTTTTCAACATTTTGCAATTTGTCGACTTTTTAACATTTTTACTTTTTTGTAACTTTTTTGACTTTTTTAACATTTTCAATGTTCTTTTTCAACACTACACATTTAACATTTTTCGACACTTTTTTAAAATGTTTCAATTTTTTAATTCTTTTTTTTAAATTTTTTTAACTTATTTAAGATATTCATTAGCATTAATAACATTATGCGACTTTTTCAACAATTCAATCATTTTTTTTTTTCAACATTTTTTGAGTTTTTTTAAACATTCTTCGACTTTTGTAATATTTTTCATAATTTTATTAATATTTTTCAAAATATTCGACATTTTCCTAATATGTCTAAAGTTCGCTACCATAAGCTTTCATGATGTCTATAATCCCTTCAATGCAATTCCTTTGACTCGTGCAAATTTCAAATTTTGAAACACCCTTTAATGTACATATGTGCATTTGCTGCAACTATCTTATTTCAATATGAAATGATTTACGAGTTTTACTGTGATTTTAAGCAATTTTTCTTTTTTTTTCGGCAGCTTTACTTAAGTTTGATAGATATTTGCAAAGGTGTGCATAACTGTATTTGTAGTAGTTAATACACTAGTACGTATGTACATATACCAGCTGTTGATATGTTGTAGTATTTTACCCACTTCTTTGAAATTGCAAATTTTTAGCTATTAAAATGTTATATACCATTAAAGTTAGTTTGAAATTTGCCTTTGAGGTAAGAGTTTTAGCTGTAATAAAATTTTGTTTTTATTAGAGTTAGCCCTGAAGTTAGTATTAAACCAAAAAATATTAAATTGTTTTCATAGGTATGCACGCAGTGGAACTTTTCCTTTTTATTTCTATGCAAAAGTTGCAAGTGAAACAACGTTAGTTCATTTCAGAATTTGTTATAGTTAACGGCCATTAAACACCGGAATTAGTAATGTTTCATTGAAATTTCAATAATACTTATTTGCTATGTGCAATATAAAAGTTTCAATAGGATTTACTTTTTAATAAAACACTGAAATATTTTGAAGTACAGTCATTTATTGCTGCAACAACTACGACATTCTCAATTCTTAGACCTATTAAGGGGGACTGCTTTAACATTTGCTGATTTTCGCCATTCCCAATTTCGGCTGAGATTTTTGCCAAAGTGCCTGACAAAGTTGTCTTGTCTTAACAATCACTTATCCCAAAAACAAAGGTTCAGATTGTACTGTCCGGTCTTGTCATTAGGTGTTATGATACTGCCCAAAAGAAGGTGTTATAACACTGCATATATTACCACTTCCATGCTAAATTCACCTCTCTTGAAACTATTTCTGGGACTGATAGGAAAAATTAACATGCTTTTAGTCATATTAATGTTGAATTTCTGATCCTTTTCTTCTACAATATATCTGATGCCGTTTATATGTCTGAATGCTTGGTGGCGAGAAGGAAGATATTATATATTAAGCCAAGCTCTTCCAGAGTATGCGGACTGTGGTCAGGTGAATTTTCATCAGAACTTTGGATAAAATTGGCAATTTAAGGGTTCCCCAGAAGTGTTAGTATAGCTATACGTAACTTTTTTTCAGAATTTTCCTCAATGTTCCTAGAAACAAATATTCAAGTATGTGTACGTCTTCCCGAATTTTTATAGAAGTAGTGTCCATAAGTTCAGCGGTGAACTCCGGGAAGGCTTTCCCATGTCTGGAAAACTATTTGATATGTGTTCGCTACTTTATTGTTTTTCAAGTGATGTGACCTTTGTGATATCGTAAATGAAAGCAAGCAAGAGACCAGGAGGCTTATTTTGCAATGCGATTCCAAACAAAATTGTATCGCAATTGAATACATTGTATACTAAAAAACATTGAATCGCATTAGCTCTCAAATAGCATCGCTTTACAGAGTAAACTTCCAACTGTTGTGGCTCTCCCTAAAAAACTTGCTGCCAGTCATCTACCGAGTTATTTCATAAACAGAAGCAGCTTTATTTTCTTTTTTTTTTTCAACCCCTCTTATTGCAACAGTCATCCAGGACATTTGTCACTGATTGGCTATACTGAATTGAAGACTTAACGTTTTACCATTTAGTCTCGATAAAGCTCTGAGGGCGCTAGTCTTGCTTTTGCTTAGTCTTTTTGTTTCAACGATCTAGCTATCCTTAGAACAGCCAGCCTTGAGTTAATATAGGGTAAGCTTTTAAATGTCACGCGGTTTTGTTAAGTGTTATTTATATTGAAAAGGATGGAAATCAGAAGGAGCCAATATCGATGCTTCTCATAATTCGTACGTTAAAAGATATATTCATTCATTATCTTTTAATATGAAAATTGTTCAGCTGGTTTCTTGTCCGGTAAGCAGATGAGATCTGCTGTTTATGATGTAACAACCCTGAGTAGAAATATTCGTCGGTATCAAATACGGTTGGTCTTATTAGAGTTGTCATACATACGTACTTGGGTAATCAGATCAAGTCCGTATAGGTTTGATATGATGGCATGGAGCCAGGCTTACCGGATGCTGAAAACCTAACATGGCACTGATGAGTGTGCCTGATGGAGCACTATCCTGCATTGCTTTTAATTTGGTTAAGCTGATCAGGGCTTTATAGATTTTATAGGACTTTCCATAAATGGCCTAGCCAGCTCCGGTCTAGAATCTAGAATCATGCAGGTCAGTTAATAATTTGGCAAAACTGTACGAAATTTTATAAGGCTTTCTAATAAGGCTGCAAATCGGCTTATCTTTCCCATACCTGATCTGGAATTCTTTAACACTGCTAGATACTGCTAAGATTCATATATAGCTGCTCTTAATTGGAACCACCATTCCTTTCCAGATCCAGAGCTGACTATGGCAGGGTTTGTCTGATAGGAATTCCTACTTGGGATATTGCTTTAGTCATCAGATTTGTATCTTTGTAAAGTTTGACTAGAAACTCACCGTCACCCCTATAATGAGAGTTGTTTACAGCTGCCATAAGTTGGTTTCTTCCGGTGTAATGCCAATGGCCACAGTCTGATCATACGCTTGTATTATCGTCACATTTCTAGCGTGGCTTTTAAAACAAGACCACATCATTCTCTAATTGCCACTTCATTAACAATTTGAGACACGTTTGCCAATAAGAAACCCGAAGCTGTCGTGGTGCAAGTCATATTCTATTGGACTCGTACATAAGAACTTTCACCGAAACTGATTATGTGGTCATTTGGAATGTTCCATCCGCATACCTAATATCTCTATTTCTTCGCTGCTCACTATTAATGTAAGTAATTTTTAATCTGGTCTCTAGAATAAAAGTTGAAATATATACATACCTTTTACGCCAAACAAATTTGCAATGAGTTGAGGTCAAGAAGTGAAAAAAATATTAAATTAAGTACCTACACCGAATAAAAACCTAACTCTATTCACAGAAATGACATGCAGCGTTTTAGTGCACACATTTTCATGAATATTCATAAAATTTACTCATATTAATGAATTCGTGTGAATACGTGATAATATAATGAGTTCTTGTTCCATAAAAAAATAAGTTGATACTTTTTCTTGTTCTTAGCGTTCTTAGAAAACATGTCTTTCGTTCTAGGAAACTTGTCATTGGAAGACTTAAAATATTTAGGTAGCATTTTCTTAATTTATGTAAATATTTCTGTATGCTAAGCAATTGCTTTTTTAATGAAATTTTGCTTGAAACTAATTAGTTTCTGCAAAAGCAGTACGCTTTTGAAGAAAAATTTTACTAAATCAAAGATAATTTATTCTTTTAATATCTCATAATTAATAGCTTCCATAGATTTATTATTTCGCCAAGCAAACTAACCAAACTTTTAAGAAACACATGGAGAGTATTCTACTAAACGTGAAGATGTCTCGAAACCTGTGAAAATTGCGTTAACTGAAAACATTTTAGAGCCTCAAAACAAAAATTGTGTGGAACAAAGCTTACGCAAGTTTTCGAAAGAAAGTTTTCAAAGCAAATCTTATGAAAGTAGAATATCATAAGTAATAAGTAAGTAACTATGAAAAGTGGGTCAAATCTTCTCATACGGACATTTTTCGGGCATAATATCGACGTGTTTTCATCTCTTCTACAACATTGGTCTAAACATATTTTTCTACTTATGGCTTACATTCCGAGTTATTGAGCGAACTTACTTTTGTTGGCCTCTCACAAACAGGCCCACCATGATTCTAACTACTCACGCTTATTGCGATTACACAGGCATACAAAAAAAAGTTTTAAGCCAGAGAGGAGACTTCACTACTCCTACGTTTTTGCCCATTTTCCAGTCACCATTTTCATGGGGGTCGAAATTTGAATTTCTATACAAAATTGTGTTAGATATGCATTTCTATGTTTTTTTGGGGCGCTGGAACTGAAAATGACAACAAAGAGTAAATTTGACCCTTCCACTACCCCCTAGCATCCCCTACTACTACCCACTGAAATGGTTTAAAATTTAAATTTTCATGCATATTGAGATGGATGTGGATTTCTTTGTTTTTTTGGGGCGCTAGAACTGAAACTGACGATAAAAACAAAAGTAGACCCCTCCATCATCCTCTATCATCCCCTTGCTAACCCCAGAAAGGGGCTAGAATTTATATTTTCTTTCAAAATCGATTGATGTGTTTTAAACATATGAGGCACTCAGTTGCAAAACCGGCCAAGTCCCTTTTCCATACTTTTGGACAAACAACGAAAAACGTTTATCTTCATCTATGTTCATTGAAAAATTGAAAAGTATTTCTCACATAATAGCTTATAAATTTCCTATCAGACTTTCAAGATTTATTTGCGTATTTTTTTGAGAATATAATTTTGGACTTGGCCGGTTTTGATACCACTGAACTGGACTTGACCGGTTTTGATTCCAAGGCGTAGGAAAAAAAGTTGACTTGGTCGATTTTGATACCAATGTACTGGACTTGGCCGGTTTTGATTCCAAGGCGTTGGACTGGCTTCGAAAGCAAGTTCATGGACTTGACCGGTTTTGAAATCCATGAATCAAAAATAAATTAAAAAGTGTAATATTTATGTCAAAAATTTTTTTTAATCCAGAACCATTATACAAAGATAAAGCATGGTCTAGATTTTTATACATGAGAATATCTCAAAATTTTATTTTTTTGGACTTGGCCGGCCTTGCAACTGGGCGCCTCATATTTTTAGTAAATTCAAGTGCATAAAAATGTTTTTTTAAGACTTGTGAATTGTTTTGATAAGTAAATAAAGAAATTTTTTCTAACATTAACTAGTGATTGCATATAAAGAAAATAATGGTTGTTAATTTTAAGATAACATGCTTAGCACATCGTATTGTATTGCATCTACTTATAATTTCAGCCATGTAGTTAACGACTGTTTGTGTCACATTAAACAATGAAAGTTTTATTTAACATGCACTTGGCAACTGCGCCAATGACAGCACCACATAACTGACCGACCATGAAGACTTAAGCGAACAATAAAATTAAATTACAAGTACATATGTGAATTTTTGACTTTTTTGCAATATTAAAGTTACAGTACAATAAAATGTATTAAAATTTCTTAACAACCTCGAAATTGAAGGCAACTAATTCTTGCATGTTAAACCAATTTATAAAATAATTTATTTATTTGCTTACTATTAAGCAAAATTTCCAACTAATTGCTATATAGGAAATTACAGCTTACACGAAACTTAAGTTCAAGTGCCACTTTCAGCACTCTCCTTTCTTAAGTAAAAGTTAAATTTATTTCACTTGAACATTTTGTCTTTTGACTAACTCAATCATAATCAAATTCTGTTAATGTAAATTCATTTATTTCTGAATTTTTTATCGTTTAAGAAAAAAAAACTATTGTTATCCTTTGAACTGTTGCTATTGTCCTTTTGAACTGTCAGACATAAATCAACTACTGCAAGATATTTTAACTAGCAATTTTACTTTGACACTAAATTTATGTACATACACATAGTTGTTTGTATATCTGTAAGTCTGTCTATTTGTTTGTTTATTTATACAGTTATTGTAATTGTTGCGCGCGCCCTTGTCTCGTGAAACATTTTAATTAACTAATTAAATTTGGCTCATCGTTGCAAATGTCATCAAAGCAATGGAAATGAAATTGACCCACGACCTTCAACGGCATCGTTATCGTTAGCGTCAACGAGAACGTTATCAAACAGCCTGACCACCCCAGAAACAAAGAAAAAAAAACGAAGCCACCCGTTCAGTGACTGTTCTTTATTGTGTGTATGTTATTGATTATGACATTCACACAATAAAACACATTCCCTGGAGTTGTCCTGCTGGAACTGCTGCAAGCAGTGTCAGTACAAATACTAACATTACTGCAGGCGTAAGCGCTTATATAAGGGATGTTCATTAACAGCTCTATATGCAAACTACTTGGCTTAAAGTTTGTAACTCCAGTTTAAGTGCAATTTGAAGTTTTTTACGTTTGAAATAAAATTGAAAAATTTTATTTTTTAATACTTTTCAAATTCAAAATGAATTTAAAGTTGTTTGTGTTAAAAATAATGGGAAAAATTGTTAATTTTACAATTATCAACTTCAAAATGTTCTTCTTTCAACCAAAAATAAAATTTTTTCAAATTTCCAATGCCATTTTTCCCTGAGTTTAATGGAAGTGACAACTTTTAAGTGTCTTTTACGACAAGTGATATAAGAATGCCTTCTGAAGGAATAATTTGTTTGGACCTTTTGAAGCAAATTAACTAAGCTGATCTGCAGAATAATGCGCTCTATCTAGTATCCATCCATAAGTAGATATCTCATATAAAATTAAAATATTTTTATACGAAGCTACGAAGTTTTATTTCTTTCCAATTACGGACTTCTTTTTTCTACTTTTGCATGCCGGGAAATAATTGTGTGAGAGCCATTGATATTTTGCTTAAGTATGCATATATGTATGTGTGCATATAAAGGATGTAAAAAGGTGAATAGCGATGTCATGCTTAAGGCAATTGCGTTAAATAGCATAATGTGGTACAATAAAAAAAGTAAGAGAAATACAATGAAGAGATTTAATTAAAAAAATAACGAAATCATTGCCTAATTATAAGTGCAGGTTTGTATTTTAACCAGAGGCTGATATCTTTTGTTTGAAAGCTTTCACTTTTATAATCGTTCCCCTTGGTAAGCAGCTGGCAGCTTGTTCCACCATTAGACTTAGGGAAACTTTTCGCTGGTCCGAGGCCAAAACTATCTTTCATAGTCTAAGTTCTGTACACTCCAACTTGGATTAAACTGTTATAGTTATCTCATTCACGAAGGATTAGTTAGCTAACATTTCATCTAGGCATGACTGGAAGATGGAGAGGGAACCATATTCATTTCTACACGTATGGTATGAAGCTAAATAGTCAAGTGGGTATGGTACTTATTCACTCTAAGGAACTGAATTTAAGAATTATTGCGAGGTTACCAGACAACTGCAGCGTTTTCAGGCGAAGCTAGAAGTAAGAAAGGTTATTAAAAACTTTAAGTTCTTTTAATGAGCGTGGCATCGCCCACAGTGGGAAAAACGCTGTGCCGGTTGAGCCGCTACACCGATTTTGATTAAATTTTGCATGGAGATAGATTGTTTCTTGAGTAAATATATTTGTTTTTATTTGTTTTTTAATGTGCGTTGTCTCCTAACAGGAATAATCGTTTCCACGGCTAAGCAAATGGACCGATTTTGATGAAATTTTGTATGGAAATAGATTGATCCCTAAAAAAAGGTTATAAAAAAAGGTTTTTGTAGTAGGCGTGGCATCGCAAAACAGACTTTTTCCTTGCTGAAAAAATGGGCAAATTTTTATGGAGTTTGGTTCAAAAGCATATTGAGCCCTAAGGAAAGGTTTTAAAGAGGACGGTGCCACGCCCCAATATGAAAAAGTATTCACAGCTAAACTAATGAATCGATTTTGATGAAATTTGGTATGGAGTTAGATTGGACCTTAAGAAAATTTATTTGTTTTTAAGTGGGTGACGCTACGCCCCTAACAAGGAAATATGTTTCTTAACTAAACTAATCGACTGATTTTGATCAAATTTGCTATGGCGATATGGAATAGATAGGAATAATGTAACATGATGCAAGGATTTTTAGTTTTGGAAGCGATGACGAAAAATAATTCTTTTTTAATTAGTTTTTGTTTTGTCACTATAATGTTTGAATTTCAATCGCTGGGCAAACTCTAGTTTATTTAGATAATCAGGCTGAATTCTCTAGAATGAGTCTTTTCTAACTCATTAGACCTAGGTATGCCGCTCATCTCTCATTGGGATAGCTCAAACATTTTAACATTCATCTCATACGGGTGCATAGGTACAATCAATTTGATGCTAATTGCAAAGCCGAGTAACTTGCCAGGTAAAGGTATACTTCACAAATTCCTAAGGACACGGGAAGTATTTGCATGCCACTTGCAAGTTTTTTATTTGGTTCAATCAAATATTTCTCCATATGAAATATAAGTTGTTATACTTATTTAATCAAATGGTTTTCTCAATGTAAGGTGGAACAAATTAAACATATTCTTTGGTCCTGTCTCGCACTTTCTGAAAACGACACAGAGCAGTTGGTTCGTTCTTATGATGATGACCTGGATGACCTTACACATATTAGTATAAGTCAGCTACTTATTTTTACTATGAAATCTGATTGGTTAAACAAGAGAGTTTAGTGAAATACACTGCTTCATCGATCTTGATCATGATTTGATTTAAGTGAGTCGATTGTTAAACTGACTGCCACTTCTACCTAACTGATGTTTTAGTTTAATTGATAAATGTTTGGTTCTGTGTATAACAATTCTCTAAAAATATTTACATATGCCATTTTCTTATTCCAAGCATAATAAGTTCAATAAACTTGTCAAGATGTTATTAAAATTTATAAATCTTTTTTATCATGCTCCAATGAAACAAAATCAAAATAAAGATCAACAACTTAAATATGAAATCTACAGAAACAAAAAAAATTCAATTACAATAAAATATCATGCATGAAATATCATATCACAGCTATGCATAAATTTTAAATATAAATACAAAACGGTTACGCATAGCATGCACCATTGGGTTGACGACCATTTTCAGGGAATCCTCTGGCTATTTTTTATTTATTTATTGTTTTTTTTTTCAAGTGACAAAGTAAACAATTTTTTATTGCTTATATTTTCTCACTCGTAACACAATTTATCTGCTTAAGTAAATAATGAAGAGCATTGTTTTAAGTTCTATGTAGCCTGTAGCCTGAAACGGCAACACTGTTTGGCACTGTCTGCAATTCATTCATGTGCAAGGAATTAAATTTAATATTTGAATGATGAAAACGATAAAAAAAAGTATTCGGTCCTGATTGTTTTTTATTTATTGTTGACGTACTTGGAATTGGTGTGATATGACTAAGTGGCACATTGTTGATCACAGTAGTCGTAGTCATTTGCAATCGAACCCTATGACCATTGAACGCAGTGCAGTATAGCATTGATAAATCACGCCGTATGCACGTTTTCAATTATTCTGTTAAAAATGTTTAAAGAAGTATAAACAAAAATATTAATCTCTTGTATTTTTAATTAAATTGATTGACAATTACAGCATAATTGAGATTTTTCACAGCTGATTGAATAATTGTGAAGCGGACAGTAAAATAGGTTTATTGAATGGTTCGGTACTTTTTTTTTGTAACACAAATATTTTATTGAAATTTATATTAATCAATTTTGGAAATAAAATTCATATTTTTTCATTTAATAACTAAAAAGAGAAGTGTGTAATTTTGTTTGGTAGTTTGGTATATTCTCGTGCGCAAACAGTTAAAAATCAGTGACAACCTTGATACCTGAGGCATTATTCTAAAATTTGCTGATAATAGTCCAGTACTATAACTTATTATCATTGAAGACTTAGTTATTCTTTCTTTAAATCAATTTGTCAACTTTTAAAAACTTGAGACCATACATTTCATTTAGGAATCTAGCACTTTTTTAACTACTACAATTGCCTTCTTGTTTTTATTGCATTTAGGTCCATTTTTCTTCCGATTCATCCTGATGCATACTGAGTGAAATATTTTCATGATATGTAAAAAATCAGTTGTTTTTGTGGACACATTACCGCCGAATGATAAATGGTAACATAAACTAAAACATAAAAATCTGCTCTGTTCTGATTCCGTTTCGAATTTGCTTCGAAAACGGATTTAAAGCTTATTTCTGAATCATACAAAAAAGGGGGAACCGTAAAATTATAAGAACTATAACAACTCAAGTTCGAAGTTCAAAAATAATTCCAAAGCAAATTTTGACCATTAAATTATGAAGAGCTATTGACATTCGAACTTCAATTCCACTTCCAAACTAAATCGGAATCAGAACAGACCTGAATATATAATGACACGAAAATTGATGGCGACATTCGCTACAAAAAAAAAAAGCACGAATGGGGATAGAAAAGGCTACATAAATTCGAATCTGCTGCGGCTTCAAGCTTAAAATCTTAGGCTTCAGTGAATGCAGCTCTAATGGGACAGTGTAAAACATCATCTCCACAGCTAATAAATGTAAGTACTCGAGACATAATAACCTCTACATTAAAGGCTTATAGGCCTGAATAGAGAAGTAACATGGATGAAAGCCGATCAGCTCTACCTAGAATAAGAAAAATAACAATAGTACTTTAATGTTACTTTGGGCTCAGTAAGCAATTGAAAAGTAGAGCTCTCTCTCTCGAACAACAAAAACAACACTTTACAAATCACTGATTCATCCCGTCCTGTTATATGGCGCTGAAGCATTTACGCTGACGAACCTCGATATTGGAAGCTTTCTGCATAAACGACGCATAGTGCTTAAGGTGGAACCACGAGCTGTATGAGCTATACACTGACATGGACTTAGTAAAACTCAAAAAAATGCAGCAGCTGCGCTGGCTGAATCATATTGAGCGAATGCATCACAACGTACAACCGGCCAAGGAAGTACTCACTTCGGAATGTATTGATGGAACTCGCAGAAAAAGTCGTTCTAATTTCTGTTGAAAGGACAAAATTGAAGAGAACCTGAACGCGCTTGGGATCTTAAACTGGCGTCAGTGTGCGCAGAGCAGAGGCGAATTGCGCAGAGTTTTGAAAACGGCCAAGACCGATCGCCGGTTGTTGAGCCAGCTACCATAAGCAGAAATTACCTCTTTTCGAAGCCATTTGGAAAGAATAGAGACTTCTTAATGTATGGCTTTAGTACTTACTTATTAAAATTTCTATAAAGGTACTTCTATTCCTCGTAAAAACTACAAAGAAGTCACGATTCTGAAAATGTTGTTCAGCTTTATTTGCACGACGTCACACAGTGTCATATTGTGACCATAAATACAAAAACAAAAATAAAGTCCTAGTGATTTAAAAAAATTTTACGACAATCCTTAGATAGGTAATACCTAGGGAACGAAAAAAGTATTACAAAAGTTCTAAGTGGCACAGTGCGCTCAAAGTTGAACTTTGAACGCCGAAAAATATTCTATGGATCTTTTTATAAGATAAATTGCTGGATAGAGTGCTCTAGTTAACTTAAATGAAACAAAATACGCTAATGTAGCATATTCGCGAATAGTAAATTGTCTCCACTTTATAAAAACTAATTTATTTTTCATCTACCGCATTGCTGTGATGTTTCACACTTCTCAAGCGTACTTTCCGTTGTGTTTTTCATAATGAAATTACTCTCTTAACATTTCAATCAATCTTCTCTTTTCAAAAAACAATTAAAAGAGACTTTGTTGTTTGAACTTCGAGGCCAAATATAAACGATATAAACGAGAAGAAAAAAAAAACAACTACAATAATACAGAGCTTAAGAAGCAGCATAAGCATCATCAATGAAATATCAAACAATAATTTTTGTGTGTGGTTTTGCAAAAAACTTAATCCTAAAAAATAAGAACATTTAACTTTGAAATATAAAAAAAAATTTTATGCAATAACCTTTTTAGCACAAAGATGTTGTTTTAAAAAAGAAATTATTCAAATCGGTTTTGTGTATTTTGAGCCAAACCGTTACAAACCATTTCCATAAATCAATTTTATGTAAATATTATAGATATTATATTATGTTTGCACAGTTTTTACTATTGCAATATTTAAAGGTTTTTCCATTCACATTCACAATTTTTTTTGACTTAACCTAAAACTATATATACCAAATTTCAAGACCCCAGCGCAAATATTACTATAAACGGCTACTGTTTCATACAAAACCATTCAATGTGAGTCTTTTACTTCAATCCTTAACTTTGGTAAAATCTATAAGACTTATCGTGTTTAAGTCCAGAAGAACAAAATCTATCAGAGACTCTGGTTCTGTAATCTACATTGACTTGACTATGTAGTTGTGACCTCATTTTGACTTCATCTTTTTCAATTTTCCAAATACTCATGTAGAAAAACAAAAAAGAATTTAAGCAGCAGAAGAACAATAAAAAAATCAGAATAATAAAGCGTTTTGATTCAGGCGTAAAAACTATCGGAAATCGAGTCTGATCAGCCTAAAAAATTATTTGCATGATCGAGGATGTTGAAATGTTCATATGGTTAAGAGAGTAACTCAGTGGACAAATAATCACATACATATTTCAATGTACTCACGAAATCCGTTTATTAAGCCACCCTTCTCACCAATCAAAATGTATAAAGGCAACTGATCAAAAACTGGCTTTGTTCAACTAAAACTAAGATTAAAAGTTGCAGCTTCTATTTATAACATTTTTGATTCTATACTAATTAAGGCCACCTCTATGCTACTTCTATTTCATGAATAACCACATTTGCTTGCCGTTGTAATATTTTCCTAAAATAACAACACAAAAGAGCTTTATTAAATAAACAAATCCCTTTTTTTTGACATAACACACATGAAACAGCACAAATGTTAAACCGAAAATGTTGGTCATTCATTAAGTTGTATCATAATGTCATAGAAACAGACAGAAGGTTGAAGAAAAGCTAATTAAATGTCCAAAGTGCGATTATGCAACGCAATGCAAAGTAAAGTAAGAAATAAATCTTACTTTACTTTGCAAACAAAGCATGTGCCTTAAAGTATGCTACACAAATTTGTTAAATAGTGAAAATGAAATGTCATAACATGATGACAGCCAAAACAACAATGATGACAGCAATGCAAACTAAAACTGCAAAAACTAAAATAACGACAAGAAAAAGGGATAAAAAGTAAAACATTGTCTTAATTAAAAGACAAACGGCCGGCCTATTGTGCAAAGTGCAAGGTTACTGGCTAAAAAAGGACACCCATGATTTTAATTTGTGCCTCCTGATGGGCAAATAGCACAAGTTGGCAATTTTGATTCATTTTGTGCCTAAGGGTGTACCTTTTTAGCTTTTGTGATGTAAGACTTTGAACACTTAAAAAAATCGGGAACGTACATAAATGTGAAACAGTTCGTTATTGCCCAAATTTAATGTTAGACGAATTTTCGTAGACCTAGAGAAAGAATTCTTAAAGCTTTCACACTGAAATTAAATTTTTATTCTTCTACGCTCAAGGTATAGGAAGAGGCGTGGCAGGTATAAGAAACAAATATTTTCGGCTATCTGTCTATGTACATACCTGTCTGTCTGTGGGAAAATCAAGCAATATAATTAAATCAATATGGTACACAGCCTACGCTGGCAAACATAGCTCGTGAGATTTCAAATGGAATAATCTTTTTACTAACACGCCTACCGCCCACACAAATAAAACGCTATATTAAGAGAGTTATTTCATGTAGTAACCAAATTTCTCACAAATACAGGGTGTTTTTTTTAGAGGTTTGTTTTTCGAATAGAGATAAAACTGGCATTTTATGGTCAAATCTGGCAACTCTAATGTCATTTATGTTCAGTTTGGCTTGCCATTTCATCATGAACAGGTTGACAAAAGAACAACGCTTGCAAATTGTGCAAATTTATTTCGAAAATAATGGTTCAGTTCGCGAAGTTTACCGCAAGCTCCGTCCATTTTATGGTCGACATAATCGTCCATCAGAGCAATTATTTCGGTTAACCATTGGTCGTTTTCGCACTACGTTTACTCTATGTGATAATACGCATCCGCAGAGACGTCGAACAGTGCGCACCGAAGAAACAATTGCCGCTGTAGAGCAAAATGTTGAAGAGGACCCGAATGAATCGATTCGCCCCCGTGCACAGCAATTGGAGCTTTGTCCATCAAATTTATGGAAGATTTTGAGCAAAGATCTTGGCTTGCGACCTTACAAGATCCAGCTTGTGCAAGAATTAAAGCCGCGAGACCATGCAATGCGTCGTGATTTTGGCGTATGGGCCGAAAATGAGATTGATCTCGATGCTGATTTTCATCGCAAAATTTTGTTCAGTGATGAGGCTCATTTTTGGTTGAATGGCTACGTCAACAAGCAAAATTGCCGCATTTGGAGTGAAGAGAATCCACATGAGACCCTTGAGACGCCATTACATCCACAAAAACTGACTGTTTGGTGTGCTCTATGGGCTGGTGGAGTCATTGGGCCATACTTCTTCCGAAATAATGCTGGAGAGTCAGTTACCGTTAATGGAGACTGGTATAGAGCCATGATAACCGACTATTTTGTTCCCGAATTGGATGGCATGAATGTGGATGAGTTGTGGTTCCAACAAGACGGCGCTACATGCCACACAGCGCACGTCACAATCAATTTATTGAAGGAAACATTCGATGAGCGCATAATTTCGCGGAATGGACCTGTCAATTGGCCACCAAGATCGTGTGATTTGACACCATTGGATTATTTTCTTTGGGGATATGTGAAGTCGCTCGTCTACGCCAACAAACCAGAAACGTTAGGAGACTTGGAAGCCAACATTCGTGGCGTTATTGCCGACATACGGCCCCATATGCTCGAAAAAGTGGTTCAAAATTGGACCTGTAGAATTGGCTTTATTCGAGCCAGCCGCGGCGGCCACATGCCCAAAATCATATTTAAACATTAATGGCATAAAATTATCCTTCCAAAAAAGCCAAATTGATGGACATTAAAACGATTTTCTTGTGTTTTATTTCAATTTGAAGCTCTATACCTCTAAAAAAAACACCCTGTACTAATAATAATTTGGACAAGCTTTGAATAAAAAGTAAAAAAATTTCGACAAGAAGGTGTGACACCTCTTATACTAACAAAAATTTCAAAACGTTAAGCATAAAGAATCATTTATAGTAAAGTGTACAGCTAAATTTCACGCATGCAGTTGCTATAACTGGGACAAGCTCGAGTGATTTTTTGCCATTTGTTTTTTAGTGTAAGTTCTTTGACACCTCACGCGTGATTTGTAACACGTTTTAACATTAGAAATGTACAAAAAGATTTGCCATTTTATTATAAATAGACTAATTAACAAACAACATTTGCAAATCATTAAATTTTACTATCAAAGTTTGTGCTCTGTGAGAAATGTGTTTCATTTTTTTCTTCATTTAATTTCTTCAGCGACGAAGATCATTTTTGGCTCAATGGGTACGTCAACAAACAAAATTGCCAATTTCGGTCTGAAGAGCAGCCAAAAGCAGTTCAATAGCAACCAATTCACCCTGACAAATGCACTGTTTGGTGCAGTTCGTGGGCCAGCGGACCGTACTTTTTCAAAAATAATGATAATCGCAACGTTACAGTCAATGGAGCAAGGTATCGTGCGATGATTACCGACTTTGTTTGCCCGAAATGGAAGAATTGGACTTGGTTGACATATAGTTATAAAAAGATAGTACCACATGCCACACGGCACGCGATATCATGGACCTATTGAGAGGCGAGTTTGGTGAGCAATTACGTTTTGGAGCAGTCCATTGGCCGCCAAGATCAAGCGATTTGACTCCACTAGACTTTTTTTGTGAGGCTACGTAAAGTTTCTCGTGTACAGGGACAAACCAGCCATAATTGCAGCTCTGGAAGACAACATTACAGCTACCATTGGTGAGATACCGGCCGAAATGCTGGAAAAAGTATGCTTAAGGATAGACCACCTCAGGCGTAGTCGTGGGCAACATTTACATAAAATAATCCTTAGAAAATAAATGGCAAAATTTGATGTGTCGTTAAAAATAAATATTTTATTCACTTTTGCAAATTTTTTGTTCTTTTTTAATTTTCAAAAACCAAATGCATAAAAAATCACTCTTTATATTTAAAAGGTAACCACAATACAGTGTTAATGCATAGTTTTGACAAAAATCGTGATCGAAACTTTTTCGACATATTTTAGATTCAATCCCAAAGCACCATGCTTCAAACACAAAACACATGCTCGTATTGCCGGTTTTAATTTTCCATTAAATTATACCTTATATAATGTAGGGGCCACCCTACTGCACAGGATACACATGTTAAGCCAAAGCTTACATATTTGTTAGTCTTGGTATTTACTTATTAGCCATTGTTTGTCATTTTACCTTTGCCCATGTTGATGTAAATGTCGTCATTTTTATGTTACTGTTAATTTTGTCAAAGTTGAGCTTAAACTAATACCATAAATTACATTAGAAAACACATCCATGTGGTGTAATCTTACAGAGGTAAAAAAAAAGGTTTCACAACAATTTCATCCCTTTCGGCTGATGTCCATTGAATTGCCTGTCAGTCTGTTCATCTGTACGTTATACGTCTGTTGCATTGTCTGTTTATGCTTAACAATATTGCACTTAATTGTGTGGAAAATTCAATTCAAGCACTTAATTAAGTATTTTGTTATTTTGTGTCACTTTTTTATCTTACCAACTTTTTTTTCTGTTCCATTTTAGCCTTTTGCTCTTTTTTCAGTGTTTTTTTTTTTTGTTTTTTCGTTCTAACATTTACCTTTTATTCGTGATATTGTTTATTTGTTGATGTTGTTTTTCTTTCGTTTTTATTTTTATTTTACCCTTTGTTTACAAAACACCAACAACTTTCGACCACATTGACATTGACCGGAAGCAAACGGCAAAAGTATCCTTTGTGCTGTTAGCATTTTGCTGTTTTGGGAAAATGCTCATGGGACTTTTTAGTGTTGCGTGTGCGTAAATGCCTTGTTTGACTTGGCGTGAATAGTGAGTGAGTCAACATTGGGTTTTTTTTTTTTTTTTTTTTTTTTGTGGGAAAGGCATATACGTAAATGTTTTTATTTTTCTACAACTTCTGCGCTGTATCTCATTCTTAAAAACTATTTTTAGTAAATATTTTTTAGTTTTAGAAAAATATTTCCTTGGGGGTATTTTGTGGGACATTTATTTATAAATTCATAGGGACAATTTATTAAATTACAACTCAAAAACTATTATTCAAAGTGCTAAATGATTCTCTTGCTTTTAGCTACAAAGCTGATAATGTAGTTTGAGTGCATAATGTATGGCAGGCAACCGCAAGATTGCCAATGTGAGCTAAGTTCTTAAATATATTGAGTACTTATAGTATCTTATCTAAAATTGCTAAGATTTCTAATTCCAGTTTAGTTTTTTCAGCCTAAAGTAGGCTGATTGAATGTCATTTGAAAGGTAAGCTAATGAGCTTTAAGATTCTTGTAATAAGTTTAAAATGAATTATGAATCGCATGCACAATTTTTTTCAAATTTTTTGGAGTGATTTTTTTAACTTAGGAAAGCAAATTTAACCAGAAATCTGCAGAAATTAATTCGACCAACTAAGCCAACTCTAGTTTCTGAATAATTGACCAAAAACCATTAAAAATTTGCTATTTTTCAGCGCTTATGAAGGGAAAGATGTTCATATTTTGAAGTTTGTTATTTCTTGTATAAGACTATTAACTTTAGCTTCTAAGTAGAAGTTTTATATTTTTATCTTTATATAGGACATAAAGTATTAAGTTTTCATATGTATTCTCAGGTAGCACCTGCCGCTAATATCACTACGAAAACAAAGTGCTGTTTGAATTTCGTGGGCACTTTTTTGAAATTGACTGTCCTATCGTTAAATTTCTTAAATTTACAAATCTGTGATGTTAAAAGGCCATGTTAATGCTATGCTGCTACAGGTGCAAACTACACCAACAGCGCAATGAAAACTTATAAATATTAAATGTATTTGAATGAATAAGTACTTATATCACATTTACAAAATCAAATAAATACGGGATGTTTAATTTGTTAATATACAAGTAAACACCTACATATTCACATTAGGGTGTTTCTTTTTTTTTTTTGTATATTTTTTGTTTCCTATATAATTACATTGTAATATTTAAGTTTGTATTCAAAGTGATGTGCACATGGAGAGAGATTTCAAAAATTAAATTTAAAGGTAAGTGAAGATTTTTCATATAAAATGCATAACTTTCGCTTAAAAAAAAAAATTAGCGCCCAATTTTCAGTTAAATGTCTGCGGTTGGAATCGCTATTAATACAATTTGTTTTTTTTTCATACATTTTCTTAGAAAAATTGCTTTAACTCAACTTAATTTAAACTCAAGTTAATATTTGTATTCGGAATTTCTTTGTGGGTTAATATATCTTTATATATAAGCTTGAAAGTCAACATGTAATATTCGGAAAAACAAAATTTCTGAGAAAAAAACACCCTACTGTGTGTGTATATGTATGTATATACACATAAATGCCACATATAAGCCTATATACTTAGATCTCACTGCCTGTCGTCTCGTTAAAGAATCCAACAGGTGTTGATTGGCATGCTTTTCATTAACGTTAGGTACTTTGAAATGGCTGCATGCATGCATAAATATTTGTGTGTTTACCACTTAATGTACGTGTATACCCAATTGAAAATTAGCTTAGAATGTCAGCTTTGAATTTGTGGCTTTTTATGAAAAAAAAACAAACTTTGCATTTAACCGCAATCATCTGAAAAAATTAAGACATATGAGATACTAAGTAACATCACGGCTATAATTTTTTAAATTTCAAGCCGAATTCATCGTATTCTAAAATATTGAGAAAAAAGCTTAAAGTTGTGGTACAAAATTCACTATACTACACATTTTAAACTTAGCATATCACAATAAAGCAAAGACCATTTAGTTTTAGCAACATACTCAACATGTCGTATGAGCAACATTTAATTTCTTTTAATGCTGAACTTTCTATTATTGCTATCACTACATTGTACAATGACTTTATTTCCAATTGGCAGCGTAATATGTATGTAAAATATTATGACATGACATGATACAATTAATATGCAGACCACATTATGTTAAATCCTGTCTTCCGGCTGTTCATTTGAAGAGCAAAGCACAGTAAAGCATAGCTTAATGCAAATGAGAATATGACAGAAGAGACAAAGCAAAAGGATGTGTAACTTCCGGTATTAATTATGTCAATTTCAATTATATATTTATTTGATTAATAGTTTCAGGAAACAGCAAATACATATATCAATTCATTATGCTGCTCTTAAGGTGAGAACAATAAAGAATTATAAGTCAACGTGTGTGTTAGTTATTTTAAATATTAATTAACTCAATTTGATTTTGCACTCTATGATACTTTTATATGCAAAAATTTTAATGTGCAATAGGTTTTTTTTTAGTTTTCAACTAATAATGGGAAAATACATTTTTTAAGATAGCCAATTCCTAAAATGTGTATATTCCAGGGACCGTAAAAAATATTAATTTTATGATTTAAATCACTACTTAATCGTTATAAATGCATTTTTTTTTTCCATCAAAAATAATCGTAATTTCGGATTTCTATGTTTTTCGATCAAAATAATCGTTATTTTGTATAGGTTTTTTTTTTGAAACAAAATAATCGTTATTTTGGATTTTTCAATCAAAAATAATTGTAATTTTGAATTTCTATTTTTTTCGATCAAAAATAATTATAATTTTATATTTTTTTTTTTTTTGGGTTAAAATGAATCATAATTTAGGATTTCTATTCTCTTAGATAGAAAATAAGCCATATTTTGAATTTTAAGTTGTTCTATCCCATACCATTTTCGATGATTTTTTGATGACTTTTCAATTTTTCCAATGATATTCGATAAGGTGCAATTTTTTTGTAAGTTTTAATGCTGTCCGTTAGATTTCGACAAATTTCGTTCTTTTCGATTAGCTTAGATTTTTTCAATAGTTTTCGATTATATTGTATAGTTTTCAAGTTTTTCGATGGTTCCCGACGACTAATGAGCTTCTCAACATATTTCGATTTATCAAAATTTTCCGACTTTCAGCATATTTAATTTTTTTCTGCATATTTGGACTTTTTTAATTTTTCTCTAAGTATAAGTACTAGTTTTCAAATAATAAAATAAATACAAAAACCAAAACATTGTGCTGGGTGGAATGCTTTGCTGGATTAAAATATATACTGTTTCTGCTTCAAAACTTTTCAAAAAACTATTAAAAAGTCGAAGAGTATCGTAGCATCTCATAGCTCAAAGATCTGTCCACAGTGAGTGCCAAACAAAATCTATTTGCGAGTTTCATACGTCGGTGAAAAAAAAATGAATACGCCCAAGACGACCACATTTGATAGAAATAGAAAATGACAGATAAATTTGATCTAAATGCATAAAAATCCATACAAGCAATTTTTTTTTTATCTATTAATATAAAAATCCATAGTTACGATCATTTTGATTTAAAAAAATAAAAATCTAACATAAAGCTTATTTTTCAAAAAAATAAAAATCCAAAATATATACTATACTATACTATACTATACTATACTATACTATACTATACTATACTATACTATACTATACTATACTATACTATACTATACTATACTATACTATACTATACTATACTATACTATACTATACTATACTATACTATACTATACTATACTATACTATACTATACTATACTATACTATACTATACTATACTATACTATACTATACTATACTATACTATACTATACTATACTATACTATACTATACTATACTATACTATACTATACTATACTATACTATACTATACTATACTATACTATACTATACTATACTATACTATACTATACTATACTATACTATACTATACTATACTATACTATACTATACTATACTATACTATACTATACTATACTATACTATACTATACTATACTATACTATACTATACTATACTATACTATACTATACTATACTATACTATACTATACTATACTATACTATACTATACTATACTATACTATACTATACTATACTATACTATACTATACTATACTATACTATCTATACGTCTTTTCCATCATTGTGACCTTTTTCGGCCTTAATTATTGAAAATAAGGATTACTTGCGGTCCCTGATATACATATATACATATATGTACCTCGAAACACCATTTTTCTCATTTTTGAGTCCATACCCTGCATTCTAATGCAGATAAACTGAAAATGGATTTTGGTATCTTTTAGCTTAGATATTTAAAAACGAAGAGAATATTTTTGCATCGTTGACTAAAAGGATTCATAAAATTTATAATAATACTTCATAAAAAATTTTTTCCAACTCATCCTAAATTATATATCTCTGTTTACTATTGTGCCATACTTTTTAACAATGGCTTTAAGTATGCAATAAATTGCACCTTCAACCATTACCAACTAAATAGAGTAGAACAAACAAAACTAACAGCAACATGTACTGCATACTTACAAGCAATTAAAAAAATTTCCTTAGGGATATTTTTTGTTTAACCCTAAATAATCATGTTGTGCGTAAATAAACTTTCATGACAATGTAATAAATAGTTATTTTGCCTTAGATTTCGTAACTTTCGTAACAATTACAAAACAAAGATAAATCAACTATTCACTGTTGCATTTCGTAAAAAGCTATTTATTACCCACATTTCGAAATATCACATACCATACGATTTATTGTTTTCATTCAAAAATATCCCATTGTATTGTGGAATTTAGATTTAAAAGTCATTTTTCAAGTTTTGGCATAAAATCTTGATTACTTTCTGTCATTCACGTTCTGAAATTGTCAGCAACATCAATATTTCCAGCATGCCAGTAACATAACAAAATTGGCCTAAAATCACATAACCTTACTAAGACAGATTACATCAAAATTTGACCGAATGTACGCGTCGTATACGCACCGCGTATACAGTATGGGTTTGCACTCGTACAATCGCCCACACAATTTCATTCAACAAGGGAAGCCCCAAATTAATGTGCCGCCTAAGCTGTGCTGTCACAAAACTTTGTGCGTCGTCTGATCGTTAGTGTGTGCTTCGCATGTGCGTTCGTATGTTTGTCAGTATTTGTCAATTTTAGCCTGTAATTATTTTGGCCAACTGATGATGCTCGTTATGGTCAACACTATTAAGAGTGGAAAGCCCACCCTGTCAAACTTAATTACACGCACACAAAATAGTCAAATGGTCAAGTCATGTACGCGTATGTGTAGGTTAATTGAACAAAATAATGGCGCAGTTCGAGCACCTGTTCATGCGTATGCGTATGCGAGTGTATATACGTATTTGTTATCCACACAAATGCGTTTTGTTTTGTAGCTAAAGGTGCGATGTTGTTTTTGTAGTTTTAGTAAGCTCATGTTGCAGCTGTTTTAGTTTAGGCAGCTGCGAATTTTAATTATTTTTTTAATGTGAGTTGATTTTGAAATGCAAAATCCATTAAAACTTTGGTTTTTTATACTGTTCACTTATGGTTCAGCGTCGAAAATGTCATTAAGTTAAAAAGATTTCTGACAGTGACAACTTTATACATTGCTATTAAGATATATTTCCACACCGAAATAATTTTGGGACTAAGGTTTCCATTGCACTGGATACGAAAAGTTGTTCGCCCAAAAATTCGTCTGAAGTGAATAAATACATGTGTGGATAAGTATGCGGTTACAGTGGCTACGCATATTTCGTGCGTATTCCGAGATTACAAAAAATTTTGTTTTTGATCAGTCAGACGCACGAAAACAAGGAGATAAACAGACGATGGATGCTAAAAAATTAATTGCAGAAGTGGAAGAAAGGCGGTCAAAAACGAGTTTTTTATTGATAATGAATTATAATTTATTATGCATTTGATGAAATTACATGTCCCAATATATTTTTTAATCATATGTCCAATAATAGCGATTTCATAAACGCTTTTCATACAACAATTAGACCTAACGCACATGCATGAAAAATAAAAGAATATTTGAATATTTAGATAACTAAGTAAGCATTGATTCTTTTCAGTCTTTCACCTAGGAAATTCATAAAATTTTGTTTTTAATTTAATTTTTTTAAAAATTTACTAAGAACTTAAAAATATCTTAGTTCAGGCCGAAAAATCCTAGTACATAATCCAAAAATATTTCAGATTTATGTATAATCTTTGTTTTATTTAATGCACAAATGTCTTATTGTTGTTGCGACATTTTGTTCTAGAAACAACACATCCAAAAAGGCGTAACAAACATGTTTCGAAAAACATTAAAAAAAACTCTTTAAACTCAAGACCAAATCCATCTCAAACCATGCACGCGGATTATTTCATGTTACGGAATTGGTTGCCGATTAAATATGCTGTTTTTCAAAGGATATAAGGGGACCAATATTTCCCCGATTTGATTTAATAAAAAAAAATTTCTTACGAAGTTATGCCCATTTTAGACTGAAAATTATTTCAAAAAAGAGGCATTTCCATCCAAATCAAGAAAAGCTTGTAAGTAAGTGAAGCTTCGATTACGATTTTTTAGTTGTTGGGAGGGAGAATGTTCCGTACATGGTTACCACCGGGGCCGGATTTCCCCTTGATAGCCCTGGGTACAATAGACCATGTGGCCACAGTTTAGTTTTAGTTTTTAAAAACAAAAAAACCGTGGAAGCATTAATCTGTGGCAATCAGAGATAAAACCGTTTTCGTTATGATGGATTAGGATTACCTTACCCCCTCATTCCTATTTCCTTTTACCGTATATTGCACTATGGGACTGCAGCTTTGTTACTGGAAATGAGGACGTGAAACTTGAAGGTTTCAAAATAGCAGTGGATATATTTTTTGTGTGGATTAAATATGGTACCAGATCTCTGGCAGAATATCTTAACTAACGAGGGAAATATGTTTAAAATAAAACTCTAATTTCACACTTTTGCTTTTATTAAAAAAAAAATAAATAAATTGCTTCCCTTGAACTTGAATGTGCATCATTATTAAAGTTGAATCTTAAGAAATAAATTTGCAAGGATATGCATAAATTTTTCAATTCTACAGCTTACGTTTACGCTCATACTAGTCTCAGCATTTATCAACATATATGAAACCCATGGCATGCATATATATTTATTATAATATTTTTTTTTTCATAATGATTTACCTTCCTTTAAAGATTTTCTTCTATTAAGAAATATTTAATTATTCTCGCAACTAAATTGACTACGACTTTAATTGTAAAGAATACCTGAAAGCATGTAAAATAATCTGTATACTCATAGTAGCATTAACGTTCCAAGGATAATACATACAGCATTAACACCAACATTATTTCACATTACTCCAGAAGCAAATAAGGAGTTTTCCCAAAACCAACAGACAACCAGGTAAGTAATACTTCTGTACAAAAACGGAAATACCAATAATTTTAATTAAATATGAAAGGCATTAAGTTCAAGTTTACCTTTAAAAGGAATTCTCATTGATAAACAAGTAGGCCAGGCCACAAAAGCGGTGAATGTAGGTGTTGGCGTTGACATAATTAATTATATTGGATGTACATAACACGTTATACAAAAACTAAAGACTAAAATTGTAACGAAAAGTATACATTTAGCGACAAGTGTAGTCCTGAAGGTACATACAAGTGATAATGTTGTGATAACAGCTGTGAAAAGAAGTGTCTCTTCTTAATAACTATGCATGCAATTTGTATCCAAAAATTAAAAGTGTTTTTGTGTAACATTTAATTAAGTTTAAGTGGTACACAACTATGAAAAATGGTTAATCCTTAAGTTTATGACTATAATGATTACTTTTGAATAAATTATGAATTCCTTAAGGCACCTCTTGCCTACTTGTTAAGTTTTGCTGCAAAAATGAAAAAAAAAAAATAGTGTTGAATTAAAATATAACAATATAACCCCAAAGTCTTAAAAGTCAGCAATAATTTTATTCACTGTTTATAATTCGTTTACAACTGCTGCAATTGTATCCCCAAAAAATACACTCATTGGTACAGTTTTTGGCTGAAAGACTTAACGGTCTTAATTTCTTTGAACCGAAGACAGAAGAACTTAACCGAGACATCACTAGTCAAAAGCGATGCAACGAATCAAAAGCTCTCGCAAAGTAGGGTGTCTACTTTGTGGTAAAAAATCACATGACTCATGGTTTTTTGATACGCCATAAAACTATTTTTCGAAAAGTAGATACTACTTGCCTGCTTAATATAAGAACGAAATGCTCAAAAAGTATCAAAATGTATTGAAAAAGTTTATCTAAAAATCGAAAAGTCTCGATTAGTATCGGTTAGAAAATATCGATGAAAGCTTAAAAGTTTGGTATAGTGTCAATAGGTGTCCAATATTGGAATATTCGATTAAAGTACAACAAAAGTGGTATGGTATATGTAAATTGAAGTTTTGAAAAAGTATACAAAAAATCCAAATGTTGAATTGTATGGGAATAATGAAAAATTCAGAAAAAACACGGGTAGTATTGGAAAATGCAATAAAATTATAGATAAAGTACCATCAAGAAGTGAAGGATAAGTCAAAAAATAACGGAAAAGTATGGAAAAATTGCAAGCCGAAGGTTTCAAAAAGTGCCAAAAAGTCGATGAATTCCGAGTGAAAAAGTTAATAGAAGTCTGCAAGTAAAACAAAAATTTATGTGTGCAGTTCATACGTGGTAGAAGTGAAACCTTTAGAAAACTAAACTGCGATAGAATGAAACGAAAATGTTTTATTAAAATGATAAAAATAAAAAAAAAAATTGCAAATCTTTTGAAAAATACAAATCACAAAATAAAAAATGTTTTCAGACTACAAGAACATAATACGAAGCTGTTTTTCCTTTGCTCTGTCTCATCAAATACGCTGTGCGACAGCCAAAATCGGTTGGGGTTCTGACTACCGGGAAAAGTTATGTCGGTCAAAAAAAAGTTATACGTGTCCCGGCGTTTCGCTGGGTCACGTCCAGGAATCGAGATAGTATATCGATTTGAAGTTAGTAAGTATCATATAGGGGAATTTGTCACGTTTGGGGCTCTTTTGTTTGACAAAACTCGAGAACGACTAGTCTGATTTTGCTGCAACAAACTTACAAGAATTAAAAATTAAAATTGCTTTAATCTATTGATATACTGTTTCTCTACATAATCAACAGTATTGCATCTATAAATAAATTTATGAAAAAAAAAATAATTTTATGCCTAAAAAATTAAAATTTTTTATTATTAAAAAACATGATGAAATCCAAAACGGGAAAAAGTGTCAAGCCTTATTACTTTCACGTAAAGTCACATAATCTGTAAGCAATGTAAATGTAGTATGTACATTTATTCTCCTCAATGGTTGAAAAAGTTTAAAAAAATAGGATATATTTCTACGCTTATATCTCATCTTGTTATTAACCGATTTCGATATTTTCGGGCACTCCGCTCGATGAGTAAGTACTATAATTTGATATGTGATTTATGGTAGGGGCCCATTTTTACCAATCCGTTTTTACCAATCCATTTTTACCAATCCATTTTTACCACTCCATATTTACCAATACCTTTTTTCCCACAGGACATTTTTACCAATCCATTTTTACCACTCCATTTTTACCAATCCGTTTTTACCAATCCATTTTTACCAATCCATTTTTACCAATCCGTTTTTACCAATCCATTTTTACCACTCCATTTTTACCAATACCCTTTTTCCCACTGGACATTTTTACCAATCCATTTTTACCACTCCATTTTTACAAATCCATTTTTACCAATCCATTTTTACCACTCCATTTTTACCACTACCCTTTTTCTCACTGGACATTTTTACCAATCCATTTTTTCCTTTTCTTCCTTTTCTTCACCGCGGCGAAGCCGCCGCAAAGCCGGTGTTGGATTTTTGGGAGTTTTAAATCCTGAGCCGCGGCCGAAGGCCGCTCACTTATCCTTACTTTTAAGCTCCATGAACATTGTTTCTGTTAATAAGTGGTAAAAAGAAGTAGTGGTAAAATTGGTCAGTGGTAAAAACGGATTGGTAAAAATGGTAGACAATCGTGATTTATTGCTGTAGCTATTTTAGATTCCGTCAACTAAGCCTTACCTTCGAGGGCAAAATTATGCTTAGTGAAAGTACGGCTAAAAAAATAGTGTCGCTTTTTGCGTTTCAGTATACACACCTAATTTCAAATCACACCCGGTTAAAAAATTTCAGTTCAAAAACATCGAAAATAGTGCAATAAAAAAATTTAGGTAATATGGAAACAAATCGAATAGTAGTCAAAAAGAAACGAATAGTATTTAAAAATTCGATAGAAATAAAAAGTTATTGAAAACTCGTTAAAAATTAGTTTTATGTATTTCAGAAATCGACCGAAGTTCTAATAAAAAAAGAAAAAATATCAAATACCAATTCACAAATTCAATTAGAGGCTAATAGTGTCGAAAAACTCGTGGCGCATCGAGTTGTGTCAAAAATGCCAATATACATAAGTGGATTAGTATCGAAAATTTTGAGAAGCATGGAACAATATCTAAAAAGTTGATTAAAATTGATAAGTATATAAGTTGATTTAGTACCGAAAAGATTTCGAAAAGTTAACAAATTAGACATAGAGGAAAGTACACCCAATTCTGTTTTACACGGTTTATTGAAAATTGAAAGAAATTTTTACTAACCGTAATCTTTTAGAAATTTAGTTAGGAAATTGGGTTAGAAGGTTAATAGGGTTGAAGAATATGGAACTTATCTCTTCTTTTTCTATGCATGTACATTAAGGTGTTTCTTAGGAAAAAAAATTTGGGACGCCCACTCAATTGGTTTGATATATGTATATAGGATAAAAAAAACTTTAAAATTTTTATCTTTAACCCCTATGGACCATATTTCAAAGTAAAATTTGACTTTTCTTATTTGGTTTTTTTGCGAAAATCAAATGAGACACTCCCTCAATCGGTTCGAAATAGGGTGGGCAAATTTTTAAAATAAATCTAAAGTTTTTTTCTTTCACCCCTACGGGCCCTATTTCAAAGTGGAATTTGACCATTTTTTTAAATTATTTTTTCTTGAGTGGCTTTTAATCTTAAGAAAGAATATATTAAAAAAGAAGTATCATTTGGATCTAGTTTTCGAGATATAGTCATGGGGAAGTTGCGGATATAGCTTTTCTAAAAATCATTTTAAGTTGGAAACTCCTGAACAGCTTTTACAAATATTGATGTCTATAAGATTGATGCATAAAAATTTGAAATAATTTCCACGTGTTTAGAGGTACGGAGGTTTTTTTTAAAATAGTTACCACATTTTTTTAAATAACTGTTATTTTCTCTAAAAAATATATTATTAATCTGTAATTTTATTAACATATTATGATAGCCCAATTAATTTTTTTTTTTCGATTTGCTTTGGTTTTATTGAATCTTTCCTGTAGAAATTTACAATAACTTAAAAAAATCTTAAGTTTTACTATAAAAAATTAATTATTTGCGTAGCTAATATATACGCACATATACTCAAAGTTCATTTATAATACACTCATAAGAGGGCCATCACAAGAACATTTGTTTTTTTTAGGCGGGAGTATGTGGCATCAAGTAATTTGCGAGCATGTGGATTAGGATGGTCTTGTAGTTTCACCACAACTCATCTCCATAGCACCAAATTGGTTTGATGATAGAGTTGTATAACAAAACCATATTTTCCAGACTTTTGAATTTCTTTTTAAAAGCCAATATAGTTGTTGAGACCTTAATTTAATTTGTGTTTTCTTGCTGTCAATATGCTTTTTCCACGTTAGCCTTCTGTCGATATAAATACTCAAATATTTCACCTCATTTGATTGTGGATTAGGAGTATTATTTATTTTAATTATTGGGCAAGTTTCTTTTCTGAGTGAGAAGATTATATGTAAGCTTTTGGACGCATTCACTTTGCCAACCATTCCTCTATAAGTCTTAAGTGATTTCCGAGGTTTCGGGATGCTACAACTGGGTCACTATGAGAACAAAGAAATGCTGTGTCATCAGCAAATGTAGTAACCACGATATTTTCGGTCCGAGGTCGCTTCCCTGTGGCACTCCGGTTTTGACTTCATATTCTTCTGATGCGTATTTATTGTATTTGACTTTGAATTTTCGGGCAGTTATATAAGACTCCATGAGCTTATGTACATTTTCTGGAAAGCAATCCCAATTAATTGACTTTAATACCATATGACATCAATATATTTAAAATCTGTTCAGGAGTTTCCAATGATTTTTAGAAAAGCCATATCTGCAATCCCATCCTATCCTATGACTATATCACGAAATCTAGATCAGAGCGATACTTTTTTTTATTATATTCTTTCTTACAATTAAAAGCTAATTAAGAAAAAATTATTCAAAAAAATTGTGGTTTAAGACAAATTTCATTTTGAAATAGGGTCCGTAAGGGTTAAAGATAAAAATTATAAATTATTTTTTTAAATTTTTTTCCCTATTTCGAGCCAATTGAGGTGGCGTCCCATTTGACTTTCGCAAAAAAAGTACACTTAAAAATCACCCTGATGTACATACATAATTCATGTCTTTTCTTACTCGGTTTTGTCTGGAACGTATCAACCGTGCAAAAACAGAATTGGGTGTACTTGAAAAGTCAATCGTTAATTCACGAATTTTTTCGAAGAAGTCGATATGAGTCTTAAAGTGTCTCTAATTAAAAAGTTGATTAAACTCTAAAAGTATTGGATTGCATTGAAAAGTATCGGTAAAAACCTAAGAGTATCAAAAAGTATGGAATAAATCGATAATGGTCTAAATATATCGGATAATGTCGAAAAGTATCGAATGTTTGGCTAAAAGACGAAAAGTATCAGCCTATACAGACAGAAAGGTAGTCTTAAAATGTCGAATGTTATAGAAAAATAGATGTCACGCGCTTTTTAGTAATTCGCCAACTTTTTGTCTAATCCTAATCATTTATTGTATACATGTATATGAAATATGGTTTCAATAATTCAACAGTTCGCCAAGTTCTTCTCCAGAGCTTACCCGATTCATTCCTATTATTTGTGTAAAACTTGGTTACCTTAAATAATTCCCTCAGTACACCGTTTACACTGCAGGTGTTGTGATTGTTGGAAATTTTTTCTGAATTTTTGATTTTTAAGTACATAATACGAAAACTGCTTTAGTATGGCTGTTATTTTTCAAACAAAATACAGAAAATCTAAATTTTTCTCAATCAACTCTAGCCATTGACAATTTGCACAAGAAGAAAAAAAAAACTTTGTAATAGACAACCAGTACGTTGTGTTTGACAACAATCTCTCAACACTCAACACTTACTGAATACTTCATTGGTTTGCGCTTAACTTCAACTAAAACTTCATTAGACATAAAACTTTTTTTTAATGTCTACCAAAGTTGCTGCTGCTGGTTCAATATTTTTTTTAGTGTCATTTTTTATCGCACAAAAATTATCACACAATTTTGCTTCATGAAATTGGCTTGTTGTTTGATAAACTAAATTAAACTGTATTAAAGCATTTAACTTAAGTTCGGGTCTTATCTGCAACAACTGCGTCATCGTTTACGACAATGTCGTCATTGACATCGATTATATCTAAATCTAAACAACAGCAACAAACAACCATCGATTTTATCTAAACTTATTGCGTTTTAATGGTAGATTTACGAAATTATCAAATTGACATAAATCTAAGGCTTATACTTGTGGAAAGATTCTTTGGTTTTTTTTTTAAGTGGTATCATATACCACAGAGTTGATGTATTAGGAGGTTATTGACTTGATTATATGGGAAAGAGAGTAAGCTCTTAGAAAATCAAAATAAGAAAATTGAAAATTTTTAGAAATTACTATAATTTGTTTAAGGAGAAGAAGACCTGCTTTATCACAGCGACTTAACTAAGCAAACGCAATCCTTTTGAGAAACTTCAATGACCTAAATATCTTTTGAAATGTCTTGATTTATTAAGTAGTCAGATCGAAATTACTATGTAAGTACATTTAGCTGGAATTTTTCCATGCGTTGAAAAGGCAATCTAAACAGAATAATTAGGTTGATTTTATACAATTATTATTTGTATGCATTTGAGTAGCCATACAGTGCAAATAATGACTTAATTTCAGTATTTCATTATATAAATGAAAAGGAGCAAATAATAACAAAAATTGCAAAGGGAAATAGTTTTTCACTAACATACTATAATATATGAATTTTATTACAAAATTATTTTTGTACAAAATACGCATATTGTGAACATTATTTGAATGTGTGACACAAATATCTCAACCCACAAAATAGGAGTTTTTTTTTCAAGCTTTTTTTTGGTGAGATTTGGGTGGCGGCGATAATGCTTTACACAGACCACAGGGGTCCATGATGATTTCACAAGCTTTCTACTTAAAGAAAATTAAAAATCCCCGCACTTTCGTTATGTAATTTAACCAGGTCGAAAATGTCTGTTACAGTAGCAAATCCTTTGATTGAAGCTTAAAAAAGTTTTGGATTTGCTGTTTCCCGATTGAAGTGATTTTAAAGCCGACCGATTATTGACGTATAGTAGGAATAAATTTCTTTATCTTCGAATTTACTTTTACTTTGCAACAATTTGGCTAGAAAAATGATTTGCAGCTAGATAAGACGAACTACTTTTGTCGGAAATGGTCATATGTGACCTGTGCCCAAGAAAGACGGTTAGTGTCTATAACTGGTTTTTGAGAAAAACGCGTTTAAAGTTTTCGTTGCATGTTTTTTTCTAGGCTTGAAACGCTTATAACTCAAAAAGGAAGCTTGGGATCAACTTGAGACCACTCCCACGTGAAAGAGCACGAAATTTCCTATAAGATGAAAAAAACGATTTTCAGACACTAACCGTTTTTCTTAGGCACGGATCACATATAGAAAGCTGCTCCTATACCTTGGACGAGTCTCAAGCCATCTTTGTAAATGCTCATTAAGCTTTGTGGGTTTTTCTATCGAGACTTTCAATATTATCTTGACGGAATTCTAATTTCCTATTAAAAAAAGTGTGTATTAAATAATAATCTGAGGTAATATTCATTATTGTAAATAACAAGCTGCGGTAATAGTCATTAATGTATCCATTGCTTTGTTTGTATTTTGTATTGTTGGTTATGGAATCTTCCTGATCATTAAAGCAGCAAGATCAATTGGCAACAAATAAATTATGATGCCTATCGATTTAGCAGAAGTAGACACCAGTAATACCTTTGTTTTTGTTTTGTTTCAAAATTTTTTATGAACTCTTTTTGTTTTAAATGCTTTTTAGCTGACGAGAAATCCGAACAGTAAAATTGATCATACTATCATAATAAAGTTTGAGGGGTTATTTTAGGGTCTAAGTTCTGCACAGCGCTTTATATGTTAAAATGTATTCCTCAACAAGTTTTCAATATTTCAATGTAAATTTAATTTTCGGTCCAGTATAGTGCCTAAGATTATGACGTCATTTATGGTGGTAAGATATCCCAATTTCTATAAGTCTTGGAATTTTCTAGGGGACAGTAAACATTATGGGTCTTATGGATTGATAGTTTTGTCACTTTGGGCAGTGCCACTACCTCTTGAAAAAATATGCCTGGTTCTTGTCCAGAGCTTTTCCGAATCATTCTTACTAAACATATCCTCAAATAATTCCCTCAGTATAGCGTTTTGAAATTTGTGCTTGAATGCTAGGTGCCATGCCATTTTATTGAAACTCACCAACATTTTTTCCCCAGAGCTTACCAGTTATTACTACATTAATTTAAATAGCTCTCTGTATAGTTTTTTGAAGCTTTAAAAATTCGCCAGACCGCTAACGCTAAGCCGAACCATTTCTGGTATTTGCGTGAAATGTGGTTCTATTACTTTAGCAGTATAGCATTTTCAAGTTTTTATTTCTATGCAGATTACTCCACGCCTACTAACTAAAATTCATGAAGTTTTTGTCTAGAGCTTACTCGGTTATTCTTAATATTTGCGAGAAATTTGGTACACTACATCAAATATCTCTCTCAATATAGGTTTTTAAATGTTTTATTTGTATGGGCGGTAGAGCTGTGTCCGTAAGCCGATTTTGTGCATTTTCAATCCCAAGAATCCGAATACCATTACTAATCTTTCCTGGTGTTCCTGAAATAAGGATTTCCACAGACACACAGACGGACAAGGCTTAATCGACTCAAGTGATGACGCTGATCAAGAATATATATACTTTTATATACCTGTCATACCCTCTTCCACGCATTGCAAACAGAATAATAAAGTGAATATGCTATAAAATATGGTATAAAAATAAGAAGCCTAGGTGTAGAAACAGCGGGTACCTACTTATATCGAATACACCAATTTATTTATTTTAAGAAGCTCATGGCTTCAGAGCATATTGAAAGGCACATTTTGATTAGATTCAAGAACTTCTCCTTTGCCAGATAATTTTTTTTTTTTTTTTGTGCACTGCACTGTGTAAAAAGTATTCGGAATTGTTAAATAAAATTCTGCAAAATTATTTATTCTTCAAATATCATCAAAACTTTGTCGCCTTCCAAATAGGCAGTACAACTACGCTAGCGTTGGATCCAGTCTTCCACACATATTTCCCTCACACATATTTCGTTCGCTGACTTCTAATAGCCTTCAGCTCCTTCAGCGAGTTTGCTTTTATGGCTTAAACCGACTCAAAACGCCTTCCTCGAAGTGTTAATTTTAGCTGCGAGAGCAAGAAAAGTCAAACGGGGTCATATCAGGTGAATACGGTGCTTAGTCGATCACAATTGTTGAATTTTTGAATAAAAACTCTTGCACCCATGAGTTGTCCTTACTCAAATCTAGTGATTTTGGGTGGACATTCTCATGCAAGCCGCTTAAGTCCTGAAGGTGACAAAATAAGTTTTGATTCGATTTATTAATCAATTTCAGAAACTTTTTGCGCAGAAGTACATGCCCATTAGATAGTATCGACCCCCATACAAACAAAAAAAAGTTCGAATGACATCCTCCAGTATGAAAGCTAATATTGAAAGATTTTGTAATCGTTTAAAGACAATAATCTTGGAAGTCGATTGAAAAAAACTATTGTATAGTTTTAGGACTTAAGTTGAATATGATTTATTATTCTGATTAAATATTTGCACTGAAATTTTAGATTTGCTGTAACTTTTTCAATTTTAATAATTTGAGGAAACTTTGTAGAGATGAATTTTATGATTTTGTACGGACTTTAATTTTATGATGTGCACTTGGCACGATAGGGTGGTAGAAGCTGAGATAATGTATACAACTAGTTGGAAAAAAAAATCTGAGTTAAATAACTTTTATAAATGAAATATAGTCCATGTTAAGACATTTACAACGATATACTATACTTGTTGATCAGACGTCAAATGGCGGAGATATAAGAAAAAAACAAAATCGCATCGAATTTAAAGGCCGAAAAATAAAAAGGTTTTTTCCATAAAAATTTTTTCAAACTGGGGGATGTCGTTCGAACTTTTTTTTTGTGATACAATATAATGCCTATCACGCCATATCTTACTAACAGTCACACGTATAAAGGAATATGCAGAGCCTTTTCTTTTTGGGAAATCTTAATAGCTACAAAATTAGTACTTTCTTATAAGGCTTACCATTAAAGAGCTATTTGCAAAGTAAGTTTATTCAGACCTTTGGCCATGCGCTAAAATATTAGTACAATGCCAACCGATGTGAACTTTTGCCATTTAATTAAAAAAAGATAATAGGAAGCCCCACCCACAGAAATCAGAATTATCGGCATTATTCCAATGTTGAATGCTCATTTTCAATAGACTACCTTGTCTTTGATTTAATTATACATACCTAAGAATTTATCTAAGGAGCAAAAAATACTTAGAATTATTTCAGTAAAACCCGTGACCAATTATTTTTGTGTTCAACATTTTTCTGCATATCATGCAAATATGTGGTAGCCATCGTAACGATAACTTGTGTGTTTTTTACATATGTAAATATTTATAGAAGACATCTGATACCTTAGCAAATAGCCAGCATGACAATAAGTGAGCAGCGCATATAAAAAAAGTCAAACAGTTTCAGGTAAGGCTTATGAAATACCAATATCAATAGTTTAAAAATAAACACATTTTTATTGATTTTTATATTTTAGCCATGCGCTACTAAAATGTTTAAAATAAGGATAACAACAGCCGCAACAGTAGTCAGAATAAGAAACAAAAAAAGGATACAAAATTATTTGTAAATGAAAATATGAGGTTCTTTTGAAGCTTGTGGCATTCAAGATATAGGAAAATCGTATTGTGCGCTCCATTCACTGTGGAAGTAATATCTCTCATAAAGTTCAAATGTACGAGACCGCGTAAATACGTAGAATTTGATTTGAGTGTATGAATTACATTCCGCCTCAAAGTAATAATTTCATGTTTTGGGGTGCAAAAAAAGGGTACTCAAATTACGCTAATTGTAAGGAAAAACATAATTTAATTTGATAACAGATTCTGAGATCAAATAACTTTTCTAAATTAAAGGTTAAAGTGAAGCAAATGCGTAATTGGGGTTGTTGAAAAAAAAAGTAAATATAATAATTTGACTGGTGTTTGTGGAATGTTTACTAAATACATTTTTAATTAGAAGGTAAATATTGTAATCCGTATTTCCAAATGAAAAGTTTTAAATTATAATATTAAACTTGGTTGCATTATTTCTTTCCATATCTCAAAATATTAACTTTAACTTCGGAGACAGCAAATACCAACTATTTAGGTTGAAATTCCACTTCTTGTTAATTATGGTCAAACAAGGCATATCTGTCCAAAATAGGATGCTGAGAGCACTCTAGCACTGATATACCGCACTCGCCATAGTGTCTCAACAGTTATTGCTGTCATAACTTGTCATTGCTTTATCGGCAGACATGCGGAAAGATTAGGAAGTTGAACTTTTGACTTCTGTAATAGTTCTAGAGATATTAAGGAGGTCGAAAACATTAACATTTTCTTTGCTCCTACCCAGCATATGCTACAAGATGACAAAGAGCACTTGGCTCATTCATCGAAATGATCTCCATCCTGGATTCTTAACTGGTCACATTAAACTGGTGTCATGAACGGTCAAGAAATTTATTAATTTTGTAGGCGAACGGACGGTTATGATAAAAATTCGGAAAAATGGTAAATTTGTAGCATTTTTTCCGTAAAATACGATAAAAAAATGTTGAAATTGTTAGACCTTTTTTAGAGGAGAGGATGACTTTTTAACAAGCTTGAACCTTCGTTTTGTAAATGCTTTTTGTGCCATAATAGCATAAAAATCACTGCAGCAGCTTAAGGGCTCTGAACGTGAAAAATCACCATTTTGGTATATTTTTCTATGAAATTCATATAAACATTATGAAAAATTATGTAAAAATTGCAAATTTTCAACTTCAGAGCCCTCTAGCGGCGACATAAACTATTTTGAACTTATATATAAATAGTATTTGACCAATATTCTTTTGTGTTTAGAATTGTAAAATTGTGTTTTCTTTGTGAACGTTGGGTGAATAAATGAATTAAACTTTGTTTTATTCAGCAAACAGAAGTGACCGAATAGCCCAGTTTTCACAAAGAAAACACAATTTTACATTTTGAACTTAATTATTGTTTCATATTTTTTTGTAAAAAATTTCAACTGTTTTTACATTTTGACATATAATTTTATTTATTTTTTTTTTTTTTTGAAATTTGAACATTTTTCATATTATTTAAAAAATCTCATCTCATCTTTTCCATTTTATGACCATAAAAAAAATATGTGTCAAAAGTTTGCTAGCACGCCACAGGAGTTTAAAGTGACTCAGGACTCCAAACTAAAATTAATATTTTGTGTTATGACGTCAACTTTTTTAATCGGAGGTATATTTTCTTTAACAAGGTCAACTCAACTAAAGTAATTTCATTGAAATCGAGCTTATAGTCGGAACAGAGAATAATTTTACACAAACAAACACAAAGTGCAAAACAGCAAAAAAAAAAGGGCTAAAGCTGGTCATTGTAGTTTCATTTTTTGCTAAATGGAATCATCAGCGACCTTTGATCCAATTAGAGAGACTTTCTAAGCTTGTACATTTCTTTTTTGCATAGATTTATTGAGAACCCAATCAAAAAGTGAAACAAATAAAAGTTCATAATTTCTTTAATAGATTAAAATGTATTCAAATGGAGGTATGAAATTGTTCAAATCTGAAGAAAAATCAATAAAAAAACTTTTATAAAAAAATTTTCTCAAAGTTAATTTCAAAACGTACAAGATAAGTCCATTATATATTAAAAATTTTTTCAAATAAAGTTTTTTAATATATTTGCTTGTCTCTGAAAATTAATTGGAAAAACTTGAACAGATTTCATTTTACTAGGCATTATTTGATATTTTTTGAATTAAGAAGCTAAGGTTTCAGCGGGTATATTTAATATTACTTCTTTCATATTTTTTATTTGGGACTAGTAATATTTAACAAAATTAATCAAAGTTGGTAAACTATAGGTTTTCAAATTGCTACTTACTAATTCTCTCCTACTTTTTTTGATTCACAAAGTGGCAAATTATCCGCGTTAAAAGTTTATTTTTTTACTTTTCTACCAATAAAGTTGTTAATACACGTGAAATTACACTTTATATATTAACATCACCAATGCGGTTTTTGAGTTATATTTATTCTGGCTTTAAATGACTTTGTCTGCAACATATGGCAATTTCTTTGAAAACTGTGAAAGTTATGAGTTTTTCGAAAAAGTTCGAGAGACATACATTTTCTTAAAAACACAAACAATGCTACTTTGTAGTCGAGGGAAATTAAATTTTTTAGAATCTAAAAAGTTCCTAACTCAAAAAATGCCCAAGTTTCTAAATTTTTCTAGTACACCACTGCTCAAAAAAAAATATTTCAGAAAGATATTAGTTACTTTAAAACTCTGCATAATTAACATTCCAACAATTTTTTTGTTAACCTTCACTGAACTCTTAGAATTTGGATATAAGTTGAAAAAATTTTAAGAGCAGATCAAAATTGGTAAAGTTTCATTAATGGAACTTAAATAAACCACTAGAAAAATGTTTAGTGTGTAGCTTGGCTTTCGAGTTTCAAAGTTTAATCAAGTAAGTTTTAACAAATAGGTATGTGAATAATGGTAGCAAGCCAATAATTTGATCATAGTATGTCCTGTTTTAATATATGATTCAACATGAAAGACTAATAGCGATTTCAAGTGAAATGCTCCGGCTCTGTTTTCTTTTATTGCATAAAAATGTAGAAACAGAAATATTCCAAGAGTGCTCCAGACCGTCTCACTTGAAAACGCAATAAGAATAAATGAAGACATACACATGAATAGTACCAATTTTCAAGAAAAAAATTGCTTAGAAAAACCAGGTATGAAACATTTAATAGATTGCCAAACGTACATATCGATGTTGCACCACCTGGCGGTCTGGATATTCCAATTGATATTTAAATTCATTTCTAATCGCTACAATCTTTAACAAATTGAAATTTAAAAGAAATATCTTTAAGCAAACTAAATGGAATACAAAAATATTGATGAAGTCATTTATAAATGTTGCGTGGGGAGTTCGACACCCGCAACATTTTTGGGTGTCGAGTACTCTACACCGAGGACAGGTCCTCCGCCGGGCCTGCCTCGTACTATAAAATTATAATTTTCTTTTGATCAATAACTTACAAATTTAATGACAAGAGGTTTGGAATCGAAAAATATTTCATTTTGTTAGAGTTTTTAAAAAAGTGATGAACCTTTTTTTGAGTAAAAACAAATTTTTTGGTAAAGAATTTTTTTTTAGGCAAGGGGGTGGAATTTTACTTGTTCGCTTTAGGCGGCAAATATTCACTTTCACTGTTTCTATTATTGATAACGCTGTTAATTTGCTGATTTTGTCTTGGAATAACTCCAAAATTGAAGTTGAAGTTTTGCCAAAAAAATCATCTTGTCTGATATTTTACTGAATCGGTAAGTCACCAAAAATTGTCATTTCTCAAGCCAATCCACAAATTATTCCCAATTATACTGGCGTGGTTTGGGACCAAGAGCGTAATTAGGGAAAGGCGAATGGAGCCGTCACTCCGGACGGTAAAATTGTTCTCGGTATTCATTGAGACTTGCAAATAATTTGTTTTATTTTTGAAAAAAAAGTGGCCTTGGGGTTACTGCCGCAAATTGGGTCTTAGCCCCTGGAAGCAAATCACGGTTCGCTACTATTTGTGACAGTGAAAATATCGGTCTTTTTCTTCGAAAATGGGGAAGAAGTTGCCGTTGATTGATGAAAATGGACTTTTTTTGACCTGAATTGGAAGATATTGATTGAATAAAGCCCAATTTCCATGTGATCTTATCTTATCTTTTCTTACCAAATATCAGGGATATCAAATCAAATTTTTGTAAGAAAGAAAAAGCATGCGAACAGAACCTAATGCGCTTGGAGAATGCGAGAGTGAATAGCATACATTTGCTATCTTTATAGCTTGTGGTGTCCTCCCTGATATTTGATAAGATAAGATAAGATAATATCACATGGAAATTGGGCTTAAACATGTGGTGCAGCCCATGCCACAATCGATTGATTGCGTGAAAATTTCGAAGGGTCAATAATTTTAAGAAGCTCTGATGTCGAATAGACCGCAAAAGTTGTGATTTCACATCTTTGAAATTTGTGGTGTGCATTGAAAATAAACATTGAACGCAAAATTCGTGAAATATCGCCTGTTTGATTGAATAAAGTAGTCAAAAACTTAACTCATAATGTTCGCCTCTGTAAGAGGAGGTAAGCCGGCCATTAGAATGATATTTTTTTTACCACATAATTGCATTGATTGTTGTTCAAGATTATATAAAGATTGTTGCTCTACCTCAATTCGATTTTATTTTATATACATAAAACACATATCACTCTTATTGGAAAACATTTTACTGAATATTTTGTTGTATGTTTAATTTTCTTGTAATAAATCTACTAATTTCAAAAAAACGTTTCGAAACGTTTTCTCACTTAAGCTCAAAGAAAATGGTACTCTTTTTTACAAATTTCAAATTGAAAGTCATCAAAAGAGTGACTTATTTTATTTAAATATTTCATTTGATATTTTTCATATTATAAGAAAAAATAAAGATTTTGACTTAAACAGAATTTTTTTTTTATTAAATGAAACTTATTTTCTACTCACTTACCTTAAATTTCTAAGCTGTTACTGCTGTCTTTCAAAACTTTATAACACTTTAAATTGTAACTGAAATTAATGCACGTGAAAATTCCGGAATAAATTTCACAATTAAAATTTTTCGAAAAATTTTTTAGTTCACAATTATTTGGCACTTCCACTAAATTGGCTAATAAAACTTTTTCAATTAACTTCAACTATGTATTTTGCAGTTAGTTTGCTTATTAATTAAGCCAAGTCAAAATTTAGAAATTTTTGTTTTGTTTTTTCGAAGAACTTTACTAATAAATCGACACAATTTTCACGCTTCAAATTTGGTGGTGTTAAAATTCCATCAAAAATCCACAAAAACCACTGAAGTGAAAAGTCGCTGAAGGGGTTTTTTCTTTCCTCTTAACCAAAAATCCACAAAAAACGTTAAACTAAAAGCGTAGAAACGGCGGGAAATTTTTGATAGCACGTTAGAAAATTTGAATTCTATAACGCGTTGACTTTGGCGGTTTTATTATCTATCGCTGTAGTTTTTGTTTTCTTATTGTTGTTGTTGACTACACCGTACGCTTTGAATAGACAAAGCTTAATGAGACAACGCAACGCTTTGCAATGCTTTTTATATGAGTTGAGGACAAAATTTGCCAGTTCATTGAAAGTCGGCAACCAAGAATGATAAGCGAACGCACGAAGGATGGAATGCATGTAGAAAGAACGAATTGAGAGCAGTGTTGCCAGATAGAGATAATTTATTTTTATGATATGATTTTGTTATTTTTCTTTACAAGGTGTATATTAAATTTTAATTGATGTTTTATATGAAAATAATTTTTTTGTCTTATAGGAAATGGATGTAAGAGTGTATCATAATATCCATTCAGAAATAGCACTCCATATTAACTCTTCCACTATGAAAAACTAAGAATTCTTTATACAAAACGGTTCCATTCTTTTTAACTTCCATACCATAATCGCTTACTTTTTTAGTTGGAAAAATTGTGAAGGGAGGCAGTGCAGAGTGGTATTTTTTTCTAATAATGGATGGTGCCTATAAAAGGTAAATAAGTTTCCATGGCTAAACTAATGGAGTAATTTTGATGAAATATGATTTGGAGATAGAATGAAATTTGGTACTGAGATAGATTGAATATATGTACATTCATCGTACTTGTTTTCAACGAAAATATGTTTGTTTAATAAAATAAAAATCCCTTCAAAAAAGTACGGGCCAGCGAAGAAAACTCTCGTTAACCGCCCCCACCCCCTAGATTTTATTTTGTTTATTGGTGAATATATTTAAGTATTTCGCGCAAAGCAAAGGTTTTTTTCGCTACAACTTTAGTGACTTTAGTAATAGCTTCAAAACAACCCAACCGAGCTTATTAAAAGACATATTTGAAAATATTATTTTCAGCGGTAGATAAAAATTGGTATACTGCTACGCCCTCTCATATAAATGACAAGATAAAACTGTTATAATCTTAAAACGAACACGATTAAGCAACAAATTTATTAGGTTTCTTTTACTATCGCATAATGTATAAAAAAAATATATCATTTGTACACTGAGAAAATGATTTGTTTGAACGTGACAAATGTATATTCCATACAGAGCAAACAAATATTTATTTGAGCCAATCATATTGCATTTGGATCAAATAGTGGTATTTGTTGGTTGAAGTATTTTATGTTTGACTCAATCAATATATTCAAACAATTCGTTTTCTCAGTATACTTTTTATCTTTTCAGGTAGTAGCAAGGTCAACACCAGCCTACAACTTCACAATTTTAACCAAGCGATTGCTGTAGAGGATCATGGTTTCAAATTCATGTCACCTTTAAATAGCTATGACTATGTGACGAAACATCATAGATGACCATTTTAAAGCTCATTTTAAAGAAGAAAGGTGGCACCAAATTATGTTTTTAGTAGAAATAAGCTAAAGATATTTTTTGCTTGAGCTTAAAAGTAAACAAAAACTCCATTTTTTAAGTATTAATTTTTAAGTATTAATTCTGAGGCCAATTCCATCGTAAAAAATTCTTTCAGAAACTATCCATCTGCCCAAAAGCAAAAACTCGCATACCTGTGCATTCAAAGAGTCGGATCTTTTAAAGTTTCCGGAAACCAAAAAAAAATTCTTTGGGTTAAATTTCTAAAAAATATGCGGCAACACTACTTCTACCTCATTCTGGCTTCTCAACGATTTGTCAGACTGTTCGGCTTTACGTGCATGCGTATGTGTTTTTGAATGCTTGTACTTGTACGTGTGCCGCATATCCTGTTGCTTCATTGCGTGACGGATGTGACGTCATTAAAGCTTTTTAAGCTTCTTAATAGTGGTTTGAAACCAAACTAAATTTGCTAAAAATCAGTGAGATGTTTAGTTTTTTTTTACCTATGCAATATTTGTTGTTGTAACTAATTCTTATACATAGTTGTTCTTTTATGTGTATATTTAAAAGTGTAGATAAACTATGTGACGTCATATTAAGACCATGTGTTCGTTCGTTTGCCTGTGAATACAGTCAGCTCATTCGTCAATTCATTTGCTGTTGCTGCTGTTTTTGTATATACATACATATTGTTATTTTATTGTTGTTGTAGTTTTTGCATTTAATACACACATTCATACTGCCTCCCACATGCTTATATACGTACATAGGTACGCATATTGGAAGGCGGCGCTTGACAGTTTTATTGTTGTTGGCTTACCTACAAATCCTTTTTATTTTGCTGATAATATTCTGGTAGGGGTTGCACTTTAATTTTTGACATCGGTTATATTTTATTGAACATATGTGGGTTTTTAGCGTTGACCTTTAATTTTATGCATTGCAAGCTATATAGTAGTACAATAATTTTTAGAACTCTCTCCCTATGGCATTGCTCTCATATTTCATATATTTTGGGTCTTGATCACTAATGAATTACTGCGTTTAATTTGCAATCATTGAATTTCTGAAAAAATCAAAATTTTTTTTTAAATAATTTAAGTTAAGTCTCAAGTTGAAAGTCTTCAGCTAAAAGTTTTTTTTTTTGTACTTATAAATTTTGTACATTTTTTAAGTAAACCTCTTATGTTAAGATGTGGTAATGCGCACATATTGCACGTTTACCGGAACAGTGGCGCATTGCAAAACTTATAAAAATTTAGATAAATGCGCATAGGTACTACCTAATATGAGGACGCCACAAGGTTCATACAAAGAAAACTGCAGTTTTTTCCCATTGTACATAGCTATTTTTCGAAACTAACATGCATCGCCTCTTATGAATATATTTCCTCAAGAGCATCATAAAAAACGTTGCTAATATTTAGTCATTGAGGAGCAACGAAGCAGGATAAATCCAATTTTAAAAGTCTTACAGAAGAGGTCAAAATTTACCCAGGATTTGGGGTGTTTATGTATATTGAAAATTTTGTAGATATTTTTTTTTTGCCTATGTCATAGCATGAGGCTTAAAAATAATTGTCACAAAATTAAGCACAATTTGAGTCTGATTTTGTTGAAATTTTACGAAAAAACCGACTTACAAAAACGTAGAAAAATATCCCTTAGGTGTCAAGATATAGCGTCTTAGGTAGCTTAGTTGTATGGGAAGTGCCACCCACTGTTGTCAAACCACGCCCACATTTTTCGTGTGGCTGAATATGCGGACAAAATACACCCGAAATGGGTTTTTTGTTTATTCCTTTGTAGTCCCATAAGCCTTTACTATAGAACCGGGTTTGAAGAAAACTCTCCCCAAATTTCAGTATCCTAGATCACCTAGACCTGTGAACGGTGCCAATGGTTTGTTTCCAATTACAATTCATATGTAACGTAGGAAATGTCTGCCATTCGATTTTATTCTTTTTTTTTCTCCTGAATTGTAACATGAAATTTACTGTTTGCGTCGTTTGCAGGTTTAATCTAGGGAGCTAAAAATTTGCGATAGTTTTTTTCAAGCTCGGTTCTAAAATATAGGTTATGAGACCGCACATAAACTTATTATTTTTGTTAAACTTCATGCTTTGAAAATCTATCATGGAAATAATTGAACCGTTCATAGGTTTGATTTAGGGAACTTAAGTTTTGTGAAGATTGTTTTTAAATGTTTGGGAAAAAATATTAAAAATATTTTTAAAAAATATCCTTATGGACATACCATATGTAAAATATACCATTCCATAAATAACTGATTTTTGATTTTTATATATTGTTAAGTGCTTATCTATGGATGAATTTTTAACACATTTAAACTTTAAAAAAGTTATGGGTATTTTAAAATTCGGTTTAAGAGGGGGGGGGGGGGAGGTTGTTGTATGTTCTGAAAAAAAACTTTATACATTTTTTTATTTGATAGTGCAACTCTTCAAGAGTATCCTGTTAAAATTTGAGGTCGATTGGAGCAAAACTAACGGAGATACTTTATGGCCCCGGAATCGATGATTCTGTTTAAGTATATAAAAAAAATCAGTGTTAAAACTTTAAATGCGTTTTTCTCAAATATAGATTTTTCAAAGACGGTGGACACTGCAACTCAAAAACTATTTGACCGATTCTCTTGAAATTTGGCACACTTTTTTAATAAATAAAATACCAGGTAGTTACATCGAGACTGTTTTTTCATTATAATTAGTTTTAGAATAGCAAATGTATGGATTTTTGTACGGATTTTTTTAAAAAAAAAAAAAATAGTTTTTTTGGCTTCAAAGTTATGCCAAATTCTTAAAAATCATCAAATAAAACAAAAATTGACGTCACTACCTTGAAAAACTTATAAGCTAACCAAATTTTTTTGATTTTTTGATTTGAGATGATACAATGATAAGTTACGATGTCCACCGCAAACAACCTTTTTTTGAGGCGTCCGAGGAAATTTGCTGTCAATGGCTTATTTTGTAAAATTTTTTCATGAAATTTTCACAGAATACTAGCGGTGTTCACGATCTGTAGCATTTGATCATGTATTGTGTATTTTTGATAAATTTGATAATTTTGATAATATTAGTAAATTTGATATCTTAACAAAAACAAAACAATTGCAATTTTCAAATCCTCTAGGTATCAAAAGTACAATGACAAAATCCTACTGTAACTTTTTTATAGTATTTGAAAAAAGCAACTGTTTTGTTTTTGTTAAGATATCAAATTTACTAGAAATATCCAATTTATCAGAAATACACAATACAAGACCAAATGCTATAGATCGTGAATACCGCTACTATTTAAATATTGTACTTTTATATTTTCTTTAAAAAAATAAAATTATTATTACCATGTCACTTAAAAAATCAAATTCATTCTTAAAATGTAGCACTCAGACCCTACCCTCTCCTTAAAAAATTTCTTAAACGAGATACATCAAAACCTTTATGGAATATAATAAAAAAATCAATATCACTTTTGCTTAAGAATAGCTACTTGAATTTTATAAAAAAAATAATTTAATTTGATATTCTCGCCATAACTTTGGGAAATGTAAATTTTACTTACATATACATATGTACATACTTATTTACATACTAAAAAATTATTTTCTTCTTGTGTAATAATAACATACAACAGGTCGTATGAGTGATCATCAGAAATCTACTATAGTGAAACCAGCTAAATCATCATCATACGATAGCTCTAGGTGGCTCTAGGGATATAAAGTTCTAAAGTAATTAGAATTACTCTATGTTACTTATTTGGGAGATAGTATTTATTGGTATTGTAAGTTTTGCATAGCTTATGTTGTTTGAACAAAAGTTAGCAGAGCAAAGCAAATATTTCGCGCTTGATTTCTTTTTGATTTTTTTTTTCTCTGGCGCATGTACTTTTTGTATCCTTTTCACGTTTTATTTACGTCACCTAATTATTTTCTATTTAACAGCAATGGATTTGAATTACAATCATTAACGTTGATTTTTCTTTTTTTAACACTTCGTATTGAAGATTGATTAGGTTCTTTACATCATAATTTTGCATATGAGTACTACATATTGTATTGGATTTCATTTTAAGCGATTTTCAATTAGAAGGAATTGATTTTTTTTTATTCTATTGTCCTTCATCATTATTACATTTGAGTTGGTTCGTTTGAAAGTATGTAGTTTGGGTTTTTATATTTTAATCCAAAAAGTTAAAAGTGAGAAGAAAATTTTTCCAAATGATGATCTTTTTTAGCGATTTTAAATAAATTAAGAGAAATTTAATTTTGAAAGTTTCTGGATTGCACCTTTCTAGAGCTTCAATTGTGGAAGCTACATACTAGCTAGACACTTCTGCTTATTACACAAACTGACAGCACTAAAACTTAAAGAGAAGCTAATGTAAGCAACACAAGCTTGTTATAAAGTCGCCGGTAAGAGCGTATCGTAAGAACTAACAAAACGAACGAAAGCTTCAGTCTTCCAATGCCTCTAAATTTGCTTTCGAAATCTCTTTATGGATAAAAAATTCGTCGTGATGTTCGATTCAAAACTTCAGTAAAGGTAGCATTTCGTGCAGGTTGAATTTGAAAAGACCGAAATTTAGCCAAATTTATAGAATGAGACTTATGTATAAAGTTTCTGGAAGAGACTCGCGTCATTAAAACTTCCCTTCATTTATATGGCGCTGTCAAGCTTCGAAATGATGAAAGAATTTTATTAGCCACCATTTGAAGAACACCCTTGGTGTTTTCAACTGAAACGAACATTAAAAAACTTTCTCGCTATAAACGTATAGCGTTATATAGCTCGAAAACAGCAGTCGATTGCTTCAGATTCTTAACCATCGAAATATTTTGGAGTAGAGTCGCTGGTTTCTTTCAAAAGCGATTCTTGTCAACCACAAATCTTGATGATTTCAATAGTAATAGTTAGAAGTTCTCCTGATTTGAGCTAAGTATTTGTGAAGTGCCATGCATCGTCAAGTTCATCTGCTGTATCCTTTTGAATTTTTTTGTAGGTTTTCAAAAAATTTTCAACGCCTAATTTTGATGGCATATATTCAATTTTGTTGTGGCTTTTTAGATCTTGCAAAGCATCTTTTCATTTGTTGATGGTTACAAAATGTTGCTTGGTTACAAAATATTGCAATTGCTGTTGTACCGCTGCACTTCACAAACAAAACTAAAGGAAAATTTTTTTTGCGTTTTAGTAAAAAAGAAATTGCTTCCATATGAATTGTAATAGAAAACAAACTGAAGGTTTGATCTATGAAGCTGAAATTTTGTGAGAATTTTCTTGAAACCGGATTCTATAATATAGGCATATGGGACCGAAAATTTATTTCAAGAAAAAAAAACACCTTCGGGTGTATTTTGTCCACATTTTCAGCCACACGAAAAATGTGGGCGTGGATTGACAACAGTGGGTTACATCTCCCATACAATTAAAATACCTAAAATGCTATACCTTGGCACCTAAGGCAGACTTTTTCTACGTTTGGTTGGTTTTATCGTTAAACTTCAACGAAATCGGACAGAAGCTCTGGCCATGCCGATTACAGGTTTGAGTGAGAAAGCTCAAATATAAGACAATTGTTTTTATTCCTCAAGCTAAAATATAGGCAAAAAAAATTAAATCCATAAACAAAATTTTCAAAATAAACACCCTAAAACAATAAAATGAAAACTTTTTACAAGTTATATTAGATTGGATGTCGAAAGGCTCAGAATATAATTTTAACTTTTTTGGACAACGAGTGTGGCACCTTTACACAACAAAAACACATGAAACGCTATATCTTGGCATCTATTGCAGCTACAATTGTGAAACCGGATACGTAAATGCAAATTTTTTGTGCCAAGCAACTCGTAAAATAAGAAAGGGGTTGGATATTGGGCCTTAGCTCCTCCCATACAACAAAAACTCTTATATTTGTTTGGTACTTATACCAATTTGTGAAATTCGCTACATACTATATACTCAATTGTCTGCACTAAGGACTACGTAAAATGTAGTTGGGGTGGAACTACGAGCAGTGCACGGGCAAAGCCACTGATCCAGCTAGTATGAAATTTACAAATTTAAACGAAATAATCGAGAAATATCGGCGATAACGAGTCGAGACGATAACGATACAGATCAAAAATTTCTCGTACGAGGACGAGTACGAGACGATAAGTTTAGCGCCACTGCGAGCACGATACAATAATTTTTGAATTATCATATCGTTCTCGTATCGGTGGAGCGCTAATGGCTTGAATGTAGGCTTGGGAAAAATATATAAATAATCGATATTTTCGATATTTTTTTCGATGATTATAGGCAATATTTTTTATTTTGATATATTGAAATTCGACTTTATTTTTCGACTATCGGATTTCGATATTTTTTTTAAGGGCATCCAATTTATTTCGTCGCATATATTTGATCTTCCATTGTCTTTGTGTAATGACGTTAGCTAACGCGCGTTGAAAAACCACTCATGTGGTCTCAGCCTAACAAGAAAGAATTTTTTTGTTACACTCAAATAAATGCAATCGTGAAAAGTTACACCATCGCTGGTAAGAATTGAATTTTTTCAGCAAAAATATCAGTTTTCGATTATCGATATATCCGATGTTTTTTTCTCGATACATTTCAATACTGTTTCGAAACATTGATCATCGATATTGTCATGTGCACCCTAAGTTGGACGATGCAAATCGCACAATCATCTTCAGTTGGCAAACATGATTGTAAGTTTGGTCAGAAACGTTGAGCACCGTGGTAAAGTCTAAACGGCGACCGTGAAACCAAAAAGGCTGAAAGAAAATAAAAGAAAACGATGACAGCTGAACAGGCGATATTTTTTTTGTGGGACAAGCGGTGAATTTTTTCCCGCCAAAAAAGATTATAAAAGGAAAAGTTGAGATGGCAATCGGATGATTTTGATTTTTGGACGTGAAGTAAGCGCGAGCGGTCAAGTGAAGAAAAAAGAATTTGAAGAAAAAAAAGAAAACGTTTTGAATGTGTGCACGCGGTGCGAAGAAAAAAAGAGAAAAACGCGCGAAATATTGACCGATCATCACGAGACTACAAATTCCAGAGCCACGACAAGCAGCTCCATCGGGTGATCCTACCGCCGTCCACCAGGACATCATCACCAACGCACAATACCAGTTTCTCGGCATCCTCACGAGACTACAAATTTCAGCGCCACGACAAGCAGCTCCATCGGGTAATCATACCGCCGTCCACCAGAACATCATCACCAAAGTACCTACAGCACCACCTTCCATTGCCCCACCATCGACCACGAAACCACCCCAGCGGCCACCAACTATAGCAAGTTCTAAGAGATAAAAAGACGTATCAACCACCGCAGCGGTTAACAACAACAACAGTATGGTGTAACCAACAGGGCAGTGGCTTAGCGATCCTAGGAGTCGCAGGTATTTTATTTTATTTCGTATTGGTATTTTTTTTATATTAAAGTAAGTAAGCGTTAGAAAAACATGGCTGAGTAGCAGCTATTTGTAATCGAGTTATAAGTTTCTATAAATTTTGTTATAAAAAAAAAGGGGTATGAAATCGGCCGAATAGGAAATAAGAAATCGAAACATAAGTGAATTTTGTGTACGTAAGATTTAAGGAAGATTTAAATGAAAAAAAAAGAAACTAAAGAAAGGAGTAAAATAAATAAATAATAAAAAAAAAATTTAAAAAACTATGAAGGACTAGGTATTTTTGTTCATGTGGTGTAGGTAGGCGGGGGTCGGTAGTGGAGAAAGTTAATGGGGGTGACCATAGAAATCGGGCCAAAGGTCACCCAGGAAAGCTGGTCGACACCAGTTGAGGGAGGGCTGCCCAGGGCCGATACTCGATAACGAGTATCGGTCCATCAAAGGAATTGAAGAGGTTTTCGGCGCCAAAGCAGGTATCCCCAAAGTGTTTGTTTTTTTTTGAATTCGAGTCGTTTTTTTTTGATTTTGACAGCCTGGTACTTTAGATAAATTTTCTGTCAATACCACTGTTCCATGAGACTGACAAGGACCGCGACATCCGGCGAGCTATAGCCGCGCTACAGCCATAGTACCAGCACGGTCAGGGCATGGAACGAGGTGCGCTACATCCGGCACCACAGGTCATTGCCAGATCGCAATAACACCTGAGCGAACTGGCAATGATCTGAAACCCCATCGCAGGTAACACGACAATATTTCGATAGTATATTTTGTTTGCCCAACCCTAGGGGGAGTCGAGGCACATTGATACGATTTCTTTACAAGCGAAAAATATGAGACTTATCGACAAAACTAATTAAAAAAAGTATCTGAATGTTTTCAGTGTTTATCTAACTAACATATTTAAAACAAATTTTAGCTCAGTTTTATTTGGAAAAAATGTTATGAAGGGTTTCTTAAAAACAGAATTTCGTATCAAACCAGATCCAGAGGGGGGGAGGCCATGGGAGCACGTGCCCCCCCCCCCCAAAGACTCAAGATGAATCACTGCAAATAACGACAAAATGACTACAAGCTTTTAATTTAACATTCTTTGTTATTGATACATGTTTATAATAATAATGTTCAATAATATTTTAAGAAAATGTTAAGAAAATACATTCAAGAATTCATTCATCAATATTCCAGGAAGGTATTACCTTTTGCCGAGGCTTTTTTTTGCAAAACTCCGTAGTGATTTATTCTGCGTTTACTTCTTTTTACTGATGAATATTAGCAAGAGATAAACTATTAAGTCGATTTTCACTCATTGTAGAAATCAAGCAATTGTTCAAACATTTTAATACAGAGGGAAAGTTCTAAAACTTAAAAGTATCACAACGTTCGGAAGGACTGCAACATTAGTATGCATATTGGGATGGTTAAAAATCGTATGGGAAAATTAAATGCCGTCAAAATTCAGGTACTCGGACCTGGAAATACTTCTTTAACCCATGGGGCTCTTGCACCACAATTTCACCCGAATCGAATCATGGGAAGGTGAGTCAGTGGGTCGATTTGTATGATTTTTGTGCATTTTTGATACGATTTAAGTGTTATTGATTTTACTTAGAAAAAATATCAACATCGGCGTATATTCGCGATTATCAGTTGTTACGGACTCAGTATGATGCGAAATATATGTGAAAATTATAAATCAGAAAATCACCACAAATTTGAGTTATGATTCATTGATACGAATGTGAAAAATGCAAAAAAAAAATCTGGCATATCTCCACTTTGCTCACTCGAAACCATACCGATTTTATATTTTTCGACCGCAGCAATATACGCAATCGATTGGGCATCTTCTTTTACATGGGTAACGATATGTGAAAAATTTTTTGAAAAAATAAAGATTTTTAATTCATTTTTGTCCAAGAAACGCTGGTCAATTTTGGTGATTTTTTTCAGTTTTCGGCCCTCACTTTAAGTAATTTTTGAAACTGAACTTCGTGCTTCGTTATCGTTTTGTTGAAATTTTGCACAAGAGTGATCGGTCTTTTTGCAGTGTGGTGAACAAAACGTAATTTCTGGGCTACAATTTAAATTTTTTTAGTTGGCTTACTATGTTTGAATTTTGTGCCCAAAAATTATATGTGATCAACACTGCATAAAGACCTATCATTTTTGCGCAAAATTTCGACAGACAGATAACGAAAGACGCAGATCAATTTCAAAATTCGTGAGAGAGGGGGTTAACATTGCAAAATTTTTCTGAACGTCTTTTATGGACGACTCCTTAAAGATAAATGTTATAAGTAGGTAAAAAATTACAAAAGGAAGCTGTTCTATCAGTGCCCCTCTTAACTATCAGACTTGGCATCTCAGAAGCTTCAGATATTGCACAAACCATCATCGATGTTACCTCCATATTCCATATTCCTTTCTGTTAAAAACAAAACGATTAAGTCACAATCTATTTACCAGACGGGGCAAATTGATACATACCAATGTGCCATTTAGATGGTTGTATCAATGGGCCCCAAGTGACTTTTTTGCTATAAATAATAATTTTACGTATGAGTGTTCAGTAATTATACAAATTACAGCTACGTAAAAATGATCAAGGATATTAGTAACAGTATATCGTAATATGCATTTTTCAACACCAAACTTTTTCGCAGTACATTTTCGTCAACTTTTTAATGCAGATACTAAGCATTATTATAGCACATTACATTTAAAAATTATAAGGCAAGAAGGGAACGGGGGCGTGGGAGGGGGGGGGGGGGGGTTGCACCCGTCAGAACTCACCAAATCTCATCAAGGGGAGAAGGGAGGGGTCCGAATTTTCAAAAATACACCTCACGTAATTAATGGACGGCCCCTAATCGAATCTTAGAGCTTCTTACTCTTTGTTTGTGAGAGAGTGAGGATTATCTATACATAAATAGGCAGTTGCAAAACGGCTCCATTCTTTTTTAACTGCCATAACACAACATAATCGCTTAGTTTTTTTTATCGATGTAAAGGTTATAAAGGGAAGCAGTGTAGAATGTGATTTTTTTTTTTTAAAGTAGGCGGAGCCACGCCTCGTAACAGGTAAAAATGTTTTACAACTAAGCTAATGGACCGATTTTGATGAAATTCAGAAATAGATTTTCGCAACTTATCTAATCTACCATTTTTGTGAAATTCGGTATGAAGATAGATTGAAGCTTTTTTTTATGTGGGTGCTGCCACACTCTTTACAAGAAAATATGTTTTCTTAGCTAAACTAATTGACTGGTTTTGATAAAATTTGGTATGGAGATATGTATATTGAACTCTAAGAAGATATAGATAAAGGGATAGGGCAACATTTTATCATGATTTTTATTTTTAAGGCGATGACAAAAATAGCTCTTTTTATATCAGATTTTAATACCAAAAGCATTTTTAATGGTTGAATTTCAACAACTGGGCGAACTCTAGTATTAATTAAATACTATTTTTGAAGTGAAACTTCTTTAGTGACGGGTGATTTAAAAATTAGGTATTTATAATGAAACACATAAGCGTTGACTCCATATTTTTAATCGGGATCTAGAATAGCTATCAGCTTTGAGATTGGCTTACCAAAAGCTGAAACATAAGCGTGGAAAGATTTCCAATTTTTTCAATCATTTTTAATTTTTCAGTATTTATGAGGAAAGGGAGGAGGGGCCTGTGCATGATTCCACCGGACTCGACGGCCCTGGGTGCAATTATCATGGTAGTAGCAATTCTATGTGACAGTTCTTCTTTATTTTTATGCCTACCTTTTCTGTCAAAATCAGTAATGATAAGGCACAGACATTTCCAAATTACACACTCATAGCTAAAAGCACGCGTTGTCAGATTTCTTGACGTGTTTATTCTTGACAAATATGATAGCCAATTTGATGGTTGCATTATTTGAGTTTGACTAGATAGTTCTACCATGTATAATTGCACCATGAAATCATGTAATCGTATAAAGCAAAAACCTGTGAAAACTATATTGCCGCATGTAAACGCGTGAAAAGTAGACTTGAATACTACTTGTTGCCAATACGCGTATGACTTTGTTGCCATATTAACAATCAAATTTCGCTACACAGCACCGCATACACATTCATTGAACCTCTACTTAATATATTTTCACAAAATGAGATAATCACCCTACTGAAAGCTGTATACAGTTAATTTGTAAAAAAGAAAATGCATTGTGAATTGTGACCATGAATGTAAATTACATGTGTAGTATCCACAAAAGTCATTTTTTGCGGCGAATTTGAAATAACAATAAGCAACACAAAATACAGCCGCTATTTGGCGCCAAAAACACCTGACAGATGACATTTGAAGTTACATGCCAAGAGAGCCAGCGTTTTGTAGTTGCTTTAAATTGTGAAGCGCGTGTTGGTTTGTAATACAAAACTCAACAATAAACAGTGGAAAGTTTTTAATTTGTTACAGAAATATTTTATAAGTACACACTGTTCAAATATGGATGTAGCTGAAACACAAATTGGACAGTTGCGCGTCAAGGATGAGGTTGGCATACGTTGCCAAAAGCTATTTCAGGATTTCTTAGAGGAGTGAGTTTTTCGAGCACTTAATGCCCTCAGTTATTAATACGTATATTTTTACGAAACTATTAAAATCAGATTCAAGGAAGATGGCGAAATTAAATATGTGAAGCCGGCAGGGGAATTGGAATCACCAGATCGCTATACTCTTGAGGTCAGTTTCGATGATGTGGAGAAGTACAATCAAAATTTGGCAACAACAATTATCGAGGAATATTATCGGTAAGTAAAGGAATAAAAGTGATAGCTTGATTTTACATTTAATGTATTAGAATGCTCTGAGGTCTGCTGAACTCCATTGCATTTGTAAATGCTTTAAGAAAAAACTGACTTGTAATGCCCGCCGGGAGTATCTAGTTATGATCTATTAATCAACTTATTTCGCTTATAAAATCCTTAGTCAACTCTCTGGATATCTTTTTTTTTTTGTCCAATTAACTAATGTTCTTTATTTTCGGCTTTAAATTTGTGGTGGTCGAATTTATATTGGTCTGCAAAACCAACTTCTAATAAGTGTTGCCGTTTCTCTCCTAAAATACCTTCAGAAAAAATTCAAATTCTATTAATGCTCAAGGTATATTCAATTCGTCCGCTTGTATCACATTCAATTGGGCGTGGCAGGTGTTGAAAAGTAAACACATTATTAGTTTCACCTGAGTTGATATTCTTATGCCCGTCCGACTGTCCCTGGGCATCACGATTGCGGAAAAAGTGATGCGAGATTATTTGGTGGAATTTAGTATATTGGCTACAACTTCAATTATAGCTCGGTCTAGATAAATGACGTGAATATTTACTGTCAAAATAATCTCTTATAAATATCTTTAAATTTTTAACGGCTTTGCTCAATTCTTCTATTTTTTTTTTTTTTTTTTGTCATCATATCCCCTTTTTTATAATTTTCGGGAAATCTATATTGCTTATCACTTTGTCAAAAATCAATTTGCATTCCTTATAATCGCTTATCATTTTTTTCCTTCCAGCATTTATCCATATCTATGTCAATCTGTTTCAAACTACGTCAAAGATCGCATTGGTCTTAAAATAGAAAAGGAGTGCTATGTCTCTTTTACAGAGGTACCTACACGCCATAAGGTACGCGATTTGACCACCTCCAAAATAGGCACACTCATTCGTATTTCTGGTCAAGTAGTACGCACGCATCCAGTGCATCCAGAATTGGTACTGGGCACTTTTATGTGTCTTGACTGTCAGACAGAAATACGTGCTGTAGAACAGCAGTTTAAATTCACAAATCCCACAATTTGTCGCAATCCTGTGTGTGCAAACCGACGTCGCTTTATGCTCGACGTAGAAAAATCCTTGTTTGTTGATTTTCAAAAAATACGTATACAAGAGACTCAAGCAGAGCTCCCACGTGGGTGTATACCCCGCTCTGTAGAAATAATTTTACGTGCCGAATTGGTAGAGACGGTACAGGCGGGAGATAGGTATGACTTTACTGGTACACTAATTGTGGTTCCCGATGTAGGAGCGCTTAATATGCCAGGTAATGTAATACAGCCTTAATTTTTAATATTTATAAAAATTTAATTTTATATTTCCTACATGTAGGCGCCAAGGCTGATATGGGCTCACGTCACAAACCAGGTGAAGGTCCTGAAGGTTTAAGTGGTCTCAAAGCTTTGGGTGTACGTGATCTTAACTATCGCATGGCGTTTTTAGGCTGTAGTATACAAACTACCACAGCACGTTTTGGTGGCACAGATTTACCTATGTCTGAAGTAACAGCGGAAGATATGAAGAAGCAAATGACTGATGCCGAATGGAATAAAGTTTATGAAATGTCGAAGGATCGTAATTTGTATCACAATCTTATTAGCAGTTTGTTTCCATCCATTTATGGCAATGACGAGGTCAAGCGTGGCATTTTGCTGCAATTATTTAGTGGTGTCGGCAAAACAACACATGAAAGTAAGTACATTTTTTTTTCTCTTGCACACAAAAAAGTTCAAAAATGCGCAACATAGATTTGTTTGGGATTCAAGGCGATATTGTGCATGCTACTTTTTTACATTTGAAGCATATGTACCCGTACCCTTGCATAGTTGTTATCCACTTCAGAAAATCAAACTTTAAATATTTGCAGTTTTGATCTTGAACTAAACTTAATTAAAATGTTTCATTAATTAAGTGAACTAAGAAGCCCCTAATTAGGAATCGTAAATTGCGTAAAATTTAATTAAATCTTTTAAGGCACATGGTTCATTGACAGCTTCTAATAGGAAATCATAAATTGCGTAAAACTTAATTAAAAATTTTAATTTCCCTCTGTCCTGGGTGGTTTAGCAAAGAGCTACGTGGAGAGAGAGCGGCTCCGAGCTGATTACTACGTAGTTTATACTAACGAACTTTATACGGCTTTTAAAATATAACTTAAAATTTGTACAGCAAACAGCACCAACAAAAAAAAAATTAATTCCAAAACGCAACACGTCGTAAGCGGAAGATAACAGTCATTGTAAAATAAAAATGCAGTTATTTTCAGTAACTACCTAATAATTTTCATCAATTCAAATTTCTAGTATCAGTATGACTTTATCGATTGTTATTTATTGTTCCTTTCTTTTATGGCTTGCAGACTAAAAATTTGCTTTCGAGAATTATAATTTGAAGAAATGTTGATATTTCTAGACCTGGCAACACTATTTGATTATTATTACTATCACTTTTATTTGTTGCCTGCTTTGTTATTGTACTTAATTTGTCGTTGTATGCTTACATGGGGGTATAGCTCAGTGGTAGAGCATTCGACTGCAGATCGAGAGGTCCCCGGTTCAAACCCGGGTGCCCCCTGTGTAAATTTTTTTTATTTTTTTTTTATCCTAACTTATAATTTATTTTTGATAATATTTCTATCATAATGTGTAATAAAAAAAGACTTCCGTTGAATCACATAAATTTTATAGAGGAGGAGATTTCCTCAAAATAGTATTCAATGAAATTTAATTTTTTCTTTTTTAATTTTTGCCGTGAAACATTTCTTAACATTTTATCTCTTCGAATTGCAGAAACTACACTCCGAGGCGATATCAACGTCTGCATCGTTGGTGATCCAAGCACAGCTAAATCGCAATTCCTTAAACAAGTTGCCGACTTTTCACCTCGTGCTGTCTATACGTCGGGCAAGGCTTCTACAGCTGCCGGTCTCACGGCTGCTGTGGTACGCGATGAAGAAAGTTTTGACTTTGTTATCGAAGCTGGTGCACTTATGTTGGCAGACAATGGCATTTGCTGCATTGATGAGTTTGATAAAATGGACCCACGTGATCAGGTTGCAATACACGAAGCTATGGAACAGCAAACCATATCACTGGCCAAAGCAGGCGTACGTGCAACACTTAATGCACGTACATCCATTTTGGCTGCTGCCAATCCGATTAATGGACGTTACGATCGTTCCAAGAGCCTTCAGCAAAATATACAACTTTCAGCGCCAATTATGTCACGTTTCGATTTATTTTTCATACTTGTAGATGAATGCAATGAGGTAGTTGATTATGCGATTGCACGTAAAATTGTCGATCTACACTCAAACATCGAAGACACTGTCGATCGTGCCTACACACGCGAAGAAGTTTTGCGTTATATTACATTTGCGCGTCAATTTAAGCCCGTCATTAATCAGGAAGCAGGTAAATTGTTGGTGGAGAATTATGGTCACTTGCGGCAGCGAGATACTGGCACCTCGGGACGCAGTACCTGGCGCATTACTGTGCGTCAGTTGGAATCGATGATACGTTTAAGTGAAGCCATGGCTAAGTTGGAGTGCATGAACGAGGTGCAAGAGAAGCACGTGCGTGAGGCCTTTCGCTTATTAAATAAATCTATTATACGCGTCGAGCAACCTGATATTCATCTGGATGATGATGATGATGCTGCGCTATTAGCTGCCGATGTAGACATGGAAAATGTATCTAATGTTGTAAATGGTGATCATGCTGAAAATGGTACTACCACTGGGGATGAACAGCAACAGCCTACGCTACAAAAGAAAAAACTTACGCTTAGCTTTGAGGATTACAAGAATTTGTCTACAATGTTAGTGCTTCATATGCGAAATGAAGAGTCGCGTTGTGAATCAGAAGGAAGTGACTCGGGTATGAAACGCAGTGATGTTGTAACTTGGTATTTGGAGCAAGTCGCTGATCAAATTGAATCAGAAGATGAACTAATTTCACGTAAAAATTTAATAGAGAAAGTTATTGATCGTTTGATTTATCACGATCAGGTAATAATTCCGTTGAAAACCACTGAGTTGCGGCAACCCGGAAAAAGTCCCAGTCGTATATCAGCTGAGGAAGAGGAAGAAGATGATCCTTTACTAGTGGTGCATCCGAATTATATTGTAGAATAGATGTTAACATTTGTGTGTTAGTTTTTAATGTAAGGTTTTAAATAGTAGGAAATAAGAAAGTTCAAAAAGTTTTTTGTTAATCCATATTTTGTTTATGAGAAGCATAACTGAATTGTAACAAAATTTTATTGTTTAAGTTTTTGCACTTACTTGTTTTTTCCCTAAAATAAATAAAATTGCTTAAATATTCTCTAATATGTAAGTTTGTTGAAATCATAGGTGGAAGTTATTGAAAAAAAATATATCGCTCGTTCGCTGAAAGACCGTCATAACTCAAAAACAAAAATGTTATACTAAAACATACTCGACAATACATTTGTTTATTTACACGTAAAAAGTAATTTGTTTAAATTGTAAGACCAAGTTGTTTCAATTATTATGTAGAAAGAAAAACGGCTCTTTTGGTCCAAATTTTAATTTAATGTAAGTAATTACCCTGAAGAAGTTGGAAAATTACCAACGAAAGCTCGGGAAAATTAATGTAGTAATTTTAATTAGCGTTTTTCTCCAAATTTTGCTTGCCTTTTTCAAAATTTTAAAAGTTTAAGTGTTGACAAAATACTGTAAATGCAGTTGCTAATAACTTAACTCTAAATGTTCATTTTCCTTGGTGGAATGATGTACGGCCAAACGACTTGCCCATTTTGTTGGGCGAAAGCAAAATCTTTCGCTATTACCTCATTCGCGTCTTCTAAATCGGTGAAGATTTTAGTGCAATATACCGCATTTGCGATTTTTTCAAGATTACGATTATAGCCTCGGCCGAAAATCTTAGTAACCTAATGCGACAGAGTAAATCTCATGTTTCTTTCATCTAGAAAATGGACCAAGTTTACTTATATATAAGTTGTTTCAATTTGCATTGAATTTTGTTCCTAGTAGCTATCAATTTTTATTGCCACGGCAAAATAGGGGAAAAAAACAACTGTATATCATATCCACGTCCTAAATGAAACTTCACTGGCTATCGAATATGATACGAGTGGCATTCACGCTAATAATGGTTTCAGACTGATGAAAGCTATGCTACAAAAGCCGCAACTATGGAATACTTTCACAATATACACCCACAAAGGATTTCTTAATACTTGGGTGGGACACCAATCAGAAATGGCCGCATAAGAAAACATTTTTGTCCTGACTGACTGAATGGAACTAACTATTCGTCTCAAGCATGTTTTGAGATCTCAAATTTATTCAAACCATAATGTGCGTGGCACCACCCACAAAGTCAATCAACGTTTTGTTCGAAAGTTACAATATACAGTAGGGAGCAGAAATGAGTACATGTTTGTACTTCTCGCATTTGTAAGCACATAAGTATAACAATAACAAAGCAAATTAAAAAATTTTTTTTTTTTTTATTCCTTGTTCAATTCTTAACATGAGAGTATATAATGCAAAACAAAAAGCTACTTATTTAGAGAGAGAAAAAAAATAATTTAAAAAAACTCGCATATACTCAATTTTGCACCTTTAGCAACTAGCAATAGAGGATATGTATTTTAATATTTGATCCATAGTTCTTTACTATTTAAAACATTTTTCATACGATTTGGCATACTTTCGATCAATTTCTGTATGATTTCATTTGCAATACTTTGCCACTCCAGCTGCACACGATGCCACAGCTCTTCCAAGTTCGATGGGGCTGTTCGATACTGTCCCAACCGCATTTTCACGTTTGACCACAAATTCTCAATCGGATTGAGGTCGGGACTTTGTGCTGGCCACTTTATTAATATAAAATGTTGTCCAGTCAGCCATTGTTTCACTATTTAGAGGTGTGTTTTGGGTCACCATCCTGTTGAAATGTTACTCCTTCTCCAGAATAGGCGTTCCTTTCCACAAAATCGGGAAGATAGGTCTGTAAAATATTTGAATAGTCCTCTTTCATCATTATTCCATCAATTTTGTGCAATGCTTCAACATGCCACCACGTGAAGCAACCCCATACCATGACGTTTCTTCCACCGTGCTTGACTGTCTGCTTAACATGGTGTCTCTGGATGGTTTTCCCAGGTCGGTGCCAGCAATATTGCTTACCGTCAGATTGAAAGCGATTGAATTTAGATTCATCTGACCAGATTACATGTTTCCAGTCGTCTATAGTCCAATTTTTGTGCTCCCGGCAAACTTTGACCGTGCCTTAACATTTTTCACTGACAATGCCAGTTTGTTTTTTTTACAGCTGAAACGTAGCCAATGTGTTGGAGTACTCTTCTTGCTGTCCATCGGCTAACATGCTTATTTATGGCCAGAGAAGCATCCTTTGACGTTAAGCACTTATTCTTTTTCATCTCTGCCATCATGAGACGTGCATCCGCATTAGACAAAAGTTTTATACGACCTTTTACTTGTTCTTTAGGAGCAATTTTTCGCCTTTTCTAGACCCTGACGACCACTGACTGACTTATTTTAAGTTGATTAGCTATTTTTAGCGTCAAGTAGCCATTTTCTGTCAAGGAAGCAATGCTATCCTCAATATTTCGCGATACTGTGACATAATTGAAATGTTTATGAGGAATGCACGCCGTTTCAAGCTTTCACAGTTAATAAAACACAAACTCAAACTGAAGTACTCATAACTAATCGGTTGGTGACAAAAAAATTTAAAACTAGTGGTAAATTTTGATATTTTTGCTGAAAATATAATTGGTGCAAAATTGAGTACATGTGAGTTGTCTTTGTTTTATTTTTTTCCCTCTCTGAATCTATCACTTTTCATTTTGCATTATATGCCGATATGTTAACAATTGAACAAGGAATGACGGAAAAAAAAAATTTCCAATTCCATTTGTTATTGTTATTCTTATACGCTTAGAGATGCAAGAAGTACAAACATGTACTCATTTCTGCTCCCTACTGTAGATTTATTTTCAATGACGCATCGATGCCTGTGGTTGCTGAGGAATGTTATGAAGTTCAATACGAAGCCACACACGTGGTCTGAAGGATCTGTGTGTTACGACTCCCAACTCCAATAAAAATCAAATATTTAACATCTTGCATGGTTGCTATTTATTTCTTTGTGAGTGAAAATAGGTAAGGCAATTTTATAATATGGAATTTAAAATAATTCTATTACAAGGTATTTTTCCCAAAATAATGCAAAATATGAATAGCTTACAAATTAAATATATTAGGTGTTGTTAATTATATAAATCCCTTAAATGAAATACATATATAATATTAAATAAAATAGCTGCTTAACTTTCGTCATCTTCAATTTTAGGCGCCAAGTAGTAGCGTATGTGACCCAAATCAGGTATACGATATTCCACCACCAACGGCACATCCGCAGACATCGACAGCTGCACTTGGCTGGAGAGTGGCGTCGCTTTGGTAAACGCATTGAGATAGCGACATGCAAAAGTTAAAGTGACCGGCTCTTGCATTTCAATGATGACGGCTTCCTCTTCTTTGTCTACGGTGCTAGTTTGTGCCAATTTTACATTGGCAGAGCCAACATCACCTGAGGCAGAAAACTTGACGCCCTCTTTTGTACAACAGATTACAACCGATTCACCAAATTGCGCTAAATCACGACAGATACGTGCAAATTCCATAGCTGGCATACGCACCACACATGAATAATCAGTCTCCGGAATGCCTAAATGTTCCTGATCTAAATTCATCAGTTTCATTTCGTAGTCAGAGACCTTTTCATGATTTTGTGATTCAAACATGAAGGTCACAGTGTCGGCGTTATCCTGCGCCTTCATTGTGACAGTATCATCATTATTGGCACATTTTAGAATTTTGGCCATGCTACTGAGATTCATACCCATTGAAAGGTTGCGATCGCAGCGAAATTTGTCGAAACCATCAGAGCGCAACGTAAGCGATACAAGCGAGACGTGAGAATTATCCATAGCTTGAAGCTGTAAAATTTTTCCACAATCTAATTTAAAGTTAACTGTACATTGATATCACCATTGTACTAACCTGAATTCCTGAATCGCTGCAATCGAAGGTGCCTTCATTAAGCAGGTCCTTGATTGCATCCAAGACTTTCTTCAAAATTGTAGCATTTATTAAGCGTGCTTCAAACATTATTATTTAAACAACTTTTAACTTAGTTTGCAAAATAAGTGTTGGTATTGAAATTAAAATTTATACTTATTAATTAGAATAAATTGAATAAACTTCACCACGCTTACGCCAACTTTTGAAATGAATTAGAAAAAGTAAAATTTTCAGCGGTTCATGACAGCAAAATGCTTATTTTGGCGCCAAGTGTCAAAATTGCAGATGCATATTTCACAATTCGCCGTGAAAGCATTTTGACAGTAAAGGTCGCATTATAGTCAACGCTTTGCTACATTGCATCACTTTAATTTAGATTTAATATATCCAACACCTAGTTTGCTAGCTAGTTAAGCCCAATTTCCATGTGATCTTATCTTATTATCCCATATTAGGGATATCAAATCAAATTTTTGTAATAAAGAAAAAGCATGCGAACAGAACCTAATGCGCTTTTAGAATGCGAGAGTGAATAGCATACATTTGCTATCTTCATAGCATGTGATGTCCTCCCTGATATTTGATAAGATAAGATCACATGGAAATTGAACTTTATTTATTATTTATTAAATAACTGGCTAGCATTTTTGGTGTGGGGTTATGTCAGAAAATTTTTCGGACTTTGTCCTCAAGGGAGTTATGTCCGAAAATTTGCGGACATAATCCCCATTTACGAAATGTGGATTATGTCCGTGGGGTCTATGTTCGGTAACCTGTAACAGCGTAGAAAAAACTTTAATTCTACTTTTTTGCGAGTCCCATATTGAAATTTTTACTTTTGCCACACGCCCCCAGATTAACGAATATTTGCTCTTCACCATAATTTTTTCCAAACTTTTATTTCAAAAAAAAAGTGCCAATCCATAAAATTTATCCTGCATTTTAAGAATTAAGAAGTTGCTTAACGTCTGCATATCAATTTTCTTAAGATCTTCTGAATCAAAACAAAGTAAAACCGGTCCAATACGGATTAATTACTATGATGTTTCTCTCAACTGTTTTAGCATCAAATTATTTGTACAAGTAAAAAGTTCGTAAAGGATTTCTCTAAACGTGAAAACTCGAAAAGCGCGAAAACTCGAAAGTTTTCGAGCTTACTTTCGGCAACACCCCTATCAATGCAAACGCGTAAATGATTGAGCAATGGCAATTTGACAGTTCGATCCGTGCTGCAGTGTTTTAGTCAAAACGTCCACTATTTCAGTTATGGCTGATTTTGTTGAAAAATAATTGAATTTTTCATCAAATTCTTTGTCAAATAATATAGAATCCTTAAAATGCCGCAAAATAGTGAACAAAATAAATTGATTCAATTTATTGAAGAAAGTACTATAAACAATTTACTTATGCCGTTTCGACAGACAGCAACACTGATTCACTTTCCGACTTTTCGAGGCTACTGCTCAACTAATTTGTTTCGGAAGTCTTCGAGGGTTGAGCAGACTTGTCTTCATACAAATTATTTTCGAGGCTCGAAAATGTGTTCAGTTTTCGCAGTTTTCGAGACTTTTTCGCGTTTTCAGGAATACCCTCACAATAAGTAACAATTTTGGCAGATGTCAAAATAAAATAAGGGCTTAAAAGTTATTTAGCTGTGAAAAAAATTTAAATGTGACATTATTCCATGTCCTACTTAACATTCTATTCTTTGTGACCTAATGAACGGGATTCGCAAATTAAATGTCAAACATTTTGCTGTTTGACATTTGCAATTGCAAAAATATTTTCTGCACAGCATAATGGCCGAAATGTAATAAAATTGCAATAAACACCAAGAATTTAAAGATTTCCAACAAATTAAGCGTATAAAGATTCAGCTACCGCAAGTGATTTTCGAATGTATCAAAATGTATATTTAGTAAAAGTTATCCACAAGCAGTTTTAGGGAAAAATGTCAAATGAATTTTATGGCATTGGTGGTGGCGCTGTTGGGGGCTCGTCTGCTAACTCCAACACGGGAGCAACATCAGCGGCTGCTTGTTCTTCATCACGTTGGTTAACCGAAGAGGTTTTCAAACTAATCGATATGGTGCAACGTGATGAGGCCATTTATAATCCACGTCATAAGTATTACTTTTGCCGGCCGTATGTGGAAAATTTTTGGCGTGAAGTGGATTTAAAGTTGGAAAAGAATCGTGAGTACAAACTAAGTGGACTGTCTTCTCATATAACAAGTTTTTATGATGCACTTTTTATTTGTGAAGCTGGTGCTAGCTTAGCAAAATGGACAAATTTGCGAATTTCCTTTAGACGAGAATACACCAATTACCTGGAAGAGAAAGTTCCACCATGCTGGTCTTATTTTGATCGAATGTTCTTCTTGCATCCATATTTAAGAAAGTGAGTACTTTAAATACAGTTGATAGATATGGTGTAAGTTAACTTTAGCGGCACCTCATTTTTTTTTGTATGATTTCCCTATTGCGATGCCGGTGCAGTTTACGTACGAACAAAATCGCTTGTAGATTCACAAAAAAAATATTGTATCGTGTCGCATATTGTTGTAAAGGAACTAACCTAGGTTTTGTAAGAAGGTCAATACTGGTTCTTCATTAGTGCCTCTACCAAAATGTTTTGATTGATTGATTACATTTGGCCAATGAGCAGTTCAACAACATGAAAATTGCTGTTGAGAACCCCATCCATCATTAGGTTTAAATAAATATGAAAAAATTTAATATCGATCGTAAAGCTATTGAGTCATATATGGGGATATACCTTAGCAATTTTCATTATGAAAACATTCGCAACTTCCCATGGCTGTACATTTATATGGTACGTTTCCTGACAGATTTGTAGAAATTCATAAGGATCTTAAAACATACTGGCTTAGAAGGAGGCGATGTAAAAACCCTGTATAAAAATAATAAAACCTAGTTAATTTTTTAGAGCACTAAAATTATCTTGAATATGAATTCTTTTCTCTACCAGAAAACATCAACAGCCCAAATCATTGGATTCGCAAGTACAAGATGCTTTGGTACAGATAAGCTCACTCTCCAATCGTCTTCAACGTGAACGCGTTGCGGCAGCAGCCGCTTCTGCCGTTGCCAATATAAATGCGAACAATTGCCGAGGAACGCTGCAATCAAACCGTGACGGAAACTCTTCCCATTGCTTTGCTGACAACTATCTGGATTACTTTGAAGATGATGCTCCTAATAATTCTGAATTGGACGACATCATTGAAGACGAACAGCAACGTATACGGTTTCAACATATTGACACACGTTCTCTAAATAATGACATCAAATCAGAATGTGAAGAGACAGTTGATGAATACGATGAAAATCAGATGGATGTACGTAATGCAATGACACCCCCACTGCATTGTGGGGATGAAGATCCTGATGATCAAAATGATGCTGTTGTGCCAAATTTCGTTATGGATGCTTTACCTGCTGCAGCCGCAATGCGAGAAAAACGTAAATCGTTGCGTATGCAACAACACTTGAATCGACAACAGATACGGACTAGCTTTCATGAAGAAATGCATCAGCCAATTGATAATAAACGTTCCCGATCTGTAGAGAGCATTGGTAGCTCAGCTCACTCAGCAACGGCTTCAACATCAGCGGCAGTATCAACACAGCGTCTAATTAATTCCAGTACACCGGCGGCGCATTCAACAAATGTCTCATTTGTGCGTCCGACATTTGCAAAACCAATTGATATGGTAAGTACCACAACTAATGGTGGGAGTGGGCCACTATCTTTGGGTGGCACATGTGAATCGGAAGTTGCCTTGGCTTCAACAACAACTGCATCATCAGCTGCTATATCATCATCGATGCATCCGCGTCATCAACATCGCTCATTGGAAATTGCAAATGTGGCGAGCACCGAACGAAATTCGCACGGTCTAGAATTGTGCGATTGCAAAACTGATCCAGATGCCATGTTTCTAATGAGTTTATTACCCGATATCCAGAAATTAAACGGACGTGATCGTGGTAAAATAAAAATTGCATTTCAAAATATTTTACAGGACTATTTGTATCCAGATTAAAAATACTGTCATATGAATGAAAACACTTGCTTGTGATCTTATTTTATCTTTGTTATTCTTCTAAGTACTTATTATGAGAGACATTTTATTTAAATTACCATACTATTAATCTTAAACATGTATACTACTGCTCTTAGCATCTTAGGTGTATTCTTTTTTTTTTAAAAATCTGTTTTGTTAAGTCATAAAGCTATTTTTTTTAAAGCAAACATTAGTTAAGTTAAAAATTAGAAGGTAAGCAGCTTGCTTTATATGTTTGGAAAATACGATTTAAAATACAATAAAAATGCTTTAAAAAATGGTCAATATAAAAATAACTTCTAAGATATTTTATTGTCAATTCGCAGCCAGCTTGAGCCAGTCATTTTTTGTGTTTTATTTTAACACTACGACCGTATAAAAAGCCCCCCCTAACAAGTTCTCCGTATTTAAGTGCACAGCTGTTGGTGAAAACTTTAACAGGCGATACTCAGGTTAAAGGAAAGAAACCCTTGACGATCTATAAGGAAATTGGATTTAACCGCAGGTGGCACCAGTAGGATTATCGAAATGAAGCCCAATTTCGCTCGAAACCGTGTCAATGTTTGGTCAATTTACCAAGGCCAAAATCTGATGGCAGATTCGAGCTCAGTGACCCCATAATTACTCTCAGTTGATTTTCCTCCAAAATATACATAGGTCTTATATATGCACAGTATCACCTGTGGCTATCGTTACCCCAATACGACCAGCACCAGCTAACTTGAGGTTGAGATGAATAAATACAAATTATTTTTACTTCCGACTCCCATCAAAATAAAATATTGAAATAACAATTCAATTGTTATATGAACTCAACAAACACAATTTTTGTTTAGACCAAAAAATTCTTCAGCCCTGAGAAAAAACAGTACATTTGAAACTTTCGCGCGCTTTTCGTTACTTCTTTTGACGCACATGTCAAAAAAACTGCACGAATTGCATTGCCTTCAATTTTCTTTGTGTACAACGAATGCAGGAATTTTGGCGAGAGTTTTTGTAACTGGAAAATTGTTGAAAAATTCATAATTTGAAGAAAATATAATTTTCATTTTGTCACAAACACGCGTTAATTAAGTAGTTTTTAATAAATTCTCAGAAATAATCACGAAAAAGAAAAATATTTCGCAAAAAAAAAAAATGCCAGCAGTTGTGCGTGTAAAACGACGTATTGATGAGGAGCCTCTTGGTGCTTTCGTTTTGAATGGAAAGAAGCGTCGCCTGGACAATAATGTCGCAGCCGAGGCTGAGACTGCTGCAGGCGGTCTTGATAATTGCGATAATATTTTAGCTACAAACGCGATTGCCGCTGCCACTTCAGAAAAAGATGATATTTCTACGATACTCAAATTTGCTGGAACCATGCGGTCACAGGTTAGTCATGAATAGAATAATGTAAGGTTTTAAGACATCTCGATACGAGACTTAGTTTCAATAGTTAGATCAAGCGATCTGTTGATCATTTGGCACGAGCTCACTTTAGCTTCCATCCACCATTTTTTTTAGGGGAATTGTGTTTTCTATTAAGTGTAGGACGACTCTAGTTTCGAAGATAACCATCTGAAGTTGTGAATATTGGTTTCCTCAAAAATGGTATTAGTTGGGAACCAGTTGTTGGGATGGCTTAAGTTTACTTTAGCTGACATTCTCCAAATCAATTTCTTTTTTTAGGGGTGATAGAGGGTGAAAAATATAAAAATTTCAAAAAAAGTCGCTCGGATCTAGTATCGGAGATATAGACATCGGAAGTTGTGGATATAGCTTTTGGAAAAATGGTTATAAGTTGGGAACCCCTGAATGGATTTAAAAAAAATGGGTGTCATAAGATAGATAATTTAATGGCCTACAATAATGGTGAGTGAAGTTTTGAAATTTGACCCATATTTTTGGAGATATTACCATTTTTGTGAAATTTCGACCAATTTTTTTTTGATAAAACATTTTTTTTTCCAAAAAATGTGTTAATGACCTGAAACTTTTTTAGCATTTTAAGAAAGCTTATTTTATTCCCTTTAAAATGGTATATAGCTTGTTTTAAATTTTTGCGTATTTACCCCCTTTTTTGCCGGAAAATAAAAAAAAATATGCAATAAATTCTTATGAAAAGTCTCTATTTATGGACAAAAACAATAAAAAACCAACAACAACAACAACAACAATTATTGTAAGACCATTTTCATTTTAAAACTTAAAAATTTTTATTAAAAATCGCCGCAGGCAAAAATCGTAATACAGTGGAACTTCGATTATCCGTCAGGCACGGGACCAGCAGCCTGACGGATAATTGAATAGACGGATAATCGAATATATGGCAGAATTTTGTTTTGATTCTATATGGTGACGCTAGAATACAATGTATTGAATATACATATAGGTATATGTATGTACTGTAACACAAAAACGCAAGAAAAAAGGAAATGTAACAAAAAATGTTGATTTGTGATTTTCGTATTTTATTATCGAATAAAAAAACAATGTGATAGTTTACAATCGCATCAAGATGTTTTGGTGAAAAAATTCGTCAAAAATTTGTGTAATCCACTTGACTTGGCGAACAAAAAGAACTAGATTAATGAATTTCTGCGAAATTTTCATCTCCGAATTTCATAAGAAAAATTTCAGACAGAATCGTTTCTCGCATTGTGTGCATACATAAACAGAATCGAAACAAAACGAAAAAAAAGTTTGCTGACAAAATGTGACGGTTAATCGGAGTGACGGTTGATCGGGAGACGGATAATCGAAGTTCCACTGTATCTCCAAAAATATGGGTCGAATTTCAAAACTTTACTCACCATTATTGTAGGCCATTAAATTATCTATCTTATGACACCCATTTTTTTTAAATCCATTCAGGGGTTCCCAACTTATAACTATTTTTATAAAAGATATATCCGGAACTTCCGATGTCTATATCTCCGATACTAGATCCGAGCGACTTTTTTTGATAATTTTATATTTTTTTGTTTTTAACCCCCTTTTAGGAAAAAAAAATAAATAAAATTGGACAATGTCAGCTAAAGTAAACCTGTTCCGTTGGGATGTTCAAAATATGTAGTTTCCATAGTGTGATTGTTTTTCTAAAACTTTTACAGATTTTTTTCCGAAAGACCATGTTTTTTCCAAAAAATGTGTTATGAGCCTGTAATTTATTAATTTAATAAATTAATTAATTCCCTCAAAAAGGATGTAACATTTTCCATTAACCTTTGTTTTACTAAAAACAAAAAAAAGTTTAATAAATATTTTGAAAAATTTATCTTATAGGTATGTATAAATTTTCTGTCCCATATAACATTAAAATACTGTCCACAAATTCGAAATTAAAAACAAAGAAATAAAAATTGAACTGATCAAAGTAAAAAGGGTTAGGTTAGGTGGGAGTGGCAGTCAGTTTAAGAACCAACTAATTTAGGTCAAATGTTAAGCCACTGTGATACCACAGGGTATTTAACTACTAGTAAACAATCCTAAGCACATTCAAGTCATCAAATAGAAACGAACTATGTGTTTTGTGTCGATTTCAAGCAAGTGCCAGGTGGGAGTAAAGAACGTCTTTGGTGTTTTCTTCCTCCTCCCCATCACCACAACTCCTACGGAAGTCAAAGAACCGATTACACAATCTATCCGAATGAGGCAGTGGCCAGTTATGACTACAACAACTGACAATATGTTTAGTGCGTGATGTTAGTTCTAGAAAGCGCTTAGCATCCCATTTCGGTCAGATTTGTTTTATGTTACAAGTTGACCCTTGTGTCCATCTTGTGTAAGCCTTTTTTAACACATTTTCTCTCATTGCAACTTGCATGTAGCATGACTAGACTTTCATTTATTTATTTATTCATTTATTCAATTCAATTAATCAATTATTTAAATGCCTATGCAAAGGCCTTATATTGATAGGAGTTTACAACGCTTTTTAAATTTCTAAATTTAGCAAACTTAAATAAAAACGATATAAAAATAAAAAACCTAACCTAACGCACAGTCTTCTGGAGAAAAGAAATAGGAAAGACATTGGGATTACACTTATGGAACAATTGTGAACGATGAGCACTTAAGGAACATAAGACAAAAAGAAAAAGTAGTTTTTAATTATAAATAGCAAAAATTATTATTCAGAACGCGCTAAATGTACTAAGGTAAGCTTCTTGAAGACTCTAGGATTCAATGAAAAATTTTTTAGCTGCGGTGGTATATGATTCCAAAGTCTAGCTACTGTTATGGAAAAAGAGCGTTCAAAGTAGGCAGAGGATCTCAATAGACTTTCCCTGTCTATATAAATGAACTGTACAAAGAAGTATAAAGGAGTACATTTGCCTGTACATACTTTGAAATACCCAGTACGAGGGGCCGAATCCAAAAAACTGTATTGTACTCCCAAAACCAGTACGGTTGCTCACGTTAGATATGAATAACATAACGATAGATTTTGATACAACATTGAATTACATTACTGAACCTTTTAGAACTATCAAGAGCTTTAATTGTTGTAATTTTCATGTACTGCATAACAAACTTGTTACACAATTCGAATGCTTTATCGCTTGTTCTCAATTTATGTGAGAGATGCCAAAAGGTGTTGACTGAATCTCGGTCCTGCAAGTATCTGTTGCTTGAATAGGATGTTCATCTATTGCTGCAATCGGCGCAGTTATGGAGGGGCCAAAATTCCAAATGCGGAATTGAAAGCATCTAAATCATCACCTGCAATACTATAGTAGTACTTGATTTTGGGACTGCACATGATTTGAAAATGCTTGGAATAAAAATAATTCCTCTATTCTTTTTATAATTTCGAGACATTTGCTGTTCTGGGAATTATTCGAAAAAGTTCTTTGCTTGTGATGCCAGAAATTTTGTAGCCCAGCCCAGAAAAATAAAGATATATCTACAAAAAAAAAAATTCAAGTGATTTTTTCTCACATAACGTGCATTGCGAAATCGTATGCGTAAGAAAAGTCATTCAGGTCGCGAAAATCGTTTTTTCCAAATGTGCTATTTTAAATATTATGAAATTTGTTCCTTAGCTAATTTTACAAAAAAAGGTACTATACAAAATTTCCATAGGACAATACTACCCTCTAGAAGTGCAAAAACGGTATCTCAAAAAAAAAAAAAAAAAAAAAAAATTCCATATTCTCGCTTCTTAAAGCACCAGGTAGATGGTGAAATTACGCGTCTAATGCACTACGCAAAATGCCGGTATCTTAATTCAAACATATAAAAAACATCCTAAGAAAATTTCCCCTATCTCAAATTTAGAGACATTGCAAGAACACGACATTGAATTTATTTTTGAATATACATATTAACATAAATAGCTTCCTGAGTATTCCTTTTAATATTTTCTGCTGCATACAAAGCATACATCTAAAATTTTCTTAGGTCAGCAATGTTCGATAGAAAAATTCAGGACTCTGTTTTGTATAATGTATGTAGCGTTACAAATTATTCGTTTATATGGGCGATGCCATATTCTTTTTTCGAGTATGTCGAGATGTAATACTATATATCGCTCACTTACTTCAAGACTGGCGTAACTCAAAAAACATTAAGTGGGAGAAAAACGCATTTAAAGTTTTCAATAAGTTGCTTTTTATATGAAAATGATGAAAAGTATGTCTACATAAACTCTTCTCAAAAGGAAAGTTTATGAGATACTTTTCTGATTTTTTCACACAAAATAAAACATGAAATGGCGGATATTTCTGCATCATTAACTTAAAAATCACGTTTAAGAAACTGCGATAACAAAGGAGAATTACGGTTTAGTCCACTTTGGTGACGTCATGCTCTAATATAATGTAAACAAAGAAACGGAACAGCTGATTGAAATCTCAACGCAATCTCAATCTTAGAATTCACTTAAAAAATTTACCACATTTGCTTGAAATTAAAAATTAGCTTCTCGTTAGATTTGCATTGATATGGCGGGCGTAATTTGAGTACTGACGTAGGCATCAACTAAAAATATACTGATGAGATTTTAAGAATCGAAACATGTCTACATTCTAGAGTTGTTGTCTTTTTCCTTTGTTGTCAAAGTTTGTTTAATGAAATAAAGCATTGTATCAACTTGTAAAGTTTTACATGAATGTTGATCGCTGCTAAAAATGGCTGAAGTTCAATTATCGTTTAATTAAAATTTATTCTTTGCTAAACAGGACGATATAACGCATCTGGCACGTCTCACTAAAGATGAAGCTAAGCAGCTAGTACAGCAAAAATCACGTAAACCTACAAATCTTACAGAAAGAGCAAGACAGGAAATGCGTCAATCTTTGCATGAAAGTCGTTTTCGTGTAGTAAATTGCTTGCGCACTACATTGGATACAGATGAATTGTCCGAGGAGCCAAAAGAACTAACTATAGTAGATATTGAAAAGCATAATGCTACTACAAATTCCACACAAAACACAAGCAATATGCAAAGCGACAGTTCAACAGAAGCTGCATTAAACGATGCCATCACGGATAATGCTGTGGCTAACTTGTCTCAGCCAAGTGATTCAGATACAGGCTATGTTTATGATTTGTATTTGCCCGAAAATGAGCAACAGGCGGAATATGTTGATCTTATGGATGATAACTATTTAAGGTTGGTTTTACAAATCGATCAAATTTTGCTCACAAGTCGTTTTATTTAGATATTTAGCACAGTAACAAAAAATTATAAAAACGTGCATAGTTGGTTATAATACTTATTACGAAAAAAAAAACGAAAGTAAAATTTGAAAATGTCATTTGAAAGCATAGTTATATTTATATATATTAGAAAAAAAAAGAAATGAATTACATTGTAATAAGCATGTATTTATTATCATTAACGTTAAGGTTGTATTATCCGTTTAATTACTACAACAATTGCTATTGGTAAATTTTGCTGCTACTGCCACTTCAAAAACAACCAAATACACAAACACCGTTTTGCCACCAATCTATCGCTCTCAGTGTCAGCAATAATACACATGTTGTCCAGTTCAAAACTTGCTTTCTTCGATGACAATTTAAGCCTTTAAGTAAAAATTGTATGGAAAAAGTTGTATATTCTTAAAGTTCAGTTAATACGAGTACAGTAGGAAAATGTTTAAGGAAACGCATCAAAAGCTACATAAAACAGCTGCAATATTTTTTGGTAATTGAAATACATAATTGAATTTGTTCGTTTTGCTTACTTGTTTCAATTTAGTTCTCCAAATTATTTACTTCATTTTTCATTGTGTCGTTATACAAAATCACTGCTTATTTTAACCATCTCAAATGGAAAGTTTCACACCAAAAGCTTACATGTACATCTACATCAATACGACAGAATAGCTTTTGTTTAACTATTTTGTTTGTGACCTAGTCTATTTTATCATACAAGCGGAGATATAAATGTAACATTTTAAACGTTTATTATGGCTCTTTTAATACGCAATCTTATACTCATTACAACCGCTTTCGAATTATATTTTCCAATGTATGAATTATTACTGAATAGATAGTATTTTTTTATTCGTAGACGACTTTGTCATTGTAATAATAGTCTATTCTATAATTTGAAATTATTTTTCCAAATATATTTTTAACTTTATCTTAAAATCCTTTAAAAGTTTTGAAGTCACTCAATGAGGTTTGAGCCGCATTTGCGCTTCTAAATCTACCGCGTGAAGTTTTTTTTAAAATTTTTTTAACGTTTTATTTAGTTTATTTATTAGTTAACTAGCTGTAACCCACGCTCGCACTGTGTACGTTGTTGAGTGCTAGTTTAATCTCATGCAAATCTTGTTGCATTTCTCACACATGAATATTTCTTTTTTTTTTTTCATAAATACGAATATATGCATTGCAAACATTTTTAGTTTTGTTTTCACAGCACTGCTTTCTTTCTGTTTATCTTTGTTACGATCTTTGGAAATTGAATGAAATGAGTAAACAAAAGTTGTTCGAAGATGTATAAAAAATAAAAATTTCTTACTTAGTTTATACATTGAACTGAATGAAAATTCACTTTTTTTCAAAACTATTTTTGATATTGTAAAAAGATTGCATTTTAGCATATTTGCAAATCTTAAAGAAGCAATTAAATCGTAACCTTTTCGAACTATATTACAATGCTTTAAAAAAATTGGGTTTCGATTCAGAGTACATATTATAGCTTATGTATAACGACTATCCGGAATTTTTTAATAATATGAAACAATACCAAAAAATCATTAAAATTTATTGCGCCACATTTCATCCCTCGTATCCGTTAAAGGTCGACGAGAACAAGACAAATCAACTACTAAGTGTTAGCCTTTGAATGCTTGTGTTTTTAGCAAACACGATAAACCGTGGGTCTACTGTAACATTTTGAAAATTTAAGGGCATACGCTGTTCAACTGATTTTTTCATTGCAAAAATCGCAAAGCCCTTAATAGTATGAGTAACAAAAACACTATCAGTAGATACACTGAGTGAAAGATCTTGCTGAAATTCCGCATAGCAGTTGGAGATTTCCGCAGCGTATGTCCAATTAATTTACACTTTCGCCGTTTTATTCGAATAGAAATAGGATTTATAAATTAGCCCAGTGCATAAGATTATACAGTAAAAGGATATGTTAAAATGAAATAAATTAATCAGCATTATAAACATGTTTTAACAGGCCTTAAATAATATGTTTTGGGAAAAATACTTACTTTACATAACCGCTTACGGTTTGGATTTCATGTTTTCAAATAAATGACAGTCACTGTTCAACGTCCTTATTTTAACATACATTTTTTTTGCATCTAACATTAGCGCACGAAGTCAACGTTTTGCTCAATATTCCTCATAATTTTTTTTTCTATCAAAAACATTACATTTTTGTTATATGCGGCTGTAAAACCTGTTTAATAACGTGTGTCGATTTTAAGATTTGCATTAAATCTTATTGGTTCTTACATACTTTATCTTTCATTTAATCTTTTTTATTTCTTCTTTTTCGTTTTTAATTCTAGATACTTTACTTTTATAACTTTTACTTTATCAAATAACATTTAAATTAAAAAAAAAAAAAACTGCACAACTATTATAAGTTTGCTTTTATTGTTATAAGTAACATATAAAATGTATGTCTATAATGTCGCATTACTAATTATGAATACAATTTTTGCTGGACATTATTGACGAACAAAAGACTATTATTTTTTTTTTAACGCCAACAGTTTAATATAACTGAAAACTTTCTTAGTAGTTTTAAAAAATATGTATGTAGTTTATTTAATTTTTACTTGAAGATAATAACTTGGTTTATGTTATCAAAATAAAAACAAATTAATGAGATACATCCGAAATATCATAAATATATAAAACAACGCAAATTATCTTTGATTCTTCAATGATATATGGTAAATTTATCCATTAAAGAATTTAGTTACTTACAAAAAATATAAAATTATAAAAAATAAGTATGGGTAAATATAAATTTTTCTTAATAAAAAACGTGTTTTATTTCAGTTTGCAGAGCATATCACATAGATTTAAATTTTTTATTTTGGTTTAAACCAAGTTTTTATGTTCGAATTTCTTTTAATCTTCTTTTCATGGTTTAAATTTGAACTAAATATTGTTATTGCAAAAGTATTAACTACTCGTAGTACTCTTCCGGAAAAGTCTATTATTGTGTTCAATGATACATGCTCACAAATATACACTACCTGTACATCCGAAGAATTGTGGGCGAATCATTAATTCCATTATTATTTTCTGTTTTTCAATGGTATTTTAGTCAAACCCCTAAAATACAAAAGAATAATATCAAATAAAAAAAAATATTAATGATGTTTTAAGGTAAATTAGCAGTCATCTAACAACTAAAGAACATTTTTGAACTCATGTTTCTTTATATGTTCTTGTAGCAATTAATTTTCGTTAAATATTTTAAGAAGTTTTGTCCAAAGTAATTGTCACTCTTATCTAAAATATTTATTGTATTTGGGCGTCCCGGAGTATAATAGTCTATAGCGCTCAATTACGATAATGTCAATCTAAGTTCAATCCTTAGAACTGCAAAAACTACGGCTGAAAAATTACCTTATAGCTCCTTTGACAGGTAATGCTCCATGAGCTCACATCAACATAAAAAGCTTCTCTATTTTTCACGTTAATATCCTGCATGGGACAGAGTGGAGATGGTAAAAAAACGACCGGGCTATATGGGCTGTCGAGCAACATTTGTTTGATATTTTTTTTATATTTTGTTAAATTTTTTTTATTTTATTTATTTTTATAATTTGTTTAGAACTTTTATATATTTTTGTTTTCTTGTTTATTTATAATTTTTTTAAATTTTTTTTGTGTAGGTTTGTTTTTTAATTTATTTTTCAAATGAGGCTTATTTAACCCCAATTTTGCCATTCCCGAAGATAAACCGTCCATGCAGAAGTTCTTTGGTTTTAGGTATCTCGTTTACTCCCTCAAAAAAATTCTATAGATAGATACTGGTAGAAATGGTGTCCTGCTGATAGTGCAAAGCATGACAATACCGTGAAACCATTAAAAAATTTATAGTCGATTTCTTAATTTGTGACAACACTAAAGGCCTGTGGTCTGATATTTTAATGGTGAAACATAAGACATTTACAATATAGCTATAAAACTTATGATTAAATTCAACTTAGCGCAGTTTTTTCCCACTATGATCTTACTCATTTTCCATCGCCCGTAATGGGAAGTAAAAATGCCTTGATTTAGGAATTCGATTTTGAGCTAGAAATTTTTTTTGTTCTAGAATTTTTTTTTAGTATTTTATCATGTGCAACCCAATCAGATTTTTTTTTACGTTTTTGGTATCGATGTTAAGATCTGTGCCGATGTTATGACTGCTAATGTGACTTTCAGTGGCTCAACAAGCTGCATGCCACTTGTACAGTTGCTTATTTTAAACAAAATATAAACAACTTTTATTGTTACGAGTATATCTTTGCGTTTTTGGAACAGATCATAAATTAATATTATATTTTTTACTAAGCTTCCTGTTTAGTACTGTAAGCGCAAAAGTGCAAAGTGTTATAATTTATTATAATTAACCAATGAAATATTAATTATCCAATGCAGCAAATCCTGTTTGTGCATATAACTAGCTTTAGGATTTTAGAACCGTATTTTGCGTAAATATGAATATTTCGAATCTAATATGACAAATATTATGATTCCTCCAAAAATTTTTATCGAACATAGGTCGACGATTTTCTTATGGTACTTAGTTTATATTTATGCTCGCGTAAATTGGATTAAAGCCTATTCAATTCAATTGAATTGTGTATATCGGTCATTCTTTTAATGACTGCACACTTTGTTTTTTTTACGTTTTTGAAGATTTTTTGATAATTAAAATAATCAAAATATAATTAAAAATCATTTAATAATATTTGTTAAGAAAGACTTTATCTTTATAAAAAAAGCTTAAAAAATTTAAATAATGTTGTCAAAACACTAATTTGTTAATTAAAAAAATTTTTCTCAAAATATTTTCAATATAACATATTTTTTTTGTTTTGATTTTTTGTATTTTATTCCTCAATCAATCCTAAGAATGCATGTGCTTTCATATCGAAATTCCCGCCATAACTTTGGAAACTACGAATTTTTTACTGATGTCGCGCACCATGTTTTTTAACATAAAATTAAAAATAGCATATAATTCATACAATTAGACTGATGCGCACCTTTATAAAAACTCATATTTTCCAAAGTTCTGTCGGGAATTTCGATTTGAATGCAGATACATTCTTAGGATTGATTTTGGAATAACATACAAAAAAATCAAAACAAAAAAAATATGTTATATTGAAAATATTTGAGAAAAAATTTTTTAATTAATAAATTAGTGTTTTGACAAAATTATTTAAATTTTTTAAGCTTTTTTTATAAAGATAAAGTCTTTCTTAACAAATATGATTAAATGATTTTTTATCCTATCTACTATAGTTTTTGAGATATTTCGTTTCAAAAAATCTTCAAAAACGTAAAATGAAAAACAAAGTGTTCAGTTATTAAAAGAATGACCGATATGTATACACTTTTTTTTTATCTTTTTAGTGTACGTCCATTTGATGATCTTATCTATGAAGACCGTTTTAATAACGATGATGATGATGAATATGATTCAGAAGACTCTAACCGAGAAAATCACTTTGGCAATGATTATCCTGATGAAGATGATGATCGTGCCATGAACAGTGATCGAAATGATGAAAGTAGCGATGATGAATATTTCGAAGAAACTGCAGGTGCGCGTGAATTAAGTCGTGCCGTTGAAAAATTTGTTCTTTGTGATGACGATGAAGATGAAGAAGAAGCTGAATTTTTTGATCAATCTAGCGATGATGAGGATTGCGTTGAATATAGCGATCCTTATGTTCACACGGTAGTTGGTGGTGTTGAAGATGAGTTTATAGATGATGCTGATCGTTATGGTATGGCGTATGCGCGATATAAAGCGCGTATCTTGAAACTTGTTAAGGGTACACCCGATAAAGATAACGATAATGGCGAAGACGATGAGGATGATAATGAGAATAGTGATAAGGATGCGGAGGAGCGGTATCATAGTGCCAGTGAAAATGAAACTTTTTATGATTAAAGTCAACTGAGATCCTGATCTAAAGATAAATATTTTAACATAGACTGTGTGTTCTTTTGCTGTGTACTACATAATTCCAGTTTTTAATGAAGTTCAAGTTTTTATTGTATTTTTTGTTTATATAATCCAAAAGTGGTTTAAGCGCCTAATAAAGCTTATTTTAAATACTAATGTTTGATTTTCCACTCGTTCTATGCTGAAAAAGATTGCCCCACATTTCATGGTTGGGTACTATCTCGCCATCTTAGTCGCCAAACCTGAAAAGGGGGTACAAATTAGGAAAGCAAACTACAAATATGTAATGATTGTTTTTTGTCTTGATAAGCTTTAAATTTTAATAAGCTATTAAGCCTCTAGCCTAGTGAAGGGAACTGCCTAAACTATTGTAGTCTTGTATCGAGGGAGATATTTCCAGTTTGCTAAACCAAGTTACATAGCTAGGCATTAACTCATTAATCTGTTAATCGTTAATTAACGAAGTTAACATTTCGACTAACGAATTAACTTTTAAGTTAACTTTAAAAAGTGTTAACGGACTCGTTAACTTCCGCTAAATTTCCCCAAGCCCGTTAATCCTTAATCCAGTACCTACTATTTACCAAAAAGATACCTCACACTCCGCGCCGCGCCGAGAAAAACACGTTCTGACAACAAATACGTTCCGGTTGATATGACTGAAAACGCATGACAGTTGTCGAGTGGATACAGTAAAAAAATGCATAAAAAAGGTAGAAGAGGCGTTACGACAAAAAGCTGCCAAAAGTTCGCAGAACAGAGATAGTTTAAGTGGCGGATGCAGCAATGCGAGTAACAACGACAATGATGAGGAAGACTTTTTCAATTCTTTCACTCAGTCTAAAGAAAAACCAAACACCCACAAATCTTATAAGACTAAAGCTCAAAATCTCGTCAAAATGTGGCTAGACATGAAATCAAAAGACTTGTTCAACGACGCGGCATTCCTCAGGGAGCAGATATTCATAAAGCTGTTTATTAAATACTGCTCTACCCTCAAGAGCTGCAAAGATATATTCACTTGCCCTACATACACATTTCTTGTTTTAAATTTCAAGAAAAAAATGCCTCCAAAAACGGTATCAAAATGATATATATTTCACACTGAATTACAAAATCATCACACATACCCTGCACTTCTTTAAAATCTAGTAAAAAAAAGGTCCTCACTTTTAGTTAAACAAAAACCATAGCAAAATAAGAAATATACGAGGACCGCCCTCCCCTAGGTACGCTACTGTATCCACATTATACCAGAGGACTGAATTACACACTCCAATTATGCTCGTCTTTTTTTTTTGTTCCTAACCTATTAACTTCTAGAACCCAAAGCAACAGTTTTTATAAGAAGATCAATAACGCAACGATATAAAAAATGCAATTTCTATCACGTGTTAACGGATTAACGGTTAACGTTAACTTGCGTTAAGTCTTCCGAAATGTAACGCATTTACGTTTAACAAAGTTAACTTTTTGATTAACGGATTAGCGATGAACGAAGTTAACTATTTGATTAACAGTGCTTAGCTATGTCAAGTTATATGATGCAAGCGTTCAACTGCTTCTTAAGCGTATGTTCGGTCTTTCCATTCTCATAACTGGAGTATTGACTTTTGAGCCAATACAGTCCGCTTTCGAGTAACTACATACTTATGTATTCTGTTGCAGATTGGTAAGCATATGAATAAACCAAAAACATAAAATATATATATTTAACTGGTAAATTTCACATCCATTACTTTTTGTGAGAACCGACCGCAGTGGGTTCTCCGATTTGGTTCAAATTGTGGGATAATGAAGTACATCATATACAACTACGATCCCCAAATTGTTGGCCCTTCAAATGCTCCTGGTGCAAAGATATGAATTTTTAAAACTTAAAAATCTACGTTTTTTGCCCTATATTCGAATATCTGTATCTCGGGAGCTTTAGCTCCAAATTCAACTTTATAGGACTCATTTTTGAAGTGAAAACTTCTTATGGCACGTTGTGCGGCTGAGGGAAAAAGTATAAGCTCGCGACACCGACCGTCATCGGAATTCCCCGTCATGAATGCGATAGTAAAGTTTGAATGTTCTTTGAAGACTTAGGAAACGAACTCGATTTTGGAATTTTGAAGACTTGGGAAACGAACTCGATTTTGGAATTTTGAAGACTTGGGAAACGAGCTCGATTTTAGAATTTTGAAGACTAGGGAAACGAACTCGATTTCAGAAATTTCAAGACTTGGGAAACGAACTCGATTTCAAATTTGGAAGACTTGGGAAACGAAATTGATTTTGGAATTTTGAAGACTTGGGAAACGAACTCGATTTTAGAATTTTGAAGACTTGGAAAACGAACTTGATTTAAAAAAATTTAAAAAACGTTGCCTACTTTTAGGCGCTATTAATAATTTGTCCCTAAAAGTATGCAACACTTTCTGACAAATTTCAAAATAGAGCCTAAAAGTAGGCAACAATTTTAAAAATTTCAGATAATGTTGTCTACGTTTAGGCGCTATTATTGAAATTTGTCGGAAAGTGTTGCATAATTTTAGGGGTAAATTATCAAAAGCGCCTAAAAGTAGGCAAACGTTTTTTGAAAAAATTGGCCCATGAAAGTATGCAATTTGTTGGAAAAAAATTTTTAAATTTGTAGCACACATATGTTGACTTCCGGTTAGTTGTTTCTCAGTCAGCAAATTTTTCTCTGCCGCAGCCGAAAGCAGAGCCAGCAGCCCAAAGCAGAGAAAAATATGAAATACCAGGCCACCATGAACCAGCAGCAAGCAAATTTGGTTTTTTGAAAAACTTTAAAACGTTATATCTCGGCTATTACTAAACCGATTTAGACAAATGAGGTGTAATAGTTTTTTTAAGAAAAAGCAGATTTTTTTGAAGTCATTTGTGTTTTGATAAACTGTCACTAGATGGCGTTTTAAGCAGTTTGAATATTCTAACAGCCATAACTCGGCAACGAATAAGCCGATTTTGATAAATGTGGTGTCATAGTGTCTGTAGGAAGAAGCAGATTTTTAAGTTAAGTTTTAGAAAAATTATGTTTAAGCTATTTAGTCACAGGTCCAGGTACTTTCTTTTCCTTAATTTTTGTTATACTTACATAATTCGCAATGATGTTTCTTACTGCAATCAGAATAAATTTTTGCTCTCAAACATTAGGAATACTTAGCTCAAATTTAATTATTCACAATTGAGGCTACTGAGCCGAATATACTTCTTCCAGCAATTTTTGAAGTGAAAACTTCTTATGGCACGTTGTGCCGCTGAGGAAAAAAGTATAAACTCGCGACACCGACCGTCATCGGGATTCCCCGTCATAAATGCGATAGTAAAATTTGAATGTTCTATTGTTTCTTTTAAATAAATATTCCAAGTGGAAGACAAAAAGCAAAGTAGACACACTAACGAACATTCAAAGATTGTTATGCTTACAGGTTTGTTTCTTTCAAATTCTGCGTTGTTGCGTTGACAAATTGAGAATGAGATCGAGAGTAAAATTTGAAAACATATTCCGTTTTTGTCTTCTATTGCATTGCCATATAAAAAGAAAACGCACACATACCAAATAACACACTAACTTGCCATTAAACTATATGTTTTCACTTCTGTCGGCACTCCCGGAGTGCAACCCGCCGTTTTTTTTTTTATTCAACTTTTTGGTAAAAAAAGTTCAGAATACTCCCGCGTTTGGAACATCGTTTGCCATCTCATTTCTCAGAATCATCGAAACAGAAAAACATCCCTTTTTGAAAGTGACGCCAAGTAGTCATATTTTCATGAAATCACTTTTATTTGAGCTCATTTTTATTGCCTTTTTGAGCCCTTCAAAATGCGACCCATTAAGTTAAAAAATTATTCAAGGAACCCGAGTTACAGCAATTTTAAAATGGGCATTTTTTCGAAAATCGCGGTTTTTTTACATTTTCATCTAAATATATCTCCGTTCTACCTATTTTTGGACGCAATCTGGCTTAAAATTTGTGTTTTTTGACTTCGAAATGGGTCCAGAAGTATGAAGTGCCTTTTTTTGCTAATTTTTATCGCAAATTTCGAGCCCAAAATTATCTTTACGGTCTCTGACGCACACCGACATGCATGCAGGCATTCAGAGATACATCTACATACACAAATACATACATTCAAGTACACTCGCACAGTCATGCGCACCATTTGGGCGTTTTCTCATGGTTCTAGAGTCCCGTTTCTTAAATTAATATTGCGAATTGGAAAATAACGGAAAAATAACTGACCGATTTTAATAAAACTTGGTTTGGAGATAGACTGAACCATAAGAAAGGTAATAAGAAGCTCTGAGTTCTTAAATAGGGTGTGGCACCGCCCTTTATAGGAAAAAACGCTGCCCCGGCTAAGCTGCTTCTTTGATTTTGATGAAATTTGGTATTTTGGCATTTGTCAAACAAATAATATCTTAGACAATACACTTAAAATTGTCTGATTATGATTCTCTAACAATCAAATTTCAGCATTCTGATACACAAACATTCAAATATGGTTATTCATGTTCATGTAAACAAAATATAATAAGCAACTGAAGCTTACAAGCTTTTAATACGTAATTTACATTGAAAATATAATATAATCCTGAGTCAATTGATAAAGGTTGGTTAGCCTAAGTTTTTTTTTTCGATTTACTTCTCTTTAGATCTTGCTCTTCAATCATTTAATTAAACATATTTTCCAATGCTGTGATAGAACTATCAAAGGAATGGAACAAAAAACGAAATAATATGTCTCCAAAAATGATTTATAAGCTACTTATATCAAGCAGTGGTGCTATTTTTTGAAGTCCTTAAATTTGTTTAGAGCAAGAACTGCTTGAAAAGTGCCTATACTGATTTTAATGTAAGACTTTAAGTATTTTACATGGCAACACTTTTCATGAAACCCATCTTCCAAACGCATTCAAAAATGTTACAAGAACTACAGTGCTAGTAAAACTTTCGAAAATGTCATATTATGTGTTTGTTGTTTCTGACGCGTTAAAACACTAACGTCATGCTTATGACATTATGTTTGCGCAAGATATTCAGTGGGCATTTGTAGCAATCTCTCGCATTCATGTATAAATTTTGAAGATATTCGGTAGTGTGTTCGCTCCAATTTTTGTTATTTATCGGCTGCGCGGTTGCAATTAACATAAATGTGTTGAAGAAATTTTCTTTTTTCCCTCAAGTGATTTTGTATAGTTACTCGTAACAGTATTGTGCTTCAGTACACTAAAAGAATTAAAAAATTTTCAATTTTAAATCGCTATCAAAGAAAAAAATATCAAGCTACAATTTTTTCTTTAAAAAAAATATTTTTGTAGAAAATTTTGACAGAGACGGGTAAAAAAAATATTTTCTATAACGTCCTCTGCTGTGAAGTGTTGCTCTCTTGTTCTTATTCTGGTGTGAAAATTGTATAGTTTTTTGTTGTTTGTACTGCCGCTGCGAGTGCTGCCCTGCTGTTTCGTCTACGTCGTTGTGTCGTCGTCGTTGCCGTTGTGTATATCCGCACACACACGCACAAACAGAAAAACAAAAATAAAGAAATATAAAAAAAAGTGTTTTTATCCTCTGCTTCGTGTGTCCAACTTTGCAGCAGCATCGTACTCCGCCCAAATTGGTGGGGGCAACATTTTTAGGATTTTTGTTTTCGGGTTCGTATTCATCGCGTTACGTTGGACTCTACCGAATTTTCAAGGATCTGTGAAATTCTGTAGAAAATAAGGATTATTCCATTCCAATTTCTTGTGAGATAGAAAAGATTTAAATCTTTAAATAAAACAAAATAGTTAAAATATTGAAAAAAAAAATAAAGAAAATAAATTCAATCGCAGTTGTTTGTCTTAGGAAAACGGAGAGAAAAATAAACAGGTGAGTTGTGCTTAAATATTTTCTAAAAATCGCTCGGATTCCTTCAGTACAAAAAAGCAGGCAACATTCATTAACACGATGTTCAAATGGAGGTTTTAAATGAAGGAAACAGGATTATCATTTTGTTTGGGAAATGTTAGGAATATCGTTCAGATCGAAGTGCAGTAAAATTTTAAATCCTATCATTGGCAGTTTTTAACAAAACCTGTATTTTGTTAAACATATGAATTTTCTGGAAACATACCATGATAGAACATAATGATAAGTGATAGGAAATGATAAAATAAATTATAAAAATAAATTTTAAAAATTGACGTTTCATCTCCAGTTTTTAAGAAAACTGTTCTTTTTTTTTAAATACTAAAAAATAGGATTTTAAACTTGATTGATCCTCATATGCTCGTTATTCCTAACATTTTTCAAAAGAAAGATGCTCCTGTTTCCTGTTTTTAAGTCCTCAATATGAACACCGTAAATAAGGGTCTCCACTATTGACTCTCCTAAGTACCGTCGCAATGCTGGGTTTTTAAGTCTTTTCGATATCTTATTACATATTATAAATATCTTATACCTTTCCCCTGCACCGCTGCTTAATATAATAAGGTGCCATTGTAATAATTCGTTATTTCGTCGCACAATAAATTTGCTAAACAATCTCCCTAACTACGAATGTGTTCCCCAACAGCTATTATACCAGTAGATAAAAAAAAAGCAATAATCATGTTAGATTGGTAGTTTTTTTTTTCAAAATAGAAAACCATAGAAATAAAAAAAAAAATTTGATTCGGAGAACATTTTACCGATGATTACTAACTTTTTCATATGTTCTAAGCCACAAGTGGGTCAAATTTTGGAAGCAAAATCCACTTATAACAATAACAACAGAAAAAAAATCCACATTAAATTCGATCTCGATAGCGAAAAAAAATTCTGCAATAAACCAAAATCCAATTTCAAGAATCAAACAAGAACAACATGAGTGTAGAAATAAAAGTACACTGATCAAACGAAACGAGAAAAGCTGTTCTCAATGTGCGCATTGTTGTTTCCTTGTTTTCGCTTTGGTTTTTTTTGAAGCAACAATAACAATAAAAAAAATCAAGTGCACAGCGTGTATAAAAAAATCAAAACGATGAAAATGTGCGTAGCAGTGGTGAGTGCATGCATTTGTTGTTTTGGTTATTTTTCCTAAAGAAAAACAACGTGTTTGTTGTAAAGAGCTAAATTGGCTCATTTTTCTTTCCATGCCCACCTATGTTTTAAGCTATAAATAACGGAGCCGTGACATAATCCCCACGGACATAATCCCCATTTTTGCTGTGGGGGTTATGTCCGCAAAATTTTCGGACATAATGGGGATTATGTCCGAAAAAATAAATTAAATTATGGGGGTTATGTCCGTTTTTTTTTCGGTCATTATCCCCACTTCGTGTTGGGCTTATAACAACTTCTAAGAATGGACATAGCCGGAGTTGCATATTTTGGAGGATGTAAGTCCTCAGAAACCACCATTGGAATTATGTCCGCATGTTCAACACCGGCTTCGCTAGCTACAGTAATTCCACATAAAAGTCAAGGTAAGTGGGCGGCCTTCGGCCGCAGCTCAGGATTTAAAACTCCCAAAAATTCAACACCGGCTTCGCGGCGGCCTTCGGCCGCGGATCAGTCTATAAAATATCCAACACCTTGTTTGCTAGTCACAGTAATTCCACATAAAAGTCTAGGCAAGTGGGCGGCCTTCGGCCGCAGCTCAGGATTTAAAACTCCCAAAAATCCAACACCGGCTTCGCGGATCAGTCTATAAAATATCAAACACCTAGTTTGCTAGCCACAGTTATTCCACATAAAAGCTATGGGGATTATGTCCGCTTTTTTATGGGGATTATGTCCGAAAATTTTGCGGACATAACCCCCACAGCAAAAATGGGGACATAATCCCCATTTCAAAAATGGGGATTATGTCCGTGGGGATTATGTCACGGCTCCATAAATAACGTCTAGTTGTACACTCAAAAAATTTTTGTTTAGTAAAATAATGTGTATTACATTTTCAGTACAAGGTAAAAGTCATTAAGGTACCGCTTTCCTATATCCTTATGAGCAAAAGTATTGCTTGCAATATTTTGTAAAAAGTCAATTTTCCATTACTTCTAATTAACTCTTCTCCTCGACCATTCTAAAGTAACGGAGTTTCAAGTTTTCAAAAACTTGATAAAAACACGTAATTCAATGCAACAAGCTCGATTAGACTGTCTAAAGCGAAGAAATGAACAAATAATTTAAAAAATCTTCCATATTTGCGTCCATATTTCTTCAGATTTTCGTCCATATTCTCATGTCTATTTTCAAGGTTTTTGATCCATTATGTATATCGGTGCTTTTTCAGGGGTTGATTTGCAAAAAAATTGACGATTTTTGGAATTCTTTTTGAGAAAACCTTTATTATTTTTATAAGCAAAAGTTTTTACAATGTATTAGGCAACTCTTAAAGTTAACAAATTTTTTTTCCCGTTATTAATAAATATGCAGCACGCGCTGAAGTTGGTACCTCAAATGTAACATGACAAACAGTTCCAGCGATAGTCCGCATTGGTCTGAACATAAAACTCACAAACGATCTTGTTAAAAATTGTGTCCTTTACTTCGATAATGTCGACATTAGTCAAAGTTCCAACATAAGAAAATTTCACTCGTATTTTAGTAAGAAGAACAAAAAAAAAAATGCAATTTTTCCGGCTCAAAATGGGTAAAAAAGGTGGATAAAATATTCATAATAAGGTTTTGAAAAAAAATTAACGTGTAGCCTATTCCATTGCCAGCGTCTTTTCATAATCTCAGTTTAGATAAAAGTATAAATGGTAGCCCCAAATAAAATTCGAAATAATTCATCTTGTGAGACCACCAACTCCCAATATCCATCTCAAGCAGAAATTTATAAGGGTTTGAATACCCCCCCTTTTAAGGTTGGCTACTATCTCGCGTTTTAGTTGCCGACGATTTGTAATTGTGACAGCGGTATTTAAAATTTAACATTTTACTGTTTTTTTTTTTTTTGCGGAATAAAAACAAAAATGTGTTGTAACAATTGTTGCAGCAACTTAAAGTGCATCGCAACAATGAAACAAACTAAACTTTTAATTTATATTATTATATTTGTAAGTCATTATGTTAATCAGTAAAAATGCACGGCAGACACGATGTCTGTTTGTCTGTCTTTCTGTCAATCACAAATGAAGTCAACATAGTAAACATGGCAAAAGCAACAACTAAAGTGTTGGGTGTGCATCGCTTCATCAGCGGTATATGGTTATGTAACGTGAATTGTCTTTCTGTTCGTTGTGTCTGATGAAGTTTTTTCAATAAATTTTATATTTATTTATTTTATTTTGCCAAAAGAAAGCAACACAAAAAGGCGTCGACTTAGTTCAAGCCTGATTTTTTTTGCATTTTTCGACTTAAATGAAAATTAAAAATTTAATTAAAGTCAAAATATAAGAAACTTCAAAAATCAATCAAATCATTCAATTAAGCAATCGTTTATTTGTGTCTCAAAGCTAAATGCTTTAATTAAGACCATAAAATGATGAGTAAACATTTTGTATTTGTATGCTGAAAGAAAATTGGGCTTATCGAATCAAATTTCAATATTATGTTGTGCCTTATGGACTTCTAAGCTTCTATATTAAATTATGGCCAGCTATCGAAGTGAATCTTAAACGAGTTGTAGTTACCATAAAAAAGTATGACTGACATACTGTGACCAGTGCTTTTTGTCAAAACAATTCTTAGTTATTTGTTCAAATAAACAATTTGAAAACCATTATTTCCACACAAAAGAAATGATTTATTTGTATATACATACATATATGCACATATATCAAAATTAGATGATAATCAGCACATTATATATTTGTTATATTTAGGTGAATTAAATATTTGATATAAGTTAACTTGTCAATTTCCGCCGATTTGAATAGTATACTTGAATTAATCATATATGTACATATCGTCGCTCTTGGGTGGAAATGCCCTAACTTATTTTTTTTTCAAATTTATTTTTTTTGTCGATCCTAAAAGATAACCCTCAAATACACGTCCACTCAAAATTTTGACGTGATATTTCAAAACATAGCGGACTTACACCCATTTGAAAAAAGACCCTAATATGAAATTTTGAAGTTTTTTCGTCCTCCTGTAAAAATGCAAAAACATAAGTTAGGGCCTTTCTATGTACCCGAGAGCGACGATATGTATATGTTAAAAAAATTTTTTCTTTGTTGCAAACATTAACTTGATAATAATAAACAAATCATGTAACTAATTGGTGGAAAAAATATTATTTTGTCGCCATCGCATTTCGCACATTCATTAATATCGATTTAGGTAAAAACCTATAAGAAAAACAAAATTTCTTATGAAAATATCAAAATTGATTCATAAAAAAATTGATATTTTTTAAAATTTCGATATTTTCGATTTATATATAAATCGATATTTTCAATATCGTCACATCCTTTGTATTGCAAGCTAATTGCATACAAAACAAAAGCTGAAGGAGCAAATGACTTGAAAATAATAAAATGATAGCGCAAGTGACGCAGAATAAAAAAAGTTCGAAGACATAATAAAAAATGTTCAGAAACGTTTAAAATGAAATAAAAAAACGGAAATTGTAGATAGATTTCGGAAATAGAAATGAAAGATTTCTAAAATGTAACTGAAGCTTTGTAAGATTTCATGTGAATGATTTCTGAAAGGCTTACAAAACGTAACATGTCGAGTGGGTATGTACTACATTTTTTCTGTGCACTCAGAAAAAAAGTCTAACCTGCGTCAGGTAACACATTAACCTGATAAATTGTTCTATGAAATTATGTTTAATTAAAAAAAAACATTTCTTTCGAACCAAAGCATTCTGTGTTGTTACATGCGCAATACTTGTATGCTTTTAGTTTCACGCAATATATTAATAAGCGTAGCCTCTGAATAATGACATAACGTAGGAGACCTATGTTCGAAGCTCGTCAGTGATAAATAAAAATTTGAATTCTCTTTGAATGTTCTAAAATGCAACATAAATAAATTAAGTTCCAATTAATAAGCAAAGAAATAAGAGGAGGGAAAGGGGAATACGATAAAAAACAAAAATAAAAATTCGGTTTCGTTTTTTGAGCAAATTTTGTGATTAACCTGATCCCCAGGTTAGTTAGACTCAACAACATCAACCACCAGGTTAAAATATTCTAACCTGAGATTTGGTAAAATTTTGGATACATTTACCAGATTTATTTTCTGAGTGTGAAATAAACCTTAAACGTATTTTCATTTCCCTCTACTAAAGGGTTTAACTAAATAAATCTGGTTGCGTAGCATAGTAATATCTACCAAAATTTTTTGATAGTTAATAAATATTTTAAAAATCTATCAACCGAATATGTACATTTATTTGAAGAAAACATACTATTTTCTCGGTGTATATGAAATAACAAAATTCCCAACTTATAAAATATGCATACATTTTAGCTTAAATTATAAGGTGTTAAGCTGGTTACCAAGCATTTCAAAAACATTTATTATGAAGCATTTTCTTTAATTATATTTTCGCAGACAGCAGCCAAAAGATTTTTAGTTTTTCTTTTATTTGCAATCATTCATTAGAAAAAACTTAAATTTTACTTTCATTTTTTGCAAAAAAAAAAATAACAAATCACAAAAAAAGTACAACTGTTAAACAAAAATAAACAAAAATAAAACAGCTAAAATTGCAAATCGTGATTATTTGATTATTTATGAGCGAACAAAATGCATCTTCAAGTTGCATTCGCGCTCACTCATGCTGTGTCTACTGCGAATGCACATTTGCTTTACGATTGATTTTTTTTTGCATTTCTTGACTGCAAGAAAGTCAAATTATTTTTTTTTTTTGTTTATTTGTATGATACATTTTTTTGCATTCGTTCGTTGCCAAACATTTTTGCTTGACTTTTAGCATTTTCATTTTATTTCTCCGGATTTGTATTTTTGCCAGTAAAGCAACCAAGTTCAAAGAAAGTTACGTCTTTTCACAATTTAGTTGCAATTTTTATGTTGGGAATTTTTTACACGTTTATGCTGTTTTGTATTAACTATTTTTTTTTCACTTTTTTTGCTTGAAAGTTTTAAAGTTCAATACTTTTTCTACAGTTCCCTGAGGAAGATGATTTTCAAATTGAAAATAAAAAGCAGAGAAAGCTTTATGCAACTAAGTTCATAGTGAAAAATATTTGCTCCTGAATCTTCCGACAAGATACCTTGGAAAAAATGCTTTATTCAATAATTCGATAATACGCTCATACATGTTTTTAATGTATTGACTAACAAGTACACTGTGCGACAAAAGTATAGTCAGCAGTTTTAGAATATAAAATTTCGATCAGTGTGGAAAAACTATGTATATATAAAAAGCACAACAGTTGCTCTTATTTTGTAGTTGGGCACTTATACGGAAATTCTACCGAAAATGACAGAAATAAAAATATGTTGTGTTCAAAGGTACCAACATTATAAAACTATACGACATTTTTATTGTAATAGTTATAATGAACAAACCTATGGGCATTTCCATTGGTCCCGTTCGACCGTCAAACACATTTAAAGTAAAAAAAAAGTCAAAATAAAACTGATTTTTATTTTGACAATAGGTTAAACTTATAACTTATACCTCCTGGTGCTAAGTTTTAATTTGGTCAATTTTTCGTTTTCAAGATAGTTGCAAAAACTCAAGGTGTCGCACGGAACAAAAACTTCCGTTTTCGTGGAAATTCCCATATGTACTTATAAACAAGCATAAATGAACAGTTTTGTCAAAAAATATTAATAATGCACTACAATAAAACACCCGCATGCAAACACGAACGGTTGTGACTTTCTATTGAGAACAGAGGCCCTACTCTGTAATGTGATGCCAAGGCAATTCAATGCGAAAGCATTGCGATTGAATGTTACTTAGCACTTTTTGTTACATAGCACTTTTTTTTTTTACTTAGCACTTTTTTCACTTTGAACCTTTTACCACTTTTTGTTACATAGCTCATTTTGTTTCTTGGAACTTTTTGTTACATAACACTATATTTGTTACTTAACACTTTTTGTTACTTAGCGACTATCCAAATATAGTTTAAGGTTAACATGGTTTTTCTTTGCTTTTCTCTTAGTCTTTCAATCAAATCAAGCTAAAAAATAAAACAAAATTCAACAGCATCGACTTCATAGTTATTGGATTTCCTTATTCCACATAATACTTTAAGAGTATTTTGAGACGAATAGAAAAAATTCACTCTGCGCCCGAAGTCATTAGGTATACATTTTTTTAACATCTTCTACGTTATTCACTTCTTCGAAAGAACCATTACGATATTCGGATTCTACGAAAAATTTCACTATAGTGAATTGTTATCGGAAATCGTTGTGGAAAATCTTATTGAGTAGTGTAATTTTTTGTTTGCTTAACACTTTTCATACTTTTTATGCAAAAATGTAGGCAGTCTGTCTGCTATTTGCTAACTTTGTGTATGAAGATGTATGCAACTCGTCAAACTATACAGTCACTTTTCAAGCGATGATGTAACAACATTTGTACAGAGATGTAGGCGAACTGCCTACAAATAGTCATCGCTTCGTTAAATAATTGAGAGCTGTGGCTAGAGTTGTAAGTATTACTGCTTACATAGAGTGTTACTGTTGCTTCACCAAAAACTTAACTAAAAAGAGTGCGGGAACACAGCTAATGTAGAATAAAATATTTGAAAAATCATAAAGAGAATTAAATATTGTGTTTCAGTTCTCCGGGAAGTCTCTTAAACGGTATGAATAACTTATTTCGCTTACAATGCATTGGTGCACAATAGTTTAACTGCTGCTGCCTTCTATTTTCTCTGATCCTAGTGTCATTGATTGCTTTAATGTAACTCAAAGACTACAACTAATTCTTTTATGAACATTTTCAATTGCACAACAACTAAGTTTGCTCGAAAGTAATACAATCAATAAAATAATACCCATATGAAAATTTTTATGCACCCTAAAAATTATTATTACCACGATATTTTTAATTTGCACCAATGAATGCATACAAAGTAAACAAAAATTGCTAGACTACTAAATAGAAAAACTGGGACCAGAACTACTAACACGTCCACATTGAGGGACACATGCAGATATAAAGCCAAAATTTATGTGTTGTAAAATTTTATATTATTATTGTTATTCACATTTGTGAAGGAGGGGAGGGACAATTAAGCTACATTCTACAAAAACTACAAGTAAACTTTAAAATACTGCTACACAACGAAATACACAGAAAAAGTAAGAGAAACAATTTATTTTTTTGTGTGTCGGGGAATAGAATTTTTTGTTTAGGGTCTTATATTTTCGATATAAAGTTTTTAAATTTGTGAGTCTCTGTGGGTTGCTAAAAATAACATGAAAACAAATAGAACAGCACAGTAAAAGCGATGCAACTTATTGGAGCCAATAAAGTTTCGGTAACAAAACGTAAGAGGTGAGACGAAAAATTTCTGTTTGTAGGCATTGATTTTTTTTTTATTTTTAAGACCAAGTTGCTGTAAAAGATTGATTAGTTTTGTTTTTGAACTTAAATACACGCATTTATTCGGTATTAAAAAGCTATAAATTTTAAGTTTTTCTTCTTTTTTTCAATACGACAAAAACTGAACGCATAAATTCAATGTCAATTTTATAAAAAGTGATTTCGTACAAACGAAAATATCAGAAATTTTCCTTTGAATACAGAAAACTGCAGAATTAAACCACATGTGCTTTCGTCATTTGTTGATTGACGAATGCAATCAGCTGTGCACAGAATAAATCAGTAATTTAGTAAAATTGGAAATAGAAAATATGAATTTCCGGTGTTTCACAGACTTGTTGATGTCTAATTTGTATAATTATTTTTATTGCTATCGCTTAAGTTGAGTGAGTGCCGATACGAATAAGTGCCCCAAAGGTGTTGGTATATAAACGCTATTAAGTACTAATAATAGCTAGTTTATTTTAAACAATGTTTCTTTTGAAGTTGCACTTTCTAAGACAATTTTTTTAATCACATGAAAAGGCATAGTAATAAAACAGTGGGACAAACGAATTATGAAGATTATTTTGTTGTAACTGAATTCAGAATTCATAAGGCCGGGTAAAGGGTATTGCCGTAGAGGTCTGTAGTGCCTACAGCGGTAGATTTTAAAAGGCTCAACATTTTTGGTAGAATTTCTTTTGTAACTAATTAAATTTTTTTTGGTTGCAATCTCTCGTCCAAAGCTGGCTAGGAGCGCTAACTTTTCGATTCTGATTCCAGGCAATTAGAATTTGGATTCGACTTTTTCAGTTTTATTGCAATAGCAGTTGATTTATTTGTTAATTAAATTCAAGGAATCAGAATTTGGAGTTAACAAATTTTAATATCATTCCAAGGAATTGGAATAAGTGACCGACTTCTATAATTCCTTAGAAAATGGTATGAAAATGTCTTTTCTATTAAACAGAGGTATAATCGACAAACAATACTTTATAACGAACCTATACTGCCCTCTGGATCGAAAAAGGCGTATCTCAACAAAATGCTTTTCGAGGTTATTGATATTTTGTTAATGTCAATTTGTTAAAATATCTGTAAAATTGAGATAGAGAAAATTCTCTTAGGAAATTTTTTATATGTTTGAACAAAGATACCAGCATTCGGAGTAGTTCATTAGACGCGTAATTTCTTATGCTATCCGATGGCGTAAGAATCACAAATCTCAACTTTTTTGAGATATGTTCGCCTCTGAGGGCAATAAAGCAATAAAAAATTTTTCACCTTAAATGATGCTTCCTATTGCGCACAAATGCTTTGATTGCAAAGCTTGATGGGAATCATTCCTTTAGGAATCAAATTCTTCAACAATTGCACTTCCAAAAAAATGAGGTTTGAAATCAAATAACTTACAAAAAAAATTATTTGGCAATTTGTCTATAGCAAATCAATGCGAAAAGGTCGAAAAAAGATTTTGAACACCACAAGACCACTCGAAGAACTCAAAGTTGGACCGCTTTTCGAAAAAAATTCTTTGTAACAATCGAAACGGAAACGTTAAAAATGGATTTTGGTCATCATTTGTCACATCACATTTTCGACCCTTTCACTCGCATCCAATAATAAATTTTTTTTTTTAAATTGCCCCACAACCAGTTTGCCTTTGATGATGTTCAAAATTCATGTTACTCGTAGTTACACTTTTGTCATCGATAAGTCTGTTCTCATAATAGTCTGTTATGTTTTCTAAAATTCATTTTTGACCTTAGAATTTAAGGCCAAAAAGAATTGTGGAAGCCACCAGAGACGATATCAATGGGGAGAGCTTAAATTTGTACGTTTTTTCGAAAAAATTCTTCAACCAGTTGATGCAGAAACGTTTTAAATGAATTTTGCTCATCATTTGATATGGCTCTGGTACCCGAAAGAGCCTATTTTTGCTCATTTTCGGCCTTTTCACATCCAATAATGTACATTTTTTGTTCACAAAAATGGCCCTAAAACAGGCCGTAGCGATATCTAGTTCGCCTTTGGTGATGTTCCAAGTTCATGTTACACCTTTCCACATCGATTGATGCGAAACAGTATGTTTACTATATATACGTAATTTCTAAAATTCATTTTTCCCTCTTTTCGCATCAATTGCCGCAAACATTTGTTGTAGATAAATGGCCAACTGAAATAGATTTTTAATAAAAAAAAAAGCTCTTAACTAAGGAGTAGTATTTTAAAGTGGTTTTATATAGTAACTGATTTTCATTCGCCATCCACTAGCTATCTATAGCTAGCAACGATAATTGTATGGGAAATCGAAATCGCAAACACAACGAGTAAAATTATAGTTGCTACGTATACATAGCAAGTTGCTTAAGTGCCAGTGCTACCCAGCAAATTGTTATTTTGTCTATTGTGCATTTTGAAATAAAAAAAGTGATATTTCGCGGAAAAACAGTTAAAAATGTTAGGCTGCAAAAAGAAGCAATTTGAAATGAAAAATGTAGGAACAATAACGAGTACTTGTATAAACAATGAGTTGGAAACTTAACAACTTGGTCGTTTTATGGGTATAAAATAAGGCTGTGCAACGAGTCAAGTTCGAGTTTCGAGCTACTCGTTTGTTCGAATTACGACATTTTTGCCACTGTGCGGCGTACCACAAATTTCACATTTTTTTTTCTTCGAACGACCTGTACGCAGGCACAAACAGAAGCAAAATAACGAGATGTGGGCGAACATATTGAACTAAATGACCTGAGTTGAATCGAATTAAATGATCTTGATTCGGTGCTGAAATTTAGTGAGCGAGCACATCGAACTAAACGAACTGAGCTAAGTCGAATTAAACGAACTTGGTTCGATGTTCAAATTTTGTGAAAAGCTTGTGAGTTTCGAGTTTCTTCGAACAAGTTCGGCTCGTTGCACAGCCTTTGTATAAAACTACTAAAAATTTATTTGTTTTGAATATTTTAACTTTAGGAAATATATTTAGAACAGAATTCCGAACATTTTTTTTTTTGATTTGTCATTCATTTTCTTTTATCTATTTTTACTGAACTATGAGAAACTACCTATTGTTCGTTTTTAATATTTTACAATATGAAAAAAAAAAATCACAGCGTTCACTTTTAATTATAAAACTTGATAAAAATACACTTCATTTCCATTACTACTGCAAGTATACATAGTTCTCATCGTGGAGACTTCAGCTGCCTGAATTGTAAGATGAAATATTCCCATTTCGCAAAACTATTTCAAGGAAAATCTTCATCAAAATAAAAAAAAACCGAAGAAAATATGCTGCTTGCTTGCGGCACATTTTAACAACGCGAGTATTTAGTGCTGCTTGCGCTTTTTTGTGTATTTGTGCGCATCTTGAGAATGCCACTGCAATTATGTTTGCCATTGCAATTTGCTTCTATCTATCTTTCAGTTCTTCCTCTAGCTCTACCTCTTTATATTCACTTTTGTGGAATTTCTTTTAAAATGTTCATAATAACAAGAGCATCAGCTAACGCCGAGTAGGCAGTCACTGCTGAAAAAAGCGAAAACTTCACGTTTCCTGCTTAAAAGGGTAGTCAAGCAAGTCAGTCAGTCATTGCAGCAAATTGATATGACTGAGGCGAAAAATACGCGCGTACAACTAAACGCATTTCTCGCTGCTGCTGCAAAAAATTTTCTGTTCGGGTATAATGAGTTTGTAATGTCGAAAAAGAAAATTTGCTACTACTACTCGTACTCGCTTTTGTTTGCACTTTCTTGTTGCTGCTGCTCACTTGACGCTATTGCGCTGCTGTTTGTGATATGTAGGTACTACAGAACAAATATTTTGATTTCAAATGTCGCTAAAGAGTGACGCAATCAAGTGTACTTTCAAATCAAAACAACAAGAAATTATTATTTTTTTTAAATAGCAGCGATATTTTAAAATTATTTGCATTTTAAATAGAGTAATTTAAGCGAGTACGCGTAGAGTAATTAATTGAAGACCTGAGTAGATGAGGGTATCATATTGTTAAATTTTGTAAATTTGCGTTTTATGCCTCGATAGTAGACACAATGCCTCTGAGCACCTCATGAAATGTCCAAACCGTGACATTTTATTCTAAAAATTTAAGAAATAACGCACAAATCATTTATATAAAATTTTAATTCTTTACCATATCACCTTCATCATATCATTTCTTCAAAACTTCCATGGTTACCAACACTGTAGGAAACTCTGAAGTAAGGTAGGACTAGAAGGGATCAAAGTCCCGGGCCCTGAGCTCAAAGAGACCCCTAACCAGCGCTGCATTAAGGTATTTGCTACGGGTGTAGGTAGCTTAAGGGGCCCTCAACATGACAAGAGGCTGTGTGGATTAATGGATGTTCTGTGGTTAACGAAACAAGGTTCTTTTTTTCGGACTCATAACAATTTTGTAGCTTGCATTGGAGAAAAACATTTTTAACTATCTTCTGAATAAATGACATTTTTTGTTGGTCATCAACATGAAATTTGATATTTTTGTTTCATTTTTAGAAAAAGAATGATGCCTTTTTTTGAAATTTTTTATATTTAGTTATGTGGGGCCCTTTTCCAGTTTTTAATGCTTGACCTGCAAAGTCTAATCCGGCATTGAATGTGAATAATATTTTTGTTTTTGATCGGTCAGTAAAGACTATAAACTGATCTTTAAACATTTGACCTTGAACTTCGGCTTACACTTATCTTTATTACAAGCCACTCGCTATTCAACGAGTGTTTGGGGTACTGGATTCCCCAAATAATTTTCAAGAGAATTAAAAGCCATTCTCTGTCAGCCTTGTTTGCTTGGAAACATGTATAAATAATATACATACATTTCTAAATATGTACAAATAAAATTATTTCAACTATTATGTATTTTCAAAGAAATGTAATTATTCTTTCAATAAATAAGAAAAAACACTGAAAATGTATACAATTGTCGTATGGGGTATAAAGTGCCCCAAGTCAACACTTAAGATTTAAAAAAATAGTCATACACTTTTCATTTTTTTTAACATAAATATTTTAGAAAAAATTTTACTGAAGTCGCTTCAATCGCTAATCAACGATACAATCAAAATATTCGAAGAAAAAACAAAAGCATTCAACTTTTTCGTTAAACCATCTAAATTAAAACTTTTCCTTAAAAGGTATATTGTGAGTAGATAAATTTTATTTCAGTAGCACTTAGAAGCAACATCTATGATTCATTCAAACTTTACCGCCAAGTAGCAAACCGCTGAATCTAACACTTACGACGACTATCATTAGCATATACGAGTAAAATGTAAACTTAAACTAAAAACAGGTAACACCTCAAAAGTTAGCTGAAATAAAAACCAACAATTTGAAATTAATGTCAACTCAAATGTGCGGCAATCATATCATGCACCACTGAAATTGTAGGAGCTACAAAAACAACAAACAAACAAAACAAACATTAAATATTAGCTAAATGGTGTTGTATGCAACAAAGCGCCAACAGACGACAACTTCAGATGCAAAAGGTATTAAAAAAATTTTTAAATAAAAAATGTTTAGTTTTATAAAGCTCTCATAAAGATCAAATCCAACAATGTTTATATAAAAAATTAAAAAAAATTTTAGAGGTAAAATTACTTGCTGAAAAAAAAGCAACAAAACAGGCAAATACGATGACGCACAGTAGGACGAAATGATAATACGTATGATGATTTTTTTTATTATCAAAGTTTATGAAAATAGGTAGAGAGTTTTAAGCGCGAGTTATGTTAATAAATATTATGCCACAAATGTGGAAGTAATGTCTATGAGCACCTTAGAGAGAGTCCAAACCTCGCAATTTTATCTTAAAAATTTAAAATGTAACCGCTCTAAAATGTTCAGCGCCATAGTAAATGTATGAAAGATGAAAACTTTAATGCTCATTTCTGTAAAATTTTAATATTGCAATACATTACCTTCACCAACTCATGTCTTCATATATTTTAGTATGCTTATAAAAAAAATCAACATTCAAATAAACGTCTGAATTTGAATATTAGACATCGCTAAGATTTTCTATATTCGAATGTATGTGAACATCATAATGACGACACACACAAGCATACGACAATACTGAAAAACTAAATATCGTAAATTTAAAACGATTACTAAGGGTGTTCCGAAATTCACACAACGTAGGTTTTTAATAAAAACTGTAAATTTTTTACTGATTCACAAACTATACAGGCTTTGCTGGCACATAAAATGTTTTCTATGATCGTTTTGCATAAATGTGGCTGAATTTCGTTTGATACAGAACTCAAGGCGTGGTTACGCATAAGCCTTAGGCTTCAAAAAACACAAAAAAAAAGGTTCGACGGCGTTAAATTGCATGATTTGTGCGGCCAATTCTGATCAACATAACGAGAAATTACACAAACAAAAAAAAAAAAACTCTTGCAGTAACTGGATTGTTACTCGGGCTGCATGGCAGCATCTTGTTAAAACCACGTGTCGTCCACATCTTGCAATTTATGCACAAATATTTGGATTATGATTTCGTGATAGCGAGCATAATGAACTGTTATTGTCTGACCAGTCGCATTTTTGTTGAAAAATGCTACAACGTCCAAAATTCGCACCAAACAGTGACATCTTATGGATGCATTTGTTTCTCAACTATTACTCGTAAATTTTCTGAACCCAAAATGCCATAATTTTGACAGTTAACGAAACCATCAAAATTAAAATGAGCCTCATCGCTGAAAATGTTTTGTTTCGAACAATTTCCATTCACTTGTACTCGAAATGTCCAACTCTTAATCAAGGTGCGGATTTGATGTTTCTGACCCCTCAGTAACACTTTCACAAACTGCTTCAATGTCTTGTGTTAAACGACTAATCTGAGATCACTAATTGATCTAGTCTCCATGAATTTCAAATTAGTCTCTTCACAGTTGATGAAGTTGAATCAATATTCCGGCTCCTTGCTTTTGTCATAATGAAATTACTCTCTTAATATCACATTCTATATTCTCTCTCCATCAGTAAAATAAAAACAATTGAAAGAGAGGTTGTTCTTTGAACTTCGAAGCCAAATACAAACGGACAAAAGAGGAAAAAAAAAAAAAACAACAGCAAAAACAACACAGAATTCAAAATGCAGTGCGAGTTTCTGCAAAAAATTAATCAAAAATAAAAAGAATATTGAATTTTAAAAAATAAAAAAATAAGTATGCAGTAACCTTCTTTAGCACAAAAATGTTGCTTTGAAACAGAAATTACTAAAATCGGTTCAGTATATATTGCGCCAAAGCGTTACAAACCATTTCCATGTGTACAAATTTATATAAATAGTGTATGGTATATATTCGACAATTTGTTTTGTCATTAGTTTCTCATGCAATTTGGAAAGTGTAGGTAGTGTACTTATGTACATAGGTATGTATGTGACGCAAATTTGAGAATCAAGTAACTAAGTACTCTTTTACAATGACAGTAACACTAGCTGTTATAATGATTGCCTTACTCATAATAAAGAGCAAAGAAAATACGCGCTGTAAGTGCTATAATTTGAATATTTTAAGAGCCATTGATCTAAACACTAGTACATAATTTTGAAATTATTAGTTATATGAACTTTTGTTAACAGATCAACCGTTTAGCCAGAAAAAATCAACTTGAACTGATTTATGACAATTTAATATGAGTATCTATATTCATTACTCTAGTTAAAGTGATCTCAATTAGGTGTAGTTTTTCGTTAAAATGCACAAGTAAAACCTTCGGACGCTCTAGTCCTTAAATACTAAGTGAACTGTTTGAGTCCAATCTTTTCTGGACATAAATAAATAAATAAAACCATGAAAGGCATGCAAACTTCATTAAACTTGCTATGTACCCAGAGTGCGCAATCTATAACATTGAAAACTCAATGGTTTAAGAAATAATGCACTATTCCACCTTACCTACATATTCCACAATACCCGGTTTTTTCTTTATATAACCTTATAAGCCGGTGTTCTATTGATTTTGTTCTACTGTACATCGTCACCACAAACAGATGTGAAGCACATTTCATTTCAAGCAAACGGCACACAATTTGCTTTGCTTCGCTTTCAAGCAAAAGTGTTATTTGAGGCGGCGCAATCAACTCAACACGCATGTCAATGATGACGAGGAGAGCGGCCTCAAGGGGAACTACAACAGCAACAACACAAATTGACGGCAAAAAAAATTGTGGTTACTAAAGCTGCGCACCTGCTATAAAAATAAAACATAAACTTGGAAAAATAATGAAAAAAAAACAAAAACAAGTTGCATAAAATAAATGAATTCAACATAAAAAAATTCCATGCAAAATTTATTATGTGAAACATGAAACTCAAAAGGGTGTTGTACGAAAATAAGCTGCGCGAAGGTAGTGCGTTGTTTTTGTTGCGAATATTGGTTAATAAAAATGCACCTTATGCTGTTTGTTGAATCTTTGTTTTTTTTAGATAAAATCGCTTGAAAAATTCTTTATTTTGAGTAGGATTTCAAAGTTATTCTCATTGCCATACTGTTGTATATACAATGGGGGATCTTCAGTTATTTCAGTATCTGAAAGTAAAAAGTTTGCTAAAATTCATATCTTACTTCGCAGTTTTTCGCAGTCGATTTCATACTAAGTATTGATTGATAATATTGACAAAATAATATTGGTTTGGCAATCGAAACTTATTTTTAACAAGATGAATTATATCAAGTCTTAATAAAGCCTTTATTTGAAACTTATTGTATCAAAAAATCTGACGTAATAGAGCAAAAGAATGTGTACAAAATTTAATTTGGAATAGCTCGAAAGCCAAATAAGATATGAAATTTATCTTAAATTGTTTTGTTTAGTTCATTAAGTTTTACAAAAATTAAGAAAGATGGGCAACATTTTGTTTGCAGTAGCCATTTACAACAAAAGCAACAATTACAGCAACAAAAAACACTCCGCCATAACTTTGATCTCGATAGCAAAAAAAAAAATTCAGCAATAAACCAAATGGTGATTTTTCTTAAGAAAAATTACGTGATTCTTGTAATGAGCCACAAATAGCTCATTTTTAGTATTTTGCCCATCGCTGCTCATAAGCATGAAAAGCATAGTAAAATATCAATCTTAATTCTCGTTAACTCGAAAACGAAGCGAGACAAAAAAAAAAACGGCGGGTTGCACTCCGGGAGTGCCGACAAAAGTGAAAACAAATCGTTTAATGGCAAGTTAGTGTGTTAGTTGGTATGTGTGCGTTTTCTTTTTATATGGCAATGCAATAGAAGACAAAAACGGAATATGTATTCAAATTTTACTCTCGCTCTCATTCTCAATTTGTCGACGCAACAACGCGGAATTTGAAAGAAACAAACATGTAAGCATAACAATCGTTGAATGAGAATGGAATGTGTCAGTTAGTGTGTCTGCTTTGCTTTTTGTCTTCCACTTGGAATATTTATTTTAAAGAAGCAATAGAACATTCAAATTTTACTATCGCATTCATGACGGGGAATCCCGATGACGGTCGGTGTCGCGAGTTTATACTTTTTTCCTTAGCGGCACAACGTGCCATAAGAAGTTTTCACTTCAAAAATTGCTGGAAGAAGTACATATATTCGGCTCAGTAGCCTCAACTGTGAATAATTAAACTTGAGCTAAGTACTCCTTATGTTTGAGAACAAAAATTTATTCTGATTGCAGTAAGAAACATCATTGCGAATTATGTAAGTATAAGAAAAAATCAGGTAAAGAAAGTACCTGGACCTCTGATTAAATAGCTTAAACATAATTTTTTCTTAAACTTAACTTAAAAATCTGCTTCTTCCTACAGACACTATGACACCACATTTACCAAATTGGCTTATTCGTTGCCGAGTTATGGCTGTTAGAATATTCAAACTGCTTAAAACGCCATCTAGTGACAGTTTATCAAAATACAAATGACTTCAAAAAAATCTGCTTGTTCTTAAAAAAACTATTACACCTCATTTGTCTAAATCGGTTTAGTAATAGCCAAGATATAACGTTTTAAAGTTTTTCAAAAAACCAAATTTGCTTGCTGCTGGTTCATGGTGGCCTGGTATTTCAGATTTTTCTCTGCTTTGGGCTGCTGGCTCTGCTTTCGGCTGCGCTTGCAGAGAAAAATTTGCTGACTGAGCAACAGCTAACCGGAAGTCAACATATGCATGCTACAAATTTAAAATTTTTTTCCAAAAATTGCATACTTTCATGGGCCAATTTTTTCAAAAAACGCTGCCTACTTTTAGGCACTTCTGATAATTTACACCTAAAAGTATGCAACACTTTCCGACAAATTTCAAAAATAGTGCCTAAAAGTAGGCAACATTATCTGAAATTTTTAAAAATATTTGCCTACTTTTAGGCGCTATTTTGGAATTTGTCAGAATGTGTTGCATACTTTTAGGGGCAAATTATTAATAGCGCCTAAAAGAAGGCAACTTTTTTGAAATTTTTTGAAAACGAATTCGCTTTCCAAGTCTTCAAAATTCTAAAATCGAGTTCGTTTCCCAAGTCTTCAAAATTTCAAAATCAAGTTCGCTTCCCAAGTCTTCCAAATTTGAAATCGAGTTCGTTTCCCAAGTCTTCAAATTTCTGAAATTGAGTTCGTTTCCTAAGTCTTCAAAGTTCTAAAATCGAGCTCGTTTCCCAAGTCTTCAAAATTCCAAAATCGAGTTCGTTTCCCAAGTCTTCAAAATTCCAAAATCGAGTTCGTTTCCCAAGTCTTCAAAGAACATTCAAATTTTACTATCGCATTCATGACGGGGAATCCCGATGACGGTCGGTGTCGCGAGTTTATACTTTTTTCCTCAGCCGCACAACGTGCCATAAGAAGTTTTCACTTCAAAAAAAAAACGTAAAAGTTCTACACTTTTTGTTGGGTTCAGTGACACATTAGGTTCAAAGATGAACTTTGCGCAATAAAAATGTTCTACGGAACTTTTTATTTAAGCCACTGTTGGATAGAGCGCTCTACTTAATTTGTTTGAAACAAAATGCGCCATTGTAGCATATAGCATATATGTATTTACTTTATAAAAACCAATTTACTTTTTTTCAATCACTTTTTTATGAATGGTGCGGATATTTCAAAAATTAGAATGAAAAATGGTAAAAGTGGCAAATTTGCAAACTTTAACAGTGAAAAAAAAAAAAAAAAAAAATATTTCCCCGGGTTTCGAAATTTGTTTTATGTATTATGTTAGAAAGTATTGTTCAATAAAATCCAAAGCTCCAGCTGCAGGTTTTCACATTTTCACATTGAACATTTGAAGAAAAAAAAAATAATTTTATTTCTTCAAAATTTGCAACATTTGAAGAAAAAAATGTTTTTATTTATTCACATTTTGCAATCCTTTACAACAATTGTATCAATTGTAAAACCTTGCAGTGTGAGAGGAGGTGCTGAAATTCAGAAGAAAGTTGCCTTAAATGAAAGGGAGCAGGTAAGGGGTACTTTTCATCTCCCTTGGTAAAAAAGCTGTAAATTTAAATGTTTTTTAAAAGCAGAAGGAAAAGCCTTCAAAACGGCTTGTCGCTAGTAATTTGAAAACTATAAAAGATATCGCACAATTTTCAGCATTTTTAAAATCAGCATTGCCAAATAAATGAAAATTGATATCCATTTTGTAGAAAACCATCCCATCCTACTTTTGACGTTTCCGTGGGCCTTTTTTCTTCTTCATATTTTCAAATTTTTTGCTTTAACCTAAAAATATTTCAACCAAATTTCAAGAGTCTAGTAGTATAATTACTTTTTATGGCCACCGTTTTTGGGTTTTCTCCAATAACTTGAAAACTATAAAAGATATGACATAATTTTTAACATTTTTGAAATGAGCAATGCCAAGCTATTGAAAATTGATACACATTTTAAAAAAAATGCTTTAACCACATTTTACTTTTGTATGTTTTAAAATTTTCTGTTTTTTTTTAACCTAAAAAACATCTGTACCAAATTTCAAGACCCCAGCGTTATTATTACTATCTATGGGCACCGTTCCTGTGCGGAGGTCACTTGAAACAAGATTTTACGGATAGTTTTACCACTAAAATTATAGTAATCAAAATGATAGTGTTATGTAGGCTGCTCCAGATAGACCTAAAATAATACTTACAAGAAACTAATTTCTTTTTTTGAATACAAGAAGGGAAAAAAAGTTACTGGAAGTGTATTTTATACTAAAAACTAAGTAGAAACTTTCCTAGACTTAAGTAATTTTCTTTCTTAAAGGAAAATACATTACAAAAAAAAAAAAAAAAAATAAACAACTGCTTTCTTCAGACCAGTACATTTTTCGCAAATAAACTAAATTTATTAATTTTTGTACAGAGCTTATTGTTCAGTACTTTTTAGTGCAAAAAAAAAAATACAAGCGCAAAATGCATTAAAATGGGCAACGAGCTGCTTATACTAGTTTCAATGACCGCTACGTCATATCATCAGCAAGCTTTGTTAGACGAAGTTTAGTAGGAATGGGTTACTATTGCTGAAATTAAGTTTAAAAAATAAACTAAAATTACACTTAATTAAAACAAATAAAGTAATTAAAGTCGCTTAAACATCTTGTTGAAAAATGTTGTCTTAAAAATAAAATCAGAATGATGATGAATGGGATATAGCTTAGATTCCTATACCACAAGACAACTGACATCTCTTCTTCATCCGCTTTTTGTACGGTTATAAATTTTTTTAATTTGTAACAAATTTTTATTTTACTTTTAATAATGAATACTCTCAAAATCTAGCGTTACAAATGATTATTAGATCATCTTATAATTAACACTTGACTCAAATAAATTATAGCATTTTTAGTGTTTCCATCAGGCATTTCGCAAGTATCATTAGTCAAACGGTTTCTTACTTTCATGCGAAATGTTTATTTGTAAATTGTGTTTTTTTTTTTAATTTTTCACTTCTCAAATTTCATTACTACGAAGTTGTATGCGCTGAAAACTTTGAATACATCTCATGTTCAGTAAAAAAATGTCGGCGTATTAATTTACAATAACAACACAAATTTATCATAACAATAAAGAAATAACTAACCATATATAAAAGTTACGCTTGAGGGAAATAGCACAAGATCTTGTCAGTCACAACGTCAATCAGTAAAATTATTCGGTTAACCGGCACTAACTTGAGCATACGCTGAGAGTCGATAGCAACTCAAACATATTTCTCTATGTGTATATCAAATGCCATATTTCGTTGAATAAATTTATCAAATTAAAGTTAATTGAATGCTTACGAATAATTTATTGATATTAATGTTAAGAAATGTAGGAAATTTCTACACTTTTCTATGAAATTTGTCTATACGAGTAAGTACGATGGAATATTATTTACAAAATGCAGAGTTGAAAGAGGATAAAGTTTTCTAAAAGCTTAAATATTGCATTGGCAACTAAGCACTATTGCTAATTTTTAAGCCAACTGTAGATAAGTGTTGATTTTCGGTAATGTTAAATAATTACGAAAATATTTTCTCTGAAAAAAAGCTCTTTGACTTTTAACGACATTTTGGATATCTTTCAATAATATTTGATACTTTTCGACTGAACTTTGTCTATGATTTTCGATACTTTAATAAACTTTTTCGATGTCCCTAAGTACTAGTTGATACTATCTGGCTTACTTTTGCGTAAAAAGTATGCGGTATTGTTAAATAAAATAAAATAAATTTATTTATTCATTAAAATTTGTTTTGTCGCCTCTAAAGTAGGCCCCACGAAGTGCTAATTTTAGCTACGAGAACATGAAAATGTCAGACATGGCCTTATCAGATAAATACAGTGGTTACTCGATGACATTCGTTGGGTAAAAACTCTTGCACGATAATAGCTTAATGCGAGTGTGCAATGTAGCGTTACAAGATTCAGGATTTGTCCTTCAACAAATCTTTTCATTTTCCGCGATTATTCTCAAGCAAGCGCTTTATGACGTCTAAAAAATATTCCTTATTTATTGTTTCTACTTCTCGAAGGATTTAGAGTGCACTACTCCGCGGCAATCGAAAAAATCTGTCTGCACAACCTTGATTTTCGAGCGAATTCGTTGTGATTTTTTTGAATTTCGGCACGCTTTTCAATCGCCATTCCGAAGACGAAAACGTCTGGTCATCACTTGTTAAGCCTTTCATGAAAATAGGGCTCGTAAGAGCACAAAAAATCATGTCGTTGGCAACATGTTCTCGATGCTGCCTTTGGACTAAATGGAGGTCTTTTGGCTAAAGTTGAGCGGTGATGCCTTTTATACCAAAAATACCAGTCAGAATGTTTGAAGTGGACTTAAATGAAATGTTAACCTCGTTTCTCTCTACTCTTATGAGACGATTTTCCATTTTTTCGGTGCTTTCAGCGCTCATAGCCCTTAGAAGCTCGATCAGATAGAAACAAATTTACTAACTCTTTATATCATTCACACGCTAGTATTTCTGAAAAATACGATTTGCCGTAGGTGTATAACTCGGCACACGAAATTTCGTTTGAACCACAAAGTTTAAGGCAAATTATATTGTAAGAATCGCAAAGCACTTAAAAAGTGATGAGTAATAAAAACACTAGCACAGGGCTTCCCCAACTTTTTCTGGAACGAAATTCTTCGCAAGCCCGGAAATTTTAACAGAACGCTTAGCTTATTTTTAAAGTTGAGTAATTCCTAGTAAAAACTCTTATGTGGAAACAGGTATAAAAGGTATAAGGCTTGCGCACGATGAAATTAGTGCACGAATTAACTCAAATAACTTTTTAACTAGTTGACATTAAAACAAGAAATATACGTTTTTTTAACAGAAATCTTATTCATGTTTACTTTTATTGCAAATATATTAAACATTATTGGTTCTTTATGAATAAATTCAGTTTTTCTGAAACAACTCCCATTAAACTTTTAATCGTATCTTCAGAGATTTTTTTACTGGATACTAACCATTTCTTGAAAAATGTTTGGTGTTTTCAGCAACCTGTTTTGTATTCTTTATAATCCTTTTTACCAGAGCCCAATATCTTTCGATGGGTCTGAGCTCCGGGCAGTTTGGAGGATTTGCATATTTAGGTACAAATTCTACTTTGTTCTTTTCATACCATTCAACTGCAGATTTGCTGTAATGGCATGAAGTCAAATCTTGCCAAAAAAAGTTGAGACCTCATGCTGTCTAATAAATGGTAAAAGACGTTTTTTCATGCACTCCTGAATGCATATTTCGGTGTAAATAGTCCCAGTTGAAATAAATGAACAGCTGCAGGTTGCCTGCCATACCAAAAACTTCTTTAGAAACTTCGTGTTTTTTTGGCTCTTAAACTCTTCTTGAACATTTCCTCTATGATCTGCAATATAAAAATCGACACCTGGAAGCTGCGAAAAGTCACCAAGTACGTAAGTCTCGTCGTCCTTAATGCAACAGTCAAATTTTTTAATGTATTCGGGGTAAAGTATTTTGGCTAGCTTTTTTGCCTTGACGTTCTTTTCGGAATTTCTGCCCGGAACTTTCTGGACTTTAAATGACTAAGGCCCTTCCTCCTTTTTAAATTTTCTGACAAAAGCCTCAGAGCATTGGACTTTCTCAGCTACTTTTCTTCCCGATATATTGGGATTTTTCTTAAAAGACGCTATCACCTTATTGGCAGCATTAGGATTATTAAAACCTTTATTTTTTCTACTTCCTTTATTTTTACTCACGGTCAGACGTTCCTTATAGGTTTTAATAACACGCGAAACGGTATTCCGCGAAATCTTAGCTTTTCTATCAATTACTTTGAAAGTCCAATTTTTATTTTCGTTAAATATTTTGGAAATTTTTTCACGCACTTTTATTTCGCTGCTCGTGGTGAAGCCATAAATTAACGAAAGAGTAAAAAAAGTAGCATGCACATTTGTACATATTTACCAAAGCCAATTTGATTAAAATTTTTTTGAATTTTTTGAATCTGAACAATTAACAAGTAATAATGTGTGCACTAGTTTCATCGTGTGCAAACCTTAATTATTAAAAAATAAAAGTTAAAAAATAATAGATAACAAATGAGTTGAAAAGTTCGTAGGCTGACACATAGATAGCATTACTAGAATTAAATCCATATGATTTTTAGTAAATACTAATCTTCAAAAGACACGTGTATGAATTTGACAGCGGTCGGACAATTGGTTCGTGAGATATAGCATTGTGAGTGAAGCAACTTTTTTTTATATTTTTCTTGTTTTGTGAAAAAATGAATATAAAAGAATTTCGTGTGTTAATGAAGCATTGCTTTTTGGTGAAAAAAGTACTGTTGAAGCCAAGGCTTGGTTTTATAAACATTATTCGGACTCTGCACCAGGAAAATCAACCGTTGAGGAGTGGTTTGCTAAATTTAAACGCGACGAAATGATCATTGAAGACGATGCACGCAGTGGATGCCCCGAAGAGGCTGTTACAGACGAAAACATCAAAAAAGTCCACAAAATAATTTTGAATGATCGTAAAGTGAAGTTGATCGAGATAGTTGGGACTTTAAACATATCAAAAAAAAGTGTTGGACATATCGTGCATGAATACTTGGACATGCGAAAGATGTGTGCAAAGTGGGTGCCGCGCGTGCTTACAATCGATAAAAAGCGGCGACGTTCTGATGATTCGAATCGCTGCTAACGTCAATTGCTCCAAATTTTTTCCCAACTAAAAACTTTTCTGATATCTTTTTTGATATTGTCAAAACTCGTAAAACTTATTGTTGATAAAGTTTATAAGGCCTCATTCACTCGTTCTAATTTTTTAATATAAAAACTCAATTAAAAATAACTTTTTATTTGAACAAAAACTGTGCTGCACCTGTTAAACAAAACGTCAAAGATTTCTTAAAAAATGCATGTGAAAGAAAAGTTAATCTGTCGCAAGGCAAACTCAGAAGAAAGAGACTTAATATTTACTAGCGCGACTAACCGTTGTGTCAATTTTGGCAATTGTTGTTAAACATGACTTGTCAGCCGGATAGATAAAAATGTATACCCCATCTCCATCAATACAATTCGACAAATTTTTTTAATGTTGTTCGAACTTCGATATTATTGCAGTTTCATCGAATTTTTTGACATTTTTCGATATACTCCTACCTAGGTGATTGTTTTTGAATACTTTCCGATGCATTTAAACTTCTATCGTCTTTTCTATGTTTTTAAATACTTTCGATGATTCCGACGTTCATTAACTTTTTCGGTGTTTTCCCATTCGATACATTTCGATTTTAATCGACTCTTCCATTACTTTTTGATTCTGCTTGAGATATATCTATAGAAACACACCAAACTGCTTCTCATGTTTTAACTTTCATGAAATCAAGCTCATTGAACTTAAAGTTTCGTTTTAATTTGTATACAAAATTTTCTTATTTGCCTGAAGAATTTAAAACGTGGAAACTTCTAATGTTTTCCAAATTTTAATTTTAAATGCTTCTTTCAAAAAGTGACGCACTTTCATTTAGTGCTACATGATAACTTATTAAATAAATTTTGTATTAAAAAGTAAGTTATGGATTTATTTTTTTTATTGCTTAAGTAATTTAAAACAATTGAAAGTAATTAAAGATGACCGACAAGCCTAGTCCCAGCACTTGTCTTACAGCTGAAATAAGCGCTAAACAAAATTATGATTCATATTTCGAGCTGATACTCTGTTTATTGTAAACTGAATGTTTTTAATTACTTTTTGCGTTGTTTTTTTGTGACTTTTTTTTGTTTGTTTTTAGCGCTGTTGCTCCATATTGCATAACAAAAGAAATACTTCCTTATAATGGCTACTACATACCAACAGATCTCGTGTATGAATTTCAATTAAACTTCGTAAATTTTTATAGGTTTTTAATGAAAGTTTGAAAATAAAGCACAAAAAACGCATTTTTCTTATCGCATTTTATGCAGCAATAACTGCACTTTATTTTTGTTTTTATTTTTTAAATTTTGTTTTTATTTTTCATCAACAGTATTTCATGTTTTTGTTGTTATCTATAAATTAAGCCGTTTAATCAGCAATCTTTGAAAGTTTTACACAGCGCCTCATAATTAGCAGCTAGTAATGACCTATAATTAGCGTCTGTCTCAACGGCAGCTGATTTTTATTTTCTTTTGATTTTCACAATCAAAATAAATTACTTTTGTGATGTTTTATTTAAATAAACTGACTAATGGTCTATGAAATGTTTTCAAATTCGCTTTTCTAATTAAAAAATAAAATATAAAAAACTACAAAATATAAATTGCACTGCTTTTGGCAAATCACGCAATTGTGATACATTTTTGTGCAATAATTTTATATTCAGTTTTTATTAATTTTAAAAAAAAAATATTTTCATTTATTTATAAAAGTATTTTACTTTTGGCCTTACCAAACATAATTCACTACTTTAATTTGACATGAATCCCCTTAGCAATTGCGTGCAACGCCCACACGTTTCTAGAAGAATGAAGTATTGAAATTTAGCAAAGAAGTAAATCCTTACAAACAACTTAAAGCAAAACTTTCATATCTACATAACCATATAGCAGGAATAAGAAAATCAACTTTAAAAAACATAATTTTATCTTCGCCTACATAAGAAATTACATAGCGTCTTGCAAAAATTAAAATGAAAAACTGCCTTCCTTATAATAAAATATTTTTACTTTTGTAGTCTTTTAGAGTTGTCGTTGTGAAAAGAAATACTCATAAAGAAACTAAAGAAATTGTTAAATGCTATTAATTGGGCAATTTTTGTAAATTTTGCTAATTTCGCCACAGACAGTTATTGGCAAAAATGTTATGTAATGCAAAGAAAAAGAGAAAAAATGCCGCTTGAAATAATGATAAATGTTGCATAACAAATGTAACTCTTAATAATTTTACAGTTGATTACTTTTTATTGGTTTCTTAACACTTTACAGCTGTTAAAAATGAAAGTTATGGATTTGTTCGTTTATCAAAAGGAGGTTCCGTATCGTCGCCCATTCATTACTTTAAAAGATATTAAAAATTTGTTTTAAAGTTAAATTTATTACTCAGTTAAATTAATTTTCGTTGACTCTATAGAAACTTTTTAGCGATGAATAACTGTTGGCACTGAAAATTTTAGCTTTCCGACAGCATTTTTGAGCTGTTCTAAAAATAATACAAATTTACGAAAATATGCAAAAAACTGGAAGCTTTGCAACAAAAATATTTAATCGCAGGAGCTTCGAGCTATTTTTAAGCCATTTTCTGATTAAAAAAATTTTTCAAAAAACCTTTATTTTTTCCAAGAAACTCGTATTAGAGGGATGCAACCTAAATATAATACTGCAAAAAAAAATATTCAACACGTGAATTTCTGCCAGAAAATGTATCGAAAATATCTCGAAATTTTCGTGTTTAAATAATTTTTCTGAAGCATTTCATTCGGGTTGCTTCCCGCTACGTTATATTCGCTAAGGTATTAATTGAAATTTTCCAGAATAATCAAAAGCTTTTTAAAAGTTTTTTTTTTTTTTTGTTTTCCGCTAAAATATTTTACCTCAGCATAGATTCGAATTTTTCAGAAATTTCTTTCAACTATAAAATGGCTCGGAAATCCTGTGATTAAATGTTTTTTCTGTTGCTCTCCGTTTTACCCATTATTTTTAAGTATCCCTTAGCTATGGTACTCAACGCGTTTCGCGCCGGTTATGTTACGGTTTCAGGGAGGTTTTTAATCCGCTGCATGAAGTCGAGGGAATAACCAGGCCTGGATTAACCTTATAGACAGAGTAGGCACGCTCCTAGGGTGGCGAGATTTAAAGGGTGACAAATATTGGCGTAAACTTTGAGAAATTGTTCTGATTGAGAATGTCGAAGTTTAGTGCAAATATTGTTTTCATTTTGCTAGTGCTTTTCGTTCAGCAGCGAGGACAATTTTTTTTGCTCATCAAAAATATTGTTATGGAAAAATTTGTTATTTATGAAGAAGTTTTGAGGAGGGAGGGCGGCAATTTTTGTAACGGCCTAGGGGCGGAAAATTTCTTAATCCGGGCCTGGAAAAATCATTAAAAAATTGCACTTAAATTTTAAAATAATAGTATTACTCAACCAAACTAAAAAAAAAATCAAAATAAAAATTAAAATTAAAATAAAAATTAAAATAAAAATTAAAATAAAAATTAAAATAAAAATTAAAATAAAAATTAAAATAAAAATTAAAATTTAAACTAAAATTAAGACAAAAATTAAAATAAAAAAATTCAAAAAAACAAAATTCAAAAAAAATCAAACAAAGATCAAAAATATAATAAAAAAAAAATCTAACTAAATTACAGAAAAAAAAGAAATAAAAAATCAGAAGAAAAGTCAGAAGAAAAAATCATAAGAAAAATCAACAAATAAAAAATAGAAAAAATAATAAAACAAATCAAAAAAATGAAAAACAAAATCAATAAATATTATAAAAAATCAAAAAAAAAAAACAAAAAAAATTTATCAGAATTAATATTGCAAGTCACTAATAAGCTAAAATACATATCGCACACATTTAGCTAAAAAAGCACAACTCAAAATTTGCCATTTTCGAGTTCTAACATATCAGCACATAAGGGATTAGTTCGTTTTTTGCTGTACTTTAACATAGTGTCTCAAAACAATTATGTCTTTCTTGATGTTTCAATGGAAATCAGACTACAATATGCAAAAGTGTCCTATTTTTAGTGTCGGAGAGTTCAAGCTGTTGTGATCGCGACGTGGTTTCCAACCATATTCTGTTAGTACCTTCATCTAAATAATCCACACTTTATTTATGAAAAATAGTTCACAAGCTCAAAACAGTTTTTTGCGTTTTCTGAAAATTCCAAAATTTTGAGTTGTGCCTCCTTAGCTAAATGTGTGCGATATATTCCCTCAGCTGTACAAAAAATTTCTTGGAACTTTCCGAAAAATTGAAATTTTTAGAAATGCTCGAAAATGTTAAATAGGTCGAAAATAGCTCAAAATTCTAGTATTAAAAGTTTTCCAAAACCTCATTTTTGTATAATAAAGATATCTCACAATGGCACTAAATGGCACCCACCAATTCGCCGTGTCACGTAAATGTAATATTAAAACGGCACAATTAGTGTTATTTATGGCTTCCAGCCTGTTTGCTAAGCCACCACTCTAACTTAATCTAACCTCGATGAAAAAATCAAAACAAAACACACACTTATGACTTCTGATAAACCGAATCGTTGTGTTTGCATGCGATTACCTTACTATGACAGCTTTTAAGTGCAGAAAATACCAATAATACTGCTTTACTGGTTTCTCTCTATTTGCTGCTCAAGTTATTTGTAGCAATTTTTATCTTAAGAGACTACTTTTTTCGAGAAAAATAACCTTTGCTCTAATCCAGTCCATATATGATCTATACACCAAGTTTCATCCAAACCCATTCAGCCGTTGAGGCGTAATTAAGGAAGGAACATCCAAACTGTCACATTTATAATAGCTATAAGTAAGATAAATTAAATACTATAAACTATTAAGGAAATTGATTAGCTTTGAGTAATATTTTCTTCAAACAAAACATTCTCTTTTTGGTTTCTTCCTTCCAATGACAAATTTACTATATCAAAGATTACTTAACTAAATGCGCTCAACCTAAGTTAGACGAGTAACTTCAACTTATTTTAATGGAACATTGCAAGCAAAAACTCTTTAGTACGTGAATAAATTAGTGCTATGCTTTTAAAGTTTCATAAAACTGCAGTAATTCATTTTCTTGAATTTAACCATGCCTTTTTTCGATGTACTTTTACTTTAATTTTTTATATGTTTAGAGTAATTGTGCCATGCTTTTCCTAAAGCCTGCATATTTTTTGGGCAATATCAGCCTGTATCATACAACAAAATAAACTAAAGTGATTTCCACAGTATGGCATTTTCAGTTTTGCTTAAAACTATATTGTTCCGCCTACTTTTTTGCAGTGCTTGTTGTTTGTATCATAAAAATATTGAAATATAAGAAGTACCAAGGGCGAAACTGCCTCCAACCTATAATCAAAAAAAAAAAAAAAAAAATATTTTAAGAAATCAACTAATTTTTTTGAACATAAATAAAAAACATTAAAATATTTGCAATCGAAATATACCGCAGGCATCATATCAAAAAACAAACTTTAAATTTGCTGTATTTAACATATGCAAAGTAGCTTAATATTTTTACTTTTGCACCTAAGCTGCTTAAAATTGTCTATTACCAAGAAAGCGTCATGTAAAATGCCTACCGGCTAAAATAAATATTTAGCGACATTTTCATTTACTTACATATACTTATTATGCAAAAATACAAAACTTTCACTTTCTCCGAATAAAACACACACTAGTGCTGTTAGTTATTACATTTACCAGTAGGTGGCGTGCAAAATCGTGTGTTTGACTGTTTTAAGTCAAAAGATTCCAAATTGCTGGTTTTTTGTTTTTTTTTCATTTTATCAATTATGCTAAATTGTTATTGAAAAACGTGAAAAACTACGAGTATACGAAGTCATTGCAAGTCAAAAGACGCATAAACGATTGCATCCACACAAAAAAGGCTGACATTAATAAACAGTAAAAATAATTTGCTGTCAATTCGATAATAATAGCAATTATTAAATTGTCAGCAACAGGAGGAGGAATGAAAGCATTTTTAATGAAATCCTCAGCTTGTATGGTACAGATAAATAAAGTATTTTTTTAATGGAAAATCGAATTTATGCGAAACGATAGTTTAGTAAAAGTAACACTCATTGATGAAAATTAGTTTTTACAAAAATTTGATAAATAAAATATGTTTTTTATGAGAAGTGAAGCTAAATCAAATCGAAACTTTGAAAAATTTTTTAATAAATTTTTGATATCTATCTATATAAATAAAATGATAGCCGTTTTCGATGAACGGCATTCACGCAAAATCTACTGAATCAATTTCGATCAACTTTTTTTAGTTATCTTTCTTAGATGCTTGGTCTTGACATAGAATTAAAGTTATCACGATATTCCTCTCAAATATCAAAATAATAAAGTTTTAAGATTGCTAAAAAAATTAATTTCACACATAGAAAGAAGCATGCAAGCTTAACAAATCGTTAATGGAAAGTTAGTGTGTGTGCGTTTTGTTTTTATATGGCAATGCAAATGAAGAGAATTTTAAATTTTACTCTCGCTCTCATTCTCAATTTGTCAACGCAGCAACGCGGAATTTGTGAACAATGAAAAAAAATTACAGTACGTTCACACATAGAAAACACACATGTTGTCCTAAATGGCTTGACAACATGTGTGACTGTCAATATTTCTTTGCGTTCACATTTTCGTGCATGCCATCAAACATCAATTGTAGAACAATTTATACATCGAAGTGAACTGCATGAAATCCTATTTAAAATGAAAAATGTTCACTAGGCTTGACAGTCAGTTCACACAGGTTGTATGGTTGGACAAGGCAGCAGGAAAATCAACAATTTTTGAAATCCATCCAACAACATATTTGTCAAGCGGTCGTTCCTAGAGTTCACATTATCGAACATTGATGTTGGACAACATGTGTGATAATGTGTACTAGGCTAATTGAATGTGTTGGTTTGTGTGTGTGCTTTGTTTTTGTCTTTCCCATGGCAATGCAATGGAATATTTATGGAAGAGAACACAACAAGAACTCTAGATCTGTGAAGAAGAATCCAAAATTGACTGTAGTTCTATTTAAAAAAAAAAAATAGTAATGTTGTGTAGCAGCATAAAACTATAAGGATATTGCCAAATTAAAATTACTGCACTACTTAAATATTTTAGATGTGCTTGACGAACTATACACACTGAAACAATTTAACATAAATAAATAGAAAAAAAGTCGAAAATGCACCATATCAGGACGGAATGTCTAGAATGTGTTCTTAAGGCACCAACATTTTCAGCAATCTGTAATACCAAATGTTAGTCAATACAGTGGCAGTATTATGATTTAGGGCATGTATAGGCAACATTTTGAAAGCAAGAGCCCCTTACAACAAAAGCAGCAATTAGAACAACAGAAATAACCCCACCATAAATTCGATCTCAATTACAAGAAAACAAAATTCTGAAATAAATCAAAAGCCAATTCCAAGAATCAAACAAGAAAAACATGAGTGTAGAAATAAAAGTACACTAATCAAACGAAACGAGTGAGAGAAGCTGTCGTCAATGTGCGCATTGTTGTTTGCTTTTACGCTGGCTTCTTTTTTTATCAACAATACAAGTGCCAATGTACATTTTATGTAAATACGACGCGTACAAAAAAAAAAAAAGCCTTGAAATGGCTGCAACTTAGCAAGGAAGCATCGCAGATCACCACTTCAAAGCTAATTTTAAAGGGCAAGGATGGTACTAAATGATGCTTTTGTTAAATGTAAGCTGATTAACTTTCTTTGAATCACATACATGGCTTCGAAAGTAGACAAAAAAACATCATGTTTTAGGTACTTAGCTTCAAATATTTTAGGATTCCGACACAATGGGTCAATTCTGAGGCCAGATTCGGATTCAGCGTCAAAAAACGACCCTTTTCAGCTCAACAACACTAATCACCTATTCATTTAGATACCTTTTTTGTAAAAAATAATTTTTTCATACAATTTACATGTAAAACTAACAGGCTCCGGCGCCACCTTATAAAATTGAGTTACAGAGCTGAATTTTCGTGAACTTTTTCTTCATATCATAAACTTACTTTTTAAGCAACAGCACCTTAAAAAAAACAAAAAAAAAAAAAATTTGAATCACCCTAATGTACGTACCTAAATATAGAGGCGTAACTAGGGGGGAGCAGGATTGAAGGGTCCATCGCTGCGTGCGCAAAGTTTTGAGAGCCATAAAATGGTTAAACTTTATTTTTTTTGTAAGTATATTCAAGATATGCCCCTGTCTAAATACCCATAATCTAACTATGTGGTTACATACAGCTTATTGTTAGCAAAATATATAGCGTTGCATAGTATACATACATTTAAATATGCCAGTATTTCGTTTACATATTGTCAGGCTTGACCGACTAAGAATTTATTTTGTTGCGGCTCTAAGTTTTTTTTATATATTTTCATTGTAAAATTGCTGTTTCCACATTAACTATGCCTATTTAAATCTATTCAAAATGCATTTTACGTTTATGTTCATCATCATCATTATCGTCAGCAGTAGTAGCGAACAGTAAAATGTGCAACAATAGGTTAATTTTTCCCCCTCTTATTTTGTTAAATCGGTTTTTTTTAGTTTTTTTTTTATTTTTATGTTCATTTTATTTTTATTTTTATTTTCATTTTAATTTTATTTATTTTTTATTGTTGTTGTCATTATATGCCTGACAATTGTAATTGACAGTCAATTGAGCGAAAGGGTACCCCTTTAAAATTTTCTCTTATTTTCATATATCACTGATAATATGTTTCGTGTATTGTTAAAAATAATTTGGCTTTGTGAAAGGGAAAGCTTTGGCTTAGGAATGCAATTTTTTGTAACAAATTATTTTGTTTGTTTTGCCGTATTATTTTTGCCAACTTATAGTAGATTATTAACATATTTACAACGAATATTGATTTTTAAAATTAAATTTAATTTATCTCTTCTTTTTTATTTTCAGGTAATACTACGCTTTGACTAAAATTTTCGCTACAAAAATAAATATAACTTGATTCAAAATGAAAGAGGTGAGAAATTTCGGATTACAAAATTTGTCAAAAATACTTTTACTGTACTAACTCATTTGTGGGATTAATTAGTTTAGGTTTAGGTGGCAGCTGCATAGTCTCACAGGAGTCTATAGTGTTACCACAAACACTCTGCTCCAGTCTTATTAGTAATCTGGGCCTAGCATTGTGATGCTCGTCCTATGAACTATTTGAGCTGATTAATAAAAATTATTTAAGAGTATCATGCACAAAATTAAAATTTAACCGTCTTATAGGCGCTTAAATGAGATGTCGAGCTATACTATACTATACTATTTATATAAAATTGATTATATGAAATTGGTTTGTAACGCTTTGGCACAAAATATACTGAACTAAATTTAACAAATTTTTTTTAAAAATACTATATTTGTGCTAACGAAGGTTATAGCATACTTAGTGTTTTTATTGTTAAAGGGATTAAATTTTTGCAAAACCACATATGTTTTCGTTCGCTTTTCCGTTGTTTATGCTTATGCTGCTTCTTGGGTTCCGTGTTTTTGGTGTTGTTTTTTTCTCATTTTTATTTATTTTTGATCTTCAAAAAATTAAATTTTCATTTTTTTTTTGCTACTCTTCAAGAGAGAATATAAAATGTGATGTTAAGAGCGTAGTTTCATAAAAAATAACACAGGGCGTGCGCGGCTGAAACTGCTGGTATCACTAGTTATACTAAAGTCTTTTAATCAACTAAGTACTAAATACTTCTAAAGCCTAAACCAAAATAGACGAGACGAGACATAACGAGTAAGTTCGAGTGTATGTAAACCAATGTTGATAGCCAAAATGAACCAACGTAATTTATCGAAAGTGAACGAAACATTTTGACGAGACGTAAAGGCCCAACTAAACCATGCATCGCCTAGCGTAACCTACTGTCAAATTTGAACGAAAAGCCTGTCAAATGCTTAAGAAACTCAGAGAAGACTTTTTAGTGGCTATGTTGTACTTCGTTGAACTTAAGAAGCGATGTAGCCATAGTTGCAAGCGTGTGAAATATTCCCACAATTGCATAAATTTTATTTCTTATATTTCCTAAATAAATTGAATTCATTCACAAAATGTTATTCAATGACATTAATTTAGATACTTAAAGCAATATATATGTAATCCAGATATTGTTTTTACTAATTTTAAGAAAAAAATAAGAAAACAAAAATGCTCATTTTGTACTATGCGTGTAGATTGTGGGGAAAAGTATTGGCAAATGCAGCGCGTGGCATCACTGAATTGTCAATCAAATTGTTGTATGTATTGTGTGTGTACATTAAAATGCATATTTCTGCAACTTCACTCCAAGCCCTTTCCTTTACATTTTGATTTCAATAAAATGAGTCTATTTTACTGTTTAATTATCTTCTTTTTCACATTTTCTATTAATTTCAAAACAAAAGTATTTTCCACTTCAAGTTCCATTGCAAAAATTTTTTCTTATGTACATATACAATGCATAAACAGCTGATTCCGTACAGAAAGTGCGTTCAGTTTCGCTCTTTCCTTAAGCAAATGACATTTGTGGAAATTGAACGAAACTTTTTGTTAAGTACGTTGTAGCTTTGATATACGATTTGTGTGTATTCGCACACTTGCAGAAGTTGACTGCAGTCAAAGCGTGCATGGTTTAGTTGACCCTTAAGAGTTCCTTAAGAACCGAACTTCAAAACGTTGCTACTCGTCATAACAGCTTTTTCGGTTCGTTGGCTACCGTAACATTTTGGGTTAAATGTCAAAACAGACAAAACGAGTGCAAACGTTCGTTCAATTGCTACCGTCTCGTCACGTCTATTTTGGTTAAGTCTTAATACTGCTTGCTTATGAATTAAAACTTTTAATGAATTTGAAGTTTTTTACTTTTTTGCGACGATAAAAAATATTGGAATGTGCAATAAATTTGTTGTTGCTTACCTTTTTTGCGATGTTAAAAAATATTGGGGCGTACACTTAATTTCAAAAGGTGTCACGCCTACTAACAGGATGCTGTCCATTTTTTTCCCCTACAAAATTGGATAAAATTTATAAGCAAAAATATATGACACCACGCTCCATGAAAATTAACGTTTCATTTTTATTTTTAAGAAAACAAAACGATTGTTCAGTTGAAAAAATATTTTAATGGCAATGACAATTGTGTCTTAAAATACATTTTTGGGAGTAATTGTTGATTTAAGACTTAAATGTAATTGTCAACAATTTAAAAATTACAATGTTATAGAAGAGGCCACGATATGGGTTCAAATTTATTTTCTTAAAATTATCCTAAAATTAAAGTGGTTAAAATTTCAAAAATCTTAAACTTAAGAAACAACCTTTAACATACTCCTAGCTGTATTTCTAGTTCCCAATAAATAAGACTTCAGAGTACTTCAAGCTTCTAATTATTATTATCAACTAAGGAATAAACTAATAAAAAGTACAACTAAACAAATAAAAAGAATATTACGCCAAGGTGAATGACTTTTATGAACTTCCACTATCTTGGCGAACTAAAATAAGAAATATTTGAAACATTGCGTGTGTAGGCCAAGAAAGTAGAAAGAGAGCAGAATAAACGTCAGCAACAACTCTAAATGTAATGGGCTTCAAAGGGCAAAAAACTGTTTTTTCTTTTGTGCCCACTTTTTTTCCGTTTCTTTACCATATAAAATAATTATTTTTTTTTTTCAACTTGGGTGAACTCAACAACGACAGCAGAAGGCGGCTACAACAGCAGCAAAAAAAAAAGTTGGTCAAAACCATGCGATATGATACTTCAGAGACCCTGCTACTATGCACATGAAGGGTTCTTGGTTTTATTTCTTTTTATGTTTTTTGTCTGAAACTTCCGTTGTATTTACTAGTGATATGTTGTGCATTTTCACGTGGTAATACGTTGTCTTTCTGTTTTTTTTTCTATATTATTGCCTGCATTTCTTACGTGCATTTAATGTTATTACATAGCGTAGCTCACCACGTGGTTACGAAAACTGATGGTTTTTAATTATAGTTTTTACATAGACATCAGATAAATTACGTGGGTAGGGGTGGTAGGTACATTTAACGTGACAAATTTTTATCAACAATAAGTGAAGGAACCATTATGTGTAACGAATGTGCCCACGTTGAATAGCTACAAATTTTTTCTTTTTTACGATATTGCTTGGCGGCAATAAGTGTGAAAGTGTTTGTTATACCTTTTTTTTTTGTCATAATTTTCTAATAATTCACTATTGTAAGTGTTTTAAGTAATTGTTCTGAAAAAGTAAATAAGAGAATTTGTTGCTTTAGCATGTCTTTTTGTTTTTGTGGTTATGAACGCCACATTTATAGTCTGTTCTCTGAAACGATTGATTGACTACCATTTTATTTCTTAAACCTGACGACTCTGCATTAAAGATTATTATTAGAACGTTGATTTCCATTTATTCTTGAGCTTCAACCATATCATACTGATGCTTGCAATCATAGGATAATTCTATAAATCTTCGCTAAGTTTCGATAGAAAATATGCTTTGGCTTTTTTCGAGAATTGAGTTTCGAAACCAGCTGCATTGATAGCCAAAAATTTACTTCAAACTATATAATAAATCTAATAGTTGAGGTACAATATGAGAAACATAAAAAAAAGCTTTGTTCTATAATTTAGACCAGTTTCAGGCATTCTGCTGCTCCCGGGCAACTGCGGCAGAACTCAAACAGAGGCTGCGTGTATGCCGTCGTGTACGCTGCGAAATACGATTCGGCACGACTCGATTATGTTCGGCTGTTATTTTGTATATTAATTATATATCACGCACACATTGACATGTTTTGGTAACATTTATCTGTTAAGGTTTGCCTGACACTGGCTTAGACTCATTCTCACTCTACTGTAATCAATTTTGAAGGTAGCAAATCATACGTATAGAGCAAAAATATATGCTCCAAAAATCGTTGTTGCATTGAAGCATTTGTTTGAATCACTTATACTTTATCTTATGATAAATATGTGAGTTCGTCGTTGTATTTGATTTTTAAATAACCGATAAATATTATAAGCAGGGTAACCAAGGCATTCGAAAAAAAAAACAATAATTTTTTCCTCAATTGGTAAAAAGTAAAAAGCAAAAAATTTTTTTCGAAAAAAGTTGATGAACTATATTTTTGCTCGTTCAACAAAAATTTTAAGTCCATGAATCTAAAAATCGTCCAATTTCAGGCTATTACAGAAGTTTTTGAATTCCTACCAAACCCCCAGCCTTGATAGGAAATTCCGATCTTGACCGGGTCAATCCCGGTCACTTTGCAATCTTGATTATTAGCAAATTCGATTAGTGTATAATTTTGCATTCAAAAACACACTTTTCAATGTTTAAAAAATAAGTTTTTTATTCATTGTTCAAAAGAATTCACAAGTTGTTCATAAACTTTTACTAGTTTACATAGCTGATTAACTACGAGTATGTTCATCCTGCAGTTTAAGCACTCGAACCTAGTAGCAATGGTTGTGTAAAAGCTCGATTTTCTAGAAGCGATTCGTCATTCTTTATTTGCCACTTTTGCTTATTTATCTTTCACTTGTGTTCTCTTTGTGCGGTTTTTCTGCTATTTCTATTTAATTCTCCGTTCTGTGCGCTTATTTGCTTCTGAGATTTTTTTTTTCGCACATCGGTTTCTATAAATTATTCTCTAGAAGTTTTGCGAATCTACTTAGAAATGTGTTCCTGCGCAATATGATCTATAATGTCAACGCCTATTATAAATATTTAGCTTCACCCAAAAAAATTTAATTTATGTCTGCAGAACGTGGGAAGAGAAATATGCTAGTTGTTTTGTCCAATTTTTGAAATATCCCAAGTAGCCAACGGCCCCAAAAGCCCCAAAAGCAAAATAAAGATTTTCAATTAAGTGATTTTATTATAAATTTTCTCATATGTAAATTTTGCAATTGAAATTCATTCAAGCTTTTTTTTAAAAATTCATCATATTTTGGTTCAGATTTTTATCTGAATTAAGTCAAAATTTTTGAATAGAACATCGTCTTGGATTTCAACTCCGCATACTTTTGTCTATACATTATTTTTATGTTCTACATCATAGATGGGCAAAATTTTGCAAAAAGCAACAAAAGCGACAATTACAAAAACAAAAGAAAATCCACCATAAATTCGATCTCGATAGCAACAAAAATAAAAAACTCTGCTATAACAAGCAAGAACAACATGAATGTAGAAATAAAAGTACACTGATCAAACGGAACGAGAAATGCTGTCCTCAATGTGCGCAATGTTGTTTGCTTGTTCGCTCGCTTCTTTTTTTTCTGAGTGATGCAACAACAATGCAAATTTTAATGTAAATTCAATATGAATGTAACGCATATAAAAAACAATTAAAATGTTCGTAGCAGATTAGAGTGCTATTTTTGTTGTTTTGGTTATTTTTCTTACGAAAAATTACGTATTTGTTGTAAAGATCCACAATTGGCTCATTTTTCATATTTTGCCCATCGCTGTTTTACATAACGCTCTTTTTAATTCTAAGAAATTTTAATTTGTTCATTTTGTAGGGACAAATGTGTCCTACTGATCGAGTCTTTTGAAAACAAATCAAAGTACCATGCAATGACCTGCATTTGCAAAGAAAAGTCTTACAGATACTATAGAACAGTGATGGGCACATAGTGGCTCTATTTGCTCTCATTGCTCTCACCGTGATTCGACGTACAAGCAAGCGAAAAAAAATCGCAGAATTTCAATGCTATCGAGGCACAGCGTTGACTTGAATTCAAATGAAAACAAAAACAAAACACAAAGGCATAAACGACGGCGCCGCATTGTGTCTTGACGAATGTAGCAATTGTTTTTGTTTGTAGTGCAATTTGGTTTTTTTTTGTGCTAATGGCAATTTTGGAAATGAAAGTAAAAAAAAAACTTTAAAATTTCGTTTGTTGTTGCTTGATGTTGTTGTTTTGCTCTTTTGTTAGATTTCTATGCCCACCGCTGCTATAGAATATAACATGCCTTTGTTAAGAAGTACCATTCGCCTTAATTTTTTCCATACTGTAAAAAATGTGGAATTCAACATGCAGTACTTTTGTGTCAGTAGGAAGTACACGCAGGAAATTACAAAGTGTGATGCAGCAAAAATGACAGCAACCAGTAAGTAGTACAAAGAGAAAAAAAAAAAGTGCAACATTATTGTGTTACGTCATGCTACACTATCCTTCTATGTACTTTACTACAATAATCTTTTTTTTTTGTTTTATTTGCTTTTAACACTTTTTATGCATAATATCATCATATTTTAGCATAAAAGTTATTCTCCGACTGTATATGACAGTCGCCGCGTTAGACATGTAAAAATAACGCAGTAAAAAAGCACAGCATACATAAAATTGAATAAAAAAACATATCATTTTATTGTCATGCTTACTCTAACAGAAATTTTTATTTTATGTTACTTATTACCACATGGCAACTATGAATTGTAATGGTAAAAAATTAAAGTGCTTGACATCCGGTGTGATAAAACATTTTAAATTTTTTATTTTTTTTGTATCCAAAAATACAAGTGAATCGATTATTTTGTTAAAGAGTGCACTTTATACAATTGTTCAGGGGACTGAAACATTCTGGTGCAAATATTTGTTTTGATGCACAGACTTGTTAAGAACTATCTAGTGTCTTATGAGAAGGCCGCATAAAAAGAAAAAACTTTCAAGTTATCTTCCATATATGGCTTATTTTATTTATACTTGCCAATTTTTTTACAAAAAAAAAAATCCCATCGTTAAAAGAAATTATTTTATAAAAACGAAATCTTTTGTTTACGTAGCTCTCCCGAAAGTTTTCAAAATTTAGAACTTCATTGTGGTTGGCCACCGATGGCAGTTGTAAAGTCAACGAACCGGGTATAGGCTTATTTGAAATTCATATATCTGCTCTAGTTTTATGCAGAGAAACATTGTGTAATCCGTACATGAGTCTGCCTTGAATGCGTGTGAGGATAAATTAAGCTAGTAGCTTGGAGCAGCGATGGGCAAGATTCGAAAAATGAGCCAATTGTGACTCTTTACAACAAATACGTTATTTTTCTGAAGAAAAATAATCAAAACCACAAACACAAGCTTTCTTTCCTGCTACGCACATTTTTATTGTTGTAGTTTTTTTATACGCGCTATATTCACATTGAATTTACATTAGGGCTTGCATTGTTGTTGCATCATTCAGAAAATAAGAAGCGAGCGAACAAGCAAACAACATTCCGGACATTGAGGACAGCTTTTCTCGTTTCGTTTGATCAGTGTAAGTACTTTTATTTCTGCACTCATGTTGTTCTTATTTGATTCTTGGAATTGGCTTTTGGCTCATTGCTGAATTTTTTTTTTTTGCTATCAAGATCGAGCTTACGTTGTTTTTTCTGTTGTTGTAAGTGGCTCTTAAGTCCACAATTTTGTCGGCGCGCCAGTGTGACTTAACATCTGTAATCGACTTTTATATGGTATTATGTTCGTCCGCATGCCTGCCCATCTAACATGGTATTCTTCGATGACCAGATGTTTTGTTGATCTTGAGGATTACCAGCTACTGATCTGAAAGTAGGTCTACTGGAATGAGCTCGGTCATGGGTCAAGGCTCCACCTCGGATCCTTTTTTGGATTTCGATCAACTGGGTCCCGCTTCCCGTTAATAGACCGCTGCCTGTACGTCTCCTACAAGACCATTGATTAAAGTTCTTTTATCGTCTCTACAGCTGTATTTCACATGCTTATAAAATTCTCCATAGCGCTACTCTAAGATGGCTTATGTTGCTTTGTTGGGCTCGATTATTTTCGTGCTGTATTTTAACTTCATCTCTCATCGATTAAACGCAGGGTGGCATTGCTGATTTAAACAGATTTGCTTTTGCGATCGGAATCCGACAGTGGCATCTTTTGGCCTGATTGACGTTGCTGTTAATGTGCTCGGTGGAACGGTTTCTAGTGGTTTGGTCTTAAAAGCGTTTCATGTTTTATTTGAGTGGCCATCACACAGCAAAAAAGTGATCTGAAAATGAGACGGCACCTCTCACTGTGCGAACATTGAATGGACATCTTGTCTTGGTTTTGCAAATGCAAAAGTAATCGATTTGCATCTTTACTTGTGAATACTTGTGAATGCTAAAGAAGCTTACAATTACGTGGGTATTACAGGAACTTAATATCATGTCGTGTCCGATTTCGTTCATTTTGGGCCTATTAGCATAATATTGGGCTGTCTGCTAATCGAGGCAAAATTAGTTTTTCTCGGTTATACGATCAATCCTTGGTATGTACCAACTATTTTATTCTCATAAACCATAAAAGCTTATGAGCGTCAAGCGCACTTATTGTTTTCACTAGGTCATACTGTAATTTACATTGCACGAAATAAATAAAGAAATCAAGTAAAACAAACTAATTGTTTATATAAAATAAAAAAATAACGCTCTACTGCATGTCACGTGACTTGTTTTAGAAGCACTTTCCTAATGGAAACATGTACTAAAATCAAGATGCCATAAAGATCTTAAGTTTATGTCTTTGCGATGATCACAACAAGGCTTGTATCTTTAAAGAAACAAAGCCATATATAGAAGACTCGTTAGAACCCGTCCTCAAAATTCTTAACTCAATCTGTCTGTTTGTCTGTCTGCCTATCTGTTCGACTGTTTGTATAAAAAATAAAAACAAAATTGTGACCCACTTTCATGTAAATGTTGTAGCGTACGCACGCGTACTATGAGTATGACTTTAGTGCGATGTACGATAGTTGAAATCGACTACACTTATTGGGTTTTTTTTATATTCTTTTACATAAGATATTGTAAAAAAAATAACACGAACAACAAATGCTTGTATGCTTAATAGAGTTCTTCAATACCATTAGGTAACAATAAGTGTTCAAAGTAAAAATACTTAATATTTTTAATGCGACATTGAATGTATTCACAGTAAAAGTTTAGTTAAAAAAAGTTTTTAATATCAAAATTTAATTTTCATAAAAATTATTTTTTCGGAATATTTTACTTATTTGGTAATAGGTAGGTAATAAACTAATTGTTCATTTATCAAATCATATCGATCATACATTTTAAATTTTTGTTTCAAAAAATGCTGAAAAACTCAAGATTTTTAAAATAAAATGATGAATTAAAATAGAAAATTTGAGGATTAGGAACTCAATAAATAATATTTTGAAAACGCTAGAAATCGAGAAAAATGCAAAAGATCCAAGTTCCTGAAAGAGTCAAACTTTAAGTAAATGAGGCGCCCGGTTTCAAAACCGGCCAAGTCCAAAAAAATAAAATTTTGAGATATTCTCATATATAAAAATCTAGACCATGCTTTATCTTTCTACAATGGTTTTAGATTAAAAAAAAAAATGTTTGACACAAATATTACACTTTTTAATTTATTATAGATTCATGGGTTTCAAAACTTGCCAAGTCCATGAACTTGTATTCAAAACCAATCCAACGCCTTGGAATCAAAACCGGCCAAGTCCAGTACATTGGTATCAAAACCGGCCAAGTCCACTTTTTTCCAACGCCTTGGAATCAAAACCGGCCAAGTCCAGTTCATTGGAATCAAAACCGGCCAAGTCCAAAATTGTTTTCTCAAAAACATTCGCAAATAAAACTTTAAATATCTGATCTGACGTACCTTGAGTAAGAAATTTTATAAGCTATCATGTGTGAAATACTCTTTATTTTTTTTTTTTATGAAAACAAACGTTTTTCGTTGTTTTCCCAAAAGTATGAAATATGGACTTGGCCGGTTTTGAAACCGAGCGCCTCAAATATATTTTTATAATTAAATAGGGAAATCTCAGAATGACAAAACGAAACCTTTTTCAAAGTATAAACGACTTATAACTGTAGTGTATCGGAACAGAACATAATGTAAACAACTTTTCTGAGCTTTCTGTTCAATAAAGTTTGTGATGAACAAAAAAAAAATTACAAATCAAACCAAAAAAAAAACAAAAGTTTCATCCATTGCTAAATGGAATCATCAGTGACCTTTAAGTCGATGAGTGACGTTAGACCGAACCATTTCTTATAGCTGTGTGAAATTTGGTTTCATTAGTTGAAATAATTCCCTCATTATAGCGTTTTGAAGTTTTTGCTTGTTTAGGAGGTGCCATGCCCTCTTTTCGAAATTTGCTAACTTTTTTCCCAGAGCTTGCCTAAGTTATTTCAAGTATTTGTGAGAAACTTGGTAATACTTCATTAAATAATTCTCTCTAGATTGCGTTTCAAATACTTTGTTTGTATGGGCGGTAGGCGTGTCCGTAAACAGATTTCGCTTCCTTTCAATTCCAAGAAACTTGTTTAAAGGTGTGGCCGGTGTGCTGAATTTCATTCAATTAACTTGCTTGGTCTATCGTTATCAATCGTAATTTCCACAGACAGCAGACAGACAGCCAGACAGACAGCCAGACAGACAAATTGACAGACAGACCGACGAACATGGCTTATTGACTCAGCTGGTTACGTTGATCAAGGCTACTCGTATATATGCTCTTCTACACCTGCCATGCCCTCTTCCATGCGTTACAAACGAAATCACAAAGTCAATATACCCTGAGTGTAGGGTATAGAAACAAATCTTGCAAACTCTGGTTGAGTGCACAACGCGGCATGTATCACGTCTGGCTGAGGCTCAATGTTAAGCGATCAAAGAATCTTAGAGCTCTAGAGGAGCCGGAGATAAAATGGGTGGCAGGTATTCTTTCTGGACACTTTTTGGTAAAAATACATACATACATTAGTTTGCATACTCGTGTTCATCGACCCCGAATAAGTAACATGGCATGCAATTTATGTGAAAGGTGTAAAGTAGATTATTGTAGACTAGTGTTCTAACAAAATCATGGCATATAAAATTAAATCGTTTTCTCTATGCAGATATGAAATGAATCAAATTTAAAGAATTGAATATTTAATTTTTCTTGCAACACTAGTGTACGAACAAGTAAGATGCTAGTTCAATGAGCGGTTAACAAGTTTATGTCTGACTTATAGCCAAAGTGTCTGTCCGTCTGTCTGCTTGTAATTCTAATAAACATACTGTTTGCCTGTATATACATACTGTGCTTTGTTCTAAAAAGAGAAATCTCGAGTAACCTGCATAAAAAGTTGGTTAAGTAAAGCATTGATATTTTCTATTGAATCGTACAAGTAGTATCTTTTATTTTAATACTATGCTTTACACAAACCTTTAGCACGTTTTGTTTAGTGTTACATACCATACCATACACTCATATGTACGAGAGCACACTACCCAGTTTGGATTTCTATTTTAAAAAAAGTTGGCAAGCCTATTGAAAAGACCCCGTACGTAGTAACTGTGTTGAGTGCTATGCGTGCAAAATGTGATTAAATTTATTTCTTCTCTACTTTATATTTATTTTCAATTTTTTCCGCCCCATATCTTATGAATGGTATGGCAAAAAATTTATTTTGACGCCATATTAACGAACAAATTTTTATATTTTTTGTCATATCGAACCTTTTTTTTTTTTTTTTTTTCAATCGTAGCACAACACAATATAACTGATTTTATATATCCATTTATATTTTCCAATTTGGGCCAATTTTCAGTTCATGAAAATTGTTTGCGTGTGTTCAATGCTTAACGTTAATTAGTTGTTAATTAATTAAAGTTTTTCATTGAGGTGAAGATTTTGTTCGTCATGGTACCCTTTTCATATTAATAAATTTTATTGGTTGGTTGCATGTACCAATTACGTGTGGCTTAGTGCAGGTTGTTTTGAACCATTTTATTGCGGTTTAGCTTTTTTTTTTTTTAATTTATGGTGAGTTAAATATATAAATAAAAACCCGGTGGCCGAAATTTGTATATGAAGAAGTCGAAAATCAAGCAGTTTTACGTAATATAAATAATACGAACAAAATCTACCATTGCGTTGTATTTGCGTTATTAATTGAATTTAAAATTACTAGAAAAAAATGTAAATAACAATTTCATCGCGTCTGCCTTTTATTTAAAAAAATGTTTCTAAACACTAAAACAGTTATTTGCAAAAGGCAGACGTTTTTGTTACTGCATTTAAGAGTAATTCAACTTTTTTTTTATCGTCAGGCAGATTGCGATAATTATAAAGATTATGTCATAAGAAATGAGAGAAAAAACGTCTGCTTAGTTAAAGCTGCATTTTAAAATTGCAATATTACAAATATGTAAATAAAAAATTGAGTAGTAAATCATTATCGCGTCTGCCTTTTGGCTGACTGTTTCTTTTACTTATAAGAAATGTAAAAATAGAAGAGGCAGACGATTCCAGCACTGATATTTTAAAGGTAAACGTTTTTGGAGACTGAAGGTGAATACTATTTATTAAGGCTATATCTATATAAAGCAAATACCGTGCAAATTTACTTTTCTATTTATTCGGTAAGTAATGGAGAAATTGCTCTCAGAGATTTAAGTACAAAAAGTAGGTGAACAAACATTAGTCAAACGTTTGGTTTGTTTTTTTCATTTAACTCAATTTGCACTCAATAGTTTTTAGATCATTAGTGTAAAATTTGAATAATAAGGGACCAAGTACACTGCCTTGAAGAACTACACATGGTACAGGTAGCATGTTACTCCTCGATTTACCCAACTGTACAAATTGCCTTCTATTACTTAAGTAGTCTCTTATTAGTCATGGAATACCCAAGAGCACTTAATTTAGATATCAAAATATCATGATCAATTAAATCAAAGGCTTTAGAAAGATTGAAAAATACACCTGACACTCCCTTATAGCCTGCATCTAAGCCATTACAAATATGATCAACCACATTTACCACTGCTTCTTCGGTTCCTGAACCTTTCCTAAGTCTATATTGCCTATCGAATAAGATATTTTTACCTTCTAGGTAGTCATTTAATTGTTCTAAGATTAATTTTTCAATAACTTTATCAATAATATATCGGATGAAAATTTTTAAATCCTGTTAGCCTCTACACTTTTTTATGAATTTTCAATATATCAAGAAATATTGACTCATTAATCGTTCCATTGAAAATGTTTGCAATAATTCCGCAGACTAAGGGTTTTCTTGTGAATAGGTGGTACATGACCCTATTATGCAAAGTAGAGTTGGTGCATTCACCCAGAATCGCTGTAAAACGTTTTTATTTTTTTTTTGTGAAGAAAAAATTAAATTTTTATTTCTTATTTACATTACAAATATATATAATATTATAGTATAATATTTCCACAGCAAACACCAAAAAGCTGCTCAACATGCTCAGTCCATAGTACAGCCAGATCCAATAAAAATCTAGTACCGTAGCTGCCTCTAAGCCCACAACGGTGCTCAAATCATCAAATGACATAATTTTCAATCTAATCATATCATAAAACGACAACCGATACCAATACGCGAGTATACCGGATGCATGCAACTGCAAAATATAATCATTTAATAGTTCCTGAAATATAGAATCTTCCGGTAATGGAATAGCAAAATATATAAAGTGATTGAACACAACACGCCTGCTATGGCGAAAAACTTTGCGCGTAAAATAACGCTGCTGACGTTCCATCACAGACCAAAAGCCACTAAATTCGGCAATGGCCATAGATCTATTGTAACTGTTTCGATGAGCAGTAAAATGCGATAGACTAGGTGCAATCTCAAATAGTGAACCATATTCACGTAAAAACTCAGGTTCAGTATAAATCGACAACATATCATGACTCTCTGGTGAAATAAAAATTTTCATGTTGCGTCGCTTCAGTTCCGCAAAACTATTGATTTCCGGTCCCAATGGATGATGCATGGTATATGTTTGCAGATAGGTATTGAACGTGGTATTAATGGCCAAACCAACCATAAAAAGTAATATAACAAGCAATTTTCCACTAAAAGTAGCATTAAGATAAACAGGAGTTTGCAAAGCGCCACCGGTTACACCGAACAAGGCATATTCATTGAAAAATATACTAAGCCAAATATCAACACCACGCAGCTGCAACCACAGAAAACGATTTACTATGAGCAACACAGAAAAAATCACATAGAAACCAAAAAAGATCACAATCAAATCGGAACTAAAGAGTAATGCATAAATTTGCGTTAGCGTTAGTGATTCAGCAACTGGTAGGATGGGAAACCATTTATCAATTTCGATGTAATGCGATAAATTCGGCACTTCGGTGGGAGCATATTCATTGAGACACGCAGTACTTGCCGGTATTTCCAGTGAACCATTAAGTGTCAACTCCATCAGTTCGGTGAAGAATATTGGTTTCCCCAAATGCACTAACAGCGCATAGGCAAGCGTAGCATTAACTTTGGCGGCAAATGTTTCAATTAAACGTCCAATGTAGCCAAGCATTTTTATCTGGCCCTTTTCATTCTCATAGAGTAAAGTGCGTGGTTGCATCTGATCTGGATAGGTGCGTAATGGATAACCATAGACATTTTGCATGCGTTGTGGAAAATATACTTCTTCGATATTACTACTGAAATTGTGTTGGTTTATTGTCAGCATCGGGTATGGTTGATAGTTATAGTATATTTTTGTTACTTCAAAATCATTATAGATTATTATTACATTTAACATGGAATTGATGTAAAATTGTCGAAAAGCTTGTTCTAGTATCATTTTTTGTGGCATGTTCGTCGAGATGTCCTCTTTCGGTTGTAACTTAAGTAAAATGCGGGTTCTTTTGGATTTTCTTAAAATCTGACTTAATTTTTCCATATTAATATAATGCTCTTGCATACAGACTATGGCTAAAATTTGACTGTTAAACATTGATTTTAGCTTCGGCTTTACTCCCAAACTGAGCCAAAGTTTTGGTTTTTTATTATCACAGCTTATGAGATCCTGCTTAAAATCCATAGCACAATAACTGACATTTTGCTGTTCTATCACTAGTAATGTTTCATAATTTCTTTGCAATTCGATTTTTTTTATAAATTCGCAAATTGATTTTTTATCCAGTCGAATTTCTTGTAATGCACTCTCAAGTATTGCATTTTTTAGCAAAAAAATGATTAATCCAATATAAAGAAATTTCCTTAGCATGGTTGCAACTTTTCGTGCACTTAGTAATTTGGTATTTAGTAAAATACTTTGTTGTTTATTCGTTGAAACCACTGGCGTTTTGAATTCTCTGTAAAATTTTATATGCGTCTATGCATCGAGCTTTTTAGCAATATTAATTTATTTTTTCGTACTCTACCAATTGTCATTAGCGAAATGACACCCAAGGTATGTAATTAAGAGAAAATGTTAAGGGAGCATTCTACACCGTACAAAACTTTTTCAAATTTTAAGATTTTCTTCTAGATTATTTTCATTTTCATATTTCATTAGTTGCTAGTATTCATATATGTACATATGTGCATTTATATAAACGTGTATTTATAAATTTGTAATATCTCCAAAATTTTCTTTCTTTATATAGTTCCACTTAGTGGAGTGTAACTGTTCTGTTAACTAAAATTTCAGTCATAGAACTTACTTATTGTTAATATTGACTCACTGATTGTACATAAATAAACAATAATGATAAAAAAAATATTTCCATTTCCAAAAACTTACCTGTCTTTCTAAACAAAAAAAAAACTTAATTATGTTGCACTGAATTAAAAAAAAAAAAGAGGAATAGTGACATCGATCCTTCAAATATTAATATCATGTTTTGAAGTGCGCCACCCTTAAATCTATCGAAATCTACCAAAAAGTTGAGGAACTCCGATTAGTACCTGGTTTCAAGTATCGATATTCAAAAAAGTATCTTATACATTCAAAAAGTCAAGATGAGTGTCGCGTCGTACCGAAAATAGTCACAAGTAGTTAATATCAAGTAATTTTTGGCTCGTCGTTTGGGGGGTCTAGTACACATAGTAAAATTCAACATTTTCGAGCTATTTTTTTCTTTTTTTCTTGTTTCCCAATAACATAACTCTCAGAAACCGTTTGTCAAATTTTTCATTCTTTTTAAACAGTGGTGCCCACTATCACAATCATCGATAAGCATGTGTTGGTGATTCTGTATAAGCCCAATGTGCACAAAAACGGATGCGAATTCGTTTCGTTTGTGCGCATTACGTTTTTTGTAAGTAAAACGAATCCGTTTCGAATTCGTAAAGGACCTCATATACGGATCAGTTTCGAACTCGTTTTTTGTAAATAAAACAAAATTTATTGCTTTAAACGACTTTAAATTGCTTAAAAGTTCAAAAAGACTTATAAAATTTTTTACTCAAATTTTTTTGGAAAAGTGCCGGAAAAATTTTCAAAAAAAAAAAACGACTTAGAAAGGTTTAAAAAGTCGAAAAAAATACTAATATTTTTTTTAACACTGAAATTATATCCGTTTCGGGTTCGTTTATTGTTCATAAGATATATCCGATTCGAATTCGTTTTTTGTTTATAAGACGAACCCGTTTCGAATTTGGTTTTTTGTAAGTAAAACGAATCCGTTTCGAATTCGTAACGGACTTCAAATACGAATCCGTTTCGAATTCGTTTTTTGTTCATAAAACGGATCCGTTTCGAATTGTAATTTCAGTTTAAAAAAAAATATTAGTTTTTTTTCGACTTTTTAAACATTTCTAAGTCGATTAAGACAAAAGATTTTTTTTTGAAAATTTTACTTTGAAAATTTTTCCGGGTACTCCAAAATTTTTAAATTTTTCCATAAAAATTTGAGTAAAAAATTTTATGAGTTTTTTTTTTTTTTTTTAAATTTCAGAATGAGTTATAAAACGTACCACATCAAAAAATAAAAACTGATTCTACTCATGTGTTTGACCGTAGGTTTTACTATGTGATAATCTTGGTAGAACGAGAAAATACGCGACTAATGACACCAGGTCGCATATCTCATTCGAGCACCACCTGTGCCTGAACTTAGCAAAAGTTCGACTAAAATTGATTCCAAGTCGGTCTTGACGCATCATATCATTATTAAAATTTCGTAAAATTCAAAATCGGAGCTGCTTCTTTCTTCGAGAAATCGGCCTTTTAATTTTCCAACATCGTAATATATATGTACAGGATCATCCGGTTACGATGTGGCATCCAGAAAAATTAGATTCCCTGGCTTATTGTGAGTAAAAATTGTGTGGAGTAAGGGGTCTATCTTGAACACACCCTATAGCTTAGCAAAATTTCCTTAAGAGGAAACAAACAAAGATTATCTTATAACTTTCTAAGTATTAAAGCTAGAGAAATAAAATGAGTGAGTTTCATTAGATAATTAACTCACATATTTTTTGCTTCAGGTGTCAAGATATAGCGTTTTAGGTATTTTGTATGGGAAAGGCCAGGGTTCGATTTAGGAAGCTGAAATTTTGTGTGAACTATTTTTAAGCCTTATGCTAAAACATAGACAAACTTGAATAATTCGTTAAAAATTCACAAATATTTGAAGGTGGTGTAACTTCTTTAGAGTTATCAAATTGTATTAATTTGAATAATAATTAATGAATTCCTTGTGTTCTATAACAGATATTCTTAAGGTTAGAAAATGCTTACCATTTTGTTAGTGACAAAATTATTTTTTCCATGTATACAATTAACATTGGCATTGGCAGTACAGCTAGTGAACAAGTTGGGACCGATTTAGAATTTAAGTTTTTTGAAATTTGCTTTTAGTTATTCTCTTATTATATTCCAACAAAGTGCTTAAATAATCTATTATATAAAATAATTGAATAAGTACACCACATTCATCTAAAGCAGGGGTAGGGGTCGGCAAAATTTAATTTTCCATAGCTCAATTGAGCTGAAGTTCATCACACAGATTGTTTTTTGCCGACCCCTGATCTAAAGTATTCTATTTTTTTTTGAAGGTTAAACTAACTATAGTCCAGGGTTGTAGCATTCATTGGCGCAAGTTCAAATTAATACGGTGAGATTTATTGAAAATATTTTTAAGCGAGGGCGCAAAAAGTCATCAAATCATAGAACTAATATTTTTTTTGCTTAGCTAAATTTTAAGAGTTTTTTTTTTTTTTCAGTAAACTAAACATATTTTGTTGAAATAAAAGTTTTGAAATTATTTTCCATTTGTTTGCCATTTAACTACTATTTCATTTTACTAAAGTTTCTTGGAAAGTGATAACCTTTGTTTCTTAGTTCGTAAAAATCATATTGTTTAATTAAATATTTTTCAAAGTACACTGAGAAAACAATTCGATATATTAACATTTTTAAAAAACCAAAGAAACATTTAGCACGATCTGGCATTCCCAATCATCTGATTGCGACCAATTTGTATCGAACCTAAACCAAAACTAAAGTTCTCTTTAATAATAGGTCAAAGAATTTAAAAAACTACAAATTTATGTTGTGTCGATCGATTATTTCCAACTGACTACTTTTCATGAAGTAGAGCAAGTACCAGGAAAAGAGGGTTAAGGCATTCGATACTACAATTGAATTCGATGAACAATTGAACTTAATTTTCTGCAAAATCAAAGGCGTCTTTTATTTATCTGGCTGTTTGTATGGGGTATTCCACGCCAAATCGGACGCCAATTTTCTTTCGCATCTCTGATTTTTTTTTGAAATTTATTTTTCTTTTAAATTTTTTTTTATACATTTTTTATAATTTTTTTTTTATTTTTGCTTATATGTTTTTTTTTTTTTTTTTTTTTTTAAATTATCTTTTTATTTCTGATTTCTTTGAAGTATATGAAATTATCTAAAAAGCACCATATTCGTCAGATATGGGTTCGCGTGTTTTTCCCTGATTCCTAAACTCAAATTAACACTCCGTGGGAAACGTTTTCAGTAAAAGCCGTGCCGGAGAACGCTTCGACTATTGCATTTTGCGCTGACATATGTAAGTGTATTAATTCGGGCTATATTGCATGATATTTATATATCTTACTTATTCCCTTTATCATGACCGCCAAAATACTTCTTCTAACCCATATAGTGGGTGATACTTAACCAAACTGTCCCTTTTGAATGAGATCTCCAATAGAACATTGGGACCAACATTTTCCACACTTTTAAGACTTCAGTTGTTTTTTTATAAAAGTTTCGCTATTGCTTTGTTTTTCTCTCTATAAAAAAATTTCTCTTGAAACTTCTTGGAAAACAATGCGGACATATGCACGTATCGTATGTATGCACATCACTATTTCGCTTGAGTTGTGTCACCACTCACTGTTTTAAGTGTCCATTTACTCATGCGTACAATTTCACTGAATTTTATGAAGCATCACTAAAAGAGTCTCTTGCACTTTTACTTTGTATCATTAAGCAAACCATGGCTAAAGATAAAGATAACGTGCAATGAAATTTCATGCAACCAATGTAAACATAAAGTGTTGCATTGGCTGGCTACAACATGTCAACTCTTTATGTTTTGTTCATGCACAATACTTTTTTAAGTGTGATGTGCAAAATTTACTATACATCAACTAATGTTGTTGGCTCTTTTAATAAATAAAACTAAACACTTTCAACAACGTCATCATCATCATCATCAGCTCCGTTGCTTACAGCAACGCCAACATCACCATCATACAAATTTATGTTTTTGCTTTCTTGCACTATGGATTTTTGTATAGATTAGCGTAGCCCTCATGACCCTCATAAAAGTTGAGGACTTGACTTGACATACTCTATGAATGAGTTTTTTCTTTATGATTGATGTTGATTTCTGTAATATTCTCTCCTACGTTTATAGTGAATGTTGCATTAGGGTGGGACCTCTTTGCTTTTTATTTAAAAATTAAATTCTTGGCTTGCGGCATTCGCACATTGGCTCATATAACACAAGTCGACAAAATTTTGTGAAATCTCTGGTTCTGAAACTCGAATATATTTTTCCAAAGGTTTTTGATGCGCTGAATTCGAATCCGGGGTCAGAATTTTTTTTTTAATTTAAGATATTTTGGAGAAAAAAAATTTGGTATAATTCAAAGTGTGATTTGAAGAAAAAGATTAATATTTTTTGGAATATCATTAATGGTTTCAAAAAAAAAAAAAATTACCTTTCGATGTAACTTTGTTCAAATATCTCGAAAAACTGTGACTTTCGTTATTTTAAACTAATAAAACTATTTTTTCTATTATAAGGTATGTGAAAGAAATCAAAATTTTACATCTAGAACTTAGACACAAATTTCGTCTGGTTTAATCATTGCAAGTCGTGTTCTCTTTTTTCGGACCCAAGGGATTGCCTGATATTGTTGCACTGTGTAAGATGCTGTTTTCCTTGGTTGGCTTATGTAGTTTTCTTGAAACATCGCTTTTAGTTAGAACTCTGTAAATGTATTGTGACTTATACACAAAATGGTACACCTTTATCGCATATTGTGGCATGGTGCAATTTTTTTCTTTATAATTTACAAAGATATTCAATCGTATATCAAAATTGAAAGTGAATAAAGCAATATGAGTCTTCTGTTGAGGACCACTACTGTTTTGTGGGTCACACTTTCATTTTGTTGAAACGAAAAATTGTTTGAGGTTTTATCTCTAATCAAGTTGTTATAGTGTGCGCATTCTAAATAGCTTTAGCATAATTTATTTTCAAAGGAATGAACACAAGTACTGTCAAGTGGCCCCTATTTTTATTTAAAAAAGTTAATTAAAATAACATAAAGCTTCATTCAAGTTTTGCCTATGTTATGTCCAATAAAATTAAGATATATTTTTTATAATCATTAAAATTCTCATAATGAGATTAACGTCTTATCGTGATCAAATAAAAACTATTAATTGTTCATGCGCATAACAAAATATATATAAAATAAAAATGCAAAGGTAAGATAGATTTTGTATCAAGAATTAGTTTTTTTAGTTTGATAATATAAAGACAAGAGCTTGAAAATCTTACAAGATTTCAGAAATAAAAGGAGAAAATTGTGCGGTACTATCGACGAAACAACTGTGCGGAACTTTCGACGAAACAACTGTACGGTACATCGACGAAACAACTGTACAAAATTGAATGAAAAAAAAAAATAAATAAAAATAAAAAAAAAAATTAAAAAAAATATTAAAAAATATTAAAAAATAGATTAAAAAAAAATAAAAAAAGGAAAAATAAAAAATACAAAATGAAAAAAAAAAGAAAAGTGTAACAAGATAAAAAAATATAACAAAATAAAAAAATTAGAAAAAAATAAAATAAAAAAAATTAAAAAAAAATATACAAACAAATTTTAAAAAAAGGAAAAATAAATAAAAAAAAAATTTTAAGAAAAAATAAAAAAAAAAAATAAAAAAAAAATAAAAAAAAAAATAAAAAAATAAAAAAAAAAATAAAAAAAATTAAAAAAAAAAAAATAAAAAAAAAAACAAATAAGAAAAATAAAAAAAAATTAAAAAAGCTAAAAATAAATTAAAACAAAAAACAATAAAATTGAAACAAAAAATGTATAATGTAATTTTTTTATTACCGAAAAACACCCAATTTTTGTTCAGACAGCTCTTAGCAATAATTCTAAAGCTTTCTATAGAAACACTCTTGTTGAATGAATCAAACTTGAAAAAGTTTTGCTCTTTATGTTAAACTATTTACAATAAAAAGCTACCTTTTAAAAACAAGACATAACATTTAAAACAATCCAATTTTAGAACGTCATGCACGAAGTTAAAGCTTGATACCCTACCATTTTTATCAAGTCAATGTACGGCTCAAAAAATCACTTTCGTGGCAACTAACACGTGTTTTATATCCATTAAATCTGCGAAACACAATGTGGCACCCTTGAACCTGTCACAGTTTTCGTAAAAAAAAACTTAAATGTAGGCAACATTGGTATGACAAAAATTATTTTGTGCGGGTTGGCGTACCTATTCGTACTCTACGGTTATTTTGTTTGAAATTTGTTAGCTAATTTTGACAGTTAAACAATAAATTTAAATTGTTGTCACAAGCAACGTACAAATGTCATGTGTGCCAACAACCCAAAAAAAAAAAAAAACCAAAAAAAAAATAACGCGCGTAGCTAATGCGAAATAACCGCTAGACATGCAATCAACACACAACTTTAATGGGACTTTAAAGCCAGTCTAGGTAAAAGACTTACCCAGTTGAGTGGCTCAGACAGACGGTCTCTGTCTCATGGCGCTGAATTTTATGCCAAGTTAATGTTGACAATAATAACACGTCGTCTTTTGTGTGTGTGTGTGTGTTGTTGCAACCAAGTGTCATTGCTTAACGGTTACAATGGGCGGTCATAAAAGCGCCAAGTTTTGCATATAAATTGCAAAGTGAAAAAGTGCAATTTTTTATTTTCGTAGTTTTGGTTTTATTTGTATTTTGTAAGGCGTTAACCTTAGATTTATCTTGTCACATTTTTCTTTAAAGGCTTTGTCTGTGTTTTATTTTCGTAATAAATAATCTGAAAACACTATAATAAAAATATTTTTACTCTTTTTTTTTATATTTTTTTAGTTGGGTATCAATTCCACTAAAATTGACTACTGTACGCGCAGTTTTGTGTTTTAATACACACAAAAAAAAGTAGGTAAAATTAATCGAAAACGACAGCTAAAATCGCTCCTACCCTCCAAAATAGTAAATTGTACCGATAAGAGTTAGTAAATATATAAAAAAAAAAAAATTATCGAAAAAGTTGTTAGTTAACTACTTTGTAGGTAAGTCTATTGACAAGGTCGGTAAAATTAACAGAAAAGGTAGGTAAATTTACCGAAAACAATGGATGAATGAAAGAATCTTCTTCTTTTTTTATAGGTAAAAAGATTTTTAATAACTAATTATCTACCAATGACGGCTTTATTGATTCTTGACAATGCTCCAACTCACCCCATTGCGGAAGAGCTAGTCAAGCAAATAAATGAAGGAAAAATTTGAACCATTTATGAACATGTCACACCTCTGATCCAGCCAATGGACCAAAATGCCATACGCCTTGTTAAATTGTAGTGCAGGAGTAGTCTTGCCTCAAAAATTGTGTCCTTGGAAATAGAAAAAATTGTAGATTTCTTAAAAAATCTCAACCTTTATGAAGGAACAGTCATGATTAGCAAAATGCTGGAATAAAATTTTATCTGTTGACGATTCAGCAAAATAAAGCAATTGAAGTATACAGATAAATAAATTGATTCAAAAGAAAAAAATTTCAATTCTAACAAGTTTTTTTATTATTTTTTACGGTTAGGTTACAAATTTTTTAGTCAATTTGTGAGAAAAAATTCAAGTATTAATTTTGGTAAATCTAACCAACAATCGTGGTGTAAATACCTATAATCTTTGTAACAGTAACAACTTTTTCGGTTATGTAAACTATTTTTTGTTGAATTTCCATGTTTTATTATAGTTAATTTTTTTTGTGCATTCTACCTAACGAAATCGGTTAATAAATTTGAAATTTTCATACATTTAGAAAAATAGTAAGCTTACCATTTTTTTTTGGTTCTATTTACCCACCTTTTTTTTGTGTGTAAAAACTGCCGCACCTCACTTCCGAATCATCAGGAATGGGATCAATAAGATTCCTTTAAGAAAGCTCATTGTTTAAATTTACACTGCTGGTCAAAGATGGGTATGAAGTTAAGGGCGATATTTTCTCCAATGAGATGAGTTTAACTTGAAACTCTCTGATTTAGTCTACCAAACAACTGTAACGTCGTTCAAGTGGAGGTCATTGCAATTCTTAAAGCATCATCATAGCTAAAATATGATAGTATATCTTCGAGAAATGCTGGTGTTTTCACTGGATATTAAATTCCTCAGCTCTGCCTCTTACAATTCGCTTCGTTGTGGCTAGTTGCCGACAATCTCTAAACCAGATTGTCAGTGCAATCAGACTTATCCTTTTGCTGGGTGCCATGGGATAGGGGTGTTGAGTGGAAATAAGATGGCTGACGAGCTCGCTAGACATGGCACATCACTGCCATACGACAACAAATACCACTTCCAAAATAAATACTTAAAACAAATTCCAGGAGCTAGCAAACTCCTGTCGTATGACCAACGCGACATGACCAAAAAAGCTTTTTTTGGAGGTTTCAACCCCCCTTTCCTCAAAAACTATACGTGATGAACAACTTCCCTAGTGCCTTTCCGGCCTATCTATTGCAAGCGTCTTTTCATTATCTTAGTTGAGATTGGAATATAATTGCTAACTGAAATTCGTAGTTCGAGGTCGTGCGGCGTGACACCAAATCCTCAAGATTCATCTCATGCAGAAATCTTCAAAGGTTTAACTAATTTCATCGGTGTGCTTGTGAGAAACCATAAAGCAACACTGATCAAAACATTTGATTTCAACATTGTTATCTGTGCTGAGATTATGTTTGACTTCCATACCCTTAGGAGTTTTGGGAAGATACTTGTCGCTTTGTTGATTTTTGCTGCTACGTCTTGCGCGGTGTCGCCTTAAGTAGTGAGAACGCCTTAACTGTGTTCTCAAAACGGTGTAATTATTCGCTTATGTTGTACATGGATATGTTAAAATCTGGAGGAAGCGTACTTGTTGACGTTGCTTCAATATTCGCATTGTTAATATGCAACCCAAAATCGAATGTCAAGTCGCTGAGTTGTCTAAGGTTGCCTTGCATATCGGACGATATTGATGACAGGCGAGCAATATCATCGGCATAAGCCAGTTGTTCCAAATGACTCCAAAAGTCTCATTGTATCCCATGATTCACAGAATGAATGCGGCTTTGTACATCTTCCAGTATCGATTGGTGGTAAGAGATTGTTGTTATGGACAAGAGTGCAGAGTTCTCGTGGTGTATCTTAATGATGGTATTACGAATTTTGGGAACATTCTCTTTATATGCTACCGAAGGCTATAGTGAAATCAACAAAGCATACAAGAAAGCTCATTTGCCATTCGCATTTATATATATTAGTTGCTTATTTATATATAACTAGGGGCTGCGCCTCCTGCTCGGTTCTTTCCAACACCCCACAACATATGATGTTAAATTTTGTAGAACTGGCCCCTTAACATGCATTTTTCTGAAAATACATTTTCATAAATATCTTTAAAAATGAGAAAAAAATTTTGTAATATAAAACATAGTAAAACTATTCCACCTGTAAGAATGGAAACTCCCAAATGTTGAATATTTTTCATTAGAACAGTGTCCAACAATTCTCCAAAATATCAACGTTGACTTTTCGTGCTCTTGGCGTGACTAAGCTCTTCTCTTAGGTTCACCACTACACATATGAAAAAATACGTGATTTCAAAACTTATCTTACATATTCTTTAAAATTTTCCACAACTGTAACCTAATTAAATGTAACAGACTTATCACATTCTACTACATAATAGAAACGAAAATAAAAAAAAAAAAGAAATGATGATACTACAATTTCTTCGGCTTAAAATCTATAGAGCCTATTACGTAAGCAGCTTTGAGTAGATTAAATCTTGAGCACAGCACAAGTGCTTCGTTTTTTTTTCGGCATTTCTTCTTTAAATTTAAAAAGCTGTTCTTTGAAATTTAGGTGATCAGGTCAACGCGGTAAGTTAAAAATTTAGTAAAAAAAATAATTGTTTTTCTTAATATAATGAAAATTTATAAGCTCATTTTTCAGAATTTCATGGAAAATTGATAAATGTGAGAATATTTTCTTAAGAAGGGAATTTTGATGAATGTATTTGTTTGACAAAAGAGCTTGTTGATTTCTTATTGTAATCTGTCTTAAGTGATTATACATTAGACTGATTCAAAAAATGTTAAAATCAAGATGCTAATGTGAGAAATGACAATTTAAAACTGTGCTGAAGAGCATCAAAAATTCATAGTTTGCAAATATAAAAAAAATTCTGAAGTTGGAAGTTGTAGTACTCGTACCTTACCGTATGCTTTTTGGTGTGCTAAAGGAGAATCTGCGATCAGAATTGCTCCATCACATCAGGTTTTCGAGATATTCTGCATAAAAATGCAAACCACGTTTTCGAAAGCCCACAAAAAAACTTTTTATGAGTTACCATACCGAATATTTTTTGGTGTGCTGAAAATTATCCGAAGTTGATATTGCTCGATCACATCACGTTTTTGAGATGTCCTGAACTCGAAAACTAAAAACTTGAACTTTTATTTTTCAATTTTAGTTACGTAAAATTACATAATCACCCCTATCATGAATGTCCGGAGAAAAACGATGCTCGCGGATTTTTTTGTTTTTCGAGAGGAGTATTTTGCGATCATAAATAGTTGAGGAATGGAAAACTTCATATCCAGTCAGTGCTGCCAAAATATTTCCAATTACTTCCATTCAGTCCAAAATCACAGTTGCATTTTTTATATTTGACATTAGCTTATCAGTAATTTTGCATATTTGACATTAGGTTATCTGTCAGCTGAACAATTTTATAAATAAAAATTAAGTGCATTTATCTATATTAAAAAAAAAAAAAATCACCTAAAATATAGTGTAGCATAGCTTGATAGCTTGCCATCTACTCCTTTTCATGAAAATTTTTACTGTATCCGAATTGGATTCCATGTACTGGACCAATATCAGTAATCGCTCTTTGTTTGTGTTGCTAGATCTTGTAAATATGTTAAAAAAATCTTATTTTTAAATAAAATTAGAAAATATCGCTAGAATTGACTCTTTCCTCATTAAATTCCTCGCCAAAAAGTTAGGGAACAAAATTTGCGTGAAACGTCAAAAAATGTTCCCCAAAAAAGTATTGCCGATAACCTAATTTTCCAGGGGATTTATTCCCTTTCCCCAATAATCTTCCACGATCGCAAAACAGGGGATTGGAGAAAAAATCCGAAGGAATGTTTATTCATGATAGGGGTGAATAAGTCATTATTTGAGAACATTTAAATGTATTGAGCTATGACTTCAAATTGTTTAGAATTTTTTATTATTTTGACCAAATGTTATAATAATGCAGAGTATGCGAATTTCAATTCCAAACTTTTTTTTTCGTCATTTACACTAGAACCACTGTTAACCACTGTTAATTATTTTAGTGCAATTTCTATCATTTAGGGCTTTTTAAAGTCAAAATTTTCTTTAAAAGGAGCAATTTTTAAGGCTTCAACATTTCTGAGGAAATTATTTAAACTCAAAGACGATGCCATTTGAAGATTTTAAGCGGTTCCTACTTAACTTAGAAGAATGGCTTGAAATGGCCTAAAAAGGACATTTATGGTTGTTTTTAATTCTTATATGCCAAGTAATTCAACGTATCGATGATGAAGTTTTTCAAAAGCTGTAAGCTATATAAATTAGAGATGGGCGCGTGACAAAATATTTTGTCACGTCACGCACGATCACGAAGCTGAAATTTTCCTTCAAGTTCACGCCAATCACGTAATTTTTTTGCCTTTCACGCGTGACACGACTCACGCACGAAATCATTTTTAGATTAAAAAATACATATGTTGTTATAATTTTTTTTATTAAATTTCCTCGTATTTCATATAAAATTTTTCAATTAGACAAAGTTTCATTTAGTTAATATTATGGTTTAAAAATACAAAGTTTTTCAGTTTGCCTTTATTTTCCAAATCCAATTTGGTCTTTTTGGTGCACCGGTGGCGATGTAATCCACCTGTGCCTGTACGGGCTGAGTAGGTGACCACTTCTTTGCATTTGGTACAGCATACAAAGTCCAATTGCTTATCGTCAATGTGTAAATGGCTGAAATTTTCCCAAACTTCATTTTTATTGTTTTTTCCACCTTTCGGCTGAACTCGTTGATCGCCCGAATTAATTTTTTGTTGAAGTTGACTTTTTGTGATCTCCATTTTTGCGCACTAAGCAATCAGTAAACGTCAAAACGATGGTTATAATTTATCGATGCATTTCAAAGCTGCCATATTGACATACTATTAACACAAACTTGTACAATAACAGTTTTTTCGCCCGGATTTTGGAAAAAAAGTTTTTTCTTAAGTTTTGGAAATTTCGTGAGTCGTGAATTCGTGAGTCGTGAATTCGTGATTCACGCAAAAATAAAATGATTCACGCTATTCACGCAAATTTACGCACCCTTTCACGTTCACGAAAATCACGATTTTTGTAAGCTATTGTCACGATTCACGCTCACGTTCACGTCACGCGCCCATCTCTAATATAAATCCATTCTCTTAAAAGTGGAGAGCTATGTATGTTAATCTTAATCAATTTGTTGTATATAATAATATCACGGATATTCTTGCCGACCTAAAAATGTTAAATTTTTTTATTTATATTAATAATAAATAACCAAAAATTTCAACTTTTTTCAAAACGCCGAAACCCGTAGATATTTTTTGTCCTGTATGAAACATAATTTTCCCACTGACTAAGCATAAAACGCATTTTCCGTTAAATAACCACCATAATTGATTGTAAATTCTAATCAACGTTGTAAGGAACGAATTTGCAACTTTGAAACCGTGCCGGTTATCAATCATCATTTATTTCTTCCTGACACTTGCAATCGTTTTTTAAAGACATTCACCTTTGTATTTATGACGTTTATTAGCTTTTTCACTTTAAAACGGCACAAAGAATAATTGCTTTTCTTTACATGTTCACTTTTGCTATTTCTATTACTTTTGCCTCTATTGCTATTTTTCATTTGTTGACTTTGTTCCTTTGCCTGCAAGCACTATTTATTAGAGTTGCCAAATATTAAAAACTGTTTCTTTAACTTGGGAATTGAAATCGATTTGAGTTGAGCTTCGTGTGTAAACCCCATGGGATATGGTATTAAAAAATACAGGCAAAAAAGTAAAATAATTTCCTCTTTTAAAAGCTGACAACTCTGTTAATTTCATTAAGAATTTTTTCATCAATAGATGTTCTATGCCTCTTCTTTGTATAGATCATCAAAGAACGTGGCCATATGCATGCGTTTTATTTTGTGAGTTAACCGCTGTTGAGATGTTAAACTAACGGTTTCTAAAAAATATTCCTCACCTGCGATTTGCTGATTATGCGACACACAAAGTATGCAATCTTTTTAAGGTACCTGCTGTTTGCTTTAGCCGCCTGCCTGTAATTCTCACAGGTGTGCAACAGACAACGATGCTTAAAGTTTATCATCATTGCAAAATCTGTGAAGTTTTTCTCTTTTTATTTTTCTTACAATAAAAATTAATGTGCAGACATTTATTTGCACTACACAGCAATCAACTTACGGTGTTTTCGGTAGTTTGAACTTACTTTTATGTTGGAAAATATGTTATGAGAATTGCTTTAATCTTCAAAGAAAACTAACTTTGTATTTTTAGTGGGCGGCGTTAATACGTCTTAAAGAAATATGTATATTCATTTTATTAGCTAATTTTTCACCACACCAATTATCCTTTGGCATTTCACTGTTTATGACGGATCTTTAACTACTTACTGTTGCAATTGATTTTGACCATACAAATTCCATAATATAATACTTTTAGAAATCATACTTTTAGCCCATGCTAAAAATGCTTTCTGTGCCTCAAAACGATCTTCATGCTCCATGATGATGTTTTCTCATTTAAACACGAAAGATGTCGCAAATTAACTTGTTCCTCCCACATGTACATGATGCAGGCGGCTCTGCATCCTTTCCTTTCGGAGTATCCGAATTTAAAGCGAAGCTGGGCAATCGTAACAGTTGATCTTCTTCCATGGCTTCAAAGATGCAACTTATGCTCACTTTAACGCTATTGATATCACTAAAAATACATTAAAAACATTAAAAAATGGTCTGCCTGCTGAATTATTCAAAGAGAGCAGGAAAAGCGTGAGCGTGAGGAACTTGAGGTGTACCAGGGCAAGAAGGATGCACGAAAATTCTATCAACAAGTTAAGCGTCTAACTCAAGGTTTCAAGCCCGGAGCATCCACTTGTAGAGACGAAAATGGAAATCTGGTTACAGATACACAGAGTGTACTGAGGTTATGGAGGCAACTTGCTTACGGGCGATGATTCCACCAATTCCACCCAGAGAGAATGCAGCACGATACCACCAATCGATGATAACGCAGTGGAAGTACCATCACCTAGCCATGAAGAGGTTCGAGTTGCTATCCAGCGACTCAAAAACAACAAAGCAGCGGGTGCTGACGGCCTGCCAGCTGAGTTGTTTAAAGCTGGTGGCGATGGGCTAATAGGGTGTATGCATCAACTTATCTGCAAAATATGGCTAGCAGAAAGCGTGCCCGACGATTGGAACCTCAGTGTCCTTTGTTCTGTACTGAAGAAAGGTGACCCGACAATCTGAGCCAACTATCGGGGAATCAGTCTTCTTGCCATCTCATACAAGGTTCTGTCGATGGTACTGTGTGAAAGACTTAAGCCGTTCGTAAATACACTGATTGTTTCTTAACAGTGCGGCTTTGACACTACGTCAAATCCTGGAAAAAACTCATAAAAACAAATCGATACCCATCATCACTTTATCGATTATAAACCTGCTTTCGATAGCCCGATAAGAGATTGCCTGTATACCACCTTGTCTTGAGTTCGGTATACCTGCGAAACTAGTCCGGCTTTGCAGAATAACGTTGAGAAACACATCCAGCTCCATCAGGGTAGGAAAAGACGTCTCCGAACCATTTGATACCGAACGGGGCTTCGACGATCCACTATCCTGCAATCTCTTCAACTTTGTGATGAATGGGGTGTTGCGAAAAGCCAGTGTACATCGTAATGGCACTATTTTCTACGAAAGTGTACAGCTCCTTGCATATGCCGATGATATTGATGTCATTGGACGTTGTAAGCGAGATGTTACTGCTGCGTTTTCTGCTATCGAAAAAGAGTCAGCGAAGGTGGGTTTGACGGTGATCGAGGGCAAAACAAAGTATATGTTGTCCACAAACAGGGAGACGCGGCGCATAGGATCCTACGCTACTGCGGACAACTATACTTTCGAAGTTTTCAAGGAATTCACCTACCGCTGTGAACACACAAAACGATGTCAGCCTGGAGGTAAAGCGAAGACTCACTCTTGCTAATAGGTGTTACTATGATCTCAGTAAGCAGTTGAGACCTCTTTCGCCCGACAAAACTGACACTATACGAGACGCTCATCTTACCCGTGTACGTGTGTACAGCTTTTGACTAGTGTTTCACAGCGAATTACAGAAAAAAATCGAGAAGATGTGATTGCAGTAACTTTAGAGAGTCGCACAAGAACGGTTTGAATGGAGTGTAAAAAATATTAAAAAACTATATTTTATCTTAATTTCAACATAGTAATAAAATACTAAGTATTTATACGAATGTATTTTCATTGGAGTTAACTGGTTTTTAAAGAAACGTCAAAAACTAATACAGGTATTCTAGGCGATTATATCTACTGTCAAAATTCGAAATATATAGCTTACTTTGTTAAGTATTTATTTCACTAGATTGATTTTTAAGGAAAAGTCATAAGCAAATTTTAAGTTCGATTTGCGCGGATCAGGGATTGATTTTAGGACCATGGTTTCTAAGGGAAATTTTCTTAGAACTTTCCGTAGATTACGGTTTTGCTATACCATTTTTGCGAAAATTAATCGACCCGTCCTAATGTACATACATAAGTATGTGCATTTATTTATTATGTTTATCAAAAATAATATTAATTTTTTATCTTGCATTCCAAAGAACTTAGTTCATTACATAGAGACTTTTGTATGAATTTTTATCTCAATTTCAATATCTTAAAAATTGTTACAGCACCCGCTGGTATAATAAAGATTTACCCCCACTGCCGCCATGTTTATAAGTCACGTGCTCCAACATACAGCTTATAACATCAAGTGAAATTCTTTTAAATAAAATTAAATTTTCATGGCATAAAATTTTACCACAAGACATCAAGACTATCACAACTATCAACAATATAAAGGAAAACTTTCAAAGAGCAGCATTTTATACACAAAAATATTTCACATAAGACATTCCATATAACATTGCATCACATAACCAAACAACTATTTAGCACAAAGTTCATAAAAATGTTGACATCATTGTTGAATAGTTTGCATTTAAAATTGTAAGGAAGTTTGAAGAACAAGGAAGCTATAACAGTGAACTCTGGAGTGATTGTGGATAGAAAGTTTTGTCATCGAGCGCATTTTTTTTTTGATTATTGGTGGAGGAGAAGAGATGTTTACTAGAATGCTTTATATCCTTATTTTTAAGCCAAATTAACCTGAATTTAAGATATTTTTCTAAATATTTTGTTTTTTTTTTATTTTTAAGTCCAAATAGTTTAAATTTATCAAACATTTTGTTTCCGATTTTGGCTGTCAAAACAAATTAATCAGATAGCTTATAAAGTTCTTTTCAAATAGTTACTTCTTCACTTCATTGAGTTTCTTAAAAACGCCGTCTATATACAAGATGAAGATATTTCAGAGATTATTATTCATTTATACAATAATAATAATTGAGTTTAGCTACAACGACTATTAGCCTTCTTAGCTATTTAGTTTAAAGTTTTAAATCAAAAAAGCTTATTAAAAACAAATGGTGGAAATGGAAAAAAATGTTTGTTATTTGTATAATTTTTTCTTAGCTTTTCCACATCTCCTTTCTATTATGTACAATTTAGTTGGTATATTTGTGCTGTCACTTAATCTAAAAATGAAAAATCTCTAATTATTTACTGATGTATCATCAAAACAACAACCTCAGACAAAATTCCTAGAAATTCCATTAGATGAATATAAAAATGAAAACTTGATATTTTTTTTTATACCATCGGCATTTCAACCCTCTAAATGTGAAGCACAAACAATGTATGACTAATACTTAAGGTTGGCGCATTTCAACATTCTCATGGGAAACTCCTTGCACTGACGTCATTAAAAGAAAGTAGTAGAAAAAAATGTGGTGGAAATAAATGGCAAAATCATAAACGAAATATAAACCATGGAAAAGACAAATATTTTCATATGAATCATGCGATATAAATAAAATTATAAAATATCCATTAAAATGGAAAACAAAAGAAAATAGAAAAGAGGATTCCAATACCAAAAAAATAAAAAAAGATATGGTACTAAAAAACGTTTGTAATAAAATAAAAAGATAAGCCATTTAGCTGAACCGTCATCGAAAGTAGAATAACATTTCTGTTTTTGTCTTAGCCCAGATAATAAGGGTTTATTTCGTTTGTCAAACACTTAACTTTACAAAGTCATAATCGTCCTAATGATAGGACATTTTAAATAATAAATTCATTTCACAGTTAATTAAATGAATTAGAAAGTCATGTTTAAGAAAAAACTTTTAAATGGAGAAAAATATAAAAACCTAATAATTTAAAAAAAGACGGAAAAACAAAAAGGAAAATTATAGCTACAAAATTGTCTAAAACTCAGAATTTTTTCTCATAAAGATTACACAGGCCTACAAAAAAAAATACCGCTTATAACCAGTAATTTTTTTTTTTTTTTTTTGCGGGTGAGGCAGGTGAAATGCTTTTCGCACCATCAACCAGGTCGTCACCTGGTCGGTGTGTGGGACTTCCGTAGTGGTATACCCACTAAAACACCTCCCTCTTTGTCCGGGAATTGATTCCCCCACTGGGAGGCTCTCTTGAGCATTACTTCTAACCAGTAATAAGACTCACCTATTTTCATGTAATATTGGCCGCTAAGTCCGAAAGTGTAAGAAAAAAATTCTGATGCATGGATCTGGAAATATTTAATCTTTAAGTGTCGCAAATGCCATTTTTATCTATGACCAGTAAGTCTTTGGCTCTTCGATTATCTGGACGTTGCTTATAATTTTTCATAGGTTTCTCATTGCTGAATTCAAATCTGGCTGTAACGTTTCTTTAGTATATCAAAATTTTGATTTATTCCAACGTAAAGTAGCCATTAAAAAAATGCAAAAATGGCATCAAAAATCTAAAAAAAAAAAAAAACGACATCTTAAAGGAATAACTCAAAATTTTGACATACTTGAAAAACATTACGGCTGGCTTTTAATTCAGCATTGAGAAATCTATGAGAAATGATTAACTACATCCAGATAGTTGAAGTGCCAAAGATTTACGTGTCATGGACAAAAATGGGATTTTCGACATTTAAGAGTTAAATTTCAAGATCCGCAATTCAGAACTTCTACTACCAGATTTGAATACACCATTAAAAAATCTATGAAAAATGAATTTTTGGCCATGGAGATGCTCTTTTTAATTTTTTAGTCCAATTCGAATTTTAAATTTTTTTATGTATGGAAAACCGGAAGTAAAAATTTTAAATCAAATTTTCAGTAACTTCGACATAATAATTTTTAAATATTTTATTTTTAAAAATAAGCTTTAAGTATACATATAAATGTTTCTTACTTACTTACTTAGATGGCCATAACAACCCGTTGTCAGGTTACGGCCGACCTCATTAGCTCTCGCCAGGCGCCTCTGTTTTGCGCGCGCCTTCTCCAATCGTTAATGCCAAGCGCGGTTAGGGCTTACTCAGCTTGGTCTATCCACCGGAGGCATGGTCTCCCTCTTCGTCGTTGACCGGGGACCTTCCCTTCGAATACCTTTTTCGCTGGAGCTTCTTTATCCATACGATGGACATGACCCAGCCAGCGTAGTCGCTGTATTGTTATACGCTTAACTATGTCAATGTCGGCGTGGAGCTCATACAGCTCGTGGTTCATTCGAATGCGATAGTAGTTTGTTTCACAAACAAAATTTTGACGTGATCGTTATTAGTTATGGAGATATATAAATTAAAGTACTTAAGAAAGTGCCACGTCCCATACAAAGTGCGGCACGTATGCACTTCAATTCATATATCTCGTAAACTAATATAGATCACGTTAAACATTTTTTAGCATATTACCGTTATATTTTTTGCTTTATTTTAAAGTTAAAATAAAAAAATAAAATATGTCGAAATTATTTCAATTCTAAGATGAAATGTTCACTTCCGGTTTTCCACAAAAAAAAAAAATCAAATTTCCAATCTGATTTCATAATTGAAAAGTGCAGTAAATTTCCTATTGAAACCAAATTGTTTCGTATTTTATTGAAATTTTGTAAAGTTCGAAAAACTGCTTCCCAAAAATCCATTCATATTGCGTCAATTTTCGGAAGTCCACAATTTTACAACTAAGCCTTATATAAAAAAATTAAGTGTTTACACCTTCTAGAAGTAGAACTAAGCCTAAATCTCATTTTTTTTTTGCATTGTCCGCTTCGCCTGAAATGCCCCATACATAAAAAAACTTCGCTCCCAGAAATGTCGATAATTGAAACGTGTTACTATTTTAAAGATCTTAAAATTACGGTCTTAGAATGAGGGGAAATGTGATTTTGCGCACGGTTAGAAATTTTGGAATAAATTTTAATACTTTTGGGCTTATATATATGACTTTACCAGAATTTTATTAAAATTCAATACTGTCTAGATATTAAAACTCATTTTTAATATAAATTTGTATTAAAATTTAATACTCGTTTTTATTAAAATTCTAAAAAAAATATGTCGTATCCACTGGGATTCGAACCTGGTTCCTTTTCAATACAAGGGTTGCATGAACATTCTAACATCAGCCAACGTAGTATCATATTTGCGTTGGCTAAATGTAATACAGTAGTTTTCCGATTTAATGAACATAATAATTGTCAGGCCAATTCGTTAAATCGATTTTTTCGTTAAACCCAGTACTAAAATCAAATGGCCTATTCTTTTTATAAGAGTGACTTAAGAGACTAGAAATAAAATTTTCATAACTTATTTTATAACAAATCATTTGAAATATAAAAAGTAACAATTTCAATCACATAGTAAGTTTTTAATTAGATCATGAAACATTTTAGTTGGCAACATAAAATTACTAATGTGTAAGTATTTACAGTTTGAAAAACTCATTTGTCACTGTTTGTTTCTCTGGAAGACTTAAATTACTTTTAGTAGCATCTACCTGAAGCTCTGCTTAAAGCATCAGTTTTGTAGAATCAACATTGTTTTGCTTGGCCCATAAGATGCAGATTCGAAAATTTTTTGTAGCATCTTCCTGCTTTATTTTTGGCCCTACATTTTCAATTTCATCTTCGTTTTCCACCTGATCAACTTCAATTTTATCGAAATCATAAGAATATTGGAAGACGTTAAAACAAAGTAAACAAAATTAAATCTTACAATTGAAAAAACAAAGTAAACAAAATTAAATCTTACATTTGAATTTAGCAACTTCATTTCTCATTGCTAAAGCATCTTCATCTTGATATAAAAACGATGATAGAGGTAGATCGACCTCTTCATCGATATTATCATTTTCTTTAAGAAGTTTATTCCAGCATTTGGCTAGCGAATCTTCAGTGATGAACTTCTAGGACCTACCTGAGGAACAAACTTTTCGAAAAACCAACTTTTGAATATGGTGCATGTCATCTAAGCATTTTTTTGAATGGATATAGTCAACAGGTACAATTTTGTTGCGGAATGCTCGAGGATTTTGAGATTTTCCTACCACTAAAGGTTTGATTTTTTTTTGTGCCACTGGCATTGCTGCATAAGAGAACAGTTACTCTTTCCAGTTCCAGTCCAGCCCAGTTTCGTCAGGATTAAAAATTGCTTTTTTTTTGAATAATCATTTTTTCGTTTTTGAGTCGAAAAAAAAGTTCATGGAGATATAGTCAAATAAATGAAAAAAGTGCCGAAAAAGGGGTTTTTTGGGGATATCTCGAAAACGATTCTTAAGAAAAAAAAAATGGTTGCCATTTTTGGAATCTTCGCCCCAAAATACATCGAAAAAAGTGTATGAGAAACCAGATCTTTTTTCTTGTAAACTAGTGTTATCGACATTTCTGGGAGCGAAGTTCTTTTATATATACTTCTTTGCATTGTATAACCATCGATAATTTAGTATACTCTACACATTTTATTTTGCAACATCTTAAATTGCACTAAATTAATTACTTAAATAAACAGTTATATACAAATAACATAATAAAATTAAAGGTTTGTCGCATTAAAACAAAAACATGAAAATGCAACCATTTTCACAGAAGGTTCTGTAGATATTCCCTAAAAGAATCAAAATTTTAAAGAAAGACGTGTGCTGGAAAATCAACTTCTAATCGGCTGAAATCTTAGTATAATGTTATGTTTTATGTCATCCGGATCGAAAGTCTATTACGAGCGTTAGTCTGAGCTATAAAAATTCTTGAGATATAAGGGTACAAAATTCACTGAAATTCAAATAAATCAACCGCACATTAAACTTGATGCTTCATATATGTAAAACTGTCTATAACTAAGACTACTTATTGTAACTACATTATACTAAAGTTTCAATGACTTTGTTAATAAAAAATATGCTGGGCCTTTTTAGCATGATTCAGTTAATACCATACTGTTCGAAAATTGGTATGTGCACAAATATGTGTTATGGGCTGTTGGTCTTGCACATTTCACAAGACCAAGACCCAGCTATGATTCCAAGACTAAGGTGAAAAGCGCGAAACTAATGCCAAAACCCAATGTGCACGACCAAGACTGCTATGGTTTGTTTTTTTTTTTTCAAATAGAAGCTGAAACATACATATGTGTTATATATAACTCAAAGTATTATGCATTTTTAACAATTTTTAGTGTTATTTAAATTGACTTAAATTTTGTGTTTCTTTCTTGCTACCCAAGTCACAAAATAAAACTTCTGCTTGAATTATTACCATTTATATTATTAAGTATTAACATTAAACAACATAAAATAAAATAAATTAAAACATAAAAATTTTGCTGAAATAAAACTCTTTCAATTGTTAACAACAAAATTGTAATTGACGCCGTCATCAATATACTCGTACGTATGTAAACAATTTGGCAATGTAAACAAACAACAAATAAACAAAGGAAACCAGCTCAAACAATGCAATCAAGTCAATAATGTTGGTGGGACCTCCCAAAAGAGTGACAGACGGATTGACATGCGATTTTTTCAAGTCCACGGTCAGGGTCTTATACCCTAAAGAAGAAAAGTGAAAGAACTTAAAAAAGCGAAAAGAAAATATTGACAAGACATGGCACAATGAAAAGAATCGATAAAATAAAATTGTTTGCAGTAAAAATTGCAACAATGTCAAAAAATAATCACAAAAAATACAAAAAAAAAAGTATGCAAATGTAAACAAAAAACGCTTAGCCAGGCGAAGCTATAAAAATTTGGTTTATTTTGGTAATAAAACCCTAAAAAAAAGCACTGCAAAATTAATGAACTGTGTTTTTTTTTAAAGGGGGGAATATCTAAAGTAACATTAATTTTTAATGTTATTTACTTTTTCAATTCAACACTTCATCAATGCTGCCCTTTTTTGTTTTGTTTACACATCTCCGCCCTCCCCCTCATTATTCATCTATTTTTGTTTCCAAAAACAAAAATCAACATTTCTTTTATATTTTTAACAAACCAATAAAAATCAACCGCCGTGGCACATTAACCCCTGCGCAGATTTGATGCGACCCCAAATATTTTGACATTTTTTTTTTACAACGCAATCAGTCAAAATAATGAATGTTGCTGCGTTATTTTTATTATTTATTGATGTTGGGAGCAGAGAGTTGTGGGATGGGGTTTGAGTATTTATATTTCGGAGGAAGCAACATTGTTTGGAGGTAGTTTCTGTAGATATTTGTTGCATTTCTACACGCTAACAATTGTAAAAGTCTATTAGATTGTACTGACATTTGTTGAAATTACTTAACGTGTAGTTTAGTTTCAATGTGGCCATAATATAAATCGCGGTGCGTGTCATTTTATTTGTGTATTTTAGGCACATTTGCGTCACATTTGATGAAAACTGACATCTGTTTTATATAATTTTCGTAACACTTGTAATTTTCGATAAAGGGGTTCATACAAGGGTATTACGACACGAAAATGCGAGTCTACTGAAAATTACTTTTGAATCAAGTGAAATGACTTCTTCACTGTTTAACCGCATTGATTATACATTTATAATTTTTACATGAATAGTTATAAAACTAATTTACACTAATTAATTCTCACCTTTTTCTTATTATTTTGCAGTTATATTGGCTTAGTGATATGCCACAACAGACAAAATGATGTTAATTAAATAGGTAAGTGCTTGCCCTTGTCAAATTTTGTGTTGATTAAATGCTTGTCAATTGAGTATGGTAGCAAATTTATTCAGGACTCGACGCTGCGAATGTCGGAATCAAATTCAATTCCAGTAAAGACATCGTGGGGATAACACATTAGTGTTGAAAGTGTGTTCATCAGACTGACAGTTTTCCTAAGTTTCTTGAACTTGAAGGTTCGTTGGTTTTCCTTTGTCAGTGTTTTGGCTGTTTTTATACCCTACAAGCAGTGTATATTCATTTTATCATACCGTATGTCACGTATAGAAGGGGGCATTATAATTATAGAATAGTATATTTGGGACGTTTCACCTGAACCGGATCACCCACATTTCGTGTGCCCTATTTTTGACAATATCTACATCTTCATCATAGTTTTTCAAATCAGGAAATTAGGAAATAACAAAATGACGGAAAAGGTTACGTAATTTTTGTAAAATATTGAAAAAAAAAAAAAAACAAATAAAAAGAAAAAAAACTAAAAACACAAATGAAAAAAAAAAAAATTAAAAACACAAATGAAAAAAAAAAGAACCGAGAAAGTGACAAGAGATAATAAATGGATATACGCAATTTGTACAGTTCAAGGTCAGTTCCTCAGTAGCTCAGTTGTTAGAGCGGCCGTCGACAGATATGCAATTGAAATGCATGTACGGTCAGGGGATCGACTCCATGTACAACATTAACCAAAAACTGGTCTGATGAGGCTATGTGGTAATAGCCGAAACATATGTCACCAATTACCAGGTTAAATTGTTCCATTTGTTATCTTTGTCATGTTTGTTGAATAAAAAATAGCATTGATCAATAAGTAAAATTTACAATATTGGTCTTTGCTAAAATGACTGTAAGTTCATAATGTTTAATTATAATAAAAATAATCAGTCGCAAAAATCAACTTTCTTAAAAAAAAAGATATTAAAAACTTAAAGAAAAAAAATCAAAAAATATTTTGTATGGTTTGAATGCATAGTTTAGATGACTAAGAATATTTTTGGTTTAAATAAATTTTATCAAAACTCTTAATTTTTGTGTTAGTGATAAAAGCACTTTTGGTCAGAACTTCACTTCATATCGTTTTTCTCCTAAACTATCAATTTTCAGTAAAAATTTGACTGAGTAAAAAGTTCTTAAAATTGGTCAAAATATTTATATTGTAACAATAAAAAAATTTTTGTTTTTTCAATAAGAAAAAAATATTAATTAAAAAAATTATTAATCTAAAAAATATATTTTTTTTTGCGTTTTTTACCAGTCTTAAGAACTTTTACGCTAAGTAATTTTTTATGAATAATATTTGTTTAATTATAATGCTTTTTACCCAACATTTTTAATATTGTTTAAAATGTAATACCACACCTCCCTCCATAACAAAAATTATAGCTTCGGAATGGCTGGCCGTATCTTGACGATCTGACCGGCGTTGGAAAGGTCTTATATAGTTCAAAAGTTATAATTTTTCAAAGTCAAGAACACCATATAGCCGAAATATCAAACTTAATTTTGCTGACTCGAAATTCACATATGGTCCCGATGAGTTTTTTTTTCTTACAATTTAATGTTAAGTAAAAAATTAACGGAACCAGTACTGAAAAATAATTAATCCTATTCTTATATATATATATATATACATAAGAGCGGGTCATTAAAATGATTTTTTCGAATATAGATTTTATTATAGCTTCTATACTAACTTCTCATTTGATATTCATATTATTTAATTGGATCTAGGAGTTCTCAAGCTATAACATTGGCATGAAAAACTTTTAAGTCAGTCACTTTACTTTCGAGATATCACAATTTTACTGACATTTTGACTGGTTTTCTATTTCGGTAAGATATGATTTATAAAGAAATATAGGAAACATTTGAATATAAAATGATAAAAAATAAATTGGTATTTCTAAATATGTTCACAAAAATATTATCCTGTAATAATACAATTTCAAAAAAACTTAGCTTTTGAAAAAGAAAAAAAAAAAAAAAATTTAGAGAAATGTTCTTACCTCGAAAACTATGAGTTAAATTTACAACTTATTACGTTATTACAGTTCATTTATTTACATATTAAACCGATGTTTCTGAAATTATTGCAAAGTTATTTTTAAGAAAAGATGCATGATAGGTACAGTGTTGTGCAAAACAATAGCAACAAAATGACTGCGCTGCTACAAAATCGTGTATCTCATTTAATATTGGGAGAAAACATAAAATTATTTTAGAAATCAAACAACATATTCATTCATTATATAAAAATAAAATTAAATTCAAATTCGGTTTTATATTTTTTAAAAAAATTTGAAATTAATGTGACTACATTCAATTGTCTGTGTGCAAAACAAAAGCAACAAAATATGAAGAATGTAAAAAGAAGAAAATTTCCAAAAATTATCGGTAAAAGTACCGTTATTGGAAAGAATATGTTGTTAGTGAGTCATAACAATTCAAGTTTAGTTTAGTTTTTGCGCTCGCTGTGACATTGACTGTTCAGTTTATAGTGGCCCTTGACAAATATTGTAATCCTCTAAAATCTCAAATTATTTCCGAATACGATCAATGAAAATCACAAATATCTATCTCAAAACAATTTAAGATTAACCCATCAATAATTTGTAGATTAATAAAAAAGTATAATAGCACAAAAGACCTAATAACGGTACATTCAGGAGGGCGGCCACGGAAGACATCGCGGCATGATGACAGAAAAATGTGTGCTATATACAAACGAAATCCATTTGCCACATCCAATGAGGTTGTTCGGTCACTGAATTTAATTACCTATGATAGCACTGTGCGCAGACGAGCCATTCAGAACAGTTTAAGAAGTTACAGACCTGCGGAGAAACCGTTGCATACGGCTAAGCATAAACAAAACAGGTGAGTGTTATAATTCAACCATCTAAAATTATGACAACGGTGTGCAATTTAAACGGTTTTCCATTTTTGGACTGTTCAATTTAGGTGCTCTTTTGCAAAATTGAGTCTAAGAAGTATTAAATTGCACCCCGTTGTCATAATTTTAGACACAAAATGTTTGAATTATAACACTCACCTGTATATCCGAAATTTTTGCTCGATATAAAATGAAAAATCCACGTCAGAAGAATAGGGGTTAATAAAAAAGCAGCGGCAGAAAAATTTGATTATATATTACAAAATTTCAAGGTTGAATCGTGGATGAAAGACATAATCAGAACTGCCGATTTCACTGAATCACGTAAAAATTGATATGAGGCGGCTGTAGAAAAGTGGTGTGCGTAAGGTTAAAGAATAAAAGTTTCATGAAAAATAGCATTATATACATCAGAATTAACTACCAAAGCTTACCTTACACAGACCCCTCCGTATGCCTGATATTCAAGGTCAAAAGTTATAAAAAACGGTGTGATCCAATTATATTGGTTCCTATTAACCGGACAGAAATTCAGTCAGATCGAGAATTGTGGATGAGACAATTTGTCATAAAAAGTTTAAGCATCAATCACGGAAACGCTTTATTGATATTCAGGGTCAAAGATTAAACGGCTGCAAAACATCAAAAACGTAACTTTGAACTACATAAAGAGTTTTCCAATATGAACGATATGTTTTCAAATCGAGAATTTGCCATATTTGAAGTATTTAAATCTTGTGTCACTGTCAGTTGTATTCAGTAAGGTTTGAAATTTAATCATGGAAAACTTGGGAACTGTCCAATTTTTTTTTCATCAAACAATCGTTCGTTTACTGCAACTTTTCGGGTTATTTAATGTCAATGGCAATTAACCAGCGCCCAGTTAGTAGTGATATATTAAAATTAAATATTGAACGCCAAATTCGTGCAATATGGCATGATTTATTAAATAAAGTGGTCAAAAATTTAAAGCAATGTATTCGCCTCTGGAAGAAGAGCAGAGGTGGCCAATTGAATGATACTTTCTTTATTCCAACATTATTGCAACGATTGCATTTCAAAATAATATAAAGGTTGTTGCTGTAACTCATTTCAATTTTGTTTTGTTTAAAAAAAAACATCTATATTTTTTGGAACACCCTTTAAAAAAAGCTATCTAATATCGCATGATCTGGATAAGATTAGGCATGCGATGCACGAGTTTTTCTTAAGTGCAAAAATTGGCATGTGACTGTCAATCAATCAATCATTAAAATTGAATGCACGCAATGATGATATCATCTATTTACGGTATGTAGTTCTAAGTATAAAATGTGCTGTTTAATTTTTAAATATTTTAAAAATGTGTAATGAATTGAAAACGACATTATATATATACATTTTGAATAATTTAGATAAAAATCTGTATAATTTGTGAAAAACTTTGCAATTGTTCAAAGTTTTGCTCCGTTCAAGCTACTTTCTTTTTGTGGTAATAAATCAAAGAGTCGGGAAGTTTTTCTCTGCCATAAAGATTAATAGTTAAACGTATAATTTTTAATCAAAATGAGTGAAAATTTAAAACAATGAACTCATAAAAAAAAGTAATAAAAACTTATAAACGTTAGTATTTAAAGAGAAACGCAACTAACTACTCGCTTAGGCCTGATGCATAGATATTCGTATTAATAACAAGAAAGCGAGTAAAATATTGTTTTAATTAAATTTATAGCGAAAAAACGTTGGGGCAAAAAAAAAAACAAAAAAATTAATTGCGTTGGAAAACCAAACCGCAATTTTTTTTTGTACGTACGCACTTGCAACGTTTACGTGCAGTTACAGATACGCAAGCGCGTAGGCTATTGGCAGTATGCAATAGGATCACAAGGCACAATAAAACCAAAATTGCGGCGGTGAATGTAATAAAAATAAAAAACGCACTTGTTTTCGAAACCTTAAAGAAAAAAAAAAAATTAAAAATACATGTAAATTTATCGTTTGCTTTGAAATTTAAGACAATCGACATCATAGATATCGTAGAACGCATACATTTACCCAGTAGGTAAGTTATTTCAACATTTATAAGACTTGAAAGTGTCCCTCTTGATTTTCGAAAGTTTTTTCTTTTTTTTTTATTGAGTTTACAGTAAAAAGTATCCGGTATTCTTAAGTAAAACGGAACGGAATTATATATTCATCAAAATTTATTTTGTCGCTTTCAAAGTGGGCACACCGCTTGCAATACAACTATGCCAGCGCTTGATCCAGTTCTTCATACATTTTTCGTAGTCTGATTAAGGATTAGTCTTCAGCTCCAGAAGCGTAGCCTGAACATTTGGCGCCCGGGCCAATGAATCAATCTGGCGCTTCCTGCATTGAAAAAAATCTTCATAAAAAAAAATAAAAATTTATGTACTCGTACTAAAAAAAACCCAAAGTCATTGAATTGCTGTTTCATCAAATACTCACAATAAAATTTCCAAAAAAAAACATATAAGGTCATTCGGATAAAATTGAATAAAATTTCTGATCAATAATACGAGCACCATTTTGGCGCCCTTTAAGCCTCTGCGCCCGAGGTGACGTCTCCCTAGCCACTCTACTGTCCAGCTCTTTCAGCAAATTTCCTTTTATGGCTTCAACCGACTCAAAGCGTCCTTCTTGAAATGGTAATTTTAGCTTGGGGATCAGAAAATGGTCAAATCGGGCCTTATCAGGTGAACAATGTATATGTATTTTTATTTATTTATTTGATTAATTAATCTTTTTTGACTTCCACAACTCCTCCACGTAGCTTAATGTAGCTTTTCCTGTTAACCCTCCCGTATGCTGCGTGCTTTCTGGATTAAGTTCAATAATAAGTCCTACTATATATGAATTTGTAGGTGATCTATTCCAACTTCTTTCCAGAATCCATCTAGGTGTCATCGATATATGTTGCGATTACAAAATTAATTCTTTCTTCGCACCAAGCTCTATCGGGATATTACGCGAGAAGTTTTTCTCGAAGCTGAGTATGTGGCGGGTGTAGTCTGTTCTACATTTTGCTGAGACACTTAACAAGAACCCTCCCTCAGCCTAAACGCACTTTTGCTTTAATAAGCGACATTCTTTTCTTTCTGTAAACCAGCGATGGGCATTATACAAAAATGGAGCCATTTGTGGCTACACTCATTTTGTTCTCTTGTTTTATTGCAGAACTTTTTTTTTTGGTAGGGTTTTTTCAGTGGTTGTAATTGTTGTTTTTTCGTCCTCTTTGTTGCTTTTATTGTAAGTGGCTCTTGCTTCCGAAATTGTGCCCATATATGCTATAAACTATCCCTTATGAATCTATGACTTTATTTTCAACTGGGTGCACTATAGCAATTGATCACTTACGGCTTTCTGTTGCTGTTAACTAAGCGTACAACTAACAAACTTGCTTTTGTATTTGTAACTAATAGGTTCAATTTTTTAAAGCAGCCATGAGTAGGGTATAAACGTTTCTACTGCGCACTCTTAAATTATAGTTAATTTTAATTGAATAGATGCGCTGAACACGATCTAATTTTCCGCTGCACTTCATTTTAAAGTACGCGCATATTATGACCAAAGATGTGTAATTTTTATCTTTTAGTTGGATGCATTGTTCGACTAATAGTCGCAGTGATGCACTAAATACCACAAAATGTTTAGCTGCTCTTCATTGTTGTACGTAATTAATTTGTTAGCGGTATTTAGTTTAAGTATTCGGACGTGCAGCAGCAAACAGCGTATGCACTGCAAAAAAAAAAAAAAAAACACAATTCAAAAAAAAAAAAAGTTGGCTAGGACTATTTCTCACTGTGCTGCACTTAACTGCAATCCACAAATGTAGTGTAACATGGTGTAAAAATGGGTCAGTTTTGTTAGAACCGCATTTCAAAACGAGTTTTTTTTATAACCCCCCCAAACATCGCTCATATGTGTCGGCTTAAATATCGGTGCAGTCCGTTCAATTTGATTCGGTGTGCGCTGTTTCTTGAAGCAATCAACAGTTTAGTCAACAAGGCTGCTAACAAGTTGTTGAAAAGTCAACTAAATCTTAAAGTAGAACAACATCGAAGTATAAAATGGAACAGCTGACTTAGTTTGCAATCAAAAAATGGGTTAACATTTGCAGCACAAACACCACGTCTGCTTTCAGTGGCACACTTGCTGCTGCTGTTACCTCGATGCGCTATATAAATGACGTTTTTCAACTTTTTCTTTTAGCGTATTTAGCAAAAGACATTTTGACCAAGTTAATGAAAGATTGATTTTTATCTGTTTCTCATACTAACTGTTATTTGCTTTCGGATAAAAGATATAGCTAAATATAATTTTTTTTTGTTATTTCTTTTAAGAAAAAATAAAACGGTTGCATTATTCAACTGTTTACTCATTGATGAACTTAATTAATTTTGATTATATGAAACCGTAACGTGAGGCAGTGAGTGATGCATCAACATGTTGACACAGTTACATTTAATTTAATTTAGATGTGCCATGAGTACTGCTTGCATCTTGCACAAACGTTATTGAAATGTTGAAGATGTGCGATTTATTTCACATGCAGTTATGAAACTGTGTTTTTTTATTACAATAATAAGAGAAAAAAAAGTAGATGCTGAATTTAAGTTCAGTTGTTATGGATTGACGTTTATTAAACAAGATGGGCGTAGCGTTTATTTTGCTTATGCTTGGCTTGTTCTAATTCTTGCTATTTCTTGACATATGCCGGTAAATACAACGGTTTGGCAAAACTTATTCATTTATAATTTATAAAATCTTAAAAACATACATTTCTTAAACTATAATCTCAAATAATCCATCTTGTCATTAGTACGTAGAACTACGTGTCCCACAACCGTCGAGTTGCATATCGAAGTTAATCTTAAAATCTAAGTATGCTGTTTTGTAGGCATTCCTCTGCAGAGTTAGAAACAAAAAATACTCTTTCCCAGCAGGCAAATGAGCAAGGCCTTACTCGGAGAAGGCCTGCTAGGACTGCTGCGATTATATAAGGACTTCTTAAAACTAGATTTTCATGCAAATAAAAATACAATCACAGATGGCATAATATGCCTTGCCACAACAGACGTGCTATCAGGCCTGATATTAGAAGGCAAAGAAGGACTCCATTTACCTTAGCGCTTTTCTGTTTCTTTTTTATTTCATGTATTGCAATGTTTTATGATTCGGCATAACTTTTTTGTCATATGCTTTGTACATATACGACATGAAAAGTATACACATGGTTAGAAATTAAGAGAGGTGTGCAGGCTAGTCTTCTGTTGTTTCATGTTATGTTAAGGAGGTAGAGTTTTGTGTATTCTTTGTCAAATTGTAAAGTCATTAAAAAAATATCAACGCAAGTGAGATTGCGCGGATAAAAAAAAACAATATTTAAGAGTCCTTAAATTTATTAAAATTAAATTTTTGTCAAGTACTTCTGAGAGTCCTTCTACGGTAAGCGGTCTTAGGAAGGCCTGTTTTCTGCGGCCATTTCATATAAAAAAGAAAGTACGTTTGAAAGGAGGGTAAAAGGCCTTATACTTACCAAGGAAGGACTTCTAGAAGCACTGTTAGCTCCTGCCCTTGCCTACTGGGTTTGAAAGGTATTTGCGAGTACTATTGAATAATGACTGCCTTAGAAGAGTTATCTAATTTTTTATATCTATAAATGTGATTTTTTAAGCGTTTGGTTTTTGAAAATTGAAAAAAGAACAAAACATTTGCAATAATGAATGAAATATGTATTTGAAGCGATATAAAAATTCCTGCCATTTACTTTTCAAAGATTATTTCATGTAAATATTGCCTGCGGCTACGCCTGAGTTGGTCCTCAAATTTTGGCATACTTTTTCCAGCATTTCGGTCAGTATCTCACTAATGGCAGCTGTAGTGTTGTCTTCTAGGGCAGCAATTGTGGCTGGTTTGTCCCTGTACACGAGAGACTTCACGTAGCCCCTCAAAAAATAGTCTAGTGTGGTCAAGTCGCATGATTTTGGCGGCCAATTCATTGCTCCAAAACGTGAGATTAATTGCTCACCAAACTCGCCTCTCAATAGGTATCGCGTGCCGTGTGGCATATGGCACCGTCTTGTTGAAACCACATGTCAACCAAATCCAATTCTTCCATTTTGGGCAAAAAAAAATTCGGTAATCATCGCACGGCAATTCTGTTTGTTGACTTACTCATTGAGCCAAAAATGAGCTTTCTGGCTGAAGAAAATTTTGAAATTTTGACTAAAAAAACTCATTTCTCATAGAGCATGAATTTTGATAATAAAATTCAATGGCTTGCAAGGCTGTTTGTTTGTTTGTTAGTCTATACATAGTGAAATGGCATACCTAACTGAGCATTCTTGGCGTTATGAAATTTAATATGACAGACATAATTGCCAAAAAGGTGTCTTTAAACAAAAAGTACTTAAAAAAAAGTACGTAATAGTACTTGTGGGCGTGCCACTCCTCATACAAACAAAAAATGTCAGTTGTTATAGTTAGTGTGCTATGTGAGCAATCGTCATAAAAGTTGGTGTAGCGGTTTCGGTGCTATAAGCTTTGAAATTGATTGGAATTTGACGGGATTGTATCAGTGGGCGTGGCACCTCCTACATTAACATATAGTTGTAAGCGCTTTTTTAAGTGAACTATTGCAGTAATTGGCATGAAATTTAATGTAGGTGGCTTACATGCTATGAGGTATATCTGAATCAAAAGCGGGCGCAATAGCACCAGTGGGCGTGGCAGCTCTCATACAAATATAATACCCTAAGTAGCATATCTATCGAAATATGATTTAAGAATGTTGTTAATGAAATGCTATTTTTGGATCAAAATCGGATTGGACTGTACTAGTGGGTGTGTCACCGCCCTAAATATTAAAGTTAATTACGGCATATATTGCATACAATACAAGCTATTGTGATAAAATTTCGTATGCGGATGTCGATCACGAATATAATTTATTGAACCAAAAGTTGGCGGAATTGGAAAAGTGGGCGTAGCATAAACAGACTTTTACACTTTTTTTCGAGATTTTTAAACATTTTCCGTATTCTTTTGACATTTTCAACCATTTAACTTTTTCAATATATCCCATATTTCTTCAACTTTTTCAACGTCTTTCACCTTTCTTCATTATTTTCTTTATTTTTTCGACTTTTTCAGCGTTTTTGAATTGTTTCAATATCTTATAACTTCTTTCAACTTTTTTTTTTGAGTTTTTCAACCTCTTTCAGGTCTTAGGAAGGCCTGTTTTCTGCGGCCATTTCATATAAAAAAGAAAGTACGTTTGAAAGGAGGGTAAAAGGCCTTATACTTACCAAGGAAGGACTTCTAGAAGCACTGTTAGCTCCTGCCCTTGCCTACTGGGTTTGAAAGGTATTTGCGAGTACTATTGAATAATGACTGCCTTAGAAGAGTTATCTAATTTTTTATATCTATAAATGTGATTTTTTAAGCGTTTGGTTTTTGAAAATTGAAAAAAGAACAAAACATTTGCAATAATGAATGAAATATGTATTTGAAGCGATATAAAAATTCCTGCCATTTACTTTTCAAAGATTATTTCATGTAAATATTGCCTGCGGCTACGCCTGAGTTGGTCCTCAAATTTTGGCATACTTTTTCCAGCATTTCGGTCAGTATCTCACTAATGGCAGCTGTAGTGTTGTCTTCTAGGGCAGCAATTGTGGCTGGTTTGTCCCTGTACACGAGAGACTTCACGTAGCCCCTCAAAAAATAGTCTAGTGTGGTCAAGTCGCATGATTTTGGCGGCCAATTCATTGCTCCAAAACGTGAGATTAATTGCTCACCAAACTCGCCTCTCAATAGGTATCGCGTGCCGTGTGGCATATGGCACCGTCTTGTTGAAACCACATGTCAACCAAATCCAATTCTTCCATTTTGGGCAAAAAAAAATTCGGTAATCATCGCACGGTACCTTGCTTCCTTGACTGCAACTTTAATTGGTTCAAGATGCCGCTGGCCCACAAACCGCAACAAACAGTGCATTTTTCAGAGTGTATTGGCAGCTCTTCGGACCAAATTTGGCAATTCTGTTTGTTGACTTACTCATTGAGCCAAAAATGAGCTTTCTGGCTGAAGAAAATTTTGAAATTTTGACTAAAAAAACTCATTTCTCATAGAGCATGAATTTTGATAATAAAATTCAATGGCTTGCAAGGCTGTTTGTTTGTTTGTTAGTCTATACATAGTGAAATGGCATACCTAACTGAGCATTCTTGGCGTTGACACATGTTACGAATCGCGCGTGAGGTGTCAAAAAATTTACACTGAAAAAACAAATAGCAAAAAAAATCACCCGTTATATACATATAGAAGGAGGCGTAGCAGATATAGGAAAGTATACATATTCTTGATTAGCGTTACCGCCTGAGTCGCTTTAACCATGTCCGTCTGTGGAAATCACGTTTACGGGACCATCAATCAAGCTTTTTAAATGAAATTTGACACATATGTCACACCTTCAAACAAGCTTCTTGGGATTAAAAATGAGCGAAATTGATTCACGGACACGCTTACCGGCCATACAATATGTATGTATAAATGGCTCAACCTATTTCCTTAGTTGCAGCAATTTTTATGAAACTTGGAGACTTTGTGCACATGTAAGTAAAATTGAAATTTTATAGGTTGAATGTGGCTAAAGACTATTACAGGAGCGTAGCACTGCACTAACCTTTAACCCTTATACCACCATATCTCGCAAACCGTACAAGATATTGTGATGAAATATGGTAAACGAATGTAAATCATATATGTATATCTTATATTGTATCAAAAGTGGTCGCAAGTTGAAAAGTGGGTGTGTCACTTTTCAACAGTTGAAAATTTAGACTTTGTATTAAACGAAACTGGCACCTAAGATTTAGAGATGAGCCATCAATAAAAGCAAAGTCAGTACACTGCAAAACTCGTTGTAAGGCGTGGCACTCCCCAAAATATTTATAAAAGTTATAATAAGAGAACGTAATCGTTATGAAATTTAATATGACAGACATAATTGCCAAAAAGGTGTCTTTAAACAAAAAGTACTTAAAAAAAAGTACGTAATAGTACTTGTGGGCGTGCCACTCCTCATACAAACAAAAAATGTCAGTTGTTATAGTTGGTGTGCTATGTGAGCAATCGTCATAAAAGTTGGTGTAGCGGTTTCGGTGCTATAAGCTTTGAAATTGATTGGAATTTGACGGGATTGTATCAGTGGGCGTGGCACCTCCTACATTAACATATAGTTGTAAGCGCTTTTTTAAGTGAACTATTGCAGTAATTGGCATGAAATTTAATGTAGGTGGCTTACATGCTATGAGGTATATCTGAATCAAAAGCGGGCGCAATAGCACCAGTGGGCGTGGCAGCTCTCATACAAATATAATACCCTAAGTAGCATATCTATCGAAATATGATTTAAGAATGTTGTTAATGAAATGCTATTTTTGGATCAAAATCGGATTGGACTGTACTAGTGGGTGTGTCACCGCCCTAAATATTAAAGTTAATTACGGCATATATTGCATACAATACAAGCTATTGTGATAAAATTTCGTATGCGGATGTCGATCACGAATATAATTTATTGAACCAAAAGTTGGCGGAATTGGAAAAGTGGGCGTAGCATAAACAGACTTTTACACTTTTTTTCGAGATTTTTAAACATTTTCCGTATTCTTTTGACATTTTCAACCATTTAACTTTTTCAATATATCCCATATTTCTTCAACTTTTTCAACGTCTTTCACCTTTCTTCATTATTTTCTTTATTTTTTCGACTTTTTCAGCGTTTTTGAATTGTTTCAATATCTTATAACTTCTTTCAACTTTTTTTTTTGAGTTTTTCAACCTCTTTCAATTTTTTTCAACATTTTCCATATTTTTTCGACTTTTTCAATCTCTTTCAACTTTCTTTATTTTGTCGCTTAGTCAGCGTATAGTTTCAATATTTTTTAACTTCTTTCAACTTTTTTTTTTTTTGAGTTTTTCAACCTCTTTCAGTTTTTTTCAACATTTTTCATGTATTAAAGAAATCATAAATTTTAATGTGCTTTTAATAACTATAAATCCATTAAGTAAATTTATTGCAAGCGAAAACGTAAAATAGTTAATTCTTTACAAAAGTTAAACAAAGCATAAAAAAATTGTTGTAAACTTTGAAAAAAAAAGTATAAATCTTCATCAATGAATGTAACCAATGAAAGCCAAGTCGACTATAAAATTCATTGTGTGCCAAGTTAGTAGTTGAATTTAACTGAATTGAATTGAAATCAATTGAAGTGCTTCCAGCGAACAGCGCTTATAACTCGTTTAGTGTTTTGTGCTTTATACGCTTGTGTTACACGAGCATTAATTTTTGATTGTTAAATAAATAAAAGAGGGAAAATTAAAAAATTTCTATACTTTATTCATTGATAAAAACAACAAAAAGCAATTATGGTTCAATAGAACTTTTTAGCGATGGTATCGCAACACCTAAAGAAAAAAACACAAAATAAAAACTCTGCGATGCCGAGAGAAGTTCCACAGAGCAACAAAGGAAATGAGTGACAACAAAATATATATGGAGTCAAAATGCTGTAGTGGAGTAGGTAGTGCCAACTAAATGTTATTTATAGAGTTAAAATAAAACGATAAAAAAATATAAAATAAAATCTATACAACATAGCGAAATCGGGGAAATGAGAAAAATTTATGGACCATGGTAGATGGAGTCACTAACTAAAAAAGTTGAACAGTTGGCGGCTGCTTGGTGGTGGTGTGGCTGTTTGGACATTTGTTGTGGCGCAACGTTTCGATGCCTGCGATGAGCGCTGATGTTGATAAATTATAAAAGTAAAGTTTTTGTCTCGAGCAAAAGCGCAAAAATTAAAAATCTATTAAATGCAGTGGCAAAATTGACGAAGGCAATAAGAGAAGTAAATAGAAAAAATAGAGTTGATATTGTGAGGCAGGCAGGCAGGCAGACAGGCAGCGACTTATTGATTGCATCTAAAATTTATAGCTTGCAAAATAAGAAAATAAAAAAAAAATTATTTATGTTGCATTTAAGCCAAATGGGAGCAATTAAACTTGACTGCATAGAAAGAGATAGGAAATGAAAATCGAGTTTGTATGGAGAGCTGTGGAAAATCAAGGAAGAGTTGTGTCGCCAAGCTGGGCTATTAATTATAATACTGGATTATTGAATTTATTTTATAAATTGTGGGGAGCGAAATTATTTCGCCAGTTTGTTGGTTAAGAATCCTCGAAAAAAAAATTTGCTTTTAATACGAAAAAATTATTTGATTTGATAGTTTAAATTAAAGAGGTGAGAAATTTCTAATAACAAGAATATTTGTACTGTATAAATTACATAAACAATAATATAAGTGATAAATTACAATTGAGAAATTACTTCTTAATGAGATGTTCCATTAAACCATTCATTCCGGCAACGAATTGTATGTGCTCACTTTTGTTGTCTACTATATCAGTTTTTAATAGGTTTTTCCATCAGTAATATGATTCAGATAAATATTTGTGTTTAATGAAGAAAAATAACACTCATGTGTTTATTTAAAATTTATTCGTGGCTTTTCGCAAATGATGAAATATTCAATAAATGGTGATGGGGTTCACGAAATATTCCAAGAATATAGAAAACGAAACTCAACAAATTGCTTCGGAAGTCATGGGAATCGTCTAGAAAACAAAGTTTTGTTCTAGCAATTTGGCTAATTTTTCGGGGTGGAGAAGACATAATATCCTTTGATGCATATTTGCATCATTGAGCATTTAGCCTAAATGCAAATTTGCATCAAACACTTTTTTATTCCCAACGAGCTACTTACCGGATAAAAACAATGTGTACTACTTTTTTTCGTAAAAAAAGAGTACTTTTTATGTAAAAATCACGACTTTTGACTTTCTCTGAAAATATCAAACTTATGTGAAGCAACTTCAAATACGTATAATATTTATTTTCAATTATAATGCGACCTCAGCGGTTGAAAAACATATTCACACAATATCGTAAAAATGATGTGAAGAGCCATTACATATCATCGAATTCAAAGTTTTGACCTAGAGAACGAAATTCAGTGTGATTCAAATATGCATCACGGCGCACTAGAGGGTTAAGTAGTTATTGTACGACAATCCAACTTTTGAGTACTACTTCTGCTACTGCTTCAGCAAGTATACCAGAAGATATTTTCAACACAAATATCCCTATTGTATCATATACATATTTATTTTTAAACAAAGTAAAATCAGTTGTATCACGTCTTGCTATGGAATATATTCTGTTTTAAATAAAAAACATACTATTAACTTTGAGCGAGGGATTTCAAAATAATAATGAAATGTGTTATAAAGCCTTAGGAACTCATGGACTCATATCTGTACACGTAATGACGAACTGACTTACTCAATACCTGTATTTGTAACAAATACAATTATCATTATCAATTCAGCGTGTGGCTAGTTTTGAAAATATTTTTTAAGACTTGTTTATTTATTTACAGTTTAAAAGCGTTTCCGAACTTACGGTACTATACGTACAATAAAAAAAAAAACTTATTCCTGCCAATAAAAGTAATGGGTGATTCATTTAAAGGACGTTTTTCAAAAATTGAAATGAACACAAAAAAAAAAAAAAAATGAGAATAATAAAACAAAAAAATTAATAAAAAAAAATTAAAAATAAAAAAATAAAAAAAAAATTAAAAAAAAAATTAAAAAAAAAAAATTAAAAAAAAAAAATTAAAAAAAAAAAATTAAAAAAAAAATTAAAAAAAAAATTAAAAAAAAAAAATTAAAAAAAAATTTAAAAAAAAAAATAAAAAAAAATTAAAAAAAAATTTAAAAAAAAAAATAAAAAAAAATTAAAAAAATAAAATTAAAAAAAAAAAATTTAAAAAAAATTAAAAAAAAATTAATAAAAAAAATTAAATAAAAAATTAATAAAAAGAAAACAAAAAAAAAAATTAAAAAAATAAAAAAAAATTTTAAAAAAAACGAAAAAAATATGCATAAAAAAATTAAAAAAAAAATAAAAAACTAAAAAAAATAAATTTTTCATTTAATATTTATTATCATACAAAATGGCCATTCAATTTATTTGTCCATTTAGTTTTTAAAGATAATTTAACTCAAATATTGGCCGCAACTGTGGCTGCTTGGTCCTATCTGAAATTTCAATTTTCGATAACTCGTTCGAACATTTCCAGTAGTATTTGGCGAATGACGCGATTAATGTTGGCTTTCAATTGTTTAATCATAGCCGGCTTATCCTTGTAGACTTTGAATTTTACATAGCCCCGAAGAAAAAAGGTCTGGAGGTCACATGATCTAGGCTGCCAATTCACCTGATCTAAGCGTGAAATTAACTGCTAACCAAATTGTTCTAACAATAAAGTCATGGTTTCACGGGCTGTGTGGCAAGAAGCACCGTCTTGTTAGAATCAAATATCGTTCAGATCATGGGCTTCAATTTCAGGCAGAAAATAGTCCGTTATCATGGTGGCATTTTGAAGTAATATGAACCGATGATTCCACCAGCTCATAAACCACACCATGGATGTAATTGCAGCTCTTGAATCTTTGGCAATTTCGATTATTTACAAAGTCATTAAGGGAGAAATGGGCCTCATTATGTGAACTATAAGTTGCTCTAAGTGGACGAGACACATTTTCGAATAATTTGTAGACGCTGTGCCGGGAACAACACTGAACAAAAATAAAAGGTAATTTCACACAGTGCTCAAAGTTCATTTTGGCTGTTAACTAGTGTTATTAGCCACTACTGTACTGTGCGAAACTAAAACAAACTCAAATAAGTAATGAATGTCAAAGTGTTTTTGATCTTTTAAAAATATTTTTTTTTTCCAAAAGTTAGTAGCACACTACTTAATTACTATGCCAAATATGAGCGCGATCTGTCAACTGCAGCTGGTTGAAACAGCCCACTTCAGTGCATCACGATTTTTACAATGAACGAAATTATTGAACAATGAGTTTGCTTTAAATTTTGCGTTCCTAATGGAATTTCGTGTGCCAACTCGTTAAATATGTTAGAAAAGGCTTATGGTAAATTAGTTTTATCAAAAATACAAGTAGAGCAAAGCTTTCAAAGTAGGGCCGATCGTGGAAGATATGCCTTGTTCTTAACGACCTTACATCTTTTCAACCGATGAAAACATTGAAAAACTGAAGGTAATAGTGCTCGATAGTCGCAATTCTAGCTAAAGAGAGAGAGAGAGAGCTGTAATATCACTTATGGGCCTATTCGTTCGATTTTGATGAATATTTCTAGATGACCCTTGACCTCTTCAACCGATGAAAACATCGAAAATGTGAAGAAAATTGTGCTTAATAGTCGCCGTTCCAGCTTAAGAGAGTTAGCTCGAGGTCGTAACATCTCGCACGAATTGGTGCGTTCGATTTTGGTGAATATTATGGTCATGAGATGCGACGTCGTACGCTATATGTTCTTCTAAAACATTATCGAGTTCTGGTCTCTTTAAAAATGCTGCATCGTGCCAATTCTAATATAAAATTTATGTGATGCAACAGATCTGGTCCAGTGTGACTTCTTTATGTTCCTAAAACTGCTCCGCGGGGTGTCTTCGTTTTTTTATGAAGTGTCCTACGTCAGATATATATTTTTTTTGAAAATTATTCAGGAACTGTCCGGTTTTTAAATTCAGAGAAACAACTGCTTGTGTGCTGAAATTTTTTTGTAAATCGTCAAATAAATACAAACAAAATATTTCACTGTCATTTGTTTTTTTTTTCACTTAAATTCATCCTCAAAATATAAATTTGATTTTCGCAAATTTTACTTTCGAAAAAAAAAACAAATACTGTCCAGACATTTTTCTATGCTTGCTATAAAAGTGTAATCCCAACCAAGCCCACCAACAATTCTAAACCCACCCGACCAAATCTTCTTGGCTGTCTGTGGCTCGTACTTGACAACAAAACCCACTCAGTCGCACACTATTTTCCTTCGTTTTTTTTTGTAACTTAAAATATTTTTTTCTTCGATTTTCGTTTGGCTTATCAGCCAGAAATTGCTGCAGGCCGAAGTTAGTAGCGCTGGCTGCACATTTGCTTGCTTACGACATTTTAAGCACAACGTGTTGCCGTCAATTCAAGCAACAGCAAACTGTAACAGCAACAATTGCAGTTTAACTGGTTTTTCTTTTGGTGAAGCGGTGATAACACAGAGCTACAAAAAAAGCTGAAAAAAAAGGAGTTGCAATGAGACTTTGCACTGCAACAAATATATCAACAACAGCAATATAAACAAGAAGCAACTTCCAGACAGTGAAGACATATTTATTGGCAACATGGGATCAAATCGGACGGACGGACAGATGGCACAGCAAAAAAGTGTCAGCTTGTAGTTAAAATATGATGCATCTAAATATTCATTGATTTCAATTTCAAGTCAAATGCAACAGCAACATCATCAATAATAAATTTATGTAATGCAACTGACAAAAAATATAGTAAAAGGTTTGCCACTGCAACAGTGACACCTGCAAGCATTAATTTGCAATACAATGTATGTGATATATCTTGTTGCAATGAAAATAACAACCACTAACCACCAGCAACATTTTACAGACTCCAGACTTGTTGAGCAAGTCTTAAATTAGGCGTTTATTATGGTAAATTTATGTCGCATTCCTTTAAAATATGCCAATATATTCATGCTATGCGTTAAAGATTTGCAAGATATGTTGTTCCCAATTATTTGTGTTATAAAACTTTTACTTAACTTTTTAGCACATTGTTTTTTTTTTTTTAAGTTATTAAGTATTAGGCAAAATAGTCTAAAAATAAAATCCATCATTATAAATGTATATGAACACTCAGGGAAATAATCAATGATTTTATGTTTGATTCAACCATAATCGCTTATGATTTAGTGTCAAAACTGAACATTTTTGAATCGAAGAGAAACATTTTTGATTTGGAGTCAAAAAAAAAAAAACAATGTTGAATATTTTCAATACTTTTTGAAATTAAAAATGATTTTAAAGTTGTTTGTGTTAATAATAAAATTGAAAAATGTTATTTTTACAATTTTCAACTTTAAAATCAACAGCTTTAATTATAAATAAAATTTTTAATTCTGAAATGCCATTTTTGTCTGAGTCAAATATGTACAAATTTTTGGGTCCTTTAGTTCTATTCCATATCGATTTTAATAGGAACAATTGACTAAAATTTGCATACTTCGAATAGTAGGCGATTTTTTTTTAAAGAGAAATTGTTGAAATTGCAATTGACCGAGTTAAGCCACCACCAGTTTTGAAAAATATTTTCGATTAGGAATTCAAGCAATCTAGTAATGTAGGCCACACATTTTTTTTTTTTTAAGTAAAGTACTTGATATTAAACTCGTTTATTTAGCTCCTCCTATAACAAGTCAGTGGATTTAAGATCAAAAGATTATAGCGAGGAAGTTTTCCAAAACTTTTTCGGTTACTTTTGCTTCTAGAAACTTCCTAGATAATATTAAATTTGAATTGGACGCAAACCATAATAGAGCCACTACCATGCTACACCGTGGGCATTGCAGTTTCATTTCCTTAGTACATGTATGTCAGAGAACGTAAGCGCTTACCATTCCAAATTGTATTAGAATTAATTTTTATTTGAAACAAAAATAATAAGTTTCAAGAAAAACGAACGACAAATTTTAGTTATTTTTTTTTTTTCAACCTGCGGAACACTTTCCACACACAAAATATACTTCAGTTAATATTAATATCTGAGCTTAGCTATTACAGCTGTTTTACTTCTTAGGTATTTAGCTTAAAGTGAAACATGAAAAGAGGATTTTTTTCTCGCTTATGTATTTTCTCAGTCGTTTCATATCCTTTGCGGTTGCTTACCATACGAGTGGTATGTATGTATATAATTTCACAGGTCTGGAGAATTATGAGCCTACCTATGCAGCAAGTCAGTTATAAATTACAATATCAGCTGATTTTATGCCTTCTTTAAATGAATGTAAATTAAAAATTTTTCTAGAGTCTGCATCAATAGGCAGAAATGACGCAAAAGTTTTGTAAAATGAAAAAAATTGTAAATTAAGTTAAAAAATATATATATCAAATTATGGGCGGTTGTGTCCCAGAAACCAATTGGATAACATTTTTTTTATGTATTTCTTAGGCATTATTATGCCCTTCACTTAGTGTATATTGTATAGTAATTCAATTTGTCATTCCATTTGCAACGCAAAGAGGGGACGTGAAAAGTAAAGTATATAAATTCTTGAGCAACGTTACCATCTGAGCCATCTGTTTGTCTGTCTGCCTGTGGAAATCATGCTTACGGGAAAACTAAGTGAAAGAATTGAATCAAATTTGGTAAAGGCTGCATCTTTAAATGTAGGCGGTGGGATTGAAAATGAGCAATATCGGTTTACGGACACGCCTACCACCCATACAAATAAAACGCTATATTGAGAGAGTTATTTCATGTAGTGTAACCAAATTTATCACAAGTACGTGGAATAACTCGGACAAACTCTGAACAAAAAGTTGGTGAATTCCAATGAGAGGGTATGGCAGCTTCCATACAAGCAAAAACTTCAGAAAGCTATACCCCGACTAGAATTTTTCTTAGGCATGCCTAAATATACTTTTGGCCCTAACTGGGAAATAATTAGGCTAGCCAAAATTAGGAATGTGTACTAGCAGCCAAATTAGGCAATTGTAAGGCATTTCTAAATTAGTTTTGCCTATCAACTGCCTGATTAGGCCCTACTGCGGCATGCCAAAGTTTGGTTTGCCTAAAGGTTTGGTCATGGTAATAACCTAAGGAATGCCTGAATTCAGTAAATCTGGGGAATAAGTAATGTGGTAGTCGTGATTAAGTTCGAATTTACTCCTGAACTATAAGAAATGACCGATGACAGATGCAACGTTTCCTGAACTTTTAACTTTGATTTTCACCATTTCATTTAATTTTTTAATGAATATTGACCTTGATATATTTATAAATTTGGTGTTTTATTATGCGAACTCAAATGAAAAAAAAAAAAATTTTGAAGAACTTTTCCTGCGCTGGAGTTGAACCTGGTCATTCCGAGTTGTTAGATGCGTAGCTTGCGTAGCATAATTTTTCTAACAGTGTCATATTTGAATTGTCATTTTATCAGAGTTCCCAGATTTGGGTGTTTTTGTAATGTTTGATTATTTTTTTTTTGCTGTAAATGTGTGTGGTAGCTGCCCGATAATTGGAATTAGAATATTAAAATAACACAAGCTTACTGTAGCAATGACTTTTTATTTATTTATAAAACAGTTTTGTGTCAACATATTTTTAATACAAACTGATATATAATCAAAAAAGCCTTTTCAATGTAGTTATGCTAGTTGTTGTTAAATAGAAAAAAAATTAAAGACGAAAGAGTGGTTATACGAATGAATTATGAAGTGCCGTATTTTTTAACAATTGCAGTTTTACTTATGGACTTAACAATAATGTCACAATTATAAAGTAAATAATTATTTGTGTAATTTTCAATGCTCAATGTAACATTATTTGTATTTTTTATTTTTGGTAATTGAAAAAATTGTTCTTTGATAAATTTGTTGCAATGGAACCTCCCTTTTTTAGCCATTTTTGATAGGATTCCAATGTAATTTTCAAATCCGATCGCATCGAATTCATCTAAGATTTTTCTACATCACCTGCAAGATGCCGTAAATAATGTGGAATATATCTTTTCGAATTGGGACTCAAAGTAGTTCAAAAGCATGTACACGTGCAGAAGTACAAAATTGTTCTACAATTTGTTTCTAAAAACTTTTTGCAAAACCACAAATATCCAAAATATATCAGAAGTGATCAGAATTCGGTAGCCTTCCAATATTTATGATATATTAGAGGTCTCTGTTTCCCAAGTAAGCGTCAGCTTTGTACTATAACTGTTCAACCTAAATTAGAGCGCCAGCGTCGTTTAGCTGTCAAAATTCTCTCATGCACATACATTTTATATGAAGCCAACCGAAATAAGCAACGCTCTAACGCCAACGTATTCGATATTCTAATTTTGACAGAGCGTTGGAAGCTAATTTTTTATTTTATTGTGTTGATTATTTTTCTGTCACAAACAGTAAACAAATAAACTCTACATGACATTTAACGCTACGCTCTTATTTAGGTTCAGCGCTCAACTCAAAAGCGTAGCGCCGGCAAAGTCAACGCCCAACGCTCTAATTTAGGTTGAACAGTAAATCTGTTTTTTCTTAAAATAAAACACAGTTCACACAAAAGCATTCAAAAACAAGCTTAATGAAATAAAGTAACTTTTCAAATCAGAAGGAACATTAATTTACATCGGTTCATTTAATTGTCAAAGAAAAATCAACCAAAATGAAAAAAATCTTAATTTCCACCAAACCAAAAATTTTCTACCAAATTTGGGGAAATCTTCCAAATGTGGCAACGCAGGTAAACATTGAATTTTTCTAATAAAATTTAAATAATTTTTTATGATTCGTTATAACTTTTTTGTTTTCATAATTTTATATATATGACATCAAATTTATAAACATAGTGATGAACTAAGTGAATGTTGCCTGGGTGACTCTTTGCTTTGATGTTGTATTAAAATATGAATATATACGAACTCTGTGTATGAATGACGACTGACAATATAAATAAATAAACGTCACAAAAATAAATTCATTTAAAATAAATCAACAAAAATATTAACGGGGAAGTGTGTTAATAAAAATCATATAAAAAATAGTATGCCATTATGTGTGGCGCTGCACTTGCAATGACGTGAAAAAAACAACCAATGATAAAAAATGTTTCCCCAAGACAACAATTTTTTTTTTTTCATTTCCCCCTTGTAGAAAGGGCCCAACGAGAGCCTAATGAGGTAGGCGTTGAACAATCCTATTTGGGAAAATTTGGGGCACACCGTTACAATCCAAATTAGGTTGTCGTTGGGTTTCCAAAGTTGGCCCTAACGTCTGGTTAGGCAAAACCAATGAGGACCTAATTTACGCCTAACGACATTTTCTAGTCGGGACTAAGAGAATTATTTAAGATAAGCAAATCACATTTCACACAAATAGAATAATTCGGACTAGAACTAAGCGAATTGCTACAAGTGGGTGTGGCAACAAATACTTTAAAGCAATATAAAGAGGGAATTATTTAAATTAAATGAAACAATCACAAACCCCTTAAACACTAGAAATGATCCGGGTAAGCTCTTAGGCGAATTTCATTAAAAGAATGTAGCACCTTCCATACAACCAATAACTTCAAAACGATGTACTATATAGATAAAAATATTCAAGATAATGTTACCAAATTTCATACAAACATAAGACATAAGTAGTTAAGCCTGACAACAGACTAAAAGTGGGTGTGGTAGTGTAGGATATATAGTTTTCGGCCTGACCGACGATAACACAGTTACTAGTTATTTTCTGTTACAATTTTAAGCCAGCAAAAAGTAAATCGAAAGAAAAAACTTATAAGTTATCACACGTTTAATTTTTTCTTATGAAACTTCCATCTAATTTGTATTGACATAATGCATTTGATATTGAGATAATCAGTCAACCTTAAAAATGCAACTTTATGCACAAATCGTTGTCAACACGCATCAATTGCACTGACGAGAAAAAAAAGGAAATCAAGGCAAAAAAAAATAAAATTGAATACAAACGTGATTCATTATAAGCTCATTTTCTTGACTATACGAAAATTGCAATATTCACATTGATTACACCTTTGCTTCCAACTACTTACTACTCATTCGTTGTTGTTGTTTTTTGTTCTTGTTGCACAGCAATTGTTGTACACTGTGTGTTGACTGCATTTTGTAAATATTTACAAATTGCAGTATTCTGTAGTAACGCAGCTCAATGTAAATAAATAAAAAAAACTCGAAAGATTGAAAAGAAAAACAAATCGAAACTCAATTTGCAATTTAAGGTGTAGTCAATTCGACAACTTAATTTTGTAGTCATAGAAAAAGTTTTCGGCATCGAAAATGTCACTGATAATTGCAACGAACTTAAATGTTAAATTTGCAATTACAGAAATAGTGTGCATGAGAAATTGAAATGTCAGATTCTTCTTCTTTAGATACTAGCAACCTAAAAGATTTATATAAGAGAAACATTCCTTTATCAGTGTACATATGGTATAAGTTAACATCCCTCCAAATATTTTTTTTTTCACCTTTATCAACGAAACGATTATTTTACTTCAATCAACATGTTTTGACCATATTTTTCTCATTAAACGTTTCGTGTTACTCTTCATCACCAACGCTTTAATATTATTATATTATAAAAATGAAAATTTTTATTCTAAAAGTGAACATTTTTTTTTAAAAGTGAACATTTTTATTTTAAAAAATCAATTTTTTTAAAAAATATTTTTAAAAAATATTTATTTTTGTTTTAAAAATTAACATTTTTGCTTATTGTATTTATTAATTTATTGTTTTAAAAATATATATTTTTGTTTTAAAAATTTATATATTTTTGTTTGAAAAATTTATATATATTTGCTATTAAAATATATATTTTTTATTTTAAAAATGAAAATTTTTGTTTTATAAATGAAAAATTTTTTTTTTAAAATATATATTTTTGTTTTAAAAGTATATATCGTTACCTTAATATAGAAAGGCCCTATCTAACACTTTTTTACTTCACAGGAGAATAAAAAAACTTATTAAAAATTAAAGTTTTGTAGTATTAAAGTGAGATATGGCTTTTTTTTATTTGCTTTTAATTGGTTTATTTTCAATCGTTGCCCACACAATTTTTTATCAATGGTGTGTTAGTGGGTGACCTACCGAAATCTATAAAAAACTCGATTTTGAAAAAAATGTTAGTTAGGGCCTTTCTATATTAAGGTAACGATATGTACATATGTACTTGTATTTTTACTATAAAATTAAACATTTTTGTTTTAAAAATTAAGTTCCATCAAGTATTAACAAAGAAAATTTTCGTTTTAAAACTGAATATTTTGTTTTCAAAATAAACATTTTCTTTTAAAAAATTAACATTTTTGTTCTAAAAATTAATTTTTTCCTATGTAAATGAACATTTTTATTCTTAAGATAAACATTTTGTTTTTTATTCTTTTAAAAATTGACATTTTAATGTAAAAAAATTAACGTTTTTGTGTTAAAAATGTACATTTATATCTTAAAAACTAACACTTTTTTTACCAAGAATGAACGTTTTTACTCCAAAAGTGAACATTCTTATTTTAGAATATTTTTGTTTGAAAAATTAAAATTTTTTTTATAACATGAAAACTTTTGTTTTGAAAACGAACATTTTTGTTTTAACAATGAACACTTTCAAATCTGGGTGGGCTCCCAGATTCTTAAGAGATTCTTAGTTTATTTTAAATTTACTTAAATGTTTTATTCCATGCATGTATGCAAATCATGTATGTTGTTTTCAGTAGATAAGGACTCATTTCAGTACCTTTTCATTCCGATAAAGTTTTTACGAAGCTTTATTATTTAAAATTAATGAGCAATGAATTTAAATAAAAAAACTAATTAAGATGGTTATGTGTTTTTATGTAATGTGTCTTGTTTCTATTAAGCATCCTTTAATTAAATATAATTTTCTAAAAAAAAAAACTGAAAAGTCCAGAGGGTACATATTTTTATTCAGCGCATAAAATTTCTGCTAATAGGTGGAGAGCCGGCTGTAGAAAAGTCGAGTGACACCCGTTTTTGGGGTCAACCCGTTTTTGGCGTCAACTTTTCTTAAATGAGTGGCAACCCATTTTTGGGACAAGATTCGACAAGGCAACCCTATATATACTATTTCAATCTCTATCATTTGCCACGAATTTCAAGCTGTTATCTTCATTAATGAAGAATGAATCATAGGTATTATATGTAGGCCTCAACGAGCTCTGTCATTTGGCATACATTTCGAGCTGTTATGTACTACAGTTTTAATTATAACAACAAAATTGGCTAAAATTCGGGCATTTTCGGCCATCGGGACAGGCTTTGGCAAGGCAACCCTAAATATTCTATTTAGGCTCATCGAGCTCTATAAGTTGGCATGCATCCCATCCTGTAATCTTATACACTCGACTATTCTACAGCCGGCTCTTGGACTATAAGTCTCATTATGAAAGAGCTGTATTAATTTCATCGCCTTTATACTTATGGATTTCTTATTTAAATGCAAATCAACTACATAGAAGCTGGAATAATTGAAGATTCTGGGATCTCGTCAATATTACGGCTTTATCCATTTTTAACATATACATTTTGTAAATGAAGACCATTTTTTTTTGTCTCAAGTTTCAATGCTCCAAATTTTCCTAGAAAATTTAAATATCAACGAACACAAAAACAACAATAACAATTGATTGCCTAAATATAAAACAAACTTTAAAGTTTCTTAACATTTTGACCTAGAAAAACTTAATCTAAAGTAAACATAAAAGATTAAAATGCAGCAGCTTGAGCTGCATTACGTTCGCTGCGCTTGCATGCATGATGCATGTAATTAAGAAATCAACACCATATTAAAATAAACAACAACAACAACAACAAGTTGCAATACGAACAGCAATGAAAAGCAAAGTAACCAAATTGAATAAATAAAGTGCAGCCGCCACCGATCACACAATGTGTACAAAAAATTTTTTGATCCAAATTTCCATCCACATTTCGTGAAAAGAAGATACCGAATCGAATCGAATGCTCGCTCACAGTTCAAGTGGTTTGGCAATTAATTTTTGGCCTTAACAAAAACAAAAACAGCACCATCACATGATGACTTTTCGGTCTGTCAGTTTGTTTGCGTTAAGCAGTCGATAAATGAACTCCCCAAAAATAAAACTCGTTCAATTAATTAGCGACTTTTCAACAAGTGATAATGAAAATTACAAACTGAAACGATTTATAGGCGCTGCTTATTTGTTATTAATTTATTTTATAATATGATTTTTATTGTTTTTATTGCATGTTCTTTTTAATAGGATTCTGTATTAGTTTTTTTTTTTTTTCAAAGAATATTCTTTTTAGCATTAGCTAAAATCTTCGTGTTGCGTCAGTATTATTTTTTTTACTCCACTTGGAGGTGCCGCGCCTTCTTTTCGGAATTCGCCAACTTTTTGTCTGATACTTGGTCGAACCATTTTTTGTACTTATATGTGTGAAATTTGGTTCCATTACCATAAATAATTCTCTCAATGTAGCGTTTCAAAGTTTGTGTTTCTATGTTTTCCACCAAGTTTCTGTCCAGAGCTATTCCGAATCATTCATACTATTTGTGCGAAATAAGGTTCCATTACCTTAAATAATTCTCTCAGTATAACATTTGAAGCTTTTGCTTGCATGGGAAGTCCTCCCACGTTCTCTCGTCGAAATTCACCAATTTTTTTTCAGAGCTTTTCCTAGTATTTTTGAGAAATTTGGTTACACTACATCAAATAATTCTCAATATATCGTTTTAAATATTTTACTATTACGGACGGTAGTCGTGTCCCTGAACAAATTTCGCCCATTTTCCCAAGAAGCTTGTTTCAAGGTATGGCTTGTGTGCTATTTGAAATGGCATGCTTGGTTTTCCCGTAATCGTGATTTTCACAGACAGACAGCCATGCAGACGAACAGACAGACATGATAAATTGACTCAGGTGGTGACGGTGATCAAAATATATAAATCCTTCCTATACCTCTCCTCCTTCTATGCGTTACAAACTAATGACAAAGTAATTAAATAATATTTTCTTGAAAATTTTAATATATTTTTAAGTTCAAAACTCTTTACATCCCCTTTTTTGATCAAATGGGGGGCTTTCAATCCCAATAGCCGAGTTTTATACTCACTCTGATCACCGCTACTTATCAATAAGGTAATATTATCCTACCCAAAATGCAAGGTTTGGCCAAAACTTTGTAACATTGCAATGGATTCTCTGAAATATAGTGCTTTAAGTTAATGTTTGTGTGGCGACTGCCTCGTGCTTTTAACTGAAGTCGGTTACTTATTGTTTAGTGCTCGTTTAAAACGCACTTGACAATAATTTCAAATTTGGTTGCATTTGCTAGAATATTAAATAGCTCTCTCAGTTTTTATGTTCTTAATTGTATGCGTGCCTTGACCAAGCTTTTTCAAGTATTTGTATCAATTTTTGTTTTCCTAGCATTTTTTTTGGAGCATGTATCATACATACCCTTTTACTGAAAAAAATCTTGTCTGTATGTTTGAGTCAAAAATATTACCTGACGTAGCGAGTACGGTACAGTATTTGCTACGAGGATAGTTTTGATTTGTGTGCGGTAGGCGTGTCTTTGGAGCGATTTTAATAATTTTAAATCGAACGATCTACTTTTAGAAATATAAGTAACATGTATGGCGAATTTGTTTATAATTGGAGTATTTTTGATATTTTTACCCAACTTGGATACCACTTTGCCACTCTGTGTGGCAATCTTCAGTCATCTCTCTACGTGCTCCTTATAAGAAGTTATACGGTTGACTAAAATTCTTAATCGTGTAAGTCTTAATAAAATTTTTTAAATTTTATTGCTTCAAAATGAAACTAAAATCATACTCAAAACTAAAATCGTTATGTAAAAAATTTGATATTAAAAGAAAAAGCATGAAAAACACCATACATATGTGATTATGACTAAAGCTTTATAGTAGAAACTTGATTTTTACAATCCATAATTTGTGTAACTTCCTTATTATTTGCAATCATTAAATGCTCGGAAATAAATTTCCTTATTTATTACCCGCCTCTTGGCCATAAAAATCATTGCAATAGGCCAAAAAATCGCTGTAGTTGAGTTGCTAATGTTTCGCAAATGGCTTGGTTTTGGTTTACGCTGCCACAGCAACTGTCAAAATAATAAATTCCAAGAAATTTTGATTGGCAGCTGGCCAATATAATAAGAATGTAGGCTGTAGAAAAAGTCAAGTAAACATGTAAATTTTCGTATATCGAAAAAAAAAAATGCGTGGTATTTTAAAAAGGGGACACACAAAATATTTTCTTTATTTTAAGTGTAAGATATTGTTCAAAATATTTCTAAATATTTTATGTAACAATATTTAAAAACATAAAAAATGCATGCGATTAAGTTATCAAGAGAAAATATTTATCTATAAATTGAAAATTTTGTGTGTTGTCATTTTTGACAATTTGGATTTAGCTGACCTTGAATTTCAAGGTAAAAATTAATATTTTCATAGAATATATAAATGTATGCACATAATAGTTTAAACGTTTTAGTGTTTTAATAAAAAATTGGAATATTTACTTTAAATGAGCGAACATTTGTAAGGTTTTCAGACGTCATGGAAAATGTATGCAAATGCTGACATTGTCACGCCATTCGATTTCAAAAATACAAAACGTTCACTATATACAAAAAAGATATCATCTTAAAGCATGATATAACAATGTTTTTGTCTCAAGTAGATCAATTTTGTGCTTTAAGGATCACTGGCATCAAAGATCTAATTCTATTACTTACTCACCACATCTCAGTTTTCTTACCATCTTAATGTACCATTCTAGTGTCAGAAAGTCAAAGCTTGCAAAAAATCAGTAAACTTTTCCAACGGGTGTATTTCGATTATTCCATTAGAACTATTTAAAATTTTTTTTTGCCGAACATCATATCACCGGTATTTAGAATCGGATCTTAAAACATGATGTATCGATGTTTTTGTTTCGAGGAGACCATTTTTTTTTTTTTTTTGCTCCAAAGGTCATTGACCTTGAGTATATACCCACCAGATCTTAACTTCTACAACATAAATTAAAAAATTAAAAGTAAAATTAAGTAAAGTGTCTTCGAGTCAGTGTCCAGCATCTCGAAGGATCTTACCATATGGTACAGTTAAATTCGCACTTCTTATCATTTAAATAAAACACAAAGCCACGATCGGCAAGATAATAATAGAGTTTAGCTACTGCAGCTATTAGTCTTCTCAGCTATTAAGCTTGAAGCATGCTGAAATATTAGGTATAACATTAAAGTAATTTCATCAAAGCGAATGCGGCATCCGCTTGAATGCAAAAGAAAAGGAAACATTAAAGCACTTTCTTTGCATGACCTTTCTTTAATAACCTCAGTTAATTCGCCGTAATTGAAATCGGCTCGCTGCTTGGCTACTAATAAGGCATTACCAAGGCAGTTTTACCACTAATTCCACTATTAACTAATACCACTATTAAAACGGCGCAATTTGTGCTACTTAGAGCACCACTCCAACCTAAGCTAACATAGCAATGTTATTATAGCAATCATACTTAGTTGTTGTAACATGATGTTAGGAATGACCCGTTCGTAAGATAAATCTAACATAGATTCATGTTACTAGATATCAGTTTAAAGTATATCCTTTAAAAGCCAACTTCTTTAGTAACACAATAGCTCAAAGTTTTTTTTTCATTGAGACAAAAAGTACTCAAACATTTAATGTATAAAATTTAATCAAATACTTTTTTTTGTTTGCCATAGAAGAAAATTCAAGTTAATAATTTACCTGATTCAGGTTAGAACATTTTGTATGATTCTAGACAGCTTAAGTTGGAACTAGCGCACTTGTAGGGTTTTCTAGAATTTTGAGGCAGCTGTAGCAATATTTGTAAAATTTGTTTATTTATCTGAAAGTAATAAGTTTACAATTTCTATAGAATCTAAAGCATATTGTCGTTTATAATCCATTTCATATATGCATTATTTCATAATTTCACTAAAGTTTATAGTTTCTTATAATCAGCTGTTTAAACATTTGTAGGGTTTTACTTTTAAAGTTTTTTTTTTCATATAGTTTTTTGCTACCGAAAACTTACCCATGGTCGGCCATCTCAACAAAAAAGTCAACAAATCGTTTGATTGCGTTCCTATTTGCAAATATTTTTCAATTTGCATTTTACTTTTTGTTTTTTTGTTTGTTATTGTTGCTGCATATCTTTCTACACTCCACAAATTTGCATTTTTTTTTGTACTCGTATCTTGCAAATGAATTTGTTGGAAATATCGTCGTAAACTTGAATAAAAATTGAGTTGCATTGAAAGCAGAAAGTAAACGAGCAGTACAATAAGGAATCCCATTCACAAGGGCGGGCTAGAGTTGATCGAAAATTTAAGAAAAAAGAAAACAATCTTATCATAGTTAAAAAGTTAAAAAATTTTATTGAAAGTAGTAAAAGCTTTCAAATTTACAATGCAATTTTTCCCTGAGTGTACCAGGTCGATCTTAACAATGGAATGTCATTCTTTTTTTATGTATTACAAAGAATGTTAATAATCGGCTATTAAAGTTTCAAATTTATTAACACTGATGTGCTAGAAAAATTTAGATATAGTATTGCAATATTCATAGAAAATAATAACTTTCATTTAAATTGTCGAAGTGCTAAAGATTTTCTAGTCATGGACAGAAATGCCATTTTTGGCACTCGTGGATTAAGTATCTCAAAATCCTGACATATGTATGTATGACAAAATGCTTACGTGTAGCAGTTCAAAATCCTTAGCACCTCATTGCCAGCATTATTTTGCCAGGAAAATCGGGAAAAGTTTTAGCGAAGCCCATTGATATGCAGAACTACCTCCAGAAATATAGGGTGGATAGTCACCGTAGGCATACTGGTTACAATAAAAATTTTCGGTTTGAATTGAATTTTAATCGAATTTACAGTCAATTGCAGTAACCGATATTCATGTGAAATTTTACAAATCGGTTTATGCTTTATAATTTACAATCAATTTACAGTCAATTGCAGTAGCCGATATTCATGTGAAATTTCACAAATCGGTTTATGCTTTATAAAATTTCACATGAATATCGGTTACTGCAATTGCCTGTAAATTCGATTAAAATTCAATTAATTAATAATATTCAGTCGACTAAAAACGAATTAAAATTTCCGGTTTTGTAAGTAATCGCTTGTTAGTTTGCTCTTTCTTCTAATTACAATCTTCTAATATTTTTCTGAAGTTTTTTCACCATTCGATTTTCTGACACATGATTTGTCAACTCCATTTTCAAGAACTAGTTAAATATCCGGTTAAATAACTATCTCCTCAAATACTTTGCTGCCTCTCAAAAACGGAAAGTTCGATATTCAAATTTCCTTCTTTGCTGATAGAGCGCTGGATTTTTCCAATGGTTTTAGATTTTCAACGACCTTTCGACACTTCATGATTTCCACTGAATTTTTTGACACCAAAATATTCGACATTTTTCGATTCTTTCCGACTTTTTCGCTACTGTTACCTGTTGTTCTTCATTTTTCGACTTTTGCGATACTATTTGAAAAAATTTTTGCTTTTCGACCTTTCCGATACTCGGGTAATGCCTTTCGGTATTATTCGGCAACCTTAGTCCTGTATCGACTTTTTCAATACTATGTGAATTTTTTGTCGACTTAACGATACTTTAATCAATTCTTTTTTTTTTGTAAATAATCGACACTTTTGAATTCTTATGATACTATGAAATTTTTATTAGCTTTTTCTGTACAACTTGATACTTTTTCAATTACATTGAACTCTTCATATTTTTCGGCAGACTTTGACTTACATAGATTTTTTGATACTAATAAACATTTTTAAACCCTAATTCATTTGTTTTATTTTATTCGATACTTTTGCATTTGTATTAATTTTAAGATATCTACTCTTCGATATATTTAGAAAAATTTACTTCAGAAGACACCCAGTTAAATGTCAAACGATACCATGTTATTGATACTTATAAAAGTTTACAAACCACCCTGTTAGGGCTCACTTGCACGATAGGACACAAACTGCAGAGCCTTACATATAGTTCCATTTACTTACTTTTCTTATTGTGGATTCTCAGCATGTTACTTCACTTAAAAAAATAGTTTATTGTTCTCAACCTATCTTGCCTGCCTTCGATAGATACTCTTCTATTTCATAAATTCAAATGCATTTACTTTGACTAGAACTGTTGCTGTTAGTGCTTTCTATCTTTAAGTAGCATACCCATAAAATTGCACTTATAAATAGTAAATTTATTTGCAACAATTCAAAAGACACAAACAATATCATTGCTGCAAACATATGCATGGATAAACTATGTCTTTTAGTCAGACAAGATGCAAAGATACAGATAATACGAAAATGAAAAAACTTTACAAAATGCTACAATAAGAGTTTGTTGTTACTTTATCTTAAGATTTATTGAACCGAAAATTTGCAATTTTAAAAAAAGGGCTTAAGTATTGTTGCTCATTTAAAGCAAACTAACATATTACATGAATAAATTAGTAACTTCACAATATTTTGAAGTGAAAAACCTTAATGCAAATTCTTCTGATTACAAAAATTGCATATAAACATTTCGTTTTGGCGAAATTTGCTACCAAAAAATGTTGTTCACCTTGAAAAAGAAATATTTACGCCATCATATCAAAAATAAACGCATCATTCGCGCTTACAATTTACGTCAGATCGATGTCGATAAAGCACTATCTTCGAGACGAACATTAAGAGGAAACATTTAAACGACAAAAAACGACTTTTGCTTAAAAATATCAATAAATGAAGGAAGGTCAATTGCATTCATTCATATACATTTTGTGTAAGAAGTATTTTTATATAAAACTAAATTTGTTGCCTTCAAAGTGGGTCCCACCGTTACCAATACAACAACGCTAGCGCTTGATCCAGTCATCCATGCATTTTTCGTATGCTGATTATGTTAAATTTTTGGTTAAAAACTCTCGCACTATGATGGCTTTATGGCATAGGTGGGCAAAATTTTGAAAGCAGGAGCTATTCACAAAAAAAGCAACAAAAGTAACAAATAAAACAACAGATAAAAACCCTACCTTAAATTCGATTTCGATAGCGAAAAAAAAATTCTGCAATAAACCAGAAGTCAATTCCAAGAATCAAACGAGAACAACATGAGTGTAGAAATAAAAGTACACTGATAAAACGAAACGAGAGAAGCTGTCTTCAATGTGCGCATTGTTGTTTCCTTGTTCGCTCGCTTCGGTTTTTTCTTTCTGAATGATGCAACAATAACAAGAATACAAATCCCGTGCATAGCGCGTATAAAAAATACCACAACGATAAACATGTGCGTGAGTGGAGTGCTTGTATTCGTTGTTTTGGATATTTTGCTTAAAAAAAACAACGCGTTTGTTGTAAAGAGCTAAAATTGGCTCAATTTTCCTACTTTGCCCACCTATGCTTGTGTAAGTTTTTCTGCTTTCGGCGGACGTTCTGACTACGCCCTTCATGACGCCTAAATAATGTTCCTTTTTTTATCCTTCTGGAAGAATTCAGAGTCCACCAGACCACGATAATAAAAGAAAATTTAATTCCGACTACTTTTTACACAGTAATTACCGTTAGACTTTGAGTTTGGTCCAATAATATTTCCTATGCGATTTTCATAATTCAAGGAAGGTGTTCAAAGCATCTGGTTACATTTTTCATTAAAATTGAATAGATTAAAAAGCATGCGTCTGTAAGTGTTAATTTAAAACAAAAAACCAGAGGTAAGTAGTATGCACAGTGATCTAAAGCAGCTAAACGTCTGCCGATCCAGGACGGCATGGGTATAGGGCTGGAGATAGTGACAATGATACGGAGGGCTGAAAAATGTCTGCCGCGTACTTGTTTCTAATAAAAGTATCACTTAGTACCGTTTTTCTTCAAAATGGTCATCTATAATGTTTTATCGCAAGGCTTGCAAAAGTATAACATATGCCTGACAGCGAATCCGCCTCATATTTGCCCGCATTATTTTATGTTTAAGGGGGGAAAAGGGTCAAAGAGAAAAAAAGCGTATTTTTCTGATTTTTTTTTTCACAGTACCTTCTTTATTAAAATTCTTAAAATTTGTAATACGATTAAGCACTATTTCTAGAATATAATAATGAAAAAACTCGGATTTTTTCCAAAAATTGCTCCTTTTGTTTAATTAAAAAATAAATAGTAATTGAAGAAAAACAAAATCCTTCGTTCAGATCCGAGTACTTAGTATCGAATAGAAGTATGACAAATTTTGGCAAAATCGATCCACAAGTTTTCGAGAAACTTTGCCCACCGACTTAAAAAAAAAGTTTTGAGAAAAACGCGATTAAAGTTTATATATTATACTTTTTCATATGACCGCTCGGACTCTATTGCCTGGAACTCGAAAAGTTTTGCTCCTAATGACTTCAAATTTTCTGACAATATTCCTTATGACTTGTAGTATCAGAAACAGAAACAAATTAAAAAAAAAATGATTTATTGACCCTTTTCCCCTCTTAAGTACTTATACCAAATTTGGTATACCAAACATATAGTGGTTATGAAAATAATTCTGTTGATTTTAATTTTAGTTAAGGGAATAGTAGTGCTAATTTAATGTAAATACTATTGTTACCTTAAGTATCACTCTTGATACTACTCATCTGTGCCCGTTGTCGCTTATCGGAGCATACACGAAACTTTTCTATCCTGCACGGGCGTTATTCAGTCTAAAAATAAAGATTCTTGCAGACTAGAGTTAAAATGTACACGAGGACAATTTCTGAAGTTAGTGAATTTTTTAATTTCCCGCGTAGTAATTTTAAATGCAACACTGATCCTGTCAACTACTATCTGTTAATGCTCGCTGCAACGCTTAGTTTGTGTTTGACAGCCATTGGCAGCAGACGATCTTGTGAATTTTTGCGAAATGGAAAGAAGTGAATTTCGTATGCTCATCAAGCATAATTTTTTGCGCAAAAAAACTATCAGCCAAACCAAGGAAAGGCTTGATAAATATTATGGGGACTCTGCACCATCGATTGGAATGATTCACAAGTGGCTTACTGAATTCCGATGCGGTCGTACAAGCACAAGTGACGCCGAACGTTCTGGACGCCCAAATGAGGTCACCACACCAGAAATGCGTGTGGAACATTTTTCGAAATCATTTAGATATGAAAAAACTATCCGCAAGATGGGTGCCGCGTTTGCTCACCGTCGACCATAAACGCGATCGTGTGACTGATTGAAGTACAAATTGCTTCCTCATCCAGCATATTGTCCAGATTTGCCCCCAGCGACTATTTTATGTTTCCAATCATGACGAAGTAGATGGCTCGGCTGAAAGAGATTCACCACCATAGAGGAGCTCATCACCGAAACAGAGGCTTATTTTGAGGACCTCCCGAAAACGTATTTTTTCGGATGGGATCAAAAAATTGGAGGAACGTTGGACGAAGCGTATCGGCCTAAAGGAGACTACATTGAGAAATAAAACGTTTTTCCTTGTTTAATTTTTCACGGAATTATCAAACGACCCTCGTAAATAACAAACAATTTATACTAAAAATACTATTTAATAAAGACATCACGGCGTTTTTAGAATAAGAAAAATCTAGATTACAATTTAAATTAATTTCATTGTACATTTTCATATGTACCTCTAAAAATAGAGGCATTAGAAGCATAATTAGTACGTACGTCCGACAAAAAGTATTGATTTCTGAATTGAATAAGACTTAAAAAAGCTGGGCAATCGATAACATCCGAAACAATGTCAAATAAAAGTGCAGCGACAAGATGTTCCTTCGATTTTCTAACTTAAAAGGGAACAGCGCGAATTATATGAGCCGTTTATTTTGAAAATGGAATAAGGCACTCTTCGTTCAAGTTACTTGATTTTTTCTTTTCAACGAAGTGTGATTTATTCCACTATCAAAATAAGCGGCTCATTTGAAGTAAAAAAACCATCAAAATTTAGAAAGTGTAGAGCAAATCTTGTGAAAAATGTCCGTACTCTTTCAAGTCTGACCATATGCGTTTGATCAAGTGGGTTCCAGATAAACGACGCATATTCCAACCTCGAATGGACAAGACTGGTAAATAAAACCTTAAAAGTATAAGGATCTTTAAAAGAGATACGATTACATCTTATAAAAGCGTGCATAGCATTAACTACAGTCCAATTGGCCGCGAAATGAAAAATTTGTGTCGAAAGACTTCCTATTTCTAGCAAGACCATCATTACTTTCTCCGTTTTCAGATGTTATAGCGCTGAAGTTATTCTGTTCTTCTATGCTGATTTCGCTTATCGCGAAACTCCTTCTGGCACTGACTGTGCAGATAGATCTAAGATAGAAAAGTTTTTCTTGCAAACAGACATATGTTATCTGCATGGGAGAAATCTTCAGATGCTCGAATATTATTTTGAATGTCAAAAAACTGTTTGTTTTTGTTGCCGAAATCATTACATTAATGACATGCTTAAGATTCTAATTAATGTTCTTTGCCTGTTAAGCGTTGAATTCGCCAAGGACCATAAGTGCCCTCCTCATGTGCGAATATACTTGTATGATCTTTAGGCCCACATTGTTCTTTCAAAAACAAACTGTCAATTCATTAGCTATTTTGAGACACTTTTGTTATTGAGAATATGAATTTTTTGTTTCATCTACACTCCGACAGCCTAAGTACCTTATAGCTTGGTATATATCATTTATATGCATTAACACCTTCTATCATGTTATATGTATGTATGTATGTCAAATATATAAGCAACTTTTATTATGATATATATCTTTTATCAAGACAGAACACCTGCCTGGTATAAATGATTTCATTGCTGTATGAATTTTAACAAATTAAATATTTTAATGAAATTCCACTTGTGTGTAATAAATGCAAACGATTTTAATTGCCACATACCTCAACCAAAAAAGGCAACAACCGTCTAAGTGTGAACAAAGCCAGTAACATATTTTGCATTTCTTCATAATAATAACCATCTGATTTTTATTATCTATTTTTATCTGACTATGGTGAATTTTTTATCACGTAACTGCGCAGTGACAGATTTTCACACGAACAATATTTTAAATTAAAATTTGCAAAATACTATTATTTCATAACAATCTCATTATAAATTTCATTTAATTAAAATGTGCAAATTAGGTGAAATAAGCTCTGTGTGCTTTTAATACATTGCGTGCGTTGGTGTCTTCAATTTAATTTGTACCCTTTAAATTTGAAGAAATTTTATTTTTCTCACATATCTATATACTAAATGTATTTTGTGTAAATTTTCTCAGGATCTTATTTTATTTCATTAGTAAATCACTACTACGTAATTCAGTTGCAAAATAAAAATACTTTTTTTTTTGTTTTTGAAAATTTATTTACGTGAATTTTTTTTTCGTGTTCTCGAAAGAATGTAATTAGGGTCTTCATTTAAACTCTGAACCAATGAAATAAAACTTTGTGAACCAATTTATGTATAAATTTATACGATTTTTCAGTGTTGCCAGTGATTTTCTCGAGACCACTATTTTAGAGAAATGTGTTTTCCTGAAAATATCTCCTGACGAAAGTTTTTAAAATTTTTTTGTACAAAATTAAATTTTGCCACTGTTTAACTTTAGAGCTTTGAGATATTTAACCTATAACTGCAGAAAACAGCATTATTATAACTGAATCTCTTTTAATTGTGTTGCGCTGGATGTTCTATGGGCAGATTTAGAGTGGGTATTGACAATTCCTTAAGAAATGATAACGCTAAGTCAAGCTGACAAAAAGTTATAGACAACAGATCATGCCAAGTACTTATCTACAGCGCAAGATTTTCATATTTTTTTGTCTGTATTATATGCGTTTCTATGTACATAGGTATTAAAGCTTGAGCTTGATTGATATAGAATTTCTTAATCTTACCATGGAAAACCATTTCTGAAATATATAGTAAAACATTTTTTTTTTAACTTTCGGGCGCCGTAACTCAAAAACTATGAAATCAACAAAAAAATTCGACTGAAACCTTAGAAAATCAAATAAAGTATGTATGTATATGTTACCGGCCAAACTAGTTAGCTTAAGCCTACAGATGCGCAATGACATTTTAATGCAAAAGCACTGTGGTTATTGAAGACTACGACAGTAGCAAAGTAAGAAAACAAAATTTGTCAATTTCATTATATATGTATGTACTTAACAAGTTGTAAGTGGGGGTAATTCGGCCGCGACTCAGGATTTACATCCTCCAATATGTCCAATTTCGGCTTCGCGATGACCTTCGGCCGCGGTTCAGTCCATAATATGTGCAACACTGACTTCGCTATTCACAGTGCTTTGGCATTAAAATTTAATTGTATACTTTTAGGCCTTCAAATTAACTAGTTTGTCATAGGATAAACTAGTTTGTCCTAAATTTAAATGATTTCATGTATGATTCAAAGTGACAAAATGTTAAATAAGAAAGAGTAATTTCAAATACTTGAAGTTTTTAACGATTGAAATAAAGTTGAAAAATGATATTTTCAATAATTCAAATAGAGTTTAAACTTGTTTGTGTTAAAAATAGGCATAAAAATGCTGTTTTTACCTTTTCAACTTCACAATTTTTGGTTTTAAATAACGGATAAAGTTTTCAAATTTGAAATACCATATTTTTCTGAGTGTAGTATAAGCGCTTAAGCGCTATGAATCTCTATATAAAAAATTTGACATTTGAAAACTATTTTTAGAGTGGTAAAGAACGAAATTTGAAATGAGAATGACAACAGCCGATCTACAAACACACCATTTGCAAGGCACTTTCACACACCTCGTTAACTTATAAAAATACGCAGCACATTAGCTTATATGAATCCGTTTAATGTGAATCAATTTTTTCCATTTATAACTTATTGTGTGCGCTTTGCAAAAGCACAGAATTTTTCCAATTGACTCGACAAATCCAATTAAATTTAATGCTTAATATTTGTCCCTTTACTCTGATGTAAACTATAAATAACCACTTAATTATATTCTGAAACTTTCTTGAAAATTGTTTATTTATTCATTCATTATCCTTCTACTAATTTTTCAAGGTGAGTAAATATTTGCATAAACATTTTTTTTTACACAATTTTTCCAATAGAGCAAATTGCTTATTGTTTTTTTAAAAATACTTATTTTAAATAATTTTATATATTGTTTTTCAGTAGGCGCTCCAATAAAACAGCATTTTGTTTACAAACAAAAGCATAAGATATATTGCTTTTCGGGGTTTTAATCTTTTGAAATTTATTTAAATTTAAATAAAAATTCGCTGTGTACTTAATAGTTTTTTGAGGCGTGCGATTTTTTTGCGATTTTTTTAAGTTTTTCCATAACATGCTGTGCTCTCTCATGATATACACTGTATTTTAAATTTATTTATAACTAATTATCTTGATTGATTTTAATATTTTTTGCAATTGAATTAAATTTTACTGCGTCAATCGAGCTGTTTTTTTGTTTTTTTTTTTTTAATAAATGTTGATTGTTTTAGAAAAAAAATTTGCATTTTATAATATGCTTGTGCTTTGAAAAACAAAAAATCAGCTATGGAAAATTTTTTATAATCACATAAAGTGAATACCTCTGGAGATAATGTTTAGCGGATGTAGGAAAGCGTCAAATACGTCACCTTCATATGCTTAGCGATTTCGTACTAGAAAGCGAAAGTTATAGTATTTATTGAAAACTTAAAAACGCTAAAAAGTGGGTCAAATCTTGTATGGAGATTTTTCGGGTATGAAATTGATGTGTTCTTTTCTCCTCTACAACATTGGTCTAAATATATTTTTCTACTTGTGGCTTACTTTCCGAGTTATTGAGCGAAATTTGTCGGCCTCTCACAACCAGGCCAGGCCCACCACAATCCTGGCGACTGACGCTTATTTCGATTAGCAGTTATACTTATGAAATGGAGACGAAAAAACGATAAATATCTGAAGAAAGGTCGAAAGAAATTCGTCAACTTATGCGATTCTTTATGGCTTTCGCCGTCAACTCAAGCCAGTACAAATTTGCAGTGATTGTAAAAATGCATATGAAACGAATACCATCTCTTCAGACTGCTTCCAAGTAGTGTCAAATATTCTAGACCAGACATTTATCTGTGAAGCACAAGCCTCGAAAAGGTCGCCCAACGAGAGAAATGTGGACCTTGTGAAGACTAAAGTTGACTATGATCCACGATTGACACAAGAAATGATTGCTGATGAACTAGGATTAAATTCCATGGCTGTATCGCGAATATTGGATAATGATCTGCTGCACACGAAGAAATCTGCTCGATGGATTCCACGAATTTTAAATGATTTCCAAAAAAAAGCGCGAGTTCGTTTTGCTCAAATTTTCCTTAACAAATTTGAAAACGGACGTCCATGTTCCATAGTATAGCGCCCGGAAGGAGCGAATCCTTCTATTAAAGCAAGACAACAAAAGTCAACAGCAGAAGTGATGATGTCTATTTACTTCTCTTGAGCAAAATATATAGCTACTATTCCCTTGAATATCGCTCTCACCTTGATTTTATTATACCAAAAGCTTATGCTATGCTTGGGTTTATTAAACGTAATTGTTCCTGCTTTAATGACCCTTATACTCTTAACGTCATTTTTAATAGTCTTGTGCGATCTAAGTTGGAATATGCGTCTGTTATTTGGAACCCTTTTTATATTTCACATAAGGTGAGACTTGAAAGAGTTCAAAAATCGTTCACTCGATTTGCTTTGCACTACCTTAATTTTGATGGTTTTTCCCCCCCTTATAATTCCCGTTGTCTTCTTCTTGGTCTGAAAACTCTTGAAAGTAGACGGAATATTTTGTCACTTCTTTTCATGTTTGATATTGTTTCAGGTGTTATTGACTGTCCTGCACTTTTAAGGCTAGTACATTTCAATGTCCCTCCAAGAGCTCTTAGGTCTTGTGTACCTTTTCACTTGGATACAGTACGCACTAATTATGCTGCTAATGCTTTATTGTTCAGTATTTTTTAAGAATTTTGTATATTTCTGTATTATCCTAGTCTGTAAGAATTATTGTTTCATAGATTGAAAATAAATAAATAAATAAATACTAGACAGACAGCAACTGCGAAATGGTATACTGAAGACTGTTTACCAAAACTTTTCGAAAATTTATTAGAAAACCAAAATAAAATGGAACTGTGTTACTATTTTTTACATTACGATAATTCGTTAGCTCATAATGATGAAATAACAAGTAACTTTATTGCGGTCTCTGGCATCGAAAAAATTTACCTGGTACCTGTTGTACTTCTTAAAGCTTTTTTGGGTGGAGGAAGGATTGGTCTAAAATTAATATTTTAATTTTTCCGAACTTCTTTGATTAACCTGTAGTTTTGTGAGGTAGAATTTAGGTAACATAATTTTCAAAATTTTGGTGGAAATTCGATCCAGGCAAATTTGAAGACTTAAAGAAAAAAGCTCAAAACAAATTCAAAGATCTTATGTGGCATGCTATAATAAAACAGATTTGATTGAATAAAAGGTTGGATGATAAATTTTTTTTTGTTTTTATTTTTGTCTCATAGAGGGCTATTGGGTAAAAATTTACACAAGGCATATCTTCGGTATGCCGATAGTGAATTTTTTTTTTTTTATTGATCCCCTGCCCTTCCACACCAAATTTTATCAAAATTATACGGGCTCTTCTGGTACCAGTCTTTAATGGGTTAATGCAGAAATTGAGAAGCTACAAAAGCATGATTTTCAGGTATGTTTTTTCAAGTGAATCTACAGGGTAAAAAAGTGTATTGAAATTAATTGTGAGAAGAAAAAAAATGTTAAAGCTTGAAATTAAAAAAAAAAAATTTTTTTTCAGCTTTTTTTTCCAACCAACTAATCGCACTTTTGTTAGTTCTTTCGGATATAGAAAAATTTGTTATTTGCTTTCACTATTAACATCAAAAAATAAAAAAAACATAAATAAAATAAAAAAAAAGTAAAATTAAAAATAAAATAAAAAAAAAAATAAAATAAAAAAAAAAAATAAAATAAAAAAAAAAAATAAAATAAAAAAAATAAAATAAAAAAAAAATAAAATAAAAAAAAAAATAAAAAAAAAATAAAATAAAAAAAAAGTAAATATAATAAGAAAATACGAAAATTAAAACAAGTAACACAAATAAAAAAAATAAAATAAAAACACAAAAAAAAGTTCAAAGTGAAACTATGAATAAAATTTTGCTGTACAGTAGCGACGAAATTGGCCTAAATTACAATAAAATTAACTGAAATTATAAAAAAAATAGAAAATTATTCTATAATTTTATACGCCACTCTTGATGATATGACTGCTGTGACTACAGACAATAACACTAACAGCGTATTTTTATCTGTATCGCAATTTGTGCCGCAACAAGATATTTAACGCAATTTACATACACGAGCTTCACAAAAACAGCACTAAAAGTTAAGCTGAGCTTAAAGCGCAACATCAGCTTTCAACATTAAAAAACAAATTAAAGCAACAACAGCGTTAGATATTTAAAAAAAAAAAACAAATTTAAATTTTATTCATAGCAAACAGCGCGTTAAGTTTACAAATGTGTACACGGTAAAAAAAATCTATATGCTAAAATTTATTTTTCGAATTTTGCTGAAAGTAGGCAAGTACTATTTCTTAAAGTTGCATACTTTCTTTGGGAATTAAATTTTTCTTCAACTTGAAGCTACGTATAAAGATATGAATACTAAAGTCCTGCACTCGACTTAATTTAAAACAAAATCAAAAAAAATTATTACAAATTTCCAAAAATTTTGATCTGCCAAAATGTTGCTACACTTCGTTTGTCTCTTTTGCCGATATTACCATAAATTATTGCTTTTTTTTGTTAGTGCACTGCGCTTTAGACATATTTTCCTGACTTAAACGACCACTACCAACACTTACTGCTGCTACGTTCATTTTATGACCATTGGTCATTTTTTCCTTTAGTTTTTAAAATCTCGTTATCTTTAATCTACAAGCAACTAATTTAACAATTTACATTTAAATTATTTTTGCTTGCCCAACGATTTTTTATTTATTTTTTTTTCTAACTATCTCGATTTAATTTTAATGTTCATTTTAGTAAAAAAATAAGAAAAAACTTTCGCTTTTTTTTGACCCAATTATCTGGATATGTTGTGACGAGTAGTTGAAAGCGCTCTGCTGCTTTTAACATTAACGTTTTTTTTTTCTTTCTTCAATTCTGGTTTAAGCCTAGAATTACAATTTTTATGGCTTTAATCTTTATTGTTTAATCTTCGTTAATCATTACGTTTTTTTTTATTGCTGGCTATAAGCTTTATGGTATTCTTAAACAAATGAAAAATGAAAAGTCGCACTTAAGAAAACATTTCTTTTTTATTACCAAAAACTTTCAGTATTTCAAGTCTAACATGTTTTTCAAAATAACTACATTAAAAATTTTTCTTTCTTTTTCTTTCAGGTAATTTTTGAGCAGCCTTAAGTTTCTAATAAGGTAAAAAAATATTAAACATATATTAAAAATATATAATTATCATACATGGCGCCCACTACATAGTCTTGTAAATTTTTAAGTTAGTGCTCGGGCTAGTTAGAAGTCATAATTGAAACTTGTTGAAGTCACATCACACTGAAAGATAGCAGTGATAACATTGACAACGTCAAAAACTTTACATAGCTAGGCAGCATCATATCCATAGACGGTGGGGCAAGATAGCATATAAACTCATTGTCCGGGTATAAGATCGATGTGCTTTTATCTCCTCTACAACAGTGGTCCTGACATATTTTTCTATTTATGATTTACTTTCCGAGTTATTGAGCAACATTTTCTTTGTCGGCCTCTCACAACTAGGCCCACCATGATTCTGGCGGCTACCACTTATTACGATTATCAGCCATACTTAAACTATCAATTGCCTAAAAAAAATTCGTTTACCTTCAGTAAAACGAAATTTCGCATTTGGAATTCAAATGTAAAGTCAGTCTTTTTGTACGATTGCGCGACCTGTCTGGTAACCGACCAGTTAATAAACAAATTGCAAGTACTCGCCAACAAATGCGCAAGGCGCATACTAAAGGTTTTGTGGCCAAATACCATCTGAATCATCAATGGCCGGCTTACAACATGATTTCCATAGCCAACGAAATAAGACTACGCGAATCTGGATGGATAGTTAGAAAACTACCCACTGAAGTAGAATCCACAAAACAATAAAGGATGTAGTATGCCAAAAGTCCCCTTGAAAAGGTTACTAGAATAGCAAAACCAAGAATCGGAAAATCGTAGAAGGTTATAAAAGTCATCAGAAAAGATCGCTCTCGCTGGAGGCGAGTCTGTGCTCCCCTGATTCCATGTCATTTTCACGAATGGTTATTTTCACAATGGCCATTTTCATGAATGACCATTTTCACGAATGACCGTTTTCACGAACGACTATGTTCACGTGAAAATGACCATTCGCGAAAACGGTCATTCGTGAAAATGGTCATTCATGAAAATGGTCATTCGTGAAAATGGTCATTCGTGAAAATGACCATTCGTGAAATCGCTTTCGTGAAAATGGCCGATAGCATGCTCCCCTAGGTGTTCATTTTTCCAATAAGATAAATTAAAAAAATTTTAGCAAAAGTAAAATTCCTTTGCTCACGGGCTATATCCAAGCAGATAATGTTTTACGAAATTCATATGAAAAAGTTTAAAGGCTCTTAAGACTTCTTTTTCATAGTCTTTTAATGTATGGGTATAACCATTGGCGACACTAGAGACATATATTGGGAAGTTAAACTCAAGCTGGAAATTGGTATTATACATCACTGATGTCAATTGAGTCGGGTCGCTGAGTACGAATCTCAGTCTTTGGCTTACACATCAGCGTTCCGAAATAACGGTAAACTAACCTAATTTTGACATGGCTACAAACGCTCTTCTGCGACATTTTTTTTATTACAAGTCTGAGAGGTTTGGTGCCTGGAGCAAAGTTGTTCTTCATGAAAAGACAAATTAAATCATGTGACTCCAGTACAACTTTTTTTATTTCTCTATAAAGCATTTTAGTCAAAGACTGTATGAAAATACTGTCTGTTGTTTGTCCCGTTTCTAAATCAAAAAATTTAACTGAAATGCTGACGTGTAGATCAAACTCTGATGGCACATTCGAGCTCAGGGTCCCAATTTACCCTAGGTTGTTATCAGTCGATATTCATCCAGCATTGAGATGTTATTATTAATGTATTGCCGACTGATTTTTTTGGAGGTGTATTACGATCCCCTGCTCTTCCCCATTTGCGTCATTGGGTATTATCCTTTAAATAAAAATCAAAATAACTAAGCGGTGACTTTTTCACAAACTCATTACAATTCACACGTTGTCTGTTCATTCCAATTTTTGTGTTACAAATACGAATTTCAGTTTTAAATTCGAAATCAAAAAATTTAAAAAAAGTTACGAATAAAGAAAACGGCACATGTAAAACTAATTAAAATTTATGAAACCTAAATCATGCAGCATGAGATTGTGTGTGTAGTATGACGCAGCCTTTGAATAAAAAAATTTTGTTTTTTTTTGTTTTAATTTACAATAATAACAATGGCAATTAAAGAGTTCTGCCAAAAAAAAAATTAAAACCAAATCTCATTTCAAACCAAGAAAAGTCAAAATGTGCCAAAAAGCAATAAAATAACGAAGCGGTCGGTAGAAGCGGCAAAATAAGCATGCAACACATCATCTCTACACAAACGTACACTCACACACAACTTGCGTATAAGCACTTGCAACATGAGCCGAATATAAAATAGTTCTCTTCATTTTAATAAACTTATATAGGGTAAATGTACTAAAAATCAATTTATGGGATTTGTTTGTGACCTTATATATTATGAGGTTTTTAATAGCTTTATTCAGTTGTTTCCACATTAAACTTTTACTAACATACTAAACATATACATAATAGAAATATGTTTGAGAAATATGTAGTGCATTAAATGAATAATACTCTTAAAGCATTGCTTTTGATTAGCAAGAAAGGGTCATGTTTAGTTGCTGAATAATTTAACCACAATCATAAAATAAATGATCTTTAAATTTTAATTGGTAACGTTTTTGATTATTTTCCTTTAGTACCGCTGAGAGACTTAGACTCATTTGGATGTACGTATCCCATCTCTGAAGTGGTTTTCTGGGAGGCCTTCGAAATATCCCTCATCATTTGATGAAAAATGTTTTCCACGCAGATGGAAGTCAGAAGGAGCTGGTTCTGGTGAATAGAGTAGTTGTTCCAACAATTAGTACTTCAATTCGCTCAGTTTAGAGCCGGTTTTATCACATTTGTAAGCATGTGTACTGTCATGATGAAGCAGGTCTTCCCTCATGAATATTTACATCCAGTTGGTCCAAAAGATAGCAATTATATTATTTTTCTACCACTTTGTACATATGTAGCCACCTAACAAAATTCCTTTGATATCCCAAAAAGCTGTTGCTATATCCTTTCTAGAAGGCTTTTACCGCTTTGGCTGCTTTGGAGTGGAACAGCCGGGCTCAGTCCACACAGATATTTGGGGCGCTCAGTTGCAAAACCGACCAAGTCAAAAAAATCAAATTTTGAGATATTCTCATATATTAAAATCTAGACCATGCTTTATCTTTCTACTATGGTTTTAGATTTAAAAAAAAAAAATGTTTTGACAGAAATATTACACTTTTTAATTTATTTTTGATTCATGGATTTCAAAACCGGCCAAGTTCATGAACTTGCTTTCAAAACCAGTCCAACGCCTTCGAATCAAAAACGGCCAAGTCCAGTACATTGTTATCAAAAGCGGCCAAGTCCACTTTTTTCATACAAAATTTGGTAATAACTATGTCAAAACCGGACAAGTCTAGTTCATTGGTATCAAAACCGGTCAAGTCCAAAATTGTTTTCTCAAAAACATACGCAAATAAAACTTGAAAAGTCTGATCTGACGTGCTTCGAGTAAGAAATTTTATACACTATTATGTGGGAAATACTTTTTAATTTTTCAATTAACATATATGAAGATAAACGTTTTTCGTTGTTTGTCCAAAAGTATGAAAAAGAAACTTGGCCGGTTTTGCAACTGGGCGCCTCATTTGTTGTCGTAGCTCAAGATCATAGTGGTAAGCCCTAGTCTCATCCATAGTTGCAAACCAACGAACAAATTCAATTTGTTTTGGTGAAAATTGAGCTATGACCGTAGCAATAAAACGAAAATTTTTAATGTTTTTCTTTTAGATCTTTTTTAAAAAAACAAAAATTTTTGATGTTTTTTTGTTTTAGATTTTTTAAGCAAAATTTTTGTTTTATTGCTACGGCCATAGCTCAATTTTCACCAAAAGTTTTTACTCAAGAAAGCCGATTTCAACAATACACAATCAATTTCATCATATGCTCTTGAGAAAGTTTCACTCGAATATATTTTTATTCCAAGGTTAGCAAATTCGGCTCCAGCTCACAGCTCGCTTTGCTCGTGAGCTCTAGTCCTGCCCAAAATCGTTTATGTTATGAGACTGAAAAAATTTTTAATTATATAATATAAAGAAGAAAAAGTGTGACACTCTTAAATAAAAAACCCTATACCACTGGGATATGTGCATGTTTCTCTTGAAGTAATTTTCACTATAACTTCAGGCAAGTATTGTAAATATAATATTTAGGGCCAATCAAGCAACAACTTTTAGTGCAATGTCAACAAATTGTGAACTTACCCTATGCTATGTAATGATTTTTTTTTTATCTAAAACGTTAACAAAACCTCTGTGAATTTTTTATTGATACTCATTGTTTCAGTTGAACGTTAAACGAGCTACGATACGGTACTCAAAAATTTTGATCACTACGACAACGTCAGTGAAGGAAACTCATAAAAGTGCGTTCACGCGTTAACGTTTTCGTGTCGGTGGTAGCCCACAATAGGAGGTAGCTGCAGCAACAACCCCTCTCTCTCTCTCATATCGACATCCCTCTTGTGATAATATTTACCATATGTGTTGCATATGATTTTTGTTTAATTTACGAAAGTGCTTTTCTTCACTGACGCGCGCGCTCACCGCGAAAAGTGTTGCCCCTTTGTGTTGTGTTGTGTATATTTTATTTTTCACTTTCTATTAAATTAAAATGTGGCACATTTCCTTCCTCCCGTGTACTTAAAGCCCATACGGTATGTGATTCTTCTTGCTGTCCTGGTGTGTCTCTACCAGCTTGATCAAAAAGTTTTAGGACTCGTCACCGTGTGGCGCTCTCGTTCGTCCGATTTCAATTCTATTTTTTTTGTTGTGTTGGTAGAAGTGTCATGGACGTTATGTCAAATTTTCAGCTTGACAGCTTGACATTTCTTGAAGTGACGCCGTATTGTGTGCATCTACTTTTGTGTGTGGTTTCGATTTTTTACAAAAAAAAAAATGTCATCAACTTTGCAGCAACGAGTTTGCATTAAATTTTGTGTTAAAAACGGATTTAACGGTGCGCAGACGTTGGAAATGTTGGGAAAGTGTTTTGGCGACGATACTCTAACGAGATCGAACGTTTTTCGCTGGCACGGACGCTTCAGAAATGGTCGTGAGTCGGTCGAGGATGACGAACGCAGTGGCAGGCCGTCGACAGCGAAAACTGATGAAAACGTCAACAAAATCAAAGAGTGGATGGCCGTAAGCCGCAAATTGACCATTAGAGAGATTGCAGAGGAGTTGGGCATTGCTTACGGATCCGTCCAAGACATTTTAATTAATGATTTGGGCCTCAGACGTGTCGCTGCAAAGCTGGTGCCGAAAGACCTGAATTTCATGCAAAAAAGGGACCGCGTTGATGACGCAAAAGACATGCTTTCCAAGGCTGAATCCGACCCAACATTCATCAAACGAATCATTACTGGTGACGAGACGTGGATTTACGAGTACGACACGCAATCCAGACATCAAGCGAGTGAATGGCGTTCACCCAATGAGCCGCGACCGAAAAAACCACGTCGTTTTCAATCGAAAAAGAAGGCGATGCTCACGGTTTTCATGGACTACAGAGGTGTTGTGCATCATGAATTCCTCCCAGAAGGTCAGACCGTCAACAAAGAATATTATTTGGGCGTTTTGAGACGTTTGCGTGAAGCAGTTCGCCAAAAAAGACCGGATTTGTGGGCAAACAACTCGTGGATTTTGCATCACGACAACGCGCCGTCGCACAATGCGATCATTATTCGTGAGTTTTTGGCCAAAAACTCCATGAATACCGTCCAACATCCACCGAATTCGCCTGATTTGGCTCCCTGCGACTTTTTCCTGTTCGACCACCTGAAGAAACCGCTCCGCGGATCGCGTTACAGCAGCCGAGAAGAGGTCATCGAAAAATCGAAGATGGCCCTGATGGCCATACCGACGGTCGAGTATAAAAAGGCTTTTGAGGACTGGGTCAAGCGTTGGCGTAAGTGCATTGCAGTCGATGGGGAGTACTTTGAAGGAGACAATATCGATTTTGATGAATAAACTTGTATTTTTCATTTTAAAAATAAAGTCCTAAAACTTTTTGATCAAGGTAGTATATCTTCTGCCTGTGCTTGTGTAAATTACTAAACGAGGTCAGTGTCAATCACTAGTTTGAATGTGAAAATAAATCAAAATGAATTGCATTTCCCTTTTTTCTTTAGTTGGCAGTTTTCCCTTTTGTTAATGGCCTTCTCTCACTTTTAAGTACTGTCAATGATGTGTCTTTATAAAAATAAAAACTGACAAGTTCTATGTAACTTTAAGATTTATTTAGTTTTTCTTTTGCATATTTTGTAATGGTTTTTTTACGAGTTTTTCTCTTTTTGGGTCAGTCGACAAGTCATATAAAATTATTATTAAAGGGAACTGATTTAAGAATACCTTACTAGAGAGCTTTTAAGTTATTCCCATCAGGAAAGGTCAGAATTACCCTAAAATGCTCTACATCGGTTCTCCGTCATTATTTAATATGCCATTGGTTTTATTGAAAATATTTTTAGGTAACTCTGGAACCTTTCGAAATTTTCCATGAAATAAAAGAGATATTGTTTGAGTGTTACCATTTTTGCATTAATTGTCTTTCAATTTTATACTACTTATCTGAGTATGAAAAAAATAACTAAATAAAAATCGTTCATAACCGAATCATTCATAAATATTGTGGAGAAGGCCATTTGGGTCAAAAAATACTTTGCCATAATCAACCCAATTTGTGGTTTGCAAGATATACACTGCTTAGCATTTCTTCATAGCACATTTCTTAACTGATTTCGTCAGGTTATAAAAATAAGTTTTAGCCAATTGCTCCGGTAAACACGAATTTTATGTCTAAAAAGAAAAAATGGTTTTATTAGTTAAATTTTGCTTTTGTAGGATCCAGAACGACCTTAAAGTCCGAAAATCACGGTTTTTGGATATATTCAAGTCATTACAATGACTTCGGAAGCTAATTTTTTTTTTTTAAGAAACCATTAATAAGGTTCAAAAGAACTATTCTTCCTCTACAAAATACACTTTGAATTATATCAATATTTTTTTTTTCTCCGAGATATCGTAAATTCAAATTTATTACACAGATCTCCATAAAAATCTACAGAAAAAATCTACGGCAGGATAACTGGAAAAATGTATTAAAATAAATTTCAACTTACGATATTTCAGAGAAACCTAAATATATCGATATAATTTAAATTGGGCTTGGAAAAGGAAAAGTAGTTTCAAACCATTCATGGTTTCATAAAAAAATTAACTTTCGATGTAACGACCTCAAATACATATATCGAAATACCAAGATATTCGCACTTTTAGACTGAAATATCTCGAAAACTAAAAACATCAGAAAAACTCTGAGCTCGGATTCGAACTCAGCACGACAAATATCTTCGAAAAGTAAATTCAGGTTTCACCACCAGAGGTTTGACCAAATTTTGTCGATCTGTGTTATAGTTATCTAAAGTTAAAAACAGCTTTCCGACATTAATATTTTAAAAATTTAATTCTTAGAAGGTGCAAAGCTTTCAACAATTTTTTGTAATCAAGTGATTGACCAAAAACTTTGTTGTTTACACTGTTTTTGTATTAGTTACGAAAATTGACGTAAAAGAACCATTTCCCAATGACCACATTCGATGGACGAAATTGGAGAAAATAAAGTTGTAGTAGTTAGTCCTATCGCCATATGCATTGGCCGCAATTGCATCTGGGATATATCAAACAGACTTGGTGCAGCATACAAGAACATTAGTTTCATCAAGGCTCTATATGAAGGTTTCAAATGTAGAGTTTTACGTACGCCAAGTGTAATGGCTTTCTATAATATCTGTGCAAAAGCTAAGGAGACTAATAGATGTAGTAGCTAAACTCTATTATTATTATCTTGTTTCTGATAGTACTGAACAATGTTTTCAGCAGAGGTCTTGCCTCTACGAATCGTAGCATTCAATGAAATTTAGCAAGCATGTGGAACATCCAGTCCGACATGCAAGAAAATTACTCTGTTTTATCTGCTTCATAAAAAGTAGGTCTGAAAATCAACATAAATGAAACAAAAAACATATCCATTCGCTCAACCAGTGCCAGCAATATCCTTGTGACAACTGATCCGGACATACATAGATAAAGTGAATAACTTTACTTACTTGGGCAACGTAATAACACCTGATGGCGTTGCCAATAATGACATAGATGCTAGAATCAACAATGCGAAATGTACCTTCGCTCAGCTTCCTAATGTCTGGCAATCTTTGTTTCTGCGAACGACAAAAAATCTTAAATTCCTTGAATCAAACGTGAAGCCAGTTCTTCTGTATCGCTGTGAAACTTAGCTAAACAACAGCGCTCTGCTACACAATTTACAAGTATACACCAACAATTGTTCTCGCCAAATTCTGAAATGTCGAATCGCTCACCAGATGCTGAGAAAATCCGATTTCCATTCAAATCAAACGGCGAAAATGGAAATGGATTGGATATACACTGTGCGACAATTTTCTCCCCAGACTTTATATCTCGCGTATAAGTATACGTAGCGCCATTCGCCAACATTATATATCGTCCAAAAGGTGTTACTTTCTTCTTTTCATAGAAACATGCGAATCGTCGACTGACTGACATAAACGTTTTCGCGAAGATCGCGAGTCAGTTGATGACGATGACTGAGCACTCAAAGAACACGTCAAAAATCAAAGCACTCGAATTCTACGATAGAAAAAGTTTGGTGCATCACGAGTTTCTTCCAAGTGACCATAAAGTAACTAAAGTGTTCTACCTTGAAGCTCTACGTCGTTTGGTTTCAAGAACTTAACGTGTCCGGCCAGAATAAAAATATCCGGAAAGTTGGTACTTGTTGCACGATAACGCACCTGCTCAGAATGCCATTTTGATACGCCAACTTTTAGCATAACAACATGACTGCGTGCTTAACGATCCGCCGTATTCGCCTGATTTAACATCGTGACTTCTTTCTATTCCCGAAAATGAAATTGGTACTCAAAGGTTGCTTTTTGTTGTGAGGACGTAGTACATAGATTCTATCAGAGTAGCGGCGACACGACAACTGAAGGCAGTACCGGCTGAGGACATATGCCACTCGTTTGAATCACTTTTAAGTCGCTGTTAATAGTGTGTGGATGTGGGAATGGAGTTATATGAAAAATTTTGAAAAATATTGCATGGTTTGGGTTTTAAGAAGAAAGTATGGGTGGAAAATTGTCGCACTGTATCACGGTGGGCTTTAGCCAAGTTTTAATAAAAGTGTGAGTTACAACAAAAACTTTAATTGGGAATTGTTAAGGATGTAAATTAGAGTCTTAGAGCTTTTTTTTTAATATCATATTTACTGTTTTTTAATGATATGACATGTGTATAACATACCGACGAAGTTTAAAAAACATCCGATTTTGTTCAAATTTTGATACGTCAAAGAACTTTAATAGATGGCACCGCAGCTCAAATTTCAGTTTTTTAGGTGATCGGGGTCCTGAGAAATAGTCATATTTTGACCGGGGAATTGCCGTTCTTAGCGCGTTTCAAAAGTTTTAGTTCTAAAAATTGATAAATTCAAATTTAAAGTTGTGGATATGCATTTTTTTACGTCATCTTATATGCTTTTAAAAAAATTTAAGCTCCTAGATCTTAAGACCTATTTTTGCGACTCAATTAAGTGAAATAAGTCTTTGTAAAAGATTACAGTTTTGAAAAGGGTGTCCTAAATCGTAGACTTATTCATAATACTAAAGACCGATCTTATTATGTTTGTCTATCTATTCGCTTTTAAATGAGATACCATATAGTAAAAATGGTTGACCAGGCCCAGAGATATCAGACATTGAATTTGGCTATTTTCGCAAAAATTGCTTTTTTTCGAAATTTGACCTAACAGAACTCAAGACCTCGAATACCTAGGTAGCTGAAATTTAGGCTGTGAGACTGTATTTTGAGATTTTATAACGTGTAAAAATTTGAGCACAATCAGCTGATAATATTACTAAAAAACAGTAAATATGGAATTTAAAAAAAAGCTCTGAGGATTTTTTACCTTTTGATGCATTTCTACTTTGATTAACGTCCCAAATAATTCCACAGTCAAGTTTTTGTTATAACTCAACTTGTCATTTAAAGTTGGTTAAAGCCCACTGTGTTATACGTTGCGAAAATCACCAACTGAAGTCTGCCGACAAGCATGGGAATAGAACCCTCAGGGTAGCAGATAACACGGCCTTCCTAAATTGACGTGGAAACGATCGCTAGAATAGGAAATACGTACATTGGGGAAATCTTGGAGAGAATTGAATGTACTTGGAAAAGTTTTGTGGAAACTTATGCTTCGTAAGGAGATAAAGGACACAAGAAAAATATTTCGCCAAGTCTTTTAAAGCCCAGTTTTACGCATACTGATACCAATCAATAGATAGATTATATTACCACTGCCGAAGTTTTTTTTTGGTATTCAAAAGTGCCATCATGTATAATTCAGTGATGTCAGTGGAGAGAACGGTTTCGTTTTTATCGCCCTCATATGTACAGAACAGTCAAATATAGTTTTTGCTACAAAAATATTTTTTTCTTCCTTTCCTGATAATTCGCTTTCATCGAAAGTCTTCAGCGCTGCTTCCATTATGCCTATGCAAATGATATTTGCTGTAGTGTAAATAACATATTTTTCTAATTTATTTTATTTAATTTTTTATTTTGTTTTTCAAGTGCCTTTTGCCAAATGACTATGACACATTGAGATTTCTATCTTTAGTATATTTTTGTTTTATTGCAAAAAAAAAAAAAAATAATTCTAATTAATCAAAAACTACTCGTATAAAAATATGACCTAAAATACTCATTAAATAGAATGACACAATCTTTCATACTGCCTGCCTCTTGAAGTGTAAAGCATGTGGTTACCAAAATTAGAACAGATGTTATAACCACATTTGTGGAGTATTGAGGAAACGCCAGGGTAAAGTGCAAATGGGGCTTGCTGTCATCAGTCGACATTTGCTAATTAATTTATTTGTATGACTAATTTATGGAATTCTTAACTCGCAATCAAATGTTTAAAAAAAAGCAATAAAAATATAACACAAAATATCTTACATAATTTTAAGAGGAGCACAAAAAAATAACACAATTTACGATGATTAGGAAATTTAAATTATTTACTCAAAAATTTAAGTTTTTTTTTCAACATTTTTAAAGTGTTTAAAATAAAATAAAAAAAAATTAGTCTTCAAAGTTTTTGATGTGTTGAGACAATTTGTTGTAAACATTTCTGAAATTTTTAGTACATTAAGTTTGAAATATTGTTACATCAAAAGCATTCGGTAACAAAAATAACAAAATATGGGGCTAAAGTGATCTAATTAAATGTTTTTTTTTCTCAGCTCTGCGGTTCGACACACTCTGATATTGTGATTCATGTGGAATTGCTAATTTTGCAATTAATTTTTATTCTTAAAGGTCGTTCATCGACATGGTTTAATTAAAGGTTTTTTATGCGTTATCAACTTTTTATGCCTGCAATTTACTTGTATGTGTGATTCCAGGCCTAGCTCTTAAACTCTGCTCACATGTTTTTTTTTGTTGTTTACTTGTGTCGCTAAACTTTCACGAAAAAACTTTCTTAAAACGTTTCTTAGTACAGCGTGTCAAAGTTTTCTGTACATGGGTGTTGCCATACCTACTTGTCCAGTTCAGTACACCAACTGAGTTTGGCCACAGAGCCGATAAATTTCGAAGACTGCAATTTCAATAAAAATGTGCATTCCGCGAAATCTTCAAACCTCGCTTAAAAATACACTCAGGAAATGAATGTGATTTGACAGAGAGTAACTATGTCTGATATTGAATTTTCTAGATTGCGAGGTTTCGTAAATTTATCATTTCTAGTTTGGTTGAATTCGTTTGAATAGTTTTCTTGCCTTGGTTTTTGAAGCCACGTCCTTTTGTCAATGCCTGCACTTTTTGCTTAGTGCTCTTTTGTGTCTGCAATTATTTCCATATCGAATTAGGTAGCATTGAATAGTTATCTTAGCATAGCGGGAGATGCCACGCCTTTTATATGTATCAGGTCTTATATATACAAATAAAACATTTCTTAAGTATCCAAATCGAAGTTCATTGTGAATTCTATGAGACTTCAAATTGTTCACGCCCATTTCTGGCTTTAAATAGCATGTCGAAATCTATTTAAAACAATACTATTAGTAAGTAAGTAATTTTTTTTATTAGATGATGAATTTTGTTTTTTTAAACTTTTTTTTCGAAACTTAAATTTTTGGGTTATTTGAAAACACGGAACTCCAGACTATGATTGCTGAATTTGATTTTTATATACACATGATATTTTTATTACGCTCTTCTGCTCGTAACTCATAAAGAGGAGACCTAGCAGGTATAGAAAATGCATGATTGGCGTCACCTCTAGCGATGATCTAAGCATGACTGGTCCGTCGAAATCACGATAATGAGACTATAAAGGAGATAATGTATTGGTAAAATATGGTACACAAAGTAAATTTTTCAACTATAGCTCGTGGGAATGAACTAGGCAAAATCGATAGAAAGACACGCCTACCGCTCAAAAAAAAAAAAAAAAACTCGTAATTTTTCCCATATGTAGGAGTATATGTATAAACCAGCGGTGGGCACAAAAAACTAACAAATGAGCAAAACAACAACATCAAGCAACAACAAACGAAATTTTAAAGTTTTTTTTACTTTCATTTCCAAAATTGCCATTAGCACAAAAAAAACCAAATTACACTACAAACAAAAACAATTGCTACATTCGTCAAGACACAATGCGGCGCCGTCATTTATGCCTTTGTGTTTTGTTTTTGTTTTCATTTGAATTCAAGTCAACGCTGTGCCTCGATAGCGTTGAAATTCTGCGAATTTTGTGCCTCGATAGCGTTGAATTCTGCTAATTTTTTTTTTGCTTGCTTGTGCGTCGAATAACGGTTAGAGCAATGTGAGCAAATAGAGCCACTAAGTGCCCTTCACTGGTATAAAGTATGCCAAGAATGCATAGCTCAAAGATCTTCCAGCTCTTACAATAATAACAAAAAATATCCAGCTCTTCAACAGCTCTTTCCGTTGTTCGAGCTAAATCATACGCAATCACCGAATGCTTTTTTTTGTGTTATTTTGTCTTCAAGGCTCCGGCTCGTTCAACTCTTTTTGCTACTCCAGCTAAATCATTTCGGTTCACTATCGCTGCATGCTTTTTGTTAGTGTAACTTTTTCCTTCAATGTACTAGCTCGTTCAGTTCATTAATTTACTTAAGTTAAACACTTTTGATCCGCTATCGCTGCTAGCTTTTTGTTAGTGTAATTTTGTTTTCGATTTGCAATCGCCGCATGCTTTTTGTTTGTGTGATTTTGTTTTCAAGTCACTGGCTCTTTCAGTTCTTGCTTTTGTTTTTTATTTAATAATTTTTCGTCAAAACTAGTTTTTTCATCCGCAAAATATTTTTGAGTTTTTTACACAAACTGATGCTGTTGCAACCAGCTCCGGAAGCAGATTCTTATGTGCATCTCTAAACTATGTAACACATTAATTTATCAGCTTATTTCAAATCTTGAAATTCCGATACGCTCATTTTCAAATTGACTTATCAGTTGGAAATCGAATTCTGGCTCTTTTAAACAGCTCCGTGGGTATGTCTGGCTTATTCTAAGCAAGCAAAAATATGATGATCTCATGATATAAATTGACTCCTGCTATCATAAAAAACATAAAAAATCCAATTTTCATTTCAGTTCAGGTGAAAACAATTGACACAATTTAAATTTTGTTTCTTTCGCATAAAAAACCCACTCATATACTATAAGTGTATGAAGAAAATAATGATCTTTTGATATGAGACAACAAGTTGACAAGTAATTTAACGCCAACATTTAGAAAACAGCAGCAACAACAACATTAATTGACAAAGTACAAATTGTCACTTTTTTGATTTTTTTGCCATCTGCGTTCTAAATTCTGTCTCATTAAATTGTCAACAAATGAAAATAAAAACTTTCACCTGACACAATAACAAAACAGAAACAACAACAACAAAAAAAGTGCAAATGTGAAAATTTAAAACTTTTTATTTATGAAAAAAAAAACTTGTTGTTTAATTTCCATGCCTAGCTGTTTATTATTGTTGTTTTCGCTGTCAATTACTTGGCTCATTTAATTTCATTTTAAACAGTAGTAGTTTTTCTTTTTCTTTATTTGTTATTGTTTTTTATTGGCATTGTTGTTGTATTGCTTTTTTGTTTATATGCAAATATACATAATCATTATTGTTATTTTTTTTTTGTTGCTTTTCATTGCGCGTCGATCACTAATTTCTTAATTTTTTTTGCAATTTATTCTGTGATCCATTTTTTTATTTTTTTTGCTCCTCTGCGTAGAATTATTTTCTCCTCTTTATTTCACGCTCAATTAATAAAAAACAAGAAAATAAAAAATAAAAAAAAACCATAAATTCCGTTTTGGCGCGTGTTTAGCGCACTTAACTGCTAACAGGTGGCGCCACTCCAAACTAAAATTGCTGAAATATTGCGCACTTTTGAACAAAGAAAAATTGTTGCTGCTTTCTGCTGAATAAATGAAAAAAATATGTTCTAATGTAAACTTTTTGAATAATAAAAAATTTTTTCAGGAAAGCACTTATTAGCGGAGAAAAATTTACCTTAAAAAGGGTAAACAGGGGAATAGTTTTAAGCAAGCCATCCTTTGTGGACAAGAAAAAATTGATGTTCCTACCGCTTTGGCCCACACCTGACTCGATATCACTTTACTCTGAGTATAGAATGACATTTAATGCTGTCCCCCCAGACTAGCAGAACTGTGCTGTACAGTCAAATTTGGCTCTTTGTTGGCAAGCCAGACTTATGCAGACCCTATGTTATAAATATAATACTCAAATATAAAGGATGTACGTGATATGAAACAAAATTAAAATCTTATAGAAATTAACCTTAAGGTTTTCATCTTTCATGCATTTACAATGGAACATGACATTTTTGTGCTCTTTAAAGCTGTAAAAATGGTAACATAAACAATTTCTGCCTTTTATTAAAAAAAAATAATGTGTCTGAACACAAAAAAAGATAAATACAAGAGGCAGACTTTTCTGTTACTGCGCTTAAAATTAATTACAATATTTTTTTAATATATGACTTAAGCAAATTGAAGTGATTTTGTCGTAAAAAACGAGAAGCAACAACGAACAACCTCTGCCTCTTGGTTATTGCTGCATTTAAAAATTGCAATATTAAAAAAATTAGCAATAAATCATTATATCGCGTCTGCCTCTTAGCTGATTAGTTCATTATACTGCGTCTGCCTCTTAGCTGACTGGTTCTTTTACTTATAAGAAACATCAAAATAACGAAGACAGACGATTTCAGCTCTAATTTTTCGAAGGCAGACGTTTTTCAGCATTTATATAAAGCACTTAAAATAAATATATTGTAAGATTGTTGACCAAAATTGTCTATTTTTACATACATAACCCCATATATTTTGAAAGAGCAAAAACTTACACGTCTGCCTCTTGTATTTTCAGTTTCTAAGGGCAATAATAAAGGCAACGAAATCAAGAAAATAACTATAAAATTATTTTGTGTATATTTTTCTTTATATATATTGACAATGCAGCATTCTGAACGTCTGCTTTTTATATGTTTGTTATCTCGACTATGCCCTTAGCACAATATATCAGAGGCAGACGCGATGAAATATTTTAATATAGTGTTTCAATTAAGAAACTCATTTTTCGCCTAAAACTAAGGCTATTTGCCGCAGAGAGGTCGTACTTCACCACTTTATAAAGAATATGCTGGCTAATAATTATCTATTTTGGAGTATAGGTTCAGAAAATCGTTCGTTGTCGAAAGACTTCGTCTACTTGGGTATTGTGTGGTCACCGCTAGAACTATTTTCCGTTAGGGGCTCCCATTGACAAGGATTATGTTATCTGGCATCGTCCCGGCCGGATTTGATCACTCGCCATTTCAGAGTATCTTCTTTATTGATTTCTCTCTGGAATTATTATTTCCTGATTTTGATTTGACGCTGCATACTTTAATGATCATGCTGCTTAACCTCATCTCTGCCAGATGTAGCGTTTGTATTAACATTGAACTCGGCTTAGCTCACATGATATATCATAAAAGTCCTTTCATTATGTAACTTATACAGGTATTAATTGATAGTCACAATACCATGTCTTCGAGATGGATTGACCAAGGTGTTTCATACTTCTAGTGAAAGCAAAACACAAACATCAAATAAGTATATTCTATGATCTTCTCCTCACCAAGTTCGCGAGGGCATTTGATACCAAACGCATTTTAATGGCGTTCCTAAAGTCTTTGAAAAATTATACCCCGATAGCAAAATATTAATTAAATGTGTATATTTCGTTTTTCCAACATTTTAATTGCTTGGTAAATTAACAACAGTCATGACAATGATACACAAAATTTTAACATTTCAGCAGACATGTATTATCTGTCTGTCTGTTTCGTCGTAACGTAACAAGCTTTCAGTTGTTAAGCAAAAAGATAAAATAACGTTATTTGTTCCGGTCAATAACTTTCGATTTATCTGCGCTGTTGTTGCTCTGTTTCGCTGTAATCAAAAAATGTTGGTTGATGACTGTGACCGGTTTTTAATGCACCAGAGTTAGCCACATCAGAGTAGCTTGTTACCCCCCCTTTTTTAATGCCACTTTTTTTACAATTTTCTTTGTTTTTCCGTCTTTCGGTCTATCGAGTTTGTCGTTTAACCTGCTTGTCTTTTTTACAACAAATCCGGCAAAAATTTTGTTGAAAAAAAAAAAAAAACTCAATAAACATCTTGACAAACAATAAATCTTTAAACGGAAACAAAAAGAATGGATATTGTGTTTGAGGGGGGAAGAGACACATTGCAGTGCGAATTAACAGGAAAGAAACGTACCGCGATTGATTTTAAATAAAATAACAAATCTATTGCAAATTTAACAGGAAAATGTAGAGTAAAAAGAAATCAGTTAATTTTTCTTTAAAGGAAATAAAAATTAGCAAAGTGAAACTCTGTAAAATAAAATTATATTAATTACAACTAGGCATTATTTTATTAAAACTTACAGTCATTAGCATAGACCGAAGTTTTTGTAAACTTACAAATCGTTGAATGCTTTTTGGGAAAATACCTTGACAATCTAACGCATTTCATCATCATCATGGTATTTCCTTCAGTCAACCTCAAATTTTCGACAATTTTAACCTTTATTGGGACCACATTTCGCCTTGTCAAAAATCATTGAAATTAAATGCCAAGCTATTGATCGCGATATCGAACCAACTTAAGCAAAAATGCAATAAGCAGATTTGTGTCGTCGATCGAGGATTTTGGAAATCAGAACTACGTCCGTTCTGAAGAAGATCTCGTTAACTTGGGCCTTTGTCACCTTTCGTTATAGATTGTTCTCCTTTTGTTAAATTCTTCATTTAATATTAATTCGTAGATCTTATTTGGTCAAATTCCAAAAAAAGGTTCTGAACTTTAAAGATTTCTCGCTACTCATCAGCTCATTCGTTATTGTCCACACCTATGTGTCACGAAACCCATAAGAAATCGACTTCTTTGGTCCCATCGAGTTTTTTTTAGGTTTATTAAGCAATCCCAGACTATTTTCGATTGAATTTCAAAAGCCAATAATGCTGCCAACGCAGCCATATTCTTACGATATATATTTCGTCCTGAAAATGCTCATATATTTTTCAAGAGATACATAGTGTTTGATACTACAACCAAAGGCCACAACGCATATTCCTTCATCAGTAAGAGAGCTGTCAGTGTACCATGTTATGCTGTTACTACATCATCATCATCATTTTTTACTTCAATCCAGTGCGGGATATGGGGCGGCAACAAATCTCTTTCATCTCTACCGATCTACAGCAAGCTATTTCAGCTACGGCCACGCTTACCTCTAGCTGCTTCTGCCAAGACTTTTGATCTCCACGTTGTTATTGGTCTTCCAACTTACCGAGTATTCAATTCAAAAGACTGGTACGCGTTGTTGTCATTTGGCTTCCGCAATGTGTGACCAATTCAGTGCCATTTATGCTCCTTTATCACAACATCCAACAGATTTTGACTTGTGTTGCACCACAATTCCTGGTCGGTTATAATTTGCGACCAATTAGTTTTTAGGATGTATCGCTTGCAATTTGCGGCCAATTAGTCTTTAGGATGTATCGCAAGCAGCGATTAACATCTAATTTTCTTGTGATGTTTGCCGAGACTTTCCAGGTTTCACAGGCATACAGTAGCACGAATTTCACGTTCGATTCGAAGAGTCTCAACATTGTGCGTATGGCGATTTAACTTGGTTTTCAAACTAAAGATAGTATCCCAAAGGCAGCACAAGCTTTAGTAATTCTGCTTTTAACGTCATGATCCGTTCCGCCATCAGATGATATGAAACTTTCCAGGTAGCTAAACTTTTCTGCTTCAGAATAACGCGCTGATGCATGCCCACGGCCTGTGGGCATTATTTTTTTCTTTTTGCCTTTGATCCTTAGACTGACCGATTCTTCATTTATCTGCAGTGATTGACTCATATCGTCTAGCTCGCTGATGGTATTTGCCAAGAAGCTGAAGTCTTTCAAACGGTCTCCATTAAATGCTATTTCTCTCAGGTGTACTTACCTACAGTGGCAGTCAGTACAATGTCTATCGCCAGCAGAAAGAGAATTGGCGATAGGATATCCCCAAGTCTCACTTACTTTAAAAGAGTAAGAGTGCTCCTCATTATGCAGAATGAGACACCTTGCGTTCTTGTATGAGTTCTTTATAATAGACTATTTTCTGCGGATTTCTCTCCTAAGAAGAGTCCTCCATATGCAATAGCAATCCAATTGATCAAAGGCCTTCTCAAAATCTATGAATATGAAGTAAAGCGGAGACTTGAACTCGGCTGATTGCTCGAAAATGATACCCAAGGTGTTGATGTGGTCAACGCACGATTACTTTTTGCTTAAATTCTTAACAATTCTATGCAAAAGGGGAAACGCTTAGAAATTCTCACTAATCGGCTCAAAGGTCACTGATGATTCCATAATATAGAAGACGAAACTAGCATAACTAAATGTTGCCTTTTTTTTGTGTTGTTGTTGTTATTGTTTTCTTTTTTGTTTTATGTAATTTTTTTGCTGATATCTATCACACACTGTGCTTAACAGTCAGCTCAGTAATAAAACAATTGTTTTGTTAAAAAAAAATCAAATAAGTTCCAAGCTTTGTGTACGTTTTCTTTATAGAATTGCAAACATTACTGAATACATGTGACAGTTATACAAGACATTTCAAATATGGTAACACTGTCCATTAGAAAACATATTATTCCTGTTGGGATATATACCTATATGGAAATTTATAAAGGGGCTAGGATGGAAGCCTGTACTGTCATAAAAAAGAAGAGTCATACCCAACTGCAACCCGCTGTAATCAGCCTAAGTAGTTAGCTTAATTTGAGAAAATACTTTAATATACTGTAATGTGGGGTAGGTAATGCACGATTTTGGAAAAATCAAGGGTTCAAAAAATTTACTTTTTTGTCAAAAATTGATACAAAAAAGTCTTTTCTAGATGACACATGTCTTAAAACTTTAGAAATACGTTCATAACTTTCAAAATTCAAACTTTCAAAATTAAGAGTCGTAAGAAAAATTACGCATATAGTATTCTTTGTTGCCGTTAATTTTTTTTCTTCCTCATATTCATAATAATTTTTTTCATTCTTGAAACGTGATTTTTTTCAAGATTCACTGATTTATTATTTCTTACCTTTTTTTTTTTGATTTGTTGCCGCTTTTGCTGTTAATTCATGCTTTTATATATTGTTATTTTTTTTGTTCTTTAAGTTCATTCTTAAACAATAAAAGTGCTTCTTTTGTGATTTTTGTGTTCGCTTGTTTTGGTTCTACCTTGTAAAATAGAATCCGTTTAAAATCAACTCATAAAAATTCCCGACACCAATAATCGTAAAAATAATACGTTTATGTTGTACCGTCATTGTTTGCTGTTGAAAAAAGAAACAGTTACATAAATCCATAAAAAGTATATTCTAAATATTTTCTTTGTTATATTTCAACAGAAGCGGCATTATTATTCAAAATTATTATTCTTTTAAATTAAGTTTTCTTCATGACAATTTAACATTTTCGTTTATAAACACAACATTTGTAAGTTTTGTGTTTTAAAATTTAAACTTTTGTTTTAGAACAAGCATATCATGTATATAATAAATTTTCTAACAGACACATATCTGACCCTTGTGACCTATCTGTCTATAGAGAACAGTTTTTTCTTGTTCATAAAAACTTCTTTTTTTTTTTTCTTATAGTGACAGAAGGTCAACCTCATTCAAAGTTCACACGTGCTATGAAATATATTATATAGATTTAGTATGATTTGAGGATTAGAAGGTGTCACATTTTAATGTTGTAGAGTAATAAAAAATATTTTTTTTTTTTGTTTTGTGTTGATTCATTAAATTTCTAGCTGTGAAAATAATGATTAAGTTGCAATAAAATTGATAAAGTAATGTATTGTGAGTGGTAGCCAACTGTGCGTAAACTGTTGCATGTCTTGGAATATGGAACTTAAGTAAATTTTCAGATTCATTTTATCAATCGAATATCTGATTTATAGAACTTTATTGTGTATGTATTATAATATCAATCAAATAGGCGCTGCTGAACCTATTACAGCAGTTGATAAATTTAAAGACTTTTGTACCTCAGCCCTAACTTAACAGATCTTGATTTTTAGGTGCTCCAACGTTTTGAGCATGTCAGCGTAATCACACAAAAAACATGTTCAACGGTGTTAAATTGACTGAAAATAAATGTTCAAGTCTGTCACAAAAATTGTAGGATTCCCGGCTATTTCAAAGATTTTGAATTCCTAACAGCCCCCCGGTTTTGACATAAAATTCCAGACTTGGCTGAGTCAATCCCGGTCACTTGGCAACCCTGGTTATTGCAAACTAAAGTTTGATACTGTGAACACGTTCTATTATTTACAGCTGTCTGATTTACAGGGTTGCCAACATAAGAAACTGCATTCAACTGCGACTTTAAAACAAAAAAAAAAAAAAATTAAAAAATTCCTTCTAACGTGAGCCCCTCTGATACTTCATAACTCACCACTTATTAATAAATTAATACCCTGCTTATTAGGGTGATTCTTAAAATGGAAAGTAATCGTAGAGTCCTAGACACATCATCAAATTTTGTGCTATGAAAAATAAATACAAAATATGTATGTTAAAATCACTCCTCGTAATTTTTTTTAGAATACTTAAAAATCTACACACAACAAATTATTTATCTTGTAAACCTAATGTTTTTCACATTTCTCTATCTCTTTGCAGATGATTTACTAAAAGGCCATAAATTTTTGGCTACCGACTGACAGACGGACTAATGACGTATGCTACCTTAATGCACGTGACACTGTGATTGCCGGTGACCTGTCTTCTATTGTAAAAGACAAAACTACACTAAAACTTTTACACATGTCAACAACAAATATCAAGTAACCATAATCCTTTTAAACTTCTCACTATAAAAACAACAATAGCAGCAAACTAGAAGCTTTGAATTAAAGATGTCTGAAAAGGTACGCTCGTTAAATTTCGCAACAGCAAGTGGAAACGTGCTAACGGCGGCGACTACGAGCGCAACAACAGCGAATATTAGTGGCGCTGGTGGTAGCGGCGTCAACCTAATTGGAGCGCCCACATTGATATCGAGCACTTTTTCTGCCACAACAACACAATCGCTAACGCCTACAGCAGGCGGCAGTAATAGTGGTGGTTGCGGTGGCAACTCACCAACACCTTTATCGTTTTCATCTGTCAGCCAACAACAGCAGCAGCAGCAACACTCCGGAGGCAGTGATACGGAATCATCATCTGAATTTGCTGCAGGCGCAATTATGGCTCAATTAAACTTTCATTTGCTACAGGACATAAATGCTGGCAGTGCCATGAGCGAGAGTAATTCAATTATGAACTCATCACAAATTTCGGCAACTTCAAATGATTCGATTGCGTTGTCGTCCGCTAGTCCAGCAGCGATGGCAACTGGCGCTGGAGGTGGTGCTGCATTGGCCTTAAAAGGGAACAGCAATGGAAAGCATGTGACAGCACAGAGTGTAGCTGCGGTAAGTGAATGCTAAAATAAGAAAAACTCGTAATGGAAAAAATTAGTGTCCACTTTTAGGCGCAAACATTTAATTTGAAAGCAATCATGTTATAGCTATTTTTTAGTTAAGTTCTTTTTTTCTTTCTTTTGTGCTTGACAAAGAATATTGGAAAAAAAAATTGCAAATTTTAATTAAATTCGAAAAGCCATGTCTAAGAGCCTAAAGTTATGCTCTGAAATAGTAGCTCACATCTAGTTGTTTCGACTATACTCTATCTATCATAGAATACATCCTATTTTTATGTTACTCGATTCGTTTAATTTTGTCCCTAATTTTCAAGCCTAAAAATATGTAAGTATGCATATATTTTTTTTTTAAATTAATTTTCATAGCATATTTTTAAGCATTAAAATTAGATACGAAGGGAAATGTATCGCAATATGTGAGGATGAGGTTATATATCCTGAATTTCTATAAATAATATATTGATGAGGTTATATATCGTATGAATTTCTAAAAATTAATTGTTTTTTCATTTAAAAGTCAAAATGTTCGAGCAATAAAGCTTTTTTCTGTTTGCTCTCATTTCCCTGCCTTGAAAAAATTATTATAATCCGATTTTAGGCGCAGCCAGCTAGTATTTTTAATTCAAAACCAATCTAAAATATTCGTTATCGAATTGAGGATTTTTCCTTTTTCCATTTCTTGCTGTGCTTTACGACTTCAATTCCGTTTCATTTTATTTGTCTGCATTACTTCCTAATAAAATATGATTTTTTATTAATTCCCCCGACACGGAGCGTACCTAAAAACAGGCTCATATAACTTGCTTATGCATTTTTTATTTCATACAATTTTTCTTCTCCATATAACTTGCTTATGCATTTTTTATTTCATACAATTTTTCTTCTCCACCTTGCTATATTTTTTCCTTCAATTTTTTCCCTCCAATATCCTTTTTCTTGTCATCACTCTTCGTATTCCGCTGGCGTTCAAATTGTTTCTTGTTAACATTTCATGTTAAGAGTGTAGGTATTTTCTTTTTTGCCCCTTTTTGTCGCTCTCCCACTATCTTTACACTTCCATATCATTTACTTGATTCCTTAATCCTTTGCTGTTTACATCTATTACACACACACACTCATATGCTCATGCAAACATTATTTTTTGTTGCTTGTGCTGTGTTTGCAAAATTTATTGTGCTGTAATTCACCCACAAGTTGTTGAATCTTCGTTAAATTCTTTTTCAGTAGGTATTCGCCTAAGGATATGCTATGCATTTTTTATTTGACATACGTTTTTGGTTGTTTGCTGTTGTTTTTCTCTTAAGAATACTTTCTCGAAGTTATTGTTTTACATGATTCTTATAGCTTTTTTTTTTGTAGATATAGGTACTTCCAGGAAAATGAAAAACAAGTGACACATATTAATATTGTTTGGTTGTAACTTTGTAGTTCTTTTGCGCATTTACAAAAAATATTATAAGACTAAGATTTCTTTATTCTAAAAAATATTGATTTAAATTGTTTTATACATGTGTCATTATTAATTGGAGATTAACTGCAAAATACATAAAAAAACTAAAGTTGATTATTTTTAAAAATTGGGTCATTTAATTAATATAAATTTTTTGTCCGTAGAATAATTTAATCATTATACTAATTCGAAAGATTTAATCCTTTCAAACCAAACCAAACTCAAAGAAATAGGTAATAAATCGTTTATTATGATTAAAGCTTTGCAGATCATCAAATAAAATACGATATTTTTATTGAGGAATAATTTGTTATCCCAAGTCTATAATCTCTGTTAGCATTTGTATTGTAAAATTATTAAAACACAACTTTATTTGGCGCTAAAATTAGTGCACAACAGCTGGATTGGGAACATTTTTTTCATTCACAAAGCGAATGACATATGATTTCAATATGTTTGGGCAGTACACTATGCAGCTTGAATTAAAATATGACTGACATTTGATCAAGGTTCTGCAGAAGTCTTCGACACACGCAACAGCAGATAAAATTATAACTTATGATTCGTTTGGGAGCACTATATCGACTGCAGTTTAATTCTCTAAATCATTTGTATTGCAACTGATGCTCAAAATTCGTTGAGCTGGTGACGATTTTTTGACACCAGAAGACTTCTTAATGATAAAGCATCAGTTAGATGCAGGCATCTTTCTATGTTGAGCAGCTATTCATTGCTTTATTGGGACCGCTTGAACTTGGCAACATTTCTGATAAACATTTAAATCCTTGTTGGTTCATTACATTGCTGTGCTTTCCGATAGCTTCAGATACGTTATTCCAAAAATTCCGTCTAACCGTTTTAGTTATATTATTGCTTCTTCTAAATATTTCGCGTCAAAATTCAGTATTTATTTTTTATATCCTGGGCTCATAACCTTTGCTGAAATCCGTTTTATAAAGTTTATTGAAGAACCCAGTATTTTATAAGAAAATTGTGTTATTGACTTATGAAGATCTTAAAGGTGACTATGCAAATTTCTTAATAACTTTATAGACTGCTTTTATTAACTAAGTAGTACTACGTATTATTTAGATTGCGAACAGAAATGTACTACAGACGACACCACGAAGTACTTTATTCTGGGCACGTTATCATAACTATTAATTCTATTAGCTCAATTGTAAAACAAATAGACTTGATTCGTTACGTCTTAGTTCGGGATTGTGCTGCAGCCATAATATAATGTAGCTTTTCTCATGATTCATTGTTTTTATTGTCAATAGCCATATTTGCAGCATTATCAGCAAATGTTGCCACATTCGATTGTGTTCGAAGTAAGTTCCATTACACTTCAGCTTGAAATTATCTTCAGATCGGTGCAAATATTCTCTAGTTTCAGACAGCTATGATCTTAGCATCCCTAATATTCCACAAGATGCAGTATTTTTTGAACTTCAGGTTTTATCGAATGCCTGAGCAACCCCTAAAATACTTTCTTCTAAAGTTTGTTCAACAGACTTTGTAAATTCAATGGACCTAAACTATTGTGACATATTGTTTCTTGAAATCTGATCGAAAATCCAATGTGATATTTTTTACTCCGTTAATAGGTTAAAATTTTTTTAACAAAAATTTCACGAATGTCTTGGAATTAGTCAATAATATTGCCGAAACAAAGTGATTTCGTGAGTTACTTTCCAGGCATTATGATGATTATAGCAATATTACACGCTTGAAGTACAAATTACAGGTAAAAAAATAATGCGTTGCCTAGATTAGTATGCTCCACCAAAAATTTTTCTAAAAAGTTATTTTAGAATTTTCCCAGAAATCGAAGACTTTTTCGTGTTGGTTTTGCTTTGTTTTGAGTAATTGGTATTATTGTGTTCTGAGTTCTTTACTAAAGCGAAAATTCAGTATTAGAATCAGAGATTACTTCTTTCAGAATGTAACCTATGGTGTAACTTTAGCCATTGAATTTCTTTTCTAAATTTCGTTGCAACACTGTCCCGTCTTTTTAAATATTGCTTAAATCATAGACAGGCAAAATTTTGGAAGCAACAAATGGCTGATTTTTAGTATTTTGCCCATCGCTGGCTTAAATCAAGGATGCACAGTACAGTTTTAATGTGCCACAAATGGCTCATTTTTCTTACTTTGTCCATCACTCGTTTAAATCAAGAATGCACAGCTCAAAGCTCGTTAAGCTCTTCCAGCTCTGACAAAAATAGCAAAAAATGTCCAGGTCTTATCAAGCTCTTTCCATTATTCTAGCTAAATCATTTTGGCTCGTTATCGCCACATGCTTTTTGTTTTTGTAATATTATTTTCAATGCAGCAGCTCGTTGGGCTCTTTCCGTTACTCGAAGTAAATACTTTCTGTTCGCACTAACTGTATGCTTTTTGTTTCTATGATTTTGTTTTCAAGTCACTTGCTCCTTCAGCATATACTCTTTGTGTTTCATATTTTTTTGTATGCAATTAGCTTGTCTCGGCAAAACTAGTTTCTTTTCGCAAAATATTTTTAAGTTTTTTACCCAAAACTTATGTTCTTCTAACCAGCTCCTGCTGCCGTTTTTTGCTTGCATTTCTGATTTAAATAACAAGTTTTTCAAACTCATAGCCCCAGTTGTGCTCTGTCTGTAACTGGAAAGTTTTTTTTTTCATTGAACTCGAAATAAATTTCCGAAATTTGGTTTTTCAAATTCTTTAAAAATTGTAATTTTTCTAAAAGCTATAAAATTTTATTTGTAACTTTCACTGTCATCATTTTATCAATTCACTTTCACACTTCTTGCAAAAGTCACTGCCGCATTGCGCTCCTTTTCTTTTTCGATTTTTTTTTTTTTTTTTTGTTTCTTTTTAAAGCAGTCATCGAGGCATTCAGTCAAACCATGTGTCTCAGTATATTTTCCGCTTGAATATTTTTGCAATGGATTCACGAGTGATCATTAGACAGATTAAGACAAATGAGACCTACAATATAGAAACAACAACAAAAACAATAACTGGCATGTAGCTCCCCTTTATTGAAACAAAAACGAAAAACCTACCCTCTTTCTTCGCGGGTAGACAAAAAACCCTTGCAACTTCAATATACATATGAGCTCCCGATGGTTTGAGTAGTGAAGTTTTCGAACATGTTTTGAATACAAAACCAGTAAATTGCGTGTTGCAGCCAAGTTCAGTAAGTTTCATGGCTTAAAAAGTTTTTGTTGTTCTTATTTAGGAGAGGGCGAAATTTTTTATTTGAATTTCTATGCATGTAAAGCTAGGCCTGCATAGTTACCCAGTAGGCAAGAAACAAATGAGAATATTTTTAAATCATTAGCAACTTGTTTGTTTATGATTTTGTTAATGTCAAATAAACATAGAGTACGAAGCTGTGTATGTCCCAACTTTGTGTATTTGTTTGTGTTAAAATTGGGTAAACTCAAATCAAATCAGAAGCGTATTTTCCGTATTTTCTTTCAAAGCGCGCATAAAAGTAGCAAAAATTACTTCTTATTAATAAAAACCTGACACAAAAAAGAGCTACTTTTGGCATCACTCTTAAAAATAAAACTCATGTTGCCCTTTTCTTATCTCTATTCCTTCCTTAAGGTTCAATCTATCTCCATACCAAAATTCATTAAAATCGGTTCATTAGTGTAGCAGTGTACCGCCCACTTAAAAACAACTGCTTTTCCTTAGGGTTCAATCTACACTAAAAAAAAAAGGATTGGTTAGAAAGCGTTTGTGGCAAATTATTGAATGCTTAATATAAGCACTTATTATTTCAAGCAAACACTTAACTTTTGTCTTAAACTATAAGTATTTGTAGACAATATAAGAAAAACCAATGTATTTGACCCAAGTAAAAGTTAAGTTGTGGCAAGTGATTCAATTACTTCTATGGAAAATTTAAAAAGCAATTCAAAAAATGTTGCTTCTAAATGATATAATTATTTACGACAAATCGTCAAAATATTTCAGTCAAACAATTCAATTTATGGAAGTGTTTCGACAAACACTTGTCTTTTGTCCCAAACACTTATCTTTTGTCCCAAACACTTATTCATTTCAACAAACGATTTATCACTTATAGAACTAAAGTGATATTCTTGTCATGTTCATATTTTGCAGTGCTATGATTCGATATTACTTTTTTGTTACTTAAGTACATTGTACATATACGATATCAAATGTTTATAATTGTTTAGAAGCAAAGAACGATGACGATGTTGCCAGGCTATAGTCCTATGATATGTTAAGTTTTAAAGAGTAGTTTCGTATAATAATTTTCAACTATCAGTTTGTAAGTAAAATTAAAAGCTTTTGTGACCAAAATTTTATTATTTCACGCAAACACTTGAAGTAGTTCCATCTATATCATTTGTGACAAACACTTTTTTTTTGAGTGTACCTTCATACAAAATTTCATAAAAATCAGTTAATTAGTTAAGCTGTAGAAATATATTTTCTGGATGAGGGCATGGCATTGCGTATTAAACATATCTTTTCTCAGCGTTCAATCTGTCTCTGTACCGAATTTCATAAAAATCTATCTATCAGGGGCGCGGCACCGTCCACTAAAACGAATATCTTTACTCAAGAATCAATATATCTACGTACCAACTACAGTGTTTTTTCCCAATAAATGCAATGCCACGCCCAATAAAAGATTAAAGAGTTTTTAATACAATTTATTATGGTTCATTCTGTGTATTTCCTTATCAAATTTCATCAAAATCGGTCCAATAGCTTAACCGTAGAAACGTATTTTCCGGTTAGGTTGGGTGTATAGAATTTACCACGCCCATTTGTATAAACTGACACTCTCTTTGGCCAGTGCTTGTTTGATTCACCAAGCGTTCTAATATTGAATTTAACAATATTTACCAAAGTAATATTGCTGTTAAATCTATGCTTATGTGGGAGGTGTCACGCCCTATGTTTTGTTTAGAGCTTGCCTATACAATTCTCAATTATCGTATTAAATTTAGTATCGTACGATATTTGATTGCAATAACTTGCTTAGTACAGCGTTTTAAACTTTGTGCTTGTAAATTAAAAGTGACACGCCCTTTTCCAAGTGACACCAATTTTTCTTAAATTTTTATAATTTCATGTGGAGTTTAAGTTTTATTTTCGAGGGATTTTTCTTCTTTTTTTTACACTTAAATTTTTTTGGCAAAAATGATTTTTTTTCTTTTTTGTTGATATTTCCGTTACCGGTATTATTTGTTGGTCAGTTATAGTTTGAGTCATCATTACCTACTGGGTAATACGTAAGCATGATTGTTGTTTTCGTTGTTGGTGTCCTTTTGTGACACTTGGCTTGAGTGTCAGTGTCAATGTCTATTGTCTGGCCTTTCGGCGTCGGCAACAACAAAAATGTTATCATATATTACATTTAAAATATGCATTTTAAGTTGTGAAAAATGAACAAGTAACAAAATATAATTTCCCTTTCGTAAACTTCAAAATCTTTTCGTCCGACATAGTGGGCATTTTTAGTTGTAGGCTTTTTTTTCATTTTGAGGGTTGTAAAATAAACGCTAATACTTTTGTTCAACATTAAAACTCGTTCAAAATGTAAATTTTAGAGCTTCTTCATTACGACCTTTGCAGCTTGAGGGTGAGTTTTAAATTACAAAATCATATAAAAAACAAAAAAAAAGTGATACTTTACAACTCCAAAAACAACGATGAAACAGGAAGAGGGTGTGCATGGTTTTTTCTGATAGCTGATAGAAAGACGTTTCCACAATCGTCGCTCGCCACAATGTACTCGTACGTGATAAGCTCTTCATTACATCATGAAATGTAGGAATTATCGATCGAATGACAAGTCACATCTAAAAGGTAGACATAGACTGACGGACGGGCGAACGGACAGACTGACAGAATCTCAAGTCTTTCGTTAAGCATTTCATTGATTGTTGTAGGAAATAGGAAATGCAATTTATTGTCAGACAGTAAGACAGCAGCATATTCTTAGGACGTACGACTGAACAAATATGTGGTCTGAATAGTTGATGAACGAAAGAAACATTTTGTCTTAATGAGAAATATAAATGCACTTTATATGAAGAATTACATGTTGTTTTGCTAATCGAAGGGCTTCTATAAATTCGATGTTGAAAAATCTCCAAGCAAAGAGTTGAACATCCAAATAGCTGTTGATTTGTTAAAGCACCATATCCGATATATCAAATTGCGATAAATCAAAATGTTTACACAAATATACATAGAAGAAGCTGCGAATAATGAGACTTTTTTGAACTATCTTAGCTACCTGAATCAAACTTTGAACATTATTTGATAAGATAGAAAATATATTTTTGGAAATGTAGTTTTTTGCTGATGTCATATTTTTAATTAAAATATACTGATAATTTGGGAATTTTTACAACTTTTACAAACATCTCAAAAACTAGACATAACAGTGCAAGGAGGCCAAATTCGAATTCAGTGCACCATTAAATTTTTGAAAATTGTTTATTCATTTATACTGGAGATTCTTAGATTTTTGTATAAAAAATCAAGGGCCTTATTCTGTAATGCGATGCGAAAGCAGTGCGATACGAAAACCAATACCATTGCGAAAGCAGTGCTATACGAAAACCAATACCATTGCGTATTGCATTGCTTTCCCATCGCAATACCAAATAGGGCCCCAGAAAATTTTAATGCATTTAAGAAAAAAAAAAGAAAATGTGACGCGTTGAGAATACGTATTGTTTCAACAGCTTAAAAATACCTACCTATATTTTATCTCTATCAATGAAACTTATTTAAAAATTGTTCTAGAGTGTTATTATTAATAAAGTCAACAATAATGCGACCATAAGCTAAATTATTAAAAAAAAACTCAAACTGTCTCACTGTTCGCACCTTTTGCCCGCATACTTATAATAAATATAATGCACTACACCGATGCTTCTTTAGGAATGAAGTAAATACATTCCGGTTAGTTAAAATGGATCACTACATGAGTGAACAGCGTGTTTTCATTATTAAAACTTATTTTTACTATGGTGAAAGTTATTCAGAAGTTGGTAGAAAATTTTGTTCAAAATACGGTAGAGAAATGCTCCGACAAACCGCTCATTTTGAAATTGGCGGCTATGTCAACAAACAAAACTGTAGCATTTGGGCTGAAGAAAAACTTAGAGAATTGTTTGAAAAGCCAATGACAGCAAAAAAGTTACTGTATGGTGTGGATTTTGGTGTGGTTGATTAATTGGTCAATATTTTTCGAAAACTAAAATGGCAATGAAATTACTGTGAATGTTATCATAGCGAGAAATGATTAGAAAAGTTTTGTGGAGTCGATTGGAAAATATTGATGTGCAAAATATGTAGTTTCAACAGGACGGTGGAACATGCCACACAGCAACGGGATCATTCGATCTTTTTAAAAAGTAGTTTAAAATCGAATAATTTTTCGAAGAACAGACGTGAATCGGCCACCAAGATTATGCGATTTAACACCATTGGATTTCTTCTTATGAAGTTTCTTGAATAGTAAATTTTATGCGGATAATCCCATAAGTATTCAACACTTCAAAGACAACATCACTGTCCAAATATCACTAATTCAACGATCATTATGCGAAAAAGTTATGTAAAATTTTGGTAAAAGATTAAAAGCCTTCCGAGCTAGCAGAGGAGATCACTTGAACGACATTCCTTTTTATTATTAAACGGATCTAATGTATTTTAATTCCCAATAAAAGAAAACAGGATTTCACACAAATTATGTATTTAATTTAAAATTTGAAAAGATACCTCAAATTTGAACACCCTTTAGTTAGAAATTCAACTTGATGCAATAAAAATGTATATGAAATTTATGGTATTTAACGGTCTTGCTGAAGATAACATCATTGGTAGTTTTTGCAAACACTAATTTTTATTAACTTTCTGTTACCCAACAAAATTCATCAAAAAATTTAGAGCAATAAAACTTTTGGTACAATGGATCCCCTCAGGATAGGAACACTGACCGTCAGTGAAAGCCATTTAATTACAAATTTATTAATTTTTTCAATGCCACTGAATTAAGTTCACCAATACGTTTCCTACAGTCACTGCTACTTAAACAAAATATGTTATTGTAATGAGATAATCTAAAGAACGTTAATATAATGCCACATATAGCTACAGTAAAATTTTCATTCTTAACTAAGTTCACAATAATAATCATTAAAAAAAAGTACTGTTATTTTTGAATCCTGTCTTATCCTAAATCATTGTTGTCATCATTTTGACTTCACTTAAGACTTTAATGTTACCAGACATCCCATTACCATATAATGCCATTATAATATTTCACATGCTGTAATTTACATATCCGATTACTTGAACTTGGCGCTTTTGCAGCAGCACCCACTGTTTTGCTTCTTGACACCGGCAGGCAGCACTTGTCTTTATTTCAAAAATTGTCAACAATGCATTTTGGGGGGGCTTTTTAACATTTCCTTTATCTATTCATAGGATTATCAGCACTCACAATGTGCAAGGCTGTCTGGAGGTAGAACGTTTTTTACTGAGTGCACAAAAGTGACTGCTGGCTGCAACACAGCAGATAAGCAGCGGAAAGAAGGCAACACATTTTTATTTACACGAATTTTAGACAAAATTAATGAGATTTCTTTTATCCATTAGAAAGTAAAGTAAAGCTTCTATTATGCGAACATTAGGTTTTTAATGTTTTTTTTTTTTTTTTGTCTACATTGATGGTTTTTTTTTCTCTCTTTAGTCTGCTGCCCGTAGGGTGTGAAATTTGTATGTTTGTACGCTTGGACATTTAGACTGTTGCAACCCCTTATGTATTTGCTTAGCCGCATTACATTATGCTGTTGCTATTGGTGCTGTTTTTATTTTTTTCAGCACTCTACTCTCTTGTCAACTCAAATGTTACCAATTTTACTGCGATAAGCGATTCATGTCGAGCGGCGTGATACACTCACTTTATTTTAATTAATGAAACGAACGAGTCCTTACCTCTTGTTTTGTTGGCTGTCTTTTTCTTAATCCTTTAATGCATGCAGCTGGATGTTTAAAGAATTCTATGTATGCAATGTGTACGTTTAAGCTCTTAATGGTGTGGATCTTGTGTGATTTTAAAAATGATTAATGAATCTTTGGACTTAAGCTTTAGACTTATCGCTATATATCTAGCATTATTCGAACACTTAATCAAAGGTAAGGAAAACTCTTCTCAGACAAAAATTTTTATAAAGAAAGGGTTTTTTTTTTTTGGCAGGCAAACGTTAAACGTGATTTATTGGAAATTCAGACTTTAGTGAAAAGAGGTAAATTTTTCCATCAATTTTAAATAGCGACTTATAGACGAATCTACGTTATAAGCGTTAATTTTAGTTATACTAAATTTTTCAGTAATTTTTTTTATGGAAAATTGAAAAAACGAAATTTCAAAACAGTTCGAAAAATTTAAAAAAATGTCACAAAAAAATTGTGGAATAATCCCTTAAAATCTTACAAAAGTGGTTCTTATCAGCGAATAGCAGTAAGCCACTCTGCATGTGAGCTAGTGATGGCGAACTCCGTTTGTTAACTCGATTCAACTCGAGTTGATTTCAACTCGGTTCAACTTGGTTTCGTTAAATTTCCAACTCGGTCAACTCGGTCGAGCTCGGTTTGGGTGAATTTTTAACTCGCTCAACTCGGTTTGAAAGATTTCCGAGACTTAATGCTGATCAATCGGACGCACATACATTCATATGTTGGACACGGAAAGCATGTCTTCGCATAAATACTATGTCCAATGAAAGTTCTGTTTATATATTTTTTCACAATCCTTAAGGTGATTTTAATACGATAGGTATTATTTAAAAGGTAATTTAAAACCTAAAAACAAAAACAGGCTTTACAGTGTGACCCATAATAACTGTCACTAAAACAAAGTGTTATAAAAATCAAAGTCGTCTACAATATTTTTTTTTTATTTATCACAAACGTTTAATAACAATCCAAAATTTATTAAATTAATGATGAAGTTCGAAACTATCACCCTTTTCTTTGCTTCAAGACGTAAACGCTTGAAAAAGGATTCACAGGCGGCACGCACCATTTTCTGATCCATTTCGTCCCAAATCTTTGTCAAACGCTGCTTGAACCCATCAATTGTTAAGCCTTTTGTTGACCTTACTTTACTTAGCATATGGCCTCTTACTCAAAAATCCAATGTCTTGAGATCCGGTGATGATGCCAATCTTCCGCAGAGATGAAATCAGTCGAATTTATCGGCCCTTTTACTATATGAGGTACTGCTCCCTACACCTTGATTTTGGTCACGTTTTGATATCGCTCAGCAGTCAATTCATCTTTTGGAGCATTCGCAAAACTTCTTGCGTACAAAAGGTTACTCTGCTGGTTTTGGCTGTCTTGTAGGAAGAACAGTTTTTCATCTCCACCGTGCCAGTCAAGTAGCTCCTTACTTCTTGTAACAGGTAATTGCTTTTGCTTATTTGTAAGTCCATGAAAGCGTTAGCTTTTATAGGTCTTGAGTCGTAGATCATTCCTGATAAGAAGCTGCTTGGAAGTTTCTTATATTTTCATATCCTTTTCTACAGAAGAGGCTGATTGAGCAGGATATCGTCCTCTCACTTGTTTTATGACGTCATTTGTTTCCACAGTCCAACTGCGCCCAACTTTTTTTAAGTAATTGTTGTCCTTAAAAAATGTGTCTACCTTCGTCCAATGACAAATTTGCGACGCATAACCTATGCTTTAGGAAGAGTTTTGACTTGTTTAACTCATTTCAAAGTATTTATTGGCTTAGTTCATAGAAAAATTCCGTAATATGAAGAAATATTACTTATGAATATTGAGGAAAATTTTTGTAGTCATAAAATAAAGTAAGTAACTTCTTTGAACCGAATAAGATATTTGTTTATCAGTGCGAGAAAAAAAAAACATGAAACCATTATTTTCTGAAAAACATATCAGACTTTCGGCATTTTTACTTTGGAAATGGTCCACTTTTACCGAAACGGTTCAACGATTAGTACGCAATAAAATTTCATACAAATTTAGAACTCGTTTGCTTTTATGGCCTTAGTTTAAGTCAGCTTTTTAAGCGACCAAAAATTTATATCTCTTTTGCAAGACCTTTTTTTCCTTGTATTTGCAAACCATATTTCCAATATTTTTTTTGGCGAATTTTACATTTTGTTTTTCAGTCATGTTTTTCACTTTCGAATTTTTCTGCGGAGTTTTTATTTGTGGTGATTTTGCTTAAATTTTACAAAAAACTCATAAGCGCAAAATCTGATAATTCTTACGGAAGATTTTCTTAAAGATTTTCCTACATTTTTTGGGCATTTTTCATTCAATTCCCTTCAATGCGAATATTCGTACAATTTTCGTAATTTATTTAATCTTAAAGTCATGTTTAACATGAACATTCTACATATTTGCTTAATTTTAAGCTCATTAAGTAGTATGGTAAGACAATAACGCCGGCAGAAAAATATTTAATTAGCTTATCTAATAAATTGGTCTTAAAATTTTTATTCGGAGATTAATTAAATATGCGCACTATTCTCATTATTTTTGCTACATCATGTGATAAAATTTTAATACGCATTAAAATATGCAATTATGCGACTTAATTGCAAAGATAATTTTTACAACCAACTTCTAATTACTATACAATCTATTGCATGCTACACTTTCTCGATGTCATCCACAGCAATCATCCCAACGAAGCAATGCTCTAGAATTGCAAATTTTTCCTTAGGGACTAATGTAACACTGTGGGCCGATGTGCCACGTTAGCACTATTTTATGACCTGAAAACTGAATTTGCCAGCTGACCGGTCAACCACAGTTGCAATACTGAATATGTACATATTATACTCGTACACACACTTGTTTAACAAATGTATATTTAGTTGACAGTAGTCAGCCACTGTAATGCACAAACAAACGTGGCCAAAAGCATGCATTTCAGATTTGCGAACATGTTTTCTCCCGGTAGGCCAATTGCAACAGCGCATTGGTGGCAATCATGCGAAAATGCCAAATCGTTTGATTCCCTTTGTTGTGAAATGGTTATTGAAATTTAAAACAAAAGTCTATTGATTTTAATTTGTGAGTTGTGACAGTTTGTTGTATTTTGAATTTCAGTGGGAATAACACGGAATGTGTAATGTTCGACAAGTTGAAGTTAACCTTATTAAATATTCTTTAATAAAGCGATATCAGTTGGGACTTGTAGATTAAGTTTGTATACTTAACTAAAGTATTAATTCTTTTTCCTATGCGGCAACATATTAAATTTGTTATTTTCTTGCGAAAAAGAAAGTTGGACATACTTATTAGATTCGTTCGGAAAGCATACGACCTTACTAGAACACAACTTTGCTATTTTCTTGGAAGCTTTGAACTTTTTCTATTTTCCAATATCGTATAAGCGATTCACACTGGCATCGAAATTAGCATGATTTTCATTTATCTCGACTTAGAGCCAAAATCGAGATGAAATCAGCTCTTTTTCTATACAAATTTAACGTCAAACTAAATTCTCACGCATCTTGATTTCTACTTATTATATCTACTCCATTTTGCTCAAAATCGCGTACCATTGTGAATGAACTATCAGGGCTGTTCAATTCTCCCACTCATATCAAAAAATTTACTGTTAATGAAAGATAAAGAAGTCAGATAAGTAATAGGTCCGTTCCAAAACTTTTTGGGCCAAGTCTCTTAACTTAACTGGGACAATATGCGATGGCTATAAAAAAAAAGAAATTTTTGACAAATAATTTTTTAAGCTTTTTATCTTGCTGGCTATCATTTCCTTGTATTGCCTTCTCTTTCTTACCATCAAATCGCTCGAAAAATAGAATTTGGTCAATCGCTCAGCGATAACTTTTGTAGTGTCACTTACAAAAGTTTAACATTTCTGGTCAAAAAAGCTCTATCGCGTATAGGAAAAATCATGTTGTCTCGTTTTGCTTTTTGTAACTAAACAGAATTGGGACGTGCGATTTATCTTCTGTGTCAAATCGGATCAAAAAACAGAATATGTTCTATTTCTCTGCGATAAATTTTGTAGTGTCAATTTTGTACTCACTACAAACGTATAGGAAAAATCTTTAAAAAATCGCACGTCCCAATTCTGTTTAGACATTTACTCCTGTAAAACTGTCAAACACGAGAGAGTAAGAAAATTGTGCTCCATTTTTCTAATCCCAGAATAAAAGTCGAAAATTTTTGAATTTGGTTGGAACAAAAATTGAATATTCAATGTACAGACAATAAATAAACATCTTAAATTGAATTATAGTTGGACAATAAATTGAATCCTATAAACGCAATGAATAAAATGGAAAATAAAAATATGGTTCTGTTTTCTAACATTTACATCATCTGGCTGCCTTTGTCATTGGTAGTAATTGGAAAACTGGTAACTCTAAGAAATTGAAGATAAAAATTTCTGAGAGGTTAAAAGAATATTACAGCGTTTTTCAGCCAGAAGTTATACTTGTAGTTTAGAAGAGTAGCATCCTGGCTGAAAATAAAAGTCGTATCCTAAAAAAAATTAACATTTACCTTGTCAGGCTGGTATTAAATTTCTAGAATCAGTATTCTTAAACTTACTAATGGACCAGATATACCGCTCGTAGCATATGAGATGGCTCAAAATTTTAACATTCACCCCATTGCAAAGCTGATGACAAATTCTTCAGGACAAGGTAGCTGTTGGCATGCCTCTTGCTATGTGCAAGTTGCAGCTGAAAAAAGATAGTTAAAAAAGGTTAAACAAAATATGAACAACTTGCAACATAGCAAGGTAAATCTAGTTGAAATGGGATGCTAAACTTTCTCTAGAACACATATCCCGCATTAGACATTGCGTATCGTCAGTTGTTGCAGTCATAACTGGCCACTGCTTAATCGGCAAATATGCGGAGAAATTAGGTGTTCGGTCTTTTGACTTCTGTAGAAGTTGTGGAGATGCGAAGAAAGAGCAAAACATTAAACATCTTCTTAAAACATGTTCTCAAACTGCCTGCCACTCCTACCTAACCTATGATCGTAAAATCATCAGTTTAAGAATTGTGTTGGCAAATTAAGTACAAAATGATGATGAAAGTCAATATGGTAACGAAGACTAAAACAAGATGGGTCTAAAGGTCAACATGCAATATAACAAAACAAATCTGACTGGAATGTAGTAGGTTGTCAACGCTTTTCAGCACTGAGATTCTGGACTTGACATAGTGTTACTTCAGCTATGGCTCTGCTATCTTATCGATTATCTCTTTTGACTTTTGTAGAAACTATAGGAAGATGATTAAACTTAATGTTTTCTCCTATTTACTTATAAGAAGACTAAAAAAACACTTGTTTCGTGCTTCTTCGTTGATCTGGATGAACTTAACTCTCTCACTTCAATGAGAGAGTTCAGTTAAGACTCCTGTGGCATCACAAGTAGCCATCATTTGAATCTAAGTTTTTAAACTAAAAGCCATCCTTACTTAGGAATATTTAGATAAATTGATTTCATTTCAACTGAGAGCATCGTTGTTCCATATTTTTATCGCTATATTGATTTTTAACTTTTGTAGACATTTTTTGATGTCAAATTGATTTTTAGTGCTATGTTTTTATTGATCTTCCTCGACTAAAGTCTCTTTGAGTAATGGATTCCAAAAAAAGAATTTGAACATTGATTATAATTAATGACATAGAAAAGCAAAGTTCACACACAACCCACTTACTCACTTTCGTTTTACATAATATAAATTATTGAATCACCCGATTTTTAGTCACTCTTCAGACTTATTTTTGAGTTGGCAAATAAGCAAATTGTATAGAAAAATAAGTCATTTTATAACATGAAACAATATTGCCACATTGTTACGTTTTTAATTGTTCTAGACAAGTCAAATCATACATTTTATATAGATTGTTGCAAATCGAAATCGTTTCTTTTGTGTTTATTTTAGTTCTATTACACTGATTTTATGTCTGCAGTGCAACAACCCCCTAATATATGCAACATTTTGTTATAGAATATTGGAATTTAAAACTTGGACAGCGGCCAACATAGGCGTGCGAGACAATTTTTTCAAGCCACAACAAATTGAGTGCAATCGGCGTTGCATAAAAATTATAAGAGAAAACATAAAAAACAATACACTGCTTGTTGTTTTTGATTTGTATGCTGTTTCTTTTATTTTTATGTAAGTAAATTGCTGTAGAAACCGAATAGGGTAAAGTTGGTTTCTATAGTACAATATGCACTTTGAAAACTTGCTATGAAAATTTGCGATTAATTTGAGATTAAAAGCATGCGAAAATTTTCTTGAAAGAAGCTATTCCTATTGCTATTTAAAAGTTTTATAATTAAACATGAGAAGGCCAGGTTAAATTTACAATTCACCCTATTACAACAAAAAAAACAGTACTCAACCTTTTTCCCCCCTTGAAATTGCTGAAGCGAAAAATCGTATTATTCTACTGTTCTGCTCTTATATTACATACATATGTATGTATAGAACATACATATTTGTTTTGATTTCATTTCATTCCTTAGTTTTGGACAAAACATTATCTAACCACCCTGCATTTTCCCACCTTTCACATAAGCTGTCAACCCACCCGCTCACTTTAAAGTCATCATCATCGTTGAGTCATCGTCCAATTAATTCACCTGCAGAAAAAAGGCCCCCATTTAGCGAGCCATGCCGGAATAGTTCTTTAGTTTTTTTGTTTTTTCTTTTCCAAAGAAGCTTCCCATCAACTGCGACTGTCTCTTGTCTTTCTTCGTAGTCTTTTTCTTGTTATTCTGCAACATTTCACTATATTCGTTGCGCCATTTTTTCAAATAGTTTTGCTGTTCACATTTTTAGTAACTCGCTGTCATCCATTGTTTTCTGACGTTTTAAGAACTTAATTTCTTTGAGTTTTTTTTTTCTTCTGTTCGGTGCTCCTGTGCTCGCTCAGTTCATCAATTGAAGTGAACTGTGAATAAAGTTTTCATAAAAATCAGTGCAGTGGTGAATCAGTGAAGTTTAAATTTAAACAAAAAAGAAATCATAAGACTTAATTTGAATGCGCGCAGTGGTTTTGTTTGGTTACCCCTTTTTTGTTTTTATTTGTAATGAGCGCTCATTTAAATTAATTGAATCAGTAGACTTTTCCATTTTGCAAAACCTCCAGCTGTGGGCTGAATTGTTAATGAAATAAAAACATCAGCAAATAAATCAAGATTGACTCCACTGCGCAAAGTCGAAACCGAGAAATTACTGGGTGAGGTTTTCAAAACAACAATAACATGCATTGTAATTAATAAAGACAAATTATCTTAAAATTCAAAGATCGATTACCAAATTATTGTGCCAAGAAGGGAACATGTCTTGTGTATAGCATGGGTTAACGGGCTGCTCTTGTCATTCCAGATTGACTGCTATTAAAATAGAAATAGGCTGTAGAGTATTCTTGAGTTTTCAACAAATTCTTTCTGATGAAGAATTAGTGATTATACGATGCAAAAATGTAATAGTTTGATCTGTTGCTAAAAAATTAATTCGAAAAATGCATGTAAAGTTAACTACTCGTGTAAAAAATGTTTTTAACCGATAAAGAGTCAGTTGGCTTAAATTCCTAAAGCAACTCTGAAAAATTAAGTTAGAGGCGTCGGAACCAAATCGACTTTTATTAATCTCGATTTTGTAACGCGTTTTAAAAAATTGCTGACATTAGCTTTCTGTTTGAAGTTGAGGTAAATGAAAATCGTGCTGATTTCGATGCCAGTGTGAATCGCCAATTTAAAAAACTAAAGTAGTAACGATGCTTTTTTTTGTTCTTTCGAAATGCTATTTATGACGGCCCGAAATGAAGAATTAAAGTGTGAAGGAACTTTCTGGAAATCAAATAAATATGGATATGCTTCAGAAATGGAATTGAAATTGGAAATTTATTTCAGGATCATACAAAAAAAAGGAAATCCGTCAAATTATTGAACCTATAACAGTTCATGTTCAAAGTTCGGAAAAAAATCCATAGCAAATTCCGGACATTAGATTCAGAAGAGCTACGATATTCAATTTCAGACTTCAATTCCACTTCCGAATTAAATCGGAGACCCTTTAACTCAGCAAAGTAAAGTTAGGAAAATGCAGCATAACCAATGCCATAATTTAGTGCTTATTCAGTGCTAGTTTAGTGTTGAAAGGAAAAATTTAGTGCTGTACAATTTTTAATAAAATAAAATTTAATATAGCAAAGCATAGGTATATAAAAATTTTTCCAGGAGCTGATTTTTTCAAAAAAATGCTTTTCACATTTATTTATCTGCTGAAATCAGTAGTTAAGTTTTGGCATTGCAATAACTAGAACTTCTTGGAGTTACGGAATCTAAAATCTTTGTGATGAAAGTTATTAATTTTGAATTTTGAACTTACAATATATATGTACTCTTATTATGTGAAAAGAAAATTCTTTTAATTCTGTCAATATTATTATTAATTAATTTGTAATATTAACTAAAATTACTTAAATGATTTATTTCACACTATTCCATGCAAAGTGCTTTCAAATCACATTATATAATTCAACTATAAACCAATGGGTTTATCGTTTATCACATAATTTTACGAGTCAATTAAAAGTGACGCTGATGCTGTCGCCACACTGACTGCTGATAAACATTCAGCAAACTTGTGAACTCTCGCCGCAATTTCACAGAAAACTAATTTCTATACTGCGAAAAAATAAAAATAGCATGAGATAAAATCCACAATAGAATGAGAAAAAAGAATACATAACACAATAGAAATGAAATTATAATGGCGCCCCATGAAAGCAAAGTTAGCTGGCTTGCCAGTAGAGCAAAAGCCGAAGGAGGTCAGCGCCACCTACAGTTTGATAGAGTAAAAGAAGAAAAAATCATTTTTGCAGCAATAAACATAAACATTAGAGCGATTCAAATTTAAGCTGTTTTTTCAAGTTTTTCAAATGAAGTAGATGAATTTTGGGCCTTATTTTGGTCAAAGTTAAATTTTTTAAACTATACGCTGCATACCCTAAGCTTTACACTTTTGTAAATTTTTAATAAAATTTTAAGGTCTTTTCAAAAGGACTTATTTTTTTCAATCCTATAGATATACAAATTTTCCAAATTTGAAAAAAAAAAATATTTTTCAAAATTTTAGATCCTTTTAGAAAAACAGTTCTTGTGGGTTTTCTTAATAAAATGCCTTAAAGTGTTCAAGAAAAAAAAGGTTCGAAAGGACGTCCTTTTCATTTCTTATGAACAGCAAAAAACCCCCACTGCTTGTTCGTTCTTACGACTTCTTCTCCCCCTTGCTGCGGACGCCTTTTATGAACGACCCCTAAAATGTAAAATTTTCGAATTGAATATTTTTAGGAACTCTGTTGAAATTTTTCGAAAATATTTGAAGCGGAAATACGTAGTTTAACAGGAATACATGGGTAAGGTGTACTCAAAAGAAGGCGACGCCGCACAGTGTTATATTTTGAGAAAAAATGGACAAAATCAAATTCCCGTCGATAACAATGCCCAAAAAAAACGAGGTCGATCTCATTCGAAAGGTGATTTCATGCTTTTTTTAGAAAAATTGTCCCGAATCGAAATCCCAGCTTTGGGCATTTCTCAGAAATGCCCAAAATATGGTCTTTTTCACTTTTAGACAGTTTTTCCCAATTTTAGTACAATTTTGACTCGTATACATATCCGATGATAATTTATTTTGAAAGTCGAGTTTTTTTTTCATAACGAATTAGTTTTAAAAGATATTTATATATATGTATATATACTCTCGACTTTCAAAATAAATTATCATCGGATATGTATACGAGTCAAAATTGTACTAAAATTGGGAAAAACTGTCTAAAAGTGGAAAAGACCATATTTTGGGCATTTCTGAGAAATGCCCAAAGCTGGGATTTCGATTCGGGACAATTTTTCTAAAAAAAGCATGAAATCACCTTTCGAATGAGACCGACCTCGTTTTTTTTGGGCATTGTTATCGACGGGAATTTGATTTTGTCCATTTTTTCTCAAAATATAACACTGTGCGCCGTAGACAAAGTTACTCTTCTGCTAATATCAGAGATTACCTATTGAGCTTTAATGAAATTTTGTACGAGTGTAGTCTTATAATATTTTTCCTTGCTATACTTTTCAGATTTTATGGTGTTATTCGATATTTTTCGAGTTTTTTGATATTTTTGACATTCTTTGATATTATTTTATCAATTTTTTCGATACTATTCGACTTACTTAAAATTTTCTGTTTTCAATACTTTTGAATACACTTCGATTTTTACCAAGCTGTACCATTAATCTGATACTTTTTGGTATTTTCTAATACTACTTATTCAATAAATTTTCGACTTTGTTTTTTGATAATTTTCAAATTTTTTGATCTACATCAATCTATCGTAATTGGATACTTTTCGAACTTTATTGACTTTGTGTGTTTTTCGATTTTTAATTTAACATATAATTTCTATAGCTTTTTAAATTACTTATCAGAAACTTATTTTTTTGAAATTAACTCAGAGGTTCTGAACTGAAAGAAATTTTTAAAAGGTATATGCATGAAGAGCTGAGATGCAAAACCCGCCAACTCCACGATAACAGAAAAACATTATATGACGAGCTGAGATGCAAAATCCGCCAAGTCCATATTTTGCGTTTTTGAGAAAATGATTGATCCATTGTAATACTTGTAAAAAGTTATGAAAATCCTGATTTTTCATTACATTTTATGACCTAATCTATACCTAAGGACTATAGTAAAAAACATTTGGACTTGGCGGGTTTTGAAACAAAAAGTGTGGACTTGGCTGGTTTTGAAATTGAAAACTTGGACTTGGTTGGTTTTGAAAGTGAAACCTCGGGACTTGGCGGATTTTGAAATGTAAAAGGTTTCGAAATCATTTTTTAAAAATGGCTAAGGTTAAATCAATTTCAAAAACTTTGAATAAATTAAATTGAAATTTTAATTACACAATATAGTTTCCATGCTAAAATAACATAAAACTATTTGTATTTATGAAAGCCGAACCTTTTTTAATGAAAAATTGGACTTGGCGGGTTTTGATTTTCTTTTTAAAGGTCTGCTGGTTATTTTTATACCTACTCGTAAATTGACTGACAGAAAGCAGTGCTTTACTGTTTTTTTTTTTTTTTTTTTGATATATTAACAACACTAATATTGGACAGAATTAAGTTAAGGGCGGTTGGGTGGCTTAGTGCTTTGTGCATTATCATGTGCTGTGGCGGATTTCCTTATAGGCCAACTCGGCTTTGAACCTCAGATTTTAAGGGGGATGGCAAATTTTTTGGTCAATAGAAATTTTTTTTGCGCTTTTGTTTTTATCAATTTGAAAACCTTGTGTTAGAAACTCGCCCTTTTTTCATTGACCTATAGCGCCAACATTTTCAATCCGCCACTGGTCACATGCGGACATAGTATGGGCGCACTTTACGTTACTGCGTCGTTGGCACGCTGTTTAAATTGATTTATTTGATTTGCTTTTTCCATTAACTTTGAACTTTAGTGCGCGCATAGCTCTTTAGTTATTTGACTTGCATGGCTATTTAATTAGTGCATAAGCAGAACCTTACGGGAACATTCTAGGCCTTTATTGAAATATTGACATAGTGTAACACGGATGTTACTCTTGTTTGAGGTTGATTTTATGCAATGAAAGGATACAGAAAGAAAAAGAAAAATTGAATATCAAAGAATGGTATGTAGTAGACTGTGAAAGTGAGCGAGAGAAAAAAAAAGGAAAATAGCTCTGGTCGGAACTAATTAACTGGAAATGCTTTTGAAACGTACATCCTCTCTACTGGGATGTTGCATGCCACAACTTAGTTAATTTATAAGGTTTTCACACTATAATTAGATATGTAAATATAGAAACTTTTTTGCTTAAGCGGCTGCTGATTATGGCTATGACCGACTGCATTGTGTGGGAATTAAAACGGGTGCATTAATTGTTTTATTTAAAAACGTTTTTCACTTGAACTTTTTATGTAATTTTGCACTTGAGTCAAGGAGAGATAATATTTATTTGTTCATTAGGTTTCGCTGTACTAAATTTTTTTTTTTTTTGAATAAAATTTTTGAAAACTCTATTTCATGAAATGCCTTGGTTTATTTTGATACTTGACCATTAGTTGCAAGCAGAATATTGACCCCAATTCAACGACCTCTACTCTCTTGCTTATGTCTCTGAAAAAAAAAAAAAAAACAAAACCCGCAGCTTTAAATAAATCCAACCCATCTCAATATACCGAAAAAAACTTAACTTGTCTTTCCGCTCTGTTTAAAATTTACAATAAAAACTGCAAAACTACAGATAAAACTAAATGCCACAAATGGATTCCATGATTTACTTGTTGTTGGCAAGCCAGTAGCTCATCGCACCACATAACACTCTTCCTAGTACGAGTTGTTGCTGCAACAAATATTTTGTTGGCTGACCCAATTTAGAGGGTTTGGTTGATGTTGTATTTTTGTTGCTTAAATAGGTTGCTAAAAAGTGTTGTTATCCTTGTGGGTGGTCATTGACTGTTTGTTGGCATAACATGGAATCATCCATGGCAGATGTAGCACACACAAAAGCAACAGACGGTTTTGCTGCGCGTGTTGGCGTATAGCTACCGACAAACTGGAGCAGTAAGAGAAGGAAGCATCTTTTCGTTGAGGTAGCGCAAAAAAAAATGACTGAGGGCGTTTCCCTGTTAAATATAGAAAGTAAAAAAAAAAAGAAAATAATAACAATGTTGTTAAGCTGCCAGCTTATATTAAGGAGTGTTTACAGGATGGTCTTTTAAGGATATGTTATTCTCAAAGGAATATAGGTCAGGAGGAAAAAAAAATATTTTTTTACTCTACTACAGTAGAAAGCATGAAATGATGAAATGTTACAAATTCGTTTTTACGTCCAAAGGGTGATGAGCTCATTTTAAATTGAAGTACACATACTTTTAAAAGAGTAAACTGAACCAAGCACATTTCTTGATTGATTGATGGATAAAAGTATTAGTGCTTAACAATTTTTTCATGACTAATCGACAATATGTGCCATGTTAGTTATATGCATTAAATATTATCAAAAAAATTCGTACAAATCAAAAGATTTTGTATTTTTTTATAATAACATTGGCCAAAAAAAAAATGTGTTTGGTTATACCCAGTGATCAGACCAGTTAGGTCCATAAAATTTTTGTATGCTAGGCAAAACCTCATTTTCAAATTTTTCTACTTCTCAGATCTTTGAGATTTCCCTGATTTAATGGGCGTAAAATGCTGTTTTGAATATATCAACACGTTGCGAAGTAATTTTTTTGGTATGCAATAGATGTGAATATTGAAGAAAAAGCTTAATCCTTGCTCTTGTGGAAGACCAAACGACTTCCTGTTCAGGTGTTCTATCCTCAAGTTTAACTTGAATCATAATTTTCCACGTTTTTAAGCAATGATTCACCCAAGCACCGTGTTCAACTGATATGACCCCATCTAACTTTTTACTGCGAAGAAAAAGCTTTCAGTCGGTTAAAGCTATAAAAGCAACGTCGCTGTAAGAGCTGAAGACTATTCCTCAATCAGCATACAAAAATTGTATGAGAGAACTGAAAAGTGCGCTGGAGTGGGACCTAATTTGAAGGCTACAAAATATATTTTGTTTCGTTTTATTAAATGAGTACGGATCTTTCTACACAGAATTACATAGTATGCCCTAGTAGCAATAAAAAGTTTTATAATTTCTTTCAAAGACAAAATAGAAAGACATCAAACTATATTTATAAATTCTTTGTAGTGGCTTATAAGAGCCTTTTGGCGTATGAAGTATAAATACATAAATACCTCTGTCTTATCTTTGAAGAGACTAAGTAAACTCTATTTATGAGTTCTTTAAATGGCACCTTACAAAGGCTTAAAAAAAATTGTTGCTTAAAAAGTGTCTTGCTTGGAGACTTTAATATTTGTATATGCGAATTTTAAACCTCGATTATATTTAATTTTATTTTATTATCAAATATCATTTTTACTTACGATTTGTACGCCGGTCTCGAACCTATGTCCCAATGATCCATAGTCTTGCACGCTGCCTACTATCTGTGATACATTAAATTATGCGTTAAAGGCGAATCATATCTTTCTCACATTTGTCTTGGTAAAGCACCTTAAAAAGACAAATAATGGACAATAATGTGCCCTCATATAAAGACACATACGAGACATTAGGTGGCATGTCTCTGGCGACATGTCAAGTGATTTTTATGTTTTGACTTTACTTAGCCCGATCACTGGCTATAAAATTTGTGAGCCCGTGTTATTGAGGATTTATACTAAGAATTAATTTATTAATTGTCTTTGCCTTCACTATTACTACATTCATTATCAGAGAAATTGCTACTACTCTGGACCCTTTGTATTACTGTTAACAATTTTCGTTAGCATTTTCATTTCCATAATTTACTTTTAATGACGCCATCTCTATAATTTGCCATTACCATTGTTAAAGCAGCATTATCATTAGAATTTCCATTGGCATTAAAATGCACCATTACACTATTTCAGGTGCGTCTCTTAAAAGAACTGCAATCCCCTAAGAAGCGAAAAGCCGTATCTCAAAAAATTTCATATTCGTGATTCTTAAAGCATTGGCTAGCTTAAGAAATTACGCGTCTAATAAACTACTCCAAATTCCGGTATCTTAGTTCAAACATATAAGTAATCTCCTAAGAGAATTTTCCCTATCTCAATTTTACAGGCATTTCAACAACACATTTTTTTTGAAATACGCTCTTTTTACTTCTGAGGGCAGTGTAGGAGTTTCAAAAAATGTTCTTAACTACATAAATACCATTACAAAAAGTTCTGGAATGAGAGCTTTAGAAGCATTCCTCATAAAAATAAAAACTTTTAAGGAGTCCTGTAAAGTTAATATTGAAAATGTTTAGTTCAGCCGGCGAAATTCTAATCTTTAAGTTTCGAAGCATTATATATTAGATATGATGCCCTTGAAATAAATAGTCCAAGGGTTCGTGAACTCTTGATGAAGCTTAAGATTTCTTTTACCCTACCTCATTATGGTTTCAAAGGCCTACCATTTAGCTGTTAGTTCCCAAAATATGACTGCTCAAAAATGACAAAATAGGATTTTTCGTCAATAACTCGAAAAGTAAGCCTTTAATCAAAAAATAATGAAAGTTCATATCGATTTCCTACCCGAATGATCTCGGTATGGTAAGATTTGTCGCACTTAAAATCATCAAATTGAGTTTCATCGAACAATATGATCAATATCAACACATTCTAATTTTTTGAAATGAAGCACAATCATAACATATTCTTCTCTCTTTTTTTCAGAAATCATCGTGTCGATTTCCAAAACTCGAAGAATGTGCGCATTTTCATTACGAACGTGTTCAATTAGGACCACTTGCCGTGCGTTTGGTCGATGACAAATCGGAATTGCTCACTAGTAGCATTGCATCGCAATCGATTGGTGGTGATATTGCCAACTCAAATCAGGGCTCAACTAGTGGCGTTGGTGGCATAGGTGGCGGAGGTGCTGGACCACCATCATTTCGTTCATTTTCTCCTTCAAGTTGTTGGTTCATTATCAAAGTCATGCCACATCGCACGGAACCATTTTTGGTGCGACGCTCTTTCGATAACATGCAAATGTTGGACGAGATGTTGCATCGTTGTGTCTACGACCGGAAAATAAGCGGCTTGAGAAATCTCAACGAGCTCGATTTTAAGAGCGAAGAAGATGTGGAATATGCTGTTGCCAAATACTTGGAACGTTTCTCTAAAATTGCTTCAGATTCGCTGACTTGCGGCACTATACTAACTTGGTTTCAACTCGATAACAAGGGACGTCGTTTACCTTTGGCCGATGGCGATACAATGCGTAGTATTAACACGCCTGCTGTTGGTGCAGCATATGGTGTACGTCGCTATACTGCACAGGCATCTGATGAGATATCCATAGAAGTTGGTGATATGATCTCTGTCATCGATATGCCTAGCCCAGCTGAGTCGATTTGGTGGCGTGGCAAAAAGTCACACTTGCAGAAATCACATTATGAAGTCGGTTTCTTTCCACAATCTTGTGTTGCCACAATTGGTGATAAGGTACCACGACATTTTCCTTTGCCAGCACCCCTAGTCGGGCAATTGGATGTGTCGCCAACGAAGCCAGTACTGCGAAAACATGGCAAATTGATTGCATTCTTTCGGTCTTTCATACTTTCTCGTCCATCACGCCGTAGACTTAAACAAAGCGGTATCTACCGTGAACGTGTCTTCTCTTGTGATCTGTCAGAGCATCTGCTAAATAGCGGACAGGAAATACCAATGGTACTCAAATGTTGCGCAGAATTTCTTGAGGACTATGGTATTGTTGATGGCATCTATAGACTGTCGGGTATAACGTCAAACATACAGCGTTTGCGACGTGCTTTCGATGAGGAACGCATTCCTGATTTGGGTAACCCAGAGATGAAACAAGATATACACGCCGTTAGTTCGCTGTTAAAAATGTATTTCCGTGAGCTGCCAAATCCACTGTGCACCTATCAACTATATGATAATTTTGTTGAAGCGATACAGGAAAAGAGTGAATCAAATGAACGTTTACGTCTTATGAAGGAGACTGTTTTAAAGTTGCCACCTCCACACTATCGGTATGTATTAACTACTTTTCATAATAACTATGAACTATATGCATTAAAAACCTCTTTCTTTTTCACATCTTACAGCACACTCAAATACCTGTCCAACCACTTGAACAAAATCTCGCAGCATTCCGCACGCACCGGAATGACTGACAAGAATCTTGCCATTGTTTGGGCACCGAATCTTTTGCGTTCTCCCGCCTTGGAATCTGGTGGTGTGGCCGCCTTGCGTGGTGTTGGCGTACAAGCTGTAGTCACTGAGTACCTGATACGAAATTGTCATCTCATTTTCGATGCCTTAGATGACTCGAACACTCGGCTCAGCTACATAGCTACGGCAGGAGCAAATCCAGCCGCTGGAGAACTGCGAATGGATTCGCTAACTGACTGTGAAAGTCTACTGGTAGAACAGCGCGAACATGATCAGTCCTTAGTATGTGTTGAGCGTCCAAAAAGTCTCAGTGCAAGTGGACCCAAGTTGATAAGCTTAGAAGAGGCTCAAGAACGTCATTCACGTCTAGATGGTTGCGACATGAATAAATCGATGCCAATTAATATGACATCAAATAATGCAGCTAACATTGGCTCTTATATTGAAGTAGGTGGTGGACCTTCAAGTCTTCCAGATAAATATCATACAGTGTTGCCAGTGCCACGTAGTTGGCAAAAACGTAAAACACATTCTTGGAAGTCGCTTTTCACACGCAACCAACGTTCTTCCAATGGTGGTGGTAGTAGTAACGGTTCCGACTTGAAATCGGCACTATCGTCAACAAATTCCGATGCAATGCCACATCACAAAGAAGCGGCTCAAGTCACCTTTGCGGATTCTGATTCAATTATCACAAATTACGCTGGCATTAAGATAATTGGAAAGTCGTCGCTACTTAAGCACCAGGATAAGACGAAATCAGAAATTGAACTTTTCGAGAGTAGTCGAGCTTGCAGCGAAACTGGCAAACCTATGGAAATTTGTGTGCGCTCTAGCTCGATTGACAGCTTACGTACTGCAGGTCACTCGCGCTCTGTATCACATGATTCTTACTTTGATCTGCTGCAGTCGCCACAACGTGGCCACATGACCACATGTCCATCGAGGTATGTATTTAACATGTGTAATATATAATAATGAAAAATTTCATTTTAATAATTTTGAACTTTCAGAGAACTTTCCGAGTTGGGCCTAAACTTTGATCGCGAAGAGCCAGAAATGCGTATATTCTCCGAAAGCGAATCATTAGTGAGCTCGCCACGGGTGGGCAAGGAAAACATACCGCCACCATCATCTGGTTCGACGTCACGTCGTATTTTACGAGCGCGTCCCGAAGAGTTTTCCAGCCAAACGAATAGCGTCAATCCAAGTCCTAAAAAGCAGCCACGTCTCAATTTATTACTTGCACCCACTTCGGGTGCACACAATGCACAAAACTGGTCTCAGTCAACGGTGGCGTCAGCATCTAGCGGAGAATGCCATGAACATACGCATATCTCCGGCGATGAGAGTTGCTGCAAACGATACAAACTTGAAGATCAACTATCAGATATCCAGTTTATAGATTGCAGCACACCCGAACATACTGTTGCCGCTACACCACAAACGCTCTATACCAGCGTACAAATACACAACCCGCCAAAATCGTCGCTTTCGAAAAGTTCTATTTATAGTTCGTCTTCTGATGGAGCCGGTGCTGTAAAAATACCAGATAATGACAATACACCAAAATCAACGCAAGCCTCAAAAATTCCAAAAAATAGCATCTTCCATTCTACATTTGGCAAAGCTGCTGTTGAGTCTACAAATGCTGCACTGCTGGCGACACGCTATAGTTACCCAACTGTACAATTAGGCGCCAAGCGTAAAGAACAAGAAACAAATGCTTCGATAAAAGAACGTTTTAGTTATCCTGGCTCTAATCGTATATTGCCAAAAGACAGTAAGATACAAAGTGGAGGTGATGAGTACAAAAATAAGACATCAAAAACAAGGAGTGGTGCCAACGACAACATGGAACACGCACTGACAGCAAGGTAAGCAATTGGTAGAACAATCGTTGGGGTGCGGCATTCAAATGAAAGTGTGCGTTAGCTTAAACAAGCTGTATGAAATATAATTTAGAATTACCTAAAAATAATATTAAAAGTATAGAAAAATGTAATGAAATATGAGTTCTAATGTGCATCAGCCTTAATATTTAAATACGAATATTTTGAAACATATTTTCTTTTCATAAATGATATAGTAAAACAAAGTTCTTCGCTTTACCTAATACAGTCAAACTTCCTTATAACGAACTTCTATGCAACGAAGTCTCTCTACTAGGAACTGAGTGCAAGTACACAGCTTTCTCGTTCTATTTTCAGTGTATTTTGATCTTCTTACAACGAATTTCCTTATAGCGAGATTTTCTTTAAAACGAAGAAATTTTGCTGCTGAAGATCAAACTCTTATGCGTTTCTGATCTCCTTAAAGCGATTTTTGTAAAATAATTTTCTGTTAACCATGGCAATAAAACTACATACAAACGGAGAAAAAAGAAAACATTTTAAAGAGATCCCTAAAATATGAAAATAACAATAGTCAAAAAAAAAAAAGTTCCTTCACTATTAATCGTGACTATAGTTCAGTTAGTGTTCAGTAATGAAAGTGAAAATGTTGCAACAAAGTAGCCTTTCTCTCGAAAAAAAGTTATTGATAATAGAAAAAGTTGAAGAAGACTGGAGATAAGGAGCAACGTACCGACTAATGTGTATGCTTCTCTTAACGTATTAGAAGATTTTGTTGAAGGAGAAAAATGGAAGAGTGTAGTCCAAACCAAAATTACTGACTTTTTTAAATAAGTAATAAAAAAATTATATCTATATAACGAATTTTCTATATAACGAATTTTTTTCTGGTCCCGTGCGTATTCGCTATATGGAAGTTTGACTGTATTTAAATTTGATTAACACTTTATCTTTTATTCTATGTAACTTTATAACAATGAGATGTGTTAGTCTTGTCCTACGTCATCTTAAATATTCCTTTTCGTTTGATCTATGTTATTCTAATAGAAGACTTCCCTCCCAGCCTTTATTTCCTGCAATAAAATATAGATTTTATTGAATGCCACTTTTGTCTTAAATATGTTATCTCTGATGCAGCTTAGGACATTTATTTTTCATATGTCTGTGAGCAAAATTAAGTTTTCCCCGTAAAATAAAAAATGTAATTAATGGTCTCTTACAAACATAGAAATCGAATAAATTTATGCTACAAATATTGCAAAATAATGAAAACAAATTTATAATTTAAAATTTACTTTTTTTTAGCAGAACTGTATCATTTTCTCAACAGCAATCGCAACTGCCACAACAAGCACTGCATCATTTGCCGAAACCAGTGCCAGAGCTATTGCGCCCGAAAAATCGTTACAGCTACTGTGACACCAGCAGCGATACGCATTCGCAACATCGGCACTCGGCTATAACACAACAACAATTGAACTTTCTGCTACGCAGTAGCAATTCAAATGAGTTCACAAAAGAGAACAAAACAGAAATGGAACGTTCAAGGCTGTCCGAGGTAACACCCTCATCACCGCTACAATCACCACGTTATTCATTACTTGTTGGTGGCGATACAAGCTCAGAGAATAGTTCTGCTGTAAATACACCACAATATGATTTGGAGCCACTTATGATGAGCTCAGCAATATCTGGCATGTCTGCATACTCAGGACATTCTGCCAGCAGCGCAAATCAACAGCAACAACATCTACTGGCAGCTGATAGCAATAGTCTAATGGGCTTGGGTTCTTCACGTGAAAGTCTTGGTGGCCTCAGCAATCTGAGTCACAATTTATGTGGTGCTACATCCGAACGACGTGATATGCATGCATTGAAGCGGGAACTCTCTCTCGACTTAAAGGCCAGTTCTAATAGCTGCTCTAAAATATCTGTTGATCATGCTGATGGTACCGCTACATTGCCAGCAAAACTGCAGCTACATCAACAGCTGATACCATCGCCAAACAATTCCAATTTTACAGATAACACTAGTCAATCAGTTACACCAAGCGAATTTGGCTATCAACATTTGCAGCGGCAGTCGTCAATGCATTCGTTGCTTGCTGGTACAGAAGACAATTCACCTAACTATGAGGACTATGAGAATACACCAAGTAATTTAGTGTCGCCGCTTTTCGGAGACAGTAAGCAGCCATTGAGCACAACTGGCGGAGCTGGAAATGGAGGTGGATGTAGTCCTATTAAGTCGACAATAAGCATCACATATAATCTAAAGAGTCCCAAGAGTGAAGAACGAAAAAAGCAAATGCCATTACTGGAAACCAGTTTTGATGAACACACCGTTTATGAGCAGGTGAAACTTTTTCGAAATTCGGTAACCGAAGTAAATCAGTTGCTAAACTGTGACAATAACCACGCTAGCATGACGACAGCAGAACGTAAAAGTGTCTGCGAGCTGGGCAATTTAAAAGAGGAAGAAGAGCATAATGAAAATGGGCGAAAATTAGATATTATGTCCATAGGGAAGGAAATCAATCGAAATAATTTAATAACACTAAGCGACGAAGAGGCAGCGGAAGAAGAGCTAAACTCTGTGGAAGATGTAGATATGTTGCATCAACCGCCGGACAGTCTAGACGATGATGGTGGTGGCGAAGATGAGAGTGTGTCTTTGACAAACAAAGGCGATTGTCGTTTGCTATATGAAAATGTAGAACTGCGTAAGCCCAAGAGCATTTATGAGAATATGAGTGGTGAGGAAATGAGAGTGACAAATCCACATGATATTATTGAGGAAAAATTGGAGTTAGATAGTCTGGACAGTATTAAAACGTGCGAATCCAGTAAAAGTGAAAATTTTGAAACAGCACCGCTTATTGAAGGTGTCATCACTGCTGCGCGCAAATCCCCTTCAAATTTCAGCGTCAAAGAGTTGGCAACGAAGTTTGAGACTTCACCGGTGGAGCAACTGCCAGCGTTTGATTTTAGCATCAGAAGTTCAGTTAAAAAGCATGGTGTAGTAAACAATTGTCTAGCAGAGCCTAGGTCGCCACATTCGCAACAACAACAACAGCAGCAGGTCACCACTCCAACTACAACAAACAATGTTACGCTTCCCACTGCCAACATCAAACAGAAATTAAATAAATCGCAGCAAATTACACGTTCACTTGATGAGAATGCCTTTGTGCGTGAATTTGGCTCAAAGCATCTTTTAGATTTGGCCACCAAGAGTACACAACAGCTTCCAGAATTTTCTACTTCCACTACGCCCTCTAATGATATTGCCAATCGCCGCAAATCATTTGATTTTACACGCCCCAAAACGTTAAATCCGCCTAAGCGCTTACCGGGTATGTCAATCTCTGAAGTGGTTTGTCTGAAATCAGAAAAATCACCCTTACCGCTCAAATTGGAATTGTCTCCCAAAGAGCGTAATTACAATAACTCCAATTTAGTGGATCATGATTTCGATACCGCCGAGTTAAAAATCACACCTACAACAGAAAATCGTATTTCACTTATACAGCAAAATACATTGCCACCGCCAGTACCATCACTTACTGAGCTAAACAACTCGAACTCGAATTTGGGAAGTTTGAATAGTTTGAAAGTGCTATCTGGAGTCAAATTGGATCGTGAACGCATTGACAAAATCAAAGAGGAGCGCCGTCAACAACTAACCCAAAAATATCGCGCTGAATCGTTTAAATCGCGTTCAAAAACCGATTTGAATACGGCACACAAAGATGAAGACACAAAATTTCATGCGGAATCAATGCGTGTCAAATCCAAATCGCGTGGTGATATGCGCACATTACAGAAAGATATTGATAACCTCAAGGAATTTGGACGTTCTGTTGCGGGAGGCGGCTCTGAGACGACATTACATCAGCAGCATAACTATATAACGAACTCTGTACCACAGTCTCAACCTCATCGTGTGCGTAGTATTTCCGACGAAAAAAATCAAAATTGTGATGTTGCTAACACTGGAGGGGGTACAGTAGCCAATCGCACGACCAATTCCAATTCAAATTCGAGATCGAACAGTGATTCTAGTTCTGCCAGTGATGACAACTCAAAACAACGTTCCTCTGCATCAAAGCATCGTGACCAAAAACAGGAAGAATATTCTGCTCGTGCCACAGTACAAAAATTTGAACGTAAAAGCTTAGATTATTCAAATGGTGGTGGTGGTGGTAGTGTACGTGAGCGTCGTGGTGATGTTGCGTTGAATATTGGCAGTGGTTTGTTGTCAGCGACGAAAGCGGCGAGTAGGAGTAGCTTAAGTTCAACGTAAGTATTAGAAAAATATTCTGATAATAAATGTTTGGTCATCTGTGGTCATTACTTTGGGAATTAAATTCATAAATTCCAATGCCAAGGACTTGGATTTCGGAATCGGAATTTTCAAATCCATGATAAAAGATATTGATTTTCTTGTCGATTTCTTATCAGGAATCAAAACTCCGAATTATTTTTGATTTCAGTCTAAGAAATCGCAATATAGAGTTTGATTCTTTAAGAAATTGGAAAAACTTAATCAATTTTCCATACTTCTGAAACAAATGCTTGCACTATTTCATAAGGAAAGGTGAAAAATTAATATTAGACATCACAAGTGGTGGTTTTACTCCTATCGATGACAAAAAATTGATCATTAATTTTGAACATCACCAAAGCCTTTGTTGGTTCCACTTTTCGAAGAAAAAATGTTGATCAATGCATGAGAAAGCAGTTCAAATGGTTTTCCACATCAATTTTCAACCTTTACGCATCGATAGACTTAAATATATATATTTTTTGTAAAAAAACAGTCCAAAGTCTGGCACGGTACCGTATCTGAACTATAATTGAAATTGTTCAATTTTAATCTAATATTTTAATTTTAATATCATAATTTATTTTTTAAATTGCAATTGATATTATATCAAAATCTTATATTTCTCCTTTCATTGATATTCACCTACAAAAGTAAAATATATTCATTCACCTTTATTTTCATTTATAGACGTGAAAAGATCTCACCACAGTTTTCTATACGTGATGTGACTGCAATGTTTGAATCTCGTTCGCAAAATCAACAATGAACATGGCGACAAATACAGTTTAATGTGAAATTCTGGAATGAAAGTTGTATTTTTTAGAAATGTATATGATGAAAGCAGTATGAGCGTGTACATTTACAATTGACTTATTTGTTCAGACAAATAATTATATAAATTTTATAATTTGATACATGTATAATCGTAAAATTTAGCTAAAAAATTTATAAATATTTAATTTAAGAACTTAGCAAAGAAAAACTTAACATTTGAAGAGAAAAAAAAATCAATAACATATATAAATGAAAATCCAAAGAAAACTACTAACATCAATTTTTACTCAACTATATAAAGAATGATTTATGTATGTTTCTACAAATCATAAAAATACTCAATAATATATAACTAACTTTTGTATACAATAGTAATATAAATAATTTAAAATTAATTGCTTATTAAATTTGTTAAATCAAATATTATAAGTTATAATAAAGCATTTAATTTTTATTTTTAGTTTACTGTGCGCGTTTAGTAAGAGCTTTGTGTGCTGTCTTTAATGCGAATGATTTTATAATATATGACATAAAATAAAATGCTATAATAAATAATTGGCTAGCAAAGTATATGAAAAAAAAACAAAATTCGAAATTCAACATTTTTGCGCATTAATCAAATAGTCGCTTAGAAAAACGCCTGCAAAAAAATATAGAAGAATTTGCTATTTATTAATTTTTTAAATTAACTGTTTTGCAGCAAAGCATTAGCTATTTTAAGAAAGTTTTTTGTTGCAGTTTTAAGTTAAATATATTGTAAACTTTGATAAAAAAAAATGCCTAAAATGAATTAAGCAGTGAACGTCTAAAGCTATGCAACGTAAACAGTAGTAGTTTTCAATTCTCTATTCGTCTATGAATTATCATTATTTTTTGCTTACTGCATTGCATAGTTTAAGGCAAAATTCGAATGTATTGTATATGCTTTGAAGATATTAATTTAAATTGTTAAAAGTTTTGGATGTTTTTTCAATTGTTTAATTTATTAGCATGAATTGATACTTTTTTACACGAAGTCGTTATACGTTAAAATTTTTATTCTATTCTGCAAACACTTGCAATATTTTTCATATTAGTCCAAATAGGGTGATAGTGAAATAATTGTTACCTAAAAATTCTTTTTCTTTTCAAAAGGAAAAATTTGTTTAATCTATATGAATAATGATGTATCAAAAACCAAAAACTATTGATTGCGTAGAATGAATTTTCTCATAAATCATTTCTCAAGCTGAACATTTAAAAGTGTCCCAACAAAGAATTCATTATTTTATGTACCTTTAAAGAGGAAAATTTAAAATAAAATCTAATATTTGAAAGATAAAATTCTAGCGAGTCGTACATAATTTTTTTTAAGCAATGATTTAATATTCATAAAATAATCATAATTGATGAAATTGCATCTGAGACACTCTTTAAAGTTGATCTAAAGCGCTAATTTTTTGGAAAAACTAGTTTGTGGAACATAGGTATTCTTTTTTTGGGTCGGTCATTATTCATATTGTTTTGCAAGTCTTGTTATATTTTTAAACAACAAAGTTTCAAATCTCTGAACATGCTTATGCGTTCTTGTTGCAATTTGTTTGTAGTATCAGTATAAAGATTAAGAATTTCGGTTAAGTTTTTAATATTTTTAATTAAGCGTTTGCATATTATTTTTATCTTATTTATTTCCAAGCTTGATTCAAGCAAGCTTCGTATAAATTGAAAATAATTTTTACTTATTGTATATTACATACAAGCATACACATACTGTAATCGATTAATAGTAGATCTATTTAAATTTTAGTTTTATTGTACTATATATAAAAAACAGTTTAATAAAAAAAATCTCTAGATACATACATACATACACACTTACATACTATATACCTTACATACTTTTTAATATATTAATATATGAAATGTACAATTTTTTTTTTTATTATTAAAAACAAAAATACTCATATGGTTTGATTTTTTCTAATACTTAAAACAAAATTTATGAAACAAGTAATACTATTTATATGCTCTTTAAGATAAAACTTTTAAAAAAATCATTCTCAAAGTTATATAAACAATCAAAAGTCAGCAAATGAATTTAAAAGGGGGCATAGCATAAACTTTTATTGAATTAGGCGTTTTTTCTTTACGGGCCATTAATTGAACCAATATGTTTAATGGTAAATAAACTTAATGTTGAACGAGAAAGCAACAGGCTTTTAGTTTTATCAGAGCTTAGACATATTGGTTAATAATTTCAAAACTGTAAATCTAAGTTAGTTTCATGATAATTATACATAACTCTACGCCTCGTTAAATATAATCCATATATCCATAATTAAAAAATTTTGAATCTGCTAATAAATTACTTGGAACTTTAGGGTGGCATAGTATACTAATAAAAAACTAATATTTCGAAATTCATTCGATCCGATTAAAAATTAATTTTTTTATAGTGCCACAAAATTTATGCAAAAATAAAAAATTTGGTTTTTGAACCACCTCTTAAATGTTAAGTTAATTTTTGGGAATTCATGTTTATTTTTAAGAGGATAAGACAAAATATTATCGAATTATTTGATAGAATTAATGGCCACTAAAAAAAAATAGATACAATGCATCTGCATGGCATACCCCCGTAGCATTTAAATTTTAATTGAAAAGAAACCCAAGGGAATCAATTGATATGAAATTAGAAAGAAAAACTAAACTATATGCTATGTATTGTAACTCAATAGCTTGAAACGTAACTCACTTATGAGTTTTTTTTATCTACTACTAAGATCAGCGAAAAACTGCAACCATTTAAATTGCCAATTTTTACCTAAATAGTGTTAAAAAAATTTTATACTACGAACCACATAAATTAAATACTGAAAGGTTATCAGAAATAGAAAAAAAAAACAATAAAATACACGTAATATTACATATTTTTATAGAGTTGTAAAAGAATGTTAAAATGTTGTGCAAAATCGCCAAAAAAAAACCATAATCAGCAACATAAATTTCGTGTAAATTTGGGGTAAACTATTATTTTTCTTATTTTGAGTAATTTCTTATTCTGGTTTATGACTCTGGAGAATATAAGCCCAAAAATTCAAAGTTAAAATCGCTTAAAAACTAATTTTATATAATGGACATTAAAACTTTTCTATTATTAGTTTTTGGCAAAGATTTATTATTCGTTTTTGGGCGATTTTGCCCATTATTTCAAAAACCCATAAAAGAATCAAAGAGTAATCAAATGTTTATCCATTAAGTGACTCTTCAACAATCGAAAAATTTGGAAATGATACCCTTAAAAACTGTCATTAATATAATCTAGGACGTCTATTGCGGTTGTCGATTAACAGTCAATCTAACATGATCGAAAGTGTCGAATTAATTTTATTTTGGTACTACGCAACTCCGTCGATAGATTACAGTCATTGGGAATTCAGAAGATATTTGTGAGCATTGTAGGGTGATGATATCAGTTGGCGTCAGCTAAGGAAAATGCGTCCAGTCCATACAACACAACAATTAAAATTTGTCGATTAAGAAAAAGCTGTATAATATACATCGATATTCACAGTCGACAAATCGTACCAAAGTCAATTGTTGATAATCGTAAACCGCAATAGGGGGCCCTGTCCTTATACTGGTAAAATTCGTGAACGTGGCACCACCCAAACAATTTTAATGCATTATAAAAAGAGAATTGATAAAGTAATCATTATGAAATTTAATGTTCCAGATCTACATGCTATAAGGTATCTCCAAATTAAAAGCGGACGAAACCATACAAGTGGGCGTACCACCTAAGTATATAAGCAAAAAGCGTTAAGTGTTCTATATGGTGTACGGAGCTATTAGAATTGATGAAATTGGGCGTGACGCCTCCTATATATACCAAAAAGTGTAAACGTAGTAAGATGTCTCTGAACTAAAGATGATCGAAAATGAACTTGGTATGATAACGTTAATTCATATATTGTACTGAGAGCAGACGACATTGCACTCGTGGGCGTGGAACCTCCCTTTATGCACAAAAAATTGGTAGCGTTATATTAAACAAATTTGCAGCAGTTGCTATAAAACTTTACAGGAAAAATCAACTTACTACGTATTAGGTTTCTCTGAATCAAAACTGTGAACGATTGCACTAGTAAACGTAGCATCTTCAATATGAATAAAAAAAAACTGAAATGTTATAATAAGTGAACTATGTGAGCAGGGTTGCCAAGTGACCGGGATTGACCCGGGTAGGAAATCAAATAATTCTGAAAAAGCCGAGAATTGAACAATTGTTGTGACATGAACTTCAAAGTTTTATTGAAAGAGCAAAATAAAAGTCATCAACTTTCTCCCACAACAAAATTGACTTATTACCATGTAAGGGAATTTTTTTTTCTTTTTGAGAATGCCGGGAATGGCTTCTTTTCAATCTGACATCCCTATTGAATACTATAAGTCTTTACTGTATCAAAAGTAAGCGAGATCGCACCAGTAGGCCTTTATTCTACGATACAAAGAAAACACCTCAACCATTATATTCCATCAACCACATGAGCAATTTTAAAATTTGCTATAAAGCTGCTGGGTGATAGACGATTCTACAGGATCGAAAGAGGCAGGGGAGCAGAGGCTCATTGCATCAATGAGCGTGATTTGAAGAAGGTCCAATTGATTAGGATAGGGTTAGTTATGTAAAGCCTGTGCACAATTTTTCTATTCTTTTAACCATTTTGCCACAACGACGCGCTGTAAAGATCAGTCATTAACAATTAGTGAGAAAATTTGCTCTTCAAAACTTTCCAATATGATAAAATCAAACCGGTCGTGAGGGTCAGTTGCTAAGAACCAACAACTAAGTTGCTAAGAACCCAACCAACAGGCTCTGCGAAAACTGGGATATATCCAAAATTTATTTTTGATGTTTCCAAATCGATTGGTATAAAAAAAATGTTATTTGAAAAAAGCAAAAATAGCGTACGAAGGAACACATTCTACCAATTGGTGCACAGTGCCACTCCTACATTCAAAATCCACTTTCGACCTTTGGTTGGCTTCGATTGCAAAATTTTTAAACTTTTGATTATCATTTTCTCTAATAAGGATGCATTCTTTAACAACTCCGTAACGAAGTATCAGACACTAAAAATTTAGGAGACTACGATCTCAATAAAAACTCGTTATACTGCAGAAACATCAGATCGCTCTCAAAATTTCTGTTGTCAAATGAATTCAAGAGATCGTATAGTCTCATAAATTTATAGGCGCATATTCGTGACTGGCCTAAGTTTCAAGCTTCTATGAATATGCACAGGGCCGATACTGGGCTTGTTGCCGTCGGGACGGAAACTCTGTGTCTCTCGCCAAATTCAACAAATATGTAGTTACTTATAAAGAATTATAAACCGACTATCCAAAATAAAATTCAAAACATTAAGTCCTAAGACAAATATGGCCTACCAAACCTGATTTATTTTAGGGTGGCCCTAAAATATTTAATAAATACTTATGCCAACAAATATTTCTTTTCTTATAAATATAGTGGAACAATTTAAATACATCTAAAATCATAGGCAAAAACATAATAATTAATAAAAAAGATATTAAAAAGCTTTAAAATTGTAATGGAAACCCAATATTTGCAATAAAATGAAAATAATTAAAATTAAATTTTGCATGCATTTATTACTTTGAGAAGTTACAAATTACTATGAGTAATTAATTATATAAAAAATAACGAATTATACAAAACTTAAACAAATTATAACAAAATGAAGACAAATTTTCATAATATTAGTTTAATATTTTTGCAAAAAAAAAAAACAAGGTATTTAAAGAAAAACTTATTCAAATAGACAAAAATGTTGTGAACCTAAACAAAGTTCTTAGTTCTTTTACGCATACGACTTTGATGATAATAATAGATGACAAAAATACTTGATACTTTTTAAATACAAATACATAAATATAATTGAAATTAAAGTTTTTAATTTAAAATGATTACAAGAAAACGTTCGATCAAAAGGTAAGTTAACGTGGGATACATATCTCTAAATGGCCTCTTGCACTGTGACTTCGTAAGGTAACCTCGAAAAGAAACAATTCCACTTCCAGTATAATATCGTACCTTTAAGGCGATACAAATTACATTCTCAAATTTCCTTGTCAGAATTTGCAAGTAGCCGTAAATAAAAAGCGTGAGTTTTGAACTGCGAGTCACCAGTATATTGACCAGGCATGCTAATCATTGAACTCCCAGATGAAGCTCTGATCAAATTAAATACAACGAATTTTACATTGACAAATTAGATAGTTTTGAATTAAAATGTAACTCTTATTCGATTGAAGATCTTGAAAAAACATTTGCCAAATAATATTTAAATGAAAATTGTTTTGTCACCGTGAATCAGTAAAATGAGTTCTTATATAATCAATGTATTGACCTTCCCACTTGACATGTAACGTTTCGGAAATCTTTCAGAAATATTTCACATTAAACCTTAAATCGTTTTAGAAACGTTTCTGAAAGCTTTTGTTTTCATTTCAGAAGTTTACTGCAATGTTTCAATGTCCGCTTTTTTTGCTTTCATTTGAAACGTTTCCGAAATATTATTAAAACATATCATTATGCGTTGCTGAAACGTTACAGAAACGTTGTAATACATGTATCGAAAATATTTCTGTAACGTTCCATTTGCAACATTTCAAATGAAGCATTTCTGCAACGTTACGTACTGTTTCTGAAACGTTGCATGCCAAGTGGGTTATTCCTTAAAAGTATTTTGAAATGTGATTTTTTTGGTAAGTAACCTTAAAATTTGATATTATTTGTTACAAAAATAAATTGTGACTTTATTAGTAACAGGCAATTTTTCTGACACAATCCAGGAAAAACTTGTGGATTATAGAATTTTACATAAGCATACATATTATAAAATTAATTTCACGCAGGACCAACCGTTGAAGTCAATTTATGCCTTTCATATGCGATCGAAGTCAAAAAAAAAAGAAGCCAAAAACGCTTCCTATCGATCGGACACAAACAATTGTAAATTAGTTAATAAATAATACATAAAAAAGATTATAGAATATAATAGATAGATATTATGTACCTTTGGTCACATGTTGGTCACACAACACTAACCGTTTTCATGTAATTCAAAATATCTATGAAGGAAGGAAGGAAATTGTAAACTTGTAAGCAAACTGCTATTGAACTAATAAAGTGCTGTTCTGACAGTTTGCTCCAAAAAGTATATATACTTTTTGCTTTAACATGGCGAACCCAGCGACAGATGCTGATTTCCGGTTGCACCAAAAATTATTAATATGATACACCCTACGTTGGTTGGTGTCCGCACTAAGAAACTTCAAAAACGAAATTATCGCACTCACAGCAGTTTGGGGAGTTCTGCAATATACCTAAAAGCCATTGTGGTTCGTTGAAATAGTGCAAATTAACTTATTGTTAGGAAGCAGTACAGAGCAACCATGCTAAATTAAAATTATTTAGTTGCTAACATTAATTAATATTGTTAATAAAATTATATTACAATAAACTTTTTAATTAAAATGATTTTACGCATAAAAAAATTCATTAGTAAAAAAAACTTCCCATACCGGGAATCGAACCCGGGCCTTCTGGGTGAAAGCCAGATATCCTAGCCACTAGACCATATGGGATATAATGGACTCCTGTCTTAACTAACATTTAAGTTAAGCTACCAAATATTTTACAGGATTTACCTAAATGCATTGGCGGACAGCTAATATGTATATGTATGTATGTATGTATAATTTTTATGGAGGCTTAAAATGAAAAATTTAAAAAAAAAAACAAAAATGCAGCAAAGTTTGCAAACCAATTTACATAAGATGCGAATGCCTAAAATTGACCAAGTGTTGTCTGTTTATCCTAAAACGTAGCTAAATGAGAGAAATAAATAGCTAATAACTCTCTCCGAAATAAAAGTTAACAAAAGTTGCCTAAGGAATTTCTTTAGTTAAGTGTCAAAAACGTAAACAGCTGTTCAAAACAAATCAGAAAACAAAAAATAATTCTTTGTCGAACGAAAAAATTAATAAGAAGTAATTAATCCAAAGCGCTAGTACTTTCAATCCTTAAGGGATCTGGTGAGAACCCTCCTCCTTTCTCTCACGAGAAACTTACCCTATAATTTTTAAATAATTGAACTTAATTGTAATGTTCATGTATTTTGCTTCATGCCACCTAATACCTATACGTTAATACTAATATGTTCTTCTCACTCGGCATCTATCGTTTCAGAAAGTTTCAGAAACAGTACGCAACGTATCAGAAATGTATCATTTGAAATGTTGCCAACGGATCGTTCTTGTAAGTAAATATATTTCAAATGTAATGTTTCACATGCAATCATTCTGAAGTGTTTCTGAGATTCAACGTTTTCTTAACTTTTCAAATAAAATTTTTCTGACAGGTTACACAAGAAACCTTTCACATGTATATTCTAGATTAAAAGTTTAGTTAATTTTTCTAATGAAATCTAAATAATGTTATATCTGCTTGATGCTATGTTAAGTATGGTTCATTATCATTTTTAAATTCAGAAACTTCACAACGGCCAACAACGACACATTGCAGAAAGCTTTTTGAAATGAAAATTAAAGATTTCTGAAACGTAACTGAATTTTTATACGACTTTATATTTGAGATTTCTCAAAGGCTTACGAAATGTTACATGCCGAGTGGGCTAGGTTAGAAAAAAAACATTTACATGTACAGCAATTTTGCTAATTCACGTATCTGAGCTGAAAGGAAGTTTTGGTCAAATCACCCAATCGGTGTACTTACTGCAATTTTAGCGGAAATTCAATTTTGTGCATAGCTATGATGCACAGACTTCAACACGTCAATAACAGATTTGACGTTTTGGGCCCCAGGCCCCTTGATTTTGGACATGCCTTCCACTCCTAGGTAGGTTTGCGCTAAATTTTATTTTCGAAAATCACATTCTTAAAATGTTGTTGCAAAGGACTTTTTAATTTTTTGGTCCTTAAATTTGAAAACAAGTTAAGGTGTTATCTTCGGCCAGGCCGAAACTCACATACCCTACACTGCAGTGAAAGTCCCTTTTAAATAAATGTTAACAGACGTTGAAAAGGTTAAATAAGTCGAAAAAAATGTGAAATGTAAAAAAACGTTTAGGGGATGAAAAATGTTCAAACAGTTGTAATAGACTGAAAAAGTCGATTAAATATGGAAACCATTGAAGAAATTTGAAAGAAATTCAAAATGTCGAAAATATATGAAAAATGCTGAAAAATGTCGAAATAATATGAAATGTCCAAAAAAGTTAAAAGAGGTTAAAAAATGATAAAACAATTCAAAATCGCTGAAAAAGAAAATAGTGAAGAAAAATTAAAGAGGTTGAAAAAGTTAAACGAATACATATGGGATATATTGGAAAAAGTTAAAAGGTTGATAAAGTCAAAAAAGTGTGGAAAATATTGAAAAAAAATCGAACTAAAACAAAGACGTTTAAATGTTCACGCCCACTTCTCTAATTCCGCCTACTTTTCGGTTACTAAACTATATTCATCATTGACATCCACATACCAAATCTTCGCCCAATAGGTTGTATGGTTTGCGATATATGGCTTTAAATTTAGTCTTAAAATTTAGGGCGGTAACACACCCACTGGTGTAATATACTCCGAATTTTATCCAGAAATAGCTTTTTATAAGCAACACTCTTTCACCAAATTTTAGTATGATTGATCACACATCTCAAAGGATATGCCACTTAAGGTATTTTACTTGTATGGGGAGTGCCACGCGCACTCGTGCTATTTCGCCCACTTTCGATTCAGGTATACCTTTTAGCAAGTGAGCCACCTAAATTAAATTTCATACCAATTATTGCAATAGTTCAATCAATATAGCGATTGCAACTTATTATAATATAAGAGGTGCCACGCCCACTACTGCAATCTCGTCAATTCTCATTTAGTTTCAAAGCTCATAGCAGCCGACACCTCTAAGCCAAATTTTATGAAGATTACTCTTATAGCACACTATCTATAACAGTAAACGTTTTATACTTGTATGGGAGGTGCCATGCCCACATGCTCCATTACGCCAAATTTTTGGAAAAACATGCCTTCTAGCAAGTATATTTGCCTTATTAAATTTCATAACGATTACGTCAATAGTTCTCTAAATATAACGTTTATAAATATTGTGGGCTGTGCCACGCCCTTTATCGAGTTTTTTCAGAGCTTGTGTTGATGACTGCTTTCAGTGGCATCATCTGTAAAATTTTTATGAAAATCGTTTGAGCCACTTTTGAGATATATGGAATCAAAATTTTGAACTGTTGAAAAGAGCCACGCCCACTTTAATCACAATTCAAGATATATTTGAAATGTACCCACTTACCTAATTTCATCACAATATCTTGCACAGCTTACGATATATGGTGGTATAAAAGTTAAAATTTAGAGCTGTGCCACGACCCTGTAGGAAGCTTTGAAAACTTGAAACTTTGCCTAATCCTAATCTTGTTCACATGTTCATCAAATCACTAATTTGCATCAAAATCGCTGCAACTTTTTTCAAAATGGGCCTGGGTAAATATACATAGAGTATGGGCGGTAGGCGTGTCAGTAAACCGATTTCGCCCATTTTCAATAGCAAGATGCCTGCAAGAAGATGTGACCTGTGTGTGAAAGTTTCATTCAATTAGCTTTCTTGGTTTTCCCGTAAACCTGATTTCAACAGACAGACAGACAGACGGACACCTCTAAATCAACTCAGGTGGTGACGCTGATCAAGAATATATATATTTTTTCATATCTGCCACGCCTCCTTCTATGTGTTACAAACGGAAGAACAAAGTGAATATACCCTCGGTGTAGGGTATAAAAACAAAGACATTTAGTCAAAAGAGTTCTTTCCAAAGTTTATAAAAAAGAAAACTTTTCGCAAGCCCTGCCTTTCTATCACGGTTCGTTTGATCTTAAACTAAACCAATGTCATATTGGATGAAATATATGTATGTATATAAGCTGCAAAATGACAGTACTTCACCTCCCAAACTACGAAATGAACTGCCCTTTATAATATACATACAAGACATGGGTTTTATGCCGTTTTGCCTTGTGAACACATAACAGTTTTACCTTGTGACCGCATACGTATAGTAATTTTAAACTATCCCTATTACCTAAGAAAAAATAAATGTATTTAATTACATCAAAAATATCTGCTTAGCAAGTATTTACTGATGATGAGGGGGGGGGTAGTAAATAAGCACGAAAGGTTAAGAGTCGTGGTGACATTAAGCTCAAACAATATACGTTAATGCGGACAAAATTGGAGAAAAATTGCATGATTTACTTAGACTGAGTGACAGAAAGACCAACAAATAGCAGACAGTTGACGCAGTCAATGAATGAAAAAATTGTTGAAGATGCCCTCAACAACAACAACAACATTCCGGTCTAATTGAAGTCACGTGTCATATCGTCAACATCAACAAGAAATCAAATTTAAAATGTTTACATGAATGGCGTTTATAGCACAGCAGGACCAGAACAACAACAATATTAACGCTTAAGTCTAGGGGACGAACAAATATCCTGTTGACATAACACGTACTTTTTGAAGTACGCGTATAACGTATAACGTAAACAATATGTCCTTTTATTTTGAATTTCCATTCCTTTTTTTAGTTGGTATTCGCTATGCAAAACTTATTAGAATTCTTTATGAATTGCAGTTGTGTTATTTCTACCCGTATCCTACTGAAGTCTTTTAAGGGTTTATATCACGCTCTTTTATATTTTTAACCTTTAAATACTTGTGAAGATTTAAAAGCAACAATTTTAATTAACTTAAATATCATAGTGCCACAATCAGCCATGTTCTGTCCAAAGTTGAATGTCAATAGCTCTTCTAAGTCTAATGGTTAGAATTTCCGATACCATTTTTTTTAACTTCGAACTTGAGCTGTTATAGTCCCCATAGCTTGACAGATTTCTCACTTTTGTATGATCATGGAATAAAATTCGAATATCAATTCCGTATCCAAAACAAATCCGAAACGAAATCAGAACAGACCTGAATATTTATATTTATAATTGAAAATGATTACACAAGACTAAATTAACCTTTTCAGGACCAATGTTGCCTATAGGCAACATTGTCTTCACGTGTCAAAATCACCTTCATGTTATTTTTTTTGCGATTTGTTTTGCTTTTGTCTTATCGGCTGTTCCGTTTTCAGTAAGGAATACGTAGGACATTGACACTGATATCAGCTTACTGCACCAAACAACATTTAATATCACATAAGGGTTAATTGCCAGTTTTCTGTCTTTTCTACCGCTCAGCATGTTAAGCACTGATTAAAGATATGACTTTGTATTAATATTGTCATCACTTCTAATTCATTCTCTCATTTTTTCATTTTCATATTTATGTTTTTGTAAAGGAAATGTTAAGGTAGGGTAATAAAAAACGGTCCTTGTAGCTGCATCATGCTGTGTTTCTGTGGCAATTTAATCAAATTAATATTCTCACGTGACCATCCAACTCATGCCGTCGCTTTTTTGCACGTTTTTGTGTGAACTTTATTACCGGTATTGCTCAGCAGCAGTCACAGAGATTATCTACTGTTCCTTGTCGCCTTTTATTATACGGTGATTTCCTTGATTTTGCATATGGAGTAAGCAAATTAGAAAGGTAGTTGATTGTATGCAACCTAATGGAGTATGTTTTTCTCATGCAGGTAGCACTTGACTTAAGATTTTGCAGCCATCTGCAGACATTTGAAAAAAAATGTATTTGCCAACAAATAAATATATGTATGGTACATACAAGGTTACACATACACATTTAATTAGAAATTTGAAAAAAATACATTGTGTCGTTTATTAATTCGCTACAAGTTATTTTTTGAAGTGATTATTCTTTGACAACACAGATGTGAAAAATCGGAAAAGTTCCATAATGAAATGAATCGATATTTTAGAAGCTTTGATTAAGTTATTGCTGCTTTAATTACACAGGCCGACAAAATTTAACCAACATTCAGACCCAGAAACCAGACTATATATTTCCGAAGGTTTTTGATGCGCTGATTCCGAATCTGGTCGCAGAATTGCTCCATCACGTCAGGTTTTCGAGATATCCTAACCTAAAAGTGCAAAAAACATTGTTTTTGCCCATTTTTGAGGTTATGTAGCACCGTGAATTTTCTTTTTTTCAAAAAACTATATGTGTGATCTTAAAGTGCTGTTCTTCTTCTTTCCAATGTCGTTGAGTTTTCTGAAATATCTTTCTTTTTTGCCGATCTATCGCATTTTGAAATTTTCATATTTGTGATTTTGCCTGTACCTGCAAGCTCATTAGGAACATTTGTGTGTCAAAAAATTTGAAAATTTCAAAATGCGATAACTGGACGATAAAGAAAGATATTTCAGAAAACTCAACGACATTGGAAAGAAGAAGAACAGCTCTTTAAGATCACACATATAGTTTTTTGAAAAAAAGAAAATTCACGGTGCTACATAACCTCAAAAATGGGCAAAAACAATGTTTTTTGCACTTTTAGGTTAGGATATCTCGAAAACCTGACGTGATGGAGCAATTCTGCGACCAGATTCGGAATCGGCGCATCGAAAACCTACGGAAATATATAGTCCGGTTTCTGGGTATAATTTTTGTCGGCCTGTGTTATCAATCATAGTCATATTTTATATATTTGAAATCGAAGGATATCTCGAAAAATCTGCAAAGAAACAACTCAAATTGGTAATCGATTTGAAAACAATACATTCCCGCACTTAACGTACCCATCGATTACTTGACCTACAACGATTTTGCCTTTCAAAACAGGGGGTCGCTATATATGAATTAATAAAATCATTTAAATAAATAAGAAACGTTAATTCTGGATTCCTTCAGAATACTTCAGTAAGATTACATATGAACGACCTCGCTGATAATGTGCCAGAAAGACTTCATTTGCAAGGTTCAGGAAACATTGATTTGAAACCTTTCAGAAACACTTCAGAATGATTACATGTGAAAGATTTCGTTTATAACGTGTTACAAAAATTTCATTTGAAAGGTTCAGGAAACGTTGAATCTGAAATCTTCCAAAAATACTTCAGAATGATTGCAGGTGAAAAATTACATTTGAAAGATCTCTAACATTCCATTTACAAATTTTCAAATTTCTGCAACGTTAGATAAGTACTATTTCTGATGGTTTCTGAAACGATATATGTATGTCGAGAGGGAGTAAACGGGGAACTTTTCACTTTTAGGGGTAGTTCAAGGAAATTCAATACTGCGCACTTCATACCCCGCCCCCGAAAACAGTAGAAAGAATATCTTGTAGTGTATTGTAGGCTATTGACTATGTCATAAATAACAGGGGTAAAAGGAACTAATTCGTTAAAGGTATTTTATTGTCTTATATGTTCAATTATACCCTGAAGATGATATAGCCAAAAGTGTGATAAAATTTAGGCTTGGACTTTTGAGAACGGTGCAAATTTGCTTTTTATATTTTTAATCATAACTCCAAAACTATATATGTTTAGCATGTACACATTCTGAGACTTATTGTAGAGAGTAAAATTTCCTATCGAAATGATACTTCATAAAGTCACAGAAATTATTTTTTCATCAAAATTAGTTAAAAAGCTATTTAAAAAAAAACGAAAAATTTCAATATTTTGAATTTTTTTTCCTTTATGAATAACATTTTTTTTAGAGAATACTTAGGGAATTTTTTGGTTCACATAAAAGAAAGGTGATGTAGTTTCCGTCAAAATGGTGATCCATAAAAGTATTTTTAATGAATATTGACTGAGATACAGTCGTTCAAAGTTACCTACTTTTGTATGATTTTGCCAATTTTTACCTTTATGCCATTAGGCTATTGACTATGTATGTATGTATTTGAATAAAAAACTAATTCGTTGAAGGTATTATATAGTCTCAGATGTACAGTTGTAATCTGAAAATGATAAGTCCAAAAGTGCGATTAAACTTATGCTTGGACTTTTGAGAACGGTGCAAATTCGTCCAATATTAAATTTTTTTGCTATAACTCAAAAAATATTTAGTTTTATTATATACACAATATCAGACTTATTGTAGAAAGTAAAATTTCCTATCGAAATGATATTTTTAAAAGTCAAAAAACTTATTTTTTCATCAAAAAAACTACTTAAAAAAACCGAAAAATTTAAATTTTTTCTAATTTTTGGATGTAATTTGCTTCTGAGTGGATTCGGGGACTTTTTTAGCTAACAAAAAAGAAAGGTGATATAGTTTCCGTTAAAATGATGACCCACAAAAGTATTTTGGATAAAAATTGGTTGAGATACAGTCGTTCAAAGTTGCCTACTTATGATTTCACTAACTTTTACCTATAGACCAACATAGAAAGTATATAGAATATTGAATGAAATGAGCTTATTTATACAGTTAACTAACAATAAGTTAACTAAATACAGACAGAAACTTCTGTGAAAAAAGTTAAGTAAAGCGAAAAAAAATTATTTATTTATCAACATTTATTTTGTCGCCTTCAAAGTAGTCCCCATTACTTGCAATGTAACTACGCCCGCGCTTGATCTAGTCCTTCAAATATTATTCGTATAGGGCCCGTGCGCAACAATCATCCATGGGGGGCTTTTAACTGGAACATTTCATGTTAGATTATGTTCATAAAAAAAGCCGAATAATGGTTAACTTTTAATATAGACATTTAATTATAATTAAATACATACCTACATATTTATGAACATGTGGTTATTTTATGATTCGATATTCAGTTATCATTACGTAAGTAGCTAATTCTGCGAGGTACTTGGAAAAACTCGTTCAAAACTCTTTCCGCTTTGATTTCGATGTCGCGATGTATATTTTGCAAGGATTAGACGCTCAGCCGATCTTCGGACATGTTGACTATTGAAGGACATTTGGAAACGCGTCTTCATTGCAAATATTCAGTACTTCGAGAGAATTTTTGATGTCTTGCCCGGCAATGCGTTGACGTCAAAGTTGAACTTCATTTATCCACATGTCACTTGAACCATCATGCAAAATTGAAATATATGGCGCGAATAGATTTGTGCATGAATTTTCATTGAAGCTTTTCATTTTGTTGGGAAAGAGGCAGGCGAAATTCGATAAAATATTACGATGATTCAAAAACCGATCTTCAAAATTTCGCACAAACAAATCTATGTATTCTATGTTGATTGTTACACGAATATAATCTTCAACTAAGTCAGTTCGGACGTTAGAGCTACAAGTTTGTCTTGACGTGATCCTGGGCTTCCGTAACTGAATGTCATACTCTTCGCTGATTCTGCTCACGGTCTCAAAAATTTCTCGCACGCTGATTTTATTGATGCCGGAGCTATGCTTAAACCCGCATTGAAAAAACTCTCGTGTTACTTAGCCTTAGCGACGCGCAGTGGTCACCAATCGTGCTTTTTGGTTCAAAAATAGCTATAGAGCGCAAATTTTGTCGAAAATTAAAGTCTCGGGCTCCGACGATTTATGGGCATTGTAGTTATCTTTCATTTAAAAACAAAATTTGTTGTGTCTTTTTGATTTTTCATTCAAATCTCAATAAAAACCTATGTGCGAAAATTCCCAATGAGGGGGGGGGGGGGGGTTTGAATCCCAAGAAACCCATCCCATGCGCACGGGCCCGATTCGTATTATGTATAGCCTTCAGCTCCTTCAGTGAAATTACTTTTATGTCTTCAATCGACTCAAAACGCCTCCCTCGAAATGGTAGCTTCGTCAACAGAAAGTCGGACAGTGCCATAACAGGCAAATACTTGGTTGATGACAATCGCTGATTTTTTGGGAAAAATCTCTTTCTCAATGATAGCTTTATTTTGGGAAAAATCTCTTTCTCAATGATAGCTTTATGCGACAGTGCATTGTCGTGGTGCAGAATCTATGAGCTGTCCTTGCACATATTGGGTCATTTTCGGCGGACATTCTCATGTCAACGTTTCATGGCGTTTGAAGGCCACGAAATAAATTTTTATAGCTACATAATTTTTTTTTAGAATTCCGGAATTCACAATATAGTATGCATGTGAAACTTGGCTTATTACTGGGAAGATTAAACCTTAAAAATTAAACAACGATCAATCAAGTCTGGTCAAAAAAATCAATCATCATAGTTCTGTAAGGCAATGATACTAATATACAGTGTTGGAAAAAATAATAGGGACAAACGCAGCAAAAAATATTTATTATTGCATAATTTTTTATGCTAGAATCTGTTTTTAATGGAATTGACTGTAAAGTTACGTTATCTAACGGGTCTTAATTAAGCAAAATCAAACAAGTATGAAAGTGCATGGATTTTGCGTAGAAGCGTATTGAATGGGCACAGTTCATTTTTTAGCTAGAAAAAATAATAGGGACAAAATTTATTTTTGAGTCCCTAGGACAGAGTCTATTAATAAAATTGGTCTTCAGTGATAAGTGGTATTTTAGAATCATAAAGTAAATACTTTATACTAAGACTCTTTACTTACTTACTAGATTTAACCAAAATTTATTGGAAATGGGTCATGGAAAACATTGTTCCCAAGATGCAAGGGATGCTTTTAAGAAATTGAGAAAATCAGGCGAAAAAATTCAAGATATTGCCAGTATAATGGAGTGCTCTAAGAACACAATTTGCAATGCTCTGAAATCAGTTGCAAAAAGAGAGTGCAGAGGAAGAAATCCAAGATTTCACCAACTTCGACGATCCTATTATTTTTTCCAACATTGTATGTACATACTATGTATGTATTGAATTGAAAAGGTGAACTTTTTTTCTTCTTAAAGTTAAATTTTCTTTCGCTTAATGTTAAATTTTTAATAATGGAAACCATAAATGAAAAAAATGACGATATTTTCAAATTCGGCCATTTGCCATATAGTGAAAAATGCAGTTTTCATGCATTTATTCTAACGTTAGCTCCGATTTTGAAGACGGTGAACTTTTGGCTTTCTACAATAAAGTGGTTAGTTTAAATTTATTGTATTTTGCACTTAAGTGCAACTTTCATCAAAAATTTTTGACGAGGGCAACACAATCAATTAGTCAACTAAACATGAAATTAAATTACAAACGAGTGCAACAATTTAATAATAAACATCTCATTGTTGATTTTAATCAGCAGCAAAATTGTCAGAATGTGAAAAAATTATTAGTTCTTTTTACTTTGTACCCCCTTTGATTGGATTCGATTTGTCTAATGATAAAGTAGAAACCGAACCGAAAATGTAACTTAATATGCGCCACGCGTTTTTTGATGATCTGCGTGGCTGTTACACAGTAGAAATTGCAGCGCACTTCATAATTCGGACTTAATTTTATTTATTAGCGTGTAATTGTTCAGGGTGCGACAATTCAAAAAGGGGAAGTTGAAATTTTAGCACCCCTTTACTTTATTTTTACTTTGATTTTACATTATGCTTATAATGTAACTTAGTTGAGTTTGTTGCACATTAAGTGGGTGTGATTTCCGGTTGTTCGTTTTAAAGATTTGCGATTTATCTGATTTGTAGATGTTTGATGAAATTATAGCGCTTGTTGGTGTACGGTACTATTTACCTGACAAATATTAAGCCCAACTATAAATTAACATAGTAAATATAATTTAGAATAATATGTTGCAACATTATTTTTAAAGTTTTCTTGTGAATTAGGGCTAGTTCAATAAACAGAGAGAAGCCTAAACCAAAATAGACGAGACGAGACGTAACGAGTAAGTTCGAGTGTATGTAAACCAATGTTGATAGCCAAAATGAACCAACGTAATTGATCGAAAGTGAACGAAACATTTTGACGAGACGAGTTGTTCCGTAAGAACCGAACTTCAAAACGTTGCTACTCGTCATAACAGCTTTTTTGGTTCGTTGGCTAGCGTAACATTTTGGGTTAAATGTCAAAACAGACGAAACGAGTGCAAACGTTCGTTCAATTGCTACCGTCTCGTCACGTCTATTTTGGTTAAGTCTAGAGAGAGAGAGTTATTTAAGGTAAAGGAACCAAATTTCACATAAACAGTAGAAATGATTCGGAAAAGCTATGGATAAGAACTAGGAAAATATCTACAATTAGGCGTGGTACCCTCCATCAGTGGCGTACCGTGCACATTGAGCGCCTTGGGTGAACAGGTAATTTGCCACTCCCTACCATGAACACTTTCCCTCAAATACTGTATAATTTACTAAAAAAAACAGAAAAGTCCTCGGTTTCGGTTCTCCAAAAACCCTTTCAAAATGAGATGTATACAAGAACCATTTTGTAGCACCCGAGGCGGATAAAAACTTATTTTAAATATGGTAAAGGTTATTCAGAAGTTCCAAGATCAAAGAGCATTGCAATTATATAACTCAATATCGAGAGATAATAAGAAACTTTTTGTGTAGTCAAGATAAGATATTAATGTGCAGAGTATGTGGTTTTAACAGGACGATGCCACACAATTACGAAATCAATCGATCTTTTGAAAGAGAAGTTTAGTAATCGAATAATATCTCGAAGATCAAACGTGAATTGACCACCAAGATAATGCGATTTGACACTTTGTATTGGATTTATTCTTCTGAGCCATCATTATGAGAAAAAGTTATTAAAAATGTTGGTAAAAGGTTAACAGCATGCCGAGCTAACAGAGGAGAACACTTACTTGAGCGACATTTTTTTTCCGTTATTAACCAGAACCTATGTACTTAAATTTTCAATAGAAATAAAGAAATATTTCACACAATATTAATTTGAATTGTGCATTGCAGAGTGATCAAAGTAGCAAAAAGTATCCTAGGGACTTTTGAGAGAAAAGTCTTGTGCAACATATAGTATAAGAGGACATTGTGTGGTTAAGATGCATTTCAAAAGTTGAAAATCCACCGACTACATTGATTCGGAATCATTAAGCGAGTGAAAGACAGCGCTCCAGCATAGAGAATCCGCTGAATATCCACAATAAAAGCTTACGTCCTTCAAATCTGATATCGTTTCAAGCTTATTGGCATTGACCTTACTTCACACTAAGTTCTAGAGCAAGAAGTCAAAAAAAAAAAAACAAAAACTGACAGCATCTCCAAAATAATTGCTGTCAAAGGTTTGCATTACCATTGAATCATCCTATTCTTATTTATTTCATTTATATTATCTTCCAAACTACTTAACCCACGGCAGTGATTAGAGGAAGCGGCATTTTTTCTTTAAGAATTTATGTAATTTAATGCTAAAATCTTAAGCAATAAGAAGAATTCTTAAAGTGGAACACTAAGAACATTGTATAATAAAAAAACATTTTGAGGAAGTAATGTCTTGAAAACAGAATTAACCCCTGTAAGTAAAAAAGTTCAACAAGAACTTCTTATAACAAGCAAAAGATAACAAAAGTTAATTTCAGAAGAATCAACTTAAATGAGCATACTGTAAATTTTGTCAAACAAAAACATAGGACCCTTCTTTAATACAAACATAAAGAGGTAACTTGATCGTCGACACGCTTTTATATAAAAGCAAACAATTATGCAAGTGTTTTCAGAGAATTAAGTCAAATGATCCTTTTTTTAGCATTCGTAGCGAGGCATATTGTTATGTGCACCCTTCTTATTGGAAGCAAGGAAGCTGTCAGCTTATGAATCTGTTTCAGTGAGCGTAGGTTATACGTAAAAAGCGGTTTAAGCTTACAAAGTGCAATAATTACCTACCACACAATGAACGACGTTCAACGTTCATGGGAAATGCTTTGAAGTGGTGGCTTCGTACTTCCTTATGTGCTTGTGCGCCTAAAATTATGTTTACTTGGAATTTGTTTTTTTAATTTTACGCATTTATTTAGGTTTTTTTTTTTTTTGCTTTGTAATATAATTTGCAAAAATAAGGATTAGAATGTTTGTCTAATTGGCTCACGTGCTTTCTCACGTGTGGTTTTATTTCTACCTTGTTGCTTTAAAAATTTCATCTCAAAATTGACTTTAAAATAATTATTATTTCTGCTACGGCAGATGTTTACACTGCTGCATTTTTAATAACTTTGCTAACAAACTTTATTGTTTTCTTTCAGAATTTCGTTGTCATCAGAATTGCCCCATAGAAGCTGAAAATACAAAAGGCAGACGTGTAGGTCTGTGCCTTTTCATAATATATGGGGTTTTATACGTCAAAATCGTCGAATTTGGTCCGATATGGCGTGGGATTCCCCATATATACAGCCAGAAAAACAAAGTAAAATAATATAAATGACACAAAAAATTGAATAGTAAGTTTTGGATAACGAAATTTTCACGGTATTAGTTAAGTTATAAATTAAGTACTCAAAAACATCTGCCTTCGAAAATGCAGTATTGGAGTCGTCTGCCTTCTTTATTTTTATGTTTCTTATAAGTAAATGAATAAGTCAGACAAGAGGCAGACGCGATTAAATGATTTAGTATTAATTTTTTTTTTAAATGTTTGTAAATATGCAGCAATAACTAAGTGGCATATGTTGTTTTTCTTTTTATTTATGGCATAATCTTTATAATAATCGCAATCTGCCTGACGATAAAATTACTTAAGTTTTTATGTATCATGAAATTATGAAAACAATTTAATTACTCTTATGCGCAATAACAAATCGTCTGCATACATATATTTTTTTTTTTGTATCAGCACATTTTTTAATATAAAAGGCAGACGCGATAAGACTGTTAATGGTACCTTTTTTTGCAGTTTCAAAAGGTTCTCAATTAATAACGCCGAGACAACTCATTGGCAGAGATAGTTCGAATTATTGATATTACTTAGAGCTTCATTGTCATCAGAATTGCCCCATAGAAGCTGAAAATACAAGAGGCAGACGTGTAGGTCTGTACGACAAAATCATATAAAAATTAAGACCACCGGATTCCAAACTATATAAGCTTATAACCTTAAGGAAAGAGCAAACATCTGTTCGTTAATCTTTTAGTTTAGCGAAACTTGGTATTGCTGGTATCACTTACGGTTCAAAATCGGATGATCGTGCTGCATTTCAGCAAATTCTAATTTTGGATCATTGCCTTCCTTTCGTCGAAGCTGATTTTTCTATTACGAACTTTATTAGCTGTTAATTTGACAATTTCAGATGTTAATTTGAGCAAGTAACTTCACGTGCTCCATATATTACGTCCAATTCGGAGCCCTCTGTTATTGCGTTCATTGGTCCATCTACTTGCGATTTTTAAAATTAGTAAGCAAAACCAATAACAAATTAGTGGTAATTTTCTAAGTATGCTAAGCATAGTATAGTTTCCCGGTGCTGAAGCCCAAGTATTATTAAGTTCTTCTTTGGTAAGAAGATCAATTTGAACGAGGAATTTTATTTATTAAATATAATAGAAGGCATAAAACGCATCGCATCAAAAAATAAAAACCGGTTCTACGGTTCGTTTTACCATAGGTCCAATACGTTCTAAATTCGAAATATCCTTATTTACATCTGTTTTTTTGCTTCAGGTTTTAAGTATAGAGAGCAGTGTATCTTTTTTATGTGATTTTCTATATTTTGTTGTCCAATATATGACCAAAAATGTTGAGAGTTAAGTCTCTGAACTTAAAAAAAATGTTGTGACTAGTGGAACATTTTAGGTGATGTCGGAAAGTAGAAGCATATCGCAGCAGGGCGGTAATTTGAAGAAATCAACAGATTTTTGAAAAAGTTCGTACTTTTTATGCTAATGATTTTAGTGTAGTAGCATATCATAATGTGATCACTGATCATTTTTTAATAGAACATTTAACAGAAACACTTTTATGAAATTTTTAGCAGAACGCACAATTTTTTTGTCAGTATGACAGAATATCTGCATCCGCCACTGACACTAATTGCTGTTAAAAAAAAAACATTTTTTTTATATATAAAAAATACAGTCTGAAATCACCTTCCCTAATTAAAAATATCTGTTCGCCATTATGAGATTTTCTTGTATTTCACACGTTTCCACTTTTCAAGTAGTGATACAACAGTACGATGCTACAAAGTGCGCCCTATGCTAAAAACAAAAGAAACTCTAAAATGAAAAAAACACAACCCAAGAAGGTACAAATATTCTAAAACAATAAAATCAGCGCAAGGATAAGCCATCCCCATCTATGATGGCGTGCAGATATGGGGTGTAGAAATTGTACATTGATGGCAATTCTTATAACAACAATAATTTATTAAACGTACCGAAAGTTACCACATAAAACGTTAAAATGGCAAAGCTTTACGAGGCAACAGCACCACACATTTGCTAGCATAGGGAAATGGGCTACCAGCAGCAGACAGGGTACGTGAAGGGAAATCATGTTAAAGATTTAACCTAATAACAATGTAAAGCTTATTGCATACACAAGCTAAACGAGCAAATTAACTGTATAATAATTCACTAGAAAACCACTATACATACACCTCCCAAGAGAGTCCTATACTACCATAAATGTTGCTTTTCAGCAAAAGCTATTTGTTTCTTTCACACACGACAATTTCAAATATAAAAATGGCGCACAATCATTTATAACGGCATAGGGATTGTAACGAAGAAAAGGATACAAAAGTGTACCTGATGTAAAAAATCTACCCTCATCACTTAATGCTGATTGGTGTATCAGACTTTTCTCAGTTGATGTATTGAATGACGCCCCATTTTTTCGTGGCATACATATTTTATACATTTCAAAGAGTAAGTACATAGAGCCACAGGGAGAGAAGTGCTGTGAGACTTGCGCTTTCATATCTCCATACCCATTTTATCATTGTGTGCGCCTCTTTGGCGCCCATGACACCCTAAGTACTTTGGTAATCCTTGTCGTTATATGATTTTTTCCTTTGGTATATAAGTGACCTAAGTGACTCTTGGTACGTATGTCACGTAATGCATACAAACAGACAAATATACACAACCACTATGATTTCAAGCGATGCAGCAAAATTTTGCTGCTCTGTTAGAAAATTAAATTACTGACAAATTTACCAAATTATGTTCGTAATTTAAAAATGTTGTTATAAACTTATGATTTTGGTGTTTGTTCTTAGGATCGTTTGTTGGTTTTTCTCTTGATCTAACAGTTACAATGTGCTTGTAATTTGTAGAATCAAGAAATAGTTTGGGTATAATTTTAGAAACGTTAATTTATTGAAAATTCAAATAAGTACTATGTCAAATGAGACCGTTTGCTCATTGAGAATTTCATATTTATACAAGATACGAGTACAATTACATACATCTTTGAATTTAATTCTGCTTCGTATGTATTACTGCACTTGCTACCATTCGATATTTATGACAGCAGGTTCAGCGGTCGGATAAAAACAACCTGTGAAAAACTGCTCAAATCACATTCTTATTTTAAATGAGTTGGGGAATAATTCCTCTAAACTTGACTACTGTACGTTTACAGTGCGGGTCGAGGGTTATTCAGAAATTTTTAGGCACCCTTTTTCTATACGTACCTTTCATAACCTATAACCAAAACCCAGGCGACGGAATTGGGAAAAAAATACAAGTGACCTACAAGAGTGCACTACCTTGATGCGCCCGAAAATTAAAGATGAGAAAACTTTCGACCGTTTGGTGTACGAAAAACACCAAAGCATCCCCGAGTCGGAATTGTACGTCTAGTTTAGGCTTTAAGAAAAGCTTCCACTACTCACTTCCGAATCATCAGGAATGGAATCAATGATGCTTCCCTTTTGAATGGAGGCGTTCTCCAAACTTACACTGATGTTTCAAAATTGGGAAATTAAGTGGGGGGCGGTATATTTTCTAATAAGCTGAACTTTCTTTAAGGCTACGAAAATACTGCAATATCTTTTAAGCGGAGGTCACTGCAATTCTTAAACCATCGGAATGATAAAGTATAATTGCAATTCTTCAAAATATTCTAAAATTTTTATAGGAAGTCAGGCCACTATCATAGCTTTTAGCTCTGCCTTATAAAAAAATTTTCTTGTTGTGGTTAGATTCCAGTAAACTCTAAATGAGATACCCGGTGCAATTAAACTTCCTCTTTGCTGGACGTCAGGGTATGGGACAAACGAGAAAACTGGCGAGCTCACCAGACATTTCATATCAAAGTCTGTACTACCTTACAAGAAATGGGTGCACGGTTGAAAACATTAGTATAAATTCTTATACGAATATCAGTTTAAGGGTCGTTTTATATGGATTTAGGTTTAAATTTAATAGCTTTCAACATAGAAGAACCAAAACTAAAAGTTATTAATTTTATACTGATATTTTCAATCGAGTGGGCATACCACTTGCCCCAAACAAGTCCTAAGAGCTAGCAAACTCCAATTGTGTGAACAACGCGACATGGGACATAAAATATGTGGTAGGTATTTTTAGTAATCATTGTCTTTTTAGCAAACGTGCTAGGTGTTTGGTTGTTCCCTCCAATGACTTCAGTAGAAGCTATTAATGTGGATATGAGGTGGAAAGAAAGTTTTGAACACCAACTTTGCAATTGTGCTTATATATCATTCAAAACCAAGACTTATTTTATTAAATTTTGTTTTTTAAATTTTTGTGAAAAAAACTGTTCCAAAGGGAAACTTTTTCAAAAATCAATATCAAAGTAAGATCAAAATAAAATATAAGACCCTAGAGGGTTTTTGCTCAATAGCATATTGTCGTACACGCAGGGCGATTGAAAATGTATAAATGATTAAATTTAGCACCAGAATCTTCGCGCGTAGAATTATAGATTAGGAAAATATGCAGACTATCATAATTATCTATTTTTTTTTACAAAATATTACGAGTATGTGGGTACGACAGCATAATTCCGAGACAAATATATTGAATTATGTTTGAAAATAATAACGTACCTGTTGATCGATTTTGACTTTTTACAAAAAGTTACCTTCATTTCATATTACATATATTTTTTAAAACTTTTTAGTGCACTTACTTTTAACTACTCAATGAAAATATTTTAAGTAAACCACAAAATATGTCGAACTCACCAGAAGAATTTCATTCAGTCATTTTATAGCAAAAATCATCATTAATTGTGCAACCAGTGGACACAGTTAAAATTGGTTGAGCGATAAACTTTGTGGTTGGAAGCACAATTCATAAATGCAAATTATATTTTAAGTTAAAATTATTAAAATGCAGTTAATTTCAATTAATGATAAGTTCATGGATATCGCACTTTTAAAACAATAATGACCATACTAGTAAGTATTGTAAAACTATGCTCATAGCATACATCTTATCATTTCACAAAAAGTGCCTGCGTAAGGGCGTGCCACGCCCAGACAGAATATGCTATTGCCGACAATAATATAAATAGAGATCATCTTATCATTATAAAATCTGCGATATCAAGGAATAACAGCTAAAGTCGATCTGTGATCACAATGCAAAGCAACATAAGTTCTGCATATAAACAGATGGCTAATACTGTTTCGCCTTGTGTTCACAGATCGCCTTTAACTGTTATTCCTTGTGGATGCTGACGGAAAAAAATAGTCTCGACAATTAATTGGATGCAGAAACTCTTGATGTTGAGCAAAAGTAAGAGATTTGAAAATTTTCTGCATAAACAGTTTAGTTAATTTTTCTTGTAATTTCAACCATTTTCATGACAAGTTCGGAATTTCTTTCCAACCTATGTATAGAAAGCGATATATAAGCAAAAAGTTGCTTGCATGGCCTCTGATCATGAATATGTAGCTTCGGGAAAATTTTGCGAATGCTTATCTACATATGTTAATTTATATCAATTAATCTAATATAATCGCTCTTGAATGTACCATCTCCTAATTCGATACTGGAATCAAGCTAAAGAATCGCTTGCTAGCCAGCGAAGCACTTGCGAGACAAAAGAAGTGCTCCCACGTCAAAAGAGCACTCGCGAGTCAAAAAATGCTTGCGAGCCAAAAGGAGCGCTCTAAAAGTTTTCTATATAAATTTGTCTTACAAACGTTGTTGGTCAATGATTGAAAATAAAATTTGAGCCTGACCAGGAGCCCATTGTCGTGCAATTTTTTTGAAAAATAAAGTGCTTCAGTAATAGGCTTCAAAAGGTCGAAAATTGATTCTGAAAGTCACCTGAAGATCCCCGATTCTATTAAAGAGGTGCGCTAATCGATGAGGTAATATCAAACATTGATTTTGGAAGTCACTGAAAGAGGTCCTCAACCTCCAAAGGGGTGTTTTAGTCGCCGGGAGTTCTCGACCCTTTAAACAAAGTTTCTTGTCTTACAGTAATGACTGGAAAAAGGCGGCGACCGTCGACTTTTTCGACAGGAAAAGATCAAACAGGATTTTTAACGTCCACACTATGAAACTCTTTTATTTCTTGCCACTTGCATTTTAATTGAAACCCCTTTTCCTTACACCGACGGTACCTACACCAACTTGGACGTAAAGGTTTAGTGAAAATAATCCACTTATACCCAGTTTTGGTGTCATTCTGCTTTTGATTAACAACAAAATAGTTGAAATACAGTGTTGGGAACGAATGAATACTTTTCGACTTTTTTCTGTATCATAACTAAAGAAACTATCCCTCAATCGATTCCAATAGAAAATTTTGATTCCATTACATGCAATAGGCATTCGGAATGACCCTTTTCAATTCTATCGGGAAAGAAATGACTTTTTTTGTCGATTTCACTACGGGAATTAAAGGAACTTGAGATTTTGATTTCAGTTACAATATTTTTTCTTCATGGTGGCGTTCAAAATCCATTTTTAAACTTTCTTCATCAATTAGTGCAATCACTTTTCTGGCCAATGAATTCGTTTTTCAATCCCTTAAGAAGGGAATTTTCTTATTACATTTTGTTTGCATTTAATTAAAATTTTCAAAATTTCAAATTTTGATTACTGATCGACGAATGATCATTACATTTGCCATAGGCTTAAAAAAGTGATTCTGATTTTCACTTTCTGGCAATATGATTAAGATTCTGCAATTCCAAATTTCAATTTCAGAATTTCTGTAATAAAATCAACATAGCAATAGTTTCTTTTGCTGTAAAATTGAGAAATTCGCATCGAAATACCAATTCCTTGAAATTTTAATATTTGAGGAACTTGATTCCTTTCCTAGCGATGTTGGAATGTAAATTTAAAATTTTTTTCCCCGTCTAGCTATCCATACTTAATGAAAATCGGTTCTTATAACTCTTTTCTAATATGGAGGGATCTTTACTTTACAATTTTTTTGGATACTTCATCTTTGATTTAAGAGTGCGCCAATACAATTTCATTATTTGAAAACTCCTACTGGTTTTACCTGCAGAGTTTACGTACTTGTAAAGTATCCTTTCATATTGATTTTTTGTTGTCATTTACATGTGTATGTATGTATGTTGATGCCATTGCATCATCCATTTATTGCAATGCAAATGTTGCACTCACTGTGCTATGGAAAACTTAATGCCACAATTATAATAATTAATTTATAATTTCCATTAGTAAATGGCAGCGAATTGACGTTCTACAGAAACACATGGCATTAGGGCTGTTAAAAAAAATCGAATTTTGTTTCTGATCTTTCCGAAAAAGTTTAAAAAATTATATTACTAAAAACAAAAAGCCTCTTTTCTTAATATTTTGAGGTAAATATGTACATTAGACATATTAAAATAAATGGCATGCTCTAGAATACTTCAAGAACACTCGATTGTCGAAAATTTATTCATATTCGAGTATATCCTTATTTAAAAAAATAAAAAAAAAATAGTCCTAGGGTTGCTACTAGAGCTGCAAAATTTTCATTTTCTGGAACTTAGCCAAAACATGTCTAATGTACATAGATAAAGAGCAAGCACTGCAATCAGACTGAGTGACCCAAAATCAATAAAAAATGGAATTTAGTTCAAGTAAAACAAAATACAGAATTTTTTTAATATTATGCTTTTGAAATGCCAAACAGTTTTTGGAAAAAATTACCTTCTTTATATTTTAAATGTTGTGCAAATGAACTAATTTTCTGGGAGTATAATTTTTCTTAGGACTAACTATTTAAGAAAGTAAGAACAGAAAAAAAGTAATTACTTTACTGAGCTTACGAAGAACAACACAACAACGGCTAAAGCTTAATACTACGATACTTTCATAAATTGCCAAATGGAATCATCAGTGACCTTTGTTTCCTTTTTTGCATAGATTTGTTGAGAGCCCAAGCAAAAAAGTGAAACAAAGCAAAACTAATATTTCTTTATTTGCTGTATGATTCTGTTTTTATAACTCATTTTATATTATATAATAAGTAAAATGCGCTTTCGGCGGGGATAGATCTTTTTGGAACTATTTCAGAAATTTTTGACTAATTAAAAAAATGAGAGACTTCAAAGCAGAGAATTATAAAAAAATGCAAGGGAACGTTTTTTCAAGAGAGGGGTGATAATGTTTTCTTTAGATCGCTTTTTATCATCTATGGTACTATACACCACATCTCGTCGAGTTCAAGAAAAAAAAAGCGAAACCGAGCTGACATCAGACTTCTTGGTCTTGAAATTGAAACTAACTTGCCTGAAGGGGAAATTGAAAAGCAGCAATGCGACCTATTGAACTGGTTACCACCAGAGAACGTCATTGAGTAGCTCACTGAGTGTTTTGAGCCCCTAACAAAAATATGAGCCGTGAGTGTGCCTTTTGCATGCAAACAGGGAGTGTGAATCATACTTACACTCACTAATAGTGAATCCGTAGATGACATGCTGCTCATGAATCTGAGCTTGTAGTAGCTCTGAGCTCATGAATGTGAATGCGTGAAAAGCTCACACTCACATGGATTCAGATTCATGAAGCAGTGAATAGCGTGAGCCACTTATGTTGAACTGTAGTACAGAAAAACCGTTTTTTTTTTCTTTCCAATCGATAGGGAAAGATCGAAAATGGATTTTGGACATCAGTTAGGGTGACTCCGGACCTTTGAAAGGATCGTTTTTGACCCATTTTCGAAAAAATTTTTTTGCTCCAATCGATAGGGAATAGGGTGGGTCGGGACCGTAGAAAAGACTGTTTTTGAACCAATTCCTTAACATTTTTAGGGTGGCTTCGGACCCTGGAAGGACCGTTTTTGACCCATTTTTGTTTTTGTTTTTTTCTGTAATTAATTGGAAAAGGTCAAAAATGGATTTTGGACTTCATTTAGGGTGGCTCCGTAGTCCGACCCCGGGAAAGGACCGTTTTTGACCCATTTTTGGATTTTTTTTCTCTGTAATTAATTGGAAAAGGTCGAAAATGGATTTTGGACTTCATTTAGGGTGGCTCCGTAGTCCGGCCCCAGGAAAGAACTGTTTTTGACCTATTTTTGGAATTTTTTTTTTCTGTAATTAATAGGAAAAGGTCACAAATGGATTTTTTACTTCATTTAGGATGGCTCCGTAGTCCGGCCCCGGGAAAGGACCGTTTTTGACTACGAATTTTTGACATCATTAACTTACCACTCAAAAAAGTGTAGCTTAAGTCGCTAAAGTTGCGTTATCTTTTTTGCATCACCTAAATTTGAGTTCGCAATTTTAAAATTAAATATTTGCTCTAAATATGACATTTACAAAATACATTTTTGGCTAGAAACGACTCCATTTAAATTAATTAAGAAACCCGAAATTGTCACACAATGTTTTTAATTAAATCTTGACAGAAATTTATGACAAAAAAATATGTACGCAGGGTGATGATACCCACACAATTTCAGAAACTGAAGCAGAAGCTATTGCCGAGCCAACATGTTAATCAATGCAAAATCACTTAAATCATTTATGGTTGAAATTTTCGCATAAAACTTACTATTATGACCAAATTTCAGCAAGCATTTGTAAATAACTTTATATGTATATGTATGTACATGTCTATGCATGTATGTGTATGCATTTACTTATATGTGTACATAAAGAATTTTATATGCACACAGAAAAAAATATCAACAAAAGTAAAATAGTAAGGGTGCTATCTTGGTCTCGCCAAAAATTAAGTACTCTGCTATTTATTCTACCTCACTGAATGCTGGCTGATTGGACTTAACGTTCCCAAATAGAATTTGGCAACATTTACTTGGGAGGTGTCATGCCCTCTTTTGGCGAATCGTCTACTTTTTGTCTGAGCCTAGACCGAACCATTTCTTGTATTTGTGTGAAATTTGGTTTCATTACTTTAAATGATTCTTTCAGTATATTGTCTAAAGATTTTATTTCTATGGAGGGTGCCACGCCCTCTTAAAGAAATAAATAGCTTTCTGTGCAGAGACTTAAAACTTATGCTGATATGGGAGTTACCACCCCTTTTTTTAAAAATCACCCACATCTTGTCAGACGCTAAACCGAACCATTTCTTGAATATATTTGAAGTTTAGCGTTTTGAAGTTTTTGTTCTCATTGAGGTTGTCACGCCCACTTGTCAAAATTCATCAAGTTTTTTTCCAGAGCTTTTTCGAGTCATTTCTACTATTATTGTGAAATTTGTTCCGATTACCTTAAATAACTCTCTTCGTATATAGTTTTAAAGTATTTGCTTACAGGGCAGCTGCCACGCCCTCTTATAGAAATTTGCCAACTTTTCTGCAACAGATAGACGAACATCGCTTAGCCGACTCAGATGATGACGCTGATCAAGAATATATATGCTGTTCCAAAGCTTGCCACGCCGCTTTCTATATGTTATAAGCGAAGTGTAGGGCATAGTTAAAAATATATGAAATATCAACAATAAACCTTTGAAAATGTTCACATTAATATTATACTTTTCCATAGAGAATCTAAGCTATGTATTTCTAAATAGCAAGTTGTTCCAATCTTTTGGGAACTCAGTGATTGCATTTTGCGGATTTTCTTCGTGTGTGCACTAATAACCGTTTAACAGAAAAAATTGGCTAAAAACAGCAATTTTACATATAAGGGTGGTAGATAATTTTGGGGGTAACCAGGGAGGCAAACTTTCACACAACATTTCCTCTTGGGTGAATTTTAGAGGAGAGGCACAAAAAATTAATATTTTCATAAATCTACACTTTTTGTTAAAGTTAAAAAGAGACAATAAGATATTGCAAAAGTAGGATGTGTTCATTTCACTTCAATATTGAAAGGATACAATGACGGTGGCTGAGACGTGTGTGGTGGTGAGATGCTGCGTTAGAAACTGTTACATACTACAACAACGACGACAATCCATTATATGCTCCTTAGCGTTGCAACACATAATTTATATAATGAATTGGGGTTGCTGCTGCACAAAAAGGATACAGCTAGGAAGCAGTTCAGTTGGGAAAAGTGATTTCAAACCAAAATCGACAAATTGATGGCACAAACTCTTAGTAACCATCAACGCGTAAACATTAAAATTTCAAAGAGAAAATTGTGCGGATAGCTTAAACGACAGTTTAAAAGGCAGTTATAGTGACAATTATTATGTACCGTTTAATTAATAAATAAAAAATAATAATTATGTCAACATTACAAGTAAATGAAGCCAGTGTTGCCAATACTAATAACATTAATATTAATAATATTACAGCCACTGCTGTTGGCTCAAAGCACCAATCAACATTGGTTGCTGCAAAAACTCCATTTTCAATAGAAGATATTTTGTGTCAAAATTTAAATAACAATAATAATAGTGCCATCACAAATCAAAATTATTCAAAAAATGCCACAAGTAATGCAAAAATTACCACATTTAAAACAGAACGTTCATCTCATCATAAACATTCATTGGATAATGAGAAACCTGCGAAACAGCACGCTAACCAACATAATCATCAACAAGAGCGGCAAACTGAGCATTCATCACATATGCGTGGACGAAATGATATGGATTATCAAAGGATAATACAAAGTCATCGGTGGGTTTTTGATATTGGCTATTGATTATTTCGAATTTGAACTTTGGGTCCCTTAAACTCAACTTTTCGTTCAATGTAAATTCAAATGTCTTGGTGTTGATGTGAAATTTTAAGTGTTTTTGTTTTTACAAAAAATAAATAAAAAAATGTGAAAGATACAAAAAATATCAATATATCACCAAAAATTAGACAAAACAATTTTTAAAATGTTTTGGGTTTTACATATATGTCTATATGTTGTTTATGAAAGGTTCATTCTTAGACAAAGAAAGTTGGTGATAAAACAAATCAATTTTTTTTTATTTTTTATTTCAATTGTTACAATCTAAAGTAATAATATTAAGCCAACAAGCAATTTTTCAAATAAAAAGAGCTCAAAAAATATACCTCGCTAAGTTCTTGAAAATAAACACATTTAAAACTTTTCTGAAAACATTGATATGTACCTCTTTTTGAAGGTATTTTTTCAATATTATTTTTTTCCTCAATAAAAGAGGCCCTACAGATGAACATATGACAAAATAGGTTTCTATTTTATGCGAAAAATTTAAAATATGTGTCCGACAAAATTGATACATATGTATATTGTTTGAAATGTATTTTAGTGCTTTAATATTTTCGCGTAGTACACTGACCAGTGATGGCATCTTCAGTTGAATTGAATTTTTTTTTTCAATATATTGACGAAGTACACAAGTACAGTGAACGGTTTTTAGTACATTGTGATAAAAGTTAATTAATTAAGAATAATTTTGATATAGCCCAAAAGTCATGCAAAGTTTAAGATTTGGCAACGCTTTCAAATAAAACCGGCGTGACATCTCAATTTCGGACATTTCATATTATTTCATGTTCATAAAAAACGTCAAAAAACGGTTTACTTTTAAAATAGACATTAGACCGTGTCGATTTGTATGAAGCAAAATAAAGTCAGTCAGACACCGACTCAAACGTTAGAAGAACCCTTAAAAACGCAACCTGTGCCATTTTGTTTTTTCCATATAAAAAATGTGAAAAAATCGAATTTTGGGACTGAATATTATCTATAATAGAAAAATAATTTAAAATTTTTTAGCGTCGAATTTTTTGCAAGAAGGCAATCTTTATTTTTCGACAAAGTTCGGGTATCCATTCTGTGAAGGAATAAAAGTTACGAGCAAATAACACGTTTTTTTTAAGCCAAAAAGGACCTTAAGGAGAATCAAAACTGCACCATTGGTTTTTCTCGGAAAGAAAACAAAATGACGCAGATATCGCTTTTAAGTCGTTGTCTGGATGAATCTAAGTTTCGACCCGGTCTAATAGACATTTAATTATAATAAAACACATACATACTATACATATGTACATCTGTTTATGTTATGATTCGATATTCAGTTATCATTACGTAAGTAACTAATTCTGCAAGGTACTTGAAAAAACTCGTTCAAAACTCTTTTCACATTGATTTAGATATCGCGAGATCTGAGGTATGTCTTTAGACAACGTAGCACTGAAAAGAAGCGTTCATTTGTTGCTGTTGTCAAAGTTGCCATAACACGAAGCATTTTTGATATCTTGCCCGGCAATGCGTTGACGCCAAAGTTGAACTTCATTTATCCACATGTCAAGTGAATTGTCATGCAAAATTGAAATACAGTGAAATTCCCCATTACGGACAGCCCCCATAACCGGACAGCTCCCAAAACGAGACATATTTCAGCGACACTCACTAACTTTTCCATACAAAATACATTCCGATAGCCGGACGCTGCAAAAACCGGACAAAAATACTGCAACGGTGGGTGTCCGGTTATGGAGAATTTCACTGTATATGGCGCGAATAGATTTGTGCATGAATTTTCATTGAAGCTGATTTTATTTATGCCGAAGATATGCTTAAACGCGCATTGAAAAAACGCTTGTGTTACTTAGCCTTAGCGACGCGCAGTGGTCTCAAATCGTATTTTTTGATTCAAAAATAGCTAGAGAACGCAAATTTTGTCGAAAATTAAATACTCGGTCTCCGAAGATTTATTGGCATTTCAGTTCTTTCATTTAAAAAAAAAATTTGTTGTGTCTTTTTGATTTTTCATTCAAATGTCAATAAAAACCGTGCGAAAATTCCCAATGGGGGGTTTAAACCCCCAAACTACCCCCCATCCCCCCTTGCGCACGGGCCTGAGCGGTGCGACCGTTTAACAATCTGAAATTTGTGTTGCTTTTTTTAGTACAGTAGCGCTTTGAAAAGTACGCAGTTATAACGGACTTATTTTTAATACATTAAGGTCACTAATTTCACAGTACGAAAGAAGAACACAAGTACAATGGACTGATTTTTTGTAGATTCAGAACAGGTTCAGTACACTTACAGTATACTTTTGTGATAAACATTTAGCAATGTTCTGAAAGAGAACGTTGTCTTGATCAATTTCGCCGGATAAAGTTATTGTTCAGCACGGCCTGTTTTTTTTTAGCTAAATTTTACTTATGAAGAGGTCATCAGATGTTAAAAAAGTTAAGAGGTCGCAAGAATATAAGCTTGAAGAATCGACTGAGATCAAATTTGAAAGCTATATTTGCTTTAATGTAAGGAAGGTTAAGAACATAGTTTGAACACTTATGGACAGCGTGGTGTGTCACCTTCCATACAAGAAAAACTATTGAAATGCTATATCGTGGCACCTATGGTAGCAGATGTCTCACAATTTGGGCCATAGTGTGGCTTCGCAACAATGGCAACCAATGGCAGCAGTGGGAAATTTTTACACGTCTTTGCAGTTTTTCTTGTTAAGTTGATTTTCTGACCAATTGGAGGATAATGGCGCAAGCAACGCGAAAATATGTTTTGATAGATTTTAAACTAGAGCTCCAAAATTTAATACGATATGTCAGATTCAATGAAATCGAGACGCAGTAATTTTAAAGCTGGACCAGCTCATTGCACTGACGGAAAAATATGAATACTGACAACAAGCCAAACCCTCATCCAAGCCTGCTCGTAACGGAAAAGAATCGCCGTCTATAAACCTACCACATGCCGTCGTTGCAGCAAAAATGGTGATTTTTCCCAAGGCTCTCGGCCGACATAAAGTCACAACCATAGCGTAGTAGCGATTACTTGAGAAGAGGCTCCTAAGACAAGTTTGCGGATCTAACATTGAATTTTATCCCAAGCGGTGTCAGCAATAAGTTTACAAGCCAAGGAACACCAGCACTATGTGCACGGATGAGTAAAAGGGCTTAAGTTCGTTAGAAATGGGTCACAGTTATCTTCAAGGAGGATTAATTTAAGCCCTAATCAGTTAATTGGGTCCCTTCTCTAAGTCTGATTTTAGTTTAAAGTATTCTACGTCTGACAGGTGTTTTTTAGGTATCCAACTTACTGATTAGGTCCAGGAGTTTTAGGTAAGGCTAGGAGTCTCCGTCAAAAGGCGCTGTAATTACGTTTCTGAGCCGTTGAGCTAGAATTCTTATTAATACGGAGAATTCCGAACCCCTAGTGGCGATTGGGGACCTTTCTCACTCAACGGTGCCGATAAGGTAAGAGATCCGAGTGCTGAGAATGAAAATAAATCTAGAAATCCGAACATACAAATAAATTATTTGAATAAGGAGTAATAAAAATCAAAAAGTGAAATTTAAACCATTTCCTGAACGCCTCGACATCCGGCGAGCTTGACTTCAGCTATTAAAAAAATGTTCCAAAAATGTTTGATGAAAACTTAAATAAATTTAATTCAAATCTTAGAATTTTTCCCTTGTATTCCCTGAATAATTAAGCCCATATTTAAAAGGAAAGTACAATTCTATGAAATAATATGATAAAAATACCCTTAGTATTTGCCAACTCCAAAACTTCTGCTCTAGACAGCTGCCATTCTGCCTATAAGCAAATTTGTCCCTGTGTATGAGATACGGCGGAAGATATTTATTGTGAGTTAAAGGATAACACCGTTCAAATGGTGAAAGCTGCATTTGCAAGTAATTTGATCCGAGGTAATTAGTTTCAAATGACTTTTTCGCATAGTTCGAGTTCGATCTCAGCAATAGTGACCAATTGATATCACTTTCTTCAAAAAAAAAAAACTCCACATAACGTCATTTTGCTAATTCGTATATGTCCATATAATCAAATTTGGTCAACAAAAATTTTTTAGCTCTTGATACCTCTCCGATTCATCGGCTATCCCCTTGCGTCTTTAAATTTGAACGACGCGATGACGCACCCAACCAAAATCCATACCAAATAGTGAATTTAGTGAAAAAAGCTACTGGAACTGTAGTCAGTCTCCGAACTATGGTTAGTCTCCTGATACTGACAATCTAAGGAAAGCAACATTTTTCATCGTCTTTTATCTCAAACACCGTAATGAGGACATTAAAAAAGAATTATTTAGTATTTTGAAAATAAATATCGATCCAGTGTCTGCTGTTAAAATTTCATATATGTAGGTCAGCAAGACCTTCTCTCTGTTGAAAAAAGTTAGATGTTTTCTTATTTTCCAAATATGTCCTATAACTACATTTGAAAATGAATATTTTTCAAGTCTTCCTAATACTTATCCTTTTGTGCTTGTATTTTGTAGGAACTTCAAATCGACTGCAGCACAACTGTCAGTTTCATCAAACCCAGCATCACAACACTCACCGGTATCACAGGCAACAGTGCAAACGTCAACACCACAACAGCAACAACCGCCTCAACCACCGCCGCCACTACCACCAATATATCCAACACCAACGAGTCATCCAGCCCACAGCTCTGTTTTGTATCCGAGTGCCGCTTATACCGATCATGGTTTCCTGCAAATGACACTTGGTTATTTGTCTCCCTCTTCTGGCGCCTACAAATCAGTGGACCCATATTTTCTGTCACAGGGTGAGTTCTCAAAACAACCCCAAACCACAATGCAACAAAAACCAACACTACAAACATAAACATTCTCAATTATTGCTCGAAATTTGGTCAATAATTCAATTACCACAAATTTTATGGACAACAATAGTTTTTGCAATCAACTTATGTGAATATTTTCTATTGATTACAGCTGGTCTCTTTGGTGGTGGCCACCTTTTTGGTGCCGCTGGTTGTGTACCGGAATTGGCACTCGGTTTGGGCATGGGTGTGAATGCTTTACGACATTGTCGTCGTCGTAAGGCACGTACTGTCTTTAGTGATCCCCAGCTGTCGGGTTTGGAGAAACGTTTTGAGGGACAACGCTATCTTTCGACACCGGAACGTGTCGAATTGGCCACTGCATTGGGTTTGAGTGAGACGCAAGTAAAGACATGGTTTCAAAACCGACGCATGAAACACAAAAAGCAACTGCGAAGGCGCGATACAAATAATGGTAAGTGTGTGGAGTAACTTACGACCAACGACTTCTCAATACGAAATGCACTTGTATAGTTGATTGAATGAGGGACCAGGTTTAATTATTTTTTAAGCAACAAGCTAACTAACTCAGTGAAGGCAATTTAAAGTTTGGAGCCTTTAAAATTATTTGTGTAAGAATTGGTAAAATTTTAATTCTTGAGCAAATTCCTTTTTTTTAATGAAATTCGCATCAGACCTATTTGATTTTAATGATTCTAAATAATACAGATTTTTCGATAATACGGACTTGAATGAAATCCAAGCAAAATTCCAGATGATCTCAACAATTTTCTTCAATTTTTTATGTACCATATACATATATGTCAAAGAAAAAGTAAATCTTGTTATTATTTTAGCGAAGAAATTATTTTTTTGTGGGATTAACCTCGCAATTTTTTAATGGAATCCTAAACTTCCAACACTACTATTACCTAGAGTTGGACGTTAAATTTCTAAGTTTTGATTACGTTGAAATTGTAATGTTCTCTTGTTTAATCATTCAACTCTCTTCTCCCACCAAAAATTCTCTATTGAAATCGAAAAAATTGGAATGTCTGCTATTGATTTCTTAAGATCTGTGCATTATCGGAACGCAGGTTCTAATGTCGGTGCTGTTAGTGAAAATACTATATGGCCAAAGTCCCAAAAGACCCAGCACTATTCGCACCCCAAAAGACACTTAAAAATAAAACGAAAATGAGGAATATACAAACTTTTTGGGCCAATAACTCAAAATCCTGTTGTACGATTTTATCAGTCACATTGAGAATTTTGTTCGGGATGCCAAAAGCTAGCTCTCTGTAAAAAATTGAAGCCTTTGATTGAAACACATTGATCAAACGTATAGTGCGGGGTTCTTTATCGATTGCGCGGCACGCTAAGCTTCTCTTACGGCTTATTATGGCGTATTTTGCATTTAGGCTTGCACATTCATCCATACAAAGTTCAACTTACACAAGGATTGAAGCTTGCCGACCATAATAATAACAGGTATTGGATGATGATTTTTTGAACAAAAATTTTCTTCAGCGACAATGATACGTGAATAAAAAAAATATTCGTAAATGGGGCTATAAAAACCCGAACGCATTGGAGTCTGGTGTTGCTATTGGTTCGTATTTACTTAAGAATGACGAAAAAGTAACCGTTATGGTCAATCCTCAGCGCTATGGCCACATGACAAATGATTTTTCCTCTGCAATTGAAGATTCTAGCTGTATGATATGTGGTTTCAAATTCACGTAATTTCAAGTTTACTGATGTCAGGAGTTGCTGTATTTCAAATATAATGGCAAGGTCCAAACAATGTAATGAGAAAAAGTTTTATCGAAATGTTTAATGAGTTTTTTTTCTTTCTGAAAAAAAACTGGACAGCAGTATATAGGAAAAGTTCACTCCCCTTTTTTATATCGGGATAATAGCTATTCTGCCCTTAGAAGCGAAAAGGGCGTATCTAAAAAAAATGAGATTCGTGATTCTTATGGCATCGGATAGCTTAAGAAATTATGCGTCTAGTGAACTATTCCAAATACCGGTATCTTAGTTCAAACATATAAAAAATCTCCTAAGAAAATTTTCTCTATATCAATTTTACAGGTATTTCAACAAATTGACATAAACAAAACATCAATTATATCGAAACCCATTTTTTTGAGATATGTCCTTTTCGCTTCTGAGAGCAGTATTGGTACCTTAAATTACCTTTTAATTCCTCAACTTTGACCACTACACTGAGATAATCCCGCGCACGTGAACCGCACACAATGGTTCGAAACCGTATTATGCTACCCATTTCAACTTTCAGCTCTCAATTTTTGCGTAAACAGGCAATTTTTTGAAAAACCATTAAATTATCTATGAATCTGTGTGGCTGGATGTTTGATTCTTATCCTTTATTAATATCTATATAAATAAAATGATAGCCGTTTTCGATGAACGGGATTCACGCAAAATCTACTGAATCAATTTTGATAAAAATTTTTTAGTCATCTTTGTTAAACGCTTGGTCCCAACATAGAATTAAAATTATCACGATATTCTTGTTAAATATCAAAATATTAAAGTTTTAAAATTGCTAAAAAAATTTATTTCACACATAGAAAGAAGCATGTAAGCATAACAAATCGTTTAATGGCAAGTTAGTGTGTTAGTTAGTGTGTGTGCGTTTTGTTTTTATATGGCAATGCAATGAAAGAGAATATTCAAATTTTACTCTCGCTCTCATTTTCAATTTGTCAACACAACAACGCGGAATTTGTGAACAATAAAAAAAAATTACAGTACGTTCACACATAGAAAACACACATGCTGTCCTAAATGGCTTGACAACATGTGTGACTGCCAATATTGCTTTGCGTTCACATTTTCGTGCATGCCATCAATTGCTGAACATTTTATGAGCGTCCACATCGAAGTGAACTGCATGAAATCCTATTTAAAATGAAAAATGTTCACTAGGCTTGACAGTCAGTTCACACAGGTTGTATGGTTGGACAAGCCAGCAGGAAAATCAACAATTTTTGAAATCCATCCAACATGTGTGTCAAGCGGTCGTTCCTAAAATTCACATTATCGAACATTGATGTTGGACAATATGTGTGATAATGTGTACTAGGCTAATTGAATGTGTTAGTTTCTGTGTGTGCTTTGTTTTTGTCTTTCACATGGCAATGCAATGAAATATATATGGAAGAGAAAACAACAAGAACTTTAGATCTGTGAAGAAGAATCCAAAATTGATTTTAGTTCTATTTAAAAAAAGAAAATTGTTTGCCTTCGCAGAAAAACAGGCTACGCGTACAAAGTCGCGGGCATCTGCTAGTTCATTAATAAATAAGATGTTTACAAAAAAAAAAAAGACGCCTTTAAAGCATTTATTTAAGACTAGTGCTTTACAGAAAACTCCTAAGTACTCAAATTTATCGAAAACATGAGTGGTAAGTTACGCCAAAAATAAAGAGTCTTCGCGATATGTTGGATTGCACAAAAATAAATTTTCTACCAAATTCCGACAGTTTGGTACAGGCCCGTGCGCAAGGGGGGAGAGGGGTTTCGGGGTTCAAACCCACACATTGGGAGTTTTCGCACATAGATTTTTATTGACATTTACATAAATGAAAATTCGAAAAGACACAACGAATTTCTTTTTTTTAAATGAAAGAACTAAAATGCCAATAAGTCGTCGGAGCCCGAGTTTTTCCTTTTCGATAAGACTTGCGCTCTCTAGCTATTTTTGAACCAAAAAACACGATTTGGGACCACTGCACGCCGCTAAGGCTGGGTAACACAATCGTTTTTTTAATGCGCGCTTAAGCATAGCTCCGGCATCAATAAAATCAGCTTCACTGAAATTTCATCACAAATCTATTCGCGCCATATATGTATTTCAATTTTGCATGATATTTCACGTGACATGTAGATAAATGAAGTTAAGCTTTGGCGTCAACGCATTCCGGGCAAGACATCAAAAATGCTTCGTGTTATGGCAACTTTTTCCTGGAACAACAGCAACAAATGAACGCTCCTTTTCAGTGCTACGTCATCTAAAGACATAACTCAGATCAAGTATGTCCGAAGATCGGCTAAGCGGCATAGCCTCGCTAAATATACATCGCGATATCAAAATCAATGTGGAAAGAGTTTCGGACGAGTTTTTTCAAGTACCTCGCAGAATTCGCTACTTACGTAATGATAACTGAATATCGAATAATAACATAAGCACATGGTGTTTTTTTTTCAAACTTTAGAACAGGGATTTTGTTTATTTTTTCCTATATTATAGCTTGAGGAATAAAAATAATTGTCCCAACATTTGAGCTTCCTAGCTCTAACCTGAAAACTGCGCGGACAGAGTTTATGTCCAATTCCGTTGAAATTTAACGAAAAAACCGACTTACTAAAACGTAGGAAAAGTCTGCTTTAGGTGCCAAGATATAGCGTTTTGGGTTTTTTAGTTGAATGGGGGTCGCCACCCAATGTTGTAAAACCACGCCCACATTTTTCGTGTGACTAAAAATGCGGAAAAAATACACCCGAAGGAGGTATTTTTATTTTTTTTTTAAAAAAATTTGCGGTGCTGTGTGCCTATATAATAGAATCGGGTTTGAAGAAAATTCTCCCAAAATTTTAGCTTCCTAGATCAAACCTGCGAACCGTGCAATCACTTTGTTTTTTAGTACAATTCGTATGAAAAACGAAAAAGTATCGATGTTAACGATTTTTCCCCGCTCAAGATCCTTTTAACTTTTGAGTCGGTGTCTAGCTGACTTTATTTTGCTTCATACATAAGTATATTAAAAGTAATCCGTTTTTGACGTTTTTTATGAACATAATCTAACATGAAATGTCCGAGTTAAAACCCCTCCCTCATGGATGATTCCTGCGCACGGGCCTGGTTTGGTACATCATTGAAGTTGAAACTCTTCATGTCTTGGAGGCACATTATTTTTTCCATAATCCGCAACAAATATCTATAGAATTGGATACAAAAAAGTAACCTCAATTTATTTTTCAAAATGTTTTTTTGACGAATATATTCTTCTCAAAGGAGTTAAAAAAACATTAAAAACTGAATCTTAATACATACAATAAATTTCCGTGAAGTTTTTATATCAAATGAATATTTCAAATATTTTATAACTTCATTTTACTTATGCAAGACAATAGCCACAAAAACTATTAAAAAGCACTTAGAAACTATGGCCAGTTACTTTTGACCAAAAGAAGTAGACAAAGTAAAAAGTTCTTAGAAGTTGTTAGCTTTTGACTTTCTTAAGAAAACTCTTTCTTTATTAATTAAATTATAAATAAGAAAATTTCAACAATTTTACAGAGCCCGTTGACTTCTCACGCACCGAGTCGACAACAGGAAGCGCCAAAAATTCAAGCAATATTTCGTCTTCAACAGCCAACAACAATAATGGCGGCAGCAGCACAATTTCAACAACATCGTCGGAAGCTTCTTCCTCCATAACAATAGGCAGCGGTCATACAAATGCAATGAATTGCAATGATGGTAGTGGTGGAGAAAAATCATACGGAGCAACATCGTACGCAGCAACAACACCGACGGCAACACATCAGCATCATCAACGCAATGGGCAGAATCATCATAGTCATCATCACCATTTGCAAATGCTACGAAATATCACTGGTAGTGCCAATATATTGGATGGTGCGGGTGGTTTCTTAACACAAACTGCATATCATTTAGATGGTGCACATGACTATTCAACTGATGACAACTCCGAAATTGAAGATGGCGAGAATGATGATTGCAGTGATGTTGATATTATGGGTGATAGCAAATTATATCATCTCACATAATGGAAAGTACAGGCAGAAAGCGTGCAGTAAGAAACATTTTTTGTATGTGTAGTAGTAGTTAATGATGGATGTTGGCGTTCAATTTAAATTATTACCAAAAATTAAGAAATGAGCAAATTCTAGTCATTTTATTTCAGGTAGTTGCTAAGTCTTCATAATAGTGGAAGAGTTCATTTTTTAAATTTTGTAATATGTTTAGACATACACCCCTGATCTTAATAATAGATACACCAAAAAGATTTTCACTCAATTCCCAAAAATTCCATATTTGGAAGAATTGGCATTAGAATTCTCTGTAAAACGAGAGAGTACAATCTGGCGATGCCGTTAACTGAGAAATGATAGAAAGTACTTCCCCTATTTTTTGCCAGTGAATATAAATCGAAAACGGGCGCGAATTCGCTGATCAAAATAATAGATACACTTGTTTTGTTCTTCAATTTTATATCTAAAACTTACATTTTCCTGTGTTTTTTTTAAATAACGGTAGTAGTATATTTATATATAAATTCATTGCAAGTAAATTATGAAAAATATACTATAGATATGGGCCGAAAAAGTCATTGCACAGCAGAAGAGTGACGATTGGATCTGAGCCTATGAAAAAGAGGAAAATCTTTGCGGGACATTGCTAGTTTAATGGATTAGTCTTTGCGTTTTGTGCAAAATGTTTCTATAAAGAAAAAAGGAAAAGAAACTAGAAGTAGACCAACGAAAACCTCTCCAGAAGTTGGTTGCCAAATAGTTATTCTTTCAAAAAAAGACCCTTTCAAGTCCTCCAAGAAAATTTCTGCGGAAATCGGAAATGTTGTAAGCACTCTTACAATTCGTCGTCGTTTGCGGAAGGCAGACCTTCCAGGAAGAATCGCTAAATGGTTCCGCTGATGTGTACGAAAAACTTAATCATAAGGTCAAATTTCACACAGTCTCACACAAGCTGATCGGGCCTTGATGGTGAGAAAAAATGGTGAAATATGCATTTTTGGGAATCGAACATGGAATTCCTTGGGCGTCTCACATTTCTTCCGTAGTCATTTTAAAATAAATTTATTCTTCTTCTTTTTTCTTACCATCAAGGCTCAATCAGCTGGTGTGAGACTGTGTGAAATTTGACCTCATGAGAGCCACGGTTGCCACTTTGGTCCAATTGAACCAAAACTGGTCCTTTTTTTAGGTTTGGTCCGCTGGGCCTTCTTTTTCTGATTTGGTCCTTTTTGAGAAATATCAAAAATTAACATTTCTATATACATACACATATATGTACATATAAGTATGTACATATATACATTAGGGTGATTCAAATTTTTTTTTTTTTGTTTTTTTTAAGGTGCTGTTGCTTAAAAAGTAAGTTTATTATATGAAGAAAAAGTTCATGAAAATTCAGCTCTGTAACTCAATTTTATAAGGTGGCGCCGGAGCCTGTTAGTTTTACATGTAAATTTTATGGAAAAATATTTTTTACAAAAAAGGTATCTAAATGAATAAGTGATTAGTGTTGTTGAGCTGAGAAGGGTCGTTTTTCGACGTAATTTCTTACGCTGAATCCGAATCTGGGAATTGACCCATCATGTCGGAATCCTGAAATATTTGAGGTTATTTACCTGAAACATGATGTTTTTTGTCTACATTTGGATAATGTAACCAAATTTTTACCAAATCTCAGGTTAGAATTTTCTAACCTGACGGTCCTTGTGGTTAAGTTTAACTAACATAGGAATCAGGTTACCTACAGAATTTTCTTAAAAACGAACCCAAATTTTGTTTGCTTTTTTTTATCCAGTATAACTGCTTATTAATTGGAACTTAACTTATTGATGTTGTTGTTTAAAGAACTTCAAAGAGAAGTAAAATTTTTTACATGTCACCGACGGGATTTGAACCTAGGTCTCCTACGTTATGTCACTGTTCAGAAATGCGCACATAACTGAGCTACTCTTATTATTATATTTCGTGAAACTAAAAGTATATTACTATTGCGCGTGTAACAACATGGAATGTCTAGGTTCGATTTATCAGGTCAATGTGTTACCTGACGCAGGTTGGTGCATTTTCGTCTGAGTGTACAATTAAAAAGAAGTCGTGGCTATTTCTGTGCAAGCAAAACATTTTTTTGAAAATTGTTTTTAAATTGCAAATTTTTTTTTTTGATAGTTGCATTTTTAGGAGCACTTAGTATTCTCGAAATCGATTCTGTGGCTAACAGGGCTCACATTTTTTTTTTTCGTACTTTAACGGCTTTAACATACTTTTAACGTTTACTAATGAAAATCAACTTTGTTTAATTGAGAACTCATCACAATTAATATGAAGACTTTCTACCTTTTTTTATTTAAATATCTTAACTAAAACTCTAATCATAATAGTTTTATTTAGCTATAAATCTAGTCGGTATAGCTATACAATGTAGTAGAACTGAAGAACTTCCATAACAATAATTTTTTCAAGTATATAGTTGTTAAGCAATTCGTACATTTAACCTTAAGATATTTAATGTGTTAGTAATGCATATAAAACCATTTAAAAAATATACCTATGATTTAAAAAATTTTAAATGTTATGTATTCGAAAAATAGTTTTAAAGTATTCAAATAAATTAAATAAAATATATAAGCCATAGAATATTTGATTTTCTTGTTTTTTTTCTTGTGTAAATTGATATTTTATTTTACGTTAAAAAATTTGAAAGAGCTCATTAAAGTGCAACCAAAAAAGTGGATTTTCGCTTTAATTTAGTGTACCCTACATATCAATTATTTTTTATTTGGGTTATTCTAAAAATTTTACTATCGAAGCTCTCCGAAGATCCGATGAATGGATATTTTCGTTACAAAATCAGCATCATTCCCAAGATCTTCCAAGGTAAAATTTGCAAATTCATGGCGGTTCCGATGATCAATATGCTTCAGTTCCTGGGAGATAACTATTGTTTAACGTTGTAAGTCCTCAAGTACAATCGTAAGATACCCCGGGAAATAATATCAAAGCAATAAAATTTCATAAATATCAAGAAGTGCGCGATAAATTGCAATAAAATAACGATTGTTTTGATGAAAACAAATAGATAATTTTTAAACATTGACACATGCCTCATCTATTCATGATAGTGGCGTCAATTGGGTAGTCAGATCTACCCAACTATTATTCAATACATCGATTCAAACAAAACAACTAATCATGGTAGAATTATACACTGAATTTTGTAAATTCGTCTAATTTTTACAAGATTTACTTAACTAATATACCAATTTTATCGCATACTATTAATTGAAAACGCCATATTAATGTCATTTGAATTCTCGCCCCCAATGTTTTGGTGAAATGACGTCACTGATCCATGATCAAATTGCAAACCTTACTGAATACAACTCACAGAGACATAACAACTGACATTTCAAATATCGTCACACTATTTGAATAGTTTAGATTTTGCACACTAGATAGTATCGACCCCCATACAAAAAAAAAGTTCGAATATCCACCCCCAGTTTGAAAGATAATATTGAAAGATTTTCAAGGAAAAAAAAATTTTTTTTTCGGCCTCTAAATTCGATGCAATTTTGTTTTTTTCTTATATCTCCGCCATTTGACGTTCGATCAACAAGTATGGTATATCTTTGTAAATGTCTCAACATGGACAACATTTCATTCATAGAAATCATTTGTCTCATATTTTTTTTTTCGTCTAGTTGTATACATTATCTCAGCTTCTACTACCCTAACGTGCCAAAGGCACATCATAAAATTAAAGTCCGTACCAATTCATAAAATTCACATCTACAAAGTTTTCTCAAATTATTGAAATTGAAAAAGTTACAGCGAATCTAAAATTTCAGTGCAAATGAACAGAATAATAAAATCATTTTTAACTTAAGTCCTAAGACTATGCAATGGTTTTTTCCAATCGACTTACAAGATCATTGCGCTTTTATGTGCGTTTTAAAAAATTTTATGTATTGCATATTTTTGTTATTATCATTATTATTTTTTAAAAAAGTAATAAAATAACAGCTTATAACTTATTTACTAGCACTAGCACGTTAGAGTTTCAGCTAGGACTTAAAATATAATATACACATTACAAAATATAGCTTTTAATGCAACTTCAAAAATACTTAAATAAATAAAAAAAAGTATATAAAATTAAAAAAAAAAAATTAAAAATTAATATAAAATAAAAAAAAAAAGAAATCCATCCCAATTTAATCCGCTAGATCACCGGTGACGCACTGACATACATTTTTGCACTTGCATCGAGAAATTAATAACAGTTCATTCCACTCATTTGCAATGTATTTGTTTGGGACTTTTAAAATTTCAAAATTATTATCAATGCATGCTTCAATGTATCTGCGAATCGTTGATCTCGATAATGTTGAAATGTTCGCGGGTTCCCACAAGCTAGTTATGTCTTTGAATACTTTTTCTGTAAAAAGATTTAATTTTCTGTTGCCAGATTCAATATATTTCAGATGTAATAAATATTGAATCACATCGGGCTTTGTTGGCAATTTGCTTTTTCCAAATAGTACTTTTCAAAAATCATTTTTCTTTTTTATTTAATTCTCTGAAGTATAATACTTTTTCAATATTTGAAGAACACTTTTTCAAAGCTTGAACAATACTGATTAACAAGTGATAGTCTCAAACTCCTCTTTATATACAACAAATTTTTACAATATAGCAAAATTTATTATCTGACCTAAAATTTATAGTCCGTCGCACTATAATTAGGACATTGAATCACTCGTCTACCAATCCTGAGTAGCAGGTAACTAGCGGGTTCCTGTTACATTGTAAGTATCGTAAAGTTTTATTTTGGGCGGAGCGTATGTGACAATCATAAAGTTGCAGAATACACACAACCTAAGCTTTAAGGACTAAGAATATGTAACTGCTACAAGCAGAACACTTGCGTTCTTATTTGATCAGTCTAGCGCTCATTAATTCTAAGTATTCATTAACACTTATTTTTCTTATTTTTATTTCGAAGCATATGCTTTCTACCTAGATTGACTTAGATGAAATTTGGTACGGATCAAAATCAAATGGGATGGCTACACGCTGGCAAAAAACAGATACAATTAATAAATTACAAAAATTTTAATTGATATAACTAAAACCTTAACGATTTTCATTTAAAATTATTTAAATAAAATTGTTTAAAACTACCTAAGCGTGTTGATCTTCGAAGAAGTCGATTGGAAAAATCCATTGCCTAGTTTTAGGACTTAAGTTAAAGATGGTTTTATTATTCTGATCAAATATTTGCACTGAAATTTTAGATTCGCTGTAACTTTTTCAATTTCAATAATTTGAGAAAACTTTGTTCATATGAATTTTATGATTTGGTACGAACTTTAATTTTATGATGTGCCTTTGGTAAGTTAGGATAGTAGAAGCTGAGATTATGTATACAACTAGTCGAAAAAAAATATGAGACAAATGACTTCTATGAATGAAATTTAGTCCATGTTAAGAAATTTACAACGATATACCATACTTGTTGATTGAACGTCAAATGGCGGAGATATAAGAAAAAAACAAAATTGTATCGAATTTAGAGGCGGAAAAAAAAATTTTTTTTTTCCTTAAAAATCTTTCAATATTAGCTTTCAAACTGGGGGTGGACATTCTAACTTTTTTTTTTTGTGATACTATCTATTGTACACTTAGAAAACGATTTCTTTGATTATAATAAATTACATTTGATATAGAGCATGCATATATTTGTTATATGCAAACAAAACGTTTTCTGAGTGTATGTATTAAAGCACTGCACAAGACATTCTATTCTATGCAGAACAATACTTCACAGCATTGTTTATCTCGATTCAGTACTTACTTTTTGTGTATTGATTATTGTCATAGCATAGTTTGTAGTGAATAAATATTGTCGTGTCGAAACCCGATTGCCTGCTTCGTCACTACACGACGATCTTTTGATCCCTAACGACAGCGTCAACCACAGCATATGACAATAAACAGCAATATAAAAGCAAACATAGCAACAGCAAGAGCACCACGTACACTAGTGAATTCGTTGTTATTGGTTTCTAGCTGAACAGCAAAATATGTACACATTGTTTGCAGCATAAGTTTAAGAGTGCGAGGCAATTTAAAGAGAAAGTGCGATATAAAAAAGTACAGTGATACGATCAGGTGCCTTAAGGATTCAAACCTTTCTAAATATTTTTTTACTTTGTATGAATTTTATTTTAAGAATTTTTAAAATTAGAATACGAAAAAATTACATAGGTAATCATATCGAAGTTGAAAATGTGTTGTTACTGTGATAATTAATTAATTTTAATTTGTATATTAATTTGCGAATTTAAATAAATTCAGAAGATCTAGTCAAATTGTTCCTTATTTTCTTAAGCGACCACTCTTCATAATGAATTCCAATTTCATTTCTTAACAGCGAAATGCTTTTCATTGGCCCATTAACACTTCTAAAATGAGCAGACTGTCCCCTTTACTACGCATTTCTTTCAGTCATTATTTACCGTTAGCCGTGAAAATTATTTCGTTTGCTACTGGTACAGAAATTCTGCACTTGCAAGTCTAGCGTCAGTATAGTTATTGATTTTAAAGTAACTGGTGCTTGTAAATTATTCGCGATCGAAGTGATCACATTTATTAATAAATCAAATATTTAATAAAATGCAGCACGCAATAGATTTGAATGTAAGAAATTACACTGTGCACTGATTTCAAATTTTTGTTAATATTGTAAGTTTCAAAAAAAATTTACTTCATAGTTAAGATTCGTAAACGAATCTTGTAAAAAATGCTTGTGTGAAATATTATAATACAGTCAGTAATCAACGTATTGTTATGTTAAGGCCATGTCTTGCACTCCGGCTGGAAATCTGCTTAGGGACAGAAGAACTGCTTTGTGTTCGAATGCAGATACTGTAAATAATATTATGTTTTTGCATTGCAATACTTAAGTTCTAAAAGGCATAACATGTAACGTTATTATAAGTTATTTAAAGAAAAAATTACTCTTAATTTAAAGAAGATTAGAAATGTAATATGAATTTTTATTGAATGAAAAAAATAAATTTATGTTCCTAAACAAAATTATATCGACCTCTTTGCACGAAATCATCGTGTGTGTCAAAAATCAAATTTTACAGAGCGGTTTTTTCCACTTTTCTGTGCTTTAGCTGGCTGTACAAAAACAAATTTTTCATGTCAATTTTTGGCTTCAGCTACAATAGTTTACCAGGTGATGCGCTGTGGGGTGTAGAACAAATTTGCATCAAAAAGTCAACTTCGATAAAATGACACATACGATGATTTCGCTCAAAGGGGTCGATATGTCTTATTACGTTTTATACTGCACACGTTTATAAAAACTTCCACAGTTCAAAATCTTAAAGTTTTGGGAAAATCGAAAAAAAACTCTTAAAATTTTACAGAATTATATGCATTAAAAACCATAAATAAAAGCCATTACATTGATGAAGAATTGCAGTGCAATTTTCCAAATATTAAGCTTTGCATGACATTTCATAGTTTTTCTATTGGGCCTCTACACCAAAATGATCTTTCCCTCATGTTTTTAGTAACACCCGCATTGAATCATTTCATAAGAAGTCCCCTGCAGCCCTAATCGTTTTTTAACTGTGACACTGTTCATTAAAAAGCATACATACATACACAAATGTAAAATTCTAACAAATCATTTGCTTTCGCTTACTCTTCTTTATACATTCTTGTTGCTCAATATTGCCACAACAGAATTTTAGAATCACAATATTGACAATGCTGTTTACTGTTGTGTTGTACTTCAATTCATTGTCATAAGGTGTTGGTGTTCGTTTGTTGTCGTGCATGCAAAGAGCATAAAGACATTATTCGTTTAATACAGCAAAAGCAATGGCAACACTCCATCAGTCAATGAAATTAGAGTCATGACAATGATTGCGCTTTCAGATGTCTTGTGCAGCCCTTTAGTATGTATGTATGGCTTGGCGTGAATTATTTTCAGAAGAAATATTCGGATCGGAAAAACTGATCGAGCCACAGTTCTCAACGGAGGAATTACAGTTCAATTGCTTTTTAGGAAGCAACCATTTCATGTTAAAGCTACATACTAACAAAGTTTTTCATCTGGTACTCAAGGTTTGATAGCTCCTTTATATTGAATGTTCGATCTCGTATATCTTGTTTGAGGAAATACTTGACGCTAGGGTAGGTAGGGTAAACGTAGATGACAGAGGTTTTGTATGTACACGGTTAGAAATTTTAGAATAAATTTTAATACTTTTAGGCTTACATATATGACTACACCAGAATTGTATTAAAATTCAATACTAGATATTAAAATCATTATTATTAAGATATAAAAAAAAAAAAATTACGATATCTGCCGCTTTTATATCAATTAAATTGGTAAAAGTATTTGTGTTGCGGTTGAATTTTTTAACTGTCGCCGATCAGAACTGAACCTAGGTCGTCATCCTACGGCATGCCACTGTTCAAATATGCTCATCTTTACCAACTGAGCTACTGTCATCACTTCTGTGAACGACTGAAACTCAATTACTCACTTTTCCGTCAAAATGAAATATTGAACTGATTGTTGTGAATTGATAATTTAAATATACTTTTAGCCAACAAAAATATGATACTACGTTGACTGATGTCGTTAAACTGCTCATGCAACCATTGTATTGAAAGGGAACCAGGCTCGGTTCCCAGTGGATTCGACGAATTTTTTTTTAATTTAATAAAGAAAGTATTAAAATTTAATACAGTATGGTTTAAAAACAAATTTAATACTTGTGATGTCATCAAATTGATTCGAAATGTTATAAAATATGGTTTTAATGTTTGAACTATATTAAAATTTAGTACAAAATGCCTTACAAAATTTTGTAATCTATTCAAAAGTATTAAATTTAATCAAATTGTATTAAAAATCTTTGTAATACTTCGCTTGTATTAAAATATATATTCCAAAATTTCTAACCGTTTTCATTACGAGTAATGTTTCAATATTTTAATAAAAATATGATTTCTATCCCTAAAAATGCAATAAATATATTATATTACGAGTACGTATTGATGAACAAAAAAAAAACCGGTCATTCATTCATGAAATAATAATTTTGTTCTCCATTGCAACTCACAAAATTATAATGGAACCATCCTGTTGCCATCTAGAGACCCGGGCCCTGACACTACCTAAGCTTCTAGCGCTGGTTTGGGGCACCCTTGAGCTCGGAGCCCGGGGCTATAGCCCCCTTTTGCCCTACCTCAAACCAGTGCTGTAGACGATATGTGATTTAAACAGGAAAGTAGCAATAACAGCCAATGAAACTACGCCTCTTTTGTACATGTTTTTTCCGGGTCACAACATTTCTGGAAGCAGTGGCGTTAATTGGCTGCCTAGATTGTGCAACTTGCAATTTTGAGGTTCATTACTTAGGGCTATCTCAAAAACTAGGCTTATGCCAACAAACCACAACAATTCCAGAGCTAAGACATCACATAATAAGGCATATTACTGGGATATATTGCAAATTATACTGAAGTATCAGTAAAAATTTAGACAAGCGCGTGGAATTGTACCTCAGAAGCCGTGTCGAAAATTTGGCCGATATTATTTTCCACACATAAAGGCTATGAATCAAATATAATATTCAAAAACATTTCTCATAAATATAGTATTTTATTTACTTTTTTTTACTGATACACTCTTTTTTTGAATACGAGATAGCTATGAATAACATGTTTTGCATAAAATTTCTTTTTCAATAGTTGGGTCCATTCTTTGCAGTTCATTAAATTAAAAACTTTTACCAAATAAATGAAATTTTTTTCTGCTTGGCACAAATAAAAATTCTACATATGATTGGCAAAACAATCAGCAATTTAGCATCATGCTGATACCATTGTTGTGTCGCGCGAAATGACACGTTTTTTAAATTAGCTTGATTTTACTGGAATGATAAAGAAACTAAATCAACTCTTATCGACAACAGCATCAATAATAGTATGTACGTATGAATGAAAAAATAACTTTTAAAATTTAATAAACTGTTTTGAAAAAGGAAAAGGTTCGGGAACATCAGAATAAAAAAAAAAAACGCCCACTAAACTCACAACGCATAACTTTGGCCACCCTTTGCTGTTTAGCGTGAGCGTAGACTACTTCATATGCAGCAAGTAACATACCTACAAGGGGATGTCAAATATGTTGGAACTATTTATACCCAATTTTGTCGTTTCAAAATAATTGTGGGTTGCACTTGCCAATTATTTGCCACTTTATTTTGTTGATTCGTCGCTTCAAACTTTTGACATTCAATCAGTATTTCATAAATCAAATTTCCTGATCCTTGCAACCTTCTCCCATTTAAATCAATTGATGTTGGTTAATTTCTTGTTACAACTTTATTTCAGAAAGGGAACGATGCTAAGTATGCCATACAAGGATAATTACATTATGAAGGGTTAGCTTGAGGTTTAATTGGTCTATTAATTGAACATTCAAACGCCTTTGATTTTGCAGTAAATCAAATTCACTTGCTTATTGTAGTATCGGATGTTTTAACCCTCTTTTCATGGTACTTACTCCACTTCATGATAGTCTACAAAGAATTGATGGAAATAATCGATCGATCCATTACCAAAAAGTTTCATGATAAAAGCCACAACATAAATTTGTAGTTTTTAAATCTACGATCAAAGCCTTGAGCTATTACTAAAGAGAACCTTTTTTCTTGTTTGTGTTCAATAAAAATTGGGCGCAAGCAGATGATGATGAATGCCAGATCGTGCTAAATGTTTCTTTGCATTTTAAAAAATGTTGATATGTCGAATCGTTTACTCAGTGTACTTGAAAAATATTTTATCAAATTAAGTACCACTAATGATCAACATTTTAAAAAGTTTCAGCTCAGTCGATTTTTGTGATGAACATTTCAGAAATAATGCCTCTTATACGTATCTACGAGTACCCAATGGTTTAATTCTGTTGTTGTTTTTACGTGTTGTTTGTTGCTTTCTAAATCGCAGCCAGAGCTGCTGGTTAGGAAGCATTCCTTTCGGAACTTAATCCCTCAAAAATTTCAATTCCTAAATCTGATTAACTTATTCAATAAGTTGAGTCCAACTTGGAAATAAAATTAAAATTTTTCAACTATGGAATCATCAGATGAATAAATTTCTTGGAATTGAAAAAATCGATTCCGAATTCTCATTTCCTGGAACTAGAATAGAAAAGTACTCATTCTTACACAGTGAAACCTTAAAAGGTATATCAGTCTCAGTGGCGTAGCGGGCATTAAAAATAAAAATTCCTTCTACCAAAAAAAAAAAAATGTAAGATATTTTTGCTAACTAATAAACAAAGGTTATCACTTTCCATCACAAAAAAATCTTAGCAAAATGAAATAGTTTATGTATGAAAATTAAATTCGAAACTTTTTCTTCAATAAAATATGTTTCAATTTTCGGAAAAAAAAAATCTTAAGATTTCATTAAGCAAAAACAAATTTTAGTTTTATGGTTTCATGACCGGGTGCTCCCCCTAACCACGCTACTGATTGGTCTCACCTCTAAAGAACATAACATTTTTTCAAATATATGAGGCTCCCGGTTTCAAAACCGGCCAAGTCCAAAAAAATAAAATTTTGAGATATTCTCATATATAAAAATCTAGACCATGCTTTATCTTTCTGCAATGGTTTTAGATTAAAAAAAAAATTTTTGACACAAATATTAAACTTTTTAATTTATTATTGATTCATGGGTTTCAAAACCGGCCAAGTCCATGAACCTTCATTCAAAACCAATCCAACGCCTTGGAATCAAAACCGGCCAAGTCCAGTACATTGGTATCAAAACCGGCCAAGTCCACTTTTTTCCAACGCCTTGGAATCAAAACCGGCCAAGTCCAGTTCATTGGAATCAAAACCGGCCAAGTCCAAAATTGTTTTCTCAAAAACATTCGCAAATAAAACTTTAAATATCTGATCTGACGTACCTTGAGTAAGAAATTTTATAAGCTATCATGTGTGAAATACTTTTTAATTTTTCAATGAACATACATAGATGAAAACAAACGTTTTTCGTTGTTTTCCCAAAAGTATGAATTATGGACTTGGCCGGTTTTGAAACCGGGCGCCTCATATATTTGAATTTTTTGCTTCCTTAAAAATGTTTTTAATAAATTTTGTATTAATTTGAACTTACGCCAAGGAATGCTACATGTCTGGTTAGTTAACCTTCAAAAAAAAAAGGTTGAGTACTTTAGATGAATGTTTTGTACTTATTCAATTATTTAATATAATAGATTATTTAAGCAGTTTGTAATAATGAGTTGTGTATATGTTCTGTGTATGCAACTGGGAATGAAATAAAAAATATGATTTTCAAGAATAAAATAACTAAAAACAAATTTAAAAAAACTTAAATTCTAAATTTGTCCTTACTTGCTCATTAGCTGTACTGCCAATGCCAATGTTAATTGTGTACATGGAAAAAATAATTTCGTCACTAACAAAATGGTAAGTATTTTCTAACCTTAAGAATATCTTTCATAGAACACAAGGAATTCATTAATTCTTATTCAAATTAATACAATTTGATAACTCAAAAGGAGTGGTGTAACTATTCACAATTATTTGTAAATTTTTAATGAATTATTCAAGTTTGTTGTCATAATTCTACATTTTTGGGCACTTTGAGTCAAAAGTGCAGAAAAAAAAACAATCATTATTTCAATAAAATTCCTTGAGTCTTTCAAATTTAAATTAAACGAAAGTCCCGATATTTTTTACAAAAAATTTTTGGCCTAATTTATAAAAAATATAAATTTTGAAATTTCACAGAAAGGTCCCTATTATTTCCGCTACATAAACATATGTGTGTATCTCTCCTATAGCTCATACAATTGGAAACATGCGTAAATACAAACCAAATCATAATCACCGTTTCTTCAATCAAAGCTAATATGTAGTTAAAAAATTGTTTTATGTCAATAAATTAAATAAAAAAACAAATATTTTTATAAAAAAGGATATCAGAACCAGAGTGACCTAACCCAATAATCGTAAAATAATAATTTCTGTAAGTGTACTTAGTGGAAATAATGCCACTTACAATGTTGATACATCAGATAGATATGGGACTCGCTTACAATATTTTGAATCCGGACTTATCTATGACAGAGACATGTACATTAGATTGTTTATTTTGAAAACTTCGTTGTCTTTTAGTTTTTTATTTTTATCTGTCTTAGCATTGTTCTTAAAAATAGTTCTCACAAAATTCAGCTTCCCAGCTGAAACCTATAAGCTACGCAAACAGTTTGCTTGCAATGTTTTTTTTTCGGTTTTATAGACCTATGTTTTAGCATTGGACCTAAAGAAAATTCACCCAAAATTTCAGCTTCCTAAATCGAACCTGTGAACGCAAAACAAAAATAAAGCTCCTTCGGATATATGTAAATTGTTCGCATTTTCAGTCTCACGAAAAATGTGGGCGTGGTTTGACAACAGGATGTAGCCCCTCTTATACAAAAAATACCTAAGACGCTATATCTTGACACCGAAGGAAAGAAATATGTGAGTTTTAACACTTAGAAAGTTATGAGATAATCTTTGCTTATAAGAAATACTATAAAGGAAATTTGCTAAACACCCTGTAACACAAGGTCAAGATAGACCTCTTACTCCACACAATTTTATACTCACAATAAATCAAGGGATCTAATTTTTACGGATGGCTCATCGTAACCATGGTATTGAAAAGGCTGATTTCTCGAAGAAAGGAGCTGCTTCGATTTCAAATTCTACACGGAACCACCGTGCCAAGACTGATTTTGAAGCCATTTTAGTCGAACTTTTGCTCAGTTCAGACACAGTGTGTACAATGGGTGCTGCTCAAAAGATTGATACAATCAGTTCGTGTATTTTCTCGTTCTACCAAGACCATCACGTAGTAAAACCTATGGTCAAACAAATGAGTAGAATCCGCTTTTATTTTCTGATTTCCTTCTGAAACTTTAAGAAACATTTTTTGGGAATTATCTATTTTTCCGCCGTTGGTTTTTCTTTTGGTTTCTTAACAATTTTCGCGTCGTTCAAATTTCTCTCATTCTTAATATCCAAACTTCTGTTATATTTATTTTTGTTAGTTTAATTTTGTGCTATTTTTATGTTAATTAGAATTTAAGCATAATTTTTATCCATGTAAACTGACCAACGTTAGGTATGTTGTGCAGCAAAAGATTTTAAATCTTTTTTTCCAAATAAATAAATAAAATGTACATGGGCCATCTCTTGCACATCGTAACAAACGATTTTTGTGGATTATGTTAGTGGGCAGTAAAGAAAAACAAATAACTCTGAAATTCTGGGTTTTACTATACATATTTACTAGACTTCCAGACGATGACTCTGAAATTTTTTCATATTATAATTAACTACTTAAGAACTTTTGACTATTATCGATTATTTTCTGTAATTCTCGACATTTTCCCACTTTTTTAAACCTTTTTAATGCATTAGCTACTTTTTAGAATTTAAATACTACAATTTAGGCCCTAATCAGTATTCCTCGACTTTTTGATAGATTTCGATAGTGTTCAACAAATTTAAGGGTGGCGCACTTCAAAACCATGAGTAATAGTGCTCATCCTATTTTTTATTTTATTTTAGTGCAATATTTAAATTAAGCTTCATTTTTGTTTGGAAAAAAAGGTAAATTTTGAATTAAAATAAGAAAAGTTTTTTGATATGTAAGAAAGTATTTGCATCAGTTTGAAGAAAAATCATTTTGACATTCAGCAATATTTGAAAAAGTTTTGTGCAGTGTAGAATGCTCTTTTAACATTTTTCCCTTAATTAATTACCTTGGGTGTCATTTCGCTAATGATAACTGTTAGAGTACGAAAAAATAAATTAATGTTACTAACAAGCTGGATGTATAGACGCATATACAATTTTACAAAGAATTCAAATCGCCAGTACCTTCAACGAATAAACAACAAAATATTTTACTAAATACCAAATTACTAAATACACGAAAAGAAGCAACCATGCTAAGGAAATATCTTTATATTGGATTAATCATTTTTTTCCTAAAAAATGCTGTACTAGAGAGTGCATTACAAGAAAGTCCACACAGAATAGATAAAAAATCAATTTGCGAATTTATAAATAAAATTGAATTGCAAAGAAATTATGAAACATTGCTAGTGATAGAACAGCAAAATGTCAGTTATTGTGCAATGGATTTTAAGCAGGAGCTCATAAGATGTGATAGTAAAAAACCAAAACTTTGGCTCAGTTTGGGGGTAAAGCCGAAACTAAAATCAATGTTTAACAGTCAAATTTTAGCCATAGTCTGTATGCAGGAGCATTATATGAATATGGAAAAATTAAGTCAGATTTTAAGAAAATCCAAAAGAACCCGCATTTTACTTAAGTTACAACTGAAAGAGGACATCTCGACGAACTTGCAACAAAAAATAAAACAAGTTTTCGGACAATTTTTCGTCAATGCCATGTTAAATGTAATAATAATCTTAAATGATTTTGAAGTAACAAAAATATACTATAACTATCAACCATTTCCGATGCTCACAGTAAACCAGCATATTTTCAGTGGCAATACCAAAGAAGTATATTTTCCACAACGCATGCAAAATGTCTATGGTTATCCATTACGCACCTATCCGGATCAGATGCAACCACGCACTTTACTCTATGAGAATGAAAAGGGTCAGATAAAAATGCTTGGCTACGTTGGACGTTTAATTGAAACATTTGCCGCCAAAGTTAATGCTACGCTTGCCTATGTGCTGTTAGTGCATTTGGGCAAACCAATTTTCTTCACCGAACTGATGGAGTTAACACTTAATGGTACACTGGATATACCGGCGAGTATTGTGTGTCTCAATGAATATGCTCCCACCGACTTGCCGAATTTATCGCATTACATCGAAATTGGTAAATGGTTTCCCATGCTACCAGTAGCTGAATCACTAACTCTATCTCAAATTTATGCATTGCTCTTTAGTTCCGATTTGATTGTCATCTTCTTGGGCTTTTATGTGATTTTTTCTGTGTTGTTCACAGTAAATCGTTATTTGTGGTCGCAGCTGGCTGGTGTTGATATATGGCTTGGTATATTTTTCAATGAATATGCCTTGTTCGGTGTAACCGGTGGCGCTTTGCAAACTCCTGTTTATATTAATGCTACTTTTAGTGGAAAATTGCTTGTTATATTACTTTTTATGGTTGGTTTGGCCATTAATACCACGTTCAATACCTATCTGCAAACCTATACCATGCATCATCCATTGGGGCAGGAAATCAATAGTTTTGCGGAACTACAGCGACGCAATATGAAAATTTTTATTCCACCAGAGGGTCATCATATGTTGTCGATTTATACTGAACCTGAGTTTTTGCGTGAATATGGTGCACTATTTGAGATTGCACCTAGCCTATCGCATTTTGCTGCTCATCGAAATAGTTACAATAAATCTATGGCCATTCCCGCAGTTAGTGGCGTTTGGTCTGTGATGGAACGTCGGCAGCGTTATTTTACGCGCAAAGTTTTTCGCCATAGCAGGCGTGTTGTGTTCAATCACTTTATATATTTTGCTATTCCATTACCGGAAGACTCTATATATAAGGAAATATTAAATGATTATATTTTGCAGTTGCATGCATCCGGTATATTCGCGTATTGGTATCGGTTATCATTTTATGATATGATTACATTGAAAATCATGTCATTTGATGATTTGAGCACTGTCGTGGGCTTAGAGGCAGCTACGGTACTAGATTTTTATTGGATCTGGATGTACTATGGACTGAGCATGTTGAGCAGCTTTTTGGTGTTTGCTGTGGAAATATTATACCTAAAAGTTTGTAATGTAAATAAGAAATAAAAATTTGATTTTTTCTTCAAAAAAATAAAAATCCAATATTATACAGAGCAATCGTTTTGTAGCAATTCTAGGTGAATGCACGAACTCTACATCGCATAATAGGGCCATTTATCAACTCGTGGCTAAAAGCCTTCACTTCTCTACCGGTTTTTGATTTTTTTTATAAGCTCACATAGAGTTTTAAAAAAAAGTCCGAAGTACAAAAATTTCTTGTCCGATCGAAATATTTACCATATACCATATCAACAAGTTCCAAAATGTTACACAAGTAATTGCATGTTTCTATAATCCATTTTTGACATTAACTCAATTAACCAAACGTTTAACTAATGCTAGTTGCCTCTGAGGGCAATTTCACAATTACTCTCTTACATAAATAACACTATTCTACAAAAAGCTGCTTTTTTTTGGGCCTTCGAAACAAATTATGTATCAAATTACTAGTTTAAGCTGTACCTAATCTAAAAATTAGCTTTTTTACTTGAAAAGCTTAACCTTTTCCCTTCAAAACCCATTTTGAATTATGTCGATCTTTTTTTTCCGAAATATCGTATATTTAAATTTATTACGCAGGGGTTCATACATATCTACATAAGTTCCAGTACGGCAGGACAACTGGAAAATTTTAATTTACGATAGAAGTGGCATGTTAGAGACTTACTTGAAGAATTAGTCCCATTATATACAAAGATTATAGTCTGTGGTGATCTAAACATAAACATTCTTGACCATAACAAAACAAATTTTATTGAAATGGTTGAATCCTTTAGTATGACGTTTGCAAATTACAATCAACCAACTCATTTTTTTCCAAACAAAACTCCAACATTATTGGATGTGTTTCTTTTATCTGACCCCAGCCTTATATCTTGCTATGACCAACTTTTAGCTCCTGCTTTTTCACATCATGACTTGATATTTTAAGCCATTGATGTTATCCCAGAACCTTTAAAGAAAAACTATTTTCAATGGCATGATTACTCTAGTACTGACTTAGAATCTTTATTTTTGAGCTGTTACAACCACAATTGGACTCCAATTTATTCAACTAACGATGTTAATTTGCAAATTGAATACCTGAATAAGTCACTTAAATACTTTCACAGTAACCATGTACCATTAAAAACTAAAAAGGTTATGCAAAAAAATATTCCTTGGCTTACGGAAGAAGTAAGATATAATATTAAATTGCGAGATCGTTTGTATGCGAGGTGGAGGTATTTTAAATGTTCACTTATTTATAATGAATTCAAAAAGATACGAAATAAAGTAATTTCGCTTCTTCGTAGAAATAAAAAATCTTTTTATGCAAGTAAATTTCGTTCAAGTGATTCAAGTTCAGTTTTTTGGCAAAAAGTTAGACAAATTGGAATAAGCACAGAAAGACGTAATTTACCTGAATTGCTTGACCTTAATCAACTTAATCAACATTTTATACAACCTTCTGTCCCATCATCTTCTTTACCTTCATATGACAATTTCACAATTACTGACAATTCTGAAACTTTCTCATTTACTTGTGTTGATAATATAACTGTCGGATTAGCTATCCTAAAAATTAAATCTAAGGCAGTGGGTTCGGATGGTATACATCCTACATTTATAAAAATGTTGTTACCTATTATTTTGCAACACATAACATATATTTTCAACACAATTGTTACCACTTCCATTTTTCCAAGCAGTTGGAAAATAGCAAAAATTTTACCAATGCCAAAATCCACATCTCAAAACAGACCTGAATATCGACCAATAGCGTTATTGCCTTTCATCAGCAAAGCATTTGAAATAATTATCTCTAAGCAGATCAAGCTATTTTTATCCAAGCATAACATCATTAATGATTTTCAGTCAGGTTTCCGGACCAAACATAATTGTACTACCGCGCTTCTGAGAGTAGCTGAGGACATACGTGTTGGACTGGATTTGGATATGATAGGATTGATAGTATTTTTAGATTTTTCTAAGGCGTTTGATTGTGTTAACCATAGGTTAGTAATTAATAAACTTTACTATCGATGTTGCTTTGGCAGTACTGCATGCAATTTAGTCCTCTCATATCTAACAGATCGGTCACAATATGTTTCCCACAATATGAAGTGCTCCACTTGCCTAACAGTTCCCAATGGCGTTCCTCAGGGTTCTGTGATGGGTCCTCTGCTATTCACATTATTTATTAATGATATTTCCGAATGTTTTTCTACATGGCAGTATCATATTTATGCTGACGATGTCCAAATATACTCGATGTTTTCAAAAAAAGACAAGTTTTCAGCGGTATGCAATATTAACGAGGTATTGAATAAGGTGCATTCTTGGTCTTTAGAAAATAGTCTAATTTTAAATCCTACAAAAACTAAGGCAATGATTATCAATAGGAGTAAAATCAAAATCGTCTTGCCTCCACTTTTGTTAGACAATGCAAATATAGAGTATGTTGAGAGTCTAAAAAATCTTGGTGTATATTTTAAAAACAACCTAAGTTGGAACTTACATATAAATAACATAACAGCAAAAACTTATGGAGCTTTACGGGGTTTAAGTCCTACCACAAAATTCTTGCCGACTGAGGTGAAGAAAAAACTAGTGAAACATTTATGCTGAAATCGCAATGCTGCGTTCGGTCGGTCGCACTCTGACAGCTGAAGTAGAAACAATGCATGCTTATGCTGTATTCTTAAATGCGACCTCAGGCGTTGCGTAGCGTTTTATCGTAAATACGATCAACGCCATACCCGAAGTTCGAGTAGAGCTACTTTCTACTAGAACGTGCTTTTGACACTTCTCGTTTACCCAGCGCTTCATGCAGTGACAAAATGAGGTCAACTAAATTATCTATTTCGTTCAAATCTATTTATTTTATGAAAATAACAATCAAAACTAAAAAACACGACAAAATTAAGCAAAAAACTGACAAATAGAATTTCTTTTATTGACAATGTTGAAATGACAGACGCTCGCAACATTATGATTTACAAAAAGTAAGGTCGGGCGTTTTGACAGCCAATGTCGTACATTTTAGCAAAGTTTTTCAAACGCCGATCAAAGTTGGCCAAAGCGCGACCGACCGAACGCCGCATTGCGATTTCAGCTTTATTTTGCCTAAATTTTATTTCTGTTGTGAGTTGTTTGCAAATATGGATGGAGAGTCTTATCGGAGGCTTAGTGTGGCCTATAATAGTAGTGCGAGATTTATTTTCAGTATTGCAAGAAGATCACACATTTCCGGATTTTGCATTACAAATAGAAGGCTGCTCGTTAAAGGGTCTTATGAACTATCGATCGGTATTGCTACTTTCGAAAATTATTAAGTTCAAGGAACCTGTTTATCTCTTTGAAAAAACGTTTTTGCCCGTGCCCAAAGGACTGCACAGTTGATCATTCCGAGACATAAATTTTTAATTACATCGCGGCAGTTTTTTGTTCATCCTGTGTATTTATGGAATCTTCTCCCCATCAGTGTTAAACGTGCAAGCAGTAATGTCACATTCAGGCACGAACTATTCAAGTACTTTTCTGATGATTACTAGCGTGTCTTTTTCGCTATCTTTTTCTTAATACTCTTTCTTAATTTTACTCTGTACTTACTTTTTTTTCTGGCTAACTTTGAAATTAAATTTATACTCCTATTACAAAAGTTTTTTATTTTTTAGTACTGATATATATTAGGTTTTTATTTTGTTTTGTTATTTCGAAATTCATAAAAGAATGTGCAAAACTTATAAGCTTAAGCTTACTTGTACAATGAACTACTAGTAAATAAATTGAATTGAATTGAATGAATTGAATCGTATCTATAGAAAAATATATATGTATGTACATATATTGATGATCAGAGTCAACACCTAATGGTCATATCCTTCGGTTTATATGTTTGTGGAAATCATGATTACTAGAAAGCAAAGCGAAATAGCTTGATGAAATTCGGTAGACAGTCTTCATCTTCAACTATATATATGTATGTAGCTTATGGAATTGAAAATCTTAAATATCATGTTCACATAAGGTAATGCAACCAGTTTTCACACTAATATTAGGAAAATTTCGGACAAGTTCTGAACGAAAAAGTCGACAACTTTGACAAGAGGCCGTGGCACCTCTCGAGTAAGCAAAAACTTCAGACGCTTCACTGCCTAAGCTATTTAAGGTACTCGTAATACAACGAAATTTTACAAGAAACTTATTTGAAGTAGTGTTATCGAATTCCTCACAGGTAAGTACTTGGAATAACTCGTAAAAGCTTTGAACATAGAATTGGCGAATTTTGACTAGAGACCGTGGAATCTCCAATACAAGAAAAAACTTCAAAACGATTATTTAAAGCAGTGAAGGGCACTTAGTGGCTCAATTTGCTCACATTGCTCTAACCGTTATTCGACGCACAAGCAAGCAAAAAAAAATTCGCAGAATTCAACGCTATCGAGGCACAAAATTCGCAGAATTTCAACGCTATCGAGGCACAGCGTTGACTTAAATTCAAATGAAAACAAAAACAAAACACAAAGGCATAAATGACGGCGCCGCATTGTGTCTTGACGAATGTAGCAATTGTTTTTGTTTGTAGTGTAATTTGGTTTTTTTTTTTGTGCTAATGGCAATTTGGAAATGAAAGTAAAAATTTCGTTTGTTGTTGCTTGATGTTGTTGTTTTGCTCTTTTGTTAGATTTTTGTGCCCACCGCTGATTTAAAGCAATGAAACCAGATTTCACACAGATAGAAGGAATTATTCGGAAGAGCTTTGGACAATAACTAGGCAAAAACTTACACGTGAGTATGAAAGTGTAATACCCTTTAGAAGAATTAAAGAATTTCTCGGAAAAACCCATCAGAAACTGCACTAAATGTTTACAGACCAAATCTATTTTTCTATCGTAAGTGAAATATTTTCATGTAACTATGTCAAGACCGTATATGACACAGTGATGGTATTTTCAATAGATTTGTAAATTTTTCAGAACATTTGCGTAGTGAAAAATCTGCATCAGTCCATTCGACAAATTCATTACAATGATTGAATTTTGAGTAAATTTGGCGCATTTTCAGTACATTTGGACTATTTCTAATAATTTCCTTTTTTGTTTTTATTTAGTAAATTTTAGTAAGTTTTTATAAATTTTAGTAAGAAATCAAATGACTTTTGGTTTTTTTAGTAAACGTTGCTGAAATATACTTAAAAAAAAAAAATCGAATGAACTTTTTTGTTTAAGTAAATTTTTGTGTCAATTACAATTACATTCGCTCTCTAAAAAATACATTCCAAGTCAAGATTCAGTACATTTTCACAAAACCCAAATGCCATCACTGGTCTGACAGTGTTTATGCTGGAGTTTGGGAGCAGAATTCGGAAAGGCAACTACCTGTCAACTCACAATAATCAGACTCGATAGAAGCCAAGCCTTCATTTTTGAATTCAACTGATTATTTTATTTAACAGTATGCAAAGGCATCGGCGAATATCGAAAAAATAAAAAAGATAGGAAGTAATAATTCAGAGAGTGTAAGCGGAAGCCACATAATAATTTGAGATGGAAAATTTACCATTAGATTAAAAATGGATTTCTTGGTTCTGCAAGATCTCCCCCAAAATGTTTGATATTCTCAAAAACAATATAAACTGTTATCTGTAGCAGAGAGATATGCTCAAATATTATTATGCTCGCTCATTTCACACAAACATCCTCTCTTTTTAATCAACAGAAAAAATAAATAACAAAAACATAACAAGTTTTGTAGCCAAGCAACGAAAATCAACCAAAAATGACTTTATATTTTGGAGGTTGCTCGAAGGTCAAATTGACGTTTTTTTAAGTTCTTTCACATCTATCGTTGCGCATGGATACAAAAAGTGTCGCGTCATAAGATTGTAGTCGTTTTTTTCTTCCTCTATAAAAGAAAGGGGCTCGTCACGTATGAATATTTTGCAAGAGTAGTGTTATCTATATACCTGTGCTCACATTAGATCGATATTACACCAAAGTGTGTGAGTTAAGTAAATAGTTTTCAGGCATGTTATAACTTTCTTGACGCCAAAGTTCCTTCTCCCGTTTAATAAAGCATTTCTATGAGCAAGGTTAGATATCCAATTATTTAACTATTCTCTACTTTCTACCTAATGCTCTTTAAAGACTTAATAAAAATTTTTTATCTTCGGTGTGTTGCATACCCTACATTCAGTTCAGTAATAGCATTGGACTACAAATTTCACTTAACCAAATCATATTTATTTTGCCAAGATAGTAGCAAGGATCCTATTAGATTTCGTGGCGTTTTTTATGATATTCGTAAATTTCCAACTACACAGATCTGTGAGGTTTTGTTGTTGGGCAGATAGGGATCATTTCTGAAATAGTTTTTCGAATCACTTCATAAATGGCTCATTTTAAATAAGAAGTATGGCAATATATGATGTTTTTGTTAGAAATAAGTTAAAAACATTTTCGAATCCTATACATAGATAGCCTCAAAAGTAGATAAAACGCCATTTTTTTCAGTACTAAGCCACAAATATTGCAAAATCCTGACGGAATGGGTTAATTCTGAAGTCAGATTCGGACTAAGTGCGAAAAATTACTTCGTGAATGACCTCCATCTGCCCAACAACACTCATTCGCAGACTTGTGCTATAGTATTTTCTATTCTAATTAAATAAACGGTTATGAAACGGTTGCACCTTCGGAACCTTACAGTTGTCAGAGCGACAATTTGACAATAAGCGTTGTTTATTTTTTTAATTGAGAATTTCTTAGTTTTTTATTTTTTGCAGCAAAATGAAGAAAATAAGTTTATTTTTTTTATTATTCAGAAAAGATAAATCAAGCTGGTGTAATATTTCAGGTAAAAATGTATAATAAAAGCAAATGTTATACATGTATGGATATATAGATATAGTGATGCGATTTGCTTAGAGAGATTTTATGTTGCCAGAGGCTAAAATTCGGACAATATATACAATAAAATAAATAAGCTTTTATTTAGTCAAAGCCGCCTTAAACTTAAAAAGTTTCAAACTTTAAAAGATTGCAGTTCAAAAAAATCCAATTTGCCGCAAGTTCTTCCTTGTACTCGTATTACAAAAGGAAGGGCAAAATTAACATATCCTGTGATATATAAAACCCGATGTTTTCTCTACTCTAAAACATTGAACTCAATATATTTTGATTTAATGCCTACATCGGGTCTTACTTTCTGTTACTAAATCAATATTTCCACAAAATTTCATCTTGATTCTAAGTTTTTCACATAAAACCATTTTATTTATTGGGTTAGTAGAGTGTTTAAGAAATCAACAATGTCGAATGAAATGTTTCAACCGTAATGCTTTATATTAACTTAGCATGGTAGCTCCCACAACTGAATTCCCTCTTGTAGTTATTTTTAAAGACAACAAACAAACGAACTCTCCAATGGTATAACAGAACCAAGTATATACATAGTTTATTGAAAATTATGTAGTAAGTAGTAAATTTTGAGACGTCAGATAGTAGAAACTAGTAGACCAATGTAATTCGTGTTGTGTTTAAAACTATTACCAGAAAATTTCCGACACCTCCCCCCCCCCGCCTAATAGTTGCCAGAACGTGATAAAAAGATATTTGGTTAAAATTTTAGCTTTTATCAATTTTTTCTCCTAAATTATCAATTTACAGTAAAATCGTACTCTGTCATGTTAAACCTTTATAACTTTAAATATTTAACTAGATTTAGTATCAGAAATGACCTAATGTTTACGAAAGATTCAATGATAACGTATGATATTTCGTAAAGCCAAAAATTTTTGCTATAACTAAATTTTTTTGTGATAAAATGCCCAAGTTATATGGCTTTGTTATTAATCACTCAAATGTTTTTAAGACAATTTATGTTACTTTTCTCTATTTATCAAAATAAAGAACTTAGAGAGCAGATAGAAAAAAGAGTAAAAGTCCCTTATAGATTTTTTGCTCAAAGTTTCAAAAAAAGAAAGAACTACAAACTACTACTAAAACTAATAGATACTTGGTTCTGTAAAATCAGGAGAGAATTGCTCTGATTGTTTCTGCATATACACAAATTCAACTAAACTACTCTATCTCTCTCCTTTGGGAGACCCATGCTTATGTTATTCTTTCACAATACGAATAACAAAACGTTTGACAAAATTTTCTTATGATACACACTCTGGAGAGCAGTTAAAACGAGCGGACGCAATAGAAGCGTGTTAGCGCCAGTGTCAAAATTATATTGTTGTTAATTTTTGTTTTCTTGTGACTTGATCTATTGTGAGTACTATTTTAATTTCTTAGTTTTTATATAAATTTTTTAATTTGTCATGAGAAAAGAATACGTGGTAGTTTAAAAGTTTGCTAGGTATACTTTTTTGGTTAATTTTTTTGAACGCAGCGCCGGTCATAAGCATAATATTTAACATTATTTGCATACAAATATGACGTTATTTATAATTTTCGATCATAAAATTTTGAAAACGTGCAAAAAAAAAAACTATCATGTTCTCTTTATTTTACAAATTGAAAATGTATTCGTAGACAATGCTCATTATAACTCAGTGGAGGGTGTGTACCATATTAAAAATGTACAGATAACGTATTTGAACAGATTGCTGTTGTCTGTTATCAAGAAATCCGGTTCAACCGCTATACCTGTTTATGTGCAACGTTGTTTGGCTCATCTTCACCTTTAGCACGAATATGGAACACGTATTAATTTATGTACATGTCAGAGATGTGCACGAATGCATTCATACGCAGTTGTGAAACACTCACAAAAAACGAATTGTGAATCAACACTATGCATCAAACGTGTGAAACGAATGAAAACACTGCTCACTCAAAGCGAATACGAATGCTGACGTGCAGTATTTTTTTATCGCATTGCCGCTGCTTGCCTTTATTTTCTTTGAAAGCAACGAACACACTACAAAAGGCAAGCACTATTCACTCAAAGCTCATTCATTCGTTTCTATTTCTATGCAACGAATTCTATGGCTATGCAACGAATACTGCGGCTATGCAACGAATGTCATTACGCAGCATTAACTTTTTTTATTATATTTTCCTTGATTTGTGTATTTTCCATGCTTTAAAATAAGAAATTATTTTATATTTTAGAAGAAACTCAACAATCACAAACAATGGCAAGCAAAGTACTACTCTACAATAGCATGAGCTCAAATGGTATGAGGTATTAGATGCTGTTCAATAGCATTCGTTGCATAGCCATAGCATTCGTTGCATAGCCATAACATTCGTTGCACAAACATAGAAACGAATGAATGAGCTTTGAGTGAATAGTGCTTGTCTTTCGAGTATGTTCAAAGAAAGCAGAGGCAATCAATGGTAATGAAATTAAAAGGCAATGCACTGCAGCACTCGTTTCATATGTTGTCAAATAAAAGCACGCAATAGCAATGAAGAAGCGAATGGTAAATAAAAACGAGCCACTCATTGCACATCTCTGGTACATGTGCCCACAATTGACAGAGATGTTACTGTTGGAATACAAAATATAAATATTCTATGTTTTTGATAGTAATCTAAATTAAGAAACAAATGCATTTTCGAGTCAAGTCAACGTTTTGGGATGAAGCTCCAAGGGTAGCCCAATGATATTTACAGAGCATACCCACTTTTTACAAGTTGACATCAGTTATAGGTTTATAGTATTTTAAAGCGTTCACAGTTAAAGAAAATTACGATAACAACGACTAACATTAATATAACACCCACCAGGACGTAAAAGTTCAAAAACTATTAGTAACTTAATCCTTATCCCTTAATTAGACAGACTTTTTTACAAGTACATATTTATGGGAACATAAGTAAGGGTAATATCTGTAACATCCGTGAGAGCCTAACAGTCTATTATACAAGAATTATTTTAAAAAACTTTTCGGGTTCAACATTTGTAATAGTTTCACACACCGTTCCGTACAGTTTCGCAAATGTCATGCATTTTAGGGATCTCAGCGTTATCTATTAGTGAGTATTCAAAATCCACATGTTCTTCTTAGTGGAAGCGAATTCAAAAAAAACAAAACTACCTTAGGAAGAGAGGCTTTAGCCAGTGGCTTGAAGTATTTTTACTTTTTCCGCTGACATCCAAACTAAAAGAGACAGAAATTTGTGTGCCCCATATTTTTCAGCCAACCTTCTTAAAAAACTTGAAATTGGTCATCTACAAGCCCACACACACTTCGATTTACCAACCAGCAACAGCTCCGTCAGAGAGAGGGAACCAAAAGAGACCAAAATCGGAGCATTTAGCTTATGAACGCTCACTTGTTAGTAATGAATCTTGCAATGTTGAATTGTTCTTAAGTTTTCCAAAATAAAAAAATCGTTGATATATGATAGAGACCGTGTTCCATTTACAGTGGGAAGCAGCAACCAAAGTGGAATTCCGTCCATTTGTCCTTTTTAAAACAACCTTGTGATCTTCAGAGTTGCTATTCAAGACATCGCTTCCTTATGAAACCAATTTTGCCCTTGTTTTAAGTATCCCATTGAGTAAAATATTGCTTCACATCTTCGGTTAAAGGAATTCACAGGGATAGTTAAAAATAGATTTTGAAGAAGAGGGCTTATTTTTTACGATTATATGTATGTATAATGATTTATTGAAAATAAATGAGTGTTCATAAAATAAATGCATGAAATTGGCCAAACTAATTTTTTAGAGTTACATATCGTTACCTTAATATAGAAAGGCCCTATCTACCATTTTTTTTACTTTACAGGAGAACAAAAAAACTTAATGAAAATTAAAGTTTTGTAGTACTAAAATGAGTTATGACTTTTTTTATTTGCTTGTTATTGCTTTATTTTCAATCGTAGTACACACAATTTTTTATCAATGGTGTATTAGTGGGGGTGACCTGCCGAAAACTACAAAAAACTCGATTTTGAAAAAAATGTTAGTTAGGGCCTTTCTATATTAAGGTAACGATACATACATATTTACATACATATAAACCTTTTTTTTCAAACGAAAAAGTTTAATTGAATTCGAATAGTTTGAATTAATCGCAAAAACTCTAATTTGAAATGAAAAAACTTTAATTTAACATGGAAAAAGATTCACTCTAATTGAAAAAAGTTAATTTCAATCAAAAAATATATTGATTTAATTTGAAAAAAAAAGTTTTACTTAATTTGAAAACGTTTACGTTCAATTTGAAAAAGGTTAAATTTCAATAATTAGGTCTGGGAATGTTTGATGAAACAAAAACTTACTACACAGGTGTTTTAAAACCTATGAGGAGGAAGCTGTTTGAATAAATGTAACCAATTTTGGTGTGGGAAAATTGAAACGAACTATGCTTTTGGTGCAGTGCGCTTAGAAATAAACAAAAAAATCTATAAAATTAATATACAAAATTGGAGTGGTTTGGTCATATAAGCGAGTGCAGTGCAATAAGTGGACGAACGAGTCAGTCACCTTAACTAAAACACTTCAAATGCTTTAGTAAAGAAGCTACATACATAAGTAAATGTAACCAAATACAAAAACAAGTACTGAGCAGGAAGTGGGCAGATTTTCCAGGCTTACATTTTATTTTTGTATGGAAACGTGAACCAAATATTTTTGACATGTTTTCAGTTTTCGAAACATTTTTTCTTTGACTCTTAAAGTTTCAGTACTTCATAAAATAAAGAATTTTAATTTAAACATGGTTAATACTGAGTGAACACAAAAACCTCAGAAAGTAAAATTGTTTGATTGTTTTCGTTCTTTATTGCTAATTATGTATTTGGATAGCCTTTCCTTTGATTAAACACGATTTAGTCAACCCTTATTTACTAAAAAAAAAAATTATTAGATTATTCAATTGCTAAGCAAAATTATTGCACTTTAATCGTTTTCCGTTCAAAGTAACATTTTGATTTTTCCCCGCATGCCAAATGATATCATAGTTTTTTTAACACTTCTTTCAAATATCAATCAATACTCACATTTCCTTATTTTTAATTTACTGCATCGTTATTCTCAAACATAACATATACATATGTATACATTTTAATTTTTTGCCAATACTATTCTACAGCCAATATGACACAACAAGGGCAAGCCTTCGACTCCAACTGCATGACGCTGACCCGTTTTGTGCTACAGGAACAACGTAAATTTAAAGATGCCACCGGTGATCTTTCGCAACTCTTGAATTGCATCCAAACTGCTATTAAAGCCATTGCATCTGCTGTACGCAAGGCTGGTATTGCCAAGTTACATGGCATCGCTGGCGACATCAATGTACAAGGTGAAGAAGTGAAAAAATTGGACGTACTATCAAATGAACTTTTCATTAATATGTTGAAGTCATCATATACAACAAGTTTGATGGTCTCTGAGGAGAATGAGAATTACATTGAAGTGGAGACGGATAAACAGGTGGGCTTTCATTAATTTGGGGCATATTCACTATCACTCTTAATGCCGTTATTTTCCTAATCAACTAATAAAACTAACGAAATATCTTTTTATTATAGGGAAAATACATTGTCTGCTTCGATCCGCTGGATGGCTCATCAAATATTGACTGCTTAGTCTCAATCGGTTCCATTTTTGCTATTTTTCGCAAACAAAACGAAGGGGCACCCACTATCCAAGATGCTTTGCAGCCAGGTAATAAAATTGTGGCCGCTGGTTATGCGCTTTATGGCTCTGCTACAGCAATTGTGCTAAGTTTGGGTGCTGGTGTTAATGGTTTTATGTATGATCCCGCAATCGGCGAATTTATTTTAACCGATCCAAATATGAGCGTGCCTGAGAAAGGTAAAATATATTCCATTAATGAAGGTTATGCTGCTGACTGGGAGCAAGGTGTTCAAGATTATGTTGCCGCCAAAAAAGATCCCACCAAAGGCAAGCCATATGGTGCACGTTATGTTGGATCCATGGTTGCTGATGTGCATCGTACTATCAAATATGGTGGAATTTTCATATATCCTGCTACTAAATCTGCGCCAAATGGAAAACTACGTCTATTGTACGAATGCAATCCAATGGCTTATCTCATTGAACAGGCTGGCGGTTTGGCCAGTAATGGAAAAATTAGAATTTTAGACATTGTGCCGCAAAAGATACATGAACGCAGTCCAATCTTTTTAGGCTCGAAATTGGATGTCGAAGAGGCCTTGAGTTACTTGCAGAAAAACTAAATGATGATAAAAAAAATTTTTCAGTGAATATTGATACTAAGCAGAGGTTAAGAAAAGTGTAAGAAATAGTTGAAACAATTAAAAAAAATAGTGAAAAAAGCAAGACATCTTTTGTAATAATAAAATAGTGTTTTTTATTTAAGAGAATGGCTATCATGCTTAGTTTTTAAAAGGCATTTGCTTTATGCTTTGGTAAAAAGGTAAAACCATCCGGTACTGGTCCCAGCAACATCTCACTCAATTTTACCCAATCTGCCGAATTTGATGAACAAATTAATGTTTCCATTTCATCACGTCCACGAAACTTTTGTGGACGTTGATTTATTTTTTGAGGCGGATTTATTAACAAATCATATGGTACATAACGATATAAAAACGATTGCCATTCAAGCAGAAAACGTCGAGTATTTTCAACGCCTCTTGTATCGGAACCCCAATGTTCGAGTCCATAGTTAGCATACTTTTTTAGTATATCGAAACGTTCACTGGACGAGGGATCCCAATGTTTTTGTTCTTTGATTTCCTTGAAAATCCATGGTTTTATTAATGCACCGCGTCCGATCATAACAGAGGAAACATGTGGCGCCATTTGCTGCAAAAATAAAAAAATCAGTAATTTTTTTAAAAAAAATTAATTTAAAATATGTTAAAAAGCTGTGCAACATTACCTTTCTTTCGTTGTAATCTTCAAAATTCATTATATCACCATTTCCAATGATTGGTATGCGTTTTACTTTAGCGGCACATTCTTCAATATACTGCCAATTGGCATTTTTAGTATAACGTTGTTCACGTGAACGTCCATGGAGCTGTAAGTATATATTTTCTATATTTTAGTGAACGTTATTTTGATTAAGTATGCTCTCTTATGTAAGCATTTTTAATTTATTTGGAAGCTAATAAATATTAATAATAATAAAAAGTATAATTCATAAACAATTTTAAACCCGCGGCCAAAAAAAGACATGAATGGTTTTATATAGCACCAAAAGCATCAATTTGTAACTAAAAGTTATTTTTTCTAAGGTGTATCGGAATCTGAAAGTTCAAACATTTTTTCGTATGAGCATATATTAGGGAAGACGCCTGTTAAGGCAAATATATCATTTAAGTTAAGTTTTCTTTTGGGTGTACACACTTGTAATGTATGGTTTGGCCAATAAAGTTTTTGAAACAATAATAAAGAATATAAATAACTTTTAAGCCATTAAACAACGGTCAAAGGAATATTACTAAAATAAAAAGCATCTACATACATACATATAAGAAATATATGAGGCGCCCAGTTGCAAAACCGACCAAGTCCCTTTTCCACACTTTAGGACAAACAACGAAGAACGTTAATCTTCATCTATGTTCATTGAAAAATTAAAAAGTATTTCCCACATAATAGCTTATAAGATTTCTTACTCAAAACACGTCAGATCAGACTTTTCAAGTTTTATTTGCGTATGCTTTTGAAAAAACAATTTTGGACTTGGCCGGTTTTGATACCAATGAACTGAACTTGGCCGGTTTTGATACCAATGTATTGGACTTGGCCGGTTTTGATTCCAAGGCGTTGGACTGATTTTGAAAGCAAGTTCATGGACTTGACCGGTTTTGAAATCCATGAATCAAAAATAAATTAAGAAGTGTAATATTTCTGTCAAAAAAAATTTTTTTTAATCCAAGCCCACCGTAGAAAGATAAAGCATGGTCTAGATTTTGATATATGAGATTATCTCAAAATTTGATTTTTTTGGTCTTGGCCGGTTTTGCAATTGGACGGCTCAAATATGTATATATATAAAAATGTGTAACGATATAAAAGTAATATTTAACTTCAGAGACACAGTTCTTACCGTCACTGCTGCAGCACCCCATTCCTCCACCAGTGGCGCCAACTCATGTGCCACACTTTTATCTGCATATACACCGGTGCGCATCTTTACTGTAAATGGAATTTGTGGCGATAGAGCTGCACATGATCGCACTGTTAACTCCAAAATATTAGTACGTCTCATAAGAGCGCTACCGCCACCTTGTTGATAAATCAAATCGATGGGACAGCCAATATTAAGATCTATGTAATCAACACTTGTTGTTTCATGCATTAGTTGTGCCGCCTGTGATATAATGTTTGGATTATTACCACATATTTGTACACCAAATATGTCTTCCGATGCATGCCGCTTCGTAAGTGCCCACTCTTGAGTGAGTCCTTTGACTAAAGGTACAGCACAAGCCATTTCACCGCAGGTTATATCAGCACCAAATTCCTTACAAATACGTCGAAATGGTAAATTTCCGACGGTTGTAAGTGGACTTAGCACAAGTTTGTTGAAAAAATCTACTGGTGGTTTGTGCTCTACATCACGTTCTTTTATTTCTTCTGTATCTATCACACAGCCTACTGGTTTTTCAGTAGTAGTTGCTGTTGTCGCTTCTTCTGATTTTTGTTTCTTTGCTTCATCTCGTAGTTTTTCGAATTTAGCAACAAGTTTTTTGCTTCTCGAGAAATCGTAATCACGTTTACGCAGTCTTACTTGAAGTTCTGGAAGATTTTCAAAATAAAGCATTAATTTACTGTTCGCAATTTTTAGGATGAAACCATTTCTTTAATAGTTGAAATAGCCTGAAAATTTAAGTATATGTATTTGCTAATATAATAAGTGCTACGTCTCCTTAATCAGACACTGAAATCCTACCACTTTTTTTTATTATTCCCTGGAAAAATGTTTTGATATGATACTTAAAGTTTTTGCATCTACGAGAAGTGCCACGAATGGTATCTGAGTGAAAAAGTTGATAGTCAAAAAACGCTGAAAACTTTTGTGAAAACAGTGTTCTAATCAGTGTCCTTGTAAAAAGATTCATCATAGTCCCTTGGATAACTTTTTATTAGATAACTTAAAGAATTTGCTTCTTTTGGCACACTTTTTCTTCGGACAATAACAACAACAAAAGGTGAATTTATTTCAAGTCTTAAATTATTCTATCCAAATATAAAAAATTTCAAAACATTCCATCGACATTACTTGTAAACTCCATTCAACTTAATGTATGTACTATTAAATTTAGATCTTTCGAGCCTGGTATGCCCGCGAATCGAATTTGATTTTTATAAATATTATACATACAACATGTTATAAGGGATAACAAATTTGATTAAAAAAATGACTTTACTGTTCCCTTAAGGATTGACCTCAGAAAGACAAACGTGTTGTTCACAATATATAGCTCGAAGAAAATACTAGGTTAGGTTAGGTAGGAGTGGCAGTCAGTTACAAAACCGACTCACTTAGACCAAGTTTGGTCCATTATGATACCACAGGGTACTATACCCTCTCATTGAACTATCCAGATTTCGTAATAAAACTAAATAGCTGACCTATGCTAACGTCTAAGGTCATCCAGGTCATCAAACAAAAACGAACCAAGTGTTTTGTGGCGTTTTCTAGCAAGTGCAGGGCAGGAGCAAAGAAAATGTTTAATGTTTTCCTCCTCCTCCACATCCCTACAACTTCTACAGTAGTCAAAAGACCGAATACCTAATCTCTCCGCATGTCTGCCGATAAGCCAGTGGCCAGTTATTACAGCAACAACTGTGCAGTAGTCCCCTGCCTAGCAAGTTCATCAGCTTTGCAATTGCCAACAATGTTTCTATGCCCAGGCACCCGGATGAGGTGAATGTTAAAATGCTGAGCCATCTCATTTAGAGACGAGCGGCATTGTTGGTTAATACCCTTCTTGGATACTACATTTATCCTCAGCCAGGATGCTACTTCTTCTATTGCTATAATCTCTGCCTGAAAAACACTACAATGGCCTGGTAACCTCGCAGCAATACTTATCTTCAGTCCCTAGAGGAAATACAATCTCACTCAACTTAACCGAGTGACAGCTACGTATTTTAATTTTGAGCTGCTATTAACAAAACATATCCTCTGGAAATACTTTCTTAATATGAGAATTTAGTTTTTACTCCATCTGAAATATTTACACCTACTTGTCTAAATTAGCCCACATTTTGTCTACTTTTATGAATTTGTGTAAATTTGGTCAGAGGTGCTACGCTTATTAAAATTTGAATTCTTACAAACCATTCCATAATGGATAACTTATCATTTAAGAATTTTCTAATTCAAATTTCTACGACGAACTGTTTGGTTTGAGTGTTGATTTCTATCTACAAAAATATGTTTGTGTTTGAAAATCTGTAATTTTACATATCAGGGATATGTAGTGGATTTAAATACTCTGTTTTAACGGTTTTCCTGGGAGTTTTTAGCTGGGCAGTACAAAAAATTAAGAGTAAACACTTTCTCACATACCAGACGAGATACCATTACAAGTAGTTGCCTTTTTCGATTCATCATAGTTATCTGCCTTGATGTTGTTGCCATTTTCGTCAATATGAGATTTACCAAATCTGCAAGTCACACCGCGTGGACAATAACCTTTAGAATCGTATACCAGGCATCGTTCACCCAAATCATCTCCTTTGGATTCCAAATACTTTTGCAGATCATGTACATATCTACATTTTTCAAGGGAACACTTTGCGCCATCAGGTCCATTTATTAGGGAATGGCAAAGATATAACGCACGGTCTACCTTGAAAATTGGACGGTGCTGTGAAGAAGAGATGAGTTAAACCAGATAACCACCAGTTTCCTCTTTTCTTACCTTATTTTGACCACGGTTACGAGTTTTTTTGCCTTTTTCGGTTTTTTGGTATTTGCTGGCGTTTTCGCTTGTATTGTCATCTACAGCAGCTCCATTACTATTTACCTCCGGGTGATCCCTTTTATTTTCGGCTTTGGTTACTTCCAACTCGGTATCTTTGCTCAATGCCACTTTGAGATCTGGGATCAAGTAGCTAGAAATTACTTAATATATATTTTATGTACATCAAAAGACTTATTTTTAATTACTCTGATTTAATATAACAAATTCCTGGTTCCATTATTTACAATTTAAAATATAAATATTTCCGTGATAAGAAGCATCAGCTTTGCTGTCAGACTTTTTTTGACAGTAAAACACACGTGCAATAAGAGAAAGAGAGAGTAAGTTTATTTGCTCCATGATACAATCATAAGGTAAAGCACAGCTGTCAAGTTGAACATAATAATCCTGCATGAGAAAAAAAACCTATGCAATCGCTGTCAACATTGTTGAAAATTAAAGTTTCGTACATGATTTAACTATACATGGTTGGAGCGATGCCAGATAGTACCTCTTTCTTTATTAATTTTCTCTTCGCGAATTGTCAAAATCGAACACAACAAAAGTGATAATTAAAAAGGTTAAAAGAAAAACAAAAACATTTGTTTTGTAAAGATAAATTGATTTTTTATTTCGCGTGTGGACTTTTTCTTTTAAGTCTTTGTTTAAGTGAATTACAATGCCGAATTTTTGTGAGCTATGTCGCGCGGTTGCCTCGAAGGAAAACATTTCATTTTTTTGTGTTCCCATGAATGAGGGAAGGCGTCGACAGTGGATCGAAAGCTGCGGCAAGGATTTGAAAGGATCGTCCCGTACAAGTAATCTTGAAGCTCCAAGACTTAAAGACAGGATTAATTACATCCTGAAGGTTACACAATCCGTTTTAAGCTTGATTGGTGGTGGTCTCCACAGTATAGCCACTAACTTTAATTTTGTTCACATAAGTTTGATATTTTATCTTCTTTTTTCCTTTGTTTTGATTATGCTGTTGACAATTTGCGAAGAGGTGTCCCAGGGTTGTATTTTCAAATTTTGACAACGTGCTCCAACCTATATAGTTAAATCATGAGTTTCGTATTTCAACGTGTCCTAGCAAAGACCACGAATTCTCCCCAGCTACAATATAGTTTTTGTTATGGACCAACATTTCTATTTACTATCTCAAAATTTATGCTTTAATTTATGAAACAAAGGCGAACAGAATTTGTCTAGTTGATTAGCTTATCGATAAAAAGCGTGGCACAAAGCGTGGCAAATATTTACATAACATCTTTTTTTACAGGGATGCTATAGGTAGCACTTTAAGAAATAAGTTAAACACCCTGTTAAGAAACGTCGGTTAAGAACGTCAAAAACAGCTGGTTTTGTTTTGTTTTCAGCTCGTGAGTTAAAGGATAGGATAAATTTTATTTATGTGAATATTTTAAATTAGAATGGTACAACTTTTTTCGTTCCTATTGAAACAAACCAAAAAGGTAATTTAATAGTTTGAAGCTCAAATCAAAGCATTAATTTTAACACACTTGCAGCCTGTACGTCGACACCTACGAGGAAGCTTTTTAGACAGTTTGCGTCTGACAGTGCACGGTGGGCATGGTGGTAACGGAGTACCCAAATATGGTGGAATCGGTGGGCAAGGTGGTTGTGTGTATTTTGTTGCAAAAGAAGGCGTGACACTTCAAAAGTTGTCACAAAAGTAAGCTGAGGTTATGAATTGGTTAAGCACAATTTAAATATTGCTCTCCTACACAGACACAGTCAGAAACGTGTAGCAGCGACCAGTGGTGAAGACAGTAGTAAAACGCGTATACTTGGTCGTCGTGGAGTTGACCAGCGTATTGATGTGCCTGTTGGCGTACAGGTGATAGATGATAGTGGAAAAGTTCTGGCAGATTTAAATGAAGAAGATTCTACCTGCATTGCAGCTGGTGGAGGTATGGGCGGTTGCTCAGGTACAAATTTTATTGGAAAGCCCGGTGAGCACCGATCAGTAAACCTGGATCTGAAACTTATTGCCGACGTTGGCTTAGTTGGATTTCCTAATGCTGGTAAAAGTACGTTATTAAAAGCGATATCGAATGCAATGCCGAAGATAGCTTCATATCCATGTAAGTATGCTTTCCAAAGTACCAGTTTAAAAAAATCACGCTTTGAATATCTTTTTTCGTAGAAACAATTAAACTACAATATATTTTTTAAATCATGGAAAATTGGCCCAAGTTCTAATTAGCATAAGTCGACAAAATCTGTTTTAACTTTTTGCCACATACATTAGAATAGTCGAATAAAATATAAATGTAACCAATTCAAATTTTCTTACATTTCAGTTACTACTATACGCCCTCAGATCGGCACCGTGGATTATCCAGACCTGCGCACCATCACCATAGCTGACTTACCAGGTCTTATAGAAGGTGCACATGCTAATTTTGGTATGGGACATAAGTTTCTCAAGCATATTGAACGCACACGACTACTGCTTCTTGTGGTGGATATATTTGGCTTTCAGCTTAGTCCACAACATCCGCGCCGTAATTGTTTGGAAAACATTTATGCATTAAACAAAGAATTAGAATTGTACGATTCAACGTTGCTGGACAAACCATGTGTTCTGTTGCTAAACAAAATGGATATAGATGGTGCACAACAACAGCTTGCATCCATTAAGCCAACTATCAAAAATCTTGCTTTAGGCTTAGGGCTATGTCCTGGTGACATTCGCCCAACAAAATTAATTAATTTTGAACAAATTATACCAATTTCTGCAAAGAATGTGGCGCGTATAACACATGTGAAAAAAGACTTACGATCGGTGCTAGATCGATTGGCAGAGCGGGAGCAAGTACCTGACTCGGAAGAGGTGCAGCAAATGCTTTTACGCAAATTAGGTGAACGAGGACCTAAAGTTACTTAAATATTTTGTTTTTAAGACAAAAACTTGGTTAAAATTTAATAAAAAATGCTACAGAATCAAAATCTTTTGAATCAAATAACAGCTAAACGTTCAAAAATATTCTTTTAAATCAGAGGTCATATATAATTCAAAACCTTTTTAAATTTAGTCATTTAATTTGTCATTCTATCAACCTTTTAAACAATCAATTCATTAATATAACATAGACTGGGTTTTTTAGAAAAGTAGCGCTTTAGGCGCGAAAAATAAATCTGCGAAAAAGTGTCGCTTGAATTTAGTTTCCAAGATAAAGCTATCGGAAATTGCGGATACAGCTATTATAAAAAGCGGTATAGGTAGGGAGTCCCTGAACATATTTCTAAAATATGGGTATGATATGAAAGGTAATGTAATAAGATATAAGAGGTATAAAATTGGTATGTCATTTTTGCATAAATAATCTTCTACAGATCATTTAAGCACCAATAATTTTTTGTTCGTTCCAAAAGCATCATGTATTTCAGCAATGGCATTTTGGTTTTGTAGAAATATGTACTGAATTGAGACATGGGTTGTATTTCTGAAATGACGAATGCACTTTTCATTTTGCTATGAACGCCAAAATTCCTAAAATTTTTAAAAAAAAACCTCATAACTAAAAAGAAAAGAAATGGGATATCGATTTACCTACAAATATTTTATTTCACTAAAATTACACAATTTTCCTAAAATTTACTGAAACGAAATAAATAGTCCAAATTTATCGAAAATTGTACCGAATGTACCAAATACTTACCGAATGTACTGGCGCATATTATACCGAAAATAGTAAAATGTACCGAAAATGCCACCACTTATCAATTTCTTTCAGGGTCAAAAACAAAAATTAACTGTTTTTAAGAAAAGAATCGGATGTCAGCAACAAGTACATATCGTGCAAACACAAATAAAAGGAAAAAGTGTCGTTTACATGTGCAAAAACATCGTGTTAAAAAACCTTTTGAATGTTATTATATATTCGAAAATTTTTTGACGTTTCAACACGTTGCTTAAGTTGGACCACGTCTTTTAGCGTCAAACTTTTTTTTTTATGAAAACCGTTGAGTTTTAGAATGAGTATGTATAAGTTTGCGTTGTAAGAGAACGAATTTGCTTCGTAACTAAATCAGCTAACCAACCATCTCGAAGCGAAAAGCGTAGATAAGAAGCAGAAAGTTGGTTGGTTTTTCACGCGGCATGCAATGTAACTCACTCCGTATGAATGCACGGTTTTGAATTTTCCTGATAGCGGCTAGCGCTGCGATATTGAAATGACGCATAATTTGTAACTCTACTAATAGCGAGTTAATATTTTAGCAGCTGCATGAAAAAGGGTTGTTCATACATTATGTAAAACTCTTCTTCAAATTTTTTTGATCCAATTTTTGACACCCAATGTATGCGATCAAGTTGGGCAGCTCATCAAAGTAGAACTGATGCATTCATTTGAAACAGAGGTCAGTGGCACCGCATGTAGCTGCGCATAAAGTAGAGTTGAGTTTTACTTTATTCGAATGCCTGTTTGATTTTGTTGCCATTTGGAAATTTTTACGCCCCACGCGCGTACATTGCTCATCCATATTATGTTTGAACGCGAATATGGAAATAGAACCGATCGAAAATATGGGCTGAATTTGATGGCAGATGAGTTGGATACGGCGCCAATGTTAATTTTGAAATCAAATTTGGAATTTTAAGTTTAAAAAATGACTATGTAAAATTATTCACTTCGTACTATGTACAACTAGTCAATTTTAAGTGTAGGATATAAAATATTATTGTTCTTAGGGCGAGGGAAGGCTGTATGGAACTTTAATATAGTTGCGATCTGGCAACATTGAATCATAATAAAACAAAATGTGCCGTTAGTTTAAATATGCGTTCTAGACTACATTTACTACGTAGGTATACGGTTTTTCCTGCTCAAGGTCGCGTAAAAGTATTTACCATGCAATTGTTTGTCTAATTTACTTATGCAAAATATATCAAAAGTTCGGTTTAAAATATAAGCGATATTCTTTCAAATGGACCTACCACTCTTCTTAAATTACCTTACGAATTTGGAGCGTCAGCGCCGTATTGCGGAAACTTCAAGGAAAAAGAAAAACTTCGTTGATAAAGAAAATCTAATAGAACAAAATTTATTCAGTTTAACTGAAGAATAGTAAGTGCCCGTTTATCCTACAACATAATTGAATTTATTAAACTCTTGTGTTTAGCTTTCAGAGGTGTTTTGGCCTACCGAAGAACATTGTTCATGATCTACTCGAGGAATTGTATATGCGCACACATTACAGTTTGGAGCAGGATCCGTATGCATCATCACGCATTCCTTTTAACATACGCGTGCTGGCCACGTTAAGTTACATGGTACATGGCCACTTGGAACACTTTATGGCATTGCCATACGATTTGTTAAGGAATTACTCCAAATTCAAGTTGATGCGTTGTGTTGCCCACGAATGTGAGACCATTGTTTTATTTCTAACGCCAACGTTTGTTACGTGAGTACAATTCTAATAATTTGCTCATCCATTTGTAATGTAAACGAATCTTAGATATTTGTATAGTTAGAGAACACTCTATTTTTAAAATTAACATCAAACACCAAAAGGTAGTCTCAACATCTTCAACCTGTTTTTGTTTCTGACGTAAGATCTATCATATAAACGCAGATGTCGATGTAAATTTTAGTGTGAACCTCCAGATAGACATTCTTGGTATGAGGTATCAATTTTAAATGGGACGGTGACACGCCCCCAATTGGAAAATATATTGATACAGCTTAATTTAGGTACCAATTAGATCCTAAGCAAATTTCATGAAAATCAGTCCATTTAGTCCATTTTAGCAGTGACGTTTTTTCTTAGTAGAGGCGTGACACCGCCCACTCAAAACAAATATCTTTACTCAGGATTTAACCTAGCTCCATACCAAATTTCATCAAAATCGAAGAAGCAACTCAGGCGTGACAGCGTTTTTTCCTATTAAGGGTGGTGCCATGCCCTATTTAAGGACTCAGAGCTTCTAGTTACCTTTCTTATGATTCAGTCTATCTCCAAACCAAGTTTTATTAAAATCGGTCAATTATTTTCCCGTTCTTTCCCAATTCGCAATATTAATTTAAAAAACGGGACTCTAGAACCGTGAGAAAACGCCCAAATGGTGCGCATGACTGTGCGACTGTGCTTGAATGTATGTATTTGTGTGTGTAGATGTATCTCTGAATGTGTGCATGTATGTCGGTGTGCGTCAGAGACCGTAAAGACCGAAATTCGCGGTAAAAATTTGCAAAAACAGACACTTTTGAGAGCTCGATAGCGCAGCCGGACTCTATACTTCTGGACCCACTTTGGGGTTATAAAACACAAATTTTAAACTGAGTTGTGTCAAAAAAAATTTAGGTAGAACGGAGATATGATCAGTTGGAAATGTAAAAAACGCGAATTTCGAAAAAAATACCATTTTAAAATTACTGTATCTCGGGTTCCTTGACGAATTTTTTAACTTTAAAGGTCGCATTTTGAAGGGCTGAAAAAGACAAAAAAAAAAAAAATTAGCTCAAGTAAAAGCGATTTTATCAAAATTTGACTACTTGGCGTCACTTTCAAAAAGGGATGTTTTTCTGTTTCGATGATTCTGAGAAATGAGATGGCAAACAATTTTCCAAACGCGGGAGCATTCTGAAGTTTTTTTTATCAAAAAGTTGTATAAATACCAAAAAAAAAATGAGACCTATAAAGTTGAATTTGGAGCTAAAGTTCCCGAGATACAGATATTCGAATATAAGGCAAAAACGTCAATTTTTGAGTTTTAAAAATTCATATCTTTGCACCAGGGGCATTTGAAGGGCCAACAATTTTAGGATCGTAGTTTTATATAATGTACTTCAATCCCAAAATTTGAATAAAATCGGAGAACCCACTGCGGACGGTTTTGCCGAAAAGTAATTGAACTGCTCATATGTATGTAAGTATCGGTCATTCTTTAAATAACTGCACACTTGGTTTTTTTTTATTTTTTCCAACATTTTTTGAAAAAAAATATCCAAAAAGTATGAAGAATAAGTTATTTAAAAACATAAAATCGATTTTATATAAAAAAATAAAATACTTTAAATAAATTAATTTAAACTAACGTGATCATGTGATCCGCGTTTCGCGGTACAAGTCTGCGTTTTTGATTTGCCGTCCCGCGCATTTCGTGCTTTCATTTTATGAAATACTAGCGAAACCCGGCGGGCGTTGCTACGCCTCAACAAATAAAATATAAAGTGTTTTTATTTTAGTTGGATTAAATAAGTAAAAATTATTTTTGTTGATATTTATCTTATTGAGAGTGGATAAACAACGTTGTTTGTTTTTCTATTTGGCTCATAAATGAACAATTGATTTGGCGGGAATCAATAGAATGCCTAGAATCAGCACCTTTGAATGAGTTTAATTTGGTAATAGTCCCTGTCTTCTATATATGTACCGAGTCTCATAGTCATAGTCTTTTCTTATTTTGGAGGCATGGCACTACCCATTTTTTTATTGAATCTTACTTTCTTTCTTTATGGCTCATTTTTTCCAAACCAAACTATGTTAAGAAATTTTTACAAACAATAAGAAACATGTGTACCAAATCTTATCCATCTGCGTCAAACAGTTGTTGATACATAAGAAAGTTGATTTTTTCGCATATGGAAGCGTGGTACCGCCCATTTTTGCATTGACTCTAACTTCTTTCTCTGCCCTTTCTATATGTACCAAGTTTCATTTATCTGCATCAAATAGTTGATAAGATATGATGAATCTTACTTTCTTTTAGATAAGGGGGCGTGGCATCGCCCATTCTATTCTAAGCTGTGCCTGTTTATATAAAAGCCACGTGGTGTGAATTCCATGAGAACCGATTAAGCGATCTTCGAGAAATTATGTTTAAAAAATATATTTGTATGAAGGCCTCCCTAAATAAAAGTATTGAAGCTTTATCTACGCCTCTTAATATAAAAGTTACTTGGTGTAAATTCGGTATGAATCGATTAACCTGTAAATATAAAAGCCATGTGGAGTAAATTGCATAAGAATCGATTAAGCGGTCTTCGAGAAAATGATATTTATAAATATTTTTTTTTTTGGAATCAGGACCACCCTAAGTGTGAACCGTACATAAAATTTTTACTATCTAATCTGTGCTTTTTAATATAAAAGTCATGTGGTGTAAATTCCATAAGAATCGATTTAGCGGTCTTCGAGAAAATGATATTTAAAAATTTTTTTTGTGTGAGGACCACCCTAAATAAAAGTTTTGTAGCCTAAGCTATGCTTCTTAACAAAAGAAATACATGGTGTAAATTCAGCGTGAATCGATTAACCTGTCTTCGTGAAAATGATGTTTAACAATATATTTGTATGAGGGTCACCCTAAGAATGCACTCCAAATAAAATTTTTACAATCTTATTTGTGCCCCTTAATATAAAAACCATACTGTGTAAGTTTCATGAGAATCGATTAACCTGTCTTTGAGAAATCGCTATTTTTAAAATATTTGTGTATGAGGGCCACCCTAAATAAAAGTTTCATCGTCTTAGTTATGCGTCTTAGGGCCGGTTTCACAGTGCTTAGCTAACTCGAGATTAGAAGTTAACTATCCAATTTCAGTTTCATAGTAATTAGTTAACCAACCAAATTTGGCAGGTTAACTAATAGTTAACTAACAGCTGATTGCTGTTTAGCTTACAAAAAAAGTTGGCAACGTAAAACAAACAGCTTGTAAAAACGAAAAAAAAAAACATAAGTGATTGCTGTCAAAGCGAAAAAGAACGCAATAAATAAAAACACAATGTCGTAAAAATTTTCACTTCTCACAGTGCGTTTGTAATTTTCTGACAATTGCTTGCCAACGCTTCGGTCGTTACATTCTTTAATCCAGTAATATCAACCCCCGTATCGCAAGCCTTTGCGATTTCAGGCTCCAGAGGTAGTGAGCCCAAATATTGAACTTCCATTTCTGCGCACATATGTAGCTGCGGCACCGCCGGTTTTTGCTGGAAAAATTTCAGACGTATTGCCGCAGTGTCCGCATCGGAAAGCATCGTTTTGCACTCGACAATGTTCTTATGACCATCGACCAGTTCCAATAAACAATTTATTTCGTTTGTTGAAAAATTTGTGGTTCTTGTAATTGACTCCATTTCGCAAACTATGAAATGTCAAAATAAAAAACATATGTTTTGTGCAGTGATGCCATATTTTGTACAAAAAATTATCATTAGTTAACTAATGGACTTTAAAACTGAATCGGTAGTTAACTAACAGCCGTTGGTTAAGTTAACTAATTGGTTAACTAAGCACTGTGAAACCGGCCCTTAATATAAGAGACATGTGGTGTAAAGCCGTGTGAATCGATTAAGTGGTCTTTGTAAAAATGCTATTTTAAAAATATTTGCGTATGAGGGCCACTCTAAAATAAAGTTTTATAGCCACCACGCCCCTGGTGTCTAATCCCGTTCATATTTTGTGAAGTGCTTAACATAGGCTATGTGCATCCTGACACCGAATTTCAAGACTTTTGTTATCATATGAACCAAGATATAGCGAGTTAAAGGTTTTAATTGCATGTAAAGTGCCACGCCCCTTGCTTTCATCAAAATAAAATATAGCCCATGTTACTCAGGAATAGTGTAGCTTTCTATTAGTAGAAGAATTTTTGGAATCGGTTCTGTAGTTCCAGAGATTACCCTGAACATACAAACAAACAAACAAACCTTACCACTTTATATGATAGTATAGATATCTAATTTTGCTAGGGTTTTCGGAATGTGAAAGAGAGGACCTTTTTTATTTTTTTTTAGTAAATATTTTTATGTACTGAAATAAATCTCATTGTTAAAATATATCTGATTTTGAATAACCCAAACAAAAAAAAAAGGTCCTCACTTTCACCGAAAACCCTAGCTAGCAAAATGAGATATAAATATGGTCATCAGCTTTTTTCGAAAGATTTTAACGCAAGTTTGATGAATTTCTTTGCTGTTCCGCGTTTTGTCGAAAAATATCTGGTCACGTTAGTTTAAACATTTTATTTTTATTTATTTGTTTTTTATTTTCGTTTTTATTTATAAAAATGTTGCTCAAAATGTCTTCTATTTAACAATTTTTTTTATTTGACTTTCGCATTCTTCAATCAATCTTAAAAATGTAAAATATACAATTCATACAATTAAACTTCAATAAAAAATTAATGTTTTCCAAAGTTATGTCGGGAATTTCGATTTGAAAGAAAAAAAAAAAAAAAAAAAAACAAACATGTTATATCAATGATATTGAGAAACATTTTGATAAATCAAAAAAATAATCTTGAGAAAAAAAGCTTAATTTTCTGGCTTGAAAACTATATTGGCCCTTAACTTGTTTGTTTAAACGTGAGATTTTTATTGACCTCCCCTCCCCCTTGGTGAGATTTTGTGAGATTTTTCTGAATCCCCTTCCCCTTCCTATCTGAACTCACATTAATGGATGGCCCCTAAGGCAAGTTTTTTCGTGAAAATTCAATGAAGTCGGACACAAACTCTGTCAAACCTCATGCTAAAACATAGGCAAAAAAAAAAAAAAACAATCAACAAAATTTTCAAAATAAACACCCAAATGCACATACAAATGTATATGTAGATATTTTTAGCTGTATTTTAAATATAATTTTTTAAACGTTTTTTGTGATGTTCTTCAATATTGTGATATCATCGGGATACTGCAATGTTAAAAAAAAACAAGTTCATATAAATATATTTACTGCCTAAAATTCTTCTGTTAGAACCTGAATTGTAGCAGTTGGGTGTAGAAATTTTGTTACTATTCCTAAAATAAAACTTTGTGATTATCTATTAATGCAGATTTCCATATGCAGAAGAGCAGATATGCGCAAATAAGCTTGCATTTTTGAAAAAGTTTGGGCTACCTGGCGTATTGGGTGTTCTTGATTGCTTCTTTGTACGTTTGCAAAGCATACCAGTGGATCAGCGAAAAATGTATATCAATAGACATGGTCACACAGCGATAAACGTTCAAATAGTACGTTAAATATTTAATTTTTGCAATAAGTATTTTTTTTTTTTAATTTCTTGAAATTTGTTAGATTTGTGATCACAACTATCGTTTTCTTGATGTAAATGCGCGATTTTCTGGTGTAACTGCCGATATTTACATTTGGAATCGCAGTCATGTGCAACAAATAGTTCGCAATCTTTATATGCAAGATGAAAATACATGGCTTATTGGTATAAACTGATTATATTTTTTTATGCTATTACTTTATCTAACCTTTAATTCATAAAACAGCCGATCGTGGTTATCGTCTGGATAGCTTTTTAATGAATCCATTTCGAAATGCTACTACTCCAGAGCAAAACGTTCTTAATACAACATTTAAAAATGTCCGAGGGGTATTGGATAAAGCAATTGCGATATTGAAAGCGAGATTTAGGTAAAAAATGTTTATACATTTAAAACTTTTTATAAAAAGTATTTTCAATAATTCTTAGTTGCCTTAAAACTGAGCTCCCATTTAATCATCGACAATGTGCTAACATTATAACTGCTTGCGTTACGTTACATAATTACTTGTTGGCGAAGAAATATCCAATCGAAGAGAATATCACCTACAGTATTCCAAATAAGTTGGAACTGCGAAATGCAACAAACGAAGATCAATCTCGCGACGGCACTGTCAATCGAAAATTTCTTGCTGAATTTCAATATCAATATTTTTGGAGACCAGTAATTAGTAAAAATTCGAAAACATCCGGTTAAATTGAACTTTTATTGTTTTGATTTTAAGTGATTTTTTATGTGAAATAACTTTTGCTATCAAAGTTAACATGAATTTTTTGTGCGTTTTTTCGTAAACTTAACTTTAATTTGGCATTTTTATTTTATGTTTTAGTGTGTTTATTTTTAATTGTGTTATTTAAACTTTTTTTTTTTCACAAAATCCTATGTTTTAATTTCATTTTGAAGAAAAAATACTATTTTTTTTTTTTGGTTTTTTTACCTGACATAAAATGTTTACTTTTTTGAATCGTGCTAAATTTTATTCGAAAACATGTATTTTTAAATTTATTTTAAGTACATACTCGGAGTTTATTTAACAATAAGAATAAAAACGTTTTTTTAGACTTAATGTTTTTTATTATTTATATTATATTGTTTTAAATATTAACTGAACGATATTATTTTATCCAAAATATAAATTTTTGAATTTAAACGTTTTTTGCTTTTATTATGTATGCACGTAATGAATAATACCGAAAGTTACAATTATTTAAAAAAAAAAATATTCTGCTCTGTGTCTTCAAAAGGCATACTTTTCCCAATTATATTAAAATAAAGTATTTTTTTTTTTATTAAAACGAAATCGATATTTACACTTATGATTTAAAAAGAATATCGTATAAATGGCTGCCTCTACTCCACTTGTGGAGGCGAATACGATAAGTTCAATTTTCGACCACTTTATTCAATAAATTCAGGCCTTATATCATAAAATTTGCATGAACCAATAACTTTAAATAACCCCACAAGAAGTAGTCCAAAAATGTTAAGTTAAAACTTTTTAGAGGACATTTGACATCTGCATTTCTTGAGATATTAACCTTCCGCAATTAATCGATTGTGGCATGGGCTGTGTGTCACATAGTGCCATCTTGTTTAAACTACATGTTTGTTAAATCAATTTTGTGGATCGGCTTGAAACCAGTAACCACAATCTTGTTTATTTACCGATCGAGAGAGTTGAAAATCAGCATAATTTTTCAAGCTGCTCCAAATACAAACGCCATTTGTAAATATTTCGATTTTAAAAAAGCTTTTTTTTAATTTCAGGGCCAATTAAACAATTTATTAAATAGGTTAGCAATTGGTCACCGATTAAATAATTGGCGACCAGTTTTCAGCACTTAGCTCATTTATTTTTAACGATCTGAATGTTGATTAGAGGAAGGAACTAGATACGAAACTGTCCCGTAGTATTGCAAGAGGCCACTTTTCGGGCTGAGTGAGTCAATGTCACCCAGTTGCTATTACTTCTTGGCTATGGTTATTTATGAGAGGTAGCAATACAAATTCCACTCTTACTGAAAACTTACTAATATCATACCTAAAAATCGTTTTCTTGTCAATTCACTAATCTTATTAAAAATGATAAAAAATATTTAAATAGAATTTGTAAAATTAGAACAAACTCATCACGATCGATTGCACATAACGTAATAAAGTAGCAACAAAATAAAACGATGCCAGTTACCAACATCAGTTTTTGTACGAAAAAAAAAAACAACCAAATTGGCAACAGCAGCCAACAAACAAAAGTGCACGTTATAAATGACTGTTGTTTATGGCGCTACTTATTGTTTAAAAACAAAAACAATAACGAATCCCAACAACAACGCTTATTAGCCTTGTTTTTTTTTTGTTTGCTGTGTATTGTGCTTTGTCTGAAACAAAAGGGAAAATCTTAACTTTTTCACTACTACCTAAGTATGTCGAGTTAGCTATGTTGGTTGGCATGTCTGCAATAGCGGGGCTGTGTTGCTTATTTACCCATTTCTGGCTAAAATGTTACCCACAACAGCTGTTAACATGAATTTGAACCGCCTTGCAACTAATTGATGAGGACAACTGTTGAACAGTGGCAGTGGCAAATCGCATTTATTATGTCAAGCGAGTAAACAAAGAGGTTACAAGGCTATAAAGCGCACGTTGACAGTGTGATGACAGCAGATGGAAGGAAAATTGATTAAGGGACAATTTTACTGAAAAACAATCAAAGATCGGCCAATCTGCTGTAAAACTAACTGAATATTTTATTATCAGACAAGTTTTGTTCAGTTTCATTATATTTTCTTGACGTTTGCTCAGTCAATCTCAGATTTTAAAAAATAGTTGTAAACATGAAACTAACATTTCAGAAATAGTTGAATCTAAAGAATTTATAAACGACAACTGAAATATCAAATCACAAAGTTTCGAGCAGAATACAGTGACGTAGTTTGAAAAGTTTTCGCTTGGGACGAAAAACAATCTGCCGAACCCTATTTTTCGGATAGCGAATAATATTCTCTCTAATATTTAAAGAAAATTTTTAGAACTCGTTCATTCGTTTTCCTTTAAAAATTCAGTTGGTAAAGAAAAACCAATATTGAATAGCTCATCATTTGAAGGAACATAAAAGGTGATTTCTTAATGTATTAATAAAATTGTACATCAACTATATATTTTGCTAAAAATAAGTTTTTTAAAAAAAAGTTGGTCTGAAATTTATAAATAGTCATATCTCGAAAACTATATCCTGGAACCTTTATGAACCAATATTAAGTTTATTAGGGGTTCCTATGATTCTAAGCATTTTAATAAAATATATATTCTCGACTTCCAATGTCTATATGTCCAAAAATAGATGCGTCCCCCAATTTATGATTCTACATTCGTTGTCAGTATTAAAAGCCTTGTAAGAAAAAAATGGTTTAATAAAATAAAAGAAAGGGAATCCTTATGCCTGTCACCTGCTTCAAATAGGTATGACAAACATTTTCGGTAGAATGTAGGTTTTCATACCTGGTTTTTCTGAAAGAGAATGAAATTTCTTCAAAATATGTACTCTGATTTTTAATGTTAATTTCAAAAACAATCAGAGAGATTTCCGGCTAGAAAAATGTTGTCATACTGAGTTCGTTTTATACCTATAATTTTCTACATTCAATTTTCACTAGAATTTTTGAAATCCTTGATGACGATTTTGATGGCAACAGCTCTCCACTTTAAAGTATTTTTGGTCATACTATGTCCAGAATAAATTTAAAAATTTTCGTTGAAATAAATTAAAATTTTACTATAACTTTACACTATTATTACCTACTAATTTTAAATTGCCGTACTGGCTTTTGAAATTACAATGAACTGCTGCATATAAAAAAAAGCTTACCAATAGCAAAATATGGGTCATTCAGATAAAATTGAATAAAATTTTTAAGTTCTGATCAATACAAATTTTTAATATAATTTGCAAATCTCAATGAAATCCTTACCGCCTGGGGCCACTTGTCAAAATGCTACCACTTTTGTTATACTTATTGTTAGTATTAGACCTAACCATTCCTACTATTCCTGTGAAATTTGGTTGCAGCATCTTTTTATGTAAAAGGCTTAAAATCCAAAAAAATAAAATGATGTCACAACCAATTTCGCACATAACAAATAAATTATATTGTATGCTCAAAGTAGCGAACTTTTAATCAGGAAACCAATTTGTATTGAAATGATTAAATCAATAAACCATGATATTCAAAGGAATAACAGTTGGTCTTTTTTCGCTACCATATGTTGCACTCTGAGTATCTCGGTTATATGTATGTTACGCCTTCTTTTTTTACATACAAATGACTGTTCGTCAAAAAGTTTTTTCATGTCTGTTCCGCTGCTGCTGATTGATTAAGATTTTTATAAGAACATGTGTTCAATCGTGCATATAGTTTATTGAATGCAATTTTATAATTAAAGATCTGCTATCTGCTTATTGAGTTGTAAATTTGCTCAAACAAGAAGTTCAAAGTTTTATTGCAGATCTTTTTTTTTTAATTTTCTGTATTATGAGCATTTCCTGCACGCTTATAAGCGATAAAACATGCTGATAACCACAATAATGTGAATGAGTGAAAGGTGAGAGCAGCAGGAGTAATACGTGTGATAATAAAGTGATAAACAACTTATTGGCATTTTTTAAGAAGTCAAAGTTGTGATCTGATTTATTGCGGTTGAAGGACTTCGTTTAATTGACATAGGCGTACAACACATAACTTTTGAATTAAGTTTTGTTGTTGCTTTTCCATACAATGATGGCTGCTGGCGATATATTATAGATAGCTAGTGTTAATTCTTCTCGAGTTTTTTTTTCTTTCTCTTTTTTTCTAATTTGCTGTAGGTTCCTCTGAACTACCTATGTAGTGCTAATTTGGATATATTGTGCATTCCAGCTGTGGTTAGAAAGAATGATATTTCGGAAAAACAGAATAATTAAATTACTTACAAATATCGCACATCACTCTAAAGTTTAACCTCAGCTCACTTTTCTGTCTCACCGTTCGAAGCTAACATGCCATGCGTCAAAGCATTACTGCCTGAAGTATTCCAGGGATAATTTGGCCTTTGTTTGTCAAAACATTGCCTCTTTTTTGGAACACAATTACAAAGCCGAGGAAATTGGACATTTATCGGGGAAATTATTTTGCAAAACAAATTCTTGGAAAGAGCTACACGGAAAATATGTATTCCAAAGCTTTTTTTCCCATTATCAGGTCCCTAGACCCGAAGATATCTCAAAAAATTGTTAACTTACTCAGACTGAAAAATGTAATGCTACCTTCCGGATTATAATTTCATATCTGCTTAAGAACAAACATTTTTTTTTCTACTTCTAAGTACGGATATTCACAGTCCGAAATAGTATTGATATCGAAATTTTTTTTCGAACCTACTTTGTCTGATCAATAAACTTAAAATTTATTTGCCTGTGTAGCTTTAAAATTGTATTTAAATGTATTATGTATCCAATTCACTTGAAATACATCAAACAAATTCAATCGTTCACAGCGTTTTGAGGCACCATAGTGTCTGCCATGTTTTGTTGCAACAGCAAAGTGCCATATGCGTTGAATTAATATTGCCTCAAATGAATTTACTGATTCTATGTGTATGTAGTATAAAGCGTGTATCATCAATTCAAAAGAATTACTGCTGCGCAAATGTTGTTCGCTTTCATTAACTGATGTTCATGTTGGTACCACAATGTCTAGTGAAGGTACTACTACATCATAAGTGCATACATATATCTATATCTATGCACTCGTGCAAATATGGTATTGTAGATTGTTTTACTTTTATTTATTTATTTATTTTTTTTTTAATTTTTTCATAACATCTGCGATCTATCATGTTTAGTCAGAAGTTTTACTTAAAATGGTTTTAGCTCAGAGTTTCTCATGTTGTTGTTGAACAGGGGAAATCGTATTGATTAAAAAAAAAATATAAAAAATCCCTACTTTACAAAATGGTTAGGAAGTTTGCATTAAAGTGTTTGTTTGTTTTTTTTTTTTGCCTTTTTCAAGCGAAAGTACTCAACGATTTTTAATCGAAAGACATCCCAGTAAACCAAATGTTTCGATTTTTATTATCTTCACAATTTCAGCGCCAAAACCGTTATGACTTTGATGCCAGAGGGTTAACACAGGTCGGTAAGAAATCGTATCGCAAAACTGTTATGTAAAGCAGTTGACCTTAAAATTATAAATTTAAGTTTATTCCAATCAAACAATGGATATGCATATATAATGGCCGCAACTGTAGCTGGTACTAAATATGATACTTTTTCCAAGTGTATCAGCAAAAACTAAAAAAAACCTGCCGTTTTCATGAGAAAAGTTACGTATCTTGATCAAATTTCATCGCATCAAGCACTTTTGTGCCAGAAATCGCTGTTTGAGACGAAAACATTTTCATTTTATTTTTTGTAATACAATTTAGTTTTTCAGCATGTCAAATGTTGCATGAATAAAATTTCAACAAAATCAAATATAAGAAACAGATTTGGTTTCAAATTTAATAGGAAAAGCTGAAACAAATTCAGCTAGCCGCAAGTAAAATAACGATTAATCGTATAGCATTATTTCCGAAATGTGAAAACAATTTCGATTTTCTTCCGACCATGAAGTTTCGATAAAGTAACATTTAGTTTACTGGGATGGTACACTGTGTATGGTACACTGTAGGAATTTTTTGTTATAATTGTCTGCAACAATGTCAAAATCTAAAATGTTCAAAGAAGTTAACTAAAAATTTACATACTTAGAATTCTGAAAATCAGTTTTTTTTTTTAAAGAAAAAATATGAAAAAAAATTTAGGTAAAAATTAAGAAAAATTTCGTAATATAGAAATATACTTATGGCTTCCTTATTGAAAAATCAATATAAACTAAGACGAGCTGGGTTCTAGTCTAACATCCTCTAAGACAAGCTAGGTCTTAATTCAGTATAATTCACAATTTATCATAAAATAATTTAAATGATAAACACCAGACCAACATTACAAATGCTGTGGCGACTTTAAGCAGGAAAGTAAGGACGAGCTGGGTTTCAGTCCTGTTAACAAAGGTATCTTACTTTTAAGCTAAAAAAAATGTTCTAATCCAGTGGCATTCAAGCAAAGTCTTCGTCGCTATACATAAAAAACATTTTCTGGTTGCAAACAAAAATTATATTTTTTTGAGTAAATATTTTCTATTTATTTTAATCAAAATTCGAGTATCTGACAATGTGCCAGCTTCTCGATTAAAGTTACCAGGGAAATACGATATGAGAAAAAATTATATTTGTACGCATTATAGCGTGCCGCCGAGCATTTATTATCGCGATATTTTTTGTTTCAGAAAAAATTGTTTTGATATTTGTGGTTTACTATATCAGCTCTGACACGATGAGTGCTACTCGTGTAGTGACCCATTTTAACTAACCGAAATGTATATACTTCATACCTGAAAAAAAATCGCTGTAAGTGTTTGAGAATAAATTGCGGCAAATTAAAAAAGATATCTCAAAATGGAAAACCCTTTATAACAGCATCATAGTGCCACTAAGTTGCACAGCTATTAAGACTCTTGTAGCTTCAGGCTCTGAACGGGAGAAGAAACTTTAAAACAGCACTATCAATAATCACGTTAATTTAACCAACAGTAATGTTAATTCAACGTGATTTCAATGTGAATTGATTTGTGTAAGTAAAGTTTAAGTTTTTCTCTGCTAATATATCAAATTTAAAACTGCAATGAGCTTAGCTAATTTAGAACTGTTTTAGTTTTGTGAACTCCAGCTCGAATCCAGCTGCAGGCAATTTGAATTTTATTTAAAAAATAATCATACTAAACTAACGATAAATCGAGTTGATAAAGTGTAAAGTTTTTGTGATTTCAATACGATTTTGTTCTGAGTGTACCTACATTATATTTAAAAACAAAAAAAAAAAAAACTGCTCCCCTTTTTGCCACAGTGTATTTCTAATCAAAAAACTAAGTACATACTCGTACACAGTTCTGCCATCCTCCACATTAGGTATTCATCAGGCGTACTACGATTTGTAACAATTTATGGCGACGGAACATGCTGAACGCAACAAAGTCTATAACAGAACATAGGAAGAAGAAAATATTAGCGACAGACTGGGTGACTGAAAATGCGCTCCACGATAAGTGAAACCAACCAACATCAACCAAAAGCAATGTGGTATATTGGGCGGCAACTACTGCTAGTGCTAGTGCTGTTACAAAAAGATGACACCACATTGCAATCAGTGAAGGATTTGATCAACAACAGCAGCAGCCACATGAGTCATATGACATGTACAAATATAGAAATAAACGGATCTCGTAAGATGTGCACACATGGCTATGATGATAATGACGATGTTTAATTCATTTAATTTCACTGCGGCGTAAAAAAGACATTTTTTTTTTGTTTTGCTACATGGAAGCATCATCCAGCCAGCCAACTAACCAACCAAGTACCTTTTATGGACAGAATGCGGATTTCCTAGAAATGTATCCCACATACAAGTAAGGAGCATTTTTCTAATGAAAATGCTGTGAGAATCTATTAATGAAGATTGCGTTTAAATATTTTGACATTTCGAACGTTATTTTGTTGGTCTTTAAATCTACAAAAAACAAAATTTACAAAACATAGCATTTTTGGTACTTTACCATAAATACAGTTGATTAAGAAATTTTTAATATTTGCCAACATTCTTAAAACTTAACGTTTAACATTATATTTTAACTGCAGAAATATGTATTAAGAGATATAGATCCTCTTTTGCTTAAAATCGCCATCATAAAAAATTTGCTATGAGCCCATGTTGTTGTTGTTCGAACCAGGTTAACATCATTAAGATACCTTAAATCGATAAAAATATTATAGCAAAGTATACACACTTAAAAATTTAATATGCTTCATGAAAACAATAACAATTTCGTATGCATCGCTTAGTAAAAAAGTCTACTTTTTTTTTGTTCTACACTCTGTGATTAAAAAATTTAGATAAAATAAGTTTTGTTTCATATGTTGCGCTGATGCGGCGATCACAAAATCAACGAAACTCATTATAGCATACAAGGCCTAACAGCTAAAGATGAGCAACAAAAGTCAATTGCTGAAAAATTATCGAAGCTAAGTCTGGCACTCTGCGAGAGAAGACACTAAATTTCCCAATTATTTTATCTTTTCCGGTTACTACTAGCTTCTGAATTTTTAAAATTTTCGAATTCTAATTTTGTTTAATTAATAAAGTAATGTGAATTCTAGAATATAAAAATCGTAGTCTGCAATTCGGAAACACCGCTCAGAGTAGGATCTAATTTGTACAAACTTTTTCGAGCAGATCCCTAGTAGCATCAAAGGAAGTTATGAAGACAAAAATCTAGCTTACAAAACAGTGATATCTTTTAAATTGATGTGTATCAAAATTAATAAGATACTTCGCCTCGTGAAATTTGCTTTTATAATATTTTGCTAGAACAAGATATAAAATCATATAGAGACCGCATGTCTCTTATGTCTTACAGCCATTTCATGGTTGGCTACTATCTCGCCATTTTAGTCGCCGAGTAAAAATTGGCTTTATAAACATACATGTACTTAATACTGTAGCCATATACATAAGTCACTTGAAAAACATGACGTTTGATGTTTTTAGAGACACATGAGATAGGGCACATTATTGCCAATTTTTTTGTCGCTTTACCAAAACAAATGAGAGAAAGATATGATTCGCCTTTGACATGTAATATAATATATAACAGGTAGCAGGACCATGAATCGCAGGAACATGGGTTCGAGACTGACTTTACAAATTTGTAAATCGTAAGTAAAAATTAAATTTGATGATAAAATCAAATTAAGTACATATAATAAAGTCTCTACAATTTGCATATTAATTAAATAATTTGATAATAAAATAAAATTATATACATATAACAAAGTTTTACAAGACACATATTTTTTTTTTTTATGTTATTAAGGTGTCTTTTAAACAACTCAGAAAGATACTTTACTGAGTCTCTTGAAAGATAACATTGAGGGGAAATTGTCTTTATACTTCATACGCCAAATGGCTCTTATAAGCCCCTATAAAGAATTTATATATATACATAATATGTTGTCTTTTTACTTGTCTTTAAAAGGCCTGTAAAAGAAGCTATAAGACCTTTTTATGCTACTAGGGATGGGCATTAATTTATAGAAAGATTTTAAAGTAATAATTCAGTTTGTGTGCTGGGAATTTATTGTTGCCAAGATGAAAAAAGCAATTTCCGGACTTCTCAAAAAAAAAAAAACAAATTTTTTCCCTCGACTGGTAAAAATAAAACTTTTTTTTTTGGAATAAGGTGACCCTTTCATTAATTTTTTGGTCTGCAATATAGCAATATTATGAAATTAATTGGTAAAAACTTTAATTTTAGTGTAGGAAAAACTTTACAATTTTTTTTTTCTCACAAAAATTGTCCAGTCCCTAGAGATTTCAGAAATTTTTGAATTCCTACCAGGTCCCCGATTTCGAAATTAAACTCTGGGTTTTGCCGGATCAATTTCGGTCTCTTAGCAACCTTGAGGAAGACATCGCAGCTTCTCTCCTTAGAATAAATACTTCGTTTACGGCAAGAAGTATATCTTCCCCAATTGACATCAAGTGACAATTGCGGCAGAAAATTTTACTTGATAATTCAATTCTTTCCCCGATTCAAATTTTCGATTGAATTGGAATTCTGTCAAAAAAACTTTTCAAGTGGTGCAAAAAACCATGATTATATCAAGTTTTTTTCATGTTTATTTTCTTATTAGACTGCTAAAGGCAAACTTTAATTTTTTTTTTGGGCGATTTTGTTGTTAATTTACGATGATATAAAATTCTTTGGATGTCAGCCTTGAAACTGTTAGGTTTTGGTGAAAACCCATTTCTAAAATTTTAAGTCTGTATTAAGGAATTTCTCTCTATACTCATAATATTTTAATTTGCACATCTCTAAATAAAATATAAGGAGTGTAAGTCCAAGCCCCATGCTCCTTTAAGTGTTAAACATGGCACAGATAGAGTAGCACAACATGACCTTGATGTTCGTTCATTGCACATTAAAGTGATGCCGCATGCAAAAACGTGCGTCTCCTTTGAGTCTCATGATCGACTGGGTATTTTAGCTCAGTTGTAGATGATACCCGGTACATAATGTGCCATGTCGTGTTCGCACACTGATTAATCAAATTAAATTATTTTTTACAATGTAGTGACTTTGATGGTGGCGATGAATTTTTCATATTAGGATAGTTAAACTCAAGAGCAAAGTGTTGCCAATCTTTTAAAATACTTAAAGAAAATAATCAAGCTAGATTTGCGCACAACTTTTGCATAATTTATGAGAACTTTGTACAAGACTAATTAACGCTAGTTATAAAATAATCTTTGCAATATCAGGCCATGTCATTAATGCGATCGTAAAATAAAACTGCACCACCAAATGATGTCTGCAAAACATAATAAATATGTCGTTTGCAATTAGTAGCAAGATCGATTATTTATGAAAGAAAAAAAAAAAAAAAATTGATTAAAAGCACCGATTACAAGAAATTTAAAAACTCAGAAAAATGATTGAAACAAATATCAAGGCCTACAAAGGTTTATTGGCACCAAAACGAGTTTATATTGATGTAAATACTTAGAGGTCAAATCAAGCGAGAATGGAATTTATTAGACTTGTTTATAGACCAGCAACCATAATCATTAACCTTACTTAATTTATGTACTCTTGAGTGCTCTAAATGTCTACTCTTTTAGTACATACATATATTTTAACAAAGACACGTGATTTAAATGTTCCAATGCATTACAATTGTACGCCTGAATTGCTTTTGTGCTCGAAGTAAAGAGCCCCCTTTATTGTTTTTTTTTTGCCAAAATTGTAACTCTGCGTACTCAATGAATATGTTGAGTTTTAAACAAGCCAATCATTTAGGGGGAACAATGCAACCGCGTTTCAGATTCAGACTTTGACTTTTACTTCGACTTCTGAACTTCTGCACCCCAAACATTTATATCTTATTTCGTCGCACAGTGGAAATTCAATGGGATTTCTGAAATAAAAAGTATACTTTTAAATAAATTGTAAACTGTTTCGCTCTTAATATATCTGAGTTCGATAAGACTGCGATATTCGTCCGGGTAAAAAACTCTGTCATATGATATATTGGGAGGAAGAGCTAATTTTGTTCAAGCAGGACGAGAAACTGTTTAAAATACTCTCCATTAGAAGTTATAATGTTCCACTACAATTCTTCCGACTGTTAAAGGCCTTTCTTTAAAAAAAAAAAATGGAAAAATGATGAACACACGTTGCACAAATAGCTAACTGAAGTCTACGCCGACAAACATTGCAGTGTAAGATAGAATTGAACGCTCTTGTTATTGATAGTGCCTAATGAAAGAGTTTAATGGGCACAAAGTTAAAGGACACATGCAAAAGATACGTTATAATTAGTTAAGAATTTCAATTACATAAATAATGTTTAATAGCAATCCCATGCCTCACAGGTTCATCACCTTTTCCATTGCCAATATCAAAATGCCCAGGTAGCCATTTGAGATGAATATTAAAATGCTCAGTCATCTTATTAAGAGATGTACGACATTTCAGTGTCACTGCTAAAATACGAAAGACTGATCTTAAACTTGACTGAATAAATGTTTATTTCTCACTTAAGACAACAAATCTATTCAGCAATAGTGCTTCACCGAGAACCGATTAGTATCGTAATCGTTCTCATTCTCGGTCGCAATAACGATTCCCAGACAATATATAAAAACTTACTTCTCGTATGGCCGCGGACGAAAACGAGGTAGTCTGGCTGATAATGGCTGACGATAATGTAGCGTTTGTCTTGCGATGTAATGTTTATACGTACGATAAACCCTACTTCATCACCGACAACGAGATATTTCACGTTCTTGTTAGAACCATATTAGTTAGGAAGAAAAATTATGATTTTTTTAAAACGCTATATCTCGGCACTAATTGTAGCAAGCGTTTTGAAGTTTTGCTTATTGTCTATGCTAAGCACCTCACGAAATGTTCACAGGATTAGACGGGGCTTGGCACCTTCCGTACAAAACACTTAACATAAAACGCTATATCTTGGCATCTATGCCAGCTACAGTTGTGAAACTGTGATGAACATTGTATGTGCCAAGCTACTCGCAAGACTTGGACAGGATTCAGCTATGGGGCGTTGATCCTCTCATATATCAAAACAATTAAATTGCTATTCTTGGTACTTAAACTAGGCGACAATTCAATGTATAAATTTTAAGTTTATGTTGTTATCTTTGGAAAATAATTCTAAGTTAACATAAAAATATGTTTTTATTTCTTAATTAAGGTTTCGAAAAGATTAAGAAAAACCAATGATCTTATAATATTTAAAACTAGCTAATTACTGCGACATATCAAAATTTTATTCAAAATTTTTACTAAGCAATTTATTTTTTTCTTAAATTGCCATGGGAACGACAAAAAACCAAGCACACATACTAACCAGTGTTGGCATGTCACAAGAATTTTTAGGTTTACGACGGTCACACGTCGTAAACTGTCGTAAATGTCACAAAAGTCGCAAATTCCAGATCAACCTCTTTTTCACAACAACTAAAATTGTTTGTCAAACAATTTAACGAACAAAAAATTATATGTTATTTGATGAGTATTTGAATATGTTTGACAAACAATTTGATGATCTGAATCAAGTTATGAATAAATAATTTTTCCCAGTATGAACTTAAAAATTCCTCTTTGTCACAAACTCATGTTTTGTCACAAAGGCTCGAAGGTTTACGACCGTAGGTCATAAACGTCGTAAATGTCGGAAATGTTACGCGAATTTGTGACATGCCAACACTGATACTAACCAGTGTTCGAAAATGTACAGTACGGTACAATTCAATCGTGATTTGTGACGATTTTAATATGTGCGCACAATTCAGTATTGTACTGTGCAAACACAATACGTTTATTTTTCCTTATAAAAATAGCGTGCCGAAGCTCTAACGAGTACACATACTTTTCATAAACGAAGAGTGCACACAACCAATCTTCTTTTGTACGTCTCTGAGCACAGAACATAATTTTATTCTCATTATGTTTTGTGAAATAGAACGAAACAAAACCAATTCGTTACCATGTCAGACTTGCTTCTTCTTGCTGTGAGAAGCTTACATAAATGTGGCCACATGTTTCGATAAATTCTGAATTTTTAGACATATGCGACAAAAAAATGTAAAAAAAACAGTTAAATAATAAAAAAAAGTGTATTTTAAATTTTTTCAGAAAACAATAAAAAAACCGTAACTCAGACTTAAATACATATTTCATGATTATTCTAAATTTTGGAATTAAAAAAAAATTGAACAGAAAAAAAAACAATTCAATTTTTTTTGAACCGGTGGTATCACTGGTGCAATTCGCTGTTGAGTGAAATAAACGACACAATTGCGAATTGTACCGAGTCAAAGCACGACACTCTATTTCTATTTATAAAGTACATGCTACGGTGCAAACACAAATACAGAACAAAACAAAAGCCAACAAATGCACAGAACGATTCATATTTTGTACCTTACTGAGTACACATTTCTGTTTTGTGCTGATATTGTTTTGTGCATTGGATTGCACACTATAGAAAATAAATAAGGTTTTGTGCTTCGGCTCGGTACACAACGAATTGTACTGTTTATTTTCGAACACTGATACTAACTAACACATTCAATTCCCATTCAACGATTAAACTAATGACTGCTTTAAAATACGACGTCAATTGAAAGAATAAATTTAAATTTTTCTTAAACACTAATACGCTCATTGAACGCTAATGCCTTAAAAATTGTTTTTTTAGTAATCTGTATTTCCATCTTTGCCAGGAACGCTTTGTACCAAATTAGTAATGATTCTTTCGAGTATATTATGCCATTGCTGTTGCATATCATTCCAAAAGATTGGGAGGTTACAACGGCTCGTTATTGAAATTTTTCTGTTTCAGATCGACCACAAATGTTCTATCGGGTTGAGATCTGGTGATTGTGCAGGCCAAATTAATTTATCAATTAAATTACTTTAAAAAAATTGTTTTGCAATACATGAAGTATTGAAAATAAAGTGACCCCAAACCCATTTCGCCTGCATTAGTATTTAGATTTTCTTCTAAAATGTTTACTTAAACTTCTTCTATCATCTTTCTATCGATTTTTACCAAGTTTCCAATGGCTGCGCTCGAAAAACAAACCCAAAACAAATGGGTCAATCTCCGTGTTTGACGGTAGTTTGCATAACGTTTAAGGTAACAAAATTATTTGGTTTGATGAGTTAAAATTGGAATTAAAAAATATGAGAACGTAGAAAAGTCTAGTGCATTTGAGGTTGATCGAATACAGAAAAATTTCTATAACGAACCGCTGCAAGCTCCAAACTTCACCAACAACACATTAACTTCCAAAGCGCTGCAAAGCTATGATTACAGCATCTGGGTCAAAGTTATCCGATGAAATTTCAATGTCTAGGAATGCCATCAAATAAGCTCCTTATTCATTCTGGCTATTACATAAATATATTTGAACAAAATTGCATTGGGTTAAGAAAAGAAAACCTAAGTTTCAAGTTGGAAAAAACTTAACATTTACATATATAATCATTCTTCGCCATTGAAATTAAGGCAAGTGCAAACATAGAATTCCCACTGTGCATCTTTGTTATATGCATGCGTCCGTAAGTTCGTAAAGTTTATGTGACGTTTGTCAGTTTTTAATGAAACTTTGTTGCCTTTCCTTTTTTTTTTATTTTGAGTGAGAGTTAATTTTAGGTTCAGACTCACTGCCCCCATACAAAAAACATGCATGCGTATGTGCATACGTATGCCATTGAATAAACCTAACTCCATACGTTGGAGTGACACTGAAACTGGCAGTAGTTACTAAAGAAAAGCATCGAAATAAAGTTCGCTAAATGATTTGGTACGGTAACGTTGCGCTGAACGATCTACTTAATATATAAAAATATGCCCGATCTGCTTAAATTTTCGTCTGTATTTAAATTAAGTTTTGTGAGTTCTGTTAGCAGAAGTTTAAATGTTACGCGATTGCCCTCAAAAACGGTGTTGCGCATATGCATCGTACGCCTTTTTATTCTGTCAGCAACTTCTTTGGCTGATAGTGAAGTTATCATTTTTAATATTTTTATTTTCTCATCTAAATTGGAATCATCCTGTATAGTAATGAAATAATATGAAATCTTTAAGTTCATAGTAAGATATTTCCCGGCTATGGATGTAGTTATCAATGATAGAATTTATTACTCTTGTTGAACTCATTGATTCGAGTTAGAGTAATTTCATACCATATAATAAACTACAATATAATGATATGTTCATTGATGCATAATAGCAATCGCAAATGCAATGGAAGTAATAACAGCAGTAGAGAAAGAACTTCTGTTGCAAACTCTACATCGACTTTCTTTGCGTGCGTGAGGAAACTACATTGCCAATCAATCGAGCTTGTTGTACTTTTTTTTTGTTCTTTTCAGCAACCGCTTGTTTTTATCTGTTGAATTTCACTTTATCTAGAAAATATTTATAATTGAATCAAAATCATAGTGTTGCTGTACTACATGCTCTCAGAAAAAGGAAAAGTAGTGGATTTTTCTTTGCATGCTTCATTCATGTTACTGACTTTTGGTTGCTAAGTAACTACTAGGTAATGTTAATTTTAAGTTTTGCTCTTCAATTTTGTACTAAATATAACGTGGCACAAATTTGCAGCTATCCGCTTTTGAAGTACATACATCTTTTTATAAATCTATCTTATGCGGTTCCTAGTCACCTTATGCTCACTGTCTCAAAATCCTATACATATGAGCAGTGGGAGATCAAAACAGAATGTTTCCACTTTTCACAGAAAAAGCTACAAATTAAATTCGTACTTTAAGATCAGTGTCCCATAAAGTTTTTTCCAGTAATTAGACCAGGTAGATTCGAATAATTTTTGTTTGCTAAATTGAACTTTATTTTTAGCTTTTTCCCACACATCAGAATTTTAAATGTCCTTTCTTAAAAGTGGAAAATAATGCTATTTTTAGGCATTTCAGAAAATAACTCACAGTAAATGGAAGTTTTTTGATAATTTTACCCAAACAATAAGACAGCAATACTTTTCACTAAACCGCGTGGATACTGAGTACCAGGACATTGAGTTTAATAATTCGGTGAAATCTGAAAATCGTCAATTTTCACACTTGGCGACATTTCTGCTCAATGCAGTTGAATTTCGATTAGCCTGCCATCGCACTATCAGCCATGTTCTGCAAATCGATCGAAATTGAATCGAAATCGAATTCTCAAATCGATCGAAATGGTTTGACTTGTTCTAGAAATCGATCGATTTGGCAATTTCGAGTAGAAATTGAATCGATTTGGTGAAAGTGTTCGAAAAGCTGTTTAGTTGTAATGAGCTGCGATCAACATTGAAAAAGATGTGTTTAGCATCGAAAAATGTTTGTTTATGGTAAATATTTTGAAAGTTTGACAGTTTTCCTTTTTTCCATAATGTACACATTGTAGGAATAGCGAACAATTAAATTTTATTTAAAAAAAAGTGTGCAGCGTTTTGATTGCAGTTTTTTTTATTAAATCATGAAAATCCTACGAATGAAAGGATAAAAATGAAAATTTTAAGAGACCATTCTAATCCATTTGCCATTCCAGATGCTGCGTAAGTACTTATCGCTTACTTATTAAATTATGTAAATAAATCCATACAAATAGAAATAAGCATTTCTTTGCAGTTTTATAGCGTATTATCAGCTAAAAAAAGATGCTTTCAAAATGATATTGGAGGAAATCCGACCTTTTGTTCAACAATCTTCAATTCCTTTCTATTCTTCAATTCCTATTTCTAAAAAGCGTAGTTTTATTTGATTCTTCTCCTTTGCTGCTCTACCAGCACGCGGTCACCTTTGGAGAACCCTCTCGCAAGATCTTGGTGCTCCTCCATGAATTGAAGTATGGTAGACTCCTATCTCGCATTCTTATGTTTTCGCCTAAATTTGACAATTGAGCCGTTCAGTGCACAAATCGATTAACTCCACTTTTCAAAATTTTGAATTTTCATGCGCTGCAGTAATTTATTAGAACTCTTCTTTTCGTATTTGTTACAAATCTGGCTAAAAAAATTCACAAATGTGAACATTTATTATTCGTTCGCCACACACAATGTATGGAAGCTTGAATTTGTTTTCACGTTTTTCTTGACTTTATGTTATGTGGAGTTAATCGACTTGTGCACTGAACGGCTCAATTAATTAAATTAATATGAAATACAAAAATTGCACGAACTTTATACTTACATTTTTATTTAAATTTCAAATTTGATTGATTTCACTTAATGAAAGCTGATCGAAATGAAACAGATAGCAAATCGATAATATTGATTTACAGAACACGTCCATTTCGATTCAAACATACAATCGAAATTGAATCGATTTAAAATCGACCGATCGAAATGTGGAACAACCAAAGTCAATTTCGATCGAAAACGATATCCAGAACATGCCTGTATAGGTCAAACAGCACACTTGTCTGGCCAAAGCCCAATTTATACAAGTGTTGCTATTTAATTTTTGTTAACGTAGTGTAACGGAGAATACCTCAAAATAAACAAAATTGCATTTGATTTTTGGAAAAAATAATTTATCGTTTTTTAGCGATGTGTCAAAGTTGATGCATTTCCATTCTACTGTGATAACGCAAACAAGTGATGATTTTTACTCATTTTTTAACTATTGTAAAGTAATTTAAATAATTTGTTTTTATGACATGTATAATGTCATTTAACTTAAAACACTTAAATATATTTTGGTTTTCTGTGAAAAAAATCTAAAATTGAAATGAGACCCCTGATTTGTCAATTTTTTTTAAATTTCCAACTTTGTGTAAGCTTTTAAAATTTTGTTGGGATTTGCTAGTCTTATGACATGTTAGTTAGATGTTGCTATTGTGAGTGTTATTTTGAAATTTGGATGCCCAATTTTGCACGTTTTTTTTAATGACTTATTCTTCCGAAATTCTGTTTTATCCGAAGTCTGGTTGCAAAAGACAGACAAAAAAGAAAAAGAAGAGGCTGTATTCAATAACTTATTGAAAAATACTGAGAATGCTACTAGTCTAAGTTATTTGTCGCAAAATGCGGCTAATTTTCGCATCAGAGCTTACGAAAAATGGGTAAAAAACCACTAGAAGTTGCCTGTTTTATTTTTTGAATTTGTATTACATGCAGGTTACAAGTGCGGCATCCAAAAGTGGCAAATCAGAAATGAAGATGATAAAAATACAGCATCAGAAAAAAAGAATACAATACAAGATTTACATATTTTTCAAAAAGCTTGGCCTCATAGTAGATAAACCGAAAGTAAGTGGTTTTGGGAGTACAAACGATGGCAACACTGCGCGCCGAGCTTTTGCGGAACATGAAATGTTTTCCCAAATTACCGGCATTGACAAGGTCTTGATTTTTCGCTAAAAAATAATTTTAATAAGCATGTCTTGTCAATTTCCTTTAAATGTAAACAAATTTCAAGTTTGAAGGCGCAAAAATTATTCAAAACATGTATTCCTGACTCCCAATGACAGCAACTTTACACAAAATGCTAATTCATTCATAGAAAATTATAGAGGGTTTAGTTCTTCCTGTTGGTTGTTTTTAAGAAGAATCAGCAGAGTCTCGACACAAATTATACAAATCTGATAGACTACATCATTCACGCAAAATTACCCGCGTTAATACACTTTCAGACGTGTTTCATAGAGCAATGGACACATCAGATCCATTAATTTCTTCGCTGTCTTTAAATAGACGCATTCAGAGTAAAAAGCGTATCCAACTTCTGACAGAAGTGATCCGATTATTAAGGTGTGAAGTCCCAGTCGAAGAACTTAACTTAAAAAGCTATGAAACACACGAGAATGAAGAAGAGCAAGATGAAATTGGGGAAACCGAAATTTTAAGTTCAATATATTTAAACATTTTGGCTAATTTATCTTTAGAAAGTGATGCTTAAGTAAAAGTTATGTATTTCTTAACCTAATACCACAATCTAAAAATAAAAACACATATTTTATTTCATTAATTATGGAATTTTAAAAAATGTAGTACGTACCATTTTTGACCCGGTAGCACAAGGGTTAAGATTTTTCTCAGAGTTCTTCTTTTAGCCTAGAGTCAACATAAAAAATACCTTTCTAGTTAATCACCATGATAATATAGCCGTTATTAGTATATACCTATAGTGCATCGATCAGCTGAAGCTATGCATTGTCCGAGGCAACGGTGCACTCCGTATTAATCGAGGTGTATGCTCGGATAATGCGGAAAAACTCAGACAAAACGGATGGAGCCGCTATGTCTATGCAGAACTCGCGAAGTATTTGGCTTAAAATTCGATTTTTTTATTTCTTTCGTGTTATCCGAGGTACCTCATCCCCACATTACCTCCAATAAACTAGATTCTACTGTAATTGGAAAAGTAAGCATCAAATAGATAAATATATGTAGTATAATCAAAGTTGAAGAGGAGATTTCATGTCCAAAGAAACTCCGTGTTCTAAAACTTGGCCCACCATTCAATGTTTTAAAATTCAAATCCAAGTCCTATTTTCCCTCAAAATAACAAGTTTTTTCACGAAAAATCTTGTCATACGGATGTTTTTCATCTCCTTTAAAACTTTGGTCTAGCTATATTTTTCAATCTAAGACATTTTTTCCAGTTATTGAGCAAAAACTCTTAATTATTCGAATACAGCAGTACGAAATACCGTACTCATAATGTTGCTGGCATTTACCATATGATTGCAGCCAGTTGCAGGTGGGCCGGAAAAGTGGTATATAGAGTGATCATATATGTAATACACGTATCTTTAGTTGTTCCATGGAATACTTTCAATTCTAGTATTGTTTCAAATTTATTTCTGTTTTATGTGCAATTAATTTTTTTTTTAATTGACAGCGCTAAATTTTGTGAAACATGCTATGCATGCATTGCTAACGAAATAAAAACAATTTCAATATTTTTCCCTAAGTGTGCTATTCTCATTGAATTCTGAAAAAGTTGTTTCTTCTGCATTATCTTGGTAAGCGAATAATATATTTTTAATGCCACTTTTGCCAACAAACAAATTTCACATTCCAACACATGTTGAAAATTCAACTGTCATCCGCTGTTAACAATTCTTCCGCCACCTACTTATGCTGCTGACCCATTTCTGTTTACTTTCATATTTATCATCCGGGGCTCTTACAATGCAAAGTTATAAAGACATAAAAAAGGAAGAGTTGAATCGTTGTTCACATTTCCCAGAGGTAACGAAAATTTAAATGTTGACCATTTTTTATTACCTTAACAGTTAATAATTTTAGTTAACAATTTGCTTCTTAACCAATGCCTATCATATCTTTTGGGTTAATCATTTGTGAATTACATTTATGGCATAAATCCATGAATCCTCTTCCTCCTTTTTCTTGAATTCAATTTAAGCTCATAAATAACATTAAAGAGCTTGTTATTGTTTTGTTGCGGCTGCCGCAAGTTGATTCCATAAATTTGTGTATGCTTAAAAAAAAAAAGCTGCATGTGCCATCATCGCCATCACATGGGAGGATTCAGCATCAGCAACTGTAACAGCACCACTAGCTGACGACGCATCATTTGTATCATCGTCAGAACTTGTGTCGTCGTCATGCTTAACAAAGCGCAAAATTATGTGCCAACAAATATATGCCATACCTTTTTTTGTTACATTAAAATTTTCGGGATTGTTAATATTTTTTTTTTAAAGATGTTAACCCATTTTAATCGTTTTATAGTTTGTATTCAAACCCATTTATCAATTCGTGAGTTTTTGAAATTCGAAGTCGACTTTTTTAGCTTTATAGAAAAAATAATATTACTATGACGATTTCATTTAAGGAATTTGGATTTAAAAATTTGTAATTCAATTTCAAATTTTAAAAGTTGCTATAAAGATTGGTAAATCGCAACAGAAATTTGTTAGCATTTTTTTCGAGATAAAAACAATTTTCGACGATTCGACAAGAAAAGTTCAAAAGTACAATTCTGGCACAACCAGAGGCAGTATCCAACGTTTGAAGAGCCCAACCAACTTTGACTCATTCTTCAGGAAAAAATTGTTCGCACCAAACACTGTAGAGATTGCCGTAGCTTCGTGGTATCCACATCCACTAGTGCAAACATTTTTTTCTCGAAAAGTGGAACCATTCCTTTGAATGAATTTCAATTGCTTTGAAATGGAATCAAATATTGGAATTGATAAAAAAATCAATTGCTTTCGCCATTGAATTGAAAAAGTCGATTAAAAATTCAAATTCCAAGCGATTCCTTATTAAGCTTTGCTCGACTTAAGCCGACGTAAATCCGAACAAAACCTTTTCCAATATTTTTTTTTTTTATTTGCTTGGGTCAGTCTTGCTTAAATGTTGCTAAAAGGTATGTAATAGAGTTGTTCAAAAATAGGTGTATTCTGGAACCTCGGCTTTTTTTCGATAGATTGTTTCGTCAGGAAAAGAATTTCACTTCAGCTTTACTTCAGTTTTATTTCAAATTCAATTCAGCTTCAATAAGGCTTCTCTCTTTGCTTCACTACAGCGTTATTTTTGATTCACTTTAGTGTCACTTAAAATTCACTACGGCCACAATTTTACTTCAGCCGCACTTTGGCTTCACATCATCTTCGATTCAGATTAACATCAGCCTCATTTCAGTTTCACTACTATTTTACTTCAGCCTTACTTCGACTTCACTATGATTTCACTTCAAATTGACTTCAGATTCACTTCAATATTACTTCAACATCACTGCGGATTCACTTCAATTTCACTTCAGATTCATTTCCATTTTATTTCAGGCTCAATTTGGCTTAATTTTTCCTACACTTTTCAATGTTATGTTACTTCATCATCATCTCAGTTTCACTTTAACTTCATTTCAACGTAATTTCAGCCTCTTTTTAATCTCACATAAACTTCTTTAAGGTTTCAATTCAACTTCACTAAAGCATCATCGCAAGCTTCCGATTTACTTCGACATCACTTTGAATTCACTTCAATTTATACTTCAGCATCATTTCAGCTTTGCTTCAGCTTTTCTTCAGCTTCACCTTAGCTTTTCTTCAGCTTCACCTCAGTTTCACTTCAGTCTCATTTCAGCTTCACTTCAACTTCTCTCTATTACTCCGCAATGAACTTTATTTACCAAAAGCATTAACAGACTAAAATCGGTTAAGCAAATGTTTAACTAAATCCCGAATTTGTAAACAAAATGCAGCTTTTTTTGGCACTTAGCTTTGCGACTGCATGAGCCTTTTCAGGTAGATCAAGCAGGGTTAAACTACCTACCTACTTAAAAAAAAGCATAAGGTTTAACGAAAAAATTTAATGTCCGTGGTGTGAGTTTTATGTGTATGTTTTATGTTCCAACATTTATGGATTGTGATGTTTTTTAAGGTGCATAAGTTTGACCTAATCTAAAATTTATTGCTTATAAGTCAAAAATCGTCTTTAACAAATAGCCTCTTTTTTTCATATAATTTGGTGTTACATGTTTTCCGAACGACTTCAATTTGTCAGCGCAATTTGTTTACATTTATAAGATTGATGAAAGAATTTTATAATTCTTGGTCTTAGTTTCAATACTTTTTATAGGATGGTGCAACACAACCACATTGGGTTAAAATTTGTTTGTCAAAGCAAAAGAGATGATATTACACCAAGGATTACTTATTTTGTACTTTAGTTTTTAAATTGGAGAAATAAATATTTACTTGATCAGCATCTTCTTCTCAGTTCAAATAGCCATGTTCGTCCGCATCTGTCTTGTCCGTCAGCAAGTATGAAAATGAATTTAGAGCAAAGTTAGTTTTTAATAATTTTACTGAGCTTTCTGTTCAGTAGAGTGTGGGATAACACCAAACAAATTACGGAAAAAAAAAACGAAACACCAAAAAAAAGGACTAAAGCTTATCAGCTAAATTGAATCCTCAGTGACCTTTGAGTGGAAATTTTTAAGACTCTTATATTTTTCTTTTTGATTGATGTTGCAAAATGAGGAAATGTACTATTTATTCATCTGAATCTGTCAGACTTAAACATAGAAAGTAGGCTGCGTCGCTGGGTCGTGTACAGAGTGCTCCTAGTGTAAGTCGGTGAGGGCATGCGAAAAGATGTAGTGCATCCTGAAGATAGTTTAGGTAAAGGTGATGTTGCAGCTTATACAGGATATATATGTAGCTCTTGACCATCCGGTTCCAATCTGGCACCTAAGTGGTGCCAGTATACACCTTGTATCCCGTGGCAGCTGTACTTTTTTCAACGGCAACGGGAGGGTGATCGACCGTTTATCGATATTTCATTGCCGACGTATTCTCAACACTTCCTCTGCGTGTACCGCTTTATGGGCTGAGCAATTATAAGGCTAATCAAACAGTACCGCACTCTGGCACTTGGCACACGGGGATCATTTCCGAATGTTGCGCTGCATTTTTGGCGATCTGACAAGATCTTGATTTGGTTGGCTTGATTAAAGACAATCCTTAAGATTTTACTAGGGTGCATACGGTCTCCACAAAATTCTTCCCACGTGCACGATCATTAGCGAGTGATTTCAGTTCTTCATTTTCTCAACATTTCCTCGATTCCCCGAGCAATTGGTTTGACGCTTAACCAAAGATTTTGAGCTTTGTTGTCGTTTACAAAATGGTAGACTGCCAGATATTACGAAGTTGATCGGAGGGTTTTGCTTAGTTAAGAAGGTTTTATGCTCTTTCACCTTCGGTATCCTTAGTTTGCCGTGGAGGGTCTGTAACTGTTTGCAAATAAGCTTGAATCCTAATACATTCTGCATCGCTCAAACATGGAGATCAAATAGAAGCAGCATAGCTGTAAGCTGGCCTTCTTCGTTGTGAGTAGTATCTCTTTGTTCTTACTATAATTGCTTCCAGCTATTGGCTTGAAGAAATTATTTCTTCTTCTCAACTGCTTAATATTAGCGTGACGCCAGTGATCTTTCGGTAGTTTATGATCGAGGTGAAACGTGCCTGACACCTCAATGTTGAGATATTTTTATTTATTTCGTCCATATGTTGTAGAATGTAGTAATCGACTCCTGAAGAGATAACCGCTAGTCTCTGTCTAATAAGATATCTCTCTTTTCGGCAAGGTATTCGTTGGTGTAGTTGCAGAACTTTGAAAACTTTTGAAAAGATGGACAAATCGACTTTAGACAAATTGAACTCCGTCCGGTATATTTCGGAAGTTAGCAGCATTAAATTTGGGAGGATAGCTGAGCACACTTACTTGAGGGACGCACTGTTTCACCTTCCAGTAACTTAATATTGCGTACCAGAACTCGACGTATAACTCTTCCGCTTAAATAATTCGACAGTTACCATTTCACTTATTTTTGTGTTGTCTGATCTACTACTTGATGAGAATTGTATGAATGATTACTCAATTTTGAGACCCCATAAGCTACTAGCACGTTCACAGTTCCAACTTGATGAGTGTGTATTCGGCCGCATAAAAAAAAAAACGTTGTTAAATCCGCCTTATCTTGAACAGACTCTGCTACATTTGGAAGTTGATCGAATGTTTCTCCCCTGAAAATATGTGCAGGAACTCATTTTCCCATGCAATTGCTCTGGGTAGTCTTGCTGCATCACAAAAGACACTTTCCTTTTTTCATTCTCATTTTGTTTTTTGTGTTCGAATTTTTCTTATTCACCGTTTACACATAGAAATTTTATCAGAAAATTCTTCTTGTTTGTTGACAAGAAGAGAAAAATGAAATGATTGAGTACAGAATTTTTCGTACTCGGATATTCTATGTGATTCTGTTCGTTCCGTGATATTATGCTTTAACTTTAGGTTTGTTGTGGCGGGAGAACAGACAAGAATTTCTCTGACAGAACTTCCTAGTGTAAGGCAGCACTAACGAAATTGTATGTACAGTTTTAAAATATTTATGCGATTACCGCTATGATCACAATATCTTATAATTTCAAGGAAGTTTTACTACAGGCGGACAAAATGAATTTCATGCCCTATATTTTTCTAACGGCATCGATTTCTTATGGCAGCAAAATCAATGCGTATGGCCACTCTAACCGCAACTAACTTCCACTTCTAAAAGTGCAACAAATTGCCGCGGCTGCTAAGTCGTACAGCATGGCAGCAGTGAAATTAAATTAAAATTTGAAAATTTCACTCATTGGCAATTTGTATGCAGCACAGACGCCACGGCTAGTAAACGCGAAACGCAAACACAAGTGCGTGTGTGCATTTTGGTGCGTGCGCAAGCGCAGGCGCAACATAACCCGAAGCGAAACCGTACTGTAGTTTTGGTGCGTATAATAAATAAATTGTAAATACTTTTTGGTTGCACTCAAAAGATGTCGTGTTTTTATCAGCAATAGAAAAGAAAAACAAAAAAACTCTAGGAAAGGCGAGGTTCAAAGAGCCAGACAAACGAGACTTTGGCTATGCGCTCTAGGCAACAGACACAGGATTTTTGATTTATTTTCGTTGTTGGGTTGGTGGAAAAAGTGGTTTTACCGCGGCGTTGAAAAATCAATAAAATGCTAAACACATAGAAAATGCGTTGCAGCAGGCAACAGGAGCAGTGACGACAAAAAAAAAACAGCACAGCAAACGGCATTGCAACGACAGCTAGAACTGCAGTAACAACAACTAGGTTACATTAGTTCCTCATGTGTTGAAACTGTCAGTCAATTGGTTTTGCTTCAATTTCTAAATTTCTTCAGCTGCAGCTATTGGGTATAACTTTGAGCATCAGCATCCAAAACAGCATGCAATGCAACGTAACGCATATCGTTTGCTGTTGCAATTTGTGGCAAGTCTTAAGTGCCACATGCGTTAAATATGTAATTTGTCTAGTCGCGATTGCAACGTTTTTTATTTTTATATTTTTTTAATAAATTAAATGTCGTCGCTTAAATGTTGAGTTTGCAAGATATTTTCATCGATCCATAAACAGGAAGTATTTTTTTATGGTCACGGCAACAGCAGCATGACAGCGTTTTGCTTAGTGATGCAAAAAAGAATTCGGTTTATCGCTGCAACACTTTTGCTTGCAGTAGGTAATAACCTCTGAGAGTGAAATTGTTTAATGAGTGACAGTGCAATTGAGTCCATAAACTGTTTAATGGTATGAGGTGTGGTATCAACGATTAAAGTAGTGAACTTGGGCATTCGCATTGTAAAGATTTTTAAAAAAGTCTAATGAGTGGTTGAAGATTTGCCTCATTTTGGTTGAGCGTCAATGTCATCGAATGATAGTTCAGTCATGAAGCTTTTGTTGTGACACCGTATTCATTGGCAGCTTTTTGGATGGAATATCTCGAAATCATAACGTGATAGTAAAACTCTGCGGTAGGGCTAGATTTTAGACAAAATACATAAAAAAATTACAAAGTCAAGTCAGTCAATTGGCTAGGACTGTTTGTAACACGTTCACATTTTGGCGACTAAAGAGAACTGACAGAGCAGGTGTTTAAAATAGTAGGCCTTTAAAATGAGTCCCGTAATATCAAATCACAAAAGCAGCTGGTACATCGGTTCACATCGAGAATCAGATGAGGACTCTGTATCGGGCAATGCCCTCTAATAAAAAACTGACATCGCCATCAACTCATCTCCCGATGAGGGCACAAGATGGGTTCGAGAGTGCAGCAGCAAGATTGTTGCAGCAGTGCACTTTTCGGCTCCCTTTATTATTGGACCGGGTTCTAGCCCATCTCGGATACCGCCTCAAAATTGCTCTCGTTGCACTAGTTTTCCCCAAAGTGATGGACAGAGAGCTAGCTTGTCCCAGGTACCACGATACAAAAGCTATCGAGGTACTCGTTACCTCCATGGTGTTAATCCGGCAACTTGCACCCAAGAACGCAAATTTCAGCATAACAAAATAAATTTCTGTTAATTTTGTATGTAAAGTTAATTTCTTTATAACTTATGGCAAAAATTTAGTTTAATGCAAAAACCCTAAATAGTATCGTGCGGCATCTCACATACAAAGTAAACATTTTGAAGCACTTTGATAAGAAACTATTGAAGTAAATGATACCCACTTCACTCCGTTCGAATACGTTCGTCGTTCGTTCGTATATGTCAATATAGCTTAAAAACTAAGAGCTGTCAATATATTCTCTTAGTTTTTAAGAATCTTACATCGCCAATGCCAAGCTTGACTCATAAGGAATTGTGGAAAGACAGATTTTTCTTCGAAGCTAAAGCTCATGAATGAATTTTATGTAATCAAGAAAAGTTTTATTGTTAAATAATTTTACTGAGCTTACAGTACAGTGTGTATTAATACTAAAAAAATTACAAGAACAAAAACCAAACGAAAAACCTGGGCTGGAGCTAGAAGCAATAGCTTCATCCATTGCTAAATGGAATCATCAGTGACCAGTGAGTGAGAATTTCTAAGCCACTTATGTTTTTCTTTTTGTATAGATTTGTTGTGAACATAAACAAAGAGTGTTGTGCCTTTGTAACTGTGTTGAAAAAAAAAACGGCGGGTTGCACTCCGGGAGTGCCGACAGAAGTGAAAACAAATCGTTTAATGGCAAGTTAGTGCGTTAATTGGTATGTGTGCGTTTTCTTTTTATATGGCAATGCAATGGAAGACAAAAACGGAATATGTATTCAAATTTTACTCTCGCTCTCATTCTCAATTTGTCAACGCAACAACGCGGACATTGAAAGAAACAAACATGTAAGCATAACAATCGTTGAATGAGAATTAAATGTGTCAGTTAGTGTGTATGCTTTGCTTTTTGTCTTCCACTTGGAATATTTTTTATTTAAAAGAAACAATAGAACATTAAAATTTTACCATCGCATTCATGACGGGGAATCCCGATGACGGTCGGTGTCACGAGTTTATACTTTTTTACTCAGCCGCACAACGTGCCATAAGAAGTTTTCACTTCAAAAATTGCTGGAAGAAGTATATTCGGCTCAGTAGCCTCAACTGTGAATAATTAAATTTGAGCTAAGTACTCCTTATGTTTAAAAACAAAAATTTATTCTGATTGCAGTAAGACACATCATTGCGAATTATGTAAGTATAAGAAAAAATCAGGTAAAAAAAGTACCTGGACCTGTGACTAAATAGCTTAAACATAATTTTTCTTAAACTTAAGATAAAAATCTGCTTCTTCTAACAGACACTATGACACCACATTTATCAAAATCGGCTTATTCGTTGCCGAGTTCTGGCTGTTAGAATATTCAAACTGCTTAAAACGCCATCTTGTGACAGTTAATCATAATACAAATGACTTCAAAAAAATCTGCTTGTTCTTAAAAAAAACTATTACACCTCATTTGTCTAAATCGGTTTAGTAATAGCCGAGATATAACGTTTTAAAGTTTTTCAAAAAACCAAATTTGCTTGCTGCTGGTTCAAGGTGGCCTGGTATTTCAGATTTTTCTCTGCTTTGGGCTGCTGGCTCTGCTTTCGGCTGCGCTAGCAGAGAAAAATTTGCTTACTGAGCAACAACTAACCGGAAGTCAACATATGTATGCTACAAATTTAAAAATTTTTTCCACAAAATTACATACTTTCATGGGCCAATTTTTTCAAAAAACGTTGCCTACTTTTAGGCGCTATTAATAATTTACCCTTAAGCGGCCCTCACACGATCAGTATTACTGACAGGATTTTGCATACTGACAGTATTACTGATCGTATGAGGTGAGTACTGATGTACTGTCAGTATAGAAAAACGATACTGATGACTGATGAAAAAATCGGATATTACTGACGAAGTTTTTAAATACTGACAGTAAAGCGGCCCTCACACGATCAATATTACTGACAGTATAATTACTGACAGTATTTACATTACTGTCAGTGTACCACTCACACGGTCAGTATTGTTTATTGTCAGTAATCAGTTTTTTTGACATTCGACTGGTGAAGGTGCGAACTATGCTCCGGCTACGTGACCGACAGCCGAAAATGGCATGCCACTTTTTGGGGCAGATTCCATCCAAACTTGCACCACGCCTCCAGCTAGGCATCGGACGACCATACCCTTGGACGCAATGTTCCATGCCACTGAATGAGGAACTTTTCCAAGTTTCTTTCAAGTTTCGCTGCCTCATCGTCTATCTGCCACAAAATGGGGCATGCCACGCCCCCTCCCAGGATTTTTCCGTCCCGTGCCTACTTGCACCCTCTGACCAACTTTCAGCCGGATCTGCCCCAAAAAGTGGCATGCCACTTTTTGGCCACTTTTCTGTGCAAATAATACTGATGAACTGTCAGTATTCACCTCAAACCATCAGTATTAAGCGGCCCTCACACGATCAATATTACTGACAGTATTTTGCATACTGACAGTATTACTGATCGTATGAGGTGAGTACTGATGTACTGTCAGTATAGAAAAACGATACTGATGACTGATGAAAAAATCGGATATTACTGACGAAGTTTTTAAATACTGACAGTAATACTGATGGTGTGAGGTGAATACTGACAGTTCATCAGTATTATTTGCACAGAAAAGTGGCATGCCACTTTTTGGGGCAGATCCGGCTGAAAGTTGGTCAGAGGGTGCAAGTAGGCACGGGACGGCAAAATCCTGGGAGGGGGCGTGGCATGCTCCATTTTGTGGCAGATAGACGATGAGGCAGCGAAACTTGAAAGAAACTTGAAAAAGTTCCTCATTCAGTGGCATGGAACATTGCGTCCAAGGGTATGGTCGTCCGATGCCTAGCTGGAGGCGTGGTGCAAGTTTGGATGGAATCTGCCCCAAAAAGTGGCATGCCATTTTCGGCTGTCGGTCACGTAGCCGGAGCATAGTTCGCACCTTCACCAGTCGAATGTCAAAAAAACTGATTACTGACAATAAACAATACTGACCGTGTGAGTGGTACACTGACAGTAATGTAAATACTGTCAGTAATTATACTGTCAGTAATATTGATCGTGTGAGAGCCGCCTTAAAAGTATGCAACACTTTCCGACGAATTTCAAAAATAGCACCTAAAATTAGGACACATTATCTGAAATTTTTAAAATCGTTACCTACTTTTAGGCGTTCTTTTTGAAATTTGTCAGAAAGTGTTGCCTACTTTTAGGGGCAAATTATTAATAGCACCTAAAAGTAGGCAACGTTTTATAAATTTTTTGAAATCGAGTTCATTTTCCAAGTCTTCAAAATTTTAAAATCGAGTTCGTTTCCCAAGTCTTCAAAATTCCAAAATCAAGTTCGTTTCCCAAGTCTTCCAAATTTGAAATCGAGTTCGTTTCCCAAGTCTTCAAATTTCTGAAATCGAATTCGTTTCCAAAGTCTTCGAAATTCTAAAATCGAGTTCGTTTCCCAAGTCTTCAAAACTCCAAAATCTAGTTCGTTTCCCAAGTCTTCCAAATTTGAAATCGAGTTCGTTTCCCAAGTCTTCAAATTTCTGAAATCGAGTTCGTTTCAAAAGTCTTCAAATTCCAATATCGAGTTCGTTTCCCAAGTCTTCAAAATTCCAAAATCGAGTTCGTTTCCCAAGTCTTCCCGATGACGGTCGGTGTCGCGAAATTATACTTTTTTCCTCAGCCGCACAACGTGCCATAAGAAGTTTTCACTTCAAAAAGTCATATAAAAAACAAAAAAAAAATATCATTCACAACATTCTGACTTTTTCAACTTTTTCCGGAGAATCGCATACATGAGGTGGCAATACTATACTCGTAATTGCCGCAGGGGTCAAAAAACCCATAATGCGGCCCTGGACATATCAACAAGTCGAAAAACTTCAAAATCACCGCTTCATAATAATATTCAAAACATCACCGAAGCCAATCCAAAATGGCTATTGTGACTTTTCCTATGTATTAACTTGAAATTCCTTATTCCTTTGGATCATAACACTCTACTTGTTTACAAATTTTCGACAAAACTTTAAGAAATATCAACGACAAAATCATTATATTCGTTCCATTATTATTTTTATTTTTCATACTCAAAATAACCACTTCAACTGAATATAGTTTACGTTCATTGAAGCCATAATATGAAATTTTAGAAAAATATGCCAAACGCCTTTCCAAAATTAACTTATAAGAAGTATTTGGACAGCTTTCATTTTTATTGGTGAAAAAAGAGGATAAAACTAATTTGAATGATTTAACAAACATTACTTAAATTTATATCCGATATGAATACAGCTTAATCGCATTGAATATAAGTGCGATCTTACAATTGCTTCTTATTTTGATCTGACTTTTTCGTTAAGTTATTGTGACAACATGATTGCACTTCACTTTGGGCAAAATTTTAAACTCATGGTCACTGCATATAGTGATTGCCCAGGTAGTATTTATTTTTACGGTTTGCATACCATACGGCGGTGTATAATTCTTTTGTTTCAATACGCACTTAACTGCGTTTATCTGCAGTTAATATTAAAGTACCACCTCCTTCATAACATAAAAGTGCATTTAAGTAAAATTTATTTAAATGTATCAGACACGATTCTGGCATGTTGATTTGAGTTAAAAATGTTTACTTTAAATTTAATATGTAGTTGACCCTGTTTCTTAAGTGAGCGTAATTTAAAATTTTTGTTTATTAAATTATCGGTAGAAAATTGTGTCTTACGAATTTCGAAAATTTTTTTATTATGGTCAAATACATTAATTTATATATTTTTCATTTACAATAACATTTATTTACGTATATTAGTGAGAAATTGCAGCATCTCTTGCGTCCTTTATCTCGTCATGCATGATTAGAAGCGAGTGCTTTGAATTCTCTCCAACATTTTCCCGATTCACATATGTATTTTCTTCTCTAGCGAACGTTTCCACAATATTTCAGGACAGGCGCGTTTTCTCCTACCTGAAAAGTTTCACTCCAGTATTTGTCGGCAATCTTCCGCAACGTTTGTCCAATCCATTACCAAGTTAATCGTTTCATTTCAGTGGAAATAAGTTCTTGACTGCATATGGTGAGTAAATCAATATTGAAAAGGTACTGAACCAACAAATTTTCCGAATTCGGTGAAGTTGGTGAACACTTGCAGCTGCTGGTTAACTAAGTTTCATTGCCTTACAGAAGGACTTGCTTTCACTTTTCACTCAAAGATTTTGAGCTTCATTGCCATTAACAGTAATGTAGACTGCCAGACGTTACGAATCTGAGCGAAAGTTCATTCCGCTTTGTTGATTCCTGCATCGATGTCCCTATTGTTACCGCAATCAAGTATTACGACGCTACCCAAATAATTGAAGTTATCCACTTCTTCTATGCTGGATGCGTCTACAATGAGACTGTTGCTATCACTAATTGGCGGGATGAACATGATTTCTGTTTTATTTTTGTTGAGCCTTAGACCTACTTCGTCCAAAAATCATCTGACGACAGTGAGTTTCTAATGCATGTTGAACTGCTTCGTGGCGAGAAGGCATATATCTATTATATAAAATTCATTTTTTGTCTGTCTGTCTTTCTGTCCTTTATGGACGCGGAAAGTATCCAGCCGATCGTGATGAAATTTTTACATTATGTTACTATTAATCAGGCGGGCGTCATAGGCTATAAAACTTTTAATTAGGGTGCATATTAAGGGTGACCCTCATATAAAAATATTTAAAAAATAGCATTTTCTCAAAGACAGGTAAATCGATTCTCATGGAACTTACACAACAGATTAGGCACAGATTAGATCGTAAAAGTTTTATTAAGGGTGCATACTTAGGGTGATACTCATACAAATATATTTTTAAATATCATTTTCACTAAGACAAGTTGATCGATTCTCGCCGAATTTACACTACGTATCTCTTATGGTAAGAAGCATGGCCTAGGCTTACAAACATTTTACTCAGGGTGGTCCTCACACAAAAATATTTTTTAAATATCATTTTCTCGAAGACCGCTTAATCGATTCTCATGAAATTAACATCACGTGGTTGTTATATTAATTATATTATTTTTATGTTGTAAAAATTTTATTTTGGATACATACTAAGGGTGGTTCTATACAAAAGTATTTTTAAATAGAATTTTCACGCAGACCGCATATCGAATCTACACCACGGTTGAGGTGAGGCGATGCGCACAGGGTAATGCTAGTCATCTATATAAGCGAGGTCTTCAAATGATCGTTGAATATTCATTGAATGTCACGATTTGTAGAGTCTAGAGCTCTGCTGAGAAAATCGTTCTTCCTGTAGGCTAAATGTAAAGAAACCTGCCACTATTAATATGCTTTATGATAATGCGAAAGGGTAATTATTTGAACAATGCATTATCAGTGCAAATCAAAACTTTCCTGTTATTGCCGGGTAAGCGGATTTATTTTTTCACTGACTTTGGTGAAAAGGATTTTTTTCAAAACCTTGGACGTAATTGATAGAATTATAATGGCTTTGTAGTTCTGGCATTGTGATATGTCCACTTATTTTGGGGATTTTTACTAAATCAGTCTTCAGTTATTCCTGCATCTTCCGAAATTTTGAAAAGGACAGGGTACTAACTTTATCGGGACAACTTTCAATATTTCGGCCCCTATGCAATCTGCGCCAGCTGGTTTATTGCTTTCAAGATTTATTATATCCGTTAATGAAAATGAGCATGAGTTCAGTTGCCGTTCTTTACAAGAAAACAGTCAAATCAAATGAGTAAAGAAGGCACAACAGAAAAAAGAATTTTTGTTTCGCTTTGTTTGTTTTCTTTTTGCTTCGGTTCTCAACAGATTTACGCAAAAAGGGAAACATATAAGGCTCAGAAATTCTTACTAATCTGCTTAAAAGTCACTGATGATTCCACTTAGCTGTGGATGAAACTAGCTTTAGCCGTTTTTTTTGGCGTTATCATACACTGTACTGAACAGTAACATTTGAACGGTTTGAAATCTTTTTTTTAATAAATATGTTTTCATTGTTTAAAGCCAAGTGGAGTCAAATGAATTTTTGTAGCTATAAATATCGTCATTGAATGTTTTACGTACAGAACAAAATATCAACATTTCAAAATAATCGTAAGTTGTCAGGGTTTTATAAAGAAAACTTTGCCTGAAATGTATTTTCGCCATATTATTTACATGAAAATTGTCACTCCCTCGGTAGCACCAAATTGCTTTTTCTAGGTGATCCCGAATTTTATACAAAATATTTTTTTAAAACTCACAGCGCCCCCTATTGCTGCGTTTCTTTAGTATGAGAAGCTAATGCTAATACTTTATTTTTAATTAAAAATAATTTTATTTGTGTATTACGCCAACAACAACATCCAATAAATCAAAGTAAAATTTTTATGAGTTAAAGCATCAAAAAGCCATGCAATTCTTCGTTCGAGACGGTAAATGAAAGAATTTCTATTTACGTTGGCTGTTGGTTCGCCCATTAAAATGTTGCAGCAGTTCTTGTTGTGGTTTTTGCTGCGGCTGCCATCGATTGTTGTTAGAAGTTAATAGGAAGTTTTCTTATTTGAAAATTACAACATTCGCATTTTTGTTGTTGTTACTGGGCGTTTAACCATTATTATATATTTTTCTGATATTGAGTAGGTAGCCGTTGAATCGCGTTTGTTTTTAAGTGGTAGGTTGTTTGTTGGCGGTTGTTGTACTAGTTGCATACACATTGGGGTGGCTTATATTTTGAAAATAAACAGGTAAATTTACAGATTGTGTTTGAAAATAAGTACATACATTGGTATCAAGCATAACATTCAGCGTGAAAAAGTAGCAAAATGACCAGACAATGTAGCAGTTTCTAGATGATATTTTAAAAGGTATGAAAACGGCAACAATATGTTGCAAAAGTTAAGTATAGCGTAATGAGATGTTGCAATGCTTTTTCTACAATAAAAAATTTTTGAAAATTGTTTAAAAATGAATCACCCTAAAATGCACCATTTGTACATTGTTGGAAATCAATTTCCTATCCGTTATACACGTTGTTCCAATAATTGTAACATTTTTGTTTTAATCTGTTTTTTTTTTTACTATGGTTGTTGTTGTTGTTGTTATTTTTGTATTTTACTATTTGATATAATTTGACGTTTGGCATGATCCACTAAACTAATACCACAATTTGGCCTAGTTTACTTAAGTCATTGAATTTTTTTTTTATTCGCCAACTAATCATAGAGTTTTCTATTCGTACAATTTGCGTAGTCCTACACGAAATTTTGTTAATAAACGCTTTTGCCATATTTGGCACACAGAATTAGAAAAAAAAAATTGCAACAAACAAATTTTTTCTCAATTTTATAGCAATTTAAATATAAAACTAAATCCTCTTAAAAATTGAACGTAGTCGTAGGTTTAGCACAAAATAAAAATTATTGTGAGTGCATTTTTTACACTTAAACTTAAAAAAAAAGGAGAAACAGAATGATGGTTTTATGAAATTAAAATTTTTTGCACGAATCAGTCGGCTATTTTGTAGTCAGCAAATCGAAGCCTAATTACTGATTTTCATAATTTTGCCCAACTTTTTTCTGTTTGGGATCACTGTGCAGTGGATTAGCGATTATCTTTGTTAGGAACACAATTTTCCACCTTCTGCTGTTAAGGTAAAATTGAACTTCCGTCCGATCAACTATTGTTTTACTGCTGCTTGTCTATGTTTTATGGGTACCATGTAAGGTGGGCTCTCACTAGTTGAAATTTAAGTGCTCTGCTTACGCACATGGTTACTATAGGTATGATTCGCAAATTTTCTTTTAATTTTTTGGAGAAAGTTGCTTTCTTAGATTAAAAAAAAAAAAAATGTTAAAAAAAAAAATGTTATTAAAAAGTGATGCTCGCACACTCCGGGAAAAATGGCATTGGTAATTTGAAAATTTTCAAATTGAAAAAAGTAAAAGTAACAATATTTTCGTTTATTTTCAAAATAAAGAACTTTCAATTTATTTTGAATCTGAAAAGTATTGAAAATTACATTTTATAAATAATTATAATTTTTAAATTGCATTTTGAAGTTGCAAAGAATGTAAAATTACTTTTTTTTATTTTACACCCTCCATACTCCTTTTCATCCTCTTCCTGGACCGGCAGACGATGTCTTGCTTAAAATCGCAAATCTCGGCACTTGATTTTATAAATATAGATTAAGCACTTTGCCCTTTCAATCATATATGAAATCACTATAAATTAATGTGTTTTCTTTTTTTTTAAAAATTCTAATCAAAAATGTATCTCTTCAATTTAAGCTTTATCGGCTTTGGCGCTAAGTCATAAGAGTTTCTGGTTAAGTCTATACTATTTATATAAAATTGTTTGCATGAAAATGGCTTGTAACGCTTTGGCGCAAAATATACGATACCGATTTTAATAATTTCTTTTTTAAAACAACATATTTGTGCTAAAAAAGTTTATTGCATACTTATTTTTTTATAAGCTAAATATTTGGTTTTTTAAGATTAAGTTTTTGCAAATCCTCGCACAAAAATTGTCATTTGCTTATGCTGCTTCTTGAATTATGTGTTGTTAGTGTTGTTGTTTTTTCTTATTTGTACTGTTTGTATTTGGCTTCGAAGCTCAAAGACCAAACTCTTTTTCAATTGTTTTTTGCTTCTTTTGAAGAGAGAATATAAAATGAGTTGTTAAGGGAGTATTTTCATAATGAAAAACAACGGAACGTAAGCGTGCGAACCGTGAAGCATAGAATCATTGATTTTTTACTGAGTGTACCTAGTCTCGATATTTACGAGTAGCAACTGTTTTGTGCAAACGGTTATTAAAAAAAAATTACTTTTACTAACTCGTTTGGAAATTAATATGTTTTAACATCAAATGCTATGGTCCCCAAGTAGTTTCATATTAATTTTTATTTTACCGCGAAAGAACAATATATACTCAAAATAACTCAAGTAGATTCAATATAAATAAAGCGATCTATAAAAAGATTAGAATTAAGGCAATTCCGTAGTTGACAAAAAATAGACCCGAAGCTGAAGTTATAATCTTTTAAAGATTGCCATTCACAAAAGTCGATTGTGACTATTTTGTAGCTCGAGAAAGAAACCCATATTGAAATTCTGAAAACTGCCATCTTTGAAACTGAACGACGTTTTACACAACCCTGAAAATATTACACTGGCTTGATAAGGTCCCTTTCCACAAATTATATCACATATAATGAAACATTAATAAAACCAATCATTTGAAAGCACACATAATAGTGAAAAAATTAAAAAAAATTGCAAGACCTTCATTAAAATAAAGTTAATAGCAACACTTTATTTTGCTGTCATCGTCATTTGTTGGTTGCTACAACTAACAATCGCTAGCAACAGCAACAGCAACAGAAGCGGCAGCAACAGCAAGAACGTTTAAATTCACATAATGACTTTAATTTCCCTTCATTGGCTTACAGCAGCAGCAGCAGCATTGGCATCACGCGACATTAAACAAATCACTTGGTAACATTGTCAACGCGTTACTAAACACCTGTTAACGTGTTTGTGTGAGTGTCGCTGTGTCTGTGACAGTGTATGTGTTGCAGCGTTGCCACTTCATTTAACCGGACTCAATTTTATGTGCAGCTGCACTGCAATTAATTTTACTTCATTTAATGCGATGCAACCAACTCCTTTTTGCGTAGGCAAGCACTTGGTAATTTTTAACTTTGCCGCAAGTTCATGGTCTATCTGGTGCATTTTTTTTTCTTAAATTAATAACGCAATAAAGATTCATTAGAAGCAAAGGCTTCCTTTCATTGAATGAAGGAAGGAATTCCGAAGTTTTTGTTATATATTAAATTAGTTTTTATTATGTGAATATTAATATCAAGTCATTTGAAAATATTTTTTTATGGACTAATGTAAAGCAACAAATAATTTAATGCAATGTAAAAATTTTATTTATTCAAAAAGAAAGAAAGTTCACCGGAGATAACTTTAAGGTTATTACCATAAGATTTTATAAGGCATTTTTTCCATTTAGAATAAATTGCCCAGAAAATTTACTTTACAACTAATTTCGGAGAAAAATATGTATGTATGTATATTAGGGTGTTTTTTTTTCAAACTTTAGGACAGGGATTTTGTTTATTTTTTCATACGAATGGTACTAAAAAACAAAGTAAATGCGCGGTTCGCTGGTTTGATCTAGGAAGCTGAAATTTTGGGAGAATTTTCTTCAAACCCGATTCTATTATATAGGCTTACAGGACCACAAATTTAAAAAAAAAAATAAAAATATCTCCTTCGGGTGTATATTTTCCGCATTTTTAGTCACACGAAAAATGTGTGCGTGGTTTTATAACAGTGGGTGGTGACCCCCATTCAACTAAAAAACCCAAAACGCTATATCTTGGCACCTAAAGCAGACTTTTTCTACGTTTTAGTAAGTCCGTTTTTTCGTTAAATTTCAACGGAATTGGACATAAACTCAGTCCGCGCAGTTTTCAGGTTTGAGCTAGGAAGCTCAAATGTTGGAACAATTATTTTTATTCCTCAAGCTATAATATAGGAAAAAATAAACAAAACCCCTGTCCTAAAGTTTGGAAAAAACACCCTAATGTATATATTTTCAAAATTCGTTATCGCATCGCATATAAAAGTTTAAAATTTGTGGCATAGTTTCCGATGTATTATAATTTTTCTATATTTCAATCGAACTCTTTAAAAAAAATATCGTTATCCGTTATTAACATATGATTTTTTTAATATATTAGGAAAGTTGTACTTACTGCTTTTCAGCTGATGTACATTAACCCAATGATGTTTATTAACCCAATTTTACCGGTTCCGGTTAACATGTTTACGAACTCAGAACCTTTTTTGAAATTTTGAAATTCGTAAACAAGAACAAAAACAACGACAATAATAACATTTTTGTTTTTGGCGTATTTTTCATAAAAGATTTTATAAAACTTAAATGAATAATCACGCAATTTTTACTAAAACTTTTCGGCTGAGGTGCTGCTTTTTTTTTTTAAAAGAGTTTAAAAGCGTCACTTCTCAATATTGCCTTAAATTCCTAGTACCCTTGGTACACAAAGGATTTGATAAAAACCCGCAATTGCCGTAGCTAGGACCAAAATGACCTAGTTTCTTATCAGCGACTATTAGTTTCATTTAATGAGATATTTTTCTGACCTGACCTCATAGCGAAATATGTATGTCTCATCTGTTGATGATGACTTCAGCTTCGGACATGATGGTATTCCTGCTACAGTTTTAGTTAGCTGCAACTCTGTGCTGTGTCAGCCCCTCAGTTTTTTATTTAATAAATCTATAAGAGAAAGCTATTTTCCTAAATTTTCGAAAAAATCATGTACAAGCCCTATTTTCAAGAAAGGGTGTAAAAATATGGAGAGCAACAACATTAATGATTTGTAAAAATGATGTTTCAAACAACGGGCCCGTGGCTAATTTATCATCAATACCGAAAATTTTTGAACGTATTATATACGATCATGTTAAGGTTTGCTGTAGTGAAGTCATAACATCTCGTCAGCATGGTTTTGTTAATGGCAGATCTACAGTTTCTAACCTCCTTGATTTTACTTCCTTTGCATTAAGCTCTTTAGACTCTGGTGAGCAAGTTGAATGCATAATTTGATTTTGTTTAAATTAAAGATGTTTGGATTTTCTTTAAGTTTTGTCAGCTGGATTGAATCTTATTTATCTAATCGTTCATATCAAATAAGACTTCGTGGGATGTTTTTATCTTCAGCTAGCGCGACATCAGGTGTTCCACAAGGAAGCCCCCTGGGGCCGCTCCTGTTCATTTTAGCCATTAATGATGTTACAGATGTTATTAAAAAATCCCATCTGTTAGTATACGCAGATGATATAAAAATTCACAGAAACGTAAGGGGGTTTGGTGATACCTTTCCACATCAGTCTGACTTGAAATCCTTTGTAGTTTGGTGTTCTAAGAATAACTAACATCTTAATACTCTTAAATGCCAAGCGATGATTTTTACCAAGAAAAAAATTATTGTAGAATGATAACAAATGCTCTATGTTATATAAAAAAAAACTTTTAGAAAGCATTCGCTACTGATCGTGAATGTTGAAAGAGTTCTGTGATGGCTCTATGCCTTCCGTGAGGAGAGAAAGAATTCCATAGAAGTAGGAGCGACAGTCAGTTAATACTGAACCTAAGCAGACTAACTCTAGAGAACTTTTACAAGAGAAAATTCCAAACATACCACCCCATGTCCTTAGGACATCATATTAGTAGACACTTCACAAAAAATTACTATGCTTTCAATTTTATTAATAATTATTTTAAAAATTATTAATTTTCTCCATCTTCGTCACAAAATGCTTCACAATATTCTTTATCTTCAAAGAAGTTCTTGATATCCGTATCCTTGTATAGGTCACATCCGGAACGTACATTAATTGGCTCGCACAATCCGCTCGCATTATTAAAGTAATAGCCATCCCATACTTCATCACAGGTTAGATCCCCTTTTGGAGGTGCCAAACAACTGTCTGAAAAATAAAACAGCTTTGAATATAAAATTATATATATATATTTATTTTAAATTCCAATACTTCGTCTTACTGCCCGCACACTTTGAAATGAAAAAATTGATATTATCAAAACTAAAAACAGTTGAATTCTCATTTTGCCAAAGAAAATTTCACAAGTTAGTTCTGCCTTCTTGTGTGAAAAGAAATGTAAATGTAATCGCACTGCAACAACCTATTTATACAATGCTCTTGAAGTGTGAATCCGCTGTGAAATTTGATTTTCAAAAGTTAAGTCGGCTGGCGTATAATTTTGCAAACTTCAAGCAATTAGATACAGTGTAGTATGGTTTCATCTGTAGATAATTTGTGTGTCGAAGAGCGAAAAAAATGTACCTACGTTAACTCAAATGAAATCCAAAAACGCGAATATCTTCAAAATCTGACGTGATAGGGCAATTCTGAGGGCAGATTTTGATTCAGTATACCAAAATCCTACGAAAATGCTACATCGCGTCTATGATATAAAATCTTGTATACCTCCCAGCCAGTGTTTTATGAAATTTCCGATCACATTCGAGTCTTTTTCGAGTCCTCTGTCTAATTAAAATGATCATAAATGCGCTCATTTTCTGATCATAAATGATACTTTTGTCGAGAGAAAATGGTACCTTATCCGCGAATCTTCTTGAAGAGTCGTTTATGACCCGTTTTTCTGATCAGTTTCGAGTCATTTTCGTGTCGTATTTCTAATCATTTGCGAGTCTTTTTGGAGTCATGTTTTAGTCATACATCTTATCACTTGCGAGTCTTTTTCGAGTCATATGCGAGTATTTTTCGAATCATGTTTCTAATCATTTGCGAGTCTTTTTCGAGTCATCATATTTTAGTCATTTTTCTAAGCATTTACGAGTCTTTTTTGAGTCATATTTCTAATCATTTGCGAGTCATATGACTTAAATTTTTTCGCATTCACGTTCCTTCGCGTGTTCTTGCCTTGCCTTCAGCCCTATATGCATAATTTTACTTATTGTAAAAGTATTTATATATTATCTACTTCTAGTAAAGTTGTTATGAACTACAAAACAGAACACAATTAAAAATATATTTTCAAGAATAAGCCATATTCGAATCATTAAGTAGATCAAAAAGTGATAATATTGTCACTGTTTTCCTGTGCAATCAGTTTTAGATCATTGGATAGATCAGAATGTGATTTTTGGAGTTTTTTTTATTTTTTTTCTCAGTTATTACTTGTAATCACTTTTTGGTCATAAATAGTAGTCAAAAATGACTCGTATAGGTGATTTAAAAAAAATGATCATCTAAATGCTAGGTGGGCTGTGATATTTAACTGTTTTGCACTTTGGCCGATTAAACCATAAAAATCAATAAAAAAATTACAAAAATATACTGCGTAAGAAAATTTTCGCAATGATTTTTCCGCATAGTTTTTGAGTATTTTTTACTACAATTTCGGGAACATTTTTTTTTAATTTTGTGCCTACTACAATTACTTTTATAGTGATCACTTGCAGCAATTTTCAGGTCATATTCCACATACATGAAAACTACAAGTGACAAGAAGCAGTTTACAAAAGAGTGTTTTAATGACTAAAATAAGTGAGAAGAAGAAGAAAATCCATTTTTTTTTACAACTAATTAGTGCTGTCATAACGCTGTCTAAAAAATCACATAGTGCATAGAGTGCAAACGCATTAGCATTAATTTTTTGTAATTTTTGGTTTTCCTCGAAAAATTTTTTGGTTGCAGGCCCACACACTTAAAACTCATAATTTGCACGTATGGGCACGCTTTTGTGATTTACTACCATTTTTTTCCCGTATTTTCCTATTATTTTGGTTTGCTGTTGTTGGCGTAATTTAATATGAACACCGTTAACTAACTGACATGATCTTGGCGTTAATGATCGCGCTATTGTTTTGCTTTTGTTATAGGAGAAAGCGAACTTTTGCGCAGGCTCCCTCATATGTTTGCAAAATTTGCGAAGAAAAAAATTTGAAGCCAAAATTTTCAACTGTTAGCATATTTTTTAGTTAACACTTGAGGACATACAAGACGCATTAAGTTTTACTTATTTTTTTGTTATTTTTTTGCAATGCAAACAACTATATACTACTGGGATAGCACGGAGTACCCAGCGAATAATTGTTGCCGACTATGAGTAAAGTTTCTAAATTCTAAGTAGAACAGAGGTTCATTAAGCAACAAAAGGAATTTTTTTGTAAATTGTAATAAACTTTTTGTTACGAGAAAGTAATCAACGAAAAAACAGAAGGTGACCGATCTTACACTGTCGAATAGAATAACTGAGGGCCAGATCGCAGTGTTGCATATCTTGGTGGAGCTGTACCTGTTCGACCACTATATAGTGTTATGACTTAGTAATGAATCCATCTCTACTGTACAAGACCTAAATTGTACAAAGTACACAACATGGTGAACTGCTTGAGCAAAGTATTAGTTACGTTCCTAAGCCTAGACCATTGAATCGATTGAAAATACCATGGGTTGACCTTTAGTCTCCTATGCTAAGAATATATGAACATGAAACGAGGTAGTAGCATTCTGCTAGTGAAATCACTTCTGAGGCGGTCGAAGATATGCTACTGAGTAGAGCTCTCAAAACTTGAACAAAGAAAGATGAGAACGTTTGAACGTAATATAGAGGGAAAAGATTGGACTTTGCAATATTCTGAAAATGAAAATCACACTGGCGATAGAATGCATCTTTATACATAAATTAGGTTTTGATATAAAAAATTATGTCAAAAAAAATTTCATACTTACTTTATATCATAATAGTACTTTCAGACGAAATGATTTCTCATACTACCAGTCGTACGACCAGATCGTATGAAAACATCAAAGTTGTACGATTTTTTCTTACGAGTTACTCTCAAACTCTCAAATTATCATTCATGTAGCCTCATGGTTCAAACTAAAAAACAACCGTTCCTTTTTTTTACGATCCGTCGAAGTTCTTTCCAGTTTTGTAACCCACTGGTCAAAGTTTGCCCAATGGGTTAGCTGATTTCCATCCGCTCCAGGTTAGGCAGTTTATTAGAAAGTTACATTTTGAATTACATTCACATTATTGCACAGCTCATAAATTTCTCGATTAAATCTTCTTCTATATACAGCGTACAGGGTCATAAGTCCTATTAGTTGTCCAACTTTCTGCTTCAGACATAAAAACAGACTAATTTAGTTCTTATAAGTTATTACTTTGGGCTTGCGAGAGAGGATATTCAAGCACGATAGCTAAGATAGTCCGAAACGAAAATGATTGCATAAGGTTACCCATCTTCTGATTTCCACCAAGATGTCGTTCGTGGAGTTGACGTTTTTTCTAAAATAAGCCATATCCTTAACGATATTAAAGCTACGCATGGTAACATTATCCCAGATTGAGGACTGATGTTGGATTATTACAAGTCATTATATACTTCCACTTATTTTATTCAGTTACAAATCATAATACGTAGAAAGGGGGGAATAATGACATGTAATTTTTTTCATGACGTCTAGATAAGTCTTCTCTACCTTCGAAAATTGCAAGTTCCCTGATCACATGTAACATACATACAATATGTTATAAAGTTCCGGATGAATGTAGGCTGTTCAAGATTTAGTAAATAATCTTATGTGTATATGTACAAATCCATCAGATTTGGCCTTTTAGCTGGCATCGTTTTTTTTTTTTGAGTACATCTTTCAGCCATAGTTTTTCTTGAAGCTAAGGCTGTCTTGAATTAATATTCAAGGTTGTTCAATTAAAATTCAGTTAGCTATTTTTTTTATTTAATATATGTAACATTTCATGTTTTTTTTTAACTTTAATGCAATTTAAGTTTACACATCCTTTTAATATCTATATAGAAAATGCAGTGCCCGAAGTGGCGAGAAATCTCTTAGTTACTATCATTTTTGCACTGGATATGTTAACTCCTACATAATTAGATTTCTTCTTCAGTTTTAAATTCGATTACTAATATCTTATGCTATGCGCAAGGTCGTTTCAAGCGGATTCGCATTAACGAAACTTTTGTTTGCTGGGTAATAGCAGCAGTTTTATGATAATGACCATAGTAAATTAACACTCCTAACATTGGCAATGAAATATTCGCTAACGAGCTCACTGTTAACTATCCTTTTTTCTTTTGGCTGCTATTTTTTAAGGTGATAGAATTAATAACACAGTGGTATACGGAAAACCACAGTAAAAACTTTCAGCACTATAAGTATCCTCAAAGGTAACTGAGAACAATAATAGAAGTTTTTGTGTTTTGGGATATAGCAACATTATCATCATTTCCAATGAAAACCAAATTAGCCTCGGATAATAGCCCCCACTACGATGACGACCACTGCAAACGAAAAACGGACAATGATTTACGGATATGCACCTGGAATGTCCGGACCCTCCATAGGGAAGGTGCAACTATCCAACTGGCGGAAGCCCTCGTAAAAATAAAGGCTGACATCACCGCCATCCAGGAGATGCGATGGAAAGGACAAGGCTGCTCTAAACGGACGAACTGTGATATCTACTACAGCGGCCATGCGGAGAGGCGCGAATTTGGTTGCGGATTCGTTGTAAGTCGAAAATTACGCCACCTAGTTTCCCGGTTCACGCCAATAAACGAAAGGTTGGCTACGATCCGTATCAAGGCAAAATTCTTCAACATAAGCCTAATTTGCGCGCACGCCCCGACGGAGGAAAAGGACGATGCCACCAAGGATGATTTCTACGCGAGCCTAGAGGACGTGTATGACCGTTGTCCGACCCACGATGTAAAAATAGTCCTCGGCGATTTTAACGCGAAGGTCGGAAGAGAAGGCATCTTTGGCGCTACAGTCGGTCAGTTCAGTCTCCACGAGACCACTTCAAACAACGGTCTGAGACTGATCGACTTCGCCGCGGCGCGAAACATGGTAGTTAGTAGTACCAGATTTCAACACCTCGACATTCACAAGGCCACCTGGCTATCCCCGGATCAAAAAACGAAAAACCAAATTGATCATGTTGTGATCGACGGAAGGCACGCTTCAAGCATTCTGGATGTGCGTACATTTCGGGGGGTCAACATTGACTCCGACCACTATCTTGTTGCAGCTAAGATCCGCATGCGGCTATGCAATGCGAAGAATGTACGCACGGGCATGCAACGAAAGCTGGACGTCGCCAAGCTGCAATCACAACGGACTGCCGAGGCGTACTCCGCTCAACTCTCGGTTAAGCTCAACCAACCAACCTCTGGAACCGACGACGCCGGTGGACTTTGGGCACACATCTCCCACTCCATGCGTGCTGCTGCCGAGGAAGTCATTGGTTTTCGACGCCCACAACCTCGAAACCAATGGTATGACCAGGAGTGTCGCGATGCGACTGCTGAAAAAAACGCCGCATACAAGAAGACGCTGCAGTCAGCCGCAACGCGAGCCGTGCGAGAAAACTACCGCGAAAAGAGGAAGGAAGAGAGGCGCATTTTTAGACGTAAAAAAAGGGAGCAGGAAAAGCGTGAGCGTGAGGAACTTGAGGTGTACCAGGGCAAGAAGGATGCACGAAAATTCTATCAACAAGTTAAGCGTCTAACTCAAGGTTTCAAGCCCGGAGCATCCACTTGTAGAGACGAAAATGGAAATCTGGTTACAGATACACAGAGTGTACTGAGGTTATGGAGGCAGCATTTCTCCAACTTGCTTACGGGCGATGATCCCACCAATTCCGCCCAGAGAGAATGCAGTACGATACCACCAATCGATGATAACGCAGTGGAAGTACCATCACCTAGCCATGAAGAGGTTCGAGTTGCTATCCAGCGACTCAAAAACAACAAAGCAGCGGGTGCTGACGGCCTGCCAGCTGAGTTGTTTAAAGCTGGTGGCGATGAATTGATAAGGTGCATGCATCAACTCATCAGCAAAATATGGCTAGCGGAAAGCATGCCCGACGATTGGAATCTCAGCGTGCTTTGTCCTGTAATAAAGAAAGGAGACCCGACAATCTGCGCCAACTACAGGGGTATCAGTCTTATTTCCATCGCATATAAGATCCTCTCGAGCGTATTGTGTGAAAGATTGAAGCCGTATACAGAAACGCTGATCGGATCCTATCAGTGTGGCTTTAGACCTGGTAAGTCCACCATAGACCAGATTTTTACACTACGCCAAATCCTGGAGAAAACCCATGAATATCAAATCGACACTCACCATCTCTTCGTCGATTATAAAGCTGCGTTCGATAGCCCAGTGCGGGATTGCCTATACGCAACAATGTCTGAGTTCGGTATACCTGCAAAGTTGATAAGGCTCTGCAGGATGACGTTGAGCAATACGTTTAGCTCCGTCAAGGTAGGGAATGACCTCTCCGGAACTTTTAATACCGAGCGAGGTTTCAGACAAGGCGACCCGCTCTCGTGCGATCTCTTCAATTTCATTATGGAGGGGATCGTACGAAAAGCCGGTGTGCATCATAATGGCACCATTTTCTTCAAAGGTGTTCAGCTCCTTGCGTACGCTGATGATATTGATATTATCGGTCGGAGTAAGAGAGATGTTACTGCTGCTTTCACTGCTATTGAAAAGGAATCAGCCAAAGTGGGTTTGACGGTAAACGAGGGCAAGACGAAATACATGATGTCTACTAACAACAACAAGAGAGCACGGGATCTAGACTCTCATGTTACAGCGGGCAACTGTAAATTAGAAGTTGTCAAGGAATTCATCTACCTTGGCACTGCCGTAACCAGCAACAATGATGTCAGTCTGGAGATTAAGCGGAGAATAACAATTGCTAATAGGTGCTACTACGGTCTCAGTAAGCAATTACGTTGCAGAGCTCTCTCTCGATCGACAAAGCTAACACTCTACAAGACGCTCATTCTACCTGTGCTTCTTTATGGCGCTGAGGCATGGGTAGTTTCGACAACAGACGCAGCCGCTCTTGGGGTGTTCGAGAGGAAAGTTCTCCGCAAAATCTTTGGTCTTGTTCGAGTTGGCGACGACTATCGCATTCGAATGAACCACGAGCTGTATGAGCTCTACGCCGACATCGACATAGTTAAGCGTATAACAATACAGCGACTACGCTGGCTGGGTCATGTCCATCGTATGGATAAAGAAGCTCCAGCGAAAAAGGTATTCGAAGGGAAAGTCCCCGGTCAACGACGAAGAGGGAGACCATGCCTCCGGTGGATAGACCAAGCTGAGGAAGCCCTAACCGCGCTTGGCATTAACGATTGGAGAAGGCGCGCGCAAAGCAGAGGCGCCTGGCGAGAGCTAATGAGGTCGGCCGTAACCTGACAACGGGTTGTTATGGCCATCTAAGTAAGTAAGTAAGATATAGCAACTTGAAGAGGGACATAGTTAAACTTTTGACAAACAATATGGTTTTTAGCATCACTTTTTAATAATTTTTCTAATGATTTATTACAAAAAGGACTTATGCAAATCGAAGCAAGGAGTCACATATCTCTTACCTAATATATGACATAGCAGTACAATTCATAACATTAAATTAACCTAAATGTAAGCTCTATACTTGAAAAAAAAAAAAAAAAATTAACAAAAGTGCTTGCTAAGTGTGATCATTAACTAATTACATAGTGCTGAACTCGTATCATTTACTAAATGCACCAAATACTTCATAAATTGTTTACTTACGTTACGCATCATTGAAATTAACTGTGGAAGACACGTTGCCCCAAACAATTTAATTGAAATTAACAAATTTGCAGCCATACATCATGATGTGGGTCAGCGATTAAAACTCACCCATACGATAAATATGAAGGCATTTGAGGATGCAACTTTTACTTTGACTTTCTGAGGAGCTCGCACACATGCATGCATTTGCAGAATTATGATTCAATTTATTTTTTTTCCCCGCTTATGATAAATGTTCCAACAATAAACAATTTAAAATTGATCTTGTAACCGTTGATTATAATTTAATTTAGATCCTCTCACAGTCATGGTTGCACATTTGTGTATTTAAGGCATTTTTATCATCATTTATTGTGGTTTAAGCGCCATTAAAATCTGCAAAGTTGTTTCTTATCTGCTTGTAAATGGAGTTTCATAAGTGGTGTACTTTCATATGTGGAGAATTCGTGTATTGCAAAAAAAAAAACAATGTGCAACATGTTGCTGGTAAATTAATATATGCCATATCTATATCTTCATCAATTATATTATTGTTTTAGGCTATATTTAATGCAAAACCATAATTGTATTCTTTGAGAAATTGCCTTTAAAGATTGAAGTGGCAATCCAGCCATATTGTTTTTTATGTGAATAAAATTTGGTTTAAATAATACGAGATTTCATTTTCCCAGTTTGGTTCTACATCAACTCAGCAAAGTTCCTAATTCCTAGTCCAAGGATTCCTAGCTTAACGGTACAAATACTAAAAACGGCGCAGGTGTGTAAGTTCACTTTTGCGTATATACGCTGAAAGAAAAATGTCGCTCGGAGGAAACCATGTCGTATGAGTAACATGTTAGGATAGCTGCAACGAATTCAAAACCTTCAGGTAACCTTAAAATATTTGTCCGTGGAAAATTAGTTACTTTTCAATTCAAACATAATAATAACAACTTCAAAAACTTTCACAGAATGTCGCTCCATTAATTAATTTTTGGAAAATTTTGCACGGTTTAAAATCTTATCTGCAGCGCTATTTGAATCTTCTCCCAGATAAATCTAAATTAATTCTTCATAAACTCACACATGGGGTATTCTACGCATCGTTTGTTTTTGAAAATTATTCTTCTTTCAGAACTGATTGAGACTAGAGATTGGCTTTCTATTTTTTTGTCTTTATTAAAACATTAAAGAGATATAATTTTTTGGAAAATTACGTACACATCTTCTCTTTTGAAATGCTCATAACTCCGCGAATAATCGGCCAAATTGTACTTTTTCTCAGAATTTTTAAGTTAAAATTTATTTTAGTAATCGATCCAATTAAAAAATGTTTCATATAATGTGGTAAAGTTGTCGGCTTATTCAAAAATGCAAAAAATATTAAGATAAGAGGTCAACTGCTAAAAATCTGTTGATTGCTTGTTAAATTAAAAGGTGTGCAATCACTTCTTACTCCAACAGTTCGCGAAATAATTAGTTTCATATGATTGCAATTTTCATTGATTTTCAATTGTGCAGTGTTGTGTTGTACATTGACTTTTGTTAATAACATAATTGTATGAATTCTAAGGAATCCTACCAAACAAAAAATCTAAATTGAACTATTGTGATTAAATTTAACATTGTATTGTACCTACTGCCAACATCTTCTTCATCGTTAGGTGCATCATCTTGCAGTGATTAGCAATCTTTTGTTTGTATTTTTAGCTGCAATTATTGTTATTAGCCGAACTTAAATAAACATCTTCCTATAATCTTCCTATAATAAGCACAAAAGGTTTGCCGTGATAGCTTCCGTGGTAGCTTAATTCAACTCAAGTCAACTCAACATTGATTTTTAAATTGTACCAAGTAATTGTTGCAATTGTTGCCAGTGCTGTTGCTGCCGCTGCTGCTGTGACTGTGCTACTAGCACGTGATGTTTTCTTCACGAGTGAATTACCTTTTTTTTTGGAGTAAAATTGTTAGGGATAAAGTATCGTGTTGCTTAATATTATGGGAATATTCTTTTAATACTCAGTGGTTGATAGTCGGTGGTAAAAGAAAGCAAAAAAAATTAAAGGATAGACTTAAACTATTGATCCTACGTTTAATTACTTCTTGAAATGACACTAGTCAATATTTTTCGTCAAAAAAAAAGCTTTGAAAGTTTTTTTCTTGAATTATCTTCGCATTTGCAATACTCGTATTATATTATATTTTGTAATATAATTTATTGGGTCAAACTTGGATCTTCGTCCATTTTAGTATTCAACAGTGTGAAATTCTTATGTCGTTATTCGAAGATTTCAAGTGGACTGCATACATGGTTCGGCCACCACTGTCGCGTCTGGAACATTTTCAGCAATTTGACGACAGTCATAAGATATGATTAATTCGCTTAGTTAGCATTTTGGAATCATTGGAACTTCTTGCTGTCTTGATAGTGGAACTATTCTCAACCTAACATCATATAACATTTTAAGGCAGGTCAATGGATATAGTGAGTAACTTTTGTTGTCTTTGAGCTCTTCTATGGTCCTTGACTTGTGGGTGTAAGCTTTATTCTTTTCAAAAATTCCCATAAAAAAAGTTAGGTGGAGTCAAATCAGGAAATTTTGGTTGCCAGAAAATATCGCCATTATTTCACACCACACTTCCCGAAAACTTTCATAGCAAAAATGCCATTTTTGAGCACGCAGATTGTCATGTCGCGTAGTATTGTTGAAACCAGAAGTCTTCCAGACCTTCTTCATGTATTTGCAGTGACACTAAGTGTGCCAACATCCACCGATATCGCTCGCTCTTGACTGTTTCACTAGCTCTGAAGAAGAATTGCCCACTGATGGTTTTGGTGCGAATATCGGCTCAAACAGTCACAGATTTGGTGCAGCGTATTATTAGCGATTTGCTACAGACCCGTGCTGGAAATAATTTGAGACTCTCGAAGAACAGACGTGAATTGACCACGAAGATCATTCGATTTAACACCATTGGATTTCTTCTTATGCGATTTCTTGAAGAGTAAAGTTTGTGCGGATAATCCCCAATCTGTTCAACAACATCATCGAGCAAATTTCACTAATTGAACCATCATTTTGCGAAAAAGTTTTTAAAAAATTTGGTAAAAAGTTGAACGACATTCTTTTCCATTATTAACCGAAACTAATGTAATTAAATTTCCAATAAAAATAAATAAAGAAAAAGATACCTCGAATTTGAACAATACTTACAATCAGAAGAGATATGCTTTTCTCACAGTCTTATGTGATGATGGTGATGGATGGATGGTGGATAGATGATGGTGGTGGTAAGGCTTATATCGATTATAAAATCAAAAATATTCTAAAGAAGTTGGCCATTAATCAGGTCTTTAGCATATTCGTCCACATACTTGGAGTTCACTTTGAGTTCAGTTGGTCGTACTTTTGACCTATGATCCTAATATCGAAGCACAATTCTGTCTGCTGCTCTATGTTATAATTCAGTCGTTTTGGATAAGGACCCGCAATATCTTAGCTTGATTTCTTTGATATCTTTAGATACAAACTTATCTGATACAATATGATACATTTTGAAATGTTAAGTTCTTATCCAGTGCCTCATATATTAAGCTACATCCCCAATACTTTACTCAGAGCTAAAGGTTCTTTTTTCACAAAAATTTCAAGTTGACTCGCATACTACATTCGATACTTCAGGTGAATTTTATGTCTCTATTCGATGTTGATATTATTTGAAATTACAACTATTTGAATTGTTTCGATTTGTTTTGTTGTTATTTTACTTGAGTTCAGTTGTGCTGCTACAAGTTACAACAATTTGTTGCAAAGACTATTATTTCACAATTAGTCATCAAATGTAATGTTCGGGGTCGAAATAAAGGTCATGATTGCTTGTATAAAAACTCTTGATGCAGTTGTTACATTGTTGATGCAATAGCAATTATTGTTGGTTTTTTTTTTGCTGTTGGTTTTTGGTTATTTGATTGGCCATATTTGATAATTTTAAGGTTACGATTGATAATGAATTGGGTCAGCAGGAAGTGTTGTGTTATGACTTCGTTAGTTTACTTGAAAGAGCTATGACGTCAATTTAATTAGCGATATCTTGTGATAAACTTTGATCTATATTGGTGTTATGTTTTTAGCCAATTTGTATGGAAAACTTTTAATATCTTAGGTGGATTTTATGCCGTAAGAAGCGATTCAAAATATTGATCATTTAATATAGGGACGTCTGTAAATTATAATGGGCATTTTAAAAAAAAATTCTTAACAGCAGGTAGGCACTATTTTGTTGCCTCAAAATAAATAATAAAAAAATCTACAAAAGAAGCACCCCACATAAACAAAGAACTTTTGCTTTCTTGTAAGCACCTCTGGTGCCATATTTTGTGGTAGATGATGCAGCTTCCAAAAAGCCATAAAATTTATTATGGAAGATACTTTGCAGCGCTATTTTTTTTCTCATATTCCTTAGCCTCTTTTTTATTTTTGTTTACTAGATAGTTGTTATGAAATTAAAAGTTATTGCTCTTACGTTTACGGTGTGCTCAGTTTAATTTTGAATGAAATGAATTTTGCATAATTTCATCTATAACAAAAACGAATTTTTGCTTTTTCTATCACGTCTCTGAGACAAATAATAAATATATTTTGATGAGACAGGATTAAACAGAATAATCGCTTTCAAAGTTGACACTAAATAAAATATTAATTTATATTAACTGAAACTTTAAAACTATGATCCCTAAATTGTTGGTCTTTCAAATGCCCCTGGTGCAAAGATATAAATTTTTAAAACTCAAAAATTGACGTTTTTTGCCCTATATTCGAATGAAAGTGAAAACTTTTTTATCTTATTAGAGGCGTGGCACCGCCCACTCAAAACAAATGTTTACTCAGGCTTCAATCTAGCCCCATACAAAATTTCATCAAAATCGAAGAAGCGGCTCAGCCGAGACAGCGTTTTTATACCCTACACCAAGGGTATATTCACTTTGTCTCTCCGTTTGTAACACCTCGAAAGGGGCGTGGCAGGTATAGAAAAGTATATATATTCTTGATCAGCGTCACCACCTGAGTCGATTTAGCGATGTCCGTCTGTCTGTCTGTCTTTCTGTCCGTTGAAATCAGGTTTACGGGAAAACCAAGAAAGCTAAATGAATGAAACTTTCACACACAGGTCACATCTTCTTGCAGACATCTTGCTATTGAAAATGGGCGAAATCGTTTGACGGACACGCCTACCGCCCATACTCTATGTAAATTTACCCAGGCCAATTTTGAAAAAAGTTGCAGCGGTTTTGATGAAACTTTGTGGTTTGGTGCACATGTGAACCAAATTAGGATTAGGCTGGGTTTCAAGTTTCTAAAAGGTCGTAAATGGGCGTGGCACAGCCCTAAATTTTATCATTTAAACTACCATATCTTGTAAGCCGTTCAAGATATTGCGATGAAATTTGGTAAACTGATACATATCAAATACATCTTGAATTGAGATAAAAGTGGGCGGAATCGAGAAAATGGGTGTGGCATTTTTCAACTGCTAAAAATTTTGATTCCGTATATCTCAGAATTGGCACAAACGATTTCCATAAAAATTTTGGGGATGATGCCGCTGAAAGCAGTCATCAATACAATCTCAGCTACTTTACTGAAAAAACTCGCTCCAGAGCGTGGCACCGTCCACAATATTTATAAACGTTATATAAAGAGATCTAAAAACGTAGTCGTTATGAAATTTAATGAGGTAGATATACTTCCTATAAGGTCTCTTATAACAAAAATTTGGTTCAATAGTATCTGTGAGCGTGGCACCTCCCATATAAGCAAAAAACGTTTATTGTTATAGATAGTGTGCTATGAGAGTAATCTTCATAAAATTTGGTCTATAGATGTCAGTTACTATAAGCTTTAAAAATAAATGAATTTTGACAGGATTGCATCAGTGGGCGTGGCACCTCCCATATAAACATAAATTTGTAAGCGCTGTTTTAAGTGAACTCTTGCAGCAATTGCTATGAAATTTAAAGTAAGTGGTTCAGTTGCTATAGAGTATATCTGAATCAAAATTGGCTGAAATAGCACCAGTGGGCGTGACACCTCCCATACAAGTAAAATACGGTAAGTGGCATATTTATCGAAATATGTGAGCAATCATACTAAAATTTGGTGTAAGAGGTTTGCTTATGGAAAGCTATTTCTGGATCAAAACCGGGCTGGATTGTACCAGTGGGTGTGTCACCGCCCTAAAATTTAAATTTAACTGCGGCACATATCGCAAACTAAGCTATTGTGCTGAAATTTTAAATGAGGATGTCGATCACGAATATAGTTTATTGAACCAAAAGTGGGCGGAATTGGACAAGTGGGCGTGGCATATTTCTAATTTTTCATTTCTATTCGTTTTTTTTAACATTTTCCTTATTCTTTTGACTTTTTCAACCCTGTAACTTTTCCAATATCTCCTATATGTATTTGTTCGACTTTTTCAACTTTCTTCATTAGTTTCATTCTTTTTCATTCATTTTGAATTGTTTCAACTTTTTTAGAGTTTTTCAACCTCTCTCAACTTTTTTCAACATTTTGCATATATTTTTGACTTTTTCAACATTTTTCAACCTCTGTCAACCTTTCTAACATTTCACATTTTTTTCGACTTATTCAACCTCTTCAACGCCTTTTTAACATTTATTCAAAAAGTACTTTCAACGCAGTGTAGGGTATGTGAGTTTCGGCCTGGCCGAAGATAACACCTTAAATTGTTTCCTATTAAGTTCGGTGCCACGCCCTATTTAAGAACTTAGCTTCTAATTACCTTTCTTATGGTTCAGTCTATCTCTAAGCCAATTTTTATTAAAATCGGTCAATTAGTTTCCCGTACTTTCCCAATTCGCAATATTAATTTAGAAACCGGTGCTCTAGAACCATGAGAAAACTCACAAATGGTTCGCATGACTGTGCGAGTGTGCTTGAATGAATATATTTGTGTGTGTAGATGTATCTCTGAATGCCTACATGTATGTCGGTGTGCGTCAGAGACCGTAAAGACAATTTTGGGCTCGAAATTCGCGGTAAAAATTTGCAAAAACAGACACTTTTGGGAGCTCGATAGCGCAGCCGGAGAGTCTTTCCCAAACTCCATCCTTCTGGACCCACTTCGAGGTTATAAAACACAAATTTTAAGTTGGGTTGCGTCCAAAAAAATTTAGGTAGAACGGAGATATAGCCAGTTGAAAATGTAAAAAAACGCGTTGGAACATTAGAAAATATTTTTTTCGAAGCCGTAGTAGTCAAAATGGCGGTCTTTTTAAAATTTGAATAGAAAAACATTCACTGGGTTATATATTTACATATATAAATGGCTAGAAAGGAACGTAGGCTTTTTTCAATATCTCAAATCTTGCAAAACTTTACAAAAAAAAACTTCCACAAAGAATATAGTTTTGAGTATACCGTCAATTGGTCAAAAATTGTTCGAGTTATGTTCGCCAACTAAAAAAGTTTTAAATTTTTCAGTTCGGTTTTCAGTACGTTTTGGTTAAGAGCCACCAACATTTAAAATTCGAATTCTTTAATATTTTTTCGCTATGACCCTCTAAATATATTATTCATCGATTTATGAAAATTTCTACCGTAGCCAGTTGTACTGTGGCTATGTTTCCTAAGCTAATGTAAATCCTATTTTGAAGTTTTTGGTATATTATCTTTAATGTACTAAATAATACATATGTATGTGTATAAAAAAATATAGCTTATTTTAAAATTAAAATAAAATAACTATTGAAGTTCTGATTTTAAATGTTTGCATCCAGTTTTCTACGACAAAAAAAAAAAATTCAAATTTTGTATCCGATTTCATAATTGAACGTCTAAACAGAATTGGGACGTGCCATTTATCTTCTGTTTTTCGTATACGTTTGTAGTGAGTACAAAATTGACACTAGAAAATTTATCGCAAAGAAATAGAAAAAATTCTATTTTTTGGTGCGATTTGACACTGAAGATAAATCGCACGTTCCAATTCTGTTTAGACATTGAAAAGAGCTGTACATTTTCTATACTATACTTTTTTTGACGAAGAGCCGGCTAAAGTAAACTTTTGTCAAGATTTTTATTTTCATCGCACCGTGTTGACGTCGCATAGTGCTTTTTGACCAATTGTTTCCACACTGCATGCTGATTTTGCTAATGTTCTTATTGTTGTTGTAGCTGTTTGATATGTGTGCGAAATGCAAAATTTGTTTTATTGCCGCCTTAAGCGACAAACCGCAGTCACGGTCATAAACGCCATTCAGGCAACAACAACAGCAGCAGCAGCAACAGCAAGAACAGCAAACGGCATCAACAACAGAACGCAGAAGATGAAGCAACAGTATGTGACGTGTGCGCATATTGTTTTTGCATAATGGTTACTTTTAGGGTCATAAATATTTTGTATCCACCATAACCACCAGGCAATAATATGCAAACCGTGACTATTGAGATTTATGTTGGATCTTCAATCTAACTAGGGATATCAAATCAAGAATATTTACAAAAAAAAAAAACCGGTTTATTGCAAAAGTTGCAAATCAAAAATCTAAATTTACATTTTGATTCAAAAATTGAAAATCGTTTTAAGGTCAATAATTACTGGATAATGGGTATTTGATTTGCCTATTTTAGGTCAAAGGTAAACAAATTGATATTGTATACCAACATGTCCCAAATCAACAAGCAAATACAGCAAATTAGCGATTTGAATGAAATGGGGTTTTTGGTTTCAGTATATACCATATGCTTAACCTATAAACAGAATTTACTACTTTTAAATGTGTATAGATGAACAATTTTATGTCAACAGAACTTATTGTTTCAGTTTAAAATAATAAAATCTGTTAATAAAAAATAATAACATTCATACAATACTTGAAACCCGAGTAACCGCTATTGATTTTTGCAACACTAAACGCATCTTATCGCAGTTTACCTTAAAGGACGTTTCTTTAAGACCTTAATGTGTGCTTTTGTGTTGCCGTATTATTATGGCTTCTAACGGTGCACAAACTAAGCATATTTGTTGTTTTATTATTTTACTCAAGGTAGAAATATCTTGGCAATTTGTTTGTCCTGCATGTCATTGCATAAATCTACAAATTTGAGTGCGTGTGTGTCCTTCCTTATACCAAAAGAAGGTGACCATTGTATTTTATGGAAATTCATGGGAACGCGACATATTGAAAATTTTGCCTTGCTGTGATTTATTTTATTTGCTTAACCAAGTTTGTATGCGAATCTAGAGATGATTTCATACCAAAGAATCGCTTAACCCAATAATATTTGATTTCTATAAGATTTTATAGAATCATTCAAACAATGATGCTTAAAAATAATAGCTTAAACATGAAGTAAAATATGAACCACGCACATAAGTTAATCGCAATGGTGGCCTTTTAGAATTAGCACAAATTAAGTAGATTAACTTATAAATTTTGCAACTCCAGTATATGATACGTTTTGAGAATTATTGACGCCCCTTAAAAACCTCACACAAAGAATGACAGCAACTTAGCGCCAAAAAGTTGAGTACTGGATTTTTCCAATATTTATATGCGCAAATCCGCCAGAATTAGCGTTTTAGCTAGTCTCGTTTTTTTTTGGAGTACATCTTTCAGCCATAGTTTTTCTTGAAGCGAAGGCTGTCTTGAATTAATGTTCAAGGTTTTTCAATTAAAATACAGATAGCTATTTTTTTTATTTAACTTTATATGTAACGTTTCATGTTTTTTTAACTTAAATGCAATTTTAACTAAGTCTCCCTTTGAATTTTGATTGTTCTTCCTTGAATATTAATTAAAGATAGTTTTAACTTCAAGAAAAACCATAATTGAAGAGTGTGCTCTAAAAAAAAAAAAAAATCGAAGTCATGGTCGAGCCAAGATGACAATTTCGATTTTTTTTTATTTTTTTTTTGGAGCAGACTCTTCTAACATGGTTTTTCTTGAAGTTTTCCCGTTATAGTGATTTCCACAGACAGAAGAATGTGGCATAATTTGATAATTTGCTCAGGTGGTGAAAGTGATAAAGAATATATCGTATTTTGTATATGCCACGCCTCTTCTATGCGTTAAAAACTGAAAAAAAACGTAAATATGTGTTCTGTAAGTATATCGTCAATATATATGCCAGCATTGCTGCATTTGTAAGCACTAATATAAGACTTTCTCAATATTAAATTTTCATCCAAAAAAATTTATCTATGAAAATATTTTGTTTCCAAATTGGCAAAAACCTAAACTTTGAAAGATTACTTTTTGACTACGACCCAATTGGACAACACCCAATGGCCTTCTTTTTGCTCTTGCAACAGCAGATATACTATTGCCATCCTATATCAGGTGTACCATTATGCCTTTCCACAGCAGACGTGCAATCATGAAATTATTGAGCAAGGAACAAGGACCCCCCATTCATATTTAAACTTTTTAAGGATTTTAAAAATTTCATTTATTGCAATGTTTTATGATTCGGTATTACTTTTTTGTTATGTGCATTGTACATATACTATATAAAATGTTGATAATTGATTAGAAGTAAAGAAACGTTCGTTTGAAAGAAGTTGGGAAGATCTGTTCCTTCAAAGAAGAAGGCCTTCTAGAAGCGCTGCAGCTCCCTGCCCTTGCCTACTGGGAAAGCCTTACGATTCAATACGTTCAAATTCCGAATGTAATATCGTTCTTCATATATACACTAATCTACCTTCTTTGGTAGTATGTAAGTCCAAAACCGCCTGAACTAACTGATTTTATGAAATCGTTAATTCCACAGGACCCCAAAAAAAAGTCTTGTAGTTGAAAGTTAAGGTACCATATGGGTAAATTCTGACCCCGGAATTGTTTTTAGCACACCAAAATACATACCGTATGGTACCTTAACTTTCAACTACAAGACTTTTTTTTGGGGTCCTGCGCTATCAAAAGTTTCATGTTATTTTCCCATGAAACATTTTAAATTCAACACACCAAAAAGCATAAGAAATATTTATCAATTTAGCTATCAAGCAAATTTTGATTTTCAGTGATAAGAAGAAATTAATTCCTATTTGTTAATTTTCAACAACATTGATATGACAAAGACGTACAGGCAAATCTTGTGGCATGCGCTAAAAAGTGCTGCGTAGTAAAGTTTAATAAAGCCAAGCAATTAAACGAAAAACAAAAGCTTTCAAAAAGCTACTCAGTGTGAGCTTTTGTGAAAACATTAAAAAGACAACCGCTATGTAACTGGCTCGTTGGTCTAGGGGTATGATTTCCGCTTAGGGTGCGGGAGGTCCCGGGTTCAAATCCCGGACGAGCCCAAGAAAGAAATATTTTTTTTTTTTAATTTTAATGTTGCATCAAAGTCTTTTATTTTTTAAATCTGTTAAGGCACTTAAAATTGTAATAGAAAAAAATGTAAAATGCTATTACTAGCAATTAATGTAGGGTGATGGCGTCTGCTATCGAAAGAACGCCTGGTTGGTGGTCTGCTTTATTTTGATGTGAACTATTGAACGGATAAATGCGACTGATGTGAGATAAAAAAAAGTTTTTTTTTTTTAAATTACGATTTTAAAATATTCAAATAGCCGTTTTTGACAGCTGACTATTGTTTTTCAATTTTAACTGTTGAACATTTTTTTTGATCGCTGCAGAGTTTCTATTATTTTTCAACCAAAAAAATCAATAAAGTTCCACAGCACTAGCTTTTCGACTTTACATAAATTCCCTTTGAGCTTTCGGCATCAACTACTCTAATCGTTCTATCTCTGGTTACTGAGGCACTTCTAAGTAGGTATGTCACACTATGCCACAAAATGGTAACAGCTCGCGGAACCCTCCTTATACACAAAATTTTTTAAAATATTTAATACATTTTGTTATAATATTTTTTGTTTTTAATTACTGAACTTAAGTTTTTCTCCTTGAAACCAAAAATGATGGCTAATTTTTTTTGCTCATAAACTTACATAGCACGAATTTCAGATCAAATAATAAATTTTCTTATACTTCACTACACAAAATTTGCGCCCACTTAAAACGAAATGTCACGATATTGAGCAAACTCAACAACATTTAAAAGAGCAAGACTTGTACTTTAAGATAACGTTTATAGTTATATAACCTTTTATACAAGCCATAAACGCCTTTTTCCTCTTTTACGTTAAAATATCTCAAAAATATGACGTGATACAGCAATCCTTAGGCCCGATTCGGATTCACAAAATCCTTCGGAAACACTATAGCTAGCTCGTGGTATAAAAAATTGCCATCATTTGTATACCTGTGCAATAGTACTAAAATTCTGAATAATTTTTATTAAAATTCTCGTTCTTGGGCTTGGTATATTTTTTTGTACTACTTGCGATATGATGAAGAAAGGAGGGAGAATAGGACTTTCAAAATCACGAAAAAACGAAGTATTGCTCAGATTCAGATCGTAACAATTTGTTACTATAAATCGAGCGATTTTAATTAAAAATATTTCGTCGTTGGCGCTTTGCCACACAAAATTCTTCGAAGTTTTTTTTTATTAAAAAAGTGCGATTTTCAATAAAAACCGTTAAAATTTATTTTGAAACTTTTACTTTCGAAGTTTTTTCTTTCGAGACTTTTTATGCTCGACATGTTTTTATCTACTTTTTTCCAAGATTTTTGAGATTTTTCTTATCCAAATATTTCTTATAGATTGTTTTGGTTTTTTGAAATTTGTTTGCTTAATATTTTAATTGCTTAAATATCTTGCTTTTAATTTAAGTTTTATGGAGAAATAAAAATTATAAGTCAGTGTGTCACACTAAGGTATGCAGCTTCCAACACTCATACGTAACTGAGACAACATCGTTTCCTTGCTGTCGCTTGCACACGTAACGTGCTCATCTTCACTTCCTACTTGACCCCGGGTAGCACAACTTCAACAATGCACCAACAGATTCCACTCAAGAAAAAAAATATATAAAAAATGCTAAGAAAAGCACTGCGGCAACTAGAGATGATAAATCACGTATTGTCTGTTGTTTTACCTTCCTATTGTGAGAGTGCACATGGGAAAATATATTATGTAATCATTTAAGACCAACAGCTTAAATTACATTTGGCAAAACATACCAAAAAACATTTAAGTATTTAAAATATTTTTCATTAAGTATTTTTCAATAAGTGATTATTTTTTTTTTTGTAATAAAAATTGGATTTTTGGTATGTGACGTCATGATTTTTTTATTTTTTTAATTTAGCTTGCGCTACTCCCGGTTTGGTTCTAATATTGTTATGATAAATACGACCCCGATTGATGAGTATTAACACGTGCCAGTAAGAAATAGAAATTTTCCATTTAGAATACGTCGGAAAAATGCAACTATTTTAAAAATTCATATCTTTTTAAATTTTTTAATTAAAAATTTAAGGCCAAATTGTCACAGGCTGTCACACTTCCCAAACTCACCCCTAAGGGCGTTACGTAAAAATGAATAGCATCTTATGTCCCATTTTTTCTGAGTTTTGTGCTTCTTCCAACAAATTATGCACTCTTTTTGATAATATTTTCTCTATATCACAGGGAAGTATATAGGCCAAACATTTATAAAAATTTGAGCCCATTGAACAAAAATTGTTGATAATTTCAAAATGGTAAGAGATAATCGCTTGCAATTTTCAGTAATGCTGTTGGTCCTGGCAAAATCCATTCTTGCTACATAGGGGCCAAAATGACTTCTGATCTATAAATTGAAAAATCCTTTAGAGATAATAGGTCTAAGGTAGACCAATAACGTTACTGAAGACTGGAAAGGTATTGAAATTACTATTTAAATAAAAATAATTTTAATGTGCAAAAATGGTAATTAATACTAGCCGTCGAATATTGAAACTCATATTTTGAGTTTTATTTTACAATAGCTATCTAGTTCATTTCATGAAAAGCGCATAAAACTACATGCAGCCAAAACAAAAATGGCCATTAAGGTTTAATATTTAGAAAGCATTTAGCATTGCACGTAAGCAACTGAAGCTGAAAGTTGAATTAACATAACATAGCACAACACAACATAACATAACATAACTAAAGATAAAAATACATAGCAGCACAATTTGCAGACATTCTATTTTTACAGAAACTTGTTTGATGATCGCTGCCTGACCAACAAGTTGCTTGCTTCAAAATAACTAAATGACAGCGATTTCATTAGCTGGCTCGTTGGTCTAGGGGTATGATTTCCGCTTAGGGTGCGGGAGGTCCCGGGTTCAAATCCCGGACGAGCCCAAGGAGATGATGATTTTTTTATAGATTTTTTTTTTTTTTAATTTTATTCATCATGCTATTTATTTAAAAACTACAATGTACAGTACGTATGTATGTGCCGGTAATGACAATGAGTGTTAAAAGTAAAATTAAAAAGAAGTGATATTGCTCTTTTTGGTGTTAATACAGTCTATTATTATACGTAATTTTAAACAAAATTGAAAATGTTTATTTTTACTCATTAACATTGAAAAAGGCGAAAAACTGAGGGATTTTTTTTTTTTGCTCATCAAATTGAATACGCCGGGAAACGTTTTTTTGTAAAAGAAACTTGTATTTTTCTTTCGAAAAATCACTTGAACACTTGAAGTCACACAGGAATTTTCCGCCCAGGGTGTGATCCACCCTAGTGAATCTACTTTGTCCGGATAGACTCTCTAATCTTGTGTTTTAATTCGAAGCTCAGGAAAAAAGTGGCTAGCAATACTTTTGGGTATCACATTTTCTCGTAAATTGTAAGATATTGTTTATCTTGCACACGAAATCAAATGTGAAAACTTTTCCTTTTTCATGACAAAGCGATAACCACAAAGAAATCCTTCGGAAACCCAGAGCGGTCCACCTTCCCAGTTTATATGCTATCATATGCCACTATCAGTAGCGAGTCTCTCTAAAGCGGCCCTCACACGATCAGTATTACTGACAGTATTTTGCATACTGACAGTATTACTGATCGTATGAGGTGAGTACTGATGTACTGTCAGCATAGAAAAACGATACTGATGAAAAAATCGGATATTACTGACGAAGTTTTTAAATACTGACAGTAATACTGATGGTGTGAGGTGAATACTGACAGTTCATCAGTATTATTTGCACAGAAAAGTGGCCAAAAAGTGGCATGCCACTTGGGGCAGATCCGGCTGAAAGTTGGTCAGAGGGTGCAAGTAGGCACGGGACGGCAAAATCCTGGGAGGGGGCGTGGCATGCCCCATTTTGTGGCAGATAGACGATGAGGCAGCGAAACTTGAAAGAAACTTGGAAAAGTTCCTCATTCAGTGGCATGGAACATTGCGTCCAAGGGTATGGTCGTCCGATGCCTAGCTGGAGGCGTGGTGCAAGTTTGGATGGAATCTGCCCCATAAAGTGGCATGCCATTTTCGGCTGACGGTCACGTAGCCGGAGCATGGTTCGCACCTTCACCAGTCGAATGTCAAAAAAACTGATTACTGACAATAAACAATACTGACCGTGTGAGTGGTACACTGTAAATGTAAATACTGTCAGTAATTATACTGTCAGTAATATTGATCGTGTGAGGGCCGTTTAACGTTTCGCTGATTCCCGTATTTTCTGTTTGTACTAACGGAGATAAAAAATTCTAAAAAAATTAGTTCTTACATATTTCATAAATTTTAAAAAATTGACTTATGATTTGTTATGAACTAGTCATAGAGTGATGAAAAAGTTATAAAAGGTGAAATTTTAACCTAAGCGCAAATACTAAAAATTTTTCATACAAAACTATTTATATTTTCCCATAAATTTCAAATCTGCAATAAAAAGTATAGATTTGCATTTAAAAAATCGTAGCTGACCTTGAATTGCCCTTGGAAATTGGTTTGAAGATCAAATGCTAAGACACTGTTATTTGCCCCCTTGGAAACCTTATAACTTCTGCTTTAAACATTTCTCACTATCTTACTTAGTTCACGAGGTATTGACCTAGAGAAATTCAAAGTATAGTTCAAGATGACCTTCATTATGTCTGGTGGATTGTAAGGCCCTTCGGATGTGTCTGGTTTTTAAAAAACTGTTATAAGATTGTTGTTTGAATACAATACATACATATGTTTGTGGTGGTCCGTTTTACCATCAAAGCTGTCGTTCCACAGCCACAGATCAAAATATGGTATTTGAACCTCGATTATCCGTCACCTCCGTTAACCGTCACGGTCCATTTCATTTCATGTTTTAATTTCGTGGTGACGCTATAGAAGTGACAACCAACTTATCATGACGGATGACAAAATCATTGAAATAGCGTATGAAGATGAACCAATCCATGAATCTGATACTGAGGTTGGTGATGATACCGTTGTTACAGTTACAGCTAAGGATTTGCGCAAAGAAGCAAATGAAGCAAGCACTCAACATTCGATTGGTACATTATGCAGGATGATGTAAATCATACCGATCCAATGATTCTTCGACGATTGCGCAGTTTTGCCACAACAAAATCGGTAACAATAGCCAAACAAAATTTTTCACAAAATCATAATTCTTTATTCTTTCAATAAACAATTAAAATTGTATTTCATTTGGTTTTGATTTCTCTAGTTTGACCTTTTTTCGTAAATTTCTTGTTGTTAGTTCGGCGTTCAATTTTAATCTAACATTCTATTGCGTATATACGATAAAATTCTTAGAATTCAGGATGTAAGATCTGAAACTTGTGTGTTTTCTATTAACCGTCTTTTCGATTATCCGTCATGCGGTCATCCCCGTGCCTGACGGATAAGCGAGGTTCTACTGTATTAGGAAGGAGACAACCCTAAGTCAAAAATAAAACTCAAACCTTTAACAATTAAAATTAATATTTATTTCTTTCCAAAAGTGTGTGTGTGTATATATGTTTGTATATATAAATTGTATTTGAAATACATAAATTAAATTAATAAAATGGTTAACAAAACAAAAATATTACATGTGTATATTTATGTATATAAATTTTTTATTATGTTTATGCATGTATATAAACCAATTAATTAATGCAATATGATACATTATTAAATACAAAATACGCAAAATAAAATATAATATAATTCTTTAAAACATTTGGAGGGGTATTTTAAATATTTAAAGTAAAAGATTGAAATGAAAAATGCAGTAAAAAAGCAAGTATAAAGTTGAAGAAAAAACTTGAAGCTTGAAGTGTAAAAAGTAAAAGTAAACTATATAAATATTAATGAAACAAATTAGTATTTTTTTTTTATTTTCAATAAAAATTAATTGTTCAAAACAATCAAAGATGACACGAGATGTATGCTAAAACTACTTTTTATTATTACTTTTTTATTATATTGCTTTAATTTGTTTTTTTTTCTTATTTGGCAAACCAAAAATAAATTTATTTTATCGAAAACTTTAACAAAAATAAAACGGAAACTTATAAACAACATAGAAAGTTTTCATGTCACCCTGCTAAATTTCCAACTCAAATCTACGTAAATGTGCGGTTGCTGTTACGCTACTGTTGTCGTGACTGTTGCTGCTACTACTGGTAGTAACTGTTAAATCGCTGTTGTATGACTGCTCGACGTCACTTCCACTCAAGGAAGCGGGTGAACTGCTGCTGTTAACACCAACAGTCGATGTTAACAATTGTGTTTGGCTGGAACCAGCAAATGTTGTTTGACGCTGAGAAGAGCGACTGTAGAACTGTTGCTGTGCATCACCATCATCACTTTGACCGCGAACTGCGCTCAATTTTTGCTGCTGTTGTTGTGCATCATTACCAACATCATTTCGACAGCGAGCAATGTTTAATTTTTGCTGTTGTTGCTGCTGCTGTTCGCTAACATTTTTTGTTATGATTGCTGTGAAACTTTCTAAGTTGATAGCAGTTTTTTCAGCAACTTTAAGATTTCTTGCTGTTGCTGCTGCTGTTGTTGCCGGTGCTGTTGCTGCCGTTTTATTTACATTTGCATTATTATTGTTTCTGTTATTTGTTACCATTATTTTATTATTATTGCTGTTGTTGTTGTTGACTAACTGTTGTTTTTCCGTTGTTTCTTCAATTTGTTTCAAATTTAAATTGTTATAAATATTATAATTAATTAAATTATTATCATTAATTATTATACTCTTATTGTTTTGATTAAAATTAATATTCTTTGGTTCTTCCACTGGATTTGTTGTTGTTAGTGCAACTAATGTAGATTTTTGTTGTTGCTTTTGTAAATATTGCTTATAATAATCGTAATTAATTTGTTCTTTTGTTGCATCATTATTATTGTTTTCGTTAAATTTTATTGTTGCTGTATTTTTAAATACTTGTTTCTCATTTACTTCAAATGTTGCTGATGATGTTGGTGATGCTTTTGCTGTTAGTTTCGTTGTCGCTATTGCAGCTGGTAATGTTGTCTTCATCGTTGTCGTTGGTGTTGATATTTTTAATGTTTTGGTTGTGGTTTTTAAATTTTTACCAAATGTGGTTGATTTTAAACCTGCCGAAAAAATAGAAGTTTTTACAAAATTTAGTATTTTTTTCATATAAAGATTGCTATTTTACTATAGAATTTGTGTGCATAGTGTAAGTATTTATATGTATTTAGGTAAGTGCAAAATGCATGAAAAATGTATGGGAAACGTGAAAAATATGCAATTACTTATAAGAGGCTTAAAAATAAATTAGTAAATTAGCTTTCAGAAATGTTCCATTTTCATTTTAATAATTACGAGTACATATGTATAGTGAATATGTTATTATTATTGAAATATTATGTTAATAATATTATATAGTATTGAAAAATATAAATGCATTTTTTTTCTAATAATTTAGTCAAAATATTTTTATTCAGATTTTATTTCTGGAGAAGAATTCATAATTTTTATTTAAGCTTCAATAGTAATGTAAAAGGGTAGAACATGCGTTTGAAGACTACAGATTTATCAATATGACAAATAAATATGACAATTAATAATTGAAAATCTTATATACAGTGAAATTCCCCATAACCGGACACCCACCGTCGCAGTATTTTTGTCCGGTTATTGGAGCGTCCGGCTATTGGAATTTATTTTGTATGGAAAAGTTAGTGAGTGTCGCTGAAATATGCTGAAATATGTCCGGTTATGGGAGCTGTACGATTGTGGGGGCTGTCCGTAATAGGGAATTTCACTGTACACGATATTCTCTATAACATCGATTTAAGCGAACTGTAAATAAACAGGCCAGTCGAAAAGAACATTTTATAGAGAAAGGCTCAAAATACTATTTTTTTTTTCAAAATTACTTTTTTTTCCATTCATTCGCAAACCCTAAGACTATTGCCATTTAGAAAATGGGTGTCACTTCGAAAAGATTAAACAAGTGCAAATTAGTGTCTGTGGCTTAAGTGATTGAAAACTGTGAAAATCATCGTTTTGTCCCACTCTTTAAATTTAGGGAGGTGATGATAAAAAGGATGCTTTCAAATCGTTTTGATTTTCTTAAAAAATTGTACCGAATTTAAAACAAACGTTCCGAGCTTCCAACTTCAAACTTCTCCACGAAAAGGGGTTTGAGCAAAAACTGATGGCACCATCCCATAGACCAGATCAAAATCTATCCATTATATTTTTTCTATATTTTTGTATCGCACTTTCCTGCGATTACCAGCATATTGAACATATCATGCTCGCGCGCAAAAAACGCAGCGCGCGCCAATGCACAGTGGTCCCAAATCGTGTTTTTAGGGTTCAAAAATCGCTAGGGAGCGCAAATCTTGTCTGAAATGAATTCTTTTTTTTGAATAAAAGCTAACTAAAATGCCAATAAATCGTCGGAGCCCGAATTTTGAAAAAAAATTACCATTTTATTTTAATTTGGAAAAAAATATTTTTTTGTTATTTTTTTGTTGAAAAATGACTAGAAAGCGCAAATCTTGTACGAAATTAATAATTTTTTCTTTCAATCAAAGCTTACTAAAATTTCAACAAATCCTTAGAGCTCGAAGTCGAGAAACAAAATAATATTTCTTGGAAAATACCAAAAAATTATTTAATAATTTTTGTTTTGCCTTTTCTTAAAAATGCTCCAACGATTTGTTAAAAGCCCAGTAAGTTTTGATTCAAAAAAAAAAAATAATTATTAGTTCGGACAAGATTAGTGCCCTCCAGCCATTTTTGAACCGAAAAATTTAAAAATCTAAATTCGTTGCGATGTTCATAATGTGCTGGAAGCTCTGTTAATTTTGAAGTTAAACATTTTTAGGTAATCATTTTATGGACTTGAACTAAATGGTTAGATAGGAGCCAGATTGAAAACCAACACACTGGAACCATCCATTGATACTTTAACAGATTAAAAAAAATGTTCATCTGGCAAAAATTAAAACGAAGAACATGCAGCAAGACTTGCAACATGAATTCGCAAAGCTTAAATGAAATAAAATGGAGTTAGTGAGACAGTACAAAGAGAGTGACATGACGTAGTTACATAGACAGTGCAACCGTTTATCCCAACAGAAACAAAATACGTACACAGAGTGAGTGACAGAGCAAAGCAAAGAGCAGAACAACTTTTACCTTCAAAGCTCATCCTTTGCTGATAAGAATGCAAATTGTTTTGCTTGTAACAGGGTTCGTAGGAATAACGTCGATTTGAGTCATAGGCAGCATCACCATAATCATTATCTTCAACTTTATCTGGTCGATCTACCACAGCAAACGAAAGTTTCTGCTGCTGTTGTTGTTGTGATATCAACAGTGAAGCTGAGGGTATAACGTAGAAAGATTGTTCTAATTGTTTGGTTTCATTCAATTTGGACTTGGATATTTGGAAAGACGCTGTGGTTATTGGTTGTTCCATTTTTATTTCATTCACACTTTGGAAAATTGGCACATGCTTAACAGACTAAACAGTTTGTTAAATAAATATTTAAGATATTTTTTGTTTTTGTTGTTGCATATGAAAATAAGTGTTAGTTAATATATTATGAAATAATAGATATTATAATAGGTATTAGTCACAAATAATGTAATATCATTCCCATGCATTCTGCCGCCGCCAAGTAAATATAACTTGCACTTAAGCCATAAGAACATTTTACATTATTCACATGTAAAATAAATATTTACTCACCTCACTATCTTGACAAGCAGCATCCTCCTTGGATGCTGTTAAGCCTTGATAAAATGTTGCATCGGTTAAGGGATCATCTGAGGCTAAGTGAGCGCGAAATTGTTTATTTCTGAAAAAGATAAAAAAATTCATGTGGAATTTGTAAATCAAAATCAATATTTTTAATTGAGTGAAATAAGAAAATTAGAGTTTAAATACTAATAATCCGAAAATTACATAAAAAAGTTCCAAAGTTAATAGTTTCGAAATAATGATTTAATTAACAAAGATCGATGTTCTTGTAAGCTTACAAATCTTTCAAATATTTTTCTTTTTCTAACAAATATCAACACAGACGCCCACTTTTCTTCAATCATTTGACAATTAATAGGTCTTTTTATGTTCTCAAACAAAGTTTAATACATTGTCCTTTAGTTCTAACTTGATATTATAACTTAAAGTACTTGCGTACATGATATGTTCCACGTTGACACTTACAAAGCTGCCCCCTTTTTACTTGATCAACGCTTGATGCTACATATCGACCCTGTACTTATTTTAATTATATTCCCTAAGTAGTTTTGTCGGATATGGAAACAAAAAACGTTTTTTTTTACTTATGTTCACAAAATATTCACATGAATTTTTTGTTTTTATCTTTCTATTTTTCTTAACCCGTCCATTTTTCTAAATCAGTATATTTTTCACAAGACTACCAAACTTACCTCAGTTCCAATTGCTGCATTTGTTGAAAGTGTTTCAGTTTCTGATTGGCCGAACGTAATTTTTCCTCCAACGCAGCATTTTCAACGCATTTAATGGAGTACTTTTCGGAGAAAGAAAGTATTTCTTGGCGCAATTCTTCAAGGTCCTCCCTAGAAGTACAAAAAAAAAAAACACACACAAAGATGTTGGTTAAAACCCTTATGCCATTGCCCAAAATGTACAAATAATGCAACTTACTCTTTGAATTTGGTTGCATCGTGGGCACTTTCGCCTTTCTGGAACTGCCGGAAAAATTCTTGCTTGAAACGTGCAACTTCACGCTGTACTTCGCTCTGATGTGCCTTACGCATAGCATCTAATGCGGCTAATGTTGCCTTTGGAATAAAAAAATCAAAATTTTTGCAAATTTTATTTAGTGATTTGCATTCATATAGCACAACCCACCTGTGTCTCCTCTGCCAGTGCTGTCTCTTTTTCAATCAACAAACGTTCAATTTCTTGCCGATGTTTTTCCTCCAGATCGCTTATTATACGACGATGAGATGATTCCATTGCTGAGAGACCCTTCTCGCAAAGCGTCTATTAAAAAACAGTATTACATTGTTATTGATTGATTGAGCGATTGAACTCACTGAAACACTTACCCTCAGTTGTTCAATCTCAGCCTGATAGCGATGTCTGAAGCTTTCCTCATCGGTTATTGTTGTAAAGTCAGAGCAATGCGATAGTATTTGCTCTCGATAGGCCTCCTGTAGACACTCCAATTGCTTGCCATGCTCCAACTCAACCATTTCAAGACGCTTCTCAAAACGGCGACAACGTTCCTTTTCTTTATTTAATTCAGCCTGCAGATAGTCTCGTTCCTGCAGGAGCACCACATATTCCTCATCTTGACGCGCACATTTCATAGTCAATGCATCACTTTCTTCTTGGTAGGCATTCAACTTTTCTTCTTGCTCATCTAAGCGCTCCAGCAATTCCAGCTTATCATTCAACTTAAATTGTAGTTCCTCCTCGCGGTTTTTGAGCTTCTTTTGCACCACATTCACTTCGTGTTGACGCTCTTCCACCAGCTCGCGCTGTCTATGCAAATTATTGCTCAACTCTTGTCTCTCTGCTTCTAAATTCTTAAGCGCGTTGCGTTGATTATCTACTTGCTGCATAAGCATATTCATATCTTTGGCATGCGTTTGTTGCATACGCAACAATTCACTTTCGTGCTGCTGCTGCAGATCGCAAAGTTTCTCGCGCACCTGCAAGCAATGCTGGCAGGGTGTGTTCAGCTTGTGCTGTACATCCCGCAGCAGTTGGTCAGCACGCTGCCGTAGATCACAGCATTTATGACAGACATCTTGCAGACTTTCGATCGAGATCGCTGAACGTGAAATACTGGTCGTTGAGATAGCCTCACATTGCAATGCAATTAGTGAATCTTCAAGCTGACCCAGGAAGCTGGAAATTTCCGACAACACCTGCCGATCATTGAGAAAGTCTACTGTATGCTGTTTGTACATAAATTCAAAATCTGCTTCGGCGAGTATATCATCCGCATTGCTTATCTGCAGATCATTTGAAAGCTCCTCAAAGAGATTTTCATACTTTTGCAAAGCAGTTATGCCAAGCTGTGATAATGAGCTAGAATTGGTGTCTTCAGTGATTTGTTGTGTCCTGTAATCACTGCTGCTAGTGGTGCCACATAGCACCGTAATACGCGCATCTACTAGAGCTTTGTGTGCTATGATATCTGCAAATTCGGAGAGCAGTTGACGTCCTTCTGAAGCTTTTCGTTCTTGCTCTAAGTGGTGCCGCCACTGTCCACGTTTCATAGTCTGTATAGCTTCTTCATAGCAGTGCGTTAGCTGTGCTACTGCCAGCTCCATTTCTTTACGTAAAGCATCATGGACTGCATCGGCAAAGTTCTCAAAAGTCAAGCGTTCTTCAGCAGTAAGCGTGTAGCCAAACGACGGTGTTATGGAACTCTCAAAACGTTCAGCGCTGCGCATCATAATATGCGCGATTTCAGACTGCACCAGTTCAGCGTTGACTGTCTCTTGCGCTTGACGCCATGCCTCCTGCACCGCACCCTGCACCAGGTCGTTCGATGAGATGTAGCTTAGTGTTTCTGCAGCTAATCCTGATGCCAAACTTTCCATTGCGTTGTTTTTATACCGCTTTGCAATCAAATTGATTTCATTCTGCTGACGCAGCAGATCGTCAAGTATATTCTGATCGACCGGTTGCATTTCCGAACCTCTGTTGCGTTGCGCTGCCTCTTTTCGGTAGCTTGATAACACTAAACGGCGCGCTAGCACACCCGCCAAAATGTCTACACTTCCACTAGGCTTGAAGGCACACTTTCCACTCAGTTTCGCTTTGAGCATGGTAATCAGATGAGATGTTTCAGCCACCTCGGCACGTGTTTGTCGCTCACCGAAGAATTCGGGATGCTCAGCGCGAGACACAGAGTCGCGTAGCTTGCCAAAGCAAACGCTTTCAAATGCAACACGTTCTGCTAACAGTTCCAGATCTTTGCGTGATGTTAGCTCGTTACGTTCACGTAGCACCCGTCTTTGCTTCAAGAGATCCGCCAGTTTGTTGCGTAGCTGCGCTTCCAGTTGTATGAGCGCCACTTTAACAGGACTAGTTTCAGGCAGCAATATCATGCCGCTGCTGGTGGTGGTATTCAGCGTTCCTGCAACAACACAAGTCTCACACGATTCACGTATTAGTTTGACAACTTCCGCCAAACAGCGTTCAACAAAACGCAAAGAGTCCTTTCGATCGGTTATCGGTGAAACAGAACGCCGCGTGCGTGATGAGCGCAGTGATTGCAAATGTTGTAAGCTCTGCTCAAGCCGGTCTTTGCTAGATATTAACACACCCTCGAGACATCGCATACGTTCTATCAAATGTTCAGATACTTTGGGACTAGACGCATTTCGCGGTGCGCTCATATGCATAGCGTTACCTTCAATTGTAGGTGTGCCACGTGACGGCGTAGGCGTTGATGATGAACTGGCCGAACCACCTGTTGCAGAGACACCTTCAAAACGTTTTTCCAGATCATTGACACGCACCATAAACTGCAACGATGTATCACCCGTTGCAATTGAACTCTCTAACGAACGCCGACGCGATGACTTCTTTGTCAGGTGCCTGCTGCTACTTTCTACATTCACTGGTGCTACCGGCTTGATGTCTATTGTTGACTTTTCTAACTCATCAATCTTGGCCTCCAATTCGGTAACTTTTAGTTCAAACTCTTTAGAAATCGTTAGCTGTTCCTTACCCTTCAGTGATAGCGAACGTCTTCTCTCCGATTTTGCTAACTTCTGTTTAAGTGCTCTCACTTGTCTTTCAGAACCACTATATTTCAAAGTAAGATCTTGAATGCGCTCTGCCATCATTTGCAACTGGGAGCGATCTTCTATCTCTTTCCGTTCGAGATCTTGTTTTAGTGATGCATAAGAGATTTCCAATGAGTCGAATTGATTTTGTGATTCTTTCAGCTCACGTTTCATTGCTTTAATTTCATTGACTGCCTTCTCAAAACGAGAACGTAATTCATTGTATTCCTCCGCAAGCGTATCACGTTCCAACCCATATGGGTCAATGTCATTTATGTGCGTGAGATCACTCAGCGAGTCCATTCGCTTCAGCTTACTGCGATTGAGGTTTTGAAAAATGGAAGGACTGCAGCTTTCCAGTTCCCTTAAGCGTTTATACAGCGTTTCATTTTCTTCGATGCCGCGTGATAGCCGATCTTCCAAGTCTTTAATCTTCCGTTGACCTTCATCGCATTCATCTGAAAGACTATCGATTACCTTCTCCGCATTGTGTTTTGCCTCCGTTAACTGTGCTGCAAGATTATCGCGCGCCTGTTCCATTTCTTGTATTCGCGCGGTTAGCTGTTGCTCTGTGCGCTCCAGCGTAGACAGTAACTCAGCCATACGGGCTTCACGCTCTTTGGCTTCATCACGTAGCATATCGCGTTCCTTTTCTGCAACGCTCAAACGATATTGTAACTCCTTATCAATATTGAGCTCCTCTTGCACCGAGTGTATCGCTGGCAGTTCGTCTGAACCCACGCTGTCGACAGTACTGCGACGTGAGGTAGGCGGTGATGAACGACTTCGTTTGTGCAGACTGGGACAAGTGGCGGTGGTACGTGAGCGCATACGCTCTTTGGTTCGCAGCAGAGAAAGTGGTATGGGTGGAGATGGTGATAATGGAGAGCCCCAATCAACGCTGTCACGTCGGCCACCTTCGGAAGCAGTGCGATATTCCTCATCTGATGAGAAATGTGCAGTCTTTGGTGTTGACGGTGTAACCGGACTCATGGCAGTTGGTTTTGCCGCAGAGCTGCTGGTGCTTGAGCTACTGCTGGTGGCGGTTGTTATAATGACTTGAGGACTAGTTTCAGTAAGCATTTTAATGCTGGCGCTATTCGTGCTATTATTTAGCAAATCTTTATTGCTGCCGCTCTTAGCAATAATGCTGTTGTTATTCGATTCCTGATAGCCGCTTATGATCAGCTCCTGATTGCGTTGCGCCTTAATGAAATCCTTTTCAATTTCGCTTTTGATATCATCGCTGGTATTGTCTTTTATTATCAGTTCCGTGGTAGGTACACTTTTATTTGTTGGCTCCACCACTGTCGTCGTCGTTGTTGTACTCTGTTGTACAGCGTTATTTGCTTGTGTCGTCTGTATACCAGCAGCATTTCGCAGCACTGCAATCCAACTATTCCGTGAGTTGGGCGAAAGACTTGCCAAGATGAGACGCCGCTTATCCCACGTGGTCAATTGGAAAGCATAATTTTTGCTTGTATTCACTTCGGCAACATTGGTGAGACTATTAACATCGAGCACGCCATCGAGTACACCACGTTCCTCTGAAACGGGATCACGATAGAAGAACAGGGCAGCCCCGCTAAGCGTAAACCAGTGTTTAGTCCAATCGCCAGTACGATTATCTTGCTTCATTAGCCAACCCTTCTTTGAATTGAGTGATTCTTCAACAGAGGGCACCTGTACGCCGCGCAATTCCGCTGTCTTGGCCAAATAGTTGGTCGACAGATCATCCAAATTACAGCCGCCATCAGGATCACCACGTTCATGATGATGTTGCTGATGGTGATGTTGCTGTTGTTGTTGTTGCTGCAGTTGTTTTTGCTGTCGACTATTGCTTTGGTGCTTCTGTTGTAAATGTTTTAATTGCAATTGCAAGCGTGGACTGGACTTACACCTAAAATTGCTATTGCCGCCGCTGCTGTTATTACTTGCGGTTGCTGTTGTTGTTGTTGTACTGGCGGCAGATACCAAAACTGGTGGTATTTTTTTAACGATGGCCGAAACGATGGCAGGTGTAGAATTTGATGCAAGCGGTAATGACTTTGGTCGTAAGGTAACAATTGTTGTTTGTTGTTGCGTAGAGATTGGTACTCGTTGAAAATCAGTCTCATCGCGGGAATTTTTATCGTTTTGGTTAATGTTACTGCTGTTGTTGTTGTTGTTGTTGTTATTGCTATGATGATGCAGTTGATTATTTAACACATTGTTTACAGCTGTTGTCGACCAGCGACTTTTTTGTTGTTGACTTAGGTTGGTAATTGTATTAGCGATATCTTTAATGGTTTTTTCATCGCGGCGTAAATCTTCGATCAGCAGACAGGAAGAGGGAGAAACTGTAAAGAGAGTGGCGAAAAATAGAAAATATTAAAATGTGCAGTCAATGGTTTAAGTCATAAAGGAATTTGTAATTCATAAGATGCCAATGATGGCGTGAACTTTTTGTAATTCATAGATGATTAATACTTTGATAGGAGCTTAGTGGATCTTCTCTTAAGTTTTCACTATAGAACTATACAGAGCTTTAGCTAAAGAGAAAATTTCATATTAACGATGAAATTTTTGAATTTATTTTTTTATGGAGAAAATATTTTTGGAAATTTTTATTTTTTGATCAAATATATGAATAGCTTTCGACTCAATCTTTTTTTTGACGAAAAATTATGACAATTTTTACTTAATTTTTTTTTTCAATTCAAAATAATAGTTATTTTGAATTTTTATTTATTTCGAATTTTTATTTATTTTGAATTTTTATTTATTTCCCTCAAAAATAACTATTATTTTAGATTTATAGTATTTTTTTCAATTAAGCATTTTATTAATATTTGACTCTTGTCCCAATCGATCATAAACATCGAACACTTTAAGTCTTTGTATATAGTTTCAATGATATCAAGTATACATATGTAGTTCCACAACTCTTCTCAAAGAAACACTCCAAAAATCCTTGAGACCGAAAAAAAACGCACATATCTCATCAGCTATTAAAATTCCTTTCAATAAATATAGGTATGAACAAAACATACAGTTGAAATATTTTTGGCGCGATATCTTGAGTTATCAACTTAATTATGCTTAACACCTTAAGCTGCAGCAGCTTACAGATGCAAGCGCAAGCAACCACATCCCAGCAACACTTACTGCATTTAGGAAAGAAAATATTTATATTTTCTCAGTAACATGATAAATTCCTATGCTGAAATAGGTCTACTGTGATGGTCAAAGAACAGACAGAAAGTCAGCTAAAGACAGATACATGCCAATTAAATGCATACCCCCCATTTAACACGATAACCTTGAACTTTTTTTCAACGGTGTTTTTTTTTTTTTAATTTCCTCTCGTCTACTCATTTTGGTAGATACCCTTGAAAGCAACATCATAAAAAAAACCCTAATCAAGATAAGAATAGGCTGCTGCTGCCTGACTGCCCTGTCGACTGACCAGCAGTTTGGCCGCCAGATTTTGTCTTCCTCGCTGATACTACTAACCTTGTCTGTGCAGCTGGATTTTTTATTTTTCCTTGCGTAAAAATATTAAACTCAGAAATTTTTAATAAGCCAACGATGATGATGCTCAACAAATAATCATTTAGCTGCATTTATTTATTATTATTATGATATCCGTACTCAATGCAATGAATGCAACGCAACTTATGCGGACCATTATGTCTCACGCTGCATCTTTGTTTTATACTCGTCCATATCCTGACTGTGACTTTTGTGCTCAAGCAAAGGAATCATAAAAATAATAAACGCACCAACAAATATAATAAAATACACCAATTCGCAAGAACACGTTGATTGCACCAGTAATAGAGAAGCATAAAACTCACATGGCTATATAAGGGTTTTGGTTTGATCTTTTTTAGGTCTAAACATCATAATCATATTTTGGTTTTCCTCAATACAGTTAAAAATACTCGTGACTTAAATGTTAAGGCTCGCCATATATATTAAACACCCGTATGTACAGTTCGGTTCACTTTGATGCAATGCATTTAAATTTAGAACGCACATTCAAAAATTTTTTCAGTTCTGGTAAGGCAAGCAACAAGTTCAAGATTTGCAAAGGACGATACTTTACCCGGGAAGTTTACATTCATTATGCTCTATACTCAAGGTATATTCGCTTTAGCAATCCATATGTAACGCATAGGAGGGGCCGTGGTAGGTATAGAAAAGTATATTCGAGTATATTCTTGATCAGCGTTATCACTTGAGTTCATTTAGCCAAGCCCGTCTGTCTGTCTGCATGACTGTATGCTTGGGTGTCGGTCTGTCTGTGAAATTTATGATTAGGAGAAAACCAATCAAGAAAATTAAATTTAATTCAGCACACAGGATACATTTCAAAACAAGCTTGTTTGACAATGAGCGAATTCGGTTCGTAGACACGCCTATCGCACATTCAAATATAACATTTTAAACGTTATATTGGGAGAGTGTAATCAAATTACTCACAAAAAAAAAAAAATTTCTTTTAGATGAGCTCTGGACATAAATTTGAGGAATTTCGACGAGAAGGCGTGGCACTTCCCATGCAAGCGAAAACATCAAAACTCTAAACTGAGAGAACTAATTGAGGTAATGGATCAACATTTCACACAAATACATACATGAAATGGTTCAGTCTAGAATCAGACAGAGTGCTGGAGAATTTTGACAAAAGGGCGTGGCACCTACTTAATGCACCAAAACTCTATAATGAAATCATTGATTAAGGTAAGTCCACAAACAGTAGGAATGATTCCAAAAAGATCTGGACAAGAACAAGGCGAGTTTCTACAAGTAGGCGTGGTACCCTCCATTGAAACAAAAACTTTAAAACACAAAATTTCACACGAATAAAAGAAACGGTTTGGTCTAGCATAAAGTAAAAGTTGATGAATTTTAAAAATTGGGTGTGGCACCTCTCATACAAACATTAGCTTCAAAGCGCTACACAGAGAGCTGCATACTTAAGTAAATGTTGCCAAATTCAATGTGGACACGTTTAGTCAAAGCAGTCAGCACGTAGTGTGATGGAAGAGATATCTTTTAAAAAGAATGAGGACTAAAGTGCACTTTTACTGTAAGGTTATTTTTGGTGAAGCCTAGGACAACACCCTTACTAGAACTAGTGGTTTGGAAATAATTTTGAATTGGTTCTAAGGCCCATCAAAATTACTTTATTCGCTTTAAAATTTCTCTGATGAATATGTTTTTTTCTGGGTATTTTTGCAACTTTCGCTTTTAGCACAAACAAATGAGAAATTTCAAAACGTCAGAGCTTAAGCAAGTTGCATAATACAACAATGCAACTTTGGTCTACAATATTTTTTGATTAGAGGCATAAATTTGAAGTAAATCAGCGAAAAACATTTTTGACGTTTTCAAGCGGCCAAAGAACTATAATTGATATTTTGTATTCAATTTAAAATGTTCTTGTGCAATTTTATAAGCTTCACTGTACATCATACAAGTTGTTGTATTGATAAAACCGTTTTATTCCAGTAATTCAAATTCAATATTGATATCGATTTTACTTTAACTGCTGCTGGTCTGCGTGTCTGTCCATTGGATCGTTTTGTTTAGTACGCACTCCATTGCTGGCATTATCGTTGATCTTTTATTACGTTTTGCGCTTAAGTGCATTTTCGACACAACCCACTCTCGCACTTATTCATATTTTTTATGAACTTGATTTCATTTCATTCTTTTGATTTCATCTGCTTTTTTTGTATGGAAAAAGTTGCAAAGCCTTTGGATTTCTTATGGACGAGTATGTAGACGTAATAAAATTGTTTATGATAATCGGGGTTTCATTCACTTTTCAAATTCAAATAAAATGAATAAACTGTTGGAGTTCTTTGTTTCAGCATGGATTTGGATGGCATTGCTGTTGGTTGGGTTCATTTTAATTAAGTCATATATTTTGTTTTGCAATATAGGCATGTGTGCCAAAGTGGTTTTGTTATTGAATATATGTAAGTTCTTTTTTTTGTGAAATTTGTTCGCAATTGGTCACATAAATAGCACATTGCTTTTAGATAGGTATTACAAAGTATTATATATGTGTATTTAATTAATAATGGTGTACTCTTTGTTAGTGGTTGGTACAATTAGTGCTGGTTAAATTTTTAAAGAAAGCCGGTTCTGTGGCCAAAGCTATTGAGCAAGTTTTTTAATGAAAAAAAAAATAAAACTTAGCCATGAACTTGATGTTGATTATCTTAAAACCTTCTTTATAGGAATGGGAAAAAACCAAGTACTCGTAACGTTGATGGCAGTAAGTGTAAAATTTTCCAATACCTTCAATCACTCACAATAGAAATCGAAGGTGGACACAAGTTTATTTTTGACCAACAATATTATATTCTATTTTCTATAAGAAACGATAGATTACTACGCGACTTTTTTCGCAAATTCTTCTTTATATAAAAGACACAGTGTAATTCTCAGTGTGCTTTTGCATTAAAGCTCTATTACAATTTAATGACATAAGAACTAAAGAAGTTCATCTGTCCATTCCAAATGCTCTTTCGTCAGTTAGTTCTTTGCGTCGAGTTTCCCTTGAGGTAAATCACGTTGCACATTGAAAACTAAAGTGATTATGAAATTTGTTTTCTTTTACTCCTTAAGTTCCTATGCTAACAAATGTAAGGCACGACAATAAAGTCATTAGGGAATAAAAGGCCATTTGGGAAATAAAACTCAAATGTCAAGGCTTTGAATATCATTGAAAATATGAGCGGCTTAAAGCCAAAGTGATGACTCGAAAATTTTTACATTTTAAAATGTGTCCATTTTACGACTTGAAAGCTCAGTAATTATCATTAGACTGAATGGCATAAGTTTAGTCTATAAATCGCCGCTAAAGAGGTCTGTTAATTTTTGACTTGAAGCAGGAAGTATATATAGAACAAATCAAGCCCTGGCTTACACATTTTTGAAACGTAGACTCCAAAAATAGAAGCCGCAATTATTAGAAAACTATTTGGATAACTCTCCCAAGTGTTGACATATTTTGGAGGTCTTACCAGGAATTTCAAAATTTCATATAACAAGAATAATAATGATTTCGGTTAGCGATGCAGACAAAAATTTTAGTAAACAACACGCGGCTTTTTTTTTGTTTGAAACAAATTGATTGCTTCAGATTTAGAAACTGACATTCTGGCAAATTTCTCGTTTTGAAAAGTGATATGAACATACTATAAGTTTACATGTCTATTCTGGTTCGATGAAAAACGAATTGAGAATCCATTAATTTTTTCGTTTTACAACAAGTGAGACGTATTACATTTTTCTCAAGTCATATTAAGTCCGGAATTTTAAAAATTTGATCTTATGTCTGAAGAGCCCGACTATTATTATCGACCCCGAAACTCATGTTATGTTACCTTGAATATTTATTTGATACAATGGGGTATTCATTTTTGTGCATCGCCGATTTCAAATGTTTGTAAATAATTTTTTTTTTTAAAGTACCTCTAGTAGTATAAGGGAAGTTATCAAGACAAAATCAAGCTGGCTAAGTATTATTATTACATTATTATAAATTATTAAATTTTTTTATAATAAATTGGTATCGTAATTGAAAAGATGTCTTGCCTTTGCAACGAAATTTTGGGTTTATACTATCTCGCTAGAGCATAATATAAAAACATAATAAAAAGAGACTACCTCATGTTTCGTATGTGTCTTTATACTGCACATAATAAAATGCTCATGAAGACTTTAAGCGGAATGTCTCGTGTATGTCTTTATACTGTGGACATTAAAGTCACTTGAGAGACATGTCACTTCATGCTTTCATAAGCATTTTATTATGTACAGATCTCATATCTCGTATGTGTTTTCATAAGAGGATACGACGTCACATACTTGTCCATTTTTTGTCTTTTTAAGGCACTTTAGCAAAATATGTGCGAGAAAAATATGATTCGCCTTTAACGTTTCATGTAATATACCACACATTTGCTACTTGGTAGCGTCAAGGACTATGAATAGTTGAAACATGGGTTCGAGATTGGCGTACATATCGTAAATAAAAATAAAATTATATATAAAAAAAGTCTACAATTTACATATAAAGTCTCTAAGGGCCGTTCAAGTATTACGTAACGCAATTAGGGGGGAGGGGGGGTCTTGTGAAACGTTACGATGCGTTACAGGGGAGGGGGGGGTTCGAACAACGCGTTACGTAACATTGTTTTAGAAGTGAAACTACTTTAGCGGGTGGTGATTTGAAATGAGGTGTGTATAATGAAACGCTTTCTTTATGTGTATGCTTATTGAATAGCTACAGCCAAAAAATTTTATTATAATGATATAAGTTGATGGGATCTAGATAATTTACAGCAATAAATGATATGTTAAATTAAAGCACTTATCAAGCAGAATGTTCTAAAACTATCATCTTCGAGATTGGTTAACCAAAGCCAGAGATGTAAGCGTGGAAAGATTTCCTATTTTTCTCATTTATTGCTGTAGCTGTTCTAGATCCCATCAACTTTTATCATTTTAATAAAATATGTTCGTCTCATTTTACGCCATTTTAACATATTTTAAGCTTAAGGAAATGTTTATTACATTATGTGTGATTTTTATTAAATAACAATATGAACAAGTTAAGGTGTTATCTTCAGTCAGGCCGAAACTCACATACCCTACACTGCACTCAAAGTAGGTACATATATTTCAGTAAAAAAAAGACGTTGAAGAGGTTAAATAATTCGAAAAAAGTGTGAAATGTTTAAGAGGTTGAAAACTGTTGAAAAAGTCGTAAATATATGCAAAATGTTAATGTTGAGAGAGGTTGAAAAAGTCTAAACAATTTAAAATCGATGAAAAAGTCGAAAAAATAAAGAAATTTCATCACAATATCTTGCACGGCTTACGAGATATGGTGGTATAGAGGTTAAAATTTAGGACCGTGCCACGCGAATCTTTGGAAACTTGAAACCTAGCCTAATCTTAATTTAGTTCAAATGTACACCTAATCACCAAGTTTCATCAAAATCGCTGCATTTTTTTTCAAAATGGGATTGGGTAAATATGCATAGAGTATGGGCGGTAGGCGTGCCCATGAACCGATTACGTCCGTTTTGAATAGCAAGATGCCTGCAAGAAGGTCTGACCTGAGTGTGTTAATTTCATTCAATTAGCTTTCTTGGTTTTTCCGTAAACCTGATTTGAACAGACAGACAGACGGACATAGCTAAATCAACTCAGGTGGTGACGCTGATCAAGAATATATCTATATACTTTTTCATACCTACCACCGCCCTCTTCTATGCGTTGCAAACAAAATGACAAAGTAAATATACCCTCGGTGTAGGGTATAATAAGGAAAATAAACAACATACGCATGTATTTCCGGTACTTTTCGCAACATAATTGTGACTTTTAGGTAAATATGGTCACTTGGGTGTTACGTAACGTTTAAGGGGGGAGGAAAACGTTACGGCGCGTTACATAGGGGGGAGGGGGGTCAAAAATCTTCGAAAATTGCGTTACGTAATACTTGAACGGCCCCTAATACATCTTTAAAGTTTCTAAGTAAGACAATTTTTACGCAATTTTTTTTAAGCCTTTGTAAAGTATTTTATAAACTCCTTAGACAGACACTTTACTTAGTCTCTTTGAAGAGGGGAACATGACTTTATACTACATAAACCAAATGGCTCTTTATAAGGATAAACAATTTATAAATATAATATGTTGTCTTTCTACTTGTTTTTTAAGGGCCTTAAAAAGAAGCTATAAAACTATTTTTCCCTACTAGAGGCTATTCCTTAGTCCTTAGAGAATATTTCGTAGCTGACACAGTTTTATTTAAGAATTAAAAAATTATGAATTTTTGAAAAAAATGTACATATTCTTAATGTTAATATTAGTCAATCGGGCTATTTTGCACAAACTTTGTTATTTTTGAAAATTGTGGCAACAAACTGGGAAATGGCATTTTCCCCATGTACCTTACGGACACCCTAATGTACGAACATAAGTTTCACTTTTTATGCTACAACAAGAACAATAAATCTTAAAATTGATTTGTTTTTCTCACTAAAATTGCTGGAATCATCGAAGACGTTTGTACAAAAAAATATCAGCAGCCTTACACCATCGACCAGTTAAAAAGCCGTTGATAGACGGCTCATTTTCCGTTGCATTTGAAATTGAAATAGGAAGTGAATTACTATAGTAAAGAATATTCTATTGTTGTTATTATTGTTTTTGTGGTCTTTCTAAACAACGCTATCATCATCAGCAACGACAGAACTATCGTGAGTTTGTAATAACGGCTTGTTGAAATTGCAATCTATTTCGTAGCTTTTTTTTTTGTTGTGCTGACAAGCTGTTATACAACTGATTTGTTTTTGTGGTTGTTGTTGTAGCCCTTATTACATTCACAATTACATTAACAATTTTCTGTACTTCTATGAATTACATTATAAATTTCGAACTTAACAAATTACACATGTTTTTTCCATTTTTTTTTTGTCTTTCAACATCATCATGATTCTTCTTCTTCTGCTTTATCTTGGAATTTAACTTCTGAACGCAGTGCGCACGTGCAAACTTGAGAGTTTCCGTATCAGCTGTCTGTCGGTCTGTAGTTGCCAATTTCTTTGAGTTCTCCCCTCAATCATTGTTTGAACTTTACTTCAAAGTAGCGCCTGCTCTGCAGGGTGTTTTTCTTTTTTGCCTCATTCATTTTGAAGTCGTATCGGACTTCTTTTCAATTTCAGTTAATAAATCTTTTGTATCGTGTGTTTGGTCTGATGTGGTGTCGTCTGTCGTGCGTTCGTGTTATTTATTATTTTGCACATGGAAATTATGTCTTTGGTAGGAATTTTAATTTTTATTAAGATTGTTTTCGAGAAAAGAGAATGAAGATTTAAGTTTTTACAAATATGCAAAAATAAGAGGGAAATATGCTCAACTTGAATATTCCTTTTGTCTGGTAGTCATGTAAAAAGATATTCAGAAAGCAGCGTGAATAAGAAGCATTTCTGCTCATCATTTAAAGTGCTCAAAATTTCTGAAGAGCACTAATGGCTATAACAGTTGTTGAGGTAGTTCTTTGAAAGCTCATTGTCATCAGAAAGTTTTGAAATTATCTACAATGTCATTGAAGAAGAAGTATACATGTGTCGTCATCTACATACGTACATACATATACGTAAATCTGATCAGCAGATCTTATATTATATATTGTGTACAAAATTGTAGAGGTGATAAAATAATTTCATGCCGAAACTTCCTACCCATGTACGTTAAGATTTGACCAAGTTAAGCCGATTCGAAAATGTTTCATAGAAACTGCATTTTTCTCCAAAAACACTCACTTTTCAGTTTGAGTGTAACTTTCAAATTTCCTGCTACATCATTTCAATTAAAATTAATTTACCATTGATTACCAAACACCACTGATGTTCATACAGTTTTTGCTTGCAATCACAAGCAGTAAATATTTGACGCGCAAAATAGCATTCAAAATTGATCGAAACTTAACTATGGCAACACAATAATAGCAACAACAATTTAACAAACCAAAAAAAAACTGCTTTCCGGCCAAATTATGAAATTGGTCAATTAACTTGACGTTAAAATAAAAAATCGATAAATTTGAAATGTTTTTTTTGCATCACATTTTTTAAGTGTAAATTAATGTTGCCAACAGTTTTCATAACTGTTATGCTTGGCGGTAAAGCAACAATGTTATGCATGTACAGAGTGTAACTTATTCAAATAATGTTGATTTAAAAAATATTTTAATTTTTAACCTTAAGAACATTACGAGCACATGTACAATATTTATCGAACAAATTATAATACAGCTTGCTTATTTTACTTGGAAAAGTCTTAGTTTTTTTGTTTTTTTTTTTGGACTTAAGCAATTTTTCGCTGTTGTAAAGTTTCATTCAAAGAAAAAAATATTGTTTTTTAAGAGCACAATTTATGTTAAACTCTGTTAAGAAAATTTTCATTTATTTTAATAATGATAAATAATACAATGAGCAAAAAAGAGGCAAAATAAATAAGCCATTCGTTGAATACAAAATACTCCGAAAACCTTACAACAGCACATAGTGTTGCTAATGAATGAATCACATCAGTGATGGTATTTAGATATTTGTCGAATGTTGTGACGACAATTTTTCACAACGCAGATGTACTGAAAAAATTACAAATTTACCGAAAATGCGATCACTGAATCACATATTATTATATAAAGAGGCTATATATTGAAGATAGGTTAAAAACAACTTTTTCCTAGGACTAAAGCTACTGAACCGATTTCAATGTATGAAGTGTCAGTCTTGTTGGAACACTACTACGCAGAATATAATAGGTCACTCAAATTTCAAAATTTACTTTCAATTTGATAAGCCATAGCTTCTAAACATTTATATGTTGATTAAAAAAAATGTAGTGTCCTTGGGGACAATATCCCTGAAAGTCCCTACAACTTAATAACTCTGAAATCTTATCGACTTATTCAATGTTTTGTTATTCGATACTATTCAATGCGTTCAACTCTTTTCGACACAATTCCTCTCCTTTATTGATTGTATTGAAAATTTTTTAAATTTTATCGATTCTTTTGATGTTTTTCAAACCTTTTCGACACATATGAACTTTTGAGTTTCTCGATAATTTTTGACCTTCACTGATTTTTTCGATTTTTCTTGATATTTTTTATGCCCTCTTTACCGAAACCTGGGTTGCTGGAACACCAAAAAAAGTTTGAGCTAATTCTTTGCCAGGGTAGTTATTCCAAAAGTTCAAAATATTAACATTATTTGAAAGCCGATTATTATCAAACGATTTAATTTTATCTATTAATGATTTATTTTTCAACTCTGTCTCATGCTTCCCTATTTCTTTCAAAATTTCATCAATTTTCATATTTAACAAAAAAAGTGGGGAAAATTTGTCCATTGAAAATTGATAAGAATGAACCCTCAAACCTTTATAAAAAGAGGTTTGGTTTTCGGTTCGGATCAATCATTTGTGGAAAATTTCGGTTCGGTTAATGGTTCAGTTAAACCGGTTCACGTCTCTGGTTAAAACAATGTTTGAATTTGTCCAATTGCAAGACTATAGCATATAATTTTATTTCAAAAAGTGCCACTCCGCAATTTTTAAAATTAACTGATTTAGATTCGGTATACACTACTTAAAAAAAGTTACTTTGGTATTAGAGCTTTTAACTCAAATTTACTTTTTATGAACTTGTGTAGCTTTATTTTATTTTGAAAATTTAAAAAAGCTTAGACCCAATAATTGTTATTTATAAAAGGTTCACCCTAATGTTGTTATAAGATAATGACTGCAAAAAAGTTCCCCTGCTGTTTTGTGTTATGTTCGCCAGCAAATTGTATTCTAGCATATTGGCATGTTCAAATCCATATTCATTTGACCAGGCAATCTGTCCGTCAGTCCCTCAGAATGTTTTAGTTTCATATTTTCAAGTTTTACGAGTACGTTATGATATTTAGTATGATTAAACTCAAAAAATATAGTGTTGCTATATTTGTTGGCCAATAAAATGAAACGCTATGAAGCAAACTAATGAATCAAAATGACAATTTCTGCAACATAAAAAATGTTATTTTTCAATTCGTTGCTGCTGGCCCAAATCTTTTAATTATTTACTATACGAAAAAAATTAAAATTGTATTACGTCATTAGTAATCTGTAATGCGCTGATTGCTGTTAATGTAGTGGTGTATTTTGTTGGTTATGCAAATTACAAGTTCTAATTCTTTTTTATTAAAACGAGTCCTGAAATGACGCTACCAAAAATATCTGGTAGGCAGAAATTGTAGTTTCTCATTGCATATTCTTAGACGTTTTGTTTTATCACTAACTTGTTAATTATTCGATTAATTTGTGGATAATTTTTTTATTTCTTGCTAAAAAACAGTTTGCAATAAGGCCTTATTAATCATTGCTCTTTTATCATAACGCCTATTCCAATCAAAAAATCAGAAAGAAAAGCAATTTGTTGACGGCGTTTTTCAATTAACCAGCCAACAACAGCGGCACAAAATTAATTATGGTACAACATACATTGGCTGATTGCTAGTTTAGGGTTGATAGCCCACCCAAACGTTTATCACAACCTTACCAAATGTCATCACAGCCATTAGCTGCTATTAAACTTTAGTAAAACATTTAAGTATAATTTTTGGCTTCCGCTTGCTCGCGTCGGTCGATCATCAACTGTTTCGATAACGTAAAATGCCAGGGCTGCAACATCAACTACTTATTATACAAGAAAATTTTTTTAAGAAATGCCTAGCAGCTATTAAATTAGTTTCGAAATTAATATAAGTCATTGGAAACTATAAAGCAGGAGTATCGACTGCAGCTCAAACATTAAATTTACAATTAGTTGGCACACACACAAGATACAGGACAAGATTAATTTTTAAAAGTTTTTATAGTCACTGCATTTAAGATGATTTTTTTTTTTCTTTTTTTAATTTGATTTTCATAAAAGGGTTTCTCTTAAAAAAAAAGAGCAAATCGCTGCTTTTGTTGCTAACGACTTTTAATAGCAGCAGCAGCTGCAGCAGCAAAAACACAGCCTCAACAATCGTTGTTCTCACACACATGTGATTTCATTAAAGCAACTGAATTGGTACGATAGCTTTAATAATAAATAATAACAAGCGGATATATCGTACGTATGAAACGTCCTACCTCCAGTATTTTGTCTGCCAAAGTTGTTTTTGCTGCTGCTACTGCTGCCCTTTGAAACGAAAGCGAAAATTGCTGCAAAACATATGATGAAATTTATGAAATATGTGAAGTCTGATTCTTAGTGAATACGATGACGACGACGACGAAGAGTCTTTGTCGTGCATCTTCTTATTGCTGCTGTGATAGCTTAGGGATATCACGATATAAAATTTATATTGACATTTGATATATCGATATCATCAATATCAATATACTGAAGCCAAGAAAGAAACCTTCATCTATAGCTGCGATGAGTTTGTATTTTATAATTTTACTTTTAGACATTGTTCTTTCTGCCCCTATCGGTAGGTGAGGCGATGATATTAATTTGGTTATAGTCATTGTTTTTGATAGATGTACCAAGTTTCATTTATCTGCGTCAAATAATTGCTGAGACATAAATAATGTAGTTTTATTCTTAAGTGAGAGGCGTGGCACCACCCATCTTTCACTGATATTTACTTTTGGCGTACGAAATCTCAATCATATGCGTGAAATAGTTCTTGAAGGGGCGTTCAAGTATTACGTAACGCAATTAGGGGGGAGAGGGGGGTCTTGTAAAACGTTACGATGCGTTACGGGGGAGGGGGGGGGGGGGGAGGTTCGAATAACGCGTTACATAACATTGTTTTTGAAGTGAAACTACTTTAGCGGGTGTGTATAATGAAACTCTTTCTTAATGTGTATGTTTATTGAATAGCTACAGCCAAAACATTTTATTAAAATGATAAAAGTTGACGGGATCTAGATAAGCTACAGCAATAAATGATACATCAAATTAAAGCACTCAACGAGCAGAATGTCCTTAAGCTATCATCTTCGAGATTGGTTAACTAAAACCTGAGATGTAAGCGTGGAAAGTTTTCCTATTTTTATCATTTATTGCTGTAGCTGTTCTAGATCCCATCAACTTTTATCATTTTAATAAAATATTTTCGTCTCATTTTAACATATTTTAAACTTAAGCAAATGTTTAATACATGTGTGATTTTTTATTAAATAACAATATGAACAAGTTAAGGTGTTATCTTCAGCCAGGCCGAAACTCACATACCCTACACTCCACTGAAAGAACATATATTTCAATAAATGTTAAAAAAACGTTGAAGAGGTTGCATAATTCGAAAAAAGTGTGAAGTGTTTAAAAGGTTAACAGAGGTTGAAAAATGTTGAAAAATGTTGAGAGAGGTTGAAAAAACTCGAAGTCGATCAAGAAGTCGAAAAAATAAAGAACAAAGAAATTTCATTACAATATCTTGCAGGGTTTACGAGATATGGTGGTATAAAGGTTAAAATTAAGGGCTGTGCCACGGGAATCTTTGGAAATTTGAAACCTTGCTTAATCCTAATTTAGTTCACATGTACACCAAATCACCAAGTTTCATCAAAATCGTTGCATTTTTTTCAAAATGGGATAGTGCAAATATATATAGAGTATGGGCGGTTTGCGTGACCATAAATCGATTTCATCCCTTTTTAATAGCAAGATGCCTGCAAGACACTGATCAAGAATATATGTGCTTTTCCATAACTCCCACGCCCCCTTCTATATGTATATATATGAACGCCCCCTTGAGATAAGTTGATAACACATGAAGAATTTAATTTTTTCTTGTATGGAGGGCGTGTCAACGCCTATTTTCTAAACATATTTAAAAACATATACAATTTTAGTATGTATTTCTGATAGGTGTGGCACCACCGATTTTTTTTTTATTAAAGTTATGTTTGCTCGCTTCTTTTATATATGTATGTATGTACCAAGCATCATTTATCTGCGTCAAATAGTTGATGGGATATGATGAATGTTTTTCAAAACCAAACTTTATTATGAACCATCCGCAGATTAGACAGCAGCACACTTCTAAAACTTCGAAATAATTGTCCTCACAATTGCGATTGAATACATAGACTCTTTCCTCAGCAAACTTGAAGTTTCTGGACTTAAATAAGGCTTTAGAGAAAATCAAAAATAAACCAATAAAGCAGAAAAGACAAAGCTACTCTCCTCAGTGACCCTGTTGTACGAAATAATTAACCTGATAAATGCGCCCTTTTGAAAGTTAATTCCTATCCTCAACCTGCAAATTGGCTCATGATTGGATTTTAATAATATTTCAGAGAAAAGCCGAAAGCAGCAGAATAGAAAAAGTTATTCTCATCAGCAACCCTTTTGTATAACGATTTTAAACAATGATTTAATTTTTTAAGGAAACATACCCAACAAAAAACATTATGTCACTGTACAATGTACTTTTAGGGAAAACAACCACACTATTCCATTAAAAACTCTTGAGTTCCCTTAGCCATTATGTGGGCTAAAATGGCTAAGAAACACAAATTTTAACAAAATTATTGAATTCGAATGTGAACCGTAAATTTTGCCTTTTTGATGTTGATGCACTCTTTTATTAGTGGTTTCTGAGTTTTTTTTAAAAGTGTATTGTTTAATTTTTTAAATTAATTTAATAATAAGTAGGCTGAGTTCCTAAACGTCAGTTGCATTGTAGTCACACAAAATCACGAGCGACTATACGCAACCCTGTCTAATGTCACTCGATTGTTTATGTTGCGCAGAAAAAAGCAAACTCTAAACACAGCTAACTTGCTTCATTCACAATGGAGGAAGCAGACAAGTTAATTTTCTTTTCTGCGTTTTAATAATATTTAATCAATACATTTGTAAATAATAAGATTAATAAGTGCTTATAATCAAATCTTATTTGCTACTGCGTTCGCCATTGTTTATAGTGATGCTTTGCAAACAGATGTTCTTAATCGTCAATGTAACTACAATGTGTTTGAACAGTGCAACATGATTGGAGGGTTGCTTTGTTTGAAACAGTATGAGAAACGTATCACTGCTATGTTTGTTGACGTTTAGGAACTCAGCCGTATTATTAATCAATAAATGTAGCTTAATGCAAACGCGACTTTTCGAATGTTTTTCTAACCAGCCGTTTTTCATCAGAGACCTTTCTTGGGCACTCTTATACATATTTTGTATAAAACTTTAAAACGTCGCATATATTTCAGCAAGTATATATGTATATTGTATGTGTTTCTATAAGGCTCAAACAATACACAAAAAATACATACAGTCAAGGAAAATCTAAATCGGGTATTTCGAAATGCTATCATTCTTTGCCATTTTCTCAGCATTGTTTTAAAAAGCACTTTAAAAATGTCAAATAATGTCACCTTAGCTGTCTGAGACAATAAAAAGTGAAGAAACTTAATTCCAATAATTACAAGCTATATTGGAAAATAATTCTGTAGAAAGTAACTTTTCAAAATTAACCTAACTAGTTTTCATCAGCAGACCTTTCATAGAAAGTGAAAAAAAAAACATCATTTTAATAAATGTCAAAGAAAGCAGCTTAAAAACTGAATTTTTCGAAGTTTGCCAAGCTCTCTTGTCAGCGACCTTTTACTTTTGTGAGGCATTATTTCAAAGGAAGCAGCAAAAGAAAGCTGTAAAAGTATCTTTTAAGAGTTTTCCACACTCACTCCTCGGTAGACTTTGATTTGACCGAAAACTTACACAATCATTTTCTTGGGAAAAATTAGTTTTTAAAGAAAAGTCTTCAAAAATCAAGAAAAGATGACTGCAAAATCAACTCACAGGTTGCTTAATGAACAATTTTCTTTTATTTCAAAAAGTCTGATCAAATCGCGCTCTTTAACATTAAACTGAATTTCAGATTAGTACATAGTTCTCGAGGTGGTATTGCTCATATCTGCGCTTGATATCCTACTGCTGATTAGAAACTAAAAATTACACCGTATAAATTTTTGGGTCTGCTGATATGAGAGTGTACCAGGAAACATATTGTATGAGCTTGCCTTCGTTAAACTTCGATGTATCTAAAATTCTTCAGCAACCCAACAATTGTTGCTACCAATTTGTAATTGTCGCTTTTTCACAAAACCAAACCTACACTACATACGTGTGTATATGATGTTAAACCCTCACAAGCAGGTAAATCTGGAAAAGTTTTTCTTTTGCTTCTCTTGATTTTTTGCATAAATTCATAATAATAACAAAAGATACATCATCAGCTATGAATATTGATTTAAAATTGGTAGCTAGTTCTGTTGCTGACTGCTCTTCACAGAAGTTACTGGCCAATTTTCACCGACAAGGACGACGAAGCCAACTGCTGCAACCCGTCTGTCTGTCTAGACACTATAGACTAAATTTCAACATCGACTGTAATTTGTCTTTGTAATCGTACCTTACACTTAATTTCAAGTTTCAACAAGCGATTTTTCTTCTTTGCTCTACTCTGCTCCACTCTCTATTTACTACTTCAATCAGTGCGCAATTTTACACTGTTCCGTAAGCTGTTGTGATCTGTTTTTGCTCTTCTTGGAACTGAACCCTTGAAGGTTGGTAGTTAGTTTGCAGGCAACAGTCAACATAGGTGCTGTTAGTTGCTTGGTTGTATCCTTTTTGTTATTTGTTGTAGAGTTGCATCGCATTGCAGCTAAAATTGTGATTTGTGGCATGTAATCAATTCTGTCTTTTTTACGCTGAGTTTTTCTTAAAGATATTTTTTTGCCAAGATCTACTCTCATACATTATTGTTTGCATTAGTTTTGCTGCATATAGTCGTAAGCGGCGTATGCATGACTGTAACTTTTGCCCATAAGTGCCACCCTCAATGTTTATTACAAATATCAGCGGTCATTTGTTAACCATATAGTATGTGATATGCACATGTGAAATGCACTGGAAAAAAGTCTCCACTGTGCATGAATGGTGCTATCATAAAGATAAATAATATCTCAAGAACCAAGTAAGATAAATGTTAAAGAAAAAAGTTATAATGCTTCTAAAGGGTCAAATAACAGTGACCTTATCTTTGACCTTGAAACCAATTTTGAAGGTTAACTGAGATTTTTTAAATGGACACATATATTTACTAAATTAACTTAGCATTTAGTAGAGAATTCTAGGTTTAATATCACTTATTATCATTAGCCATGTTTTATTCGCTTTGGTTAAACCAAAATCTCATACAAATGTGTGAACCAGCTCAATTTTTACTTCAATTGATTCAACTTTTTTGTCTTTGCTAAACTTTGATGCATCATAGACACAAACCTAAAATAATCAAAAATATATGGCAACTTTGCTGGAATTTTGAAAAAGCGAAAGAGCTGATAATTTCTGTCAAACACTGTCGTGTCACCTATTGGTCAAATGCTATTGTTAAAAAATTTGCCTTAGCGAAGTCATCGAAATCAAACATTTAATAGAGACAACAACCAATTGTTTGAAATGACCATGTTTCCCTAATTCCTTTACACTTTTAAAGTTATTTGGTTTGTTGAACTTTCTTTCCAAGTTCTAGTGATTTTTTTTTCTCCAACTCTATAGAGTATTGAAATCAAAAGTGTAAATGATGCCGCACTACACAGTTACTCTGGAACAGATCTGACGTATAGCCGTAGACAGCACCAACTAGTAAACGTACCATATAATCAACGAGAATATAATTTTCCTTTATTCACAGACAGTAACAACAAATGACGAAAATTGCAATTGCAACTAGCAGCAATAACAACAAAAAATTACAACAACATAGTGGCGTAATGCTATGATATATGATGCGCCCCAATCGAGTTGCTCAGTTGATTTTCATTCATTTTTATGCCCTACACCGTGAGTATATTCACTTTGTCTCTCCGTTTGTAACACATCGAAGAGGGCGTGGCAGGCATGGAAAAGTGTATATATTCTTGATCAGCGTCACCACCTGAGTCGATTTAGCGATGTCCGTCTGTCCGTTGAAATCAGGTTTACGGGAAAACCAAGAAAGCTAATTGAATGGAACTATCACACACAGGTCACATCTTCTTGCAGGCATCTTGCTATTGAAAATGGGCAAATGCGGCTGACAGACACGCCTACCGCCAATACTCTATGTATATTTACCCCTGCCAATTTTGAAAAAAGTTTCAGCGATTTTGATGAAACTTGGTGATTTGGTGCACATGTGAACCAAATTAGGATTAAGCTGAGTTTCCAAAGGGTCGTACAGGGGCGTGGCACAGCCCTATATTTTATCATTAATACTACCATATCTTGTAAGCCGTTCAAGATATTGCGATTAAATTTGGTAAACGGATACATATCAAATATATCTTGAATTGTGATAAAAGTGGGCGGAATCGAAAAAGTGGGCGTGTCACTTTTCAACTGTTAAAAATTTTGATTCCGTATATCTCAAAATTTGCACAAACGATTTCCATAAAAATTTTGGAGATGATGCCGCTGAAAGCAATCATCAATACAAGCTCAGCTACTGGACCGAAAAAACTCGTTGAAGGGCGTGGCACAGCCCACAATATTTATAAACGTTATATTTAAAGAACTAACAACATAATCGTTTTAAAATTTAATGAGGCAGATATACTTGCTATAAGGTCTCTTACTACAAAAATTTGGTTCAATAGTACCTGTTGGCGTGGCACCTCCCATATAAGCAAAAAACGTTTATTGTTATATTGTGCTATGAGAGTAATCTTCATTAAATTTGGTGTATAGATGTCAGTTACTATAAGCTTTAAAAATAAATTAATTTTGACAGGATTGCATAAGTGGGCGTGGCACCTCCCATATTAACATAAATTTGTTAGCGCTATTTTAAGTGAACTATTGCAGCAATTGGTATGAAATTTAATGTATGTAGTTCTGTCGCTATAGGGCATATCTGAATCAAAAGTGGCTGAAATAGCATCAGTAGGCGTGGCACCTCCCATACAATTAAAATACGGTAAGTGGCATATTTATCGAAATATGTGAGCAATCATACTAAAATTTGGTGTTAGGAGTTTGATTATGGAAAGCTATTTCTGGATCAAAACCGGGCTGGATTGTACCAGTGGGTGTGCCACCGCCCTAAATTTTGAATTTTTGTTGCAGCATATATCGCAAACTATACAAGCTATTGAGCTAAAATTTAATATGAGGATATTGATCGCGAATATAATTTATTGTACCAAAAGTGGGCGGAACTGGAGAAGTGGGCGTGGCATATTTCAAAATTTTCTTTTCTATTCGATTTTTTCAAACATTTTCTACATTCTTTCGACTTTTTCAACTATTTCCAATATATCCTATATGTATTTGTTCGACATTTTCAACCTCTTTCAACTTCGTTCATAAGTTTCTTTATTTTTTCGACTTTTTCATCAACTTTGAATTGTTTAAAAATTTTTCAACCTTTTTCAACTTTTTTAGAGTTTTTCAACCTCTCTCAACTTTTTTCAACATTTTGCATATATTTTCGACATTTTCCAACCTCTGCCAATCTTTCTAACATTTCACATTTTTTTCGACTTACACAACCTCTTCAATGTCTTTTCAACATTTATTTAAAAGGTTATTTCAGTGCAGTGTAGGGTATGTGAGTTTCGGCCTGGCCGAAGATAACACCTTAACTTGTTATAATTTTATTTTGTTCTCTATTTGAGTTCTTTTAACGCACTGTATTCTGTGTTCAGTGTTAAAAAGAACAATTAACACTAGGAGTACCAGGTAAATAACTGGTTTAAGAAAACTGTATTTTTGATAACATGAAAGCGTAAATATTTTGATAATATATTTTTTCGATCATTAAAAAAATTTTTGAAACAAGTTATTTTGATTAAAACGGTTGCTCTAGTGTTAACGCAAAGCTGCTAGTATTTATACCTTTGAATTACTAAGTCTTTGTAATGTTTACTAGCATAATTTCAAATGTTTATTCCTTGTTATCTACTTGAAGGCAATGACAGAGATGATAACAAGTTTGTCTTGCCCCTAAGATTAAAAGGGTAAGTTGGCAAACTTATTCACCCTTATCATGAATATCCGGAGGAAAACGATTCTCACGGATTTGTTTTTCTCGAGAGGAGTATTTTGCAATCATAAATAATTGAGGAATGGAAAACTTCATATCCAATTACTTCCAATCAGTCCAAAATCACAGTTGCATTTTTTATATTTGACATTAGCTTATCTGTCAGCTGATCAATTTTATAAATAAAAATGAAGTGCATTTATGTATACGAGTATTACAAAAAAAAAAATCACCTAAAATATGGTATAGCATAGCTTGATAGTTAGCTATCTACTCCTTTTCATGAAGACTTTTATTGTATCCTAAATTTGCGTGAAACGTCAAAAAATTTTCCGATATCCTCATTTTCCACGGAATTTTTTTCCATTTTCAAAAATCTTCCACGATCGCAAGACGGGATTGGAGAAAAAATCCGAAGAAATGTTTATTCATGATTGGGATGATTAGGTTATAGTTTTAGTTAAACATCCCTTGGCTCTGCTTCTTCATTTTTACCCACGCTTGAACATGGACTGAAGCAACACTTGAGGTATTACTAGCCCGAACATGAATAACTTAGCTAAATCATGTGCCGTCCATCGATCCAGTTGAAGGTCGAATCATAAAGGCTGTTTATGACGCATAAGCCTAATAATAAACCTAAAATTTTAACATAATATTGGATTGCCTTTGGCTTATGTGTTTGACTAGAAAGTCCCTCTGAGTAGAGCCGCGTAAGTTAAATGGAAGTAATTTTGACTGGGTCTTGGCTAATCTTTTTGAAAAATTTATACAGAAAAGTTTCTAAGTACCTTTACAGATTTCAGATTTGAATTTGGTTTTTTTTGTTTTTTGAAAATTACTCAGGAGTTCGGGCAAATATGTAGGTGATGCACATTCCATTAAAATTAAAACAGTCTGTGCTAAGCACCTAGAAAAATGTGGGAGGAATCGAATATCATGTCACTTCCTATAGAAAAACCCCTGCGGAATTGTACAACGGGGTGTGGCACCTCCCATACATCATAAACACATAAAGCGCTATATCTATACACCCAGAGTAATTATCATTGCGAAATTTGAAACGGAATTGGATATTGTAGTCTAAAACCCTCCTAGGGGGCTTTGAACCTCCAAAACTTCTCCCGTGCGCACGGGTCTGTTCTTACCTAGACTTAAGACCATGTGTATGAGCATTTTTTTAATCAAGTACAGAGTGAATATTCTGGATTTATCTGTGAATTTGTCCGGAACCCGAATCAATTGTCCAGCACAATTAGATTTTTAGTTTGGATGAATTAAGCGGGCTTAAAAGCAAGCCATTTTCGATGATAAGATTCAAATTGACTACCTTTATAAGAAGCGTCTTCAGCGATTTTGAAGCAATAAAGTCACACACTCAATATATCTCTTTAATTTTATGAGGGGTAAGAACATACTTCAAATGCCTAGCAAATGTCTTAGCCATGTAGTTCAAGCCATTCGTTTCTTTCCATTCGAATTTTGGAGTGATAAAAAGTTCGATATTTAAGGGTATTTATCTCCTTCGTAGGTATAATTTTAAAAGCATTAGGTTTAGTAAGTATTGCTAATTTTAAGAAGGAAGAAGAAAACAGCAAGAAATATAATTTTTAACCACCTCATAGGCATTTTCAGCGAATGGTGTAGAGTACATCTCAGTTTATCTTGACCGATATTTATGTCACTGATAGTTTTTCTATCATTATCCATTGTGTCTTTTGCCTTGCAGCACTTTTCTTTACTAAAAAGCTACGATACGTTCAGTCTGCAATTATTCAACTTGGTGCACTAACGTGTGTCGGGCGGCAGATCATGTTGGTGCTTCCCTTCTGGTGGTTGTTTAAACGAATGTTATTCACGCCGCCGCTGCATGTTCTTTAAAGAATTTCATTAAGTTTACTCTCTAACTCTAACCACCCCAATTTAAAAAAAATAAAAAATAATAATAAATAAATTCCATAAAGAAAAAGAGTTTGCTATTGCCTAGCGGCTATAAGGTGAAGACAGTTCATAATCTTTTCGCTTCGCTTCTTTAACCATGGTCACATAAAATGACCATTGAGACACAACTGCAGTTTCATGTACCAGGATACTTGCACTGTACTCGAGAACTTGAGAATGGATTGCCTCATTTAGTGCACCATTTCGCTTATTGATGGATCGTAATTAGTCAATGCCAATGCCAATGCCAAGATGGTACGTAGCCGTTTGAAATTTTGCGCTAAGGTTTTCCACACTTTTGCATTTTTTGTGTTTGGAAGTACTTGGCATAATTTTCCACTTAGGCTGCGGCAGCGGTAGATAGTGTGGCATGTAGTGATATCGTACTAAGCTTGTTAGTTTATGGTTGGTATGTTGGTGGTGCGATCGTGCTATTGCTATTGGGCATAATGCCAATGTGCCTTGTGCCTTGGATACTTTGATAGCCGTAACCCTAGCGTATACACTTTGCTTGTTTAGTATAACAAAGATATATCGATTAAAATGGAAATTTCTCTAATTAATAAAAATTTTGTATACCGATCACTAACGTAGTTGTTACTTGCATTGGTAGTAATTGCTCAAAAAAGTTTATTTTAAAATAACTCAAAATATTGAAAATTAAATTTTGTCTCGAAACAAAAAATTAATTTTGATCAGAGCTTAACCCTCCGTTAGAGTATTAGTCACCCGGGTGACTTTTTCATTTGTTTTGCAATATTTATTCATGTTCAAATTTACCTAGGATGGAAGGCGTTTCTGACTTTACTACGATTTTAGTTAATATCATTTTAATATATATTTCGAATTTTTAGCTCTTACCTATGGGCGTATTTATCTGAAAGTTCAAGTCTGATCTCTTGTTGTAGTATTAGTCACCCCGGTGACTACGTATATAATGCACGCAACATGTATTCCAAAAACCATAATATGATAGAAAGATGTTAAATTTTTTATCAAATTTTATTGAATGAAAGACAAATGAAGAAATAATAAATAGGAAAATAGAAAAATACAAGAAAAAATTAGCCTAGCACGCGTGGTAGGTTATTTCCTTTTTAGTGTGTTGAACCCATACTGGGTTGTTGCATAGTCTGCAGCACTTGAGCGAATTTCTTTGTCCCTTATTATTCGAAATGCATTGGTGACACTTGCTCTGAATCTTATCGCAACCACTAGCATCCAATTGTGGCGCCTCAGACTCATATTGTGTTTTCAGAGACAATTCATAACCATGCATGTCGCATATTGCTGACCTAAGATGAAGTTTCCCTATAATATGCAGATTTTGCAATCATCGGAGAATGTTGCACAGTTCTGATTACAACTGGACAAGCTGGTTGTTCTCAGGGTATATGATGTAAGTGGCAATGGTAGCGATGTTGACCAAATTATAAAACAGAGTCATGAGCCAGCGTCTGGTTCCACGTTTACATGAATAGTTTGGGGTCATTTGGTCCATCGTATCGACGCTTTCAAAATATAGAATAAAACAATAATAAGAGTTAATGAATGCATTACTGACGCTAGTGAAAAGAAACTATACAAGCCTCCTTTTGTCTTGTTATAATTCAAGATAATTATCGGTTTGCAGGCTTCGGAGTTTATGACTACAGCCTTAGTGATGTGAATGGTTGAAAGCAAGGCTACCGATTCATTTCTCCTAGTCTCATATGATACCAATGTTACGTTCTCTCGAAATGTAAATGTACCATTGCCAACCGGATCTTTCCGCTTGCACATTAGTTCTGCAGGGATACATCTTTTATTCCGGCGTATTGTACCGATCATGCTCAATTTCTTACTCACAAGCTCTTATGCTAGCGCCAATGTGGTAAAAAAATTATCCATTGCGTTATTTTGCTCGGAATTTTTCCAATACTTAACCAATCACAAAACAACTATCTCACCAAGTCTTTTGCCTCGGGCTTCATCCGGTAGCTTTCCTCAACAGAATCTTCTTTGGAGCGTATAATGAGTTCTCGAGTCAGCCGACCAATTTATTTTTATACCGTATTTGTTTGGCTTAGAGGAATGTACTGCCGAAAAGGACAGCGGCCGATAATTGTTTTGCAAATTCACTTTCAAATTTTAATTTTGACACTGTTATAACGAACTTTTAATGTATTTGCATTGTTTAGACTCATTCAAAATTCGTTATAATAGACACAAATATAACAAAAAATCAACTAGACTTTTGGAAATAGCGAACTAGGTTGTCAGCAATATCTAACGTTTATTTTGCCTATCAATCTTATGTCTATTAACTTTTGGGTTGTATACATTAGGGGACATCGATAAATTACGTGAGTCAAAAAAGGAGGGGAGGGATCCCGAAAAGTCTCACCAAGGAGGACGGGGGGTCAATAAAAATCTCACGTGAACTTTTTACTTTTTATTGCAGAGACTATACATTATAATAGCAGATTACATTTAAAAATTATAAGGCAAGTGTCATGTAAGGGGGGGGGGGGCTCCCGTCAGAACTCACTAAATCTCACCAAAGGAAGAGGGAGATTCGAATTTAAAAAAAAAAACACCTCACGTAATTAATGGACAATCCCTTACGTCCATTTTTTGATTAGTCACCCGGGTGACTAATACTCTAACGACCGATTAAAAATTCTTCAATAAACGAAGGGTTAAGGAAAAAATTTTGAGAAAAATAAATCAGATATTGCCCGATCAAATTTAGTATATTGTTTCATTAGGAAACTGCTCAGTATTCAGGAGCAAATAAAAATCTACATATATTTAACAATAAATTTGCGAAGTTTCAAAAAATAGTAGGTACATGTAGCATAGTAAAATTGTATTTCTTAAGAAAAAATTCTGAATTCAACATTTAAGCGTCGAATTTTTCCTACATGCACACAACAAGACGTAAATTTTGTATTGTATGCGCGATATTGATTTCAGATTCAATGGCCAACTTTTAACATGACCATGAAATTTGCAACATCAGTTTGAACCCAGCACAAACTGACAGACAACAGGCCACCGCATTAGCAGCAGCAACCCGAAAAACACTTATCCTCACTTAGCTGTCCATTAAATTCTATGTAAGAACCTTAGTTTGTATGGATACTCTGGAAAGGGGGTATAATACCAACGTGACCATACACATGACTGTTATAAAATAAAAATTCAATAAATTAGGAATGAGAAAAAAGTTGACGCAAAAAAATAAAACCCCGTATGATCATTAAGGAACGCTTTTATCGACTATACGCATAAAGAAATCACATAAAACGTAGGTCAGAAAGCTGTCGATCGATCGAATGAAAACCGTTTATTTGTTTGTTAATCCGTTGTGCGTTGCAAGTCGGTCTGTCTGTCTGCCTGATAATTTTTTTTCCATTTTTATTTGTTGGGATTTGGCGCATTTAACATGCGTAGTATTGTTGTTGGTTTGTGCGAATAATTAAAAATTTGGGGACACAACTTTTTGCAAAGGTTTTTAATTTATTTTAGTTAAGTTTTTATTATAACGAGTGATTTTTTTTGTTATTTGTTTTTTCAGTGTAAATTTTTTGACACCTTACGCGTGATTCGTAACATGTGTCAACACCATAAAAGCTCAGTAAGGTTTGCCATTTCATCATGAGTAGATTAACAAATGAACAGAAATGTGTTTCACAAAAAAAATTTGATCAGCGATGAAGCTCATTTTTGGCTCAATGGGTACGTCAACAAACAGAATTGCCAAATTTGGTCTGAAGAGCAGCCAGAGCCAGTTTCAGAGATGCCAACGCACCCTGAAAAATGCACTGTTTGGTGCGGTTTCTGAGCCTGCGGCATTATTGGTTATTTCGAAAATAATGAGAATCGCAACGTTACAAATGGAGCAAGGTGCCGTGCGTTGATTACCGACTTTTTTTTTGCTCAAAGTGGAAGAATTGGACCTGGTTACCTGGTTGACATGTGGTTTCAACAAGACGGTGCCATATGCTACACGGCACGCGATACCATGGACCTATTGAGAGGCGAGTTTGGTGAGTAATTAATCTCACGTTTTTGAGCAGTCCATTGGCCACCAAGATTTGACACCACTAGACTATTTTTTGTGGGGCTATGTGAAGTCTCTTGTATACAGAGACAAGTTTGCCACAATTTCAGCCCTGGAAGATAACATTACAGCTGCCATTGGTAAGATACCGACCGAAATGCTGGAAAAATTTGGCAAAATTAAAGCTTAGGGATGGACCACCTCAGACGTAACCACGGACAACATTTACATAAAATTATCTTTAAAAAATAAATGGTAGGAATTGATGTATGACTACAAATAAATATTTCATTCTCTATTGCAAACTTTTTATTCTCTTTTCTATTTTCAAAAATTAAACGCTTAAAAAATTACCCTCTATATTAATTTTTAAGTTTATTTCTGTTATAGTTATGGTTTTAGTTTTGGTGGCTGTTTTAATTGAAGTCTTAATTTCAGTCTAAGCATTAGTTTTCTTTAGAAGAAAAGCCATAGAGAAGAATACATTAGCAGACAGCTTAAGGCTTAAAGAAAAAAAGTCGACAAAACTCGAGTAAAACTACTAAAAGATGGACTTAAAAAGGTATTTTGGAAATAGTTTTAAGTAGTTGTTGTGGTCTCACATATGTTTGATACTCCATACTGCGCCGTATTTAAAAAAACAAGAACAGTTCTTAAAAAAAGGAAGTATTAAAGATATTCGATTTTCGATGTATTGGTGATATTTTTATGGGATGGTAAGAGAAAGATGGATTTTGAATTGTAAGGTCACTGATGCAAGCCATAATGAAAACTAGCAGAAAGGCGAACAAATTTTATATTTAATTTAAAGCACAGTAAACTATAGGTGGACAAAATTTTTCGAAGCAGGAGCTAATTACAGCCAAAGCAAACAGAAAAAAACCCCACCATCGCGATAGCGAAAAAAAAAATTCTGCAATACACCAAAAGCCGATTCCAAGAATCAAGGAAGAACAACATGAATGTAGAAATAAAAGTGCACTGATCAACCGAAACGAAAGAAGCCGTCCTCAATGTGCGCATTGTTGTTTTCTTCTTCAGTCGTTTTGGTTCTTTTTTTTTTTTGTTCTTTTCGCATCTAAGAAAAAATCACATCGATAAAAATGTGCGCAGAAGTGGTGAGTGGATGCGATTGTTGTTTTGGTTATTTTTTTTAAGAAAAACGACGTGTTTGTTGTAAAGAGCTAAAATTAACATATTTTTTGTACTTTGCCCACCTCTCCAGTAAACAGTAAGTGCCATTGGCCTGGTCTAAGATAAATTCGCTTCACTGCTATAACAGTAGAAACTCGTATTTGATGGAATGTGCGAACTCTTTCTGAGGCAACATTTAGTATATTTGAAGTCTCTTAGATTTCCACAAATAAAAAGACAGATGGTCATAGTATAATGGATGAAGATGATCAGAACATATTTCTGAAAAGCCCATTCATACAATATCGCCAAAAACAAACGGTTGTGCTTAAGACTGTGAAAATATTTTATGTGAATATATGTTTTATGAATTTCTTGTCTGAATCAATCTGCGCTGACATTAAATATTTCAATATATGAGGGTGATTGCAAAAATTAGCACCATACATGCTCTAAAAGAAAAGATTAGTAAAAGAACAACGTTTTATCATTTATCTCTATGTCCACGAGTTTTAAAAAATTCGAGCACTGTGCGGTATAACACGTCAGCTGCTGCTGTATGTTATTGCTGCACTTACTCTTTAAAGACAACACCAAAATTTTTGCCAGCTCTCTCAGAGGATAGGCAAAAAAAAAACTGAAAGCAAATAAAAATTAAATTTATTACAACAAAGTCAGAGCCAAATGTGTTACGTACAAATGTGCGATCTTTGACTTAAATTCAATATAAAACAGCAGCAGCTGAAGTGAAAATTAAAGCTGAATTACTCTCTTATGTTGTTGAAGCGCAGTAATGTTTCAGTCAGAAAAATTTGTGCAATGAATTTCAAAATGAAATGTTATGCCTTGTGAGTACGAAACAAAATTGTTTTCCAAAATTCTAAAATTGAAGTTTTGTTATTTAATTTAGTTTTATATTTTGGTCAACATGACGTATGAGCAATGCTTAATTATAATAATTTGTTATAACTTTTCATAAATTCAAACTCTCTTAGCTAAAATTCGATGATAGTTATGGCAAACTTCTCAGAACATGAGTTACGTACATTTTCATGCACTATAATAAAATATAATCTAAAAACATGGCTGCGATACACAGAAAAAAAACACTTTTCTTTGAAAATAAGTTATGTAAATTAAATGCAAAAAAATTTATGTAAGAAACAATTTGTAATGACTTTAAGATAAGTAAGCCTATCGATCGATGTAAAAACGAGGAGCATTTTTTCCAGTATATAATATAAATGATAGCTCTCACACTATATTTAAAAATATATGAAAATGCGTCACTTCTATAAATATTTTCTATATTAAAGTCAGCAAATGATCAAAAATACAACAAATGAAAAAATAAACAAAAATCAGCAAAAATTATGTTTACGTACATTGACCCAGTTTCTGCAACAAAACTGACAGCAAATAGTTAACATTTTAATTTATTTGTTGCCCCCTAAATCAGTGCAATACAGTAATAAATAAATTTATGACACCAACAATGACAATCGAAACAAAAACAACAAAGAAATCGCAACAAATAAGAATTTTGCTACAGTTGTTGACACATTTTTATGCCTTTACCTCACCTCAAGCTTAATTGCATTCATTACAGTTTAGCAAAAAAACAGCGCACATGAAACAAATTTATAACAAAAAGCGCATAAAAACGCTTTTAAAACACTTTAAAATAATTAGCTTTTTATGCAAAATATATAAGAAAAAACTGACTTTAATAAACTGATTTATAAGCCAACATGACAAAGCATGCAACATGGTTATATGTTGGTAGTTCGCTACTGTGGCTCACCTACAGAGAAATAAGAAAAAACCCACAACAGCAGTCAGCCGCATAGCAGTTTTAGCACTTAAACCTTGAAAAGTTCAACAAAGAGCTGACTAAATTGAAAAGCTATTAGAAGTCATGTTTTTGCATGCCATGGCGGTAAGCGTGCTAATTCGTCAAAATGAGTGGGTTTTTTTATGCATAACTTAAAATCAAAGACATTTTTTGAATAGAATACCTAATAAGAAACATCGGCAAAGAGCATTGATATTACACTGTAATAAAATGAAATGATCTTTTTGTAACTATACAATAAAATTTATTTGATGATTATACGCTAAGCTAAGTAGAACTTGTTTATATGTCATAGTTACATATGAACTTAGATAACGAATTTGATTATATTTCATTTAAAATGTTAAACATGACGTATTAGCAATTTATGTTCAGTAAGCAAATCAATGATATGACATTGGTAAATAATTGCTTTTGATTTGCATATTTCAAACCTAGCGAAAGAGCATTTTACTTATCGGCCAACAGTTAAAATTAACATTAATAAAGTGGAAGCTTAGGTGAGCAAAAATGTCTCACAAGTTTTAGTTCCAAGCTATATCGAAGTTTGGGCATATAGATCTGAATAACACTCCATTTACACGAAATATTGCAAAGCGATTGTGAATTAAATATAATGACAGCGTAGTTAGTACTGATTTAAATATACGAAGCTGAAATTTTAGTTTCTAAAGTTATACCATCAATTATTTTACTAGAAATTTATTCTAACAATCTGTGTTGATTTGATTTTATTTTTTGATCAATTTTTTACCTTACTAGCCTATAATTTTACAACTAATTACAAATAGCATCAAAAGCAGGATACGCTACCAGTATGTACATATGTACATACTAAAATAGTATGTTCAGTTAATAAAACCAAACTTTTAAGCAAATGAAATAATTGTAAAATGATAATTCATACACGATCTGCTTTGAGTCAATTTGTTGTAGGCATTTATGTTACTTTATAGAAACTAAACGAAAACATATATGATTTACTTATAGTCACGAAACTCAATACTAAAATTCACTTTTAACTCCACTTAACATGACGTATGAGTAACTTTTAGTTATCTTATGACTTTCTTTCCAAAAAGTTGCACATTCAAACGTTGCTATCTCAAAAACGTTGCAACTTATAGGAAATCTGTCAAAGTAAAGATAATTCATTTTTTAATGCTACACAATTATATGTAACTCATAAGGCAAAAAAAAACCAATTCTGTGAAATTTAGCACAAACAACTGTTTTTTAACTGAAAGCAACAATTTTTCAAAATGGTAATTTTAAAATTGTTTTTTTTTTGCGTGTAGCTACAGCAAATGCGCAAAATAATTAATTATCATAAAAAATCCATCAGCATTGTGTGGAGTCTCTAGCAAACAAAAAAACACATGCAAAAATGTCATTTGTTATGGTTGTAGTAAGATTTTAAGTAGCATTCAACAAGCTGCTTAAAACAAAGTTAAAAACCGCCTCAACAAACCAACCTTCCAACCTAACTAAACAGCAACCAAAGAGCCTAACAACCAAAATGATTATGCACTGACATTTAATTGACGATCGACGAATGTTTTCCACACGATCACTGCTTCGTTTTGCCATACCGCTGCTAGTGTCAGCGTTCAATTTACAATTTAATCGGCGCACAGTGCAACTGCCAAAAGCCAACAGCTTCATGCTGCTGTAGCTGCTGCTGCTGCTGCCACTTTGATGCCGCCAGTTCAAATAGTTTCGCACACATTAAGCTTAATTAAGGTCTCATTTTGGTGATTAGTTTTGTGCGACCAACATTAGAATAGTAGCGTTTGATTTACCGAAAATAAACCTAAGGAAATACTGAAAAAAATATTTTTGTGATGCTCAGAAATAACAAGATGAATTTTAAATGCTGTTGAAGGACACTGAATTCTAGTGCTAAAAATTTAATTTAAATGTTGCTCGCCTAACCTTATTTTATGGGCTTGCAACATCAATAACTAAGTTCCGATGATATTTAGCATCAAATGTGAATTTTGTAAAATTCTTAACTTTTTAATGTAATTCATAGTTTTGATCTCAGGCCACATATCACATAACGATTTTTTTTTTAAGAAAATGATTGACAGCTTAGAAACTTTTATAGACTATGTCAGAGTAATATTAAAAACATATGTATCATTATAATTATATGTACTCATACGTCATGTTTGAAATTTTAATATCTTAATTTCGAAATATCTCAAGATAATATGTCTTGTTGAGTGTTGTAAAGTTTTGAATTTTCCAGAAATGCGTACAGCTTTGAGCAATGGCCGCTTGATACTGTTTCGGGAAAATAATGACTGACATATTTGCCTTTTTTTCGCGTGTACCTCCAATAATTTTTTGGTGGTTTTTCTCATTAACTTTTGCTAATGAATTTATTAACTTTGCTACACTTGGTTGAAACTCGTGAATGACTGTGCAGAAAGGTGCAGCTGTGTGACTTGAAAGAATTTGTGTCTTATTGATGGATGGATACATTGTAAGTTTTGAAACTATGAGGTAAAAATGTTTGGTTACGTTAAAAAAAATTTGGTAACAACATTTGGTATAACCTTTTCTAGCAAAAGAGAAGAAATTACATGGATACCAAAAATTGCATTCACATAAAATTATTGATATTTAATACATAAATATTACTTATACGCCATGTTGTACGAAGCTTACAACTGTAATATCTTAGTACTGATGTGCAATAAATATTTAATTTTTTTGCTATCCTTGTTAACTGCATATTTCACTCAAAAAATTTAACAAATAATTGAGGGCTGCAGTGAAAAAGGCTTAACATGAAAAATAAATTTCTAATAGCATTTAGGTTTTCAGCTTAAGTAACTTAAAGACATTGAATATTTCAATAAAAAAAGTTAAATTCCATTAAAACATTTTTCTTACAGCAGAAGTGTTTAAAACTAAAAATTCAACGTAAATCACAGTAAAAACTTGAAGAAAATTGGTATGACATAATTTTATAACACCGATGGCTTTTTAACAGTTTTAAAGTTAAACCATAAATCAATTGGTTATAAAGTTGCGCAATTTGTCATGTTATGTATTCGGAAGTTTTTTTTTCTCTCTTACGTTTTTGTGAATTTTTTTTCCAAAAGACATGAACATAAATCTTAACAAGAGCAATAAAATCAAAATAAAAGAAGTGAAGTCTTAGCATTAAGCGGGTCACAAGTCTTGAATTATTCATATGTATACTTATTTTTTTTTTTTGATAGAAAATACAACAAATCCTACATCAGTTTTGAGTTGATTGTTTTTAGCTTAAATCTCATTTCTTATACAAAATTTGAAATATATTTAAGACAACTAATGTGCACATGCATGCGAATAGTCTACAAACAATTGCAAATTGAAATGAAGTTAATTTAATTTATGGAATTGTATTAAACTGTCTGTCTACATATACAAATGAGGCTTTGATTTATGTGCTGAAAACTATAAAATTAAGGTGTAGACAGTTACAATAAATTTAGAAGAATTAATAAAATTTTGCATTCTGCAGAAAAATCAGACCTCACTTAAAGTTTTACTCACATTATGTACATATGTTTTAACGGAGAGGAATGGGAGTGAATATTCTGATATTATAAAGTCTCGTCAATTTATTCTATATGTATAGATTTAGAATTCGAATTTTAAGTCATTTCCAACTCGCTTAAAAGTGATTTGCATAATTTGTATTTTACTTACTCTAATGCAACAACTATATCCTATAGGGATTAGCATTGAATTTTAATGAGTCTTAGAAAACAGGAATTTTTCCACTTTTGGTCTCAGAGCTTATACATTTTTTTTTCTCTATTTGACACACAAATATCTTTTGCACCCATCTAGTTTGACTAATTTTTTGTGTTCAATTTAAGTAGATGTTTATACTTGCAGTAAGCTTTTGATATTGACTCTTTAATTAAACTACCAAATCGTCAGCAGGACAAGCCTAGAAATGTCTGTTTTTAATAGCTTTGAGAAGTAAGTACAATCCATTTGGCATAGCAAGGAGAGGCGATCGCCACGGGCGCTAAGTTATAATTAGATATTTATTGTAATAAACAAAAGAAATAGCCAGGTCTTTATTATTGATTTTTCGAGCAAAGAATTTATGTTTGACAAATATTCGAAAATTGTTTTAGCAAATTTCATTTATCGGGCCCTTTAAAGTGCTGCCGCCACGGGACCTAAAATGTGTTGCTTCGTCGTAAAAACAGCACTCGATTAAGGTACGGCTATAGACCCAGTCATCGAAGTTAAGGGGTCTCCAACCATTGTTGGCTTCATATAGAGACATTGGACTAAAGACTATATGCAGGGGCTAGAGCCCCGGACTTCAAGCTCAAAAGGCCCCCAACATGGGAAGATGTTGTGTGGATGTGGCGTTTTTCTTGGGGGATTAAAACATGAGGAATTTTTTTTTTTGGTGATATCCTCAATATAAAGACAAACGCTTACTGGGAGCCTAAGTGTTTTTATGTTTACTAATAAGAAGCCCTTTTCTAGTCCTTAGCCTCAGCCACAGCCACAGCCAAAGCCATATTTCTAATAGCACGCCCAGACGATACGACCTTGCCCAGTCGTATCGTTGCGTCTATGGGCAAGTTGTAAAAGAAAACAAAACTCGTACGATCAGGTCGTATGAAAATCAAAACAGAGATTTTCTTAAGTCGAGCGAAAACTTTAAGCGTGTGAGGGCAAGTCGCACAACTTCATGATTGCTTTCGTTGTTCATTCTTATTTATTTGTCTGTTGAGAAGCAAGGCGCCGTTCATTAATTACGTGAGGTGTTTATTTTTAAATTTCGACCCTCCCCTTGGTGAGATATGGTGAGCTCTGACGGAATCCCTTCTCTTCCGTTAGACCTACCTTAAAATTTTTGAATATAATATGCTATAATAATGTATAGTTTCTGCGTTAAAAAGTACACTTGAGATTTTTATTGACCCCCTGTCCCCCTTGGTGAGGCTTGCTGAGATTTTTTCGGACTCCCTCCCCACCTATTTTGACTCACGTAATTTATTGACGTCCCCCAAGTACCAGATAGTTTCTATAATCTTTTGGTTTCGTTTCTTTTAAGAGTTTTAATAATTTCGTATTAAAGAATGTTTTCTTTTCTTGCAACCATTTCTGGGCACATTTTGTTAAGAATATTTTCTTCTCCAATAACAAGTAGCGCAACTAAATCCGCATTCATTTTGTTCTCTACTGTGAAAAAACTGTGTGCAGATTGAAGTTGTACGAAAAAGTTATAGCGAATGAAGCGAACGTTTGACTCCGTCGTACGAGCGGTAGTAAGAGAAGTTGTATCGTCTGAGAGTGCTATAAGAATGACGGCCATTTTGTAATAATATTAAATTTAAAACAATTTTTTAACACTTAAATACTTTCTTTACAATTCCTTATCATTTTTTCGTTATGATGGAAAAAAACTTAATACCAGACTGAGATTTGACGTCAAAAGCTACATACAAAATGATAATAAAAAAATAAAAATATATTCGAAAAGTTTAGGTTTCATTCGAACTCAAATTTTAAGATAAAATGTTTTTTTAATATCAATATCAATTTATTTTTTTTATTTTTATCGGCGCAAAACTTATTCGATTGTGTGGGAGGTAGGTATGTTTCTTTGTTAATTTTGCCTAAATGTGAGTCAAAACTACCGCCACCCTAACACAAATATGTGAATTGCCAATCCGCGCCAAATTTCAACATTTCTGTATGTTTCACACTGTTCAACGTGATTCACAAATATTAAAAATAATAATTTAAATTTATCTGCAAAATCAGATTATCATTAATTAATTTCAATTATAAGCAATTAATCTTTAATTGCATTGAGAAATTTAAGGCTAAAAATAAAAAGAAAAAACTAGATATAACGGCATGTTAAAAAAAAACAATTGATTAAATGATACTTCAGTCATATAAAACCATGAAATCACCAATCAAATTAGCCAAAATTGATTTAATCGTAGCACGTGCTGACGCACAATAAAAACCAAATAAAATGCTTGCAATTAATTACCAGTAGGTACATTTGCTGGATACACCTTGTGAAAGGCAAGTGAGTTTATTTCAGACTCACGAAAAAATATTGAAATGACAGTTAAATTAATTATACTTACTACCTTAACAAAGATAAACACATATCGCTCACTTACTTCAAGACTGGCATAACTCAAAAAACATAAAGTGTGAGAAAAACGCATTTAAAGTTTTCAATAAGTTGCTTTTTATATGAAAAATATGAAAAGTATGTCTACATAAACTCTTCTCACAAGGCAAGTTTATGAGATACTTTTCTGATTTTTTCACACAAAATAAAACATGAAATGGCAAATATTTCTGCATTATTTACTCAAAAATCACGATTTTTGAGTTATGCCAGTCTTGAAGTAAGTGAGCGATATGTTTAATTGATTTAAGTTTGACCAAGCTCATATGTGAATGTATTTAAACACTGTGAGAAAAGAATTTGTAAGGTTTAAAAAGTATCATAAAACAAAATAAATAGTTCAGTCAGAAGAAGTTTTTTAAAACAGGATAGAATTTTGATATTAAGATAGGATTCCCTATGACAAATTCAAATCTTCGGTCCTAAAGAAGTCTTAAATTTTTAGCCGCCTTGTTTCAAAGGCGCACAAAACTGGTTGATTCGATATAAATGCAGAGCTGCCGATCCTACGAAAAAAATATTTCACCAAACTTAAATTAGGCAATAATCTTGATATTTTTTGCTTGAAGCCCTTTTTTTTGTCAAATTACAGCAGAAAAGTAAAAATTACTTTAAAATACGAAAGAAAAATATGTTGAAAGAGCTGAAAAATGTTGAATAAGCCAAAAATGTTGAAGATGTCAAAAAATGTTGATGAATACAAAAATGTTGAAAAACTCAGAAATAAGTACTGTAAAAACTGACAATTGTTGGGAAAGTTCAAATATATTAAGAAAGCTTGATATTAAGTATTCGAAAAATGCTGAAAAAGTCAACAAAGGTTGCGATAAGTCGGACTTAAATATTAAATGTTAAAAATTCTAAAACGTTGAAAATGTCAAATGTCAGATATTTTAAAAAAGTCAACAAATGTTGAAAAACCCCACAAGAAAAAGTCAGAAATGTTGAAAAAATTAACAAATGCTAAAAAAGTAAAAAACAAAAAAATTCAAAAAATTTGAAAAACAAATAAAATTTATAATTATTGAAAATATGAAAAATGTTGAAAATTTCGAAGATATTGAAAGTGCGAAAAGTGTTGAAGAAGGTAGATAAAATGAAAAAGTCACCAAATGTTGAAATAAGTCGAAATATGTTGAAAAATTCGTTAAATGTTGGAAATTTGAAAGCGTTGAAAAAGCAGCACTATAAAATGAGAAAAAAAATTTCCTAAAATTTAAAAAATGATGATTATTGAAAATAAAAAATATGTTGAAAAAGTCGAAAAAACTCGAAAATTTTGAAAATTCGAAAAATTTTGAAAAACTCTAAAGTATTAACAAAATCGAATGTATATCACTAGCGTGGCCGTTTTCAATCAATCCGATTCACAATTTTTTTGCTATACCCGTCAGTTAAGGTGCTCACACATCAAGAATTCGCTTTAATATTGTTTTCCGATTATAATATCAACATAAATGTAAGAGTTAAGTGCCAAGGGGTACAAATGACATTTTGGAAACCGAGCTAAATACTTAATATGCTTATGCATATAAAATTGTTGAAAAAAAGGAAAACAAATGTAGGACTGATACTTATTGATATTGAAAAATTTCGCCATTCAAGTATGTACTTGAAAAATTTGTTACATTTTGTATAGGATAAAAGATATTATAAATATGCATTAATATTAGATATCAGGCCTTGACATGATAACAGCGCTATTATTGAAAGATATACAGTATTGGCCAAAACTAAAGCACCCCCTGAGTACATTTTTTTCACATCATAATTTTTTTTATGAAAACAACGTTATTGAACCATATTAAGTATTTAATTATTGACAAACAAAATTTAAAAAAATTCTGCGTCTCATAAATAAACAGTTAACATTAAAGGAACATTTTGAACCCGAAAACTTATTCCACGCCCACCTCAACTGGAGTGTCTAAAAATGGAAGACGATATTGTTTTCTAACAAATTCAATTATAACTTGAAAGATTCGGATGAAATAAGGCGTATACGCAGGCCAAAAGGAGAAAGATTGAATTTTGTTTTTTGTTTGAGTATTGCAAAGCCACTGTAATAATGGAGGTGGCAGTGTAATGGTCTGAAATTTCTTTTCTGGTCAAGGGATTGGGGCGATTCATAGGATTGAAGAAATTATGGATCGCTTCATGTACATTGACATATTATAAGACGTGATCCTGCCATATACCTATGCAGAGAAGCCACTTGAATGAAGGTTGCATCAGGACAGTGATCCAAAATATGTCTCTAATGATTGTAAGGGCTGGCTTCAGAGCAATAGGGTAAAAGTTTTTGGTTGGCCTGCCTCGACCAGAATCCTCTTGAGATCCTGTGGGATATTATTAACATGAAGATCATCAGAAAAAATTGAGAAACCACGTAAGATCCATTCAGTCCTTAAAAATATCCTGGGAAGGGATATCGCAGGATATCATTGAAAATTTAATATGCTCTATGCCTTAAAGAGGTGCGTATGTCGTCCAGAATATGACATTCGCAACTAAGTACTAATTTTAAAAGTGTTTGTTTACCATAAAAAAGGGGGTGCTTTAGTTTTGTCCGTTAAGTTTTCGGGTTTAAAATGTTCCTTTAATGTTAACTGTTTATTTATGAGACGCAGAATTTTTTTAAATTTTGTTTGTCAATAATTAAGGTATAGATAAATAAAATAAATACTTAATATGGTTCAATAACGTTGTTTTCATAAAAAAATTATGATGTAAAAAAAATGTACTCAGGGGGTGCTTTAGTTTTGGCCAATACTGTATGTGCGTGAAAAGCTGATTTATGAAGACTAATGGCAGATATGCTGGCATTTGTATCAAGGCTCTTTGCAACAGTGCTAGTTGGACTTCTCAGTTAGAGGTCTTGCTCCATTGTCTACTGGGGTTAGCATGCTTAGTTCTAAAAAAAAAACAATTTTTTTTTCTTTTGAATTCGAAATCGTAGAAAATGTTCAATTTATAATTATTAAAATTTGTTAAAAAGCTACAATGTTGCTTTCGTTTCCATAAACTTTTAATAAAAACTTCGAACATTGGAAGTATCGAAACTCAGTTCGGCAAACCGCATCTATTATTTATTTTCTTACAGTGTATGTAATTTTAAATTGAGTAATTGATGATGTCAAACTGCTTGACAGCACAAGCGCCTTTTATATCGATAGTCCCTTTTTGGTTTCTTTTTTTTTTTCACCGTTTACTTTATTCGCGTGCCTAATTTAGTTTAAATTAAAACAAATGATCGATCACCTTTACGAATTGACTTTGCTCGAATGATTTTTTGTGTGGAAACTTAATAACCAGCTGACCTTGACCTTATAACAGGGCTATAGCTTTCATTGAAATAAAGTGTACACTCTTTCCGTAAACCATTAAGTGTCATGTATGTAGTTTTTTTTTTTCTGTATGCAATGTTACTTGAATGGCCACTCAAATTGATTAAAAATGTCAACGACATTTGTTGCTCAGTTAAAATGTCAATTCTGACAAGTTTGAAGTTTTAGCAACAACAGTTGTTATGTCACTTCATTACACTCACTCTTTAAATTTTTTTCGCTCTCATCAAACTCTTTCGCTTTTTCCGCTTATGTGAGCAATTGACATTGATCAAATGTGACAGCAGTAAGGCCAATATCATTTGGTGAGTGCTCGTATACACTCAATGTTTGTTTGTTTGTTTGTTGTTCAACTCATGTGGGGAAAAAGTTCAAATTAATTATTTGCAATTAAGTAACAATTTATGAATTTATTGTTATTATTGTTGTCATTGTTAAATAAATAAATACATAAATTGTTGCAACGATGATGATGATATTGTCAACTATGATGAATGGTGAATGACATTTTGTGCTTATTTGTGACTTTTATGACTCATCATCGTTATTTAGTTACAATGAAAGTAACAATACATAGTTGTGAAAATTATTTTATTGTTATAAGAGATTATTGAAAAAAAATTTTTATCTGTAGAGTTCTATTTGATATAATATTTTAGTGGTCGTAGACTTTTGTAAAAAAAATAATTTCATTTATAACAAACTAAGCCTTATAATGTTCAATGCCACAATCGTAATAATGCCAATGTTGCCTTACAAATTTGAAGCACTGACGGTTTTGAGTTGACTTGAAATTTATTTTAAATAATAAAGAAATAATCATGGTCGAATATAAAAATTTTATAGTTTTTATATAGTTTTCATAATGACAAGAGCTTCTCTCAGTGTATTTCTTAACTTCTTTAAAGTACGCCGTGATTATGATGCAAAAAGGTATATTGCTTTATATTCTCAAATAAAATTGAAACGGCATATATAAATTAAATTAGATGAAATCGGTTGCAGGGCACGCCCATCAAAATCCAATATGAATTTGAGAGAGACTCTTTTGTTAAATTTTGTTGAATTTGCAATTATCACACGCTGTGTCGTCACAAAAGCAACGCTGTTTTGACGAATTTCAGAATTTGAACTTTAAGTTCTTGTTTGGGATTTTCCATACAAAAATACATATTTTGGTTTAGATTAGCCATAGCATCTCCACACTGAGACAAGAGCATGCTAATTTTGATAAATATTTCGAAAGTTTTCGAGCTTGCTTTCGGGAGCACCCTTATCAATGCAAACGCGTAAATGATTGAGCAATGGCAATTTGACAGTTCGATCAGTGCTGCCGTGCTGCAGTGTTTTAGTCAAAACGTTCACTATTTAAGTTATGGCTGATTTTATTGAAAAATAATCAAATTTTTCATCAAATTCTTTGTCAAATAAAATAAAATGCCGCAAAATAGTGAAAAAATAAATTGATTCAATTTATTGAAGAAAATACTATAAACAATTTACTTATAATTTACTTTCCGACTTTTTGAGGCTACTTGCTCAACTAATTTGCTTCGAAAGTTTTCGAGGGTTGAGCAAACTTTTCTTCATACCAATTATTTTCGAGGCTTGAAAATGTGCTCAGTTTTCGCAGTTTACGCAGTTTACGCAGTTTTCGAGGCTTTTTCGCGTTTTCAGGAATACCCTCAGTGTAAGTATCAATGATATGGCTATATTGGAAAATATCAATTTATTTATGAATTGATATTTTAAAATATAGATTTTTGACTCATATGTTTTAACATTAATCGATATCAATAAATTTACACATTTTCGCCAAAATAATCTTTCTCCCGCTAATTACATGATGGTTTCAAATAAATTATGGTTTTAAAAAGTACATGACTGATCCAATATAATTAGGTAACTATTACCAAATATATGATTGATCCAATAATATTCTACAATTCTGCAGAACGTGAGTCATATTTAACTTATATCAAATATTTATTTCGCCTATGTCAAATATGTAATTTGCTAATTATTATCAAATTACCTTACAGACAAATCAATCGTTTTCGCTGTGTACTTTCGTAGAATATTTGACTAAAACCACTTAAATCGTGAGTTGTCTTTTCACCAATCTGGCGGCTTTTGGTGGACATTCTTAAGTGCTATATGACGCCAAATTTCCGTTTACCGGTGTTATTTTTTTCTTGAACTACACATCACAGTGTCAACAGGAATAAGTTCAAAAATGTCTAAGAAAGAATAAACTTTATTTGTAAATTGTTTATAAGAAAGCAACTTCAGATTATACCTATGAAGTATATCTCTATGTTACTGAATAACCAAAAGGTTGCAAACTATATAGAAAAATAAATAAAAAAATAAGCTTAATTTTCAATGAATGCCGCAAATACCAAAAGATTCCCAAGGCGTTGTACCAACGAGTTATTCGTCATGTTCTCATCCACTGTTCCAACAATAATCTGAGTTGTGATGTGATTTTGATGGCAAACGACATCACTGGTTTCAGCAACAAAAAATAAAAAAAAAACAGCACAAAAACAAAAAAAAAAAAATTAAGAGAACACAAGTAAATAAATTCACGAGATTAAAAACGTAGTGAAGTGTAGCAGTAAAATGAAGTAGAGTGGCACAGCATCCAGTGACGTTAAAATTCCTACTTGCAACAAGCAGAAATTCCACGCGCGTGATAATGATCGCAGTGATGATGAAGATGATGAATCTATAAAACCATTCTAGTTACAAATTTAAAGCAGATAATTTTGCAAAGTTATGGTTTTATAAGCTACCGCAACGCGGTATATTTCTTTGGTATATTTACAAATTTTTCCCACTGTGCTTTGCACGTGTGCGCTCAGTGCATGTGTTGCCAGCATAATACAACGTGACAGTGTAGAAAAAGACAGAACGATAGGAGTAGAAAAAGTAAAAACTGAATTCACATTCACTTCATCAACGTGTTGCGCGCGCTGTAACTCAGCATGATAGCAAATTGTAATTGTGCAGCGCGCATGCATCCTGCTGCTACTACTAGCCAATGTGCAGTACAATCGAAAGTTTTTTTTATCTTTGTTTGCCCCTTGTATTTGTAATTGTCCAACTGTCTTGTTGAAATAGAAAATTTTATCACGTGTGGGTGGTGATATTTTAAAAACACAATTCAGACTGGGTAAACTAGCAAATATCCTGCCTGATAAGTTGATTAATTGAAATTAACGTTCGTTTATTAATTATTTTAATTAATTTACTGTATGGGTAAAATATCAATTGGAAAAATAAACTAAAAGCACAGAAAATAGTAATAGCATATTCTGGTTTCTGTTACAGAACCATGCTCAGTGACTATGATGCATTGAAAAATTTCTAATATACTTGATTTTAACATGAACGTCTTAAGAACCGTAGCAAACAAAAACACAAAAATGGGAAAATTAATACCGCAACATTCATACCTCAAAACTTGTTCAAAAATTTGTACACATAGGCCCATATTCATAGTCGCAAAATAAAGTTAAAACCTGGTTTTTACCCAAAATCGAAGATACAGACTGACCCCATAAAAAAAAGAAAAACTTGCATTAAATTATGAGAAAAATTTAAAAAATAGAATACCCTGCGTTATTGACACAAAATATTTTAGATACAGTAAAGAAAAGGAATAATAAAAAAATCTTATTTATGAGGCTGCGTGGCGTAATGGTTAGGATTGTGAACTCATAGCTCTCAGTACGTGAGTTCGATTCACGCCTTAAGGCATTTCAGTAGTACTTTTTCGAACAATTTGAAAATGGCACGTAATATATGCGAAATAATTTACTTAATATAAGTATTTGGGTTGCTTGAAAAGTGATAGCTAAAGCCGATCCAATAAATAAATATGTATGTTCTGATAATTTTGCAAGTTATTTTTTTGAACAAAGCATTTAAATTTCATTAACTTCTGGTACTTTCTTTGAGCTAAAATTTTTATCGATCTCTTCAGCTACTTTTATTGAGCCGATGTCCTTGAAGGTTTCAACAAGTTGATAAGCTGGTGTTGTGTCTATACTAAACTGTATATATCAAGGTTGAAATACTGATGCTAGACATAGGGAAATACTGCAGTTTTCTCTCTTTGTCTCTATTATTTTCTCAATAACAACTAGTAAAAAGAGATTTATCTGGAATTTTAGTCCAAAAATTTGAAAGTAAACCTCTCATAAAAGTAATCAATTAAAATGCTATACTGACAAATGTAGCTGTTTAACTAAATTTGTTCTGAAAAGTTTACTGACATATCAAATCGATAGATATACTTAGTACGTATGAAATTTAAAAATTACGTTTCAACATTTGGGTAGTGATAACTTATTCACAATTTGGTAATAACTCCGTCTCCAAAATAACTAATATCAGGAGCAGAGAGCTCCTTTTCGACTAAAGCATAGGTTTTTTTTTTGTTTGAATAAGTCATGAGAGAAAATTGCTCAAGTTTTAAGACTTTATTTTTGCGGGAATACGAAAATTATACGTACGTACCCATGGTATAATTTTCTTTGTGTTGTTTGCCTTCTGACTACAAAAATTAACAATAAAATGCGTGCAACTAGCTAAGTTTCAAAGGGACGTAGATGATAGTTAGCGTTGGCAGGGTACGCAAGAAAGGGAACGTATATTTTTTATATCACAATAAACTTGTGTTCCCAAGTCTTAACTTGCGATTTTTAAGAAACTCACGTCGTACACTTATACTTTTAGTTACAGCTACTATGACTTTTATAAGCAATTCTAGCTGACTGGACTTAATACCCAGACATTGCGTCATAAATTTTCTTTAGCAGCTTTTGGATTGCTCCCTAATTGCAGAGGTAACAACAACAGTCGCAATTGTTGCAGTTTGTTCATCATGAATGTTGAATTTGCGCGTTTGCGCACGCTTTCTATCACATGCGTAGCTTGGGGTTATAAAAGCATATATTTTTTCTTGTATATATAATTCTTTTCAGAGAAAATGTAATGCAGCTTTGGGTTATAGTCATAGTAGACGCCAGTGAATGACCTTCAGTTGAATTTTTTTTTTCTTGTAGATATTGAAAGATAAAGGTTTTCAATGAAAGTACGCGTAGTTTGGCTTGTTAAGTAGGTGGAATGGCACTAATGTTTATTATTTTAAATAGAATTAGGGATAAAGGACATCAAAAGTGAGTTTAAATAAAATGGACAAAAATAAAAGAAACCATCTAACGATGGCATTTTCTTTTTAAAAAATGCATTGTACAACAAAAAAAAAAAAACTAAATAAAAATATTAATCATTTAATTTTGGTAGGTGACTGAAACACGTTGCGGCATCTTTGAAGGTGCCATGCAACAACTTAGGTACCCCTACTTTTGAGAATGATATTGTCTTTAGAACCATGATTGAATAATATATACGTAGATTGCTGCGAAAAAATATGTTGCTTCCAAAAGTAAGTTTAAAATCATAATGAATCAGCTGATCGATCAAAACATCTTTTTCTACAGCGACCAGGGCTTGATGAACTCACAATCAAGGCGAGTGGCTTGATTGATGGTCGTTTCAAGTGCACTTGTGCAGACCTCAAGTACTAAGTATCACTGTGCCCTCATATATAATAAAAATTTTCGGAAAATATTTTCAAATGCTTCATATACTCCAATCTTTATTGGTTTTTTTGTCCATATTTTCTTGTGAAATTTCATAAAAGTTCTATGAAAAAATGTCATTTAAAAGCTTAACTTTAATACAAAAGTTTTCTACGAAAAATTTTACTGGTTTGAATTGGTTGGATTAAAAAAATATTTTATATAAGCCAAAATAATATAATTGAATTTGTATTTCAATGCGTTAGCTAAAACCTGGCCAACCTAACCCAGGAACAAGACATGTTTGCGAAAACTCCAACATATATAAATGTGTATGTCTTTATTTTTTCACCTTGTTTCAAGGCAAACTCTTCAGAGTGTGAGCTTATACACAAAAGAAAAATGCTTTAACATAAAAAAAGTTTCTAATAATAGAACAGTAATTTTGCTTGACCATCGAATTTTTGGAACACTAAATAATCAATAGACTCAATCGATTTTTGAATTACGAAAGTAAAAGCTATAATTTTTAAAAGAAAAAAACTCACCTCGATTTGTTATTTCATTTCCAGCATTGCGATTATTCTCATCTTGAGCGCAAACACCACTACCACCACTTATTGTCGCTGTTACCTTTGTTTTCTTTTCATTTACAACATCATCATTGTCATCGTCCTCATCTTCACCAGTTTCAACACCATCGTCCTCATCATCATCATCATCATCGTCTTCAACGTCATCATCATCATCATCGTGCACTACATTGCCAACATCTTTCGGTGGCGGCGCGGCCTTGACAATATGTTCATTTGACCATATCGAATCATCCTTACCGCCAACACCACTACTACCAATCAATACACCCGTTGATTGTGCAGACGTCAATGCATCCTTGTGATATGAATTATGTCGATTACGTGTTGTACCCGATGTGACAGCATCAGAATTTGTTTGCAATATCGTTGTTGCCTGACCACCTGGAAATGTTGCATTACGCTTATGACGACCCTTTGATTTGGGAAAAGCAGCCAAAATGTTCAACCACCACTTGGATTCCTCGGGACAGGTGCCCTTAACAAATGTGACACGATCCGGTGCGGTTATGGCAATTGAATTTGTATGTCCTGTGACATCTTCAGCTGTGGTCACTTCAAGTACTTTGGTCATATCGATGCAGGCCTGTGGTACTGTCTCGGGCTGCAAAAATAGCAATAGAAAATATGCCAACCATGAATTAATAAGTTAATGAGGTTAATGAAATAACTTAAATACATGTACATAGTTGCTATAGATATCAAAAAAAAAATTAATTTTATGAGCCACATAAAATTGGACAAGTGGTGGAAAGGAATGGTGACAACACCAAGCCAACAGCTAGCACAAAGACGTAATAAAAAGGATGCAACGCATATCAAATATTCTTCATGTTTCGAGTTAAGAAAACTATTTGTGTCTGAATAAGTTGTACAAGCGCGATAGGGTACAAGAGCGACTGCAGCAGTAGTTGAGTCCTTTTACCATCTCTGCTGGTTGCTAGTTAGTGCACCAAGCTAAGGTATGCAAATTTATTGCCATGTTAAATGCTTAGCCACAAGTGGTAGCAGCATAATCTAACCTGTGATTGTATGAGCACTGCTTGTGGGATGCTTCGGCTAGATGTTTCACAGCACCTGACTGAGTTTGTATGTTCACTGGATTTTCACAATACCTATATTTTAGTTGAATGTAACTAACAATCTGTGCATGCAAGTTATGACAGTTGCAGTTGGGTGCCAATTAGTATTGGATTTCCTACATTTTGATGCTGTTACACTGCCTACCCTACTACTGCTGTAGTGACAGCATGCATTATAGTAACTCTCTCACTTTCTGTCTATAACTTGTTAGCAAAGGAATTTGGTGTAAAAGTGAGTTGAATCTTAAAAAAAGCGACAATTTCAATAGTACTTGTCTATATATCTCGCACTGCACAGAAGGGTGTCTGCTTGATTTGTGTGAAATGTTGCTGATTTTTTTAACTTTTCAAGAACTCATAAAACTATTGGAAGTGTCTTAGTTCAGCATAGTTTATAAATGTTCTACTTAAATGTGGGATAGAGTTTAAGGAAATTGTAAATGAAAAATCACTTCTATTGGACAAAAAGCTTAGAAGATTGATGTTTTTCTTTTCTTGCAACATTTAACTATTTTTACTTTCTTTTGTTTGAATTTAACAAATTCATATTGCACACAAATTAAATAATTATATATTTATGTCAAACATATATTATTTGCAAAAGTAGTTGGATAAAAATAATTATTTATTTTTTATATTCATCATTGTATAACATTTTACTCTAAATATCTGGTTGAAAATTGGAAAATTTGACGACTCCATTTGAATGGTAGAAGTCGCTTCAGAGCCACCATGTTTGAGGTGAAAAGGTAGGTTTAACAACTGTTTCAAGAGTCACTTGCGTTTAGCGAACTGAAAATATTTATCTCGGAAGCTCGAAAGTTGAAAGGCAGATTAGATTTGAGAATGACCCTAAATGGGTCGGGGTGTTCCACTTTGCCACAACAGCGGGAATAAAACTTCAAGACAAACTGTTTGCCTCTGATATATGCGCAAATCCGCCAGAATTAGCGTTTTAGTTGGCCTCGTTTTTTTTTTTGAAGAACATCTTTCAGCCATAGTTTTTCTTGAAGCTAAGGCTGTCTTGAATTAATATTCAAGGTTGTTCAATTAAAATTCGGATCGCTATTTTTTTTATTTAACTTCATATGTAACATTTCATGATTTTTTTTAACTTTAATGAAATTTTAACTATGTCTCTTTGAATTTTAATTGTTCCTCCTTAAATATTAATTCAAAATAGTCTTAAGTTCAAGAAAAACCATGCTTGAAGAGTCGAAGCCAGCTAAAACGTTAATTCTGGCGGATTTGCGCATATAAAGTTCAAGATACGAAGTCCTCATGCAACGATTATATCCACTATGGAAGGAATTTTTGAAAATCGACTTCTAGTGGGGTATAGCGCTGCTTGAAAAAGCAAAAACTCATGCTATCTATATAAAATTGCTTTTATTAAAATGATTTGTAACGCTTTGGCGCAAAATATGCTGAATCGATTTTAATAATTTTTTTTAAAACAATAGACTTGTGTCAAAGCAATTTATTGCATACTTATTTTTATATTTTTTTAAAGTTAAATATCCTTTTTTTAGGGTTAAGTTTTTGCAAAAATGCACACAAAATTGTCGTTTTGGTTTTCTGTTGCTTCCTGAATTATGTATTGTAATTGTTGTTTTTTCCAATTGTACCGTTTGTGGGTTCGAAGCTCAATTTTTTTTTTACTTTTGAAGAGAGAATATAGAATGTTATATTAAGAGAGTAATATAATTATGAAACAAGGGAGCGTGTGTGTGAGAAGCCGCGGGTTCCACTAGCATCCATATACAATACCAATTTCCACTAACGGAAGACTTTACCCAATGCAAACCCTATGACGGTATCACACTTTCCAGAAATAAAAAACTATATTTTTTCATAAAAAAATAAGTTTTTTTTCAGACTAGCTAGGGTGCAGCCCCGTGTCAAATTTTTTGTTTGTTTAATAAACACGTTGCTGATTTGTGCTAAAGTTTTGCTACAAATAAATTAGTCAATATAAAAAATTATTATGCCTATGCCAAAGATACTTAAAGCTACCAATTTGCATTAAGTACATATAATTAAAAAATATTCTGATTGCTTTTACGCAAAATATTTTTAAAAAATTATTAATCTCAGAAATTAATCTAAATTATTTTAAAAAAATTGAGTTTTGACAAAAAGAAAAACACGCCTTTACTTAATTCACCAAAGAAATAATTAGGTCATGACAGTAAAAAATAACAACGATGAAATTAAAATGCCATCTTATCTGCCTTAAAATTATGGTGAAATGTCATTGTTTTTAATACAACTCGTGAGCTATATTTCATAATATTATCCCACTTATGTCGAAATTTTGTAATTACAACTTTCACACATGTACGAGAACAAATGTGCGACTCGTCGTCATTTCAGATTAAGAGATTAAATTATTAACAGCATTTAAACAAGTTGTTAGCAACTGCAAGCGAATCATAATAAATTATCAGCAAAAATGCATCGTACATTCACATATGTGAAAACATTAAATTTTTTCTGCTTTTTCAGCTGACATTTTATGAAAACCGACAAAATAACAGCAGACAGTCGGAGGCTGGATCAATAGACAGAAATGGTTTGTACATTGAACATTTCGACCAAAACGGAAAACGCTTATCAATTGGCTGAAATCTTTAAAAAAAAAAAATTGCAAGAGATCATATTAATATTTGTAGTTTTGTGGGACTATCCATAAGCAGATATTGCTAAATCGTAACATTTTAATGATTTTTGCTTCCAACTATGGAGAACTTGAAAACATATGGAAAACATGATCTAAAACGGTTTTCGAATGCTTAGTACATTTAAGCACAAACAACTCTATTTAAATAAGCCGCCATTAACAAAACTTTACACTTTTGCAATATACCCATAATTTAACGAAAATATGTATTAATTACGAATCAAAGATAAATCCGAACTGATATTTTGCTATCTGAATTATCGGCCAGTAACTAAAACTGTAATTTTTATAATATACACATCACTTAATAAAAATAAACTGAATTTATAAAACTCAGGTACATCCGCGCTAGTATATACCTATTTGAATATGTAACTATTGACTAAGCTTATAGACTTTAAACTTTATAGTGTGTTCCACATTTTTTTTTTCATCACTATGTAGCGCATTTAGCGTTCTTTTAAGAAAATATTCCCCGTCTGTAAAATCGTTTGTTAGGTCGCACATGAATATGCCCGTATATGCACATAAGGTTTTGTTTTCTCGCTCTCATAATGTTAAACGTTTGGTGAACCTGCGCTTAAGACAAAATCTTATATTATCATAAATAATACTGTCAGTGTTTTTTTTTAAATTTCATAATTTATTAATAAACGATATTGTGAAATATAAAAGTTGATCCAAGCTGTTTTAAACTAGTGCGGCAGCTGCGTGAGACACGTTCCGACCGATACGCATAATCGAAAGTGTACGTTGCATGCGCGGTTATTTCGTTCAAATCTGCTTAACAGGTTTCGTTATTTTGGTAACGAAACGTGTTTCGGTTACAGTTTTGTTTTATTCATTTTTGGTTATTAACCCTTGTATTAAGTGTTTCTTTTTTTTCAAAGAGATTTTTGAGCAGCATTTTTTGAGTTTCATTTTATATCATACTTCAAGGATAACATGTTGTTTTTCTTTGGTTTATTAACGAAAGTAGGCGTGGCGGGCATTTACAAAATAAAATAAATTTACAGCTTCCCATTTTTGCTTTTTTTTTTTCATTTTTCTTAAAGGACGTCAAGTTAACGATGTGCTCAGTGGTCAACTTCATGCATTAAAAAAAATCGAATTAAAAGTGTTCAACATTTTAGTTTTGGAGTTATGATGTTTTGTCGGCTTATGGTGTAAGCTTGTTTCATTTTCTCTAGTTTGTAAAAAAACCCATATAGAAAAATTGAACAATGTCTTATATTGTACATCGTTTTAATTATTTTGATTTGTAAAAGAAAATATGCCTAGCTAACTTATTATGTTTTTTTCTGTTCACAATTTCAGCCTCAAGTATTTGGAAATTTGTCACGTTTACTTAACTAAATCCATCAATTTCTTGCTAAATTGTGGCAATTACTATCTCTGTATCAAGTTTCATTACATATCCTCGACAAAGCTCATTTTTGGTTTCGGTGACAGGTACCACGCAAACTTATTCAAACCCCTCTTTACCATACATTCAAAAAAGAAAAATGAATTGAAACTTTATGGAAATTGCCACACCACATAAGGCTTTTGCTTAAAAAATTATTTTCTAAAATAACATCGGCATTATGTAAGGTGCCGTGACGATGATGCCTAGTCTTCAAGTCAAAAAACAAAAAAAAGAGTTTTTTGTTAGAAAAAGTAAAGTTAGGGGAAATACATACATATGTAACACACTCTCTTGAAACTTAAGTTTCCGAAATCTTTCTTCTTGGCAAGTTGTTAGCGCTTAATGAGGATATTAAATAAAGGGTTTTTCAATAAGAGCGCTACAAAAGTTTTTTTAAATAAAACAAAAACGGTTTGGGATATCAATAAAATTCGATGCCATTATGTATGGAACTCAATTTCTTTTGCATGGCCACCACGGGCACGCGTGCAGAAGTTCAGACGCTGACGGCCGATACTGCTGCAATTTCACGTTCGATATTCGTACGAAGTTCATCAATCGTCGCTGGCTTGTTGGCATAGACCATGGACTTGACGTAGCCCCACAGGAAATAGTCTAACGGCATCAAATCGCACGCCCTAGGCGGCCAATTGACTGGGCCATTTCGTGAGATAACACGTTCACCAAACTTGGTTTTCAATAAATCGATTGTGACATTCGCCGTCCTATTGGAACCACATATTTTCCAAGTTCATATCATCCAAGTTGGGCCAAAAATATTCGGATATCATTGAGCGGTAGCGATTCCCATTCACAGTAACGTGCCGGTCTTGATCATCACGGAAGAAGTACGGCCCAATGACGCCGCCGGCCCATAAACCGCACCAAACCGTAATTTTTTCGGGATGCAATGTTGACTCATGGAGTACGTGTGGATTGCTGCCTGACCAATAACGCATATTTTGCTTATTGACGAAGCCATTCAGCCAGAAATGAGCTTCATTGCTTAAGATGATTTTTCGATGAAAATCCGGATCATTTTCAAGTTTTTGCTCAGCCCAATTCACGAACATACGACGATTCTGGTGGTTAAGTGGCTTCAGTTCTTGCATCAATTTGATCTTGTAAGGATGTAGGCCAAGAACTTTTCGCAAAATTAGACACAACGACGTCTCAGAGATGCCCAACGCTTGAGAACGACGTGTGAGAGACTGATTTGGGTCTTCCTCAATTGATGCGCTAGCGGCAGCAATATTCTCGACACTACGGGCACTTCTTTGTCTCACTGGCACGGGAACAATTTGTACTGTGCCTGTGGATTCAAATTTTTCACTAGACGCTCAATTGTTGATCTGACAGGACGATTATGACGACCATAAATTGGACGTAGCGCTCTTAAAGTTGAGGTCACTGATATGAAATTTTAATTTTTTCAGGATATGGAATCTGTCCAGGATATTGAGCCAGTTAGCCAGTAATAAAGAAAACTTGACATTTGCTCAAGTTGCCGATTTTTTTTTCAAATTTAATATTTCTAAGATAAAGAGCTTAGCCTGACTTTTGACTTCTAGTCAATAAGTCAGGAATTAAAGCTATTTTTTTTTTTTTGTAGAAAAATTCTATTTTGCATTTCTAACACGTTCCATCAGTATTCAAAGGACCCTGCCCTTTTTGTATGGCAAAGATAATTCAGTCAAATGAGCTCAAATTTTGGGACTAAGTTTTAGGAATGCTGATCAAAAGCGACAGAATCCAAAAACAGCTCTCATTTTGCATACATTTTACGGCCAAAGTAATGACTTTGTAGCTGTCAACGAATTTTTTTTTTTTTTTTTTTTGAAAAAAATTTTTGTTATCATTTTTTGCATTAATATTCAATTCGATTCAAAAAAAAAAAAAAATTACTCAACAAAAAAATTTGTTTGTTTCGCTATTTTGCACGTAAAATGAGATTTTTCGAGCCCTTAGATTAATTGGAAAAGATCATAACTTATTTTTTGTTGATGGGTTACCTCCTCTTCCTTGTAGAGTTAAAGCGACTTTGTTCTATTCTATTCTGTTCTATTCTACATTTTCTTAGGAATACCGAGAGTAAGCATAAGACTATTTTTAGCTAAGCTTAATATAAAGAGGCGCAAGAAAATAGTTTTCTATAAAAATTTTTTTTTGTGGAGTCACAACATTTTTTAGTGAGTGTTTAAATCTATTTAGAAGTTTTCTTCATTGATATACAGAAAAACCATTTGTTTATAGATCCTACATCAGAGTGCTCTCAGCTATAGTAAATTAAGTACTTACATGCTCATCCACAGAATATGTGAGTTCGCCATCATCATACAGCACAAACCACCTTCGTTGCCATCTCTGTAAATAAAAAAAAAAAGAAAACCAATTATGAATTTTGTCCTAAAAATGTCAATTCTCTGTAAAACAAATAAAAAAATTTAAATTAATTAAATGAGGTTGAGCCTTAATTTTGTGCGGCGTTGGAACTTTTTTAAAAAAAACACACAAATTGGGACTTGGCAAATATTGTTGCAGCATGTGTGCGATGTCATTACGAAATTAACATATATATAAATAAATTGCTAAATTTTTACAACAACAACATAAATGCACTTAAGAACAATTTTATAAAATTGAGGACAAGTCAATTTAAATGTAGCATTTAGTGTGTTTAAACAATGATGACAGCATCTCTTGAACTACAAACAAAGGAATTCAATTTCGAAAATATGGAGATGACAAATGAAATACATTGGAGTGTTTTATTTGCTAAAGTAATTTCGATTTTCCTCTGCGGGTATATTATGAAAGCCGCTTGATATTTGCATTATATTGTTATTTACTTTTCTGTGAAAAAAAAAATATTCGGACACTTGCTCAATATAACGAAGCATAATTATTTATTCACAAAATAATCTTCAGTTTTTTTCGAAGAATTCGTTTTTATAGCTTAACCCAACTCAAAGGGCCTTCCCTGAAGTGGTAATTTAAGCTTCGGGGACAAAAAAAGTCAAACGAGGCCAAATCAGTTGTATAGGGTGCTTAATCGATGACATTCGTTAGATTTTTGACCAAAAACTCTTGCAAAATTATGACTTTATGTGATATTGCATTGTAGTAGTGCAAAATCTATAAGTTGTACTTCCACATATCTGCACGTTTTTGGCGAACATTCTCACGCAAGCGCTTCATGACGCCTAAAGAAGGAGAGCAGTAATTGAAGAAAACTGATTTGTTTTTTTTGGAATTTTGACTCGTATTTGAGGCGTCCTTCCGAAGACTGTTGGCTTTTTTGCATATCATACCTGTAAGTCCATGTCTCGTCACCAGTTATATTATGCGTTTAATTTAAAAGGTATCCATAGTAGCTCGATAAGTCTTGTCTTCGGCGAATTATTTTCTATGCTCTTTTTGGACAAAATTGAACTCTTTTTGGAATAGATTGAGCTGTTTTTGAAAAAGTCGATCGGTGACCATTTTCACGCCCAATATATCAGTAATAAAGTTTTAAGAGGACATACCATAACTGAAATGTTCAAAACTCTCTAAAACTCAAGCGACGATTTTGGAGCATCAAATTTTAAATTTTGTCTACGTTTTCATCGTTCGTAGCCTTTGAAGGGTGGATCAGAAAGAGACAAATCAACTGCCACATGTCAGCCATCTTTAATGCTTTATACCTTTACTATAACAGTGCTTCTGACAAACGCGATTCGCCGTAGGTCTGCGGCAATATTTTAAGTGATTCGGTATGGGAAATTTCATTTGTAACACAAAACTTAAGGCAAACTTCTATGGAGCAAAAGTTATTAATACATACAAATATTTTGTATTGTTTTCGATTTCTTTCCCCATAAAAACTAAATATAGTTTTCATATCTTGATGTTCTGACCAGCGTTGGTAAGGTGTTTTTGCACACTAGCAAGTTTATTAAAGAAGAAAAGAGAAAGGAGAAAATATTCAGAAGTAATGATTTTCCACAGTCGAGAACCCCATATAGCCGAAATCTCAAGACTTCAAATGAAATATCGCTGACTCGGAGTTCACTACTGCCGTATAGTTTCGAAGAGTATTTTTTCCTTAAAACTCAACGTAGAATCCGAAAATTAACGGAAACAGGTCAAAAAATTTCCTTGCGAACAAATTAATCCTACTAATATACATACATACTTACATATAAAAAATAAAAATTAAAAAAAAACACCTAAAAATTTTGTAAGCATTTCCAAAACTTTACATTGTTTAAAATTGAGTTAAAAATAACTTGATTCGTATACTGCAAAATTATTAATTTCCACGCCGTAACGGCGGAAAACATGACGAAAGATCATCAATCTATAATACTTGCACATAATTAAAAAAAAAAGAACGTTGCTCAAATATAATTAAATCTTTCTTAATCACATTGTTTTGTTGTTTTGTATTTTAATTTCTACCGGGAAATAAACTGCAAAATTATAGGAAAAATTAATTTCATTATAAAAAAAGATACGAAATAACAGTAAGCAGCACATTCAAACGTTTTGCTTGCTGCAAATAAGTATCTAATTACATTTTCTAATATCTTAACATTTGCTACAAAAACAAATTGCGACGGATATGAGTGCACACTAGACTGTCCCTTGTTTCCCACATTTGTTTGGGAGCTTCAAGCAATATTTTAACAAAATAAAAAAAACATTCCAAAACTTTTTCCAGCGTACTTTACTTATTTCATAAAATAATAAACAAAAAAAATAATAAATAATTGTGTGTGTAAAGCAACTAGTTTTTGAGGAATGAAATAAATTAAAAAACAACGCTAAGTGCTCGGTGGCAAGCTATAGTACTCTAAAAAACAAAAAAAAAAAATTTAGTTTAAAAATTTTTTTTTTGTAGTTAAAAATATTGATTTCACATTGGCATCAAAAACCACCCGTTTTTCATTTAGCTGAATTTTTTGTATCACGTTTTTAAGCATTGCTTTCACACTGTCCCGTTGCATTTTTAGTATCATCTTTTTTGTTTAACGCTAGCTTTCTGGAAAATTTCAATAAAATGAAAAAATTCACACAGGTGATTGCTTCATAATATAGTTAACAAATTTTAGTAAAAGTATTAATTTAAGTAGAAAATGTTAAGTAAAATTTATACAAATAAATGCGAGATTAGAAAGAAAAATTTCCTTTTATTGAACTTCTTTTGTTTCTTTGCTCTAACGGAGGTATGGTGTTGAATTTTTTGAAATGAGTATTAAAACACTTGAAAAATAACGGGCAGTCTAAGGCACACGTTTTCTGTATTTCATAATCGCAATTGCAGCAGCACAAGCAATGACAGTTGCAGTCACAGTCGAGTGCAATTGGCGATTTGAAGTCACTTTAAAGTGGCTTTAATTTCAGCTTGATATACAATATTTTATTGATTTATTGCTTAAATACGTATTAATCAATTTTGTACAGGTTTTTGTTTCGTAGATATGTTAAATGATTGAATTTGGTATTGGTTTGAGTTTTAAGCACAAATGGAAATTTTATTTTTTTGAAACCAAATAAATGGTTTTTGAAAATGAAGTTATTTCAACCGTAGGGTATCGTAAGTTATCAATAAGCATCGAATACTCAATAAAAACCGAAAGTGCTTTGCAATTTAACAGTATCGAAAAAATTGATAAAAAGCGAAAAGCAACGAACTTTCAGTTAAACCGCAAAGTGAGGTAAAATATCGAATAATATCGAAATATCGAAATAAAGCATCAAAAATTCGTTTATAATCGAAGAGTATGAAGAAATATCGAATAGAGGATAAAAGTTAGAATTATCAAACGGGCTTAAAGAGTTACAAAAAACTTATACAAAAGAATACCCGCGATAATGCATAAGAAATCAAAGAGAGTCAAAATATCGTACGGTATCAAAAAGTGTGAAAGAAACCTATAAAATTGCAAAAATATTGATAAGCGTTTGAAGTTCAATTAAAGTTGAAAACTATCTAAAACTTAGTATCGAAAAACATCATATATTTAGTATCAAAAATTCGATAGCACGTGAAATATATCGAAAATTATAGAAGAGTTAAAATGTGTCGAAAAGCATTCAATAAAAAAATAAAAAAATGAATGAAGTTTGAAAAATATCAACTGATATAGAAGAGTTAGTTTCAGTTGAAAAACATCGATAACTATTTGGGTTACAGTTCTTGTAAGCAGCGCAAAAAAATCCTCAATTATTATCGAAGTGTTGGAAAAACGGTACTATTGACTATACAAACTAATCGACCATTATTTTTTTAACCAAAATTATTGAAAAACTAAACTGTCGAATAAATGTTAAACAAAAACTTTTAACAAATCAAGCGATTTAATTGAAACTTTAGTATATCGATTTGGATATTTCCAAAAAAATTACCGTATTTATTTAACTAATTGTATGTAAGCACTTAATTTATTTTCGTGTTCTGTGGTTTTTAAATATTTGAAAAAATTCAATTTACCTTTCCAGAATACAAAACAGCGTTGGATTAAGATAGGGCTAAGAGAAATTATAGCTCCAATATACTGTCAATATACAAGAGAAAAGTGTGCTAGAGTCCCCTTAAACACCGCCATTTGAATGATTTTTTGTGATTTGCAATAGCATAACTTACCTATTTATGAATAACTTTTTCATAAATGACCTCACCAATGCAATTTTTACAATAAAAAAGGGCCAGTAAGAGCAGCAATATTACCAACTAGAAGTAACATTGTACATCCACTCCAAGTAGTACACACTCCAAAGTCATTGACATCCAACTCAATATATTGTAAGTTTTCGAAAGAGAAAGGAATGTCCTGAATTCAATATTATTTTAGCACGTATGAAAGGTATATCTAGTATTTTCATAATTTCATACTAAATCCACTTAATCAGGTATAAATGTGTCAATGAAAGATGCATTGAAATAATTTTCTTTCGAACAATGTCAAGTATTTCAATCTACAAAAAGCTTGTGTGATGTTGTTCAAAGCCTTTTAAGTGGGATAAGTACACTTACAGTAACAGAAAATTGATTGACATTCAACATTTTTGTGCTAAAAATCAACTTCAATTTGAAACAAAAAAAAGTAAGAAAAGAAAATTTGCATGCAATGACAATTAACGCCAAGAAAGAAATACTTTAAGTACATACTACGTACAATGCAATAGCAACATTTGCAACAACAAACAATTCACTTAGCCACACATAATCAGCTTAAGACACACACAAGGCACCAAATCTAACGAATATGGCAAATGTTGCAAATTCTATTTTTTTTTCTAGCGCACGGCACATTGGTGTGGGGTTTTTGGTTCTCGTTGTTAGTTCATTTTTTTTCTCTCTTGCATGCACTTATGTCACTCTTATGTTTTCCTATAATAATCTAATTATAGTGTATCTAGATGGATGTTTGTTTTATGGCGTGTTCTAGATATGCCGCAGTAAAGTTGTTGTAGGCAGCAAGCATTACTGTGCGTACACAAGTAGTTGCAGGTGCACACCATTTCAAAAAAATGTGCTAAGATCAACGTATTTTGTTACGACTTGTACGAGATATACATTTGTGTGTCGAGCACAAAGTCAGACAGGCGCGCATATATGACTTAGTAGTAGGCACTAATGCGATTTGTCGCCTATTTGCAAATATTGCTCAATTCAATGGAAGTTGTGCTGGGTGGAAGAGTTAAGACCAAGCTTTAGTTTTTGTATGCTTAAGCCAAGAACTAAATACTGCTTTTGATATTATGCAGTACGGAATAGTATATTACATAACGTACAGCAAATTTTAGTATAATTAAACAAACAGTAAATTGCAATCCTGTGTTTAAATACAGTAATTACTGTACATGAAGAATATTACTGTAAAACAGTTCGCTCTTTTCTTTGGCTTGAGTCGGACGTGTTCGCTCTTGAAATAATATAAAAACCTCGGTGTGAACTTTATTTTTTAAAAACATTTTGAAACGGGTTGCGCCCTCCTATGATGAAGACGAAATGTCGGCATCTAAGAATCCAAAAATTATGGATAAAAGCAAATTGAATATTAATAAAAAAGACAATGTGCGAAAAAATTATTGGTTGCCCTTGCAAGCATTAGCGGAAGATGAAATTCATGATTACGATGAAAGTTCGGAAAATAAAAAAACTGCGAAGGTTGTGATTCCTCCTATTAAAGTTTTGGTGCAAAATAGTGACACTATCAAAAACATTTTGTTAGAAAATGATGTAACCGCATTTTTCATTAAAAAAATATCTATTGGTGTAAAAATTCTTAGTGAATCAATTGAAGTGTTTGATAAAGTTAAAAAAATATTAAATGAGACTCCATTTCAATTTTTTACACACGATCTTAAAAGCGATCGATCGTTTAAAGTCGTTCTCCACGGGCTGGAAAATAAAACTTCCGATGAAGTAAAAACCGAACTAATTTCTCTTGGTTTGAAATGCAAAGAGGTCAAAGCCATTACAAAAAATTATGAAAGCTACTGTGACTCTCTTTACATTGTGTATTTCGAGAACGGATCTGTAAAGTTACACGATCTTCGACGTGACGTTAAATCTCTTTTTCGAGTAATAATACGTTGGGACTTCCAACGAAAATTTAAAAACAAACTTGTCCAATGCAGAAACTGTCAAATGTTTGGACATGGTGAACGTGGTTGTTTTATTAAACCGAAATGTGCAAATTGCGCCGGTAAACATAAATCGTCTGATTGCACTATTTCAGATCGAGTGCGATGCGCAAACTGTAATAACTCTCATAAGTCGAATGACCCAACTTGTCCAAATCGTGCTGTTTATTTGCAGATCAAAGAAAAGTGCAGTCGCCAAAGCTCGCGTCCTACTAACATCTTGCACTCTCTTAAGCCTAGTGCTCATGCAAATTTTAATTATATTGAATCGCAATTCCCTTCTCTTAGTAAAGATCACCTGTTTCTTGGCTCTCGCCAGACAACAACAACTCCAACAGCAAAGCAGACTTGGCATTCTTCATATGCTCATGCAGCGGAATCAGCAGCCAACAAAAACTTATTCTCTGAAGAAGAGATAACAAAAATTACATTTGACCTTGTATCGAAACTGAAAGATTGTAAAAGTAAACAAGAACAATTTAGCGTTATCGCACAATTAGCTGTTAAGTATTTGTACTCTAGCTCTAAATAATGTTAGTTTCTCAACTAAAAATAATTTTTTGGAACTGTCGTAGTGTTCGCAATAAGTTCATAGAACTCTTTGATTTTCTTGTCAAAGAAAACATCGACATTTGCTTGCTTTCTGAGACTTGGCTGAAGCTCTCAGATAAACTCTTCCATCCCAATTATCATTGTGTGCGAAATGATAGAGAAAGAACTGGCGGCGGGGTTGCCATTTTAATTAAAAAATCAATTAGTTTTGCAGAGATCGCCAATATAGATACAGAAGTTATTGAAAATGTTGGAATAGAAATTTTATCTGCAAACGATAAAATTATAAAACTGTTCAGCGTATACTTCCCCGGCGGTTCTAGTTGTTTCGATCTTCGCAACAAATATAAAAAGGATTTAAGAAAACTTTGCAATAGTGATGGATTTTTTATCTTTTGCGGTGACTTCAATAGTAAGCATCGTGAATGGGGGTGCTCTCGGGCTAACACTTGGGGTAATATACTTTACGAATTCACAACATTTTTTCCTATCACAATTTTGTATTCTAGCGACCCTACGTATATACCAGCAACAAACAGATCGTCACCGTCTAATATTGATATCATTCTTACTAATTTTCCAACATATTTAACTCAGCCCATAGCTCTCAATGAATTTAGTTCAGATCACTTACCGATAAAATTTTTTTTAAGCTTAAATTTTGCGTTTCATAAAAACCTTATAGTGGACTATTCGAAAGCAAATTGGAAAACCTACCGCTCTCTTCTAAAAAACTATTTTAATGAATTGTCTGTTAATATAGATGATGTGGTTTCAACAGACATGATAGACAATAATTTGGAAATTTTTAATGAAAATGTATCTATGGCTGCACGAAGATCTGTTCCACTCAAGGTACCTAAGACTAATTTCATTAAACTACCTAATTTTATCATTAATATGATAAAAACAAGAAATTTCGTTCGTGGGCAGTGGAGCCGATATAGACAAATTTCTGATTTTAAATTATTATCATGGTATTCCACTCAAATCAAAAAAGAAATCTTTAAGCATAGAAATAAAACTTGGGATAAAAAAATTAGTTCGCTCGAAAAGAGAAGTAAGCCGTTTTGGAATGTTTGCAAACTTTTACGAAGAAAGCATACTCCGATCCCTTCATTACGCGAGCAAAACAAAACAATTGTCCTAAGCCGTGACAAAGCAAACGCCTTTGCTTATAAATTTTTGGAAAACCATAAAGTTTCTGAACATTTAGGAACACCAACGCATGAAAACTCAGTAAACACAATAGTCGAGCGTTTTGACTCACTTAGCGTAGATACACAGCTATCGGAATATGTCGAAGTCGACTTTATCCAGGATTTTATTCGCGAGTCTCCATTAAGAAAATCTGCGGGACATGACGACATTAAAAACATTATGCTGAAATATTTGCCTAAAGTGGCGCTTATTTTCTTAACATTTTTAATAAATTCTTGCTTAAAGCTGCAATATTTTCCTAGTGCTTGGAAAGTGGCTAAAATTGTCCCAATTCACAAAACAGGAAAGCCCTCCAACCTACCCGATGGTTATCGTCCTATAAGCCTACTGAGTAGTGTGAGCAAAATTTTTGAAAAAGTTGTTAAACATAAGTTATTTTCGTTTATTAACCAGAATAATGTTATACCAAATGAGCAATTTGGATTTAGACAATTTCATAGCACCACACATCAAATCAAGCGTATTTTTAATCACGTTAAAACAAATTTTGAAGCAAAAAAATCTACTGGACTTATCCTCTTGGATGTCGAAAAAGCTTTTGACTCGATTTGGCACAAAGGTATTATATGCAAGTTAATACATCTTCAATTTCCTTTATATGTGATCAAACTTATACAGAGTTTTTTGACTAATCGTTTCTATTGTGTGTCTGTAAATAATGAGTACTCTGATATTATTAAATTACCTGCAGGAGTGGTTCAAGGCTCTGTTCTTGGACCCCTTTTATTTATTATATACTGCTCCGACTTTCCTAAATGCAATAACTGTCTCTATGCAATGTATGCCGATGATATTGGTATTCTATATTCGCACGAGATTGGTCACGATATTGTGACTAACCTACAAGGTGCGTTAGACAACATTGCTGAATATTTTACAAAATGGAAAATTAAATTAAATGCTAGCAAAATGCAATCCATCTTTTTTACAAGGAAAAGAAGCCATTGCTACCTGCCTAGCACTAACTTAAAATTGTTTAACCACAGTATACCATGGGCAAATAATGTTAAATACCTAGGTGTTGTTTTGGATAAGAAACTGTTATTTAGTGATCACGTCAGTCATATAAAGAATAAATTTAATATTGCAATTAAGATGCTATATCCGCTAATCAACCGTCAGTCTAGCCTAAGTAGGGAAAACAAATTAATAATATGTAAAACCATATTCCAGGCAATTATTTTATATGCTTGTCCAGCCTGGAGTATTTGTGCTCAAACGCATATTAAAACCTTACAAGTATGCCAAAACAAGTTGCTTAAAATGATGTTGGGACTTCCATGGGATTTTTCCACTAAAAAACTGCATATCGTCTCTGATGTTAAATTAATATCAGTTCGAATAAAAGAAATAACTGAAAAGTTCAAAATTCGCTGTGATTTATCCGATAATAATCTTATCTCAGAGTTATATCGATAACTTTTTGTTTTATATGTATGTAGGGTCTTCTATGTATGTTACAATGTATTATTTATTTGTATGAATGTAAATTTGGTTACTATTAAAAGCGCTCTTTGAGTATGATTATACAGTGATTTCATAGCGAAGGTTTTTTTATTGTAGTATTTTCCTTCGAAAAGTTAAGCTCCCTCCCAATATCTGTGATAAATTTATAAATAGTATGATAATGTTCTAGAATTAAGGTAAATGTACCATATGTCTGTAAATTGTGCGATAAATTATTTTTGTAACGTTTTTATTTTCTACTCAATAAACATATTATTACTGTAAAAATGGTAAGCAGAGCACTGAATAAAATAATGCTATAATATTCAACAAGGAACATTTCATTAGTTCTATTCTGTAACTTTTCTTGACCGTTTTTCTCGTTTACAGTAATTTTGATAAGCGAGTTGTATTGTCATCTATTGAGAAATAGTTTGCTACCATATATGGAGCAAAATAGAAGCTGTTACTACATTTTTCAGCAGGACAACGCCACTGTTCACGCCAGGAATGATACACAAGAATGGCTTGAAAGGAACATTGTTAAAGTTTTGGATTGGCCAGCTTGTTCTCATGACTTGAATCCAATTGAGAACATTTGGGGGATTCTCGTCAGACGAATATATGCTGATAAACGACAGTTTTCAAATGTTGTAGGATTAAAAACAGCCATATTTAAAGAGTGGGAGGCTCTCGACGCTCAACAGGATATTTGAATGCACCAAATGAAATGGTGGAGTCACGTCGTATTAAATAATAAAAAATTTTAAAAAAAATTGTTGTTTTCGTTGAAAAAAATTGACTTTAAATCATTTGTGCTATACTAAATGAACGATTCTTAGGCGGAAAAAATGCAATGTTGGAGATATTGATAACGGTTTATGGAGAAAGTCAAGTGAATATAATATTTGATAATTCTGTCTTAAAGAGAACATATCTAAGCATTAAATATGCCAGTATGAGCGTTTGAGGTTCAATATCCAACATGCTACAGCACATTTTCTTAAAAAACATAAATTGTGCTATAGTTTATATAGTATATACTATTATATAAGTTATGTATACTATAAGTTTTTTAAGATATGTATAGCTATTTTCAATCTTCAAGCGAGTTTGTACAATAAATAAATAATAAGTTTAAAAAAAAAGAAATAAAAATGTTTAAGATTTGGTTCCAAATATGTATTTTAAAAAAATTCCATCTTCATCACCAGAAGTGACTTAAATATAACAAGAAACAATGCATAAGTATTCACAATTTACATGATTTAATTTAAAATCACAAAAAACAAGGCCAAAAGTTCATCAAACTGTTTCTCAATTAAAAGTTTATACAGAGCACAACTTCTGGTGTCCTTCTAAAAGTTCCCTCAGAGGTTAATTAGAGTCATAGTAGTGTAAATCATCTCTCTAATATCAAGCGTTTGTCATTATTGTGCTCTTACAGTAAAATAGTTTCATTAATTGAATTTATTTATTAAATGTTACGTATACGACATGTAATACACAAATAAAGAATATTTTTGGGAGATAGTTTTGAAAGCGCTGTAACTTCTGCAAAAATAGCGGTAAATCATTCTTTATGCACTGTTTTCAAGACTGAACTTTGAAATTTTATAAAATTTTAAATTTGGAAAATATCGTGCAGTGACTAAGAAAAAGAACAACAGCTAAAAAGTCGGGAAATATTTTAAGGTTTTTTGTTTCTTAGTTCACTCTGTACATGAACTTTACTAACTTATTCCACGCCGTAATGCGTCTCTGATTATATATGAATTAAAAAAACTATTTGCGAAAGAAACAATTTATCCTTGAGGTGGCCGTCTTTCGGCTGTCCTGTTTGGTCCGGTGTTTTTTTTTCCAAAGCATTACATTGAATTTGAAAGACAGTAAGTAATTTGAGCCTTCTCTAATTATTGGACGTTGTGTCAATTGTTGGTAGAAGTAAGATAGGTATGTCGAATCTGTTTTTCTTTTTATGTGCACACGTATCGGGATTCTAATTGAATCTTGAATATTTGAAATTTAACAGGAAATACAAAAAACTGAATTTCTATAGAGCAGTTCGAATTAAGAAGGTATTTTTTCCCCGCTAACTGCAGACAATTGTGTTGCATATTTACATACTAATTGTTTCTTTGATTGAATGTGTGTCGGAAAAATGGCTATAACGATTTTACGAGATTGGTTTTTTTTTCGAAATTCATGCAAGGACTTAGATAGTTTTAGTAAAAAATTATTAAATAATGTAGTTCATATAGATAAAAATAGAAACTGAATTATTGTATCGTTCTTATTTTGTCTGGAACATACTGAAAATGGAGAAAGATACCAAGTGGTCGCGTACGGGAATGAATTTGCTTGCGCCTACTATATTCGATGTCTTCAATTTTTTTCGGAAACGTCATAACTTTTTTCTTTCCCAATGAAAACCTAATATGCGACCTTCTCCCTTATAGAACATCAGTCTATATGTGTACATTAGGGTGATGCAAATTTTTTTTTTTGCTTGAAACATGTTCAAAAGTTGCAAGCGCACGAAAAAATAAATGCTGGTGAAACTATAGTTCATAATATTAATATTTACTGGTGGCACATCGAGCTTTTTTGTTTTCCATACGATTCGTATGGGGAAAAATTCTTGACAAGACAAGACATAAACGGGACTTAACCTATTGGAAAGATCATAAAATTTTCTATAAAAACACTCCATGAATTTTTTTCATGAAGCAAGCCATTCTTCAGTTAATTAGGTTCAAGTTCGGCGGTCAACAATAAGACGAGCAAATAGGCATCCATGCTGACTTTAAGCTTCGCTTAAGAGTACAAGTCCTGTGTTATAGAGTTTTTTATGAATTTATGTTACTACTAGCATTACCCTGTGCTGCACCTCAACCGTGGTGTATAACGATGTGCAGTCTGCGTGAAAATTCTATTTAAAAAATACTTTTGTATGAGGACCACCCTTAGTATGCATCCAAATTAAAATTTTTACAACCTGAGCAGTGCCTCTTAATATAAAAACCACGTGGTGTATTTTCTCGGTCTTCGAGAAAATGATATTTAAAAATATTTTTGTGTGAGGACCACCCTAAATAAAAGTTTTGTAGCCTAAGCTATGCCTATTAACATAAGAGCTACGTGGTATAAGTTCGGTGTGAATCGACTAACCTGTCTTCGTGAAAATGATATTTGAAAATATTTTTGTATGAGGGTCACCCTAAGTATGCACATTAAATTTCAACGACTTTACCTGTGCCTCTTAATATAAAAGCCATGAGGCGTAAGTTCAATGAGAATCGATTTAGCGGCCTTTGAGAAAATGATATTTAAACATATTTTTGTGTGAGGGCCACCCTACATATGCACCCTAAATTAAAGTTTTGTAGCCTAAGCTATGCTTCTTAATATAAGAGCTACGTGGTGCAAGTTCGGAGTGAATCGACTAACCTGTTTTCTTAAAAATATTTTTGTATGAGGGTCACCCTAAGTATACACCCTAAATAAAATTTTTTTAAGCTTATCTGTGCCTCTTAATATAAAAGCCATGTGGTGTAAGTTCCAAGAGAATCGATTAAGCAGTCTTCGAGAAATATTTTTATCTGAGGGCCACCCTAAATAAAAGTCTTGTATCTTTAACTATTTCTCTTAACATAAGAGCTACGTGGTGCAAACTCGGTGTGAATCGACTTACTAGTCTTTGTGAAAATGATATATAAAAAAATTTTTGTATGAGTGCCACCCTAAGTATACACCCTAAATTAAATTTTTACAATCTAATCTGTGTCTCTTCGCATACAATCCATGTGGTGTAAATTCCATAAGAATCGATTTAGCGGTATTCGAGAAAATGATTTTTTTTTTTTGTGTGAGGGCCACCCTAAATAAAAGTTTTGTAGCCTAAGCTATGCTTCTTAACATAAAAAATACGTGGTGTAAATTCGGTGTGAACCGATTAACCTGTCTTCGTGAAAATTATATTTAAAAATATATTTGTATGAGGGCCATCCTAAGTATGCATCCTAAATAAAATTTTTATATTCTTATCTGTGCTCCTTAATATAAAAGCCATACTGTGTAAGTTTCATGAGAATCGATTCATCTGTCTTTGAGAAATCGCTATTTTTAAAATATTTGTGTATGAGGGCCACCCTAAATAAAAGTTTCATCGTCTTAGCTATGCGTCTTAATATAAGAGACAGGTGGTGTAAATTCCATGTGAACCGATTAAGTGGTCTTTATAAAATGCTATTTTAAAAATAATTGCGTATGAGGGCCACCCTAAATTAAAGTCTTATAGCCACCACGCCCCTAGTGTCTAGTCCCGTTCATATTTTGTGAAGTGCTTAACATAGGCTATGTGCATCCTGACACCGAATTTTAAGACTGTTGCTATCATATGCACCAAGATATAGCGAGTTGAAGGTTTTAATTGCATGTAAAGTGCCACGCCCCTTGCTTTTATCAAAAAAAAAATATAGCCCATGTTACTCTGGAATAGTGTAGATTTCTATTAGTAGAAACATTTTTGGAATCGGTTCCGTAGTTCCAGAGATTACCCTGAACATAAAAACAAACAAACAAACAAACCTTACCTCTTTATATAATAGTATAGATGTAATTGCGGTAATTTTTCGATATTTATTTAAAAAAAAAAAGTTTTGAGTATAACGCTTTCGGAAACATTTTTTTTCTAAATATAAATATAGTTTTCCTCAATATGAGTACAATGCAATTAGCATCGTAAATTGCAATTACGTAGTTTCCTATCAAACGTAGCTAAGGCTGCAACGTATGACAATTGATCTATTTACCATAAATAGCGATCAAGCCAAAAGCAGCGCACAACGTATGTATGTAATGTGGTGCCTAATCCCACTAGTGAAACGCATCATTTACCATGACCTGCCTTTGCTGTGAGCAACAGCAACAACAACAACAACAATACATAATGCAATTGCCATGTAGATAGATTGAATGTTTAGCGTAGAAGAGACATTTGTGTATAAACAAAATAAAAAATAAATAAATCTATGCAAAGTATTCAATATTTGCATACGTCATGGTGTGCTCCAACGTACCTTAACGAAGTCCAACCCAAGCAGATATAACAACAACAACAGCAACAATAATAATAATTTCAAAAGCTATGGAACTTAAATGACTAACGACGCTGTTTTCTTTATGTCAGTTTTTGCAAAGTAAAACGTTTAACAAATAATTTGAGCAGTTTTTTTTTTTTTTTTTGTGGAAATAGATAAAAAAAAATTAAAATTTGTTTATATTTTCTTTCGAAATATTTGAAAAACTTTATAATTTTACTTAATTTGTAAAATTACTTTTCGTTGTAATTTTGTTGCATATATGTCTTAAGTCACCGATATCCACTACCGTTATATCTCTAGCAAGAACGATATTTCTTTATACTGCAGCTAATAGGCAAGGTAATTCAAGTAGTAAAGAAACAGCTATAAAAACTCGAGATTAGATTCAAGCTTAGATGCTCTAAGCATTGAATAGTAGTGGTGATGTCCCAACTTTTTCAGAAAGAGCGGTACAACAAAGTGATGCCTTAAGCCAGTATTTACGGGCAGATAGAAGTCTGCTGGTGAAAGACCTTCAACTATATATCAACGAATGGCATAAAGCAAAACTTTGAATAAGTTGACCAGACAAAGTTCTAAACGAGCAACAATTATACAGCACTTAAATTAAACAAAAAGATATGCAAAAGATAAAGGAAACGAAACATCATGCTCTGAATGTCTTTTTTTTTGTAGTTCTTCAATCGTTTCTTTGGAGCTTCTACCTATTTTTTCACGAGTTTCTTAGTAACGCGGTCAATAAGGTAGGTTCTGACATACCTCAATGTTTTTCTGTGTGATTCTCCTTCAATGTGTTACGCTCGATAAAGCGTGATTGCTGTGCCAGTTGTAGGATGTTTTATCTTCAGCAAATGAGAGCACGTGAGCTAAGGAAAAAAATTGTCTGTTTATAATCACATGGGGTTGGTCACACCCCAACTCATTGGCGATGGAATAAGAAAGACTAAAAACCAACCTCAGGCAAATAAATAGACGATATGGCGTCGAATCTAAATGGCAAAGTCAGAAGTATTTCTTTTTGCTGCAAATTGGAAGATCATAGAAATAAAGAAAATTACAGTACGTGCATGATATGAAGTGGAAATAAAGCCGCGCACTGCCAGAAATCGTGTTGAAAAGCGAAGTAAAAGACCAAAAAGTTCCAGAAATCAAAAGGGACTTGCGTAGTCAATGAAGTAACTCGTCATATGAAAGATAACGAAATTTGAGAAAATTGGTTAATCAAGTGCAAAAGCTAAAATCTATTAATTACAACAACAGATGACCAGCTAATCCAGCTGAGGAACTCTTTTTGTCAAATCGATTCGTCACATTCCGTTTCCTCAGAAAGTGACCTCGTCGCGAAGGTCGTTTGAAACTTATTCAAATTAGCGATGAAGCACACATATACTCCAACGAAACATATTAAAGAAACGAAAAAAGAATAACTTTTTCTGTGCCAAAAATACATTGGCATCATAATTTATCCATTCCAAAAAAGTCGATGTAAAACTGGAGTCATTTATACCAAAGCAACAATCAATTTCTCTCTCGACCAGATAAACAGTCTAGGCATCGAACGTAATTGCTGCCGTGGCACTGCTCAATACGGGAAACTAATTGACCCATTGCGCAGAGTTTGATTGTTGTAATTTTGCTGATGATAGCGCTGGATGATCTACTTTACAGAGCTCTACACCATATTAAATAAGTATTGAGCATGCAACTGGAGTACCTTCGTTTAGTATCCCAACCAACGCACATTTTATATTTGCGAGCCAAACTCTACGACTTCAGATCGATTTCGAAAGAACAAGCATCCATTCGTCCAACCTTTGTTTAGCTTCGCAACCTTTGGTATTTTTCGTACATCTCGACAGCAATAAAACTCTAAAGTTTTCGAAGATGATGAAGAAAAAGGTTCGTTGAGGCCTTATGACTTAGTAGCATTCCTCTGCATTTCGCAAAGGAATTCTACTTGTGCTTCCTTCCCAAGTAAAGGAGTAGAATATAAAATGTTATTTCCATTGCTGCTTTCGGCATGCGTTTGTTGAATTTCTCACCTTCTTGCCGACACTTCTTGGGGTATCAAAGCACTGTAAATAGCTGTCGTCTTAACATACATTGATGTCATAGCATACGTTACAAAATTACAACCAACGCCCAGTTAACATCAAATTAAAAATTAAAAAAAAAACACCATATAAATGGAAATCATAACAAATGCCAACGCACTAAAATATCAAGCACATGTGTTACCTACACTTATGAATAAAATGCACTTGAAGAAAATCATCTAGTAAAACGTCAAAAACTTAATACTTACACCGCGTCAACAGCAAAAGTGCGCATTGGTCTTACATTTTTATTAAAGAGGCATTTCTTCCATCACGAAACGTGCTGGCTGGTCTGACTAAACATATCCACATAAAATTATAAAATGTGAAGCATTTGCTGCATATCCATTAAACGATTTGGCCCATTTTCAGTCCCATGTGTTATGTTGAAGGTGTAGCCTGTGTACAAAATTTCATTCAATTTTCCCGTTATCGTGATTTCCACAGACAGACGACGGACATGGCTAAATTGACTTAGGTGGTGACGATTACCAGGAATATATGTACTTTTATATACCTGACACGCCCCTTCGTATGCATCACAAACGGAATGACACAGTGAATATACCGTGTACAAAAATTAGTTATTATAAGATGTAAAATCTGGAAAGGTTAGAGGGACAAAGGATAAATGAACACTTTTCTTGAACTTTGCGGAATTACAGCTGTCAGGGAAAACACTATCAGTGAGATTGTTTTTCGAATTAAAGAACGATTTATAAAGAAAGTGCGATCTCCTTTTTAACATCGGTATGATACCAAGAAGATAGGACACTCACGTGTACGAAAAAAAATTCATACTGTGGCAAGTGATGTTGATATTCAATCAGTTTCATCAGACTACGCTTAACTCGATGTAGCAGCTCAAAAGCTTTTTTTGGAGTCCCGATTCAAATAAGCGTATTGCACTCTAGTTAGAGTCTCATATAGGCAAAGTAGACAATTCAAAAGTTATTTTGTAACAATTGCGCTAACTCTTCAGATTTTCATAAACTTAGGCGTAGAAGATATTAGATAATTTTTACAGTGTATACTGACAAACAAATAAAAACTTATGCAAATTGTACTAAAAGAAGAAAAACTTCAAAGCAAATTAAACTGCAGTTGTTGAAGATGACGTACGTACATATGTATGAACATATATAGTTGATGTCGTTTGTTGTTCAAGCACATATCTCAAAGTCTGCCTGACTGTTTGTCTGTCTGTCTGGCTGTTTGTTTGTTTGATTATTACATTGCGCTGCACCTAAAAAAAAAAATTGCTCTATATTTAACCCATTTCTTACCATTGATACTTTGTAGTGTTGTATGACAAAAGTTGATTTAAACGAAAAGAATGTTAATGTGATTTTCAAATTTCTTATGAACTCATAAATATGAAATTATAGTAATTTGCACGCAAGTTGCCATCCCTAACACCATTAAGTATTTTTTGCTTTTGACAGATTTCAGAAAATATTGTGCATTGTTCGCGATTTTTAAAAATAGAGGGCGCAAGTGTTGCTGTCAAGCATTATTTATACCAACATAAGTTGACATAAGTTTGAAAAATAAAATATAAAAATGATCAAATAGGAAACTGCATGGGGTATGAGGCTTGTAGGAATTTTTAACAAGTCTGGGACTATTAAAAAATTATCTGTGTCAGCATGAAAACATTATTGCTGCAACCGCAATGCTGTGCCACGAGCAATTCCTTCCGTTTCGTGAAAAAGTTTTTCTGTTTAAATGTACTTCAAGCGACAAAAAGCATTTGAGATACATTATTAAAATGCTGTATTAAAAAAGCAACGAATTTATGAAGAAGTTACTAAGCACGCCACCCTGTACTGAAAACTCGTAAACGACAAGATAAAGCTTTGACACTGAAACACAATAAATCTAATTAGTACAAGAGGGAACACTTAAAAGTAAAAGTTTAATTTTATATTAATGACATTAATACAAAATTAAAAAAAATACATTCAAGTGTAGAGCTATTAAAATGGAGTACAAGATAAAAGTTAATAATTACAATGTACTTCAAACAAGTGACTGAAAACACCGGCACATTTTAGTCACCCTTGCATAAAATTCATACTCAAAAAGAGATTTCGGTAAGTAGTTGTTCTTTCTATTTTTTTTATACCCTACACTCAGAGTATATCCACTTTGTCATTACGTTTGTATATTCTTGATGAGCATCACCACCTGAGTCAATTCAGCCATATCCGTCTGTCCGTGGAAATTACAATTACGGGTATGTTGAATGAAATTCAGTAAAAGCGTTGTACCTTCAAGCATTACTCGCGGATTTGGAAATGGACGAATCGGTTCACGGACACGCCTTCCGCCCATACAATATAGGTCACTATATATTGAGTGAGTTATTTGACGTAGTGTATCAAAATTTCTCACAAATATGATGGAAAACTTAGACAAGCTCTGGAAAAAAATGGTAAACTTCAACGTGAGGGCGTGACACGTCCCATGCAAGCGAAAACTCAAAATGCTAAAATGAGAGAATTTTTAAAGGCAGTGGACTCAAATTTTACACGAAAGTAAGAATTATTTTGAAAAGCTCTGGCGAGTTTCTACAATAAGGCGCGGCACCCTCTATAGACAATTTAATCTTTAAAACGTTATACTGAGAGCACTATTTTAATTAATCAAACCAAACTTCACACAAAAACAAAAAATGGTATGGTCTAACATCAGGCAAAAAAGTTGATGAATTTCTAAAAGAGGGCGTGGCACCTCCCATGAATGCATTAGCTTTAAAGCGCCACACGGAGAGTTATTTAAGTAAATGTTGCAAATTAAATGCGGGTGCTTTTAGTCAAACCATCAACCAGCACGTAGTGTGTACCCATTTAATAAAAATTTAATGCACTTTAACGGTAATCGCGGTTGTTAGGTTAGATAAGGTTTGAGTGGCGGTTTAACATCAATGCTAGAAGCCATTAAGTAGCACTATGTGCCGTTTTAAAACCACATACGTGACCTTACAAAACTACCAAATAAGAACCTGGGTAACGATAAAAGCTATAGAAAGTTGTTGCGGCGTTAAGCAGCGATCCAATTGCAGTTCCGGCCAATTCAATGAGGTTGTTAAAGAAAGCTTGTTATAGATATCTAAGTTAGTTGCCGGTAAGGGCCGGACAGTTGCAGAGAGAGTTCTCAACAGATTCTTTCTCGTTTACATTCAGACAGCTAAAGCATTCAGCATGCTTGCCATTAGTCCAGTGCCAGTCGCGGTGTTTCTGGCGTTATCTTTGCGGTTCTTGGACATTAGGTCAGTGATTTTTAAATTATTATATGATGGCAATGTTGCTCAAAATGTTTTACAGGTTTGCAGCGTTCGCTAGTTCTTCTCTGCCTCGAAAGGAAAATGCGATATATAATTTTTGGCGAGATCAAAGATCCTTACTAATTGCATTATTTTTGAATTTTTTTTTTTATAATATGAGTGAACTATATTCTCAACTAATAGGTATTAGCTGTTTTCAGCTTCAATTTTATGTAAACAAATCATCGGTTTTTAGAACTTTTCATTTCACTCGAGTTGTTGAACATGCTTGAATATTATGTACTTATTTTGTTGAAATTCGTTCACTGGTTCAACTTATTGCGACTTTCAGAAAAACTACGCCTGCGAATTACATTGGGTATATCTTTGAAACCTGATCCAAACAGCCTTTTTTGTTTAAGTGTTCGGTGTTTTTACTAATAAAAAAACATTTTTTTGGCAAAAAAAAAATTCAAATTCCGGTACAAGATAATGTGATTAGCTATAAGAAACTTTCGGACTATGCCGACTGTAGGAGCAACATTCATTAGCTGCATATGTAAAGTAATGCCGAACAATGCTGCAACATTACCTGCACGGTTAGGAATCTTGGAATAAATTTCAATACAAGCGAAGTATTACAAAGATTTTTAATACAATTTTGATTAAATTTAATACTTTTGAATATATTACAAAATTTTGTAATACATTTTGTATTAAATTCTAATACACGTCAAACATTAAAACGATATCTTATAACATTTGATGCTATCGCAAGTATTGCACTTAGCCAACGTAAATATAATACTACGTTGGCTGATGTCGTTAAAATGTTCATTAGGGTGGTTCAAAATATTAAAATTGCTCCAAACTTCGCTCCCCGGGCACCAAAAGTTTCGTATTGGTGCCAATAAGAACCACGTAAAATTTGGTCAATTTCAGAAAACATTTGATGGACCCGCCACCCTTTTGAAAACTGGGAAATGGTCCTCAATCTATCAAAAATCATTAATATCTCTCCGACGCTGCCCCCTAGAGGGATCAAATGTATGACAAGGTCCCATTATTTTTCCTTCTCCAACATTTCTCCTGAACATACTTACCCCCTATCACAACCCCTTAGGGGTGCTTCCCTGCAAAAATTACATTCTTGTGAAATTATGAAATTGACTTCCCCCTCTTCTCAGATGCCTCAGAAGGGGTAAAACGAAGACGAAATCGCATTATTATTACTCTCCCAAACTTTTCCCTGTACACATTTACCCCCTATCTGCCACCCTTTTGGGGGTCCCCCTACAAAAAACACAAAAAATTTCGAAAAATAGTTCATAGCTCCCCCGGAGTGACCCAAAAAGTGTTGATATGTATCACTAAGTCCTATTATATTTTTTTTTCCTATATTTTTGCCGAACATACCTACCGTCTATCTGCCGCCCTTTTGGGGGTCCCCCTACAAAAAACACAAAAAATTAAAAAAATTTCTAAAAACAGTTCACAGCTTTCCCTGAGTGACCCGTAGAGTGGTCTAATGTATTACCAGGTCCTCCCTACATTTTTCCGAACATACTTACCCACTATCATAACCCCTTTGGGTATACCTTTGAAAAAATGTAAAAAGTTTCGAAAAATAATTCATATCAGTACTAGGTTGTATTATATTCATTTTTATTGCATTCATTGTTTATATTAACTGGCTCTTTCTTTTATATACTATATCTCATCATCAGATTCCCATGATTATTGAAAATTCTGTATTCAATTCAAGGAAAACAAAAAAGTTTTTGGTTCTGTGTGAAACAAAGTAACTTAGACTGTGGTTTAGTAAAATTTTGACGTTTTCGATGTTCCTGCCGTTTGTCAATTTCACGACGGGATGCAAGAATTTGAGAAGTTCAACTGTTTTTTCCATTTTCTGCATAAGATACTCTACAATCAAAAAATGCGAGAGATACTATTTCCTCTACCAAATACCACAAATGATTTTTAAATTTTTCTGTATTATCATGAAAATGGATGGATCAATATTTTCATATGCAATCGAGTCTCTTACGAAGGAATAATCAATAAATGGAGCTTCCACAGCAGTGCTACATCCAAGCCATACTCGAATATATTTTAGTATTATATAATACAAATATGTATCTCGGACTCCATTTAATCGCTATGCAGCCAAAATGAATTGATCACGAAACATAAAAATTAAGAGATTGTATGTCAACCGCGCATGGCTCATTGCCCCAGGCTAAAAGAATTTCGCACTCCCCCTGCACCAAGAAATATTAGTGCAAGCTCTAAAAACTCCTTATAATCATCTCTGCTACGGTTTTGATAACAGAAGCTTCATATACATATGTATATCATCGCATTCATCGTTTGATCGCACGAAATTATCTTTCAGGCCGCTTTTATAGGATTTTTGATCTAATTTATTCCACTCATTTAAAAACCTTTCAAAAATGGTAACCTCAATAGTACTTAGTACTCAAACCAAGCTTTATATCAAAAACACTTCGAAGTACAATTTTATTTACATATATGATGGCAGCATGGAAGATTTATTGGTTTACGTTCTAGTCGGTTCTGCAATACATGCTCCAGATCTTTCGCCTGTATCACTGGGAGTCGTATCAAAGCCCGTAGCTGCAATATCATCGACTATATTCCATTGTAGTAATACATTATATACTGCCATTGAAATATTTTCACCAATAGAGCTGCTGATTTTGGCTGCACCCTGAAACTTTTTTGTTTTGTTTGAATTGAATATAGAATGTTCAATAATCATGGGAACCTGATGATGAGATCAGAGATGTGCTCTCTTTTTGCAAAAACTTAGCTGTTGTAAATGACACCGCTGAAAGAGGTGGTGCGTTTATGAAAGACTACAACCAAATTTTGCAAAATGATGGACAACAAAAACAGCTAATACTACAAATCGTGGTAGTATATCGCAAAAAGTATCCTTTTTTGTGAAAAGAGCCAGTTAATATAAACAATGAACGCAATAAAAATAAATATAATACAACCTAGTACTGATATGAATTATTTTTCGAAACTTTTTTCATTTTTTCAAAGGGATCCTCCAAAGGGGTTATGATAGGGGGTAAGTATGTTTGGAAAAATGTAGGGAGGACCTGGTAACACACTAGACCACTCTACGGGTCACTCAGGGAAAGCTATGAACTATTTTTAGAAATTTTTTTAATTTTTTGTGTTTTTTGTAGGGGGACCCCCAAAAGGGTGGCAGATAGACGGTAGGTATGTTCGGGAAAAATATTGGAAAAAAAAATATAATAGGACTTAGTCATACATATCAACCCTTTTTGGGTCACTCCGGGGGATCTATGAACTATTTTTCGAAATTTTTTGTGTTTTTTGTAGGGGGACCCCCAAAAGGGTGGCAGATAGGGGGTAGATGTGTACAGAGAAAAGTTTGGGAGAGTAAAAATAATACGAGTTCGTCTTGAGTTTTACCCCTTCTGAGGCATCTGAGAAGAGGGGGAAGTCAATTTCATAATTTCACAAGAATGTAATTTTTGCAGGGGAGTACCCCTAAGGGGTTGCGATAGGGGGTAAGTGTGTTCAGAAAAAATGTTGGAGAAGGAAACATAATGGGACCTTGCCATATATTTGATCCCTCTAGGGGGCAGCGTCGGGGAGATATTAATGATTTTTGATAGATTGAGGACCATTTTCCAGTTTTCAAAAGGGTGGCGGGTCCATCAAATGTTTTCTGAAATTGACCAAATTTTATGTGGTTTTTATTGGCACCAATACGAAACTTTTGGTGCCCGGGGAGCGAAGTTTGGAACAACTTTAATTTTTTTCATATATGTCTGAACCACCCTAATGTTCATACAACCCTCGTATTGAAAGGGAACCTGGTTCGAATCCCAGTGGATGCGACATATTTTTTTTTTAAATTTTAATAAAAACGAGTATTAAATTTTAATACAAATTTATATTAAAAATGAATATTAATATCTAGACAGTATTGAATTTTAATACAATTCTGGTGTAATCATATATGTAATCCCAAAAATATTAAAATTTATTCCAAAATTTCTAACCGTGTGTTCATAGTATTTTACTCCGAAGTTATAGCAATTTTTATATAATCATATGTTATGCTTCGAATATCTATACAGAAACTGAGTGTAAATCTGATCTCAGGTGTGCATTTCCTATATCACACTCTACTAGTATATGTTACGTATAATTTCTATTCAAAATAGAAGGTAATAAATGTACAATTTTTGTATGACACAATTCCAATCAATCTTTCTGCTTATCTTTAGGTACTTAATGGTATCATTTAGCCTATGGCTTATTGCTTTAAGTTTCAGTTTTTGTTATTCTTATCAGCTTGTTAAACAGCTTTAAAGTCATAAGGTATAACAATCTAATGCAATGTTTTAATTTTTAAAATTACAACATCAAGATTTCAAATATGCAGCAAAATAGCGTTTTTCATACAATTAAGCAAGAATACCTAAAAATTTGAAAATATCGCATGGTCTAAAAGTGTGTATTTATTGGCCTATATTATCTGACCGCTGGGTAGGAAAGTTGTGTGCTCATGTAATTTGTGCTTTTAAATTAGTGAAAAGTGCGGATATTTCAGATTTTTTTCCTCCAAAGGCATTAATTTTAAACTTCATGTTAGGAAGAAATGTTGGACAACGATATTTTTTGGCAAAATATTCAAACGACTTATTTAAAAAGAACAAAACTGACTTTGATGCTTTTACCTTTTGTACATACAAGTGATATGGATTTCTCCACAACACTTGTTGGTAAGGTTCTTTTAACACCTATGAGATTTTTCATTTTTTTTTTAGAATCTTTGTCTCATCTTTGCAGTTGTGCTATTTTTTTTCTTCAATTTTATTAGACCATACAAGCAAAATCATATTAAAAACAAGCAGTTGACTATAATATTTGAAGCGATAAGTAGCATTTTTAAAGCACTGAAAAATATATACAAAATATGGAACTAAAAGGAAAAAATGTTATGTTCCTTGGAGGATTTGGTGGCATTGGGTTGGAAACATGTAAAACGCTGTTAAGCAAAAATCTAAATGTAATTTCCCAATTTATTACATATATATTTAATTGCTCCATTCAATGATTTTTTTTTTATTAAACCTTAGACTCTTGCTATATTGGATCATGTCGAAAATAAAGAAGCACTTGTAGAGCTGCAATCATTGGATCTCGATTGCAAAGTGAAATATTTTAAGTTCGATGTAACAATGGAAGTTTCAAAAATGCAGCAAATTATAGAAGATATTTTAGCGAATATTACCAATGTAGACATTTTAATATATGGTGCTGGAATATGCAATGATGCGGAAATTGAACTGACTGTACAAATTAATTTATTGGGCATGATGAAATTGGTTTCTTTATTATTGCCACATATGGATAAAAGCAAAGGTAACAACGGTGGCATGATTGTCATTATAGCATCAGTGGTTGGCTTGGATCCATTTCCGACGCTTCCTGTTTATAGCGCAACTAAAGCTGCACTGATCAGCTTTACAAGATCTTTAGCGGTAAGAAAACTCATCAAATTACACCAATAAATTTTATGTGCTATTTGTGCTCATGTCGTTTTAGCATCCTGATATTTTTCATAAAACTGGTGTATCCATGATCGCTATTTGTCCTGGCATAACAAAAACAACTATATTCAATCACTTGCATACGTTTTTAAACTTCGATGAAAATTTTGCTAAGCAAGCTGCCAACCTAACTGGTCAGTCAGCTGAAATATGCGGTTTCAATATAGTTAAGGCAATAGAACAAGGACAAAATGATTCAATTTGGTTGGTGGATGAAGGAAAATTGGAATTGGTGAAGCCACCGAAATATAATTGGAATATGACAGAAATTAGTAAAATAATGAGTTAAAATATACTTTGGGCTTTGAAAAAATTGAAAGAGTTTTATTTATATCTCAAAATATAAACATAAGAGTTATTCAGTTTTGAGTACAAAAGTAGTGAAGCACTTTTATTCATTGGGAGCAGCAAAAGAGTAGTTAAATTATTTTTAAATTTTAATTATATCTATGCAGCGTTAGGAAAAATCAAAAGTTTTTGAATTCTAGCTAATTTTATGCTCAGGCCCGGGTTCCATTTGAAGCAATAATAGATAACCCCGCCCCAATAACACGCAATTTAAAAACGAAGGAAAAACTACATCCTAAAGAGTAGTGCATTACTTCTCTTGGATTGCTCCAGCAACTATCGTATTTCCAACGTTAAGTGACAGTGACAATAGGATTGGCTAAAAGTTATATATTGATGAAATAATCAGAAAAAGTTAGATAAGAAATCATCGATTTTTTTTTGCTAAAAAGATGTAATTAATCCTTAAAATTTGAAAGCTTTAACATTGTAAAAATGATCGATAACTCATATAAAAAACATTTTTTTGGATCTCTATTACTGGAGAAAAATAGAATAAATAAAAAAAAAACAATTGGTCGCGATATTTGTAGTTACGTTTATATAAAAAGTATAAAGAAGTATCAAATTATTACATAATGTTGATAAGTAAGATATCAAATAGCATTGGGTGTTATCGAAATAGTTGATATAATAGTCGAAAAAGCCGACACTCGATAGTAGTAGAAGAAAAGAGAGTTTGTATTGAAAAAGACAAAATATTTGCAGCTGTTGACAACTAATTGGAAACGAAATCATTAGTTGTGTTATTGGCAGTTTTTTTCATTTATTTTTCTATGTGTACCAGAAAACTTAAACATATTATAAATGTGGGACATATAAGCTTAAAAAAAGAACAATTGAATTTAAATTTATAGCATAAACAAGTTTTATGAGAGATTTTCTGCTCAAACCTCAGATTTGACTGAGTCAACTAATTGGAAACAAAAAAATAATTTGCAAAATTAAAAGAAAAACTTGATAAAAGATTCCAGAACGATATTTTGATATAGCTTGTAGAAACATTTTCTAACCGAATTTGCTTATTAGCGTATCCTTAATCATGGGTAGTGGCCAAAAGTTGTACACCGGACATGCATAAGTCAATTGTTGAGCTTCGGAAGACGACCATGAGATATCAGGTGATGGCAACACAGCTAAATTGCTCCAAAAAGATGGTGTTCAGTGCACTTGATCATTTCGTTAAGTATGATACTGCAAAAAATGTTCCTAGCAAAAAGGGATCTCGTAAGACTGCTTGGTACAAGGATCGCCAGATTGTACGCAGTGCGAAATTGGATCCTCGTAAAACTGCTGCAGACATCCAACGAGTACAAATTCGCTGAGATTAGCTAGTCGAAAAACACTAAAACTAGTTAAATAGGGTCGATAAGAATTAAAAAAGTTACATATAAGCCGAAAATTAAATATCGAAAGGATATGTTCAATGATACGAAAAAAATAAAAATTATCGATAGAAACTAAAAAACCTAGAATCGCATCGAAAAGAATGTCGCAAAAGTCGAATAAGTAACAAAAAGTTAATGAATATCAAAAAATTTTGATGAAGTCGAAAAGTATCGACAAAGTTGAAAAATGTCATAATGTATCGAACAATATCTAATTGTATTAAAAAAGTCAATAAATATCCATAAAAATTGACATGTATCGAATGATATAAAAAAAAAGCGATGTGTGCCGGAAAATTTCGATGAAAGCCGAAATGTAATTAAAACCAAAAATGTCGAAAAACCCGAAGAGGAAGAAAAAGTAAAAATATGTTGAGGAAGACAATAGATGTCGAAAATGTAGATGCAAGTTGAAAAGGGCTGATATGCATCGAAAAATGTCGAATTATATAAAAAAAGTCAAGAAATATGAAAAATTCGATTTATGTATGTGTGTCGAAAATTTCGATTACAGTCGCTAAGTGTCGAAAAGCTTCGAAAAATGAAAATAGCATAGAAAAATTTGATTTTCGGTTGAAAAGATCGATCGGTGATAGTCGAAGTAAGTCGATTATGAACGAAAGGTTTTGAAAAGTATGAAAAAGTCCAAAAATGTCGAAGAATATATATCGAAAAGTATCGCAAAATATCGATAAGTACCTATAATGAATAAAATAGTCGTATACTCATCAATAGTTAACAACTTGCGTAAGGTATTCCCAACTACCAAGCGCGCAATCTTGATAATTAACCCTTGAAGCGCGTATCATTTTGGAAAAACTTTTACCCAAGTGATTTTTCTTCAGTCTTATCATAATCACACCTCTTTTCCATAGATATCGCTGATTAAACTATATGAGCAATACATAAAAATTAAAGCTGGTCGCTGTGATTGTAAGTTAGTGCGATTAATTTAACTACACAGTAAATAGATAATATGGGAATCATAAATAATTCTTAATTAAAAGATAATAAAAAAGTAATTTTTTTTTTGAATGAAAACCGTGTGACCATTTTGTGATAATCAATTGCAAAATCAAAAATCATGATTTCCGTCATTAGTCTTAGCTTAATACTTCAAGTGTGAGGATCATTTGGCAACGCTGTAACACAAAAAAAAAATGGATTTAACTTTGAAAAACGTTTGCTATGTGGCGGATTGTGATGGTGGTATTGCATTTGAAACCTGCAAAATTTTGATGTCCAGAAATATTGCAGTAAGTAAAACAATAATTATTTTAAAATAAAATATCTAACCCATTATTCTACAGAAACTTGCTATACTTCATAGTGTGGAAAATCCACCCGCTATAGCACAACTACAAAATCTCAATAAAAAATGTCAAATTTATTTTTGGAAATTCAATGTCACCATGGAGAAATCTGCCATGAAACGTTATTTCGAAGAGGTCATAACACAAATGGAATATATTGATGTTTTGATAAATGGCGCCACATTGTGTAAGGAGAGTGATATTGATGCTACCATTGCTATTAATTTAACGGGTCTCATTAAAACAACTGCAACTGTTTTACCATATATGGATAAAAGTAAAGAGGGGCGTGGGGGTTTGATTGTTAATATTGCATCCGTTACTGGTTTGGATCCATCGCCAGTTTTTTGTGTTTACAGCGCTGCAAAATTTGGCGTCATCGGATTCACTAGAAGTTTGGCGGTGAGTTTGTAGTCTATTGATTTCATTGAAAATAAGTTTAAAAAAAAAAATATTTTTTAAAAGTGCGAGTCGAAAAGCATAAAAATCTTTCGAACGTAATACTAATCTTTAGAGTCTAAAACATATTGATTTGTCTCATTAACATTTGTTAGAAAATAAGTGATCACTTTTGTATTTCTCTTGGTAAGGGACGTTGATTCTATGATTATGATTATGATTATGGTGTCAGAATTCGAATAGCGTTGTATATAGCACACTGTATTTAAGTGTCTTTGTGAAACTCATAGTATTTAAAAATACCTTTTAAATGTGCTATTTACCACTTTTGATATTTTTCACTAGAAAAGATATATATTTCTTTTACTTAAATTACTTAGTTCAATAAGGTTTTTGCCTAAATGAAATAAAAAAATTAATTTTTTGGTAGATGTGTCTCTATGCCGAACCCATACTCCGCTAGTTGAGTCCATGAAGCTGGATTCCAGGAAATTAAGATCTTTGAATCCGTGGATTCCTTCCTCTCCAAATTAAGAAAAATTCATAAATTTGTTGGACGGCGTTTGAGAATTCTGGAAGGTGCTTAGACGTCTACAAAATGTCTCATCATATTTCTTACCTTGAAAAGATTTAGAGTCCGTTTGAACCTGAGGAAGTTCGTATTGTAAGAAAGAGAACACAGAAAAGTGTAATATCAAAAAAAAAAAAAAAAGTTGTGCCTTTGAAAAAGAAATTTTTGCCTTGCTTTGTTTCACTTGTTGCTTCAGTTCGCAACAAATCTATACTAAAAGGAATACATCAGGAAAAAAATTTTCATTCATCGGCTCAAAGGTCAGTGATGATCCCATTCTGTTTCGATACACAATTAAATGTTATGTTCTCTTTTGTACCAAGCTACGTTCAAATATATGTATATTTTTTGTATATTTCAAACCTTAACTGGCAAACGATGAATTTTTTTCAAAAATATCAAGGACAATCAGGTTTTCTAATAATGTTTAAGTTTGATATCTTTATTCTGAAATTCAAACCCATCAAAGATAGCATCTCAGATCATTATTTATCAAAGAGGACCTAGCTAAAAACTGTCATTCTTAGTTTTGAACCAAAGCTGACCATAAATTAGACTTAAGCTAACGTATCTCTGACCCAAAAATAGAATAGAAAAATTGTCAAAAATGTGAGTTACATGTCGCTTAAAGTCTGTATAAATTTATTTATACTTGCCATTTTTTACTGGAGAATTTCGAGAGACTATTTCCTTATATTCTTGCTCTGTCGTTCCGATTTAAAAGCAAAAATTTCCTTAGGTGGAAAAAAAAACATTTCAATACAAAAGAAATCTTTCACTCAAAAAATTATATGTAAAAATCCCCTAAAAAAGTGAACAAATTCCTAACGACAATGGTCTCAAAATTGTAGAATTATTTCTTTTACAAAATATTTTTCTTTCGATTAATTTTTGAAAGAATATTATTTCTTCTTTTTTTTTTAAGTCCCAATGACTCTTTTTTTTTTGGTGACACCTCAACTGAAACTATTTTATTGCTACGAAATTTTCCAGTTTTACAACTATTTCTCACATTAATTTTTTCCTCTATTTGGGCCCAGTTGCTTAAGGCATTTTCTTACATCGCTTTAGCAATTTGAACCGCAACCCGTCTCTTCCATATGGCATATGGACCAAAACTTGGTCTCTTTAGACTGATTTTACTTTTCATGAAAAATGTCAGGAACTTATGAAAAAAATACACTCTTCCGCAAATCTAATACAATTACTACATCAACTAAAAAATAAAATTATAGCAAAATTGTATATCTTTCCGTAAATTTCGGTAACTCAGTTGTCTTTTTCAGTAACGCAGATGTTTTTCATATAAAAGATTGCTGTCCTGGAGTATTAGTCTCATGTTATAAAGATATATTTCTTAAAATTTTTACTAGATGACGTTTTACCTGAATATTCTTTTCCTTTTTTAAGTCATAACGATTTTACATTATAATTTTTTTGGTGACACTCAAATGAAATTATTTAATTACTACTATAGTTTTTTTTAGTCAGTTATATAACTATTTCCCCCATGATTTTTCCCTCCATTTGGGCCCAGTTTCTTAGACATTTTCCTTCATCGCTTTGGCAAATTAAATTACATTTTATTCCTTCTTTTGATAATCTCATCTATATAGCATATAATAATTTTTATAAAAATATATATTTTCTTTCTTTCAGGATCCACTTTTCTTCAATAAAACTGGCGTTGCTGTAATGGCTGTTTGTCCTGGACCCACAAAAACTTTTGTGCGTCACAATATGACTGCATTTTTATCATATGGCCAGGAATATGTTGAGAAACTTAAGGGTGCACCATGTCAAGAGACTGAAGTCTGTGGGCGTAACATTGTAAAGGCTATTGAATGCGCAGAAAATGGTTCAATTTGGATTGTTGACATGGGACGATTGGAGTTAGTTCAACCGTCACAGTATTGGCAAATGTCTGAAGAGCTTGTAGATTACATAAAGAAATAGATAATTGAAATGTGATATATAGATAAAGCTGTTTTTATAAAATTTTGTTTGAATTTGATCATTTCGAGCATAAATATTTCAGTTTTATTTTGAATTTACCATATACATTCCATCTGTAGAGTGAAAACTATTCACATTAACATACCTGCAAAAAAGAGAAAAAATTTTGTTATTTTATGAATATAGAAATAGATTTAAAATTAATAATTTCTTTAAATTCAATATCAAACCCCTAAGACAAATGGCAGTAGCCAAGTGTTAAGCCTAGAAGTGATCACAAATAATGTGTGCCTCAGTGTACTCAGAAGGATCACATAAATTACTTCTGAGTCCTCCAACTTTCCAAGTCATTGGAGAAAAGCTATACAGTTCGAAATGTAACTAAATAAACTAAAGTATTTTAGCCTTTTTACACGACCATTGAAAACATAGTTTAGAAAAACCATTTTTGTTAATTCCTCATTCATCCAAAGCAATGTTTTATATCTGCAAATTTCATTTGTATGGACCTTTGGATTAAATATTTAAGAAGCCTTTAGAAATTGATTAATGATTACCTTCTGGTTCGATTTTTCTACCCGCGTAATCCCATGTCTTAAAAAAATTTTGTTTTTCCTCAATTTGCTAAAATCTCAAAAAGTTTCGAACCCACTGCCATCAAAAACCTTCGCTATCGACATACAGTATATCTGCACTTATGAGGCATTGACAGAGATAGCACCCCAACGTATATCTAAAGTTGCACATGATCATATTGCTGCTGCTTGTGCTCATCTAGCTAGTTTTTCAACTTAACGCCGCAGCACGTATAGGTTTTTAACTACATTTTGATTAATCTCCACCTACTTTTTAAATGTTTATTGCTGCTGCTGTTGCTACAACATTTTTACTTCCTGAATCGCAATGCTGCAAAAAGCATGGCGGCTTTTCTACAATCTCTTGAAATATTTAGACATGTTTTTATATGTTCGGTAATTTTTTCATTAATATTTTGTTCATTTTTTGCAACATTTTGGTGTTGTTGCAAATTAATCAAAAAAAAAATATTGCTTTTTATTTTGTTGTACAAAATATGCGAACGTTGCTTGAAATGAAAAATGTTCGACAATTGCATGGTTCGGTTACAGTGACTAATCGATTTTGGTATTAAGATGCGTTGACTAAACGTCTGTGCCTGTGTGTTAGTTGCTTGTAGATGACCCGTATATATATGCGAGTTTTCTTAGATGAGCTATTCGTACTCGTACTGCAATGTGGCTCTCTCCATGCGAATTTTAAAGTAGCCGTTAAATTAGTTTGTTTTTTGGAAAAACTAAAGGAATTACTAACAATATATAATATAAAGTGCAACCATTCATTATAGCACCCACTTGAAGCAATTCACCCAGGCATTATGAAAGTTTTTACATGGCAAAAAATTTCTTGTATTTATAACAAATCGTAAAAATGAATGATAACATTAAACATTTCCATCCAGAGCTCAATCAAAACTTTTTTTTACGGTCAAACAAATTCAAATAGTTAATAAGCTGATACGAAAGTTTAATCTCTATGATTATGATTAAAGAAGTTTGAAACAAACCAAATTTATAACTCGTTAAGTTATGTACTTAACTCACCCAGGCATACAATAAGCAACAAGTCAGAGGATTTGCAATGAGCAATATAAAAAGCAAACACTCTTCATATCGCTGTCTTGTTTCATAAACATCTAAGTTAGGGAGCCGGTGTCCTAGATTTCTATATGATTTTATCGCATGCAGAGGGTGAAAATATAGAAGTCTTAAATAATATAAATAAAACCAACAAAATCTGCGTTGTCACTGTGCTATTAATTGCGATCCCTTTGAAACTGTAAAAAAAACAAAATATCATAGGCAATTTTAATTCGTCTGCCATTTATATTAAAAAATGTGTTTTTACACAAAAATAAATATTGGCAAAAGGCAGACGTTTTTTTGTTGAGCTTAAGAGTTATTAAATTTCTTTTTCAAAATTTTATGACATATGTAAACTTTATCGTCAGGCAGATTCAGATATCATAAGAAACGAGAGAAACAATCTCTGCTACTTAGTTATTGCTGCATTTATAAGTTACAGCATTATAAATATGTAAAGAAAAAAATTTAATTTTAACGCGTCTGCCTCTTGACTGACTGGTTCTTTTACTTATAAAAAACATAAAAATAGAGAATAGATTCCAGCGCTGTTTTTACGAAGGCAGACGTTTTTAAGCATCAAGGTGCATATTGTTAAGGATTAATTGAATATCTATGCATAACTAATACCGTGCAAATTTTGCTATACAAAACTTACTCTTCTAATTTTTCGGTCATAAATAACATTATTTAATTTGTGGTTGTGCCTATGGGGCATTCGAACACCATTTTGCTTTTGCATCTCTGATTTTTGTGGAATTTTTTTTTTCTTTTACTACTGGTTGTGACAAGCCTCCATATTTTTTTAATTTTTGTTGTCTCTGAAATATCGTTAATTGGCTCTAACGATAGTTACTGATTTCAGTTTTAACTAACTTTGATTGTAAACGACTATGACCGATCTATGCTTCGACTGAATCCCACTCTGTTCTATGAAAATTATTGAGTTTAGCTACTACGGCTATTAGCCTTCTTAGCTATTTAGCTTAGAATCAAGGAACAAGGAACATAAAAATGCTTAGTAAAAAACATAAATTTTTAATAAGATTTCAACTGCAACTGACTTTGATTGTAGCTGACTTGACTGAGGTTAATACCGTCTCTTATAGTACCGTCTTTAGCTCTTACTTTAGCTATAACACACTAAGGCTATAATTGATTTAAAATTACTAAGACTGAATCCAGCGCTGTCTGACTTTGATTCTGATGTAAGTTATGATCGACTACAACTATGAGTCTCATTGACTAAGTTTAATCTTGGATCTGACTGACTGTAGCTAAAATTGCCTTCAACTATACTGATTTCGATTTGTACTGATTTTCATTGTGTTTAGCAATAGCTGAACTCAGCTCTGATTTACTTTAGCTATGTCTGACTTCGAATACAATTTACGTTAACTTTGGCTGACTTAGGCTGCTGTCAGCTCTGATTTTAATAGATTTTGACTTTAGCCCTACACTGTGATGGAAGTTGAGTGTGATTGACTAAGACTGCTTTTTGCTTTGACTGATTTTATCATGAGCTTTGTGCTAACTTGACTAATTTGCACTTTGACTGTCTTCGGCTGCAATTGACTTTGACTGACTATGAAAGGCTTACCCTCTAACTTATTTCAATACTAAGTTTAGCAATGACTGTCCGACACTGAAAAATTTTGACTGCGATTGAGTTGAAAGTATATCTTACTTTGGCTGTGACTGACAAGAGCTGAATTTGACTGTGACTGACAAAGACTGACTTTGACTGTGACTGACTTTCAGTGTGACCGACTGTGACTGTGATCAGCTCAAACTAATTTCGGAACTGAGTAACTTCGGTTCTGACTGACTACCACTCCTTATAAGTAGCTTTGGCTCTAATATATGTAAGCAATAACTTGTTTCAACTGTGAATGACTTCGATAGCAACTGATTTTTACTGTGACTGGCTAAGAATGAGCCTAGCACTTATTGACTAATGCTGTCTACATTTTCAAATATTTTCTGAGACCCAACTTTTATCGTGCGATATTTTAACTCTATCGTTTTAAGGAAAATATTTCTCACAATAGAAAAATCTTCTTTCAGTGTAGTTTTAGTTACAAAAAATGTTATTACTTTTTGGTCGCACGCAAAGTGTGGCGGTGCCAACTTTGTTCACAGTTTTTATTTTCTTACAATGTTGCATAAAATTCTTAGTAAAAATATTTTCACAAGCGTTGTTGCCAAAGAAAATTTATGGCGGGGATCTCGTTCTACGTATATTTAGATAAAAATATTTTTCAAATTTGTTTGCTTAAATTGTTGTTGTTGCTCACTCATTTACATGGCAATGCAATTCATTGTTTTTTTATGGTGCGCCAAAAGTTCAATCAACTTTTGCTCCATTTCTATTTACGAGTCTGTAGAATTTTAGTAGTATTTTATGAGAGCTAAAAAATGTTTGCTTCAAAAATTTTTTTAAAAAAAACATCAAATAAGTCTTATTTAAGTTTTTAAAAAGAACAGCCGTCTATTGGTAAAGTTGTTTTTATAATACATATTTGAAAATCTTATATTTAGTAATAATGAAATATCTTACAGTTGGAATATAATTGCAACTTCTAATAATCGCTACTCAGATGCATTGCACAGTATATGCACTAACCCGACCTTTTCAAAAACCCATTAACTACTGGTATTCCATTAGCAGTAGAGAACATCAATCCATACACGCGATATTTGAAATCCTTTCATAACTTAGACAGTTCATTGCTTTACCACAACCTTTAGTTAGAAAAACAAAACACCTTTTATTGAATTTTACTTTATAGTACCCGTACTTGACTGCTCATATTTTGTATTATGCATGCATGCGCTACTACTTTGTTGCTTTGTTATTGCCACTACTGTATCAGCTTTAACGACCCCGATGGTAAAAGTTTATTGGTTACCATTAAATGACTTAAGACTAGTAAAGGTGTCAGTGCTTTTGCAATCAACAACATGACAAAACCTTTCTGCACCTTTAAAGAATATTTTGTGTCATAAAACACTTATTTTCGACCTCTTTTGTTTATTTTTTAAGAGCTAATAAATTTCATGCAGCGAAAATTTTTACTTTTATTCTGTATCGAATATTTTGAGAGGAAAAGTCATGCACATTAGTGTTGATATTATCTACTGGGTACTTTCAATCACTACCGATACCGACCTTTCGCTGTAGCACAACATTTCTTCTATGCTACGTTCCACCGATATCTTGTAATTTATTCTTGTATGCGTTTTCATCACAAATCACAAAAGCGCGCTATGAATTATGTAGATGTAGGCGATGATGATGGTTATGATGATGAAGTTGGAAATAATGAACATGCACTAAACTTGTATACAATGCACCGACACATGCTCCAAAGCATGAAAATTACTTCCTGATTATGCTCAGGTATCGTTTATTGTATACCGATGTTTACTTTTATATCTTTTCTTCTCTTTCTTATGTTTTCTTTAGTCTTTCTCTCTGTCGCTCCATCTCACGCTGCTGGTAGTGTTCGTTCTCTGTGTGTTGGCTGTTCTATTAAACTTGATGTTTTAATGTTTTATTTTGATGTACGATCATGTCAGTCATTCAGTCCAGTCATCCCACTAGAGCTCCTCAGTTATTTTGGAATTTTTGCTTGTTGAACTTGAATGTTTGTTGGGTTTTTCATTCAGCTGGTTATATGTACGCTTTGAGGTAAATTGGTACACATTTTATGTTGTTGTTTTTAATTGAATTCAACTGAGTTTAAATTTGTAATTTCAATTATCGTGCTTTAGAAAAGACAAATAATAATTCTTGATTTCAGAGCTGAAAATGTATTGGAAACCATTCCAACCAGTAGAAAAGTGGAGTCTCGAGTCTCTCGCTATGGGTTATATCCCTTAGAAGTTTCTTAGGGAATCTTGAAAGTTCTGAGACCTCAACACTAATTTCCAAAGACGGATTCTTTGCAATGAAAGCATCCTACTCCGCTCTATATTCATAGAGAGCGTCGAAGTAGTACCTTATAATAATTTTCAGTTGATAGTTCAACGCAAAGTTCCTCGTCACAATTTTGTTAATTCTGTTCTGGTTAACGTGACCAACAACTTTGGAGCAAAAAGAAATATATGCCGAACTGATAATAAGTCTTTTACCATAATAAAAACATTTCATAATCAAACAAAATCCGAAATTTAATTTATCAAAAAAAAATGTTGATGACTACATAAAAAAATGTTATTCATACAAAAAGTTTTAAGAAAAAAATTGATTACCAAAAAAAAAGGTCACTTATGTACACGGGTGTCTCAATTCAAATAATCGGAGCCGCACCCCACTCAGCAAGAGCCACCATGAGTTTCCCCAGCGAACAATTCTTCACAAAACTAATAAGTCGATATGGCGACATCGTATGTTCACCCATATCGCCGGATATTATCCCATTGACATTTTTCTGTCTGAGTATCTTATGCAACCCGAAGGACATCTCGGAACTTAAAGAAAATATCGTGCGAGAAGTGAATGCTATTTCCCAATAACTGTTGCAAGGGATGGTCCGGAATACTCTCGAAAGAAATTGTATATTTATTTCATTAACACGGAACACACGGTATGTATTGTTATTTTTAATTTCTTAATTAGTAACAAGGAAGTAAAATGGAGTACATTTACCTATACTGCGAAGTACGCAGTATAACGAGCCTACTATTTCTTAAGAAAACTGCACTACTTTACAATCTAACTAAGAAGTGAGCGATCAAAATTAAAAATTTCCTGGTTTGCGTTTTTGGAATAGATCCTAATTTAATATTATAATTTTACTTAGCCTCCTTTTCAGTACTAATAAGAGCAAAAAACACAAAAAATGACAGCGTAAAATGCATTAAAAAGACAAAAAAAAAAGCAACTAGCTGCTTATCCTAATTTCAATCATTGCTACATGGTATCATCAGTAAGCTTTGTTAGCCGACATTTTAGAATTCTTAAGCATACTATATTTTACTTTTTGCATTGACCAGTTAAGAATCATAGCAAAATATAAAGATTGTGCGCCAAAATTCTTCATGTTTCCCCCTGTATATGCAATTGATTTTGTAACTTTTTTGATATTTCTTGTCTTTTTAATGTATTTTGCGCTTTTCCATTAATACCACTGAATAATGGCCATTTCAAGCCCTAAAACAAAACAAGTTAAGGTGTTATCTTCGGCCAGGCCGAAACTCACATTCCCTACACTGCACTGAAAGTTCCTTTTAAATAAATGTTAAAAGTCGTTGAAGAGATTGAATAAGTCGAAAAAATGTAAAAAAGTGAAGAGGTTGAAAAATGTTTAAATAGTTGTAAAAGACTGAAAAGGATGGAAACCATTAAAGAAAGTTGAAAGAAATTCAAAATATTGAATATACTTATACGAAAAAAGCTAAAAATGTCGAAATAATATAAAAATGTTCAAAAAAGTTGAAAGAGGTTAAACAAAGTGAAAGTTAAACAAATACTTATGGGATGTATTGGAAAAAGTTAAAAGGTTGATAAAATCAAAAGAAATATTGAAAAAATCGAATAAAAACTAAGAAATTTAAATGTTCCACGCCCACTTCTCCAATTCCGCGCACTTTTGGTTTACTAAATTATGTTCGTCATTGACATCCACATACCAAATCTTAGCCCAATAGGTTGTATAGTTTTCAATATATGCCGAAATTAGTCTTAAAATTTAGGGCGGTAACACACCCTCTGGTGTAATATGGTCCAATTTTTATCCAGAAATAGCTTTCCATAAGCAACACTCTTTCATCAAATTTTAATATGATTGATTACATGTTTCGATAGATATGCCACTAAAGATATTTTATTTGTATGCCACGCCTTTTGATTCAGGTATACCTTATAGCAAGTAAACCACCTTAATTAAGTTTCATACCAATTGTTGCAATAGTTCAATTAATATAGCTACTACAACTTTATAGTAACATAGCCCACTACTGCAATCGTATCAATTTTCATTCAATTTCAAAGTCCATAGCAGCCGACACCTCCAAGCCAAATTTTATGCAGATAACTCACATAGCACACTATCTATAATATTAAACGATTTTTGCTTGTGTGGGAGGTGCCACGCCCACACGCTCCATTGCGCCAAATTTTTGCAAAAACATATCTTCTACCAAGTATATCTGCATTTTTAAATTTCATAACGATTTCGTTGCTGGTTCTCTTAATATAACGTTTATAAATACTGTGGGCTGTGCCACGCTCTTCAACGAGTTTTTCCAGTAAAGTGTCTGAGCTTGTGTTGATGAACGCTTACAGTGGCATCATCTCAAACATTTTTATGAAAATGGTTTGAGCGCTTTTTGAGATATATGGAATCAAAATTTTTTACTATTGAAACAAGCCACTTTTACAATTCCGCCCACTTTTATCACAATTCAAGATATATTTGAAATGTACCCGTTTACCAAATTTCATCACAATATCTTGCACGGCTTACGAGATATGGTGGTATAAAGGTTAAAATTTAGGGCTATGCCACGCCCCTGTAGGAAGCTTTGAAAACTTGAAACCTAGCCTAATCCTAATCCTGTTCACATGTGCATCAAACCACCAAGCTTCATCAAAATCGCTGCATTTTCTTTCAAAATTGACCTGGATAAATATACATAGAGTATGGGCGGTAGGCGTGTCCATGAACTGATTTCGCCCATTTTCAATAGCAATATGCCTGCAAGAAGATGTGACCTGTGTGGGAAAGTTTCATTCAATTAGCTTTCTTGGTTTTCCCGTAAACCTGATTTCAACAGACAGACAGACAGATCAACTCAGGTGGGGAAGCTGATCAAGAATATTTATACTTTTCCATACCTGCTACGCCTCTTTCTATGTGTTACAAACGGAAGAACAAAATGAATATACCCTCGGTGTAGGGTATAAAAAATAAACTTCAGTTCAATCAAGACGCAAGAAATGTGTAAAATATAGTTCCTTAGCAAATTGATGAAAATATCATTTTAGAATCTAGAATAACGATGTATGCCATTTTTATCATCATTACTTTCATAAGGGCTATAAAAACTGCCAATCAAGATTTAATTAAACGCTTTTTTTTGAATTTCAGATTTCATTACACTTATACAGTTCTTATGGCTTTTCAACCCATTACTTAAAGACTTTTATCCGAAAGGATTGTAAAACTTCTATAAATACCATTATAGATAATTAAGCCTCTAAAGACTTGTTATGCGTCAATAAATTCTTTTAAGTTAAACTTATTAAACAATGATTCCTTAGGCACAATGTAATTAAGGAAATCTATTCCATCTGTCTCTTGCTTCCAAAATTTACTTAATATTATCCATCGATAATATAATTTCCCTGCCTTTTTGCATTTTGACAAATTTAACAAAAATTTTCCAAAGTAAGTATTTAAAGAATTTCAAAGTTCTGTTTGCAGCAAGTCAACCTTCAATTTCTTGTATTGATATTATAATTATTAATAAAAAAAAAATATAGTTCTTAGCATGCATTTCATTTAAGCGTATATGTATTTAAAATATCAAGCACAATGTAAGTGACATATAGAGAATCAAAAACACCTCCCAACAACGGTCAAATAATAGGTTTTCAGAATTTCATACTGACATGTTCTCTTGAATACACGAGCAGAACACATAACCACTATGAAGTAACTTAGACTGAAATCACTCATTCATTCAGGCATTCATTCCGGCGGTACGTCAAAGAGTTGCTTACATTACATTGAAATTTACTGCACAACTAACAAGTGTAACTTAAGGCCAGAAATTAATAACAAACATTTGCAAAAAAAGTCAAGACAAGTTAAAGCTATAGTATGTTGTAATTGTTCTTAATGCTACACAGGAAAAATGTTGAGTGAAACAAACTTTATAAAATTGTGCTATTACATTTGGGCTCCCGTGGCACAGTATATTCTAATAACGACAAACACAAGCTCAATGCCAGACGTTTACAAAAACCATTTGAAAAAAAACTTACAAGCTTAAAAGATGCGAGATAGATGTGTTCATTATAAAGCAGCCTTTGACCATGGCTTTACAAAATTTAATCATCGCATTAAGACAAAAGCTCTCAAGTCTGACAGCTTTACGTAGAAAATTCTCTCTGTGCTCAGACAGACAAATTACAAAAGTTTTTGTGCGGAATTGAAGGTTTTGATGTACGCTCAAACAGAACAGTCATCTAACATTCAACCAAGCCAATAGCAGCCATATCTTACAGAAGTTGTGTAACGAAAAAAAAAAGTTAGAAAGAAAACACTTCTAGAATAGTGAAAAAAGTGGAAAAATTGCAACTGCCGTCAAACAGCAAACTTGCTAACAAATAGAAAATTAAATATCAAAAGAATTTTTACCCCATGGGTGTAACATAACAAATGTATGTGTAGTACGCGAGTAACTGCATTATGACTTACGCGATTGTTAAGTTGGTATACATTAGAGCGATTCAAAATAAAAACTTTTTGATTTTTTCACGATATGTCAACTCATTTTCAAAAATATTGATTTAAAAGATGGTGCAAGTTAAGGAGGTTATCAAATTTTCCATCAAAGTGGGTATGATTTTCGGGCAATTATTGATCGGGAAATTCGAATCCGTGATTAGTTTTTCTTCTTCTTTTTTCTTTCTTATAAAAAATTCAAATTAACCGGACAAAAGTAAAGAAATACCGATTTTCCACTTCCTAGTTGCAACACCTCAAATATTATTTTACCGCCGATCCCGTGGTTCATCATTTTCAATGCACTGTTATTTGTTTAAAAGAATGCCATAAGCCGCATATCATTTTCTTATTTCGAACCCGAGATATCTGCACTTTTCTACATTAATAGAACTGGCATAATTTGAAATTTTGAAAATGGTAGAAAAATCTATTGAATAGTTCAAATTATGCCAGGTTTATTAATTTAAAAAAATGCAGATATCTCGGGTTTGAAATAAGAAAGTGATATGCGGCTTATGGCATTCTTTTAAGCAAATAACAATATGTACATTAAATATGTTATAACACGGGATCGGCGGGTTGCCTACTTAAAAAAGAGGGCGCTAATCCAGTTTTATATATTAACCCTAAACCTAGTAATGGGCTTTGTCCCGACATATAAGACTTTTGTAATCCGCTGACATATCGTGAAAAAATCAAAAAGTTTTTATTTTGAATCGCTCTAATGTATACCTACGTAAAAAATTCACCATTTAAGTCCCAATGAGAAAAAAAGTGATGATGACCTACATACATATATTATACAGTTATTTCTCAACTTATTCCATCCGTATTTATTGAAAGCCCATATCATCTAATCTGGCTTATTTTCCTAAAGTTATCACTTACATCCATCCTTACAGTGTCATTTGTTTCTCCGTGCGTGATGGCGCCCGCATCAATGGCAGATAAGAAAACATTTTGTCGAAGCTTTGTTAGGTTCCATTTTCGTGTACCTCTTCTTCTGTGGCCAGTGTCAGCGTCATCGTTTGGTCTTATGTGGTATGTCAAATATTGGTGGTCACTGCCGGTGTAATCCTCCAGAACTTTCCATTGCTGCAACTTATTGGCTATTCTCTCAGATATGAATGTGATGTCTGGGACTGTACCCTCACAGCCTGGCCTCCTGAATGTTGGTGTTGAGCCCGTGTTTACGACTATAAGGCCTAATCTAGCCACCATATCCAATATTCGCCTTCCTCTGGAGTTTGTGCTAGGCATACCCCATTCTGTTGCCCTGGAGTTAAAATCCCCTGCAATGATAAAATTTCCTCCGATGCGGCGCGCTGTATCTTCGATGTTGTCGAGTTTGGTCTGAAATTCTTGAATAGAGTCGTTTGGTGAGAGGTAACAGCTCATAACGGTGTAATTTCTGCTACTAATCCAGACGAAACATTCGCACCTTCCGTTTCCTGTGCTCTGGAACTTTTCGCTGTTCTTGATCCATATCGCTGCCGTTTTTGTCGTATCTTCAATCCAAATTCCGTTTTTGGTCTTATATTGTTCGCTAATGATCGCTACGTCTGCTTCATGCTCGATCATTACTTGTGCCAGCAATGCGTCCGCGGTCGCGCTTCGATGTAGATTTGCTTGAAGGAACTTTGTCATCTTTGGGCTGATTTTTTGGAAGCCAAGCACCTCCTCGTTCCCGGTAGATGATCCGTCGATTTAGAAGTGAAGTGAAGTGAAGTGAAGTGAAGTGAAGTGAAGTGAAGTGAAGTGAAGTGAAGTGAAGTGAAGTGAAGTGAAGTGAAGTGAAGTGAAGTGAAGTGAAGTGAAGTGAAGTGAAGTGAAGTGAAGTGAAGTGAAGTGAAGTGAAGTGAAGTGAAGTGAAGTGAAGTGAAGTGAAGTGAAGTGAAGTGAAGTGAAGTGAAGTGAAGTGAAGTGAAGTGAAGTGAAGTGAAGTGAAGTGAAGTGAAGTGAAGTGAAGTGAAGTGAAGTGAAGTGAAGTGAAGTGAAGTGAAGTGAAGTGAAGTGAAGTGAAGTGAAGTGAAGTGAAGTGAAGTGAAGTGAAGTGAAGTGAAGTGAAGTGAAGTGAAGTGAAGTGAAGTGAAGTGAAGTGAAGTGAAGTGAAGTGAAGTGAAGTGAAGTGAAGTGAAGTGAAGTGAAGTGAAGTGAAGTGAAGTGAAGTGAAGTGAAGTGAAGTGAAGTGAAGTGAAGTGAAGTGAAGTGAAGTGAAGTGAAGTGAAGTGAAGTGAAGTGAAGTGAAGTGAAGTGAAGTGAAGTGAAGTGAAGTGAAGTGAAGTGAAGTGAAGTGAAGTGAAGTGAAGTAGTAGGCTTAAGTAAATAAATTATCGTAGACTATAGTCAAATAAAATGAAGTGACTTAGTTCCTGCTGGCAGTAATGACATTTGTATATATGTAGTTGTTAAATTGTAGCTGGCACATTGACTTACACCGCAGGCACAAAAAAAAATTGCTTAGCTGGCGCGCGTGCGCCTGCGCGTTAGACTTTGCGTTCTTATTTTGCGAAATTAATAATAGCGGTTTCACAACATAAATTGATGGACAGCTCAAGCGAAAGATGGCAGGCAGCTTCTCCCTGTTTAGTTTGTTTTTTTTTGCTCACAGAAATCTTTGTCTGCATAATACGTAAGTAAAATATGAAACATGTGCTTTAAACGTCAACTCACTTCAAATAAAAATTGTAGGAGCTACCAATACAGTTACAATGTAGATAATGGCAAGCTTCTGTTTATTTGGCCTCAACGATGCAAAAATAATAAAATGTATATTTATTTAATTTTTGCCACGTGCTAGTGTTGCCACAGTGGTTATTATGAAAATAAATAATCATTATTATTATATTAAGTTTTTTTTTTTCATTTAAGTGTTTTAGTTGATAAAATCATGAATGATTGGCATTAAATATCTTTTAAGTCAATCTTTAATTTTTATAGTTTTTACCTCTAGGTTTCGTTTTTTTTAAGAACAGACGAGTTTTTGTTGCCAAATTCAGTTTGTGTGGTACATTTTAAATTGGTACTTGTACATTAATTTTTACATTAAACTAAGTTTTGAATATATGTAATTTATTAAATATATTTTTTATTTAATATACTGCCACAGAACTCAGTGCATGCTGGAGAAGAAAACATACCTGCAGTCATGCTTACCTTCCATTTGTGGTATTCTACGGCATTTTTTGTAATAAATTTTATCTCTTCAAGATAATTATTTCTTTTCAAAATATGCTCAAAAAATGAAATATTAATATGTCTAAAAATCAACATATTCAAATGCTGACATATTGACAATACATATTCAGACATGCCAGTCAGTCAGGCAAGAAGTGAAATATTGACATGAGGCTTAGAGTGAACATGGCCACAGCATGTGCACCACATGCAGGTTTCTTTTTACAAAAAATAAAAAAACAAAAGTATACAAACATTTTAATCTAAACATGAATATCATATTTTATTTTTAGTGTCGGTTGTTGTTTTTTACATTTCTGCTGCTTATGCAAACACTTGTCTACCTCATGCAAAGGCAACTTTCAGTCGCACTTTATGTCTTTGTGTCTGGCTGGCCTGTCTGTCTTTGCATCTACAATGTTTGACTGCATTTGAAAATTATTGTTTATATCTCATATTTTCGCAATGTCACTTATTGGGTTCATTGTTCCATGATGTTGATCAATGCTGTCAATCATAATGAGTTGAAAAAAAAAAAAAGAAAAAGTATGCAAACAAAACGATTGCCTGTAAGTTTGGTAGGTTTTAAAAGCTTTGCTGAAAATTTAATTGCAAAAAATATTCAACTGAGTGTTTAATTTGATGAGCCATTAATTTTTTAAAAAAATTTAATAATATCTTAAGAAAGTCATTAAGTTTCGTTATCAAAAAACCCTAATTTAGCTGAAAAGACTGTATAAATTTTTCATTTAAAATGAGATCAACTTTTCTCTATAAATCCATTGTTAACAATCTACAATAATTCTTTCAATACCTTGGGAAAAGTGTGCCCTATAAAAAGTTTACAGCTTTTATTACACGTACATTACATTAAATAAATTCATTGATATCTTAAGTGCATTGCTGCGATTTCTATTTTTCTACTGCTGGTTTTCTTCATGTTGACTTTCTTGTCACACTTCAATTAGCACTATCAGTTTTCTATCCTTTTTCACCTTAATTTTATTTGTATCTATTCGGTTTGAGTTTTCTTGTTACTCACAGAAGGCTAGGTATTTTACTTTGATTTCTTTTTTTTTTTTTGATTTTTACTTATATTGCATTTTGGTGTGGCATACAAATGATGCCACTGCTTCTTATTAGCAGTACATAGAATTTCCATTGACCTAAAACTATCTTGCATGTTGCGCTTACTTGCACTCGCACTTCACGCTAGTAGTAAATATGATGTGGTTAGGATTGCCAAATCCAATTTCTAAAAACTCTCAAGAATTCTTTTGTGAAGACAGAATTTCTTTTTATAAAAAAATCTTTAAGCTATGATAGCTTAGCGCCGATATGACGTAGTATATACACATGCTAACCATGTTTAAAAGTGTAAAGCCCCGCATTATAATCAGTGCTTTTAATTAATGGCTGTTAAAACATTAGTTACTTTAATGTAAACTAAAAACATTTATATTCACTGTAATTCTATTTTTTGCTAGTCAGCCTTAATTCAAAATAACTATTCACAAGCGTATTCGCTAGCACAACTGTCCGTATTTCTGCATTAGTAAATGATTTCGATTTTTTACCAAAAAATTGCTCTAAAACTACCGTTCTTTTCTGATATCCAAACTTTGTAGCATATTAGACAAAAATTAAATAATGAAAACTTTATTCTGATGTGTTATATGGCCTGAACATGTAAGTCAATAATAAAATATACCTATTGCTTAAGCTGCTGAAATATAAATAATTACGTATAATTTATAATAGTTTGAACAACATGACGTATGAGTAACATTATTTAATCTTATGTTACGCAGAAATCACAACACAGTACGTATAGTTTTTTCCTTGCTCCTACGCCGTGACAAGAGCAATCATTGACTGAAAAAGCTGAACTAATTGTTTTATACCAAAATTTGAAAAAAAAAATAATTCATATAAAAGTTGGCCCAAACAGTTACTCGCATAAGTCCTTGTGGAAATTTACAACTTGGTCTTCAAATGTTCTACTTAAATAAGAACTTAAAGTTTTTTTACCCCAACTCCAATGCGAATGTAGACAAATATTTTTCAAATTTTAAGTATCAACTAAACTGTTGTGAATAGCTGCTGAAAACTCTCAAAAAATCTTAACTTTGAATTTAACATATTGTGGAAGGCTGAGTCTAAGTAAGCAATTTTTGTGCACTCTTTGAGCTCGTGTAACAGACTACTAAATAAAGACGTTACGATAAGGAAAAACTGTGCCATATCTGAGTCATCAACGCACCTCTCAAAAATCGTAAAAAGAGTAAGACTCTCCGTACCTTATTAGACCTGTGTAGCAGGATTTGAATAAAGTTTTTGGCCAAATAGTCATCGCTGATTATACAAGAACTATTCCATCCCCTAGTCAATATTTATCTTCAGCATTTTGAAAAATTTTTGATGAAGAAATCGGTATGGCCGTAGAGAAGCGTTTCAAAGGCAAAGACGAAGAATATTTTTTAAATGATATACATATAAGGGGTAAAACACGCGAAAACGCCAGCAAAAAAATTTTTTGGCTCCGATTTGGCTGAAATTTGGCATTATTGTAATATCGATGTCCAGCAATAGAACTGCGTTCAGGAATTTGCCCTAGTATTATTTGTTGTTGAGATACGCGGGTATGAAATTCACGATTTTTGAACTTTTTCAGAATAAGTGTTTTTTTCGAAAATTCATAGCTTACAGCAAACTCTATCAATTAATAATTGGTATACCTACGATTTTAGGTTTTTCCTTGTACTTTTCGAAAAAAAATATTGTTTTTGAAAAAAAAAAATTTTTCGCAAAAATTTTGCGAATTTAAAATTATTTTTGCATTTTTTTTATTATTTATTTTTAAAAAAAACCTTGATTTATTCTGCGCTTAATGCTTATTAACGCTTATTAATCTAAAGTTCATCAAAAAAATATTCAGAAATGGATTTTTCAAAAAAAATTCAAAAATTCATTTCAATTTACAAAATTTTAGCTTTTTAATTTTTGTTAAAATTAAAAAAAAATATAAATACTTTTTTCCCCGCAAAAATTTTTACGTCATTCAACGAAGAATAAATCAAAGTTTTTTTAAAAAAAAAAAAAAAATTTTAAATATGGGTTTTAAAAAAAAAGTAAAAACCTAAAAATGTAAAAACAAAAAAATATTCAGAAATGCATTTTGCAAAAAAAATTCAAAAATTCATTTCAATTTTCAAAATCTTAGCTCTTTAATTTTTTTTTAAATTAAAAAAAAATATAAATAATTTTCCCCATAAAAATTTTTACGGCATTAAGCGCAGAATAAATTAAGGTTTTTTTTAAAAATAAAAAAAAAAATTTTAAAAAATGTTTTTTTTAAAAAAAATGCAAAAATAATTTTAAATTCGCAAAATTTTTGCGAAAAATTTTTTTTTTTTCAAAAACAATATTTTTTTTCGAAAAGTATAAAAAAAAAACCTAAATTCATTAATTACACTAGTCAACAGTGGTTTTGTTGTCCTGGATGTCTCTGCGGATTTCCATAGTTTCAAGCTCACAGCTTACGAATATATTCATGAAAGTGCTGGATTGGCTTTAGTTTTTATGATATTGAGGTATTTATCTCTCATATATAAAAATCTCGTGTCACAGTGTTTGTTACCGAACTCCTCCGAAACGGCTTGACTGATTTTTATGAAACTTTGTGTGTATATTTGGTAGGTCTGAGAATAGCTCGTAGGCTATAGAACTTTTATTTAGGGAACATATTTAGGGTGGCCCTCATACCAAAATATTTTTAATATCGCATTTTCACAAAGACCACTTCATCGATTCACATGGAATTTACACTCCGTGTCTTTTATATATAGAGACATAGTTGAGTCTATAAAACTTTTATTTAGTGTGCATATTTAGGGTGGCCCTCATACAAAAATATTTTTAAAATACCATTTTTACGAAGACAGGTTAATTGCTATATATCGAACTTACAGCACGTGTCTTTTATAATATAAACAACACGTGGTGTAAATTCCATGTGAAACGATGTAGTGGTCTTTGTGAAAATGCTATTTTAAAAATAATTTTGTATGAGGGCCACCCTTAATATGCACCCTAATTAAAATTTTTATAGCCTGCAAGCTATTCTCAAACCTACCAAATATACACACAAAATTTCAGAAAAATCAGTTAAGCCGTTTCGGAGGAGTTCGGTAACAAACACTGTGACACGAGATTTTTATATATGAGAGATAAATACCTCAATATCATAAATACTAGAGCCAATCCAGCACTTTCATATATATATTCGTAAACTGTGAGCTTGAAACTATAGAAATCCGCAGAGACATCCAGGGCAACAAAAAAAAAAGTTAATTTTGTTGAGTAGTGTTATTAATTGATAGAGTTTGCTGTAAGCTATGAATTTTCGAAAAAAAACACTTATTCTGAAAAAGTTCAAAAATCGTGAATTTCATACCCGCGTATCTCAACAACAAATAATACTAAGGCAAATTCCTGAACGCAGTTCTATTCCTGGACATCGATATTACAATAATGCCAAATTTCAGCCAAATCGAAGCCAAAAAATTTTTTCGCTGGCGCTTTCGCGTGTTTTACCCCATAAATGATTATAAGTTTCTCTTTATGTACCCAGAATCACCATTGATATGAAAAGAGATTTTTCCAAAAGAAAAAAAAAACTTTAGCTTCAAAAGCAATGCCTAAAATCTGACCATAGTAACCATAATGAAAAGAGACATTAAATGTCTTCAATATGCATTTTTTAAGGTTATATTGGCTGTTTCGTATGTGTCTTTATACGGTAGATAACAAAGTGTTTATAAATACATTAATTCGCTTATCTTGTGTGCCTTTATAATGTAGACTTAAAAGTCACTTGAAAAGCATGGCGTCTTATGTCTTTATATTGTCTTTTTGTGGTAATTTACCAAAACAAATATGAGCAAAATATGCTTCGCCTTAAACGCTTAATATAATATATTACGGATAGCCCATTGAATTGCGTGCAGTAGTATAGATCGAGTTCGAGACCGGAGTACAAAACATAAGTTAAGATCAAATTCGATACTAAAATAAAGTTAAATATTATTCTTTCTTTCAAAGATCTATTAAAGACATACATATTTAAGTCTTGAAACCTCTATGAAAGAACTCTACACATGGCACTTGTCTGGGAACCCACACTTTATTAAGTCTTTGCAAGTTGTCATTAAAAGATCTCAGAAAGAAACTTTGCTGAGTGTCTTCAAAGGTAATACAGAGGGGAAAATGTCTTCATGCTTCGTATGCCAAATAACTCTTATAAGCCCCTATAAAGAATGTATAGCTACGAGAATAATATTTTTCTTTCTACTTGGCTTTAAAAGGCCTTTAAAAAAAGCCATAAACATTTTTTTTTCCCTACTAGGAACAATAATTCTTCTGTATCATTATTCTTTTACCATTATATATATATTTTGATAAATCTTTCGATTCCTTTATTTTTGTTAAGTCTTAATTTATAAGACTTTTTATGGTTTTTCAAAAATTCAACTTATTCATCAATGAAGAAAATTTATATCCTCAAGAAAAATTTTTTAAAAAATAATTAATCTTGCGCGTTTTCATTATATTAATTTAAAACTGTGAACTTTGACAACTTGGCTAGAAAATATTTAAGATTAAATTGAAAAATATCCCAACTCTACTGCATTTTAAATTTTATAGGTCTAGGTATTTTTTTAACCTCTAAATATCTTATGAAAATACCACCGCTAACAACTAATTTTTAATATTTCTCAAACACTAAACTTTGGCATCCCCAACAAAAAAGTTACTTTTAAATATACTACTGCTATTAAAGCTGCAATATTTTTTCAACCAAAGTAAGTCCACGCCTTTGCAAACAAAAAAAAAACATTTTTTTCTCTACAGCTATACGGTACTCTGTAGGCCTTTACTGCACATTCTCAATTACGATCAACATTTGTTTCAGTCAAACAGCAACTCTAACATTGCAGCAGCAAATGTTGTAAGACTTTGGTGTCCAGCATGCGAATATTGCTAGTTGGCTGACTGGTTGGCTGTTGCTGACAGGTTCTGTTCTTGCATTTTGGGCTTGAATTTCATCAGCATCATTAGGTTAAGACATACATTTCCGTCTCTTGTGGTATTCTGCCTTAGTTTTTCTTTTGCAAATTTTCTTTTCATTTCTTTGTTTTTTCTGGGCTTTATTGCATTAATTTTTTTTTTGCTTTTTGCTTTTCGTTGTGAATTTCGCACTGCAATTTAAAATTGCGTTTGTGGTTAAGCGCCGTTCGTTCATCCACAACGTTAGTTCAAGATTTCCATTTGAAATTGAATGCGAAATCTAAAATTGGCAATCGACCTCTGCTACCAAACAAAGTAAATATATTTTTTATATTATCATTCTTTAAAGCTGCCTATTTTTTTTTTTTTTTTGTGATATTGTATTGCAGCTCATAAAGAAGATCTCATAGTTTAGATTAAAACGTTGCTGCGTGTTCTTGTTTTTTTCTAAGTTTTTTTCATTTTCCGGTTCTACATTTTGTGGTCGTAAGTGGGGTTTTTCAGTTTTCATTGTTTGATTAATGATGTTTGCGGAAATATTACAGGTTTAGCGCCAGTTTTTAAACTAAAACGGATTTATATAATTTGAATTTAAGCGCGTTAACTACTATGAAATATTGCGTTTTTAAAGTCAACTACGAAGTAAGGAAAAACTAACGCTTTTAGGAGTAAATTTTCAGACACATGAAATTTTTGAAAGCGTTTTGGACTAAATTTCCAGACATATGAAGTTTTTGAAAGCTTTTTTATATCTAATTTCCAAAAATCGATTTTGATTGAAAATAAAGTATTAAAGTTATGCATGTTAGTCATTTAAGGGGAGCGATACCTTTAGAATTTTCAAGAAATATATATATTTTTAGAAATATATATATTTTTAGAAATATATATATTATTCGAATGAATAATATGTTAAGAATATGCTGTAAAAATGACAAAGTGAAACATTGAACATTTATGGAGTTATTGTCAAGAATGTCAGAGTCCGCATACCGTCGTATCATATCGCATTGAAACTTTAAACGCTCGTGCTGTAGCTCTAAGAGTTATTCACCGATCAGGCTGAAGTTTGGAGAGGTTTTTTGCTATAATATTATCAGAAGAATATACCTAAAATTTTAAGGATATCGCATAGATAAAAAATTTTTTCGGGGTCAAAACTGTTGAAAAAATTGTCATAAATTTGGACTTTTGATTAAACAACAGCCGTTATAAATTTTAATTTTTAAGTTTTTTATAATCTTAAAGGCTTTTCCTTCCCTTCAACATATCAGTAATCGATAAAAGAAAACCTTTTTTTTTTAGATAAATTGAAAAGTTTTTACTGCTGCAGCAGAGATACTCTGCAGATCCGCCATTTTGTTAAAGTAAAAAAAAAAAAAATAATATTTTCTTAAACTTTAATACTGCAATAAAATGGTGCTAAAACTTAAAAATTATCCAATTATTTTATCACCTTAAAAAAAATTAATGAAAAATTACTAATTTTACCCTGTCTAAAGGAATATCCCCCTTAATTAACATAAATTGTTACTTATACGTCATATTATACGAAAAAGTTGCTGTTTAAATTTGTGATCTTTAGGCTACGCAGTGTTGTAAGGCTAAACTAGACGAGACATTTTAGTTAATCATTAAATATTCTATGACAAAATATTGATTTATAAAATGGCCGCATTTGCTTCGCTCAGAAAGAAAGAGTTTTTTCAAATAATTTCACAATTGTAAAAAATATTTTTTTTGAAAAGTTAGGAAAAATTGGAAATTTGTTAGACATGAGAAATTGTGAGACACGTCAAGTTTTTCAGCGCAATTGAAAAGTTTGAAGGCTGTCATCGTGTTGCCTTTGACTAAGCTCATTTTACCGCATATCAGTTCTGTACGACAACTATTTGAAAAATTTTCTCAAAATATTTATGTCGAGCGCTTGTGATTGCAATGTTTTCACAATCAATGAAGGTGGTGTCGCACAGTTCTCCAACATTTTAGAAAATCTCAAAAACGTATGTTTTTGCCAACACTCCAATTTACCCAACTTTTTAGGCAATTCTTTTATCTGATGAAATAAAGTCAACTGAACTTACCTAGTAGAGTTTATTGGATAAAAGTATTAGTGGTATTCACACCAGTCACGTTAATCGTTATTCGTTACTTTTTTGTGTGCATATTGTTTTTGTACAATTATCGAACTATCAGACTAACGAGTAACATAGTAGCAGGTGGCATGCCTGGTAGTTATCTACCTCAATCTATGTTAGCAACATAGCGATCAGCTGTTCAGATTTTCTTTTCCGTTTTAGTTTGTTGCAAAAAAGAAAAGTTGTTCGTGAATAAAAAATTAAGAAAACAAAATCAGCTGTTAGTGCTAGGTTAGCGAAATAAAACAAGAACAGGGTCTTCACAGTTAAAAGCTTTACCAAATAACAAGCTAACGAATTATCAAACTAACGAGGCTGATGTGAATTCCACTAGTATGTTAGAGCTCAATTTAAATAGACTGCCATTTCAATTTACTATTTCTGAGCTGCGATGCAACATATCACAAAATGTATTCAGGCACTTTCGCCATTTTAAATACTATTCGTTCAAATGTTAAATTAAGAAATGGCCTCTATTTATAGGCTAACTATTTCTAAATTTTGTTTTTTTTTTTTCTCAATTACATAAGCCAATAAACAGTAGTCATAAAAAAAGTTGCCTGCTGCTTTGGTAACATTAAATAGGCGCCATAGAATTGAATATACCATCCACTTAGTAGTCTATCTTTATTGTCTCTTCATTACGGTCAACCTGCTTAAGTAATCCCATATTTTTTAGTTTTATTTATTTTTCAATTTAGTGTTAGTGTAAAAACTTACAGCATAACTTGTTGAAATTCCGCAATGATGTTGTTTGCTGTTTTTGTAGTTGTTGTTGCTGTCTATCTACCTATTGCTGTGTGTGAATTATTGTGTTGGCCAGTTAGAATGCTGAAGCCAATTGCAGCAGCAATAGTAAAAATAACAACAATGTTTAGTCAATCTTAAGAGAAAGAGTCAGATTTTTGCACCTACTTTTGCTGTATAACAACAAAAAACAAAAAAAAAACAAATGTAATGGGCATATCCATGAAGCAGTTGCAAAAAGTGTGAGCAATAAACTTTTGAAATACTAATTTTAACATATATTTAAATTTAAATATATCATCATGACAAAAGTTAACGAATTTCGACAAAAAGGTGTGGCACGCTATACTCCGCGTATTAGTTAAGATAGTTTAACCAAATTTTACACAAATAATAGGAATGATTCGGAAAAACTTTGAAGAAGAACTTGGCGAATTTCTACGAGTAGGCATGGCACCCTCCATAGGAGCAAAATTTTTAAAACGCTTTACTGAATTCTTTAAAGTGAATGAAACAAAATTTAACGCAAATACTAAAAATCTTGCATCAGACAAAAAGTTGGAAAATTTCGGAAAGAGGGCATAGGTTTCAAAACGCCCAAGGAGCTATTTAAGTAAATATTATTAATTTCTTTGTAGGTACGTTAAGACAAACCAGCTAGCATGTTGGCCGGTGGAAGAAATACCCATTTAATAATAGGTGGCTTACGCGCACTTTTACTTTGAATGCGGTGTAGGCTATTTAATTTTTGGCGAGTCTAAAGATCATCATTACTTTCTCAAAGCGACAAGGAGTCTGTCTGCTGACGGGGGCACTGCATCAAAAACGCAATGGCTAAGGGCTGCAAATGCCTCAAAACAAATTCTGCAGATGTTGCAAAAACGTAAAAGACACAGTATCAGTAGGGCTGATTTTATGTAAATATTCAGAACGTCGACTACGATGACTTGGAGCAAAGATTTTTTTGACAACCTGGTCGATAACAGTGAATGTGATCTGTTGCAACTTAAAAGAAGATCAACGTGGCTTTCCTTCTCTCAAACTCTTTCAGTTACTACAGCGTTCCAATGTAGTAGGTATTCACAACGGGCTAATGCCCACTGGTTATATTTGCTGTTAACAGCTGGCATTTTTTTATAAACATATGTTTATAAATATATATTTATAAAAAAATGCACGATATATTTAAAATGCATAAAAAATGCAAATAATATGCTTATAAGCTTACAATATCGGGCCAGTTCTGGTGTCGTATCGGATTTGCATCAGAAACAAACAAAGGGAAATCCGTCAAATTATCGGAACTATAGCTGCTGAAGTTCGAAGTTGAGAAAAAAAGTCCATTGCAAACTATGACCATAAGATTTCAAAGAGCTATTGACACGGACACGGACTTCAATTTCATGTCCGAGCGAAATCTGATTTAGGACAGGCCTGATTGGCAAATTTTTTAAACAGTTACTGATGACTAACTACCAGTTGATTTACTTAATTAAACATCTATAAGCAAATGCACGCACAATAAGCAAAAATATGCAAAATAAGCAAATAGCATTTTTTTTTTTGTAAAAATATTGGCTACGAAGCATGAAATTGCCCCATAAAATTACCACTAAAACTGAACGACCTTAAAGTTTGTTGCTTATTATTGCGATTGCTGCAATGCAATACAACAACAAAAACCATGCAATTCTTGTTTGTTTTTATTCTGATAGTTTTTAGCTGATTTGATTTTTAGTACTGTTGTTGTTGTTGTTATTTTCACAATGCGCAAAACGCAATAAACAAAAACAAAAAACTGGAAATTGTGGAAACAAAAAAAGTTCTACAAAATGCTTGGTTGACTATGATGCCATAACTATTGCCGCTAGATGGCGCAGCGTACACCGTTCGCTTCGAAGCGAAGCGTTATTTTAAGCCTGGTTGCTGTTCTTGTTGTTTTTGCTATTTTTATTGTGTAATCACTAGATAACGGCATTTAATGGCTGAATGGTTTTCAATGGATATTGTGCGCATGTGCAGCAGTTGCAATGTTGCAGCGGCAGCAATAACATTGCGTTGGTTTCACTATACAAACGAAAAAGTCGATACAACCGAACAAAACGGTTTATTGTGGTCTTCATTTTGGTGCGATTCAGGGACTACTTTGTACCAAACGTACAGTGGGAATTTTTTAAGAATTTATCGATAAAAAAAGATTTTTTTAGGGGAAACATTGAAATTGAATTTCATAGAAAAAATTTTTGAGAGGCTCTTTAGCAACGGAGTATTGTTGTTGTTGCAAAATTTTGACCAAAATATACCCACTGTTCTTCACCTCATTTAGCGTTCCAAATACACATACATAGCGTGTGTTTGTTTGTAGTTTTGGAATTCTTTAGTTTTGCACAATTGTGCATAGTTAAAGTCGATGACTCTATCTGGGGAGTACCCATCCATAGCTATAGCCGTCGCTTAGCGTAGCGCAACTTGTTGTATTGCAGCGCGCGTTTGTATTTCAATGGCAGCAACTTTTTATTATTACGTGTATTGTAATTTTTTTCCCCGACATTTCGCTATATTCCTTTGCGTTACAAATCGTTCGCATGCGCATTTATGCCGTGCGGACGCTATTGTAGCTGCCGTTGATGATTATGATGATGATATTCTAGTAGCTGCTATTGTAAAGTTTAATACCATTAGTTCCAACTGATTGTGTGCTATATACGTTTTTTTTTTTATTTTTTTGGCTCGCGCAGTGAATATTTATGGTAAATTGTGGTTGGCAAATTTTGAAACCTTTATAAGCATGGAATTTCAGCTATTTACCACTTAAAAGAATTTTAATGAAGTTAAAAATGACTGAAATTCGAGAAAAATTTTAAAAATCTAAATTAAACTGAATAATCAGAGATTTTAATTAATCTCAATGAAAAAAAATGTGCACTGTGGAATATTGGGTTGCTAGATCAGGCAAGGTATATAATAGGTGTGTTTCAGACAGAAAAAATAGGTAAATATTTATAAAATTTTACCACAAAAAGTGTTTCAGACAGAAAAAAATGTGGTGTTTGAAGCAACAGGCACCTTCATGTTGGACGAGCACCACAATGAAAGGACCAGAATTTACTAACAAGACTGTAGCAGAGAGTTTGTGGTAACACTATGGACCCCTGTGGTCTATGTGAGGCTCTGAAATAGCCGCCACCCTAACCTAACCTAACCTAACCTACTCCAGGTGATCACCATGCTTAATGCTAGCAACTATTAATTTTCTAAAAAGATGCTTCTTTTTTTCGTTTTAGATCATTTTAGTGTAATACTTTGGTGTAAGTCCGTCGGATAAAGCTTTTGGATTTTGAAACGCTGAAAATAACAGCCTCGTACAGTAGACAGTCCGTTAAATTCCAAGTTTCCTAAGTCGAGAAGATCGATATGCTTAATGCTACCAACTTGTTTAAGTGGATGCTACTTTTTTCATTAGATCTTTTAATACTTTAGTGTAGGACCTTCGGATATAGTTTTTTTTATTAAAGACATTATTTATTCGAAAAGTGACAATAGTATTTTCATATCAATTTATGGATAAATGTTGCGATTAAGTATGAACCATGGGCTCAGCTGCCAACTCTTTCTTTTTATATGAAATTTCCAATCATCGATGCATACACTCAGCGAAAAAAGGGTTTTGTAAGCTTATAGATTTTATTTTTGACTTAAGTGCCAAATTTTTAAGTTGAAATTTGTAAAAATAACATATTTTTAATACAAGCAGCTTTAAATAATTTTTGAATTTGGAAAGTATTAAAAATAAAATTGTTTAACTTTATTTTATACGAAAAAAATGTCGAGTTGCATCTTGAAGTTGCAAACTATTTGAAATTACACTTTTTTATATTACATTTAAAACTTAGTCACTTTGAATTATATATGAAATAACTTTGAATCAATGTGGATTCTTTTTGCTTCCAAATGAAAAATGTGTCACATGAGCATAAACATTTTCGGCTTTGGCGCTTAATCATAAGCCTTTATAGTTGAATTAAACTTAAAAATATTGATTTTATCCAGAGTAGCTGGATTGTAGTAATTACACATTCGATTACCATATTAAGCTCAGAAAATGCTTGCAGCTTATTGGCATACAGCTGTGACTTCAAAAACTCCAAAGAAAAATGCCACATGGTGCCAAATTACACAATCTTGTAATTAGTAACTCTTGTCTGCATTTCTTTAAATTACAGGATATGTAGATCCTGACAAAAGACCTATTACAAAAGCTTAAGGAAAAAGTCCCTATTAACTTATTCTTGTTTATCAAATATCACCACCTTTGTGATCGACATTTCATCTTGAAACAAGGGAGGAATGAATGAACTGTCTTTCACAGAATCGCAGTTAAAGGGTTTTTCAATAGGGACGCTACAAAAGTAGACCAATAGGGACAGCAAACGACGCCATATTTTTTCCCGCCCTTTTGACATTTATCTTCAGTAAGGTTTGCCATTTCATCATGGAAAGATACACGATCCAACAACGAGTTGAAATTATTAAAATTTACTACCGAAATTCGGAGTCAGTGACCTCAACTTTAGGAGCGCTACGTGCAATTTATGGTCGTCATAATCATCCTGTCAGATCAACAATTGAGCGTCTAGTGGAAAAATTTGAATCCACAGGCACAGTACAAATTGTTCCCGTGCCAGTGAGACAAAGAAGTGCCCGTAGTGTCGAGAATATTGCTGCCGCTAGCGCATCAATTGAGGAAGACCCAAATCAGTCTCTCACACGTCGTTCTCAAGCGTTGGGCATCTCTGTGACGTCGTCGTGGCGAATTTTGCGAAAATATCTTGGTCAAACAAGATCAAATTGACGCAAGAACTGAAGCCACTTAACCACCAGAATCGTCGTATGTTCGTGAATTGGGCTGAGCAACAACTTGAAAATGATCCGGATTTTCGTCGAAAAATCATCTTCAGCAATGAAGCTCATTTCTGGCTGAATGACTTCGTCAATAAGCAAAATATCCGTTATTGGTCAGGCAGCAATCCACACGTACTCCATGAGTCAACATTGCATCCCGAAAAAATTACGGTTCGGTGCGGTTTATGGGCCGGCGGCGTCATTGAGCCGTACTTCTTCCGTGATGATCAAGACCGGCACGTTACTGTGAATGGGAATCGCTACCGCTCAATGATAGCCGAATATTTTTGGCCCAACTTGGATGATATGAACTTGGACAATATGTGGTTCCAACAGGACGGCGCCACAAGCCACAAGCTACACAGCGAATGTCACAATCGATTTATTGAAAACCAAGTTTGGTGAACGTGTTATCTCACGAAATGGCCCAGTCAATTGGCCGCCTCGGTCGTGCGATTTGACGACGTTAGACTATTTCCTGTGGGGCTACATCAAGTCTATGGTCTATGCCAACAAGCCAGCGACGATCGACTTCGTACGAATATCGAACTTGAAATTGCAGCAGTATCAGCCGATTTATGCTTGAAAACCGTCGAAAATTGGGTTCAGCGTCTGAACTTCTGCAGCCGTGCCCGTGGTGGCCATGCAAAAGAAATTGAGTTCCATACATAATGGCATCGAATGTTCTTTTACAAGAATAAAGAATTTCATTGATATCCCAAACCGTTTTTGTTTTATTTAAAAAAACTTTTGTAGCGCTCTTATTGAAAAAGCCTTTATATTACCCCAAGGTAGCATCGTAGGTCAAATTTTTTTAATTAGATTTAGCTACTACTGAGACATTTTATGAAGATCCAACAATCCTGACAGAAAGAAAGCATTCTCTAAATTATAAACCAACTTATATAACATAACCCTATGGCTACGTTAATGGCGTATCAAATCCAATGATATTGTTAATTTATAAAATTGAAAAAGGTCAAGTATTATAAGATACAATACAACATCAAAAGGTATTTAGTGGACTTAAGAGCTAATAAAAAAGCACTCACATTTCAAATACAGTATTGACGATAATGTTGATAACTCTTAGTTGCACCCATAAAAACTTTTACTTAAAAAAATCAAAGTCATTCGCAAAATGCCTATTTGATAACTTTTTCTATATCTTAAACGTTAATTGTCAATCATCATAAAATTTAATTCATTAAATTTTATTTTCTACCATACCCAGAAATGAGTTGGCAATTTCTTTTAATAGTAAATTACAGCAAAAACTAACAATAGCAGCACCAATGAAAATCTCACACAAAAACAAAAAATGCGTGGGGTGGACATTTAAATACCAGATTTATAAAAGGCGGCATGGCGCTATAACAAATACCGGCTCTACTATTTGAGTTAAAAGGAGAGTACTGAACTGGTAAGGTATGGTTTTACAAGCTTTACAAAATTGCAATGCGCCTTAAATGTTTCGTAATGTTCGTTAAATATGGCCTAAAGGCAAATACATATTATTAGTTTTTTGTTGCTTTTTAAACAGCTGTCAAATATGTTTTTTACTCCACTCTTTCTTTATTATTTTTGCATGTTTTTTATACAGAAATCCAATGTTACATTGATGAGCCCTGATGGTAATAAATTGAACTTATTCATTGTTAAAATGATTTAAATGGTTCCATGTTGTCGTTGTTAAAAGTTTGTTATTGCTGAGTTTAATGGCGTCGGCGTTGATGACTTGTCAATGTTATGTTGTTATTTGCAATTATGAGCAAATAAAGAGTTGCCATTTTCGTCGTTTTGGCATTTTAGTTTTGCTGCTTAAGTAGTATATGATTTTTTTGGTATTAATGAAAGCAACTGGTATAAAACAAAAAGTTTTTAAAGCATTAACTCTTTTAAGGACTCTCGATTTATTGTTTGAATATTTGTATGGTTCACATACAGGGTTGCCAAGCTACATCAAACTCATGCTTCGGCAAGACCGCAGTAAATTTTGCTTTAGGATGTAGGCGAAATTAAAAAAAAAAATCATCAAAGAAAAATCGCAGTCGTTTGCTTTTTTGTGAAAGCTTTAACTACCAAACTGAATGATATCAGTGAACTTACCACCAGTTTGCAATATTCGATATTCCTGTAATCCTTTAATCAATATTGCTGTATTTTTCATTAACAAACATAACAACACAAGGCACTTCCCGACTTAAGTCCAATTTTTTCGACTTTTTTCGACATTTCCGATTTATTTCGATTTGATTCGAAACTTGCCAACTTTAACTAGTCCATTGTTTTTGAGATTTTCAATGTATTTTATACCCATTTTACATATTTTTCGATACATTCCTAATTTTTGGACTTTTAATAATATGTTCAATATAATGAGAGTTTCTTCGGTCAGTTGGATTCTTTTCGATTCTGTTCGCAACTTTTCGATACCATCCAAGTCTACCGACTATTTCTTTTCTATTTGATTTCCATACTTTTTCAGTTTCTTTCATCTGAAATTTTTCGGATTTGACGGCACTGTTAAAATTTAAGTAACTATTTCAATACTTTCTGGTCATAATCGATGATTTTCTAAAAATTTTGGTTTTATTTGAAATTTTTTGAAAATAGCGATTATTTTAGAGCTTTATTTACTTTTTCGCATTCGATAAGCTTAAATTTATATAGATATTTCTGATACTTTTTGATTATGTACCAGAAATTTGAATTTTTATGAATCCTTGCAATAAGTCCGCAGATATTTGGATAATATTTGATGATATTTGGTATACTCGGCTTATACTCGGTACCATATTTGACTTTTATACTTTTGTTCACTGATATTCGGTATACTCGTATTTTGTCTTTCATCGATTTGTTGAATAACTTTTGAAGCTATTCGGTACAATTGGATATATGTATATCGATCTTTTAGATTCTGTTCGATGATATTTGTACTTTAATCAATGTGTTAAATACTGTTACGAAATTTCTGTCTCTTTGACGATGATTTCGATCTCTCACACTTTTCTGAGTTCGATCACTGGATTGTGTAACAATTAAAAACACACAAACTTATTTAGTTATAAAATGGTTTATTTTATTAACGTTCAAATTCTAATATTAATATAACACTGTATAGAAAACTGTTTTACTTTACTACGGATCACACTGTATTCACTTTATTGCTTTTAATTCAAGTGTTCCACTTCAATGTTGAAATACTACTGTGTCCGAAAACTCAAATGACACCCTTTTATACTACAGGCATCACTTTCTCGAATAATCTATTACCTGCCAGATGGCGTATATTCTACAATTATCTACAACCTACCAGTGCTACTTTGTAGCGTGCATTCTACCACTATCCACAATTCACCACAATTCACCAGCATGGCGCACTGACGTTGAGCTCACAATTATCCAGAATGCTAGATGCTAGATGGCGTTGTACGTTGTACGACGGCGATAATTTCTCTCGGTTGTCGTTTTTTTTATTGTGTACTGCAGCGTCTGTTCGGTTTATTATTTTTAGTACAAAAACTGCACTTTGCGCTAGATTGTTCTAATATCGTTTAGTTTCTTTTGTTTGTATTTATTTCAAGAGTTTTCTAGCATAAACCAAATTTCGCTACAATACTTTTTGATAATGTTCATTAAGTTTTAACTCTAATTGAACTCTTAGATATTTTTCGATGATGTTCGGAGTGTTTCAAAATTTATCGATACAATTTTTTATCGATAATTTTGGACTTTAATCGATTTTTTCAATGCTATTCGGTAGACTTGAACATTTATTGATCTTTCAGATGCTATTAGGATCAGACCAAAAATTACTTGACTCTCCAGAAGTTCTCCAACTGTTATCGACTTTTTTTCGGCACTCTAATAGTAATTTTTCGAGTTTTCAGGAATTTTTTCATCTTACCTTCGACAGAATGAAGACGTCACCTATCAAAACCAAGAGTAACCTGATTTTTTTTTTTTCAGCAAAACGTCTTAATGCACCACCCGCTTGTTTTCTATTTCATTCTTAGCTCCAAAAATCAGAATCACAAATCATGGCGCAAAATCTTTCTCATGTGGGATAATTTTGCAATCAAAAATTTATCATTATTCAAATATTAAGGAGTTTTTCTCTTAAAAATTTTATGTTTTTTTTATTGAATATTTTTTTGGCTGAAATTTCCTTTTAGCTTCATTATGAATTGCTTGCGACTTTTATCATCGAATCAGTAGTCAGATAAAATCTCCTTTTTTCTGTTTTAATTTTCGAAGAATTTTGTTGGAAAGATAACCAAAAACAACATGATAAAATTAGCAAAAAAGTTGTGAGCCATTTTTCCAATTAAACAATCCAGAAGTCATAAAAAATATTTTACTATTTTTCGTTAATATTTTAAGTATACAATTTTACGCTTTTTCTTTAGGCGCCGACATCCAAAGAGCATGCTGGAGTTATTGAGGAAAACAACTGATTGCTTTTAAGCTACTTATAGAGCTTATATATCAATTATCTATATAAGCCAACAGCAAGACAGATAAAAAAATTTAAATCATACCATGTTGGCAACTCTACTAAGACAATGTTAAAACGATTAAGTACTCAAAGGAATAACGAATTTTTATTTACCTGATTTTTATTGCCAGCATGGATTTGAAAAAAAAAAAAACTTTTCTGCGGCAAAAAAGTATTTTCTTTGGACATGGGTATGTTTTTTTTCTTTTATTGTTAGTTTTTATAACACATTGTATGGGCGGAAATGCGTTTTTTATTAGTTGTGTTTAATGTGGCCCTAACGGAAGAACTAAGCATAAAGCTTGATGGTTTTGCGGCTATTGCTATACCGCTTGTTGACTCAAAAAACGCTTTTCATTAGTGGATTGTCGTTGTTATTACTTATTAGCCAAGTTGATTGTTTTTTCTTAGTCATATACTTAGTCAATATTTATTTTACTGCTTTATTGATTTGACTTTTTTACTAACAAAAATTAAATTTTTCAGTTTATTATGGCTTTTGAAATAAGTTTACGTATTTCCTGTTCAAATGTGGGTAAATCAAAGCACCGTCTCTACGTTACGCATTTCGCCTAAGCAAAAATTCAAATGCATTTTAATGGTTTTACCATTTGAGGTAAAGTAGAAAAGTCATTTCCTCCGTTTACGTTATAGTAAATTTATTAAAATTACTATAGAAATTCAAGTAAACATTTCATTAATGCTAACAGTTTTAACGTTAAAAAACCCTATTGCGGAAATTACATGCTAAATTTCATTTGTGTAGGCATTATTGAGAGGAAACTGAGTTTTTATAGTTCAGAACTTTATAGACAACAATTTTGTAGTAAATATGTATGTATGCATTTTATTTTAAGATTGTAAGCATATAAGCAGCAATCAATTTACTCCAAAATAATGCTGTAGGTGACTTTACAAGGCTGTCTATAACTTTAAGCCGCATAAGGATAGACAGCCACATTATAATTTATGCTTTGGAGCAGACAGTTATTATGGTCATATTGTAAGTAAATACCTATAATTAACTTTATTTAACGAGTGCAATTTATGTTGAAAATATTTATTATTAATGCGAGTATTTTAATTAAAGTAATTGAATTTTTTAATAAATTTATTATTAATGGCTTTTATGCAAATGTTTGCTGTTGGAGTTTAGAAATAAAGATTTAATTGTAACAGCATAAACTAAGCTTACTCTTTCGTACACTTTTTACAGCAAATGCCTAAGGTTTCTAAAATTTCACTTGCGCCTCACCACACGACATTGAATCAGCTTTTAAAGAATATATATAATAACACAGGCCCAAAAAAAAAGTGTTGAAGTTGGAATTTGAGGTGCCATACCGCATGTTTTTTTAGTGTGCTAAAAACGAATCCATAGTCAGAATTGCTCCATTACGTCAGGTTCTCGAGATAGAATTGGATTTTTGAATTTCGTGTTATTTACATTTTTAGGTTTAGATAGCTGAAAAATCTGAATTGAACGAGTAATTCTGACCCCGAATTGGTATTCAACACACCAAAGAACATTCGGTATGCTACCTCATATTTCAACGGCAATTTGTTGTTTCCAGTGGGCTTTTGAAAAATGTAGTTTTTGCAATTTTTAGGTTTGGATATCTCAAATTCGTTTTCAGCACATCAAAAACTATACGGTATGGTATCTTTCAACTTCAAGACATTTTCTTTTTGTGGACCTGTGTAATCAGATAGCATAGACACTAGCAAAACATGAAGCTGTAGGTCAATTTAAATGACTACAGACGTATTTGTAAGGCTTATAAGATTCCCTATATATAAAACTAATCTCAATTTCCGGGGGAGAGATATCGATGGCAACTTACAGACAAAATCATTCTTACCAAAAGTTTCACCGAAGAACGTCACTGTTTGGCCACAACTTATTAATAGACGAAACTTTTGAAGTTTTTACGACTAGAGGTAATATTATAACTTAACCCCATTTTATTTCAATAAAATATTTCATATTGTTTGCAAATTCATAACAAAACTTTTTGATATAACTGCACGTTAGAGTAAATAAAAATATACTTTTTCATGTCGAAGGTCATATAAGCTTACCATACAAATATTTCAAATAACAAGTACTTCGAGTTTACCTGGAAAGAGAGAACATTTTTTTTTAATTAATTAAGGGAATGATTTACTGAGAAAATAAAAAAACAATTTTAATTTTAATGCACTTTTTGGAAATAAAAAAAGTTTGAGTTCGCAACAAATCTATGCAAAAAGGTTAGCGAATCAGGCTTCGAAACTCTCATTTATTGGCTCAAAATTTACTGCTGATTTCACTTAGCTATGGGTGAAATGGGTCATAGTCCTAGTTTTTTTTTTTTTTGTTCTAATTTTTTGTTCTTCTGTTTTTTTTTTTTTTTTTTGTTATCTCACACTTTACTGAACAGTAAACTCAGTAAAATAACTAAAACGTAAAAAATCAGTAAGTTAGCAATGAGGAAGCATTACCTATAGTTTCAATTCCACTTATTTGGCTAACACATTTAGCTTATCTTTGGCGCGGTACTTCCAAAACTTTCCCTTATATTGGAAATAATGTAATATATTTCACTTTCAACGAAAGCGCAGAAAATTTTTTTATTCAGATATCAATAATTTTTTTAAGACTTCAAAATTTCTAAAGATTAAAATTCCATCAAATCAAATGCCAAGCACTAATTGCACTGGAACTATTTTCACCGCATCAAATGCCTTATCTTCAATTCATTAGATAAAACATTAAAAAAAAAGTCAAACGCAAAAAATGGCACGGATGCACAGCATAAATTTAATTAAATTAATAAAATATCAAACCGGCTTTGACGCGCGTACCAAAAGCTTCCGGTATGACTACTTAATAATAACCGAAACACCAAAAAGGAGCAGAGCACACTGCTGCTGCCTGTAAAAGCATACGCTTCCTGCTTTAATGCTACGCTGCAATGCAAACGCATTGCGCGCGCATTAGTCAGTTAGTGAGTTGCTACCTTTAGCGATAATAAATTCGATATCTGAAAACTAATGAAGGAGACAAGACAGGCGGCGGCACAGTGGTGGATTTCAATTTCTCCACCTGCAACAAACAAATAAGCAACCAAGCTGCTTACTGAATCAGCCAGTTTAGCCTGTCTATCAGCATTTTTTCATTTTGACGACGACAACGATGATGATTATGATTATAAATTTCATTATCAATGTATCTATTAAAACGTGGACATTCTAATCACAGAAGAAAAAGGAGGAGTGGCAAGGTAGTTTGAGCAAGTTATGAACGAAAATGTACAGGAGTGAGATGGTTCCGCTTTGATTGAAGATGCAGCATTGAATAGATAAAATAAGATAGAGCGGCTCTTACGCAAATCATCTGCGAAGCATTACACTGGGAGAAACTTTATTTTTTTATTTGATAATTGCTTAATATACAGGATGGGCTTAAGAGTATGCTAAGTAAAACAGCTTGATATCGTGACAAATCAAATAAGAATGACACAGATGACTTTTTTTTAATATTTGTGTTGCATACTTTCAGGATCTCTTCTTTATTATTTTGCACTAAAATGTGGTCTATATGGGTCGCTGAATTTTATTCTCTCTTCACACGTAAATCATAGATTTTGCAATAGTTAAAAAAATTCGCTAAGTGTATAGATTGACGTAATCAAAACAACTACTGCTGCTTCAACTTAAACTTGCAATGATGCTTGTTCTCACTTCCGTTTCAAATTTTCCCTTTAATGCGGCAGCAGGAATTGTGGAGTGGTGTTTGTTATTTACAAGCGGTATGCTTTGCATTTTCCTAACAAACATCATTCATGTTTTGTTGCTGCAGCAGCTTTTCACGCAATACAGGTTGCATCATCATTTTAACATCTGGAATAGCAACATCGTCATCTATCTACTGAGTTCCAAGAGTCACGGACGCAGCAAGTAGATTTCAAGTAGACAAGACAAGCCGATATTCAAAAACCTTATCTTGTCTTTTGAAGATTTTACAGCAGGAGCTCCTCCTTTTTTCTTGCTAGTTGCCAGATTGTTAATTTAATTTTATTTTAAAATATGCTATCACGAAATTAAATGGAAAATTTTATTTATATTCAAATTTTAAGATTTAAGAACTTAAAAATTACTTATATGAACAAAAATTTTTACAATTATGCCATGGCGTATTTCAAACTTTAATGACCAACTTTGAGTAAATCAAAATACTTGCAAATAAAACTTACGCAAAATAATAAAATTTTACAATTTATGTTCATTTTGTCTACCATGACGTATAAGTAACTTTCTGAAGATTGGATCGGTGTCAATCTTCATTTTAGACACTAAAATCCCAACTTCGATTCAACTTAAAGCTTCAATGTAACACATATTCATTTTGCTGTTAAATGCCAACTAAAACTCTGAATGTTTGGCTTATGGCCGCTCATAATAAGCCATGGACAATTCTATACAAAGAAAATGCAAAACTCAAACAAATTTCAATATTTTGAATTATGAATTTGAAATATATTCTTTTTTTATTGATTGATTCCTTTACTTACTCGAAAAAAAAATTTTTAATTTTAAGTGCTTACAAATTGAAAATAACATGACGTATGAGCAACATTTAGACCTTTAATAACAGTCATTAGTCATAATGTATCAAGTTTCATTGAAGAATGAAGATGAAGAATGCATCGTATATCAAGGAAAAATATATTTGGTTCAGTATACTCAGTAAGGGCATAATATATGTATGCTCGCTGTTAATTTTGTAGGTTTTTTGATGTTTTGTTAAGGTGACTAAAGAATTTCGTAACGTTTTTATAAACACGAGTAAATTCTATTTGAGAAAATTAAAATACTGCATTGATCTGGCACCACAAAATGTTGACTCCAACATTTTTAACTTGATACTTTCCAGTTGCTTGTTGTTAGTCTCAATGCACGTATTTTGTATTCAAATTGCGCACACTTTATATGTGAATTCAGATAAAAATCTATTTATTTTTTTTTTGCTTAACTCAAGTTCATTGAAGACTTAGCACATAACAGCAGCAACAACAACAACAACAAAGCAATGCAGCAGCGATAATAAAAACGATAGCAGCAGCATCTGCGCAGCAACGCATTCCGATGTTGTTGAACCTACTACATGAAATTATGATAAATTTTCATGCAAATTGCAGCGATTAACTTGTCAAAGGAAATTATCAGAAATTACGTCAACAAATACAACAAAAATAACTTTGACAAAAAAATAACTTTGCAACAACATCATCAAAATATCAGAAGTCATAATCATCATCATCAACTTAAGCGTTAACTTCAAATTCAAGTATCGCGCCATGTACAGGAAACTCTGTCAGTAACAAGAAGTTTGGTAATCTCTGAAGTATCAAATTAAATGTTAAAAATATATATTTCAAATAGAAATCGCTTAGCTGGGTCTTTTAGAACACCATGTTTTTCCCAATGTATGTTTAATTCTTTTAAGCCCTCTAATAAATACGATTTGTCAAGTTGCTCAGAATATAATGTCGCAGAAAGACAGATCAGGCTACGAATGCGGCATTTATTCTATACGATTGAGCTGGTGCGTTGCCGTGGTGGAACAGGACTTTTTTTCCAAATGAAGCTGATATTGATTTGGTCCGCCTTAGTGGCTTCGAAAAATAATGTGCATTTATAAAAAAAAATTTGTTTGCATTGATTGAATACATAAACTAAAAATATTTATTTCCACTTTTTTACGTGAAACTGCGTACTTTGAATTTTGAAAAATTTGTATTTGTATTTGTATTTAATAAGCAAGAGACTTCGCCACCATATCTCCAGGTTCACACCTGTGAGCGAAAGGTTCGCTAAGATCCGCGTCAAGGCTCGATTTTTTAACATCAGCTTGATTTGCGCAACGGAAAGGTCGGAAGAGAAGGTATATTTGACGCCACTGTCGGTCAGTTCAGCCTTCACGAGACCACCTCAAACAACGGTCTACGGCTGATCGACTTCGCCGCGGCGCGAAACATGATAGTAAGTAGCACCAGATTTCAACACCTCGATATCCACAAGGCCACCTGGCTGTCCCCTGATCAGAAAACACGCAACCAAATCGATCATGTTGTGATTGACGGAAGGCATGCTTCCAGCGTGCTAGTATGTTCGTCCGTTCCGGGGAGTCAATATTGACTCCGATCATCTTGTTGCAGCCAAAATACGCATGCGGCTCTGCAATGCAAAGGATGTAAGCTCTGGTACGCAACGAAAGCTGGACGTCGCTAAGCTGCAATCACATCGGACGGCCGAAGCCTATTCCGCTCGCCTCTCAGAACTGCTCCTTCAACATGACTCTCTACCCGATGATGCCGCTAGACTTTGGACGCATATATCCCGCTCCATGAGGAAGTCATTGGTTTCCGACGCCCACTTCCGCGAAATCAATGGTATGACCAGGAGTGTCGCGAAGCTACTGCAGTAAAAAACGCCGCAGTCAGCCGCAACGCGAGCCGTGCACGAAAACTACCGGTAAAAGAGAAAGGAAGAGAGGCGCCTTTTCAGACTCAAGAAACGAGAGCAGGAAAGACACGAGCGTGAGAAACTCGAAGTGTTACGGGGCAGGAATGATGCTCGAAAATTTTACCAACAAGTCAAGCGTCTGACCCAAGGTTTCAAGCTCGGAGCATCTACCTGTAAAGATGAACATGAAAATCTGGTTACGGATACGCAGGGTACACTGAGATTATGGAGGGAACACTTTTCCAAGCTGCTTGCTGGCGATGACTCCACCAATCCCGCCTTTGGAGAAATTAACCCGATGCCACCAATCAACGACGATGGTGTAGACGTACCACCACCTAGCCATGACGCGGTACGAGTTGTGATCCAACGACTAAAGAACAACAAAGCGGCTGGTGCCGATGGCCCGCCTGCTGAATTGTTCAAGACCGGCGGCGATGAGCTGATAGAGTGTATGCATCAACTCATCTGCAAAATATGGCTAGTAGAAAGCATGCCCGACGATTGGAATCTCAGTGTCCTTTGTCCTGCACTGAAGAAAGGTGACCCAACAATCTGCGCTAACTACCGGGGAATCAGTTTTCTTGCTATCTCTTACAAGGTCCTGTCGACTGTACTGTGTGAAAGACTTAAGCCGTTTGCCAACACACTGATTGGGCCTTATCAGTGCGGCTTTAGACCTGGTAAGTCCACCATAGACCAGATCTTCACACTACGTCAAGTCCTGAAAAAAACGCACAAAAAGGAGATCGATACCCATCGTCTCTTTATCGATTTTAAAGCTGCTTTCGATAGCACGGTACGGGATTGCCTGTATGCCACCATGTCTGAGTTCGATATACCTGCGAAGCTGGTGCGGCTTTGCAGAATGACGTTGAGCAACACAGCCAGCTCCGTCAGTGTAGGAAGGGACCTCTCCGAACCATTTGATACCGAACGAGGTTTCAGACAGGGCGATCCACTATCCTGCAACCTCTTCAACTTTGTGATGGAAGGGGTGTTGCAAAGAGCCAGTGTACATCGTAATGGCGCTATTTTCTACAGAAGTGTCCAGCTCCTTGCATATGCCGATGATATTGATATCATTGGACGTTGTAAGCGAGATGTTACTGCTGCGTTCTCTGCTATCGAAAAAGAGTCAGCGAAAGTGGGTTTGACGGTGAACGAGGGCAAAACAAAGTATATGCTGTCCACAAACAGGGAGACGCGGCGTATTGGATCCTTTGTTACTGCGAACAACTATACTTTCGAAGTTGTCAAGGAATTCACCTATCTTGGCACCGCCGTGAACACTCAAAACGATGTCAGCCTGGAGATAAAGCGAAGACTAAATCTTGCTAATAGGTGTTACTATGGTCTCAGTAACCAATTGAGTAGTAGAGACCTCTCTCGCCCGACAAAACTGACACTCTGCAAGACGCTCATCTTACCCGTGCTACTTTACGGCGCAGAAGAATGGGTTGTGTCGCAGACTGCTGCAGCCACGCTTGGGGTGTTTGAGAGAATAATTCTTCGCAAAATCTTCGGTCCTGTTCACGTCGGCGACGACTACCGTATTCGAATGAACCACGAACTGTACGAGCTCTACGCTGACATTGACATAGTCAAGCGCATCACTATCCAACGTCTGCGCTGGTTGGGACATGTTGTGCGTATGGACGAAGAAGCTCCAGCGAAAAAGGTGTTTGATGCAGAAGCCGCTGGGCGACGACGAAGAGGAAGACCATGCCTCCGATGGAAAGACCAAGCTGAGGAAACCCTATCCACGCTTGGTGTGACTGATTGGAGAAGGCGCGCGCGAAGCAGAGGCGCCTGGAGAGAGATTTTGAGGTCGGCCGTAACCCGGTAACGGGCTGTTATGGCCACCCAAGTAAGTAAGTATGTGCTCTCAGCAGTGCATTTTTTGAGTTTTGCCATTTATATGGAAAATTGGGGCCCATCGAAAAAAACCATTCGGATTCTATGGAAAATTTCACTATTGAAAAAGCTATCGCCATTCATTGGGGTGAAAGTTTTTGTAAATTTATAGAGTAGTGTAATTTACAATAGCACTGCTCCGTGATCTTGCTTCTTTTTATCAAACAGTCGATTTAGATAATTCCCTTTGAATTTCAAATACTTAATTGTAGACAAAACCATTCCGACCGACTTAAAAAATGATAATTGTTTGGTCTCTGGCGTATAGTTATAGAAGCAGGTTTAATCAGAGGTAATGAATTTTTGCAAAAACTACTGCGAATTTTATATCGGTACAACAGGTTTCTTATTCCTCACTCATTATGTAAAATATTGATTTTTCGTTCAGTGATTAGCAAGAATCATGCATATTAACATATAGCATATAATAATACTTTAAACGAACATTTTATTATAAAAATACTGAGTCTACATCTTAAGCATTTTTTTTTTTCGAGTTACTCAATATGATATCCAAGGTATGATATCCACTATATAATTGCACTAAAATTGCTTTAAGTGTTAAATTTATATGCACATAGTACAGATAAAAATCTACATCTGCTTAAGCTTAATTTATTTTATTATAATCCATTTAATTTTCAAGATTAATGTTTTTAAATATGTATTTAAATCATTATGCATTTAAGGAGCATTTAAAATAAATTTATAAGCAAACAACTAAAGCTGCTACTGACGCCTCTATTTCTAACACCATCACCACCGAGACTCTGTTCCAGCGCTTACAAATTAGTCAGCCTTTAAATAGCTAATGCAGTAAATATACAAAATAGCAAGCAACATCTGCTATATGGTAACTTACAATTTGCACTGTAGTTAAATGTTGTTAATTAAGGCAACCCACATACTAACGCCACATGTGGTTACTACGTAGTAATGTCTGTGAGACACCTAAGTATTTTCGCGTACTCTCTTATACATAGGTATACCCATATTTGTCACTATGAAAATGTGCTAAAAATGTTGTTTACGTTTGACTGATTTGCTAATTTATTTCATTCAAATTCTACGCTGACATTCATAAAATAATAATTTATAATAATTTCCGTAAATCCTACACACAGTTAAGGGAAATAATTTACAGCGCAATCATAATGATTAATGATATCTTAAACTCAATGGCGAAACACTTTAAATACACTTAAAAAAATGTATTATTTATTTGTTTTCTTAAATAGTTCATTCAGTGTTTCATTTCTTCTTTTAAGTGCTTTCACATGGTTGAATCTGAATTATAATTATTACCATATGTATTAGGCATTGAAAGCCATAACGCAATATTTTTGGCATTTTAAAAAATGATAAAATAAATCATCTATTTCATAGTTTGCTTTTATCCAATGGGTATAATAATATTTTCGCATTTTTAGCAAGTTTTTCTACTCAAATGTTGATTTTCACATTTTATAAAATTTCTGATATTTAATATGAAACATTTTTCCGCTCACAACAGCATAATTTGTTTTAGTGACAAATATGCATAATACAGACACTATACAAACATAGCCGTGTACCAAATTTAAAAACTTTAGCTTCCGGAAGAATCAAAAAATAGTGACTTAAAAGTTTCAATTGTATGAGAAATGCAGTGCTCCAGTTGTATAATCTCATCAACATTTTGCTAAGTGCTTAGTTCATACAGTATACATTTGTCGTATCGAATTTTAAGACCTATACTGCCATCAAAATCGAAAAGGGCGTGTCTCGAAAAAATTGCGTTTTGAGACTATTGATGTTTTGTTTATGTCAGTTTGTTGAAATACCTGTAAAATTATGCCTCAGTTGCATAAAGCCCAATTTCCATGAGGTCTTATCTTATCAAATATCAGGGAGGACATCACATGCTATGAAGATACCAAATGTATGCTATTCACTCTCGCATTCTCCGAGCGCATTAGGTTTTGTTCGCATGCTTTTTCTTTCTTACAAAAATTTGATTTGATATCCCTGATATGGGATAAGATAAGATAAGTTCACATGGAAATTGGGCTTTATCCCTTCAACATTTTGCTAATTTCATACAGTATGCATTTCGCTCACTTACTTCATAACTCAAAAAACATAAAGTGGGAGAAAAACACATTTAAAGTTTTCAATTAGTTAATTTTTATATGAAAATTATGAAAAATATGTCTACATAAACTCTTCTCACAAGGCAACTTTATGAGATACTTTTTTGATTTTTTCACACAAAATAAAACACAAAATTACAAATATTTCTGCATCATTAACTCAGAAATCACGTTTTTTGAGTTATGACAGTCTTGAAGTATATAAGTGAGCGATTTGTCGTATCGAATTCTAGCACCAATAATGCTCATAAAATGTTATTATTATTTTTTGTTATTGTAAAGATGGTGTCACGTATGTTTCCCAATTCAAACCAAAATTTGCAATGTAGTTAGTACGTTTAATAAGCAACCACACCTGAAATTACGAAACTATAGCTACTATATTTGCCAATATTGTAGAGGAGATGTCAGGCCCCTATGTTGTACTCCGTCCACATTTGGCACGTACTTCAATCAGACAGCTAAGTACAGAACTTCATAACTATAGCAATTTAAATAGCCAAAATATTTAGAGTGATATACATAGCATTTTGAGTGTTTCTGCTGTATAGAAGTTGCCACGCCTCTACATTATCTGTTATAAGAGTGGAACCTGAGTTATATTTATTGCTCTATGCCTTGGCAGTTAAAGAAGTACAGCCGATAAGTTTCAAAAAGCTTAGTCAACGTTTACACTAAGAAATTCTGTGAAAGAAATTTTTGGGCATTCTCTTTTTTAATTTTCGTATTGCGTTTGCGACATATGACAAATTCTGTGCCTCTACTCTTTCGTTTTTCCCCTCTCGCCAACAAACATAAAGAATTTTCAGAAATATTTTTTGTGTGTAAGCGCTGAGTTACGAAGCTTCTATTTAGTATACAGATATTATGATAGGTCACAATAGTTTGTCACAATGGTTCACAATGATGCTTATGACTACTTATACATTAGGTTATAATGACTTACGATAACTTAAATAAAAGGGTTACTATTGTAAGTAGATATATAATAAGCCTCCGGAACGAGCTGAACTTGTCCGGACAGCATCAAAACTCAAGAGCTTTGCACAATATTGCAGCACCGAACCATGTTCGCTTAACTCGACTCAACTAAGTTCGTTTAGTTCGATATACATATTCACTCACATCTCGTCATTTTGCTTATGTTTGCTCCTGTTTATAAATAGTTCGAAAAAAAGAAAAGCAAATTGCACTGCGCCGTACAATGGCAAAAATGTTGAAACTCGAAAAAACGAGTGGCTTGAAACTCACGAGTTGTAATCGTATGATAAGCGCAAAAAGCGAACTGAACATGAGTTGAGTCGAATCGCTTTGTTTGAGTTTCACTCGTTACGTTTGGCAAAAGTTCGAACATGTTCGATCAGCTCGTTGCATAGCCTCACTATTTGCATATATTGCTACAAAAGTTAGCCTATGACAATTTTTTGTCAAAATCAGTTTAGTGGTTGAGTCGTGAAAAGTTCACAACAGACAGCTTAAAACACTTTTGCAAATAACATATTCATTTGGAAGATCCATTCATAAAAGCCAATATCTAAGCAACAGCCACCAGAGTAACAAATGTTGATGCCAATTTTCTATGCAAATTTGTGCATATTTTATAAAAGTTTTACCAACTTATAATTATTTGTTGTATTTTTCATAGTAATGCCAACAACTTTAAACACAAATACATTTAATTACATTGGTTTATTACAGTACGATCAGTTACTGTTGCTAGCAGCTTGTTTGCTCGCACTTTAAAAGAACGACTACCTCATTTTGGTTTGCTGCAATTGTGAATTGTTCCATTTAACAATGGGTGTGTGTTAATTAATGGTCTAATGGTAACGCTGTTACACCAATGTTGTTGTCAGAAATGTTGTTTCTATTGAGTTGCTGTTTAGCAAATTTTTTTCATATTACACGTGCTGTAATTAACTTATTGTTTGCTTAGCGCTTTATATTGTAAAATTGTTGCTGGAAACTGTTAACCAAGATGGGTAGATCTATTTAAGTAGCTACTAGCTAGCCATATGCTAATTGGCACTGACCGGATGCAATTTGTTGTGATGTTTTACTAAATAGAAGTTTTCTGCTGTCAGAGAAAACAAAATCGTAAGAGATCTACAAAAGGCTCGCTACTATATAGTATTTTTTGAATGATAGTTTCGGAAGATCGTTAATTTTGAAAACATTTTTAATATAAGTTGGATGCAAGCGTATTGTGAAAGTATTTCAAACACTTTTTTTTTTATTTGTTTTATCACTTATTTTCTTTTATTTCTTATCATTTATAGGAAGAGGCGAATAATCTTAAGTTTATATATTCTAATAAAATCTTGCTACATCAGTTCGTTGCAAAGCTTTGACGTTTTGAATTTTACCTTCGAAGAAACTCGATTTCGAAAATAAGTTCATAAATGGATTTTTTGAGTTAAAATCATAAAAAATTTTCACTTTTCGTGTTCAACATGATGGTGTCATCGGTATTTCATTATTTTACTGAGCTTACTGTTCAGTACAGTGTGTAACAACACATCGGTCTTTATTTTCTATATAACCTACTTAAACTACTACAGCGTTCTCACTTGCCTCAATAGAGAAAATGCATTACTTAAATGTATTTCTATTTGCTTTTTTGCACTCAATCGAGTAAATCAAATAGTAACTGAAACATTGAGAAATAAGAAAAGAATCGAAAAATTCGAAATGTATCGAAGAAATCTAATAGTATCGAAAAACATCGAAAAAATCGAACCGAAAGTAAATTACAGTCGGAATCTCTATACATATTTGCATTTCCACCAAAAATATTATTTTAGCCGGCCACGTTTTTTATTTTTTTTTTTTTTGAAGCACACTCTTGAATTAATATTCAAGTTAGAACAATTAAAATTCAAGAACTTATTTTTTTATGTAACTTTATATGTAACTTATCAAATTTTTTTTTTTTACCTTAAATGCAATTTTAACTATGTCTCCCTTTGAGTTTTAATTGTTCCGTCGGTGGCAAAACGTTTCCATCTCTTTTTAACTGCCACAACGCAAGACAGTGCAGGGAGTGACACCGCCCCTATGGGGGAAAAAAGCTGTCACGGCTGAGCTGCTATTCCCATTTTGAGCCTTGAGGAAAGATATTTTTTTTTGATGGGCGATGCCACACCCCAGACGATAAAATATATTTAAACAGCTATATTGATGGACCGACTTCGATGTAATTTGTTATGTAGATGAGCTGAACTCTGAGGGAAGGTCTATGTTTTTAAGTGGGCAGTGCAACGCACTTAACTTGAAAATTTGTTTTCGCCGCTAAATTAATGGACCGATTTTTAGGAAATTTAGTATGGAGATATTTTGAAATGATACCATTATTTTTATTTTTGGGAACGATACTATTTAGTCAGGTAAAATGGTACGAAACTGTTTTGTATTGTAACTATAATGGTTGAGTTTCAACCAGTGAGTATATTGGAAAGTATCAAAACTTTGTGTGTGCTTACAAGATTTAGTATATGGGCATTTCCATGGGTCCCGTTCGACCGTCAAACACATTTAAAGTAAAAAAAAGTCAAAATAAAACGGATTTTTACAATAGGTTTAACTTATAGCTCCTAATTAGCTTTATAATTGGTGCTAATTTTGAATTTGGGCAATTTTTCGTTTTCATGATAATTTCAAGAAACCAAGGTGTCGCACGGGACAAAAACTTCCGTTTTCGTGGAAATTCCTATATGTCTGTTGAAGGAAACCTATTTTCTCTGAGTTTACCTTTAAGGAAGTCCGTGTTAAAAATTTAGAAAATAAAAAATTTTCAGTGTAAAAAACAAAAACATATTTTTTATTTATGGCGAATACAAACTTTTTTTTGCTGGAAAATATACTGCCATATATACAGATTATTAAACTTATTTAAAAATATATCTTACAAGTGCAGAGCTTTGTTTTTGTTTTAATTTTATGTATTTTTTATCACAAAAAAAAATCACGTACTATCACGCTCTTATAAAACTCATACTTTGTATAAGCTTTTGACTATTTGAAGCAGAAATTTTTCAAGACAATATTTTTCAAAAATTGTTTCAAACATATTATCTATAAGGTTCAATTTTCTTTCAAGAACTATCACTCTCCTTAAGCAGCAAGCTATATTTTTAATAATAAACGGGCACTTTAATTAATAGCAACACTAACGACGCATGCAAAAAATAGCACTAAAAAGTTTATAAAAAAGAAAGTTTGTCAGCGTTAACAATTTTCTAACGATGTTCCACCAACAGCAATTGTATGCCACACACTATGGCATACATACGAGCAGAGCCAACGGTTGAGTAAACAAATTTCTTTCCATTTCAGATTTTTATCGCATCACCAATTAGATGACACGACGCCTTAATGTTGTCGTCGCTGCTTTCTGTATGCTCATGTTGTATGATGGTCATCAAAAATTAAAAATCATGAGCGCCAGCGCAGCATCCAGCGCCATATTACAACCTGCTATCACAGCATGCATACACGTTCATGAATACTTCCTTGTTAACATGAATTTACTTTATTGCCGATGGTAGATTTTATTAATTAAGCGGCATCATGAGCATAGCCAAGTTAAATGCTAAATAGTTGGCTGAGCGCGACAAAAGTAGGAGATTTGCGCGCGCTACTGTAACGCCTCGAGCGGATTCTAACACCAAATGGACACACTTTCTACTAAATTTCTAAAGCACGTATGCATGACTAGTTGATGGAAGCATTTTTTGGCAGTGGGTACATCAAAAAATTTCCAGTTTGGAAAAAATGCTGAGCTGATATTTGTGTACTGAATTATGAACGCATTGATTGTAATAATTTTTATACTGAAGTACGGTTTTAGTGGTCTGCAAATCACCTTTTTATGGCTGCTATCAGTTTTTCATTTGATTAGAAATTTCTTTAGATTTGCAAAAGAAGATGACGGTAAATCTAGAGTATAGAACGGATATTATAATGACATTCGAATAAATTGCTTGGTAACGTTCAAGTTTATGCCATAAGACTACAGAACGCGTAAATTTAAAACTGTTTGTCCTCAATGCATACATATTACCTGGTATGAGCAAAGACAAATTTTACTGTATTTCTGCATAAAAGTACCGCCACATATTTGCTGCCGCGCCAAAAGAAAAACACATTTGCGCACCGCCAGCAAAATCATGTATCACGCAGCTAAAGCGTTTATCATCATCATTATCATTTAATTTACGATCAGTCATCAGATTTCACTATAAAACTTAATAATAATCATAATAAGAAATGCAATCGCATGCGTACAATCTCACACACAGTGTCAATGCAAATAGAGCCAAAGAGAGTTAGCCAGATATGCATGAAGAAAAGTACTACAACAATTACAGTTATCATAAATTGTGCGCATGCGCAACACAAGTGCAGCGTGCAGCACAGCGCAGTAAGAGCGTGTACACTGTACAGTAGTAAAAATAATGTTATGCTGATGGGCATTAAACTTCAGCATGGTATTGCACTTTGCAGCACAAAAACATTCTATTCATTATTTTAATGACAAAATTGCGCATGCGTCACAGAAAAATTATTGTAATAAACTTAACCGCAATAACTGTCTTCAAGCCTTAGGGCTAAGATTAAAGATGAGCTAAGCAAAATATGAAGGCATTTATTTGATTTAAACAGGTCAAGCTACTAAGCCAACATTTGGAAGATTGTTAAATCTTTCATTCTTCTTAAAAAAATTAAAATTGGCGTTTTTGAAATTTCAAGCACTTAAATGCATTATGATTCGATATAACTTTTTTGATATAAAAAATATGGATAAAAGCAAATATTGGTGTCAGTGTCACCAGGCTGCTTTTCTTTTTTCATATGATGCTAAGCGCAATTTTGCGTTATCATTTGTTCAATTAAAAATTAGAAAACAAGGACATAACTTTAAAATATCTGCGCAAGTTACGTGAATAAAATAAAACCATAATTTCGTAGTTCGATGAGGTATTATGTAAAACAGTAGAGTATGAGCTAAGCTTTACCTCTATTGGGTTTATGTGCGCATTTGAGTTAGCTGCAGAATAAAATCATTCTTAAATTTTATTTTTGAAGTTTACTCTGCAAAGTATAACAGACAGCAAACAAGAAACGATAGTAGTTCAAAAAATTTATATTTTGTATGTCTTTTACATGAAATCTTTCAAAATTTCAGTTACATTTCAGAAATCTTTTAGTTTCATTTCAGAAAGCTTTCTGCAATATGTCAATGACCACCATTTGATTTCATTTCAAATGTTTCTGGAACGTTACAGAAACCTTATAAGATTAAGGAAGAACAATATTTCTAATAATGCCATCGGACTCTGGAAATTGTTGGATTTTTTGCATCAGCGTCACTTGCGAAACTGTTATTTTATGACGTCATCGGGGCTCTGATATATTGTTTATTTTACTCGAATCTCCACTTGTGCTAATGCAGTTATTTAATGTGACGTTCTTCTTTATTTATAATTAACGATAACACACAACAATACTTAACATAGAATCACACATAAAGCCAGTCTGACAACATTCACACAGTTCATTACATGTACATATAATTGATGTCGTCAATACATATACAATGCAGATATCAAAAAACTAATATCGAATCATAAAACAATATTTAGATTTCATTTGAAAAATTCAGCAAACATTTAATCTGAAACCTTTCAGAAACACTTCAGAATAATTACATGTGAAAGATTTCGTTTATACCATGACAGAAAGATTTCATTTGAAAGATTCAGGAAACATTTAACTTGGAACCTCTCTGAAATATTTCAGAATAATTGCGTGTGAAACATTACATTTGAAATATAAATGAAAGGTTTCTGTAACGTTTTGCTTGCAATATTTCAAATGAAATATTTCTGTTACGTTGCACACTATTTGTGAAACTTTTTGAAACTTTACATACCGAGTGGAGTCGTATTGATGATTTATCGTTAAGTGGTCAGAGAACATCGAGTACATTGCGAAACTTCGGTCAATTGGGCAAAAGTTTATTGCGTTAAGTAGCTATTGATAATTTAAGGTACGTATTGGAGTTATTCGTTATTCTGAGTACAAATTGTTATCACAATCAATAGCAAATAATGCAATTAATTTTAAAAAAAGCAACAAAAAATGTTGGACGTTCCAAAAAAGCAGTCTCCACATCTTGTCAGAAGATTCTTCACTGATGTATTAAAAACACGTTTGCTTTTTGTTGATTTGAAATTCACATTTCATGAATAAGAAAACTGCCAGCAGAGAAGAGCGTATTGCTCATTTGCTGTAATTTTTTCTTAAGTTTTGGCATAAGGACCATTGCAGCTCTTCACTAAGTATGTAGTAGACACACTTAGCATTTTCTAGTATATAGTATGCATACACCATATATCAATATTTTGATTGATTTTCTTGCTTTCACTAGTAATTACTTAACGGTTTAAAAAACCGCAATAAACACTCAACGTAAACTCATTTACGTCAAAGGCAGTACAATATGTACAGTATAGTATACCTATAACAGATTAACATGACAAAAATCTACACACTGTCAATGTTGTCGTCGAATGTCAGCAACAAAAAGAACCACAGAGATCTGTTTGCTGCCGACTGGCGCTGGTTGTCACATGAGCAACATGCTGTCAATAACGCGTTATACATGACAACTTTTACACGCTGTTCAGTGGTTGACAATACGCTTACTTGCAAAATCAATGGCGTCATCTAATGTATCTTCAATAGCTGCTGCTGCTGCTTTGAAAAATTACAAAAAAAAATCAAAATTTACAAAAAGTACAAAGCATCACCAAGGGAAAAAACCAGCAACATTCGCACGTTTCTGCAAAATGCAGTGATGCATAAATTCTTGATGCAGTCCAACCTAATCAAACGGACATATTAAGTGAACGCGGATGGTGTTAGCACGAGAATTTAGTGTTACCGTTTCATATTATAATTTTCGATATACTTTGAGTGTGAATGTAACAAATTCAAAAACAAATTCTGGGAAATATTGATTATGCTTAGCAATTGTACTTCAACTTTTTCATGCATCGGACGTTTATATAGGTTAGGTGGAAAATGTAGGTTGGGTAGGCTAGGTAGGTTAGATACATTAGGTAGGTTAGGTGGGATAGATTTGTTAAATTTGCAGACCAAATTTTTTTTTTGGTCTTTTCGAAATTATTCTCAATATAAAGCGCTGCCCTGTGACTTTGATTTTATGGTAACGTGTTTCGGGAATAAAAGTGTCATCATTATTGAGCCTGTTCCGATTCTTTTTCGGATTTGCTTCGGAAACGGAATTGAAATCCGAAGTTTATTTCAAGATCATAAAAAAGGGGAATTATTGGTACAATAACAGCGAATTTTGAAGTTCCAGAAAAATTTCATAGCAAGTTCCCACCATTAGATTTAGAAGAGCTCTTGACATTCATTCGTACTTCAATTCCACTCTCGGAAACAAAACAGTTCTTGTATACCAAATAATTTTGAGCATTTAAATCAAAAGTATCGATACTACACATTGTTTTCTAAAATGTTTAATCATCAAAGCTGCTGATGAGTCTATCTGCCAGAAGAACTGACCGTCCGTTGATCGGTGTATACGCTGTCAATCTACACGTTGTACTCTGTACGTTGCACATTGTTCGCTCCTAACTGTCCCATAGTAATTATTTGTGTGCGGCGCGATGATGCTCATGTTCCTTGAGTTTTACGAGTAAGTAATTTCTTTCATTTTACTCCGCGTACAGAAATTGCGGTTTTGTTAGCACCGCAACGCGTTGCTTTCTTTTAAATTCTACGGTTTTGTTTTTGTTCTTTGCGTTTATATTGCAAAATCAACAATTTCCGCATAGCTTTAACTTTAGCTGACAATGAGTTATATAGTATTATGATTATGTCAATACAGTATTGTAAACTATATGTATCTAATACTTGATTTTTTTATGATATTTCTAATTTTTTGTGTTACCAACTAAGTTGATTATAGCTTGGCATGTGATCTTGTAGGGAATGTGTCGAGAAATTAGCTGTCATCGATATCAAAGATTGCAGGCTCGCTTGTTTACAATTTGTACGTTTAAGTATGTTGGGTGTTCTTTCTGCTGAGGAAGCAGGAAACCCTTAATAATACTGCAAAGTTTATAGTGATTTCAAGTCACGTTATGTTGTAAAGCGCAAAAATGGCAATTATTATTAATAACAAGTTCTGGTAAGTTAAGTGAGAAGGATATGTGGAAAGGATGGAAAGAAATGCTTCTAACGCGTTTGACTTTGACGCAATTCTTACTTTATTTAAGTGTTTGAAAAATAAAAAGTGGTTTGTTATCATTCCTATTGATACAGACATTTTTATGAAAATCGTTTATCGCATATTGGAATACTAAAAACTCTGGATTTATATTTCACTTTTTGTGAGTTATTAGAGATAGAAACCTATGCTACGCCAACAGAATTAGAACTCCGTCCACAGTCTAATAGTCTATTTACTTGTTTTTTTTGACTCCTGAGGATTCTTCGCTCATTTCCGGTGCCAAGGGATATGATGAATTTCTGTAAGTCTCTGGGTTAAATCACCCAGGTTTGCAACCCTAGTTATTTTTGAGATATTGCTCTTTTTCTGGTAAGTTCACAGAAGTCTGTTCGATTTTACATAAAATAAGTTCAAGAAGCTTTAAAGTATTGCTTACCATTGCATTAAGATTAATCAAATTAAAAATTTGATTTTGATGAATTAAGCTTACATTTAAGTGAAGTTTAGTGTTAAAGCTTTTACTCAGATTAGTCTTTAACATTTTTATGAACTCAAAAGCGAAACAAAAAGAAGCTTATTTTGTGTAGGTTTCTGCTAAGGTTCGCCTATTTGAAGTTATGGATGTTTTTGATAGTTCAAAAAGAATGTTCAAAAAATTGCTAAAAGAAAACAAAATTGCTATAGAATTTGGCACAGATGACGCTGTGCTGTTAAGCTAGCAAATATTTTTATGTTTAATAAGCTATTTACTTGATTTAACGCTTCAAGCTGAATAGCTAAGAAGACTAATAGCTGTAGTAGCTAGGCTCTATTGCTATTAAAAAAGCAAATTCATGATGAAACCGCATCTTATAATAGCTAGCAGTGGGTGAATCGAGCAAAACTTAACTTTCTTTGCTTGACCGCTTGAAATGTGCAAGTTCGAGAACAATTTAGTCATTTCCAGGAAAAACTTTGCATACAAAAAAAAATAATTTTTAAAGTTCCAGGTTGAGATTACATTGAATTGATAAATGTATATGTTGTGCAGAGTCTGGGTTAAAATATGTCGGTTTTAATCCTTATCATATTTATATAACAAAGCGGTGCTTAAATTTTATCAAGTTACCTTTGTCAACGAAGGTTTTTTTCTGGATGCCTTTTCCACATAGCCACAGCATAATTCTCAACCAAATTTGACAAATAAAGACAACAATAAATGAACAATTGGATATTTCACGTTGTGCGGAAGAAAGTTAGAAAGGATTACAAAACTTTTATTTAAAGTAAATCAATAAAAATATTAAACAAATTGTTGAAACTGAGCGAAATATCATATTTGAAAATATTTTAGTTCCGAAGATTAGATATGCACCTATATAAATATATATATTTATATATGTATATTCAATATTTTATATTGACCGCTTTAGTTTTGTGTCTAATATAGTAATGAATCATACAATAGAAATATTCAGTTCATAAAACTTACCTTTGTTCTGTAGAGTGGATTACTAAAATCCCAATCAGGTGCCACAAATAGATATCCACATTTTGAGACTTTACGTGATGCCTGCAATAAATTAAAAATTTACATAAATAAACTATAAATAACATGACTTTGTGTATAAAATCTATCGTTATCAAATCAATTGCAATATTTTAAAAACATAAAATTCAAACACCAAACACGTAAACAACTGAGTAAAACGTGACTAGATTAATTTATTAAAAAAAGAATAAAACTAAACCGTTTCAATTTAAACAAATACGAGAACCGATTATTCAAAAAATCTAGAATGTGAACTACACTTAGAGAAATAAAAACAATGTTTTGAATTTCAATCAACCAAAAACGCTTATGATTTAGCGATGAAGAGCAACGTTTTTGATTTGGATTAAAATAGCAATGTAAATAAAATAAGAGTAATTTCAAATACCTTGCAACTAAAAAATGCAATTTGAAGCTTTTTGCGATTGAATAATTCAAATTAAATTAAATAAAGTTATTTTCAATAATTTTTAAATTTAAAACGCATTTAAAGTTGTTTGTGTTAAAAATAAATGGAAAAAATGTTATTGTTACTATTTTCAAATTCAAAACTTGCGGCTTTATGTCATATTTAAATCAAAATTTCAAATTTACAATGCCATTTTTTCCTGGGTGTAGTGTAATGAATTTTCACTGCACTATTGATTCCACGGGAATGAATTGCTAATGAATTCCCACTAGCACTAAAAATAATTGAGTGTGAAATATAGTGCATTGGATATCCAATCTAAAAAGTTATGTTTGTAAATCATCAGCACTTTAGCTTGAAATTCGGTAGTTAACTGTCTTGAAATATTAAAGAAACTTCTTTAGCTTATTTTCTAAGGCACAAATGGCTTAGTTCAAATATAAAAAAAAAAAAATCTCACAAATTATGTTTTTGACGTTTATTATACTCAAGTGTTTAACAACTCGACGAGAAGTAATTTATTTTAAGAAAATTTTAAAGCCATATATTCATTTAACATTTCTGCTGCTGCAAGTTTGAAAACATTTAAAAATGTAACATATAAATTTTTATATTGACGATATATTTGCATGAGCTCAACTGAAAGAAATAAAAACAAGAATATTAAAAAACTGCAATAGTGCAACAGTCGCATTGTTGCGGTAGTCGTTGTCGGTGAATCGAACCGAACAGTCAGTCCGTCATTCAGTCAGCTACTGTTGAATGCCATGCTAAATGAGTGATTTTCACATAAATCACTTTAAATAGCGCATTTAAATGATTTTCTGGCTGCAGAATTAGCATGAGTTCTTTACTCTTCAAAGTGTACAACATCAAAGGTTAGGAATGTTGGATGAGGTATCGATATTTATACACATTATAAAAATTAAGGTAGATATAGGATACTACAACGGCCATTATCATATAAAAAGTTTAAAGTTTTATTTTTACTTAATTTGAAAATTTTTAATCGAACTTTACAGTCAATTGCAGTAACCAATATTCTTGTGAAATTTCACAAATCGGTTAATGCTTTATAAACAAACATGACAAAGACAACAAATGGAACAATTTAACCTGGTAATTGGTGACATATATTTCGGCTATTACCACATATATACACATATTCATATGTATATACATAGCCTCATCAGACCAGTTTTGGTTAATTTGTAATGTGATTCGAACCCCCGACCATTCCATGAATTATATGTGGACGGCCGCTCTTACACTTGAGCCACGGAGGTTGTGCTGAACGACATATACAAAGTGCAATTTATGTTATGCGATTGCGCCATCTGTTGTAATTTTATTGTCATTTCTCGTTTGCTGCATAGCTTTGTTAAACCATCGGTTTAAGGACTTGCTATATGATGTAGCTTTATTATTTCGAATTTCGGGCTTCCGCCACTTTATTCTTCGAATAATTGTTGGACGTATTCTTCCGGTTTTAGAAATTTTAATTTGTTTTAGTCGACTGAATGTCAATGCCGAAACATATGTCACCAATTACCAGGTTAAATTGTTCCATTTGTTGTCTTTGTCATGTTTGTTCATAAAGCATTAACCGATTTGTGAAATTTCACAAGAATATTGGTTACTGCAATTGACTGTAAAGTTCGATTAAAAATTTTCAAATTAATTAATAACATTCAGTCGACTAAAACAAATTAAAATTTCAAAAAAAATTTCAAAAAAAGTTTTATTTTTACTTTTGAAAAATACACTCTACACATAGTTGTTGTTTCAGAATAAAGAGACATGTCATCATTTATTGAAACATGAGTTCGGAGTTTATTATACCCATACTTATTGCATTAAAAGTTTTTAATATTTTTTTTTTTTTACTTGTGAAAAATTCTCTACAAATAGTCGTTGTTTCAGAATAAACAGGCGTGGCATCAATTATTAAAACAAAAATTTGCATGAGGAAGTAGAAAATGAAACAACCCTTGATATAGCAACACTGGGTAATATACGTAATGTCATGTAAGACAAGTTCATGCAAAAAGGGCGTGGCACTTCACTAAGAACGATTGTCAATATAGTATATTAGTAAGTTTAAATATAACCTTATCTCAAACAAAATACGTTTCGAACTAACGACATTTCAAAGTACCGATATTCCAAAGTATCGATTTTTCAAAATATTAATATCTCTAAGAATAGAAGTTTCAAAGTTTTCACAATTTAATAAATCAATATTTCCAAACTTAAAATCTATATTGCAAAACAGCGATACTTTAAAGAATAATATTTCGATGTTTTAAGGCAAAGATATTTATGAAAAAAAATATTTTCATAGTATCGATATTTAAAAGAATCGATATTCACAAAAATACGATGTTAAAAAGTATCGATTATCAAAATTATCGATATTCAGAAGTATCGATATTTAGAAGAATCGATATTCAACAGTATCGATATTCAAAAGTATTAATATTTTAAAGTGTCAATGTATCGAAGTAATAATACTTTAAAGTAACTATGTATTGAAGCATCGTTACTTCAAAGTATTAACATTTCACAACATCGATATTTCAAAGCCCCGTATTTTAAAATATCAGTATTTCAAAGTATCGGTAAGTTCTGCTACAGCTTCAACGGACGCAATATATATATATCAGTAAAAATTCAAAAACATTGTATTAGCTCTTTCAACAGTTGCAGCTCGCATCAGAATTTGCCAAGTCGTCGCCACATGGCCATTGCTGATAAGCCACATTGTGGCAGAAATATGCCACAATAGTCTTAGTTGTTATATTACATGTTGTTGTTGTTGTCGTAAGTACTTTTGTTGTTACATATTCTCCTGCTTGAATGGATGAATAAACGTCTAGAAACGTGCCTCTTGTTGCCAACAAAAGCAAAAACGGTTGGCACCCACCAACCATATAATTTGTTGCTTATGCTAAAATATCATTAAAAATCTGCAGCAGCAACAGCAATGAAATAACGATATATTGTTGCTGTATCACTTAAACGAAAAAAAAAAAAAAATAAGAACAACAAACGGTGTTGCTACTGTTTGACGATCTAATATTAGCTGTCATTCAATGGTGATTTGAAAACTTTGCTATTTTATTTATGTGGCCATTTTGATTTTTACGGTCAACACGTGACTGGAATGCTGATTAACTTTGTGGTAATTGAAAAACATACAAAAAAGCTAAAATCATTTTTTGTTCTCTTAATTAATAAAAAAATATTGAAATTTTTTTTAAAAAAAGTTCGCAAAAAAAAAAAGTTGAATTTTTCGTTTCTTGCAATTTTTATAAATTTTACATTTTCATCTAGGGGGCTCCCTAAGTAAGCCCTCTAAGTATGATGTGCCATACAATAAAAGGTCAGCACAACATCCCAACTGTGAGCACCTCAATTTTAACACCAAAAAATCCGTTTGAGGACTCCTGTTGTGAGTTATGTTATGAGCAAAAAAGGAGAAAACGCGGCCTTCCTAAATAATCCTGGAAAAGATCTCTGAGCAGAAAATGAGATAATCTATGAAATTTTGGGGAGATTTGAAGTCACTTGCATACATATGTGGGGGCCCTATACTTCGTAAAGACATAAACAATGATAACGGTACGTGTGATGAATGAAGTGTTTTGTAATAGAAAGTAAGGATACCTTTTTTCATCATTTTGAATACAGAAGTAAAAAAACCGGTTCTGAAAAAATAAATTGATATTTCAAACAAGTTAGTATTAGAAAAAAAAAACTTTTCCATAAAGTGTCAAAGGGATTTTAGATTTTACAAATTCTTGATCTGGATGTCAATACAAATATTTTCAAAAAGAAGTGCTCCTGTTTCTGTAACACCGTGTAAGCCATAGAGCATGACAAATCTTCATTGGAAATAGTGCAAAATACCTTACCGTATTCCTTTTCAAATTACGCAGTTAACAATAAGAGAGTTACCATAGTAAACTCCCAAAACAACTAACTACTTAAGTTGGCAACCTGGCCAATCGCAGCTGTCACCATAAATGACGACGAATGCCGGCTATGCCGTAAAGAATAAAACAAAACGACAGCAACTTGAAATGACTCATTTAGTCACGATTTTTGCGTTATTTACGGGATTTTATTTGGTAAGTTATTTTCTGAAAAAGTTTGGCAACATCAACGAAAACAACAAAAAGGAAACGTTGGTATCATTGTAATTGTAAAATTTTATTTAAATGTTGTTAACGTATCTTATTTTGCAGGAAATTACAACAGAAGTTTAAACGAAACAATTGAATACAGGTCACAACTTCATTATTGCGCTACTTGTTATATGCACGTAGCGCATGCGCAAACAATTGGTGAATTGCAAATGAGTTAATTTGGCACAAAAATTATTGGTGCGACACACAAATACCTTGAGAAATCAATTTTGAGTAGCAACAAAAATTATGAATTAAAATCGAGAAGTCAATAAATGTAAAAAAGTAACGAAATGTGAAAAAACCATGAAAAGTCAAATAATTTTATGAATTCTAATTAAATAAGGCGTTACTTATGATCTGAAAATGGGGCTATCTATCATCTGGTTATAATTATTTAATTTATTAAGAAACATTAATTTGAAATTTTTAATCGAACTTTACAGTCAATTGCAGTAACCAATGTTCTTGTGAAATTTCACAAATCGGTTAATGCATATGAAACATAATTTTTTAGCTTGGTCTTTACTAATTGAACAAATTCTATCTTTCTAAAAAAGTTTGCTTAAAATCGAATAATTAACCACAGAGATATGTGAAGAAATTGTTTTCACTAATTAGCCATCTACGAGTTACCAGACGTCCAAGAACAAGCACGTTCAGAAAGTTCAATTTACTACGTTTGATCAAAAAAATTATTGAACCTGTATAACCTGTAAAAGGTTTCTTCCTATCGATTCCAAAATTGATGGTCACAAAATAGATCCCCACTATTCAACGCTAAAGGACGCTAAAGCATGCATCAAATTCGAGGATATTTCCTTTAAATCATATTCTTACCTTACTCAACGTTCATCCAAATTAAATAATATTTTATTAACTTTCCATAAATTAGGCTTATGTTCACAATAAACAAACACACTAAATATGAAATAATTTTTTGGGCGATTTTTTCATTATGTTAAATTTATATGCAACAATACACAGCATACGTTTTATTTTGATAAGTTTCCGAAAAAAATATTGATTTAAGCAAATTATCTCCACACAAAATGTACGAATACATGTCGTACAAGAGAAGCTATTAATATTATTTTTCAAGAATCAAAATATATATATTTTCATATATGAAAAACACTTAATGTTTTGAACAATTTTCCTATACTTTATTTTGGGGGTATATGTATAAAATTTTTGGTACATATTCGTTCTCAAAAAATAAAAATAGTTTACTTTTGAGCGAAATTCATTATGCTTTTAATCCACACGGATATTTTAATTTTAGAACTTTTTGCACTCTGAATTCCCACCCAAAATTTTTGTGCGATAATCTTCTTTAGTTTTGGGCAATTTTTCAAACAGTCGGCAAACACATATTCCAATCACTAAGTTCTATACAAAGTTTTGAAGTTCTGGAACGCGCTTGGTGATTTAAAAAATCCTACTTCGATCGTCGAATGTTGTCAGAATATTTTTTTGGAAATAGAAGCAAAATTCACATAAAAAAATACCTTTCGAGTCTTCGTTGCGTCTTTTGCTGCAATAAAAACTGTTTTCGTAAAAAAAGGAGAAAATTCAATAACTTTAGTTCGACTTATGTAAATAAAAGTTATGGTAATTAAAATCCCATTGTAAATAAGGTACATCCCACCCAATTTTTGTTACATAAATCAATTCTTACTATCTACATATTACATATGGCACCGTGAAAACAAAAGGGCCGCATATCAAAATAACGAGTTTTCGAGTTATGTTTACCACTATATAGCTCGTTAAGTGATCTTAATTTTAGTCTTACCATTATATTTCTAGCTCAATTAATAACTTCTAAAATTCAGTTTTAGATAAGGGATATTTTGATCTGCATTTTTTCTTAACAAAACAACACCGCTTCATTTCAAAACATTATTATTTTGTTGTTAAAATAAAGAAAAAACAATTAAAACAACAAAGCCTTAAATCGAAAAAGATATTCTAAAATAGTTTCCTTTTAAGTTTTTACAGTAGCAAATCAAAACAAAGCGGTATAGTTCTTATTTACAATCAAAATAATTGCAGCACTGCTACATACCCAAATATGTCAATGTTACTCCACAACGGGAAACGGAAGCGCGTTCAAAGGGCTTCGGATGCGCTTCACGTGGAGCAGAAGCTGCTTCCAATGCGCTTCTCACTGCTTATCTTTTTTAACATTGCTGCGACGCGCATCTTTGGAAGCATATGCGATGCGCTTCCTTGGATGATGAGTAGAAGCATATTAAGCTTAAATTGAAAAAAAAAAGCTATCTCCTCCGATCAGATTCGAACCTAGGCCTCCCGTGTCATGCTACTCTCTTAATGTTTTGAATTATGCACATCTTAACCAACTGAGACACCCTTATTATTAATGTGAAGGAGACTAAAACTGTAAAAGTCTTCTGTCAAAATGAAAGGTTTTGTTTTTGATTTCTATAGTTGCCACTTGATAATTCAAATAATATACTTTTAGAAGCCTAAACAAGCTTGTCTGATTTCGTTAAATTGTACGTAATAGCACGGAATGCCTAGGTTCGAGTCCCAGTGGATGCGGAATAATTTTTTTTTTTAAATAAAATTGAATTACAAATTCAATGCATCCGAAAAAGCACATCTGATGTGCTCCCCTTGGAAGCTGCTTCCAAATTTCCCGTTGGGTCTATAGATTTGTGAGATAAGCTTGTAGTATTTCAGTTCAAAACTGTCGTAGCTATAAATATGGCTGTCTTCAAATTCAGTGGAAAGTTTTAGATTTCTTTAATCTCAATTTTCTCGAAACTTAAAATTTTGAGATACGGCCCTCTTGTTCTGACGGTGCAATATGCATACTTACATGTATATGTATGTAATAGATAATAATCTATTTTTTGTTAAATAAAAAAGTTATTAAAATTTTAGAACTATGAGTCACTTAAACCAAACAATCAGTTAGCAAAATAACAAAAAAATTAGTAGACTTTATTAAGCACTTGGTTGCTAAGCGTGTGTAAATTTATTGACTATCATCTGCGCACAATACAATGTAACGCCTTAAATATATGACACTAACCAGCGTGACTAATGTCTGCGTCAAAAAAAAAAAAAACAAAAAATTAATTGAGAAAAAAATACAAAACTTCTATGAAAAAAACATTAAAATGTGGAAAGCAAAAAATTAATGAAAAACAAAAGATAAATAACTTTTTGTCAGCAAAGCAAAATTGAGCTCCAAAAATCGCAACTATCGGTCAGTTCAAAGTAAATAAATTAAATTACCCAAAAAATAAAAAAGCTGTTTGCACTAAGCCAACTTAAAGACTATGAACGAAAATTCGCTGGCTTAAATTGCGTGCTTTAGTTTTTTTTTAACAGCGGCGCTATTATAGTTAAGACCATATATTCATAAAAGTTGGTCGAAACCCTAACGACCAAATTTTTGGTTGTTTTCACATAGCGACAACTGAACAAAGGTATCAGCAATAATTTAAACTATGGGCGAATGAGTGGGTGGGTAGGTTGGTTGGTTATTTAAGCATGGGGGTGTTTCCTTAAATTTTTTGTGAATATGCAGCCGGGCAACAGTTTTAAGCAACCAAAGCAGACACTCAGTTAGGCAGCTAGCCAGCCAACCAGCGCGATAGTAATCAGCCATTATTTTTTTAGTGATTTTTATTTGATCGTTACATTTGATTAATTAGCATTTCGGTATTTTTGTTTGTATTGTTTTTTTATTGCTGCATATTTTTACCAAATAGCCAACAAAAAATTTGTCATGAGTTAAGATACGTAGCGAAATGTTTTCTCTGTTATGTAGAAATTTTAAGTTTAAAATTAATATATAAATGAATGGGTTAAGGTTCGATAACAGCTATAAGCTTACTGGTAGAATAGACTCAGAAGAATGGTATCGCACCCAGCGGTGGTTTAAGACTTTGCGGAACTAAGACAAACATTTTATAATCAAAATAGGGGACAACTTATATATTCTACAAGTGTATGAAAAAACATAAAGTGTACATATTGATAAGCAAACAAAAAACACATTGAGAGGGCTTATTTCTTTCATCAATACATTCAATAGCTTTTCAACGAATGAAGTGATATACCCTAAATCGAACTCAGACTGGGAAGCTTATGTTGATCACAAGTCAACTAGACGACTTCACACATTTTGACAGTGTAAAAATGCTTTCAACACAATACGTAGTTTTAAGATCCATTATGCTACTGTTTGTTTCTAAGAACTGTCATCTGAACAGTGTAGTTTCTATTTTCAGTCTGCTTATGGAGGATATCTGTTTCGGTATCAAGGGAATATTTCACACAGACTAAGGCTCTCAAAATTCGGGCTTGTCTAATTCCTGGGTTATAGATATCCAGTGGAAATCACTAAAACTATGTGTAGCCTCAGAAAAAATGGAGTGTTGCATGAAGAAATGGCAAATACCTCTGCTGTTGTTGCCTATAGATGATATGATGCCTGACAAATTGAGAACTCTGTCCAGATATCATTATACAAAGTGCAGGATTTTTATTTTAATGTTAAAAAGTTTATGAAGAGAGGCAGTGCCAAATGTAATATTTTTCCCAATAATAGTTTCTCCCATGCCTCCAATAGGAAAAGACGTTTCCACGGGTAAAAAATTTGACCAATTTTGATAAAATTTGGTATAGCGGTAGATTGAACTCTGAGAAAATATATTAGTGTTTTATTGGGCGGTGCCATGCCCTTTATAGAAGAATAAAATTGCACATCTAAACTAATTGACGGCTTGAATATTATGAAAGTAGAAGTATGAAAGAATGGAGTATGTTTATTTTATAGGCATTAAAAAACTCATTAGGAAATTATGACATTTCTGTGGCAACAAGGAATACCAGCTTAAATCAATATGTGAGGCGCCCGGTTTCAAATCCGGCCAAGTCCATACTTCATACTTTTGGAAAAACAACGAAAAACGTTTGTTTCCATCTATGTTCATTGAAAAATTAAAAAGTATTTCACACATGATAGCTTATAAAATTTCTTACTCAAGGTACGTCAGATCAGATATTTAAAGTTTTATTTGCGAATGTTTTTGAGAAATGAACTGAAATGAAATGAAAAGTGGCATGCCACTTTTTGGGGCTGATCCGGCTGAAAGTTGGTCAGAGGGTGCAAGTAGGCACGGGACGGAAAAATCCTGGGAGGGGGCGTGGCATGCCCCATTTTGTGGCAGATAGACGATGAGGCAGCGAAACTTGAAAGAAACTTGGAAAAGTTCCTCATTCAGTGGCATGGAACATTGCGTCCAAGGGTATGGCCGTCCGATGCCTAGCTGGAGGCATGGTGCAAGTTTGGATGGAATCTGCCCCAAAAAGTGGCATGCCATTTTCGGCTGTCGGTCACGTCGCCGGAGCATAGTTCGCACCTTCACCAGTCGAATGTCAAAAAAACTGATTACTGACAATAAACAATACTGACCGTGTGAGTGGTACACTGACAGTAATGTAAATACTGTCAGTAATTATACTGTCAGTAATATTGATCGTGTGAGGGCCGCTTTACTGTCAGTATTTAAAAACTTCGTCAGTAATATCCGATTTTTTCATCAGTCATCAGTATCGTTTTTCTATACTGACAGTACATCAGTACTCACCTCATACGATCAGTAATACTGTCAGTATGCAAAATCCTGTCAGTAATACTGATCGTGTGAGGGCCGCTTAAGGGTAAATTATTAATAGCGCCTAAAAGTAGGCAACGTTTTTTGAAAAAATTGGCCCATGAAAGTATGTAATTTTGTGGAAAAATTTTTAAATTTGTAGCATACATATGTTGACTTCCGGTTAGTTGTTGCTCAGTAAGCAAATTTTTCTCTGCTAGCGCAGCCGAAAGCAGAGCCAGCAGCCCAAAGCAGAGAAAAATCTGAAATACCAGGCCACCTTGAATCAGCAGCAAGCAAATTTGGTTTTTTGAAAAACTTTAAAACGTTATATCTCGGCTATTTCTAAACCGATTTAGACAAATGAGGTGTAATAGTTTTTTTTTTAAGAACAAGCAGATTTTTTTGAAGTCATTTGTATTATGATTAACTGTCACAAGATGGCGTTTTAAGCAGTTTGAATATTCTAACAGCCAGAACTCGGCAACGAATACGCCGATTTTGATAAATGTGGTGTCATAATGTCTGTTAGAAGAAGCAGATTTTTATCTTAAGTTTAAGAAAAATTATGTTTAAGCTATTTAGTCACAGGTCCAGGTACTTTTTTTACCTGATTTTTTCTTATACTTACATAATTCGCAATGATGTGTCTTACTGCAATCAGAATAAATTTTTGTTTTTAAACATAAGGAGTACTTAGCTCAAATTTAATTATTCACAGTTGAGGCTACTGAGCCGAATATACTTCTTCCAGCAATTTTTGAAGTGAAAACTTCTTATGGCACGTTGTGCGGCTGAGTAAAAAAGTATAAACTCGTGACACCGACCGTCATCGGGATTCCCCGTCATGAATGCGATGGTAAAATTTTAATGTTCTATTGTTTCTTTTAAATAAAAAATATTCCAAGTGGAAGACAAAAAGCAAAGCATACACACTAACTGACACATTTAATTCTCATTCAACGATTGTTATGCTTACATGTTTGTTTCTTTCAATGTCCGCGTTGTTGCGTTGACAAATTGAGAATGAGAGCGAGAGTAAAATTTGAATACATATTCCGTTTTTGTCTTCCATTGCATTGCCATATAAAAAGAAAACGCACACATACCAATTAACGCACTAACTTGCCATTAAACGATTTGTTTTCACTTCTGTCGGCACCCCCGGAGTGCAACCCGCCGTTTTTTTTTTTTCAGAAACAAATTTTACAATAGTAAATAATCGAATGATGGAAAATTTCATTTGCAGTCGGGGACATAAAAATATTTCCGATTACTCCAATCAGCCAATAGTACAACCATTATTTTGCATATTTGAAATTAGTTAAGCTGTCAGTTGAAATGCTTAGCTTGGTAGGTCCACGTCTGCGACTCCTTTTACTGAACTAATATATCTAACTGCTACTTACACTAGTTTACAAAATGATTTTTTTTTTCTGTTCCATTGATCTGAGTTTACTTTTCTCATGTAGATTTTCCTGCTGAGTTCGAAAATGAAAATGAAAATTTTTTGAATGGTACAGTTTTCGAGATATTGTGGTTTTTCACTTTTTCGACCTCTTTTCACTTTAAAATTCATATATTGAGCTAGAAATGTTCAATTTCCTCGTTCTTAGTGTCAAATTAAAGATAATAAAATGACAAATAAACGTGTTTCAGTACATTTTTTATTAAAAAAAGTGGTTCAAAAGATATAGATGAAAATAGACCAGATTTTAAGAAAAACCAAATTTTACATTTGATTCTGTGGCCACGAAAAAATAGAAATAAAATAAAAAAAAATAATTTTACTTTTTACACGTAGAGCTGATATTTTTACGCAAAAATTAAATGAATCAACAAGAAAATCGACTGTAAAATAACAACGTTAGGAGCGATTGAATGAATGAATCCAAATTCCACATTTTATGAATATATTAATTTTTTCGACAATTTGTTGAGCCTAATCGTTACAAAAAGATTTTTCTCATGTACCAACCACAATATCTCGAAAACTGTACCATTCAAAAAATTTTTATTTTCATTTTCGAACTCAGCAGGAATATCTACATAAGAAAAGTAACTTCAGATCAATGGAACATTTTGAGTGTAAACTAGTGTTGTTTGTGATGTTAGATCTTTTCTATATATAAAAAAAAATCTTTTTATTAATTAAAATTAAAAATTAACATTTACATTGATTTTTATCACTTTAACAAAGTTGGATACAAAAATTTGCCAAAAACGTCAAAAATTGTTCCTAAACATTATTTTGTAAGGGATTTCTTCTTATTCTTAAGAAATCTTCTACGATTGTAAGTCAGGGAACTCAAGAAAAATTTTGAGGGAATATTTGTTCATGAAAGCGGTCGTTGTTCAGTGAGTTTCTTGGCATTGTCAATTCAAAGAAATCTTCGGTAATTGTTCAGTACATTTGGGTCGTTAAAAATCGTCGTCAGTACACTAGGTACATGTGGTGCATTTTCAATACATTCGGTGTACATTTTCGGTAAGTGTTGAGTACATTTGAACTTTTTCCAAAAATTAGCATTTTTTGTTTAGTAAATTTAGCCGAAAATATGCATAGAAACCTTTATACTGGCCTTTTTTAGTAAAAAACTTTAAAATTTTGTTTGAATTGTTCAGGCATGTAACTTATAAAATCATGTATTTCACATATAAAACATGCTCAATAATGAATTGGATAAATAAATTGTGTGTTGAATATGTAACATAATTTTGATTATTTATTATACTTGAAATATACTTACTGTTACGACAATTATCGGCTTTGTATGCATGTAAAAGAGCACAACAGTTATTGTTATTAAATTATTTTTTTTTATTTGTATACTTTAAATATTTATGTACACGTATATAAAACATGCAGTTTGATATGGATTTAACATGATATATTATGAAAAAGTCAACTGAAACTATTGGAATAGTAAAATGTGTGAATACAAGAATTTTAACGATATGAAGCTGCTGAAGAGAAAACGTGTTTTGATAAGAGTCTCAAAATAAACACTAGTAGCTTAGACTATCAATAGGTTACGACTTTGCATTTTGTTCATTTAGCAAAAAGTATTAAATGCGATACAAAAAAATACAAAAATGTTATGATTTCACGGAGAGGAATGTGTTTGATCATCCAACGACTGTATTTTCTTATATTGCAAAATATTAACAGTATAAGATTCCATCAAACAGTTGGTTAGTAAATCAAATTCTCTCCTCAGCAAACCTTGAGTACATACAAGTACTTAAAAAACAAAAATATCTTCAGTAACTCAATTTTGGCTAAGTATGTATGAAAAAAAAACAAATGGGCTGTTCATAGTATCTACTGTGTTAGTTTTACAATGCAGTTGCATATTTATAATTCGCTTTTTGTATGATGTTTTGTCCCAGTTTACCATAGACCCCTGAAATAAAAGCAGCAAAATATTTTTTTCTCTTTGAGTAGAAATTTATGCTCTTTTGACTTGAGAGAAACTTTGTTTGTAAGTATGCACTACTCGAAAGGAATTTCGATAAATACCATGTAGTAATACATAGGGTGTTCAAGATAGAGCCCCTCTCTCATATAATTTTTTACTCACAATGAGCCAGAGAATCTAATTTTTCCGGATGACAGTTCAAACCCGGGCCATCCTGTATACGTAATTCGCAAAAACTTTTTTGATTGTTTTACTACAACAAAAGTTGCTAAAGAGAGAATATAGTTATTACAAACTTAAATAAAAACTTTTTTTTACCGTCCATTGGTACTTTTTTTAAAGAAAAAAGCTACAAAACTAATTATAAATCAGCCATGAAAAAACTGATTGCTTTTACTTTCGCTAAAAATATAAGAAAACTAATTAAATCGCGATTTATTTCTTTTAAGATTAGACAATAAAAAAAATAAATTAACCGAAAATCAGTACATATATGAACATATGCCATTATATGCGAAAACAAAAGAAATTTCTTTGATTTGCTGCGGCATGAAAAGCATGAAAATTGCGCGAACAAATTATTTTTTTATTTATATCTCTCATTCACAACATAAGGAAAAAAAGTTCGACCAAACAACACATATGAAATAAAGAGCAAAAACAAAAAGCAAACTGTGTAGAAAAAATTATAAAAAAAAATAATTGCAAAATTTTATGAAAACTTTCGATTATAATCGCACTGCACAGACAAACAGAAAAAAGTGCACAGCAAACTTTAAACTATTTCATATAGCAACGAGCTGGAGTTAGTAGCGCAAGAAAGCCTTCCTCGGAAAGGAATAAACTCACCCAACCCCCTTCAAACTCAATCCTTTAGAAAAACTTGGTTGAACATGCTTTCCATGGTATGACTACTTTACACGCTTCTAAACGAGGGAGAAAAATAGACCTACCGCGCAAGGGAAAAAAAGTAGACCGTCCGCCGAATTGAGGAAAATAAACCGTACGTACTCCCGTCAAGTGCATCGTTCACTTCTAAAGGAAGTGGAGACAGATTTTCGAAGAAAATCATAAATAATTATACTATCATAAATGAATAATCGATATGTGGAAATACTCGTATCGATACATTCAAGATTGAAATTTTTATATGTCGGCACATTTGACAGCTGCACCATTGCTGCTGGCTGACTCACACGCTACTCGAGCGCCTGCGCAAATGCGAAGCGCCGTTTATTGGTGCGATTATTTTGTGATTACGATTGTATGGCTATCGAGCAAGGCGCTCGCTGAATGTGAAAGGCTATTGCCGATGCGCGCATTTGTAGCAAATAGTGCAGCAAAATTTTTTCACCTGGTCGTCGTCGGCGTGAACCACAAGTAAAAAAGCGGCAACGACGACATTTTTTTATTTTGCTTTGATTATTATTTAAAAGGTAAATTGCGCTCAATCGCGTTTTTTTTTTTTGCATTGTTAAAGTTTTTGTTTCGTAATGAAATAAAATTACACAAGCTTACAGTGAAAAAGTTATCATATTTTCAGTAATGAGAGCAAAATTTCTGGTCGGAGTTCTAAATTTGATTAGATCAATTGTATCTTGAGTAAATTGCTTATTATGTTATGCACATTTAATAGTCAAGTGGATACTGCCCATTCAGCATGTAAAATCTCTTAAGCGTTGCACAAGAAATTTTACAAGGTTTCATTACTTTTCAAAAATCTATCATTTCCATTTCAGAAAGCTTTCTGCAATGTGTAAATTTCCACCTTTTGGAATTATTTGAAACGTTCTGAAACTTTAAGGTAAGGTACAGGGAAAATAACATTTTTTAATGCTTCGTCGAACTCCAAAATTTTTTGGTTTTTTTTTATCTGCATTCCCTGCGCTGTTATTTTATTACGTCAGTAGTCTAGGAAATTATTGTTTAATTTTACCCTTGTTGATACTTATAACATGCAGTTAGTTTTTGTGAAGTTCGCCTTAATTTATAATTGACAGTGATCACAAAACAATACTTAACAGAGAAAATATTGTTTAGATTTCATCAGAAAAATTCAGTAAACATTTTAACGGGAACCTTTCAGAAACACTTCAGAATGCTTACATGTGAAACATTAATTACATTTTGAAATAATTATAAAAAATTTCAGTAACGTTCCGTTTGCAATAATTCAAATGAATTATATCTGGTATGTAGCTGACGCACTATTTCTAAAACGCTACATGCTGAGTGGGTGTATAAGAATTTAAAATTTTGTTAACATGTGTAACATTTGCCGCCACCGCCTCTGATCAACTTTCCATCTCATTTGTATCCCGGTGAAAAGCGCATAAAATTCTTTTAATGCAACAACAGACAACAACAACAAAAAAAAAAGAACTAAAAACCAAAATAACATAAACTGCACGGCTCTCAAAGCGCATGTGCAGCACATTAGCGTGCAGCAACAGCAACATCATTATGCGCATGAAAGCGAGGGTCTTCAGGCAAAAATCAACAACAAAACGAATACGGCCAATGCAGTGCAATGCAATGCAATGAACGAACGACATTCGACATTCGCTTTCGTTTGGCAGCAGTGCACTCTGATCATTGGGTCGGTCAGTTCTCCAACATTTTTTTTGGTTGCATTGCACTTGCTGCACTGGCAACTCGTTATTGATGCATTTACTGTTTTTGCACTTGTGCCGTTCGCTTTCGTTTTCATTTTTGCCGCAATGCGGCACTCTGCTTATTCTCGAAGATGTTTGCCGTCGCTCCTCATTTTTAAAATTTTGTTTTCTTTGGTTTTTATTCACATATCCATCCATCCATCTTTCGAGACGCGCTATTTATCTCTATTGAGGCTTTCTTCTTAATAAGCGTGTGACTCACAAACAGTTGTTTATGTTTTTGTTTTTTTTTTTTTAATTCCTTACTTTTGTATTTATTACTGTGTCTACCCTAAATCATATTTTTTTATTATTACTTTATTTTATTTCACAGCACATTCATTCATTCAGTCAGTCAGTCTGCCAGTCATTCAGTTGTTTATACACCTGATTTTTGTAGGTCACATCAAGCGTCGCTGTTATTCATTTCTTCTGGTTGAGCCGAATTTAGCAAGGTATCAGCAAAAGAAGCAAAAAAAACTCTAAAATGTCTGACTTGCAAGTATATTATTATATATTTAACCAAGTTTATGATCTTTAACTTCAAATACATAGCTAACAATAATTTCTAGTTATGCTGTTTATAATCATTTTTGTGTCTACGAAAAGGTAAGTAGGTAGTTAAATTTCGCACTTTTACTACTTTTACTAAATTCAGGTCAATAGAAGTTTTCGTTTTTTCTACGTTTTACGCTTTAATGACCCGAAACTTTAAATAATTAATCGATTTTTAGAAAATATTTAAGTGTTTTATGAAAACTTTACAGGTTAAAAAGTTAAAAGGTCGTAGTAATATTGCAAAAAAGCTAGTCAATATATGTATATGTTACATCAAAGGCTCACGATAACCCAAATAAAGAGGCTATTCAACATTTCTATATTAAATAAACTATTATTTTAATTTTAGCCGTTTAGTAATTGTTTTTATTGAAACAAATTCTACATATATTTTATAAGAGTTTACATAGGGTGTGGACAAGTCGGCAAAAAAGTAAAAATTTATTAAAGTTGCACAGCGACAGTTTTTTACCCAGACTTCATATCTTCCGCCTGAATGCGAATGAATGCAAAAATCTGGGATAACACACCTGCACACTCACACTCCTATTTTGATCCACCAATTTCTAGCAAAAATTCATATATGCTTGATTGACCAACCGTCGTATTCTGCTGATTTGGCACCGTGTGACTTCTTTCTATTGCCGAAACTGAAATTGGTGCTCATAGGTTGTTTCTTTCGAGAACGTAAACAGTACAGGTTGAAAATGTGTGTCACTCGTTTGAATCACTTTTAAACTTATCAACTTGAAAGTGAAGTACTTTGAATAAGTAATTACTGAAGATGGAAATTTTAGTTTGTTTTAGTCGACTGAGTATTATTAATTAATTGAATTTTAATTGAATTTACAGTCAATTGCAGTAACCAGTATTTATGTGAAATTTCAAAAATTGATTAATGCTTTATAAAAAAACATGAAAAAGATAACAAATGGAACAATTTAACCTGGTAATTGGTGACATATGTATGTTTCGGCTATTACCACAGTTTTGGTTAATTTGTAATGCGATTCAAACCCCCGACCATTCCATGAATTATATGTGGACTGAAGATGGTTGAAAAATATTGAATAATTTGGGTTTTATGATTAAAGTCTGAGTGGAAAATTTCGCACGGTATATATTAGATTTAAGCCACAAAGGCAACGCATTGAAGAGAGATGATTGGATTAACGATCTCGCCAACCTCTGTGAGTTCAAGAAGGATTTTATTTCGATTTTGCTAATTTTTGACCAGAGTTTGTACCGCAATAGGCGACTATATAGTCAAATCCACAACTTTTATAGTTAATATTTGACCATCCATCAGTGCGAATGGAGTTAGCGTAACGTATGCGACATAGGACAAATACCTGAGGATAACAATAAAAGAGATAATGTGGTTTTTACCTCACCCAATAGTACTTAGATAGCGACTGCAGAGTATAGTTTTCGCACTATATGTGGTGGGCTGTTTGTTGTCTGTGCAACTTATGGTGTGCACATGTGATGGGAAGCGATCTGAGAAGATCAAGAAGTTATTGTCATGCTAACGTGTGCCCTTTTCCCCACGATTTCAACTGAGACCCAACAGTTGTTGATATCTTATTTTGTTATAAAGGTAATAGAAACCAGTATTGACTGTGAAATCTGGATAGGTCTACTTTCGATAGTAGAAAAAATTAATTCAAGTCAACACATGACTCTTTTAAGTAAATATGTTACATTTCGCTTTAATTATAAGCTCAGCTCAGATGATTCACCCTACAAATGCAATCCAACGTGTGATTTGTAGGAAAGGAGAAATATTAGTGGGAATGCGGACAGATGGTATTGTGTCGTTGAACATTATTCCTGAATCTACCGATATCAGTGAATATTTGATTATTGCTTAAGAGAGTTGGAGTAGTTAATGAACGCAAATTCTTTACTGTCTTAAAAAATGACCAAAAGCATTTTGAATGTATTCTTTTGCGCATATTTCGATCGTAAAGTAGATTTTCGCGCAGAAACGTAAGATAGCAGCGATTTCTAGACTTGATGCGAGGCCTTTCAATATCAACATTTCTAATAAAGGAACAATTCCGGAACGCTTCTCTTTGGATGTGACTGCAGTTTTGCAAGTCTCGTCTAAATGGAGTATGAAATTCGGCATCTTTGTGTTTGTTTATCATTTATAGGAAGTCACCCGAAATTCGGATCCTACTATAAGTAAAGACTTCCTGCTAACAAGGCGTGGCTCTTTCAATGCTTTCTTGGATAATAGCACACTGAATGAGGTTGAAACATTTTACGAGTTCTTTGTTTGTCATTTTTATGAGGACATCCGTGATCTTGTAGTTGTGGGATTTGTACACGTGAATGAAACTTATGGTTAATTTAATGATGACTGTATGATGGGGTCATATAGATGATTTGGATCTAGGTTTAGGTTTAGCTTAGTCCGTACGTTTGATGTTGTGGCTTTTAGTGCATGTTTTTTGTTCTTGAAAAGAAATGAACGATCGTGTATGTCCAAACCACAAGTTGTGAGCCAAATGGAGCTTAACTGGTAGTAGCTCAGCCACGAAGTCTGACTGAAGGTTTTCAAAGCAGTATGTATGCTCGGCTTGGATTAATTGGATGTCATAATCCAAAGAACAGCAGAAAATTCAGATAGGCCTCAACCTCATAGCATAATGGAATTTCATGTACATTCAGATGATGAGGAATGATGCCTTTTGGAGCGTTGATCGGTTCGAAGAAGTGCCGCTAAAAAAGTTGTTTCACAAGTTTGTTTGAAGATTATCGTTAAATTAAGCTACATATGTATATCGGTGGGAATTCATTTTAACCACTAAGGATTCCTGTTTCATGACATTTTTGATGCCATTTGTTCTTCTGAGAGTAATAGATTCAGTGATATTTGAATTCACATAATATTTTAATTTTAATAACTGAACTATCACGTACTTTGCTAAATATCTTGTTTAGCAACCAATTACCCACTTTAATACCTGCCAACAGCCCTTGATGTATTGTAAATTCGTTTAAATAAATTTCCAGCCCTTTGAGCACTTGAATCCAAAATCCAATTTAAAATGTATGTGTGATTTAACGGGGCATAATATAATTATTATTATCACCTTTGAGTTTACGACTTTCTATACAGAGTTTGTAAAAAATACAATTATCCCATTCTTAGCTTTTAACCCAAAAAGTAATTGTGTAAACAATACAAGAAAACAGACATTTTGCAAACTATTTTATTTCTACTTCTTACTGTTGCCCACTGTTTTTGTAGTTATGTAGAATAGCAGTAACAGTTTTTAAGCTAAATTGCCTGAAAATAACTGAGTAAAAAAATTGCACCGATTTCCTGACGTTGATTTTCATTTCATATTTAATTAAATTATCGGAATTTGAAAATTCAATCATAAAATTAGACAAAAATTTGGCACCAACCTTTTTATGTGGATAAAATAATCATAGGAAAAAAATTATTACAAAAAAAATTTGCTCAATTCTGGTTAGCGAGCATAAATGTTCCAAACATTTCTGCGCATCTAAATATGTGCATACAATGGGTTAAATCAGTAAAGCAAAAAATGTGGCACGTTATAAATTAAGTTTTAAATTTAACCAACCTAAGCCACGCCAAAAGCATACGAGATCACTGCAACTTTTGCTTCAGCGCCGCTTAAAAATATATTTCATTTTACATGAGATTTTCTATACTCTATAAATTTGATAGAAAAAAAACTGACAATATATTTTTCTTAAGTTGAGCTCTCTTGATTAGAGATGCCAACGGTAATAAAATTTGTAATAAAAAATGTTGTATCAAATACGTGTGAGAATAACTTTCTTCTTCTACACGTTTGTCAACGCGCGATCTGTTTAAGAAAAATGAAAGTGCGCGCGCAGCAGCCGGACAAGTTTATGGCCTCTGCACAGCCAACAAACAGTTCAGTGCGGTCAGTGCTGTGTCTTTAGTCATTTTCGGTTGGCATCTTAATTTAAGCTAAAATAACTGATTCAAGCACAAAATGCGCATGCATTTAAAATTCTTGCCTCAAGTATTTTGTTCATTTGAAAATTTTTTTGTTTCAAGTCAAACTTTATACACAAAAAGAAAAAAATTTTACGACGATAGCATAAAATTTTAAAATTATATAACAACACACAAGATTTGATGAATAAATAATTCTGTTGCGTTTTATTGAACAATTCTGAATCGCAAAAAATTATTTGGTGTTTTGTTAAAAGGAAAGTTTCCTAAAAAAAACTTTGTTCCGCTTAGACGAACATTATTTTTCTAAGTGTACGCACACTTCGCCTCTGCTGTTAAGTTTAATTTCAACAACAATTATTTTGCTGACAAGCTCGTTTTTATGTTTGTGAACAATATTCATGTATTTTTCCCGCTGTCTCTGATTGTAAGTTCTTAAGTAAACAAATTGTTCGTGGTCAAACGAAATACCGAAAAGAAACAAAATAAATCATTCGAAAAAAAAGAAAGAAATTCTTTGAAAATTGCTTTGAATAAACTTTCTTTGTCCATTTTTTTACTATTTTTACCTTTACCTTTTTTTGCTTTATATGTACTTAATTTACTGTTTGTTATAATCAATTGGAATAATAATTTTCGTGTTATGTTTTTGTTGTTTATTTTGTAATTTCAATCGAATTAATTTTTTTTTATTGATTTTGCTTTTTTGATTACATTGGATTTATTAGTTATGAGCAGCGCATACGTTTTTCTAAGAACTATAGTCACTTTAAAGACGAAAAAATGCAATACTTTTTCGAATGATTTTATTTTTTTCGAATTTCAGTGCAATTATAAAATGAACCATTCGCATATTAAAACAAATAAATAATTAAGTAAATAAATTAATTGTGAATTAGGAAATTTTATGTGCTATTTGTCTCATAGGCGATTAACACTGATATACCAATAAGTTCGATCTTGATTAATCTTAATTTGGAGACAAAATCTAGACTATCTAGAAATCAGCTGTTTTTTTTACAAAAAATTAGCGTTCAACCAAATTCTCTCGAATGCAGTTTGTCAGTGCTGCTAAATGTTCCACTTAAGTGCCAGCTAATGTCAAACTGAAAGCTTATATCAGCATAAATTAGGTAATGTCAAACAAAAGGAGTTAAGTACTTATTTTAAAACAGAAATGTCAGCAAAATCGCGATAGTAACAGTGTGAAACCTTTTTCTTAAATCGCGAAACAAAATCGACATAAATGAAAATTGGACTGATTTCGATGCCAGTGTGAATCGCTCATTACAGAAAAACTCTATAAAATTAGTTTGTTGCCTTATTTTGAATCAAAGTAAACATGAAAAAAAAAACCCCCCTTCGAGTTGCCAAATCAAAATAAGTCAACGATTTATTTCAGTTCATGCTATCCAACCACATGCAATTTTATCGAACTAAAACCAAAATATGAGCTTATTTTTGATAATCCATATTAACAATGTCATTGTTTATTTTTGAAGAAGTACATACGGTAAATGTCGTGAAAAAAAAGCAAGATCCGAGGACATTATATTGCAGCTTATAATGAACTTAACTCCTCTACGCTAACCAACAATTTTTTTTCATGATATTTTATTGAGCTTACTGTTCAATATGTGTGTGTGTCAACACCAAAGAAATTACAACTTAAAAAGATAAATAAAAACGAAAAATGGGCTAAGGCTAGTTATACTAGTTACATCCACTGCTAGGAGGATTTTCGTTGTCCTGACACTTAAAAGGCTCCTGGTAGATTTTCATCATAATTAACATTTCAAGTAATATGTCGTTTTAAACGTTCGTTCATGATGAACCCATCTAGTGTGGTCTGTGCACAGTAAGAAACGAATGGTCAGTAGCCAGATGACCATGATGTGTTTTCACAAAAATAGTCAAAAGTTTTACATATCAAATTTATATGCTAAAAAAAGAAGCTGCGCCAAAATTTAATATCGTTGGAAACGTTGTTTTATGCTCTATTGAATCCATCCATTGTTGGTTTGTGAACTCTGATTAATTTAGAAAGCTTGGACAATTATTTGTTCCTACTTCTGCGTCATGTCAACATATCTCTGTTAATCTTCTGTTAAAGCTCTCTTAAGCTACATGGCTTGTGTCCTTGCAATTTAAATATGGAATATAGCTTTTAGTTAACTACCCTGTGGTATCACAATGTATCAACATTTGGTATAAGTGAGTTGGTTATTAAACTGACTGCCACTCCTACCTACCTATAATACATTAAAAAAATTATGGATTGCCCCCTAATTTCTCTAAACGTCTGGCACAAGGACTCTACTTGATTTTCAACAACATGACGTATGAGTAACTTTTTCAGTATGTTGCGATGTTCAATTAAATTTAATAAATTACTATTCTTTGCCTTAAATATTTTGTAATAACTTAAATTTTGATTTATTGCCGCTTGCAGAATTTTCTAAGCCAAAACAAAACCATTTTCCAATGTAAGCTCGAAAATGTTGAAATTAATGATAATTCACTTTCAACGCTTAAAAATAGGAAATCATATGAAAAATCAAATAGATTACAATACTAAAGTATTGAACCAAAAAAAAAAATCAATAAGTTTGTCAAAAAAATTAAAAATCTATAAAGTAATAAAGCCGGAAATCTGCTGCTTAATAAAAAGTATATAAGTAGTTAGAATTCATATAACATTTCAATAATATAGTGATATACAGAGAAATCAATAACATTTCTATTGTAAAAAGGTAGATGCATACATTGTAAGTATTAGTTTGTTTACTTAAATCATCAGCTATCAAAGTTTCACTTCTCTTATTTCCTTGAAAAGAAAAAAAACCCAATGAAAACAAACTAAAATTCAATTCAATAATTTCAAAACAAATAAATAAACAACGACAACAGCAGCAAAACAGTAAAATCATCATCACCACAACGCAGCATCAACCACAAAACAGCACAAATTGACGAGTTGAAGGAAAAATATTATGGTGGAACCATGCATGAGATGCATCATGTTGGAAAGTTGTTGATCAAGCTTCGCTAGACAACGACAAAAATAACATCAGCACTTTAACAGCAAACATTTTACTAATGTATTATATTCGTGATTGCTGCTGCCGCAGACGGTGCTGCTAGGTTTCCTAATCAATTTCAATTTCAGTTTTAACTTTAAAGTTTGAAATCTATGGGTATTTACAAGCGACAGGTTTTTTTCGTAAACGTAGCGCTTTTGTTTATATTTCTGTGACTGAAATATGTTGAGATAACAAATGTGTAGAGTGGCGATTCCATATCAAATGAACAACTAACATTGTTGACATTTTCAGATCACTTCACTTATTAAAACATACATTATAAATGCGAAAGTATGTTTGTTTGTTTGTTGGGCGAACGTCATGGGCTACTTTTTACATCGGAAATATGCAGGAGCAGAGCATCTCCAATACACAAAAAATTAATTAAATCGTTATATCTTGGCTTTTATGGCAGCTATAGATGACGGTACGTGAATGAAGATTATCAAACACCTTGTAAGATAGGGGCAAGATTGGGAAAGAGGGCGTGGCAACACCTATATAATAAAAAACACTAAAAACGCTTCATATTTGCATCATATTTGTTTCAGCTTCATTCGTGATATTTTTGATATAAGGATAATCATTGCTTGTGTTAAACATTTTGCAAAATATTGGCGTAATCGAACAATGAGGCGTAGCTGCTCCACTGTAGTTATTAAATTCGATACATGAATGCACATTAACCATACTAAGCACTTTGCAAAATGTGGGCAAGATTATACAATAGGATATTTAAGGCAACAATAATTTTAAAATGTGCATGGATCATAGTTTTCAAGTGTCCGGGACTTGACCCGGCCAAGCCCGAAATTTCAAACAAAGTCGGAGCCTGGTAGGAATTCAACATTTTTTTGCAAAAGAGCTGGGAACTAGGCGATTTTTGTGACATGGATTTCAAAGTTTTTTTTACGACCCAAAAAATAAAAAGGTCAACTATTTCCCAAAAAAAAGTAGTATCTTTAATATCTCAGGGAAAAATATTTTTATTTTTTTTTTTGAGAAAACCGGGAATTGTTTCTTTTCGACTTGGCAACCCCGACATGAATGTATTTAGTCTGTAGTAAGCACAGCAGAAAATGTGGGCTTGAATCCTTGATCAAGCATTGGAAAACTTCATTTTTATCATAGCCCCCAAAAAAAAAAGTCTAATGGTATTAAAACGCACGATCTCGGCGGCCAATTGAAGTCTCTATTTCGAGAAATCAGACGTCCAGGAAATTTTTAACATAATAGAACCATTATTTCACCAGCTGTGTGATATGTAGCGCCGTCCTACTGAAAAAAACGTCGCCAACATGCATAGTTTCAAATGTAGGTCAAAAAATGTCCGTCAACATTATGCAGTTTCGGCCTGTGATCGTGTCAAAATGAGCACCCCTGCAGCCACACTCTAAGCTACGACGGCTTTATTTTCAGCCGACCTGACCGGACGAGCACGAGTTGATATCTTAACGTCACTAAACTGTTGCAGACTTTAAAATTTATCGATTAAATTTACTATAGCTCTGCTAGTAGGCGTTTGATGGCGACCAAAAACAGTACAAACTTTACGAAACGTTTCCGCGATATTTTCACCGTTTTTGTAGTGCATTTTCATTATTTCAACACGTTTTGCGAGTGAGTATCGATATCGATATATTATCATTTTTCACAAAAACATTGTATTTTTCTATTGATTTAAAATGGTCCCACTTATTAGAATACTCAACGATTGTTCGCAAATGAAGTTGCGTGTAACAGCTAGCTTAGTATTTGATGGAATTGCCCACTTGAAACAAACAAAAGAAAAATGAAAAATCAGGAATCTAAACCGTTTTGCAAAACACCGCAACATGTTGCGCGCAGCAACATTGAAGCTGTAAATATACAGCTTTGATTTAGCTCAAATACTTTTGTGTTGTTGACAATTTTTACCTTGAAGCATCATTAGATGCTGCTTGTTTATTTACTATTGCTGCTGTTGTTGTTTTTATTGTCACTTGCACGTGTTGCTTGAAACAACATGATTTTTTAGTTTTTGTTTTTTTCATTTTTAAATTTAAAGGTTAAGTTGTGCTTAAAGCCTACAAATTGAGGCTAACTATATATAAAAACTCTGAGGTTCTTTAGGCAATAAAAGATAGAAAAATTATGATAAAGTAAACGTTGCAAGCCTAGTTTATATTTCTTTGAATCTTTTTTTTATGAATTTTAGCTGAACCTGTTTCAAAGCAATGTTGCCACGTGACCCTATTTAATTATTTTTTATTATTATTTTTTTAGTAGTTTCTATTTTATTTTGCTGTAATTTTTTGTTGAGTTTCTTATCTTATAAATCGTGACTTTTGTGACATTTCAATATTTTACAATTGCGTGAAAACGTAAAAAAAAGATGAATTCAACAAAAAGCTAAGTTATTTAAATGTAGCCGCTATGGACGTACTGCATATAATGTGCTTGAGCAACATTTTTAGGGTAGGGTTTGGCTCATCTGCTTATTGCATTGTGATGCTTAGTTTCAAAATGTCACATGTTTTAATGGAGTTTTTTTTAATAAACATATTTTAGTTAACTGCAGAAAAACTTGTTGTCTTTAATGACTTTGTTATCTTATAAAATTGATATTTTTAATGTGTATTTCTCGGATAAGAACTGCAATCATTGTAGATACATTTTTTTTATAAAGCATAACCAAGAAAAACCTAGTTAGTTTTATGAAAATTATTTTCTTTTTGAAACAAAAAAAAAAAATTTATGGATAATTTTTACTTGACTTAAATAAATATTTCCTTAAACCAAGAGAGTATTCAGCTTAAAGAAAATTGTATGTACTTAAAACAAGAAACTGTTTTCTTCATTGAAGTATTTGATTTTTCTGTGTTATTGTGGTTTCTCTATAAAAAAATTTAAAATTGAAAAGCATAGCAGTTTTTGATCTTATTAATTGTTCATATGAACTTGATTACACATAAGGATTGCTTGGCTGACAAAACTCACTGGGTCTGATATGGAAAATGAAGCAGTCAGAAGGTAAATTAAAGGTGGAGTAATATACTTATTTGGCTGTTCGTCTAAGTTACTCGTGCCGTACATACATAAGTTATGCAGTATGGTCCGGATCCTAAATGGCATCTGGAAAAATAAGATTCTCTGAATCATTTTGGGTAAAAAATTTAATGGAAGGAGGGTTTATCTTGAACACTTTATGAGGTACAAGATGTTTAACAAAGACCCTTTGAGTAGTATTTACAAACAAAGATTATCTTATAACTTTCTAAATAATTAAGCTAGGGCCATAATATGAGTGAGTTCATTAGGCGATTAGTTTTAAAAAGCATAGTTATTAGTAACCGTGATTTCAGTTCATAATTGTCGCTTGTCAAAGTAAAAAAAAAACAAGTTAAGGTGTTATCTTCGGCCATGCTGAAACTCACATATCCTACATTGCGTTGAAAGTACCTTTTAAATAAATGTTAAAAAGGCGTTGAAGAGGTTGAATGAGTCGAAAAAATGTGAAATGTTAGAAAGGTTGAAAAAAGTCGAAAATATATGCAAAATGTTGAAAAAAGTTGAGACAGGTTGAAAAACTCTAAAAAAGTTGAAACAACTTCAAACAATTCAAAATGGATAAAAAAGTCGAAAAAATAAAGAAACTAATGAAGAAAGTTGAAAAAGTCGAACAAATACATATAGGATATATTGGAAAAAGTTACAGGGTTGAAAAAGTCGAAAGAATAAGGAAAATGTTGAAAAAAATCGAATAGAAATGAAAAATTAGAAATATCCCACGCCCACTTGTCCAATTCCGCCCACTTTTGGTTCAATAAACTATATTCGTGATCGACATCCTCATATTAAATTTCAGCACAATAGCTTGTACAGTTTGCGATATATGCCGCAGTTAAATTTAAAATTTAGGGCGGTGAACACCCACTGGTACAATCCAGCCCGGTTTTGATCCAGAAATAGCTTTCCATAAGCAAACCTCTTACACCAAATTTTAGTATGATTGCTCACATATTTCGATAAACATGCCACTTACCGTATTTTATTTTTATGGGAGGTGCCACGCCCACTGGTGCTATTTCAGCCAATTTTTATTCAGATATACTCTATAGCAACTGAACCACTTACATTAAATTTCATAGCAATTGCTGCAATAGTTCACTTAAAACAGCGCTTACAAATTTATGTTTATATGTGAGCTGCCACGCCCACTGATGCAATCCTGTCAAAATTCATTTATTTTTAAAGCTTATAATAACTGACATCTATGGACCAAATTTTATGAAGATTACTCTCATAGCACACTGTCTATAACAATAAACGTTTTTTGCTTATATGGGAGGTGCCACGCCCACAGGTACAATTGAACCAAATTTTTGTTATAAGAGACCTTATAGGAAGTATATCTACCTCATTTAATTTCATAACGATTACGTTATTAGTTCTCTTTATATAACGTTTATAAATATTGTGGGCGGTGCCACGCCCTTGAGCGAGTTTTTTCAGTAAAGTAGCTGAGATTGTATTGATGACTGCTTTCAGCGGCATCATCCACAAAATTTTTATGGAAATCGTTTGTGCCAATTCTGAGATAAACGGAATCAAAATTTTAAACAGTTGAAACGTGCCACGCCCATTTTCTCGATTCCGCCCACTTTTATCTCAATTCAAGATATATTTGATATGTATCCGTGTACCAAATTTCATCGCAATATCTTGAACGGCTTACAAGATATGGTAGTTTAAATGATAAAATTTAGGGATGTGCCACGCCCCTGAACGACCTTTTGGAAACTTGAAACCGAGCCTAATCCTAATTTGGTTCATATGTGCACCAAATCACCAAGTTTCATCAAAATCGCTGCAACTTTTTTCAAAATTGGCCTGGGTAAATTTACATAGAGTATGGGCGGTAGGCGTGTCCGTCAACCGATTTCACCCATTTTCAATAGCAAGATGCCTGCAAGAAGATGTGACCTGTGCGTGAAAGTTTCATTCCATTAGCTCTCTTGGTTTTCACGTAAACCTGATTTCAACAGACAGACAAACAGACAGACAGACAGACATACAGACAGACAGACGGACAGACAGACAGACGGACATCGCTAAATCAACTCAGGTGGTGACACTGATCAAGAATATATACACTTTTCCATACCTGCCACGCCTCCTTCTATGTGTTACAAACGGATGGACAAAGTGAATATACCCTTGGTGTAGGGTATAAAAATTGGTCTTTCGCTGCATGACCGCATACTATACATATTAGCCCAATAAATAAAAGATTTTCTTACGAAAAAATTAGATCATGGAAAAAACTAGGTTCGATTACACAGGCCAACAAAAAAAAATGTTGGTCGGAAAACCAAACCTGTGTTATTATTCCCTTAATGGGAATAACTTAAGGGCATGCTATTTAGATAAAATTGAGCCAGAGATATATTTCTGTTTCGAATTATTCTCTCTAACAATAGATTTTCGCCATACTTTAATTTTTTTTGTTTCTTAATCTCAAGAATTGAATAATAACTTAGATTTATAGCTGATTCGCAGGCCCAGCTGCAGGTTATTTCTGCTTTAAGGAGTAGCATTCGGAAATTCAAATACAAAATAATTGTCATTGCTTTGAGCGATTTACATAAAGAAATATTATTTTTTTTATCTACAAAAAATAATATAACTGTCATCTTAATTTATGAAAATTACCAGCATTTATCTTATGTTGCACGATCGTTTACCATATTAAAACCTTTTAAAAAGTATTTTATCCAACTTTATTTTGTATTATATATTTTAAAAACGCTATTTGTCATTTATAGTTTTGTAGTCATACGTTAATTCAGAATTTGATCCTTAAAATGGATCGTTGGCTAAAAACTGGATCTATACTCAAACAAAATATAGGTGAAAGCGTTTCTTTTGAGGGACCATCAACCTCCATCAAGTAACGTAAAACTAGAAAGTACTGTGATGAGTATTTATCATTTTGATTTACTTCTGTAAGCAAAGAAGATTTAGAAAGGCCTTTATGGGTGTTATGTCGCGAAAGCTTATCAAGTGAATGCATGAAACCCGTCATACTCCGACGTCATTTGGAAACAAAGCATAGTGAACACATTAGTAAGTCTATCGATTTCTTTAAAATCAAAAAACAAGAACTTGTTTCAAGTCAAAATTTTATGCAGCTGGTAGTATCAGCAAAAAAGCAGTAAAAGCATCATATGAAGTATCCCTACTAGTAGCAAAAACTGGAAAACCCCACAATATAGCAGAACAACTAATTCTTCCTGCTGCAAAAGCAATAGCAAATACAACGTTGGGGGCTAAAGCAACAAAAGATTTAAGGGGACATGACACCTTCAAAAAATTTGTTCTTAAGTGTTTAAAAATGCCTATAATTTTTATAAAAAACAAGATGTCATTCTAAAACTTTACACATATACTTTGACACAAAACAATATTTTAAAAAAGTTTTTTTTCTTAATTTTTTTATGAAACTTATGACCACTAGAATTTTTTGAAAAAAAAAACACCAAAAAGTCACGGTGGGCATTATTGCAGCTCACTGAAACATCTGGAAAAAAAAAATAAGAGGCTTTAATCAGCATCAAAGCTGCCAGGGAATCTACAGCAAAAAATGTTGGTCCAAAAATAACAAAATGGCGAATTTTCGAAAATTGCAAATTTTTCGGGCCAAAATCGTGCCAAAATTCAAAAACTATAATACCGATCTTTCTACCGATGTTCTGTATTTCATTCCCTGCATTTATATGTGTACAGCAGCATATTGAAATTTCAGAAAGATCGGTCCAGTAGTTTTTTTTTATCATGCCCGCCAACTTGAAAAACGTGGTTTCGAGAAAAACGCGTTTAGAGTTTTTTAACTATAGCTTTTCCAGTACTATAACTTTAACACGATGTTACTAAAATGTATATTTTATAAGTCGAGTTTGAGGTTTATTTTATAAAAAACGTATTTTTCAATATTTTTTAAACAAAAAACAGTCAAAAAAAAAAAATTTAATTCTTGAAAATTTGAAGGTGTCACGTCCCCTTAAATTTGATTTCCTTATCGAACGATACGGTCAAGAACAGAATTGAAGATATGTCATGCAATATAAAAGAGCAAATACATAATTTCAAGAGTGCTTAAAAGTTAATATTACTCACTGCAATTAGATGAGAGTACCGATGTCTCTAACAATGCTAATTTGTTAGCATTTATTAGATATGAATTTGAATTTAAAATTCAAGAGGATTTGTTATTTTGTGATTCCCTACCATCGTGTACCACAGCTAAGGCCATATTTAACTCTTTGAACCATTTTATAACCGAAAATGGAATCCAGTGGTCAAAATGTGTTGTTCTCGTGCAATGTCAGGTAGAAAAACTGAATTGATTGCTCTTATTGAAGATGTAGCACCTCAGGTCGTTTGGAATCATTGCTGCATACACAGGGAATCATTAGCTTCTAAAAATGTGTCAACAGACTTGAAAAAAATATTGGCTCGCCCACTTACTTAATTCTCGTGTTTTTTAAAATTTGTGCGAGGAGATGGGGAGTCAACATAAACAACTATTACATATTACACACAGTTGTCACGAGGGAAAGTGCTCAATCGCCTTTTTGAACTTCGTGACGAAATAAGATTATTTTTAATGGAAACGCAATTTGAACTGAAAGAATGTTTTAGTGATTTTCTCTGATTAGCTCAGGTTGCTTACTTGACTGATATTTTTTGTTATTTGAATGAGCTAAATTTGAACCTACAAAGTGCAGCTTAAAATAAATTTAAAATTGAAGATGAAATAGAAGCGATTATAAAAAAAATCGAATTATGGTCAATACGCATTCAAAATTGTGTGTATCCGTCTTTTCCAACACTCAGCGTATTATTACTATATTATTTATTAAAAGAAATAGGAAAAAAACAATCTATTTTCTAAGCTCTATTTTGACCAAGAAATATTTGTCTGAGTTTAATTCCACAATTTGTATTCACTTGAGTTCTACATTTAGATTTACATTACATGAAAATCCTAATAAAAAATGTTTGCCTCTATAAATGCGCAAGATTTGTTAAAATACAGAGGGATATAGTAATGATATGAGTGCCAATATTTATTGGAAAGTAGTGTCAACTTTTGGACCTTCAAATCTGGAAAAGACCTTTGAAAACCGGAAAAATTAAAGCAAAATAATAAGACTTCGTTCCTTAACCTCATCAGATAGCTGGACATTTTATGTCTGATTGAGTGGACAGCCGGACAAAAAAAAAACCAGACTGTGTGGGTGAAAACCGAACGATTAGCAAGAAAGCCAGAAAGTAAGCTTAGGAACGACGTCAAATGTCTACGGTTGGAATGGGGTCAGCAAAAAAAATTTAGCTCGATAGGGGGTCCTTCGACTACATAAGCTTAAGAACCCCTGTTCTATTCTATCATTCTTGGGTTCTGCTCGCATACATAAAGCCCAATTTTCATGTGATCTTATCTTATCTTATCCCATATCAGGGATATCAAATCAAATTTTTGTAAGAAAGAAAAAGCATGCGAACAGAACCTAATGCGCTTGGAGATTGCGAGAGTGAATAGCATACATACATTTGCTATCTTAATAGCATGTGATGTCCTCCCTGATATTTGATAAGATAAGATCACATGGAAATTGGGCTTTATACATGGTAGAACTATCTTGTCAAATTCAAATAATGCAACAGTGAAACTAGCTAGAAAGCTATTATAAATGTCAAGAATAAACAAAACAAAAGAAGACAATAAACGCAGAAACAGAACTGGAATGAGCGATTTTTCTTCTGTTTTTCACATACGTTTGTAGTGAGTACAAAATTGACACAGGAAAATTTATCGCAGAGAAATAGAAAAAATTCTATTTTTGGGTGCGATTTGACACTGAAGTTCTGTTTCTGCGTTAAATCTGACAACGTGCGCTTTTAGCTATAAGTGTGTGATTTGGAACCGTCTGTGCCTTATCTCAGCTGATTTTGACAGAAAAGCTAGGTATGAAAATAAAGAAGAAGAACTGTCACTTTAAATTACTGCTACGACGCAGCATTAGCTATCGCGCGTTAAAAAAACTTGCGTTGCATCGCGCGTTGGTTTTGTCAACGTCGGTGTTATGCTAAAACGCGCGTTGGTTTTCAGCTGTATTTTGTTTGTTTTTAAACTCATGAATAAATATCAGTAATATGGGTGTCATAAGAAGTATAATTTAATGGTCTACAATAATGGTACGCAAAATTTTGAAATTTAACCAATAATTTTGGAGAAATGACGATTATTCTGCGTATAACTAACGCGCGTTGACTGCCCTTGTGAAAAGTACCAAAACCCGCGTTGAAAAAACGCAATAGCTACCACACGTTGACAAAACGCTCGTGTGAACTTAGCCTACCATTATAATTGTATCATGAAGATCGACCAGCCAGCTGAAAAAAAATTGAAAGTCGTACACCATGAGTTATCAAGCGGCAAGAGTTCACATAATCGAGCTTTGATGTTGTCAAGCCTTGTTAGACAGCACGAGGGATCATGTAAACTGCCCTATTTGGATCTATTACATTGATTGGATTTCCGTTAGTTCAGTTTTGTTTAATTAAGTTGAGGTTAATTTACAGTTCAGTAAAAATGGAAGAAAATAATAAAATTTGGCAAGACTCGTGTCCATCAAAAGCTATGGCATATTTGCTAAAATCGGGCCACTTAGCGGATATCGATATTCGCGTAGGCACCAGCGAAGCAAATCAGAAATTATTTAAATGCCACAAATTTGTTTTGGCTTCTGGATCCCCTGTTTTTGAGGCAATGTTCTATGGAAATTTTAAGGAGAAAACCACAAAGGAAATACAAATATCCGATATTGAACCTGAAATCTTCAAAGAATTTTTGAAATACATCTATACAGGTTGTGATCTGACAAATTGGGATAGATATTCAATTGAGGACCTTAAATGCTTTATTTATTTTGGTAAAAAATATATGCGATCAAATTTTGCAGAACTCGGATTCAAAGGATTGGAGAGTGTTATTCCAGATCTTGGATTCCTTGATCTGATTGAACTCTTCGGTTTTGCGAGTAAAATGGGTAGCGAAAAATTAATGGAATCTCTTTCGGAAATATTGGAGGAGAAAAGTTATCATAAAAGTGATTTCAATCAAGCCTTACTTGAATTGGATTTAGAAACATTTAAAAAATTTATTGAATGTATTAATGGCGCATCTGTACAGTTTTATTGGATCGAAGAATATGTTAAACAAAACAAGCTTTTTGAAGAAACTTCGGTAGCAAAATTAAATCAATTACCAGAAGAGCAAAAGAGTGGAGAAGACATCGAAACACAAAACTGGAAAATACTTTTGGACATCGATGGCTTTGAGCCAATGACCTGCGAGGAATTTCGAAATGGACCAGCTTTGTCCAAATTATTGGAACCTATTGACAAGTTAAATATTTTAATGAAAGTAATTAAAAAGTACGAATAACTAAAAAAACGAAATACATATTGTACTATTAAGTACAGTATAATTCGCTACATTTGTGAGGAAAAAGTCTAGAATGGAAAATTTTTTTTATTGAATCTGAAAGTGCTTTCAGGCTTCTAAAAATGTACAAATATACTTCGGGACAAAACTTTCTATTGGGGTAAAAACGGAGTTTTCATATAACGTTACTTTTCGGAAAAATGTCTTAAATAACTACAATTAGCGGCAAAATGAAGGTTGATATTTCTGGATTCAAATATCAACGCTATGCGGGGGCAGTAGGCTCACTTAAGTTACCACTAAAACGTTACGCTTTTTTTAGATCAAATAATCTCGATAAAGTAATATTTGCTGAACTAATAAACCGTATGCTTATAAAATTGTATATCTTTAAAAATCAGCTAAAGTTTTTAAACAACTGAAAACCATACAAGTTATAATTTTTGAAATACGAGTATTTAACCCGAAAGTAAAATTTTATACAAAAAAATTATGTAAAAAATGCATGTAAAACTTGTATTGTATTCGATTCATCAATAATTTGTAACTGACGTGAAAGGGCGAAATGAATTCCAAATGTTCCAGACAAAAATAATTCTTATTCTTATCCCTGCACTAAAAAGACCCAACAGTTTGGTTTTCGAGGTTGCTGTATTCACCCGAATTGTAGGTAGCTCTTAGGAGAAATTTTTTGACTTAAACATTAAGTGGGCTAGTGCTACTGGGAACCGTTGAGAGATTTAGATTCATATTTTTGGTCTCGCATAGTGGTATAATTTGTTAGTGGCCGCGCTAGGTATGTCGGAAATAATTTAAACTGAAGTAAAACATTAACTTGCATACATGCAACTGTTCGAAAAATGTCATAAGTGAGTTATGAAATCATATTTTCTTTTATTGGCCTTTAAACTAAAGAAAAATGTGGCTTATTAAATTACATTTAATTTGTTGCTTTAGAAATACATATTTATTAATTCTCCAGCAAATAATTAATTTTCTTCAATTTTTAATTTTTGTTACACATCAATGTTTTCTCTTTAATACTTAAAATGTTAAAACTTGTATAACTGACAATTCTATCTCGTACAGACAAAATTTTGGCAGCGAATCGAAGTCTACAATTCGAAATAATTTTTTTGAAGAAATTTGTAATTCTTAGGCAATAAAATTATGCAGCAACGAATTTTGTCCTTTTTGGCCTATAAAATGTAGTCATTATTTCAAAATTCAGTCAAGCAGACATTTTTGGAGAATTGCATGTAACATTTAACTTACATTTTTCTCTTAGTTTAATTCATTTTCAAACTATGCTTCTGTAGAGTTTCTAGCTCAGTAATTTTTTTAAAATTACAGATAAAATTACCGTAAATATTCCATGAATTTTCTGAAAAGTAATTGCTTCTAAAGTTGTAAAACCGGTTTTCTAATGCTTTAGGCCCATATAAAAAGTTTTCCCAAGTTTTTTTATACTTTCAGAATGAACATATGAATGTTTCCACCACAAATTTCTTATTCTCGTTTTTGTTCCTCTAAGTTTTCTATTATATCATTTACTAAACTATAAGTCGGCTCATTTTTTGTTTTAAAGTTCACTAAAAACTGTCAATAATTGAAGTACATACTTGCAAATAGAGTCGACTGAAAAAATTATTCGTATTGAAACACAATCACATAAATATTTTGTATGAAATTTTGAAATGGATGAGGGGAAGTTTTATAGTTCACTTCACTCTATAATTTTTTTGATAAAAGTCTATTAAAAAGCTTGTAATGAAAAATAATTATTTCACTTAAATCAAACCCATTGTTAACTTGAATTCGAATATGTTTTTACCAATAAATTTTATTACATACATACATACATTCTTTCTTCTTATATCTTTCTGATATACATATTTATACATATCGTTACCTTAATATAGAAAAGCTCGAACTAACATTTTTTTCAAAATCGAGTTTTTTGTAATTTTCGGTAGGTCACCCACTAATACACCATTGATAAAAAATTGTGTGTACTACGATTGAAAATAAAGCAAAGTCATAACTCATTTTAATACTACAAAACTTTAATTTTCATTAAATTTTTTTGTTCTCCTGTAAAGTAAAAAAATGGTAGATAGTGCCTTTCTATATTAAGGTGTACTTCTTTGATCTGAATAACGTTACAGACCCTTTAAAAAATTGTATGCAAATCATACAATTTGGTGAATCTAAAAGTTACATGCTACCTGTGGTATCCAAAGTGCCTCACGACAGTGTTAAGTATTCAAAATAAATATTTATTAATTACATACTTAAAAAACATTTAGTTCAATGGCAGATAATTTATGTTTGCGGATGTTTCTTGTTTCAAATATAAGCACATTTAAGTTCATAAAATACAGATTGAGCATTATGCTGCAATTATATTCTTCTGATGCAACGTGAGGTGTTTTACCCTTTTAAATATTACAACAGGTAATGCTCAAGAGAGATACGTAGATTAGATTTATAAAACGATTTTAAAAACGAAAATCCTTTAACTAAGTTAATTAACCCCGTGTGCAAAGTGTAAAAATATAAAAATTATATACTTTGTAAATAGTGGGCCACACGATCAACGCGCGTTGCATTACATAGTAATTTCGAAGATGTTGAAAAACATAGATACAGTGGATCAAAGTTATAATGGAACAGCATTAACAAAAAAGTTTTCTTACTAAATAGTAAATTAAGTAGATATTTTTTTACAAATTTAAAATCTATTTTAGAAAGTGTATTTAATAAACATTTATTATCAACAAAAAATTTTTATAAAATCAGCGTTTTTTTTTTTTTAAATAACGAAAAATGAAAATGCATGGAATTCTGTCACAAAGTTATAATGGAACACCTTGTGAATAATTCACAAATTCGCTACCAAAACTACAGCAAACTTAATTTTCGTGTCATATCGTGTTGTCTAGTTAAGGGATCATCCGATAATTCATGTTACTCATCAACGATTAATATTTTTATTTCCGTAATAAGCGAGATGGCGCCGCGCGTTATGAAAACCTCGGTTAATCAAAGAGAAATTTTAATTCGGTTGTCAAAGTCAGGCTAACTAGTGCCAATTATCAGTGAAACTATTAATCGTCCTCCAACAACTGTTTTAAACATAATTAAGCTATGTATATGAAAATACCATAAGCTTAAGAACAAGGCCAAACCGAGTACTAGGGAAATATTTAATGCGTCAGATAAATGTTGAATAATAAGAGAAATTAAGAAAAATCCCCATATTAGTGTCCCAAAATTGGCATCTGAAGCCGAAAAGTATCTTAAAAAGAAAGTTAGCCATGAAACAATTAGAGACGTGCTTAGAAGACATCTGTTTAATGGACAAGTAGCTAGGAAAAAAACATTCGTGTGTAAGGCCAATGTACAAAAGCGAAAGGACTTTGCAAAAGAACATACAGCTAAGTATTTTTCATTCTGGAAAACAGTTTTATTTACAGATGAAAGCAAATTTAATATTTTCCGGTCAGATGGACAATCATATCTCTGACGCAAAGCTAATGAGAAGCTCAAGAAAATTAACCTTCGGCCAACAATTAAGCACGGATTAGGTTCAGTAATGGTGTGGGATGTGGTATCTGCTGCTGGACCAGGAAACCTGCATATAATCGAAGGGATTATGGATAAAATATGTTATTTAAGCATTCTAAAAGCAAAGGTAAAAGAAAGTGCTCGAAAGTTGGGGATAGGCGAAGAGCTTATATTATATCAGGACAAATCGTTTTATTATACAACTAAAAGGACTACCTATTAAATATTAAAAACAAATTAAATCCTTTAATAATAGAAATTTTTATGTGAATTTCATTGGTGTTCCATTATAACTTTGTGACAGAATTTCATGCATTTTACTTTTTCGTTAATTTTTTTTTTAAACGCTAATTTTATAAAAAAAAATTTTGTTGATTATAAATGTCTATTAAATACACTTTCTAAAATAAATTTTGAAATTGTAAAAAAATATTTATAATATTTACTATTTAGTAAGAAACTTTTTTGTTCGAACTGTTCCATTATAACTTTGACCCACTGTATGCTGAAAAGCGCGTGTTGAAAAAATGCTCGTGTGGCCCTAGTCCAATACAGAATTACGAAAATCCCCAGAAGCAATTGGACTACGGTAATAACTGTTTTAATTACTAATAATGTCATTCGATGTGGAAAGGACCACATTTAAAGGCAAACCATTTCTAGCTTTTCCTCATCGGCTAGTGCTACAAATATTTTTTTTCAAAATTGGAATAGTGTCAGGCTCTTCGAGAGATGGATACGATTTTGTATTGTTCAAAATCCATTTTCAATTTACATATTGAATGGTGGAAAATATTTTGGCTTAAGTTTATTAAGCTGACATTCTCCAAATCAATTTATTTTCTTAGGGGTAATAGAAGGTTAAAAATAAAAAAATATAAAACTAAAAAAAAAAGTCGCTCGGACCTAGTATTAGAGATATAAACATCGGAAGTTGCGGATATAGCTTTTGTAAAAATTAAGTTGGGAACCCCTGAATGGAATATATGGGTGTCATAAGGACAATTTAAAAAGGCATACAATGGTAAGCAAACTTTTGAAATTTGACCTATAATTTTGGAGATATTATGATTTTTCTGAAATTTCGACCAATTTTTTTTTAAAAACCCTTTTTTTTCAAAAAATGTGTTAATGACCTATAATTATCTTAGCATATTCAGAAAGCTTAATTTATTCCCTTTAAAATTGTATGTAGCTTGTTCTAAATTTTTGCGTATTTACAACCTTTTTTGCCGGAAAATAAAAAAAAAAACATTCAGTAAATTCTTATGAAGTCTGTATTCATGGACAAAAACAGTAAAAAACCAACAACAACAACAATTATTATAAGACCATTCTCATTATAAAACTTAAAAATTTTTATTAAAAATCGCGCCGAATTTCTAACAAAAACTTTTCGCCTGCTACGCTCTTCTTTCAACATAACCTTACATTTTAAAAAATTATTAAATTATGTGACAACCTCATTATTTTATAATGAGAATCGTCTTATAATAATAGTTGTAGTTGTATCGTTGCTGTTGTTGTTTTCCATTGTATTTGTCCACAAAAACATAGTTTTCATAAGAGTTCATTGTATAATTTTTTTTGTTTTTCTTTAAAAAGGGTGTAAATATAAAAAAATTACAGCAAACTACATATCATTTCAAAGGGAATCAATCAATTAAGCTTTCTTAAAATGCTAAAAAGTTTTAAGTCACTAACACATGTGTTGGAAAAATAAGGTTTTTTCAAAAAAATTGGTCAAAATTTCAGAAAAGTAGTAATATCTCCAAAATTGTTGGTCAAATTTCAACTTTGCTTACCATTATTAGCTTCGTTCCAGAACTTTTTGGGTAAAATCCTATAAAACTGTCAAACACGAGAGAATAAGAAAATTGCGCTCTGCGAAATAGAAATAATGTAATAAGTACAGGAACGGAAAAAACCATTTTTTTAGCACGAGATTAAACGTCAAAAATTTTTGAATTTAGTTGGTGCAAAAAGTTAATTTTCTAAGTCCAGACAATAAATAAACATTTTAAATTGAATGTAGTTGAAAATAAATTCAATTCTATAAACGTAAACAATAAAATGGAAAATAAAAATTGTCAAAATAAACTCAATGTTTGCACAACTTAGAACAGCTGATAGTTTGACACTTTTAATGAGTTTACACACAAAAATTCTTCGGGTAAAAACCTGTAACTTCTTACAATGAGAGAACATAAATTACTCTCTCATTTTCGTTCTCACTTACAGGTTTTGGGTGTACGGGAACGCTTTTTGGGTAAAATCCTGTAAAAACCTGCAAATTGTACTAATGCATTATTGTACGGGAACGCAACTATTGTAGGCCATTATTATCCTTCTTATGACACCCATATTTTCCACTTTCTATTCAGGGGTAGTTAAACGCTTTAAAACTTTTGGTCAGAAATTCGTAAATGTGGAAAAAATTCTCAAATTCAATTCGTTTCAAACTTTTTTAAATAAGAACATACATGTGTATAGGGCTACCAGATGGCCTTACTTCAAAAGTAGCACATTTCAAAAAATTTGAATTTTGTAAATGAAAACCTTAATTTTTTTTTAATTTCATACAAATATTTTTCATGAGCAAAAAAAAAAAAAAAGGTCCTCACTTCACTTTGTACGAGAAAACTCCAGCAAATTACAAGAATATTTCAAATGCAAAAGTAGCGCATTTCAACCAAAAGTAACAAAGTAGCAAAGCCTTGCAAAAGTAGCACTTTTGCTACTTTAGTATCGCATCTGGTAGCCCTACATGTGTATTCATAAATTTTGAATAAAAAAAAAAACAGGTTTCATAGTGCAGCAGCTCTTGACCTTGATAATTGTGATGTGTGTGTTTTGTTATTGCGAAAACAATAACAGCATTACATTTTTCAGCATTTAGGTAAACACCTTAACATTAGGGGCGTACACATGATCAATCAACTCATCAAATCCTTTGTCAAACAATTTGACCAACAAAAAAATATATCTAAGTAGTTTGATCATGGTACATGCTGTCCAACATGGCTTGACAACAGGTGTGACTGCCAATATTGCTTTGCGTTCACTTTGTAGAGCACGCCATCAAATATCAATCGCAGAACAATTTATAAGCGTCCACTTCGAAGAAAACTGCACGAAATTATATTTAAAATTAAAAATTTTCACTTGGCTTGACACTCAGTTCACTAAATTTGTATGTTTGGACAATGAAGTTGGACAGCAAGTGTGATAATGTGAACTGCGCTAATCACAGCGCTGAACTTGGCTGAATGGGCACAATGTGCTGAAAAACGCATGGCTTATGCCAATGTCAAATTTATCCCTGAAACTTTTAATTAACTTTTAAATTTTGTTTATTTTACTAACTAATTTTGAAGTTAAACGCACAAAAACCTATTGAGAAAGAAGAAGAGTGTTGATATCGCATTAGCCATTATTATTGAGAAATAGATAACCATTTAAACTTTAAATTTTAAAGTGTTCTACGTAGCGTTGGACCGCTTTTTAAGGACTTAAAAATATAAAAACATTTCGATTTTGTTCGTTTAACAATTTTTTACGGTTTAGCGTTCGTCAGAACATAAGAAGGAAACCGCATAAAAGCCAATACGGAGTCTAACTCAGTATTCATTCAAAATTTTTAGAGTTTAATAAAGTGATAAACAAAAAGTAAGTATGTATGTTTATATGTATGAGGAAAATTACGAAAGCAATTAAACTAAAAATAAATTTTGAAAAGTGAACTCTAAAAGTTATACCGATATAGACAACGCCCTGTAGCGGATGCCATGCAATCAGTAAAGTTCTAAATCTGATGAAACTGCTTTGCGTCATTCCAGAAACACCAAGTCCATTGCCACGCACGCAGTAGGGTTAGCTTTTTTTTTTCCAAGGTTCAGAAAGTAAACCTGTTCCATAAATGTAGTTGTACTAAGGAAACAGGTTTATTTTAGCTGACGTCCAATTTTTTTTAGTGGAAATAGAGGGTTTAAAATATAAAAAAAGAAAAGTCGCTCAGATCTATTTTCGAAGATATAGACATCGGAAGTTGCGGATATAGCTTTTGTAAAAATTGTTATAAGTTGGGAGCCTCTGAATAGAAAATGGAAAACATGGGTGTCATAAGAAGGATAGTTTAATGGCCTACAATAATGGTATGCAAAGTTTTGAAATTTGACCTATAATTTTGGAGATGTTACGATTTTTCAGAAATTTCGACCAATTTTTTTTTTGAAAAAACCTTATTATTTCCAAAAAATGTGTTAATCACCTATAATTATTTTAGCATGTTAAGAAAGCTTAATTTATTCCTTTTGTTTTAGAAAAAAATTAAGTTTAGTAAAAAAAAAAAAATTTGTCAATATTTCAGAAAAGTCGTAATATCTCCAAAATTATGGGTCAAATTTCAAAACTTTGGTCGGTCGCCATTATTGTAGCCCATTAAATTACCTTTGTTCTGGGATATTTTTGATATCCCTTCAGGAGTTCCCAACTTCCGATGGCTATTCCTCCGCAACTAGATTCGAGCTACACTTTTTTTTCATATTATTGTTTTCACTTTTTACAAAAAAAAAATAATTGGAGAATTTCAGCTAAAGTAAACCTGTTAATTTCCCTTGAAATGATATTCTCTGTCATGCATTTGCTACAAAAAAATCATTTTGTATTAATTTTTGTACAAAAAAAATTGGCAAATTTGCGTCTTTTACATTAATCAGTTGAATAAAAAAATCTTGGGCTTAAGTTTACCGTAGCTCCCATTGTCCAATGGTAATTAAACTAAACTTTTCTTATGTGCTTTTTTTATTCTGAGCACAAATATGAAATCAAAAAAAGTCGCTTGGATCTGGAATCTCATTGAAAACTTAAAAATTTGTATTAAAAATCGCGGCGCTCTTTTATTCAACATAACCTTACTTTTTATAAAATTATTAATTTATATAATAATCTTGTCATTTTATAATGAGAATCGTCTTATAATAATTGTTGTTGTTGTAATAGTCGTTGTTTTTGTTGTTGTTGTTGTTTTTCATTGTTTTTGACCATTTTTTTTTGGTACTTTTATTTCCATTTTAGGGGGTAAAACAAAAAAAAAAAAGGTTGGAGCATGGGAGCTACGGTAAACCTGTGCCGTTTTTTGAAAAATCACGTGGCAATTCGTTACTAAAAATATAGGTTGATATCAGTTGTTATAAACTTTGTTGCAATTATCTCAATGGTATTTGAAGTTTTTTGGAAAATATATATCGGTCATTCTTTGAATAATTGCAGAATTTTTTTTTTTTTTGAAAAATTTTTTGAGACAAAATATTAATATTTTTTGTTTAAAAATAACTTAATTTTGTAAAAAAGTTTAAGTAAATTTGTTAGAAATAATTTTTTTTTATTTATAAAAATGTTTCTCAAAATATCTTCCATATAACCTTCTTTTTTATACCCTACACCGAGGGTATATTCACTTTGTCTCTCCGTTTGTTACACATCGAAGGGGGCGTGGCAGGTATGGAAAATTATATATGTTCTTGATCAGCGTCACCACCTGAGTCGATTTAGCGATGTCCGTCTGTCTGTCTGTCTGTCTGTCTGTCTGTCTGTTCGTCTGTTGAAATCAGGTTTACGGGAAAACCAAGAAAGCTAATTGAATGAAACTTTCACATACAGGTCACATCTTCTTGCAGTCATCTTGCTATTGAAAATGGGCGAAATCGGTTGACGGACACGCCTACCGCCCATACTCTATGTATATTTACCCAGCCCAATTTTGAAAAAAGTTGCAGCGATTTTGATGAAACTTGGTGATTTGGTGCACATGTGAACCAAATTAGGATTATTCTCGGTTTCAAGTTTCCAAAAGGTCGTACAGGGGCGTGGCACAGTCCTAAATTTTATCATTTATACTACCATATCTTGTAAGCCGTTCAAGATATTGCGATGAAATTTGGTAAACGGATGCATATCAAATATATCTTGAATTGAGAAAAAAGTGGGCGGAATCTAAAAAGTGGGCGTGGCATTTTTCAACATTTAAAAATTTTGATTCCGTATATCTCAAAATTGGCACAAACGATTTCCATAAATGTTTCAACATTTTCCGTATTCTTTCGACTTTTTCAACCCTTTAAATTTTTCAAATATATCCTATAAGTATTTGTTCGACTTTTTCAACCTCTTTCAACTTTCTTCATAAGTTTTTTTACTTTTTTCGACTTTTTCATCAATTAATAGTTTCAAATTTTTTCAACCTCTTTCAACTTTTTTTTAGAGTTTTTCAACCTCTCTCAACTTTTTTCAACATTTTGCATATATTTACGACTTTTTCAACATTTTTCAACCTCTGTCAACCTTTCTAACATTTCACATTTTTTTCGACTTATTCAACCTCTTCAACGTCTTTTTAACATTTATTGAAAAGGTACTTTCAGTGCAGTGTAGGGTATGTGAGTTTCGGCCTGGCCGAAGATAACACATTAACTTGTTTTTTTGATTTATTTTATTTTATTGATATCGCGCAACTTGTTTCTTAAAATATCTTCGACATTAAACTTTTTTTGTTATTGTTCAATCAATTCTAACAATGTATCTGCTTTCAAATCGGCATTTCCAATATATGTATGTAAGTTTGGAAAATATCACATAATTCATACAATTAGTCTGGTGCGCGCATTCATAAAAACTCATATTTTCTAAAGTTATGGCGGGAACCTTAATATGAAAGCAGATACATTCTTTGGTTTGATTGAAGAATAACATAAAAAATAAAAGAAAAATATATCTTTCGAAGATATTTTGAGAAACTTTTTTATAAATACAAAAATTAAGTTTTATACAGAGCTTTTTGTTCAGTACCTACTCTTAGTGCAAAAAAAAAAAAAAAAAAAAAAAAAATTACAAGCGCAAAATGCATTCAGTGGGAAAAATGAGCAACTAGCTGCTTATACTAGTTTCAATGACTTTTGACGTACTGATGTTTCAAAAAGTTAATTCTCGCACAATCTCTCTCGAAATGATCGTGCTATCTTTCAATACAATCTTTTGAATTTCCTTGGAAGCCAAAAAGTAATTGTATTTCGCTTAGCAAATGTTCCTCCGGTTGGTTATTTCAACCGTTTTCATTCGAGTGCTCTTAATTAGTCCGCCACCACTGTCTGTATTTGCAACTTTCGATAGCAACTACAGCTACAGTGGAACTTCGATTATCCGTCAGGCACGGGACCAGCAGCCTGACGGATAATTGAATAGACGGATAATCGAATATATGGCAGAATTTTGTTTTGATTCTGTATGGTGACGCTAGAATACAAGGTATTGAATATACATATAGGTATATGTATGTACTGTAACACAAAAACGCAAGAAAAAAGGAAATGTAACAAAAAATGTTGATTTGTCATTTTCGTATTTTATTATCGAATAAAAAAACAATGTGATAGTTTACAATCGCGTCAAGATGTTTTGGTGAAAAAATTCGTCAAAAATTTGTGTAATCCACTTGACTTGGCGAACAAAAAGAACTAGATTAATGAATTTCTGCGAAATTTTCATCTCCGAATTTCATAAGAAAAATTTCAGACAGAATCGTTTCTCGCATTGTGTGCATACATAAACAGAATCGAAACAAAACGAAAAAAAAGTTTGCTGACAAAATGTGACGGTTAATTGGAGTGACGGTTGATCGGGAGACGGATAATCGAAGTTCCACTGTATATGTATTTAAAAAAATATACGAGTGCATCCTCTAATTCATATATTGATTTAGAAAATAAATCGGGTATGGTGATGTCCACACTTTCAAATTTCCTCTCAAATTAAGTTATTTTTTTTTAATTTTGAACCACAGTTGATTTAGTTTTATAGTAAAAACAAATAGTGTTTTTAATTTTAGTTTTGAATCCGCAACTTCACCTACTTCACTTGCAGTTACTTAAGTACAAATGGAAGCAAACAAAGAAGTTATTTGGCAAGACTCATGTCTATCAGATGCTATGGCATATTTGCTAAAGTCGGGACACTTAGCGGATATTAATATTCGCGTAGGCAGCAGCACAGCAAATCACCAAATATTTGAATGTCATAAATTTGTTTTGGCTTCTGCGACTCCAGTTTTTGAGGCTTTGTTCTATGGAGATTTTAAGGAGAAAAACGAAAAGGTTATAACCATTTCAGATATTGAACCAGAAGAATTTAAAGTATTTTTGGAATACATCTATACAAGATGTGATGTAACAAATTTTGTTAAGTATTCAATTGAAAATCTTAAGAGATTTATTTACATTGGTAACAAATATCTGCGACCAAAATTTGCAGATTTTGGATATGAAGGTTTGAAACAATCTCTGCAAGCACTTCTATTTGTTGATATAATTGAGCTGTATAATTTTGCAAATAATATGGGATATGAAAAATTAACTAACTATGTTTCCCAAGAATTGGGTAGAAGAAGTTTTAATAAAATTGATTTTAACAAAGCCTGTATCAATCTGGAGTTAAAAGTGTTCAATGAGTTTATAAAATGTATTAAGGGAAATGCTGTACGTTTTAATTAGATTGAAGAATATGTAAAACAAAACAAATTTTTTGAAGAACATTCAGATTCCGTTGAAGAAGAAAACAATGAAAAGAGAGGAGAAGAACTATCTACAAATCAATGTGAACCAGAAAACACAGAGGCAGAAAATTGGAAAATACTTTTGGACACTGTTCATTATAAAGATATGACCATTGATGAGATTCGTGATGGGCCCGCTAGGTCTTATTTATTATCATCTACTGAGAAAATAAGTATTTTACTAAGTAGAAGTCAAATACAGGAGAAGAGAGCTTGCAAAAATTGTTACAGAGAATGGTGCTAGTTAAAAATTAACTTGTAAAACTCTTTTTTTAGTTTTCATATTTTTCAAGTTTTTCAATGAAAAGTTTGTGTCGCTTCTACTATGTTGCATAGACACAAGTATTACTTTTTATTTATATGGAAGTACAGTATACATATGCATGTCTTTCTTAAAAAATACAATAAACAGTTTATAACTTTAATTAATAGACTTAAATGAATCAATTATTTACCTATATTTAAGTGCATTTTTTGTTAAAAATATATTTGGAAAAGAAAAACATTTTCTCATTTTTCATATTTTGTAGATTTAAAAAAATTTAGCTTTAATTTATTTTACATACTATCAATTTACATAACTTAAACAGAGTAAATAAATATCTGTCTGTAGTTAAAGTGTATTAGTAAACTAGTATTTCAAAATTTAAGAAAAAGACCAACACTTTCCAAGCAATCAAAAAGTTTTACTTTGAGTAAAACGTAGCGTTTGGTCGGCTTGTTGGACTGTTTTTTTAGAACTTAAAAATACAAAGGCATTTTGATTTTGTTCGTTTAAAAATTTGTCCCGACATTCGTCAGAAAATAAAAAGGAAACCACACAAAAGCCAATAAGGAGTCTAACTCAGTATTCTTTTAACATTTTAAGAGTTGAATAAAGTGATAAACAAAAAGTAAGTACATACGAAGAAAATTACGCAAGCAATTAAACCAAAAATAAATTGTGAAAAGTTAACTCTAAATAAATCTGATGGCACAGCTTTGCGTCATTCCAGAAACATCACGTCCAGTGCCACGCAGTAGGGTTAGTTTTTTTTTATTTTTTGCAAACTTCAGAAAGTAAACCTGTTCCATAAATGTAGTTGTACTAAGCTGCCTTCAATATTCCGGACTTTTTTTTTTTTACCATTTAACAGTTCTGTGCGTGAAAAAAATCACCTTTGCCAAGGTGACAGGGTACCTGGGGTTATCCCGATACAATATGTATGAAAATTTAAAATTTTTTCTTCGAACTGTACAAAATAATGACATCTCTCAAACTGATCATGTGAAACCACTCATATAAAATTAATAATTCAAGAGTTTTTGTGAGTTTCAGAATTGTAGAGCATGTGCAACCGTAAAAAAATTTGATCTGAAAATAAAATGGACTCAGTCACGCACAGGAGGGTTAAATAAAATTTGTTGCTGAATCCGAAATTACCTTCCGTTTTTAGTTAATAGTTCCGTTTTTCATACTGCGTCTATTTTTTTACGTTTTCTAAAAACGAATATCACTATCGGATACTAGATTAGGATTCAGATACGAAACATAAGAAATGAATGTCAGAAATCTTGTATAAAAACGTGTCACAAATATGTATGTACTACTTATATGTAAGGGATATTTTGATTCTTTAAAAATTCCTTAATGTACCAAATTTAAATTTTACTGATCATCGGTCTGGACGTGTTTACTTACACTTTACAAAAAGTAAAGATGTTACTGAACTTTTCCACTCCAACTCCATAGTAAATCTTATTAAATTGTATTGCTTATCATTGGAACAACAAAAATGTTTAATCATTTGTTTGCTGAAATGTGTGATAGAACTAGAAACGCTCACCAATGGGACGTCAAAAAAATCAAAGCACTTAAATTTTTATTTTTCACTTATTTTACTGTCACATTTTGTTCCAGAGAGTTCCCCCAATTCGTATGTTGATTAATAAAATTGCTTATGTTTTCTACTTTATATACATAGATACAATTTCTAAAGGAATTTTCTCGAATAGGCTAATTTTGTTTTTGCGAATGTGAAAGTTTAAACATCAATTGATTGTATATTGGGGTATTTGTTTGAAAATTTTATAGATTGTTTTTTGTATATATTTTTAGCATGAGGTTTAAAAACAAGTGTCACAAAATTTGAGTTTATTTCTTTTCAACCACATAAAAAATGTGGGCGTGGTTTGACAACGGGGGGTGGCCCCTCCCATACAACTAAAATGCCTGAATCGCTATATCTTAGCACCTAAGGCAGCTTTTATCTACGTTTAAGTAAGTTGGTTGTTCGTAGAGTTTCAACGAAATCGGACACAAACTTTGTCCACGTCGCTTACAGGTTTCAGCTAGGAAGTTCAAATTTTGTGAAAATTATTTCTAAACCTCATGCTAAAACATAGAAAAAAAATAATAAAAACAATACTTTCAAAATAAACAACCCAATGTTCTATCTTAAAATTTTTATTTTTCATTTTAGTTTTGAATCGGCAACTTCACCCACTACAGTTAAGCTCAGTTCAGTGGAAATGCAAGAAAACAAAGAATTTTGGCAAGACTCATGCCCATCCGATTCTATGGCACATTTGCTTAAATCGGGGCACTTGACGGACATCAATATTCACGTTGGCGCAAAGGATACACAGGAAACACTTAAATGTCATAAACTTATTTTGGCTTCTGCTTCACCAGTTTTCGAGACAATGTTTTATGAAGATCTTATGGAGAAAAACCAAAATGATGTAACAATAACAGATATTGAACCAGATGAGTTTAAAGTATTTTTGGAATACATATATACTGGACGTGACGTAACAAATTTTTATAAATATTCAACTGAAAGCCTAAAGAGTTTTATTTATATTGGTAATAAATTTCTACGACCGAAATTTGCAGATTTTGGATATGCAGGTTTGCAAAAATTTCTTCGAGTATTTCGATTTGAAGATATAATTGAATTGTACGATTTTGCAAGTAAAATGGGATATCAAAAGTTAACCACCTCTGTCTCGCAAGAATTGGGAAGACGAACATTTAATAAAAGTGATTTTAACCAAGCCTTAATCTCATTGAAATTCAAAATATTCAAGGAGTTTATAAAATGCATCAAAGGAGACACTATACGTTTTAATTGGATCGAAGAATATGTTAAGCAAAGTAAACTTAATGAAGAAAATTCTATGTTTAAATCAATTAAAATAACAAAAAAGCGAAGGAGTAGAGGAGAAATATCTACATATCAATGTAAACCAGAACACACAGGGGCACAACACTGGAAAATACTCTTGGACAGTGTTAATTATAATAATATGACCAAGGATGAGATTCGGGAAGGGCCGGTTAAATCAAATTTATTGACACCTGAAGAAAAAATAAAGATTTTATTAAATAGAGACATTAAAACTTGCAAAAGTTGTGGCAGACCTTGGTGTTAGTTAAAAAGAATTTGTTTGACTAGTTTTTATGTTTTCCCAGCTTTTCAATGAAAAGTTACTATCGCCTCCTAAGTTAAATATACATTGTATAATCTTGTTTTACTTGTTTTCTTTTTTTATGACTTAACTTATTTATTTCCTACAGAATGCAATGAATGAATTTAATTTTAGTGAATTAACTTAAATCAACCAATTGTTTACTTGTATTTAACTATCTTTTTTAAATAAAAAATTAAAATGCATGTTGTCGTATTTTTTCATATTTTTAATTGCTTTACATTAAAAATATTTAATATTAATTTATTCCACATACTCATTCCCGTACCAACCCAGGGGAAAGGCGGGGCTTTGCCCCTCCACGCGTCTATTATAAGATGGGATTCTAAGGCCGTTGGTTTTACTCTTCGCCAAATAAAATTTGTTTGCCCCCCACGCAAAGTCGCGTTGGTACGGGCCTGCACATACTCTTTATTTCTATAACTTAAACTTCATATAGATTGAACAGATTTGGGGAAGTGCATTTCTAGAACACTACACTGCTCTTAAATATATTTAGTTAAAGTCAAAAACCATTAGCACTGACTAGTAATTCAAAATTTATTTTTTTCATAAAGAAAAAACCTCAACGCCCAGATCAAACTGTTAGCCCTAGCAACTTGAAATATGATATGAGATCAATTTCGTTTTATTTTGTGTCCTGTTCTGCCTAGAACAACTGTTTGCTACAGAAACATAAAATTTGATATGTATATAGTTATCATTTATTGTTTCTTACTTAAGGAACCTTAGAATTACTAAATTTCGCTTTTCTCATTCTCACTAATATAAGGGGCCGTCCATAAATTACGTGAGTCAAAATAGGTGGGGAAGGGGTCTGGCAAAATCTCACCATATCTCACCAAGGGGGAGAGGGGGTCAACGAAAATCTTACGTTGACTTTTTAATGCAGAAAGTATACATTATTATAGCAGATTACATCTAAAAATTATAAGGAAAGTCTCACGGAAGGGAGGGGGAGTCTCGCCAGAACTCCTCACCAAGAGGAGAGGGGGTCCGAATTTTCAAAAAATCTCTTCACGTAATTTATGGACGTCCCCTAATAGAAATCAGCGCCGAAAGAAAATTTTTTTGAAATTAAAATCCTATTCGACATGACCCACCCACAAAATTGAAATTGCAAACAAAAAAAATATTGGGCCAGATTAAGTAAGTGGGCGGGGGGTCACCCATAGAGATTAAAACTTGTGAGTAATTATATGTAAAGAGTTATAACATTTTTCTTCTGAAAAGTGCACGAGATTGCATAAGCAAATGCTTTCAATTTCTAGAATGTAATACAACATTGTAAAAATAAACAAAGTTATACGCGATACCTTCCAAACAAGCAAAAAGTTTTACTTTAAGTCTAAAAAGTTTTCCAACGAAAAGTGCACGGGATTGGACAAGTGGGGATGGCAAGTAAAATATTCTATTATTTCTAGAACGTTATTCAAGTAGGTGTATGTAAAATGTATGTAAATGTAATAAAATTTCGTTTATTTGAAGATCTGCTAAATTTTGCATTATCTCAATATGTGTCTGACTGATTGACTTAGCATTTTGCGAATTTTAGGCGCTTTTTAGCGTTTCTTGTGACGATCAAGGGCTTTTTACGTGTCAATCTTCCGTTACACCCAGCCTCTATGAAGCACATTTCGCATATTTTGGGAACTTACAACTAAGACACAGCTCTAGGTATGTAAGTGGTTATTTTTGGAGCTGATACAACTGAATTTTTCTGGACCTCCACTTCAATAGAACGTCCATAACGTGATATTAATGCTTGATTCTTCTTACCAAATAGAATTCTTACCGTTTCGAATTCGTTTTTTATTCATAAAACAGATCAAATTTTTATGGAAAAATTTAAAAATTTTGTAAAAAAATTTTTAAAAATTTTTCTTTGAAAATTTTTCCGGGACTTAGAAAAATTTTCCAAAATTTTTTAGTTTTTCCAAAAAAATTTGAGTAAAAAATTTTATAAGTTTTTTTGAACAATAAAAACTTAAAACAATACATTTTTTTTTATGAACCTAAAACGAATTCGAAACTAATCCGGTTTATGAACAAAAAACGAATTCGTTTCGAGATCTTATTTAAAGCCCGTAACGAATTCGAAACGAATTCTTACAATTTGCATATTAAATAATTTGATAATAAATAAAATTAATTTTTTTATGAACAAAAAAAAATTGGTTTTATGAAAAAAAAAAAAAATTCGTCTTATGAACAAAAAACGAATTCGTATTTGAAGTCCGTTACGAATTCGAAACGAATTCGTTTGGCACACTGGGAAGTTATTCGAAAACAAGAAACTGAAAATGTCAAACGAAAAATAAAGAAACAAAATCATTTTTTCACTTAAGTAAATAAATTACAACAATGATCGATCGATCAATTGATCTTGCGGCAATTGTTGCTGATGCTGTTGCCGTGCTTCATTCATTATTAATTTATGCTGCAAATTTTCTGCTGCAATAACTTTTAACCTACCACCGGCATGGCATGTTGATCATGCTGTTGCTGTAAACTGTTTCATCAGCATAAAGATCTCGTCGTCATTCGCTGTTACAAGTTCACTTTCACTAAATGTCACCGCATCATTTTTTTTTTGTTTTTTTTTTCGTTTTTCTTTTCATCATCATCACTGTTTTGATGGCAATCATCGATCTTCATCGCAAAAGTGCATCACTGTCGCGCTATCATTGTATTTGTCTGTTTGTACGACCGGCAGTCCGTCTGTTCATTTGTTCGTTCGATCATCTGTCTGTCCTTTTGCTTGCCAGACTTTTGGCTTATCAGAGCTAACAATATTTGTGCGATCGATGCAATCGATTGATTACTTGGGGAAAATTCATATGACATTTACAGTGTAAATTTTGCGCTTCAATTTAAATAAAATGTCACAAAAACCTGTGAAAATTTAATGTGTGAGATATTAGGAGTTCAATGACACTTAAAGCTTATTAAAGGAGCTCGTATTTTTAATATCTATCTAATCTCTAAAACCGTGCATAACTCAGACTTTTCTTATAAGTTTTCTGTAATCTAAATTTTTTTTAAAGTAATAATATTACTTACATTATATGTATATATATTATATCTTTCTGATCCCTGAAGTTCTTACAATGACACAAAATAACGCACTAAATGCGCCATAAACGAAAACTTTCTCCAGAAAATTGGGATTTTGGAAAGCTTAAAGACGATCCACTGTTTAGCACCATTAATCAAGATTTGTAATCCCCGCACGTTCTGAGTTAAAGTAGTAAGAATACACACAAAATTTCAGCCTTTATACTTTCACTTCCCACTCGGCATATAAAGTTTCAGAAAGTTTAAGAAATAGCACGTAATGTACCAGAAATGCTTCATTTGAATGAAATATTGCAAACGGAACATTACAGAAATCTTCTTATATATTTTAAATGTATGTCTCACATGCAATCATTCTGAAGTGTTTCTGAAAGGTTCCATATTCAATGTTTCCTGAGCCTTTAAAATGAAAGCTTTCTGACACGTTATAAAATAAATCTTCCACATGTAATCATGCTGAAATGCTTCTGAGAGTTTTCAGATTTGATGTTTACTGAATTTTTTTAATGAAATCTAAATAATATTTATCGGTTCTCTATTTGATACTAAGTCAAGTATAGCTTACTGTCAATTAAAAATTAAAAAACGTCAGAAAAAATAAGTGCATGAAACAATAGTTCAGAATCTGATTACTTTATAAAGTCCGATTGCATAGTTGAATTGTTTTTTCCCTTTAATATTAGAAAGTCTCTGTAACGTTTCAGAGTATTTTCAAAGGAAATCAAAAAGTGGACATTTACACATTGTAGAAAGCTTTCTAAAGTGGAAATGAAATATTTCTAAATGTAACTGAAACGTGGAAGATTTCTGAAAGGTTTACGAAACGTTACATGTCGAGTGGGTTATGTGTGGCTTCTAGTTTATAAACTTAATACGACTACAATGAATAGATGGTGATTTTTGATTAAAAAAGTTGGATTTCCATTTGCTTCTTATGATAATCATTTAAACACTTTGAAATATTTGACCTCTTAAGCTCTACACAAACCAAATATGTAGAGTTCAAAAATATCTTTAAAGCAATATATACATTTGTACATAGCATAGTTTTCATTTGTCCGATCTTAAAGTCGCATAGAAGTCCTGAACACCGCCTGACGTATACCCCGGCAAAAACATCGTTACAAGTTACGGGAATCGGATGAAATGAAAAAACATTATTTTCCAAAGTGCCTAAAGTTTGTTAACTTTAGACAGAACTTATGAAAATTTAGTTAACGACTTGTTTGAATTCATGATGTCTTATATACTCAACTAAAAGGATTTGTTTCTTGACGTACTAAGGAACACCTTTTATTGATATCGAAATTATTGCTTATTTGATTTGCTTGTTAATGAAAACATTTTTGAGTTGGCGACGAATGCCCTTGAATTCCGAGTAAAGGTGATAGCGTTAAAAAAGACATTTGAAACTCAATTTAAAGGTTTTAGATAAATTACCTTCTCTTAAGGTTCTGACTCCCTTTTTTTAAAAAATAGCGCAAACATTTTTTTTCATTGTTTACTTCAAAGTGCTTAGAGAAGAACAGAACTAATTCATCGTAAAAATTTTTGAATGCCAAGACTTGGCGTAAATAAAAATTAAATAAAATTTTAATAAATTCTACACTACAGAGAGCAAGCACTATTAAAATTTTAAGAAAATTTGCGTAGTATTTAATTTTTATCAATTTTCATTTGCTAGCGCACTTTATTTTTGGAAATGCCCACAAACAAAGTTCGTTAGCATAATACATCACTGTTTTGACGAACACTGCATTTACTGTAGTAGATTTTCTTTTTATTTGTTTTTTTTTTTTTTAAATTGCTAGTATTATTTTTGAATTAAAAACGAAAGTACTTTAAAAAAAAAACAATTGCAACAAAACACCAGTCAGTAATTTTAAAAGTCAGTCTCGTCTCGCATTAATTTTGGGGAAGCAACTTTTTAACCTTTTTTGGGTTTTTTCCTCTTTATTTTGTTGGCTTGTTATTTTCCTGTTGCAGTTTTTCATAATGTTGTTGTTGCATTTAACCTAAAGCGTTGACATTTCATGATCGATTTGACACACAAGGGCACGACATTATAAATGTTTTATTGGTTTTCAGATTGAGGCATCTTGTTGCTGCCTGTGATGAGTTAAGCTTTTGTTGTTTTTTTTTTAAGTTTATCTTGTTACTACTGCTGCAACTGAAATAGTTGTAAGTTTTTATATATTTTTTTGTTGCCACAACAGCGACATGTTGATAAAAATGAGTTTATAGAAAAAGTTGGAATACCAAACCTTTGTTTTTAATGACAGTTATGTGCATCCCCAACATAAATTATTGTCGAAAGGTTGAGAAGTGCCATATGCTATTGATTTAAGATCGGACAAATGAAAACTATGCTATGTACAAATGTATGTATTTATTGCTTTAAAGATATTTTTGAGCTCTACATATTCGGTTTGTGTAGAGCTTAAGAGGCCAAATATTTTAAAGTGTTTAAATGATTATCATAAGAAGCAAATGGAAATCCAACTTTTTTAATCAAAAATCACCATCTATTCATTGCAGTCATATTTAGTTTATAAACTAGAAGCCACACATAACCCACTCCACATGTAACGTTTCGTAAACCTTTCAGAAATCTTCCACGTTGCATTTACATTTAGAAATACTTCATTTCCACTTTAGAAAGCTTTCTACAATGTGTAAATGTCCACTTTTTGATTTCCTTTGAAAATACTCTGAAACGTTACAGAGACCTTCTAATATTAAAGCGAAAAAAAAAACATTTCAACTATGCAATGGACTTTATAAAGTAATCAGATTCTGAACTATTGTTTCATGCAGTTATTTTTTCTGACGTTTTTTAATTTTTAATTAACAGTAAGCTATACTTGACTTAGTATCAAATAGAGGACCATAAAATATTATTTAGATTTCATTAAAAAATTCGGTAAACATCAAATCTGAAAACTCTCAGAAACAATTCAGCATGATTACATGTGGAAGATTTCTTTTATAACGTGTCAGAAAGATTTAATTTGAAAGGCTCAGGAAACATTGAATATGGAACCTTTCAGAAACACTTCAGAATGATTGCATGTGGGACATAAATTTAAAATATATAAGAAGATTTCTGTAATGTTCCGTTTGCAATATTTCATTCAAATGAAGCAGTTCTGGTACATTACGTACTATTTCTTAAACTTTCTGAAACGTTACATGCCGAGTGGGAAGTGAAAGAATAAAGGCTGAAATTTTTTGTGTGGATTACAAATCTTGATTAATGGTGCCTTATGCAGGTATCAGCTAATAAAAGTGCGCAAAAAGTGTGATAAGTCACGTTAAAATACATACATATAAAGGCTATGATTGATATATAGTATACAACAATTTTATGAAAATATTCAAAAAATCAGGCACATCCGATGGGTTTTTAACACTCTACCAGACATAATACAGGCCAGCTAGAATTATATATTTTAATTTCCCATGGCCATTATCTCGAGAAATAACAACAATAAGTAAGATAGTGATAAATGTTTAAAGCAGAAGTCTTAAATTGTCTAGGGGGTCAAATAACAGTGTCTTTGCTTTTCACTTTGATACCAATTTTGAAGGTCAATTCGATGTCAACTGTGATTTTTTTATACACAAACCTTTATTTTTTATTGAATATTTATATTCTATGAGAAAAATAGGTATATTTTGTATGAACAATTTTTCTCTAAGATTTTCAGTTTTTGCGTTTTACACAAAATTTCACGACTTTCTAAAAATAATGGATTGCACAAAAAGTTCTTAAATTGGTTAAAAAAACATTAAAATTTTTTGGTTTTTTATTTTATTGTGAAATTTTTCTATGACGTCTTTAAGTGCTAAGATGCCTTCCATAAATTACGTGAGTCAAAATAGGGGGGAGGGGGTAAGGCAAAATCTCACCATATCTCACCAAGGGGCAGGGCCCCCCCTCAACGAAAATCTCACGACGACTTTTTAATGCAGAGAGTATACATTATTATAGCAGATTACATCTAAAAATGATAAGGCAAGTTTCACGGAAGGAATGGGGGGAGGGGTCCTGCCAGAACTCACCAAATCTGACCAAGGGGATGGAGGGGGTCCGAATTTTGAAAAAAAAAAAACACCTAACGTAATTTATGGACGTCCCCAAATACTAATAATATATTCATGCCTTGAAGAAAGAGTAAGTACTTGCAAGCCATACATTTTTTTTTTTTGTGAAAGGGGCCTTATCGGTCATAATATAGCCAAATACAAATTGTTTGATTGGGGTCTCAACAAATCTATGCAAAAATACTTAGAAATGCTTGCTAATTGGCTTAAAAGTTACTGATGATTCCACTTAGTAGTGGATGTAACTAGTATGACTAGCTTTGGCCCCTTTCTTTTGCTGTTTGGTTTTTGAAATTTTTTGGTGTTATCACTTACTGTACTGAACAGTAAGCTCAGTCAAATAATTATAAAAAAGTTTCGTACTCGAATTTTTTATCAAAACTCATTTTTATCAGCATTTCAGTTAAATAAATATAAAAAGTGCAAACATTTTTCAGTTTAAAATAAATCTCAAGCCAAAATGTGGCTTAAAATAAGTGTAGTTACACATGCCAGCTTTGGCAAAAATGCCACTCTAATGCCAATTCAACACAGAGCACTAAGCTCAAAATGTATTTCCATAGCTCACGCAAAACATCGTAAAAATCCGCGCTCATATCTTGATATTTCAAACTGACAATATTAGACATTTTCTGTGACTATCTGGCGGTAAGATGAAAAAGCACCAGCTTTTATTGTACACATTGACTCTGCTGCATACATTACATCCCAGCAAAGAATTGGAAGGCATTGGAAGTTTACTGTAATTGTGGCAATGAATTTATACTCATCTAGAGTTAAATTGTAATTTTAGCTTTATTATTAGATATTAATTTCTTGTAACTTTCATACTAACAAGTTAGTTACATAGTTTGAACTTCTAACCAAACTTTGAACCAATGAACGCTAGTAAGTCTTTTTATTTCGGCTTGAAACGTAATCGTTTGAAATTCTTCCTTATAATTCAAATGCAAATTGCCAACCTCGGACAGTATCTCTTGAAGAAACTATCAGAATATGAGCTCGCACGCAATCGAAGTCAATGGCCTTGTTGATTAAAACATGACTCTTAAGCGATTACAAATGTTTGCTGGGATATATTATATATGTATGTCAATATGAATGTATGCAATTTTAGTACCAAATTGTTGCCAAATCGTTAAAATACGCGCTCAATTCGTTGGCATATTATGACCGTCTCCCGCATGCGGTTTATATGAAATTTTCACCATAATTTGTGTTATTTATGCATATTTTATTTAATTTCTTTTTAAGCGTTTTATTTCTTTTTTTGTTGTAAGATATTAACAATAAATTACATAAATAAAAATACACTTAAAAAGAAAGAAACCAATTTCGAAGCATATTAGAAAATTATTGAAGTGTTAAAATTACGCTAGTTTTCCTGTTTGGGCCTCATTGCGAGTGCTGGTTTTTCATACTCTTTTCTGGTGTGTAGTTTCCAAAAATGCCAACCTTTTTCTTTTTTGAAAATCATTTTTGAGATATCCTCAAAAAACCCGTTTTTTGGCACTATTTTCAGTTATCTGCCCACATCTTCAAAAATTTTTATCCAATCTGCACAAATTGTATATCGTTTAAAAGGTAATTTTGTCTTCTATTTGATGGCATGCTGTTTATATGGATCAAATACAATTTTATGGAGTTACAGGCGATAGATTTCTATGAGAAATCAGCTCCCTTTTGGTGTTAACTAGAAGAGTTTTCCAATTGGGGTGATATGTTTTTAAATCGAAAAATAGTGAGCACCACTGAATTATGACGTATCATACATTCAAAAATGAATTTAAAGAAGTTTGATAGCTTATATAGCGAATAGCGATACTTATACAGTTAAACCATGGTTTTAATGAAATTAAATTTCGAGTCAAGGTTGTTCAAGTCCGGTGTTATCCTATCACGTCAGCTTTTTCGAAAATTATACTACTTTAGACATTTAATAGCAGTACTGAGCCTCTCTAATTCAACAATAACAGGTAAACTTTCAGTGGATTAGTGACTCATTAAGTATCGAACTCATTGAGATACTCGGAATCACTTTTAACAAATATTCCTATGAATATGGAATTTAGAAATGACTCCTCTTTATAAGATTTCGTAATAAAACTGAAATTGCAATAGAAATTTTTTCAATGTGGCACACGTTGCACTTTTTTCTGGTTAAAAAACGCCCGCCTTCATACAAAAAAGTGCATTTGTAGCATAAAAAATTTGAATTTGTTCATTGCAAAAATTGGCGCGCTGTTTATCGGTTTTTTTTTCACTTCTTATTTATAGCATTTTTACTATTAGTTGTAATTTCAAGTAGGTAAGCGTATGAGCAAATGCTCCATACAAATGTTTGCAACATGCGATCGAAATCATTTAAGTGAAAGTTCTACACATGTGGTTTTATTTGTGAAATACTTTTTAGCGATTGGTTTTTTCATTATTGATTTTCAATGTGGATCTATGAGTTGCATTCGAATGTAATGTGTCTTACGTGGATTTGGTGAATTTTATACGTACGATCTTTGAGATAAATTTAATTTATTTCGATATCGTGCTTACCTGAAATTGAAAGAAAATATTGATTAGTTCAATTACAAGAAGAAATTAATATAACTAAGATAAAATAATGTTAGCGGAAAAATCAAGCAATGCAAAAAATAATAAAGTATACATTTGACTATGGCTTGCGCCTCTTAGAAAGTAATCATGGTAAGATCGGTTACTTTCTGGAAAAACCTTGTACTGATCTTAAAGGTAGCTCGCTGTCAGTATTTTTTTTCTCCGAAAAAAGTTCTATTTTATGAATTTACTATTTCCTGAAAAGCATATACTGGGGTATTTTGAAGTGAAAAATTATTGAACACATCATGTCCAAAAAACAGACACGCAGATCGATGCAGTTGCAGACTCATACAAATTAGAAAGCTGCAGTGATAAAAGCGAGTGCTGATTATCAGTATGTACAATGTAGATAAAAAAAGTAATATCGAATCAATTAACCTTATTTAGTAAAATTCAGTAAACGTTAAGTCTGGAACCTATCAGAAACATTCCACATAGACTACGTGTGAACGATTTCGCTTACAGCGTATCCAAAATAATTCATATGAAAGCTTCTAAAAACGTTGAATCCGGAACCTGTCAGAATCATTTCACAATGATTGCATGTGAAACATTTCATTTGAAATATGTACTTATAAGAAAGATTTCTGTAACATTACGTTGCCAATATTTTGCAATAAAAAGAAACATTTGTTACGTTACATACTATTTCTAAAATTTTCTGGAAAGTTTCATGCCGAGTGTGTGTGAAACACCACCTAAAACATATGTAGGTGGTAAATTTAACACGTGAAAATCTTTTAACTTTTTAACCGAAAACTATAGTCAATCATCATCATTCATCAAGTTTTCAAATTCATTGGTCGACATTGAATTATTTGTCTAAATAAAAATAAAATAATTTTTTAATTTTTTATACAAACGAAAATTTTAATTTCAATTTTTAGTTTTGAATATACGAAAATCTTTCGGTGTTTGCATTTCTGTATATAAGATCGGTATTCGGTAAAAATTAGCAAACGACGGTTAATTTCTCCGGATGAAGGCGCAATGCCATCATCAAAACAAACAAAATCTTCCAGAAGAAATTTTTTTACGCCACTTCAAGCGTTAAATGATGATATTGACGATATTGAATCGGACATGGAATTAAATGCTGTTTCAAATAAGAAGGTTTCAATTTCACCAATAAAAGTTTTGGCCCAAAACAGTGACTTTATTCAAAGTCTTATTCTTACTAAAGGAATTGAAAATTTCTGTGTCAAAAAAATTTCCATTGGCACTAAAATTCTGTGTGAAACCATTGAATCTTTCCATAATATTATAAATATTCTCAAGGACAACAAGTGCCAATTTTTCTCACATGAGCAAAAAGAAGACCGTATGTTTAAAGTTGTACTCTATGGCCTTGAAAATAAGTCAGCGTCTGCTGTTAAAAACGAACTCTGTGATCGTGGTTTGAAATGCCGCGATGTAAAAGTTGTTACAAAAAAATTTGATAACTATACCGATACGCTTTATATTGTATACTTTGAGAGCGGTACTCTTCGGCTAATTGACCTAAGAAAAAATATCAAATGTCTCTTTCACACTATAATAAAGTGGGATTACCAGCGAAAAATTAAAAATAAACCAGTGCAGTGTCGAAATTGCCAAATGTTTGGACACGGTGAAAAAGGATGCAACATCAAGTCATTGTGTGCAAATTGTGCCGGCAAGCACAAGACAAGTGAATGTCAAGTTTCTGATAAAATTCGTTGTGCAAACTGCAATGGATCCCACAAGTCATCTGACGTCGCATGCCCTAACCGCGCTGTGTACTTACAAATTAAAGAGAAACTTAATAAAAGATCAAACACTCAATTTTTTTCAAAGAGATCACAGAATCTATTTAACTTCAATTCAACTCAATTTCCCCCTCTTCGTGCTGAGTATCCAGCTCCAGTACTTCCAGCTAACACTCCTGTTTGGCCGTCAATACCGACGACGCAGCCTAATGTAAACAACAATAGCAACTTATTTTCCGAAGAAGAGTTTGTGCAGCTTACAACTGAAATGGTATCAAAATTAAGAAATTGTAATTCTAAAGAACAACAATTTAACGTAATCGCACAATTAGCAATTAAGTTTTTGTATTCTAGTTCTAAATAATGCCTTCTTTTTCATCGCTAAAAATAGTTTTTTGGAACTGCAGAAGTATCCGCAATAAGTCTGATGAGCTTTTTTTATTTTTAGATATAAGAAAAATAGATATATGCTTGCTGTCAGAAACCTGGCTGAATAATACGTTAAAATTGTCTCATCCAAGGTATAATGTGCTCCGCATTGATCGTAAAAATCGATCTGGTGGTGGGGTTGCCATTTTAATTAAAAAAACAATAACTTATTTAGTGTTGAATTCAATTGCAACAGAATTAATTGAGAACATTGGTGTTGAAATTTTGTTTTCAGATACTTGCAGTATAAAATTATATAGTGTTTACTTTCCTGGTGGCACTAATACAAACGTTTCGCGAAACAAGTACAAAAATGACTTGAGAAAAATTTTAAGCATGGGCGGCAATTTCATAATTTGCGGCGATCTTAATAGCAGACATCGGGATTGGGAATGTTTGCGGGCTAATTCATGGGGAAATATTCTCTCTGAATTTACTACACGTTTTCCCTTTTCTATTCTCTTTTCTAACAATCCATCTTATGTTCCAGCAGCAGCTAGATCAAATCCGTCAAATCTTGATTTAGTGCTGACAAACATTGCTTCCCGTTTATCTCAGCCAATTGCGCATGATGAACTAAGTTCTGACCACTTGCCAATAGAATTTAATTTGTCGGCGAATGCTTGTCTTCATGAAAATTGGAGGCTTGATTATAAAAATACTGACTGGAAAAAATACAAAGCAATTTTAAATGTTTCTTTACGTAACTGCTCTACCGATATTAATAATATAACAAACGGAAGTCAAATCGATGATCACATTGAGTGGCTAACTTCAAAAACCCTTGGTGCAATTTCTGCTTCTACTCCAAAAATCTATCCCCGTATAAATTTCGTAAAGCTCCCTCAATACATTTTGAATCTTATTAAAATTAAAAATAGTTTTCGGCGCCACTGGAGTAGATATCGGCAACAATCTGATTATAATTCATTAAATTGGTATACCGTGTTAATTCGAGATGAAATATCGAAATTTAAAAACAAAAACTGGAACAATAAACTCAAAAGTCTTGAAAAAAATTCCAAACCTTTTTGGAACATAGCAAAGGTTTTGAGGAAAAAAAGTCACTATATTCCCACAATTTTCCACGATAATAAAGCTCTTATTTTAAATGTGGATAAAGCAAATGCATTTGCAACTGAATTTTTATGTAACCACAAAATTGCTGTTAACCTTGGTCTCCCAGTTCATGATATTACTGTCACTCATACTGTATCAACTTTTGATTCAGTTAATGTAAGTACTCCAGAGACTGAATTTGTTACAACTGACTACATTAATTTATTAATACGCGAACTACGGCTCAGAAAAGCTTGCGGACACGACGAAATAAGAAATTTTATGCTTAAAAATTTTCCTTCTGCTGCAATAAGATTTCTAACTTTTATTTTGAATTCTTGTTTAAAACTTCAATATTTTCCGTCCTCTTGGAAAACAGCGAAAGTAGTGCCAGTTCCAAAACCTGGAAAACCGCCTAACAAAGTTGGTAGCTATCGTCCTATTAGTCTACTTAGCAGCCTGAGCAAATTATTTGAACATGTCCTAAAAGATAAATTATGGATTTTTATGGACAGAAATAGAATTATTCCAATGGAACAATTTGGTTTTAGAAGATTTCACAGTACAACTCACCAGATTAAACGTATTAGTGACCATGTGAAGAAAAATTATGTGCTGGGAAAATCAACAGGCCTGGTTCTACTTGACGTCGAAAAAGCTTTTGACACTGTGTGGCATAACGGGTTAATTCATAAACTCATTTCTTTCAATTTCCCCAAATATTTAATTAAGACCATTAAAAGCTTCATTTCCGATCGATTCTTTTGCGTTGCCTTAAATAATGAATTTTCTGACCTTATTGAAGTACCTGCTGGTGTCCCTCAAGGTTCAGTAATTGGACCAATATTGTATCTCATTTATAACTCTGACTTTCCTATGACAAATATTTGTAAGTATGCTCTATATGCAGACGACACAGGGATATTCTTTTCAGATGTTTTTGGCCAGAATATAGTCAGTGAAATTCAGAATGCACTTAATGCTGCTATTGAATTTTTCAACAAGTGGAAAATAAAAATAAATGCTGAGAAAACACAAGCAATTTTTTTCACTTGGAAAAGAAGTCCTTGTTTTCTTCCCAGCATAAAACTTAACATTGGTGGCTTTGAGATCCCTTGGTCCAGTAATGTTAAATATCTAGGCGTTTACCTTGATCAGAAACTCACCTTTCAGGTTCATGTGCAAAATATTATTAATAAATTTAACATTGCAATCAAGTTGTTATACGCTTTTATCAACAGAAAATCCGAATTGAGCATTATCAATAAAAAAATCATTGTCAAGGTAATATTTCAGTCAATAGTTCTTTATTCATGCCAAGTTTGGGGCGCCTGCGCCAAAACCCATATAAAAAAGCTTCAAATTTGCCAAAACAAGCTTTTAAAAATGATTCTAAGATTGCCTTGGCACTATTCCACATTGGATCTGCACCAGGAGTGCAAAATATGCCTTATTGCAGACTTAATTAAAATAAGAACTGATAGATTTAAGTTATTATGTAGCATGTCCGATAATCATTACATAGCAAATTTAGTTTAATATTTTTTTTTTTTTTTTTTTTTTTCTCAATCTTAGCTCTTAAGTTTCGTTGAAGGTTTTTGTTAGTATGTTTTCCTTCCAATTTTCAATATTTTTCATGTATCTATTTCTTTTTTTCTCTAATATAATGTCATAGCTGTAAGGTATTTTTACCATCTCTGTAAATTGTGCGATAACAATAAGTTTTGTAACGAATTTTATACTTCAATAAACAATATATATAATATATAGTCAATCACTAAGTTTTGCACTCCCTTAGAACTTATCCGAAAAAGCTATTTTGAAATTTACGATCAAATCTTGAAGTATTTAAAAAGCCATTTCGAAACTAATTCGGTACGATTTTTTAAGTCCTTGGGAAGCTTCGTAATCGGTCTATCTACTGATGTAAAAAGTATAGTAAATTAAACGATTAATCAACGAGCTAAATATAATTTTAAAATTGGGAAAACGAAGCGAACAGAAAATTGGAAACTCGAGAAATGCGATGAGTTTTTTTTTTTTACGGAATAAGCATTGGTTTATGGGGATCGTTCTAAGTATAATACGTTAGATTATGTTTATTAGACACTTAACGACAATGCCGGGATCATCTTGTACCAACGAAATAAGTTTTTCAATTATTCACTGGTTGAAAAGTTATTTAAGATCTACCATGCTACAAAGCCGTTTTAAGTCACGTCCCTATTTTACATATTTATTCAGATGTAACTGATACCTTAGACCAAATTGCGGCCATTTTTACTTTTTTGTGCGGCTATTGATTAAATTATGTTTATACTCGTATGCATTACCTCACACTTTATTTTGAAAAAATAAAATCGATATTCGATTTCCGAAAATCAATGTTATCTCGCTATCCTCTACAAATAAATTTGATTTAAGAAGCAAAAAAAAAAAAAACTCGATTACTAGAACTGCGAAATTTCATTCTCAGATAATAAAAACCATTTACTTGACAAAAACTGACTATCCAAACTTAAGAAATATTTTTTTGAACATAGAAACTTTGTTTGGTGAATGTTTTTTTTTTTTTTTTTCTGAATTAAAATATAGTAAAAATATTTATAGAAGTAGATTAACTGACGACAATTTAAAAAATCAGCAATGTGCGCATTGTTGTTTACTTGTTCTCTTAGGTTCGGTTTTTTGTTTTTTTTTTCTGAATGATGCAGCAATAACAATAATTAAAAACCCCTAGGCATAGCGCGTATAAAAAAAAAACCGCAACGATATAAATATGCATTCTTAAGAATAACGACGTGTTTGTTGTTAAAAGCTAGAATTGGCTCATTTTTCCTACTTTGCCCATCTATGGCTTAGTGTTTTCTTGAATTGCTATGGGTTGATGTAATACCGTAATCCATATTTTCAAAAAAAAAAAAAATGAGGAGTGCGATCTACCCTCAACGCACCACCCGAGCTGTACGTATTTCGCCGGCTCTGGTGATGACATCTCGCAAATCACTAGACATTTTTTCGCCGAATTTAGTAATAGTACAGCCCTCTGCCTCAGCACGCAGATGAAGATAACATTAACCATTTATGAGAAAATCTGAAAACTTTACTCACAATGCCTACAGTACAGCTGCGAGTTCGAAAAAAAGGGTGTATAACACTTTCGAAATAATAACAATTCATTTGCCAAAATCGGTTATGTGGCTTTGGTATTTATTTTTTCTTAAAGCATTAACTTCTGTGATGTGCATCTAAGTATGTATTTCGATTTCAAAAAGGTAAGTCCTAAAAATTTCGATTAAGTGGCCATAGAGAAATTTAATATCGAAACTTAAAGAAAAATATAATTTAACTTTGGAATAAATAAAATTTTTTGATTAACCTCATCTATTTCGTTAGCGGTTGAGACTTTAAGTCTGATTTATAATTCGCAAGCTTTACGATTCTGAATTTTTCTTTCATTTAAAGTTCTTCCACCAAGAACATCATTTTGGTTCCCATGGCTTGAAAACATAAAGACGTTGTTACCCTAATTAACTTGACTTCTCACTCTAATTTCTTTGACATTTTTACACGTAAGATAAAATTAATGCATATTCATTAGGTATTAAAAATATTAGGCGTCTAATGTAAAAAAAAAATAAATGATTTTATTGACTGTCAACATACCAAAATAAGCATAATTAATTAATAAATTAATTGACTAATTTGATGCAGCACATTTTCGGTGACTTAAAAAAATAGCATAACAACGATTTGACAAAAAAAAAAAAAAAAAAAAAAAAAACTATTTTGTATAAAATTTGTTGATTTGACTTAATTTGATTATATAATTTGTTTACTAAACAAATTTCGTAGGTGCCGAAGTTACTTTCTTTTCCTGACAGTCTCTTTTTCTTTCATAGAAATGTTTTGATTTAAAAAAACTTGTAAAGAAATCATTAAAAGTTATTTTGCATAACGAATTTGTTTGACACTTGTTTAAAATAAAAATTTGTCAGTTGAAATTTTTTTACCACTAAGTCTAGTTAAGTGGCATTTACAATGTAACAACTACCACAATAACAAGTCGGTTGGTTAAGCAACAAAATAAAAAGAATAAGAACAGACCAAACCAAACCACTCCCGGACAACACCAAACACAAAAATTTCATTCACAACTAATTTACGGTTTTACTCAATGAATTAAAGTTTTAATGCAGAAGCAGCAGCAGCAACAATAATATCAACCATATTAGCGCAAGTAGACATAAATCCATGTTGGGCAAGTTAATAGCATTAATGGGTTTTCTTCAAAAGTTATAAGCCAATAATGATAACAACAAAAACCACATACATATGTATGTACTATAAGAACGTCTTTTTCGTTTGAAAATAGAAATAATAAAAATAAAACATTTCTTATGTGAAATAAAGTCATTTGTTCCACTTTTATTGATTGCACATTAAGAAGCAACAACAACGATAGCAATGTTGCTATCATTAACAACAACAAAACGTCATATCTAAGCCAGCGTCGTCGCCATTCAATTGAAAACGTAGAAAATCAAGAAAACCTGCTGCCGGTGACTTAATCATAGTTTTACCGTTAAATGAATGAGAGAAGAAAAAAAAAACAATAACAAACAATTCTAAAAAACCATCTGCAAGAGAATACCATATGGTTGACAGCACTGGCTTGGGAAAAATATGTTAACCCATTGTATTACTAAAAGCTGTAGGTTCGTAGTTATTTTTAGAACCGCGCTTAATGTTAGCAACAGTTTCTGGACATATGCTACATAGAGTAGCGAGCATAAAAAATGCAACTGCGATCACTGAGTCAGAAAATTTGCGATATCTTAAAAAAAATTGTGTTAGAGCTTTATAATTTTATATTTACATTCAAATTGTCCCTCACGTTATTGATGTAAGTTTTTGTTCGATTATCTGCATCCAATATTCTATAATGCCAGACAACCTCAAAAATTAAGCGAGCAATAAAAATGCAACTCTTCAAAATTCAATTTATATCAATAGTTTTCGTATTCTTACAGGAGAATATTTTTATCTAAAGTTAATACTTAGAGGCATAACCACTATTGGCGATGTCTGCACGCTATCTGGAGGGCATTGAATCCACTAAGGACACAAAAGTCTCCATGGATGTCTGGAGGATTTCTTCCAAGTTCTTTACTTTGGAGTGGTTTTTCTCTTTCACTTCGCGATCTACTAGTTCCCGGATTTTTTCAGAAAATTAGCTTTGTTTTTTCTCATAAAAAGCACTATAACTCTGCCAATTTTCAACCATTTTGAAAAGAAAGACTCTAACAGAGAATAAGAAGTTCTATAAGTATCAAAAGGCAAAAGTTAATTATTTTGATAAGGATTGAGATACCGCTTTTTTGAAACAATTTTAGCCTAAAATGGGCATAAATTATAATGGCCATAACTTCTTAATTTTTTTTTTAATCAAATCGGGGAAATATGGGTCCCCTTATATCCTTTGAAAACCAATATATTTAATCGGCAAGCAATTCCGTTACATGAAACAATCCGCGTGCATGGTTTGAGATGGATTTCGTCAGTAAGTTTCTTTGAAAGAAAGAATATATTTCCTTAATTAAATAATGGTTTTTGCTTTTCCTGTAATATTTTTGTATAGAATCTATGCAGCATGTTCCGAAAAATTTTGGCGTTTTGATTGAATTTGACATTGAAAAAAGACCTAAATAGTAAAGTTCAAGGAAGTAACTTATTATCTTTTAGTACAAAATGTTCCATTATATTATTAAATATCCTCCATAGTAAGGAATATTTCATTGCAGTTAGGCAGAAAGTTAACTGAGTTAAAATGGGTTAAACACTGAGCATGTACATTGTACAAGGAGAACACATCAAGTTGATAATGCAATTTGCACATTTATTATTATGATTATTAGAAAAAGATATGAGTATCTTAGTAAAGATCAGAGATATGATGCGAGCAAGCTACTCGTATAGAGGAAAGTGGTTTTTGTAATACATAACCATTAGATACGCGACAACAACAATAACAACATTAGTATTAGCGACCCATTAGAATGAAAATCCCGCACACAATATATGGTATTAGCATTCAAATCTGTGTCACACAAAAGCAACTATGACGGCAGCGGCCGCAATTGACCATTATTCCATAGAGACCGTTCAGGTGACTTTGCATATTTACAGCAAATCACATACACTCTCAAAAAGATGTTTGTAAAAGGCAAACTGATAAGTAGATTCCTTTTTACACGATTGTATTTTATTATTACGTTGACAATTTTTCTACAAGAATTCATACAATTTCTAAGAATGTTTTCAAAATAAAGTGCGTGCTGCATGTGAATAATTGTGCTAAAATGAATTCTTTTTTCTTAGACCGTGTAAAAAGATAACTGTTTTTCGTATTCAAGAGTATTCGTAAAAAGTTAAATACTTCCAAAAATAAAAATCTTAATCATTTCAGTTGCATTAAATGATAGCTGATTTTTCTAAGTGTAGATTTTTCATTTAATATCTACTTTTATCGCTCTTCGATTCTGATCTTTCATAAATCTGATACTTTGCTGTAAAGTCCTTAAGGTGATATATAAGAACAATTTACTGTTTTGATGTTGTTTATGTTATTTGATCAGGGCTGTACAGAGGGCTCCGTGCATTTAAAGAGGGCTTATGCATCTTCAAAGCTAATGTGTATTTAGATAGTACTGCATTTCTTGAATGACTTGTTTGCCTTTCACTAAATACTGAAGAGGTGTATAGATTGACTCAGAAATAGGAGGTAGAATATGGGCATTACCATTGTGGCGTTACGTTACGTTTGTACGAAAAAATATTTAAAAAAAAATACAAAATGACACATTTTTAAAAAGATTTTTTTATATTTGCATAGTAATTAAGTAGCACTATATTAAGTAAGAAAATTGACAACAATCGACCATAAGGATTTCAAGATATAAGCAAAAATGTACACTGGCGTTACGTTACAAAAAACAGAAGTGGGTTTTTGACTTGAATTACAAAATTGCAAGACTCTTCGAATTGGGTAAAGCTTTTAATATAAAACTTTTTTTAGTAGGACTTGATATAATATAGGTTTATTTTCCAACTTGTCAGATTTAAAAACTTTTCTCGATTTTTTTGTTACTAGCCTTAGTATCTGACATGACGTTACTTGACGTTACGTTACTTAAATTTCCATTGGAATATTTTTAGTTAAAATTGATTTGAAAAAAATTTGTCGCAAATAAAACATCAATTTTAGCTATTACATATTACCACCAGGAGACCATAGTTTGGTATTTCGCTTGGAGGCTGAAAAAGTCGAAAAATTATGCAATATGTTGAAATCAGTTGAATATTATGAATTAAATATTATTATGGTTAAATATGTAGAAAAAATATGGAAAAGACTTAAAAAGTTGAAAGAGGTGGATAAAATATGGAAAATGTTGAATAACGTCAAAAAAAGTTAAAAGTCGCAAAATTTAATATAAACAAAATATTATGCAAGGAAACTACTGACAATTTGGCAATTTCGAAATTTAATATAAAATAAACTATTCGTTTGGTAACCAAGTTTCTTATTAAAATTAGTTCCATTTATTAACCTTTGTTAACATACAAAATTTCACGCATTTGCGATCGTCAGAGTAGAGACAAAGAGAATAAATGGTTTTTGTCTGGTGTTACATTATCTTAGAATTTCATTGAAATCAAATCAAAATTTTACCATTAACTGATATTTGTTTGCTATTTTGCATTTATTTTACGGTTAGTTGTCGTTCTAGCCAAGGTTTTGCGATAAGAATGAAATTGCACAAATACTCTTAGAAAAGTAAATTGTAATGAGAAGATGCTCTTAGAAATAAGCAAAACGTGAATCTTAACTTTATAGCCCGATATATAGCCATCGTAACTAAGAAAAGCTTTGAACTCTTTAATTTAATTAAATTTGAATATCTCTCTTTAATAATGCAAGTAAGAAAAAACTGTTGGTTAACTTTTAATTTTTCTGTCAGGGTAGACTTTTCTGGGGAAATGCCCACATATATAAAAAAAAAATTCATCAACCGGCCCAGGTCTGGCAATATTCATGGTGCGGCTCTGTCTATGATTACACTCTGTTGCGTAGCAGTTGTTTGTATTTGTTAGCTGTTGTTGCTACTGCAAAAGCAGCATAAGCAACAAAATGTAGCAACTATATTGTTGCATTTAAGGAACGTGTAATAAACTGCCGATTAGTGTGAATTCATTCATGTGTTTAGGTTGCATGAACATCAGCTCAATTGCTTTAGCAGACAAAAATTGCAAAAGCAGCAGCATAAGCTGCAGGAGTAACAACTTTAACAGCACAACTAACAGTTTTAATGTGATTTTTAAGATTTTATTACGCAAAAATTAGAGCATCTTAACATCTGGATAAACTAAGCCATAAAGTTATTTGCATTGAAAAATATTCAGCGTTCAGTTGGAATTTGAATGAACTTGGTCTAAAAAGCACGCATGCTTAGTAACGAACTTTTTTTTTTTTGCAAATATAGAACGTGGTAATTTTTAAAAAAATACAAATACAAGCTGGTATAAGCGAGAAATTATTTTAAGTTCAATAGAAAATGAGGTGTCACTTCATGTAAGTAGAAAGCTACTTATCTCCAACCGTAAAGTGGGTTAGAAGTAACAAAGAAGTAGGGAACCAATTAAAGGAAGAACCATATAAAAAAATGTAGAGCTTTTAAATGAATACAATTAAAGGCTGTCGGTCGATTAATTTATAAATTTGACTGATATAAACAGTTGAAATTGCAACAACCCACAGTATCTGCTAAATTCTCTGCTGAACCTGTAACCTTATAGTATGACCAGTGCAATAACCAGGCCCATAGGCGGGGGAGGGAGGAAAGTTTGTATAACCTTGCTCGTATTCTGTATATTGTCAATCTCAATTGCCAGGGCTGAAAATTCTGTTAGCGTTCTCGCAAGGATAAAGTGCTTTCCTCGTTCGGCGCTAACAAGAGTTAGCAACTCCTTGGTGAGAAAATTGGATGTGACTGAGGTGTTAGCTTACAGGTTTCAACCAACTTGACCGTAGAAATTGTAAATTAAAAATTCCTACGTCGAGAGCATAATAACTAAAAACTTAAGCCTATTGAGACAGTTTAGGAATACCATATTCAAAAAGTATGATTGAGCGGTTGCAGTGCTCAAGAATATTTCTTATTTGCTCTTTATTTCCTCAGAGTCTTTACAAAACTTCTCAGTTAAGCACGGCCATTGGCAAGTACCGAAACTACTCTGCAACATTTCACCGTTCCATTGTTCTTATCCAGAGAGTTACACTCCAATACATATCGGCAGTTTTCAGTTGGACATTTTTCCAATGTATTTTGAATCCATTCTCATTTTAGACAGAAATAATACCTTGATGTCATTAGACGAGCAATTCCATAAGAAAAAGATAATTGTTTTGTTGGTGAGCATTTGTAAATGATGCTGCAAAGTGCTATTGGCTAGCCAGATTTCCTGTGTTTGGGAAATGTTGGTCAAGGTTCTTAGCAAGCACTCTTCAGATAGCCATTCTTCTTCCAAAATTTGGATAAAGATGGCGTACAAAGGATCAGCTGTAATCTCTGGGAAAGCTTTCACTATATCAGCAACTACGCGATCTGTGACCCCTGTTTTGTTAATTTTATATTATGTTATAACCTTTGTGATCTGCTACCGCTGTTGTCTTATTTGAGAAAACCGCGATTGGAAAATACTAGCATGTAGAAGTGGACTGTCAGTTGCATCCGAAAAATATTCCTTATAACGAATTAGCTGAATAATCTTCAACTCTGAATTGTTGCTCACACAACATATAGCTTTAAATTGATGTTTTCTTCTTCAATGTTGGTGTTGTGTTCTAGTTCGTGTCTCTTATATGACTGTCTTTATTCATGTAAATGGTACAATAAGTAATAAGCACACAGGGTGTACCATGTAACTTAAGTATTAAATTATACAACATCATCCTTTTCCTAGTGAGTATACTAGCACATAGGGTGTACCATGTAATTAAAGTATTAAATTATACAAAAGTTGGCTTTCAAGACTTACAAGATTAGTGATTTTCTGTGGCAAACGCGAGATTTCCAAAAGCTTAAAGAAAAAAGTCTGATGCCGTCAGATCTGGTGATCTGACCAGTTAAAATCACGAAAACAGAAGATCACACGGCCCGGAAATTGGTGTTTCAAAATATCTATCGTTTCCCGAGCTATGTGAGCTCTATTGCTTGTTGTCAACTAATTCTCTGTCTGCAACATAAATGTCAAATCTTAATGAAATTCGACGTCATTTTCAAGAATTATGGTACATCCACTTGACATTACTTTTGCCTCACCTTGTACTTTTATGCTGTAGCTTATATTAAAACAATGCTTAAGACGAGACGAAACCAAAATAGACGAGACATAACGAGTAAGTTCGAGTGTATGTAAACCAATGTTGATAGCCAAAATGAACCTACGTAATTGATCGAAAGTGAACGAAACATTTTGGCGAGACGTAAGAGTTCCGTAAGAACCGAACTTCTAAACGTTGCTACTCGTCATAACAGCTTTTTCGGTTCGTTGGCTAGCGTAACATTTTGGGTTAAATGTCAAAACAGACGAAACGAGTGCAAACGTTCGTTCAATTGTTACCGTCTCGTCACGTCTATTTTGGTTAAGGCTTTAGAAGTTGGCCGTTGTTATTTCCATTATCGATGCCATATCGTCTCAATACGTGCTTGAGGTTATTGTTGTCGCTTTAGTTGAATGCCTTATTTGGACTATATTAGCTAATATGTCCCAAACTTCCTGCTTTCTCAAAACATTACCAGAGACAAACACCCTTTGCTTAAGTTTAAAACAATCAAACATTTTTGGCATTTTAAAAACTACAACTTGACCTTATAACACCAAAGTAAATCTGTTAAAATCAGAAAACAAAATGATTAAAGTTACCTTATCGTACATAACAACTGTGTCTACTTTCTCTGTGAATTATGAGCAACAAAATAAAAAATAAAAATTATAAAAACAATAAGGATTTTATGTGTCATAGGTACATAACACAAGACAAGACAAAGCACCATCAACATCAGTAAATTACATATGCAACAGTTAGTGATAAAATTTACAAGTTACCAAAAAGTATTACCCACTTTGACACTCCACTCTATGCTACTTCAACTACACTACAACGAGATTCAATAACAATTCCCCCTCTGCCCAGCAGCGCACTTTACACTCCAGCTACGCTATACCATAGCATCCATCCAACACAAAACTGTACTTGACGAATATTTAAAACCGTACGCAAAAAAGAAAGGCCACAAAAAGACGAAACGAAAAAAATTTCGCATGACTTCCGTCATTGACATACAACATGACAGTTGATTTCTGTTTTGATATGTCAGAATTTACTACTGTCATGTTGGCTCGTGTGTCGTTGCGAACTAACTGGATGGACTGTATGCATTTGTATGCCTAGTACAAGCAATAACCGTATGTTGACAGCGGGTCTGTCGGTATTGGTGTAAGTTGGTATGCCAGAAATACCAATGACTTGGAAAAAAAAAAAATAAGAATAGTTAGCAGCGAGCAAAAAGATAACTTGGACCGCAATGAAAATTCGCAATAAACCACGTTTTTAAAATAATACAATGATAATTCAGTACTTTTGATTTCTTACTGGTTGTTTGTGCTATCTTAAGATCGGAAGCTTGCCCTGTATAGCTAATGCATATCGAACATAAAAGCAAATCTTAATATGACAACCTACAACAGTATCCTGATCTCAGGAGCTTGACTCTTCAATAAAAACTGTGATAATGACCGAAGTCGAAAGTTTATGTTTTGCAACTAAATTGTGAGGGTACCAAAAGCTGCTATTTTTTTTTTTCAAAATCCACATCCATTACCGTACCATCATCCTTCGTATCGGGCGAGATTATAATGGCGCCATTTTAAGGAAACAGAATTCCTTTATCATTCAATAACATTTCGGTCCCTGAATTGCTATTGCAATATGTTCGGACTAAAGAGGTAGTAACAATATCGCACTTGCCGACAATTTTTTTTTTTTTAAATCTTGGGAATGTAAACATTTCACCAATCATAGTGTGACTGATCTTGAGATATCGAAGTTAAAAATTTTAATTTTTAGCGTAGGTCATTTTGGAAGGGCTAATATAGTGAAAAATCAAAAAATTCGCTTGTTTATATGCCATGTTCACTGTACGAATCAAGTTGTGTATCTCCTAAGTAATTATGTGGGTTTTTGTACAAGAAATCTCACTCCACTCAACTTTTCGCTGCCTGGCGTATGCAAATTGCAGTCCAAGAGTATAAGACTTTGTGACGATTACTTTATAGAAAAATGCTCTCCCTGTCTAAGGTCTAATATCCGCCAAACTTACTGTTCCCCGTTTGTGTGGTTATAGGGCTCTAGGTTTCATGGAACCATTTTGATCGTGGGTTCCAGGTAATTCTTCACTTAATACATTCTGCTGCTTTACTCGACACTGCAACTAGTACTATCAGGAAAATCACTGAGGAAACAGTATCCTATTCGAATGACGAAAGTCCTGTTGGAAGGTTTGGAATTCTTACCAGGAAGGAAGTTTACGTATCTCTTTCGGTTAGTAAATATAATTTTAACTATTACGCAAATATTTTTCAGCACGACTCAAGTTCAGCCACAGTGGATGTAATCAAAGACTTGTTCGTTCAAGGTGCTTATTTGATGAACCCAGGATCACCCACCTCTAAATTCAGCCTGTTTTGGTTACACAGTTTATCAATGTGAACAATCATTCTTCTACTTCTTGATTAGAACCGTCCTTGTACTTGTTGCTGCCTCTCTAATTGTTACAGTCTTTCACATAGTATACTTCGAAGTTTGACAAATGTTCAAGCAATTCAGTCAAATGGGACGGTTTTCCGGTAACTTTTATTGCTGAGAGATTGTAATACTTTCGCAAACTAGTTTGGTTTGACTTCCAGTATTTATGCAAACCTTTTATTACTTGCATAATTTCACACTTTTTGAAAGGTGGATTGGTATTAATTGGAAGACATTTTACGTCGCTGCTTTAACGTTATCAGTACTTTCTAAGCTTAGTAGTAGTTTCTTCATAGTCCGAGTTGATCATCGTCCTTCGTAAGTAAATTTTCAAAATTACCCTTGAATGTGGCCTGAATAAGAACCAGGGATTTGTTTAGTTGGAATGTTATCGGTGGAATTCGCTACGCGTTTATTCTATTAATTTGGATGGAACAATTAACATTTTTATGAAGTTTTTTTGAGCGAAAATGCACCAAGAATCTTAGCCAATAGTTATCTACTCGTATTCTCGTTTATTGACCCCAAACCATTACCAATTGTGCTTAAACCGTGCATTACTGACGCTCCAGACAAGGTCTATTAAGCTAATCGAGCGGAGCTGATATTCTGTTAAGTTTTTCCTCTTACCATTAAAAGTCGCAATCACTATACTTTTGTTGGCTGATTTCTAGTTCATTAACATCTTATAGAAATTAATATTAATAACGAAAATTACTCTACATTGTTGAATTTCTCGACCACTAGGTCGCATTCTTCTTTCAGAGTCATTTATCCTATCATCTCTATGAATATTCAGAATTTTATTAAAAGCAAACAATATGGTAATACAGATTTTTCAGTGTACGTAGTTTTATTAGTTCTGTTGACCATTTTCCATGTGCCTTACCGTTCATCGCCGTTCCGTGTTCTTGTGCTGTTTTGTTCATTTGCTAAACTGTCACTGGCAATAATTTTCAAATACCAACATTAACTCAAACCGTTAAATGGTGCAATATTGAAATTTATTTTTATGACAATATTGACATCAAGAACGATGATCATTTGATGAGAATTTTACGATAACTTTTGTTGATTGTGAGACGTACGAGTAATAGTCGTTGCATATTTGTGCTGTTGAACCGCAAGGACAGATACAGCATTTTATTTTATAGTGTTACTTGTAACCTGCGTTGCCAGATGATAATTTTGCCAAACCGGGAATAACAGGTCTTAAAATTTATAAGTACAAACAACGAAATGATTGAACAAAATGTGGAGTTAAGTGGTAAAGAAAAATGAAAATCAGATTTAAAACGGGCTCACAATATGCGTAGTGAAGGAAACAAATTTGGTGTTTGCACCCTTAGTCATACTGAAAATTCTTGTAGTAAGTTAATTTTTTAACTTAAATAGTTCAGTTTTTCTAAATTTAGGTAAAGAATAAGCTAACTAACCAGTAACTTGAGAGCTTGTTTTAAGAGATTTTTCTTTCTTCTATGAAGAAGGGATCAAATTCATCAAATTATTTTATTATTTGGCAGAAATCAGGAACTTATATAGAAACATAGTGAAGTACTATACTGTTCTCATAACTGATGCACCTTATGTTTGACGATTATTAACTCGAATTTTACTTGTTTAGGAATGTCTTCAAAACTTTATCTGGCATTATCCCGATTAGGAATTTTTATCCGGGTAGCATACGGCTAGCGCTAATGGAGATCCGGTCTGAACTTGGGTAATCGTATCAGGTCCGGCTAGGTTTGGTAACGTCCGCTAACCGGACGAGGCAAACCTGATATGATACTGATGAGTGTGCCGGACCGAGTAAAAATTTTACCTGTATCCGAACTTGGATAATCGAATCAATCCCGGACTTGGCAGGTCAAGCCCAGATAGGCTTGGTAGCACATAGATCCAGCCCAAGTAGAAATTTTAGTCCGGATCGCACACGGTTGACACTTTTAGAGATCCGGTACGGACTTGGGCAAGCAGGTCAGGTCTGAATAGGTCTGGTAATGCATGGAGTCAGGCTAACCGAAGCAGACAAATATATCATGGCACTTATCAGTGTGCCTGATGCGGCACTGATCAGTGTGACTAATGTGGCAATATCTTTTCTCTATTGCTGTTAATTTAATTGGATCTTATTGTTAATTTATTTGTGTTGCGTTTTTAAAATTTCACGGGAGAACTTAAATTATTTACATATCACCGATCAGAACTGAATATAAGTCGCCTTGCGCCATGCCACTTTTCAAAGATGCTCATCTTAACCAACTAAGCTACTCTCGTTATTATTCTGAGAGACAAAAAAAAAACTATATTCCTTTTCTGTTCAAATAAAAAAGTCACCAATAGATAATTCAAGTAATAATCTTTTAGCCAGTCAAAAAAATAAGTATAGGTTGGCTGCGCATGTAACAATTGTGTTATCGGGGAATGCTCAGGTTCAAATTCCATTTTTTCAAAATTAAATAGAACTCAACAGAATAATTTATCAGGTTTAAATGTTACTTGATGCAGGTCAGAGAAAAATACATAAGCCCTTATATTTGACTCTAATTTTACCAAAACATTTGATCTGGCTAAGATGATCAGGGCCTTATTGATTTCGATGGGGGTCTATCTCCTTAAGGCGAAAATAAGTTCAATCACACCTTCACCTGATCTGCCTAGCTTGAATTGTTCTGGACTTGGCTAAGCTGATCAGGGTGGTATAAGTCTTTATATGGTTTTCCATAAAATAGATTAATGAGGCTATTCAGCACCGGTCCGTACCAGAATCGTCTAGGTTCGTTCATAATTTGGTAAAACTGATCACAGCAGGACGAAATTGCATTGGGCTTTCCCTGGTTGGGTTGCAATACGGCCAAAATTTCCCAAACCTGATCAGGAATTCCTAATACGTTTTCACCTTTTAGATTCTGATAAGATTCACAAAAGGCTGCACGTAACAGGGCCCGCCATTACGGAGCTGATTATGGTAGGGCTTGTTTGATAGGAACTCCTACTCAGGACTATCCCAGATTCACATCCGTTGTTTTTTTGTGCGCATAACTGTTTTAAGAACAATGTTTTCCAATTTTAAGCATAATATAATCGGTAAAATCTACTTTTTACACTCGTAAATGAACAGTAAAAGCAGCTTCTTTTTTTCTGCATTAAATTACAAATATCAGTACCTAGCTAAATTGTTTGCAACATTTAGTGCATTTCTTTTGACAAGTTTTGACCACTGTCCGTCATCCTTACCAACTATGTGTGTGAACCAACAGTAACAGTTTGCGTTCGTTATTTATTTTAAGTGGGTTTGGCAGCAGCAACAGCATCAATAGGTTGACAGCAGTCTTTTGACGCTAATCATTTCTGGATTAATCTATGAGTTGTTTTTTTTTTTTAATACAGCCAATAGTTGATTGAAGTTTGACAGTTCAGGTTCAGCGTAGTCATAGAAGACCAGTTGTACATAACTGTTGTTGACATTTAATGAATTAATGAAATTTTTGTTCTTATAATTTTAAAATAAGTAGTTACGAAGAAGTATATGTACATGTGAGCCAACTTATGTTTTTGATATGTATATTAGAGCGGTTCAGAAAAAAAAACTTTTTTGTTTTTTCACGATGTGCCAACGGATTACAATAGCTTTAAGGATTAAGATTAATATTGGAAACGGCTTGAAAACCAATTTCAAAAATATTGATTTAAAAAATGGTGCAAGTTATAGAGGTTATGAAAGTGGAATAGTGGATATGGTTTTCGGGCAACAACAATTATTATTAAAGCTTCAAAAATTTTTTAATAGAGGACGCCGCGGTTAAAACAATTAATTCCTTTGCCAATATATCTGGTAATCGATTGTAATGAAAAATTGCAGGACGGTAGGTTTTTCCATTCATGAGCACTGCATATAAAAAAACTTTAAAATAAGAGCATTTCCCTTTGCATATCTCAAAACCGTTAAGGTGATTCTTAAAAATATTGAAAATCTCTGCATCGTTGTGAGTTATCACATCATTACCTTTCAAAATGAGTTCAAATAATGAAATAAGCTTTTTATCCGATCATGTCATAAAATTTAAATTTTTTATAGGTAAATTTTTGTGATGAGTCTTCGTTACTTTGCGATTTTTCTATAGTTTCTCGAAACTTTGTAACACATTCCATAGTACATATTTCATTCGTTTTGCCTTTTTTTTATATTAATTGACAGTTTTCGATACTGTCGTTCAATTTTTTGATACTTTTTTTCTACAATTTGAGTAGTAATGCAATAAAATTTCACACACCTTCTACGAATTATTTAGACAAGACAAAAATTTAATGAATATCAACAAGAGGGCGTGATACCTCCCATACAAGCATATGAAACGTTATACTGAGAGAGTTATTTAAGCTACTGTTACTAAGTAGCACATAGATGCAAGGAATTGTTTTGACAAGCTCTGGACATAAATTGGGCGAATTTCGACAAGAACGTAAGTTTTTCTTTTATTACTTGACCATTACTTGCTTCATCTGAAATTTTTTCTCTAATTTCTGTCTGTTATATCTTAGTGTATTTTTATAATTTTTTGGATTAAATTTTTTGCACAACGAAGTTATATGTTTTTAATGAGCCTGCTTCCATTTAATATCGTATTTTACTTTACTGATTTTACAAAAGAGTTAGGGAAAAGAAATGCTCACTATAGTTTCTGTAATTCACTTATTTAGTCACTCTTTCAGGTTCAAAGTTGGATCTTACTGATAAATTGAATCGAAAATTTCTAATTGAAGCAACTCAAATATTATTAAATCAACTGAACTTATTAAGCTAATTAAGTGGTTTAAGAAGTTGCCCAATATTAATTTGTGTTGTTACATTAAAATGCACTTAAAAACTTTTTGCCAACATTTTCCCATCGTTGATATTGACTTTAGTTGCTTTTTTATACTAACAATTTCAAATGGATAACATATACAGTATTTCTGATTTTACTAGGTAGCCGCGATTAGATGATCACTCTCTTGCATCGATAATGTGCACTCATGTAGGTATACTGCACCAATTGGTGCATGTCTTTTTTTTAGTTTTTACTCTTTTTTTTCTCATTCTTTTACATTTTGTACAATATGCTCACGTAGTAACAAAAAGAGGAATTTTTCTTTTCACCGAATTAGGAAAAATTTGAAAATACAATGAGTAAGACAATCTAAGCGAAAAAAAAAATCAAGATAAAATAACTCTCCATAAGATGCCAATAGCGTACAATCAGAATTTGTGGCAACAAAGCCTACAATGACGACAAAGCTTCCTTCTCAGGAACTGAGGAACTTTTTCAGTTGACTGCTGTAGCTCAATTGATAAACTAAATACACTGATCAGAAAATATATATAAAATCTAAAGGAATATTTTCATTTAATCAACTGAACATAACATAAATGATTTTTTCATAAAAGACACAATGTTGAAAAATGGCTTTAAGGAAATTTTTCCTGAAACTTAAGGATTATAACATATAAAAAGTGTAGTTCAAAATTGTCAGAGAGTAAAATTGACTCGAAGCTCAAGGTTTTCAAAAGTTTAAGATTCCAGATAAATTGGTGCTATTTATAAAACTTGCAAAATAAATTAGTATAATTTGGGCAATATTCTTTTTAAGTCTTTAAATCTGCATATTAGGGAAAATTACCTAAGGCAGGTAGCTTTAAACGACAAGAATACGCGGAGACCCCTCGTGATGCTAGAAAGTTTGGTAAGCCTTATTGTCACGTTTTTTTATGGGTCGATCGAAACAATCTGGAGTTTCGAATGATTCTGATCAGCTCCTCTAATGATGAATTAGCCACAATGACGCTTGCTGGTGAGCGCAAAGCATTTGCAGAGAAATTGTGATATCGATTCTCTTGCTTCCTCATCTTTGCAGCTCCTAAAATACTCTAAGTAGGGAGACCTGGAAAGCCCATTCTGATGCTTGCAAGTGTGGTAATTCCATTGTTATTTGTCTTCCTAAGAGCTTCAAATGAATCTGGCAAGATGTCCATCGACTAATCTCAATCAAAGTTAAGACAACATGAGAAAATCCACTTGATGTTGAATTGTGGCACGAAACATATCTGCAGCCTTAGGCTTTGGCGCTGCTTTTGCAGCCAAATTCGACATGAAAATATTTAATGGTGGCAGATGAAGTATTATTTCAAGACCAACTGAAGTTGTGGGTCTTAAGGATTCTATTGCAAGTTTGTCTTTGCACTTTGTTGAGGATTTGTTCGCTTCCTTCATCTATAGTTCCAAGTTTTTCTTCAAAAAAAGTCTATCGTCGAAGAAGACACCTAGGTACTTAGCTTTATTTTGAGTTTAAAGTTGCGTTAAATTTAATTTGGGATTGTTATATTTTTGAACGAGCTCAGTTTTATTTGGGTTGACAAACGGTATGGTTGTCAGTTGCTCTCTCTTGCAATCCAGCTAGCACCCATGTCATCAGCAGTAGTATCGTTGATCATTGAATGTAATTATTCAGTTATCAGTAACATTACGTCCATAGTATAGGTCATGATGCATACACCTTTAGTTCTTGTTAGAATTAAGGTTCTTACTTGAGCTGTATCTCTGGTTAAGTCATTCCGAACTGATGGTATTCCAAGAGTCGAAGAGATGCCTAAACACCTCACACGTTCTCAATCCATTGGCCTATTCTGTCACTATAATCTTTGCAGTTCAGATTTTTCTCATATCGTGCCTCTCCAATGGCTTAAAAAAAGTCATTAATTTCAAAATGTTACTAAAATATTACTTTAGAAGCAGCATTATCAACGCTCAAAAGCTGAATCAAGTTAAGTTTTTTCAGTGTAACCGTCTTGCATTATCTATACGACCGCCTCACAGTGGTGCCAATTCGAATGTCTTTGGACAAAATTCATTTCCCAGTTCAATCCGAAATGTAGCTTTATGAAATCAATTTCAAACTAGCTACATCTTATATTGAACAAAAAATAAAAGCGGACCCTTTTACGACAAAATTTGGCCGATAGAAATACGACTCAAAAATAACTATATCGTGCGAAATTTTTTCGCCAAAATTGATATATTTTTTTCTAATTTTTTTTTTGATGTTTTTTTTTAATCCAAATGCCTCTTTTCAAGTCAATTGGCAAAAACTTAAAAAAAAATACCTCTTTTGGAGCTTTATCGAATCTATTGTTCTCTTCTATTATTTATTTTATTTATTTATTTATATTAATTACAATTTAAAAATTATAACTAAGAGAGCACTAGCTGCCAGGGCTATCGGCTTTCTCTTCTATTAAAATATGTTTAGTGTATACGCAGGCAGTGATCATTAAACCTTTATTATGTGAAATTTGAGCTTATCGTATTGTACTGGGAAATAAACTTTGTCCAAGGAAATTCTTTTAGCACCACTGTGCGACTGTCTATCTTTCCAAGTGATTGTCCGACTTTCTGCCATTCAGTCTATACTGATGCTGTAGCAACAAAAGTTACTTACTCCACTCAAATCCTAAACAGATGACAATAAACGCAATACAACGCAATGCAACGTAAGAAAATACAACGTTTACATAGTATCAAATTAACTCCTTATATATGCCGAGGGAAAATTTTGTATCAGATTGTGCATTTGGATCGATTGATTGACAAGTCGGTATTTGGCATGGATGCTATCGAACAACAAAAAAAAAAAAAAAAATAAATCAGCTACAGTAGAAAACTTACTATATAAACAGTGACTTACTATTTCTGTGGACTTTGGCAATTTAATGTATTTATCCATTTTTTTTCTTCAGAAAAATGTTACACTCTCATCCAGGAATGACTCAATAGTTGTGATACACAGACTTTGCGCTGCGTAGAATATGAAATTTTTTATGAGTTTTGAAGAGAACCAAAATATACCCAGAAATTTCGATTCCATGTCCATAATAATTTGTGATCTTTTGTCAACTTTTAGTTCAAAAGATATTCAAAACATGATTTTATTACAATCGAGAACTTGAACCTCTCAAATATGCCCAAAAAAAAAAAAAGAATAGAAAAACGTTCATCAATACGTGCGTAGAGCTCAAAAGTGGATTTTGCATATAAGCAAGAAAACTCCTCGCAACGGACTTTTTTTTTGGAGAAAAATTTGTTTTACCACACGATAGGGAATGATCGTAAATAGATTTTGGACATCACGAGGGCGGATACGGCCGTTTTGAGCCATTTCGAAAATATATTTTCCAACTTTCGATGGGGAAAGGTTGAAAATGGATTTTGGATAGCACATTTTAAGAATTTTTAAAAAAAAAAAAAAAAAAAATAAATCATATTTGAATTTTTTTTTAACACCAACCAGCAAAGAAAGCTAAGTTAAAGATTTGGGGCATCATGGACAGCCGCTAGCCCCTAATGAGCCTGTGTTCTCAACTTGTTTTCCACCAGCAATCGAGAATGTGTTAGACTATGGAAAATCACCTTACCAAACTGAGTTTCAGTGAAAATATTATGCTGGACCATTTTCGAAACTTGACCTCCACACAAATAAATTCAAAGTCTGCGCGGAATATACAAATATACATTGTATAGATACATATATATCTATATAAGGAAAATCATATCTTTGTACGCGCATCATGCAAAAACTACTAGATCAAATTTGATCAAATTTGTTTAGTCCTATTCCTTAGACGCTTGATCTCAGTCTACAATAAAAATTGTCATCATAATCTTTTTTTAAATATCACGTTATTAAAGTTTTGAAATTGTTAAATTAACCGCTCGAATAGAAACAAGCATGCAAACATAACAAACCGTTAAATGGGAAGCTAATGTGTTTTTGAGTGTATGAGTTTTGTTTTAGTTTTTTCCATGGTGTAATTATGTACATACACAAGGTAAATTTATTAGGGAGAGCCATTTTGAGAGCGTCAGAGTAAATTAATTTTTAAACGAAACTCAGACTATGAGTACAAAATCGCGGAAACAGTTAGTATATCTTAGAAATATAAGCAGGGACCCTTATTTTGGGTCCTTTATAAGACACACGCGGGCACTCTTTTTGACATTATCAGTTCAAAATCTGGGAAATATTTCTTTTTGGCTACTACCTAACCAACTACTTTCAGCAAATTCCATTATGCAACTTTGCTGAAGGATAATAGAGTTACCCAAAAAAGAACTCCGCTGTACTGAAATAACTCATAACATTTTTGTTGTTGTTGTTATCTAAGCTCTAAACAAAAGCGGATTCTCAGGTATTTTGTCTTGAAATTAAATCAAAAAGCTGCAAGAAATTGCACGCTCAAAACAAAAACACCGGTTAACGGATGCGCGTACAATCACAAGCGCGTTCCTCCCAACCACGTCAGTCTTTCCAACCAGTTGGCTGTTCGACTAACTAACTAACTGATCGTTTGCCAGTATCTAAGCTTGTAGCCAGCCATACAGTTTGTTCTTTTGGATGATGCTAACATTTTAATAGTTTCACTCAACTGTTGCTATTGCTGCTGCAGAACAAAACCGTTGTCCATTTATGGGTTGGTTTGCTGAAATAGTTGGAACGCTTTTTATTTATTTATTTTTATTCTTTTTATGTTGCTGTTGTTGTTGTTGTTGTATTCTATTGCATTTTGTTGTACATTATGGCAACTAAATGGGCAACATGAACAAGAACAAAATAGAATAGAAAATTGCCAACAAACGACTCCAACGGTAATGGATGACTCAAGTTTATTTGTACTCCGTACCAACATATCAGTGGTAGGTTGTTTAATGTGTGGAGAATTTGTTTTAAGGTCATAAAATTTAATTAAAAAATTCTTTAAATTTTTTTTTCGCTTTTTGCGAAATAGTGTTTGCTGAAAATACTCTTCGGACTCCTAAAGAAAGTTAAAGCTCATTTTGTAATTAAAAATGAATTTCTTCACGACAGCAATTTGGATTTTTTCTTTTAATTAAGCTTAAAATTTTAATTTAAAAAGAAATTCCAGCTCTGGCGTAAGAACAAAAATTAGAAGTTTTTTTTTTTTTACTTAAGCAGCTGGATACAATAAATGTCTCGTGACCATTGAGCTATGACTAAAAGTTCAGTTAATTGATTTTCTTTACTTTGACAATTTTGACCTATTTTTTGTTTAGCACAAAGCTTAACAACATACCCTGAACAATGTGCCCGATTGACCAAGTAGCAGTTGCAATAGCGTTATAAAAAAATGTTTTCACCTTTAGTTCCAGTAACCTGGTAGCGAAAAACTAATGCCAAGTATTAAATTTAAGCTGCTGTTCCGCGAAAAAAGCCTTCTTTTATAGTTATGAAAAATAAAACAATACATTACAATAACTGTAGCAACAAGAGAAATAACCATAGCTAATATGCCACAAAATGTCAGTGTTGCCATTTGTATTGTAAAATTAAAAAATTCTTTGCATTTGTTTTGTTGTAAGTGAAACAAAACAAAAATCGTCCGGTTTTGTGCTGAAACGTTTAGCATGGCAGCACAGTGGGCCTGTAGGGAAACATGAATACACCATTGTTTTGCATTGTTGTTGTTATTGTTTTACATTCTTTTTTTTTTTTTTTTGTCAACGATTAACAATAAATATTTGACATACATAAGTTATTTTATATAATTTGTATTTGTTGTTTTTGCTAGAATAACCATTCTGATTTATTCGAAAGGTGAAAGAAAAGAAAGTCATATGAGAAATCTGTAATTAATTTTCACAATTTTTTTTTGTCTTTTAGTATAATTAGTTCTAAGTGTAAAATGTTCGTTTCTTGATTGAGAAGTGAAGTATGGAAAACATCAGCAAAAGTCAATGCTTTTGATGCGAAAGACAAATCATCGATTAACGTAAAGTGCTCTAATACCGTCCACTTCCTAATTTCGTCCAGTAGCTTTTATGCCAAATATTTAAATTGTAACGAACAATTTCAAGCCAAATCTTTTCAAAATATATAGCTTAGGGTGGTTCTTATATTGATTTTTTTTTTGAATTTTCGACCGGGCACCATCTCAATTGATTTTCTACCATAAGAAACTATTTTTGTATTTCGCTACCAATGTTAAAATTTTGTATGTGCTAAATAGCTTAAAAACACTTTTTTAATCGCTAACTTATTTTTAGGGAGAGGGAGCGGGTGAGGCTTTCTGCATTCTATTTATCTTTGATATACGCTAATAAAATGTACCAGAGTCAATACGCCGGATTGAAGTTATAGTGTCCATACAATGTTTTTTTCTGAAAGTTTGACTTATGGTAGCGACCTCTAAAGCTTTTATAAAAGTAAATTAAAAAAATACGTATTCATTATTTTAGGGCAGAGAATCAGATGACGGGGTGCCCCGAAATTCGAAAAATAAGGACCACCCTAATATAGCTGCACTCATCTTTTTTTATATTGTTAACAATTTAAGCGATTTTTGACCTTCATTAAGCAGCAATTTGTCATTCAACGCGAAGTGATGTGAAAAGACTTTTTTCACAGAGGAATCGTCAAAATCACGATTTAAGAAAATTGCTTTTTTTAAAAAAATTTTTCGGTTAAGGGTGAGTATAAGTTTTTCTATTTATGTACGTTTTATTCAACCATGGTTTAAATATAATTTTAGTCATAGTTTTTAATAAATACGGGAAAAAATCAAGTAAATGATGTGGACGAAATTAAGGACATTGAAAAATTAGTGAAGTCCTAATTCCGGGCAACGGACGGTATTAGTGTATAATCACACATGCAATTTAATTGATAAAAAAAATATATTTTACTATAAATTAGGCTTCAAAACATTTTTAACTATTAAATTACATGTGTCATTATCTTAAGACCTAATTTCGTCCTACCTTTAGATAAATAAAAAAATGGTTTTTGTGTCTGCAAAATTTGTTATTCGCTATGTTTTTTTTAAAGAAAAAAGTGTATTTTAATAAATAACATTTGTTGAAAATTAATTTAAAATTAAGTTTTTATCAAGCATTATGTTAATATTTATATTACTTAAAAATATTTCAAAATGTTTGCGATGCTTCCGAGATATTCATTATTAGTCATTATTTGTTAGTTTTCATTTTGCTTAGATTAACTAAAACGTACATTCAACTAAAACGTATTTAGTGTAAATTCGGTGTGAATCGATTTATTCCTCTTCGTGAAAATGATATTTAAAAATATATTTGTGTGAGGGCCACCCTAAATAAAATTTTTACCATCCAATCTGTGCCTCTTAACATAAAAGCCATGCTGTGTAAATTTCATGAGAATCGATTTACCTGTCTTTGAAAAATCGCTATTTTTAAAATATTTCTGTATAAGGGCCACCCTAAATATGCACCCTAAATAAAAGTTTTATAGCCTATGACACCCGCCAGATTGTTGCTCACACACTGAAAATTTCATCAAAATCGGCTGGATAGTTTTCGCGTGCATAAGAGACAGACTGACAGACAGATAGACAGACAGATAGACAGACAGACAGACAGACAAAAAATTAATTTTATATAATAGATAAGGATAATTGATCTCAACAACTATTGAAATAACAAATATCTTAATTATAATTATGTTTTTATGAAGTTATTTTATTTTTAATTTGTTTTTTTTTTTAATGGCAATCCTTTTTTTAATAAAATAGTATTTGAAGTCCTTAAATTAATAAAACTCGATTTTATTAATTATTATTATTCAATTTTATTAACACTTTTTATTTATATTTAAATAATTAAACAATTGCTTAATAAAAACAAATTTAATTTTGAGTACTTTTTTATTTTTATCTTTGTAAAGACACAAAATCTGAATGAAAATATGGGTGGACGGAATTAGGCATGTCAGTGGACGGATTTAGGAACTTGCAATTTTTGTGGACGGAATTAGGAAAAAAAAAAAAAAATTTGATGTGGCGTTATATTTTTGTTAATACAAAAATAATTGTTTATTTATAAAAAATATTCTTTATTATATTCAATTAGGGTAGCTTCAATCCTTGCATATGGACGCTAATAGTTCTACTTTTCAACAACTGCAAGAGGTTAGTTAGCCTGTAGTAATCCTTAAATTCAGTTTTTTTAGTAAGAATTTATAAAAATTTTCCAGTTGAAAATCTATTAAGAAATTGATTTTTTTAAAATTTTTTATGTGAACTCACGCTCGAAGCCTCAATTTTATATATTGTTGAGTGCAATAAATCCGTTTTGATGCTTATTAAGGTATACTAAAAGATGGCCCAAAAGAAAAATATGTTTAAAATTATAATTATGTACCTTGTGTTTAGGAAATGTATTTTGAGTGAAATAGCACTAAAAAAGACCTTTCAAATGATATGCAACACGATTATATCGCTACAGTTTTTAATTTTCATTGAGCCACAATCATGAATGTTAAGTGGAAAATATTTTGATCTGTGGGGCTTCTCATGTAGGAACTATAGGATTATTTGTAAAGTAAGAATTATGAGAGTTGTCTGAAAAGCTAACAATCTCAACATGAAGATGACAGCCCTCGTCCACACAAATTGAAGAAACTGTTTGGGCGTGCTTTGAAAGTAAATCACCGAAATTTCAGCTATTATTAACGGGCAGTCATTTGACGATCATTTGAGTGAGCCGATATCAGTGTTTTTGAGAGAATGGGAAAAATCGAGCTGTCATTAAATATTGATTTTTTGAAGGTACTACGCCTAAGTAAATTAAAGACGAGTTGGACACTGTAAACTCTGCACCATAATTTTCCAATATAAAATTTTGCGCAGCTGGAATGACGATAAACGTTTAGGACGACCAAAAACTGACGATAACATCGCTCAATTTCACCAAATGATGCTAGAGAACCAACGAATTAAGTTAAGAGGCATAGTACAGGCTATGAAGATGTCCAAAGAATGTGTTCTTCACATATTAAATCAAAATTTAACCATGAGAAGCTTTCCGCGCGCTTGGTGAAGCGTTTGCTCACTCCGGAACAAAAACTTAGTCGAATGAATATTTCCAATATGTAAACCGAATTCAATATTCAATTATGAGTTCGTTCAGAAAAGTTCAAGCTTTAAAATGATATACAACTCCAAAATATGTTATTTCTAGTTGCTGAGATATGTATAGCTTCAGTCACAGAATACAATTGCCACACTGTGTAATGGTGAAGTTTCTCGTCTATCGATTGGTTTTTGCAAAATGGTCATCAAAAGTCTATATGAGTATGAGTCTGAGTAATAAATTGCTTAAAAGATATATTGGATTCTGGACCTGCTAAGTACTGAAAAACTATTGTGTTTTGTATTAGATATCATATATTTTTGCGATAAAAATACCTGCAATTTTTATTGAATAATGACAACTCGAGACAGTTTTTTGCATATCCAATAAAATTCGGTAATTTGTATATGACCATTAACAAAATGACCAATTCAACTGTAGAGCGTTTGTTAAACCAATTTGGAAATTTAAGTGTTAAATTATTATATTTTCAAAAGCTATACCGACTGGGTTCATTGTAGTTACCAATTAGTATACAATTCAAACTTTAAGAATTTATAGCGCTGAAGATGATTCCGCTTGCATATTAATGCGATATTTCAGCACACTGTCTATCCAAGTGCATAAAACAAACAGAGCTGATTTCTATATAACGATCTTGTGCTATCAACTATTTATATATTACTTTGCGCGCTTTTTGACCCTAAACAGCTAAAGGTGCTTCAAAGTAAATTGGCAAAATATACGACGAGGAAAATTTTTTGCGTTGAGGAGAGAATGTTATCAGCATCGATACAGCAACGCTATACAATTACTAAATTTAACTACTGCGTTTAACTAGCTAATAAAAATCTAAAAAACTACAATTTACGTAGATTCTTACGACTTTACAAGTTGCACTTAAATTTAAGTGCATCAAAATCTGTTGGTTTTTGTTTTATAGAACAACTTGGCGACATTAAGAGTAACTTCCGCATATAAGAAAAGTCTTGTCAATAATGCTAATAAACTTAATTAATATCAAGTTAATAAAAAATGAGCTTAATTGAATAATGAAAATTATTAATATATTCAAGTATGCAATTGAACTTAACAACTGTGCTATTAAATATGTAATAAAAAGAAACCGAGCTATTGCATGCGTATTAATGCTTTTTTTTTTTGTTGCAGCAACTTATAGCCATGAAGGTGCTGATGGTGCCGCATTGATCATGCTATATTGTAATAATTTGTTATTATTATTTAACATTTTTTTTTGAATTTTATACATATTTTATTAAACATTTGAAAAGATTTTTAATAACTTGTTTGTGGCACATGATTACAATTGCAGATACACCGAAAAGTAAAAATTAAGAATTAAGCTTTTGCAATTTTCTTTAAAACGTCATATGTAACATATTTGTATAAAAAATGTTAAAAGTAATTTAGAACTTAAGGCATATATGTTTTTTTCTTCATTAGAATTCAGCATCTCAAATAAAACTCATAACTAATTAATTTGATTTTTTGGTGTATCGAAAAAGTGTGTGATAACTCCAAAAAAGTTGCAAAAACAAAATTAATACAACAAGAAAAGAGGCTACTGCTAGACACACTAGTTTCATAGATTACTACGTGGAATCATCAGTGACCTTTGAGTAAGCACTTCAAAGCCTGAAATGTTTACCTTTTTACATAAATTTGTTGAGACGAAGCGCTTGCAAGAAGAATGTAATATTAAATGAGTTACAAAAACAAAGACTCATGAAAAACAAAAAAATAATTTTGGATTTGCTTTGTTTTAATATTTGCTTCGGTTCACAACGATTCTATGCAAAAAAGTGAACATATCAGGCTTAGAAACTCGCACTCATCGTTGATGATTTTCTTAGTAATGGATGAAACTAGTATGTCTAGCTCTAGCCGTTATTTTGCTGTTTCTTTTACTTTTATTATAATTCCTAATAACTTTTTCGATGCACATTTTAAAGCAGCAATTCGAAAGCTTAAGCAGAATAAAAAAATATTATAACTTTTGCTGTAAGCTTTATATGTATGCATGTCTGAAAACTCAATTCAGTGGTGGAAAAGCAGCTTTTATTTTGAGCTTAAAAATTCAAAATTTTCTTAACATTTTTTACATCAAATATACATTTTAATATAGTTGCTTTTTTAGCGTGTGCTTTGGTTTTAACAAGCCCAGCTTTACTTGCTTACTTGTTGCCTACCCACTAGGAAGGTCACTCAAAGGAAATCGTGTTTTCAACGTCATTCAATGAAGTAACAAAGAAAAGAGAATGGCTGCCAGCATTCAATTGCAAGTATTTTTATTTTTTTTATTGTAAATGATTTAAGAAGTCATTTTATTGCATGGTGTTTTATACGAATTACTTAAATATTTTTGAAGTTGTCTACATAATTGAGGAAATCATCATTGTCATCATTACAATGCAATTGTTGTGGTCTTAATGTGAGTTTTTTTTTCTTACACTATATTGCAATGCATTACACAAAATGAGTAATACTTACAATTTATCATTAGTAAAATTTATGTTACATATGTAGTATAAAAATTTGGTTGGTACATACCTGAAATAAAAAGAAAAAAAAAAAAATTAAATCAGAAATTATGTAACTTTATTTGTAGAATTTATTTAAAAAAATTAATAAAATTCAATTAAAGAATGTTTATTTTTTCGTCGCCCAATCGCACGAGAAATGCATGTATCTAACATACGGACCGGCGATCGACTTAGTAAAGCTTAAACTGCCTTCAATTCATGACTGAGAGATATAGTCGGGAGTTGAATATAAGCTACAGTTCAACTTATCATCCGCTTTTAATAATAAATTTAAATGATAAAAATTAAGAAATACTCGAATAAGGTGGCTGTATACAAAATAATTATTCGTTTTAAGTTATCGACAGTATCATGAAATCTTTGTGGATCGATAATGCCTCGTCAGTAGACGATAATGCCTTGAACATCGCCTTGGTACGTTAAATTGATTGGTAACTTCAAGTAACATATAAGTGGTATTCACAAAGTTAGTTTAATAATTCGTTAGTTGGTAATGCAGAAAAGCTTTTAACTGTGAAAACTTTTTTATACCCTACACCGTGGGTATATTCACTTTGTCTCTCCGTTTGTAACACATCGAAGGGGGCGTGGCAGGTATGGAAAAGTATATATATTTTCGATCAGCGTCACCACCTGAGTCGATTTAGCGATGTCCGTCTGTCTGTCTGTCTGGGTGTCTGTTGAAATCAGTTTTACGGGAAAACCAAGAAAGCTAATTGAATGAAACTATCACACACAGGTCACATCTTCTTGCAAGCATCTTGCTATTGAAAATGGGCAAAATCGGTTGACAGACACGCCTACCGCCCATACTCAATGTATATTTACCCCGGCCAATTTTGAAAAAAGTTTCAGCGATTTTGATGAAACTTGGTGATTTGGTGCACATGTGAACCAAATTAGGATTAGGCTGGGTTTCAAGTTTCCAAAGGGTCGTACAGGGGCTTGGCACAGCCCTAAATTTTATCATTAATACTACCATATCTTGTAAGCCGTTCAAGATATTGCGATTAAATTTGGTAAACGGATACATATAAAATATATCTTGAATTGTGATAAAAGTGGGCGGAATCGAAAAAGTGGGAGTGGCACTTTTCAACTGTTAAAAATTTTGATTCCGTATATCTCAAAATTCGCACAAACGATTTCCATAAAAATTTTGGAGATGATGCCGCTGAAAGCAGTCATCAATACAAGCTCAGCTATTGGACCGAAAAAACTCGTTGAAGAGCGTGGCACAGCCCACAATATTTATAAACGTTATATTTAAAGAACTAACAACGTAATCGTTATAAAATTTAATGAGGCAGATATACTTGCTATAAGGTCTCTTACTACAAAAATTTGGTCCAATAGTAACTGTGGGCGTGGCACCTCCCATATAAGCAAAAAACGTTTATTGTTATAGATAGTGTGCTATGAGAGTAATCTTCATAAAGTTTGGTGTATAGATGTCAGTTACTATAAGCTTTAAAAATAAACTAACTTTGACAGGATTGCATCAGTGGGCGTGGCACCTCCCATATTAACATAAATTTATTAGCGCTCTTTTAAGTGAAATATTGCAGCAATTGGTATGAAATTTAATGTATGTATTTCTGTCGCGATTGGGCATATCTGAATCAAAAGTGGCTGAAATAGCATCAGTAGGCGTGGCACCTCCCATACAAATAAAATACGGTAAGTGGCATATTTATCGAAATATGTGAGCAATCATACTAAAATTTGGTGTTAGGGGTTTGATTATGGAAAGCTATTTCTGGATCAAAACCGGGCTGGATTGTACCAGTGAGTGTGCCACCGCCCTAAATTTTGAATTTTTGTTGCAGCATATATTGCAAACTATACAAGCTATTGAGCTAAAATTTAATATGAGGATGTCGATCGCGAATATAATTTATTGTACCAAAAGTGGGCGGAACTGGAGAAGTGGGCGTGGCATATTTCAAAATTTTCATTTCTATTCGATTTTTTCCAACATTTTTTACATTCTTTCGACTTTTTCAACCTTTCAACTTTTTCCAATATATCCTATATGTATTTGTTCGACATTTTCAACCTCTTTCAACTTCCTTCATAAGTTTCTTTATTTTTTCGACTTTTTCATCAACTTTGAATTGTTTAAAAATTTTTCAACCTTTTTCAACTTTTTTAGAGTTTTTCAACCTCTCTCAACTTTTTTCAACATTTTGCATATATTTTCGGCATTTTCCAACCTCTGCCAATCTTTCTAACATTTCACATTTTTTTCGACTTACTCAACCTCTTCAATGTCTTTTCAACATTTATTTAAAAGGTTATTTCAGTGCAGTGTAGGGTATGTGAGTTTCGGCCTGGCCGAAGATAACACCTTAACTTGTTTAAATTTGTTTTCGTTAATCTGGCAGTAGTAGCTGATTTTGTGTTTTTAATTCCAAAAGTACATCAAATTTATAAATTAAAATACGAAAATGTTACAAGAAGGTGCAAAATCTTAAATTATTAAGCAGTTGACTGCAAACGCTATGCAACAAACATCTGCCTACATTGACAGGTGAAGTCAACCCAACATTTTAGATCTTCACTATCGAAAGCAGATATATTTTCGTGGACCTCCGCTTACGAATTGTGAACCACCATTTTTTTGTCACGCCAACGTAGACTCCCATCGAGTCTCCCATGGACCCCTGGGGGTCCACCTGGACCACTTTGGGAACCAATGATCTAAAGCATTTAATTATGTTTATTTAAAAAAATAAAAAATAGTCTATTGTTTATGAAAAATCGATATTTTGTGTTTCGTCGTTTTGCTGCGATGAGAGCTGCATGGTATGCTCTCTTTGCAAATTCTTACCACTTCCTGAATATGTGCACTACGACACCCGACGTCAATCAGCTTCACTATGGCATACTGTTTTGTTGTTATTGCCGTTTTACTGATCTCGCGCTTCCATACTCTTTCTATAGGGCTCATTTCTGGCGAATTACCAAACAAATCCAACACAGTGATGTTTTTATCAGTTAAAAACTTGGTAACTGTTTTGTTCTATGACACGGAGCTCCATCGTGCATTAAAATTGGTTCCTTTCCATCACCAAAGCATCCAGAGAGCTGAAGAAAGGGCAGTTCTTATTAGATTTATTTGAACTGGCCTTGGGAGAAAATGTATAGCAACCCCACGAATAGACATAAAAATGTGTGATGAATGCTCAGAAAATCAAAAAATCCACACATAAAATGCACATATTAGCTAAACATATCTATGACGGAAGTATTCAAGTTTCACAGCGTACCTTAAAGCGACGACTTGCAGAGATTGGTTTGCTGGCAAGAACACAACAATGCAAACCGAAGCTTACTCAGGCTATGATCAAAAAACGGTTGGAATGAGCCCGGAAGTACAAAAACTTTTCAGCATATGATTGGAAATGGGTAAATATGAATTGTGTTAGTTATTATTCTCTATCAATGCCAAAAAAATTTAAGTCTTAAGGGATATTTTTCGTTTTCCCCAAGATTGCCTTTTAGACGTGTCCGTTTTCCAAGTTATGACTGATATGTCCCATTTTTTTGAAAGAAGGTGTGAACAAGAAACTCATTATGACTGTTAAGCATCCCACATCTATCCTGGTATCGTCTGTGATACATTTAAGAGTTACTGGTCGTCTACAAATTGTGTGAGGTACTATGAAACAAGACCAGTACAAGAAAATCTTAGAAAAGCGACTTGCCTCAGCTCTCTAAATAGTGTGGTGATGGAGAGGAACCAATTTTTATGCACGATATAGCTCCTTACCATAGAGCAAGACAGTCTGAACGTTTTTAGGTGATAGAAAGATCACTGTGATGGACTGGTCTGGCGATACATCGAACCTGAGCCCAATATGGGAGATCAGTAAAACGGCAATAACAACAAAACAGTATAACATAGTGAAGCTGATTGACGTCGAGTATCGTAGTGCACATATTCAGGAAGTGGTAAAAATTTGCACAGACAGCATAACATAGAGAATAGCAGCTATCATTGCAGCAAAAGGACGAAACACAAAATATCGATTTTTCATAAACAATAGACTATTTTTTGAATTTATTTGTTTTTAATATAATTAAATGCTTTAGATCAAGTAAATATGTATGTTTCTTTCCATATGATTCCATAATTAATAATAAAATGATTTAATACCACTAACATGGCCATATAAAAATTTATAGCAATATAAATGTTGTTATATGGAAATTTCCGCAATGGGTCTTATAATATGGCAGACCACTATATATCAAATATGAATGATTAAGGTAATTTCAGACATCTACTATAGAACTAGAAATGCCTGGCATTATGTAAGAACTTTATACGTTTTAGGCAGTTGAAACTATATCTGCATATGGAAGAGGAAAATCAATAGAATTTAGCAACGTTAATGGATATGAATACACTATATTTGCTATTATCAAAAGTTATAATTTCATAAATTTTCTATTTTCTTGTCAAAAATTATAGCATTCTCTTATTAAATTCAATTAACACAAACTATAAATTGTATATTGATAATGGAAAAACATTTTTTTTCTTATTCATTTAAAATAAAATCTAATACAAACGCCAAATCTTTAAGTTCAATTTGATTGAAACAAACAAAATATTTAGGTAATAAAATAATTGCATACCAAAAATGCGAAAACTAACTACGAAGCAACAAAAAAAAAAAAAATTAAAAAAAAACAACCTGCAACGGTCTAGCTGCATAACAAAATAAAAACCTGACTTGATGTCTATTTTGGAGTTGAAGCAAAAAAGAAATAAATGCAAAAAAAGCTGAAAATTGCATGGCCAACAACCAGCACGACCAAGTTAGTTGGTTTTACTCAGTTTGATGGTGGGTTACTTCCAATTTCAATTGCATTACTCAATTTGCTGCACTTTTGCGCAGTTGAATTAAGTACAAATGTACGCAACACACATGTGTTGCAGAGTGGACCTTTTGCTTGGTAGTGTTGCATTTTCTTAATATGTATATTAGAGTGCTTCAAAAAGAAGAAATTTCCTTTTTATGGCTTTAGCAAGTTTATGCAAAAAACAGCGATTCCCAAAAACTTAGCACATTTTCCTAAACTATTTTTCCATACGATTTACTAATAAGGAAAACAATGCTTTACTAGATAATTTCATCTATATCTCGTGAAAAAAATTTACACGAACGTGACCTAGCCCATTGGAAAAAGCATAAAATTTTCCATAGTAAAATATCTAGATTTCAGGAATATTTCGAAGAATGAGAAAAAAATAATTTTTCTTTTCGAAAATCGAATCATCCGAGAAATAATTCAAAAAGCATAAAAATGGTATTTCAAAAGATATCTAGATTAATCGTTTTTCGAAATATGTAACAATGTTTTCGGTACCTTATATGTATAATTTATGTATATAAGGAATTTCAGCGGAAAGGACAATTTAAAAAATGGGTTAAAACTCGATAACGTGTGAAATTTTGAAAATGACAAATAAAAGTTTTTCTTTTTACCACTTATATAGCCGCCGCGATGGGTACCCTAGGTACATGATTAGAAACTAAACATCTGAGAATAATGTCTTTTCAACACCTTACCAACTATTCTCAATAAAATCTGAGATAAAACTTTCCTCGATATTTTTGCTTTTTGTGAGTTATTTTGAGACACTGATAAGATATAAAAAATATTGGGTGATTTTTCCTGAGAATATATCGACCCTTTTACGCGAAATCATCGTATGTGCCAAAAACCAAATTTTACAGGAGAGGGTTTTTTCTGCTTTTCTGTGCTTTAGCTTCCATACAATACGATAAAACATACAGTCAATTTTTGACGTAACTATATAAATTTCAGCTACAATATTTTACCAAATGATGTGTTGTGAGGTGTAGAACAAATTTGCATCAAAAAGTCGTTATTCGAAAAAATGTCACATACTATGAGACATCGATATGTATATTTTATAATGCTTTTCTAAGATATTTATCATTTATATTGGTCAAATTTGAATAGATAAATTTTGTCTTAAGAAAAAGAACAAAAAATTTCGCTTTCACAAATAAGGTACACCCAAATGCTCATACACATATTTTTGTTTGGTAATAGTTAAAAAATGTAAAAAAAAAATTGAATTAATGAATTTAAAATTAATTTACAAAAAAATTTAGGTCAATATGCAATGCAGAAGAAAAAATTCTTACGTGGCATTTCATTCTTACGTTGTTCTTAAACAAAACACTTAGAACTGCAAAAAGTTGCCTCGTTATTGCGCATTTTCTATTTTTGATTGAATTTAAAATTATTTCAAATGTGCTCATTAGCAATATTTAGTAATTTATAGATATACTCACATAGATAATAATCAGTGATATAAAGTAAAAATACACCAGGCACATACCTTATGATATAGTAAAGGGTACAATAACTATTAGAGTTTTATGGCATGAAGAGAATTTTCATTTTAAATTTTATTACATCTGCATCTTAATTGCATTAATCCATAAAAATTAAATGATTAAGAGATTTATGACTCCAATTAAGTGCTAAGTTACCCTTTTGCCATGCGATATCACAGATAGCGCATCATTGGAAGCAGCATAAGCACAGCGCTAGCGACAATTTTTTCAAAACAAATTCCTGCTGCTGTTTTTATCTTTGCGTATTCATCAGTAAATCGTTTTAGCGTGTGTAAAATACAATGGGGGAAAAAAAAATACATTGAGATGCATATAATTCGATACCCTTGTTGACCTAACTTTTAATGTACACCATAACTTAAATAGCCACCATGCATCAGTCTGATAATAAATTTTGCTGTTGTTTAAAACTTACGTATGCAATAATCTTTTATAATTTTTTATTGTTCCGCCTTTCTACCACCATACCTCTTCCACCTTATCAAAGAGAAACAAAATTTTTATTGACTCTTTTTTTGTATATTTCTGACCCATGTGTTGAACTTTTTTTTTTTTATTTAAGCAGTTACACCTCCTTTGCATCTCAAAGTTTTTATTATCGTTTTCCCTTCACAATCCCATGATTTTAGTGTTTTGAAAAAGTTGCTGCACTCGAGAAATCGGTTTATTCAAAATTGAAGCCATTTTATGCATATAATGTTCTAAAAGTACAGAGAGGCATTTCAAAAGAATTTTCAAAATTTGAAACGATATGGCTGAATTTCTGCACGTCAGTTACATTGCAGTCATACAAAGTCTCGCTGTATAATGTTACAATGCCTTGTGTCCCTCAACTATAATGAATTTTTTATGATGCGCAGAAAAAAGCAAACTGCGCATCACTAGTTTTGATGATGCTTTTGTAAAATACATTCAATTCGGTAATTTCAATATTGCGGAAGCAGACAGACAATTAATTTTTTTCTGTGTATTAATGATATTTTACCAATATATTTCTAAGTAATAAGCTTAATAAGTGCCAACAAATAAAATTCTGTTACTGCGTTCGCCATTGTTTATACCAGTGATGGGCACATAGTGGCTCTATTTGCTCTCATTGCTCTTACCGTTATTTGACGCACAAGCAAGCGAAAAAAAGTTTGCAGAATTTCAACGCTATCGAGGCACAGCGTTGACTTGAATTCAAATGAAAACAAAACCAAAACACAAAGGCATAAACGACGGCGCACACTGTTATATTTTGAGAAAAAATGGACAAAATCAAATTCCCGTCGATAACAATGCCCAAAAAAAACGAGGTTGGTCTCATTCGAAAGGTGATTTCATGCTTTTTTTAGAAAAATTGTCCCGAATCGAGATCCCAGCTTTGGGCATTTCTCAGAAATGCCCAAAATATGGTCTTTTTCACTTTTAGACAGTTTTTCCCAATTTTAGTACAATTTTGACTCGTATACATATCCGATGATAATTTATTTTGAAAGTCGAGACCAATTTTGTCATTTTTTTAGTTATAATACGAAAAAAAATTTTTTTTTCATAACGAATTAGTTTTAAAAGATATATATATATATATATATATATATACTCTCGACTTTCAAAATAAATTATCATCGGATATGTATACGAGTCAAAATTGTACTAAAATTGGGAAAAACTGTCTAAAAGTGAAAAAGACCATATTTTGGACATTTCTGAGAAATGCCCAAAGCTGGGATCTCGATTCGGGACAATTTTTCTAAAAAAAGCATGAAATCACCTTTCGAATGAGACCAACCTCGTTTTTTTTGGGCATTGTTATCGACGGGAATTTGATTTTGTCCAATTTTTCTCAAAATATAACACTGTGCGGCGTCGCATTGTGTCTTGACGAATGTAGCAATTGTTTTTGTTTGTAATGCAATTTGGTTTTTTTTTGTGCTTATAGCAAATTTGGAAATGAAAGTAAAAAAAAACCTTAAAATTTTGTTTGTTGCTGCCCACCGCTGGCTTATACTGATGCTTTGCAAACAGATGTTCCTAATTGTCAACACTACAACAATGTGTTTGAGCAATGCAACTTAGAATGCTGTAATACTGGTGAACGCTTACAGGACATATTGGAAACCTTTTTTGATACTGAATTAGATAAATAAGGCCGACAGAAGATGTGGTTTCAATATGACGGTGCCACATAACATACAGATACGATGGAAATTTTGAAAGAAATTTTTTCCCAGTCCAAAAGTGTCAAGAAGTTATGTTGTCGACTGGCCCCCACGATACCCTGATTTGACTTCTCCCTATTTCTTTTTATAAAGGAAAAGGTATACATCAAGCACAACGTCGTTGCTACAGGAAAACATTCGAAATAAAATTGATGAAATAACTCCAGAAGTATGAGAAATTGTACGATAAATGTGCTTAAAGGAGCTCGCCTTCGCACCAAGGCCAGAGACGTCCACTTGACCGACATTATATTCCATACATAATGCTGTAGACCTTAAATAAAATTAATTGATTAAAAAAAACATCGACCTGGAACATAAAATGCACCGATACTGTGTTAGCTTGGACGAAAAAAAAACTTGTAAAGAGTGATCCAATACGAGGTCCCTTTTCCAATTGGGTTGTTTTGACAGCTGTCGTGTGTCAAATGGCTTGTCCATATGACGTTTGTATTCAGTATTCAATATGATTCAATCATGAATAGACTTACTCCTGAAAAACGTTTATTAATTGTGGATACTTACTACAAAAATCAGTCATCAGTTAAAGAATGTATTGGACATTCATCATTCAACCAGAATGCATGCAGCCTGTAATTTTGAGAATATTTCTGCATTAGGAGAGAGTGTTCGTGAAAACCGTGAACAATCGATTCGTCGCCGATCTCAGACTTTGGGCATCTCTTATGGATCATTGTGTCGTATCTTGTGGCGTAATCTTGGTCTAAAGCCCTATAAAATACAGCTCGTTCAAGAATTGAAGCCGGCTGATATTGGTGTACGTTTTAATTTCAGTTTATAGGCCTTAGAACAACTTCAAATTGATCCATTATTTTATTGAAAAATTGTGTTTCGCGACGAAGCACTGGTTGAACGGCTGCGTTAACAAGCAAAATTGTCGTATTTGGGCCGATAAACAACCAGAAGCAATTCAAGAGCTTCCAATGTATACCGATAAATGCACTGTTTGGTGTGGCTTATGGGCAGGAGGCATCATCGGACCTTATTTTTTCAAAAATGCGGATGGAGCCAGTGTTACGGTCAGTAGTGCTCGCTACAAAGCAACGATCAATGAATTTTTGTTGCCAAAAATTCAGGATATTGGTGTAGCCGACCTCTAATTTCGACAGGATGGCACAACATGCCATACGGCTGGAGAAACAGTCGCTTTATTGAGGGAAACGTTCGATGAAAACATCATCTCAAGAAATGGTCATGTTAATTAGCCACCAAGATCATGTGATTTGACGCCATTGCATTACTTTCTTTGAGGATATGTTAAGTCACTTGTTTATTTCGACAAACCCGAAACTATTGACGCTTTGGAAACCAACATAGCTCGTGTTATTCAAGGAATACCGGCCGATATGCTCGAAACAGCTGTCGAATATTGGACCCACAGAATGGACCATATAAGAACTAGTCGTGGGCAACATTTGAACGAAATAATTTTTAAACATTGAGTTAGTGGGACCGAACTATCATTCCAAGTAAAGATATGCATCAATACATTGATTTTTATGTATTTTATTTAGAAAACAAAGTAGGAAGCTCTTATGGGTTCACCCTTTAATAGCTTATGCTTGATATGATTTTCAAATAAAAACGTATTTGACAAGTTAATTCGAAAATGCAACAAAAATCCATGAAAATTATCTAACTAAATTACTTTTTTAATTTTTCTCACTTTCACCATAAGCGATTTGTGTTATAACTTGGAAAAAGCTTCTCGTGACTTAACTTTTCATTAAAAGCGCAGAAAAATAATTTTTAAAAAACTTAGAGTTGTTAAGTCTTAAAAACAATAAGTCGCTTAAGAACAATATAAATACTTTATATCATTCCGAACCGAATTATCAAGTGATCAAAAACCAACATCACTAACTCCACACATGTGACCACCAAAAAAGCAGTCGTGTGGTGAATTTTGCATAAGAGTTTTGTCCACATTTAGATTGTGATTTTCTGAGCGGGGTTAAAGTTCAACTGGACTTTTATCTTTCATATAGATACTTGATGTGTGTCCTTTGCTGTTTGTGGCTGGCTTTCTTTGTGTCTGCCAAATGCAAGGTCTGTTTGTGAGAGTTTTAGTGTAGTAATGCAGTCCGAAAGTTAAAGCGCATACCATAAGTTATTTTATTTTTTTATACTTTTTGCGATATATCTTTATTTTTAGTTTAGGGATGCTTGCTTGGCAGGCGCATGTATTTATGGTAGCTACTGACTTTTACTTTTATTTGTGTAAATGACATAAATTAATTGGAATTATCTTTGATATTTTTATTAAATTAAATTTGTGGATTAACTTACTGAACTTTTACAAATTTATTAAGCAAAAGCAAAAATCTCACACAACATTGATACTGTTTGTAAGCTGCTTCTACGAAATTTTCCAACAACTGTTTGTTTTTAGCTGTCAAATATATTTCTGTAGAAATTTCTCCCAAGCAGTCGACAACATCCTTAGTGTAACCGCAAATATCTTATTGCATACATATACTGCATTACCAGTAATGCAGATTAAAACTGTCAAAAAAGATTCGCCTAAAGCTGACAAATTGCATTTTAACAAGTTGGCGGAAATGTTATAAAAATTTAGTCCCCATCTTATTTTGCATTGCTCCACATTTTGCAATTTAATATGCATGCAGCATTATCTGTCTGTTTATCTCCATGTCTGTCTGTCTGCCCATCTACTTATGCAATGTTGCAGCATTATCGGGTTGTCCCCAGTCGTTACTGGTGCTGCTGCTGCTGGGAAAATGCTTAAAAAGCATAACTATTTTTAAATACCGTTTTGATCTATGTTTATCTTTTAGCAAAAAAAAAAAAACCACAATCTCAAACATCAGACAGCGTATTTCCTTAACCAGTTTTTGTTTTGTATTTTGTGTGTGCGTAGATGTCTCTAGTTTAACCAAGTTAGTAAAAATAAGTGGTAATTTAATCATATCAATGTTTAAGACTGCGGAAAAGTGACATCTTGTGAAAGATTGCGCTGTTAAGTTGCGGTGTCAAAATGTTGCGTATTTATCTTAGGAACTTATAATTATCGCACTTTTTGTAACGATCAAATGATCGAATTAAATTTTAAAAACTGGCAGAAATTTTTTATTTAAAAAGGCAAAAATATTGCAATAAATTGTAACAGTGGAAATGTCCAACTTTGGATAAGCTGCTATTTCGAGTTGTGCTCAAACTTGGGGTTCGTATGAATAAAAATTTATGTTAAAAAATGGGTATCGATGGCAACATTTTGTTCGAGACAGTGGATCTTTTTGCTTATAATGAAATCATGTGAATTGATGGTAACATTTTGTTCCAGATGATAGGAAATTGTTGATTTGTTACTGGACAGTAAGCACTTGGTTTATTTCTCGTTGATCGCTGGTCTTACTCATTTTCAATTTCATATTCAGTCACAAGAAATATTTTGCAGAGAGATTATTGGGTGACAAAGATGATGTGAATTTTGATCTACATACCGTAGCAGTGAAGGAAAATGAATTGTGCGCGTTGTCGCTCAGCAAGCAACTGAAGACGGCTGTATGTAAGAAGAAAGGCTTAAAAAATCTACAAAGTGCACACATTGTTTATTGGGGAAGGGTTCATCAGTTCAAAAACAAAATAAGATCAGGCAGTTATGAAAGGTGTACTAGACCAGACTGCTATTGCCCAATTGCCATGGCTGTAACTACATGCGATTTGTTTTTTGCTCTGATAAGATGTAAGGGTTAAATGAAGGAGCAACTAAAAATCTCGGAACACCAAAATAACTGCTGCGAAAATTCGCACACTACTCTGTTTGACTGCGTTCTGTTTGAACCTCTGTAGGATCTCACGAAGTGTGGCATAGGCCTCAATACTCGTAGGCCTCAATATACTTAGGCAACTTGATAATGTTTATCGACTTTTTCCTGATTTTTTGTCGTATATCAAAAAGAAGACATAAGTCGATAAAGGTTAAAAGTATTGAAAAAGGTAAAAATGCGCGAATAGCTTTGAGAAATATAGTACCGTATCGAAAAGTATCAAAAAGTCAATAATAACCAATGCTATCGAAAACATCATTAAGACAATAGTCAAAACTTATCGAAAAAAATCGATACTGAGCGAAAAATATCGAATAGTATCGAATAACATTGAAAAAGTCGTGTAAGTTGAGAACTACCAAATTGTTTCGAATAAATCTATAGTAGCCGAAAATTATCGTTATGCACAGTGTCAAATGACCAATAGATACATATACTGCACGTTAACTTCAGTACACATACATAACAGGCCCATATACATCCAAGGTAGACAAAAGACAAGGAGCATCCATGAGCAGTGAAGAAGAGACATTTTGGATATGGGATGCTGGACATATGTATGGATAGGCTGCATAGACCGCAAGCGGGAATAATTCAATTTTCAGCACACGTATTTACTTAGTGAACATAGCTGTTTCAAAGAATACATCTACCATTTCAAGCACGAGCAACTGTTGCGGCGAAGTTAAAGCTGTTCGATATGTTTTCATGCGCGTCCTACGCTTCAACTACGCTACAGCCACTTAGAGAGTCCTTCGGCGAATCTATTAATGTGCGAAACACTAGACAAGTTAAAAGCGATACAAGCGACTTCAGTGCTCTCAAAAATCAATGGAACAAACAAATTTACGCGATGAAAGCGCAAGTATACCGAGGACTATACAAAATAGTTGTCAGATATTTGAACAGAAATATTTTAGATGGCCTTCTGACAAAATACTGTATTAGTTTTAGGAAGAGCAAACCGTCAAATTACCATTCTTCATTTCTCCTTAAAAAAAAGCCTTGGATGAGGAAGAAATAGCGCTTTTCACGTTTATTCTACCTCACGCACTACCTGCACTAGCATGAGATTAAAAAATCACATGACATAATGTCAGAGCACAGATTCCTTAATTTCAGCGGTTTTATTTAAATTATCGTAAGAGTGCAAATATAGATTGTATATCAATGTGGCACATAAACTTTAACTTTCATACAAATACAACAATTTTTTACACTTTCCATTAAAGACAAACGAATAAACTCTTTGTGAAAATGGCATGTTTGGATTTTTAACATATTTTGCAACTGTTTTTTGCATAATCGCAAAAAACAAAAAAATTACTCCCAAAAACCCGCTGCTGTCTGGTAACATTTACCATGCTTAAACTGGCTATGATGCTGACGATGATGGATGAATGCATAAGTCATGATTTCACATACTCGTAGCAGCTTGGAGTATTTGCTGTGTTTTATCTTAAATTTTTGTTCATTTTATTATTCACTCTTTAACTCCACACATTAATATTGTGTGTCTTCTATGAAAAGCACAAAAATTTCCCAGCAAAAATGCAATTATCTTCGTTTTCGCTATTACAGTGGTGTTCCCCACCTTTAAATGCAACCATATACCAGTGCGAGTACGAGTATACCTACCTACCCGTACTTAATATGTGTAGCTGACGCGCCGTTTCATGGCGCGAGAGTTCAAAAATCAAATTTCTTCATTGTATTTCATGAGGAGAAGCATTATATTGCTTAGTGGCATCTTCCATCAATGTGGCAACACTTATGCAATTTTAATTTGCTTATTTTATTTCAAAGCAATTGAATTTTTTTTTGGGTGGAAACTGCGAGAATATTTTATGTTACTTTTGCAACAATTTAATCGGGATGCTCATGTGATTTCTGTTTTAGAAAAATTTCACTCTTTAGTTAGAAAAACTTTGTTTGCATTTAATTGATGTGTAACATGTTATTTGTGAAAGTAATTATGGTATTTGAGTAAAAGTTTTGCATTGAATTCTCATGGGAAATATTGACATACCATTTCAATAATTTAAATTTTCTTGTTATGTAAAATTTTTAAGGCATACTGACATATTTATGAACTGAATACTTACAGCAAAAAATTATACAACAAATCATGGCGAAAACAATTGAGATTAATGAAAATTGCTCAAAACTCAAAAAGAAAGTTTTGCATAAAATTAATGGAAAAGCCGTGTTTACTAAATCCGTCTCAACATGTCACCAAATGTTCAATCTGTAGCATTGTATAGGGTCACGATTTTGATAAGACTATATCTGGTATTTCCTAAGCTAAAAGTACAGTAATAATGTTTAGGCGCCACAACCAATAAAAGGCTCTAACTGCAATTCTGCAATTATAGTGTTACGCCGGCTCCGAAGCATGATAATTAAGGAAAAACTAGAAAAAGCAAGAGCAAATAACGTCACAGGAAGAAGAACAGTAAATAAAAATATTCAGAGTACTTAGCAGCAGTGAGTATTGAACCCACATATTGATTGCTTACTGGCCTCCTCCGAAAGAGCGTATACGCTCTGGTACAGATCTTCTAACCTACTAATTTACTAAGAAAGAGTTGTAGTACTAAAAACATCTTTCAAATAACGTAAATAACATACTTTACATGCAGAAGACAACGAATTGTTGCTTATGTTGTTTTTTGCTGTAAACGGCTCTTGCTTCCAAAACTTTGCCCATCTGTACTTTAACCACGGTCTAAAAAGCCCCACCATAGCTTCGATCTCGATACCAAAAAAAAAAAAAAAAACAGCAATAACAAAAAGCCACTTCCAAAAATCAAGCAAGAACAACATGAGTGCAGAAATAAAAGTACACTGATGAAACGAAATGAGAGAAGCTATCCTCAATGTCGCATTGTTGTTTCCTTGTTTGCTCGCTTCGGTTTTTTCTTTTTTTTCTGAATGATGCAACAATAAAAATAATGCAAGTCCCGTAAATAGCACGTATAAAAAATCCACAAAGATAAACTTATGCGTAATAGTGGTGAGTGCATGTGTTAGTTGCTTTGGTTATTTTTCTTAAGAAAAGCAACGTGTTTGTTGAAATGGGCTCATTTTTCGTATTTTGCCCATCGCTGGTCTAGAGCTATAGTATCACATTTTTTGATCGCTTAAGATCTAGCGTCTGAAAAACTTAATGCTGGATTATTAGTGGTGCCCAGAGAACGAGCAGGCTCTCAAAAAGCGGAAAAAAGCGTGCACGTATAAATAACACTGTAGGGACATCAAAAAGACACACAAAAACGCCGAGACACCCCAACTTAATTTTTGGTCGTAGAACACGGTGGCATACTCAGTTTTTTCGATTAGATCAAATTCTCGAGATATTCGCGTTTGATATTTCGTCACTTTTAAGCCCTTGTTTTAGCAATATTTTTCTTATATATTTAGAAAAAGACATCGAAATTGATTGAAATTCGGTACATAGGTTCATATGAACCTAAGCATTAGACCTATTGAATTTTTTTGGCACACGCCCAAAAATACGCCCACCTCCCATATCACCCACAATTGTGAAATCTCAATAATAGGTGTTATTCAAATGTGTACTATAGATATAAAATTTGCTATATGTGTATGGAGTATTATTATCCATCTGAAAACCAAAACGCCTACGCATACGCCCACCTCCCATACCACCCACTCTAAATTTTGCTCAAAAACACTAGTTTACAAATTTGGAGTTCATCTCGAGATCTGGTTTCTCATATATTTTTTTCGATGTATTTTGGGGCGTGGATTCCAAAAATGGCAACCATTTTTTTCTTAAGAATCGTTTTTGAGATATCCCCAAAAAACCCCTTTTTCGGCACTTTTTTCATTTAATTGGCTATATCTCAATGAATTTTTTTTCTACTCAAAAACGCTTTTGAGCACTCGAAAGATATTTTTATTCGCTTTCTAACGCTATGCTGTTTGCTTGAATCGCTTAAGATTTACCTACCACATGTTTACCGTGAGAGCGATTGCTTGTGGTAGTGGGCACTACTGGTGATGATGCATTTTGCGTTGTTCACCCAAATAAAGTTTGATAGTTCCTGGGATTAGGGTTAGTAACAAAATGAGATGAAAAATATTTTAGTGAAACTTTTGGCAGTAACTCATTCGACTCTTTAGATGAACTAGCATCAAAAGATCTCAAATCCATATTGAAATTTGTAAAAATATCGAAATGGTTCAATTAGGTTGAATGACTATATTTATATCGGGTATACAATGAGCTAAAAAAATGGATAAAATCAAATGGTATAAATTATCCAAATATGCTAAAAAAAAAACAAGAAAAATTATACAAAAAAAAAGAGACGACACAAAAGCCTTGAATAATCGCTCAAAGTTCTATTACATTTTTTATGAAACAAGACCCAAAGTAGTGGAGTTATTGGTCATTTATTGATTTTAATATTAATTTTTAATTTAATTTTTTGGAATAGTTGATTCACTGAACAAGTGATTTGCACAATGTTGCCAACATAAGCCCCCTAACATCCACAAAATATAGAATAAACAAAAAAATTATATTTGCGAGAAATAATTTTTTTTAAGTTTCCTAACATAATATCGCAATTATTTTTGGTGTGCATTGAGTCAGTTTTCCACTGTTTTTTTTTTTGGAATTTTTTTTTAATTTTTTTACTTTATTTTTTTTCATAATAGTTGGCATGTCATACAACTTTGAGCTTGTGCGCCAAAAATTTCATTATAGCAGTTGTTTGTTTTGACGGAGTTTGTTGGTTATATTGCAAAAACTGCTAAATTCACAAAATATTTATAGTAATAAAATTGTGGGCATTAAGAAAAAGAGCAGAAAAAACAAATGCGGAAAAAACTACAATTTCTGCAATTTTTACAACGTCTGCAAAATATACGCCAAATTTTTGGCTGACATTTTAAAATGCACAAAAATCCACAATATTTTTACATCTTTTTGTGGTATTATATTTTTTTGAGACTTAAATTGCATTTTGCTTTTTAATGTATTTTTATTGTTTTTTTTATGATTATTATTTTTGGGCATTTGCAGTTCTCTTCTGCTGTCATCGTATGTGCGGTTTTTTCGCTGCGATAAAATTTTGTGTTTATGTTTTGTTACGATACCTGAGTGCCTATTTTGGACATTTAATGCGCTGTTCAGCTGTTACTGAATCACTTGTTTAATGAGTGCGGTTTTTAAAATTTTTTTTTTTTTTATAAAAAGGCGTCTGAGAAGTTGCAAAAGGAGAAAAACAAATGTTCAAGATGTAGTTAGTAACTTCAAAGATTTTAGTGTTTCAGAAAAATTGCATCCTGCTAGCATAATACATAATTCTAATGTTGCACTTGTACTTAAAAATTGATTTTTTTTATATATATATAATACCACGACAAATTCGTAATCAGAAAATATTAAAAAAAAATGATGCTTGTTGCCATCTTTAGTTAAAATGAAAAAATAACATACTATGGGAAAAGTCACACATTATCTGGTGGAAAAATCAATAATTCACCTACATACTACAGCATAATAAAACAAGTGCTCGTACATAGTAAAATGGCCTTATGTAGCAACAGCAGCCGTAGCAGCAAAACCATCTGAGGCAAAGGAGGCGCTTTATAAACTTAAGTCAAGCCAATCTGTGCAATGCTGCAACGACACCAACAAAAAAAAAAATGCCTTTAGCAAAAATTTTTGTGTAATAAAAAAATTCCTCTAGCAAAATGTCAAAACTAATTCGTTATTTTAACCGAAAAAACCAAGTAACAATATAAAAAAATGTTGTTGTTTTTTTTATAGATAAGCGATGAATGAAATAAAAAAAATGTGCAAACTAAAAAAAAACAAAAAATCAATAAAAATATAATAACAATAACAAAAACAATGTTTTTGTAACCCAAATTGATTGAATATTTTTTTTTTGCATTAAATATATTTACAATAGCACTGTTACACTATTGCTCCACTGTGTGTTTAATAGAGAGAAAATGGCAAAGTATCGAAGTATACTGAGTCTACCTTCGATTTATCACATGATAATTTTCTTAAAAAAATTAGATTTTTATAAAAGTTATAAACAATTTAAGTTTCTGACAGTGTTCTATTTATATTCCACACATGCTCAATAGGATTGATGTCTGGGGATTGTGGAGGTGTATGTAATTGCTTACAATTGTAAAGCAGCCACTCTTTGACCAGATAAGAAGTGTGTTTAGGATCATTATCCTGTTGAAAACGAAAGGTTTTCTTATCTAACCCAAGCTGGGACGCACTCTGCTGAAGATTCTCTTTCAAAACCTTCAAATATAAATGTTTATCCATTTTTGTGTCAATAAACACAAGTTTTCCAACTCCTGCTGTGGCCATACACCCCCACACCATGACGTTTCCACCTCCGTGCTTCACAGTTGGAGTTAAATTTTTTAATTTCAAAGCTTCATTAGGCTGTCTCCACACCTTTTGAGACCCATCGGAACCAAAAATGTTAAATTTCGACTCGTCACTCCATAGTATATTGTCCCAGAATGAATCGGGCTCGTCAATATATTTTCTCGCGAACGCCAGCCTCTTTTCTCGGTTTACTTGTGAAATAAATGGCTTTTTACGTGGTGTTCGTGCTTTATACCCATTCCTATGGAGCACATTTCTTATTGTTTGCGGATGCACATTAGTCCCTGAGTTTCGCAGCACTTCCTCCTGTATTTTTGGCGCCGATTTCTTAGGATTCCGTTTTATTTCGCCCAGGATTTGGCGTTCTTCTCGAGGTGTTAGTTTTTTTGGGCGACCTGAACGTGCCTTAACATGCAAAGTTGCAGAGTTTCCGTAGGATCTTATAATGTTATGAATGCTGGAAGGAGCCCGATGGAGTATTCTACCAATTTCACGGATACCATTTCCCTCTAAGTAACGTTCCAAAATAATTTTTCGCACTTCAAAAGGAATTTCACTGCCTCGACCCATTTTTTAACTTATTTGAAAACGCTTTACAACAAAAATGAATTTCTTATGATATGAAACGCAAATATAGAGATGTCTACAAAAAGCAAACATGCGATTACCGTAAGGTTCTCTAGAAAAACGAAAATAAAACGACATAGGAATACCTGTTCCTAAACTTTTTTGGCGTGAATTTTGGTGTCTTACTTGAACTTTTGTGAATTTTATTCCCGAAAGATGCAAAATACGTTATTTTGCATTATATTTAAGTAAAACAGACATATTTCACATAGCCTTAACAAATATTACCGATTCAGGTATGTATAAAGGGAAACTTAAAGCTTTCAATATTTAAGAACTGAGTGTTCCTAAACTTTTTTTGCCCACTGTATGTTGATTTGAATTAAAGGAAATTAATGTTTCTGTTTCCAAAGATTATGTTGTAATAAAAGATATAAGATATAAGATATATCTTTGCACTTTTTTTTTATAAAAATCATCATCAATTATGAACGAATTCCAAATTTTTTGACTTTTTCGTTTTTTGATGAGTTTTAGTGAATATTACTTGTACTTTTCCTATAATAATTTAATTCATCTCCTTTACAACATTGCAATTATGGAATTTTAAAAAATGTAGTACGTGCCATTTTTGACCCGGTAGCACAAGGGTTAAGATTTTTCTCAGAGTTCTTCTTTTAGCCTAGAATCAACATAAAAAATACATTTCCAGTTAATCGCCATGATAATATAGCCGTTATTAGTTTTGGCTAGTGAAATGGGCTATTTGACCTATAGTGCATTGGTTAAAATATATTTCACAACTTGTGGCTTACTTTTCGTGTTATTTAGCGAATTGTTTTTTCGGTTTCTCACAACTAACCCCACCACGATTCTGGCAAATGGCATTTATTTCGGATATTAACCACAATTAAATTAAAAAAAAAGTTAAGTGGGATGAAATGACCATGAAAAATGCAACGTTACCTCTCGGACTTCTTCTTCTATCACTTGTTGAATAACAACAAAAAGAACGCGCTTGCTCGCCTTAGATTAGGTTAGGTTTGAGCCTAAATAGACCACATGGTTACATAGTGATATCACAAACATTTTACTTCAGTCTTATTAGTAAATTCTGGTCCTTTTATTCTTTTGATTTCACTTAATTGGGTTTTTGTTAGTTCCTGCAAGGATAAGAAAAATGCCTGCCAGAAAATTTTTAATCTATTGATTTCCAAGGCGGGACAAGAGCAAAGGAGGTGTTCTACATCGGGTTTAAGACGATTTCTACACCAGTAATTGTATACTATGTATTGATTCACTCCAATTTAAGGATAGCAAATATTTTGAACTCATTTTATGGAAAACGAGGCCAAAAATGTTTTGCAATACCGCTAATGGAAGAACAATCCAACCTCTTTTCCGTTATTGAAAGTAGATCTTTAACTTTGATTAGATAATGAATTTGGAGGGGTGCTGCGGCTTTCATGAGTTCTGCATCCGACTAAGGACCTTGCTTAGCCTTGCTCGCCTTATTTATTGAAAAATTTCCCAAGTATTTTTTGTTCAGTACAACTGGATATATCAGGGCTGTAAAACGTTGCACGTAATCCAATAATATTAATAATATGTAGAGTTAAGCCACCACAACTATTAGCCTTCATAGCTATTAAGCTTGTTGACTTAAATCAAAATAGCTTATTGAAAATTAAATGATGAAAATTTTGTAAGGAACGCATAGAAGGGGACGTGTCAGGTGAAGAAAAGCACAATGTGCTCCATTTTAATTTCCCCACGCCAATATCTCGGGAACTAAGTTATATAGTTATAAATGATTTAGGCAAAAGTCATAAGATTTCTAGGCGGTCAAAAAACAGTGAACTTGCCTTTGAGCTTGGAACCAATTTTCAAGATCAAATCGAAGTCATTAATGGCATTTTTAATTGCATATTTGTTTTCTATGTGGAAAAATAGATATTTTTGCTTATGTGGTTTTCCTCTGAAACCTTTAGCTTTTGCATTATTGACCAAAATAATTTTGGTCAAAATTTCAACTTTTATAATTTTATCCCCTTGACTACCAATTTTCAGTAAAAATCGGACTGAATAAAAAGTTTTTAAAATTGGCCAAAATATTCAGAAAAATACTTTTTATTGTATCAGTTTTTTTCTCGCAACGGTTAAAAATTTTTTTTTCATATATATATATATAGAAATAAAATATCGATACCTACTGCACAATGATATATCGCTTAACGTATTTAATTTTCAGTCGTTCGTTCGCATTGTACGATATAATAATTTAACCCAAAAATGAGTTTGTCATTATTAGCCCGGCTAAATGTTGCAGCCGCAGCAGCAGCAGCAACAGCAGCACTTGAAGTGGTACTAGAGCACAACACAATGTACACATCGGCTACGATGCAAACGAAACGAGAGAAAAAAAATCTCAGTTATTTGCAATTTTATTGTGTAATCGAGATTTTAAGGTTATGATAACAAATGAACACAAGCTGGTAAATTAAAAATAAGTAGGTACTTGATGCTGTTTTTTTGTTTTTTTTTCGCTAAAAGATCTTTGCAAAAAATGAGTACATACCTGTTTAAATCAGTGTGAAAATAAATGATAAACATATTTTTCACAAAAAATGTATTTAGTGTTTAATATGTAGGCTATCATATTTTTAAGCAGACTTAAGTTGTGGAATACTGAATTGAAATTGAACATTGATAATGAGAATTCAAACTTAAAGTTCGTACATTGAATTTTGAAAATAAAATCTAGGGTTTGAATATGCGAGATATATATAAATGTTTGGTTTTTCCTAAAATAGGAAGCGTGGCATCGCTCGTTTTTTCATTGAAACTTACTTTTGCCAGTATCTTTTATATATAAGTCTCATTCATCTGCCTCAAATAAACGATGAGATATGATGAATTTGATTTTTATCTTATATGAGGTAGTTCAAACCACAGTAAAATGAATAAATTAATTCCATTCAGTGTCTTTACTATCTATGGTATAAACATGGTTGCTGTAGTTCTAGAGGTTTATTTGTTATTGCGTGACCAACCAATGAACACTCGATTTTCATAAATCAATCATTCTTTAAATAATTGCATATTTTTCGACTTTTTTGAAACGAAATATCTCAAAAGCTATATGGAATTTAATAAGAAAGATTGATATCATTTTGGTTTAAAAACGTATTTATTTGATAAAAAGGATGCACTTCTATAAAACCATTAAATGCAAAATTTCAGTGTAAGGACACAAAGTGATACAAGCCCAATAAAAATAAGGCCCCTTAATAGCTACATCAAGACAGACAGTTTTCCAAAGCAATGTGATGAAGCAAGGCAATCAACACCAACAAAATGGAAAACGGGTTGACTTAAACATTATCAAAAACAGCAACTTCCTCTTTCCGAATCAAAGTAAAATGCGCTCTAATCGAATCATTAAAAAATTGTATCTTCTTACTAATAAATGTTTGCCGGATAAAAAATAATTCAAATAAAGATAACATTCCAAATTTTTTTTTTTACTTTTTCCTTTAATGGAACAAAACTGCAACTTGAGTAGTACTAACCCCACTTATTTCTTGTCAAATTAATTCTAAGCAGCTTTGTATCGAACAGTTTTAAAAAAGATTTTCTCTTATCAGCTCCAACACAGCCTCTTGCGGGTCCTACCGTTTGGTACAAACAATTTTTGTGACTATGATGATAGAAGGTCGGGAATGCAAATGTGCTAACATCAGGTTACTACACATTTTGGATATTCATTTCAATGCACAAAACCCTCGCAAACTATGCATTTTTCCACTCTTGTAAGCGAACTGTTAAAAATCGTATGGAAATGTTGTTGAATAAACAAGATACTTAATTTTACGCGACGACTTGGTCGCGTAAACTTGCACTTGTCATTTTGTTTTCGATATCAAGTTGTCACGTTACTAAACGAAATGTCAGAGGTAAAAATATGTTGATTTTTTTTTTTTAAAATAGTTTAAGTTAGTTTTCTCGTTTTATTTCGAAATTTTAATTTTTAAATTTTGACATTCATCAACTGTCACAAGTTGACTTGCTCGTTTTTTTTCCGAATTTCAATTTTTACATTTTGACATGTTTTAAATGCTCGCCAACTGTCACAAATTGCACAAAATATTCAAAGGTGCATTCATAAAAAAATCCAGTGTAATGACATATTTTGCAAAAATAGGAATTTTGCACGTTTAAATGAATACCCTTATTATGTGTACTGTGGTTTATTTGCGTTTGAGCTGAGATGTTCCATATTAAATGCTATCCCTCAACAATTTCCTTAAGTCTACATTTTTTTTTTATTTCTTGAATATAATTCAATTCATTTTGTGAATTTAAAATTATAGTCCGCTTTAGTTTTTTTTTTTTTGGAAATTTGAGTTTAATTACAATGAAATTCATTTAACTAATTTTAATTAATTTTCTATGATCATGATAATGCGGGAATACATATTTTCATTTGTATTGAACTTTCTTAACCAATCGCTATATAATAGACCAATGTCGAAAACATTCAATTTAAATCTACATAAGTAAAAATGCCTTCTATTTCCAATCTCTACTCATTACAATTACTTTTTATTTTATGTATGAAATGCATTTAAACTGCCGGAGTAAACTTTTGCCGCATAGTTGTGTGAAGCGACCTGCTGCTGCATTTGCTGCTGTTGTTGCATACATACCAAGAGGGCTCCTCACAGTGTAACATAGAAATGGCTACTTCATGTTATGCATACGTAATTAATTAATTCGTGTTAATTTGAATTTTCCACTGCTTTGAAGTTGCCTTGCCGTTTTGTATTGAATCTGAAACTTTACTATTCACAATCAAATTGTTTTTTTAATTTTTATTTTTATCTTGTTCTCCTGTATACCTTTTGCATTTTTTTCACAGTACGGTGTTATGCACTGAAAAATTTATTTATTTTTGAATAAAATAAGAAATGCGTAAAAGTTTTCTGATTGAATAATCTTATTTAAGTCCATCGTTCAGGAACTAATTGGATTTGTACTCAGTTGGTATTTTTTTCGAAAACTATTTAGACTATTTAGAGATGGGAAGAACATTTTCTGAATGGGAGACCGGCTTGTTTCACGGTTTTGCTGATTAGTTTCTCACTTTCTACTACATAAAGTACAGAGTCTTAGTCATGATGTGAATACCGTATATCGATATTAGAAGTCACCCATGAGCCCAAATTATCTGAACCAAAATTTTTGTACTTTTTTTGATTCGAGGTTGTTCACAAAAGCTTGGCCTTCGTCCGTCCATGGATCTTGGTTTGAATGCTTAGATCCAGCTCTTGAAAAAAGTGAAGACGAATGATCATCGTCTAAATTCCAGTCAATGGGCCCAAAATTAACTGAACACGCTGTTTTATCGAAAAATTTTGTTCAGCGAAGAGGCTCATTTTTGACTCAATAAACAAAATTGTCGCATTTGAGGCGAAAATAATACGCATGAGATAATCGAAAAGCCGTTCAACTAATTAAAGAATACGTTCAGTTAACGCATTATTTCGCGTAATGGATCTATAAATTGGCCTCCATGATCGTGCGACTTAACGCGTTTTGATTATTTTCATTGAAGATACGTAAAACCGATAGTCCACGCTGGCAAACCAACAACAATCATTTATTGAGGAAATACGACCACATTTGCTAAAAAGTCGAAAAAATTTTCTCTCGGATGACATTCATCAGATCCAGCCTTGGTGAGTACATGCTCGATGTTGTTAAAAACATCAACATTAAAAACAACAACAAAATGTATCCTCTCGATAAAACACAAATAAATGGTTTTTTAATTAAATTTCATGAGTTTTGTTCAAAATCAAAGTAAGTGCTGTCTTAAAAAACACCCGATACTTTCTTAATTTTTGGCTTATAATACTAAGCCAGAAAGAATATATTTGAATCAGCTAAGATTTTGGATCGAATAAGGACCTCTCATTTGCTAACTCCACAAGCATGATCTGGTCCATTGAATGTCTTGGAAACAACATGTTTAGCAAGAGAGTCAGCATTGTAATTTCTGTCGTTGCTCCTGTGGGCAAAAATTCAATGTGGAATTTTCTCAGCTAATTTGGTAATCGTGAGAAGCGTCTCCAAGACTGGCTTAGGTTTTATCAACGCCGAGTTAAGAATTTTTACGGCAGCCTAATCGAGGGAGATATGATAACTGTTTTGCTAAAGTTACCTGACACAGATTCGTTAATGACATAGATTTCAGCTTAGGACAGGATTATCAAGTTGAAAAGAAGAATTACCGGCCTTCCCAAAAATAAAATAGTTTTTCCTTAGATTTTTTTGAGAAAAAGTGTATGACCTTTTTTTTTGGTCCGCAATATTAACAAATAATTAATATATGTATTTGTAAAAAAATTGATTTTTTGTTTGAGAAAAACTTGATGAATCATGCAACAAAAAACCATCCAATTCCCAGCTTTTTCAGAAATTTTTCCATACCCCCGGCTTTCACAAGAAATTCCAGGTTAGGCAACCCTGGATTGGAATATACAGGAAAATCCCAGCATCAGATAGTTTTTTTTTTTATTTTTTAATTATTTTTTAATGGAATATAAAAAATATGTTTTCTCTGTGTAACACTAGCGTTTGTTTTTTACGCTGCGCTGCTTTTAAATGCATTTTACTTTTAATTAAGAAAAAACCCGAATGCATTTGAAACACCTTTTTTACAATTTAAATTTTTTTCTCTATTTTTTACCATTTTATTGACATTTTCATGGGTTTTTATAGACTTTTTTCCGTTTGTGTTTCTTTCGATTTTATTTTTGTATACCTTTTCAGTGAAAGTTGTGTAAGTGGTTTATTTCTTCACAGCAACGATAATTGCATTATTGAAAAAAAAAAAAAAAAAATTTTTGTGGAAAATTTGTTTTTTAAAATGTAATATTTATTTAGGTTTAAAATTTTTTCTTTAGATTTTTTTGACAACTTCATTAATTTTTAATATCTTACTTTCATATGAAAATTAAAAATTAATTTTATATGCTTTTATTTATTTATATTATCTCAATTAAAAAAGAAAAAAAAGTTCAAGCTTGAAATCTGTTTTTATTATGCGGCTACAAAAATATCTTTCACTTTCATTTTTATTTTTTATCTTATAATTGTTAAGTTGGTATTAATTGATTGTTTTTTTTTTATTGTTAGTATTTGTTTATTTTACTTTTAGTTTTGTTGTTATTACTGCATTATAGCAGTATTTAACAGGTGTATTCAAGCATTTCAAATTATAGACTTTCAATTTTGTAAAAAAAATGCTGATATTTTGTGTTTTTTTTTGTCTTAATTATGTAATATAATTGACAGTGTGACCTCCAAATAATTGCATAAAAAGTTTTATATATTTGAAGTCAAATATATTAAATAACCTGCTGAGGACTTATTTCCCTCTGTTGATGATATTTTTATCCTAGAATATTAGATTGGCAACACATGTTTATTTACGTACCTGAAAGTATAAAGAAGAAAAAATATGTTTAATATAAATGTATTATTGAAAAATTCAATGAAATTTAAATAAAGTTGCATTAATTTAAAATAAGCGAATTTATATGAGCAGATAAGTTTATAAGCTGTATATTTTCTATACGTTTACGATAGGATGTGAACGCACCTTGCAAATGATTGTGTATGTTTTGTATTTAGATCAGCAGTTTTCATTCACATTTTAAACTTCACGCAGTACACATTAAATTAAGGGGACATGACACCATCAAAAAATTTTACCTTACGAGTTTTAAAATGCAAATAATTTTTATAAAAAACAAGATATCATTTTGAAACTTTACACGTATATTTTGACACAAAAAAATATTTAAAAAAATTTTTTTCTTATTTTTTTATGAGATTTATGACCACTAGAACTTTTAGAAAAAAAAAAACACCAACAAAATCACGGAGGGCATGATTGCAGTTCACTGGAACAACTAAAAAAAAAAAAAACAGTAAGAGGTTTTAATCAGCATCAAAGCCGCCAGGGAATGAACAACAGGCAAAAATGTTGGTCCAAAAATAACAAAATGGCGTAATTTTTTCGAAAATTGCCAACTTTTCGGGCCAAAATCGTACCAAAAATCAAAAACAAAAAACATTCCGAACTTTCTGTCCGTAGTTCATTCCCTGCATTTACATATATGTGCACAACAGTATATTGAAATTTCAGAAAGATCGGTCCAGTAGCTTTTTTTTTTATCATGCCCGCCAACTCGAAAAACGTGGTTTCGAGAAAAACGCGTTTGAAGTTTTTTAACTATAGCTTTGACTTGATGTTACTAAACTGTTCGCTATATATTTTGTAAGCCGAGTTTGAGGTTTATTTTATTAAAAAAAAATTAAAAAATTTTTTAATTGAAAGTCTGAAGGTGTCATGTCCCCTTAACGCTTTCTTATATGAATTGTCCTCTAATTTATACTCTACACAGAGAGTAAAAGGGTATAGAAAAGTACATATGTATATTCTTGATCAGCGTCACCACCTGAGTAAATTAAGATATTTCCATCTCTATGTCTGTCTGTCTGTGTGTCCGTTTGTCTCAGATAATACGACTGAAAGCAGTCATCAATACAATCTAAGTCAGTATACTAGCAAACTCGTTGAAGGGCGTGGTACAGCCCACAATATTTCTAAACTTTATAATAAGAGAACTAACAACGTAATCGATATAAAATTTTATATGCCAGATATACTTGCTATATAGTATCTTATTACAAAATTTTGGCGTAAAAGTACCTGAAGGCGTGGCAAATCCCATACAAGCAAAAAACGTTGAATGTCATAGACACTGTGCTATGAGAGTAATCTTCACAAAAGTTGGTGCAGAGATGTCGGTTACTGTAAGCTTTGAAATCGACTGGAATTCGATGGGATCTCATCAGTGGGCATGGCACCTCACATATTAACATAAAGTGGCAAGCGCTATTTTAAGTGAACTGTTGCAGCAATTGGCATGGAATTTAATGTAGTTGGTTTACTTGCTTTAAGGTGCATCTGCATCAAAAGCCGACGAAATGGCAATAATGGGCGTGACATATCTCAAACAAGTAAAATAATTTTAGTGTCATGCCTATAGAAATAGTCGTACCAAAGTTTGCTGTAAGAATGTTGCTTATGAAAAGCTATTTCTGAATCAAAATCGGTTTGGATTGTATCAGTGGGTGTGCCACCGCCCTTAACTTTTGGACTAACTATGGCATATATCGCAAGATATACATGTTATTGTGATAAAATTGTATGCGGATGCCGATCACGAATAAAATTTAATGAACCAGAACATTTCCCAGATTTCTTTTGACCTTTTCAACTTTTTTCAACGTGTTTCAACTTTATTAAACATTTTCGAGTTTTACAGCCATATCCATCATTTAAGAACTTTTCCTCACTATATCAAAAGCTTTTAATTTTTTTCAATATTTTTTCGACTTCAATTTATTTCGACTCTTTTTTATGTTTCTTCAACATTTGTCAAGGTTTTTCGACTTTTTCGACTTTTTCAGTATCTCTCTTCAACCTTTCTCAACTTTTTTTATTATTTTACATATGGGCATTTCTTTCATGTTGAAAGGGACGGAAGTACACTTTTAAAGTGGAAAAAAAGTCAAAGTAAAACACTTTTATTTTTTGCTGTTACTTTAAGGAATAGCCCTTTGGTAGCACTATATTGAGTGGTAAAGTTGATGCCAGACGTAATACTGGTTCCAAGATAGAGGCAATAAAAAAGCCATTCGAACGGGACAAAAAACGGAAGTGTTTTTCATGGCCATCTATAGAAAAGCAGAAGTCATCGAAACCTGGCAAACATTTTTTAATGCGACTATGTTATGAAATAATATAAGTTTTTAATAAATTTCGTTTGATTGAAAAATCTTACTTACTTTTTTTCTTACAAGGCATAATAATCCATTCGAAAGGGACATTCTAACGGGACATATTTTCCCATTTTGGTTCACTTGGGCAATTTTTCAAAACGACTTTAATATTTATATAAATAATAATATTTAAGATATATACTGTATTTAAAAAAACAAATTTAATGTTAATATTGATCAAATTAATTAGTGAGATCAATTTTAACAAAGAAAAGAGGAAGGAGTAGATATTTTTCTTAAGAGAATGTAAAACTTGTCTTTTTGCTGTTAAAACGTTTTTCCTGTAAGAGGCGTGGCACCGCCTACTAAAAAAATATATTTTTACTCAACTTTCAATCCACCTACATACCATATTTCATCAAAATCGGTGATACCTTTTTTTCCCATTTAGAGCGATGCCACGCCCCCATTAAAGAATCAGAGTTTCTAATAATCTTTCTTAGGATTCAATCTATTTTTAAACAAAATGTCATCAACATCGGTCCATTAGTTTAGCCGTGGAAAGTTTTTTCACGTTAGGGGCGTGGCACCGCCTACTATTAAAAAAAGTATAATTGTCCCTCATTGTCTTAACAACCTTTCCAACAACAAAAAAATGTACACGATTATGTTGTGTTATGGCTGTTAATAAGTCGTTTAACCGTTTTCAACTGCCTATTTATTACACTTATGTTTGCGAACATGACCAACTTCAAACAGCTCCAAAAATTTAAAATTTTATTTTTTTTGGACTCGTTTTTTTTTTTTAATTATGTACATGAAACTCAGTTCGTGCAAAAATTTTGACACATTTGCTGCTGTTATCAATTTCGAAATGAGAACAGATTATGTTTTTCTGTGTTATTTGTGACTTTAGAACATGAACTTAAGCAAATTAAAATTTTACAGTTAATAGAGATTGGTTTGATGTTTTTGCATTGTTTTTAGTCAATTGTCGTTGGAAGAGAGATTTTTCGGAAAGGTTATCATATCTCACTTCTCTTACACACTTAAATATTTAAGGCAAAATACTATTTAATATTACAAAAAAAGAGAAACTGCATTTATGCAAGTTTGCAGGTGGTTTGCTCAATGTGATAAATGAATTCTGGTGTAAATTGTTTAAATTAACAAAATTCAAATATTTTCCTTAGATAATATCAGATAGTAACGCTTTTATAATAACTTTTAATTTTTCTGTCACGGTTAGCCTTTTGGCGGAAATGCCCATATCTACCTCTTAATTTTTTTCGAGTTATTCAACATCTTTCAATTTTTTCAAAATTTTCAATACTTTTTCGACTTTTCAGCCTTTATCAGTTGTTAATTGGCGAATTTCTAAAAGAGGGCGGCACCTCCCATATTAGCATAAGCTTCGAAACTCACTACACAGAGAGTAATTTATGTAAATATTGTCAAATTACATCTGGATACGTTTAATGAGACTAGCCAGCATGCACTGTGGTGGAAAAAATAACCCTTTTAATAAAAATTGGAGGTTTACGCGCACTTTTGTAATTGGTTTTTAGTGTTCCCACTTCAAAATATTTGACTCTATATGAGTTCAAACGACTTTAACTGAGTATCCTTTATATGTTATTTGTATAAAAAAACAGCACATAACATAGAAAAGAAACTTTCAATTTTCAAGTTAATATTTACAACCTACAATACCTCGATACCTGCTGTCTCATAAACATTTGCCACATGTCTTTTCTTGTAACTGTCTACGGTTTCTACACTGTCTATCCGCTGCTTCGTTTACGAATAACACCATTGACACAATCCACAATAATAATCATTCTTCTTCATCGATACTGAAATCTATGTCACGAGGTAATTTCAAAGCTTCCCAAGATTGTCATGTTGGTTTTCGCCTTCTTCTTAACTTTTTCTACGATTTTTTTTTTCCAACTACTTGACAATTTACAATTAGAAATATTCGTTGGTGGCATCACTTTATCTTTAAACATCATTACGCTGCTACCAGGTTTTGTTTTTGTCGCTTGCTAGGTCAACTGCTTTCGCTATGTGGATATGTTCTTTTGTTTAAACTCCTCAAATCTTCTCAATTAAGTTCAAATTCATCAATACCGCTATCTTGATGTCGGCGTAATAAAATTAATTTCAATTTGTGCAAAACTTTTCCTAAGATGTTGTTGATTTGATCAAACAAACATCGCTTTGATGCATACGACTTTCTTACCTAATTTTCACTGATGATCTCTAGAGATGCTAGACAATTTATTGCTGTACACGTTTATGAAAATGGAAATCCAATTGTCATTTCATATAAAAGTTTATTTTCTTGTGCTAAATGCTAACAAATGGAAAGTTAAGATATGCAATTTTTTGTTCAATGTCAAATACTTAGTAGAATAACTGTACCAGAATATGTAAAGGTTTAAGTTTCAAGTGAAAGTTTTAATTGCAAGCCCACACTTCAAGCAAAGTACAAATTTTACACACTAGTCCAAATTTTATGTACGAAATCAAACTTTAAATACGAATCAAATTTTGGAGTGGAAGTCCGAATTTCAAGCACAATACAAAATTTCATGTAAGATTTCAGATTTTAAGTAAATGTCTAAATTCCAAATACGAATCCGAACATTTAAAATTTAAAATTTCTTCCACAGTACAAGCCCAAATATCAAGAAAAAGTTCAATTTTAACGTAGATACGTCAATATTTCAAGTATAAATCCGAAGTTCAAGTATAATTTTCAGGAATACGATTTTAAAGTAAGTACAATTCAAAATCTTTATGGAGTTGAAATTTGTTTCAAGTTAGAAATTCATTAATGGTTAGCTTAATGGGTTAGTAAATACCAAACGAAATAATAGAGCATCACAGTGCCATGTTAGAGCACCTTGAACAAGGCACATTTCTTGAAAATACGGTCACAGTCCGCAAAATAATTCAGGAAAACTATTGGGGCACTCATAGCAATAGACATTTATGAATAATAGCAATGTGTGTGATTACTTTTTTTCAGATGCATAAAGTTCAAAGTTTTTGTTTCTTTGGGTGGTGCCACACTCAGTTGTTGAAATTCACCTTGTTCTTGTACAGAACTATTCAGAATCATTCCTACAGTTTCTGTGAAATTTGGTTGCAATAACTAAAAAAGTTCTCTCAGCATAGCGTTTTGAAGCTTTTGTTTGTATGGGAGGTGTCACGCCTTCTTGTCGAAAATCGCCAACTTTTTGTCTTGTTGAGATTCACCTTGTTCTTGTACAGAACTATTCCGAATCATTCCTACAGTTTCTGTGAAATTTGGTTCCATTAACTAAAAAAGTTCTCTCAGCATAGCGTTTTGAAGCTTTTGCTTGTATGGGAGGTGTCACGCCTTCTTGTCGAAATTCGCCAACTTTTTGTCTTATGCTAGACCAAACGATTTCTTGTATTTGTGTTGAACTTGTTTGCATTACCTTAAACAATTCACTTAGTATAGAGTTTTGAAGCTTTTGCGAATATGGAAGGTGCCACGCCTTCTTACGAAAGTTCCCCAACTGTAAATATTTATAGTATTTATGTGAAATTTGGTTATACTACTATAAATCTCTTAATATAGCTTTAAGTGTTTTATTTGTATGAGCGGTAGGCGTGTCTGTGAGCCGAATTCGCTTATCGCAAAAATCTTCTTTGGCAGCATAGCTTATGATTCAAATTTCAGTCAATTCTCAACACAGTCAGGCAGACCGACAGATAGACAAACAAAAAGACGAAAATTGCTAAATCGACTCAAGTGATGAAGCGCATTAACATTAAATATAATTTACTATAACTGCCACGCCCTCTTCTATGCCTAACAAATGAAATGAAAAAGCGAATATACTATGAATGTAGGGTATGAAAATAATTCTTCGATATAAAGGAAATGGTTTACATTGTAATCTGACGATAGACAGGTTTTACTTCCGTGAATAGTGGCAGCGCTAACACTTCGATCGACATTGTGATTCATCTGATATAATAATCTATATTTTGCTTAGATTCATCTGTCAGAAACATATGGTAGTTTGGACGTTTGTATATTATGTATTTGAATCAGGTGTTTTTAAAGAATTTAAACTGCGTTCAAAATTTATTGAAAAAGTCAAAGCTTAGACTGCAAAACTTTTTATAACAACTTTTAAACTTCGTTAGGTTTCTGTGTAACTCAGCAGTTTATCTTATAGTATTCCCTCTTATTCATAGCATTTTGCCAAATTGAAGCTGCTCAGCTTTGTTTTACCCATATCTCTTAGAGTTTTTTTTTGTGATTTAGGGAATAGGTTAAAGCAGATAAAAGCTGAGAGCTATTCCTATGTTAATTTAACATAATATATTTTAAGATATTGTGCCAATGATTTGTTTTTTTATTTTTTTTTTAACAAAAATTTGAATATTTCTTATTAGGCTCTTAGCTATAAATAAATACTAAATATGCATTGAATTAACTTTTAACAAAATGCCATTCATATTTTAATTAATTTATTTGTTCAAATATTTCATTATTTCAAAAGACAAACATATGGTGTTCCTCTTTTATTGCTAAATCAAATTTTGATGTATTTTCATTTTACTTATATTCGTAATGATAGAACACAATAAATTATTGCTTTATGTTAATACAAAACAAAAAGTGAAATTTTCAGCCTAGAATGAACAAATGAAATTATAATAACAATAAAATGCATAAAATAAAATAATGTTATGGACATTGTTATACAAAAATGGAACAAATATATTTTTCAAACTTATGTTCTTCATAGTGTTTCATATTCATATGTTAATTAAATTTTTTAACTAATATACGAAAATTTGCTATGGGCTAAAATTCTAAAACAACACCGAATGAGTTTTTCACAATAAATATGGGTTATTAAGAAACAATAGAATTATGAACTTTTGGCTTCTATGCATTTTTATTAGTTTTTAATGATAGTCTTTAAAAAGTGAAATTCCATTGGCATGATATATTAAAAGAATATACATTTTTGTTGACATAGAAATTTTAAGTTCAAAACGAAAGTTTATTTGAAATTTTAAATGCTTAAGCCATATAATGTTGTAACGTTTTAACCTTTGATTTATTACATTTTTGACACATATTCCATTTGTGGAAACTATTGCCAACCTCAATATTTTTATGTTATATTGTTTTGTGTCAATTGGGGGTCAGACCCTGAACTCAAACTGAAACTGAAATCAAATAAAATTAAATAGAGCATTAACAATAACGTGTGTGCATTTGAAACTTAGACCAACCCGACCTCATAATAATGATTGCTTCAAGAAGTAAAAGTGCATAGATCTCAAATCGAGCGCAAGTTAAGTTTTCTCATATTATTCAAAATGAACCAAGAAATCAAGAAACAAAAAAGAAATACAAATCTCAATGATATATCAAAACAATTGAAAGTTAATTGAATATTGATAAATGTATATACATTTATATTAATAAACAACAACAACAATGCATAAAAAAAAAACCAAATAGCAATCATTATGTAATTTTTTCCCCCTAATGATTTATTACGAAATTTAACTTACTCGCTGCGTTAATAGCAAAGATAATGAAAAAATTAACGCATGCGAAGCAGGAAAACACCTTCATTAACACATTTGAACTTAAGGTTACTCACGTGTTACATTTGAGTTTTATGCCTAAGTTAACCACCGACAATGTCTTACAACATAAATGTCAACTGTTAAGTGATAATTTTTTATTTTTGTTTTTGTATTTGTTCTTTAATGAATTTTAGTGTACATTGACAAGAAATTTTTTTTCTTAATAAAAAAATAACGAAATTTTTTTTTTCCCAACTCAAAAAATTTGCACTGTTGAGTTTTGGCTGTCTCATCTGAGAATCTAATTGTCGGGTAGTCAGCCAGTGATACTTTAAAGTGTTGTAAAAAATAAAAAAGTTCTCTGCCGAAAACGGCCAAATTGTGGAAGAACAACTCATGGAATTTTCACCACAGCAATATACCATCGCATAGAGTGCGTTAGTTTTTAACCAAAAATTCAACGACTATCATCGATCAAGCACCGTAATGACCGCATACGGTCTCTTCTGACTGTTTCCTGTTCTCGAAGATAAAATTATCACTTCGAAGAAAGCGCTCTGAGTCGCCTGATGCCATAAAAGCAAATTTGCCGAAAAAGCTGATGACAATTCCTTCATCAGCCTTGGATAAATGTTTGGAGGGTTGGATCAAGTCCCTACTCTGAATGCCACAAAATAAACTTTGATAGACTTATAAGTTGATTTCGTTTTAAAAAACAAATTCGAATACTTTTTATACTGTAGTGAATGATGTCATATTTAAAAATGCTACATAATGAGTGTTACAATGCTGCGATATAACTACTTAAAAACCCAAAAAAGAGCTACTGCCCAATAACTCAAAACCCAAGAATCAGCTAGAAAAATGTTACCATAGTTCAAGATTGCAAAGGCGATGAAAACCAAAGTAAGGTACAAACGCTCCACTGAATGATGGCATTTTCGGTATATTTAAATTTTTTAGTCTCAAATTTTTAGAACGTTCGGTACGTTTGGCCCATTTTCAGTAGATACGAAGCATTTCAGTACATTTTTGGTAAGTTTTTAGTACATTTCGAATATTTCTAAAAATTAACATTTTTTTAGTAACATTACCGCGAAATATGCCTAAAGTAAACTTTGCAGACCTTTGTTAATTAAAAGTAACTTTTTAATGTCCATGTCGAAAAAGCACATTCGGCATCTAAAAATTATATTTAAAGTCTCCATTCAGTACATTTCCACAAAACCCAAATGCCATAACTGGTTCCCATCTGTTGTACAATCAAGATCTGTTGTACAACGCCATGTATCTTTTTACCATTGTTGTACAACCGAATTTGGTATTCGTCTAACAGTTGGATAAAGATCGAAAGGATTTGTTTTTAAGGGTGTGAAATTAATGGTTTTACAACGAAATGCACCGTTTGTTGCGAATTTGGTACATCAGTATTTGTTTAGTTGTCCACTACTTTGTTTTCATTCTATTGTTTGTTTTTGTCTTCTTTTTCTCCTCACTTCAAATTTCGTCAATTAACATTAAAGCAGAGATTTCACTCAATTCGCACATTTTCCGCTAGTTTGTATGTCGCATGGATGTTGTACAACATATGTTACAACAGACTAGGGTGTGCATATGAAAAGCATTTAAAGTCGTCGTACAACATGTTGTACAATAGATTGGAGCGTCTGTATCTTGCTTATCGATTTCATGCCTTCAAGATTTGACCCACCTTTCATTGCTTTAAGTTTTTGAATAAAAAATTGTTTTTAGGTATTTTGGAGAAATCTAAAATTTTTATTTGAAAATTATGTTTTTATTCAGAACCGTAAAATGGTAAGACATTTGTTATGTTTTGTCACACGGTATTTTCATCTGCCTTGCATTTTTGATCGGTCTATATTTTTCTACTTGAGATTTACTTATCGCGTTATTTAGCGGAAAATTATTTTCAAGCCTCTCAAAGAGGTCATATACGCACAACGTTTTAGTTTATGAATGAAATAAAATAATCAGGAAACATGACACTGCCTTTCCTACTATTACACCCACTAAATACCCAACTGTTTGTTGTTTTTATATTTATTGCTTAGCTTGTTATTATTCGACATACCCTACATAATTAAGCTGAATAATTTAATTCTAAAGGAATTACAAATAAAATGTTTTTAAAATACACCGTTTTTTATAATACACCGTTTCTGAAATTACCATGCTTACCGTGGCTACTAAGGAAAATTTACTGGCTGTAGGTAATATTTCGTATCGACTTTAAAGTAGGTATGTATTATTGATATTCTCATGCAAAAATATAAAATTTTCTCTGTGTACTACCGTTAAAAGCCTTCATGCATAAAATTTTATAATTCCACAAAAAAAAAAAAATGTTTGCTAATTACTTAATTTTTATTTCATATCTTGAAATAATGACTTTAATATTATCTTATATGTATACATAAATATTTTTCCATATTTTTTTGCAAAATTTTTGCTTTTTTTTTGTGAACTTGTAGACAAGTAATTTTATCAAATTGTTGGTTTTCTTTCGTCATGATCTGTTGATTCAGAAAGTGAATTTTTGTGCATAAGATTTGTTAAATTTTGCTTGAAATTCAACACTTATACGAAATAAGTGACAATTTTTATCAACATTATTGGAGGCATTAGGTAGAAAGTAATTTTTAAATGTTGAAGAAATAATAAAAAAGAATTATTTCACCTTAGTTGAAAAAACATTCAAAAATTTGGTAAAGAACATATTTTGACCCTCAGGGGCACAAGGGCAAAACTTATGCAAATGTTGGCTATATAAAAATAAAACGCTTCGAATAACTTTTCCAAAGGGATACATGGGATAAAAATTGTGTGTTTGCACGTTACAATTGTACAGTACAGTTAAGTAAAGTGTACTTTTGCGGTACATCTTTTATCCCATGTATGTATCTTATTGGAAAGTTTTTGAAAGAACAGCTGTACTTTACAACTGTGCAGCACAGTAAAGTAAAGCACAATTGTAAAGTACACAATCAATTGTACTTTACAAGGTAGTACTTTACTGTACAATTGTACTTTACGAATGTATAATTGTACTTTACAACTATACTTTAAACTGTACAATTGTTAAGTACAGTAATGTATAATTGTAATTTACAACTGTACTTCAGAATTGTACTGTACTGTACTGAACAATTGTCCTGAAAAAGTACTGTACAGTAAAATTGTCTTGAAAAAGTACAATACAATCAATTGTACTAAAAAAGTGCAGTACATTACAAACGTACTGCATTAATTTAATTTCTTTTATCGGCGATTTATAATAAGGTGGGTGAAGTTATATTAAACTTAGCTGCTGCAAATCAAAATGTACCACTGATACGCAAAATGTCGCATATTACATTTAAAAATTAAAAAACTGACTTTAAGTAAACTAAACATAAACCTTAATTGATATTAAAGACTTTCAGGCAATCAATAAAAAAATCATATCTTATCACTGGACAAAGGTCTTCAATTAAACCGACGAAGAAAATCCCATTTAATTATGAAACTTTTTTTATAGTCTGCTCTATGTATATTTTGTAAACAAACGACCTCTTTTTTTTATTATCAGTATTTTTTTTTTTATTTCAGAAGCCTATTTATAAGGCTGATTTATTTTGTATTTTTATTTTTTTTTTGTTGCTATTATATACAAATTAAGGTTTCATAGCATTTTTATCAGTTAACCAACATAAAGCACATTGTCTACGTTTCCATTGTGTTGTGTTGCGCATAAAAACCTAAAAACGTAATAAATTTGATTTTGGGTCAAAAAGAAAAATTAACATTAATGCGTTAGAAATGTTTTTTATTTGTAGGCTTTTTTATTATAAAAAAAAGCTGCACTTTAGTCAGTTGAAAAAGAAAAAAAAATTGTGTGAGATTTGGGGACATTATGTCCAAAAATTGGGGTTTATCAAGTAGATACTGTTAATTTCGTAAGAGAGAGAAAAAAAAAAACATACGTCAGCTGTGGGTAAACAAGTTAAACTTGTTGAATAACAGGTACAATGCCATGCTATTAGACATACATACATATGTCTGTATGTATTTGTTACATTCAACGTTCGACTTCAATGTTGATGGAATTTAAAATGCGGTGGGTTTTCGGTTACGGAATTTTCTTCTAACACTCTACATTACTAAATATATTCTTAAATGAACCTTTTGTAAAACTACGATATATGACATTTTGTATTTAGAAAATCTTCATTGAATTGCAAATGAAGCCATAATGATTGTGTTAAGTTGGCTATAAAGAATTTATTATGCATTTAACGATTTCCAACTGTTGTATAAATTAATCTCAGATTTTGGTTGTCTGCCATAGTATCAATTATTCTTATTGATTATTTATGAGAATATTTACAAATTTTTGAACATCTGCTAAGCAGCTTTGTTTGAAATTGGAAAAAAACTCTGTTGATGCTAATTCATAACACAAGCACAAGACCTGATATTTGAGACTATTTTTGAATATATCTGAAGTATTCTTAATTAATCTCCTCAGATATACATAGTTCATCGACATATGGCGAGACTTATCAAAATAAATCGATGTGAAGGTAAATGATCTTAAGACAAAACTTTGTACATTTTTTGACAAATCATGCAAAGAGACTTTAGCTCCTTGAAAAAACAAAAAAATCAAAAAATTAAAATAATCCAATTAAGATGCACGAAAAAGTGGAGTTGAGGATGCCAGAAAAGGTTAAAGACTCAACAAATTTATAAAAACATGGCCACAGTTGCGAAAAATATAAACTTGTGCGATCTGTGTAATTTTATGGAGAACGTTGACTTAGCGCAATTTGAGAAACAAAGTTCAATTGAATTAATATGATACGTAGTTCTAGTGACACCCAAGGCTCTGTCTTTGGCAGGATTTTGCATGGCTACAGTTGTAAACTTTGTAGCCTCTGTTCACCAGTTCACCAGAAGGCATTATCAAAAACATGTCTATCCGACTAACGATCAACTTGAATTCATAAATGTCTTCAATTAAGCGATAAGAGTTCACTTCGAAAGAATTGGCCGAACATGTGAAGAATATCTTCAACCAACGGAGCAACAGCCCGCCTTCAAAGGAACTTATGCGGGCAATCTTATTTGGAATGGACCATTCAACTTCAACGGAATGAATTAGGCAAAACCAAAAGTAACACCATCAGAATAAAGAAAAGGTCATGGCACCAGTCTTACCACCTAAAAGGCAACCAGGAAACCTTAACAATTTGCTCATACTTGGTTTGAATTGATTTGAGTGTAAATGGTACATCAGGTTCTGTAAAGAAAGCACGACACGTGAAAAGTGCAGTAGAATGCAGAAACTTAGGAAAAACTTAGAATCTGGTAGCAATGAAGAGCTTCATTGAGAGCGCTAACTTTATCAAACTCAGGGTTTCAGAACGACTTGGCTGCAACATTTAGCCAAGCATGAGCTTCGTCAGAGCATTAAAGTCTGTTTAGGTAACGATGGTAGCCAAACCCTATCTTGAGCATTTATTTAATAATAATAATAATAATAATAGAGTTTAGCTACTACAGCTATTATAGCCTTCTTAGCTATTTAGCATTGAAGCTTTATACCAAGTAAAAAGCTTATTCAATAAAAAATGGAATAGAAAAAATTATCATGCACATTAATTTGTTATTTATTTTATAATTTTTTCTTAGCTTTATCGCACTTTCTCAACATACCCACTCACACCATGTAAAAATAGACATATAGATATTAAAATAATTATATGTATAAATTTACGTGGTCTAAGGCATAAATGTTAGAAAAAATTTACCCAGCATGCTGTGGGGCTCGGACAACACAAACAAAAAAATTCACACCACCATTAAGCTACAAATTTAGCTACAGTTAGTTTTCAGTCTAAGCTTGAGTTGACCTTTTGACAAGCTAATGTTATAAACTTCGCAATTATTAATAAGAGTTGTCATGCGATTAAAAGGAGCTGTAGCCATATAATTAGTTCTACTAACCGGTTGATAAAATAACTGATAAGAGTTACGAGTACTCCTCCGATTACTATTAAAATGTATATAGTTAAGAAGCTCTGGTGCAGCAAGAGACCCAGTTACAAGTTGATGCAGATAAAGTATATCCGCAATATTTCTACGCGAGCTCAAAGACTGCATATGTAATAACTTTAAACGATCCTCATAAGGAGGAAGGCTTAAAGGGTCAATCCAATTTAAGCCATTGAGAGCAAAACGAATAAAATTTTTTTGAATTCTTTCAATTCTATTTATATGAATATTATAAAATGGTGACCATACTTGGCTGGCGTACTCTAAGTGAGGGCGCACTATTGTATTATATAAAGTCACCGTTACTAAAGGGCTATTAAATTCTTTTGCCCACCTCTTAATAAAGCCAAGCAGAGATGAGGATTTTTTACAAATTTGATTAATATGCTCATTGAAAGTCAACTTAGTATCAAAATGTATACCTAGGTCTTTGACTACATCGACACGACAAATATTTTTATCTTTTAATTTATAATCAAATTCCACAATAGTTTTCTTCCTGGTAAAAATCATAGCTTGGCATTTATCAGGATTAAGATGTAAGTTATTCTTAGAACACCAAACTTCAAAGGATTTCAAGTCAGACTGAAGTGGAATAGTGTCACCAACCCCCTTTACGTTCCTGTAAATTTTCATGTCATCTGCATATACTAACAGATGGGAGTTTTTAATAACATGTGTAACGTCATTAATTGCTAAAATGAACAGGAGCGGCCCCAGGTGGCTTCCTTGTGGAACACCTGATGTCGCGCCAAATGGGGAGGAAAACACTCTCCTAAATTTTATTTGATACGAGCGATCAGATAAATAAGATTCAATCCAGCTGATAAAACTTAAGGGAAATCCAAGTTTCTTTAACTTAAACAAAATCAAATTATGTGGTAATTTGTCAAATGCTTTACTGAAGTCAGTGTAGATGCAGTCAACTTGCCCACCAGAGTCTAAAGAGCTTAATGCAAAAGAAGTGAAATCAAGGAGGTTAGAAACTGTAGATCTGCCATTAACAAAACCATGCTGACGAGTTGTTATGACTTCACCACAGCACACCTTAACCTGATCGTATATAATATGTTCAAAAATTTTCGGTATTGATGATAACTTAGCCACGGGCCTGTAGTTTGAAACATCATTCTTACACCCTTTCTTGAAAATGGGGCTAATGTATGCATTTTTCCAAAATTTAGGAAAATAGCTTTCTTGAATTGATCTATTAAATAAAATACTGAGGGGCTGACTCAGCACAGAGCTACAGTTTACTAAAACTGTCGCAGGAATACCATCCGGCCCGGAGTTGAAGTCATCATCAACAGATGAAATATATTTCTCTATGAGGTCAGGAGAGAAAGATATCTCATTAACCGAAACTAAAGGGTCGTTATCCATATATTCAAAATAGTTGATTTCAGGGCTAAATAAATCGGTAGAAAACGATTCATTAAACAAATTAGCAAACAACCCGGCTATAACTTGTGGGTCGCTAGTGAGCCCATCAACTGTTTTAAACTCAGATGGAAACCCGTCAGATTTTTTTTTAGAATTAATAAAACCCCAAAAATTCTTGGGGTCATGAAGAATATTCAGCCTAATTTTATTCAAATATTCAGAATAAACCAAAGCTGACATATCTTTAAATTCAAGAAACAGTCGCTGATAAGCAACAAGGTCATTACGGTCCTGGCTACAAACGTATTTATTCCATGCCCTATTACGGCCATTGCGAACTTTTTTCAAATCCTTTGTATACCAGGGGTACGAGGAATTATTAACGTACCTCCTTGTATATGGAACCGACAATGCTATGGCAGAAAAAAGTTCACCATAGAAAAATTTAATGCAATCATCAAATGTATTGTTATTAAAAAAAATGAGTAAGTCGTCTAATTTATTTCTTAAATTTTCATTCAATTTTAAAAAGTCAGCTTTCTTAAAATTGAATTCGTAAATATTAATGGATGAACATGCATTAGTCAAATTTTCATTGTCAGATTGGTACACAATACTCAAAGGTGGATGATAGGAATCTACCGTAGACAGAGCATGGATAGCATTTCTTACAACAACATTGCTACTATTTGTAGCCAAGACTAAGTCAAGTTGTCGTCCATGGCAGTTAGTTATACAACTTACTTGTTGTAAATTTGAAAGTATTTCGTCAACAAAAATTTGTTGTTGTCGAGTTTTTGGACAAGATGCATAAAAATATGTACCATCGTCCGAAGGAGTCCATTTTAGGTCAGGCAAATTAAAGTCACCTAACAACAAAATGTCGTCATTAGTGTCTAGTTCATTAATAATATATTCTACGGCCATCGAAAGACATTCGTAGACATCTGCGCTACTTTTTGGAGGAACATAAGTGTTAAGAATGTATAAATTAGAGTTACATTGTGTAACCTTAACACATAACAGTTCAATATTAGATGCACAGGAAATTTCAACTAATGAACTGGTTAAATGATTTTTTATAGCTATTAAGACGCCTCCACCAACAGAAGAAAGATCTTCCAAGTGTCTGTCTCTTCTAAAAACATGGAAACTATTATCAAAAAGTTCCATATTGAGAAAGCTGTTGTTTAACCAAGTTTCGGTAAACACGATAATATCCTCAGAGAAATTCTGAGTTGATAAAAAGATATCTTGCGTCTTGGAACGCAAACCCCTTACATTTTGATAGTAAAGGGATAGCCGTTTCAGTTTTTTGAATTGGAACGTGCAGTTTTATCATTTTTTTTCGATTTAAATTCTGAAATATAGATATTATCCACCCATGCTTTAGATTTAAGAATGGCAGAAACATGAGAAGATGCCACTGTTATTTTAAAAGACGCATGAGTTGGTTTATTACCGAGTTTCCTGCAAGAAACGAAGGCGTCGGCAGGAATAATTTGATTTTGTCTGATAAAATTTTTAACGCTGTCAGAGGTAGTGTTGGAATGAAGTCGTGAAATAAAAATCGATTTTAACCTTGGTAATGCCTGCAGGGAAACCGATGGCACAGAGCTATCAATCGCAACATCCACCCGCGGATTAGCCAAAATTGACAGAGGATTATTTATAGTGGAGGAAGGAGATGGAAGATTGCTACTAGAGATTATAGCGGGAAAATTGGGAGTGGGTGAAGAGGTATTTAGAGAGCAATCCACGGGAGTTTTGTCACGACTGACGGCCACACCGCCCACCCTCCCCACATTACCCAGATTTTTATTTAATTTCTTATTTAATTTCTTATTTAATTTCTTATTTAATTTCTTATTAGACTTTCTTTTCTTTTTTAAGGAAATAGCTTGTTTAGGTAAAGTGGAGATCGAAGGAGTGGAAGCAAAAACCATAGTAGCCTCGGTAATAGTTTTATTTTGCAAACTAACATCCGGTGAAGTAGCCTCATTAAGGCTTTTTTCAATTTGGGGATAATAGTTAAGAATATCTCTGAAATTATTATTCAGATTGTTAAGATTTTCCCCAAATTGCTTAATTTTTTCGTAAAAGAACGACGGGGAAAGGGGTCTGCAAGATGGACAGTACCATTGCAGGCCCGAATGGACAGAGCATAATAAATCAGTAATAGATTTTGCTAAGTTTACACAAGAGGCATGAAACACCTGTTCACAGGGACCTGAACAGGAAAACATAGAATTCAATATATTTTGGCTTTTGCACTGATCTCTTAGAGAGCAAGCTAACAAATTTTCAGAGGAAAAATAATCCATCTTGAAATCTTAAAAAAAAAAGAAAGCAATTTTAAATATTTTTAAAGCAGTGCAAAAAGGTTTAAAAAACAAGCAAAAAAAATTCACCCGCTAAGCAGCAACAACAAACACAACAGAGTTTAAAGTCTAGCTTTGTATACGAACAAAGTACAAAAGCGAATCAAAAACAAAACTGTTGCACTGCTTACACTGATTTATTTTGCTTGCAGAAAGTAAGTTAATATTAACACAAATGTATGTTTGTGTGTTACGCAAAATAAAATATTTAGTAAAGGAGGCAGGTGGAGGAGGCAGTTGTGCTAAAATTGCCCCAGGTTATAGGTATAATTTCGAAACTTCAATTTTGAGGCATTCACTTAATGCTAGGTGGTGGAAGTTGACTGCGTAAGCCAAGCCACAACATATTATTGTAGTTGGAATATATAAATCGTCAAAATAAATCTTAAACTGTGATAAAGCTTCGTAATAATTCCCTTGCAACTGCACAGTTAAAAGCCAGGGATCTAGCCTCTAGCTAAGCAGTGAAGACGATGCCACAGAAAAAAAGAAGAAGTTCTAACCATTAACTGTAAGTATAATGAGATGAGACGGACTGTCAACGTAGACGTTGACCTTGATGACGTTGAATTAAACAGTTTTACGTGGACTGACTCGTAGAGAGAAAACAAAATCTTTATTCGGTAGCAAGTCGGTGTTACTGACTGACAGTCCGCCCGATTATCCGCAGCAATATACACCAGGAACAGAAAGGTTAATCAAAATATTCTAAGGTTACATTGCTTGTCTTAGTAGGAGCAATGATCATCAATTTTAAGACAAAGTCAATGCTTAAACGAAAAAGAAATTCAGGAAGCAAAAATATCTTTAAATATTCTCACAATATATAATGTTACAGAGAGCAATAAGGTTTATATCTCTTAGTTTTCGAAATATATCGGTCTTAATAATAATAATAATAAAGTTTAGCTACTACAGCTATTAGCCTTCTTAGCTATTAAGCTTGAAACTTTAAATCAAGTAAAAAGCTCTCTAAAAATAAATGGAAGTGAAAAAATTATTGTGATTTTATTATTTCTTAACTTTTTTAATATCCTGTTTTCCGACAAAAGCTCATGAGAATAATGGTAATAAGCCAGGGTGGGCGCATTGGATTTAATAAATCTCAATGAATTCACAAAAATAATTTAGATAATATTTCTAATGTCTTCATTAGTTTCTGAGATATTAATATAAATTCAGTTTTTTATTTTTGTCCAAGCAAGCTTACATCTCAAGAACTTAAATGCCAAAGACCATAAGCTTAATTTTTCTAGTTTAAGCAAAATCAATTTGGAAAATACTGTTTTTAAATTCAACTGCATAAAATATATCCTTAGCTTATTGCAACACTACCCAAACCATAATCATAAATTTTTCACTGCCGTTCATAATAATGAGGAGTTAACGATACGCAATGCAAAAAAAACACTAACGAAACTTCAATACAGCAAGTGGAAATTTCAAATTTGTATTACAAAAAGAGGAAATGTTCCACATAGCCTGCATTCCTGCAGCAAATAGCATGTATTTATTTCAATTAACTCTTAAAGAAAACTACAAATTGGTAACAGAAACTGAGTTGTTTTGTAATTTGGGATGCACTACACTTTATGTTTTTTTCTTTCATAAATACCAATTCTTGTTTGATTACTTAAAAAAAAGGCCAAATTTCAGAAAAAAAAGGGGTTTGGCTACACGAAATTCCAATAGCAACATTAAAACCTCTAATTTTGAATATGTCTGCGGGCAATATTTTTCGATCTCTTTTAATAGCGTAAATTTTCTTTTTATTAATTCTCCAAAAAAAAAAAAAAATGTAGTAAATGAAAAAAACTACTCCCAAAAAAGTATCAAAATAAGAAAAAAAAATTTAAAAAAAGAGGCAAACACGTACATAATACGAGATGGAAGGAGGAAAAAGCAAAACATACTAATTGGTTGTATAATTTGAGTGTTTTGTTTTTTGTATTGATGTTGTTGCTTTTTGTTACTGTTTTCAAGCTTATTCGGTGCGTTTTAAGTTGCACTCCCCCTAAAATGAAGCGAATGAAGTTGGAATCGCGTTTATGTCTGAAACGAATTTCGGCGATATCTACTGCTAAATTCAAATGAAATTCGTTAGTGATGTAAGGATATTTACAGAAGCTGGTGATGATGTTTGATTATGTAGGTATAGAAAATATGAAAAATGTTGGGAGAGTCGATTAATGTGGGAATTTTCGGAAAATGCGGATACTGTCAAAAACATTGAAATAAAAGGAGTTTTAATTTGAGGTATCTTTTTGAATTTGACGGCATTTTTTACAGATGCTAGATTACAAATTGATCGCTACACGAGTGAAAAACGTATTTTTATTATCAAAACTTATTTTAAATGTGGTGAAAGCTATTCAGAAGTTGGAAGAAAATTTCATTAAAAATACGGTAGAGAAAAACCGATGTTGATAACCTTGCTACTAAGCTTAGCAATGATAAATTTGAAGAAACTGGTTCAGTTCAATATAAGAGAAGCAGAATTTATCAACGTAGTGTTCGTTCAAGTGAAAATATTGCAGCACAGGTGTTGCTGAATAGCTAAGAAGCCGTTCATTAATTAAGTGAGATGTTTTTTTGAAAATCAGGACCGCCTCCCCATGGTGAGATTTGGTGAGTTTTGACGAAACCCCCCTTTCACTTCCATGAGACTTGCACTATAATTTTCAATATAATCTGCTAAAACAATTCATACTCTCTGCATTAAACAGTTGACTTGAGATTTTCATTGACCCCCCCTCCCCCTTCCTCCACAAAGCAACGGAATCAATCGATCTTTTAGAAGAGAAGCTTAATATTGGAATAATTTTTCGAAGAACTGGAGTGAATTGGTCACCAAGATTATGCGATTTAACACATTTAGATTTTTTCTTATGGGGTTCTGGAAGAGCTAAGCTTATGCGGATAGTCCTCAAAAAGTTCACTACCTCAAAGGCGACATTATCGAGCAAATATCACTAACTGAACCATTATTATACAAAATGTTATTAAAAATTTTGGGAAAGCAATTGTTTCTTCCGTGAAATAGCGCTTCTTCTTATCATTTCAAAATGCACAATACTCAAAACACAAATCTGATGGGTAGCAGTGGCCCTTAAGCAACTTGCTACGTAAGCATAGCAGCTATAATTTTATTCGCTAAATTTGCGATTTTTTTTTTGCTTTCGTATACAACTATCGTTGCTAGCTATAGATAGCTAGCAGTGCATGGCGAATAAATCGCAGCTATTATTGGATTCTGGATGTATTCTTATATTTTAGGTTCTCTTTTTTATTGGTTATACAGCACTAGAAATCCAACGGTAGGCCAAATGAAGAGAGAGAAAAAAACTTCAACTCAAAACTAAAGGTAACCGAATAAGAAAAAGAAAAAAAATCACAAGTGTACGAATCGAATCACTTTGATTTATAATTTTTTTTTCTTTTTTGTTTTGGAATTTTATTTTTTTTTTTTGACTTTTTTTTTTTGCTTGAAACTTATTTTTACACATGTACATTTTTTTGATTTTTATTTTCTTTAATTTCTTTGCTTCATTTTTGTTTTTATTTCTTTACATGATCATCGTCGCTTGTTGTTTGTGATCACTCGTGGTAGTCCCCAGTATTTTTTGTTGTTGCTGTTATTTTTCCTCCTTTTTATATGTTCGTGCGTATAATGATAAGGTTGATGACCCGGCACTTTTGTTGTTGTTGTTGTTGTAGTACTGCGGTATATTTTATTTTTTTGTTGTCTTCATTGAACAGCATTAAATGATGTTGATTTTTTTTTCTTCACTCACAGTTTTTTTTTTGTGTTTTTGTTATTTTATGTATAAACACGTACTAAATATTGCGTCGATTATGTACCGCAACTCTATGAGCATACCAGATAGAGTTAGTGGAATTAGAAAAAAAAAAAAGTAAATGTATATAGTGCTGAAATTGTTGCTACCAGTTAGAGAGGAAATCTTTTGTTAGACAGTTTTTGTTGTGATGATGCTCCAAAAAAAGCGAAAAAGTTGGTACATCAACTATTTGTGGTTGTACAAATATTTGAACTTTTAAGTTTATTCAATTAACGGATTTCAGTTCAGCTTACAATGAAAATGTTAGGCAAAAATATACATATTAAGAAGAAATTTTTCATTCAACTTATCGTCAGAATCGTTTAGGAAGTGGGATTATCATCTTAATAAAAAAAAAGCAAAACAAAACAGTTAGTGTATTCGTTTTGCCGAAAATTGAGATTGATTTTATTGAAAATGTTGGCAATGAAATTTTATTGATTATAACTTATTTTTTATTTAAGGCATATTTCATGATAAAAACTGACAAGCTGTCCTTTAAGAACCATTTGTGACGTTGATCATACAATGAGACATTATTAGGCTCATTCGCAGAAAAATTATACAACTGCTTAAACTATAATACCCTTAATGAACATATTTATATTGCAAAATATTAAACAGAAAGAAAGAAATTTTTTTTTAGTCTGTCACTATTAATACGAGAGCAATAATTGTGCAGTATTAATTGATGTAATCAAATAAATGTCGTATAGAATGACATAAATTTGTAGCTCACCTCCAAGCCCCCATTACTTTTAATAACTAAAATCATATTTTTCGACCATGAATGGCAATCGCGATTTATTAGAATGTGCAAAACAATAGACTACTCCAGGGAAGGGCACTTAGTGCCTCAATTTCCTCACATTGCTCTAACCGTTATTCGACGCACAACCAAGCGAAAAAAATTTCCCAGAACTTCAACGCTATCGAAGCACAAAATTCGCAGAATTTCAACGCTATCGAGGCACAAAATTCGCAGAATTTCAATCGAGGCACAGCGTTGACTCGAATTCAAATGAAAACAAAAACAAAACACAAAGGCATAAATGACGGCGCCGCATTGTGTCTTGACGAATGTAGCAATTGTTTTTGTTTGTAGTGTAATTTGTTTTTTTTTTGTGCTAATGGCAATTTTGGAAATGAAAGTAAAAAAAACTTTAAAATTTCGTTTGTTGTTGCTTGATGTTGTTGTTTTCCTCTTTGGTTATATTTTTGTGCCCACCGCTGGACTACTCTAATAAATGTTAACATGCCTTCGTCTGTACTGTGAGCGGTATTGCTGTTAGAATTTATTGTTGTGAAATTTTTTAACCATATTTTTAATTGTTTGAGGAATTTCTCGTATCATAAAACTTTTTTAAATAAGACAATAAAATACAATAAATGTTAAAAAAACTACACAATTTTGAAACTATCAATTGCTATATAGACTTAAATATTAAAAATTAAATTCGATTGCAAAAGAAGTGTGCTATTTTTCATGATACTCAAAATTCAGTTGTGAAATAATGACTTTTATGTGGCCAAAATAAGTAATTTAAATAGATGAAAAACAGATATTTTAATGAAAAATTTCAAAAAACAAAAAAACAAATAAATTTTATGTTTAAATAAAATTATTGAAAGTACTGTGTGTTTTCTTTGTAATAAATTTACTCATAAATGATTACAAAATACCAAATATGATATTATCATAAAATGTTTTTATACCTTAAATGTGAATTTTACTCTTCTTCAGTAAAAATCAGCATATAAATCATTTTATAAGTATTTAGTTTAAATATTGTGTTATTCGTATGTCCAATGAATGCATTCATTCGAATGTTTAAAACAAAATGTATAAAATAAATACTATAAGTTCAATAAACAGTTCTTAGCTTACAGTTTAGGATTTAACATATATTGTGCAGCACAACAAGCTCATTAAATAATCATTGAATTTATTTTATAATGTTGGTTATATAGTGTGCTACTTGCGTGCCCAATAGGAAGTTTGAGATCAAATGAAACATGATGCAATACTTTATGTGCGTTATTAATTTTTCCTCAGTAAAATAAGATTGCAAAAACAATTATATTAAAATAAACGTTTTATGTTGTGCTGTTTTCATGTCCAATGAACACAATAATTATTAAAAATATTCGAATTGATATACATATCTGTGATCTACTTATTTGATACATTACTGCGTTCAACATTTTTTTCTAGTTGTGCTATTTGTATGACTAGTGAGTGTTAATAATTCTAAAAACTAAACACTACTTTTAATTAGCGTCCTTAAAAATCTTCGATAAGTCAGTAAAAATGATGGTTGCTTAGATGAAACCTGAAAAATTTAATAACAAGCCATTTCTCATTTTTTTTTCTAAATATCTTAATATCAAAATAGACGAATTTTTGCTTTTCTATAAAAAAAAATGTATGGGATAGTTTTTGACGCAATGAAAGAAGTTTTTCCTTGAAATCTTCGACTTTGCTGATTCCCTTTTTTTGATAGTATCATATTTCACTCGAAGTTGATTTACCATAAGACAAAATAGTTCAAACCTTTATGACCTATAAGGTTAATGATATGTTGAGTTTATTTATTATATGAAATTTGTTTTGAAATCTGCTCAAAGAAAAATAAGAAACATTATAAAATGATTATTAAAAATTTTGGAAAAGTTCAAAAATTAGTGAAAGCATCTCATTTTGGTTTAAATAAATTATTTTGTGCAAATTTAAAAATAATATCAGTAAAAAAATATTGAGATCTTAGCTATGGCCGACTTTCAAGTTTAACCCTAAGTATCATTTATAGAAGTTAAAAAATCTCAAAAACAAAAATCTTTCTTTCTTAGATTGATGTATCTAGTTTCGTCTCTAACTTTCAAGCCTGAAAGTATGCTATCACATTTTAAATGAAAACAAAAGTATCTAGCTTGTAAGTAATAAGCTAGCATATTTTTAGGCTTTCAAATAAGTGACGAAACGAAGCAAATAGAGATACATAACAAGGACGTACACTTTTATTTTTCATAAATTTTGAAATGATTTGTGGCGCAACAATGGTACGTCTTATGTCACAAAAAATTTATGGTAAATCATCAAATCGTCAAATACAACCCACAAAAAATAATTAGCAAAATCGGAAATCTCAAGGTCCAACTTCTTTTGTTTTGGCAAAAAATGCGCCATATGCTCGTACTTATGTATGAGTTAGTATTTAATTCGCATATGTTTATTCTAATACTCGTCGGCAGCGTAGGCTGACGGCTGGCTGCGTTACGCAGTTTGAAATTTTAATGTAACTACAGCACGTAGCGTTAAAATTATTGCTTGCGGTATAACACAATTTAAGCCGTGTCAAATAAAAAAAAATTGAATTTGGCTTGGTTAATGGTAGAAAGTTTCTAAAGCAGTTGTCCAACTGTCAAGTGTGTGGCCTAGTTATTCATGAAAATATCAGAAGGTATGGTACTTTTCATTTAACATTTTATAGGAGAGTGTCAAAATATGTAAAATAATATATATTTTTTTTTTGCATTAGACTGAAAATTCAACGGTTCTTAAATTGTTGTTTAATACAATCATTTTGCATTAATTTCCAATCAATATTTTTTAATGGAATCGCAACTTTTACATACTTGCGGCATACTTTTATATGCCGCAAATTCGCTGTTCGAAGCAAAATATAAAAAAAAACTTGTTACCACACATAAGGAAATTCTTATGCAACCAAGTAATCTAGTATGAAAACCAGCTTCCAGTGAATATAAATTGTTTTTCTTGAACTCAACATGTTAAATGCCAATAGGAAAACCACACACTAGAGAGAATTAATTAAATTTGCTACATTTTAGCCTGAAGGGAAAAAATGTTATGTTAGAAACTGTAAATCATTTTGACAATATAGAATTGTTTAATGAACATAGAAGTTTTTGTATTAAGATTGATATTAATTTTTTTTTTGTTGTTGTTGCTGCAAAATTAAATTAATAATCAAAGTTATAAAGCCGCAAAAATATTGTTAACGGTTGCATGTTACTGATTGTTTTCTAGATGAAATGATGTAAATATATAGTAATGGTTGTCCGTAAAATATGTATGTAATGTATTTGTTATTGTTACTAATATTAAATTAATTGTAATTGACCGCAGTAATATGACTACTGCACATGACATTAAGTTATTAATAACTCAACAGATATATGCATAATAAAATAAAAATCGTTTAATTTATTAAAGTTTTTTAATTAAATAAAATTTAACAATGACGTTTATCGAAGCGAAAAAGTTGTGTAGTGTGTATTCTATTATATATTTACTCATTAATTTGAAAAATTATACAGCGCTGATATGTTCCATTGCTTAGTTTGAATACAAATTCAAAGCGAATTTTTTGTTTTAACTCTCTGGTCTGAACAAAACCCAACTGAACCGAAAATTCTGAATTTTCAACTTAAAATTTGCTGTTCAAATGCTTTAATAAGATTATAAATATACTTTTGTGGCATAATTTCTGCGAAGATATCAATTGTTCTGAGTGTTACCACCTCTCAGTCAGGGCTTGGCTTCAAATTTCCTTGGAACAGATACTAAAATAGTCTGATGATGGGCATTCTACGATCGTAGGCAAAACATTTATATACGTATGTACCATCATACTCCAATATTTTTTGAGATATTTTAGTTATAAATAATTTTTGGGATTTTAGGAAATTTTGATTGACTAAAATTACGGAATTTTTTGTCAAATTGGTAGTTTTATTTCGTTTTCATTTTAAATTCCTCATTTTTATCTATTTCATTTAAGATATAAGGAACTTTTTATGATCTTTTAAGTGGTATAAGTCTGGCTCCTGCATCACAATGGTTCATTGGTGAAGTATATGAAAAAATGTTCCGTTCAAACCTATGCAGTCTTGAAAATGATCGCTCTAACGTACAAGAAAATAACTCGATTAAGCGCTTTATGTATCAATAAAATCATAAAACTGCTTACTATTGAAGCTTACTTAGAAAATTTCCATCTTCTTTACAGTGATAAAATTTGAGAAGTTTGTTAATTATTGTTCTGAAATTTTAGCATTAATTAAACAACACATTTTCAAAGTTACGCATAGCACTGCGATCAACTAAACAAAAAAAAAAAAACATTAACAAAAGTTCGACTCAACATAAGTGCTAGCTGCACCTAGACCTTGTTTTAATGAATAACTTAAATTGTGAAAAAACTATAAGGCTTTTACTGCAAATTTACAAAAAAAGCGAGGTACATATGAGAAACTTGACGTACAAAATGAATTTAATGTCACATTTACGTACCGAGTGCAGTTAGTGTATATCAGATAAACTAGGGCAGTCTAGTGTGCATTATTGTAAAAAAACAACAAGCATAAAAACAATGCAGCAACACCCGCAAAGTAGATTGCAAGTGAAAAATAGAGTGATTCTAAGTTATCACGATAAATAAACAATTTGTGTGTGTGTGTCAATATGTTAACATGTTTTAACATTAAAAAAAAAAACAGATAAGGAAATTCATTAATAAATTTTAGCTTTAATTTTAATTTATGAATATTTGCATGTGTTTGATTCGTTTTCAACTTAAACTTAAAAGACGATTCACACTAGCGTCGAAATCAGTCAGATTTCCGATTATCTGAACTTGGAGCCACTATTTTTCCTATACAAATTTAAAGTCAAACAAAATTATCTCGAATGTTGATTTAATTTAAATTCATTATTTTTTTTTTGTTCGAAATCAGGTACTATTGTGAATAAATTATCAGAGCTGTCATCAGCTGTTTTTACTTTTTTCTGTTAGCGTACTTTTTTGGATCCTTTTTTTTTGTGAACTAATAATTTCTTACTCTCTTGAAATTCAATAATTGCTGATTCATACTGGAAAAGTTCTAAAACACATTTAATGTTAAACGTGAAGGGGCTAGCTAATTTCAAACAGAAACCTCATGTCAACATAAATCAGGTAATGTCAAGCAAAAAGTGTCAAAGAATTTCAAATAGAAGGCTAATGTCAGCGAAATTGCCATAATGTCATTGTGAAACCTACTGTTGAAATTACGATGCGGTACAAATATTACTTAAAATCAGGCTGATTTTGATGTCAGTGTGAATGGCCTATAAGATATACATCAAAAACATGTCATTTCATCAAAATTAAGCACGTTATTTTTGTATAACAACAGAAATACATATTTTTGGTCTACAAATTATTTAAGTGAAAGCGTTTGGTGTGGTCTGTGGCACAGTGGAATTATCGGTTTTTACTTTTTCGAAAATGAATAGGGAGTTGCCGCAACTGTCAATGGTGAACGGTGCAGTTCGATGGTAACGAGCTTTTCATAACCTGAATTGAAAGAGTTAAAAACCATGTGGTTTCAATTAAACGGCGTTACGTGCCATAAAGCAGATGCGACCATCGAGTTCAGAGGGTCAGTAATCTAAAGAATATAGAATAATCTCCAAGAAGTTGTAACTTAACTAACACCTTTAGACTTCTTCTAGTGAGATTATCCAAAGTCATTACTCTACGGTAATAAACCAGCAAGAAAGTGATGCAATAAATTTAAATATTGAACTATAGTCATGAAATAAGACCTGATGTATTGAATAAAGGGTATAAATCGCCTCTATACTTGAGAGTCGCAAATATGGGAATTTAAATATTATTCTTTTTAAAAAAATTGCATCGATTTTACTTCAAAATTAAATAAACATTGTTGGTCCACCTCATTTTGGTTTTGTTTTATTTAGAAAAAAAAAAACAAATTATTCTAGCGGAAAACCATTTACAAGGTTCTCGAAAAGCTTTTTTTTTTTTTTCAAAAATATGTCAATTTGAACAAAATATCCAGTTAAATTTCTACATGTTACTTTGCAAGATTAAATTTTGAAATTTTGTTTTCCACCCTATTGAAGTTGCCATTGCCGTCGATGTATGACGCAAGACGCAAGTTTTACTCGAATTTGAAGACTAAAAATTTCAGGAGTACGACGAACGACGAGTAGATCGTGTTCATTGTACTGACAGACAAAATGACAGCTTAACGGAATGTTGATTGACATAGAATTTCAATCAGTTGTTAAACATATGGAAATTATCACTTATTAGTATGCAAGAGTTGTATGTGAAGTTAGGTACTTCAATATTTAAGTTGTTATATCTGCTGGCACTACCCCTGATACATTATGCTATGGAATGCAAAGAAATCAATAGAATAATTGAGGTTAATCTTTTTTTTTACTAAAAAAAATATTTAAAAAGGCAGAACGCTATCGATTTCTAGTAATAGTTAAAATCCGTTAATAAATGCCAAATGTGCAATTTACTGCTAAATATAAAAATTTAGTTTACTACCAATTAAGCAAAAGCCGCTACCAAATTAGTCTAACCCAAAAGAAAAACTAGGTTAATTGCAAAAACTATAAGCGTATAAAACAACAAACAAAATGTGGTAGTTAATTGATGAAACCGTTAAAAACTTAAATAGTAAATAACTTATTAGAACAAACAACAATAAGAAAATTTTACAACAATATGCATTAATGAAAATAAATTGAAAAAAAAAACACTAAACATTTTTTTAATTCTGATGACAAATATGCTGACCGCTATTTTAAATCTACTTGAAAGAACTCAGTATGAAAAAAAAATCGAAAAAAATCCAAATTCCAAACTCGCATGATGATGATTCTATGTGATATATAGCATGAATCAGACATACGAGTACTTGAGACACGCTGAGACAACTGTCAACTCAATAAAATGAAGAGAAAAACTTGAAAAATAAAAAACTGCTGACAGGCATTGAATAAAAAAAAAACTTGAATTAATGAATTGAAGATTATAAGACACAGCTGATAATGTTGATGTTGTTGAGGATCACAAAGTCTGAATTTAATGATGACTTGCCCGCATTTTAGGTTACTATATTTATTGCTAAACGACGCAAATATTATATTACTTACGTTTAAAGTAAAATATTAAAATAAAAAATCAATCGATATTTGATACATAACGAAACGATAGATTAGTCTTAAGCAAAATTATGTCATACATATGTGAATGGCAGCCCTATCGACAAAACGAAGTGGGTAGTGATCAAAAAAGAACACATTGCTTTTTAATCAAACAAAAATAAAAAATTAAAAAAAATGCTATTAGAGTGGAATAGGTTCTTTTTCAAGACTTAGTAATAAAATCCTTCAACGATGCTGTAAGAAAGACTTGGAACCTCCTGCACTTTAAGCAAAGAATGCTGAGCAACACCTCATTGGAGACCTTAGCCTGTCAAAGGATACTTCAGAATTGCTAGTTTTCAGCTTGATGACATTGAACATTGATCGATAGAGATAATGAGTTTATTAGTTTTTCTCTCAAAAAAATTTTTGATATTCTGCTCTAAAATCTAAGTTCAACTGAATAGGGAAAGTGTCAGAACTTCGCTTCAACCAAATGATGTCTTTTTTTAAGCTGTCAAAGCTTCAAGTGAATCTATTGTACCTGATAATATGACAGCTAAATTAGGTGTTAAGTCTGAAAATTTTGTAGATGTATTTCGTTTTTGCCTATATTTTAGTTTGAGGCTTAAAAATAATTGTCCAAATATTTGAGCTTCCTAGCTTATGGTCAAAATAATAAGTACACTACCTGATATCTTATTAGTTCTCAATTATTTTTTGTTTTACTGAAAATATATATGGAAACTCTTTTTTATTTTGTTAATTTCAATATGGCAATACCTTTAAAAGTGATAAAGAAGAAGGGATTTTTCCGAATTTTTCTATACGCGTATGTTTTCATTTAAAGGGCTTATTTCACTTGGACAAAACAATAAGTACATTAATCATTTCTTTAATTTTGCAACAATCTGATCGGCTTTTTCGTACAAGTTTGTCAATTTTATTTATTTTCATATTTAGTTATATCAAAATAAAAAGAAAAAAATTCCATGGATGGGAAGAAATCAACATTGTACTGCCGAGGAGAGGCAGATGGTTTCGACACTCAGAAATTACGGCCAAAGTCTGCGTACTAATGCCGAAGCCATGGAAAACCAAAAAATTCTTCAACAACGATAGATAATCATATTGTCACTGTCGCAAAAAATGACCATTTTGCAGCTTCAAGAGCCATTTCAGCAGACATCGGCAATGTGATCTCGTTCCGAACGGTACGTCGATGATTACAACGAACCAATTTACCTTGACGGATAGCGAGAAATGTTTCTATGCTTCGAAAAAAAAATTTGAAGATGCGTTTATCATTCGCAAAGAAACATTCAAATTGGTCCGGACCAGACGGCGAGAAGAAATAGAGTAATATTTTGTGGAGCGACAAGTCAAAAATAAATATGTTTGGAAATGACTTCGCTCGAAATGTTCGACGCCCCAAGGGTAAAGAATTTCACGTACATTTCACAAAAAAGACTGTAAAGCATGGGGGTGGCCATATTATGGTCTGGGGTTATTTTTCATGGTACGGTGCCAGACCAATACATCGAATTTCCGATAGCATGACCAGATTCCACTATAAAGACATTTTGGAAAGTACGATGTTGCCCTATGCTGAGGAAAGTATGCCGCTAAAATGGACATTTCAGCAGGATATTGATCCTAAGCATACTTCCAAGTTGGTGAAGAATTGGTGTCAAAACAGTAGTGCAACCTTGCTTAACTGGCCAAGTCAATGACTGAACTTGAACCCTTTGGAAAACCTTTGGCGAGAGTTGAAGCAAAGAATAGGAATGGAAGTATTCCAAAATAAGAACCAATTATGGAGTTTTGTCCAAAAAACTTGGTATGAAAAACCAGTAGAGACTTGCCGTAAGCTTATCTCCAGTATGCCAAAAATAGTACACAAAATTATTCAAAACAATGGTTGATATACTGGCTACTAATGATGAATTTTAAATATCAACAAATAGAGCCGATAAAATCGAGTTAATTTTTTTTTTTATTAAAATTTACTGAATGTACTTACTATTTTGTCCAGTCATTTTAATCCATTTTTTACTTTTTTGATAAGACTGAAAGATATTTTTGTTTTTTATTAATGTTATACCTTTTAATTTTATTAAATATATTGTAAGAAGTTAACTATAAATTTGTTTTTCTATTAACTTAAATAAATTTTTGCCTACAAGCCATTGAACTAATTATGTGAGCGTGTACTTATTATTTTGACCATATGTGTAGGTTTACCTTACACTGGATTAGAGCAAATGAAGTGTGATTGTGAAAATACTAAAAATTCCAAATTAACTTTGACTTATCCTAAGTATCATGTAAAAAACTATAAAATATCGTCAGAAAAATAAACGTTACATATTTGCAATGTCAGAAACCAACACCATATGAATGCTCATAGTGCGTGAAAATAACACCTTGTAGGCGTTTTGAGATCACTCCAATTGAAAAAATATCGCAGATGTAGCAAAAGAAACAAGTTTCCGTTTTATTAAAGTTCTTCTCAATAATTTTTTTATTTATCTGAAATTAATTTTTTTTTCTTTCACCACAGAACGGTATCGCTTGTAGTTTGAAGAGGAAAGCTGTAAATTTAATTTTTTTTTTCATTTTTTATGTATGGTACACACAATGTGGGCCGCATTGTAGAAAATTGACAAATTATTTTTGTAAACGTCGATGACAATTAATTGTCACTAAAAACTTTTTTGTCTGGGTGGGCATGAAATTGGATTTAGTGGTAAATATTTTTTTCCCCTCTATACTCGCACATACGTACGTATTGTAAATTGACTATTGACTTTTTTGGTATGATGTTGTTTTGTGCTCGACAATATGGCAGCGTCTTGCATATAACTAATATGGCGCAATTTTGTAGCTGTTTTTGGCATGTAGGCTGTTGATGGATTTGATTAGCTTGACTTATTTGGTGCTTACAAAACATGGTAATAGTTACTGAAATTAAGATTACAATTTGATATAAATACAAATCACATGTTATAAAAATGATTTAAAAGTGGGTATTTGAAATTTTGTTTGAAAAATTAAACTCATCGATTATAAGCTAATCATATGATTAAGAACATTTTTTCTTAAGAATAATTGCATGTAAATTACTCAATTATAATAATTTCATAAGTACAATAAAAAAAAATAAATTATCAAACCTTGAACTTTCTTATTAATTTCAATTAATTGCAATTGTTTGATTGTTGCATGTCGAACAAGAGAATGAGTCGTCAATTTGAATTCAACTTGTGGTTAACTAATTATAGCACAATAAAAACAAAATCACTGACAATAAGAAAAAATCTCATACATACTGGTACGTAATGATGAGAATCATTCACTTGCCATACTGTTGTTGCAGTGAAAAAGTAATTTTTAGCAGTAAAATAACTTGTACATATAAGGGAGAATCGGGCCAGACGGAAACATTTAGATTTCTATTTTTTTTAAGTTTTTATAAATTTTTGGTTTCATCTTATTCATAACTTTTACACATTCACATGTTAAACTTTTAAGTTCAAGGATTTCAAACTTTATTTTAAAATGAATATGACAAGACTTTTATTAGAGGTGTTTTTGTTCCAATTTTAAGTAATTTTTGCGGATTATTTGCCATACGTTTTTTTTTTATTTGCCGTTTTGAAAACCATAAAATTACTTCAATTTCGCAGACATTTCGTTTCTTACAGGTGGTATATTCAATTAAAAGCTCATCTCATATAATAGAATAGCTCATCTCGCCCCAATCTCTCCTACTCGCATTTAAATGATGTTATTTCTGTATGCAGCTGCCTTTTTCATGTCAATTAATTGATACAAATTATATTGAAATTACTTTGAGAATGAGAATTATTTGTTAATTGCGTATGAGTCAAACTTATGTAGTGAATATAATAAGGGGTCATTGTTGATGTAGTCATAGTAAGACGTTATTTTTTTTTTTAAACTTAAGACGTATATTTTGAGAAATCTTCTTTTAATTTTGGTACTGATGCAAGGATGTAAGTATGTATATTCTGTGCAAAGTAAAGTATACGGAATTGAATTTTCTTGTAGTATCACGAGGTGCACTCGGAATACCTTCAAGAAGTATAAGCTGAAATTAAGGAATAATATTAAGGCGTCATGATTGCATACAATCAAAATAATAGATAATTTTTTGAATCATTTCTATGACTTACTGATAGATGATAGAAGAAAGTGTGTTGTTTACATACCTGGAAAGAAAGAAATAAAAAATCAATAAATAAAATACATTTTATGTAAAAATAATAGATTTGCTAAGAAGAATATTGGAAGTAAGCGAATCGGTTAATTCAATCTTTCAAATAGCTTAAATAATTCGAAAATTTTGAATAACTGCGAGTGACATAATTTTTGATATTTTCACTACTTTAATGTCGGGCAAAGATGGGTTAAATATATAGATTTATTGGGGCAGTACTACTAAGCCCAGGTACTGCAATCTCACTTATAGTTCCATTGTGACAGTACTAGCCAAATCTATAATTATTTTATATCTCTGGTGATGCTTAGAAATTTAAGTGGATTCTTTGGGTTGTTTTCTGCAAAACTTTAAGCGGAGATAATCTCATGTCCCAAGGTCTTAAAAATATATATTGAATATTTGCAGAAAATTATCCAAATGTACCTAAGATAAGTCCATTGAATGTGTATCGAAAAAACTGCAATTCTTCTCGATATGTCATCGCTGGGCTTAATAGCAAAATGTTAAAAATAATTCATCCCAAAAAGTGAATATCATCAATTTGAATTTGCAAACCTTTTAAAATATTGTAGGCTCCAAAAAAAACAAAGATAAAGAAAAAACCCTTCTTCCTCATTTGTAGCGAATTAAAATTTTATTTGGAAATCGAAAAAATGGCGTTTGTAATAAAATATATTTTTCATTTTTGACACTAAGCTAACCACATGTGCTTTTCCGCAAAAATTGTCATTTTAGCCGGGCACGATTTCGATGATTTTTTTTGGAGCACACCTTTCAAACATGGTTTTTCTTAAGACTATCTTGAATTAATATTCAATTCAATTAAATTGCATTTAAGGTAAAAAAAGATTAAAAATGTGGCCGGCTAAAAGCATATTTTTCGTGGAGATGCACATATAACCAAATTTTCAACTTATTTTGTTTACTTTTTCAATTAAGTCCCACTTTGAGAGTAATTTCCCTCTCACTCTTTCAAATTATTTAACTGCTTATTTAATCTAAAATTATAACTACAAAAGTAAACATACACAGCTATTAATAATTTTTAATACTTTTAAGTCGGCAATTGTTAGTTTTATTACTACACGGAACGCACCATTCTGTCTTAAAATATCTTCAAGTGACTTTTCATAAAAATATAGTTTTTTTAAATTGTTTTCTATTATATAGGGTAACCAACCGTACTCTTTAAAGAGTGGCTATTACTTTTTTCTTATTTTTTTTTTTTTAGCTTGGGTGTTTTTATATACACCCACATTTATTAGATTGTCTAGATCACATGCGCTTAATAGTTTAGATAATATGTCTGGCACCATTGCCGCTCTATCGAGCTTTACAAATCTACAGTTCAATAAAGAAAATTATATTTTGGAATCATTTGTGGAGTCATTAAAACAGATGCGATCGGTTAAAAATATAATTTTATATCAAGAAAATATAAGAATTTAAATGTTTGACTGTGCAAATATAGTCTAGTCAGCACAGATTTTTTACCTTGGTGGAATATATTGGTATCCAGGCATTTCACCTTGTGGAAAGCCCGCAATTTCTGCTAATGGTGCCCAAAACTGGTTCTCTACAATATACTTATTATTTGATTGTCATTTAAAAAAAAAAATCTCCAAAAACTTGAATAAAGAAACAATTCCATATTTATTAAAGAGACACTTATTTTGCAATTCTAATGTGTAGCAAATTAGAGTGAAGAGGAAAAACACTTATAAGATTTTGAATTCGCATTCAAATGAATAATTTAAAAATTAGCTTCAGCTTATAATGTTTATATACCTACATTCGCACAACATACTTATATTAATTCGTAAACATATGTACACTAATTCAACAAAATCATATGATGGAACAAACGTTAAAAAGTTTCAATAATTTTAAGAAAACGTTACCTCTTCCTTTAATATCAGACTTACAAAAAAGTTTCTAAATAAAAAATGGAGATCTCCATTCAGTTTTATAAAATTTTATTGAATTTATTCAGCTTTGAGCACCTTTGAACCAAAGTTCGCCAAAACGCAGACTTTTTACAAATTTGGAGCTTACTAAGGGTTTTAGGTTCTAACCTAAGCAACTTAAGTAAAAATCATTAATATTGCCTTATTAAAATAGGAATATCGTAATAATTTTTATTAAAGATTGAGACCAAATGTCTAAGAAATAAAACTAAGCAAGTATGATAAAAATAGATCTAGTAGCTTTTGCGTAATGCGCGAACATCGAACAACATATGTAGCTATATTAATAAAGAATTTGAAATAATCAATTTTGTTTTGTAAGCTAAGTTGTTAACCCTAGCAGTACACATTCATACGCTTGCATACGTGCAAAAATGCAATAAAATTCAAGATATTATACAATCATGTTTTGAATTTTAATAGGCGATTTAATAGATAAACGCATAAAAAACAGCAAGCAAACGTGCTAAAAGAGCAAAGTTAAAAATCACTTTACAGCAGGCAAAAAAAAAAAAAATTTATTTACCAAGTTTGGTAAAATGGACTTATAAATTTTAAGATTATACCAAACTAAAAGCAGAAAAAAGAGACCAACTAAAATTGCGCTTCAATATAAAGTAAACATTTGCATACATTTATAATAAAAACTAAAATTTATCTGCATAGCCTTTTTGCTAAAAGTCAAAATAAAACACAGGAAAAAAAATTCAAAAAATAAATACAAGAAAAAAATTACATAACTGCAGCTATTTAAGCCCACATTATTGCCCTGCACCCACAACAGATTTTGCAAATTATAGCTCGATAGATCGATTATTTTTTTCTTGTTACCTTTTTGCTGTTTTGAATGAAATTTCGTTTCAGCGCAGACAGCGCCATCTATTGTACAAATATGGTAAATGCGCATAGTAATTGTCAAGCAGCAGCAAAAAAATAAATTATCTCAAGTGTCGAATCGATAAATTTTCGCTTTCAGTATTTTTTGCTTGTTTTTTTTTTTTTTATAGTTAACGAGTATTTGTTTGTAATTTGTTTGTTGCAAATGTTTTGCAGCGATTGTGAAGTTTTCATACAATTTACTTTTTTGTAGTTAAACTTTGTTTTGATATTGCTGTACATATATTTTTTTTTAACTCTTAATATTCTCACATATTACAATGACAACAGATGAAAAAATAACAAGGAAGTTCAAACTCTTGGCTGATTGATGCCACTTGAATGAATTTCAGTTGCGTAATTATAAGGTAAAAAAATTTCACACCTCACAAATATGCGGAACATCTCTGAAATTGATATCCAAAATGTTGAGAAAGTGTGAAAAAGCTAAAAAAATTATAATAACGAAATAAAAAGCTTAATATTTTCATTTTCACAATTAGTATTTTTTTAATAAGTTTTTACTTGATTCAAAGCTCCCAGCTAAATAGCTAGGAGGAATAACAGCTGTAGTAGCTAAGCTCTATTAATGAGTCTGAAGCGTTAGAAAATGCTTTAGACCCGATGGATAAGATAATAGATATTGCTAACACATATGTCTCTTATTAAGAGATGATGAGAAATTGTTGTGAAAACTTTTGCAACAGGCGTAGCATCACCTAAAGATCTAAATAGAGAGATACTGAAAGTTTATTGGGTATATAAAAAACAACATTGGAACTGGCTGGTGAGTTAATGATTAAGAACTAATAGGTAGTTGTGATACTTGGTTCGGCCAACTTTTTGTGTAGTGAGCTCTTCATCAAATTTAACAAAAAATTTTGAGTTATATGTAAGAATTTTGGATGATATTTCCTCAACTCTTTGAATGATTTATCTTCAAAAAATCTTAAATCCATTTTAAAAATTATAATAATATTGAAATACTTTAAAAAGGTTAAGTCTTAGTTATGATGACACGTCATCTCGCAAAAATATAATAACTTAAGCACTGTATGGTCTTATGAATATTATGAACTACTTATATTTTTGAGGAACAGAAATTCGCCCATTTATAAGACTTTACAGTAAAGAAAACTGATTCTTAGCAAACCTTTTTAAGTTTAATCAAATTTAAGTGTTTAATCATATTTTTTGTCAACTACATAATTGCAATAATGTTTTCAAACTATGAAGAAAAAAATGTGTGAAAACATCATCTATAAGTAGCTCCCTAGATATAAAACATTTAAGTTAGATTCTACAGCAGTGCCACGTTCTTTAAAGAATACAAAATTTCCTCGTGTTTAATCAAATTGATTAAGCAGGGTTGCCAAGTTGAGAAGTGAAGAATTCCCAAAGTAAAATTATTTTTCCTTAAGATACATTTTTTGTGGGGAAAACTTAAGGCCTTTTGGGATAAGCGGATGACATTTTTTTTAGTCAGCGATATTATAAAATAATGAATAAATATAATCGTAAGAAATTTAGCTTTTGTTTGAGAAACACTTTATTTTTTTAGTCACCAATATTAAAAAATTGTATTTTTGTGTTGAAAAAACGATAACCTTAAAAAAATTTAAGTACATTTACAAAAATCATTTAATTCTCGGCTTTCACGGAAATTTTTCAATTTTTACCTAGCCTCAGGCTTTGCCATTAAATTCCGGGCTTGGCCGGGTCAAAACTGGCCGCTTGGCAACGCTGCGATGAAGTAATTTAAAAAATAATTGTAACGAAAACTTACACAAATAAGCAACCCTTAGTTAGAGGATATATTTATTTATTTATAAATACTTATTTACAAAGCATTAATAATAGCCCTCACGAAGTATGAAATTCACATGTAAATTAATTTAAATACAAAATAAGCGAATTTAATTACAATAGAACGAATAATCATTTAGAGAAGTAGAAAAATTAGTTATTTTTTTTCGAAGCTGAAGAAAAATGATAAAACTAAAGCTGTGAAATATGATTTATTATAATGCAGGAGGTGTTAGTAATGCGCTCAAATTATATTTTCCATTGTACTTGAAATTTTTCCTGACGCTTTAGAGTACAGGAAATAAGATAGTGCACACAAATATTGTAGCTTTCAGCACGCTGTACCTACAAAACTGAAAATTTCAGAAAACTTATAATATGTATATGTTTGTAGAATTGCAAACACTGTAAGAATGAATACTTGAAATGACCAAAAGCCTTATCACTGTTGACCAGCGTTGGCATGTCACAAATGTACGACGTGTGACCGCCGTAAACCTAAAAATCCTTGTGACATGCCAACACTGGTGCTGACTTATATTTTTAGTGATTTGAGTAGAATATTATTATTTATGATCTATTTTAAAAAGAAAGAAAAAGCACAGAAAAGTCTTATGTATTGACTATTGGATCGATTAAATAAAGAAATCTCGACCAACTGACTAACGTCACTAGCTTAGAAATCAATCAAGAGATTTGCTCAGTAAAAAGTAGTTGAAAAGGAGACTATAGTTTTTTTTTTTGAAGGACTTATACTGCATAATCAAATATACATATACAATGAAGCAAAAACTATATATGTTTTTATAATTTCTTTCTTATTTTTTTCATTCCGAAAATTTATCAGCACACATTGTCAGTAGAATATACAAAAGAATTGACTGACTTAGATTTCAAATCGAAGAAATAAATTCATAATTGTTTATGCATAAAGTCAGATAATGACTAAGACGTAAGTAAATATCCGGAACTAAATTCTAAGCCAAAATATTTTTTACGATATAATATATCGAGCTTTCCTGAAGGCGATAATGTCTGTTTCCATATTTCCGATAGCATAAAAGTTTCAATTAAAAATCTATGAATAATGAAAGAGTAAACTCAAGTGTTCTAATACTCATAGACATACGTAATTAAAGCCAAAATTTGAACATGTGCAGCTCAAACGAATAGCTTTTTGTATTTTGTAGACTATTTTTGCCTTAAAATCGTTGTTGTTTTTATTATTTGTTATCAACTTAAGTAGATATTTGTTGTTGATGTTTGTTTTTTCATTTTCAATTAAATAAGCGCTACTTTGCGTCATATCTTTTTGTTTTCTTATGCGCATATGTATATATATTTTTTTGTCTTTTTTTATCTTACTCATACCTTTAAATGAAAAAGACAATACTTTGTAGGTGGTAAACACAATTGTTCAGCTGGCTTAGCAATAGTTATGCTGCTTGTTTTATACAACCTTTTTTTTTTAGTTTCTGTAGCTCTGCCTATTTAATATTAACTATCTATCTACATTATCAGATATCGCATAGCGTCTTTAAAAATGATTTAACAATAGTTTGGTTTTTATAATTTCCGACTTACTGAGCACACTAATAATAGAAATAAATTATAATTTTTTAGTCCCCTTAACGATAGGCCGCTCTGGAACTTAAAAAGTTGCTTATCTACTATTTTTACTCCCTCGTCTACAATTACTTTTGTAGCCTCAAAAGTGCTAAAACATTATATGGGGAGGAAGATAGTTACGTCACTAGCAGATCGTGGTCTGTCCAGAATAAAGCTCCATTCAAAAATACTTCGCTTTACTAGTGTTTTTGTTACATTGCGACATGAAAAGATTATTAAGTAAGGTGCCACTATTAACAGACAGAGAGTTATACTCTTTATTTGCTTATCACTACTTAGCCAGGCGGAACTAAGAAGAAATTTTCTATACCACTGCGTTTATGCTCTAAAGTTCCAAGTACATTTAATTTAATAATACGATCTTATTCTAAATAATAAATCAAGCAAATATGTGCTGTATATTTTTATACCTTTACGAGGCATATTATAAGTATGAACTCATTTTGCACATGATTTTTGTATGTATAATCTGTAAGTCGATTATCTGTTTTCATTAACATTTCAAATTTCATACACTTCAAAAATAACTTTCAATTGCAAAATTTGGCATAAGCTATTTGGAGTGTTGTCATCCGCAAGACACCGTGAGATAAAAAAAAATTATTCTCTAAAAATAATAATACGTCGCCTGAGTTTAAATATCATGTGCGTCAGACGCGATCTCAAAAAATATATTTTTTAAATGTCTCCTAAGCAGCAGGACCTTTTACGTCAGAACTCTCAAAATGAATTTTGTATATAATTGGAGTTTCTATAATTTTCGTCTTAACTATTTTTTGTTAATTTTATAGTACAGTATACGATGTTTATATGTGTTTAAATGAATACCCTTATTAGTATAACTTAAAATTTTTTTACATATACGTTAGGGAACGTCCATAGATTAAGTGAGGTATTTTTGAAAATTCAAACCGTCCCCCTTCCCTTGGTGAGATTTGGTGAGTTCTGGCGGGACCTCCCTCCCTCCCTTCCGTGATACTTTCCTTATAATTTTTAAATGTAATCTGCTATAACAATGCATAGTCTCTGTATTAAAAAGTTGACGTGAGATTTTTATTGAGATTTGGTGAGAATTTGCCGGACCCCTCTCCCCTATTTTGACTCACGTAATTATGGACGGCCCTTTATATGTATGTATATCGCCTTGATTAGAGCTTTGACTAAATTTCTATTTGAAATAGCACAAAATATTTTTTTTGATTTATTTTAAGATTAAAAACAAATATATAGAATAAATTTGGATTTATATTTTTTCTATTAGCTACTTGTTTAATTTAATCGATAACTGATGATCCATGTCTGCATACTTGATTAAATGTATAATTTATTTTAATTATAATTAAAACAAAAATGAAATAAACAAACATAAAAACTTAATTACATGAAAACCTCAACCAAACGAATATTAAAGGAAATACATCAATCAAATGAATCAGATATAAATCGCAAGCTAATGTTTTAACGATTAAACAAAGGTTAATTTTATACATTCAAGAGAGAATACACAGAAACTGAAAACACAAAAAATTTGTGTGAATATGATTAACAACATATCTTTTATATTTGAGTATTAATAAAAAATATTTAGTATGTTAATTTGTTTTATAATTAAATAGGAAATAAAAGATGAATATTCTTAACTGAATTAACGCATTTATACAATAGCTGTCATACCAAGAGGGCAATATAATGCTAGAGTTGCCAACATTTTGATAGAACTAGAGTTACCAGCTGTGAAACACACAATAATTAAAGAAACCAAAAAACCTTGTAAAGTGCTTACAAAGAACAATATACAAAGTTTCATGATCTATTAGGGGTAATTTATTCAAATTCAATATTTAATTAGCATAGCATCAAATCATCTGACTTAACAGAGCATCAACAGAGGAATGTTAACCTGACGCTGTAATATATTTTGAAATAAAAAACAAATAAGGCTCTACAGTATTTCCAAGTAAGTCAGGCTCAACGGATCACTCAAGTTGGATTCAATAGAATATTTTTTTTTTTTTAAACTCTTCTTTTATTTATTGTATCTCTTTAAATTGTAAAGATAACAATAAGTTATAAAATCTTATTTCTAATAAAAAACTATTACATATTATAAATTTTATACAAATTGGTATATGTATTATAATAAGTAATTCACAGCTCTGCGGGACTCAAAAACTTAAGCTGGTCTGAAAATAGATTTTAATATATTAATATATACCACTTCTGTTCGTATCTGCAGTTGCGGCATGTGAAAATGGGATAATCCGTTGGAGCAATGTCGCAGTGATAGGTTTATGGCAACCAATCTTAATTTGCAGTTGTTGACTATTAAGTCTCCCCTGATTAACTTTCAGCCGAGACGAGCGAGGTCCCGGTCTGCGTTAGCGTGGTAGCAGAGAGTATTTCTTTGAATATATAAATATGTCTGCCGAAATTGGTGATATTTTTGGTGAAAATACAGCATAGTTAACTAGCCACTGAACACTAGCACGAACCAAATAAGGTGTATTGTAGGTTATTCATTTTCTGTATAACCCTAATGACTTAGTACGCTCGCAGTCAAAATCAAGTGGTCAGTTACCAGATTGTCATATTGGGTGTTCACAATAAAAAATCAGTAGTCTCACAATACATATTTGTATGTATGCTTTGGTCAACGAAAAGGTTTTGGTCCGAAAACAAGTTTTCGAGTAACCAGTTGTTAAAGTTAACAAGTCTACTGATTTTCTATACGTTTTTTCAAGTGTATTCATTTTTGAAATTTATCTGTAAAATAAATAATAAAGCTAGAAACACGCGGTTTATTTCGTGAAAAAGCAATCGCCAGAATAGTGAAAATCAATTTTTGGGAATAAAAATTTTATTTTCGTAGACCAATTTGAGGACCTTGATTAATTTGGAACTCTATTTTGTTTCTCTCCAAATCTCTTTCGGTGCCGTGCTAACTGTTAATATTCTGTTAAGTCATGTGGTTTGTGTCTTTGCTATTTGAATACGAAATTCAACTCGACTCGTACTTCATATAAATATACGACCGTAACGTGTGGAGTTTTTATAAGTTTTTTTTTTTTTTTTAAATAAAAACAATAAAACTGTTCAATTAAAAAAAAAGCAACACAACGGATATGAAATCACACATTAGCAAATTATATTACAATAGCTCTTTTCTTCTCAATTTGCTAAATGTTTTTTCATTGAAACTGTAGGTACTATGTGGCTCGTGTATATTAGCATATGTATATGAAACATGTTTATTTTATAAATCTTCATGAAATTTGTTTACTGGTCAAGGTGAGGAATTCACTTCCAACTACACAAAATCTTGCGCTGCGCAAAGCTGAGAAATTCTACATTTTTATGCGTACGACGATTATAAAGGTTATAAATCATATTTTTGGATTTTTTGCTGCTTTGGCGGTTTTTTAGTTGTTTTGCTTTTTTCTTTGGTTTTATTGTCTTTTCATCTTTATATTTCTGTAGTTTTTTATATTTTTTTTTTATAATTTTTTTATGGGCCAAAAGTGGGTGTTTACGCGTCGCAATTTAAATACAGTGTTTGTCTTAATGCGTTCAAGTTTTTGGAATTTTAATTATATTTACATTTAATGGTTGTCAAGTGCTTTATTTTGTACGCCATTTGTTTTGGAAATATTTTTTAATTGCTTAAGCCTGAGAAAATATTTGCTTTACAAATATTCAATTGGGCATAAAAATTCTTTTAAAAGACTTAAAGGCATATACTCAAAGAGGAATTTATTGGCAATATTTTGCTTTTGTTTGGATTAATAGATTAAATAAATTTTAGCTTAATTTATGCAGGTTGAACATTAGACATATGTATATATAAAGCTCTAAAGCGGAAATATATGCAAGTGGCGATTAAATCATGTTCGAAATTCAATTAATGTAATAACAATAATACAAAAATTGTATCGTGCAATAAACTTTGTCCAAATTGCATTTTTGATTTTATGCCATTGTTGGAAAAGCAACGTTTTTATCAAAAAACGTTTCAAAACACTCCGCTTGAGAAGATCGACAGTTCCAGAAAATATTTTTTGACCTTCTCTGATCAAAGTTTTTTTATTTTTTATAAAAAGCTCCACATTTTTATACACTACAAACAGGGTATATTCTGTCCGGAACCATTTTTCTCATACTGAGTTTTATCTTTTTTTTGGTACTTAAAGGGCGCTTGGAATGAAGGTAAGTGTGAAAATTACAGAAAAATTTTGGTTTTGTATTAAAATATGTATTTGAAAAGTATGACATAAATCGTAATGAGCAGTAGAAACATATGCGAAGATTTTTCCTGAAATTCAAATCAAAAAAGGATTTAAACAAACAAAGTTCTGTTTAATAGAACTTAATGTTCAATGATAAGACATTAGCATTTTAAATAAGGTTCATTTGCATTTTAAATTAGGCTTAACATAAACATTCACATAGATGTCATTTAATGTCAATCAAATCATTTTTGCAGACTGCGTAGTATTAGCCATTTCTTCATATAGTTACATTAAATGAATTGATAATATTCAAATTTTGTATTCAGTGAAGGCTGCCACAATGGTCCAGATTCTTAAAAGCTTTGGTATAACTTTTTTTTTTACAAATAACATATTTAAATCAATACTTTTGTTGCCCTGAAGGCTAATTGATTTTTTTCTAGAAAATTACAAGTATAATGACGAAACTAACAACACGACTGCCGCAACACTTGAGTCGTAACGACGCAAAAAAAAGCTTTACTGATGGAACTGCCCTAAAGTTACGTTGAAAGAGAGAGAAGGAGATTTTTTACTTTTACATTTTTTAATGTTGCTATAAAGGGTGATTTTTTTTAGAGTAATAGAACTTTAAATTGAAATAAATGACAAATAAATTAAATTCGAAAACAAATAATTATTTATTTAACTTTAACGTTAATTTTGTGAAATTTATTGTTTGAAAAAAATAGTTTCTGACAATGTCCGCACCAGTCGTGTATTAGGGCAGAAGTGCTGTAGGGGGTTCAAGCTCACCCTATGTCAGTAGTTTTATACAAAATACATATGTATGTGAGGAAAAAATCCAGTTAGAATATTCTTTTTGCTTAAGAGTCGGCCATAAAAGACGGGAGGCCCAAAAAAATAAACAAAAGTGGACAAGCAGGGGAGGGGGTCGAGGCCTTTTTGGACGTCAATTTTCAAAATATTACTCTTGAACTTTTCGGTTATTTTGTTAATAAAAAGCATATACAAATTAAAGAACGTCCTTTGTAGCCGTATTTTTAATATTTCTACATGAAAATTTTACAAAATATTCTTCAAATGTTATACTTTGATATACCATTGGCTTTAATAAATAGATCTTAACTGTGTTGTCGAAATGAATTCAAAAAAATGTGCCTTTTTTTTGTACGAATTAACGTTACCCTCCTCTTAAGCGAAAATGTTCAATATTAGATTATTTTCAATGGAGTTATGTGAAGTCACTGGCATATGCTGATAAGCCAGCAACAACTGATACTTTGGGTATCAATATAGAACGTATTGTTTTGGATATAATATGTCAAGTTATCATTAATCGAACTAACACAATGTGATTTATTGCTGCTAGTAAGATTCGAAATGTGCTGAAAGTTATTTTTTAAAAAAATAATTTATTTATTTAAAAGATAAAAAATGAATTCAAATTTAATCTATAATTTCAATGTAAAGTTCTTTCATTCGAAAAAATCAGCCATTACATGCTATTTTTCTGTTGCTTTCACAAAAAAATTTGCCAATTAATTGTGGATTATTAATAACAGCAAGCAAACGCACAACCAACCGATTTGGCCTTAATTTTCTAATTTGCTCATTTCATGTTATGTTGTTTTCTTCCAATTTGGCTGTAAAATACAACTATGATAATGTAAGAAAATTATTTGAAATTATGATGTTTTGAAATTTAATGAGGTCAAATGATGATTTTCCAAAACAAAATAATTGAATCTATTTTTTTTTTCGCACAACATCTAGAGAAATCAATGTTTATGGGGTATTTTATAAAATTTTTAAATGTTAAGGTTTTTAATTTATTAATTTAGCATATTTTCCAATGATATACTATATAATTGAGCAGTAAAATTAAAAGAAATGCAAGTAAAACGTTAAAGCGAGTAGACTTGCAAATAAAAATTCTTATAAAAACTTTAAGACCCTTTAAATAACTTATAAGCTATCTAATACCAAATCTTCTCTCTTAATCAGCACTGCAAGTTGCACGGCAGGGTCCAATGTCAATCAAATCAAAGGGTCACAAAGAATCAAGCAAAGCAAATAATATAACAGTACAATATACGATTGGATTTACTAGATAACCATGAAAAGTTTCAAATAATTGTTGACCTTCAAGTTACCTAATATTTTCCAACGTGTTTTTTATTTCTCTCTTTGAAATTCTTTCAACGTAACAATCAACTCAATAGGAGTCCCGCGCTAACAAAAATTGCACCATCAACAACCACAACAACGTGGCAATCAACGCGAAATAGAGTCATGAACTTCAAAACAGAAAAAAAACAAAGAAGAATAAAATCATCTACAATGGTAGTTTTAAGGTATAAGCTTAGTATTTATTAGCTCAAAATAAAGTGTATGAAAAAAAACAATAAAAAAAAAAACAAAAGCAAAACAATTGACAAACTGACTTACAAGTAGAATCCCCCATAGATGCGCTGGCCAAAGTCAGTAAGTGCAACAGCAGAAAAAGAAAAACAACAACAAAATGACCGCATGGAAAGAAGGTAAAAGGCACCCCACTAAGTTTGAAGCGAAAAAATAAAACTTCAAATCTGAGACCAAGACTGGGCTACGAATGCTTGTCCAGATAGACAACAAGTCTGTGAATGTCTATTGATGGTGAACTTAGTGATGTTAAAAACTTTTGCGGTTATTTTTGAATGCAACCCTGACTGGAAATTTGCAACTCTGGACGTACTCCCATTATGCTTGTATTGGAGGTGCCACGCCCCTTTTTTTGAAATTCGCCAACTTTTTGGCCGATGCCTGACCGAACCATATTTTGAATTTGTGTGAAAGTTGGTTTCATTACTTTAAACAGTTGTTTAAGTGTAGCGCTTTGAATGTTTTGTTTCAATAAAGAGTGCCACGTCTACCAAGTACTCGAAGCTCTTGTCCAGAGTTTTCCACATTTCTATTTATGTAAAATTTTCTTCCATTACCTTAAATAATTGTCTCAGCATAGCTATTTAAAGCCTTCGCTTGAATGGGAAGTGCCACATATTCTCGTCGAAGTACGCCACCTTTTTTCCAGAGCTTGTCTAAGTTTTTTCTAGTATTTTTGTAAGATCTGGTTAAACTACATAAAATAACTCTGTCAATATAGCTTGCTTGATTTTCTCGAAATCGAGATTTTCACAGGCAGACAGTGAGACAGATAGACTGACAAATAGACAGGGTTGTCAAGTGACCGGTATTGATCCGGACAATCCCTGGATTTCATGTCAAAGCCGGTGGCCTGGAGGACGTCCACAAATTACGTGAGTCAAAATAGGGGGAGGAGGTCCGGAAAAATCTCACCAAATCTCACCAAGGGGGAGGGAGGGTCAATAAAAATCTCACGTCAACTTTTTATTGCAGAGACTATACATTACATATAAAAATTATAAAGCAAGCATAACGGAAGGGAGAGACGGGGGAGGGGGGCTCCCATCAAAGCTCACTAATTCTCCCCAAAAAGAGGGGGGCCCGAATTTTCAAAAAAACACATCACGCAATTAATGGACGGCACCTTGGTAGGAAATCAAAAATTTCTGAAATATTCCCGGAAAAAAAAAAATTTTCTCACCCAAAACTTCAGTTTTTATCCTTTTATGAATTGATTTATTAATATTCCGGGCAAAAAATAAAAAAATGTTCCCAAAAAAAATTACCATTTGAGGGAGAACTTTTTTTTTTGAAAAGTACTCTGTACGACTTGGTTACCCTGCAGACAGACAAACAGACGGATATGACCAAATGGACTCAGGTGGTAACGCTGATCAAGAATATATAAACTTTTCTGTACCTTCTACGCCCCCTGTAGGGTATGAAAAAGTTTTTAGTACACTTTTGGCGATCAGAATTTTACATATTCTGATAGCCGAATAATAATAAATGGATGTTGGGAGGGGAGTGCCTTCCAAGGGTACGTTTTGGACACATTCATGAAAATTGTTATGTGGCATCAATCAATGGGGAAAAAATTGAAACAGATTCTCGGGGCTTGCGTCATTAAGAGCAAAATAATTTATTTCACATATTGATTGGAAAGTGCGCAACATGGCATATGTGAAAACCCATTTTGGCCCCATTTGAGGAGAACGAATTAATAATTTGCTCTCATTCCAATATTCATTTTATGATGTTTACCATCGACTGGACTCAAGATGATGTGAAATATTTATTTTTTGCAAGAATATTACTCTAGTTCATATACATATGTATGGTTAACATTTGTACATGTAGGATTCGCGGAATTCTGGAAACAGTTTTTTCACTGCGCCTTAATATATATAATTATGGCAATAGCCGAAAACTATGTCAACAATTTCCAGGCTATATTGATGCATCTGTTTTCCCATATTTCTGAATATAAAATCATTGATTTATTTAAAAATTTATAAGGATATCGATCTATACTCATTATTGTGAGTTTAATTAAAAAATGTTCAGCCCACAAAAGCATATTACTGAGCGCATATGAGCAGATCGTTTGGCGATGTTAACTGGATAAGCCGCACACAATCCTATAATGGATAAACTACTTTCGATAAAACCGGTTTTAAAGTTTTAAGAAATTGATAGAACTTATGTAACTAAATAATATAAAATTACCTATTGAAGTAACTTTTTAACTATCTGTCTATATCTATGGCGTTTTTTTTTTCTTCCCGCTCAACATTTGGAGTTCATTTTTTAGTTTGTTTGCTTATGTAGTCAATAAAAAGGCAATCTTAAAATCTCAATTGGTCCCAGAGGTGATATTGTTGATCTTTTTTTTAGTTAAGTATTATTTTTTTGTTTCTTCGTTATCTCTCACAAGCCCTTCTTAGTAGACTCTGTCTTACGTCTTTGTATTCTTTGTTTTTTTTTTATTTAACTTCACAGTGCAGTGTGTCAAAAGTACAAATAATAAATATGATTTCGCACACCTCCCCAGACGATTTGCACAGCCAGTCAGTTGTTGTGTTTTGCTCTAAGTTGGTGAAGTTAGTTTGTGTTCAAAGGACCCCCATACACGTTGGCCAACATTCCAACTGCGCAGCGGCGTTTTCGGTTTTTTTTTGCACTGAACGGTAGTATGAAAAGTATATAATATTACTTAGAATAACCTTTAAATTGCGGAATAAGTACATTAGAATGATTTGTTTTCTATGGTTCTTCTGGTTTTTTTCCTCTATAGGCAAATTAAGAAAGGTGTTAGCCAAGAGATAAAATCTATTGATAAAGACTTCACTTTGCATGTAAAATATATTCGATTAAAACATAGAGGCTCTGCCTTTCGACGGCCTTAAAGGACTTTTTTTCAATACCTTTTTTAACAAATATAAATGCAGATCCTGCATTCTATTTTATGGAAAGATGGGCTACTTTTATGTTTTTATTGCTATTCTAAATTCGCTTTTACGGAGTCATTCATACTGTTTGTGTGAAATTTGGTAATATTACCTGAGTATAATGTTTGGAAATTTTTGCTTGTATGGGAAGTGCCACGTCCTCTTGTCGAAATTCGCTAAAATTTTTCTTTGATTCTATATCGAAATAGTTCTAGCATTTGTGTGATTTTTTTTGCCATTACTTTAAATTATTTTCTTAATATATCGTTTTGAAATGCTCGCTTGCATAGGAAATATCGCGCCTTTCGGTTGAATTGTACTAATTTCTTTTTCAGAGTTTTTCTAAGTTTTTCCTTGTATTTTTGAGAAATACATCAAATAATTCAATGAAGCGTTTTGAATGTTTTACTTGTATGGGCGGTAGCAGAATCATTTTCAATCTCAAGAAGCTATTTTGAAGGTGTATCCTGTGTGCTGAACATCATTCACTAATCTCTCTTGGTTTTTTCGTAATCGTGATTTCTACATTTAAACATACTAACAGACAGACGGACATGGCTAAATCGACGCCGGCGGTGATGCTGACCAAGAACATAAGTATATACATTTCTATATCTGTCACTATGCGTAACAAATGTCAAAGTGAATATGCTATCTGTTTAGGGTGTAAAATTTGGTACAAAAATTCGAATTACGATAGATAATCTAGATCAGCAAAGTGAAACTTTTCTCGATGGCTCTATTATCTCTTGGCTTAGACCTTTGATTATATTATCGGAATACAAAATTCGGAGGAACTTTAGCGAAATAAATAATGAACATATTGTAGTATTTATTGTAGAGCACTAAAGTGAAAAGTTTCGAATTATCAAGACAAATTCGGATGTACATATGAATGTTTATTATTTACAGAATGTTATGAAATTCACAATAAAGTTTTTAACAGAGCTTTAAACGATTAAAGGATAGTTGTTAACAGAGTCGTACTTTTAGAAAATTTCTATTATTTAAAGCTTAGTGTTATAATTAAAAAGAAAATAAGAATATCAGCAAAAACTGATCCCTTTATAGGTAGCATACTTTCGAGTGTCAACTTGAAAGTCTATTAACCAATTAAACTTAATACTTAGCGATATTTGAAAATTTTAAAATAGAATCAATAAGTCGATACGTACTTGTATTAACTAAAATATAAGTGATTAGAACTTTTCGCATTACTTACTTACTTACTTGGGTGGCCATAACAACCCGTTACCGGGTTACGGCCGACCTCAAAAGCTCTCTCCAGGCGCCTCTGCTTTGCGCACGCCTTCTCCAATCATTCACACCAAGCGTGGATAGGGCTTCCTCGGCTTGGTCTTTCCATCGGAGGCATGGTCTTCCTCTTCGTCGTCGCCCAGCGGCTTCCGCATCAAACACCTTTTTCGCCGGAGCTTCTTCGTCCATACGCACAACATGTCCCAGCCAGCGCAGACGTTGAATAGTGATGCGCTTGACTATGTCAATGTCAGCGTAGAGCTCGTACAGTTCGTGGTTCATTCGAATACGGTTGTCGTCGCCGACGTGAACAGGACCGAAGATTTTGCGAAGAATTTTTCTCTCAAACACCCCAAGCGTGGCTGCATCAGTCTGCGACACAACCCATGCTTCTGCGCCGTAAAGTAGCACGGGTAAGATGAGCGTCTTGTAGAGTGTCAGTTTTGTCGGGCGAGAGAGGTCTCTACTACTCAATTGCTTACTGAGACCATAGTAACACCTATTAGCAAGAGTTAGTCTTCGCTTTATCTCCAGGCTGACATCGTTTTGAGTGTTCACGGCGGTGCCAAGATAGGAGAATTCCTTGACAACTTCGAAAGTATAGTTGTTCGCAGTAACAAAGGATCCAATACGCCGCGTCTCCCTGTTTGTGGACAGCATATACTTTGTTTCGCATTAAATTTACAAAGTGTTAGTAACATAGCTGTTATTTATAAGACAATATTTAACAGAAACATTTTTAACATTTCAATTGATACAATTATACTTCCATAACGAAAAAATCAACAATAATAAAGTTACGCAATCTACCTTAAATTAACTTAATGAATCGCTATTAACAATTTCTAACCCACTGTATACTTAATGCTGATGAAGCCGCTGCTGCTATACCACAAAATTTATCCTGCGCTATACTGCTGCTGATCTTGTTGGCCTTATCTTGACTTGACTTTGTGCGACTGAGTAAAGTTGAGGTTGGCGAGAAATACCGTGCGTTACGACAGCAAACGAGCGTGCCTTCAGCCTATTGGTATCACGTGGTGTATTTAATAACAATATAACTAACACCGGGGGGAGATCAGGTCAGTATGGTTTAGTTTTTTCATTTGCCTTCTTTTTAACAGAAAAGAGAGAAAAAAAAACTCAAAGCAAAAAATTTGTTCTGTACTTCTGTTGTCGTTTGATACTCATCTGCTTGCTTGTACGCTAGCATTTGATTTGTTTTGATCAAGTTTTTGTACCAAATGTCTAGCAAGGTTTTCTGAAGTTTTAGTTTTTTGATGTTTTCTTGCTTTTCTTGAATTACACATTGTATACTGATGTTCGTTCAAATTGTTTTTTTTTTTAGGAAAATGTATGCCCACCAATTAACCCATTCATAGTAGTGCATAAACTAATTTTTTTTTTTGTTCAAGCTTGATACAAGTAAGCTTATTTTTTTTTGGGCTTAATTCACACATGAAATGCACACAAATAAAATCTCGCCTTGTGGCTAAATCAATTTCACCACACTGAGACCAAAAACTGTGAATGCGAACGCCCAAAATCTTGCAGCACGTATCTTTTTCCGTTACTGCTATATTGACGAAAAAATTTTTGTCGAGAGTGTTTTATTTAAGGAAATATGATGGCATATCACATTACCTGACCATATCACAATACCCGAAGTTACTCAACTGGGAATCTTCTAAAATATATACAGATTGGTCCGGTGCTGCACAGCCATACTGAAAATTCAATTCGCTGTGTAAAACATTATATGGAAAGGGGGGTCAATCACTCACTTACTCATTTTATTGAGATAACTTTTGCTTGTAAGTACAACTCTAAAGGGTTTTTGTAACTCAGAGGGTGTTCAAGATAGACCCCCTTACCATAAAATTTTTTACCTACAGTGAACCAGAGTATCGAATTTTCATTATTTTTTGTTCAGAGCTGAACTACCCTGTATACACAAAAAAGGATTGTTAATTTTCTTTGAGTCATACTTAGTTGAATAGTGTCTTAGAATGGGTTAATAACAAAACTTAACTCTGCTTGTTTTTTTTTTCTTTTGTTGTGGTTACACTGGTGCTATTACGTTCCTTTAATATTTTTGTTCTATTCGGACAGTGTTACCTCCTTCGGGATTAATAAGCATGTTGTGACTAACTGTTGCGCAATTTGTTGTTGTTGCTGTTCTTGTTTAGTCTTTTTATTTATTTTATTTTTTTCCTGTTGTTATTGTCGTTTTTGTTATTGTTGATTTGCATTTTTTTATTTTTGTGGTATAGTTGCGAATTTATACAAAGTTGTAATTTTGGTCATCAAGTTTTTTAATTCTTCCACGACGTATAGCCGTTTGTAGGGAACATATTAAGAAACATTATTTAATGACTTCATAAATTTTACAATTACGAAACTAACTATTAAACTTTTGCAATACCCATAGAAAATTTTGTGTCTTGATCAAAGACATTTATTTGGTTGACAAATTTTAAAAATATTTATGTTCTGGATTAATTCGGTTCAAATGTGATATTTATTTGAGGAAATTAGCAGAATTGACTCAAACAAATATTTGTTGATTTTATTTGGATTATATATCACTTTTCTTTTACATGTTTTTTATAAGAATCTCAACATATTTATATGAAATGTTATATCTTCTGCTTGGTAAACATATTGGGTAAGATATTTATGATGGTGCAAATACCAATATCTTCCAATTTGATATTGCCACAATATTGCAAAATTTCAATTGATGTATGTATGTATGAGTCGATATTGCAAAATATTAATATATTAATTAATCGATATTAAATATTTATCAATTTTAATAGATTTATACGCTTACGACAAATAAATATTTCATCCAACCAATACATGATTTGGTAATTATTAAAAATAAATGTTTGCGACAAAAAAATATTTGTTTCAACCAAAATATGAATCGGTAATTATTAATAAATAAGTGAATGAATGATTCATAAAATCGTTTAAATAAAAGGCTTGTTGACTTATATCAAATATATACTTCGCCTTTATTAAAAATTGCAATTGTAACTTTTCGCCAAATTTTGATAAAATCAAATCCATCGAGTTTTTTGAGCTTATAAAACCTGTGATTTTCATTTGCTAAATTTTTTTAAAAGCTATATAAATACCTTAAAAATACGTAAACTTTTTTTGTATTTGATTTTTATAACAACTAACTATCTATTTTTATTTTTCGATTTTTTGGCTAATTTGAGTTCTGTAGATAATTTAAAGTTAGAGAGAAGAAGTAGAGATAATTGATAGAAAACACAGATTAAAGTTTTACTTTCTATTATATCTTAAGGTATATTAATGTATATGTATATTTTATCTTGATACAACTAAACGTGCCAATATCATAAAAATTTCTAGTGACTTCCAAAAATAAACACAAAAAATGCCGCAGCGCATTCGTCAAAGTTCACTCACTCAACACAAAAAATAAAAAAAAATTAAAAACAACAGAGAAACCAGCCGTAGCCTACCTTAGTGATGCTGCTTGTGCATAGAGTTGCCATCTCATTCTTAAAAAAGTCTAACTATATTTATCATGAGAATAATAATCTGATACGAAAAGTGTTCAAAAAGCTTTTTACTTGATTTAACAGCCCCTTCATGGTTGGCTACTGATTTTTATCTCCGAGACCATACAGCGTGGAGACAGTTTCATTTTGTCGGTTTTATCGTTGGCTACAGTTTACTGTCTCCATTGTATTAAGCTCCACACTTTGTGGATAGTAAAAATATTGACATTTCTGGATTTAATTGACATTTGTGACAAAATTTGACATTTCTGCCCAGCATTTATTAATATAAATTCTGCTATTAAGCTTTTGTAGGTTCATTTCCAATTTTTGCCTCAACAAAGAAGATTTATATATTAAAGAAATAAATAACTCTTTTAGAAAAACAATACAGATGCATCAAATGAGGTTCTTGAAACAAGTAGAAATTTCTTGCGTTTTCTACAATTTTTACAAAATTTAATCAAAGCAACGAGATTCGATTCAATTAAATTTTAGTTGAACTTAAAGCTTAAAACTTTCTTGATTGAAATATTTTTTCCTTGTAAAACAAAACCTATGTCACCTACTGTACAAATACGAAACTATCATATGTATATTATTATGTAATTTTGAAATGAATGAAAATATTATTTCTCCACATAATTTCATATAACTGTTCCTATGGTGCTCGACTCGTTATTAATTTTTAAAGAATGTTTTCCGTACTTATTATGAGTTCTATAATTATGTTGCTGTTTAAACTTAGGTTGAAATAGACTATGAAATTAACTTTTCATGTAGTTTGGGACTGATGAATGGTTGGGAGGAGTTCATTGAAAAGATTTGTAGTTTGTTTAAGGGAAATTTGAAAGAAGAATTAGTACAATACCTAAAAACCGAGAACAGTTTCCAAAAAAATGGCATGCATTTACTAAAGAAGTGGTTGTTCTTATTTTGGAAGTTCTACTAACAATTTCTCAATTCAAGAAATAATTTCTTGTGCTATCTTAGAATCCCTAGTAATGATTTCTCGACTCCAGAAAAGAGTTGTTATTTATTTTTGAAAGTTCTAGTAACTATTTCTAGACGCCAGAAAAAATTTCTTATTCATTTTTTAAAAGTCTATTTATTGTTTCTGGATTTTAGAAAAAAATCTGATTGATTCTCAGAAGTTCTAATAATTATGTTTTGATTTAAGAAGTATTTCGTAATTTTATTTGTTTTAAGTGATTCTTAGATCAAGTAAATCAAATGTTTGAATTAAATAATAATCTGTATGAACGAGAATCGTACTCCGATTTCTTGATTCAATATAAATTTTACTTCTATTTTTGAAATTAATTCCCTCCGTGTTGGCAAAGATCTTCCATTATATGCCAGGAAAGAAAATACCATAGATGGCAACCCTGCCACAGTCAAGATTTTCAAGCGGATATGCGTACATACACAAAGTCAGTACAACAAATATCAGATCAGCAAAAAAAGTCTAGGGAAGCTGCTACCAAAGCAGATATCGGGAGCAAATAATGGCAGCAGCGCGTTGCAACTGATGATGATGATGACGCTGAAGATGATCTTCAGCCACACACACGCAGTATAACGAAAATACGAAAACAAAATTAATATAAATAAATAAAAATCAATGAAAAAAAAAAAAAATCAAAAACAAGCAAAAGTGTTTTGAAACATCAGCAGTTCAGAAAAACAATAAAAAAAAAAATAACTGAAAAAAAAAACTGGTAGAATGTGTGTGATTGACCAAGCGGCCTGATTCTGCGGCTACTACTCGTACACACGCTTCTTGCTATTTTTAGCCACATTTCGCTGTGGCCAAGACTGCATACATTCAGTAGTCAATGTTGATGACGACGATGATAAAGCAGCTAAAATTCTTTGTGTTGTTAATAAGTTGGGGTTGTTGCTGCCTTTTTAGTTTTTTATGTATGTGTCTGTGGATATTTCTCAAGAGTTTTTAATTTTATGAGTTATGAATATTGCTGACAAAATGGGGTATAAAAAATTTGGTTTATGTTTTAACAAATATATTTGACTAACAATAAACAATATTAAGCAACAAATAAGTGCTTAGATATGAATAATTTCATGTTATTTTTAAGGAAAATATTAATGAAGATTATGTTTGAAAAACAGATCATAAATTAGAATACTTGTGGTTAGAGCATTAACTTAAATGTTCTTTATCTGTGACCTTTCATTCCCTGTAGAAATGATAGAAACATAACTTTTTATTCAACTAAAATAGAAAAACATTCCAACATATCATGTGTATTGCTCATTAAATCAAAGTATTTCATTCACTCTGGCTCGAAAGTAGTCTATCTAAGTGCAAGTACATGAAATTAGAAAAATATTTACGATCTAATTCCCTATCAAGATGCCCTCAGAGTAACTGGCGGCACATCATTCCTCATATGTGAAATGCCAACAGATGGATGCCGCCAATTTAACAAGCTGCCAGAGCAGCAGCGTCAGTGTCAGAATCAATGTGGCTAGAAAGCAAGCAGGCAGGTGTAAAGATGCCATAACAAAGCTTAAAGCTGGCATCTTAGGCTTTCCGTCATCATCATACTGATGCAGCAATTTGAAAAGGAAATCAAAAGCGGACAGAGTCAGCCTGATAGCTCAGCATTATTTTCCACGCTATTAAATTTAGTTATGCATCTAAGATGATGGCAAAAAAGATGCCGAAGAAAATGCAATAGTTAGGGGGGATTTACGATAAGGTAAATGTGCCTTCTCTCGTTATATGGCTACGTTTCAAAAGTTTCCATTCAAGATGTTGAAGATACTTTTTCATTATAATCCTTCACCGATCTGGGAAGTTAAGTGATTTGTGTCTATTAATTAGATCGCGATCAACAAGATCCTGTCGACAGTATTTGAATGAAACCTCTCAATTATATGGAATTCCTTTGTTAACTATGTACGTAAAGTGGAATAGGAAAAACTCTTTAGGAAATTTTATTTGCATGAAAAATTCATATTTATTTCATAGTTTTCACATAGAGTACAATATAGTTATTATGTATATTGCAACAAATTCTTGAAAAAAATTGTAACAGATTTACAGAAAAATATAACAAAGCTCCTAATAAGACGGAATCTAGTATTATTAAAAATGAAGCAATTGAAAGTTTTCAAAACAAATTGAAAAGAAAATGATCGTACTAAGAAACTGAGGCGGAAATTTTATCAAAAATTAATTTAAAATATTAAAAATATTAATTCTTTAATATTGTGCTCGGTTCAATCCTTTACTGGACAAAGTGTTGCTGAAATAAGAGATATTTACTTTATGTTTAGAAAAAATTTTTAAAAAAGCAGTAGTTAAAATGAGTGAGAACAAAAAATTCAATTATGCAGCATATGAAAGACGGCGAATCCAAAAGGGGGAAATATAAAAAAAAACCTTATTCTCTTACGTACTGTGAAAAGAACTTGGCATAGAAATTAGCAAAAGACTTCATTTAATACAGCGCATTGTAAAACAAATACACGTGACTATGTAGAAAAAATAATATATATAGCAGAAACTGAATTATGACAACAAAAGTGTAGAAGAAGGGAGTGGCAAAAGTTGCAAATTTATAATGTTACATGGAGAAGAAGTTTTCATAAAAATTAGATATTGTTGCTTATGTTAGTTTAGGTCAGCTACATAGTTACTCAGTTTTATTACGAAATATGCGGAGTTATGTTTTAGTGTTGACATTGTAGAGGGGCGGTAAGTGAGCGGCAGGTATGGATAGCGTCCAACATTACATTACATGAAATTCTACCGGAACTACAAAATTTTAAAACTTTTTTGCGCCAAAGCTTCAAGACCGGGCTACTTGACAAACAACTGACAAATCAATTGACGCAGTCAGTAAATTACTCTCGAACAAAGTGATTTCTCGTAGAGGCAGCATTCCCCTTATAGTGGCCCCGATCTCAGTTCACTCGGCTTAATGGATATACCTAAAAGGTAAGGTCTACGAAACTAATTCGCAATTGAAGCACAATATCATTTCAGAAATGGTAGCAGTCTCGAGAGCTATGTGTATACACGTTGTTACCAATCTTTGCTCTAAACTAGAGGAATGCCAGCAACGTGAAGGTCAGAATAGTTTTTTCTAAATAAATTTCCAGATAAATGTCTATAAATGAAAGATAAACAAACAATTTGATTATTTTTATTTCTTATTTTATTCAACTATCAATATCATCCGATAACCTTTTTGGATGAGAGGTACCATTCGATTCAATTGAATGCGCTAACATTGCTAAACCGTAAAAAATTTGAGGACCAAGGGACACATGTGTCCCGAAAACCTTAATATTCTTCAAAAAAAGGCTTAACATGAAATCATTTTAATTATGTTACAAAAGCAAGCAGAAATGTCTACTTTTGAATAATTTTAATTTATATTCGACTTAAAAGAGAATTATTATGGTTTATTTTTAGTTTGAAATAAGACATTATTTGTTCAGGTAACACTACAAAATATATGCCCCTTGACGGTACTTCGAAATAAAAGTTGGTTATAATGGCTTATTTGGGTTTGATATAAGACACTAATTATTCATGTAACATTAGAAAACAATTTTCAAATAAATTGAACTCCCTGCAGACTCATAGGGGCACAAAATTCCCATAAAATTTCTCGAAATCTAAAATCATATTTTATAATTTTCGCATATTTTTGGCTTAGTAAAAGCCCAATAGAACATTCTCATGATTTGATTTCATTGGATCACATTTCAAAAGCTTATGGTTCTCAAAGAGTTAAGAAATATTTTTCATGGATATACAGCACATAGAAAAACTTCCTCAGCTCGCACAACATTAACAAAAAGTATCCAGCTTTTCTTGAGCTCTTTTCGATATTCGAGCAATATTTTTCACACTCTTCATATGCTTTTTGTTAGTGGAATTTTTGACTTCAACGTACTAACTCAAGCTAACAATTTCTGTTCGCTTTTTGTTGCTGTAATTTTGTTTTCAAGGCATCGGGTCGTTCAGATCTCTGCGTTACACAAGATAATGCTTTTTGTTTGTGGCACTTTTTTTTCAAGTAACTTACTCTTTCAGGTCTTGGTTTTTGTTTTTTATATCTTTTGTTTGTATTCATTTAGCTTGCCGCAGCTCATTAAAGAATTTTTTACCCAAACCGATTTTGTTGTAACGAGCTCTCGAAGCAGATTTTGTTGTGCAGCTATGATATAACTCATATTCTTAAAATATTACTCTCAGTGTAGAATGATAAATGTATGATTCAAGTGCAACCATGAGATATGCAAGTTATACAACATCGTTTAACGTTACAACTAAATCTTAGCTACTAAAGTTCTATCAGGCAGTAGCTTCTAATAGGTGACTTCAGTTGGTAGTAGAGAAGAAAAAAACAGCAAATTTAATGCAAAATAATGATGAGTAGTAGTAACATGATCTTGCAACAGTAACAGAAACAGCGCCAACAAAACATATGTCAAGCTATACATTTGCTGATACACGTTCTAATTGCTCCAATGATATGCAGAAAAGTGCATGTATTCTAACAATTGCCTAGGCTAGGGTTTTTATAAAACTCAGCTTTATGTACAAATAGAGTTGGGTAGAAAAAAAAAAAAAAAAAAAACAGAAATAAACAAATGCTATAAATTAACTCTGTCGTCTGTCGTAAAAAGACGATACGCGAGATACAACATTAAGGCTCATTACGTATGAAAGACTGCTGCTGTATTGTTGTTTTTCGATGTTGTTGTTGTTCGCTTTAGCTTATCTAATCGTCATCATCATATGTATAATCTTGAAGTAAAAAAATAGTGCCTATTGTGATATGATTATCATCATGCCTGTTTGTTTTAATATCTTTGGAGTCTACTGTTTTATAATTTATTTTTTTTTACTTTTATACATTTTATATCGTCAACAAACAATTAAAGTAGCGTCTACAAGGTAATTTACTTAGTTTTATTTTTAATTTAATCTTTTTTCTATCTGTTTTTACACTTGCTTTATATCTACTTTGTTTCCATATGTTTTCAAGCTTTACCTGCATTATGAGTTTCATACCATCTACGTAATTTGCTGCCAAAGATTTTATTTGTTCAGTTATTTAAACAATTTTTTTTTTGAGTTAGCGTTAATTAAACACAATCTACGTATCTATTTATTTTATTAAACTAAAAAATAGAGATAACTTTTTCAATTAAGAATTTAAGTAGATAAATTTAAGATGATGTTATTTTTAAGTTATTATTTTTTGAAATGTGCTCATTATTTTCTTTCTTTTTTAACTTTTCTGATTATTGTTTGCATGCTCTAAAAATAAAATACTTTAAGTTTTGCGTTTAGTAGTTTGTCAACGTCCTTTTCAGATGAAAATTTTTGACAGTTTTGAAATATTTAAACATATTGAGATAGTTAAAATGAAAGCTAAAAAACAGCTTTAGTTTAAAAAACAGGTGACTTCTGCTTTCAAAGTACGGAAAAAAATGTACGTCTGTAGAAAATTCAATTCCACAAATATTTATTGAAAAACTATTACGAACTATAAGAAATTGTTAAGCAGAGTTTCAGAAAATTTTTACATACGAGTATTCCCATTTTCAGCAAAACAAATGAGGCATTTTTGAGAAAATGGATTTTCCTTTTTTTTTAAGATTAAAGGTAAAAATGTGGAATGAAAGGGTTAATACATTATATACAACCACCTATAAACTGTGAAACACGGCCGAAAAAACCAATTTCAGATTCAGATTTTTAGAAAACTTAACTTGCTGGATGCGAAACTAAATTTCAAAAGACCCGTAATTTCGAGTCAGTGCAAAAAAAAAACTTGAATAATTTTGTCTCCAAAATGTAGCCTCATTGAAAACTAAAACTATGAATGTAATTTTGATCTCATCCTTAGAGTTAAACAAAAAAGATCAGGGGAACAAAGATGATTTAAAAAGAAAGTGAAAAATAGATAAAATACTTTATTTTTTTCAAACCTTCACTCTCTTCAGAAAGTTTAAGAACTGTCATTTAATAGAAATATGCGTATATTTGCTAAATTGAAAATAAAAAACAAAATATTTAAAAAAAACTGATCCCAAAAATAGAAAACTACTCTCACTCTTTTCTTTTATTTTCAGATAAAAAAAAATCAATAAAAAATAACAAAAACATTGTCAATGAAAATAGAAAACCTCATGAGAATAACAAAAAAAGAAACGCCTGTAAAGCAATACCATGTAAATGCATGAACTAAATGACATTTTGGGTGTAAGTGACGGCGACAACGATGGTTTTCTATTTTTAAATATATAAAAGAAAGATATGGCGACAAAAACATAAAATGCGACAAATTTAAACTTCAAACAAAATAAAAAAGACGGACAAAAAAAAAAAAAAAAAAAAAAACTACAACTAAAACTGAACAGAAAACTTTAAACTCACCCGATTGCATTCCAAGGCGGCAGCGCTATGCTCCTCACGCTGACGAAAACAATGGCTGCATTTACTTTTGTTAAAAATATTTGGAGAAAATTTACGACAATCTGAGGTGCGTGTCGCAGACATTTTTTATGTTGCTGTTAGTTGCTGGCTGCTATTGCTGATGATGCTGTTGATGTTGCTATTGCTGCGTAGTATATTGAAAATGTTGCGTACAATTTTTACGGTTGTAGACAAATAACAAAAAAAAAAAATTGGTGAAGTTATTTGTTTTTTTTTCTTATTTCTTTCGTTGTTGTTTCGGCTAGTTATGAGTGAAAATTTGCCAGGGATCTTCACAGGTTAAATTGTAAAAAAAAAAAAAATACTTTTGTTGTTGAAGTTGGGTTTTGACAACAGCCAACAATCACTTTATTATGTGCGACATTTTGCTGTTGTTTGTTTGGTTTTTGTACACTTGGTAATTTGTTTTTAATTTTTTTTATAAACTTTTTTTTTTTTAAGTGCGTAGATTTAGAAGGGTGTATTTAACACGCGTATGTTGTTTACACTCTGCTGTTAAGCGGTAATAAAAACATTATTTTTTATGTTATAATAGGTAATTTTTTAAAAATTTTTCTTTTAAATTTAATTTTAGGTTCTATTTTAGTAGCAAATTGAGAATTCTTACAATGATATTTCTTAAATTTTTATATAAAATTGTTTTAAAAATTTATTATTTTCTTTTAAAATATTTGAATAATTTCACTTGTTTTGAAAGCTCTATGCAGCTATTGATAAAACAGAAATTTTATTTAATGTAACTATGACCATAATATCGAAAATTGACATAATTTTCAAAGCGACATTTTCAAAGTTTAAGCCAACACTGCAAGAAGCTGCAATTGTAAATCAATTGCTTGGTTACGCATATTTAAAATGACATATGACAATCAACATTGAATTTATTTTCCGTACAAGTACGTGTATTTTCAAATCGACCTTGCTGCTGTTGAGATTTTTATTATGTGAATAAATATTTTTCTTCGATAGCAAAATTCATTCCATAAATTAAAGTCACATAACATTGCAGCGCACAAAGAGCTGCTGAAGCTGTCATAACAATATCAGTTATTAAATGCAACGAACTTAAGATATCATTTTCATAAAGCTATTTTGTATTAATTTTGGTGTATAAAAATATTATTCATATGAGAGGAAATTAATTACAATGATATGTTTGAAATATTGTTACATGTTTAGATAAGAATTTGTCGCTATGTTAAATAATATATGACAAAAGCTAGCAAAGATAAGCGCCCCGTAAGACTATAAGATTATTTGAAAACATTACACTGCTATGTAAGACCCTTCTACGATCTCAACCCTAGTGTCAAATAATCATTTCATGGTAGTCAAACCGTTTGAAAACTAACCTTTTAAATTCTTGAACATGTTATTAAAATTTTAAAAAAAACTTAAGTTTCAAAATGCAACGGACATAATATATCAGAGGCTTAAGCCTTTATGTAACTACAGATTCTCAAATTACAACTCCGATACAAATAAGGGATAATACTACTTACAACTTATCTCTTGTTAGTTCAGGAATGACTTTTGATTTGCCGATCGATTTACCGATTAAAATGTTAAGTTTAGAGGTAATATTTTTCATTTCTTTTTCTCATATTTTTGAAAAAATTAAGGCTTTAGCAGCAAAACTTACTTTTTGCAAAGTTTTGGTACTTGAAAATACATAATGAATGCTACGGCTTAAGAAATGTAGCCCAAAAGAAAACAACGTAAATACTTTAGTAGCCAAAGAGGTGAAACTATGTTGGTTTTGAGTCACTCAGCTATCACACATCTTTCTGGCTAATGTATCACAAATTTTGACGAGCAGCTTAATGCAATCGTCATCGACGTTGCAACACAGAAGCTCAGTTTTGACTGTGCTGCTTCAAGTCCTTAATAAGTGTTAAGCCTTACTTATTAAAGATAATGAGAGGTTGAGAGCTTTTTGAAATGTACATATCATGCAATAATTTCGTACTCACATGAAACCATTCTGTTCAAAATAGTGTGTTTTGAAACTAAAACAATGATATTGAACTGAATATTTTATTAAGTACCTGGGTGGATGAAATATATAAAGCTTCAAATTTAACTTTTTTTAGCTTACCAATTTTGGTGAAAAAAATTAAAAGTGCTATACATATTGACAACTTTTATACATATTGCAAGTTGAACTTTTGGAAATTAATTTCTTATCTAATGAAAATTTAAGTATTGGCACCAAGCGAACAGTTCCCTTTAGATATCTGAACTTTTTGGAAAATATTTCTAGCTCTGAAGATTTGTTTCTTATCTTAAGTTTTGACACCAAACTATCAGTTTCTTGCAGATATATAACGTTTCACCGAAAAAAAAAATCGATATTTTATTAAAAAATTTTAGTTTCCTTGAAGTTGGCATACTCATCTCACATTTGCAAAGTGTCAGTTTTATACTTCAAATGTCTTAACCTCAATAGTCAGTTATTGAATTGTCACAATTGTTTGTTGTTTTATTAAACCATTGATTGGTAAGGGTATTTCAATAGGTGTGATTTCTAATAGGTTTCTAAACTATAGAGAACTGCATGAAAACTATGAATATAGATTAATTAGCACGGTAATGAGGGACTTGACACTTGATACAGATTGTCTTGCATAGATTATAAATATTTCGAAATTTTAGAGCTGCAGTCTCGGCTATAAATAAGGCACCGTTCAAATCGAAAATTTCTTAATAACAAAATTAACGAAATTTCCAGAATCAAATTTATTTTTAAAATTTTTAACTGAAGAGAATTTTATTTTTCACAATTTTTGTTATTTTCTTTAGATGCACTACAAAAATATCAGTTTTGTTAATATCCGCAAAATCAGGCTTTAATTTTAAATTTTGAATTTCATTAAACTTAAAAGAAATAAAAATATTTTTTAACACTCCAATAAACTTTTCTCAATGCACAATAATAAATATTGTAAACAAAATCTGTTGTAAAAATTTCGATCTCTTTGCGCCAACACTTGTCATTTTATTTTTAAAGCGCCATTTTTCACACCTTTCCTATTGAATTTAAATGTTTTGTCATAAATTCTTTGCAGCTTAATGATTTATTTATGGTTTTTTTTTTTAAATCTTTTACTTATTTTGCACTTATGTTATTTGCTATGCAAATGCCAAAGTAATACGCCATAAACTTTAAGACACATTCCAGTGTGGCATTGAGGCGCGAAAAATCACAAAACAACCAACAAGACAACAAAAATGTTTACTAATTCTCAGCAACACTAAACAAAATACGTAAACAAATTGATGAAGGAAGAACAAAAATTATCAGCAAAAGGTAAAATGCAAAAAACAAAACTTAAAGCGAGATTTGCTTAAATTTTGACAGTATAATTAAAAAAGAAAAACAAAAAATAAAACAATTTTTATAGAATGTTGCACGTCCTGCTTTTGCGCAACATAAAGTTACTTTATTTTGTTGCGGAATCTTGTTGGTGCTCTGCTAAATTTGACAAGTTGACAGCTGAGCTGCGCAAGCAAGTAAGCTTATTTGTGAAGGCATGAGTGAGATAGCGTTAAAATAAAGGGGAGCACAAATGATGCGCATACGTCGGCAACAATGTTGTTAAAAACAATAACACGGGGGCGGACAAGCGCACGATGTTGAAGTAAAAAAAAAAAAAATGCGGTGTTGCTTGTAAACTCTTAGTTTTTTTTTTTGTTGTTGGACACAATTTTGAAAATTGAAGAATAATTTTTGTTTCGAATTTTTTTTTTATTGCACAAAATTTCGATTTTGTTTTTTTTTTTTTAATTTCAGCTTAGCAAATTTGGTTTTTTTTTACACACACTAAAATTTCAATATTTTGTTTAAAAAGTAAGTTATTAACTTTTATACCAACCAATTGAAATCCACTTTTTTTATTTATTTAAATATTTTGTTTGTTTTTTTTTTTGACGCGTAGTCACGCGGCGTTTTTATTATTGTTGTTACTATTTAATTTGTTTTTTTTTTCATTTCATATTTAGTTTTTACTATTGTTGTTTTTCCTTGCTTTATTATTATTCCATTAGAAAACCAAAACAATGCGTAACGTTCGTACACACACATCAAGTTCGTTCGAATGTAGCCACGGTACTGAATTACAGTTGTTGCTTACAACCTCATCGTTCCGGCGGTTGCTCTAAGCTCGTGCTTTCGTGCTCCACCGAACAAATATTTGCTTCGTTTATTTTTGATGTGTGTTGTGTTTGTTGTGGTGGAGCTGCGTTGCAACGTGTTGCAATAAAACATGTTCTATGTTTTGTTTTTCTGTTTGAGTGGTTTTACTATTTCTCTCTTATGCCTAGAGAGCGCCATGATGCACTTGTTGCTTACTGAGTGAAAGTTAAATTAAGGTGGCTCATAAAAATATAGAAAGTTTAATTGTTGGATGCAAATAGTTCAGGAATTTTGAGCTCAAAACAAGCAATACAACGAAAAACTCACATCTTGCTGGAATCTTGGATTTTTTTTTGCAATTAGGTATACTGTATAAGCTTAGGCAACTGAGTTAATACAGCATATATTTTTCACCGGGTGAAGAAACGCTGTACGAAGGACACTTAGAACAAAGTCTAAGAAGCCAAAGAGGTAGAGAATAACCTAGGTTTTGAGCCTCTGCTTAGGTTAGGTAAGAGTTCAGTTAATTTGAGAACTGGTGGCCTAACTGATATTGCGATGCCAAATCAAATTTAAGATTTTTGGACTTACTACGTGGGTGAAAAGGATCAGATAAATTGAATCTATCAATATTATAAAATTAATCACTTGCGGCGCTGTTGCTTTTCTTAAAAACAAAACGTAATTGAGATTTATATGAATTACAAACAATGTTTGTATGAATTGAATAAGAATAATTCTTAACGAATACTGCAGGATGTTAAGTATACATTTTTTGTTGTCAATCTTAAATCTTATTATAAGTAGCTCCAAAACTATCAAATTCTTTCTAAGTTTTATTACTACTTTCTAAGCTATCTCTCAATTATCGAAATTGTTACATAAATTTCCTATAAATTAGGTATTTTGTAAAAACCTTGACCGAGTTTTTAGATGGCTATGACTTCGGTACTAGCTCAGTGTGATTTTCAGCTCCAAAAATACTTTCCCAGTAAACCTAAAAAAATATTTGCTTGCAAAAGGCAAGTGACATGTCAAAACCTTTCCTATTTTGTGAAATTGCCTAGCGAGTTCATTATTAAGAAATTGACTCTAGAGATTTTATAGCAGCATGACTAACTAACTTAATGTTTACGTCGCTTTAAGATGCGACATTTTTCCTCAACCATTATGCACACTACTTATTCTATGGTTATGGCCACCATACTGCAGAGGTCTACTAACCTCGCAATAACTTAGAACTTTAGTTGTTAGGAGTAAATATCATAAACTTATTGACTATTCATTTCTTAAAGAAACTTAAGTATTCATCCTGGGAGTCCTCCCTAGTATTCAACTTCAGGTGGAATGTGAGTCTTGTAGTCCCTAGTAAATGTAATTACCAGAACAGTATTTTGAAATATGTGGAAAGAAAGTTCCGACATCTTGAATATCCTGCATAGGATTAGCGAAAAGTTTCCAAAAGTCTTATGAAGAAACTAACTGTAATTTTCTTATCTAATAGGTGTCACATAAGTTCGAACCGAAAGTTTCACAGCCTGTCACATTTTCCGAACTGAAACATTCACAGACTGACACATTTTCCATATTATGACAAAAACGCAAATGACAACTAGAAGATCGTTGATTTGGTATTTCTGAGTTACTCGTATAAACGTTGGGAGAAATTGGAAACATCTCGCAAGGGATCCAGAAAAATGGCCATGTTCTGGCCGTGAACATTGACATGTTACTTTCCGAATTCGTCGTTTTAAAGAAATTTAACCAATTTTCTTTTTAATAGGTACTAATTTATTGTAGCTATTATTTTTTACTCAAGGCAGTGTTATTATTTTTAAATCAATTTTAGATCATTTATTCTTAAGCAAAAAGAAAAATCTTTTTCATAGATTAATATGATGGCATTTAATTATGTGTTAGCTTTTATTTTTAATTGTTTAATTAATCATTTAACTGTGTAGATTTTATTTCCACTTCATAGATCATCAGAAAATTTCTTAAAAAATAATTATTTATTTGTCTATGAATATTTGAAAAATTTTGTTTTCATTTTATTTCAGTACATTAAAAGCCACCAACATAATAGCCAGTGATGTTTTAGCTGCTTCTTATCACCAAGTAAACGTTAAAAATTTTCACGCCACAGAAGAACATCAAATACAATTTAAAACGCATTAGTGATGGACAGCCAGCCATCCAGACGCATCAACTGACGCATGGATTTTATTTAATGTTGCATGTGATGTGTTGCATGTGTGATGTTGACGATTCGTTGCGACGCCAGCAAAGTCAAAACATTTGATTGAGTGTTACGCCTGCGTATTAAGTGATTGTTCATGTTGTGGCTCTTATTGTTGTTGTTGTTGCTATTGTTATTTTAATGCAGAATCCTTGCTGTATGTGCACTGTTGCCAGATGATGGCACGGAAATACGCAGCGTTAGGATACCATGGTTGTGATAGAAATAGTTTTAATCGCCGAGCGCATAGAAATAACCAGCAGCTTCAAGAACCCTGTATCCTTGAAACAGCTAGTGTTAGGAGTGTAAAGTATTTTATTTGATTCAGTATAATGGTGAACATTGATGATCCAAGACTGTTGAATTCGCAGTAGTTAGATAAAAGTCATTATCTTACGATTCGGCTAAAGTTGAATCCCACGGAAAATGCATGGTACGTATTCGAAGCATCTCATTGACTATTTTCCTGCAAAAAATATCACGAGCTCTTTTTTTTAACAATTACTGTTTCTTATATTCGGGAGAATATTAAACTACGCATTAATTTTTCTCATCAAAGCTTTTTACGGTGTGTGAAAATATTACTCTTTCCCTTCAAAACCCTCTTTGAATTATATCCATATTTCTTTTTTTCTCCGGAATATCGTTAATTGAAACTATTCAGTTATCTTGCCTTACTAGAACTTATGTAGATCTGAATGATCTGAACCTGTGTAATAAATTTCAATTTACGATATTTCGGAGTGAAAAAAGATATCGATATAATTCAAAGAGGGTTTTGAAGGAAAAGAATAGTACTTTGACAGATATGCAATTATCAATTACTTTGATAAAAGTCTCTGCATCTGCGCAGTGGCAAACCTAGGATTTTCGTCAGGGGAGGCTGACATTTTTTCAAATGAGAATACATATCGATTGAACTTTTCCACGAGCAACATTTATATTTTTCGGCAAATTACAACAATCTAAACAGTAGTCCAGTCAAGGGTTTCAAGACGGTGAGGTTTGTTCTGGAAAAATAATTCAACAATTTTAATATCGGATTCGAGCTCAACCTAACTGCAATTTAAATCACTTTCCTACACGGAGAGGCTGAATGAGTCGAAAAAAATGTAAAAAAGTTGAAAGAGTTCGAAAAGTGTTGAAATAGTTGCAAAAGACTGAAAAAGTCTTAAATATATGGAAACCATTCAAGAAAGTTGAAAGAAATTGAAGAAATCCAAAAAAAATGGAAAATGCTGAAAAATATTGAAAGCGGTTGAAAAACGCTAAAAAAGTTGAATATTTTGAAACAATTCAAAATCGATGAAAATGTCGAAATAATAAAGAAAATATCGAAAAAAGTTAAAATAGGAAAAAGACGATAAAATACTTATGGGATATATTAGAAAAAGTCAAAACAATATGAAAAATGTTAAAAAATAATCGAATAGAAACGGAAAAGTCGAATTATGCCACGACATCCGCATACCAAATTTTAGCACAACAGCTAGTATAGCTGCCGAAATTAGCCTTAAAATTTAGGGCGGTGGTACAATCCAGTCCGATTTTGATCCAGAAATTCCATAAGCAAACCTCTCACACCAAATTTTAGTGTTATTGCTCATATATTTCGATAAATAAGCCACTTAACGTATCTTATCTGTATGATAGTCGCTCCCCCACTGGTGCCAAATTTTTGTTATGAGATACGTTATAGCAAGTACATATGTATTAAATTTTAGAACGATTTGAAAAGTTGAAACCTAGCCATGTCCTAATTTTGTTCATATGTATGTGCATCAAATCTCCAAGTTTCATAAAAATCGCTGCAATAGTTTCAATAATTACTAAATAGATAAATTTAAGAATAATAAAAAATAATAAAAAAAATTTTTGAATAAAAAAAAAAAAAAATAAAACGAAAAGCTTCCCCAATTCTTATATTTATTAAAGTTTTTTTGAGAATTTTTAAAAATTAAAACGAATGGCCCCGAAAATTTCGAAAATCAAATTTTTTGAATTAAACTAAAATTAAACAACGAGACTAACATTTTACATAAAGTCGTATTTTTTCCTTAAATAGCATCTATGCGTTACAAACGGAATGACAAAGTGAATATACTCTCTGTGCAGGGTTATTACTGAAAGTACGATATTTTTGATGTTTTTGGCGACCACACACGCGGGGAAGAATAAATTCAGTGTCTTACTCAACAGCGATTGTAGATGCTTTTTTAAAATTTTTATCGACATGAGTACAGGCTGAAGAGATTTGTAGTGCCTGATCTTGTAGTTTACGACAATATAAGAGCATTAACAATTTTCAGAATATGGTATCGAAGCTGAAAGTTGAACAGCTGTTGAAGAAATTTCGGTGTCCTTGCTTTACTCTAAATCTCAGAGGTAAACAGTAACAATTCGCTAATAGTATCAACACACTCAAGCCATTCTACCCATCTAGTCGCACAAAATGTTTTTAAACGAGTTTTTTTTTAGGTTATTGGACTCCGTTCGGATATTTCATCTTCAAAAGTCGTACCCTTTTAGGTGAATTCGAGAAAAATTTGACACTGATGAAACTGTGAAATATCGCATGATTTGCCTACGCTCAAATTCAGAGAGTGACTGAAACAATGAGTGTAAAATACTAAGGGTTGATATCAAAGCCTGAACTCCGTTGATTTTTCTAGCCATGTTCGATCATCCATCATAGCCTTGGTCACGCAAGTTTTTTACAGACAAATTCAATGATGTCAATTCACTTATCATTTCTTGTTTAATAGTAGGTAAGTGCCCCAGTCGATTTAATGTGAGTGAATCCCAAAAATTTTTCTCCTGGAATGCATTCCCCTTGTATCCGCCACTGCATCTGAGCAAGATTTTAGTATGTTTTATGTTTCTTTTTAATATTTGGTATGGTTATAGCTTAGAACAGTCATATTCAGTTCATGCTGAAGGGTAAACCTCATCATTTATTTCTTGTGGAAAACTTTGCGATACTACTGCGCCTACACTTAATTATGATGATCCTGGTTATGGTGTTCTAACGGCCATAATGATGTGGTATCCACTTAAATTCTATCCATCCTTAAATTTAGTCGATCAATTCGCTTATTTATTATTATTTTTATTATTATAATCGTCGAATCAGAGTTTACTTTGTGAGGGGTCATGAAGTCGTGATACATTGGGTATTTTAGTTTTTACAAATCATCTGGCAACATTACAAGGGAATTGTAAGGCGATGCGAAGTAAACAACAATTAATCAATTGTTGTGCTGCTATTGTTGTCGTTGTACATATGTTATTATTGTTTTACTTTGTTCTGGGTGGGTTGGAAAAATTGTTAAATGATTTTTCTTAGAGCGGTTGCATCTTCATTTGATATACGAAAGGAAAACGTTGGTCAAAATTATCTTTGCGTGTTTCATTTAATGGAGCGTAAATTTTAGGCGGATATGGTAAGAAATAAAAAAGAAAATCATAGATGCATACATACATACATACATATATACTTACAAGAAGGCGTATGTACATATAGATTTAATGTTGTTAAGTTAATTATAAGGTTGACCTAGGTTATGTTCATAAAAGGCTGTTTAAGTTCATATTGCAAGTTGAACATTAGTAGACTTAATTCGAAAATTACCGACTTTCTATGCTCAAAAAACATACTTATCATAATTTGTTTAATTTATATCAGAGAGAACCTAAATGTTTCTTTCTTAGACATGGTGCCTTCAGGCTATCAAACCCAAAGAAGGAGTTAAGAAAAATATTAAATGAATAGTTAGAGAATATATGAAATAGGATATGAGTGTTGTTAGTTTCAAGCTTCTGAAAAATATAATCTAAAATATAATGATATTATTGATATTATGTAAAGCGCGAAACACAACTGAGACGAAAGCGATGGTTACAAAAAACAAAACAAGACAACATGATTTCAACCTGAGATTTCTTGAAATTTTGGTTAGATTAACTGGATTTATTTTTGAATGTAGCGGAGTGAGATGCTCTTTGGAATAAATTATGACTATATTGTTACGAAATTTCTGTCTCTTTGACGATAATTTCGATCTCTTACACTTTTCTGAGTTCGATCACTGGATTGTGTAACAATTAAAAACACACAAACTTATTTAGTTATAAAATGGTTTATTTAAATCACAATTGTTAGTTTTTACACGGTACAATTGTTTATCTCATTAACATTCAAATTCTAACATTTATTTAACATTGTATAGAAAACTGTTTTACTTTACTACGGATCACACTGTATTCACTTTATTGCTTAAATTCAAGTGTTTTACTTCACTGTTTAAATGCAACTGTGTCCCTCAACTCAGATGACAACCCTTTTATACTGCAGTCATCACTCTCTCTAATAATCCAGTACCTTCTAATTGGCGTGTATTCTACCATAGTCCATAATTTACCAGTGCTTCTAAGTGGCGTGTATTCTACCATAATCCATAATTTTATCAGTATGGCGTATTGACGTTGAGTTCACAATTATCCAGAATCTAGATGGCGTTGTACGACGTTGAATTCACAATCTAGATGTCTCTCGGTTATTGACTTTTATAGTGTACTGCAGCGTCTGTTCGGTTTATTGTTTGCCGCTAGATGGTGCTAGTATCGTTTAGTTTCTTTTGTTGGTTTTATTTCAAGAAGTTTCTAGCATAAACCAATTTTCGCTACAATATGTATCAACAACTATAGTATAACATTGAAAATTAATTATTGGAACATCTACAGATTCTGCTTCATCTTCAGACAACGACGTTTTCATCAGTTGAAGACGTTGGCAAAATGATTGACATTTTTTTTTCTTTTTTTTTATGAAGTGAGGTTAAATTACCTAAAGATTGAGTCTTATTTTATGATTCAATCCTTTACTCACTTTTTCTTTCTGAGATCCACAAATAACATTAACTTCAATATTTGGTTTAATTGTAAATACAAACATATTTCAACATTGTTGACACACGGAACACTTGAGTTTATTAGAGCTACCGTTTTTATGTTCACTATGCGGCACATTATGGTATGCACTTTATCATTTCCCTTTAGCCAATAACAAAAAAAAAAAAAAAAAAAATATCGTACAAGAAAATGAGCTGCATTGCGCTCGTGACTTTGTTGACATTTGAATGTACCTACATATTGGACTACATTTAAAGGAAGCCACCGACGAGCTGAAAACAACGTAGCAAACAAATGCATAAAAAAACATTTGTACAAATTTTGTCTAATGATAAGTTTTTTCGTTGTTGTTTTTGTTGTAACGTTTATAAGGGCCTTACTGTATAAAAAACTTCGGTGCCGTCATGTTGTTATTAACATAAGATCGATAACTTTTTGGGCGATTAATTCAGAATATAGGTTATGAATAGAAACGGTCTCAGACTTTACTTTCGTTGTTATACAACTACTTCCTAAACTTTTTTATTGTTATGTTACTTTAGTTATGCATATTTGCGCAAATTTTAAGAGTTACAAAGAACTGGTCAAAAGAATTTTGACAGAGTAGATGCTTATCCGTCTCATCGACTTCTTCGTCTCCACAACTTCTGCGAAAATCTCTGAAAGTGGTACCATATCTGACAACCATAAGACCAATGGGACACAGTGACCCACTAGCATTCCTACGACAGTTTTTAACCCTCCTTTACTGAACCCTAAGAGAGTTTGTGTTCTTCCTAGTTTCAATTCAAGTCACATATTTCGAGACAGTCTGCATCCAGCAATAAGGTCCCACCCTATGTTTGTTTGTTTCTTGATTGTGTCCGTTATCCGATAGTGTACATAGTTCCACCAGCGGTATCCTAAGGTCTACCTCTTTAACTTTAAAATGCAGATAAAAAGAATCCAATACGTACTGGAATATAAATTAGGACTGAAAAATTGATCAAGATATCGTTTCTCATCAGAATTATACTGTCTTTACTCTGTTGAGGAAACACTGTTCACTGTCATATTAAAATATTGGGACATGAAACTTGAAGCGATAATGTAATTATCGTATAAAACCGACCGTAGCACACGCTGTAATATATGTTTTAAGTTAAGGCCAAGTGGATATTGATTATAGTCAGCGCCATAATTCAACAAAATCTTAAATAGTCAATTTTTATACTGGACAGTACCTTTCACCCTCCTGTAAATTTTGGTCTGGTTAGTTATTCAGATCACATCACAAATTATCACAATCATATGAGATTTGTTAGAACTTATTTTGCGTTATTCGTTCCCCTTGACCTGTTTGGAAAACGGATGGCAGCATGTACCTGCCATTAGACTCAGCGAAACTGTTTGCTGGTTCAAGGGAAGAACAGGACACTAACTCTAAATTGGACTATACAGTTCCAGTAATCTCATTGTAGAGGGATTTCGCAACTCACATTCCATTTAGGGATGACTGGAAGGGAGGAATCTCGGGGAGAAGAAACCATATTAATCTCTACACGGATGGCTACAAGCTAAATAACAAAGTGGGTTATGGTATTTACTCTTAGGAACTGAAGATTAGGATTGCTCCGAAGTTACCAGACCATTGTAGAGTTTTTCAGGCAGAGGTTATAGCAATAGAAGAAGTACCATCTTGGATGAGGATAAATGTCGTATCCAAAAAGGATATAAACATTTATTGAGATAGTCAGGCTGCTAGCAAATCTGGCCGGAATGGAACGCTAAGCGATCTCCAGAACTGATATCCATTACTAGAAATAGTGTCTCGTCAGTTTTTGCAGTCCTAACTGTCCACTGGCTTATCGGCAGACATGCGGAGAGATTAGGTATTCGGTCTTTTGACCTCTGTAGAAGTTGTAGGAATGTGGAGGTGAAGGAAAAAATTATATATTTTCTTTGCTCCTGCCTTGCACTTGCTAGAAAACGCCACAAAACATATGAATTCTGGTTGGTTCAATAAGAGGGTATAATCAAGTACCCTGTGGTATCACAATGGACCAACATTTGGTCTAAGTGAATCGGTTCGCAACTGACTGCCACTCCTACCTAGCCTAATCTAATTTAACGTTATTTTGAGGCAAAAACATATCAAAGTTTTTATCTTAAAATGTGCAAAATATTGCAAGACACTTGAGTAACAACGAATGTTAAGTTGCAATAAACGCGAAGATGAAAACGTATTATCTCTTAGTAGTCCTCAAGTCAACAACCGTAAGCGAGAAGAATGCCAACAACAAAGCGCGACTACAAAATGAAAAAATAAGTAATAATTTCACATATGCATGCTTATGAACAAAATTGAATATAAAGACCGATAAGCATTACCAAAAATATTTGCTATATTTGCAAGTCTAGCAAAGCTTCCTATTTGCAGTGTGGTATGTGACAGCAATTGTAAGTGAAACATACGTAAAGATAGCAATACAGCGGTGCACAGTTACTTAGTTGCCACCTGTACAGCCTTTGGGTAGCAGTCAGCAGCAGCAGTTAGCCCATCGAAAGTCCAGCATGGACTGCCATTTATACTGTTCGTTATTTGGCTTTTTAACAGTAGATTTTTTAAACAAAATGCCAGACAATATTATTATAGTTTTTTGTAAGAAACTTCTCATGTTTACTTTTGTTGATTCTTCCGCTTGACCTTCCAGCAATTGTAAGGTTTTTGGTATTTTGTTGATAACCTCGTTAATGAGCTGCAGGACACAGCATAGCCTGCATGCCGCAGCAAACTAGTTATTATCCATCTAAAACCACTGACAGAGGGTTGTTTTGATTTTCAGAATTCAGCTATTCAAAAGGTGATGACAATACTTTTTAAGATCAAAAAGCCTACTTTGCATAGAAGAGTCTTGTTTATGTTTAGCAGCCACATTTGACCGCTTGAAATAACTTGCCATAATTTATTGAAATAGCCTGCCTTAGTACCTTAGGCCATCAAGTTCACTAACTTTGCCCACTGTTTGCCTGACCACTCGACAGCGTACAAGTGCCAGTATTTTTGTTACTGTTGCTGGTACCAAGTAAGCATTAGCATTTTTGCTACTACCGCATCGTGCAGCATGCAATCATAGCGGCATGCAGCAGCAGCGGCAATAAGTAAAAAGCATAAAGTGATCGTACGTAGACCTTTCTACGTGAAAGTGAAATTTCGTGTACCATTTTTAGTCTTTTTTCTGCAGTTTTTTTTTCTGAAATTCAATTTTCATTTCATTTTCAATTTTCATTTTCTTCCTCACCATGTTTGGTGCGATTGGTTTTAGCCGCGTAAGCAACCATTGGCAAAAGCGTGAAATGCAATTGGAATTCAGCTCAAAAGAAAAAAAAATTGCAACGGAAAAAATTGGTTAAAAATCTGTTAAGCTGTTAGGAAATCGCGCTAATAAAACAAACAAACCATTGCTACTTTTTTTGCACTCTACTCAATTTTTTACTGACAAAAGCTTTATCCTTTTTTGTAGGACACGGAAAGAAAAATGTTAGTATTAAAATTATGTACAGAATGTAAAGAAACTACTTAGACTGTACTTTTGTCACTTCAATAAAAATAATAACTTGTTTGTAGCTGAGCTTACTAACTACTAGCATTCTCGAACTATTCTAGAAACGAAGCAGGTTCAAATTTCTGTCGAATCAAATTGCGCTATTCAAATCATTTTATAAATAAAAATTTTAAGTTAAATTCAATTCAATAAAATTATCTGTTCCAGTATGTGAACCCGCGCGTTCTGCGTCCCAAGAAAAGGCTTTAAAAACCGACATAAATATACATATTTTTTACTATCGTCAAAATTAAATATAAATTCTATTTCAATTTTTTAATTTGTTGAAAATTTTTTTGTATAATAGTCGAATTTTTTGTTTGCCTACCATTTCACATGCATATATGCATGCAGAAATGTAGGCAGAGTGTCTGTCATCTGCTAACTTTGTGTATGGATATGTAAGGTCTCTTGCCTTTTGGCTGCATGCTTTGTATGTGGAGATGTATGTAACTCGGTAAACTTCGCAAGCGATGTTTTAAGGCAATGTGCCTTTCATTTGTCAAACATTGTATATAGAGATGTAGGAAAACTGCATACAAAGCGGCAATCGCATTTTAAAAAGAACTTACAGCTGTGGCTGGAGTTGTGTACATTACTACATGCAAAGAGTATAACTATTCATCGGTGTTGCTTATAATATATTTCCTGCTGGGGAATGCTTAATTATACAGATGAGAAGCGTCGATGTATGAGTTGATTTTTAATTTTGTATGTTTTTTTTTTTTTAAATTAATAATAATCAATAATTTGGATTTTTATTTTTTTAAATCCAAAATAGTCGTAACTATTGATTTTAATATTTTTAGATCAAAAATAGTTGTAAGTATGGATTTTTCTATTTTTAGATGATTCATTATTTCATGCATTCATTCAACGACATTCATTTAGATTGTCGAATTCTATTTCAGTCAATTTTCTGTGTTTTTAATAAGCTCAATATATTTGGTATATTTACGTACTTGTCGACTTTTCGAAAGCCATGTCCGAAATCATCAAAAATCTCGAAAACTATCGAAAAAATCAAAGAAATCAAGAGCTCTCAAAACACATCGATAAAAGTCAAAAGTTATCAAAATACATCGTAGAATTATGTCGGTAATTTTGAATCTAAAAGGTTAGAAATTCAAAATTATGAATCTTGATATAAAAACTTGTTTGTGGTGCGTCCGAGGAATTTTTTACATAAATTTGCTCTTTGTAGCTAGCGAATCTCTTTGCAGAAACTATGTGCGAAGCAAAACTTAAGCTTTATATAGTTCTTGGTTGACCTGGCAAAAAAGTGAAAATTTTGATCAAATACGAATATGTTAAAGTGCTCGTGAAAATTCGAACAATATGTGTATAGAAAATTTTGAATAAGTCGATTTATGTTCAACAGATTTCAGTTTGTTGGAAAGTATAACATATTTTCTCTTAAATTTTTCACAGTGTTCATCGTTAGATTTCCGCTTGACTTTGCGGAAAGTGAATGCATTTAAACAAGTTGAATTGCTACTTTTTTTGCTGCTTTTTTTCATTTTGACTGCGAGCCAAAATTCATTGAATTGCGCCTTAGGTGTCTCTCGACTTAAACTGTCTTTGGCTAATTCAGTTTTGCGCATGCGCGTCGTTTTACTGCACTTTTCGCTATGATGAAGTCTAGCACGTTCGTTTATTTTATAACGTCGCTATTATTGTTGTTTTTATAGTTGATGCAACTACTTGTTGTTGCTGTTGTCGTTGTTGTTGTTGTTGTTGTCATTCAGGATTGACGCTTGGGTTGAACTTTTTGACAATTGTTTTTACAAGTTTCTTTAATTGTCTTTAATTAATTATTTCAAATTGGTAACAGAAAGTGCTTTCATTTTATGTGCACACAAAAAAATGAGTTGGCATTGCAGTAAAGGCACATTTTGATGTTGGGTTGCACACTAAAGTAGCGTATGCAGCCAGAAAAGCTTGACTTTTTAATTATATATTACATGTAGTTCTTAAACTTAATCTACTTTGCTGAAAAAAAACAACGAAATAATAGAAATAGAAGTAAATGATTTAATGGTCTACTACATAGTTAAGCCATTGATATGATCCATACAGTGTGGAGCAAACAGCGCTTAAGCAGTATGCTATTTTTATCAAAGATATTCTTCAATTTTTTTCACAACAATTTTTCTGGATTAAGCTTATGATGCTTATACTCCAACCACAGAACTAACAAGATCATTGAAGTCTCATAGCAATGTTTTGAGAAATGTACCTTACCAAAACATTGTCCTCTTCTTTGAAAAAATTGAATGAAAACTTTTTTTCTGGTAGCATAATAGTTTTTCAATCACTTTTTACATGATAAGATGAGATTTCTAGTTGATGCGAAGTGGAAGAACTAGTAATTAGTGAGGCTGTAGTTTTTGTTTTATAAGCTAGCGACCATATTTCCAGCATTACATTAAAAAGCTTCCATTCTGCGCTCCAGTTATCATTTTCTTGGCAAGACCTTTTGACATAAAACTTAAACTTGTGAGACTACTGAAAAGAGACCTTTGCACAGCACTCAGTTCGAAACCATTGTACTAAGACCCAATAGAGAAAACGGAAGTGAATATAAATACAAAAGAACTCGAAGAATATAAGTAATTACTCTTCTTGTAACTTCTATGTTTCTTAGAAATTTCAGGAGCATCGAAAAAGGAAGAGAATGAGCAGAACTCATATCCAGGAAGATATAGCTACCGAACAACCTTTTTCTGTATCTTGCGAAGGCCGGACAACTACAAAGATAGTGCTCTATAGTTTTATAATCTTTAAGCAACGTTTGGTATTTTGGGTCGGTGATAAAACCCATTTTATACAAGTGCTGGCCATATGTACCACATGTATTATGTGGCGTGATAAGCCCTACCAGTAGTCTTATGATCGTTTTTCTCAGGTGAAGAAAAAACTTCGCCACTGTCCTCGATGGTCTTTGCACGAAGCATTTTGCAATTTTGCAAGAATCGAGTTCAAACCACCTCCTTGTATGATTAGAACTCATGTAGTCTTTTATCCAACAAGTGATTTTCGCGAAACTGTTATCGATAAATGGCTCCGGATGCATTGCAGTCGCTGATTCTTGGTTAACTGTTTCATCCGCTAGCTCATTCCCTTTAACACCACAGTGTTCGAGATCCCAAATAACACTCAACTCATTGCTACGGAATTGAGTTTCATCTTACACTCACTTGTGATCTTCGAATAGCTGACCGGGTTATCAAAACCCTGACTATCACTACAGACACCTATACAATGCCATCTTTTTTCAATGATCCAGCAAGCCATATTCAAAATGACAAAATGACCTCTGTTAGGAAAATCGTTGTTATCCCTCAAGTAGCAAAATAATGCATAGTCTCGCCATCCGAATACCACCCGAAACCTTTTCCAGAAGAATTTTTGGTACCATTTGCATAGAAGATATGAATTAAAGCCAAAGTATGAGCTCTGGAGTTAACCAATGGTCACGATCCGGATATGTCTCATCACACGTTTCTCCATTAGCATCGAGAAAAGTATAAACTTCTCTGATAACTGATGGTCTTTACCCTACATAAGCTTCATCGTGTCCTTTGATATGCTCGATATGTAACTTTACGAAAACTCATGTTTCTGCTTTCCTCTGCTAAAGATAGTTTTTGTCACATATCACTACAGAGCCTCTGTGAACGGTTGATGAAGATAGGTTGATCTTGAATTCGGCAAAATTCGCCTATCATGGAACTACTACAGGTTGGAAGGAAGAATTTCCTTTTAAATAGTGTTAAATTTGATGTCTATCTATAGCGAATTAAGTAAGACTACTAAATGGCGAGGTCTTCCAGATCTTCGCCTTAGGTACATTGAATGTCACGATTAGCGGAATTAAGAGCTCTGCTTAGGACATCGTTTGCTATTCTCAAAATCAATATTGGCGACAACAGACAACTAAAGTTTACACTCAAGACGAGCTGAAAAGGATCAGTATGTTTCTTTAAACTCTATATTTGAAAAGTTTCTGAAGTTTTGAATTGGATCTGTTCAATGCATTCCAGATTCAAATGTTTTCGATGCTATTAAAACGATTCCGTAATGGATGAAAGCTAAATATAAGTGAGCCTGTAATTTGTTAAATGCTTCAAGCTAATGCAAAGGAGAACTAACAGTTGACAAAATACGGAAGCTTCAGAAATGTCTTAAGCATTTCGGCAAATATGCGATCTGCCACCGCTGCTTTGTTGTTTTTAAGAGAGGTTATAAAGCTTATTAACTTAAACTTCATATACGATGATGTTTCATGATATTTATTTTACGACAAAATCTCCATTTATCGAACTAAAAAAATTTTCAGTTTCAGCTGCTTTTTCATCCTATTAAAGTTTAATATTTTGGTAGTTTGCATGTTAACAATAAAATAAAAAAACGTTTGCCAGCTTACTTTATTCAAGATTTTATGACACACAGTTCCTTTAAGTTTTACTGTACCTTTTAATGAGATTTTAAGATTATTGTAGTTTGAAATGAAATTTTTAGGCGCGGCAACCAAAACTAATGCCAATAATTTTACAATAATACAACTTCAATGACAAATATTAAAGATTTTCAATTTTATTTCCTATTAAAATCAAATTTTACTGCATCAACATCTTTAAAGCGCTGCAACGCGAGACGGTGTTGCTTGACCACAACTTCACAGCAGCAGCTTTCAATTAAATAATAAACAATTTGTGATCCGCTCTGCGCTGCACTGTACTGTGGAGAAACGTCGCTTTAAGCGTGAAATAACCAAATTGAAAATTTGTACCATAAATGAGACAAGTACCACAAGTACAACATGCAGCTAAGCTGCAGAGCAAAGCATTGCACATGCACTGCGCATGGTTTATTAAAGTTTTGTCACTACCACTTAATAGTGATGTCAACTCAAATGTATTTGGTTATTTGATGAATCCGTATTTGTTTTTGATAATTTACAGTACGGTGGATGCCATTGGGGAGAAGAGACTTGTGAGGCTTAAACTACTTATTGCCTACATAGTTTTAGGTTAGGAAACAATAGCGTATAAAAAACTGGACAGTTGTAATCATCTCAACTCAGCTATTGTCATTGAACTTCTATGAAAATGAGTATTTCAAAATCCATAATTCTGGCAAGAAGAATACCCTGGGTTTCTGTTTCTTTATTGAAACCTTTGTCTCATAGTAGACTAATGACTATTGACTGAAGTCGAAATCATTGCTGAAATCAATATATTTGAGCCACAGGAAGTACTTTTTTACCACTCGAAAAGCGAAATATGGTTTTGTTATGAAAGCCAAGTGGTTTTGCCAGAACTCACTTTGCCCAATTATAGACACACACATGATAAACTGCACAATTTCTTCCACATAAGTGAAGAAGGCAGATTTTTGTAAAATGCGCCTAAAGAAACTGATCAGCTGTTCAATACTCTATGACGAATTTTCGGTCATTCATCACTATTGTGGTTAAAGCAAAATTGAGTTAATGCAGTGAGAGTTTCGAAGGTTGCAATATTTTTCTTTTTGCATGAACGTGCTAAGAGCCATAGCAAACAACAGAGCGCTGTAAGAACTGTTGTCTCAACTGTTTTTGCTGGCGCTTTACTACAAGCTTTTTTGGCTAGTGATAACGAACTGAACAGCGTCACACAGCGGACAAAAGATGCCAGTTGATGTAACACTTTTTTACTGGAAATTATTAAAAACAAGTGCAAAGTAACAAAATACGTTGTACATTGTTTTGCGTAGGAATGAATTGTTCCAAGTTGTTTTAAAGGTTCACCCTAATTTGATAAAGATTTTTCTGTCTACTGAAATCGATACACTATACCCAATTGTATGTGGTAATCGGTTTTCTTAAACATTTTACATCACAACTTCTAGGCACTTATGTTGTTAAAATTCGTTTTTCTAACAATTTTATTATTATTTGTAAAAAAAGTGATCATATTTTTGTTAGAAATGACAACGATGATGACGCCAATGACGATGATGATGATGTTTGTGTTTAACTTACGTGCAGTGCAACTTGTATGCGCGCACTTAATGCTCAGCGCTGCATAGTGGAATTAACTTTCTCCTGAATCCCCCCAAGTTGTTGTTGTTGTTAATTTTGTAGTTGGTGTCTTGGAATTGCGCGATTGCTCATTGCGGTAGCCACCGCTTGTAACGGCAGTGACAGCGATGGTGGCGGCAGCGCCATTGCAATTGTTTCACATGCTGCACCAACAGTTGCAACACATTTTTTTTTTGCTTTGAATTTTTTCATATGTTTACTGCTTGGTGGCGCATTCATCACTTTAAGTAGCATTAGGTGAATGTGCTACTGATAGTGATGGATTTGTGATGGATTGATTGAATCTATTTGCAAATCATCAATAAGTCAGATGTTGTCAAACAGGTAACATAAACAACACTCTAAGTGATGATTTGACTTTAAAGTTTTGGCGAGGAAAACTTGTATGTAATGCATATTATGATTAATGTGATAGTATCAAAGACCGATGGATTGTGAGTTCATGTTAATATTTGAAGTGCCACAAATACCTTTAGGTACGAACGCTAAGTATTAGATATCAAAAATAAAGAAAAACTTTGCAAACAATGCATTGTAGTGAAATTATTTTAAAAGTCAGCAAGTTTTTATAAGAATATTAAAGTGAAGATGAACTTTCAGTCAGTTTTATAACTGACCCATCTGAAGCATTTCTAACACTTATTGTTGGCTAAAAAAATTCTCATAGTTATTTGTGCAGATCGTCACTAAAAAAAAAACTTTTGGTACTATAGTTCGCTCACTGGTTGAAATTTAACTATTATAATGACAATACAAAAACGTTCAGTACCATTTTACCTGATAAGATGATGTTGCTCCCAAAAAAAACAAGCTATCATGTTATCCTATCCCTATCTGTATCCCTTCCTTCAATACATATATTAATTAAGCTGTAAAAACAAATTTTGCTGCTAAGCGAGTGACACCGCCTACTTAAAAATAAACCTCTTTCCTCAGAGCCCAATCTATCTCCATACCGAATTTCATCAAAACCGTCCCCTTACTATAACTGTAACATAATTTTTGGTAAGAAAAGCTATTAAAAAGTAAATAGCTTTAATCTATCTCTGTTCCAAATGTCATCAAAATCGAGCTATTTTTTTAGCAGAGAGAAAGTTCTTTTATGCTATGTTTATGTTTTATGAGTGTCACGACCCACTCAAAAACATATAAATTCTCAGGAATCGATCTATCTGCTAAATTTCATTAATATCGTTCCACTAGCTTTGCATTTTAAACGTATTTTTCTGTTAGAGGTGTGGCACAGCCTACTATTGGAGAAAAAATTACATTCGGGCCAGTCAGAATTTTCAAGAAATCGATTTTTTCAAAGTATAATATCTTTAAAATATGTTCTGAAAATTTGAAGTCACTTTTTGAAGTTACTTTTAGAGTTATTCGGCAATAACCAAAAGGCTCTCGGACGGGCCGGAGCGCGAGTATAAAACTTTAAATGCGATTTTCTCAAAACTATATTTTCGGAACTGGTGACCACTGTAACTCGAAAATCGATTGATAGATTTCAATGAAATTTACACAGTTTTTGAAAAACATAAAAAGCTAGTGCATGATCGAAGGATTTTTTTTTTAAATATCGTTTTTTTATGAACAATTAATTGTTCGTATTTTCCCGAAAATCTGGATTTGAATTTCCTGAGGCCGCCCTACACACTACCAACTATGGCAGGCGTGGTCAGAAGAGCCGAGTAAGGGAGCTAAAAAACGTTAAACACTGGATTAAATTAACGCTCCGATCTGGATTTTCAGATATAAAGCGTTAAAACTGTTTCTTTTCCAGAAATCACTAAAAGTTGTGAATTCCTACATCTATTTGGACAAAATGTAAGTAGTTCGAATGGTGTTATCTAAGATAATACCTAAAACTTTATTTAAAAAGAATCATGCGCAAAAGTACTCTGACTATGAAATATGGTTTTGAACATACTAAATGATACTCATCCTGAACCAGGTTTTGGAAAAATACAAACAAATATTTGAATAGAGACAAAGTGTCGTTGAAGTGGTTCATTTCAAAAACATATTTTAAGCCCACAATAAACTCGTGCTATGTTAGAACACAAACTTTTTAAAATTTATGTGTAATAGCAACTAATGTGGGTTGTGATAGATTGCTAGAGTTAATTTGAAATAAATAAATAGTGTTATAATCGTATCATAGAGTTTTTCCGAAAGCAAACAAATAAATGAATAAATTTACTATAAACACACATATATACATATTTGAAACGATTTATCACATTAAGCACTTATTACTTAATTACAATTTATTGCCAAAAAAAGTATAATTTCATTAAAAGAAGTCATTAAACTACCTAAGGCTTGACTAGTTCAAACATATTAACTAATTAAAAAAATTTTGTAAATTATTTTAAATAAAATGGCAAAAGTGTCGTCGAAGAAATATGGGTTAATTTTCTAATTATGATTAATTATAATTTAATAGAGAGATTGTAAATTGTTATTTGTTAAGCCCTTAAACTGTTGATTTTTAACCAACATGGTCTGCGTTTGAATGCTTGTGAAGTTTTGTATGATACATACATAATGCATTGCCAAAGACAAAGGCATAACTTCAAGGTTCAATGACAGAGAAATAATAAAAATTTCATTAATTTTCTTTTGCCAGTTAAGTGCACAGTTTTAAAAGTGAAAGTACATAAAATGCTTACCTACAATATATAGATTTTACTTCTTGTAGGCAAATCTAACGTATTAAGTACCATAATTTTCTGACTTCGAAGTAACTTTGCTGGCTAACAAGTTGCGCGCATGCGCATGCATATGTTAAGTAAGCTGTATAGTATTGAATATTTAAATCAGTGTTGCCACTGAGAAATTTATTTTCCTACCAAAATTTTCTCGAAAACCAACCAAAATCGTTTGTAACCTACCAAAACTTTAGAAATTAAAAAAAAACCTTTTTGCAGCATTGAATTTGTTTATTAACATTCAATGCTGTTTAAAATACATATTCTTGTATGTCGTCGTTTAAAATGCTTAACCGCATATAACACAAATTTTCTGTTGCAAAATCGTGTAGAATGGTTCACATCAAAAGTCGGGCAAGTGTGCGTAAAAAGTTACCACATGGCACATGCAGCGTACAATTAAGTGATGAACGTTAGAAGAAAGAAAAATAGTAATTAAAAATCATTTTGAAGGCAAAACCGATCGCAAAGTTACAAATTTTTTAAAAAAACGAAAGCCAGCGATTCACGGTATTATTAAATGATATAAAGAGGACAAAAGGATTTCAAATAAACAACGAACGGTGGCAAAAAAAACGTTTAGCTCGATAGACGAAAAATGTACCATCCGAGAAATTTTTAAAAATCCATTCATATCTACTCAAAAACGTACTGTAATGGTAAAACTAATTTTCATTAAGAAGTCCTTGCTGTTCGAAAAGTTCTCCAGAAAAATAATTTTGATGGCTGAGTAACACAGGATAAGCCATGCATCAACCAAACAATTTCGCTTGAATTTCGCAAAAGAGCACATTTTAAAATATTCTCCTTTTGGAGTATGGTAAACACACCCTAAGTGGTCGGGGTTCTGAAATAGACCCATATTTTAGCCTAACAATAACCGTATACCTAAAGTCCGTTTTTAAAATGCTATTTATTAAAGCCCACAAATTCAAATTTATTATTACGGAAATATTTTTTTTATTATGTCATCTTATGTACATAAAAAAATGTTAGTTCTTAGAACTTAAGACCATTTTTAGCGACCCGATTTTGATCACAGCTGCGATCAAAAAAAATTATGTTATTAATAGCGCTAGTAACTTTTGTTTCTAATACGCCGGGTCTGAGCACACATGCAACAATTTAGATGTGCGATCAGTCGTAACACTATTTCGTCACATTGTACATACATATGCGTATTCCCTAAACGTAATTTGTATGCAAGAAAACAGAGTCCATACCCACTTGTTGAAGATAGGCTTGGCAAAAGCTTATTTCCAGATGTAAATATTTGCTTCCTGATTTGAAAAACTTCACGAAAAAATTTCAATTTTCGATTTTCATAAAAATTTATCCTAAATCCTACCAAAATCAGATTTAACCTACCAACCTACCAAGAGGAAAAAAACCTACCCGATTTGGTAGGAAACTACCAAAAACGGCAACGCTGATTTAAATACAATTTTTGCCATGTGGAAAAGTTTGCACTATATGAAAGGTTTCACAAAAAATAAAAACATAAAATGCCCAAAAAATATATGGGTGCACGATAAATCGCCAAAAATTGTTTAACAAATTGTCGCCTACATTTTCTTCGTACATATGCATCAACTTGAAGACTCTCTTATTCTAAACAGACTTTGTTTTGAATTAAGGATCGTACATAAAAGACGTCCGCAGCCAGGGGAAGGGGGCTCTTAACTGTGGACAAACAGAGAGGAATGGGGGAAGGGGGGGACGCTTCGAGGCATTTTCGGACGTTCATATTTCTTTCTTTTTTTTTGCATAAGAAACGAATAAAAAACTTAAAAAAGAAAAATGGGGAAGGGGGTAGCTTAATCATTTGTGTAAATTTTCTATGAGGATTGGGGGGGGGGGGGCGGGGTAGCAAAATCGGACAAAAGTAAACAGCCAGATGAGAAGGGTTAAAATTTCAGAATTTTCATCTTTTATGGATGACTTCTTATCTAATTATTGAGCTACTTTTTAATAACTTGTACAAACCTTACGCTCTAATTTCGTAGCATCATCTACATTTCAATGCCAATACTGAAACGCCTTCTTTTGGGATCGAACTGCAATCCTGCAAGCCTAACTTCGGGAATGTAACTGAAATTCGTAGTTTACTTTCTGTATTATACAATAAAAGACAATCCGTCAATTTATCGGAACTATAACAGCTCAAGTTCGAAGTTCAAACAAAATCCGATACCAAATTCAAACCTTTAGTCTGAGAAGAGCTATTGACAATCAACTTCGGTCTACAATTCCACTTCCGAACAATATCGAAATAATAACAGGCCTGAATATTTTCTTGAAAAAGGGGGGGGGGCCTTATACTTAATTAAAAAATTATATTTATATTTAAAATAGTGGCATTTAAGTTCCAACCAACGACGCGAAATTTCTAATTTAATTTGAAATAAAAGGAGTTAAACGCTTCCCAATTTGATTTAACCATACGATCAAAATCGGGACTTTAGACGAGACAGAATGTAAATTAATATGTTTAAAAGCACTGAAATTTGTGCATTTGCCCTATTACCAAGAGGTAAATAATATAAAATTTCGAACTCTACTACTGCTCCATAAAATAATCTCAACAGCGCCACCTCGCAACCTTTACATCTTTTCAATAGATTAATCTTCTCGAGCTCAAATCGTGCTAAGACCACTATATAGGTACGCCATTCTTGTCTAACGTCTGACCGTCAATTTTTTGCTTATTCTATACGCCTTTGGAATGCTCTTCCACAGAACATAAGATCAATTAATAATCCCGTACAATTTAAGAATCAATTTTTTTCACATTTATCAGCCTTGCAATAATATTAATATTCTTATTTTATTTCTTTTCATTTTATTTTTACCATCTATTTTTGTGATTTAATTGTTAGCTACAATGTTTTAATTTTCCCTATTATAATATTATTTGAATTTGGAATCCTTGTGTATTTTATAAATAATATAGTCTTAAGTTTTCCATTTTTTTTTCACGATTTAAATTTTATTTAATAATTTCATCATTCAGTTATCTGGTACTGTAATTATATGATCTGTATCTTGTTGTACTAGAGACTAATTAATCAAATAAATACGCTTAAGTTATGCTCTTAGACGCAGGGCCGTCTTTGAAATTTACGATGCAAAAATTGGATAGGGGCCCGGTCTTAAAAAATTCCATACTCAAACTGTATACAAATATTAAATTACATATTCATGAGCAAAAAAAAAAGCTTTCAGAAATTAAAAAAAAAATTAAATTGACGTAAGTTGGGAACCCCTTAGGCTCGGAGCCTAAAGACGGCAATGATTAGACGTGAAGTCACTTAATACATAGTTAAGTTAATTGATTTGACGCGGAACTCAAGATAATAATCTGCACTGCCAAAATGACGCAATCACTAAGAATTATGGACATTGATATATCCAGTGAAAAAGATTTTACTGAATTTTGAAAAATTTGACGCCTTATCATTTCAAATTTGGATATTGTGCGGTATGAAATAAACTACTTGATAATAACATTTCTACTAACTTCAACTAAACCCTACTCCTTTACATTCATATTTTTCGACCTTTTAAGAATTTATGTTCAACTACAAGTAAAAAGGTTATGTTTTTGCTTATTACACATATACCATATGTACGTTAAAAAACCTTAAGCTTATTATTTTAAAATTTTCGAATAAAAGTTGCTCGATTCACCTTATTTTGTGCGCACGAAATAAAGGAACCACCCAGCATAAAAGATAATCTAATAATGAAATCAACATATAAAAGGAAATCAATTTTTTACACCATCTCAGAAAAGCAGCCAGCTGGTGCAATGAAGTGCATCAACTGCAAACAAAGCAAAGAAAAAAATCAATTTTAATGCGCATGGGCAACATTGCTGCACATGCGATTGCTCCAAACAAACATGAATATGAATCTCTTTAGTAACTAAATTGGAACTTTCCAAAGTCTACACTCGCGCTCATTCATGCCATTGATGCCGATGACCAAAATCATAAACTTTATACAATTTTGTATTGTGACGCCTTGGGCGTATGCTCATTTGGGCCGCGTTTTTCTTACCGCGGCGCAGTAAAAATCTTAAATGAAATTAAAAGTGAACCAACCATAAGCAAGCCGACAGCAAAGCATTATATTTATTCATGGTAAAATAATTTGTAGACAATGTCTGGTTATTGAAAAAGTCACAAAAAATGAATTGAACTGAAAACTGCAATATCATGTTGCACTTTGCATGTTATTTGCTTTTGACAAGCAACACTTGCTGCCAGTTGTCTATTGCTCTTTAGGCGCTTATGACAGCATTAGCACCGCCTAATTATTTACTAGTTAAAGTTTACTTATCTTTTTATATTAGGAGTTAGACAAAATCCATAGGCCTTAATTGTTGAAAAGGGCAATGAATGCAACCAGGTACGAGAGAAATGGGATTCGTATTAAGAATTACTCTTCAGTTACTTTGGAAAAACGGCATTCGCGGTAGCATAACTAAACAAAATGGTACTTCAGTATTTGTACAAAATTGTTCAAACTAAAAGTATTTAAATTGTGGAAAATGGCGTTAAGTATGCCTAAATATCGCACTGTTTATAGGAGTCAATAAAAGCTGAAAAGTATTGGAAAATATCAAAGAAAATTTACGTAAACAAATGCCGAAGAATTTCAGAAAAATATGGTTAAGTGATTGCTGATTAAAACTTTTATCAAATATACTAGTTTCAAAGATGTAAAAATTCCGAAAACAGGGATAAACATGTAGTGGCATCAGTGTTGGCATGTCACAAGGATTTTTAGGTTTACGACGGTCAGACGTCTTAAATTGTCGTAAATGTCACAAATGTCACAAAAGTCGCAAACTCCAGATCAACCTCTTCTTCACAACTACTGAAATTGTTTGTCAAACAATTTAACGAACAAAAAATTATATGTAATTTGATGAGTTTTTGAATATGTTTGAGAAACAATTTGATGATCTGAATCAAGTTATGAATAAATAGTTTTTCCCAGCTGAACTTAAAAATTCGTCTTTGTCACAAACTCAAGTCTTGTCACAAAAGCTCGAAGGTTTACGTATGTATATGTCGCAAATGTCACGTGCATTTGTGACATGCCAACACTGAGTGGCATTGACAATTTCAAATTATAGTGTATTAAGGTGAATGCAGTGAAAACAAAAAAGGATTTGAGCTGTTACACAAGAAACACCAAAGCTCACAGATCACAGTTTTTCTTCTTATGTATAGGCGTAAAAAATGGCAGTACATTTTTTTCGATAATTCCGAATGTTTACATAAGGAAAATCGAAAAAAAAAAATTTAAAAAAATATTATAAATAAGAAAAAAATCAAATTTTCATAATTTTTTGGCCAAATTCCAAAAAATCAAAATTTTGCAGCTCTGGTAGCAGCTATAGGATTTTTTTTTTTATTTTTTTAAATGAGGAAATACTCGAATATGAATTAATTTTCGAAAATCGAGTGTTATAGAACATGAATTTTCTTTGAACATGTCTAATGTACATATGATAAGAGCGACAGCTTATGTTTTGTTCTTGAATTAAATAACATTTAAAAATTCAAACAAATGTGTTTTTTTTTTTGTCTTCATAGATCACAAACAAGGGTTCAATGCGCATGCCAAAGGTCTCCCAACTAATGAACTGGCTGTAACATATGTTAACTCATAATGTTTTTTCTTTACAATTTTTATTTTAATTTTAAGTTTTTTTTTTGTGCTGTTGCTAATGAAAATGACTATGAAAAGCATTTAGCATTATTAACACAATTGAAACGCCACACCAAACGAGTATAGAATGCGTATTGTCTAAGTGTTGCCAGCTTAGAACTTATCACATGTTGCTAAGGAAATACGTGAGTACGTGTTTGAAGTAGTGTTTCACCGAGGCTACGAGGCAGCCTCGTTTTTGACTACGAGAACGAGGCGAGACCGAGGCGAGAACGAGGCGAGATGGAAAAATAAATTTTCCTCGCTTGACCGAGGCGAGGCGAGATCACACGGCACCTCGCCTCGTAATCGCCTCGGCCTCGCCTCGTCCTAGCCTCGTATTCGAAACCAAGAGCGAGGCGCATTTTGACCAAATCTGAACTCGTAAGACCCATATGCAGATTCAAAATATGAATGTAATATTTATATTGAAATCTATATTTAACTAATATTTTAGTATTTTATTTTGAGTAAACTACTTTGTTTTATTTTTAACCCGCATGTGCTTCTTACGAGTTCAGATTTGGTCCAAGCGCTAATGCACAGAAGTGCTTGGATCGCATCAGCTTTTATGCGACTTCGCCTCGATTGATCGATTAGGGAAGCATGTAAGGCTATGTAAGGCTATAAACAAAACTGCATGATTGACAACACTGCGTTGAAATTGATTTATTCTAATAGTCTTTCTAAGATCCGGTAAGGTGAAGCGAAACGCACAAGGTAATGCTAGTATATAAATAAAGATCAATATATGTGTGGTCGTTGCTAATGGACTCCTAAACCGTTCAACCGACCGACGAAAGATTTGACATACATATATGTTTCTTATGATTCCGTAACATAGTTTATGATAAATGGGTGATGCCACCCCCACATAAGAGAAAAGCAGAATTCTTCATATAAAGGGTTTTTCAATAGGGACGCTACAAAAGTAGACCAATAGGGAAAGGAAACGACGCCATATTTTTTCCCGCTCTTTTGACATTTCTCTTTAGTAAGGTTTGCCATTTTATCATAGTATACGATCCAACAACGAGTCGAAATTATTAAAATTTACTACCGAAATTCGGAGTCAGTGGCCTCAACTTTAAGAGCGAACGTCCAATTTATGGTCGTCATAATCGTCCTGTCAGATCAACAATTGAGCGTCTAGTGAAAAAATTTGAATCCACAGGCACAGTACAAATTTATCCCGTGTCAGTGAGACAAAGAAGTGCCCGTAGTGTCGAGAATATTGCTGCCGCTAGCGCATCAATAGAGGAAGACCCAAATCAGTCTCTCACACGTCGTTCTCAAGCGTTGGGCATCTCGTTGTGGCGAATTTTTCGAAAAGATCTTGGCCTAAATCCTTACAAGATCAAATTGACGATAATTGATAATAATGGCATCGAATGTTGTTTTACAAAAATAAAGAATTTTATTGATATCCCAAACCGTTTTTGTTTTATTTAAAAAAACTTTTGTAGCGCTCTTATTGAAAAACCTTTTATTATCAACTACTTGATGCAGATTAATAAAACTTGGTATATTTATAAAAAATATAATAATAGAGGCATAACTAAGATCCAATTCACCAAAAATAAAAACAGATATTTTATTTTATTTCTTGAGGCTTGATCAGCCTATCAGCCCGGATACATGTATAATTTTTTATTTATTTTAATAAAAACCTCGCTTTTTTACCGAGGAGCCTCGGCCGAGAACGAGGCGAAGCGAGGCGAGGCGAGGCATGTGATGGCAAGATCTCGTCCGAGGCCGAGGCGAGGCGAGACTTAAATTTATAAAACGAGGCGAGACCGAGATCAACTAGAACCTCGCCTCGCCTCGGCCTCGGTGAAACACTAGTTTGAAGGCTATATATGCTCCGAAATCTGACTAAGCGAAACAAATATGATTTTGTATTTGAACTAGCCTTTCGATAATATGCTCACCAAAAATTAATTCAACTTGCATCCAAGCAGACGCTTACTCAAAGATTGTGAAATGATTGTTTAATAATAGAAAATATAATGTAGGTGTTATAATATTGATTGAGTGGATCGTGCAATAGTCCTTTGGTAAGAGTTTTCCAAAATAATACAACCAGAACATCTCCTTCAGCCTTAAAAGTTATTTCTTAAAGCAAATGGGCATCATTTGAATCGAACGCACGCACTGTGTGCTATGAGTACACAGTCCTAACCATTTCGCCACGCTGCCTTGTGTTTTCGAATACCGCTACGTATTAAATAATTTTATTTTTTAACTAGCTGTCCCGGCAGACGTTGTTCTGCCCTTTCCGGTTTCAGTCCATTTTTCAAGTGAAATTAGATTCTGACCCTACTCTTTACATACTTATAGTATAGTATAGCAGACTTGGCAGTCGTTGTTCTGGCCTTACTGCTAGGTGGTGGGATGAGTTTAATTTATTATAGTTTTTGTCTTTATATAATTACCAATTCCAATTCATCTGCATCAAATAATTACTGATAAATACAAAATGTTGTTTTATTCGCATATGGAAGGTGTACACCACTCATTGTTTCATTGAACCTTCTTTTTGTCCGTATTTTTTATGTATATATCTAGTCTCATTCATTTGTATCACAAATTTTGGTATTTGCTTAAATGAGAGGCGTGGTACTGCCCATTTTTCTTTGAAACTTGGTTTTGCCCGTACCTTTTATGTATACATGTACCAAGTCCCATTCATTTGCGTTAATAGTTAATGTTAATGAAATATGATGAATTTGAATTCCCTCTTAAAAGGGTGAGCGTAGCAACGCCCATTTTTCCAACTAAACTATGCTTAGAACTTTGCATAAGCCATATGAAACATACATATGCACAATATTTTATCCATCTGCGTCAAACAGTTGCTTAGGTATGAAAAGTGTTGGCTTTTTTTTCATATTATAGGCATGGCACCATCAATTTCTTCATTGAAGCTTTCTTTTGCTCGTACCTTATTCATCTGCCTCAAATAGTTGAGAATGTATGATAAATTTAAAATTGGACGGAGTGTCAATACCCATTTTTCTAAACCAAACTTTACAAAAAAAATAAGAAGCATTTAAAAAACAATAACAAAAATGCGTTATATGTGTGACAGAGAAACGGTTTTCGCTTTTCGCACATGAGGATGTGGCACAGCCCACTTTTTGTTGAAACTTACTTTTCCTCGTATCTATAATATGTACCAAGTTTCATTCATCTGCGTCAAATAGTCGATGAGATATGATCGGTCTTCGTAAAAAGTCAATATAAAACAATACATTGCATGTGGCCCGCCCTTAAATAAAATTTTTACAACCTCTTAATGTTAAAGCCACATGGTGTAATTTCCATAAGAATCGATTAAACGGGCTTTGAGAAAATCTAATTTTAAAAATATTTTTGTATGAAGGCCACTCTAAATAAAAATTTTGTGTGCTTAACTATGTCTCTTAATATAAAAGACATGTGGTGTAAATTCAGTGTAATTCTATGCAGTGATCTTTGTGAAAATGCTATTTTAAAAATATTTTTGTATGAGGGCCACCCAAAATATGCACCCTAATTAAAAGTTTTATTGACTTAACTATGTATAAAAAAACACTTGGTGTAAATTCTATGTGAATCTATGCAGTGGTGTTTGTGAAAATGCTACTATAAAAAAAAAATTGTATGAGGGCCACCCTAACTATGCACCCTAAATAAAAGTCTTATAGCCTATCACCTATCCTCAGACCTATCAAATATACACAAAAAATTTCATAAGAATCGGTCAAGCCGTTTGGGAGGAGTTCGGTAACAAACACTGTGACACGAGAATTTTATATATTAGAATAATACTTGGTGTCATATATCAGCTGTTGTTGCTGACAGTTAAAAGTATTGCCAGGCTTAAATTCTAGGGTCTTATTAAATCACCCTTTACATACTAAAAGTTGACGCGTGAATTTGAGTAAAAAAAAAATTTTTACAAAAAAAAAAACAAAAAAAAAAAAACACTCAGTCTACCTCAGCCAACATGCAAGGTCATTTTTTTTTAAGTTCTGAACCATTGTTGATTTCTTAAAAGAACACGATTGTTGGTGTTACTTTTTTAAATCAACATGAACCTGTTGCACTTTTATTATGTTGAGTGTCTCAACGGTGATAGTGTTAATTAGGTACCAGACTGTAACCACAATTTAACACTTGTTTGTTGTCTATTTTTTCTTTATTTCCTTATCTTCATAGGATTATAAAAAATGTGTTTTTTTTTTTATAAACAGTCTGCGTACACATATTGTAGTTCTTGTAATTTAAATGTCAACACAACACGTTCCAACAATGATTGTCTATTTGTTTGACCTGCATCGGCTAAAAGACAACGTTGCACTTGTCATCGTCAGCAGCAGCGTGTTCACGTTGGGGTTACTTGCATTTTTGTAACATTGTATGTATATGATCAAATTTTTATTTTATGTACAAAATATTGTTGTTTTTTTTTTTATATATGTATATAGAAAAATATTCGATGATTATCGACTCATGGTCAGAAAAATACGACTTCTTATTAGAAATGAAAACTGTCGGTAAGATAATTTTGCAAATTGAGAAAAGAGCAGGTTTTTCGCAAATAAATAAGTTGGCTGACAGCTTCTAAAGGCATTTATTAACAACGAACAAGTTTTGGTGAATATTACTCTGCTGACATCCACCCCCCCTCTGTCACAAAATTTCATATGTATATTTGATTTAGAAAATTTCATAAACTGTCACATTGGGAATTGTGAGTGACTTTGTGCGTGAATATTTCTTTATATTATGGCACTGTTTACGTGACAAGCTTTCTGTAATCAATTTTGATAATTCTTGGACCAAAAATTAAATTCTCCTTTATTTTTTTAATGGAAATTTATGTAGTGGCTTTGACAATTTCAAATTATAGTGTATTAAGGTAAATACAGTGAAAACAACAAAGGATCTGAGCTGTTACACACGAAACATCAAAACTCTACTCGCGGAAAGATCACAGATTTTCAATTTTTCGGTCAATTTTCCCATTGCAGTATACCTTTTTTTACCATTTATCTAAAGAAGACAAAACAACGAGTAAGTGAGCCAAAACAGAACTCCTTAGGAGGTTGTTTTAAGAGGAATTTCAGTAAAAATTTTCGGTTTTTTTAGTTGAAAAATTATATTGAGCAACAACCTCTGAATATTTCCGTCTTAAAATATTACTGCCTTTTTGTGGCACTGAAAAGTATCTTTTGTCCAAGTTTCAGCTCCATAGAAACTTTTTTGTCAAAGAAAAAATTTAAAAACCAAAAAACCAGTTTTCAACCATTTTTTCGAAAAATTTTGAGGTTAAAGTGAAAATGATCAGTACAAAAGTTGTAGATTTTCTTATTTCCTACAACTTTTGCATTAAACTTTTTTTGATATGATACACAGTTTAGCCAGAAATTGTGAAAAACTGTGTTCGACCTCTAAAAATGCACCCCATTCCACCCCAGATAGCTGCTGTCGGTTCGATTTTTTTGTCCTCTTTTAAAAGAGCTTGTTCAACAATATTCCGCTGTCAGATTGCTGTAACGAATTATTTTTTTTTCTCATTTTTTCGACTAATTCTACTGTCGTTTTAGAAATAACTTAACTGACCAATTAAAAAACATTTTTGATAATGTCAGTTGCCTCTGTAAAAGTTTCTTATGCTTGACTAAACTTTATTTTTGCCATTTTTTACATATCAGGATGTTTAGATGTCCTTGTAGTTTTGAGGTATGTTTTCGAGACATGTATTTATGTTTTTTTAAATTTAAGTTTCCTTATACATACTGACTGACTTCAAAGCAACATAACACAATCAAAACCGTACGAAGTATTTTCAGACCAAGCCGCCATGAGAATGTTTGTTTTCCACCACTACAAATATTTTTCAAGTGATTTGGAAAAAATATATACCATATTTACTGAAATCAAGCGCTTGTTTTGGATGGAGCGGTTTGTTTTTTTAATTAAAAAAATTCACTGTGACTTCATTTTAAGCAATTAAAAAACCGTCATAATAACAAATTTTAGCTAATCAATAATCACTATGATTTGAAAATTTAAATTCAATTTGGCACCACTGTCACAGTGGCACTGTGCGCCGCGCCTTTAATGCGACACATGCCATTGCGTACCACTGAACATGTATGTACGAGTAGCATTTAGAGATGGGTAAAATTCTTATTTTTAAATAAAATATTTTAACGTTACTTTTGCCAATTTTTAACTAGTTTCGAAAGCTAGTTGTTTTTTAACAGGCTATTAGTCCAAGAGCCGGCTGTAGAAAAGTCGAGTGTATAAGATTACAGGATGGGTTGCCTTGCCAAAGCCTGTCCCGATGGCCGAAAATGCCCGAATTTTAGCCAATTTTATTGTTCTAATTAAAACTGTAGTGCATAACAGCTCGAAATGAATGCCAAATGATAGAACTCGAAGAGGCCTAATTATAATACCTGCAATTGCATTGTTGAAACCTGTCCCAAACATGGGTTTTCACCGGTTTTTTAGGTCAATTTTCATTAATGAAGATAACAGCTTGAAATTTGTGCCAAATGATAGATATCGAAGAGCCTTAATAGAATATATAGGGTTGCCTTGTAGAATCCTGTCCCAAACATGAGTTGCCACTCATTTAAGAAAAGTTGACCCCGAAAACGGGTGTCAAATAATGTTTAGGACATGATTCGACAAGGCAACCCTATATATTCTATTTAGGCTCTTCGATATCTATCATTTGGCACGAATTTTAAGCTGATATCTTCATTAATGAAAATTGACCCAAAAAACCGGTGAAAACCCATGTTTGGGACAGGATTTAGCAATACAATCCCAGGTAATATATTTAGGCTTCTTCGAGTTCTATCATTTGGCATACATTTCAAGCTGTTATGTACTACAGTTTTAATTAGAACAACAAAATTGGCTAAAGTTCGGGCATTTTCGGCCATCGGGACAGGCTTTGGCAAGGCAACCCTAGATATTCTATTTAGGCTCATTGAGCTCTATCATTTGGCATACATCTCATCCTGTAATCTTATACACTCGACTTTTCTACAGCCGGCTCTCAGCCTATATTATTTTAACAATTTTCTCGGTAGCCATAAGTTTTCGCAAAGTTTTGCTTGAATCAAATTTTAATATCTAACTTAAAATGCTTAAGTAAATTTCAAGAGTTTCCATGAAATTTTAGTGTGAAATTTGTTTCCCATAAAGTTTGTATTTACATTATGTGAAATGTTAGAGTTTAGTAGCTTAATAGAGCTATTAGGGTTACCAAAACAAGAATGCTGCAAGATTTTTGGATGGAGTTCACTTACGGTAAAATTTATTTTAACATTTTGCCGCATGTAACTTGAAACTATAATTAATTCGTAGGGCTAACACTCTTCCGGTTACCACTTCAATTTCAGTTGGAAATTGTTTCTCAGTAACTTTCAATTTTCAAAGTTTGATATAAAAACATTCCACACAAATTTCGATTAGAAAACCCATGTTGGACACCCTTAAAATTCACATAAGGCTGCAAGTTCTAATATTAGCATGATGTAATAAGAAATTCAAATCAATTTCACACAATTTCAGGAAATAGCTCTGTTTTGGTATTACCGATTTTCTCCCAAAAATTGTGTGGCAACCCAGTTTTGGTAGTCCAAAACCAACCCTAAAAACTTTATATTTTGACTAAAAGTACAAGCTACTAAGATTTTTATTGAGATATTTGCTGTTCCCGCGAATTTCTACGCGAAGGCCGTTTTCTGTTTCAACGATTCCCATATTTAAGTTTTGAATCCTTAATCTATATTATACATTTGCAATAATTTTTATTTTTGTACAACACTGTTTTCTTTCTGTATTTCTATGATATGATTTCTTAAACTACTTATATCCGATATCACAGAAAAAACCATGAAAGTGAAGTCATAAGCAAATTTGATTTGACAATGGCAATTCTATATTCATTTAATTAATTTAGTTACTCTCAACCAGGGCTACCAAGTGACCGAGATTGACCAATCCAAACCCGGCTTGGGGGTTTGGTAAAAGCTTAAATATTTCTGAATATGCCGGAAATTGAACGATTTTTGTTACATGGAACTAAAATTTTTCTTTGACGAGCAACAAAAAAAAAAAAAACAAGGTCAAAGTTTTGCCACAGTTTTTTTTTATTTAATAAATAAAAAAATTAGTATCAACTTACTCAAAAAAAAATTTTTAAAACTTTAAGAACTCAATATTATAAGAGGAATATCAGGATTGTCTAAGGAATAAAACTAAGCAAATGTGATCAGATTCGATCCAGAAGTTAATGCTTGATGCACAGACATCAATGGAAATAGCTATCGTTCTACAAATTTATGTAGATTATTCTGTAAACGAACATAAGTCCTAGTGATTTTTAACTGTTACATTAAATACTTATTGTCCATATTTAGTTGCATTGTAATGTTTATTATGCGTAAATGCAAATTCAGCTATTGGGCCGCTCCTCACGTTCTCTTTAAAGTGTGGGTTGCGGTAGGTGGCACAGACAATACGAGCAGTGTTAAAGAAAATAGCACATTACTTCGTTTGGTGACAGTTTTAACTTTGCTGCCAAGAAAAAGTTTTTTGATTTTCTTTTTCTAAAATTGTCAAACGAACAGCAATAGCAACAATATGCCACATACAATATGAATAATGTGCGTTGAATTGTTAAAATTTCAAAATATGGCTATTTTATTATTTAGTTGTGGCTCGGTGTTGCATATCAATGTAGTCTGTGGTGTCATTCACCTTACTTATGCCAGAGTAAGGCATTTTCAATTTACATACAGTCCCGGAATATGAGAGTTTAAATATTATTAAAAAATTGCCAATCAGCTGTATTTCAGCATGATACTTCGTCCTAATGTATAGAAAAATATCTTAAAACTTTCCGCATGTGTTAAGTAAGATAAAATTTTTACGGAACCGAAAGGGTGACGAAAATCAAAATTTTAGTAAAATTGCTCATATCACTAAGTAAATGCATTATTTACTGTTCAAAACCTGTTTGCAAGCTGCCTTTTACAGTAACCGACATAAATATGCCAAGTTTCATTATAATTAGCGGCTGGTGCCGATGGCCTGCCTGCTGAATTGTTCAAGTTCGGCGGCGATGAGCTACATACAACCGTATGCATCAACTCATCTGCAAAATATGGCTAGTAGAAAGCATGCCCGACGATTGGAATCTCAGTGTCCTTTGTCCTGTACTGAAGAAAGGTGACCCGACAATCTGCGCTAACTACCGGGGAATCAGTCTTCTTGCCATCTCTTACAAGGTCCTGTCGACTGTACTGTGTGAAAGACTTAAGCCGTTTGCCAACACACTGATTGGGCCTTATCAGTGCGGCTTTAGATCTGGGATACGGGATTGCCTGTATGCCACCATGTCTGAGTTCGGTATACCTGCGTAGATGGTGCAGTTTTGCAGAATGACGTTGAGCAACACAGCCAGCTCCGTCAGAGTAGGAAGAGACCTCTCCGAACCATTTGATACCGAACAAGGTTTCAGACTGGGCGATTCACTATCCTGCAAACTCTTCAACTTTGTGATGGAAGGGGTGTTGCGGAGAGCCAGTGTACATCGTAATGTCACTATTTTCTACAAAAGTGTTCAGCTCCTTGCATATGCCGATGATATTGATATCATTGAACGTTGTAAGCGAGATGTTACTGCTGCGTTCTCTGCTATCGAAAAAGAGTCAGCGATGGTGGGTTTGACGGTGAACGAAGGCAAAACAAAGTATATGCTGTCCACAAACAGGGAGACGCGGCGTATTGGATCCTATGTTACTGCGAACAGCTATAATTTCGAAGTTGTCAAGAAATTCACTTATCTTGGCACCGCCGTGAACACTCAAAACGACGTCAGCCAGGAGATAAAGCGAAGACTATCTCTTGCTAATAGGTGTTACTATGGTCTCAGTAAGCAATTGAGTAGTATAGACCTCTCTCGCCCGACAAAACTGACACTCTACAAGACGCTCTTCTTACCCGTGCTACTTTACGGCGCAGAAGCATAGGTTGTGTCGCAGACTGATGTAGCCACGCTTGGGGTGTTTGAGAGAAAAATTCTTCGTAAAATCTTCGGTCCTGTTCACGTCGGCGACGACTACCGTATTCGAATAGACCACGAACTGTACGAGCTCTACGCTGACATTGATATAGTCTGCGCTGGCTGGGACATGTTGTGCGTAGGAAGAAGAAGCTCCGGCGAAAAAGGTGTTTGATGCGGAAGCCGCTGAGCGACGACGAAGAGGAAGACCATGCCTCCGATGGAAAGACCAAGCCGAGAAAACTCTATCCACGCTTGGTGTGACTGATTGGAGAAGGCACGCGCGAAGCAGAGGCGCCTGGAGAGAGCTTTTGAGGTCGGCCGTAACCCGGTAACGGGTTGTTATGGCCACCCAAGTAAGTAAGTAAGGTACATATTTATTCAATAATATCGCTAATATCGAAGCGAAACTTCTTTATCACTGACGTTATCAAGTCTTTTTTAGCACAACTAGTATGTACCCTCCTTAGCCGCCGCAAAATGCAAAAACAAAAACCTTAATTCTAACTCACGAAGAAAGTTTTAAACTCTCTAGTTTTTTAATATATAATCTTTCACAATATGAAGAATCATTATCTTTATGCTTAAAAAACAAACTAAAAACAACAACAATCAGGTTACTGTAGTTGGTTACTTCTTAACCTACCGACCTAGACATTAAGTTAAATAATTGTAATCGGCTTAAATCGAATTTCTTCTTTTTGCCGCGTTTGTACTATATCTCTGCTGTAACTTGAACGTTTTATGACATTTTCTCAACAATTTTGACAGCTGCGTTGAGAAGTGTTTATTTTCTTAATGGATTAAATTGCCGATATGTTTCATGTTCGTTGTTCGTGTACCTACTGTTTGGTTTCTCTAATTTGTTAACTTAAGTAATAGTTATTATAGTAATTATTGAGACTGTTCTTGGAAATTTTGTAAACTTAAATAAACTAACAATATTATTATGAGAATTATGAGAAAGTTTTGTTTGAATTCTATTTTCTCCAAGCTTCACAAAAAAAAAATTAACTGATTTGGGCTAATTTTGTGTTGAAGTATAGTGAGATACAGACAAATAAAGTGCTTCACATAAGATCAGCATTATTTTAAGTTGCCATTGTATTTAAAAAAATGGTTACTAAATTATTTTAAGACTTCATGTTCCCTAAAATAGCTTACGATTTAGAGATTTCTTCAATTAAATTTGGTATTTAAACATTGAAAATCGTAAAATGGATAAAAACTGAAATAATAAAAAACTGGCGTCATAGGAAAAACGAAAACTGGATTCAGGGGCACCGCTATTGTTTCTTCAAAAACCGAAATTCATTCAAGTAGAACAAAAAGTTTGTTAGAAAAATTTCAAAAAAGTCAATAAAGAAAAACGTTCAAAGGAATTCAAGCTTAGGTTAGACGGGCTGTCTTAACTTAACTAGCTTACGGACAAACGAAGAATAGAATTATTTTTTTGTGGCAAAAGATGAAAAGCATTGAGTATTATCAATAAACTTATGAAAAGTCAATAAAATTATGTAAAAAGTCGACTGCCAACAAAACAACAAAAAGTATCGAATATAGTCGAAAATTGTCGAGAAAATTTGAACAGTATCAAAAAAGTAAGTAAGGACCAGAAAAAACTTGCGATTTTATTTTGTTTGGCTGTACTCTTCTTGATAATCTTATGGGTCTTAAGAGCCGCAATATTTGTTCTATATAAAGTGACGTTTAATATGATGTATAAAACTAGCAATTTTAGAAAATAGCACTTCTAACGACAAAGATGTCTAGCAAGCAACAAAAAGTCCGCGAACTCATTTTGTTCACATATCTGTAGAATCCAGAATTAAAATATTCAGCTATGGGAAAAAGTGGGTTTTATGGTTATTTCTAATTATAAGAAGGGTCTATCTGAATCATAAAAAGAAGGTACAGGCAGAAAACCAGAATTTTCTAACACAAGGGTAGTAGCGTAGCGCCTTTTTAAGCAGAATCCCAAAACTTCAGTGCGAGATATGGTGGCTAGAGCAGGTACATCAAAACCTATCTGTACGGTTGGACTGCCAACTACGACTGATACTATTTTGCCTTTTACTATAGCCACCCAAGCGCCTGCATCAAGAAAAATGCCACTACGCCTTGGAATATGAAAATCTGTGTCTTCCAATTGTAGTGAACGCATTTTCGGCAAATGATTCGTTAACGGCATTGGTGGTACGGTTCGAATTTCATCTGGACAAATTTCTAATTGTCTGGACCCTGGACTTGGGATTAAAATTCTGGACAATCCCATACGTACACACATAATGTATACGAGTACATATATAATTTAGATTACTGCCACACATGTACATATGTACAGCACATAGTTCTTGAGTGCGAGTTGCAAATTGGAGTTTTACATCTCAGACAATGGTATCGAAATTTCCATTTTTTTTTGTCATATGGGCATGCAGAGGTTGCCAACAATTATGGCGGAACAAATTTTTTGTTCTTACGAACTGTTTCGACGTAAGCCAGGTTCTTGGACATCATTTTATTGGCTAATTCAAATGACGAAAAGAAGTTGTCCGCATATATTGTTCGCCCTGTTCCAAAGGATTTTTTATCCATATCCATTACCAGTTTTTGGCCCTGATTAACCTCTCTATGTTCTCTATGTAATATTTACTGGAGTAAGGAGATGTTTTTGTATCAAGACAACATTCGAAACTACTAGTGATGATGCTACAAACTCCCACTGCGTATCTAAAATCGAAAATTAATAGAGTTTATTGTTGTGGTCTAACAGACCACAACGCTAAACAACGTTCAACATTTATTTGAACTCTATTTTTGTTCCACGAATCATGGCCTACTATCTTAAAATACATCGCAGTTGACTCGCTTCATCGATTTGAAAAAAGTCATGGCACCGTTTGCCGAAATATTTTCAAAAAAAAAGTTATGACACAAAAAGTTTCAAAATGGTCTGACAGACCATAACGCTAATTGGAGGGTTAAGAAAAAAGTAAGAAATTTTTATAAAAAAAAATTTTTTAATTAGTTTTTAGTTATTTATATTCTGAACACCATTATTAATAATAAAAACAAAAAGTTTATTGGGTATTTTTTTTTATAGCTGAAAAACAAATTGAGAGTCTTCTTTGGGTCAGTCCTCAGATGTCGAAAAAAATACAAATACATCTATCAAATCATTGTAGAAAAATTTACTATATATAATTTTTGATAATGTGAGTTACTTTTAAAGTACGTTAGTGGAGAGAAGTATCGTACTTGATGTCAACCACGAGCCAACACAGACTGTAAATTTTTGCAATTATTTCAATAGAAAGTGAAATTTCAATGAATAAAGAGGACCATTTCTCCGTCTCCAAAGCCTTTGCATTCAGTACAATGGCCCCTTAATTGCCCTCTAGTTGTGCCACTGATCGAATAGAATTATAAAGATAAAAAAAAAGTGAAAAAGACATTTTATTCATGTAAGTTTAAAGATATTGAGCAGCACCGAAATGTGTCTTTTTGGACCGAATCGTGTCGAAAATTATTGGAAAATGCTTTAAGTGAAGATGAGAATTGAAGAAGCCAAAAAATTTTAAATGGTATCGAAAAAGGTTACTAAAAGAGTAAGAGAACCGAATAGTTTCCAAAAATTCAAAGAGTACCGAAAAATTTGATGAGCATGAAAAATATAGATTTGTACAAAAAAGTTTCAAAAAAATCGTAAGAAAAAATGAGTATCGAAAATAGTTGTTAAGTCTAAAAGTGACGAAAAGTCTATAAAAGCCCGAAAAATTGACTAAGGTCAACAAGTATAAAAGATAAAAGAAAAATTGATAAGACTGTAAAAGAATTGACTTGTATTCAAAGTCGATGAAAGTTGTTAAATATCGATGTATTCGGTGAATGAGCAGCACTATCGAATACGTGTAGTACAAAAGAAGTTGACAAAATCGTCTTCCTTACCAAAACAAGAATTCCAAAAACTTGATTTCCTGCTAAGGATAAAGCCAAATATTTACGCGCCCACGTTAGTTCAAATGATATTTGATAAATGTGAACTAACTTCAGATTATTTCGATATATGGGGCCCTACTCTGTTCGCAATTGATTAAATTGTACACGGTTAGAAATCTTGGAATAAATTTTAATACAAGCGAAGTATTACAAAGATTGTTAATTCAATTTTGATTAAATTTAATACTTTTGAATATATTACAAAATTTTGTAATACATTTTGTATTAAATTCTAATACAGGTCAAACATTAAAACGATATTTTATAACATTTGATGCTATTGCAAGTATTACATTTAGCCAACGTAAATATGATACTACGTTGGCTGATGTCGTTAAAATGTTCATGCAACCCTTGTATTGAAAGGGAACCAGGTTCGAATCCCAGTGGAAACGACATATTTTTTTTTTTAAATTTTAATAAACACGAGTATTAAATTTTATTACAATTCTGGAGTAGTCATATATGTAAGCCCAAAAGTATTAAAATTTATTCCAAAATTTCTAACCGTGTACTCTTTAATGCATTGAATCGGCTTTCGAATCGCATTACAGAGTAGAGCACCTGACCATTACTGCTTTGATGATTATGGTGAGTTTTGCTGCAATTGAATCTTTTTTATCTACCACCAATACATATGTACAATGAAAAAAACTTTTGAAAAATCAAATCAGCTAGTTTGAAAGATATTAATAAAAGAATAATTGTTTTAACCTGCAATACTCCTAATGAACAATAGCATGAATATTTAAAAAATTATTTTAAAATTAAAGATAATCAAAAAACATTAATTTTATCGTAAAAGCCCACCATGATATGTTTTTAAGTGCAATTTTATTATTATTGCATTTTTATTGTTATAATAAATTTGCTTTGAGGTACAAAATATAAACTTACAATTCATTTCCTCTTACCAAAATTCGTAATGGCACAAATTTCCATACATGTAGTACCCAATTCATTAAAGTGTGTCAAATCAATTTGTATACATATAGCATGCATTCACATTCCTACAACTATATTGTTTCATTTCCGATTGAAATCATATATCATATCACAACTTTACAGCAAACTGACCTCACCTAAACTTGATTACAGACTGTAAAACGCATTTTCGTCAACTTTTACTTTATTGAATTCCATAATCATGTTGATGATCACCAAGAAGATGTACCAGCTCAGTCAACTCTTTACCAGCGTGAGAGTGAAATATTTTTTGTTTTTTTTTTTTTTTTGTAGTGCAAGGTGTAACCAGTTTCTTTATTTCTTTTCCGTTGACGAACGCGTCATACGATACAAACAAACGCACGCTCATCAAATTACAGTCATAAATTTGTAAAATTTCAGTTTTTCATCAATGAAATTCAGTTTTCTACACGCATATGTGCACGAAATAAAAAAAAAAAAAAACTTTCGTATTATCAAAAAATTAATAAAAATGCTGCGGAATGCCAAAGCTAAAGAAGGAAAAGAAATTTTTTAACTTAAATTGCTACCTTCGCATAACATGGTGCTGTGATGTACGCGCGCATACTTTATGTGAGCTCAAAAATTTTTGTTGCCAGTTCTGGTTAAAAAGTCATTTCACTTTCTCTGATTCACCTGACTTAAATAAAATCCACATGATAAATTGAAAACAAACAAAAAAAAAAAAAAACTCCCAAAATACAACATGTTGACTGATCAGCATTTGCTTGACTTAAGACTGCTGTGCGCAGGCGCATGCGCATGCACACACGCATTTAAAAAATTTTATTAGATTTTGATGTGCAATCAATCGTATTTACTTTGGTATATCTCACAGCAGGATATTACACAAATATGCATTCACTTGGAGTGCAGCGTTTTCTTCCCGCTGAGTAAATAACCAGACGCCTACGTCATTTTAAACACTAGCGTCGTTTTTGGAATCGCCCCTAATTTACAACTTAACCTAGCTATTTGGTTCCGCATGGTACCTGTGGACAGTGGCTTTAATGCCAAAATGCTTGATCATATGACATTAGAGAAGCGTCTTTTTTTAAATCAGTTGATATATTTTATTCATTAAAATAATATCGAAGTTTGTTTGAATAATTATTTTTTTAATTTATTTACTTTTAAGTACCTCAGTATACAAGTAGAACATTCAATTTCCCTTAACGTCAAAGATCTTTAAATCAGTTGTTAAGGTACATTTTACATTGCAATTATTGATTTTCAGTTTGAGGATTAACCTACATTCGTTCTTTCAAATAGACTCAAAGAAAACAGTCAGATCCGATTAAATTCTTTGAACTCTTGCAATATACACTATGGTGTTCAAAACACAGTTGTGGATGGTCTTGCGTCTAAAAATTATCAAACATCGTCCGATATTGAGCAGCTTTGATGGCATCAGCTGCCAAACCGATGTAGTATCGTATTATCGAAGAAAGTTCGCTCAAAATGTATCTTATCAGACCAACGTACTGTTGCATACAATTTATTTTAGGTTAAATTGAAAAAATTTAACTCCACCTATTGTTCTCAGCAAGTTGTCTCATTGCATTTTACAATTTGATCTTCTTTAAAAAAAGTAATTGCAAAATATTTTACATTTACTCAATCCAAATTTTGCATTAAATTATTTGAAGGAACAAACGTCAAAATTACTCGAATTAACTTCGTTAATCTGAGAAATTTCTCATATTAACTTTAATCGACGATTTGCACATTAATAGACGATTACACGATATAAGTTATCGATGTTTGTGACTAATCAGCGATTAAGACCAAATCGCAGTTTAAACTACGATTTAATTGAGATAAGTTAACAGGCCTTAGTTGCAAAAATCCAACACAATGATCAAGTTAGGTTAAGTTATTCGTAAAGTTATCGCCTTATAACTCGCGAAACATTTGTTTTTTCTCTGTAGTATTCTGGTAGCATTACATTAACTTTGCAGAATAGGAAAAAAATTACTATACAAAGATCGAAGAACACCACTTTTCCATCGATATATTGTTATTTAGTTATTTTGACACGCTTGTCCATTAGCGTTGCATGCAGGTATTTCATATTTAATTGCACGTTACGAATACTTTCTGTTTCCAATTCTGTCTACATTCTATTCAACATAGATTTGTGGTGCCTTTAGCGAGTGGAAATAGCAATGCTTTAAGCAATGCACTTGCAAAAATAATTAGGAAATTGCTCATAAAATTGTGCTTGTAATTGTAGTTGTAGAAATAACTTTGATTCAAAGAACTGTGACCAATTGCTTACTATGGTGTTGATTTCTAATTTACACAGAGTTTTATGCTCTTAATTATATTAGAAAATAATTTTGAAAGGAGAAATCAATAAATATGACACCATTATTTTTATGAAATTTAAACTTCAACACAAAACTTTTTGAGATTATTTGGCTTAGTTTTTAGTTTTAAAAACTTTAAATGATTTTTGTTTTGCCATGCGTGTTGACGAATATGTTGATAATTTCATTACCGTAGTTTAAAGAAAAATATAGGATATTAAATCTTATGCGAATAAATCTTTTACTTCTGCGTTAAAGTTGTGGGTGGAAACGAAGTCCACTAACGACCACTCTTACAAGCCTAATTTATAAGCTTTCAATTGATATCTACATAATATGATATTTCTCTTTAAGCCAAGCAAAAGAAGTAGTTTCTCCGGTCTGATTATTGGGAATTATTGCTCAACTTGAAAACTGTTGAGAATTTTATAATTTTTTCTGTACGTATACTTGAATTTCGGCAATTCGTTAAATTTCTCATATGCATAAAGCGTTATTTTAAGAACGATATATTGAAGTAGGGCATTGTATGGCTTAAATATGGGCGTTAAAAAATTTAAATAAAATACATATAAAATGAATTCAAATTTCTTTTTCTAATTTAGGAATAACTTCCAGCATATGTTCACGATGATTGGAAGTACTAAGTAAGTAATTTATAAACTTCGAATAATATTTATTATATTCAATGCAACATTAACAGCAAGATGAAAAATTCCCGTACACAGCAGGAAATATTGGTACTTTCAGAGAAAGTATTTACTAGGTTAAAAATGGCAGTGTAGGGTATACGTTGTAAACAATTCAATCATTAAACTAAAAATGACGTTTTGATATGTCTTGCAACGTAGACAAGATACTGATCTTCTGTAACTTGCAACATTTCATTCCTCATGTCTATGATCCATCTTTGAATCTTCAAATTGAGTAAGCCATTCAACTATAGGTGCGTCTGCTGCTGTTGCTGCTGCCACACTTCAATGCAAGTGCCAGTGTGCAATTTGCGTTTATGTTGACTGCACACCTTGGAATGCATTAGTGCGTCGTTGAATGTTCAAAATAAGGGTTTGACACTTAAGTGTCTCTAATAGGTGAGGTAATGCCTTCAATTGTCTGCATTTAACACAAATTTGTATTTCTTTGATAACATTTTTTTTTAGACTTCATAGGGTTTGTCAGCACAAGTGAAAATAAAAGTGAAAATTTAATTTAAAACACAAAATTTTCTACGTTTATTTAATATAATCTTAAGCAGTATTTTTATACATTCGCTTAGCATCCACATGGCTTGCTTTTCTTATAAACATAAGTTGTATTGTTTTTATAACTGTCGATAACTCAACCGGACTGAAGTAAGAAAATCTTATTCACTCGAACCTTACAATCAGTGAAATCAGTACTAAGTAAATAAATTAAAAGTTTTAATATTTTTCTCTTGCATTGCTCTAATTACTTGCAATATTTTTATTCCGTTTCGATTTTGATAAAAGAAAAAAATTATATTATATGTATTTTTACATATAATAACTTTTACTTTATTGCACCTGATTTAATTAGAGCGGAACTTTCTTACGCGCGCTAGTAATTTGTAAAACTTTATTGGAAATAAGTGTGACTGAGAAAGTCTGAAATAGAAGAAGCCGTAACACATGTTGTGTATTATAATATTTATATATTATATTCAACTACTATATTTCATATAATATATAAATCTTTTTCTCTTTAAGAAATAAGTATAAGCGATCACACATGAAATTGGCCGTCCCTAAGCTCATGTTAATTCGTTCATTATCATAGGAAGGGTCTTAGAGCCTTATCATGAATTTATCGAAAGCGAGCATTTGTAATCGTAAATATTTTGAGAATGGAAATTTTCCTTCCAGCAGGGATACTATTTTTCTTCCAATATTTGGCAAAAAACAACTACATATATATCCCTGGTATTTACCATTTAACTTCGAAAGATACGGTTAACGAAGTTAACAAAATTAAGCGGTGTGTGAAAAAAGGTAATTTAAGAAACATTAAATAAATGCAAATTGCAAATAATTAATTTTTAGTTTACACCAACACCTATTTACTGGAAGAACTTACTGCTTCATCTGCAGTGTCTCTTGTTCTCAATCTGAGTGCTCGTTTCAGATTTTTCGCAGAAGGTGCTTATCATAAAGCAGCTGCCAAGGATCATGATGTTTTTAGAAATAATATTTCATATAAAGATGCTATTTAATACTTAATTTATTGGCGTACCACATTCCCTGCTGAAAATTTTAAGAATAAATTCTTACGACAAAAGTCAAAGTATACCCTCCCAAAGTTATTGTCAATAACCTTATTTTCTTGTGAATTTTTTCACTTCTACTTAACTTTTTTGTGATTGCAAGCCAATGTTTATTCAAGATAAGGCTAATTATATAAGTGTATTGAAGCGCTTGCATGCAAATATCCGCCGAAATCTGGCTGATTTGTGAAAGACCAACTTATGGGTTTCAAACTACGAGGATGCACCATCGCATAAAGCCATTATTGTGCAGAGTTCTTGGCCAAAACGAATGTCATGGTATTAATCTGATATGGTCCAAGAATATTTCCTGCTTTTAAGCTTAAAATTACTATTTCAAGGAAGGCACTTTCAGTCGTTTGAAGCTACAAAGGAAAATTCGCTGATATGAAAAATGTATTGAGAGCATTGATTTGAGTTCACTGGACAAGATTTCTGCATTAAGAAATTTTAAATTTGGTTGTCCATAAGATTATTCAAGATTGAATATATGAACAAATGTTGATACTGTATGTTAGGTTAGGTAATAGTGGTATATTGGAAGTCCCAAATGATACTTTGGTCCATAGTGATAGATTTATCGAAAAAGTGTACTGTGAAAGTCATTATTTAATGAAGGTTAGGAGATAAGTAAAGCCCTAATTATATGGCGAGCGATGAAACCGAATGTGATGAATCTTAAATTCTAGATCCGCCACTGCATAGGTCCAATGTTAAAAATTGGCCCATGAGACCGAAGAGAGCAACAAAAAAAAAAAAAAACGCATAATGTACATATACATAAATATTAAAGTGTTCTTTCATAAGGTGCTAATAAAATTCTTAATGCTGATATACAATGGTGTCACCCAATTAAAATCACTTATGCACTTAACCAGACTTCCACGTATTGTACATATGAAAAGAGAAAGAAAGGTGTGGTCAATTTTTGATTTACCATAAAAATGGTTTACATGTTATTTGCTCGGATTTGTCAGACTAGAGAATTTCAATTGCTATTTGTAGCAATAACACAACAACATCAAAAGAACAGACTAATTCTATGAGGCGCATTCATAATCATTTGAATTTACATAAAAGTCTTTAAGGCATTCTGCCTGACATATATTTGGATTAATATCACTAACAGTTGCTTTCCGCACTTATACATGTGTATGTGTGCTTGTTCTTAAAAACTGACCCATAATGCGAGTTTTTAACTTGCAGGTTTATTGAAAAAATATCGCCTCGAAATCTTAAATTAACAAAAGTTGTTTTAGTAACCACTAATTAGTATGGTACGAAGCGTTTGACTTGATGGAGTGTTAAGCCTCAAAAGATAATTACAATGTTTGTAACATTGTATATAATCATATTTCATGTACATACGTACTCATCTAAGTAGATCATTGGCATCATTACGATTTACAAGCGCATTGATAAAGATGCTAATGATCTTGTTGAAAGAAATTTGATAAAATAATTGGATTTTATTAGATATGCTTGCTGCTGCTATATTCAAAATTTATGTTTCTAGAGCATAAAAGCTTGGTCTGGGTTTCTAGTCTGTCGGTAAAAGTGATTTTTTTGTTTCTGGAAACAATACCATGCCGTACACCCAGAAAGTTTGAACTTGGAACAATTATTCTTTTCGAATGATATATTTCTATGTCAGACAATTTGGCCTCGGCGTTTACTTATAGTCAGTTAGTCTGTGAATAAAAAATTCATAAGTCAAAGTAAGTTAATTTTTGTATAGAAAATGTTAGTTTTAGTTTTTCTGAGGGATAATTTAGATCTTGAGGATTTGACCTTCGACAAATTCCTCACTAGTAAATATTGATATTTGCAGGGCAAAGTGTTTTTCCTGTCAAAACTATAATATCGAAAAATCCAACTTTTTTTAACCTGCAACTAACTATGCAGAAACAAATGTATTATTGTTGAGATACGAGCCCTAGCTGCTCGAAAATGTTTTTCAATATTGGATCTCCTGACTGCTGCTCTGCGGACTTTAACGTTGGATGGCCTAATTTTCGCTTGCTTTATGTTCGGCCAAAACCTGCAAAATATGTTCCAAAGGACTCAGCTTATGATGCAATTATCATGCAACTGTCTGGTTTCTGTTGTAGTTACTGCCCAGGTATAGAAGCCATATAGCAATACTACCAAGAATGGCTAAAAAACAATGTTCCTAACCTTATATCAAGTGCACAATGGCCCCCATGCTCACCAGATGCAAAGCCACTGGACTTCTCCGTGTGGGGTATATTAGAGGCCAAGGTTAGAACTAAAAAATACCAAAGTGTTGATTCGCGTCGCATTCCACAGTTTCACCTTCACGTAGCGTGTAATGCTTTTATCGGCAGACTTAGAGCCATAATTCGTGCTAAAAGGGACCATATTGAAAATTTGAAATAGAATTACTTCTTTAAATTATTATTTTAAATTATATATTTCTTTGTTTTAAATAATATAAATTTTTCAATAAAAAAAATTACAGCGTTTTGAAAAGTTGCAGTTCGAGTGCTTCACCCTGTAATGCAGGCTTATCATCAGTAAAGTTAATAAAAACCACTTAAAATTATTTAATACTCGGTTTTTTTCACTATATTGTCTGCAAATTTCCATTAGGTATGGGATCTAACCACATTAATTGCACGCTGCCAGACCTCTTGCAGGACTCATATAAATTTTTCGATGACTTTTCTATTCAGCTCGGATTGTAACTTGACGTATGTATGTTGATTTTAAATTGCTCTAGAGTAAGACAATTGTGTGCGTAAACAAGACCTTTTGCTAGTCCCTCCTGAAAAAGTACAACGGCGTAAAATTGCACGATCTTAGACGCTCAGTGACATCACCATATCATTACCTGGAAACATATAACGTATTCTAGGGACTTTTATCGCAATAGACTCAAAGGTGGTCATGATGTATGGCTGTTTTGTTAATACTACATCGAAATCATGTCCAAATTTCAAACCTTCAATTGTAGGTCAAAAGGTCGGTTATCATACGAATAAAGGTTAATGGTTGCACTTTTGTCATTATAAAATGAATTCGGACCAATCACTCGTCCACAGGACAGAAATACACAACATTCAGTTACTTCTTATATATGGCAATTATGCTTATCATGTATCCACCGAGCGAGAAATGAGCTTCATCGCTGGAAAAGATCTTGCTCAAAAACTCAACAATAATTTTGTTACTTCAGTACCAAATTGGTGTATATTTTATGGTAGCTAGACTTCAATCCTTACATTGGTTGAACTTTATATCGCTAAAGATGTAAGTCTTCATTCAAAATACGCCATAATATGCTGTAAAACAATCGAAAAAATCTGAGCGCGTCATAGCATCGATTACTTTGGGTTCTTGCCACACTTTCACTAGCAGCACATAGCTAAGCTGAAACTAAATAAATGCTGCCTTAGACAACGCATATATTTGACAGCTACTTTCCGATCCACGAAGTTGATAATCCATTGGAGCGTTCAAATTTTAAAATCTAATTTTAAGACTTGGGCTTGTATATCATGCCAAAAGCAGCAAGGAGTTTTCTGTTGCGCATGCTTCCGTTTTGCATGCAATGCACAATTATGTTTAATCTACTTATTATCCGATGTGTCAGCCTACATACATATGTATGTCGTCAGTATACTTCATATTCTGCGGCGAGCTAGTCATCGTTCATTTTAAGCCACTGTTCGGAAGAATAGTCCGTTTCCAACTTAACCCTTTGACGACCATTGGTACACCGGTGACCTTTTTACCTTCGAGCTTTTTCTGAAAAAACTATGGAATGGATTTTCATCATCAAGGTATCATTCAATAGAGAATGAATATGGCTTGCAGAAAGTACCTAATTTATAAAAGAATATTCATTCCTTTACCAACCAGACTACCCCATAGTCGAAAAATCTTAACTTTTTCTCCCCCATATTCTTGCTGGAATATTTTGAAGGTGGGCGGAGCTACAGGGTCAAAATTTTTGAAAAGTTACGGGCTACCTTCTTCTTTCCAACGAAAAAAAAAAAAATAAACATAGTCCATTTCGACCACCCACGCGACCACCCGATCTGATGGGACCTCTATGTCCTAATTGTCGTCAACGGTAAAAATCAAAGACATATTTAAGTTTTGTTGACGAGTTGATTTATTTGAAAAAAAAAAAAAATTTGGTTACATTTTTGATTGATACTTTGAAGTTTATTTCTTATGATAAATTTCGAAGCAATTTCTGTCTTTGGTGAAGCAAAATGGTTTTTTGCAAAGGCACAAATAGAATTTGTTCGACGGTCTTTGCCTTGTTGGGAGCAGACAATACATCTCTTACGTCCCAGTTCACTTTTGCAGAAATAGTGACCGGACAGAGTAGCGACCTCTGCAAGTTTCAATCGCTTAGGTCCCTCTCTTACAACTACTGATGACGGTCTTTGGCGGTTGGTGAATGAATTGATCTTTTGAATTGCCAGCTGCACGCGGAATTCCAATGCAGATACAGAAAATGGATCATTATTTGAAGTTGAGATTTTATTGTAAAAGCCATATCTTCTTCGTCCAATTCGAATACCCGTTCATCGTCATCGCTATCCTCGGCATTTATCAATTGAATGATTCCTTCCTCTATGAGGCAGAATCTGCGTGATCTCGGCATTTTGTCACTGCAAAAGTCGAACGATAACAATATATCTAAAGCACATTTAAAAAAAGACATGAAACTTACGAAAATTTGATAAAATTCCAGACAAATTGTTAAGCGATAATATTTGTCACTCCTTTCGATACACTCTCGTGTCAACAACTATTTTTCCCGCCAAAAGTGACACTCAGTCCTCGTTATGAATGCATTCCAAAATGCGTCTCAATACTGCAAAAGTGAAAAAACAGTTGCATACATTTTTACCTTTGACGACCATTGGGACACATAGGTCCCACGATTTTTCACACCTTTGCTGGTAAAATAATTTATATTTTGTAACACTTTTGTTTAGTAATTTGGGGTCGCTGAACACGAATCCGGTATTGGATTTGAAAATTTTTCAGGGGTTCAGGAGCGGTCGTCAAAGGGTTAAGAAGTACTGGAGATAGAACACTATCGCGTCTTACAATGATGTAAACTTAAAAGGATCAGCTAATTTCCCATTGTGCAGGACACAACATTCGATTCCATCATATATTGAGTTAATTATAGCTAAGATCTTCTTCAGAAAGCCTCTACGTCTTCAAATAACCCACAGTAAATATCAAATTCGACAAGTATGAGGTGCAAGTTAGCTTTAGCTTTATATACAACATACTACTTCATAATGATTCGAACTGCATTGATATGGTCTGCACAAAAGGATCTCGTACTGAAAGCTTCCTAGGCTGTGTCGATCGTCACATACATCAGATCTTCAAAGTAATCCAGTAAAGCTTTACCGCCAGTAAGGTTTATACCTCCGCAAGTTCGGACCTTTAGTGAATTTTTTAGTCAAGTATTAAATTCCAAAGACAACTTAAGCATCACTAAGCCAAAATAGCAACTGAAGCATTGACTACAAGCATTGTTCTCAGCAGTGTCATAAGTAAATGCAGCGTCATCTGTGGCACAATCATTGCATTAACATTGTCAAAATCACTATATTGATAATGTAATTTTCTTTTTCAATATGGGGCAATAAAAAGTGACGTTGCAACTTTATCAACCACTAGGCTAGTGACAAACACCAATGGCACTACAAGTACATATGACCTTTTAAAATACGATTTTTTTCTTTTTAAGATATTATTCGTTTGTAATTTTATATTTTTATTATTATCATGAAAGGTGTCCACATAATTTTTTTTTGTCTGTTCATTAACCTACATATGAAAAGTTCTCATTTATCACCATTAGTAGAATTTCTCCTACTTTTTCTATGCACTCATACAAACAGATTCTTAAAGGTTTTAACCAACGGCAATTGCTTACGCTCATAAAATGCGCACTTGAGATGCATTTGTGCATTTAAAGCTTTTAACTGTCACTCTAACTGCAATGCAACACCTACAGTAGGGAGCAACAATGCGTCAGAAAATAATGAGAAGAAAAAGAAAAATACTATGGCACAATGAAACCGTCACCTCACCTGCAGTAATTTCATGGGTTAACTATCAGCTGCTGCACTAGAGACAGAACATCGAATGATTTGAGTATTGAAAAAAGTACAAAAAAGTGCATTACTTGCGGCTTGGTGATCAATGGATCGATTAAGGTCATTCATTTGGTGCTTCACTGATTTACTTCTGGCTACGGTTTTTTTTCTTTTACATTGCTGCATTTTGTATCTCTTGAGAAATTCTTTGGGTAATAAAGAAGTCGTCAATATATTTATGAGTATATTGGGTTATATCTCATAGTCTTACTGCATATTTTGACCTAATTTAATTTTTTACGATTTCTTGTGTTTTTTCGAAATTTCTGTGTGATTTGATTGATTACTCTATTATAATCATTAAGGTAAATCAATTTATTTGAAAAATCAATTTGAAGAAACTAATAATAAGTATGCATTATACAGCCAATTTGTGTTTGAGAAATGAACAGTGAATTTGTCGATTTTTACAGAGAAGAAAGAAGTAGAATTAAGTTGTAATTTTGTGAAATTTTTATTCAAGTCTTAAGAACAATCAAAAAAAAGAGGAATAAGAAACGAGCTGTTTGAAGAACATACCGATATGTCATTAGTAAGCTAAGTATTCTTATTATACTTACTAAGTATAATATGCCTGCACTACATGTTCAAATAAATGGCATGTTCTAGAATACTTCAAGAACACTCGATTTTCGAAAATTTATTCATATTCGAGTATATCCTCATTTAAAAAAATTAAAAAAAACATTTTCCTAGGGTTGATACCAGAGCTGCAAAATTTTCATTTTTCGGAATTTGGCCAAAAAAATGAGGAAAATTTTAGTTTTTTCTTATTGATAATCCACGCAACATACTTAAATGCTGTCAAATTCGGGCATAAACGACATACTAACTTTGATGACAACCAAGATTGTAAGATCGTGGCATATGCTGGCGACATGTGTGAAAATTATTTTCAATGATAAGTCAACCCATAGAGTAGGTATCCTCTGAATTGAAAATGTTGGCAAAAAAAACCAGTTGGGTGTCAACTAAATATAGCGAAGCTTATTCTTTTTACTCGACGGCATAAAATCCTTAGCTTCAGCATTCTTAAATAAAGTGGAATTGCATTAACATTCTGTACAATGTGCAAAGAAATGACAAGGTTTTCAATTTTCACACTTCAAGCTGGTTTTGAAATGGTACATAATTTGCCGCCAAAAGTTGCTTTTATGCTTAATACTTTATATATGCTTAGGCTACATATGGTGGAACACACAAACTATTTATCGGTTCTCTTTAAAGCACTACAAAAACCACATCTGTGTATGATTTTTGTTTGAAAACAACACCTGCCAATAGATACAAACCCGTAGAACACAAAGAAAACATTCAACCGGCCAAATATATGCAGATCACCAACTCAGTCATCAGACTTATAATTTGATTTTATTACTATTTTTACGAACGTTTACATTTAAACGCAAATGTAGTAGTTTATGCATAAGTAATATTGAGGGTATTCCTCTAAACGCGAAAACTCGATAAGCGCGAAAACTCGAAAGTTTTCGAGCTTGCTTTCGGGAACACCCCTATCATTACAAACTCGTAAATGATTGAGCAATGGCAATTTGACAATTTGATCAGTGTTACCGCTGCCATGAAAAAAAATGTATCAAACCAAAACGAAAAAATATGTAGAATTAAGTTAATAAATAACAAAACACAAATAGGTAAACAAACAAAGTTTCTGAGAATTGCGCTTTTCATATATTTAAAAATCATTTTGTTAAGTTTATGTGCAAATTTCTAAAGAAACTTCAAACTGGCAGCAAATTATTTCGACAAACGGCAACACTGATTCATTTTCCAACTTTTCGAGGCCACTTGCTCAACTAATTAGCCTCGAAAGTTGCGCAAACTTTTCTTCATACAAATTATTTTCGAGACTCGAAAATGTGCTCAGTTTTCGCAGTTTACGCAGTTTTCGAGGCTTTTTCGCGTTTTCAGGAATACCCTCATTGTATATATATAATTATGTATTGTTCGATAAATAGAAAAAAATATTAAAATGTTGACAATTTAAACATACACGGTTCTAAGATTAAACTACCTAGTCAACTTAGAAATCCCTCATCCTCCAATATAATCTAATGTGCCAACAATCTAGTGCCAGTCAAGGCCCTTAACATCATAACAAAGTACATAATGATCTGCAGGAAATCTTTGACTTGCATTCGTGAACATAACATCAGTCTATGCTGGCATCCCTGTCATTATCGTTGTGACTGCAACGAATGAGCGGATGAGCTTGCACGGAGAGGATCAACACTGTCACTAGAGCACATGGTGACGTGGTGTGGTTTGCCACACATGGATGCAGGGTTTCTAAAAGGTTAGGGCCAACTTTGCAGTTTAAAAGGATTACAAACCTTTTAGAAGTTAGCAAAAGGATAGTTCTCATTTTTACAGGAGTTGCTATCAGAAGTGCGCAATAGACACATTAGTTTGAATGCTCGATTTAATCATTGGGTCTATTATAGAAGCTGCGAAGAGGGAGAAATATAGCGTAAAGTCAAGAGATATGATACATTGCAAATGGAAGAAAGATCCCGTAATTTTCTTATTAGCCCTGAGTCTAAACTGACTGCATCTATCGCAAGGAGTTGTGAAGGAAAGGCTTGTTTCAGTTCCCACACCTCCATAATTACAAGATCAAAGCGTAAATTTAATGAATCCTTGCATTCAAATAAAATGATAAAAATCTCTAAAATCGATAATTTTTGCATTAGAGTTTGCTTCTTGTATAAAACGCATATATTAATAAAAACCTAAGTATGTATTGCCTAATGACATTTGCAGACGCAATATATCTCAATTTTTAGCAAGAAATAATTGCAACTTCGCTGGCGCCTAGTCATGTTGACTAAATTGATATAAATTGCAAAATATGCGTGAGACTAATAAAAAGAAAATGTGACCCAAACGCATAGTGAAAATACTGCAACTAACAGTAGTGCAACATGCAGCAATATTTATAATTGCACACATATGTGCGCAATTTATAGTAAATTTGTGTAACATGAGAAAATTAAAATTAAAATAAGAAAAAAAGTTAAAATAAAACGAATACGTCAAAAGAACAAGCGACAGCAATAGCAGTAGCAAAAGCGAAAGAAGGAGTACAGTGCTTGATTGCAAATAATTGCAGCAAATAGTTATATTACAGAACATGCAATATCAGTAGCAATAACAACAAACAAGAGTAGATAACAACAATTGTTGCTGCTGTTGCTGTAGAACATGCATGAGGCAATAAAACTGTTGCAACAACAACCGGAGAAGAAAGATTTCAGCAAAAAGTTAGCAGAAAAAAAAAAAAAAAAAACAATTCCGAAGGCGTTCTCACCCAATGTGCATTGGCATAGTAATCCACTTGACCATTTGACCATAGAATATAGTTAAGTATAGTTTTGGTTTATTTATTTATTCTTTTCTACTTGATACAATTAAGGTGGTGCAAAAAAAAACACATTTGACTATGTTTTATTTTTATGAAAGTATCAAAAAAATCAGTAAGTACTCAATAGAAAGGGCCACCATGTGCTGTAGTGACATCTCTGATTCTCTCTGTGAAAGTTCATCAGCTCATTTGTTGCTGTCAATTAGGCTTGAGCAAAATGTATCGATATTTCCGATATTTGTTTCGATAATTATCGGCAATTTTTTTTAATTTGATATATGTATCGAAATTCGATTTTATTTTTCGACTATCGAAATTCGGTATTTTTTTTTAAAGATAGCTATATATCCAATTGATTGCGTCGCATATATTAGATCTTCTTTTGTGTTTGTGTAATAACGTTAGCTATGGCGCGTTGAAAAACCACTGGTGTGGTCCCAGCCTAACAAGATAGAGTTTTTTTGTTATGCTCAAATGAATGCAACAGTAAAAAGTTAAACCATCGCTGGTAAGAATAGAATTTTTTCAGCAAAAATATCGGTTTTCGATTATCGATACATCCGATATTTTTTTCTCGATATATTTCGATACTGTTTCGAAATGTCGATCATCGATATTTCGATAATATATTTTATTTGCCCAACCCTACTGTCAATGCATCAATGGTACTGATATTATACTCATGAATGCGGCTTAGACATTTCCCGTAGTTCATTATGCACTTTGATTTGATACAGTGGTGTTGTGATGCCGCTAAATAACAATAATAATGAAATTCAGCTACTACAGCTATTAGCAATCTTAGCTATCTAGCAAAAAGCTGAAAATAATGTTAATAAAAATTTAAATGACCAAGACCAACATAATGCAGTACTATATGTCGTTTCTCTTACGACCAAAAATAGATACATAAATGCCTAACAATGGCAGATAAAGTATAATTTTAAGGCCAGCATCAGGTATGAATGTTAAATACTTAGTTATCCTTAAGCTGGCTGGTTTTTCCACTTTGTTCAGAATAATGGAATAGGATTAGGATATTGCGTCCCGTCACACTATTTTCTCTCATAAAATCGGAAATAGATTCGATTGTTGGCACTAATCTTTCGTCAGATTATTACACTACTTCTTTACTTAGTAACGATTTTCATATTCTAAGTACTAATAACATACATATATCGTCGTTATCAGTATTACTTACTTGCACATAATACTGTAACGGAAGTATTTGATAGTTGCCCATCTATTGATTGACATCCATGTTCTCGAAATGCGTTAGAGATTAAATACAGATAGGTAGGTAATAAGTTTTTGACGTAGAGCAGAACGTCAAAAGAGATTATTGTGATAAAACTCTATTACATTCTCACGAAAGTACTGACACTACTTCGAGGAAAAATAAGCAAGTGATTATCAATATAGCAATGTTTTGTGGCAGCAGCTTACGATAGATGCCAAGGAGTGACTTCTTGAAGTTTGGCCAAACTTATTTCGCAGTGATAGTGTACTGTGCTTACTACTTACCTAGATATTTCGAGAGAATTCTTGGTCCAAGAATACTCTACTAATAATTTCTAATTTTCTTAATTATCTTTTCATTTCCATACTTTCCTGAAAGTTTTCCGAAATATGTCGAATAGTGCAAGAAATAAGCTATACAGGGAATGAATTAAATCATCATGTTAAGATATTAGACCGGGAGGTAATGATGCATTTTTTATAATCATATCCTCTCGTATATTTTTCTGTGCAGTTGATAGTTTAAGTATGACTGATAACACAGGACCACAAAAAAGAAAAGGGTCTTGTAGTTAGAAGCTGAGGCATTATGCGGTATGTATTTTGGCCTGCTAAAAACGTATCCGAGGTCAAAATTTTTCTATCACGCTCAGATATTGACATAACCTCAAAATCACACGTTAAAATACGTTAAAAAGAAAGTGCCTAAAAAATTAAGGTAGATCTTTTCCCCCAGCACCCCAATTTACCCCCAAAGGGCCAAGAACTGATTTCTTATAAAAATACAAAATGAATGCATATCCGCAGGTATTTTGGTGCACCTTTCCAATGAATTCCAATGACAAGATCATTTTTTTTTGTGGTCCTGTGTAATCGAAATGAGCGTCAGTCGCCCGAATCAGGGTGGGCCTGATTGTGAGAGGCTGACGAAAAAAATTTTAATAACTCGGAAAGAGAAAGAATGAAATGACTTTAAAAATGCAATGCTTCGTCCCGGAATATATGCAATGAGTCTTCAAGATTATACGGTTATACGAAATGCCAAAATGCATAGTTTGCTTTTTTATGTTGAATAAAAACTGCTAAAGTAACGATAATTCCAAGCTGAAATTAATTGATTTAAAAACGAACTACATCCAGAACTTTTCATCGATTTGATATATTTTTATTATATTAAAGTAAACTTTACTCAAAAAATTATATAGAAGTATACGGACACAGGACTTAATGATGATATTATTCCTGGAATATATTATTTAAACCTAGCTTTAATAAAATATTTAATTAGTTTTGCTGCCAATATAGCCAATACATAATTTTGCAACCAAATTAAGAATTACAAAATACAAGTACTCTAGCATTTATGAAGAAAGTAAATACCAGGCGTTTCACATTTTTTGGAAAACGTTTGCTTAGTGTTATTTTGCGATCTATCATTCGAAGAGTTTGTCTTGCGCGTCGGTTTGTTTGGTGAAGTAGGGGCAGATGTTATCTGCATATGTGCGATCTATCAAATGCTCGCTGAATGTTCATTGGACCACACACAGTAACAAAAACAATAATTTGGAACAGTAAATAATATTGGCGCTTACCCAACGAGAAGTCAATTACATCTAAAAAGCTTCAATAGCATAAGATAATACATTTAAAGAATTCGTACAAAGCTCTGATGATAAAACTCAACAGAAGATAGAAAACCTCTCTAAACGTGACATCAGATTTTGGATTTTAAAACTTTCACATAAGGTTGTTAAGTTTCAAAGTAAATTTTCGCTACACCCCAGCAACTACAATGTGTATGTTTGCCGAACATTGATTGCTAAATTTGCTACATGCAATATTGGTAAAAGTCTTCTCAATCAGCGACTTGTCAAGCACACCGCAACGGCATCTGCGGAACAACATCAGTTAGTTAGTTCGTCAATTGGTCAGCATACGTACTATGCGAGATAGATGGATAGATTGGTTAATTGAAAGAGACCACAAACATAACATGTACCGTCAATAATTTTCATTTTCTGAATACGTTCGATGAGTAGTATATTCAAGAAATAGAGAAATTGGCAACGCCATTTAAAATTCTTTTACATATCTGCCTGCACTCATAATTGTAGCGCAAAAACACTTAACATTGAAAATTTGTTTCGGTCGTCGTTGCAACCACTTGTTACTCTATTCCTGCTGCTGTCGTAGTTAACCTTAGCGTCAGCCAAACCAGCAAGTTACTACTAACCAACCTGCCTAACTAATCTGCCAGTTAGCCTGGTTGACTGCCTACCTATTTGTGGCATGCAGCAAGCATCAACATAACTAGAGCAAAAATACATAATTCTTTTGCTGTTGCCACATGAAGGTGCACAGTGGTTTGCGGCATATGTAAAGTGTATGGTTGAAACATTTTCATTTTAAAAATTGTGTTTATTTTAGGTTGGGTAATTATTATATTGCTAGTATGTCTCTGGAATAAATTTTTCCAACTGAACTTTTATTCAAGGGAACACGCAACCTTCAGTTAAAATATTAATCTTACAAAGACAGAGCAGTGACATAATAGATATACTACGACATCTGATATGGGCTAATATACGCATTTAACGACCATAACAACATATTAGGCAGAACCCAGTGGTTAAACCTACTACAGTCTTACATATATGTAACGCGTGAGGTACTTCGTTTTCGATTTGCAGAATGCAGGCCAAAAGTTTTTGTAATTCTGCTCTCGAATTGATATCTATCCATCTCTGAACTGACGTAGTATAAAGAGACTTCTGAAAAGTAAAGTTGAAGTGTTGAATAGGAAGTGATACGTGTAATAAGTCCCTTTCAAGGAGCATCCAATTTTTGATTCATGGTTTATTTTTTTGTTGTCTTCAAAGCCACAAGACCACAAGACACCCAGATAGGATATCTTTCAAATTTATTGCTGAGGTCTTGTAAGAAATTGTAGCATTGAATGACGAATTTGATTTTAATTGCACAGTTGCCGATGCTGCTTGTCAAAATTTATGCCTTCTGTAGATATCACATGCTCCGTTGCTACGCTTATCGCCGCCTCCAACTCTTCCTGAAAGTTACTACAGTCCGGAGGTAGTTTGTAATTTGGCTTCACGTTAGTGATCGGAATGTTAGCACCAGCTCCCATGCCTACGTCCTATTTGGAGCCATCCGTGTAGAATTAATGTTAAAATGGTCTCCAAGTTTGTTTTCCCAGAATCCAAATAGCAGCCAAATTTCTGTCTTATGTGCTACTCTCTTTGCAACCCATCGATGGACTGCAGATTTATTGCAATGTTTAACGACTCTGATGATATTGTTTTTAGAACACCTGCGATACTAAGGCACATAATTTTTTGAAGTCTATCTAGTTTTTTGAGTAAAAACTCATTTTCGAGAACTTTCCACTTGACTAAACAACACCATAAAGCAAGATTAGTCTTAGTATGGAGTTGTATATCCAGTGTGTTACCATAGGTTTAAGTCCCCACGTTCTACCAAACATGTTTTTGTAAGCATAATAGGTGTTGTCCACTTTCGCAACGCGGTCGTGAATGTTTTGTTTCCAAAGTTACTCCAAGAAATTTCAGTATCTTAGAGAACTTTACGCTGATTTCTTTGATGCGGGGGCGCCTGCTAGGAGGTATTTTATAGTTATTTTATAGTATTTTTGTTTTTGTAAAGAAAGCGCCTTTTACTTAGAACACCAGTTGTTCACAAAGTTTAATGTATACTCAAGAAATTTATTAAGTCATTTACCATCAGCGTCATTTTGGTACCCATAAGTTGTTGCCTTTTGACAAAGGACTTTACGCGAGTATTCAAAGAAATAAATAGAGTACACCACTTTGTGGAGTGCCACTAGAAGGTTAGTTTCTGAGTGATTGACGAGCCAGATGAGTTGAGTAATACGCCGATCCATCCTTGTATTAACGCCTATCAACTTTGACCCCTCTATTAGAGAATCTTTTGATACATCGTTGAAAGCACCTGGCCCTGCAATATTCATTTCTTCGTCAGTAATTAATAAATTAAGATTCATTGCACAAGACATGACTTTCTCGCAAAAGCCAAATTATTCATAAAAATTAACTCTCAAAATATATTTGATATAATCGGAGGAGGACATGAGCACATCCTGAAACTATTGTCATTATATGACAACTTTCGATAGCAAATATCTCCAACTCAATTTAAAGATCAATATGTTAGTAACTTAACCCTTTTTAAGGCAGCGGGAATATTTTTCCCACAATCTTATTTCAAAAATTTTGTTGAATGAATTTTAAGGTATGTTTTTTTTCTCATCAGCAAAATTTTTATGGATATTCTATCTATATTTTTGAGCTATGGTAGTGACAAGTCGCCATTTTAGTTTTTTCACTGTGATGTTTGGAAGATTGAAATCGGGTGATTTTCGGTACGAATGGATAAGTCTATATAAATCTGTGATATCTGCCACTCGTGAACAGTAAGTTGTTAGTATTTCTAAAGCTTATTGTATATTTTATTGAAAGTCGTGCATATTTTCAATTTCAGATTTCACAGATTCTTATGGTATAAGTTTTTGTGGTGGTAAAACTATTCCCTTTGCCCGTGAATCTATGACAGTTTTTATTGTTTGTTACTGATTTATATTTTGGAAATGAATGGAAAGGAGTACCGTCATTAAGTAGGACAACTTGGAAGTAGCTTACGCATTAGAGATTTTTGGTTTACCTGATGATCTCGACGTGTCAAGATGATACTTTGGAATCCCATGAAGAAAAAACAGTGAAACTTCAAAGAACTTTATGCTTACGCCTTAGAAAGGGTTAAAGATAGTTATTTTAGTTATTCTCAGATATTGTTTTTTCCCAAATACTTCCACTGTGTCGGCGTTGCTCTTAAATTCACATATAAACATATAAATTATCTTTTTGTGGCAGCCCGAATTAGTTGCAGTTTTAATCATTGACTTCGGTGAATTGCAGTACAACTGTGTGTGATTTTTGCTGTTCTACGTCGCAGGCATTAATCATTACTGCTGCTGCACACGTTGCATGTTTCTGCCGGTGTGCAAGTATTTGTGTCGTCTAGTGTTAGGTTTGAATGCTTGCTGTAATTGAGTGCTATGAAAAATTTAATGGAGCGCGAATTAGAGCACACACTCATACAAAGCCGTTTGGGAAGAAGAGTGCAATTCCTTAACATGTCCATATGCTCATAGATTTGACGTTGCGCATGCGCAGTTGCTATAAATAAAAAGTACTCATATATTATTTTCATTTAATTTCGTATTTTAATTATTTAATTAATTCAACAAAAAAAAAGGGTTATGGTGGCATTTATTGCTACAGTAAAATAGATATTTATTTTACTGTAACGAGCTTAACAAATGAAAACGTTGCAATTTATTTGAAAACTTAAGAAAGTAATGCGAAAAAAATGCAATGTATTAAATACAGTTATTATGAATATGAATCTGCATCTATATATTTATATGTATTACTAAATTTCCCAAGCTATTCTACATCAATGCGTTCCACTGGTCATCTGCACAATTGCAGATGATATACATACATCAACGCCTTATTACAGTGCTCACGCCTTTTCATTTAGACTTCGACAGCTGTAAAGCAAATTAATATAAAACCATTGATTACTTTGTTCATACCATCCCAGCATACATATGATTGTAAAAAAAATTTACTTAAATTGCCAAAGCGATGATTTCCATCGCGTGCGTGCTTTTGTTCTGATGACAAGCGATATTGTTTTGCTTAGATAATAAGAAAGAGTCTAAACGAATCTTGTTGAAGGCAAAATAGGATTAGTTACAATATCGTGTCATCAGACTCTTAATAGTAGTTATGTACATTAAAATTAACTTAATATAATTATTCTATTTTAAACGTCTAGAATCGTTTGTAAATTCATTACCGCGAAAAGTTTTAACGATTTTCTAAAAGTTGACTGGGATAGCTGCGATGTTCGAATAACTTCGTTGAGATTTACTCATATAAATGTTCATGTCTGTATGTGTAAGCATTCGATACATCTTATTTTTTTATAACATGAAGTTATAGAGAAAATATCTATATCTCTACTTTTGTTAGCTGCCTAACACTTTGCAATTAAGCATTTGTAGGCAAGACAGCATGCAGCAGCTGAAAGCAAAAAACTTCATACTCCAATTCAGTTTTTCAAATAGAAATCTTTATCTTTAATGAAATTTGATCATTTTTAGTTGTGTAATTCTGACTGAAAATTGCTAACGAGCAATTGATTTATTGTCTTAACGAAGAAGTTGATGAGATTTTAAAGGATTCGGCATCAAATGGCAAATATTAATAATAAAGCGAAAAATTTGTAATTAATTTCAGAGTGCAAAAAAGCTTATAAATTTTGCCAAGCTACTTTTCCAGCTCCAGAATTTCTCATCACCTTGCAAATAGTGTTAACATTTCGAAAAGTAATATGAATACAATTTGTGGCCAGTCAATTTAAAATATTCTTGGCAAGTTTGTGAAGACTACACTCACAATAATTGGGTGTTTATTTTGAAAATTTTATATATCGCATCGCACAATCCTTTCTGAATCATTGCTAAATAAATAGATCTTAGCTTCATCACTTCAGAAGATATTACGCCACTTCTTCTCCCATAAAGGTCATGAGCAGTGTCCGTGATCCTTGCAAAATTTAGCATCATGCTCAAATTTCTTTTTCGCAAGAAAGGAACTTTTTTAGCTAAGCGCCCAGGTGTGTTAGCCTTTAGTAAACGTTATCGAATTGTTTGAGCACTAATCACGTTCCCTATTTCTGCTAAAATTGTCGTTGAAAACATAAATGTGTCTATTTTCTATATGAAGATCAATTCTTGGAACGGTTTTTGGTGGTCTACCACGAGATTTTTTTTTACTGTTTATTTTTAAATACATTTCTCACGAAATTGTGAGATCTATTCAGCAACCTGCCAATGCATTGAAGAGATGTTCTTCCTTTTTTCAAGTTTAAAGTCAGTCTCGATTCCTTAGCAAAGCAATGTGGCTTAGGATCCATCTCAACTAAAATGTTTGCTGCCAATTCACTGCATTTCAAGGTTTAATCGAAAAAAACTTAACGTTCTTCTAAGGAGAGCTCAAAAAAGAATCAAAAAAATAAAATTTCAAACGAAAATTTGAATCAACGTGCAGGTGTACTACCTATTATTTTGAGCAGACAAATATTCAAACTATGTACAGTGAGTAGAAATGCTCAAAACTTAAGGCAGTCACATGGTTTGTTTTATTGAAGATTGTGCTGCCAAATTGTGCACTTCTCGTTACCACTATGATTTTTCCTCTAAATTGCCAAAATATTTTTGTAATAGAGCTCAAACTAAAAACTCAAAGGTGTACTTATTATTTTGAGCAGGTGTGTATATTTTATTTTTTATTTTTGCCTATACATTAGCTTGCAGTTTCAAAATAACTGTCCCAATATTTGAACATCTTAGCTGAAACCTGTAAACGATTTCGTTGAAATTTTACGAAAAAACCAAGTGCCAATATATAGCGTTTTAGGTATTTTAGTTGTATGGGAGATACAGCCCACTATTGTCAAACCACGCCCACATTTTTCATGTGGCTGAAAATGCGATCAAAATAAACCCAAAGGGGTCTTTTTATGCCTATATTATAGAATCGGATTTGATGAATATTCTCCCAAAAATTTCAGCTTCCTAAATCATACCTGCGAACGGCGCAATCAGTATGTTTCCTATTACAACTCATATAAAAGCAACTACACTTTTACTAAAAGTTAAAAGTTCAACATTATTTAAAAAAAAAAAAAAACTGGTAATTAAAAATCTTGATATACGAAGGCAGTTCAGCCGGTCGGCGTAAAGTTAAAGAGGTAGTGATACAGTATATATATTGCAGTTGCTGCTGCACTGCGGCTAAGTGCTTTAATTTGTGTGTCAATACATTGAAGCTTTCACTCATGTAATATTTTCCTTTCGCAAGTTTACTATATAATAAATATAATATTTATTGCTGTAGCTAATCTAGAAATCGTTTCGTTATGCACACCTAATTTCAAATCACCCGTTGTTCGACACCTCCTCCCGCCCCTGTACCGCATCATATCGTTTTGCAAGACCCCCAAAATTGCGTTACGTAATACTTGAACGCTCCCTAAAACGAATTCGCTTCGAATTCGTAACGGACTTCAAATACGAATTCGTTTCGAATCCGTTTTTTGTTCATAAAACGAATCCTTTTCGAATTCGTTTTTTGTTCATGGAACAGATTAAATTTTTATGGAAAAATTTAAAAACTTTGTAAAATTTTTCTAGGTCCCGGAAATATTTTCAAAGAAAAATTTCCAAAAAAAATTTTGTGTCTTAACCGAATTAGAAATGTTTAAAAAAGTCGAAAAAAACTAATATTTTTTAACACTGAAATTAACAATTCGTTTTTTGTGCAAAAAACGAATCCGTTTCGAATTCGAAACGGACTTCAAATACAAATTCGTTTCGAATTCGTTTTTTGTTCATAAAACAGATCAAATTTTTTTGGAAAAATTCCCTGAGAAGTCCCTGAAAAATTTTCATAGAAAAATTGTTTTAAAAAAATTGTATTCTTAATCGCATTAGAAATTTTCAAAAAGTCGAAAAAAACTAATATTTTTTTTTTCAAAATTTTCAAGTTTTTCCAAAAAAATTTGAGTTAAAAATTTTATGAGTTTTTTTGAACTTTTAAGAAATTTTAAGTCGCTTAAAACATTAAATTTTTTTATGAACAAAAAACGAGTTCGAAACTGATCCGGTTTAGGAACAAAAATCGAATTCGAAACGAATCTGTTCTATAAACGCAATGAATAAAATGAAGAATAAAAATAATTAAAATAAAGTTAATGTTTACAATTCAGCTTATTTGCACATCACAGAACAACAATTTGACTTTTCTCATGATCTTAATAACAAAAATTTTTCTGACTGAATCTTATCACTTTGAACAAAGAGAGAGGCTAAACAACTCTTTCATTTCCGCTCTCACTTACAGCTTTTTGAAGTACAGAAACGATTTTCCTGCTAAATTATCTAAATCCAGTTAATCGGACTAATTCTGACTAGTTCAGGAATGAACCTAATGTGTTTAGTTGGTCACTAATTATTTAGTCGGCCGGTACTAGCCAGCTTCTAAATAACGATATCAGAAGTTTTATGATATCTACATTAGGGTGGTTCTTAAGTGTATTTTTTTTTATTTAATCGGCCGGTACTAGCCAGCTTCTAAATAACTATATCAGAGGTTTTATGATATGTACATTAGGGTGGTTCTTAAGTGTACTTTTTTGCGAAAATCAAATGGGAAGCTCCCTCAATTGGTTCGAAATAGGGTAAATAAATTTAAAAAATTAATTTAAAATTTTTATCTTTAACCCCTACGGGCCCTATTTCTAAATGAAATTTGACTTAAGCTGCCATTTTTTAAGCTATTTTTTCTTAAGTAACTTTTAATTTTAAGAAAGAATATATTGTAGCGAAATTTGGTTTATGCTAGAAAACTCTTGAAATAAATACCAACGAAAGAAAACTAAACGATACTAGCTAGCATAAACATACTAGCACCATCTAGCGGCAAAATAATAAACTGAACAGACGCTGCAGTACACTATAAATAAAAAGTCAACAACCGAGAGAAATTATCGCCGTCGTACAACGTACAACGCCATCTAACATCTAGCATAATAGCTAGCTCAACGTCAGTGCGCCATGCGCACCATTCACCATTGTGGTGAATTGTGGATAGTAGTAGAATGCACGCTACAAAGTAGCACTGGTGGGTTGTAGAAAATGGTAGAATATACGCCACTTAGAAGGTACTGGATTATTCGAGAGAGTGATGACTGCAGTATAAAAAGGGTTGTCATCTGAGCTGAGCACACAGTAGAATTAAACCAGCGAAGCAGTAAGCAATAAAGTGAATACAGTGTGATCCGTAGTAGAACAAAACAGTTTTCTATACAGTGTTAAATTAATATTAGAATTTGAACGTTAATAAAATAAACCATTTTATAACTAAATAAGTTTGTGTGTTTTTAATTGTTACACAATCCAGTGATCGAACTCAGAAAAGTGTGAGAGATCGAAATTATCGTCAAAGAGACAGAAATTTCGTAACAATTGGTGTCAGAAGTGGGATTGTGTAAAAGAATTAACAATCAATTTAAAAAAAAAAATAAATAAATAAAAATGGTCAAGTTTGAAGATCTGAAAGTGGACCAACTGAAGAAGGAGTTGCAGCAGCTGAATCTGCAATCTACTGGCGGAAAGGTGGAGTTACAGAAACGCTTACGGCAGGCTCTTGAGGCTCAAGGTGTAAACCTGGAAGAGCATGAATTTTATAGTGATGTATCAGAATCAGCAGCGAAAGTGGAAGAAACTTCTGGACCAGCGGCAAGTTGTGAAGTTGTAGACATGTCAAAGTTCGAGAAAATGTTAATGGCGATGACGCAGGCAATAAGTCAAAATGCACTGCAAATAGACGAGAAATTAAGTCAAAATGCACTGCAAATGGACCAGAAGTTAAGTCAGAACGCGCTGCAGATCCGAGAAGAAATTGATCAGAGCTTAAGTCAAAATGCACTACAAATGAATAGCAATATCCAGGCGGTTCGGGAAGAAATTGATCAGAGCTTAAGTCAGAATGCGACGCAGATCCACGAAATGAATCAAAACATTGAGGCTGTTCGAACAGAGGTGGCCAAAATGGTAAATGGCTTCGATGCAAAAATTATTGAGTTACGTGATGACGTTGAATCATTCAAGGAAGAAGTTCAAAATAATTTTGAGGACGTTAATAAAAGGATTCAACAGTTGGAAATAAGCGAACCAACCACTCAAGTTATAAGAGAAATCAGCGCAGAGAGGCTTAAGGCACCCTCGTACGATGGAACAACGCCATTTAGTGTTTTCAAGCTCCAGTTCGAAACAACATCTGGTCACAATCGTTGGGATAACGAAAGCGCAGCTGCAGCGCTAATTGTGGCATTAAAAGGCGCAGCTGCAGAAGTGTTGCAAACAGTTCCAGTGGCGGAGCAGAAAAATTACAAGGCGGTGATGGATGCCTTACAGCGAAAATATGGCAGTGACCACATGAAGCAGATTCACAGATTGGAGTTAAAAAGTCGTATCCAGAAATCTGGTGAGTCCTTGCAGGAGTATGCTGCGGATATTGAGCGATTGGCACACCTTTCCTATCCTGACGAGTTAAGTGTCGTAGCAGAAAAATTCAAAATAGAGGCGTTTATTGACGGCATACGTGACTCAGAAACAAAACGCGAGACAATGAGGAGCCCGAAGACGACATTTAATGAAACAGTAACGGTTGCCCTCACGCAGGAGACGATTGCGTTAACATGCCGCCCATCACTGAAAACTCGTCGGATGGAGGTGGAGGCTGAAAAGAAAAATTCATCGTTCGCCAGCGGTAGCTTCAGCGGAAAATGCTACAATTGTGGTAAGCAGGGACACATGGCACGTGACTGCAAATCACGTCGTAAACGATCTGCATCACGCTCACCAAAAAGAAGAATTGGAAATAGGGTGAACGATGGCGAAAATGTTAGCGATCAGCAGTCGTTAAACTAAAGAGAGTCAGTACAGCGGGGCGTGAGCTGACTCTTACAGATGATTGCCCCATAGTCTTGGTTTCGAAGCTCTGCCGAAATTCCAACAGCCTTACCATCGGTGGAAAAATCAACGGAAGACCATGTGAGCTTACTTTGGATACAGGCGCATCGCATTCAATTGTGAGGAAAGACTTATTTGATAGACGACGAGTAACGCCATTAAATGGGATCCAATTGAGAACAGCGACAGGAGAAATTGCGCAAATAGTAGGAAAAGTTACAGCAAGTATTCTTATCGGCAACAAAACTGTGGAACATGATTTTATTGTTGCAAACATCACCGATGAGGTTATCATTGGCGTGGACTTCATGATTCGACACGGGTTCACTTTGGATCTTAAAAAAAAAACGTTAAGGTATGCCAATGTAGAGTTACCTTTAGACATTGGCTGTGGACAAAAATTAACAATTGCAAGAGTCTACATAAGTGAGCGCTGTCGAATCGAACCCAACACCGAAGAAATTATTTGGGCCACAACAAATGAAGACTGTGGGACAAGCCATCTGTGGGTAGTGGAAGCAGATAAGAAAAATTTTAAGAAAGACCTGATTATTGGAAAGACCCTAGTAAACACAAGAATAGACAGAAAAATACCGGTGCGAATTTTGAATCCAACAAATAAGCCGAAATGGATGCAAAAAGGTGAACTTATAGCGCAATGTGAGAAAGTTACGGCTGTGATAAATTGTGAAAATAACCAGCAGAACACACAAGGCCCAACTTTAACGAAATCGTCGGCCATGGAAGTATTGACGAAAGAATGGACGAAGGAGTTGTCTGCCCAGAACAAAAATAAAGCAAAAAGGTTTCTGCAAAAACATTGGCGGATATTTGCGTCCAAAGGAGAAAATAATGGCCGAACATCAGTTGTCAAACATCGTATTGATACAGGTGATTTTCAGCCGATTCGTCAACCTCCAAGGAGGCTAGCACTCGCTAAGAGAGAAGAAGTGACGGGCCTTATAGAAGATATGGCGCGAGAAAATGTCATTGCACCATCAGAAAGCCCATGGAGTTCACCGGTCGTACTTGTGAAGAAAAAGGATGGAAGTATGCGATTCTGTGTGGATTACAGAAAACTGAATGACGTCACCAAAAAAGACAGCTACCCGTTACCCAGAATCGATGATACACTGGATACGTTATCTGGAGCAACATGGTTTTCCACCCTGGACTTACAAAGTGGATATTGGCAGGTGGAAATAGATGAAAAAGACAAAGAGAAAACTGCCTTTAGTATTGGGAATGGTCTATGGCAGTTCAACGTCATGCCGTTTGGTCTTTGTAACGCTCCAGCTACGTTTGAACGGTTAATGGAACGAGTTCTCAAAGAACTACATTGGAAGACTTGTCTAGTGTATCTCGATGACATAATCATCATGGGTAAAGATTTTGATGACCACTTGAAAAATCTGGAGGAAGTGTTTGAGCGCTTGGAGGCAGCTGGACTAAAATTAAGTGCGAAAAAGTGCTCACTTTTCCAGCGTGAAGTCAAATATCTGGGGCACAAGGTTACGTCAGAAGGAATACACACAGATGAAGATAAAATAAAAGCTGTGAAAAATTGGCCACGTCCATCTAATCTTCATGAGTTGCGAAGTTTCCTGGGTCTATGCACTTATTACAGACGCTTTGTTCCTGGTTTCGCAAATGTTGCAGGCAGTCTACATGAGCTGACACAGAAAAATCGAAAATTCGAATGGAGTGGGGCACAGGAAACTGCATTCCAAAAGCTGAAAGAATTACTGTCTACAGCGCCAATACTCGCGTACCCAATACCCGGCAAAGAATTTGTATTGGACACCGATGCGAGTGGCCATGGTATTGGAGGAGTTTTGTCCCAAATCATCAATGGCCAAGAAAAAGTCGTCGCATATTTCAGCAAAATTCTGTCGAAACCTGAGAGGAATTATTGCGTAACTCGGAGAGAGTTACTGGCAGTAATGGAATGCGTGAAACACTTCCATAAGTACTTATATGGACAGCACTTTCTCCTGAGGACAGACCATGCGGCATTAAGGTGGCTACTTCAATTCAAGGATCCTGAAGGTCAAATCGCACGGTCGATAGAACGCTTGCAGAGCTATGATTTCACCATAGAGCATCGCAAAGGAAGCCAGCATGGAAATGCGGATGCACTTTCCCGTCGTCCATGTAAAATTGAATGCGGTCATTGTTCGCGAACAGAAAATAAAGCTGGAACAATTGATGTGCGCCTTTTGAACGTTTTGCCTGAAGAAAAGTGGACAAAAGAGGAGGTAAAACGGGACCAGCGCAATGATACAGATTTGGCAATTATAATTAAGTTTAAGGAGCTGGGTAGGAAACCGGCGTGGCAAGAAATTTCAAATGAAAGCCAAATCTGTAAAGCATACTGGGCGCAATGGCAAAGCTTGGAGTTGCATGATGGTTGTCTCTACCGAATCTGGGAAAGCGAGGATGGTAAAACTCGCTCAAAACTGCTGGTTATTCCAAAGGCCAAATTTAAGGAAATAATCGAGGATTATCACAATGGATCGAGTGGTGGACATCTGGGCATAACGAAAACCACAGAGAAAATAAAGAAACGGTTTTATTGGGTAGGATGCCAAGAATCAGTTGCTGACTGGATCCGCCGTTGTGACCAATGTGCAATTGCTAAAGGACCAAGGCAACGCACTCGGGGAAAAATGCATCAGTATAACGTTGGAGCTCCCTTTGAGAGGATAGCCATGGATATAGCGGGACCTTTTCCAATCAGTAATGCAGGAAATAAATACATCCTTGTGGTAATTGATTATTTCAGTAAGTGGCCAGAAGTATATCCCATTCCCAATCAAGAAGCAAAAACAGTGGCAGACATTTTCATCAAAAATTGGATTTGCCGATATGGAGCTCCACTTGAGTTGCATTCCGACCAAGGACGAAATTTTGAGTCGACACTTTTTAAGGAGGTTTGTGACATGCTTGGAATACAGAAGACACGCACCACAGCTTTGCATCCTCAGTCCGATGGCATGGTCGAAAGGTTCAACCGTACTCTAGAGGAACATTTAAAAAAGGTTGTCGATAAAGGACAAAAAGATTGGGATGAGCATCTACCAATGTTTCTGATGGCTTATCGGTCGGCAATACACGATACCACTACAGTTACGCCAGCAAAAGCCATTTTTGGTACGGACTTAAGGCTTCCAGCAGATTTGAAGTACGGAGTAAGCGTTGTCTCAGAAACGACCCATGCTGACGATTACATGTCGCGGAAAAGAGAAGAATTAGCAGATATACACGAGCTTATTAGAAGACGTACTCAATTGGCTAGCGACAAGATGAAAGCTCGGTATGACCTGCGAGCAAATACTGAAGGGTTCAAAGAAGGTCAACTAGTGCTGCTACATAACCCACAACGAAAACGAGGCTTGTCTCCTAAATTACAGACTCATTGGGAGGGACCTTACCGGATCGTCACAAGGATTAATGATGTTGTGTATCGAATCCAAAAATACCCCGGGAACAAAAGTAAATTAAAGGTAGTCCACATCGAAAGGCTGGCACCTTATACTAGGGACGGAGAGACTCTTGTTCGGGACGAACAAGTTTAAGCGGAGGGCAGTGTAGCGAAATTTGGTTTATGCTAGAAAACTCTTGAAATAAATACCAACGAAAGAAAACTAAACGATACTAGCTAGCATAAACATACTAGCACCATCTAGCGGCAAAATAATAAACTGAACAGACGCTGCAGTACACTATAAATAAAAAGTCAACAACCGAGAGAAATTATCGCCGTCGTACAACGTACAACGCCATCTAACATCTAGCATAATAGCTAGCTCAACGTCAGTGCGCCATGCGCACCATTCACCATTGTGGTGAATTGTGGATAGTAGTAGAATGCACGCTACAAAGTAGCACTGGTGGGTTGTAGAAAATGGTAGAATATACGCCACTTAGAAGGTACTGGATTATTCGAGAGAGTGATGACTGCAGTATAAAAAGGGTTGTCATCTGAGCTGAGCACACAGTAGAATTAAACCAGCGAAGCAGTAAGCAATAAAGTGAATACAGTGTGATCCGTAGTAGAACAAAACAGTTTTCTATACAGTGTTAAATTAATATTAGAATTTGAACGTTAATAAAATAAACCATTTTATAACTAAATAAGTTTGTGTGTTTTTAATTGTTACACAATCCAGTGATCGAACTCAGAAAAGTGTGAGAGATCGAAATTATCGTCAAAGAGACAGAAATTTCGTAACAATATTAAAAAAAAAGCATCGTTCGGATCTAGTTTTCGAGATATAGTCATGTGAAGTTCCGGATATGGCTTTTCTAAAAATCGGGCGTCCCATTTGATTTCCGCAAATAAACCAAATTAAGTAGAAAGGTAAAATTTCTCTTTGAAATAGGGTTCATAAGGGTTAAAGATAAAAATTTTTTTCATTCTATTTCGAACCGACTTAGGGGGCGTCCCTAATTTTTTTTCTTAAGAAACACCCCAATGTAAATACAAGGACTCAAGATGAATCATTGCAAATAATGAAAGAATGAAAAGCCTTCACTACAAGCTCTTCATTTATCTTTTTTTGTTATTGATACATGTTTATAAATTCAATAATACTTAAAAAAAATACTTTCAATAATACATTCAAGAAATCATTTATCAATGTCCCAGAAATAAGTAGTTTCTAGAAGCCGAAGATTTTTTCTGAAAAGTGCCGGACAATTTATTCTACGTTTAATTCTATTTTCAGATTAATATTGGCAAGAGCTAAACCGACAATCCACCATAATTTAGAGCAGCGTGCTAAATTTCTTCGATATGCCGTTTTTCTTTATTAGCAGGTATGAGACATTCTAGTGGTAAGATTTTTGGCCATACACCTTTAAATCTCACCCCTCAGGAATTCGTCATATGGTCTAAATATGGATGCTATAAGACCATAATTGTCTATTCACTTATGTACATAAAACTGTTAACACCAATAAATATGAAATTATAAAAAGTTTTAAGAAAAGTAGAGTTGAAAAATATATTGACAATATCCTGTATTTTAAAATGAAATGTATATACTGGTTCACATGAACTGATACACATGTAATATGAGTAAAGATGTAGGATGGGAAACGCCTTTTTTTTTTTTTGATTTATGATGTGTACATTGGACATGACATAAATGTCATGTTCTAGAATTCTTTGGGAACACTCGATTTTCGAAAATTTATTCATATTCGAGTATATCCTCATTTGAAAAAATACTCCTAGGGTTGCTACTAGAGCTACAAAATTTTCAAAAAAATATTTGAAATTTGTCTGTTAAGCTGTTACAGAAGAAACATCAAAGCTCTACTAGCGCAGAGACCATGGGTTTCTTCTTTTATATGCTTAAAATATAGCGGTAAAGTTTTGTTCGATATTTTCTTATGTGTATGTATGTACATAAGGAAAGCTGAAAAAAAAAAAAAAATATTAAAAAAAGTATTATAAAAAATCAAATTTTCTTCAGTTTTTTGGCCAAATCCCGAAAAATTAAAATTTTGCTGTTCTGATAGCAACCCCAGGAGTATTTTTTTTTTATTTTGAAATCGAAAATCGAGTGTTACCGAAGAATTCTAGAATTCGTGCCTCCCCCCACCCCCCTCATTCTTAAATCCTAGATCCGCCACTCAATCCTCTATATTCTATAATTACCGGTTCGGTCAGATTAGTTTCTTTACATACATATGTACATATATTTTCGATTTGCCCAAAAAACAAAACTTATTTTGAATACCTATTAGCCGTTGTCACATGACAAAATCAGTCAATGCTGACATATGCTTAATAACTATTTTGTTTTTGTCATCAATTATTTAGGATAGGCCATCTGTTTTCAGTAACGTACACTTTTGGTAAATATAAAAAATGGTTCACTAAAAGAAAACTTTAAATCGAACAGTTAATTTGAGAGAAATGAACCATTTAGCAGATATGCAAACCTTTTGTTACATGAGCTTGCGCTATCTGCCACTAGAGGCATTTCATATGATAGAGGTGCATACAATACAAAAATTGCGTAAATGTTCTGGGCAGCGATGGCATTTGAGTTTTGTGAAAATGTACTGAATCGGGGAGTTCCATTTTGTTCGTTGAAGTAGGTAGACGTGCCCCGCTGTCTTAAACTGAAAATTAAATGGCGGCTCCCTTTCACGCGGTTTTTATAACCCGTGAAATGTAGTCAAATAGTATCATCGGCATCACTATTTAAAAAAAGAATTTTTTAAGATAATTTAATTTATCGACGTTTAGGAAAATGTTAACGATTTAAGTTCCCATATGGAACGCACGCTAAGGACTACAATAAAAACCTCATGTTTCTCGAAGTTCTTTCGAAATGACTGGTATATCCTGAGAAGAAGAAGATGTACTGAATCGGAATTCGAAATACATACACTTTTTAAATGCCGAATGTACTTTTTGGATGCCGAATGCACTTTTTCGTCATGAACATTAAAAAGTTACCAAAAGTTCGAAAAAAATTTTAGCTTTTTATTTAAAAAAAAGCTAGTTTTGTGTGCATATTTCAGCCAAATTTAGTAAAAAATTTTTTTTTTTGGAAATAGTGCAAATGTACCGAAAATGCACTAAAAATGAGCCAAATATACTGAAAAAGCACCAGATGTACCGAATGTACTAAAGATTTGTTGAATGTACTGACGACGATTTTAACGACGCAAATGTACTGAAAACTGTACCGAAATTGTCAAAGGTCTTGGGCCTGAATGTGACAGTTGTTTTTGAATGATATCAGCATAGCTGGGCACCATTAATCAAACAGCTAACTTTTTTAATCTTTAATCCGTTACTAAAAAAGTTAACTTCGTTAAACGTTAAAGCGTAACATTTCGGAAGACTTAACTCAAGTTAACGTTAACCATTAATCCGTTAACACGTGATAAAAATTGAATTCTTTATATCGTTGCATTAGTGATCTTATTATAAAAACTGATGGATTGGGTTCTGGAAGTTGACAGGCTAGGAACAAAAAAAAACGTGTATAACTGGAGTGTGTTATTAGTCATCTGGCACAATGTGGAACATTCATGAACATTAATATGTTAAAGTTCTCGTCTGAAAGCGAGGCTAATTTCGGCGTTAAAATATCTTTGCCCGTGGAAAAAAGATTTTGAACTGCAGCGCTTGAGGTGTAGCGGTATAATATTTAATAAAGAGACTGTTCCTCGAGGAATGCCGCATTGTTGAACAAGTCTTTTGATTTCATGTCTAGACACTTTTGACGAGATTTTGAGCTTTACTCTTTAAAGATTTGTGGCTCTTATGTTTTTTTTCAGACTGAGTGCAAAATTGAAAAATATACAGCATATAAAGTTATCCGCTTATATGTATGTGCATTTCCACAGAAATTGGCATTTTAGCCGGTCATAGTTTGCACACTCTTCAGCCATGGTTTTTCTTGAAGTTAAGACTATCTTTAATTAATGTACAAGGTGAAATAATTAAAGTTGAGGTAACTATAACCTCTTTATATGTAACCTTAGATGAAACTTTTCAAGTTTTTTTTACATTAAATGCAATTTTAACTATATCTCTCTATGAATTTTAATTGTTCCACCTTGAATATTAATTCAAGATAGTCTTAACTTCAAGAAAAACCATGACTGAATAGTGTGGTCAAAAAAAAAAAAAAAGAATCTCAAAGCCATGACCGGCTAAAATATTAATTTCTGTGGAAATACACATATGAATCCACTTATGTTGTTTAACTGGGAAAAAGTAACTCAAATATTAAATTGAACTAACTCTTTGAGGACCATAAGCTTTTGAAATGTGATCCAATGAATTCCAAGCATGAATATGTTCTATTGGTTTATTACTAAGCCAAAAATATGCAAAAATTGTAACACATGATTTTAGATTTCGAGGAATTTTATGGGACAAATGTGGTCCTATGAGCCTGCATGGAGTCCAATTTATTTGAAAATTATTTTCTAATGCTACAAAAATAATATGTATCTTATATCAAACAAAAATAAGCCATTATAATTACGGTGACCATAAATTTAAATTGAAAAAACAGAACAAACAGTTGTGTTTGTAGAAATGTATTTTTTATATAGAAAGTATTAAAAATTCACAAAAAAGAACACATAAATCACATTTCATTGGCTTTGATTTCAATTAACAATACAGCCGTACTAAGCGGCTGTAGAGATTCTTATGGCATCGGATAGCGTAAGAAATTAAGCGTCTAATGAAATACTCCAAATGTCGGCATCTTAGTTCAATCATATAAAAAATCTACTAAGAAAATTTCCTCTATCTCAATTTTACAGGTACTTCAACATATTGTTACGAAATTCCTGTCTCTTTGACGATAATTTCGATCTCTTACACTTTTCTGAGTTCGATCACTGGATTGTGTAACAATTAAAAACACTCCAACTTATTTAGTTATAAAATGGTTTATTTAAATCACAATAGCTAGTTTTTACACGGTATAATTATTAACGTTCAAATTCTAATATTAATTTGACACTGTATAGACAACTGTTTTACTTTACTACTTAAAGTCACTTTATTACGGAACAAACTGTTCTGCTTCACTGTTTTAATTCAACTGTGTTCGAAAACTCACATGACAACCTTTTCTACTACAGGCATCACTTTCTCGAATAATCCACTACCTCCTAGATGGCGTGTAATCTACCATTATCCATTTACCAGTACCTTCACTATCCAGAATGTTGCTATTATGCTCTAGATGGCGTTGTACGGCGGCGATAGTTTCTCTCGGTTATCGACTTTTATAGTGTACTGCAGCGTCTGTTCGGTTTATTATTTGCCGCTAGATGGTGTAAAAGTATTTATACAGCCAGTGATGCTATCTAGTATCGTTTAGTTTTCTTTTGTTGGTTTTCACTTCGAGAACCCTCTGGCGTAAACCAAATTTCGCTACAATATTGACATAAACAAAACATCAATTATCTCGAAATGAATCTTTTTGAGATACGTCTTTTTTGCTTAGTACGGCAGAATATTGTAACAAAAATAAAAGCATCAAATGCAAATCATTAGTAATTTTCTGAGTAATAAGTTTTTTTAATGATGCTTTGTAATTATTCCTTAAACTTAAAGCAGTTAAGATCATAGTTGTATCTCGTTATTAAAATAGATTTTACAGTCTCAATTTTCATATGGAATTTTTCGTCAGTTCATACATTGCTTAAGGTAGAAAATACCCTTTCGGTGGAGGCATGTGAACCCGGTAAACATAAATTAAGTTCTACTATACTTAAAATATTTTTAAAAGGTTTGCCTTTTTTTTAAAATGTTGAAATATTTAAACCCATTTATTCTCGACTAGCTTTCCACCGTCTGTTCATTCCTTTAGTTTTTCACAATTCACGTAATTTTTAACACACGTAAGCTCATGAAATAATTCGCTGTAATTAATTTTAATTCGGCTCCTCTTTCCCATAATATATGTCAAATTTCTTTCAACCTTATCCCAAGATGGCATTGTACGCAGCAGTACTTCCATCACTTCAACCTCTTTAAATACATTATCCCACTGATGTAGATAATCAAAGCAATTATTATAAAAGCTTTTGACACAATCTTTAATTTCACTTAGGTTTTCAGTTCCTGTTTTTTCAAACTCCTTGCCCAAGAGCCCGCTGTGCAAAAGTCGAGTGTATAAGATGTACGGAAAACATAGTGAGCCATTTTAGTGAAACCAGCGAACCAGAGTTGCCTTGCCAAAGCCTGTCCCGATGTCCGAAAATGACCGAATTTTAGCCAATTAGTTTGTTTTCATTGAAACTGCTGAATATAATACCTCAAAAAATATGTCAAATGATAGATCTCGAAAAGGCCTAAAAATAATATCGAGGGTTGAATTGTTGCATCCTGTCCCCAAGATGGGTTACGACCGGGTTTTGGGGTCAATTTTTAATAATATATACATATTAATGCTTGAAATGTGTGCCAAAGGATAGAGCTTTGCCTGGTCGAATGCGGTCTTAAACATGGGTTGCCACTTGTTTTTAGGGCCAATATTTCTTAAATTAAGGCAATGGCAAGGCAACCGTGGGTCGTTAGTTTAAAAAAAAAATGGCTCATTATGTTTCTCGTACATCCCATCCTGTAATCTTATACACTCGACTTTTATTATTATTAATTATTTTCTTGATCATGAAAAGTAAAATATTTCATCTCTGCGTTCAGCGAAGAAACAGCGAAAATTTAAGTCCAAATCCAAATCGACAAATTTAGCGTCGGGGTTATTACATTGCATAATCAGCTTTTTAATAGGGATTGCTAATCGATATCGATAACAACTTACATATCGATCAGCAAAGGGTTGGCGTTAGTAGAAATAGATTTATAATGTAAATCTGCGAAAAACAGAACATTTTTGTAATTTTCCATTAACAAAAACAAAACGCAGAACAAGCGCCTTAAAAACAGAACTGTTCTGCTAAAATCAGAACGGATGGTCACCGTAATTATAATCCACTTTTATTTCGAATTGACGTTAAGGGAGTCCAATTTATTTGAACATATTTGAAAATTATTTTTCATTAATAATTAATATCTTATTTCAAACTAAAAATAAACCATTATAATTCACTTTTATGTCGAATTTAAGTTAAACATATTCAAAAGTAGACATTTTTGCTTGTTTTTGTAACATAACTAAATTGATTTCGTGTTAAAGCTGTTTTTGAAGATTATTTTGGTTTTTGGGACACATGTGTCCTATGGTTCTCAAAGAATTAAGATATAGACACATAAAGCAGATATTGGAAAACTACAAAAAAAAAAAAAAACATTAAATAGGTTAGGCTTATTAACATATAATTATAATGAATTTACCTTAGATGATGTATAAAAACTTATACGTTTCAAGGCTCTAAAAAAATCATTTAATTTTCCTCTATTATCAGTTAAATGATATGATTTCTATAAAATATTTAAACTCATTTCAGCTTAAATAAATAATTTCAGTTTTAAGTCGACTTCAGGTAAAAAATCATTTACCCTTGTTGAAACTTTAACAAGTAATAGCAGCATTACTTTTTACTGTCCAACAAAATCTAATTTGAATAATTAAGAAAGACAGTCAATTTGTGTGTTACCCAACACTCAAAAGATAGTATCATACGCATACCACGTCAACTAACGCTGATTGCCCCATTTACCTTTTTAGTATGGGACATCATCAACATCAGGATATCATTTAAAAAGTGATGTAAACAACGAAAAGCTAAGGACCCAACAACTAACAGATAAAAACCACATGACCGCAGGCCACATATTTTCTGCAGAACGACGAAATTATGCTAAAAAGTTTTGTTTGTACCACTTTTTATTTGTACATACCTACTCTATTGAATATGCTAGTGTCATCATCTTTTTGTTAGCAACACTCTGGTATAAAAAAAAGTTTTTTATTTTATAATTTTTTGATAGTTATATGGTGTTGTAATCAGTACATTGAAATTTCTGACTGTTGTAGACAAACTGCGGTTTGCCAGAATTAACATAAAAGTGTTTGAAGTATTTTTATAGCTTATAGAAACTGTAAAAGTTGAATTGATGGGAGATTTTAAATTGCAGCACCCTAGTATGAGAGTGTGCAGTCTCAATTCGAAAATTTGCATAAGGTCAAAAGTAACTTCGATGGTCCTTAACTTTCATGTACCGATTGATCATTAATCTCACCAAGATCAACATCATTGCTGAAGACTACAAGGGACTATTACTAATCGTTGTGAAATTGTGGACAATTTTTGTTCAATATGCCCAAGGCGAGGTCAATTTCTCACTAACACTTATAAAATAGTTTAACATTGATTGCCTTAGTTCGGGCATAGCTAGCGTGTGCAAAGAGTGTTGCAGTACATATTCACTTGATAAAGTATTCAAATTACTTACTTTGAAATTACGAAATTCAGCCCTACAATGTCTCATCTATCCGACCTAAGAGCAAAAAAGTTACTCAGCGTCTTCGCTGGGTTACGCACATCCGAGAGTTTTTATAACTCTGGCGCATAGATCACGCTGAATTTGAGCGATGGCGCGGGTTATGTTAACTTTGAGCGCACCGGTCGTTTACGACTTATAGGCCTGCGACTTAAGGAAATATCTAATGGGGTCAAATCGTACAACGAGCGCAAAACACTTTTCGCTGCCAGAACAGGAAACCCATTCTTATAATAAAGTTTATCAATCGCCCGTGTTGTTCGACTGAGAATTAAAAAAAATAAAGTAAACAACGGTTAAAACCACATAGCTGCCATGAACTGTCAAAATGTATCCGTCCATATAGAAAAACCCTACGAATTAACTAACATGATGCTGTCTAGGTTCTAAAAAAGTTAAAAATTTACTTAACTTATTTTTACTTTTATGAAATTTTTTTGCATATCCGTTTGTTCTTGTGATAAATGCTGCCGGACAAAATATTTCAACAGCACCATTCATGTACATATGTTTTTAAATACATACAGATATACATACATATATTATTTACATATGTATATGCCAAAAGTTTTTATGCAAATGCTGATATCCACTCGACTCCATATGTTGAAATATTTTTCTACGTATAGTCCAGCCAATATGAACCATATAAGAACCATACCTAGTATGGGTGGGTAGTGTTGGGGCAGGATTCGACAAAGCAACCCTACATATTCTATTTAGGATCTTCGATCTCTATCATTTGGCATAAATTTCAAGCTGTTATCGTCATTAATGAAAATTGACCCCAAAAACCGGTGAACCCATGTTTGGGACAGGATTCAATTTTCAATTTCAATTTCAATTTATTCAAAATTAGTACAATAAGATTTAAATCTTTTTGCTGTACAACAAAATTACAAAAGGTCAAATAAAACATTGGAATATATTAATTCTAAATATATATAGTACTAAACATAAATTAAACAATAAATGCCAAAAATTAAATAAATAACAATAAAAAAAAAAAAAAAGTAAATAAAAAATTACAAATCCAATGACTTACATAAATTAAATTAAGCTAAACTAAGTGTCAGGTTTTTTAAAACAAAAAATAAAATAATAAATAAATTATAAATTTAATTCGAGAAATGCTGAAATACTAAATGCTTAAAGTTGTTGAGGCTATTAATAGTTTTTAAATTATATGGCAACGAGTTCCAAATTCTTATGGCATTAATGAAAAACAAACGAGTGGATCTATAGTATGTGAATTTAGGTGGGATTAAGTTAAGTGATCTATTGGAAATACTGAATCTAATTTTTTCATATAGGTAATATGGAGTTTTCAAATAAATAATCTTATGTAAATATATACAGTTTCTGGCTTTCAGATAGTTCTCAATCGAGCAACCAAGAATATTACTGCTCCACGACGAAATATGGTCATATCTACGTATCCCATAGACATAGCGAGTAGCATTGTTAAAGGCAACTTGTAGTTTATGCAACGACCTAGAGTCTAATTTGCTATAGATAACCTCAAAGTAAGTGATAAAGGGGGCTATAAGCTGCAAGACTAGCTTTCTCTTAGTCTCAACTGGGGTAAAGTCTGTAGACATACGTAGATAGCGAAGGGTCGCATATATTTTTCTTATAACAATGTTGATGTGATCTACACAAGTTAACGTAGAATTTAACTGAAACCCAAGACAAGTGGCTTTATCGACAAACTTCAATATACTACTGCCAATACTCAAGGGCAGAATATTGTCATGATATGTCATGTTACGAGAAATTGGTAGGACAATCGATTTAGTAGGATTTAGGCAAAGATCATTTAAAGCAGCCCATTTGCTAACAGCAGTCAAGTCCTCATTGAGTCTATAAGTAAGATCATCAATGAGACCAAGACGTCGTGACAAATAAATTTGTATATCATCAGCATATGCATGCATCTTAACATTACTACACACAGAAAAAACATCATTGATGAAAATGGTAAACAAGAGTGGGCCCAGTACGGAGCCCTGGGGAACACCAGAATGACAAGACTTATATCCAGATGACATATCACCTACTCTCACTTTTTGTAGTCTATCCTCAATATAACTTTTAACTAAGCGCACAGAGCTATCACAGAATCCAAAGTAAAACTTAAGTTTTTTGCACAATATTGAGTGATTAACGCTATCGAAGGCTTTTGAAAAATCCAAAAGACACAGAAGGGTTAGCTGATCAAGATCATAAGCTATCCGAATGTCATCAATGACTTTTAACATTGCAGTAGAGCAACTGTGGCCAGCACGAAAGCCAGATTGGTAGGGTGATAATAACTTATTGTTATTCAAATGCTCAGTTATTTGATTAGATAAAATCGACTCAAAAACTTTGGACAAAGAGGAAAGTATACTAATTGGTCGAAAATCACTGAGTGTAGATGGATTAGGCTTTTTTGAGACAGGTAATACAGCAGCAATCTTCCACATTTTTGGAAAGCAAGAAGTGGTTATACAATGATTAATTATATGAGTTAGCGGTGCAGTTACATAAGGAAGAACAAGCTTTATAAATTTAATGGGAATACCGTCTTCTCCCAATGCATTTGATTTAATTTTCATTAAGCCTCTATAAACATCAATTTCATCAATTACATGGAATTCAAAAGAATTACTAGAGCGATATAAATTCTTCACATTAGGCTCAAAGGTACTACCACAATCAGACGAGCTCTTGGTTATAAAAAAATCATTCAGCAAATTAAGGTCCAGATCAAACTCTAATCTGTCATTTCTGTAAACGCCAAGCTGTCGAAGGTTTCTCCAAAGCTGCTTTACCGGTAAAGACGTATTTAATTTAGTGCTACAATAGTCCCTTTTAGCTTGCCTAACAGAGGAAACTGCAGCATTGCGAGCTAGTTTATAAGCTGCCCAGCTTAAATTCGTAGGGTGTTTTTTCCATTTGTCATGCAACTTGTTCCTTATTTTAAGCTGCAGTAGAACATTGGAAGTGAACCAAGGACAAGAACTTTTCGAAGTCCTGAAGCTACGTACTGGAACATGAGCATTAATAAGATCTTTGATTCTATCATTGAAATAATCTAACTTTTGATCAACAGAGCTGAAACACCAGCATTCACTCCAGTTTACCTGCATCAGATCATCATAAAGGCCGACAAGCTCAATAGAGTTGAAATCACGATAGGAGATTGTTATTGGTTGAGATTTACGGCAAAGCTTTATATCAAAAATACAAAATAATAAGTCATGATCAGAGATGAATGGAATTTGATCAAATAAAAGCAAAGGTGTATTTTCAGACTTAGCAAAAACATCAAGTAAACTAGGAGATGCATTATTCGCAAATCGTGTAGGTACTGTAGTATTGACAAATGATAAGCCAGCAGCACTCACCAGATCATGAAACCCCATACTTGCATTGTCATTTAATAATAAATTGACATTAAAATCACCACAAATTATGTAGTGATCAAAGTCAATAAGACGTAAAGTCAAGTCAGAAAAAAAGGTATCAAGGCTATTGCATCTATTGGGATTGTATACACATGATACCAAAACTTTTGTTTTAGAGTCATAGAGCTCAATATTCAAATACTCAATGATTTCAGAGCAAGATTTGCTAACAATTCTTGCACTTAAATATGACCTATAGTAGATGGCAACACCACCCCCCTTTTTATTTATTCTGTCATTCCTGAACAACTTAAAATGAGGTAAAAGAAAGTAAGAGTCAGAAATCGTGGAGTCAAACCATGTTTCAGTAATGCAAATAACGTCGACCGAGGAGTCTTCAAATGCATATTTAATGTAATCCAACTTGGCTGTGTTTAAACTTCTGGCGTTAAAATGCACAATTTTTAGACCAATACACTGTTTACCAAGCACATTTATTAGAATTTTATGATTCCATACAACACCACTGGAACCGGTAGAGTTCAAAGTCATATATCACAACAACAACAACAGTAAGCATTTTCAGATAGAAAGGTAAACAAAATTTCATAAAAAAAACCAAACACTTTTACAGAAATTAATAATATCCTCAAAAACAAAAATATAAAATTATACAACATCTGGTGGAGGCAAAGCAATATTGGTATCATAATTAAATTGATCCAAATCAATTTCACTTGATATGGAAACTGTATTTGAGTTTTTATGGCTTCTGACGTAGACAGTTCCACGAAGAGTGAAAACACAGTGCAGTTTTTTTTGTTTTTTAAGTTTAACAGCTGCTTGAACCAGTTTTCTGTTTTCAGTGGTCAAGCTCTCATGTATAAAAACAATGCTTTTAGGTGCAGAGCCTGTTTCACTAAAGTAAATCGATTTTTTGGTACTTCGCCTATACTTGCCAAATGCACTAAGTACACGATTACGATCAAAAGGAGTGAAAAACTTCACTATCACTGCTGAGTTAGGATTATTTATGGTTGTCTTAGTGCGAAAAATGTTCCGTACTTGCGGTGGCAAAAAATCAATAGAGCTACAAATTATATTAAAACTGGACCTCAAATCCTCCGTATCACTAGCAGGAACACCAAACAATACAGCATCAGAAGATATATCAATGTTGCTTCTAGTTTTCTCACAATCAAGTTTTAAGCTATTGAACTCAGTTCTTATTTTTTGTAGTTCAGCTAATTCAGATTCAATCGTCAGCACTTTTTCATTTAAATCAACGACCCTTTTATTTAATAGATTAACCTCCGATTCAATTTTAACCAACAGTTTATTCTCAAGATCTAAGAGTTTCGAAGTAATTTTGCCAAACAAGTCTTCAGCGTGTAATTATAGTCTCTTTTCCATAGATTTCATATGAGAGAGAATCAGTGAAGGCATTTCATCTCCACTCAGCACAACAGGTACTTTATCAGTAGTTGAGAACAGTTGCTTCCGAGTCCGAGCCACAGTTTTTCTCAGTGTTATAGCAGCTGGCGACGACATTTACTTTTTACCATAGTTGAGGGTACACAAATGGAGAAAAAAAAATGAAGTCTAGTTTTAGGCAGACAAATTATGCGATGGCTGTTGACTTTTGACTAGTAGTCGTACAGTGCAAAACAAAAGTTGGGATGGATTCCACAAAACAAGACACAAGATAGTCAAGAGTTTGACAGCTGCTAATGGGAGTCTCAATTTTAATTGTATTCCGCTTTGTACTCACAATCCGCCAAAAAATATTACAGCCCAACAAGATTTAATTCTAGTTAGAATCCAACACGACGAAACAGCTGCACTCAATGCACACCAGATGCAGCACAACCAGCACTCTCCACCTCATACACCACACACCAATCAGCACTCAATTTATTGAAAATAAACGCAATTAAAAACACCGATATAAAATTCACTGCTTATAGTCTATAGCGTTGCCATTGCAACTCCATGTATTATATTAAGGCGTCTTCGAATTCTATCATTTGGCATACATTTCCAGATTTAATATACTACAGTTTTAATTAAAACAACAAAATTTGCGAAAATTCTGGCATTTTCGGGCATCGCGACAGGCTTTGACAAGGCAGCCCTTGTTGGTTAGCTTAACCAAAATGCATTACTATCATTACCGTAAATCTTATCTTGTAATCTCGACTTTTCTACAGCGGGCTCTCCGCCTAAGAGCGTCGCAGAATATGCTCCTAGTAGTTGTCACATAATGTCTGTGGCGCTGAGATTTATGCTTCAAGATAGGCTCGCGTCAATCGTTCATCATAGAACATAATTGTTGGAAATTTTGTATTGTTATCGAATTTTCTAGCATTATTCTCATAAAAAAACTGGTTTTTGAAAAAGAAAAAAAAAAAAAATAACTTTAGAGCATTTCAATATATTGTGTGGTTGTGGGGGAAGGTTTTGGTGGCAATCAGTGACTCAAAAAAATCATAGCATGAGCCTATTATCAGAATTTTTCCCTATTGCCTGGACTAGTAGCATTAAGTTTTTTGTAGCTTTTCATATGTGGCACACACAATTTGAGTGACAATCTGTTGAATGAAAACAATTTTTTGCGTTCGTTCTACCATAAGTGTGATTTTCGTGAGATTTCTGTAAGTTGCAATAATTTACAAAATCAAGTAGAGTTCCATTTATTTGCTATGTTTTGTGCGTTTTTTCGAAAAAAAAGGAGACGCACAAAGTTGCAGTAGAAAAATAGGAAATGAGTCCGAAATGGAATTAATATATGAAGAGCTGAGATGCAAAACCCGCCAAGTCCAAAAAATGAAAATGTGAGATATTGCAGAAGGGGGCAGAAAAATTGTTTGTTTACAAGCCTCCATACTTTAAATTGTAAAAAAAAAAATTTTCCCCTCACAAACTTTTGATGGCAATAATTTCTGATAATTTCTTTTTATCAAAGCCCGACGAGTCCACATTTCTGAAAATCAAAACCCACCAAGTCCAATTTTTCATTAAAAAAGATTTGGCTTTCATAAATACAAATAGTTTTATGTTATTTCAACATGGAAATTATACTGTGTAATTAAAATTTCAGTCTGCCTTTATTCAAATGTTTTGGAATTAATTCAAACTTAGCCATTTTTAAAAAATGATTTCGAAACCTTTTACTATTAATATTTCTTCAAAACCCGCCAAGTCCAGAGGTTTCACTTTCAAAACCAGCCAAGTCCACGTTTTAAATTTCAAAACCCGCCAAGTTCACAGTTTTTGTTTCAAAACCCGCCAAGTCCAAAAGTTTTTTTATTGTAGTCCTTATAGATTAGGTCATAAAATGTAATGAAAAATCAGGATTTTAATAACTTTTGACAACTATTACAATGGATCAATCTACTTTTTTACTATAATTAAATTTCAGTGGAAAACAGTTTTTTCGATTTTCCCAAAAACGCAAAACATGGACTTGGCGGGTTTTGCATCTCAGCTCTTCATATATCAATGATATTGATATAGACACCAGAAACGTACTATTGTTTCATACTAGAAAATATTGTATTTTAAGAAACAATTTATGCAAATAAGTATTAAATTTTTTTATTCTTTTTTTTTGTGAAACTTTATTTGAGCCATTTATATCGAAAATGGCCTTAAATAAAACTTAAAAAAAGTTGAGGTAATGAAACACTTTGTTGTTGTTTCATTTTATGTTTAAATATTTCCAAAATATGCAACCTTAGGCATTTGCTATAATATGATTTAGCTGCTTAGTGCTGCATTGCCAAAACTCAAATTTCGATATTTTTTGAAAAATATAAAAAAATTAAGGTGAAATCTGAACGTCTTCTATTTATTCTGAATTTTTGTTGACATCTATTCAAAAATTCTGAAAAAAAAAGTTTTTATGTTGCTTTGTGTAAATGAAGAAAATAAATTAAATGAAAAATGCAGAAATATCGAAACTTAAAATTTCACCAATTTTTACACTCAACTGAAAAAACATATCCATTATCCTATAGACAAGAAGCAAATTGATTTTTTAACTAATTTCTAACAGTTTATGTTCTTACAATAATGGTAAATTAATGTGTGTCAACACCAAAAATAATTACTCTTGAGAAAAATAAATTAAACACAAAAGTATTCTATTCCTACAGGTAAATAGTTATTTAAAATCCTTTGCCAGAACTGAAATTGTCATTACTAGGTCAAGCCTTATCATCACAAACATAATTCACAAGCTTGTGACAATACTAGATGGTAGGGTTGGCGCTGAAAAAAGCAACATGATTTTTGTACTGCGAATAGTACATACTTGAACTTTATTCAAAAATTGATGACAAAGTGACGTGTCTCAACTTGTTAAAGCATGTGTCTCAACTTTAATAATCCATACCAATCTAATCAAATAAGAGCGGCCCATCATTTGTTAGAATCAATTTAGCAGCTTAGAAGCCATTAGTTTTAACTTTTGTATAGTATGCTTCATTTCAAAAATATGCATATGAATATATGTAAAGGGTTTTTTTTTTTATTGTTCGATCAAATAGAAAATTAGTTTAATCACATCACTTACATAACATAAATGCGTATTAGAATTGTGGTTACACTGTGTTGCTCGAATATGCGAAGTTATGCTTCATTGAAAAAAATTCAGTATTTAAGCTACTACCAAATGGATACTACACAGAAAAAGATTCAGACCGGAGCGTCCAAAATAATACAAAAGCGTTTAAAATGCCTACGATTATTTTCCAATATTCTCAATGATTTCGATTTAATTTACAATCCAGTGACTAAGAGAGTGAACATTTTAGATAAAAAGTGTTGCATATTACGATCATGTTATAAAATATTATATCCGATAAAACTTTTACTACTCTGCAGTAGTGTTTTTATCAATTATATTTTTTGGATTTTCTTTTCAACTATACTTAGATCATCTGAAAGCTTTATGGCAAATTTTGAAGTATATCTCTTGCTGATTTATGTAACACGTTTGATTTCGATCTATATATTCATTTACAAAATGCATTCTAGAAAATATATGCAAATAATAAAAAATATAATTAACGAGCTACTCATCATTGAGCAGAAGGTGAAAAATATAACGCAACTAGAAATGCATATTGATCCAGTGATATTAGCCTTAAGTCATCTGAAACTAGTTTTGTTAGTGCTACAATTAGGTGAAGCTATACGCCGATATTATGTACCATTATTTACTTTCTATATTATATTTTTTGAATTTTTCTACTATGGATATCAGTCGTATCAATTGTGTGCATTCAGTTGTCAGCGTAATCTTAATGTTTCATTTCGTAGGAAAATTGAAAATGCGAAAAGTTTTAAAGAGGTCCGCGACTTGTATAAAAATATCCAGGAGATTTTGCCAACAATTCAACGTTTACATGATTTGCAAAATAAAGTTTGGAAACAATGTTCTTGGTTTTTACTTTTGACAACATTAACGATTATCAGTTGTGCCTTCAACACTTATCAATTGTTAGTTTTAATAAACGCTTCACAATGTCACGATTGTAATAGAGTTGGTGCAAAAGTTTTTCTTATAATCAAAAGGACTTTGGCTCAAATTGCCTTACCTTGGCTAAATGTTTATATGATAACATTTCTGAATGATATGATGGAAAGTGAAATCTCGCAAATGGCAGATAATGTAATGTTGGCACTTTTTAAGCGAAATCGACTACTTTTACACAAAGGTAGTACGCGTTCGCATAGGAACGTAAGTTGAATTTAAAAACTTAAGTAACTAATGGTGTATTGTAACTTAATAATCTTTTCCAGGTTGAATTATTTCTTTTTTCGAACAAACTTATACCAGACAACTTTTGGATGTACAACTTTGTTAAGTGGAATCGTAAATTTGTCATATTTTTTGTGATAAGTTCTATTCTGTATAGTATTTCTAGCTTTCAATATCATGCTTCTGTACTCAAAACAACAGTTATATTTGAACTTATATAAACGAACTTCGCAAAACTTAAGTTCTTTGCACGGCAGTCTCAAACAAATTTAAATTTTTTTTTTTAATACCACCCTCAATTTTTTTTTAAACTTTGTTTTTACAGAGTTCTTGGAGTAAGAAACCGCAAGATTTGAAATCTGGGACTTAGCCGTTTTTTAGAAAATTAATTTTAAAGTTGTTAACAACTTTTCGTTATTAATTATTATGAAACAAGTTTGGGTATCAATGCAACTTAAGTGAAATGTTTGAAATTCGACAGTCCGCCATTTTTAAATACGTGTATCTGTCAAACAATTTTTGCTCATGCTCGTTATTTTTACTTTCGTAACATTTTTTTTTTTAAATGAGATTAAAGATCGCGTAGCTTCTTATGAGAAAAAAAAAAACTTGAAGCATGAAGCTTGTCGAGGAGGAAATGAAAAAAAAAATTGTATTCGTTGCAAATTATGATGACATCAATTTTTAGTTCAAGTCGTATCAACCAAGTGTGCCAAACTTCGTTTCTTCGTACTATTTATCCGAAACGGATTCCGTTACGAATTCGTTTCGAACTCCTTTTCGTATGAAATTCCTCTCAAAAAAACTGAAGCATCGCCCGAATTAATGAATTCGTTTCGAATTCGTAACGGACCTCAAATACGAATTCGTTTTTTGTTCATAAAACGGATCCGTAAAAATAATTTTATTTAATTATCAAAATTATTTAATATGCGAATTGTAAGATTTTATTACATATAATTTTATTTTCTTATCAAATTCAATTTTTACCTACGAATTACAAATTTCCAAAGTCAGTTGCGACTGCCCTAGCGATTCATAGTAGTGCGCGCTACCTACAAGGCTACCTGTCATATATTATACTACATATATGTCAAAGGAGAATGATATCTTTCTCTCATTTGATCGTTTCGAATTCGAAACGGACTTCAAATACGAATTCGTTTTTTGTTCATAATTCGTTTCGAATTCGTTTTTTGTTTATAAAACAAATCCGTTTCGAATTCGTTTTTTGTTCATAAAACAGATCAAACTTTTTTGGAAAAAAAATTTAAATTTGCTTAAACCTGCCGTGTTTGATTAAGATTTTCATAATAAACTTAAGAAATATTAAGGTAGATGTTATAATATACAATTAAGTAGAATGCAATTAATGCGAAGGTAGTATAGTGAAATATAATGATGACTTTTCAGAGAGATAAAGCATTGATTTATTATAAAACACACACAAAATAAGTTTGAATGTAATTTTTAACCTTAGTTCGGTTTTTCGTTTTGAAGTTGAAAAAATCAAAAAAATATGCAATATGGTATGTTGAAAAAAGTTGAATGAGGTTAAATTAATCGAAAAATATGGATAATATTGGAAAGTTGAAAAAAGTGTATAGTGTATGGAAAATGTCAAAAGAGGTTAAAAAAATTGGAAAATGTTGAAATAAATTGAAAAATCAGAAAAATGTTGGAAAATTCGCAAAAAATTAAAAAGATTAAAAAAGAAATGGAAAAATGTTGACACAGGTGAAAAAGGCTGAATGAAAAATGTTGAAGAAAAATGTTGAAACAGTTGACAGAGGTTGAAAAACTCGAAAAAAGTTGAATAAGGTTGTAAACGTCGAAATAAATTGTAATAGCTATTTAGAGTACTACCAAATTAATACTAAGAAATTTTAATGTGGAGATATAACTACTTATGTGACCATTAATTAAATGGAGCTCGACGAGTGGCCGTGGCACCTTCCATGTCAACGAAAAATTTGGTGGCTTGGCATTTTTAGACTTTTTTGAATATTTTTGACAATTTCAACATTTTTATTCCTTGAGTTTACCAATATTTTTCAACATTTCAATACGAATTTTCCAAAGTGTTAAGTTTTTTCGAGACTTTCAACTTCTTTCAGCTTTATTCGAGTTTTTCAACCTCTTTCAACTTTTTTTTACATTTTTCATGCTGACGTTATCAGCCTTTTGCTATTTTTTCAACTTTTTTCAAACTCTTTAAATTTTTTCGAACTCTTCAACCTTATTCATTTTTTTTCGTCCTTTTTCATGTTTTATCAAAATTTTTCATATTTTATGGTATTCAATGTTTCAGCATGCTCTAGCCTCTTTCAACTTTTCTCAACATTTTCCATTTATTTCAAGTTTTTGAACATTTATCAACTTTTTCGGCCTTTCAACCTTTTTCAATATTTTTCAAATATTTTTCTTATTCAACTTTTTGAGTATTTTCTATATTTTTTCGGCTTTTCAACCGTTTAAACTATCTCTTTATTAGTATCGTTTTTTTTCAATTTTTCAACGATTTTAAACTATTTCAACTTCAATAAAATTTTTCCAGCATGTTCCATATTTTTGTCGACTTTTCAACTCTCCATTTTTTTCGACTTCTTCAACACCATTCAACTTTTGTCGAGATTTTAAATTTTTTCTGAGATTTCAACCCCTTGCAACTTCTTTCAACACGCCATATTTTATTGACTTATTCAGCCTGTTTCAATAGCTTTAACCTCTTTCAACCATATTCAACTTTTTTCGAGATTTTTAACTTCCTTCAACTGTTTTAAGATTTTTCAACTTCTCTCAACTTTTTCCAACTTTTTAAAATGTTTCCATATTTTTTCGACTTATTCAAGCTGATTGAACTTTTTTTAACATTTTGCATATTTTTTCGACTTTTTCAATCTTAAAACGAAAAACCGAACTATGGTCGGTCTCCTGGTACTATGTATATATATTATTAGTTTAATAATAGTATATAAATATTCATGGATGTCTTGAAATAGAGAAAAAGTTGACTATAAGCACCTCACGGTGGGCTTTAACCAACTTTATATGACCAGCTTGAATGTAGAATTATTTGGGATTTTAATCATAGTTGAAATACGTCAAAAGGAAAAAAATCCTCAGAGATTTTTTTTTTTTTTAAATTTCATATTTACTGTTTTTTAGTAATATTATTGAGTAATAAAGATGTATAACGTACGTATGAAATTTAAAAAACATTCGATTATGCTCAAATTTTTACACGTTAAATAAAGAACTTAAAAAGATAGCATCACAGCTTAAATTTCAGTTCCCTAGGTATTCGGGATCTTGAGTTTTGTAAAGTCAAATTTCGAAAAAAACGCAACTTTTGCGAAAATAGCCGAATTCAGTGTTTAAGGGGCTATACCAGTGTAACCCATGAAAAATTAGGCGGTTTTCGCGAATTTTTTTTAAAAGAAAGTACTTGATAGAATGATTTGAAGTTTTTTGGACATAATAAGGTATATTTTCAGCTATATTTTAAGATTTTTTTTTTTTACAAAAATATTGAAAAATAACGGAGTTATGTGCTGTTTTCGGAGGTGCCAAAAAAAAAAGTTCCCCAACTACTGACATGATTCCGGCTGAATGAGTAGTTGAAACAAAAAAATACAAAAAGGATATTAAAGTTAAAGGTATTTATTTCCTATACAAAGACTAACGATTTTGGAAAAATATCAAAAACTAACAAAATGGCGTAGTTCTGAAAAAAAAGTGATGATTTTTGAGGGTAAAAAAATGGTTGTTTTTCAATGCCAAATTGACAATTTTCAACCAATCAAAAAGATCGTAGGTCGTTGCATAGTAAATATATTCAAGAATATTTAGTTTCAATTTGAAGTAGATCGTAAATTTCTCTTTAAGTCATGATGTCAGCAATTTAGAAAAATGTCTTTTCGAGAACAACGCGTTTAAAGTTTCAACGGAGCGGCTTATGGTAAACCTGCAAGCGGTCGCTCTTTAGAACGCTGCCATTCAAAAACTATTCAACATACGACAGGATATTTTTGAAAGTATAAACTATCGAATAAGCTAAAAAAATCAATTTTTTGAAAGTGTCTCACTGGTATAACTTCTTAATATCTCTGGGCCTGATCTACTATTTGCACTAGATTATATCTCATTTAAAAGCGAATAGGTTTTTAGTATTATGAATGTAACTACGACTTACGGTATCATTTCCAAAGCAGTCATATTTTACTAAGACTTATTTCACTTAATTGGGTCGCAAAAACAAGTCTTAAAGTCTAGGAGCTTCAATTTTTTTAATCATAAATGACATAATCAAAAAAAATTCGTGTCCAGAACTTTAAATTTGAATTTGTCGGCTTTCCGAACTAAAATTTTTAAAACGGGCCAAAAACGGCTATTTTCAGGCTAAAATATGACTGTTTCTCAGGACCCTGACCACATAAGGGAACTGAAATTTGGGCTCTGTTGCCATTTATTAAGGTTCTTTGACGTAAAAAAATTTTATCAAAATCGGATGTTTTTTAAATTCCGTACGTATAATTATAATAATTTTAAAAAATCCTTTATAGACTGCAAAAAGTCGTAAGTGAAACAATTAAAAAATAAAAATAAAAATTAATTTCAATTTAAATTTAAAAAACATTTATTTCACAAAAAACACCGTATGCATTTCGAGTGAACGTGTCACTCATTATCAACGTTGCACAAGTACTATATAATTAGCCTAATGGTCAAAGTTTAAAGCTTTGTCAATCTTATTTTTTTCCGGGATATTTTGTAAATTTTCTCGTGAGTGCAAAAAGAGGAGAAGAAATGTTGCCATTGTCAAGGTTCATTGTTTTAATCGTTTTTTGAATATATAATGACTCATAAGCATCCAATTTTCTATTGTTGGTGACATTTTTTAAGAGATGTACACTCTCTTCAAATGTTCCGATGTTATGTGCTGGTGAGTTATCATCGCAATGTTTGTAGACGTGTGCAGCAACAGCTGATCTATTTATTTGCTTTGTTTTTATGCAGGTACAATGTTCTTTGAACCGCGTCCCTATGCTCCGTCGCGTTTGCCCTACATATTTTTCTTCGCAGTCTTTACAGCTGATTTGATATATTCCACTTTTTTCTGCTAATGGAGTACTGTCTTTTGTGGAACCAAGTATGTTTTTTATTTTGTTATTGTTGGTGTAAACTATTTTCATGTTCTCTTTTTCAAACTTGCTCCTTAGTTTGTTAGTGATTTGAGGAACATATGAAAAAACTACTCTTTTTGTTTTATTGTTATTTTTCATTAGAGTGCGATTTTGGCTGAACAATGTTGAAAGTGCATCTTTCTTTGCTTTGTTCGAATGCTTCATAACCAATTTTTCAACTAATGATCTGTCGAATCCATTAATTTCAACAATTTGTGCAATGGCTTGATATTCTTTTTGATAGTTGCTGATGGAGAGAGGCAAATTACATAAGCGATGGGTCATTGACTGGAATGCAGCTATTTTATGTTGATATGAACAAAAAGAATCTGCTGTGGTATATCTATCTGATGTAGATGGTTTTCTATATACTGAGAAGTAGATATGATTTCTTTCTCTTTTACATAACAAATCTAAGAAAGGTATAGAATTGTTGTCATTTTCCATTTCACAAGTAAACTTTATGCTTCCGTATCTATTGTTTATAATGTCTAAAATATTATTGACTTGATTCTTTTTTATTATGCTGAAAACATCATCCACATATCTAAGCCAAACTCGTGGTAGCAACTTTTCATTTTTTAAATCCGTTTCAAATTTGCACATAAATGTTTCTGCCATTAGTGGTGATAGCGGGTTACCCATACTGGCACCAAATTCATTTTTGTAAAATTTATTTCGGAAAACAAAAACATTGTGTGACATACATATTTCTGCTGTTCTTAGATATATTTTCATTTTCTTTTCTTCAACGTTCTTTACCTCAAGATGACTTTTCAGTGAATCAATTGCAATTTTTATCGGGATGCTTGGAAATAATGCTTGAACATCGAAAGAAACAATGATTTCGTCTTCCTCCAATTCTATGTCTTTCAATTTGTTGACAAATTCATATGTATTTTCGATACTACAGCCTTCAAATTTTCCAAATTGTTTCATTTCACACACAAGCCATCTCGCAATTTCCACTAGTGGAGATTGAACATTTGAAACGATTTTCCTCATTTTATCTCCAGATTTATGCACTTTTGGTAAGCCATACATTTTTGGAACTTCTGGGTTTGAAACTATTAGCTTGAATTTATTTACGTTAAAACAGTTGCAAATATCTTTAATTAAAGCTTTTGCATCGTTTGTCATTTTGTTCAAAGGTGATTTATTTAACTGTTTGAAACCATCTTCTTCAATAGATTTTTGCATTCGTTGATCATATTCTTTCTTATCCATAATCACTATTTGATTCCCTTTGTCAGCTTTCATATAAAATACATCTTTTTGTTTTAATTCTTTTATGATTTTTTGGTTGTTATTGTTTTTGTTTAAATTTCTATGACTGTCATTGAAGTGTACTACGTTTTTAATTATGTTTTTAGATAATTTTCTGATGCGATTTTGTGTTTCTATGGGTTTATATTGTATTGCACATTCTATGTCTACTATTGATTCTGTAATATTTGGAAAGTTAGGTTTCGGTGTGTAGTTTAAGCCTTTGTTAAGTAATTCTAGCTGTTCATTATTGAATTTTTCACTTGAAAGATTAATTATTAGATTGTTCACTGGTTTTATTGTATTTTTCATTTTTATTTGATTTTGGTTTTGTAAAAGATTCTTTAGCTTTTTTGTCTGTAAATGTCGTTTTTTATCAAAAGTATTTGAAGTCTGTTCAATTATATTGTTTTGTTTAATTATAAAATCAAGAAACTCAAAATTATTTAAGTTTTTTATCATGTTTAGATGAAGGTCATATAAGTCAAGTTGAAGTTTGTCAAGCTTGCTGAAGTGAAATTTTATTTCATTTTTAAGCCAAAGTTTTTCTGCTTGTTTTAAGACATTTTTGGTTCTTGAGTTTTGGACACTAAATTTAATTTTAATAAACTTCGGAGTTATTTTGTGACTTTTACATTCTTTTAAAAAAATTATGTCTGCTTTGACCTTAGCTATTTTATTACGTAATCGTGTGTATTGGTTTAATTGTTGTTTGGAGTACATTGTATATTAAAGTTAACTGAGTATTTAATATTTCAGTTATTTTTAAACCAATTTTGCAGTCTGGTACTAATAATTATAATAACTTTAAAAAATCCTTTATAGACTGCAAAAAGTCGTAAGTGAAACAATTAAAAAATAAAAATAAAAATTAATTTCAATTTAAATTTAAAAAACATTTATTTCACAAAAAACACCGTATGCATTTCGAGTGAACGTGTCACTCATTATCAACGTTGCACAAGTACTATATAATTAGCCTAATGGTCAAAGTTTAAAGCTTTGTCAATCTTATTTTTTTCCGGGATATTTTGTAAATTTTCTCGTGAGTGCAAAAAGAGGAGAAGAAATGTTGCCATTGTCAAGGTTCATTGTTTTAATCGTTTTTTGAATATATAATGACTCATAAGCATCCAATTTTCTATTGTTGGTGACATTTTTTAAGAGATGTACACTCTCTTCAAATGTTCCGATGTTATGTGCTGGTGAGTTATCATCGCAATGTTTGTAGACGTGTGCAGCAACAGCTGATCTATTTATTTGCTTTGTTTTTATGCAGGTACAATGTTCTTTGAACCGCGTCCCTATGCTCCGTCGCGTTTGCCCTACATATTTTTCTTCGCAGTCTTTACAGCTGATTTGATATATTCCACTTTTTTCTGCTAATGGAGTACTGTCTTTTGTGGAACCAAGTATGTTTTTTATTTTGTTATTGTTGGTGTAAACTATTTTCATGTTCTCTTTTTCAAACTTGCTCCTTAGTTTGTTAGTGATTTGAGGAACATATGAAAAAACTACTCTTTTTGTTTTATTGTTATTTTTCATTAGAGTGCGATTTTGGCTGAACAATGTTGAAAGTGCATCTTTCTTTGCTTTGTTCGAATGCTTCATAACCAATTGGCATTTCATGTGTGAATTAAGCTCAAAAAAACGTAAGTATTATAGCCAAAGTACTTAAATTTGTTATGCTTCGTCATTAAGAATGTGAGTTCTTCATTTGCTGAAATGTGTTTCAATAAAAATAACCTGAGTGTATTAAAATTGAAATTCGTGTAATGTGATATAGCCAATTTGGTTCATCCAGCAAGGACATTACCTGTGCTTTTTGCAACAAATCCTTCCAAAGGGATACAAAGATTCAGACCTGAGTTCAATGCCTGCAATGCAATTTAATTTGGGCTCATAATCATTGTCTTTCAAGACGGCAAGCAATTTGGGTATGTGAGTCATCTATCTGACTTTAATATGTTCTGATTTTCGTTTATTGATTCAGTTTAATTCTAGATTCCTTTTTTATGGAAATTATATTGAAAGATATACACATTATCCGAACGCTATATATCACATTACCCGTCAATTTCATTAAAAGGTGGCACTTGGCTTTTTTATATTTTGTTCAAATAGCTTCAGATTGGCTTACGCTATAGAGCTCCGGAGTCGTAATATACTGCACATTGCATTACTTACTTACTTACTTGGGTGGCCATAACAACCCGTTACCGATTACGGCCGACCTCAAAAGCTCTCTCCAGGCGCCTCTACTTTGCGCGCGCCTTCTCCAATCATTCACACCAAGCGTGGATAGGGTTTCCTCGGCTTGGTCTTTCCATCGGAGGCATGGTCTTCCTCTTCGTCGTCGCCCACACTCAAAAAAAGGATTGTTTAGAAAGCGTTTGTAGCAAATTACCGAATGCTTAATATAAGCACTTATTATTTCAAGCAAACACTTAACTTTTGTCTTAAATCATAAGTATTTGTAGACAATATAAGAAAAACCAATGTATTTGACACAAGTAAATGTGAAGTTGTGGCAAGTGATTCAATTACTTCTAACAAAACATTTCATAAAATGTTGCTTCTAAATGATATAATTATTTACGACAAATAGTCAAAATATTTCAGTCAAACAATTCAATTTATGGAAGTGTTTCGACAAACACTTGTCTTTTGTCCCAAACACTTATTCATTTCAACAAACGATTTATCACTTATAAACTTTTCATGTTCATATTTTGTAGTGCTTTGATTCGAAATAACTTTTTTGTTACTTGCATTGTACATATACGATATCAAATTTTTATAAGTGTTTGGGAGCAAAGAACGATGACGATGTTGCCAGGCTGTGTTCCATGTTATGTTAAGTTTTAAAGAGTAGTTTTGTATAATTATTTTCAACTATCAATTTGTAAATAAAATCAAAAGTTATTGTGACAAAAAAAAATTTTATTATTTTGTAAGTAAAATCAAAAATTTTTGTGACAAACATTTTATTATTTCACGCAAACACTTGAAGTAGTTCCATCTATATCATTTGTGGTAAACACTATTTTTTTTTGAGTGCAGCGGCTTCCGCATCAAACACCTTTTTCTCCGGAGCTTCTTCGTCCATACGCACAACATGTCCCAGCCAGCGCAGACGTTGTATAGTGATGCGCTTGACTATGTCAATGTCAGCGTAGAGCTCGTACAGTTCGTGGTTCATTCGAATACGGTAGTCGTCGCAGACGTGAACAGGACCGAAGATTTTGCGAAGAATTTTTCTCTCAAACACCCCAAGCGTGGCTGCATCAGTTTGCGACACAACCCATGCTTCTGCGCCGTAAAGTAGCACGGGTAAGATGAGCGTCTTGTAGAGTGTCAGTTTTGTCGGGCGAGAGAGGTCTCTACTACTCAATTGCTTACTGAGACCATAGTAACACCTATTAGCAAGAGTTAGTCTTCGCTTTATCTCCAGGCTGACATCGTTTTGAGTGTTCACGGCGGTGCCAAGATAGGTGAATTCCTTGACAACTTCGAAAGTGTAGTTGTTCGCAGTAACAAAAGATCCAATACGCCGCGTTTCCCTGTTTGTGGACAGCATATACTTTGTTTTGCCCATTACTTTGTTTTGCACATTGCATTAACAAACCATAATATATAAAGAAGTAAAAGCTATGCTACAAAAGTTACTTGTAATTTAAAATACAAAAACACCCATATCACAATATCCGAAGTTACTCTATAGTACTAAAACAAACTTGAGCAATCGCACACAATTTTCAGACATTTACTATTTGAAGAAAAGCGCCTTGTGTATGAAATTAATTTGGGCAAATTAAAATATTCCTTTTTTTGTATTCAGCTACATATGAACGATACAAGTGTAAAATTTTCAGAATCAAGCTGTTAGTGCCGAATATTAAAGCAATTATGCTGAATGCTGTTACTTGTCTTAGTAGCAGGGGCGCCAGTGATAAAAATGATTTGGTGATGAATTTTATAAAATAAAAACTTAAAACAAGCTGCACTAAGTTAGCGACATTACAATATCATGAAACGTTAAAAATTTTGCAATGAAAGTTATTAAATACTGAGAATTATGGTAAAAATAAAGCTATTGTGTTTTTTACATAAATTTTCTTTGGAAGATATGTTCGCAAGATTTACGTATGTACTATCTTTTGACATTGAGTCAAAACTAATTGAATAATTAGAATTGAATGAAATGAAATGCAATTGAATTGAATTGGAAAATAGCAACAGGTTAAAGTTACGGTATTCAGTTTTAATATTTTGAATGTGTGAGAAAGTTTAAAAAATTTATCAATCAGTATTTTTTTTTTACTGACGCAAACAAAATCATAGTAAGCATGGGATGATAACTAATAGGATATTTGAAAAAAAAAGTCGAAAAATAGTTAGTGCTTGCCGTAGCAAAAATTATCTTTCGTGCACTTACTGCAGCAACAAACAGTTAAGAACTCAACTACTATCAATAGTTGAACATTGATAAAAGTCAAACGTCAACGGCAAGATTCACTCAATTTGTATAAATGCAAAAAGCAGGACAGAACAAACGAATCAGCAGTATCTAAAAATTGACTTGCAGCTTTGAGCAACAAAAAAGTCGAAAAGTTAGGAGAAGAACTTAGTGCAGCAAAGCTACTTCCAATTTTTATAAAAATTTATGAAAAATGAGCTAATGTAATGTAATAATCGTGGTTTCAGCTAAATAAAAATATTTTATTTAACCGAAGCTGGTATGATGTTAAAAGAACGGAAACAGTCATGAGCGGGAGCCATTGATACCACTAGCTATCAGTCGTTGGGGGGGTAAGCGACTGTCCCAATCTACCAAAGGACCACATTACTCAGTTTTATTATAGACTCTCTGGATTCAAAAAAATTATCTAAATGGACCTATATGATCATGCATCAAAAAAAAATTATAAGCCCCTTCATGATCACTCAGAGATTTAACGAAAATGCAAAAATAAAAATGTAGATATCAATCCTAACTAATTATAGTATCTCTCAGATGTTTTTGAGATACCTGCACGCTCTAAACCCGCCCATCCTATGGTCTCAATGCGGTTTTGTATATATGAGACCCCATATCTGACATGCGTCCCTTTCACCTACATCATACTAAGGAGAAGAAATGTAGTTTAGTTCCTCATTTTTCTTACTTTATTCAAATAAATTTAATCTTTACAAGAAAATACATTATCACTATAAATGGTATAAGCCGTTGCTAAACAAAATTCATTAATATGCAAAGTTCGAAAATTATTAATTACTAGAAAAACTAAAAAATATAATATTATTAAAATGAGGTAAACTCTATTTTATCATATGCATGCATGTAACAAGAATTAGGTCACTAAATTCAACCATTTACATATTCCTTGTTTACATTTTTTATTTCGCTTAAAAGAAAATAAAAATTACAAAAAGTATGTAAGCGTCAATCAGTTGTTAACAGAAAAAAGCTTTACAACAATTACAGCATAAACACCAGCTTAAACAAAGAGAGCATATCAGAATGCCTCGACAGAAGTACTAAAATGAGGTGACCAAGAAGTCTACACTTCTTAAAACAGAAAGAATAATTCGCGCTCTTTGTTTTCACTCCAGCTTTTGCATGTTGTTGTTGTTGTTTTGCATATTTATTTATTTTATGTATGCATAAGACAAAAAAATATTATATTTTCTTAAACCCGTTTAACTAAACTTTCACACCCTCTCATGAAAATTAAGTTATGCTTAAGGTGACCCGAATTTAATTCTTATTTGAATTCATGCATCATGATAATTAATCAATTAGGTAATTATTATTTTTGGCAAATTTAACAAAAAAAAAATATATATAAAAATCACTCACTTTGACTCTCGGCAAACTCCGTCGAAGAAGGCCTCCATCGATGGTTTGTAGAGTTGTTGAGCTGTGGGTGTGTTAAACTTAATACTAATTGAGGACACTTAATTTTTGAGCTGGAAATGTCTCGTGCATGTATGGGTGCCTTTAAGGTCGTAACTTAGTAAAATTGTGCGTGAATTTTCAATAATTAAATGTATGCATTTTCAATGAAATTTTTTTTTTTTTTTTAAATCTAAGCTTAATTAAATTATGTTAAGCATCAAAACTATAATCTAACTTTATTATAAAATTGGCTCACAATTTTACCATTTTACTCCTTTGAAGTTTTTATATTTTTTATGCACTTTTGTTTTAATTTTACGGATTTTTATATTGTTGAAAACCTTTGTTGTAATTTGTTAAGATGTTAAGAAAAAACTATAATTGTAAATTTCGATGTACCGTCACTGTAAATTATCACAAGTTAAGGCATATATGTATCGTTATTTTGTTGTTGATCTCGTTGTAGCATATGCATGCCAATTAATCCACTTGTTTTATTTTTTTATACTTTAGCCAATTGTTAATATTTTATAGAATTTCACTGAATTTTTCTAATTTTACATTAGTTCCGAATTTTTATGAAAATTTTCCAAAATTTTGCTAGTCACGTTGTTCGCGCACCGCTTTATATGAAGACTGCAGTTTACATATATAAAATTATGTGTACTCTGATGAAAAAATTAAATATACGCGTGGACTGCTGACAATTGTTATCACCAAGAATGGTTTGGTGAGAGCATTCCACGCCTTATTGCTGAATTTGGGTTGCACCGTATAATGATCTTATGTGATTTTGATGCTGCATACACGATTTGCCAATTAATATATCTGTCTGAAAATTTTTAATGGCATTAAGATTGTAAGATTTGTGCAATCATTAGAACAGCTTTACCTTTGTTGAAGCCAATAAATTTTCAATTCGAATGTTAGTAATTTGAAGAAAACTTATGATTTTCTTGCCAATTTACAATAGTTGAAATAAACTTTTCCACTTGCTTTTAAAACAAAACAATGCCGCCTGTACTTCGCTTAGATCTCGTGAATAATTATTTTCTCTGATTTTTTGATTTAAAGCATTCGCCAGTCAAATTTAAAGAGATATTTTTCCATGAGAAAATTTTATTCATAAATGACGTTTAGTCTATAATAAATTATGGAAAGTTTACATTTAATTTTATGTCATATAACAGACTGAAATATTGAAAAATATTGCGTTTAGCAATTCTAGTATAAAATTTATTTTAAATTTTTAATGAAAAATTTTGGAAAAACCTAGAGATTTTCTCGAACTTACCGAGTTTTGTTGACCGATTTTATTTTAAATTTCTGAAAGAGATCTTGTTTCTTTGACGACCAAATGGAAAAGGAAGTATTAAAAACTCTTTGTGATACAGAGCTTGCATATGAGTTTATCGATTATAGGTTTGTAGTAGATCAAATGATCAATTGCAGAAGTACAACAAACTTCGTTTGTCACAAGGTTTAAGCACGGGATAAAATTGCACAAAATTTTTAAAAACCAAATTTATACCAAAAAATTCAAAACAAATAAAACGATTTTGCAGTTGTTTGTTACACTAACAACCTCATAATACTACTGAAGGATTTAAATATAAATCCATACAAGATGAGCAAACTCGATTTAGAATTAAGACCGTTGATGCGTATCAAAAGGAAGTTAAGAACATATTTTATTTAAAGTGAAAATAAAGTGATTGTTATTTTGACATTTATTCACCGTAAGTATCAAACAGAAACCTAAAACCTTTGCAATATCAAATTGGTATTTATTTTGTTTGTATTATTTATAACAATAAAAAAAACCGTTGATATGCGACATATAATTAAGTTAGCAATAAATTAATTTACATTTACGTAGCTAAAGATATTGGATTTCTGTGTACATAGAGCAGTTTGAAGGAAAAACTCATCCAAACTCTAATAACGTCCGAATAATACTCTACTTGATAATATACTTAAATTTAACGACAATAACTTGTAATATGTCACATATTTATTCAACTTAAGTCTGATTGTTTGAGCTTTTTGGTACGAATATATAAAACTTTGAAAACATAACAATAGTTGAGCAAAAACCATCTCAATAGCAGATGTTTCAATATCAACCAAATGGAGCCAAATTGCTCAAAAGCCGTTTGAAAAATTTACAAAAGTTTTGCAAAATATTTAATTTATTTTATATGAACTTCAATAAAGAATCAAACGAAATGCAGTTTAAACTAAGAAAGACAGTGTTTTACAAAATATTAAGCTGTATTAAAATTATCATTTTTGTTCCTTGTCTAACGTTTGACATCATCATGCAAAATTTCTTTTTCTTTTGGGTTAAAGCTAAATCTACGACCAGTTTAGAAGGAGAACTTGGAAGCATTATGTATTTAACCCATTTAACGCGTATTCTGACGATATGTAAAGTCATACTGATAATGCATTCAAAAAAACATTCTATCATCTTGCGGAAGATCATAAATGAACTTTTGGCGATAAGGCAAATCATTGGAACTAAATTTTTAATGGATATTTATGTTGATCGAGTGATATTTGCATTTAATGCTGTTAAAAAGATTTTCTTCATTTTGATAATAATTGATATATTTGGGATGATTTATCTTGCACCACATCGGACTCTATACATAGTTTGCTATGAATTCTGCTATTATAGCTACCAAACGTATCAAATATTTGTACTGAGTTGCCATCGCAGTTTAAATGCACATCTTGCTAGAGCCGTTGAACACAAGGCCATGAGAAGCCGTGATAAGAAGAAACTTTGTGAAAGTATAGTGAAAATTTTGACAATAATACAACGCTTACACAAAGTACGCCATAAGGTTTGGAAACACTTCTCGTGGTTTCTTTTGGTGACTATAACACCTATAATCAATTCAGTTTTTAATCTTTATCAAATGCTAACATGTATACTCTACACCAAAGAGATGGATGTAAAAATTTATGTAGTTTTCCGTGGAGTAATTTGCTGGACATTTCTACCTTGGTTAAATGTATTCTTAATTTGTTTCATTAATGACATGATCAAATCAGAGTTGCTGCTAACAGTTGATATGGTACTTATAACTAATTTGAGACAGAGTGGTAATTTACATCAATATTCAAAGATGTTTTCCAAAAAGGTGAGTATGAGCATTAGGATCAGTAAAAAATTAATTTTAAATTTTGCGTTGCCTAGCTGAAACATTAGTGATATAACGTTTTTATTTTTTAAGGGACATATACAATACAATACATGTAAGCTATGACCTATCATCCGAAAGTGTAAAGACTATTCCATGTCTACGCAAAGGTCTAAAAATATTATTGATATTTCCGATCCGTCATGTAATTTTCGTATATTTAGTTTTGACTGACCAATTTTTCAGCTATGAAAAGCAGAATTTTTTTTTTCATCGTCTTAAAACGATTTAAAAGTTAGCGCAATTTCAACAGCTCAAATGATTCTTTATATTTGAATTTTTTTTTTAATATTCTTTTTAGGTTGATATGTTTCTGCTTTGGCACCGCCAAGTCCCAAAAAATATTTGGATTTATGGCTTAACAAGAATGAATCGAAAATTTTCTTTTTTCTTCGCAATGTCTGCAGTTTTATATGCATTATCTGTATTGCAGTATCACCTCGAATATGCTTCTGGTAAACTAAAAGAATTTTTTGTAATTTAAATAAATACTACCATTGTTTAAGATAATATATACATAAGTATATGAATAATTTAGAATTCATTATTCATATTAAATTCATTACTTAGAACTTTAGTTACTCTACACATTTTTAAAAAATTTTGCTCATCAGCTTTTCTGGCAGTGGGAAAAAATTTGTTTACTGACTAAATATTGTGAGACGTCTCAAAATTGCAAAAAGATTTTAGTTAAAATTAATTACCCTAAAACTTTGCAGAAAAAATGTTTCAATAATTCCTTGGTGAGATCTGACGAGACCCATCCCCACTCCTCTGGTGAGATTTACCTTTAATTTTTAAATACATGATAAAATTTACTTTATATGTTGTTATTATTATTATTATTATGTTCCAGAAACAGTACGTAACGTAACAGAAATGTTATATATGAAATATTGAAAACGCAATGTTGCAGAAATCTTCCTTATATATTTCAAATGAACTGTTTCACATTAAATCATTCTAAGCTGTTACTGAAAGGTTCCAGATTCAACGTTTACTGAACATATCATATGAAATCTTTCTGACACGTTATGAACAAAATCTTTAACACGTAATCAATATGAAGTGTTTTTGGAAGGTTCCAGATTTGATGTTTACTGAATTTTTTTAATGAAATCTAAATAATGTCTTGTGATTCTCAGTTTAAACCTCATCAGACAGAGCATAAAGGGGTGTAACCAAAAGATTAGACTTCAAATATTCAGAAAAATATATATATGCAACAACTTTTTTTTTCCATGATGTTATACATTTTTTTCATATAAGATTAATTTTCATAAAAAATATTTAGTAGTAAAAAGTTCTAAAAATTGATCAAAAAACACAAAACCTTATTTGTTTATTTTATTGATTTTAATTTTTTTTAATATACATATGTGTGACGTCATAGAAAAAAAAATTTTTAAAATAAAAAAAGTAAAAATCTGAGTATTTTGACTAATTTTAAGAACTTTTTACTCAGTGCGATTTTTACTAAAAACTGATGGTTTGGAAGAAAAAAACGATACTAGGTATAATCGTGACCAAAACTATTCTTATCACTAACGCAAAAATTGAAAATTTTCAGAAAATTTTAAAAAATATTCTAGTCGTCCGAGCAATGTATTCAAATTATTATAAATATTCTTTCTTTATTACATTATATTGTTCAATATCATATACAAATTGATTTTTGCAAAGACTTTTGCGGCTTTTTAAAAGTTCTGAGTTAAAGTTCCAAAATGAGCCCTCTTGCGTACTTTTTCGTCGCTTTGAATTTTGGCAGCAGCAGTGATCCGGTTGACCTAGAATAGTTTTCAACTATTTCACACCAAAAACTTAAACAATATTAATATTCAGAATTAATTTCATTTTATTGCTTTTCTTATGACAATTTCCACTGCACCACATTTCAAAAACTTAAGAGTGATTACCTTGCACTTTAAGAGCTTATTTATTCACATATCTAAAGTGAAAATATTAATAAATAAATAAATAAAAATTCATCGAAACTTTAAGAATTCCGAATAATACTCTACTTGATGAAGTACTTAAATTTAACGACCATCATTTGTAAAATGTCTCATATTTAATCAACTTAAGTCTGATTGCTAGAGCTTTTTGATAAAAATATATAAAATTTTTAGAGTGCAAGAATAGTTAAACAAAAACCAGCTCAACAGCAGATGTTTCAATATCAACCAAATGGAGCCAAATTGCTCAAAAGCCGTTTCAAAAACTTACAAAATATCTGCAAAATATTTGATTTATTTCATATGAACTACAATAAAGAAACACACGAAATGAAGTTACAACTAAGAAACACAGTATTTTACAAAATATTAGGCTGCATTAAATTTATCTTAATTTTGCCTTGTGTAATATTTGATGTCTCGATGCAAATTTTCTATTTCGCTTGTACCGCGGGCAGCTTAGCAGGAGAAATTGGAACCATTATCTATTTAGTCCACTTAACGCACATTCTGTTGATATATAAAGTCATAATGGTAATGCATTCAAAACGAAATTCCATTATTTTGCGTAAGATCATAAATGAACTTTTGGCAATAGCACAAGTCATTGGAACTGAATTTTCAATGGATGTTTATGTTGATCGTGTGATATTTGCATTTAATGCTCTTAAAATGTTCTTCTTCATATTGATAATATTAGATATATTTACGTTAATTTACATTGCACCACATCGGACTTTATACATAGTTTGCTATGAATTCTGCTATTATAGCTACCAAACATATCAATTATTTGTGCTGAGTTGTCATCGCAGTTTAAATGCACATCTTGCTAGAGCCGTTGAGCACAATGCCATGAGAAACCGTGATAAAAAGAAAATTTTCAAAGAAATAGTGAACATTTTCGCAATAATAAAACGTTTACACAAAGTACGTCATGAGGTTTGGAACCACTTCTCGTGGTTTCTTTTGATGACTGTAACAGCTATAATCAATTCAGTTTTTAATCTATATCAAATGCTAACATGTATACTCTACATGAAGGAAGAGGTGAATGTAAAACTCTATGTGGTTTTTCGTGGAACAATCACTTGGACTTTTCTACCTTGGTTAAATGTATTCCTAATTTGTTTCATCAATGACATGATCAAATCAGAAATGCTGCTAACAGTTGATATGGTAGTCATTACTAATTTGAGACAGAGTGGTAATTTACATCAATATTCAAAATTTTTTTCAAATAAGGTATGTATGACCATCAAGGATGAAGAATGGATCATATAGATATCGGTAAAAAAAAATATATTTTTGTTTCTGAGCTGCCTGCTGGAAAGTTTACTAAAATATAGTACGTAAGCAATCAAAAAAAAAAAAAACGTATTGCGTAGACATATTTTGAAATGTATTTTTTAGAAACGTGTATCATATTGATGTTAAGCATCAATTTATAGTTGCATATTATAAAAACCTTCCATTCCGTTCCATTCAATTATAGTTTTTTTTATAAATATTTGGGTGTTTTTTTTTTGTACAGTAACTTACGTACTCAATAAATTTTTTTTTTATTCAAATTTTTTGTAAAACTGACCATTTTTTTCAAGTTTTGAAAGGTAGAATTCTATTTTTCACTGATATGTGATCCAATCTTCATCTTATGAATAATATTTTCATATTTTAAAGTAAACAAAAAATTTGAACAGATCGAAGAAATGAAAACTTTTGTTAATATTCCTTTTAGGTTGATATGTTTCTGCTATGGTACCGGCTAGTACCAAAAAATAATTGGATTTATAGTTTTAGAAAAATGAATCGTGAATTTGCTCTTTTCTTTGCAATGTCTGCAGTTATGTATGCGTTATCTGTATTGCAGAATCATATCGAGACACTAACAACTGGCAAAAGAAAACATATAGTTATAATTTAAATTAAAGCTAAAACTGTTTAATGTTAAGCATATCTACTTTTATATTAATTATTTTCATAAGCTTATTACAAAAATAAAAATTCAATTGACAGTAATTCAATTCGGCGGCTACCCCCGGTGAAACGTTTCGGTAAAGTGATCCTCGTAATATGAAATGAGAATTTAGTTTTTAGCAATTGGTGACCATTTTTTTTAAGCAAATGAAACTGATTGTTTTTCCTTTGATATTATAACTCATTTTGCATGGGTTTTTCAGATGTCAAAAGAGATGACCATTTCTTTTTTTTTTGTTATTGAATGGCAGATATGGTAACTTCTTTGTCGGGGGTGTCCAATGAACACGGTACAGCACTGGTCTATGGAGGTCCCAAAGTGCCGACGAAAAAGAAGAGCTTCATTTTTAAATATCAAAATTTGAAAATAAGTCGAAACCCGATGATAAGAAAATATTGTAGCAATTTCTCAATTGTTGTGACACTCTTTTGTAGAATTGTTTTTGCATAAATTTTTATTTTCATTAATGTTGGAGATAATTCTCCTAACGGATAGAGGGGCATAGTATCAGATAACAACTGGCAAATCCCTACGAGCGTATGTACTTGGGGGCGGCAAATTTTTTTTTTCTAAATTATAAAGAAGTGTACTTATGTAACATAAGTATGTAGTATGTGTGATGAAATATATGAAATGGGAAATATATCTCATTTTACTAGCGTTTTTGGACAAGCAGAAGTGGGAATCTTTTTTTTGGTAAATAAAAATTATTTCTTAAAATTAAAAAAAAATGTGTATGTAGGAGACGGTAACTGAACTATTCGCCCCGGGATGCACGGTACGCCACTGTGTGTATGGTCCTAAAAGTTTCGTATAATTCTGTCATTAGAAGGTAAGGCTGTCGCAGAATATAACAATGTAGGTTCAGGCCTGAGCCAGTGCTGACTCATTGATTTTTTATGCTTCGACAATATTTAGGAGGGTCGGGGACCTCACTTGTCACTTCCAGAATCCATTTCGGCCTTTTCCCATCGATTCGTGCAATAAATTTTTTTTCGAAAAATGGGTCCAAAAAACACATTTAGGAGGGTCGGGGACCTCACTTGTCACTTCCAAAATCCATTTTCGGCCTTTTCCCATCGATTCGTGCAAACAATTTTTTTCGAAAAATGGTTCCAAAAAACCCTTTCAGGAGGGTCGGGGACCTCACTTGTCATTTCCAAAATCCATTTTCGGCCTTTTCCCATCGATTCGTGCAAACAATTTTTTTTCGAAAAATGGTTCCAAAAAGTCCTTTTAGGAGGGTCGGGGACCTCACTTGTCATTTCCAAAATCCATTTTCGGCCTTTTTCCATCGATTCGTGCAATAAATTTTTTTTCGAAAAATGGGTCCAAAAAACCCATTTAGGAGGGTCGGGGACCTCACTTGTCACTTCCAAAATCCATTTTCGGCCTTTCCCATCGATTCGTGCAATAAAGTTTTTTTCGAAAAATGGGTCCAAAAAACCCATTTAGGAGGGTCGGGGACCTCACTTGTCACTTCCAAAATCCATTTTCGGCCTTTTCCCATCGATTCGTGCAAACAAATTTTTTTCGAAAAATAGGTCCAAAGAACCCATTTAGGAGGGTCGGAGACCTCACTTGTCACTTCCAAAATCCATTTTCGGCCTTTTCCCATCGATACGTGCAATAAAATTTTTTTTGAAAAATGGGTCCAAAACACCTCTTTAGGAGGGTCAGGAACCTCCCCTGTCACTCCCAAAATCCTTTTTCGGCCTTTTCCCATTGATGCGCTGAGCACAATTTTTCTAAAAATTATAAGTGCATAATTATCATAAATTTCTTTCTTTTCAGAAACATGTTAAGTATTTCCCTTTGGACTTTATTATCAATAATCCTAAGTTTTCTCCTTTGAAATTTTTTGCTTAGGGATCCAAGATATTATTTTAGGATTTTCCTCGTTCTTTCATACAAAAAAAAACTTTTATTTTCGCCTTTTGAAAAATAGAAGTCAAAAAAAACTCTTTGCATGTGACTGTTAAAAATATAAGTTAAAAAAAGCTTTTAAAAAAAACTTTTATTAATAAAAGTCAAAAAAAAACTTTTAAAAGTTTTTCAGAAAAACTCTTGTAAAAAAGTTTTTCATAAAGTTTTTTGAAAAAGTTTTTTGGAAAAACTTATTCAATAAAAGTTTTTGAAGAAAGTTTATAACAACTTTTATAATAAAAAAGTTTTAAGAAACTTTTATTTTGAAAACTTTTTGAGTATAAAAGTATAAAAGTTTCAAGGTCTGATTTAAAGTAACAATTTTGTATCGTAGGTGTCAATCACAAAATTTATAGTTTCGAGTTTTTAAAACCTCTGAAATACTGTAAAACAATACTTAAAAAATTTTCGAATTATCGAAAGTTTCGGCTCAGAAAATAATTTCGTTTTAATGTATAAGCATAAGCAGTCTCCTCAAACAGACGATTTTAGCTATCCCACAACAACAGACTTCGGAACCAATTTTTTAGATATCTGATCCATTCATATATTTTGGTATTAATTTCTTTGGTATAGGAACTAACGTAATCAAATAATTTTGTTAGTAACATTTTTTGAAAAACTGACCAATTTTTCTTAGTTGCAAAAATAGAATTGTATTTCTTATTGATGTGTTATCTAATCTTCATTTTATGATAAAATTTTAATATTTATAAGTAATGCAAGTATAACTAAAATTTGTATTAATTTTTTATTTATAAGGTTTTCACTTTCTGCCTAGTACCAAAAAATATTTGGACAACAATGAGTCGTAAATTTGCTATTTTCTTCACAGTATGCATTTTCTTTAGAGTATGCATTTTCTGCACTGCAGTATTATTTTGAATCTAAGTAAATCTGGTAAAATGAAACAGTTTGTCATAACTTAAGTAAATACTGTCATTGTTCGAGGAATTTCTGATATGCTTTTACTTTTTTATTCATTGTTTTCATTAATTCATAGCAAAAATAAAAAATCAATTGACAGCACTTTAGAACATACGAGTAATATATGTACATTAGAGTGGTCCTTAGGAAAAAAAAATTGAGGACGCTGAGTGAGCGTCTTTCATAATATGTACCTTAAGGTGGTTCTTAAGCATAATTTTTTGCGAAAATCAAATGGGACGCCCCCCTTCAATGTCAATCAAGGATTGGTGAATGAGAAGTATATAAATTGACATATATGCCAACAAAAATCATATAGGTTTTACATGCCAATATTTGCCAGGTAAGAAGTTATAGCTACTTATGTGACATGATATGCGTAAAACTGAATTTGTTGTGTTATGACGATTTTCAGTCTATGATATTTTGACTTGGAAATTGTTAATCTGAATTTGATAGAATGTTTTTAGCGAATATAGACATCACTCAAAATAAATTAAAAATTGTAAATATGGACGTTACCACGCCCCTTTCTTAATTTATTTTTCCTATTTCCAAAACTATTTGACGCAAATAGATGTATATGTAAAGAGTACCTAGAAAACTTCTGTCCATATAGCGAAATAGTAATACTTGCCTCAGATATTTATATCTAAATTTTTAATGCAATTTAAAAATATCTAGTACTCGTAATGTCAAATATAATAAAGCTGTATTTTTTGTATAGAATACAGGTAGATGCACTTCTGATAACATTGAACTCTAGTGCAGTCCAACTTTATAGACACCTGTTTTATTACAGTAGATATCATACAAGGAATTTAGCTTATTAGGTAGTTAAATTTTTTCGCTGAACAAGAATTATGTTTGAGGTTTGTAGCACAGTATTTTGTACCTGTATTTGTATAAAAGTCAAATTTTAAGGCTCAATAACTCAGTCCAAAAGTTAAGAAATAAAAATAATACAGGATCAATTTCGAGAAAAATTGGGTATTATAGTAGATATGACGGAAACACAGCAAGGCGATTTTTTGAGAAACCAGAAACAACTTCAGAAATAACGGGAGTCGATGAGGACGTGATAACAAGATTTCATAATTTTAAACGTACTATTTTGTAGAGAACCCGTTAAAGTAGAAAAATTTGAAAAGTATACCAAGGAAATTGCAGACATATTAGAACATAAATACAGCCAAAAATTACTGACACCCTCTGTTCATAAGATCTTAGCTCATAGTGGACAAATTATCAATTATCAAGCCTTACCAATAGGAGAATTATCAGAAGAAGCCCAAGAGTCTAAAAACAAAGATTAAGAGAAGTACAGATATAGCAATACATGTAAAATTTCACGTATTTGACAGAATGAGGACTTGTTCAATATACTTTCAGCATCTTCAGATCCTTTGATTTCATCACTTAGGCACGTTAGGTCACGAAAGGAACTGACTGATAAATTCTGTAGTACTGTTTTAAGTTTCTTAGATATCCAAAATAATGATGATATTTTTATAGAATTGTAGATTGTTGTTGATTTTTTAAAGAAATTACCTAATTTATTACTGTAACCCTTTTTTTAAAACTTTTCTAGCCTTTAAGAAAGACTGTTTATAAATTATGTTAAGAGATAAAAAAATAAATGCATATGAATGAATTAGTAAAAATTAAAAAAAAATTTTTTTTAAAAAAGTATTTAAAAAATTTTTGAATTATTAAAAGTTCATTAATTGAATAAAGCGCACTAAAATTTATAAAAAAAAATTTTTTTTTATGAATTCATGCCACTAAAAACTAAAAATTTTGAAATTTGGACTTTCACCTCTTTTTAAAAGTATTTATAGCTAAGCCTCAAACCTGAATCTTATATATGTCATATCTACAGAAATTACAGACCAAAATCAAAAAACCTTACTCAAATATCTTTACCCGTTCAAAAGTTTAAGCCATAAGTTTAATATTGTTAACGAGAGAATAATGAATACATAAATAATGAAAAAAAAATGTTTTACCTAAATTGTTTCGTGCAAATACCTAACACATTCGAATTTATTCTGAAATAAACATCAATCCGCGTGTAATATAAATCATTTGTATTTGCGAAAATCTTTTGTGAATACATGGGAAAAGAAGCTTAAGGCAATATTGCTCCCATTGACATTAGTCTCATTGCTAAATATACTGTAACTAAAATTGCAAATTTTTTAGTAAAGGAGTAGAATGCTACATTCAATGATATCTCAAGGGTATTTTTGTTCATCGCATTTTTTTTTCTAATTTAGAGATAACTTATGAGGGACTTATTTGTACATTGAAAGCTTAACCTCCATCAACTTAAATTAATATTAAAAAAAGAAATACTCATTTACTAAAAGTGATAATATTAATAAAAAAAATAAAGTTTTTGTTGTTTTGATATTCATTTGCGTTAAGCATCAAACAGAAACCTCACTACCCTCACAATATAAAATTAATTAACATTTATTTTCCATTCATAATGAAAAATACCGTTGATATGCGGCGAAACGCCGAGACACGTAGGACTTTTTTTTGACCGATATAACATTTCCCGGTAGTCAGAACCTCCGCCGATCACTGACTCCTATCATTTGTCGCATAGTGTAATGAACCGATTTTGATAAAATTTGATATGGAGATAGAAAAGAAAAAAAAAAAAAAAGAAAGAGTGGGGGATAAGACAACATGACCTGATTTTAATTTTTTGGAGCGATGACAAAATATTACCCTTTCCAGTTTAGTTTTTTAATACTAAAAATTATTTTTTGATACTTTTAAGCGCGTTTTATTAGAACATATCTTTAAAATTTGAGCTAGCTGATCTTAAATGAGTATTATAACTAAATACTTTTGTAAAACGGTTTTGTAAACATTAAAATAATATGCATTCATACTTGCGCATACAAATTATGTATTTTCAACTTTGAAAATTGATAAGTAATAAAATAAAATAGTGATTCCATTATCCGGGCTGAGCTTGGTTCCAACAATCACGGGTAATCGAAGTTTAACTGATTTATTTTGAGTTACAGTTGCGATTTCGCTTTTTTTTTTTTAAGTTATTATTATAATATAAACGAAAAATATAGTTGTGCTATGTCTTGAGGAAGAACGATAACGGGTCGGACTGAAAAAGAGCTAAGGCGGGACAATTTTTGAGTCAAAATCAAACAGACAACGTAATAGAAATTATGAAGCACCAATAGAAATTGATAATTCTGTGCTGTTTTGCATTTAAATGTGCATTGAATGTAATTTCAAAAGGTGTGGTAAGGTGAGGTAAGATCGTAGCTAATGGACCATAACGTTTTGATATTGAAACGCCGGAAAAATTCCTCCAAGATTACAATTTAATGCTAACGGCCGAGTTCCGACCTCAGGCGATACTAGTTACATATTAATAAATATTGGGTTTGCGCACAACTACAGCAATTTGAAGGAAAAACTTATACAAACACTACTAAACATAGTATTCATATTTAGCGAGCGTATTATGTTAAATGCCGCATATTTAATCAATTTAAGCTTGATTGCTTCAACTTTTTGATATGCGTTTTCAAAGTAACATACTTAAATATTGTCGCTCTCGGGTAGAAGGGCCCTAACTTATGTTTTTGCAATTTTACAGGAGGACGAAAAAACTGCATAAAAAACTTCAAAATTTCATATAAGGGTCTTTTTTCAATTGGGTGTAAATCCGCTATGTTTTGAAATATCACGTCAAAATTTTGAGTGGACACTAGGGTGATTCAAATTTTTTTTTTTTTGTTTTTTTTAAGGTGCTGTTGCTTAAAAAGTAAGTTTATGATATGAAGAAAAAGCTCACGAAAATTCAGCTCTGTAACTCAATTTTATAAGGTGGCGCCGGAGCTTGTTAGTTTTACATGTAAATTGTATGGAAAAATTATTTTTTTCAAAAAAGGTGTCTAAATGAAATATTTGAGGCTAAGTACCTGAAACATGATGTTTTTTGTCTACTTTCGAGGCCATGTATAGGATTCAAAGAAAGTTGATCAGCTTACTTTTAACAAAAGCATCATTTAGTACCATCCTTGCCCTTTAAAATGAGCTTTCAAGTGGTGATCTGTGATGCTTCCTTGCAAAGTTATAGCCATTTTAAAGTGACATGAATTGGATCCCCTACAATGGGTTGCAACCCAACAATATTAACCAACTGGTTTCAAATTCATGTCACCTTGAAATGGCTGCAACGTTGCAAGGAAGCATCACAGATCACCACTTGAAAGCTCATTTTAAAGGGCAAGGATGGTACTAAATGATGCTTTTGTTAAAAATAAGCTGATCAACTTTCTTTGAATCCTATACATGGCCTGGAAAGTAGACAAAAAACATCATGTTTCAGGTACTTAGCCTCAAATATTTCAGGATTCCGACATGATGGGTCAAATCTGAGGCCAGATTCGGATTCAGCGTAAGAAATTACATCGAAAAACGACCCTTTTTAGCTCAACAGCACTAATCACCTATTCATTTAGACACCTTTTTTGAAAAAAATAATTTTTCCATACAATTTACATGTAAAACTAACAGGCTCCGGCGCCACCTTATAAAATTGAGTTACAGAGCTGAATTTTCGTGAGCTTTTCCTTCATATCATAAACTTACTTTTTAAGCAACAGCACCTTATAAAAAACAAAAAAAAAAAATTTGAATCACCCTAGTGGACACACGTCCACTTTAGGGTCATCTTTTAGGATCGACAAAAAAATCAATTTCGAAAAAAAATGAGTTAAGGCCTTTCTACCCGAGAGCGACGATACACAACTTTTTTCAAAGTCATATTATTATATAACTTTCAAAACACAATAAAAGTTGAGCAAGAACAACCGAAACAGCAGAATAAAAGTGCAGATTGATAAGGTCAAGCGCTTGAATTATTATTACAAAATTCCAAACACAGTCTTCTTCGATGAAAACTTTTCACAATTGAGAAGTTGAATACATTTGCCTACTCATATCATGATTTGGGCTGGAGCAACGACCGATGACCACTCGGTGGATGAATTTTTGAAGCCTGGCGTTGAAGTCAATGCCACCAACTACAGCCTAAAAACATGCGAAACTGCTTTGAAGCCAATGGCATTTGAACATTTTTCTACAAGTCCGGAATACTTATTTGCACCAAGGTAGTATGATGTAAGGGTTGCTCAAAAATATTGTAATGCACATAATTTTTGCTTCATATAGAATGAAAATCTCCCTTGATGGAAGACTGTTGAGCTGCCAATGCCAATGTTACCGCTCAAATGTCATCGTATGGCCGGGATTGAGGTATGATTCCTATAGCTAACGATCGGGTGACTCTTTGTCCGCGCCTCGGCGAAATTATCAAGGCAGATATATAGAACAATGAGTAAACATTTCCCAAACTATTGTCTTCAATCTGGATACGAGTCGTTAAACAATTTTTTTGACTTACATATATGTTATTTTCACAGTATTTGACATGGAAATAATTAAAAAAAAAGCAATTTAAGATTGAAACATTGCCAGTCGTGCAGTAGTTTTTGATGTACTGATATTGTAATGTACTGCTATTGTTTTTTTTCATGTTTTTGTAGGTCAACATCTTCAAAATTCTATACGTTGCTAGTTTTAAGTGAGAAAAAAGAAGAACCACAGAATATTGAAAGTTTTGAACAGATATCTTTTTCGGCTTTACAAATGGGTATCCCGTGAAAATGAATATGGTATATTCGGCATTAAGTTCAAGGATTTAAATTGTAAGAAATTGCATTTTTTTACAATTCGTCCCATAAACATTAATGTCTTTGAGAAACATACTTAGTACTCAAGATGTAGCCCTGCAAGAAACTTACAACATTTGTTGCTACCTGATAAACAATATGCTCACAGATTGCCTCAAATCAAGCCCTAATAAATAGTTACTGACGTCGGATAACTGTCCACCCAATGGGGCTTAATGACTACATCTACTATATATAATATATTAAAAAAACTTTCATCCTTCACGCACTCAAAGAAAAAACAAAAAACTGCACGTTAATAATCCCTGACGTTGACAGCAATAAAGTTTTGATAGCATTTGAGAGCTTAAGCCAACGTTTTGCCTCTTTCACTTTGCAAGAATAGCAAAACTTTAATTGCACATTCTAAATCTTACAAGTTTTGACTTTTATGCAAACAAGAAAATACCATGCACCAAATTATACATATTTCTATGACGACAAGCATGGAATATATTTAACTTGTATGGGATTAGGCAGTCCAGACAGGCAGACAGACATAGCACAAAGCTGACGGCGAGATGGATAGACATACACAAAATAAACAAAATATTTGCGGAAGAAACGAATTTCTTATTCTACTGTCTTGTTCTTTTACATAATGGGTCTAACTTTGAGTTTTCAGACATTTTTGACAACAAAAAAGATGCTGTTAATTAAAACTTTTGCGTGAAGTTGAAATAAGTTTAAGCAAGTTGGAATAAGGAACGAATTGAATTTAGTTTGAAATTTATCAAATGTAAAATTAAATATGAACCCATATTTTGGCGAAATTTTAATATGAATATGTTACCGGCCAACCTAGTTTTTAGGATAAATTAGTTTTTCTTAGGCCAAACTAGTTAATTTGAATGCCTAAAAGTATGCAATTTAATTTTGATGCAAAAGAATTATGGATAGCGAAGCCAGAGTTACACATGTTATAGACTGAACCGCGAAGCCGGTCTTGTACATATTGGATTATGTAAGTCCTGAGCCCACTTACCCTCACCGAACACTTGTCAAGTATTCAATAAAATTGATAACTTTTATTATCTTAATTCGCTACTGCCTTAGTTTTCACTAGCCAGTGCTTTTGCATTGAAGATTTCATTGCATATCTTTAGGATTAGCATTAACTATTTTGACCTAAAACTAGTTTGGCCGGTAACATATATATTTTGTATACATGAAGGTTCAAGCTTTCGAAAACTTTGCATAAGTCTGAAAGGTTTTTTAAATCCTTCTTATGCTGCATATATTTTGAATAAGATAGGAACTTCGTTTGTTAATAGCAGGAGATGATTTATAATTCCAATCATTCGTACTTCTAGTTAAAGTAATTAATTAATCGTAGAGGTTAAGGTAAACTTAAGTGATGATTAATAACACTATGTGCAGTGAATTTTGAGGTAAATCAACTGATGTTAACATTGGAGATAATGGTAAGTTAACCAATAATTGACAGAAGAAGAAACGCTCTTTTACGACATTTTTACCTTATGTCTGGGTGGTTTGGTGTTTGAAGTAAAGTTGTTCCCCTTGAACAGACAAAATTTTTTAAACACCACTTTTAAGCAACTCTGAAACAAGATTATCAGAAATACAAATCTTTAACAATATCAAATACTTTGTGTATTCATAACGATTACGATTTTAAAAAAATCTTGAAAGCACATTAATTGCATTAAGTAATTTAAAAAGAAAAAATTTCGTCTCCGTTAAACCTTTTAATTCAAAATAAAAGAGCTCACAAATATTTAACTTAAAAATTAACTAAACTTTAGTCATTTCCTTAGCAATCAACAACTTAAAAAAAAACATGCGTTCATTTTCTCTTTCGCATAAACAATCCGTTTTATAAAGTACCACACTTTTCTCATTAGTAGGTAATTAAATTAACATTATCCAAAGTAAAAAACCCCATATAATTTAAACTTACTTTTATAGTCGTCTACTTCAACACCAAGTTACTTGAAAATAAAAAAAGCAATAGAAGAGAAGTAGAAAATTGCATGTGCTTTATACGGTAGTATAACGCACATGTTCAACTTTTTACTGAGGCATCGTTTGCAGCATAGATATTGTCTTAAGAAAATGAAAACGTAAAAAATTCTATACCCACAATATGGTGCTGTTAATTCACGTGGTTGCTTGGGTTGCGCATCCCTCGAGCATATTTTAATTTCCGGCGGTAAATGTCTGGTTATTGCTACTTCCGTTAAACTCATTAGAAAAATATTTAATTTGTGTAATTTGCGTTTGTTATTAGGAAGATACTTCGCTGGAGTATCTATTTAAAGGGTGAACATATGTAGTTATTTTTTTTGAAATGAAAACTTCTTATGGCACGTTGTGCGGCTGAGGAAAAAAATATAAACTCGCGACACCGACCGTCATCGGGATTCCCCGTCATGAATGCGATAGTAAAATTTGAATGTTCTTTGAAGACTTGGGAAGCGAACTCGATTTTGGAATTGTGAAGACTTGGGAAACGAACTCGATTTCAGAAATTTGAAAAAATTGACAATGCCACACCCTCCCCCCCCCCCCCCCCCCCCCGTGGCCTAACTTTGAGCAGATTGACTATTTATATAAGCCGGTTAGCAGAAGTTATGCAGCTTCGCTGGAAAAGTAAATACATTGACTATTAAATGGAAAATACGAGAAAAATAGAAAATTTAAAAAAAAATTGCTTTTATATCTACTCTATCTACTATTATTAAACGAGCTAAAATTGTATGTTTATAAATATGTTTATATGTACATATATGACTGAACTTTATTTCGAAAACGGCTACAGCAATTTTGATGAAACTTGGGTATTTTAGGCATATGCTAACAAAATTAAGATTGGGCTATGATTTAAGTTTTTCAAGACTCTAACAGAGGCGTGGCAATGATTTAAGTTTTTCAAGACTCTAACAGAGGCGTGGCACAGCCCTAAACGTTAATTTTTATAACGTGATATCTCGCAAATTATTTAAGATATTTTGATGAAATTTGGTAGACTGATGCAAATCATAAATATCTTCAATGGTACCAAAAGTGGGCGGAATTGGAGGAGAAAGCGTGGCATCTTTCAACAATTGACGGCGCCTACAATTATCATAAAAATTTTGAAGACAATACCGCTGAAAGCAGTCATCATAACAAGTTATGCCACTATACTGGCAAATCTTGTTTAAGGGCGTGGCACAGCCCACAATATTTATAAACGTCATAATAAGAGAACTAACAACGCTATCGTTATGAAATTTAACATATAAGATACCCTAGCAATTGGGTATCTTGTAACCAAAAGTGGGCGCAACGAAACTTGTGGGCGTGGCACCTTCCATACATGCGACTAAAGTAAAATGCTATATTTAGTGTGCTATGAGAGTAATATTTTTGAATTTCGCTGTAGAGATGTAGGTCACTATAAGCTCTGAAAGTAAATGGATTATTGATAGGATTGTATCAGTGGGCGTGGCACCTCCCAAACATGCAAAAAGTATTAAGTGTTATATTAAGTGTGCTATGGGAGTAATCTTTTTGAAATTTGGTATAGTTGGTTACCATGAGCTTTGAATTTAAATGAAGTTCGACGGGATTGCATTAGTGGGCGTGGCAACTCCCATACAAGCTAAGATCGTTTAAGGCTATATTTAGTGCGCTGCATGAGTGAACCTAATAAAATTTGGTATATAGATGTCGCTTACTATAACCTTTTAAGTTAAATGAATTTTGATGCGATTACATCAGTAGGCGTGGCACCTCCCATACATGCAAAAAACGATAATAGTTATATTTAGTGTGCTGTAAGAGTAATTTCATTAAAATTTGGTGTAAAGGTGTCGGTTACTATAAAATTTGAAATTAAAGAAAAATCGACGAGATTGCATTAGTGGGTGTGGCACCTCCCATAGAAGCAAGAAACGTTAGATGCCATATTTGGAGCAGTATTTTTTAAATTTGGTGTAGAGGTGTCGGTCACTATAAGGTCTAAAATTATATGAATTTTTATGGGATTTAATTAGTGGGCGTGGCATCTCTCGAGTTTTTCAACCTTTTTCAACTGCTTCATTATTTTTCAACCTCTTTTAACTTTTCTCAACATGTTCCATATTTTTTCGAACTGTTCAACCGTATTCAACTTTTTCCGAGTTATTCAATCTCTTTCAACATTTCCATATTTTTTCGACTTTTTCAACCTCTTTCAAATTTTTTCAAGTTTTTCAACCTCTTTCAACTGTTTCAACATTTTTCAACCTCTTTCAACTTTTATCAACATTTGCCATATTTTTTCGAATTTTTTAACCTTATTCTACGTTCTTCGAGTTGTTCAACCTCTTTCAACATTTCTCAACAATTTCCATATTTTTTCGACTTTTTCACCTCATTCAACTTTTTTCGAACTTTTCAACCTCTTTCAACTGTTTCAACATTTTTCAACCTCTTTCAATTTTCCTCAACATTTTTCATATTTTTTCGACTTTTTCAACCTCATTCGACTTTTTTCGAATTTTTTAAACTTCAATTTTTTTTTGAGATTTTCAACTTTTTTCAAAATTTTAAATTTTTTTGAGTTTTTCAATCTCTTTCAAATTTTTCAACACTTTTCATATATTATCGACTTTATCAGTCTGTTTCAACGCTCTCAATTTTTTTCAATATTTTCGATATTTTATTGACTTTTACAAACCTCTTTCAATTTATTTCGACGTTTTCAACCTTATTCAACATTATTCGAGTTTTTCAACACTTTTCATGTTTTTTGACTCTTTCAGTCTTTTACCTGTTTGAAAATTTTTTGAAGTTTGTTCAATCCCTTCCACATTTTCCGAATTTTCGAACATTTTTCAGCTTTCTTAACCTCTTGTGCCGTTTTACTACATTTTCCATCTTTCACCTTTTTAAATATTTTCCATATTTTTCGACATATGTATGTAATTTAACCTCATTTCACTTTTTCAAAATATTGCATATTTTTTCGACTTTCTAAACCTCAAAACGAAAAACCGAACTAGGGTCGGTCTCCTGGTACTACATATAATATGCTAACACTTTTCAGACTACCCTGTTGTATTTATATACAGACTGAACTACATTAACAAATCTATATGTGTGTGAATGTAGTTTACTCTTTTTCACGGCTATAAACAACAAATATTTCGTTGAAATCCAAGCAATAGGTCTACGGTCAAAAAGATTTTAATGGGATTTGTTTATTTAAAATGATTACTTATTGGAAAAATTAAAGAGAAAAAATGTACGCAATTTTAAGTAGGCACCATCATTCAGATGGTTATAAATTATAAATTTAAATGAATATCAGCTTGATGTATTTAATGTGCTACTTTGCACTACGAAATATCAATAGTAAGAAAATATACGAATTTATTAATATGTGCCATACAAAATTAAATGCAAGGGAATGTGCTGTGTATATTTAAGCCTTGACATACATTGAACTCGCAAAAAATGCAGGCTTCCCGGAATTTAGTTCATGCCTTTACTGAAACGCGACAAACGAAGGCTACATTATTTTTTTATTCTGTTATTATTGACTGCAAAAGTGAAATTAAAAAGAACCTCGTGTATTTATGCCACATCCTAAATGTACTGATTTGCAATGACTTTCCTTTAACCATTTAAATTACTTCACGTTTACAGCATAAAATGCAACGATGCCTCTCTGTCAGGCACAAATGTTTCCCATGGCTACACTTTGAATATTGAGCCAAATACTGCATCAAAACATAAGCCTATCATAGAAAAGTGCAGAAGTGCCAAACAGTCACGTAAAATTAAATCAACGCACGAGCTCCATAATGATGCACGCAATGGTGCTTAATTGAATTGCAGGATACTTTCATCTGCTGCTGCAATAATAATGAACGAACATTTGAGTAGCGATAATCTTAAGGATTCAAATAACTATGCACTTCACTTGTAGATTAAGATTGATAGTGTTGTATATAAGTAAGAGCTTCTATTAAATAATGTAAAATGTTTAAGTTTTTAATTTTCATGAAAAAGTTTTTGTTGAAAAAAGCTTTGTATTTTATTGCAAAGTTTCGTGTACGAGTAGACATTAAGTTCTTAGTTCATATCTGAGACCTAATTTTGTTAAAAGTAAACAATTTAAACTGTTACGTGATTTTTAATTATTTTAATTAGGTAACCGTTTAGTACAGCCTGTGTCGGCATCAAAATATTTAATTAAACAAAGTTAAATTTATACTATTCACTTAATTGCTTACAGTGAGTCAAACAAGTTTAGAAACAGCAAGATTTATTTTTAGTAATTAACAAAAAATGCACTTTAAAAGTTAAAAAAATTTATTTTTTCTCTGTCATGATTTTCTTTGTTACATACTATTTCCAAATCAACGACAAATACTACAACGACGTAGTAAAATCTTTTTCGAGGTTTGATGCCAAATAGTCAATATATAAAAAACAGTAACAATTTTTAAAATCCATTATTTGTTTAATGAAATATAGGCCTTTGAAAATTAAGTGTCAAAGGTACCCCACTTTTCCCTATACAATATCATTTTTTAGCATTAATATGTTGTTTTAAAAAAGAAATTCTTAAAATTGATTCCGTCATTTTTGTCAAAAGTCCCCCAGCACGGGGCACTTTTGACTTTTTAAGGGACACATTTGACTTCGGATTTCGGTGCACTTTTTACAATTCATATTCGGTCTTACAAGCAAATGCGTTTTATACAAAAAATATGGTGCTATAGAATTTACTATTGGTTAATTGGAAACTACTTAGTTAACTTTTTTAAAACGATTTATTACAAAAGAAATAACAAAAAATACATATTAATTCGTTCAATTTAATTAAGATACTTAATATAAATGAGTCCAAAACATAAAAGCTTTCAGTTAATTTTAAAGCATTTCAACTGTCAGTTCACTTAAATCACACTTTTTGACATACTCAACTAAATTCTCTGCATGGTGGTGTACATTCATATGTCAAATGTACCCCTTTGGCAGAAGTCAAATGTGCCCCAAACGTTCAAGATGCGTTTTCCTATTTTTTTATTATTACTGTTTTATTTCTCAATTTACAGAAACAACCACATATAATTCACAAAACGCTTACGTATTTGGTATCGAAAATTACATCAGGGATCGCGAAAACAGAAAAACTCGTGCTACTCCGAAGGGAGTTGAGGAAGAAGTGTCAAAGTTCAGAACGTTTTTTTAAATTTAAGTAGGTTGCTTTCTGCACTTAAACTTTTTGGAGCCTTAGTCGTTTTCATACTGAAATTGGTAAAGACAATACCAGTGTCAAAGGTACCCCACTTTCCCCTACTTATTTTTTATTTTTTAAAGTTAAATGTTCTTTTTTAAATAGATTATGTTTTGGCAATGTTATGTGTAGTTATTGTTGTTATTTCTTCTTCTTATATGTAGCATCTGTATTTGGCTTTTTGGCTTCGAAGTTCAAAAAACAAACTCTCATTCAATTGTTTTTTTTTTTTGTTTTTACTTTTGAAGAGAGAAGATAGAATGGTATATTAAGAAAGTAATTTCATTATGAAAAAAAGTAGCGAGACGTGCGCGTACGAAACCGCGAATAACACAAGTTAAGAATAAAGTAGTTAAAGCCATTCATATTAATTTCATCTGTGGGTAAATATCTGCCAAAATGTACCAAAATAAATTCTTAAAAAAATATATATATTATTATCAATTAAAACCCCAAAAAATATTTTGGTTTGAAATTTCGAATTTGACGTACAGTCTAGTACATATGAGGCAATCTATTCGTACGCCTCTTCGAATACAATTTTGGCTCTTGCATATCTGATTTTTTCGAATTTATTTTTCCATATAGTACTGGTTAAAACTAACGTCAATGATTTTTTTCAATTTTTCTTATCAAGCTCAAGACTCCGCATATAATCGGCCAAATTGAATTTTATTTGTTCCAAAATTCGTTTCAAAACCACTTTTCATAAAATATATCGAAAATTTTTTTAAAATGACACAATTATGAGATTTTTGAGGTCTGAAAATAAATCGTAATTTTTAATTATGTTTGAACTAGTTATGCTCATTTCAGCACATATGGGAAAAGAGCACGTATGACTTCATGAGCACGCCAGCGCTTAACGAGGAAACTTTTTATGAGCAGAGAAAAAGTGTATGAAGTCTTTAGGTGTACACCTGTCCCTCGTTTTACACGGTAGATACGTTCCTGACAAATCCGTGTAATTCGAAAAAAATAATTTTTGTATGGAAAAACCGTGTAAAACGAAAATGACTAAAAAAATCTTTTTTAGACATTTATTGAACACAAAATATGACTAATACATACACTTAATAAGATATAAAAATATCATTCAAGTTATAGAAAACATAAAAATAGTTAAATTAATTTGTAAAGTGAGAAAAAAAAACATAAAAGATCCATTTCATAGAAAAAAAAAATATTGTACTTCATATAAATAAAAAAAAATTTGTATAAGTTTATGACAGTAGATCATGTGTGCATCTGAAGTGTTGCCAGATCTATAATTAAGTAGAAATAAATTCGCGTGCAGTCAAAATTAGTCATTTTCCACATAATTGCTTTTTTTAATTTTGATTTTAAGAACCGTGTAAGATCGAAAACGTGCAAAACGAGTAGCGTGTAAAGCGAAGGATAAGTGTATATATATTTTTTAAAAATTTTATCAGATCTGATCAACTATTTGGACACATAAACCAGTTAATGATGATTTGTGAACAAAAATTGACTTAGATATTATTTAGGGTAGAGCAATTGGAGAGCAATTTGAATTTTCTCATTTTAATGTAGAATAATGATTCAACCATACATTTTTAAGTGAAAAACATTCATCAACTTTGGTGCCAATAATTATTCAAATTCGAAAATTTGCATAAAGATTAATTTTTTTTATTATATACTCGTACTATACTAATAAATTATCATGTCAACTTGAAAAGAATTCAAGTACAACAAAAAAAAAAAAGTACTAAAATACACTATTAATATTAAATTTTCTTTAACTGCAGCTATCGTTATAACTTAATCCCTTAATAACTGAAAATCCTTTACTATCAAATATTTTACTCGTATGATTTTGCTGCTTACGCAAAAAAATGTCCCATTGAATCAGAGATCATTGTCAACGACATAAATGATGTCGTTTTCATATTTAATAATTTTTTTTTTTCCGCAGAAGCAGTAGGATTGAAGTCAAATATCAAAGCATACTTTCACCCAATCGTGTTTGATACCATATTTTCCAATTATTAGAAAATTAAAACAAAGCGTGCTGCTTAAAAGCCATAAATGAGTGCTCATTGCTGCAACAACAGCAATGGAAATACAAACGTTATGACAACAGTATTAAGCGTATGTAAGGGAATAAGAACAAAGTACTGAATAAAGCCATTGCAATTGAACGACAGTTTTCATTTGTAATTATGGCTTTTGATAATTCCTTATAACACTGAAAAAAAAAAAATTCACATAAAACTTATTATCATTCTAAAGGAGAATCTTGTGCAGACTATTGAATTCTGTATGAATGGATAATTCTCTATCATTATGAGCTGCACAATTATGCGATAAAGATCAAAAGAAAGAAGTTCATCCAGTGAATGGAAATACAAGATTACAGCTAAAAAAATTTACAACTCAAGTTCGTGAAGGAAAAATAGATGGTAACTCAGTTTCAAAAATCAGGTGATTGCCGACACCATGTCTCTTGGTCGAGAAAACAAGAAAGATCTCGAGAAAGACATAAAACTGCATTAGTTCAGGCAAGAACTTTCAATGTCTTACTACACTCAGAGAAAAATGTCTAACCTGCGTCAGGTAACACATTAACCTGATAAATTGTTCCATAGAATTATGTTTAATTAACAAAAAAAAAATTTTTTCTTGCATCCAGTGGGGTTCGAACCTAGGCATTCGGTGTTGTTACATGCTCAGTACTTATATGTTTTTAGTTTCATGCAATATATTGTTACGAAATTTCTGTCTCTTTGACGATAATTTCGATCTCTCACACTTTTCTGAGTTCGATCACTGGATTGTGTAACAATTAAAAACACACAAAACTGATTTAGTTATAAAATGGTTTATTTTATTAACGTTCAAATTCTAATATTAATTTAACACTGTATAGAAAACTGTTTTACTTTACTACGGATCACACTGTATTCACTTTATTGCTTTAATTCAAGTGTTCCACTTCGCTGTTTTAATTCTACTGTATCCGAAAACTCAAATGACACCCTTTTATACTACAGGCATCACTTTCTCGAATAATCTACTAGCTGCCAGATGGCGTATATTCTACTATTATCTACAACCTACCAGTGCTACTTTGTAGCGTGCATTCTACCACTATCCACAATTCACCACAATTCACCAGCATGGCGCACTGACGTTGAGCTCACAATTATCCAGAATGTTAGATGCTAGATGCTAGATGGCGTTGTACGACGGCGATAATTTCTCTCGGTTGTCGATTTTTTTATTGTGTACTGCAGCGTCTGTTCGGTTTATTATTTTTAGTACAAAAACTGCCTTTGCGCTAGATTGTTCTAATATCGTTTAGTTTCTTTTGTTGGTATTTATTTCAAGAGTTTTCTAGCATAAACCAAATTTCGCTACAATATTAATAAGAGTAGTTCAGTTGGGTAAGATGTGCGTATTTCTGAACAGTGATATTAATGTAGGAGACCTATGTTCGAATTCCATCGGTGGTAAATAAAAATTTTAAAGAGATTAAAGTTCTTAAAATACAACAAAAGAGTAAATTATGGGAATAAATAAAAAAGCAAAAAAAAATTAGTTTTTTGAGAAAAATTTGTAGTTAACCTGATTCCCAGGTTAGTTAGACTAAACAAAATGTGCCACCAGGTTAAAAATTTTAACCTGAGATTTGGTAAAAATTCGGTTACATTTACTAGATTTATTTTCTGAGTGTAGCCACATAAGTTAGATAGCTATTGCTCTTGTCAGTAATAATAATAATAATAACAGAGTTTAGCTACTACAGCTATAAGCCTTCTTAGCTATCTAGCTAAAAGCCTTAAACCATATTTTAAGCTTAACTTTGTAAATGAAACCAGGAAAAATTTTCTAAGATATTCTTAATGTTTTTCCTTGCTTTATTGCACTTTTATCAAAGCTGATTTTTCGATGTGTACTTTAATGCTCGTATTATCTCTCCATTTCACTACCTCTCTTTCTCTCTCCTGTGCTTAGCAAGTAGTAAATGAATTAATGAATTTCCGTTTCTTCTTTTTCTTTATATGGCCAATTTTACTTTGGGATATCACAGAATGCTAAGCATATCGATGGGTTCAAATGGTGATTGTATGAAAAACACGTAATTTTTGCTGTTATTGTTTTCGTTGTTGTAATGATAAGCTAATTTAAATTCCAAGCTCGAATTATGTTCATTAGTAATGAGCATTTTTTAGTGAAACCTCCTGCACAGCAACTTGTACAGGTTTGGTGTCGGTATCTTTTGTTCCGGTCCTTATGCCGCTAGTCCTTTTAATTAATGTCATTGTCGTTCCTGCTGCTGTCTTTTGTATTCTAGCACATTAATTGGTTAAATTTTTTTCAGTATAATTGGTTTTACATTCGAAAATTATTTAAGGAATAAAGTATGAAATGTGCTTCGCATGAGCGTGCTAAATAATGTTTAGGAAAAACAAATTTAAACGGAACATGAATAGTGAGGTACATCTTGTGCTCTATACAAAAACCAAAAAGTTATTGAAGCACTTGATTGTAGTATTTCGAGAAAACAAAGATTTTAAGTGATTTGGTTGGTCATGGGTAATATTTGGTTAGAATCGGAGCTTAATTGCCCCAAATAGACCATGATAGATTCGTCGTAATACTATCAATTTTTCATCTTCGTTGGAACAGTAACATTGGTTTTGGGCTGTTAAATGAATTCTCTGATTCTGATGCTCTATAAGATACTGTCCGGTGATGACTGCTACTACAGTACCACATGACTTGGGATAAAATGAAACTATGTCATCCGTTTTCACTTGGCAGAAAATATGTCTGAAGTTTTTAGTTATTCTTCCAGTATCACTGTTGAGCCATCTGGGAGAAAATATTAAATGGAGAGACTTTTTACTGAACTAGGCATTGAAATGTAAATTTGCTTAATGATATAAATTTTTATAGCTCGATTATGCGCTCATAATGTGTTGTGACGTTATATTGATAATTATTTTAAGAATAATTATAGAAATTAACATTATTTATGTCATTTACATAAATTGCACACTTTAATTTGAAAGTGAGAAAAAGGCAGCTTCGTTTTTCTATTTTTCATCTGTTGTTTCTTAATTAAGTGAATTATACTCCGCTGACGAGTTAAAACGGAACGCAAAGAGGTTAACGACAATTGACGCGGGTCAGAAATTTACTGAAATATGAAAGGTGCTTTTGTAAGGGTTCAACCTCTAATTTAGAAAGGACTGAACGCTATAATAAATTTTCCTTTTAAAGATTAAATCTTCGTATACTGGCATTAACATCAACAGCAAAAAATTAATAAAAGGTTCATATTTACAAATAATTTTTGCTTGTATCAGGCATCTGTTCTGTACAAAAAATAGTAATTACTTAAATATATAGATGATAATTTTTTTTTAAATCACCTATACGAGTCATTTTTGACTACTATTTATGACCAAAAAGTGATTACAATTAATAACTGAGAAAATAAAAATACAAAAATAATCCAAAATCACATTCAAATCCACCCAATGATCTAAAACTGATTGCACAGGAAAACAGTAACAATATTATCGCTTTTTGATCTACGTAATTATTCGAATATGATTTTAGAACTTATTCTTGAAAATATATTTTGAATTGTGTTCTGTTTTATAGTTCATAATAACTTTACTAGAAGTAGATAATATATAAATACTTTTACAATAAGTAAATTTATGCATTTCTCGCGAATAAAATTGAGAAAGTCGTTATCATTATGCTATTCATGAAACGAGTTTGGCCATTGAAGCAAATCTCTCTCCAGAGGGTCAGATACCAAAGAAACGCAAGAGTCACCAGAAAAACCCCGCTTGTATTCCACGGCCTCTTCGTAATATAGTTGAAAATAGTCAAGCAATGGCTCTATTCCATCAGATTGATTCTCTGGGACAGTTGTCTCAAGTTAAAAGGAATACAATGGAGTCAAACCTATGGCAATGTATCTTGAAGAAGTGTTGTTAAACGGCAACAGAATTATAAGCTGTATGTTTCAGCTCTTCTTAAATTTTTGCTCGGATGCCGTTGAGTAAACTCGAGGCCTCGGCCTCGACGTATAGGATTCAAAAACATTTGTATAGCTCATTTTTTAGTTACCTAATCTTATATATATCAGAACCCTAATGTGATGGGATTTGAAGATTTGAATCAAATGTACATATGTATGTTATTAAAACATAGAGTCAAACCACAAATTTCATATCTGAATTCAAATTTACTGCTATAGAATATTTACCTCTTACACAAATAATCACACCAATACAATCAGTGAAAATCCTTGAATGTTTGTCATCCACGGCGAAAACCCAATCTTTAGCACCCTGCACCAAAAAAAATTGCATCATCTCATTAAAATTTGATAATATTTAATCACAGTGAATACCAAGCACCATTTTGTCGCCCTACAAGCCTTTGCGTCGGGTGACGGCACCCTTCTCTAGTTACGCCACTGATGATAGTATTAACTTAGAATTTCAAAATGTGCATATCATTTATGGCATATATTAACATTTTTCTGTCATAAATTTCATACTTTTGCATTTAATTATGCTGTTGATATGCATCAGTTGTCATTTACTCTAGCTACATGTGCACGAATTTGGTTGGCTGAACAATTCAATTTTAAAAAATAATAATGAAATTTCGTAGCTGATTGCTATGGTTTTCGATTTGTTTTTCTAATATGTTAATTTTAAGCTTTAATTTCTGCCTTAACGTTGATTCTAATTTAATTCCAATAAAAATTTTTCGATAACTTTAAACACTTTGACAATATTATGGTGTGCGAAATCAGGAAGTTTTAATCTGAAACATTTTATTTTTTCAGCGTAAGGTGTTCAATAGGTTAGCAGTTGGAAGACACAATAGCAGCTTTCTCAAATCTGAAATAGTCTCGACTATGCTAATAGGCCTATAAGAGAAAAGTGTGCATGTTTGTAAGTTCTCTTAGAAGTTGAAAGTTGAAGACCTTTTAATGCAATTACTTTGAGCGTTATCCAACTGAGTTTTTACTAAGTTTTATTGCTTTAAAAGTAGTGTGCGTGTTATTTGTTAAGGATCTTAAATTTTTTATTGTTTATTTAGGTTACATTGAATTCAATTGAATGTTGAATTTAATGATTATATATATATTTTTTTTAAAAACACAAAATGCGCTGTCAACAAGTATATTTGTCATTTTTCTAAATTATTTATTTTCATTCATGTTGGTGGGATTTTGTAGCTTTCAATACTTAATGAATGATTTACTGACATGTTTTTAATTAAATTTTATTTTTATAATTTAATGAAATATATTATGAAAAAAAACTAAAATAAATATTTTGTATATATCACTTAAAATTTAATTCAACGAATTTTTTTTTTATATTATCGCCACATTATTCGTTTAGCTGTAATACACCATGCAGTATATTGGACGATGGTTTTTCATACTTAGCGTACATACATAATTTAGCATACTCTATAAATTTAACATATGACGAAATCACTTGTTATAACTATAGTTTTTTTACCATTAGAAAAAAACAAAAAAAAATATTGTGAATTTAAGCGAAACTTAGCCATTACATGGCAGGCTGAAATCAAGTTTAATTGCGACAAAAATGTCAACGAAAGTTGACATTCGTAATCCAAAATTTCAGAAAAAAACTTAAGTCGCGCTTATGAAAATTATTTTTGTGTATCACTACCCTCTTGCTTTATATGTAAAAATTGATTTTGATGGAATCGGGGCGTGTATAGGATTTTTTTGGCACGTCTATAAGAGTAATCTTGTGCTATAAGAGTAATCTTCATAAAATTTGGTGTATAGATGTCAGTTACTATAAGCTTTAAAAATATAAGAATTTCGACATGATTGCATAAGTGGGCGTGGCACCTCCCATATTAACATAAATTTGTAAGCGCTGTTTTAAGGGAGCTGTTGCAGCAATTGGTACGAAATTTAATGTACATAAGTGGTTCAGTCGCTATAGAGTATATCTGAATCAAAAGTAGCTGAAATAGTTCTAGTGGGCGTTGCACCTCCCATACAAATAAAATACAATAAGTGGCATTTTTATCGAAATATGTGAGCAATCATACTAAAATTTGGTGTGAGGGGTTTATTTATGGAAAGCTATTTCTGGATCAAAACCGGACTGAATTGTATCAGTGGGTGTGTCACCGCGCTAAATATTATGGTTTATTTCGGCATAACTATACAAGTTATTGTGCTATAATTTGGTATGTGGATGTCGATCATGAATATAATTTATTGAACCAAATGCAGGCGGAATTTCAGAAGTGGGCGTGGCATATTTCAACTTTTTCTTTTTATTCGATTTTTTTCATTCTTTTCCATATTCTTTTGACTTTTTCAAACTTTTAACTTTTTCCAATATGCCCTATGAGTATATGTTCGATTTTTTCACCCTCTTTCAACTTTCTTGATAAGTTTCTTTATCTTTTCGAATTTTAATTGATTTTGAATCGTTGCAACATTTTTCAAACTCTCTCAATTTTTTTCAACATTTTCATATTATTTCGACATTTTTAAGCTTTTTTCAACCTCTGTCAATCTCTTTCACATTTCACATTTTTTTTTGACTTATTCAACCTTTACAACGACTTTTTAACATTCATTTTAAAGGTATTTACAGTGCAGTGTAGGGTATGTGAGTTTCGGCCTGGCCGAAGATAACTCCTTAACTTGTTTTTTTTTTTAATATGGTATTTCTAATGTCATTCGAATTATGACAAAGAGTTAGTTTCATATCTCCAGTTAAGTAAATGGTTCGATATATGCAGGGCCGTGTTACCGCAAACGCTACCGACGCCATGGCGTATGGGCGGCAAATTTTGAAAACGAGGGCGGCAAATTTTGAAAAAGAGTTGCTCATCAAAATATTTTTGTATGGAAATCAAAATAGTTCTGGTTTTTTATCTTATATTTTTTTTTTGAATATGGGGGCGGCAAAATTTTATTGGCGTACGAGCCTTAACCCGGTCCTGGATATATGCTTGAACATTGCTGGGCAATCAGGCTGTGGAACGCTTGGAAGAGATTCGCCTTTTACCGAAAAATAATCTTTTCCGACGCTCATTTCCACCTCTGTGGTTACGTAAATAAGCAAGATTTTTGCATTTTGCCGACAGAAAATCCACACTAGACAGTTATGTAGCCAATGCACTCTCAACGAGTAACTATTTGGTGTGGTTTCTAGATTTGTGGTATAGTTAAAATTTTTATTTTGTTGTTCGTAGCATTGCAAGTGCTTCTACTACATTTTCACTTCAAGCTTGGCGCTCGTAGCAGTCATTTTAGTTTATTGTGCTGCCTTAATTCTTACAAGCTTTGCCTTCATATCTTCGTTCGCTCGTTTCGGAAACGCACGAGTTTTGAATTTTATTAATTTGTCGTGATCACCTTTTCCACTGCTGATTTCATGTATTTAAAAATTTTCTTTTTGAAAAAATCGGTGCACAAAATTTCCAGTTTTGCAAACAGGCGCTCTTTATTTGGTGCTGCATAACACATGCGTAACGTCTTATCCTGAAGACTCTAACGCAACACATTATATCCTTCTTCTTATTCGTGAAAATTTGTTTTATTTTTGCCACAAAGTTTTAGCACTAAATCAGTTTTTCTGCTGATTTTTTTAATAACTTCATGATTTTTCAAATTTAGACATTCAAAGAACGCTTTATTAATGTCCACCCAACTATTATCAACTTAATTTAACGTCATATTATATTCTTGCTGTTGGTAAAGTTTTTGATTATGTCTAATATCACTGAGCCTCATTATATGGAAAGAAAAATGGTCAATTGTTTCGTATATAACTTTTTTTTACCCCAAGTAATTTTTCATGACCTTTGCTAACACAGAGTTATCATACACTAAATAAATTGAAAAAGTTAAATGCTGACAGTTGTATATCTTATCAACAATATTATTTATATTCTCCCAAAACTTTGTGACAGCGGCACTTTGAATTTAATGGATTTTTTCATGCATAATTCTTTACTGCTAAGCTTTAAACAGGCCTTAATTTATTCACAAAACCCCTGCCAAACAAACGTTAACAAGAAGTAAAGGATTAAATTGGCATTGCTACGAAAGTTTTGCTACTTTGTGCTCGTGCTAGTAAAGTAGGCTTTTTAATAACAATTCTCCTTCTTCAGCTGCGAATTTCACCAAAACTACACGATAGTGTAAACTTTTAACACAAATTTTGTTGGTTATTCGCCCATTTTACTTACAAAATAAGACACTAGTGTTTATTTTGCATATGTGAGCATATAACGAATTTAGGATCTTCTGCATGTGCCTAAGTTGCATTAGTTCTGCTACATAAATTTCAATGTCTTTGATTAGGAAACAGAAATCAAATGCGACAAAATCCTTTTAGTTTTTGCGAACTTTGTGAATTGAGTGTCTTTTTATGTTTAAACTTCTTCCATTTACATTATACGCATGGGTCAAAATAACAGTGGTAAGAAATTTGAAAATACAGAGTTTTCTTACAATTATTTTCTTGTATAACATTTAAACATTATTTTAGTGAACTTAAACTCATTTGTAAACACCGATAATCATGAAAAATTTACAAATCGGTCAAAGCTTTTTCTCAAAAACTATTTTAAAACAATAGATGTATCAATTTAACCTACCAAATGATGGCATGCGTTTCGGCTTTTATTTTTTCGTATATTACTTATTCGTATATATAAATTTGTGCATTGTCTTCAGATCAGTTTTGTTAATTTGTATCATATGAGATTTGAGCCTCATCTTTTGCATGCATTAAATTAGGACAGCTGTTATGACGCTCGAGCTAATGGCTACGTCACGGCCGGTAAAACATATAAAACTTTGATGTCGACTGATGAAAAACTAATATTGTTTTCGAGTGAATTCGAGTGTTTCCTTGTTATTGCATAAAAAATGTAGAGACAGAGAGCCTACAAGAGTGCTCCAGAGCTTGTTACTCGAAAACGCTATAAGAATAATTTCAGACATACACATGTATGGCACCAATTTAAAAACAAAATTGTTTAGAAAATCCCTCGATTGCTCGAAGTATGTATTAGGGTGTATTATACTGATTGCGCTCTTCGCAGATTTGATCTAGGAAGCTGAAATCTTAGAATAATTTTCTCCAAGCACGATTTTATAATATAGAAACAAAGCACCGAAAATTTGAAAAAAACCCCTTGGAATGTATTTTGTCCGCACTTTGGTGTGTGAAAAACGTAGTTAAAATCATTGTGGAACCCGTTGTACAACAGATTAGATTGGCGCCTTTATCTTGCTTTTCATTTAAATAATATCAAAGTTCATTGCAAAATTGATGAACAAATTTTAATGAAATAAAGCTAAAAACACTCCAAAAAATGATTAATATTGCGACGTGAGGTTTGGCCAATTTTCAAATTTAATGTCTTAAAATGCCCCATATGTCAAGGGCTGTTCATTTTATTTGTTTTTAAAATATGTGCGAAATATATGAAAAATTTCCCCTGAAGTGGACATTAGCTCATACTTAAGTCGTTAGTCTTGACAACCGATCGATTGAAAAGAAATTTTTCTAAAAAGTTATCATTATCAGTTGTAGCTTAAGCCTAATTTATTATTTCTTAATATGCCTCACGCTGATTTGAGATTTTTTTTTGTAAAAATATATTTTATTACTTAGAATTTGAAGGTCAAATTCTAAATTTGCTTATACTTCTGTATTGCTATTTATAATATTTGATATTAGTAGAATGAGGATTTCGCAATGTATGTACATAAGGGTGGCTCTTAGGGGTACTTTTGCGCAAATCAAATGGGACACCTCCTCAATTGGTTCGAAAAAGGGTAAAAAAATTAAAAAAACAATTTAAAACTTTTATCTTTAACCCCTACTGACCCTATTTCAAAATAAAATTTGACCTAAGCCGGCAATTTTTTAAATTATTTTTTCTTAAGTAGCTTTTAATTTTAAGAAAGAATATAGTAAAAAAAGTATCATTTGGAACCAGTTTTCGAGATATAGTCATGGGAAGTTGCGTATATAGCTTTCTAAAAATCATTTTAAGTTGGAAACTCCTGAACAGATTTTACATTTATTGATGTCATGAAGGTCATTTTTGAAATAGGGTCCGTAGGGGTTAGAGATAAAAATTTTAAATTAATTTTAAATTTTTTATATCCTATTTCGAACCGATTGAGGGAGCGTCCCCAATTTTTCTCTAAGAACCACCCTAATGTACATATGTTCCACTTTTTGTGTTATTACTGAAGGCTTTATGATTTTTTTAAAATGTATATGTCTGATAGGTTAGAGTTACAACAATTTTAATGTATGTAAGCTGTTAAAACTTTCAAAAAAAATGAAAATAAATAGAACTCAACAAATTTAATATGCGGACTAGGAATGACAATCGCCTTCGATGACCAATCAACAGAAATTGTATTCATGCCGGGTTATCAAAAAGAAACACATTATAACACTTTTTTATTATTTATTAATAAAAACAAAACACTTTTTTACTGAAACGTGTTCATTTCAACAGTATTAAAGCTGTGCCAACAATAAACATTTTTCTTTTTTTTGGTTCAAATTCCTAAATGCATAGAGCTGAGCACACAGAGCTTGCTCTGATTTTTTCAAGTTCATAATTTTACATGTTCTTGAACAGGAAAAAAAATATTTTCTTTTTCAAATGTACTCTTTCAGTTCCATCAATTTATAGAGTACATACAATAAAATTATATTCTGATCACAAAATCAAACACAAATTTTGTGCTCTGTGTGCTCCGATTAAAAAATCGAATTGTTTATGCCATTTTTATCACATTTTTTTAAACATTTAAAAACTTTCCTGGAGTCAAATAATTTTTGTCTTTATAGTTACAACATTATTTCAAAAGGAAAATAAAAACGATTAAAAAATCCCGATTAAATTTAAGTTCAAGCAACCGACAAGCACACGAAAAAAACCGAGAACACAGCAACTTATTTTGCCAACATAACAACAAACACGCTGCGCTGGCAAAAATGACACAGCGACCCAGCAGGTAAATGAGCAAGGCCTGACTCGGGGAAGGACTGACTCGGGGAAGGCCTACTAGCACTGCTGCGATTATATAAGGATTTCTCAAAACTAGACTTTCATGCAAATAAAAATACAATCACAGAAGGCATAATATGCCTTCCCACAACAGACGTGCTATCAGGTATGATATTAGAAGGCAAAGAAGAAGGACCCCATTTACTTTAAAGCATTTCTGTTTCTTTTTTATTTCATGTATTGCAATGTCTTATGATTCGGCATTACTTTTTTGTCATATACATTGTACATATACGACATGAAAGTATACACATGGTTAGAAATTAAGAGAGTTGTGAATATTGCCAGGCTAGTCTTCTGTTATTTCATGTAATGTTAAGGAAAATTGTAAATTAAGAAATATCAAAAAAAAAATCATTAAAAAAATATCAACGCAAGTGAGATGGCGCGGATAAAAAAACAATTAATATTTAGAGTCTTTAACGTTGTTAAAATTTAATTTTTTCCAGTACTTCTGAGTGTCCTACTACGGTAAGCGGTCTTAGAAAGCCTGCTTAGGAAGGCCTGTTTTCTTAGGATATTTCATATAAAAAAGAAAGAACGTTTGAAAGGGGGGTGGAAGGCCTTATACTTACCACGGAAGGCCTTCTGGAAGCACTGTTAGCTCCTGCCCTTTCCTACTTGGTAAGCTTACACAAACGTAGGGATGTTTGATTTGTCAAAAGACATATACATAGATATTTTTTCCTCTATTAACTTGAGCGTAATTATTTTTTTTTAATTTGAGGAATAATTCCCGACCCTATCAAAGTGGCGATTAAGCCAAAAAGTCTGTTTATAAGAAAAGTGTAATGCAAAGAAGATTTTTACAGTCCACCGAATAGAACAACATTTTGACCAAGTTTGATATTATTCGGTTATGTTCGATTTTTGGCTTAGGACATTTGACATAAAAAGTGTCACATCTATCGAAGCTATAACTGCTTAATCAACTGAATGTTCAAAAAATTTTAGGGGAATAACTATTTGTTTTTGTAAATTTTTATTTTATGATACTTAGTAAATTATACAATATCCTTCATCACTCGTTGCAATATGATATTGAAAACAAGAGATTACTGATGTAGTTGTAACATTAAATGCAAATGATCGACTTAACTCAGCAATACTGTACATCGGACAGTTCTTTGGCAGCAACTGACAGTCAATCAACACTATTTCTAGCTGAAATGAAAACAAAATCAATTTTTGAATCAGCATCATAACAAATCATATGTTAACTTAATAAATCTATAAAAAAGTGTACTAATAAAATGACCGATATTTTATAGTATTTGTTTAATAACTTACTTCATTATCATAAAACGCATAATCAATTCTTAGCCGCCGTTGAATTTTTGAAAAGCCTATAATAAGCAAATCGCTAGTGTTGCGTAGTTCATTTTTTAGCATATCATTGAGAAAAGTAATCAGGTAAACATTAAGCCAAGGCAATACGATTAATGTTATCTGATTTGTATAAACCATTATGTTTAACTTATGATATGGGCCCGGAGTGCCATATTTCATGCATGCTAGAAATCCATATACATATGTTGAAAACACAACTGAAAAACTCCAATGTCACTAGCAGAGGAAACCAGGAAAATTGTGGACACGCTTTATACCATAAGGCATGCAAGCGCCGTGTAATTGGTAACACGTTTGTCATAATGTTGATTAGTTGACACTAATAATATTCAGGACAATACCGCGAAGTCTCAATTTAATATTCAGGTAAATTAAGTAATTTAATAAAAACCTAAAAACCGCCTTAAATGACTACGCTATTAACTTTAAAAAAACCGTTTAAAATAAAATAAAAAACGAAATATTTTTAAAAAATTCTGGGATGCATTTCGAATAATAGATTTTATTGTCTAATAAAATCGATTGGCTGAGGATGACTTAAACGCAAGTCGAAATGCATGCCAGAATATTTTATTTTAAACGGTTTTTTTAAAGTTAATAGCGTAGTCATTTAAGGCGGTTTTTTGCTTTTTATTTAATTACTTAATTTACCTGAATACGTTTGTCATACGTTTGCTGTTCATCCATAAGGATTTAGATCAGCGGTGGGCACAAAAATGTAACAAAAGAGGAAAACAACAACATCAAGCAACAACAAACGAAATTTTAAAGTTTTTTTTACTTTCATTTCCAAAATTGCCATTAGCACAAAAAAAAAAAAACAAATTACACTACAAACAAAAACAATTGCTACATTCGTCAAGACACAATGCGGCGCCGTCATTTATGCCTTTGTGTTTTGTTTTTGTTTTCATTTGAATTCAAGTCAACGCTGTGCCTCGATCGAAATTCTGCGAATTTTGTGCCTCGTTAGCGTTGAAATTCTGGGAGTTTTTTTTCGCTTGGTTGTGCGTCGAATAACGATTAGAGCAGTGTGAGGAAATTGAGGCACTAAGTGCCCTTCACTGATTTAGATAATAGCTGAAATGTTTGATAGGCGTAATAGAACATTTCAAAAAATATCAAATACACCGAAAAATTTAAAATCAAACTCAGTATTCTTCTCAAAGCTTCAAAAGCTAGTAACCATAAAATCAATTTTTTTGCATTATTCAATAAAAAGAATACACGATCAATATTAGCATGCAGTTCACTAATGCTGCTAACTTTTGCTTAGTTTTTAATAATTCTGAAATCATTTTTTGAAAAATTTTAGCATATTTATTAGAGTGCAGTACATAGAAGAGCCAATGTAGCGGAAACGCACGTGATGTATATGTGAGCCATATAAGAAAATATTGCTGTAATTGAGAATTTGTTCCCAAAATATACATTTTAAGTCCAAAAGCTACTGCAACTAAGTCACTGAGAAATATTAAACTGAATAGTATAAGTTTTATTATTGAAATTGTTCTGTTAATCCATCCATGTGATTGTTCATTATTTCAACTTTTTTTGTCACTGTATTGTATTTGATTGAAGCAAGTCTAAGTTTTTTACAGAGCTTTTATATTATAATTCCACATCTTCGAAGAAATCTTGAATTTTTTACATTACACTCATCCATTTCAATGCTCAAAATATTGACTGACTTATTTGAAAATTAACCGGCTCTGATGGTATATATTTTGTTAATAATTATTATGCTGTGAGTTTTTACATAACCAACGCATTCAATTAAGTAAGTGCCCATTCTTAGTAATAAACACTTGATCAATAATAATTATCCAAACATATCTCTTATGCGCACTAATTGTTCATAATGATGACTTTGATGATTTTGCTGATTTAATTCCGGTTTGATTTCATTTGTACACTTACGAGGCAACCCATTTCCGCTTTATGTATTGCCTTTACCCATTTATTCTAAATGACCAATTAATATTGGTCTTTATTGACAGATTATACTATTTGACCATACATAAATCATTAACTGCGACGCCTAGTGAGCATATTTTGCAGGAAGTTGTATCCAACAGCAGACTATGGGAGTTAACGAAGCAAACTGTCGTCCAAATTGAGGTTAAGAAACGAAAGTGGAAATGGTTTGGTTATGCTTTGCTATGACCATCGAGTGGAACCCACAGGGCAGCAGTAGGTCTGGACGGCTCGCATGCACCTATAAAATATCGTTGGAGATAGAAGTGGCGAGCAGGAAGCGCGAAGTAACATCATTTGCTTTAAGTAGAAATATCTCGAGTAATTTTCTTAAGGCCATATGCCACTTTTAGGAGAAACTGCAAAATATACAAATTAGGGTGATTCAATTTTTTTTATGTTTAAACAGATTTATGACAGAAAATTCTGTTGCAAGATAGCTCATGCTATTAATATTTGCTGGTGGCTCATCGAGCATTTTAGTTTTCCATACAAATATTCTCGATCTTCGAAATATTCTTAGGCTCTGAAAGTTAATAAACTGACAAAATATTATCTTCATAAAAAAATGAGTTTAAAATATTTTTTTGTGCAAAATCTTATGCTCTTTCCAAAGAGACTAACTTCGTTTAAATAAATTTTTTTTTTCATCAGATATAGACAAAACTGTCTTTTTGTTTTATCATAAAGTACGAAATTTTTTAAATGTTGTAACCTTTTTTTTAAGTAAGTGCAATTAATTCTAAAGAATGTGTAGGTGATTTTGTAATTCAACGTGAAATCATATATCATTTTGTTAGGGTTTGATTTTCGAAGAGCAAAAGTGAGGAAATTCGATTTCGGAATCGACTTCTCAATTTCATGACAGAGTTTGGAATTGAAAAAAAAACAAAATTTTAAAATCCTATTGACCAATCGTAATAAAAATAAAGTAGATTTTTGAGAAGTTTTAAATGACGTAAGTAGATTTGTTATTGATTAATAAAATTTTGAATTTGAATATTGGTTATTGTTTGAAAATCTTTAAATGTATTTGCACACATAATGTTAAAATGATAAGAAATAATATTAATTTTGTTACTCATATCATTTCGGAAAGAACAGCTATTTAACCTAATATGATATTCTTTGGACATTAATTTATCGGTATTTTCCCAAGAACTATATTTAATTATTTTGTAGTGACATGCTCTTAAATTTATTTTGTGTAAAAGGTTACAAAACTACATCCTAAATATTTTGTATTTATCTTAAAGAACTTAGCGATAAAATGAAAACTATGCGTCAAAAAACAACTAATCTTATAAAAATTTTTAATTTGTTTTAGTCGACTGAATATTATTAATTAATTGAATTTTAATCGAATTTACATTCAGTTGCAGTAACCATTATTCATGTAAAATTTCACAATTCGGTTAATGCTTTTTAAACAAACAAAGACAAAGATAACAAATGGAACAATTTAACCTGGTAATTGGTGACATACATATGTTATCTTTGTCATGTTTGATTAAAAAGCATAAACCAACTTGTGAAATTTTACATGAATATCGGTTACTGCAAATGACTGTTAATTCGATTTAAAAATCTTTTAAACACTTGACCAAAAATTATATGCAAGTATTTGCTACAAGTGACCAAATTGAATTGTTACATTCAAGCGAATCAATGACGAACATTATTGATTTATCAAATTAGAAAAGATGATCTGAGCCCAAATTGCCAGGATACACGCATCAACGGACGAAATGAACTTAACATGAAATCGACGAGCTGTAAATACATAAAAAAAAAGATTACGAATAATCAGTGGCATCACCTTGAAGGGTGAATATTTAATTTTGCTAGACTCTTGAAGCTTTTGATAAATACGGCCAAAATGTGTGCATCTTTTCTAGTTTCTCTGTTCAGCAACAAGTCGATAGCAAAACTACCTTGCCGATAATTAAGTATTATATCATAAAAACTTGTTGTATAAGGATTTACAACATATTTTTTTAATATGAAATTATTCAGAAAATCGATATCGATCACCGCTTTCAAAAATTCGAAAATGCTTAGAAAAAATATATAACAGATCTAATAGCTATTAAAAAAGTACGGTGGATAACGAATGGTAAGACAAGAAAGTTGCAATATTTGGATGCGGCTCCAAAGTTGAAAATCGACTCTGATCTAAAACAATGAAAAAGTGATCGCTGAAATGTAATCCGCATTTAATTAAGTTAAGTTTGCTAACATATGTGATAACGTCTTTGTGACCTTATGACTTCTGGTTAAAGTTTACGGAACATGTCCCGGAGTTTGAAGCTAAAATCTTACTCGAAGGCTTCATTAACAAAATCAGAAAGATAAATATCCTCGTTAATTAGTAGTAGACTACAGCCTTCCGCCGACAGCATCCCTGCAAAAAGTGAGTTCGGGAACTCAAAGTAGTATATATAATATAGAAATGGTCTTGCAAAATATGTACTAGATACAAGCGGGTATGTTTTGGGTACTCGAAGCACCTACACAGAGAATATATTCACTTAGTCATTCCGTTTGTAATGTCAAGAAGAGGGAGTTGCAATTATAGAAAATTATATATATTCTTGATCAGCGTTACCAACTGAGTCCAGTTATCTATATCCATTTGTCTGTATGTGAAAAATATGACTACGGGAAAACTAAGTATGCCAATTGAATGAAATTTGGCGATTCATGGGCACGCCTTCCGCCTACACTTAAGTCAATGCTATATTGAGGGAGATATTTGATGTAGTTTGATCAAGTTACTCAAAAATATAAGAAAAAAATTAGACAAGCTCTGGAAAAAAGTTAGTAAATATCGACGCGAGGGCGTGACACTTCCCATGTGACACTTCTCAAAATGCTTTACTGAGAGAATTATTTAAGGTAATGAAAGTAATCTTTAGAAAAATAAAACTTAATGGTTCGGTTAAAAATCACAAACGTTTTTTTCGCGATATTGTCTTGAGCCTTTCTGCCTACTGACTTAAGAATTGAAATAATGCCTCGATAAAAAATATTGCATCAGAATTTTAACCAAAAAAGATACATTCATTAAAGCTTAAAAGATTTTTTTTAAAAAACATTTCACTTGACTTGAGAATTTTTTATTCTTATTAAGTTATCCACTTGCAGCAATGATTGCAAATCGATAATTAACTCAAAAGTTTTGCAACATGCAGCTTGTGTTTCCCCTATGCATATGGGCATGGAAAGCATGCTATGAATAATGAGCTCCCCAGCACTTTACTGCGCCATTTAAGAACATAACTTCCATTTTGTATCCATAAAAATTTATCAATAATGATGCCATTGCCATTGAGAATTTCTCATGTTGCTCTTGAAGCTCATTGACTGAAACACGAAGATATTAAATGTAAAATGTATGCCGTGATAAAAGAAAAATTAAGTACATAAACTTATATTGCTATGAGTTTGAGTTAAGCACTTTTTGGCTATATAGCAGCTGTGCACAAAAATCGTGCAGCACAAACGAAAGAGTTAAAAAGTGCTTATATGTAATAAAAATGTCTACTTGCGTACATTATATGAGTTTTTGGCAAGGCATTAAGGATTTACCTATATGACACATGCTTAAATAGGAAATTTAGTAAAATATGCAGCAACTGTTTTTGTTTAGCAAGTAAGTAGCTTATACTACTTTTTAAGTGAACATCTCAAAGTATTATTTAAAGATATAGAACAAGATAAGAAAAAAAACAAAAGCTCTACACGCCTTGCTTTTAATAATAACACTTCGTAGCAATTTAATTTTGATAATGTCAGAAATTGTTTGTGGTGTTTATATAATTTAGAACTTTGAGATTTTCAATCTCTGCCCTACGATAAAATCATATAAGAATTTCGGCCACCAGCTCCCTTACTAATATGATATGTAATTCATAAAAAATTGGGGATAAAGATCATATTAGTTTTTGATGTACAGTATTGTATAGAAGGGGGGGAGGGGGAAAATGGTCCTCGGAATGTTGCGTACCTTTTTTTTTTAGTAAATGAAAAATAATGTGTTGATGATTTCGTAATTCATCTCATTTTGATAGGCTTTTTCAATGACTAAAAGTGAGGACCTTTTTATTTTAGTTCTAAAATTTTCACAATTTCAAAATCTCTCTATTGTGCTTGTTTGCTTAGCCAGTAGTTTTCCTATCAAGTTTGGATAGACATATTTTTTCTCAGCATAGCAAATCAAAGTTTTTATATCAAAAAATGGTGCTATCTCATCCTGTCCGACTTCGTCTTGGTGCTTCCTGATGTTCAGTTGTCTTATGTGTGTAAAAGATTTTATCAATATTGCTTCATTTTCTACAGACTAACAGATAAATATAATAAAATAGCTAGAACGGTGCGTATGTCATTTTAAGGAGCTACATTTAAGAAACTAGATCTTTGGAGCTAAGTATAAAGCTGAAAATTTGAAACTTTAACCCATTCCAGACTATTGGGTATTTAAATACCCATGAACAGAGGAATTTTTAAAAAATTCTAGAGCAGACCAGGGTTGAGATATCTGAATTTTTTTTTTCATTTTAAAGAGTAAATATAGGTTATAAATCCAGCCCTTACATCTACGTTAAAATTTCAAGGTTAAAATTAAGTTTTCAGCGTCTGTAAATCACCAATTATTTTCTAACGCAAATCTCGAAGGAAATATTCTGTCAAAAATCGGAAAATTAAGTAATCGTAACAGTTTCGCAGTGTCAGCTAGTCTCCTAAGTCCCTTATGCAATTCAATTGCAAGGGTCGAGATCTTACGAGTCACAGCCACCATACACCTGAGTTTACATCTTTGGGTGTATTTAAATACCCAACAGCCAGAAACGAGTTCTAAATACATGTATTTTTATACGTGAAGCTTACATAAAAAATTATGTGAAAATAGAAATATGGTATGACAAAAAACTAAGCAAGCAATGGTAGCAGTTTATCCCCATTTTTGGGTCGGAATCGGCAAACAAAAAAAAAAAAATTGTAAACATGGATTTATGTATGTTAACATTCCTCGCTTTGTAAAATTTCGAATAGAAATTAACTTGTACTTAGAAAGACTGCACGACAAAAAACTTATAAGCCATTGATTATAGCTTATCACTGTTGTCGGAATCTGTATTCCAAAAATATGAAAGGGGCATAAAATTCAGTTCATATTCCTACATCGAGCCAGAATTACGAGTTCTTAAGTATGATTCAAAGACAAAAAGCATTAAGTGCCGCTGAACTACAGGTATATATCTATCAATAGTTGGAGTGATAATGAATCTAGTGGTGGGAATAATGGACAAAATGCAGATAGCGTTGACATCATTATTATTCCGCCACACAACGTCGATAATCTAAGTGATAACGACGACTCGGACGACAGATTCTAAATAATGATAACGAGATGCCTCGTGAAATTGTTGGTCAATTTGAAATAGAATATTTGTACGAAGACAACAATGCACATCGTCGTGGTGGTATGGATGAACAACAAAACTTTCATGCCATATATGAACCTACAACATCCAATGATCCCAAAAAAAGTGCCCTCGGCAGTCTGATAATAGAAGAAATTCGAATGGTCGCGGTAAAATTGCGCTGTAATTTTTTTATGTTATTTGCACTTACAGTACTGAACAGGAGACTCAGTAAAAAATAATTATTTAATAATGATCTGTTCAAAACACAAACAAAACTGAGTTTGGTTGTTTGAAATGCAACGTGAATTTGCATGCTATTTTCTTCCAAGACTACCATAATGGTGTGATTCCTAGTAAAAATAGATATTCGAAGCACAATAAGATATATATGTTTTTAATGATTGTTACTTTATAAAAAACTAAATACAATTTCAATTCCAACTATAAAAAAATAATTTTTTTTTTTTCCAAAAACAAGTATTTTTTGAACCCGTTTCTGGCTATTGGGCATTTAAATACCCATACGATTTCTTAGGCAATCGGTAAGGTACAACAAAATAGTTTTACTAGTTAACTTCTATGGCCTAACATATGCTCTGCAAGAAATTTTATCAAAATCGTACGTGCCCTTCTAGGAGCAGTCTGGAATGGGTTAAGAAAACATTCAAAAATCGTTCATATACGATTGCTTATAGATATTTAGTATGTCAAAAATCAAGATAATGAATTCCGAGTAAGAATTTTTAAATTTTAAACATATTTTCAAATAGTATTTCGCATGTGCACTTAAAAAAATCACACATGTTCGTATCTTATGAGAAGTAGAAAAAAATTTGCAATATGCTCTTTGCTTTTTACTTCTATTTTATATTGAAATATCATATGTCAATAGAAATTTTTTAGTTTCGTTCCTTTTGCAGTTTCTTTTGCGGAAATTCTACCTTTCGTTTGCATTCTGAGAAACATGATGTGAAATTGAAATGTAAATGCATTGGTTTGTTTGTATGATTATAAAGACGTCTATAACTAAGTCTTTTGTTAGCTTTTCAACTGCAGCGCTTCAGCATTGGTATTGTATAGCTAAAACTGCTTTGTACCTGAGGCACATCATGTTTCTCAACGTCAAAGTAATTGAAATATCAAAAATCTTTTTTTTTTTCCATTATGCTATGCAATTTCAACAATCAATGAACCATTAAATTGCATACGTATTGTTATATCATGTGAAGTTTTTATACAAAACATTCTTTATAATTTGGCTACCTTTGTGCATATTTTTAATATCAAAGTTAGCTTGATTTTCTTGATAAGCGAATATATTGAAGTTTATAAGTTAATTGGTTGATGAGCATATTACATGAAATATAATGATTTATTTTCTAATACTTTTTGTTCCATAATGGGATGAAAATCGATGTAGTCACTAGAGAGATCCGTGGCTATATATTTACTATTTTTCAGAATATTTATTATAACATTTACAAGTTTGAGATGAGAGCAAAGCTTAAAATTTGTTGACCGTCCGTGACATAAATGTGTCGGACTTAAACGATTTAACTTAAGGAATACTAGAACCGTTTAAATCATCTGAAATCAAGTGACGAGTTATAAATGAAACCTTATCAATTTGAGGGATATGAAACGTCAAGTCGATGCTTATGGTTAAAATACGTAGTTCTGGCATTCTTAGTTTCTGCCATTGACAACACAGCTCAAAATCTTTGAATCTCTGCTTCACAATCTACAAGTGTTCACAAATAGTGCACCGAATTCTAAAAATTTGAGGCTTTGCACACGTTGTGAAAATCACCAACTGAAGACGGTCGGCAATAATTAGCGTATAACTCTTATCGCTAGCGAAACTTTGGCCGAAACTTTTATGTGTTTTTTCCGTGCGGCTGAGGCTGAAAGTCATGAAATAAGAAATAATTTAAATAATACAACCATAGCGTTGTCTATGCATTATTAATTAAATGCCATTTAGAGCTGTAAAAAAAAGTACCATTAACTGTTTCATGGCATCTGCCGTTTGATTTATGAAATAAAATAGGTAAATGCAAGAGACATACGTTCTTGTTGCTGTATTTAAGAAACAATTTTTTTATAAAGTTTTTTGATGTACGAGTATATAAACTTAAGTGTTTTTATCGTCAGATACATTGCGATAATCATAAGGATTATATTATAACAAATAAGAGAAACCACGTCTGCCACTTACTTAGATATTGCCACATTTAAGAATTGGAATAACACAAACATGTAAATACAAAATTTAGCAATAAATAATTTTATCGCGTCTGCCTCTTAGATTTCCGGTTATTACACTCATAAATAATATAAAATGGAGTAGGCGGACTGTTCCAGCGCTGATTTTTCGAAAACAGATGTTATTGAGCACTTAAGATATACTTATCTATATAGAGCCAATACCGTTTAAATTTTGTAAATAGTAAATACCTTTTTTCTGTCACTTCTATACTTATGTCTATGTGTGGGGCACTGTTGGCAAAACGGACTCCATTTTGCATTTGCATCTCTGATTTCAATGGAAATATACTTTCTTTTAGTACTGGTTGAGCCTTGCTTCAAGTCTAGTATGGCTAGATAACTGAATTATTTGAATTTATAATATTTCGGAGAAAATGCTGATCGACAATTTTGGCATATTTAACCACATATATTTTGCGAAAGCAGTGACCTACACTTCTGCCTCAGCTTCTTGGGGCAATACTGAAGACTAGCAAATTCTGAAAAAAAGACAACACAGAAAATGCGGCCGTCCTAAATCATCTTGGAAACGATTGCTATAACAAGATTTACGTGATTCGGGGAAATGTTTGAGAGAGTTGAAGGTATTTATTGTGATCGTTGGAAAAGTTTTCTGAAGCCCTACGTCCGTGAGGAAAAAAAAAAAAATAACAAGAGAAGAAGTTATGATGTTAATTACATAAAAATTATCAATTATTACAAGAAATCATTATATAAATAGGTAATCTCTAAACGGTTGCACCACTTTTTCTCAGCCATAGCACAACGTAATCGCTCAGTTTTTTTTTTGTTGGAAAGGTTGTGAGAAGAAGGGGGGACATGTATACTTTGTTTTTCAATAGTAGGCGGTGCCACGCCCCTAAAAAGGAAAAACGTTTCCTTGGCTAAACTAATGGACCGATTTTGATGAAATTTTGTTTGAAGATAGATTGAATCCTAAGAAAGATTTTTAAAAACATAAATTTTTTTAGGAGGCGTGGCATCGCGCCCAATGGGGAAAAACTGTATCACGGCTGTGCCACTACACCGATTTTGATTAAGTTTGGTATGTAAATAAATTGAATCTTGAGTAAAAACATTTTTTTTAGTGGGCAGTGCCACGCCTCTTACAGGAAAATACGTCAATACTACTAAGCTAGCAGACCGATTTTGATAAAATTTTGTTAGAATATAGACTGAACCCTAAAAAAGATTTCCAAAAACTCAAATTTTTTTAGGAGGAGTGGCAGCACCTCTAACAGGAAAAAGAGTTTTCTCTACTAAGCTAATGTGCCCATTTTGATGGAATTTGGTACAGGGATAGCAAGCTATTTGCTATTTAAAATGTACGGTACCAACCCCCGGTAGGAAAATATGTTTTCACAGCTAAGCTAATGAACCGATTTTGATGAACTTGGTATGAAGGTAGATTGCGCCCTAAGTAAGAGAAAGAGATAGTGGTAGGGATGTAGCAACATGGTACTATGATCTAAATTTTTGGAGCGATGACGAAAAATTACTCTTTCAAGTTCAGTTTTTGAATACTATAAAAGGAAGTCCATAAATTACGTGAGTCAAAACAGGGGGGGAGAGGGTCCGGAAAAATCTCACCAAGTCTCACAAAGAGGGAGGGGGGTCAATAAAAATCTCACGAAAACTTTTTGATACAGAGACTAAGCATTATTATAGCAGATTACATTTAAAAATTACAAGTCAAGTCTCATGGATGGGTGGGAGGGGGTTCCGTCAGAACTCACCAAATCTCATCAAGATGAGGAGAGGGTGGGTCCGAATTTTCAAAAATACACCTCACGTAATTAATGGACAGCCCGTAATCGAATCTTAGAGTTGAGACATGCAACAGCTTCTTACTCTTTGTTTGTAAGAGAGTGAGGATTATCTATACATCCATTCTTTTTTAACTGCCATAACACAACATAAGCGCTTGGTTTTTGTTTTATTGTTGTAATAGTTATGAAGAGGACCAGTGCAGAATGTGATTTTTTTTTTTAATATACGTAGTAGGCGGATCCACGCCTTCATCAGGAAAATACGTTTCCACGGTTAAACAAGTGGACTGATGTTAGTGTAATTTGATTTGGAGATAGATTGGAACCTTAAAAAAGGTACTAAAATCTTCAAGTTTATTAAGGAGGCGTGGCATCGCCACTTATGGGAAAGAGCGGTTTAACGGCAGTGCCACTACACCGATTTTGATGAAATTTGGTATGAAGATAGATTGAATCTTGAGTAAAGATATTTGTTTTGAGTGAACTGTACCACGTCCCTAACAGGTAAAATTGTTTTACTACTAAGCTAATGGACCGATTTTGATGAAATTCAGTATGGAGATAGATTAAAGATTTTTTTTATGTGGGTTGTGCTACGCTCTTAACAGGAAAATATGTTTCCTTAGCTAAACTAATTGAATGATTTTGATGAAATTAGGTATGTATATTGAACTCTAAGAAGATACAGATATAGGGATAGGGCAACATTTGAGAATGATTTTTATTTTTAAAAGCGATAAAAAAAAAGCTCATTCTTATATCAGTTTTTTAATACCAAAAGCATTTTTAATGGTTGAATTTCAACCGCTGGGCGAACTCTAGTTATCATAAATTTGTGAACAATATACATAGATTAGTTTTTGAAAAGTTGCCGTCACAGTTTTGGTATGGCCCGTAGCGGCAACGTTTGTAAGTCCAGCACTTATTAAAATGATTTTTTTTGATAGTTTATGAAATGTTCATTATAGTTTCATAACTTACTTTCCTGGCTTGACGTGGTTGTTCTTAAAAAAAAAAGCCATGCATAAAGTTCATTAGTTCAAATTTTTCACTTTACTCCTTTTTTTATACCATTTAAAAATCCAGCAGTATAAATTTACATCTAACCAAAATCATTAAACTAAGTTTCTACACTCTTCGAGTATTTATGCATTTACTTGAAGTGTCTTGTTATTTTGGTCATTATGTTAAAAAGTTGCAATAACTCTGCAAACTTTTTACTGCTCATTTGGAGAAAAAGTAAAGCTGTGGCAAAAATAAAGACAAGTTGCAAATGTGTTGTGGTTTGTGCTGCTTGATTTTTGTTGTTAAATTTGAAAGTGTACAAGCTACAATAAAAGGACATACACAATATAATATACGTATATTGTATTCATTAGGTAATTCATATTAAATTCAGTATTGCCGTGGTCGTTTTGCTGTTATATGTACATACATTTGAGTTGGTTAAACTCAAATTACTTTTTGGCTTTGGAAATTTTAATTCATGCTGTGACTTAAAGTGCTGATAGTATGTAGCTTGAGCTGCTTCTTATATTATAATTATTTGAAAATATTACGCATTTATAAAATTAGTTGCCATTGTTTTACCCAAGTAGACAAGAACAAGTTTTTGACAAGATTGTGTTTTATGTTCATACTTTTGAGTCTTCAAGTTTTAGTATTTACTTTATTATTGTAGGCTTTTATTTATTAATTCTAACAACTTCTTTTTGAATTTCAACAATCTCTGCTATTTGCTAAAAAGAGCAACATAAATATTCCATACAATACAATTTGCAAACAACACAATATGAATGAAGATAAAAGCTTGCAATGTAAAAATATGCCATTGCATTTTACGTAAACTAATATACAAATAACTTGTAGGCAAAACTATAGACAAATTGTATGTAAAGTTTATGCTCTAAAACAAAAAGAATATAAATAAACAGCAAATAAAACAAATTCATTGTCAGCTGAGACAAATGTTTTTTGTAAATGTTTGCTAAATGTGAGAAATGACAGTTGTGTTGAAAGAGGCATATTGAAATTTATTACCTTTCTATGTATGCAGCATTGACCCACCATATCCCAGTAGGCAAGCAGGAGCTAACAGTGCTTCTAGAAGGCCTTCCTTGGTAAGTATTAGGCCTTCCACCCTCCTTTCAAACGTACTTTCTTTTTTATATGAAATGGCCGCAGAAAACAGGCCTTCCTAAGCAGGCTTTTTAAGACCGCTTACCGTAGAAGGACTCTCAGAAGTAATTGACAAAAATTTAATTTTAATAAATTTAAAGACTCTAAATATTAATTGTTTTTTTTTTTTATCCGCGCCATCTCACTTGCGTTGATATTTTTTTAATGACTTTACAATTTGACAAAGAATACACAAAACTCTACTTCCTTAACATAACATGAAACAACAGAAGACTAGCCTGCACACCTCTCTTAATTTCTAACCATGTGTATACTTTTCATGTCGTATATGTACAATGCATATGACAAAAAAGTTATGCGGAATCATAAAACATTGCAATACATGAAATAAAAAAGAAACAGAAAAGCGCTAAAGTAAATGGAGTCCTTCTTCTTTGCCTTCTAATATCAGGCCTGATAGCACGTCTGTTGTGGCAAGGCATATTATGCCATCTGTGATTGTATTTTTATTTGCATGAAAATCTAGTTTTGAGAAGTCCTTATATAATCGCAGCAGTGCTAGCAGGCCTTCTCCGAGTAAGGCCTTGCTCATTTGCCTGCTGGGATGCTATAAAAGCACTCGTATAGTATGTAAGTGCGTATGTATTTATGGACATTAGTTCCCTTTGAACAGAGTTACGAGCACAACAATTCATATGTTGATTGAGATCTGTTTAATTACTGCAAAAGAATATATAAGGAATGACTGGAGATTAAAATGGCAAATGTTTGTGTACATAAGTAATAAATTAGGTGCTTATTTAAGGCAAAAAGAAAATAGAGTATCGGCAGAATGGTTCGCCCTTACTTTGAGGGTTTGTTTGAAACATGAAAATAAAGACTTACACAAAAATTCAATTCCTTCGTACTCAAAATAGTTCGGAGCGGTCTACTAAAATATGCATCACTTACCAGATATATTAGTTGCTCGACCCAGAAGTGTCAGCCCGCGTGACACCTTTTAAGAGTGAGATGCTGTTTTGCAAGAACGTTTCGGTTAAATATTTGAATAAATTTTACTGTAAAAAGCGAGCTTCTAATTGTTTCTTCAGTAAATACGCCAGGAACATAAATATGCTTTTGGAATCCAAGCAAATTTTATGAAAAAACTTTTCATCTTTGTGGTGATACCCAGCCCAACTGATCAAATATTTCAAAAAAAAAGTTATCAAAAATTTTTCATATTTTGATAAATCAAATATAGTCTTGCGTCACAGTCACTTGTGTTTGGTAAATACTTTACCTTTATAGCGAGATTTTGATTTTAAAATATCTTACTTGAGGAAGATATTAAACCATATTAAAGAAAGGCGTAAAAAGTAATTTTAGTATGCATTTCTAAAGTGCATAATAGGCAAATTATGGAGACATTAGGTGACAAGTCTCGTATGTGTCACTATACTGTACAGTATAAAGATACACACGAGATATACCGCCGGAAGCAATGTGTTATGTATAGTACTAACAGACACATGATACTTTCCACCTCATGTCACGTATGTGTCTTTATACGAGGACACGAGTGTACATTATTCTCTATTTTGTGTCTTTTTAAGATGCTTAACCAAGACAAATGTGAGGAAAATATGAAATGAATAAAATGTATTGCAGATTGCTTAGTGGGTATCGTGGTGGACTATGGGTCGTTGGTACATGGGTTTGAGATCGGCGTACAAGACGTAAGTAAATATAGATTTTGATCATAAAAAAAAATTATATATAGTAAAGGTCTATAATATACATATAAAGTCTTTAAGCAAAACAATTTTTACGAAATTTTTACAATTGTTGCAAAGTTTCTTTTAAATATCTCAGAAAGATAAGTAAGTACTTTACCGAGTCTTTTCAAATGCAACTAAGAGGGGAACATGTCTTATACTTCATACGCCAAATTGTTCTTAGATTCTATGAATATATGTTATCTTCCTACTTGCGCTTACAAAAAAAATAAGCAGTAAGTTGTTACTCATGTCAATGATGAGCGGGGCTTACCAGTGCCTTTGAGCTTTATGGTAAGCTTAAACTGGTAGTGGAAAGCTAACTGTTCTGTACTTGGTACTTTTAGCAAACTACTAAGCCTGACTAGAGGTGAAGGTGTCCATCAATCTTGTACCAAGGGTTGTCAAGAAGGTGGATCGCATGCGGTAGGTTTCTCCGGGGGTGCATCGTGGTGGCTATGGCTGAAACCTTAATCGTAGGGAGACCAAAATGTTACGCTTAGTGTGGAGTTGCATTTTCTCACCCTACCCAATGTGCACAAAAACGGAAGCGAATTCGTTTCGAATTCGAAACGAATTCATTTGTGAGCATTCCGTTTTTTGTAAGAAAAACGAATTCGTTTCGAATTCGTAACGAACTGCAAATACGAATTCGTTTCGAATTCGTTTTTTTTGTTCAGAATACGAATTCGAAACGAATTCGTCTTTTGTTCATAAAACGAATTCGTTTCGAATTTTGTTTTTTGTAAGTAAAACGAATTCGTTTCGAATTCGTAACGGACTTCAAATACGAATTCGAAACGAATTCGTTTTTTGTTCATAAAACGAATTCGTTTCGAACTCGTTTTTTGTTCATAAATCGGATCAGTTTTCGTATTTGAAGTCCGTTACGAATTCGAAACGAATTCGTTTTTTGTAAATAAAGCGTATCAAATGAGAGAAGATATCATTAGCCTTTGACATATATTTTAATATATGACAGGTAGCCTAGTAGGTAGCGCGCATGACTATGAATCGCTGGGACATGGGTTCGAGCCTGACTTTGGAAATTTGTAAATCGTAAGTAAAATTTAATTTAATAATAAAATAAAATTACATATATGTATGCAATAAAGTCTTACAATTTGCATACATAAAAATTTTTTTTTTTAAATAAAATTAATTTTTTATGAACAAAAAAAATTCGTTCTATGAACAAAAAACGAACAAAAAACGAATTCGTTTCGAATTCGTATTATGAACAAAAAACGATTTCGTTTCGAATTCGTATTATGAACAAAAAACGAATTCGAAACGAACTCGTTTTTTGTTCATAATAAGCGGAAAATTCTTCCGTTTTTTCGAGAGGAATTTCATACGAAAACGAATTCGAAACGAGTTCGTAACGAAATCCGTTTCGGATGAATAGTACGAAACGAATTCGTTTTGCACACTGGGTAGTAGCAGTTCTGTAAATTGCAAGAGATCTGGATAGATGTTGACTCAAACCAGAGGTGGAGTGATGTTCGTAAACATAACTTTACTTAGTAACTGTATCAACTGCGGTCGTCCTCTATTTGGGGACGTATATAAATTAATTCGAGTATGGCTTGAAACCTTGTGTCCTTTACAGCAGTGGTCAGCAGAGCGCAAGTATCAAATATTTTCATACTCTCAAAAGAGAGAGAAATGACAAAAGCTCCAATCACAATGCAAAATGCTTCTACGTTTCGCTGTTTACCCTCCATATGATTTCTTATTTCAGGGGTTGAACTTTAGTTATAAAATGCCTGTTTATATGAAATTTATTAACTATCCCTAAAATCGCTTGTGGATTAAGCGCTGCAGATTGCCAAACAAATTTTAGGCGAAAAAATATTTATTTTGACATTTGATTTCAAACATTTTTGCAGTGCTTTACAAGCAGGCGATCACGTTAAAACACAAGACATTTGTAATCCGTCGCAGTTGTCAATAGTGAGCAGTACAAATTGGTTAACATTGTTGTTCTAAATTGAATTTTGAACGATAAAATTGTGAAATGTGAAATTTGTGTTCTAAAATTGTACTCAACGTATCCGCCTCTATAAATAGAGCTGATGCGGCTAGTTAAATAACATTATTTTTGGAACATAAATGCATCGATTGAAGTTATAAATGAAATAAAAGACAAAATTTTTGCTCATTTTCATTATGATTTTATTCAATTTAGAGAAAAAAACATATCTATCACATACATATGTATATTGGAGGACCCTTACATCACTAATTTTTTCACACTTTCTTCCTTAAAAATAAATTCTTATGGGTAAAATCGTAATGCTGACCCTATGTGCGCAGTATGCAGCTCTTTTGCTGTTTCCATTACCTACGGGACTTCAAACAGAGCATTCTTTGCAAGTTAAAAAGGTCATAATAAACACATGTTTTGTGTGTTCACTTTTGCTGGTCCTTAGCGCTTTGTTCTTGTGACTTATTTTTATTGTTGTTGCCCTTGATTGTGTCTTCGGCGACAGCTACATGTTTCATGTCTCAAAAACGTACAAGAACGTTGAGGTTCTTGCTGGTGTTGCAACGAGAAAGTTTTGCTAAGCACAAGTACACATAAGGGCACATTAAACGTCATATCATATGTTGACGTATTCTTGTGTACCTACTACGTGTTTGTTCAAAGTGCAAGTTTCTCTTGTGCAGCCAGTACTTTTTTACGCTACTTAAACTTTCTTACGTACGTTGTGCTGCAACGTTAATGTCCTATAATAGCGCGCGATCTTGTAAAGTTTCCAGTTGAACGCATTTAGTTTTATACGTGGCCCATTCAGTTACGCGTGTTTGTTGGCCAAAACTTTAAAGGATGTAATTTATTTTTAAGTCATGTTGAAATGTGTCTTTAACAGTTGATATTAGGTGAAATTAATTAGTATTGTTAGGTGCTTTACGGTAGAAATTTACTACAGTGTTAAACTTTTTACTTTTTTAAGTATCTAGAATTGCTTAACTGAATATTTAAATCGCTAAAAATTGCATGATTTAAGTTGAAAATTCAGACTAAAAATGCTGCAAAATAATGAAGCAAATTCATAGGAAATCGATAAAGTGATAAAAAAGAATGCATTATTCCAACTCACAACCCTTACAGCGCACCGTGGTTACAAATAGAGTTTCTTGGTTCAAAAATCGCCAGAGAGCGCAAATCTTATCGGAAATGAACATTTTTTTTTGTCCAAGTCCTAGGAGCCCAAAATTTGGTAAAAAAAATTTTGTGTAAAGTCCAAGAAGAATTTTTTTCAAAATATATTTTTATAAAATAGTTCTTTTTTACAACTTGTACGAGGTAGCACAGGTTACTTGGACGAAACTATTTTCATTATTACCGGGAACCTTTGTACTTTAGTTTTCAATAAAATAAATATTAATTTTATTTTATTTAAAATTTGAAAAAAAGTACCTCAAATTTGAACAAATGATTGAATGAATATGCAAATGATTTTACTTCTGCCAAACTCTGCTTCCTGCTCGCCACGTCCATCTCCAGCTGTCTCTTATACAAAAGTGTATGTGGGTCACCCAGGACTTGGTTTATATATGGTCAAATATATATTTGGTGAAGGCAATACTAAATGCGGAAATGGGTCGATTCATAAGCGTAGAAGTGAAATCGAATTAGAGTTGAATCATCAACACCATCAAAGTCGATATATTTAAAAAAATATGTTGTATGTATGTATGTCATTTATGAATAATGAAACGTGTAAAACTAACTTCACAAAATTAGTGCACATAAGAGATATGTTTGGATAATTATCATAGAAAATAACTTAGAATGGGCACTTACTTAATTAAATGCGTTGTAAAAATGGCTATGTAAAAATTCACCGCAAAATAATTATTTACAAAATATATTCCATCAGAGCCGGTTAATTTTCAAATAAGACAGTCAATATTTTGAGCATTCAAATGGATGAGTGCAATGTAAAAAATTCAAGAGATCTTCGAAAACGTGCAATTCTAATACAAAAATTCTACACAAGACTTAGACTTTCATCAATCAACTACAATATAGTGACAAAAAAAAAAAAAATTAAATAATAAAAGTATCACTTGGATGGATTAACAAAACAATTCTAACAATAAAACTTACTTTATTCAGTTTAATATTTGTCAGTGACTTTCTTGGAGTAGTTTTTGGATCTATCATGTTTATTTTGGGAACAAAATCTCAATCACAACAATATTTTCTTATGTGGCTCACATACACATCACGTGCTCTTACGCTATTTATATTGGCGCTATATTGGCTCTTCTATGTACTGCACTCTAATATATATGCTAAAATCTTTCAAAAAATGATTTCAGAATTATTAAAAATTAAGCGAAAGGTTAGCAGCATTAGTGAACTGCATGTAAATATTGATCGTGTATTCATTTTATTGAATACAGCAAAAAAATTGATGTTGCTGTTGCAAGCTTTTGAAGCTTTGAGAAGAGTTCTGGATTTGATTTTTAATTTTTCGGTGTATTTGATGTTTTTTGAAATGTTCTACTACGCCTATCAAACATTTCAGCTATTGGCGTTAAGTTGTATACGAAATATAAATTTATGCATTGAGAGTCAAATTCTTATGGATGAACAGCAGATGTTTCACTCCACAGCTCAAGTGCATAGCGCCATCGAACGTATGAAAAAAGTGTTAACAATTATACGGGGTTTGAATGCTTTATGGCATAGAGCTTGTCTACAATTTTTCTGGTTCCCTCTGCTAGTGATTTGGATGGAGTTTTTCAGTTGTGTTTTCAACATATATGGATTTCTAACATGCATGAAATATAGCACTCCGGGCCCATATCATTAGTTATACATAATGATTTATACAAATCAGATAACATTAATGGTATTGGCCATGCCTACATGTTTACCTGATTGCTTTTCTCAATGATATGCTAAAAAATGAGCTACGCAACACTAATGATTTGCTTATTATAAGCTTTTCGAAAATTCAACGGCGGCTTACAATTGATTATGCGTTATATGATAAAGAAGTTAGTATTTAACATAGGCTGTAAAATATCAGCCATTCCATAGGTAACTATGTACACATTTTCATAGATTTCTTAAATTAACATATGTTTTGAAATGATGAAGATTCAAAAATTTATTTGGTTTTCATTTCAGCTAGAAATAGTGGTGATTGACTGTCAGTTGCTCTCACAGAACTGTTGGATGTACAGTATTACTGAAATAAATCGATCATTTGCATTTTAATATCATATTGCAACGAGTAATGAACAATATTGTATAATATTCAAAGTATCATAAGATAAACATTCACAAAAACAAATGTGTATTCCCCTAAAATTTTTTTGAATTGAAATTTCTTAAGTGGCTTTTAGTTGACTTAACAGTTATAGCTTCGATAGATGTGACGCTTTTTATGTCAAATGTCCTATGCCAAAAATCGAACATAAGCGATTAACCTCAAACTTGTTCAAAATGTTGTTCTATTCGGTGGACTGTAAAAATCTTTGTCCAAGTGCTTTTGATGGATCTTTTAATTTCCGTAATGGACATTTCTAATTTTGAAAAATAATTACGACTATTCAAAAAGCCATTAAGAAATCCTGAGAAAGCACTTGGACTTAAATTTTTACAATTAGTATACAAAACATATCATCTACACAAAACAGGGGGTATCAACCAAAAATCTTAAATTATCCACCACCCACTTCTGCCAGTTTTTGTAGAAGCAGAAAAATATTTTCGAATATGATTACTTTTCAATGGAACAACACTTTGCACAAGTTTGAAATTGATCGGATATATCCGATTTTTGGCTTAGGACATTTGGCATGAAATGCGTCATATGCTGTTCAATTTGTTCAATGATGAAGCTAGGCGAAATAATAATAATAATTTTTTTTTTTTGGATATTATCTATGTCCATCAATTTTCTTGCATACTCTCCAAAGTGCTTAGGGTCTTCACAAAATCTTTCAATGTGCACTATCAGTAGCGGGTGTGCTGAACTCTCTCCCCGGTTCATGGTATGTATTTCTCTTTCTAACGATCGTTTTTCCACTATGACTTTGAATTGTCACGTTTTCTGTTACTCTGAAGGTTTCAGTCCAATACTTATCGACACACTTTATGTATTTCCAAGATTTTCGCAACGTCTGGTGAATTGATTTCCATTGTCTGACTGATTGGTGGCAAGGATGCGTATGCCATTGGCATGGCTACAAATTAGACTTAGCCGCATTTATAACTTGGGGGAATTTGTCTCGAAATTTGAGATTTTAATTTATTCACTTAAGTTGAATATTTATTTTGCTTAATTCTTATAGACTGTAAGAAATAAAAAATTATTTATAATTATCTATCTAAAAAGTTAGCAAGACAATATTTTAAAAATCGATAAGTAAGGTTTTGATATCGGTTTAGAATGAAACGTCTGTAGAGCTACAAATAAAAGAAAAAATTGCAAAAAACTTGAGAAATATTTTTGGGGACAGATATATTTAAAAAATCGGCTATAAAATGGAACTAAACATAAATTATTCATAAAGCGAAATTTTTAAAATCATTTGATGATTAGCTTTTCTAGAAAAGAAGGAATTCATTAGAATTGTGATGTGGAAAAAATACATGCACTCTTCTACCTACGTAGAAATCGATCCTATTCTGTAGGTTGGACTAAAACGTTTTCACCATAAAAGCAGTTAATAAAAATGATTGCGTTGAAAGAATTCTAATTGCTGTATTGAATGATGCATATTGATCGCTTGCTTGTGAGTGGTAATATTATCCAAATGTCCACAAATCTTTTGGCAATATGTGTCAATATGTTTGTCCATATTTAGAATGAGAACCTGACATATTTGCATCTCTATGCCTTATTTTCTCTTGAATTGTTGCAAGCTCATTGGTATAGACCTTACTTTTTAAATAACCTTAAGGAAAGTACACCAATCGTTTAAAAAAGCGCGGTGGCCAATTGACATTGCTGTTTCATGAGGTAATGCATCACAAAAACTTTTCGTGCAATAAAATTATTTTAAAGGATACTGAAACTTTAATATTTTAGTTATTTTTACCAATTTTGCAGTCTAGTTAACTTATATTTTTTTTTATTAATAAATTTATTGTTGCACAGAATATTGTTCACATTCATGTAATTAAGTTTGGGTCAGTTTGCTAAGGTTATATTTTATTATAAATTTTAAGATAAGATTAAAAATGTCTTGACCTTTCCATACGAAACATAACTTAATCCCTTCCTATATATTGATCCTTGCACTTTTTTTTTTTTATTATGAGAGATCCAATTTGTTACATTCAACAACATTCTTACAATGATTTCTGAACTAATGAATACAAAAAGAATTTTAAAAATAAATTGGCTTATTGTTGACATTTGTGAATGAAAACGTTATTATTATTGTTATTATATAACAATATTATTATTTCTCTTATTTTTTTCATTTAATACTATAAAACCATAAAAAATGTAATATTTGTTCACTGCAAACAAAAGCAAAAGATTTCAGACTTAAAAACCCAGGCAACCTACTGCATATCTAATCTTTTTTCTACTGTTTTTTATTCTAGTTTTTTCTGTATTTTTTTTCATAGTTTTCGTACAAAAACATTTTTACATTCAACATCAACAAGCGATCAATAATGGCTTGAGGCCACTTAAAGGATTTTAAACTTCTCATAATATCCTTTTATGTTTTTTCTTCAGGCAATGCTGGTTTTTTGCTGCCTAAGCCTTCTTTTTTCATTCTGCCAACAAAACTTGAAGCATACTCTAAGGCGTAGTAAGCTCATTGCTGCTCATTTAATGTTTGTTTATATTGTTTGATTGTGCACTCAATGGAGTTGTGTGAGTGTTATTGTAAATTCGGGTGGTGAAAAAAAAACACCTTGAAGTCGTTGCAGCATAAGGCACAAAATTTTGATATACACAATATATGCAAATATTTTTTTGTGCCTTCCTAACGTATTTTGTTTTTGTATTTATATTCAACATTATATTTAGGTAATATTTTTGAAGTGAACACTTATACCTCAACACATGTGTACATAAAATTGCGTCTACTAGGAACTAAGACTTTCACGGGTTTTTATTGTAAGAATCGGTCAAAGGGTGATTTGGAAAGAAAAAACCGCTAAGTGCTATTAAATTATAGAGTGGAGATCGGAGGTATTGGTGAAAATTAAACCTTTTTTAGTTTTTTCAATATGTCTAGCAAACGCAGCAAAATTTTGACATACTTCATACAAAACTTTTTGTAGAAAATTAAATTTCCATCGAAACGGTTTACTTAAAAAATGTTGGAAAATTTTTTTATGCCAAAAATGTTGAAACAAAAAAAGAAAAATCCGAAAATTTATTTTTTTTCCCTTTTTGTGCTTTTTTTGCATATACATTTTTTTGGGTCAGAGATAGGAACAGGCAAAAAGTAAACAAAATTTCCTTTAAGATTTTGGATCGAACATTTTCATTTCTCATAAAAACGTATTTTAAGCTTATTGGTTTTCGTCAGAGTATAATGTAGCTTTTTTGTATGGGGCAAATTCAAACATGAATACAGCAACTGTCGCTTCCAGCAATTTAAACAAAATATCAGAAAGTACAAGCTTTTCTCTAGCGCAGTTACGACCACCACATGATACCATCAAACAACATGGCTTAAGAACGTTTTTCCAAATTCAGCAGTGGCACCCTCTGAGCTGCGTTTGGGAATATTCTAAATACGGATTAAATGCAAGTTGCACAACAGAACCTCCTTCGCCAGAGATTTTGCTAAAAAAAGTGGCATGTGGTTGCACTACAGGATGCCATAGAAGCTCTGGTTGCAAAAAATTACAAATTACTTGTTCCATATTTTGCAAAGAATGTATGAAAGGGGATCAATTGTGATAAAGTCCAAGTAGCCGATATTATTGAAGATATAGATGATGATATCGATATATAGTTTGAGAATGTTATTGAAGGAATATATTAGCACCATGCTAACATACATTTGTTGTACTAATTACGTATTATTAACAAATAAATATAAAATACCATTTTTTATGAGGAATGGAAACAATATTTGTATAAAAGCTATAAAAATCGAAAAAAAGCTAGGTTCGAGGAGCCATATTTCGGTGAATTTTTAACAAAAAATTTTTTTTAAACTACATTTTAGAAGAAAATTTTGTCTTCTTATTTGTTATGTTTGTTCCTATCTCTAACTCAAAAAAAGTTATAGGCAAAAAAGCAAAGGAAGTTAAAAAAAAATAATTTTTGGGTTTTTTTCTTTTGTGTTTCAACATTTTTAACATTAAAAAAAAATTTTCCAACATTTTTTCCATAAAACATTTCGATGGGAAATGTAATTCTCTACAAAAAGTTTTACATGAAGTGTGTCGAAATTCTTCTTTGTTTGGGAGATATAATTAAAAAACTAAAAAGATACAATTTTCACCCAAATTTCCGATTTCCACCCTCTAATTTAAAAGCACTCCACGGTTTGGTTTTCGATTATTTGATGTTTATTTTCGTTTATTTATTTTTTTCGTTTATTTTCATAAATTCAGTCTATGAACAAATTTCTTACTGACTATTAGAATACAAATTTGGAATTCAGTAATTAATAATACAGATACATTTGCATAAATAATATATTAAGAATGAAGATCTAGCAATTTTCCTTAAATGCATTTCTTGACATAGAAAAATCAATCTCAATATTATTACAAATAAAGTTATATTCAATGAGAGCTCTTGTAATTGGAGCATTCAAAGAATAATTAGTTCTATAGTTCGGTATAGCAAACACATTACTATAACGTAGTAATCTTGAAGGTACTTTAAAGTTAATAAGTTCAAGCAAAAACGAAAAGTCTTTGTGGCCGGATACAATGTCAAATGGAAACATTAAGGAAGCAATCATTCTTCTTGATTGAAGGCTTTTAAGTTTAATTAAGAAGCATCGAGAGCTGTAGGTTGGCACAGGCTCCAAAAAGGTAAAAATATTAAGGGCAAATTTTAAAAATCTTTTTTGAGCTCTTTCGATTCTGTTCGAGTGATTAAGATAAGATGGATGCCAGATTGCAGATGCATATTCAAGCTTTGAAAGAACAAAGGCTGTATATAAAATTTTCCGCGTATACGGATCGTCGAAATCAGTGCTACTACGCCTGATAAAAGCCAGCATTGAATAACATTTTGGAATCATAAGGTTAATGTGACTCACAAATGTGAATCAAACATAACACCTAAATCCAGTACTTCTTTAACAGATTTTAAAGTGGAGTTACTTAAGCAATTAGCTGAAGAAAAGTATACTGCAGACTTACAAAAAGATAAATGATAACATTTTTCAACATTTAAAAATAGTTGATTTTGAGAGCACCATCTAGATAAATTATTTAAATCATTTTGAAGGGCAAATATGTCCATCATATTCCGAATCTTTAGAAACACTTTCAAATCATCAGCGTAAAGTAAGTAGCGTGAATTTTGGAAGCAAAAGCCAATATCATTAATAAATAATACTTATAAAAAGAAGAGGGCCCAAGATACTTCCTTGTGGAACACCAGAAATAGCAATAAAAGGTTTCGATTTAACGCCATCAATCAATACAAAATTTAATCTTTTATTTAGGTAAGAAGTTAACCAATCCAAAAATTTTTAATGAAACCCAAGTTTAAATAATTTCATTATGAGAACCCTGTGAGAGACCTTGTCAAATGACTTCGAGAAATCAGTTATGGGCCTTTAGTTCTTAACATTATTTTTGTTACCATTTTTATGGATCGGATTAATAAAAGCCAACTTCCAGCAATCAATAAAATTACCAGTTGACAGAGACTTGTTAAACAACATCAATAAAGGCTCTGACACAGTCTCACAGCATTTTCTCAGCAAAAAAGGCAGATTCCATCAAAATCAGATTTTTGCGAATTTTTTAAATGATTAATGCCATTAACAATATCTTCCAATGTTGATGAAAGCGATCCAAAATCTATTGAAGGGGGTATATTATTTAAAGCACCAGAATGGATTATCAAATTATCTTGTTCGCAATTAGAATTAAAGAAGTCAGCAAAAAAGTTAACAGATTCATGGACAGAAATTGAGTTATATCATTGTAGATCATACCCAAAAGAATGGACGAATACATTTTTTTTTCAATTAATAAAATTCCAAAATGATTTCGGATTTGATCTGATATTAGCTTCAAAATTCATGTGGGATAAATGATAACGCTTTCTTATGTATGTAGCTATGTTTTCCTGTTCCAATTTGTGTAAAAAATTAAAGTTAAATTAAAATTAGTTCTTAATGCCATCTACTCTCTCTGAAGTTTTGAAAAATTTTCAAAAGATTATCTGGCTTGCATATGGTTTTTGTTTGTACATCTCAATGATAGTCACAGATCACTTCAAGAGTATTGGCATTGCGTTGTTTACTTGCTAATGACGAATTTATAATAGCGACTCTTAGATCAAACGTGTGCGTTGCGCCCGAAATCGGGTGTCATGGCGTTGCGCCCGAAGGAGGAGTAAGGAAGAAATTAGCGAGGAAACAGTTATGAGCCACTTTCTTCGACTAGCTTAGGGTGATTTCGAGTTACTTTCATGGGTATAAGTAGAGGACTTCTTAGCGAGTTACACTTAAGGTATTTTTGAAGTTTGGACTTAAAGCTTTTTTTAAAAAATAATTTTTTACGGATTGTATAATGGTCTATTAACGTTATCAGTTAATTTACTTTTATTATGACATATGCATTCTAATTGCATGAAATTTTCAATATTATACGCAAGTCAACTTAATTGAACTCAACTTTTGAAAATTAAATTTTCACAGTTCAGTCACGCTAAAGGAGAATTGTACAATATATAAAAAGGTTTTTAGCACGATTTCAATTACATTTCTTTTCACACAACAAGGTAGAACTTGAGATATTTTCGCAAAATGAAAACTCAACTGTTTTTAGTTTTGATAATTTCAATGTTATCATTTGAAAGTGTGCACGCAGCCAGACCAAGTAAAGGAAACTAAAAAAAAATTCATAATTTTATATTAAAAACTTATATTTTTTTCAGGCAGTTGTTTGATACCTCCAAAACCCGAACCAAGATGTCCCAATTTAGTATGGGGCTTTTCCTTTAATCCCAAAAGCGAAGTATGTGAGCCAATTAGATCACGTATATGTGTAGATGCACATATTATCAATAACTTCTTTATGTCGAGACAAGAATGTGAAAAAAGGTGTGTGGTAGATGTAAAAAATTAATAATTTTTAAAATAATAAATAATGAAATTGAAATCCTAGCAATTTTTTTGTGAAGTGTCTCAAGGACATCGAATATATCGGCGGTGGGTGGTATTTGCGCTCTTGCTGTCTTTTATATTGAATTATGTTTTATGTTTTTGTGTTGCAAAAAGCATGAATTCTGAACTAGTCAAGATATCTGAATAATTTTTTTTCGATAGAAAATTTTAATGGTTTCATATATTGTTAAGATTGTTTTACAGCGTGTATTCCTGAAGTATGACTCCGTATAGGAAAAACATACCAAATATTTTGAATATATTATTTTACGATAATATTTTAGATTGAGGAAAGGATTAAGAGTTCTATTAAAACAGGTAAGTCCAAGGTCTTAATAAAATTAGAAGCAGCTGAATCAAGTTAAAAGAAATTAAAATTCTTAAGGTCATAAAAATCTATATTATTTACTTACATGGCGTAAAGAAATTAACATTGGTAAAACAAGTTAATGCCAATTTTAAGGCATATTTCAATAGAAAGGGATTTTTTTATATTTATTTGATTCTAATATTATTGTTGATAATTGTGTTAAGTAAGATGTTTCTAGTTAAAAATATATATTCTTAAAAATTGTAATCGATATCTGAATAATAGTCTAATGTAATAATAGTAATGATTACAGTAGCCCTTTATGTCTGAACAAAGCTCATTACTAGGATTAAAGGTTATGTTGAAAACTGGATTAGCGCCCTCTGTTTTAAGTAAACAACACATTTTCCAAAATATTGATTTAAAAAAAGGGTGCAAGTTACAGACGTTTTAAAATTTTCCAACAAGTGGGTATGGTTTTCGGGAAACTATCTATTGGGGAATTCAAATTTGTGATTTGTTTTTCTTCTTCTTCTTTTTTTCTTATAAAAAATTGACAATTGGCTGGACAAGAGTAAAAAAGTACCGATTTTCCACATTTTAGCTGCAACACCTCAAATATTATGTTATCGCCGATCCCATGGTACATCATTTTTTATGAACTGTTATTTGTTTAAAATAATGCCAAAACCTCATATCATTATCTTATTTCAAAACCAAGATATCTGCATTTTTCTTAATTAACAGACCTGATTTTTTTCGAATCTGTGTCGACAAATTTGCATATTAAGGTGATTCAAATTTTTTTTTTTATTTCAAACAGTTATTATTAATCAGGGAATTTGAATCCGTGATTAGTTTTTCTTCTTCATCTTTTTTTCTTACAAAAAAATTGAGAATTGACCGGAAAAAAACTGAAAAAATTCCGATTTTGTACTTTAAGTTTGAAAATCACCCCATATTTTTTTGCCACTGACCCCGTGTTACATCTTTTTTAATGTACTGTTATTTGCTTAAAAGAATGAAGTAATCCGCACGTCATTTTCTTATTTTGAAACCGAGATATCTGCAGTTTTTCTAAATTTACAGACCTGTCATAATCAAAAATTCAAATTACAACAGTTCTGTTAATATAGAAAAATGCAGATATTTCGGGTTTGAAAAAAGAAAATGATATGCGGTTGAATTGAGTTAAAGTTTAAGCGATAAGGAGGGATTCATAGCGTCTTATGCTGAAAATTAGTACATTCCACCAGTTGACGAAATGGAATCGGATGCATCAGATGATGAGCTGATAGGATGCATAGAAGCTGATGAGGAGTCATATTACTTAGACGGCAATGATGAATTGCAACCAATAAAACCAATTATTGTGGTAAAGATAGTACTCTTTAGCGAGTACTATCCTAAACCCTATACACTAAAGCGAAATATTATTCAGAAAAATCTACAGAAAAATATTTATTCAAATCAATTTTATCAAGTGAAATGTTTGATATATTTTTACGCCACACTAAACGTTAGGAACAACAACTGACAGATTACTAGAACAAAAAATTAGCAAAAAAGTATGTTAGGTAAACAAAATTCAAAGTTAATTTCTAGCCCTTTTCGTGGATTAGCAATGTAGGACTTACCTAGACGAAAAGTTAATTTGAACGTTGAGGATTCCAATCAAAACCGAGATGAAAGTGACCACACTGTAGTTGTGGGAAGTTGTTACTACACTAAGGAAAATTTTTGTATTTATTTGTATCATGTATGTATGTAAATTCTTACATATGCTCCACCAGCACGACTGGTTACCTAAAATAATATTTTTGAAAATGTTAGATTTCAACAAAATTGAAGTCAATTGCTCAATAAAGTTCTCTATTTGTCAAACAAAAATCAAAAATTTCATGCTACTCCATATAAAGTATATAGGAGCTACCCAGGTACCCTGTCGCCCTGTTAAAAGTGTAAAAGGAAAATTCGTATGCCAGGCTCTCTCAAACTGAAACTTCTCATATGAAAATATAATCTTAATAGAATATCAGGAGTTCTTGTTAAGTTTAGTTAAGTTTCAAAACTATCATGCATGTGCAACCATAAAAAAATTTGAGTTGGAAATTAAATTGGTACCCGGGTAGCCCGTCACACACAGAAGGGTTAATTTACTTGTAAAATGTAACTTGTGTTTTTTTTTCAGCAGCTCATACTCCTTGATTCATAAATGCACCCAACTCTCTTTTTACACGGATTTGAAGTTACACGGTTGAAAAAATTTTTACATGGATTTGAAGTTACACGGTTAAAAAAATTGTTTTATCTAGTACGGTTTCAAAATCATTGTTTTGTAATTATGTTTGTTTTTACAACACTTGGCACCATTGCTGGAATGAACATACATACATAGTAGTAACTGGGCAAATCCCCTTATTCGATAACTCTTACCTACACATTTTGTTCGCATGATATTTACATAAAATATTGCGTAATTAAAGTGTTTAAAGTTTATTAGCTCGCACTATTTTGTCAATTGTTCGTGCTATCAATTAGATTTGAACATTTCTGAACTTAATAAGTGAAAAAAGGTATTTTATCTATAAATTTTTAGTTAAGCTTTAAAATAAAATTTTTGCCCTTACTACAGTTAATAAAATGTCCAAAATTTCAAAGATTCGTAAAAGGCAAGCCATTTCTTTGGAAGTAAAATTAAAAATCTTGGACTGTCTGGCAAGAGGTGAAGGTTCAACATCTGTGGGCAAGGATTTTGGCTTAAACGAAGCTACTATCAGGACCTTTAAGAAAAATGAGAGTAAAATACAGAAATCTGTCATCAGTTCATCAAAACATAGTTCCAAAACATTGTCATACATTAGAGATGAAGTGTTAGTAAAAATGGAAAAATGTGTAGTGTTTTGGATTGAGGATTTATTGCAAAAAAGAGTACCTGTAGACGGAAATATTATAAAGCAGAAGTCACTACGAATTTATAAGCAACTGCAGATATCGGTGCCATCAACAAGTCGTCAAGATAAGAGGAAGGAATTTTCTGCTAGTGATGGATGGCTAACAGGATTTCTTAAAAGAAACGCATTTCATAATTTAAAAATTAAAGGAGAAATCGCATCAGCAGATGAAAAGGAAGCTAAAACCTTTCCAGCAGAACTAGCCAAAATAATTGAAGATGGGGGCTATGTCCCCGACCAAATTTTCAATGCCGATGAAACGGGTTTGTTCTGGAAAAAAATGCCTTTCAGAACTTTTATAGCAAAATCCGAAAAAATTGCTAGTGGTTTTAAAGTTGCTAAAGATCGGGTAACATTTTTATTGTGTAGCAACGCTTCTGGTGACAAAATTTTAAAGCCTCTTTTAATTAACCGATCATTAAGGCCACGTGCTTTGAGAGGAAAAAACATTCAAGAGTTGCCGGTTCATTGGAGGGCGAATAAAAAGCCTGGATGACAGCAGGTCTATTTACGGAATGGTTTGAAGAATGCTTTGTTCCTGAAGTTAAAATATATATGGAACAGCAATGTCTTGATTTTAAAGTGCTTTTGCTCATAGATAATGCGCCAAGTCATCCCGTTTTAGAGCATCCAAATGTTCAAGTAATATTTTTGCCACCTAATACCACTTCCATGATTCAACCATTAGATCAGGGTATAATTGCTACGTTTAAGCTTTATTATATTCAACGAGCATTCCAACATATTTTAGATGCAGTAGAGAAGGACAACCTTACGATCGTTGATGCATGGAAAAAATATTATATTTTGGATTGCATTGGCTGCAATGGCCAAAGAAACGTTAAGGGTAGCAACATTAAAATCCCCCAAGCATCGATGGCGACTTCTGAAATTATAGCCTTGGCATTCGAAAGCGGAGGAGAAGGATTTGAGGACCTACAAAATGAAGATGTCGACGAATTAATGATAGATAAACCTCTAGATCAGGGAAGGGCACTTAGTGCATCAATTTCCTCACATTGCTCTAACCGTTATTCGACGCACAACCAAGCGAAAAAAAAATTCTCAGAACTTCAACGCTATCGAAGCACAAAATTCGCAGAATTTCAACGCTATCGAGGCACAGCGTTGACTTGAATTCAAATGAAAACAAAAACAAAACACAAAGGCACAAATGACGGCGCCGCATTGTGTCTTGACGAATGTAGCAATTGTTTTTGTTTGTAGTGTAATTTGTTTTTTTTTTGTGCTAATGGCAATTTTGGAAATGAAAGTAAAAAAAACTTTAAAATTTCGTTTGTTGTTGCTTGATGTTGTTGTTTTCCTCTTTGGTTATATTTTTGTGCCCACCGCTGCTCTAGATGATGATTGTCTGATTGAATTAATAACAGATGACGGCAAAACTGAGAACCATAATAGCGATAATGACGAGGAGACCGAAATATGTCAACTAACTGCTAGTTTAATTGATGACGGTCTAACATTTGTTAAAAGTATGGTGAATCATTTCTTAAAAAATGATCCAAATATGGAACGTGCCCTGAAATTCGAACGAGATATTAATAATTGTATTGCTGGGTATAAAGAGTTGTATAAAGAACTTAAAAAACCAAAAGTTCAACTTCCTATAAAAGATTTTTTAATAAAAAAGTCGACGGCGCAAGACCTTTCGGAAAGTAGTCCGACAGTTCAAAACTCTATTACCGGACGAAACTCACCATTGGATAATTTGATGGATATCTTCAGTGATGATACCGACTTTAGTCCAGATCGTCGCAAACAATTGCTCTTGTTATCAAGTAGCGACGAATAATTATGTAGCTATGTAAATATTTTTTCTTTATTTCTATTCTAATTTTTCTGTTCTTAATTCTGGATTAACAGATTTCTTTTGTTTTTTGCTTGCTCTATCAATTTTTCACCAGTATGAATTATGTATTTTAAGTTTTAATGCTCAATAAAATGCCATATGAACATTAGGGTGATTCAAAATTTTTTTTTTTTGTTTTTTTTAAGGTGCTGTTGCTTAAAAAGTAAGTTTATGATATGAAGAAAAAGTTCACGAAATTTCAGCTCTGTAACTCAATTTTATAAGGTGGCGCCGGAGCCTGTTAGTTTTACATGTAAATTGTATGGAAAAATTATTTTTTACAAAAAAGGTATCTAAATGAATAGGTGATTAGTGTTGTTGAGCTGAAAAGGATCGTTTTTCGACTTAATTTTTTACGCTGAATCCGAATCTGGCCATATGGCTATAACTTTGCAAGGAAACATCACAGATCACCACTTGAAAGCTCATTTTAAAGGGCAAGGATGGTACTAAATGATGCTTTTGTTAAAAATAAGCTGATCAACTTTCTTTGAATCCTATACATGACCTCGAAAGTAGACAAAAAACATCATGTTTGAGATAATTAACCTCAAATATTTCAGGATTCCGGCATAATGGGTCAATTCTGAGGCCAGATTCGGATTCAGCGTAAAAAATTACGTCAAAAAACGACCCTTTTCAGCTCAACAACACTAATCACCTATTGATTTAGATACCTTTTTTGTAAAAAATAATTTTTCCATACAATTTACATGTAAAACTAACAGGCTCCGGCGCCACCTTATAAAATTGAGTTACAGAGCTGAAATTTCGTGAACTTTTTCTTCATATCATAAACTTACTTTTTAAGCAACAGCACCTTAAAAAAAAACAAAAAAAAAAAAAATTTGAATCACCCTAATGAACATACAATTTGTATGCATATCTGAAATTTTATAGTTTTCAACATTTTTTACACGGTTTTTCGAAGTAAATATAGTTCTTTATTTCATCTTACACGGTTTTCAAATCACATGGAACGTATCCCCCATTTTACTATAGGAAACGCCTCTTTTTTACACGGTTTCTTTTTACACGGATTTCTGAGGAACGTATCTACCGTGTAAAAAGAGAGTTGGGTGTATTTTCTCCATTATCGTTTGAATGAAAGTTTGAAAACGAGTTCCGAAGACAGAGTTCTTCCGTGCAATAGGGAAATTCCGTGTTTATAATTATTCTCTTATCTACATAAGTTCTGGACGTTCTTTCTGCTGTTATTGTTATTTTTCATCTATCTCAGTAAAACAAATGCAGGTTTAGTTATAGTAGTTCTTTTGTCGTTAATTTTATGATTAGTATATTGAATTACTGAGTTGTGATCGATGGAACTCATAATGAGATAACTTAAAGACTGTAAAACATACTGAATGGCTTGTGTCGTAAGGAAAAAAATAACCCAAAAAGATTCGAAAAATGTGTGACTTGAAACCTTTAGCAAAAGTGGCCTTAAAAGAAACTACCGCCCTAAATCAGGGCAGAAGTATCAATGTGCATCAAACGTTAACAATTTGAAAGTTTTCAGTGGAAATACATTAACCCAAAAACATTCATGTATGCATATCCAGACATCATATTAGTAGACACTTCACAAACAATTTCCATGCTTTCAATTTTATTAATAATTATTTTAAAAACTATTAATTTTTAACGTCTACCTTACAACCTTTTTCACATTCTTTTTTCGAATCATAGAGGTTATTGGTGGACTTGCCACATCCAGTAAGTATTGTATGTACGTTGTACGCACTGTTCGCGCTCAGGATTAAAGTATTAGCCCAGCTTTGCATGTATACAGGATAAATAGTTTTGAATCTAAAATTATATATAATTTTTTTTTTTTTAATTTCCAATACTTGGTCTATGTGCGTGTACACTTTCAAATGATAAAATTGAAATTATCAAAACTAAAAACAGTTGAATTCTCATTTTACAAAAATATCTCAAGATCTACCTTGCTGTGTGAAAATAAATTAGTGCAATTGAAATTGTGCAGCAACCTTTTTGTATTGCAAAATTCTACTTTAGTGTGACTCATCTCCTTTAGTGTGAAAATTTGATTTTCAACAGTTGTGCTCAATTAAGCTAACTGGCGTATAATATTGCAAATTTCAAGCAATTAGATAGCGTGACTGATCTGTGAAAATTTGATTTTCAAAAGTTCTGTTCAACTAAGTTAATATTGCGAATTTCAAGCAATAGATAATAATAAAATTAGATTAACTGATTACGTTAAAAGACCATTATACAATTCGTCAAAAATTATGTAAAAAAAACAATAAGTTCAAACAAGAATTGTTGTTTTTGAGAAGTAGCTTATACAGGTATATGTAGCTTGCTAAAAATATCTCTAATTATATCCTCCAAAGTAGGTCAGAGAAACTTTTAACTCGTTGTAGTAGTCTGTGTAGGGAACTTTTTGTTCCATAAAGAGTTTTTAATAAAACAACACATTAATATCTATTCGTAGGTCTTAGGTACCCTTTTCATTTAAAGAACTTTTGCCTAAGCTATTTATCGAATCCATAAACTTAGCTATTATTTTCAAAAAATGTTTGTTTGTATCTCAATTGAATAATCAAACAAACAATTTTTTGATTTTCGATAAATCATTTCGAATCAATGTGCGGTCATAATTTCCGATTGACAGGCGACCAACAGAAGACACTGGCATTTGTACATTACATTTTTCAATTAGTTTTTAATTATGGGACGTGTTAGAAGGTTAATTTCTTACCGAAATAATTTATTAATTTTTCCATTTTAGAGATGGACTTTAAGTTCTTTTCTTTCACACAATTACCAAATAAAAATAGAAATATGTACTTACTTACGCCAGCTGTCAAATATCTGCTGTTTTTTTGTGGCATGGAAAAAGTATTGCCAGATCTTATGTGTAACTTCCATATGAATCACCATTTTGTATAAACGTTAAACTTAAATCATTTCCATTGATGTTCAGAAGCTGCAATTTTGGAAGACTTTTCTCTATAGAACCACAAAAAAACCCTCTTCGGGTGCACATACATATATTGTTCGCATTTTAGCCACACTTAAAATGTGAGCGTTGTTCGACAACGGTGGCTGATACGTCCCAAATAACTGAATTACCTAAGGTGCTTTATCTTGGCATCTAAGGTAGATTTTTGCTACGTTTTAATAAGCTGGTTTTTCGAAAAATAATAACGAAATCGGACATAAAATCTGTCAGAGCCGTTAACAGGTTTGAGTTAGGAAGCTCAAGTTTTGTAATAATTTTTTTCAAACCCCATGCTGAAACATAGAAACAAAATAAACAAAAAAACTTACAAAGTTTTCAAATTAAACACCCTAAAACATATGCATGTATATCAAATTTTAGTATAATTGCAAAACAGAAAGCAAAAAAAAGTGACGTTTTTTCAGTCTCCAGATTATAAACTATGCAAAATTTTTTTGGAAATTTCGCTGAACTACGTCAACATTTTATTTCACGTAATCATGTCACACTGCTGTAATGTAGTTTGTCATTGATTTGTTCGCAACACCAAAATTTCATTAAGTTTTCATGAATGTAAGACCAGCGGAAATGTTAGACAACTCTGATTTATGAGTGAACGACAGCGTTGTTAAAGCATAAAAGCAAATCAGTGTTGCCAACATTAAATCGACGTTTTTTAAATGGATGAATAATAAATGCAGCAAAGGCAACCAAAAGCAATTTCATAAACAGAAATGCACAGAGTTTTAATGCTATGGACCACATAGATTGCCTGTATCTCTAGGAGTGTAGAAAAAATGAAACTTGGAAATTATCGACGATTTATCGGTTATTCTGCTTATAGCTTTTATGGATTTTCAAAAAAAAAAGGCGAATACCTAATAAAAATTTACTATATTTGCGTTTACATTCATAAAGTTATCGCACTCGCTTTCTCGTTTGCAGTTAAATTATTTTCATTTATCAAATGCCATTGAATCCTTTCTAAGAGTTCCAAAAATAATGCAATATTAAATTGTTAAAATTAATTCAATAAGTTTTAAAAGAACTATCATATCACTATCATCACTATCATTCATATTATTAATACTAATTGCTTCTTTCATTACCTACACTTTAATTTCAGTTTTTAAAAAAATTTATCGAATATGAAAAGTTCACGTAAACTTTTTCATTTCGAAGCTTTTTGTCTATTCTTAGTTATTGACCTACGACCTACATAAATCTTTAAAAACAAAACTTTACTGACACCACTGACATGTGAACAAACATACACATAAATTTTAAGAGAAAAATCGAAATAGAAACAAATTCTTACATGCCAAAGGTAGCAGAACGATATGCACTTATTGGCTTAATTGTGACCTGCATTGATGCTGGCACGTTTGATGATGGTGACAACTGGAATCCAACAGAAACTTTTGAATTGCAATCAAATATGAATGGGTTTGGCATGGGACTATAATCTGCCAAAATGTATGATGAAACAATTAGAAATGCCATGAATGTGCTGAATATGCTAAAAATTAGAAATTTGAAATGAATGGAATAAAATAGAAACAAAAATTAATATTAATACATCCATAATTTTTAATTCTACCATTGGACTAAAACGTGTCTAATATAGGATTTTAATCTAAATTATGTGGATACCTACATATAAGGTTAGGTTGGAGTGGTGCCTGAGCAAACCCTTAAACAAACCTTTAAAAGCCCTAAGAAGCACTAGTTGTGCTAAACTGTGTAGATAACGATGAACAGCTATATCCAGTTAGCCATATTAAATTAGTTAAGCAGCGAGCCGATTTCAATTTCGGCGAAGTCGTTAAGATCTTTGAAGAAAGGCTAAGCCTGACACTTAAGTTTGATTCTAGCTAAGGCTGTGCAGCTGCAAAGAAAGTAGTCCAGTGATTCATTCTCTTTTGTATTCAAGTAGCTGTGACAGGAAAGATCTTTTAGCATGAAATGAAAAATTAATTTTTTTTAAATTCCGAACAAACATTGCAAAAAACATAGCAACCGTAGCATCCATCTCAAAAAACGCACAATGCGCATAAGAATAACAATAAGTATTGTTCGTTCATTCAGTAGGAATCAGGCGCGTAATCGCTTAAAGTTTATTTTTTTCTTCTAAAGGGTTTTCAAATTTGAGATATCTTTTGAAAAGCCGAAATTTTTGACTTTTCAGCATTGTACAATATTTTTTTTTGACTTGTTCAAGTATTTAATTTTTGTTTTTTGTTTTTTTAAACATTTTTTTTTTAAGAATTGAAATCCTATGTCGAACATATCGCACCATCAAAACAAAAGGGCCGCAAATCAAAATAATGGGTTTTCGAGTTATGTGTACCACTATATAGCTCATTAAATTGTCTTAACTTTAGTCTTACCACCATATTTCTAGCTCAATTAATAACTTCTAAAATGCATTTTTAGATAAGTGATATTTTGTTCTGTATTTTTTCTTAACAATACAACACCGCCTCATTTCAAAATATTGATATTTTGCTGTTAAAATAAAGAAAAAACAATTAAAGCAACAAAGCCTTAAATCGAAAATGATATTTTAAAAAATTTTCCTTTTAAGTTTTTACAGTAGCAAATCAAAACAAGGCGGTATAGTTCTTATAAACCAAAAATATTTTCAATCAAAATAATTGCAACACTGCCACATTCCCAAATGTGTCAATGTTACTCTATAGATTTGTGAAATTAGTTTGTAGTATTTCAGTTCAAGAATGTCATAGCTATAAATATGGCTGTCTTCAAATTCAGTGGAAAATTTTAGATTTCTTTAATCTCAATTTTCTCGAAACTTAAAATTTTGAGATGCGGCCCTCTTGTTCTGACGGTGCGATATTTTACGTAACATATTTCTCAGACTTTTGAAGACTTCTCTTCCTTGTTGCTCCATTTCACAATATTATCTCAACTAAATCAAAATTGATTATAAGGACTGAAAATTTCTATTTAATTTCCTAATCAGTTTTTGATGTTGATGCCGCTGATGGAACTCAATGCGTTTGATTATACAGTCAGACTTCCTTATAACAAACTTCTATGCAACGAAATTCTCCCTACTACGAACTGAGTTCAAGTACACAGCTTTCTCGTTCTATTTTCAGTGTTTTGGATTTCCTTAGAACGAATTTCCTTATAGCGAGATTTTCCTTAAAACGAAGAAATTTTGCTGCTCAAAATTAAACTTTTATGCGTTTTTGATCTCCTTAAAGCGAATTTTTTCAAATAATTTTCTGTTACGCATGTCGCAGTTGAAGAAAAAAAAGTTGAGGAAGGCGTGACAAAAAAGAAAGATATTGCTAGGGAGTTTTATCAACAATTTTGCAGAATAAGGCAGTGATTTTAAAAAGTGTAGAAGATGCGAAGTTCTTGACTAAATGTAAAAGGTTGCAAACCTGTCTCTTTGAGGATGTTGATGAAGCGATGCTAAAATGGATAACCGCCGCACGATGTCAGAATCTTCCCATCTCTGCTCCACTCATTAGACATAAGGCAAAGGAATTTGCTGATGCATTAGCACACGCCGGATTTCGAGTAAATGTGGGATGGCTGGATAAATTTAAAAAACGGAATGGTATAGTTCAAAAGACGCTTTGTAGGGTTTCTTCTCAATGAAGAAAGGTTTTGTTTTTTTGTTGATAACTGCACTGCGCATCCTCAAGATGAAAAAGATAAACGGCAAAGTATTGAGCTTTTTTATTTCCCTCCCAACATGACGAAGTTGCCTCAGCCTATGAACCAAGGCATTATCCATAACATAAAACAACAAACGTTACTTCTACAAGTATAGCTTTAGATAACGATGAAGAAGAACTGGCCACTGCTGATAAGGTGATTCCTACATTAGGACAAATTTCTACATCATTTGACAAATTTCGAAACTTTCTGAAGATTTTTGAAGCAACGTACCGACTAATGTGTAATACACATGGTGTATGCTTCACTTAATGTATTAGAAGATTTTGTTGAATGAGAAAAATAGAAGAGTGTAGTCCAAGCCACTGACTTCTTTTAGTAAACAATAAAAAAAAATTATATCTATGTAGCGAATTTTCTACATAAGAAATTTTTTTTTTTGGTCCCATGCGCATTCGCTATATGGAAGTTTGACTGTAACATTTTAATTGAAATTAGATCTGGCCACTTAAAAGCTTTGCTTTTATCAAATGTGCCACCTATGCTTGTCATGCGCTCCCTTTTCCAGACTAAAGTTGTATCACTGTGTTTTCTTGTACGTGGTTTTGGCTTGCTTGGCTTGAATGATGTATTATTTGGTCAGTGAGGGATATACTATATATTTTGTATTGAAAAATATGATACTAAGCATTTCTGGAATGTAATAAATAGTTTGAGCTTTTATAGGACATAGATTTCAAAAAATTTTTCAGTTATTATACGACGTGTATGTCCTTAAAGTATCGAACTATTTAAGTTTCATTTCGCTAGCAAAAACAACTTGGACTTAGCGTTGATTCTTATTCACTCCTCACAAAAGGCCTCTAAGGCAAGGATTTTAAGAACACAATGAACACAGAACTTGCTTCAGCATATTTTCTACCTTTGTCTTAATTTAATAGAACTTTAGTTAAAATTTCATCAATTTTTAATAAATATATCAATAGGACGACAAATCAAAGAAGTGAAAAAATGTAATGTGCAATGATTTATTATTATCAAAAGCCAATTTTGATACGAATTTCAATCACATCAGAAAATTAGAACACTTTTTGTACACAATGAACCTCATTTATGTCAAAAATTAAATATATAAGAAAATATCAATATCAGATTTGGTTTCAGCGTCAAAAACTATAGGACTAAAATTGAGAAATTCATGTTTTAAGTGTAACCTTAAATATACGTATAATTTTTTTTAAACAAAATATCTTCTACGACTTTTTTTATTTCAAGTCTGAAGCAAAGTTGTTATCCATGAAAAGACAAACATTTTTTTATGTATTGTACTTTTCCAAATCAAAATTTATGAAAATGAAATATGAAAAAATTTGCCTTTTCACGATTTGAGGTCAGCGACGACAAATTTCCCTGAATTGACTTGAGTCGATTTTGCTCAAAATTTTAGGACCTATACATATACATACTGAATTCTGATTGCTTAAGACTCCTCTATGAAAGTTACAAATTCATTGCCATAAGCTTGGATAATTTTGGAAATCTTAAGACATATGGATATATAGTTTTATATACCAAATTAAATTTTCAGTATTACCTTACATCCTAACCGCGATATGCACTGTTCACATTAAAAAAGTTTTTCGCTTTTATGTTATTAACCGGACAGTGTACAGCATATGTAGCTCTTAACACTTTAACTGAAGTAATTTGTGATAAAGCGTTTTGACTCCGTTGTGTATGCAATGAATTTTCTTTTTTGTCGCTAGCATGGTCATTCTTTCTGACGAACTGTAGCGGGTGCTTAAGTGACTGTGGCATCAGTAACAAGTACATGTAAGCATATTCTATACTCAAAGCACTTGTTAAAATCGGATTATTAACACTTTAATGGACGGACTGCAGTTGGTCAGTCAATCTGCCGTTGGAGACGGCATTATGCTACGCTGCTGATTCTTTATATATAACCAAACTTTGCTCTTTAATTAACAGAAAAAGTGAGAGCAATATTTAAAATAAGCTCGTATTTATGGCAATTGAAGTAGTTCTTAATGTTGAATAATATTGAAATTGTACTTTCTTTCCTAGCGGAAAACTTTGCGGAAGAGCAAATGTTTGTGATTTATTCCTTGCAAATTGCATTATTTTGAGTTAAAGTGCTTACTGAGAACTGCTTTTACAAACAACTGCAGTTTTTAAAGCAATGCTGCATACTCTATAATAAATGGAATACATTTTTGTGAAAATTTCAAATCGAAAAATTGGGTTTTTGCATTTTTTTTCAACTTTGGGCCGTAGTGCGGTAAGTGCTTGTCCGGACTTTTTTATTTATTCGCGTTTAAAAAGTTTTCTATGTGCAGCTTGCAATTTTAACAAAAGATCTAGCGCTTTGATATGTCTATGTGGGTGTGTTGCTTTAACTTACGTCCTTTGAAATTTTGCTTCACTTAGGTTTTATTTAGATTTTTTATTATTTTTTATGGAATTTCATATCCAATTTTATTTCATTTTAAATCTGTTGCATTTTTTCTTAACGCAGCCAACTTTTTACCAGTAGCTGCACAAAACACAGCAGGAGTTTACAGCAGGAAGTGGAATAGCATGCAGGAGACTGTACCGACAATAAACTGACAACACAAACAAATACCTTTATACTGTATACATTTTGTTGGTAAATGCTGCCAGCTATTATAGTAGCTGTAAGTGGGGATGCTACCGTTTATCGCATTCGTTTAAATCTTCCATTTTTTATTTTGTTGTAAGTCATTAAAGGTGTAAATTATGTATGCAAAGTTCATATGATTACAAATGTAAGTAGCTGTTATGAGAGGAGCGCTATTTGTTTTTTTTTTTTATTAAACTGGAGGAAAAGGGAAGTAGTAAATCAAATACTTTGGTTACACCGCAAGGCTATTTTACTAACTAAACCCAACAAAGTCAGGATTGGCAACACGAAAAGATTAATATTGTGCAAAGTAGTTCCGCCACAGAGTTGATACTAGGTAAAGACAGTGAAAAGTGACTCCCTCTGTTCACATTCGAAGTAAACTTTAAAACTTTTAGTAAAATTTGTATTTTGGTCAAGATCTTCCATTTAAGATGACCTATAAAAAATGCATATATATAGTCTAGCGTTATCATTATTAGCTAATTAAGTTCATTTTCTCTAACTTACACTGAAAGCAATGTTAAGATTCAATGCCCAGTTTGTGATAATTCATTTTTTTTGCAATCCGTCTACCACTATTCTTTTTAACTATAACGAACATTGAAAATACGAAAAAAATAAGTTCATCGTATGGCCAATATCAGATTTTTTGCGGAGTTATGAGCATTTAAGAACATATAGCTTTTGAGTAGATTGATGAAGGAAAAAAATTACAAAAATCATTATGCTATTCTCAACCAGTGATAGCTTCTTCGGTAGATTTGTACATTTTGCGGTATATTTGCGTCGTGAAAAATCGTCGTAAGTACATTGCCAAGTTTTCAGTACATTTGGCCAATTATTTCGACACATTTTCGGTACATTTCCAGTACATTTAGGTTATTTCTAAAAAATTTGCATTTTGCTTAATAAATTTAGCTGATATATGCGTGGAAGCCTGCCGTAATAGTTTGGTGATGTTTTTGTTTTTATTTTTTAGTAAAAAGGTTAGTATTTTGTTCGAATTTTTGGCATTTAAGTAACTTTTTCATTTTCATGATGAAAAAGTTCATTCAGATTCTAAAAAGTACATCTGAAGTCTCAATTCAGTACATTTTCACAAAACCCAAATGCCATCCCTGTACTCAACCAAAACTTAATGGAAAAAAATGTTTCTAGAAACCATTGATGCAAATCAGAATGGTGTTCAATTTAGCTTGGAATGATCAATAAGCAACATATACTTAGTTATAATAACCAAATCATATTTTTATTGAAGCAAATATTTCTTTGTTGCAAACATTCACTTGTTAGAAATAACCAAATCTTATATATGACGAAAAAAATATTTTAGTTTCGCAAACGTAACCGATATTCTAATATATTGATTCATAAATAAATTGATAATTTAAATTCTGTCACATCATAATACTGGGTGTTGGTGGTATTTACCAATTGTTTCATTGGAGCTAACATTTGGTAATTATTACCAACAAAAGATAAAACAAAAATAATTGAAATGTTGATTTTTTGATAATGCTAAAAATTATTTTGCCACACCTGTCAGCATAAGTCATTCATTTTATTCTATTAAGCTCTATTGAACAAAAACAAAAAGCGTTAGCAATAACGCAATTATGACAGCATGAAAGCTGTTTTTAAAAACTTTTCAAACAAAAAATGGGCAAATTTCGATGTCGGCTTAACCCTTTGACGAACACTGGTACACCGGTGACCCTTTTATCTTCGAATTTTTCCTGAAAAAACTACTGAATCGAATTTCGTCAACAAGATATCATTCATTCAGGAATGATTGCGGTTTTTAGAAAGTTGAAAAATTTAACTTTCCTCCACATTTTCTCTCCACAATATTTTGAGGGTAGATGCAAACACAGGTTCAAAATTTTTGTAGAAATTGAGAACAACCTCAAAAAAAAAAAAAAAAAAAAATAATGGATCCTCCTTCCAAAAAAAAATAAAGAAAAAAAACAATCCACTTCGAACACCCGCGCGACCTCCAATCTGATGGGACCTATGTATATATTCAAATGGTCGTAAACGGTAAAAGTATTCTTATTTTTTTGACAAGTTGATTTATTTGGAACAAAAATAAATTCTTTACGATTTTACCGATACACTGAAAGTAATTTTTTGTGATAAATATCGAAGCAATTTCGTTTATTGGTGAACAAATGATTTTTTGTAAAAGGTTCAAATACAATTTGTTCAAAATTTCTTTCTTTGTTTGTAGGAGATAATGACCGGACAGAGTAGTGACCCCCGCAAGTTTGAATCGCTTTTGTCCTTTTCTTTTAGCTTTTGATAATGGTCTCTTGCGATTGTTGAACGAATCGATCACTTGAGTAGCCAGCTATGCTCCGAATTCCAATGAAGATATAGATCATTATGTGACGTAGAGATTTTTTTGTAACCAATGTACAAACTCTGAGCACATTAAATCACATAAAATTTTTTACGCAAACCTTTGCTTAAATTTAAGTGAAAATATATACCCAGCTATTAAAGCTAAACAAGACCACTCCTTAAAATGTTGCTTAGAAATGTGCCAATATTAACTCTTTATGCGTTAGAGTTTTTCACAGCACTATGTGGCCTTTTTTTACTACTTAGAAAGCTGTATGTAAAATTCAATGCAGTTTGTGTCACATTTCACACAGTTTCATATGGAGTTAATATACATGTTTACATACATCAAAACAGTGCAAGTGTCAAAATATAACTTGTGAAATATATGTAGCATTATATGATTTCTTTGGCATACCTTTTTCCGATATAGTTTCAGAGTCACTTCTCTTCCTAATCATACAACTACCATAATATATGAAATGATTTAACTTTCACTCTGATTTTAAACGTATGACAATGGCATCTTACCATTCTAGTCATATAATCTGTGTAGTAACTTTTACTGAACGAATGATTTTTGTTATTTCATAGTAACTTTAAAATGTCTTTTTTTATATATCAAGGTAAAGAATTCTACACATTTCTAAGGATTACTTGAAAAAAGCCACACCACAATGGAAATATTCTTCAATGCAGCATACTTACAGACAGCACTACTTTGATATAAGTGCATGAGAATAGATTTGAGGAATTTTCAGTTGAGTGCATATCTGTAACTAAAGTAGCTAAATCGCTTTATGGATAACCAGACATGATTTCATATTTTTATTATAGGGTAAATTATGTTACAAGAAAAACTTAAAAGAGTTCTTAGCTTGAGGAGCTTGCGCAAAAATATGACAGTAGTGATGTTTTTAAGTTAAAATACAAAAATTGAAATATAGTATAGCAGCTTTTACGACAGAACATCAGATATGTTTGGGATGACTTGAAGTTTTCTTTTAAACGGGTTCACAAAACATAATGCTCCAAACCAAATGGTAAATGGCCCAACAAATTTGTTATGTCTAGCTTATTCAAATTGAGTACAAAAGCCAAGAAAAGTAAAACTGGCGCAGATATACTACAAAACGTTTCTCCTTTCTCCAGTTTTCAGTGGCGGACAATAACGGCTTTCCATTTCTATCTCAAACAACTCCCAAAATTACTTGCAAAACATAACTATTTCGTACTTTTTTTATAGTACGGTTTCCAAGGCTTGTAGAATCGTGTCAATACCGGTCGAGACCACTGTACTAGGGCGTTCAAGATGCTGCCAGCCACCAAGTGACGTCACCGTTACTCTTCAAATGATGGTTGATATGTGAAAACCTTAAAATGAACACACCATAAATGCCAGATCGATCTGTCAATGAATAGTGACAGTGATCTAAATTAAACAAATTTTGTATTGTTATAAAAATGGATGGAGAAGAATTTCGTCTGGATTAAGCATTATTTTTGCCTAAGGAAACTATGAAAGAAACAAAAAAGCTCGATAAATATTATAGTGGATTTAATCCGTCGTATTTAACCGTAAAATATTGAATTGCAGTGTTCAAAAGAGGTCGAATCAGCACAAAAGATGAACTCGACAGAGGAACACCAAAAACCACTCTAGAATGTATAAAAAAATCCACGATTTCGTATTGGACAATCCGGAAGTTAAAGTGCGTGAGATAGCTACAGCCATAGGCATATCAAGTGGGTAAGTGGTTTCAATTTTACGTGAACATTTGGGTATGAGAAGACTGACTGCAAGATGAACGTGTTCGCACTTCCCAACAATGTTTGGACATGTTCAAGCAAAATTTCGACTAAGTTTTTGCTTAAAATATTGACCATGGATAAAACATGGATCCACCACTATACACCAGAATTGAATGTGTCAGCAAAAGAGTGGGTAGGTCCAAGTGGAAGTCTACCCAAGTGACTGAAGACTCAACAAAAGGCCGGAAAGGTGTTGGCGTCTGTTTTTTGAGATTCAAGTGGCATTTTGTTCATCGAATATTTGAGAAATGGAAAAACAATCAACAGTTACTATTATTGAAAATTATTGGACCAAATATAGAACGGAATCAAAAAGAAACGGACCCATTTATCAAAAAAAATCGTATTTTGCAAGACAATGCTCTAGCTCACAAATCGATTGAAGCTAGGTGAGCTACGCTTCGAACTGCTTCCTCATCCCCCATATTCTCCAGATTTGGCCCCCACCAAAATTGAATTGTTCCCAAATTTAAAAAAGTGGCTCCATGGAAGAAAATTTGCTACGAATGAACAGGTCGAATTGGAAACTGAAACATATTTCGGAGATCTTGAGAAATCTTACTAATCAAAGAGCATCGCAATGTTAGAAAAGCGTTGGATTAAGTGTATTGAACCGAAAGGGGACTACGTGGGAGAATAAAGAATAAAAAATAGTTTTGACAAAAATCGTGTGTCTTCTTTATTAGGCCGGCAGCATCCTGAACGCCCTAGTATTAAGGTTTATTTTTTTTTTTTTTAAATAACCGGCAGAATTACTAGCGGTGACGTTATTTGTTTACTATTGCAATGAAATGTACGTTGTTAGGTTGATGAAAAAAGGTTTGTGTCTTCGCTAAAAATTGCCAAAACTATTAAGAATAGGCCTTTCTCTTATGCTGTTTCTTATCAACCAAAAGATATGCAATGTTTTTCTCAATAGTTGATACAGATGTTAATACCAGGAGTCTGCCTGAACCCGCAAATACACACTACTGTAATATCAATCTGAGAGGTTTTGACTAAATTAAGAAACATTTTGAAAGAAAACATTACGTTTAGAGGTTCAGAAAGAAATTGTTTATAACTCGGTTCATTGACAGTTGAATGGAATCAACATTTTTTTTAAGATCATAAAATTTATTTAATACATATTTACCCTATTCCTAAAGCTCTATCTTTTTAACAATACTTTTTTCATTTATGTCTGTAAGATAAAGTCTCTTATTGTAACTAAATTGAATTGAAAGTTTGGACGCATTCAGGTGAAGTCGTGCAACATAAACTACTTTATATTCTTCATATAGAATTTTTTATATATTTCATATGTACGAGCTGTTTCATGATGTTCATGATGATAATATAAATGATATGGATTAAAGTGTTGACAGCAAAAGAAATGTCAAATTCATATAGTTTGTACGTATTGTCGTAGTAAATGGTCTGCTCTTATGATACTGTACTTGAACTTTTATTAAAGACAAAACAATTTTAATCCATGAGCCATAAGAAAAAGTAAAAAAATTTCAGATAAAATCAAAGCAAAAATTATTAAATATACTGAATTCCGGAGTTTGCCGCTATAAAATAATTTGATTTAAAAATGCGGCTGCTTTAAGCCATCGCAGAAATTAAATAAAATAAAAAATAGCTGATATTCTTGGAAATACTTCGTACAACAAAATAAAAATCTATCATTAAGCTCTTATTTTCCTCAATACTTTAGGCCACCTCAATATAAAGCAATGTGATGAAATTTGAGACCAAGTTGTTGTAAATTTATTAGTTTGAAAGTTCGGCTTTTTGGTCAAATAGATAATGCGAATAAAAACAATTATTCCATTTTTTTCCCGACGTTTCGTTGGGTATTTTCCAACTTCTTCAGGGGTTCTTTATTGAATCTATAATTTATTTTAAAAAATCGTTATAAAAGTATTGTATTATTTTTATATTTACTTTTAACCCACATTGTATATCTATCACATTGATGAAGTTTATTGCAGCATTCCCTAGACAATCACTACATTAAACATAATTGAAAAGCAATAAACAATTACAATTAAACTTAAAAACAAATACAAAAAATTTAAACTTAAAAAACACAGAAACATGTAACTTTTTAGAAGTTGTCCGAATGTTAAATGACTAGAGTGTAATTGGAGTTTAGGTGATCTTAGTCTTCTTTTGTATTCATTGTTGTTGTCAGTTTTTGCTGAATCCTCAAGCTCTCAAGAGTGTAGCGCGCATTTACTCTCCTTTCTTTGTCTAGTATTTTAATGTTGTCGAAATCAGCTGTGTGTTCTTTTTCGAATATGTGTTGAGCTAAGGCCGTGGTTAATTTTTCTTTTCTTATGTCAGCTTTATGCTCTCCTACTCTCACTGACAAAGCTCTTTTTGTCGTCCCTATGTAAACAAGATCGCAAGTTACATTATTTTGACCTTTGCATCAGATCTCATGTCTTTGGTGTTTGTAAAAATTCTATTGAGCGTTAAATTAGATTTGTATGCGAATGTCGTATTTTCCGTTCTTATTACTTTGTGTAACAATTTGCTCTCCGCTAAATGTGGAATAAATCTAACTCCAAAATATTTATGAGGGTTGCCACCATTTTCAGTCTGTCCCTCCTTATTGGAATTTTTGTCTTTGTGGTCGTATATTTTATAGCTTATCAAATTGTCGATAAGTTTGTAAGGGAAGTTGTTTTGGCTTAAAATCGTTTTAATTTTCTTTATATTTTCATTGTGAAAAGATACGTCGCTGATATCTAAAACTCTATTAATTAAATTGTTGGCTGTGTTTATTTTAAGTTTGTAAGGTTGTGTGGAGTAATAGTTGACAATACGTCCTGATGTCGTAGGTTTAGCATACCAGTTGAATTTGATCTTATTTTCAAATCTGTGCAGCTTAGTGTCAAGATAGGGAAGGCTATTATTTGTTTCTGTTTCTACAGTAAATTGCAGTTTATTGTGATATTTGTTCAATGTGCTTAGAATTATTTCTTTGTCCTTGGTTTTGATAATAGCAAAAAGATCATCCACATATTTTACTATAAATTGAATATTAATATTTTGTTTCCTTAATTCTTCTGTGGCGTAGTCCAGTAAGCTGTCAAGTATTAAGTCAGCAATAGTTGGAGAAAGTGGATTCCCCATTGGTATGCCAAAAATTTGATTGTACAATTTTCCATCGTACTGAAAATAATTATTTTCTTTTAAACAAAATTCTAAAATTTTTAGGAATTGTCGTTTAGAAAATTTAGTATGAGTTTTTACATTGTCCTATTGTTCCATAATTGTTTTTATGGCGAGATAGGTCGGTATATTGGTAAAAAGTGATATGACGTCGAACGATACCATAATGTCATCTTTATTCAAAGTTTTTTCCTTAAGTTTATCTCTAAGCTGGAAAGCATTTTTTATATTGTATTTTGATGAAACAATATTTTTAAGAATATTTCCTATAAATTTGGAAAGACGGTAGCACGGGACGTTATAAGAAGCCGATATGGGCCGTAGTGGTATATCTGTTTTGTGGATTTTTGGCAATCCATAAAGTCTTGGGGCAGAAGCTGCTGGACAAGAAAGCTGAAGTTTTTGGTTAAAATCGATGTAATTTTGTTTGAATAGTTCATTAACTATTTGGTTATTGAGTTTTTGTAATTTTTCGGAAGGGTCAGTTCTTATGGTCTTGTAGGTATTTTTGTCATGTAATAATTCTAACATTTTTTTATTGTACATGGAAAAATGGAATAATTGTTTTTATTCGCATTATCTATTTGACCAAAAAGCCGAACTTTCAAACTTATAAAGCAATGTCGTTTTCTATAAAAGTGAATTGTTTTTTTTTTTTTTTGTCACCAACTCAAAAAGTTTGAATTGTACTTTTGCTTATCCGCTTTTGCCTACGTGTCGGATTAGGGTATCAGCGTAAAACGTGTTGACTTGTCAAGTGATTGATTTTGATAGGTCATTTAAAAAATGATAAGCCTAAGAATATGCAAATTTTAAAATACCATGCGAAAATCGAAAATGAAAGAACAATCAAAATATTTTATAAAAAATTTTTATTTTTAACATGGAAGCTGTGACATTTTTTTGAAGTATTTGTAACAAATTGCAGCTAACTTTTTATTCGATAACTAACGATTTTATAGTTTAGCTTCAAATTTTGAAGTTTTTTTCTTGGAAGGTTTTTTTTTTATAGATTAAACTTTTCAATTTCATTTCCAAAGATAAAACCATTTAAAGGAGCCTTGCAACAAAAAACGTATTCAAATTTGTATCATAAATTAAAATTTCAACTTTATTTCACTATTAAATTCCTCTTTTGAAAAAACTTTTTTTTTTTATAATTCTCCCCGTGACAAATATTTCCTGTTCATATTGTTGTTGCTTTTGTTAATTTTATGGAAATTTAATTTAGCTTGATCCTAATTTTCCACAACATTTACCATGTATTTGAGAATAAATTAAGTAGACGAAAAGTAAAATTCGTCAGCATGTCGTTGAGCAAGATTTATTATGTACTGTATGTTTATGTGTAAATAAAGTCTGTGCATGTGTTTGTGAGCGTGAAGGTGAAATTATTTTTGCCTTCATAAAATCAGTTGTGTACTTAGTCTGCAGATACAAACTTAAGATTTTATCTAAAGCTACATAGGTACATATTTACTTATTTTCGACATGTTGACAGGCATAAACTTTTCATGTCACATAAAATGTTACAGTTCGTTAAAAAGAAAATATATCAGTGCTAACATTATTGTGTAAAAAATTAATGTGGTGAAATAAATTCATTCCTCTGATTTAAATTCTATTTCTATGTTGTGCTATATATGTATCATTAGTCTTAATTAGTTATACTTATGGGTATACATGTCGTATGAGTATCATATAATTAAATTGTCGGTGAAACCAGAAGAAGTTGCAGCAATTTAAAAAAAAAGATTTGTGCTACTAAATAACTTAGCGCTACTTAATAGCGCTAAGCGAGACAGTTTGGGATTTCTTATACCAATGTCCTATCATGTGTAACTTTTTCAACTTTAATTTGCTTTTGTGTCTGTTTTTTTCCAGTGATTGCTGCCTGTTTGCCATTCCTGTAGATAAATTATAACTCAATCAGAAAGCTGTTGACAACAGAAAGTAACTGGCTGTCTTTTGCTGTTCTTGCCGTAGACGCGAAATAAAGTTTCTTATTTGGGTAGTAAAATGTATGGTATTCGTATGAGACATTGAATTTTTGCAAACAAAGTTTACCTTCTGAAAATCCTTAAGTTTATAGATTTTTGTTGAAAGCAGCACATGCTACATGTGAAGCATTCTTTAGCAATTGCAAAGTAGCTTTAACTTGGCTTTTTCATTTCTGCTGATTTTGTTTTTTATATCATATTTAGCTATTTAATACTTTAACATAAGACATTTCGGCGTAATTTGAATCCGTGTTGCACTAATATATTTTAAAATTTATGAAAAATATTAGAACTAATTTTCAAAATAGGTTTCACTTTTTAATATATTAGTTTGGACATTTAACAAATGTTTAAGAAATTTGAATTAACTCCACATATAACGATTAATAATACAATAAACTCAATTTTCTCGATAAAATAAATATATTTTGTAAGAACGGCGACAAGTAGTTATGTTTTCCATATTAAAATGTTTGGAAATTTAATTTCTTTTTTATCAGCTGTAACTTTGTGAACAACCAAAATATATTAATTTTAGGGTGGTTGAAAGGCTAGCTATTGAGCATTATTATCAAATTTTATCCATCTTCACAGTTTTTCAAAAAATTGAAATAAAATGAAGTTGTTTTCTGCATGAATTTTGGCGGTATGAAAGTAAGTAAAAACTGGCTCGAAAACGAGTTAACTTAGGTTTTCCAATAGGCTTAAGCAGATTAAAATATTTTATAAATTCGCAAAGTTAAACATCTAAAAATAAAGTTAATCTCCAATTAACTCAACTTTATTTACTGGGCTCATAAGCCCTCATGAATTCAGAAATTATACATATATGTACTTAAAATAATTCCACACCAACGCCTGGTCTCAACTGGTTGGTAGATGCCTGAAAGCAGCAGTGATTTAAAATTAGGCTGACCTCATCTGGTCTGGTAGATGCCTGAAAGCAGCAGTGATAATGTGGGCACAAAACTGCTCTGGTGGCAGACCTTATCTGGTCGAGTAGATGCCTACAAGCAGCAGTGAACAATGCATCATATTTGTAAAAAAACCTATTTTGAAAGAAGACTTATTTAAATTCCTGAATAACCTAATTTTGGTCCGAGTTAATTAACATATCAAGATTGTGAATAACGTTTTTCCATGTTTCTCTGTTTAAATGGAAAATCAACTCTGTTTGTTCCGTTCACAAGTTCAATCTGGGACGCTGAAGTTTTGAGAGTTTCTTTTGGTCTAATGCCAAATCATAAGCCCATGGGCCTGAAAAGAACCCTCTTTGAATGTACATAGTTCACATTTTCAGCCACATTAAAAATTTGGATGTGGTTTGACAACAAAGCAACAGATATTTGGTGCATTTTTGTTCTAATCTACTTAGTCAGTTAAAGTCTGGTTCGAATAAGAATTTCAAAGATAAAACTGCTAACTCCACAAGCAGTTTCAGGTCCAATAAATGCTTTGGAATTACCCTCTAAGCAAGAGATAGTCAGCAAATTCATTCTCCCTATAGCCATTGTAAGCACAAATCTAATGTAGGATGACTAGATTTCCCTTAGCTAATTTCACAAACGTAAAGCAAGCAAACTGAGACTAGCTTAGATGCGATTATCGCCTAGCACATTTTCTTTAAGTTAGCATGACTGTTGGAGAATATACAAACTCTCAGATACAAAGACCCAGATATTTATGTTAAGGTTGGCTCCAATGTTAATTGCTTGGATCTGAGCATAAAATTCGCAGATAAATCGTCCAAGATGATGTCACGATGAGTTCACAATTGTCGGATCACCAAAGACTCCAGAGATTGTTCTACTATCCATTTTGGATACACCCGTAAACCAGATAATATTCTCAGCCTAGGGCTAAAGTTTTCTGTCCTCCCATTAGCATAGGATTAAAGATTTTTTTTGATTCACTTCACAACATTTTGACTTATGTTGCTTTTAAAAACAATTTATTAAATTATATCGCTCATCAGGGCATTTCTCTTTGTAATGGAAAATGTGGAAAATATGCAGTCAATAAAGTTGCAAAAATTGCATTTCGTTTGCTGTTGTTGCAATCAACTTTACTCCTGTGTTGCCTTAATTATGAAAATTGATGCTAGCGTTAAGTAGCAAGTTCAAAAATAAATGATTTCAATAAAGTTCAGCATTACAGCGTTCGTGAAATTCAATGTGGGAAAAAAATTTAATTTTATTTTTATATTGGGTTTTATTCAGTGAACTCTACCTAATTCAACGATTTTGTATAATAATTTTAAATATTTTTTTAATAACTTAAGTTTTGTCATGTTTTATTTACATCATATTTGTGAAATGAATATAAATGAAAGAGTGGACTGAGAAAAATTGAATTGGCAATTCACACTGTCATCGATATCCCCACAAAATTGTAATTCTTTTGGGTTTTTTTTTAAATTCAGATTCTTAGAGGAGCTTAACTTATAGTGCCGCTGTCATAGCGCAAAATTTATAAATTTTACGGACACTGAAGCAGCACTGAAAAGCCATGAAAACTTTTCCGTCAACAGCATGAATTTCAAGCACAAACATTTATTTACTTGTGCAAACAATGTGAGTTTAATAAATTGAAAGTTCAGAAAACTTTATCAATTTTGCAGCAAACAAATTTTTTTATGCAATAAAACTTTAAAATATTTTTATTTACTCAAATAATCTGAATGTGTAATAAAAAGGAAAGAAACTTCTTTAAGCTTACATGTTTCTATGAAAGATATATTAAATTTTCTAAAATTTATCTTTTTTTCTGGGCCTTCAGCTAGGATCCGTAGGAACTTTAGAGAGTTCGTTATTTAAATATATTACTGTCAGAAGTTGGATTGCTGATTTCTTATTTTTTAAGAAAAAAAGTTAAAATTTCGGTTGAGTTTTAGTAATTTTAAATATTTTTTTTACGAAAAAGTACATTTGCCATCTAAAAAGTGTATTTCATGTTTTGATTCAGTACATTTCCACAAAATCCCAAATGCCATCACTGATATATTCTTTTTTGAAACTTTAGAGATTTTATTAAAAGTGTCTGTGAGTTGATCCAGTATTCGTGCACATGTTATAACCTGCCTTTTATTTGACTCTCTACATTTTGGGTTTCCATTTTTCATATTCGTTCAAGCTGGTAAAAACCGGGCGTCCGCAAACTTTTGTCAAGGCAATATGTAACATGCCTTTTTCATTATAAAATAATATGTTACTAAAATCATAAAGTTTGCATAAATCTCATCCTGAACTAAGGAAACATATTTCAGCGAATTGTTTTAATCTGAGTGAGCACAGAGCATCTTACTTGCGTACTTTTACTCTTACAAATTTTTACAAAAGGATTACTTCCTCGCACTTATTTAATTGGTTTCTTAATTAAAAGGAAAAAAACGATACTAAAAACTCTTAGCATTGTTGGTTAGTACTCATGTTTAAGTTCTCAACACCATAGCAACGTTGACAGGAAATTATTTTAAGAACTTCAAGAAGGTAGAAACTAAAATGCAACTTGTCAATTAAAACCCTACGTTGTTGTACTCAACGGTTGTTACAAAGTAAAGGAAAATATCAGCATCATTTAATTTCCTGAGGTAAAATTCTAGCTGCTTACTAGTTTAATTTTATTTATTTTGAAACTTTTGATACAATCAATAAAGTGTTTTACTACGAAATCCGGAAAGAATGATACACTTTGTTGGGACTTTTAAGAAAATGTTGCTAAAAAAAAACTTTATATGTTATGTTTTAGCAAAAACTTACTAATTGCGAAAAACAATGGCTAAGCAGAGTATTACAAATTGCAGTTATCACATAAATATTATTAGTACATATTTCAGATTAAAATTTGAGCTTTCGGCTATTTTCAAGCAAAATTTTTTCTCCTAAGTAATCCAAAAAATACATGGACAAACAAAACAAAAAAAAAAGTTTTGATCCGAAAACCAAACCCACAGATTCTTGTGTAAAAATCTTCGCTGAGTTCGAAATAAATAAAAAAAAAAAATTTATCGAGCCAATTCCCCTCATCACCAAAACATCTCAAAAATAAAATTTTTGTTTCTTAATACACCCATCCTTTTCGAAATTCATCGCTGAGTTTGAATTCTTCCCCGTAGTAGTCAAATAAAAAATTTAATTTTTAAACAATATTTTGGTGGAAAGAGTGAAAAAAATGGGGAGTAATTGGCCGCAACGCGAGCCGTGCACGAAAACTATCGGGAAAAGAGAAAGGAAGAGAGGCGCCTTTTCAGACGCAAGAAACGAGAGCAGGAAAGCACGAGCGTAAGAAACTCGAAGTGTTACGGGGCAGGAATGATGCTCGAAAATTTTACCAACAAGTCAAGCGTCTGACCCAAAGTTTCAAGCCCGTAGCATCTCCCTGTAAAGATGAACATGGAAATCTGGTTACGGATACGCAGGGTACACTGATATTATGGAGGGAACACTTTTCCAAGCTGCTTGCTGGCTATGACTCCCGCCTTTGGAGAAATTAACCCGATGCCACCAATCAACGACAATGGTGTGGACGTTCCACAACCTAGCCATGACGCGGTACGAGTTGTGATCCAACGACTTAAGAACAACAAAGCGGCTGGTGCCGATGGCCTGCCTGCTGAATTGTTCAAGACCGGCGGCGATGAGATGATAGGGTGTATGCATCAACTCATCTGCAAAATATGGCTAGTTGAAAGCATGCCCAACGATTGGAATCTCAGTGTCCTTTTTGACCCGACAATCAGCGCTAACTACCGGGGAATCAGTCTTCTTGCCATCTTTTATAAGGTCCTGTCGACTGTACTTTGTGAAAGACTTAAGCCGTTTGAAAACACACTGATTGGGCCTTATCAGTGCGGCTTTAAACCTGGTAAGTCCACCATAGACCAGATCTTCACACTACGTCAAATCCTGGGAAAAACCCATGAAAAACAGATCGATACCCATCATGTCTTTATCGATTTTAAATCTGCTTTCGATAGCCCGATACGGGATAGCCTGTATACCACCATGTCTGAGTTCGGTATACCTGCAAAGCTGGTGCGGCTTTGCAGAATGACGTTGAGCAACACAGCCAGCTCCGTCAGAGTAGGAAGAGACCTCTCCAAGCCATTTGATACCGAACGAGGTTTCAGATAGGGCGATCCACTATCCTGCAACCTCTTCAACTTTGTGATGGAAGGGGTGTTGCGAAGAGCCAGTGCACATCGTAATGGCACTATTTTCTACAAAAGTGTCCAGCTCCTTGCATATGCCGATGATATTGATATCATTGGACGTTGTAAGCGAGATGTTACTGCTGCGTTCTCTGCTATCGAAAAAGAGTCAGCGAAAGTGGGTTTGACGGTAAACGAGGGCAAAACAAAGTATATGCTGTCCACAAACAGGGAGAAGCGGCGTATTGGATCCTATGTTACTGCGAACAGCTATACTTTCCATGTCAGCCTGGAGATAAAGCGAAGACTAACTCTTGCTAATAGGTGTTACTATGGCCTCAGTAAGCAATTGAGTAGTAGAGACCTCTCTCGCCCGATAAAACTGACACTCTACAAGACGCTCATCTTACCCGTGCTACTTTACGGCGCAAAAGCATGGGCAGTGTCGCAGACTGATGCAGCCGCGCTTGGGGTGTTTGAGAGAAAAATTCTTCGCAAAATCTTCGGTCCTGTTCACGTCGGCGACGACTACCGTTTTCGAATGAACCACGAACTGTACGAGCTCTACGCTGACATTGACATAGTCAAGCGCATCACTATCCAACGTCTGTGCTGGCTGGGACATGTTGTGCGTATGGACGAAGAAGCTCCGGCGAAAAAGGTGTTTGACGCGGAAGCCGCTGGGCAACGACGAAGAGGAAGACCATGTCTCCGATGGAAAGACCAAGCCGAGGAAACCCTATCCACGCTTGGTGTGGCTGATTGGAGAAGGCGCGCGCGAAGCAGAGGCGCCTGGAGAGAGCTTTTGAGGTCTGCCGTAACCCGGTAACGGGTTGTTATGGCCACCCTAGTAAGTAAGTAATTGGCTTGAGAAATTGTTTTCTTATTTTTTTTTATTTTTACAAAGGATAAGTTTGTTTAGAAACAAAAATTGGAGTGAGTAAAATTAGGTCTACAAATTTTGTTAATTTTTTTTTCGAACTCAGCGAAGAACTTTGCGGGTTTTAGTTTTCGGACCAAATTGTTTCTTTTGTTTGTTGGCCTGTGTTATTATTACGTCAATTCTTTCGCCAATATTCCACAACTTCTATCAGAGTTGGGTAGACCAATGAACTCAAATCCGTAATTGACTGCCTAGTCTCTTTGCTAAATTTATTCATTCTATTCGATTCCATTTCAGAAATCAAAACTTGCAATTAGAATTTTGTGTCGACCTTTTTAATTCAATGGCAAATAAAATTTATTATTTTTTCGATTCTATTTCAAGTAATAGAATCTGGAGCTGAAAAATTGCAATTCTATTCTAAGGGAGCGTTCAAGTATTACGTAACGCAATTTTCGAAGATTTTCGACCGTAACGTTTTCATGCACCCCCCCTAAGCGTTACGTAACACTCAAGCGACCATGTTTACCTTAAATTCACAATTATGTTGCGCAAAGTACCTGAAAGTCGCTACAATACCTTTGTTATGGTTTAAATCGCCTTTGCGGCAATAATAAATTAAACAAAAGCATTCAAAAAGTTATTCAATTTATTAAAAATAATCAGTCGACTAAAAATAAATAAAATTTCTATAACACATTAGTTTTAACCTTTTAACTGAAATAAAGCATTTTAGTCAAAATAAAATCGTATTCTTAACAAAAAACTTAAAATAAAATCAACCATAATTCAAATAAGGTACGTAAAAAAATAATTCAACTGGAGTTACTGCTCCTCTGTCCATGGGTTTGCCAGCCACTCAGACTCTTTCATTACTGGCATCCGGAGAGCAGACGAAGAAGGTTCCGGAATTATTAAGCCACTTGCATCAACTTCGTCGAGCTAATCAGCATCCTCAGACGATGTTTCACAGCGGCGCACAATGCAGAGAAGCTCATTTGCCCTTCTGGCAGCAAGTCGCTGTGGCCGTACTCTACTTTCAAGACGGGATTCGGCAGCCTTGCCATGCACGTATCGACTGTGCATTTGCACACTCTTGTGGGATGTGAAATAGATCCCACAGGTTGCACATATTCTTTTAATTAAGTCGGATTGTACTGATGGGCAAAAAAAGTCATAAGGCATCTGCTTAAATCCTTCTTGAGGAGGTGACAGATCAACGGACAACCTCACAAGAAGTGGTGAAAACTTGCATGGTCCTTTGTCTAGCTGACTAGGTACCACGAGCTTGCTTGGGGTTTGAAGGATTGGGCAGGGTGGCGGCAGGAACGTATCCGGAAACACTGATTTCAATGCGCTCCTCGAGCGGGAACAGCAGGATTCGTCCGCGCATTTACTACGTTTATGCGACATCTTAGCTCATTTTTACTGAGTTCGCCCCGATTCAGAATATAAACCAAATTTCAAATCGTTTTGAACGCATGAAGTGTTTTGACTCGTTCACGATATCAGATCGGTACTTGATTGTTCGAACCGTTTTAAAATTGTACATATCACCACACAAGTTCAGAGCGAGCTGAAAACTAGTGTCAAATAGTTTAGAAATTGAATTCATTATTTTAATTCTATTTCTTTGAACTGATTGACATTTTTCAGTTTTACGTTTGCAAACGTTTTGAGTCAGCACACAATAAAGTCGCAAGCATAAACGGTATCCAAAAAAGCGTTTTGAGTCATGTGAAACTCACTCAAATTGAACTAAGCTGTCGCATAAACGTAGTAAATGACTACAGCAATGTGCTTCTGCATAAACACTAACGAATACTGACAATGAAAACGAAATAAAAATGACGCAAGAAGGAAAAACAAAATTTCTCAAAAGTGCGGGTTTCGTATCCTCCATTGTCTTGTTTCGTAATTTTTTTTGTCACTTCAGTGTTTTGATTAATCCATACGATTCTCTCACACAAAATCTTTCAATGCTTCGATGTCTACAAAAAGTTGAAAGTTTGACAACTTCAGGCATGCATGCATACTCATTATTTATGTGCGTTAATGTCTAAACAGAACTGGAACGTGCGATTTCTCCTCTGTTTTTCCTATACATTTGACATTTGATTTGACACTGAAGATATTTACTTCAAAAACACACGCGTATTTAAATGATATGTCAAATGCTTTGATGTATGCATGCTTCTTATGTTGAGGGGTTTGTTTGCTCAGTTCGCAAAACAGAAACAGCAGCAGGGATGAGTTTTCAACAGTTTTATTATATCTTGCATAACTCCGAAACTAGTACTTTTCACTTCAAAAAAAATGTTACGTAACGCGTTGTTCGACCCCTCCCCCCCCCCGCGTAACGCATCGTAACGTTTTACAATACGCCCTCCCCCCCTAATTGCGTTACGTAATACTTGAACGCTCCCTAATGATTTGAAATTTAAAAACCATTTTTTGAGTTACATGGCAAATGGAAGTGATCCATTTATCCATTCTATACAAGAAATCAAAATTTGAAATTGCCAGGGAGTTGGAACTTGGAAACGGTTTTTTGAGTTTGTTCAAGCTATCAAAATACAAGGATATAAAGAACTTCTTTCTCTCAGAAATTTGAAAAGCGAATATGCTTTATTAAAAAAATTAAGTACCATTTTTTGGGGCAAAGTTCGAAAACGAATGCGTTGGAACCATCTTTAATTTAAGTAGGCTTTCGAACCCAGTAAATTTTGGGTGCGGGTACAGGTTCGGGTTCAATTCATTTAAATTAAGTGGGTCCGGGTTCGGTTCGGGTTCTATGTTAGTTTGTGATACCGTTTCTGACTCTATACATACGAACACGTTGTTATTTTTTTGGAGCACACTCTTCAACCATGATTTTTCTTGAAGTTAAGATTGTTTTGAATTAATATTAAAGGAGGAACAATTAAAATTCAAAGGCAGACATAGTTGAAATTGCGAAGTAAAAATAAAACATGAATAGTTACATATAAAGTTTCGTAATCTAATAAGCGTTAGAGCATATAAAAAATTATATTCCAGCAAGTTGGACAATCAAGCTTTGCTTTTTTAAAGCCTAATATTTTTACCAAATAAGCTTTAATAGGCGCTCCAGGCTTCTTAAAAAAATCTCTTCACTTAGTAACATTAATATTAATTGTAGATATTGTGACAAAAACTAATTGCTATGCACCTAAAGTGAAGACAAGAGTTCTTATCCTTCTTCATTTGCATTTAATTCTTCTTCTTCATCTTCAACTTCTTCAAAATCAGGAAATTCCCATTCATTTCTTAGGATTTCAATGAAAATTGTCAAAGGAAATATAAATAAAAACAAAAACAACAAATAATAATCTTGCTTGGAGCAAAAAAATTCTGTGAAATATGAAATTTGATATTTTAAAAACTTCAGTAAAATATGTAATTTGAATTTCTAAGAGCAATAAAAATTGAACCTGAACCGAATTTTCGAATGGATTTGGGTTCGGGTTCACATAATGTAAAAAAAAACAATGTTCCGGAGCGGGTTCAGGATTCGGGTTCGGTTCGGGTTCGAAACCCTGATATTAAGTACTGTCGAAATTAAACTGTCTTCTTATTATCCGACAGCGGGACTGCCATAAACTTATTCGTGCTGAATCTTATACATTCTGGCTAAATACTGTAGGGTAAAAGCACAATTAATGTATATTGCCTGATTATTGTAGCAGAAAGTTAAAATTCTAGATAATCCTAAACTCAAGTTCTGGTAGTAATAATAAAAGGTTACAGCAAACCATTTATACACCTCCATTGTGATACTACTAGCAGGCTTTATAGTGATGATAATGGTATATATATATTGTGAATTAGTAGTCCTGTTAGAAACATGATTTTTTTTTTAAATAAATACATTCACGTAGCAAAATATCTGCCATATCTAAAAAAATATTTTTTTTTTAAAATGGCAGTATATTGAAATCACGCACAATTGTATGCACATGTTTTTTTAATTTTTCATTTCTTTTGTCTTTTATGCTCTTTAGCATAGTTTCATTACTCCAAAGTTACTACAAATTTTCACACTTAACATTCCAAAGTCGTAACCACTCTTTCTTGTTTCACCACACATACAAACGAACAAAATCGATAAATTCTAAATTTCTTAGGAAATAATTAAGAAACTAATTGACTCAGTTTATCTAAAGGAATCTCACATAAATCTTGCAACCAAACGTGCTGCCTTACAAGAAAATTGTGCTTGCTCTGGTGTTAAAGTATTGACTCCTATGTTAGCAATAGCACACATTGTTTGGTAAGATAAAACCACAAAATTTGAAAAAAAAAATAAGATAAAAATCAAAGATATAAAATTTAAAGGAAGCAGGTTAGTACAGGAATTGCAGTTTTGTGGTTTGTACGTAAAATGTGCAAGCTTAAAATGCAATTTATGTAGGTGATATAATGTGAAAATAATAAAAAAACTGCAGCCTTTAAGCAAAAATATGTTGATTTAAATAAAAGCAGCAGATTTTTATGAAAAATATATAAAAATATAAAGCATTTTCCTAATGTGACATTAAAATACATTTGAAAACAGCATAGTTAAATTCTAAGCTCACTTCCCGTCTGCCTATATTTTCAACACTTTTTTTTAAGTTCTTATGACTAACATAGATAATAAGACTCATTATCATTATTTTTACTGCATAAGAGCTTGTTTTTCTGTCCTCAACTAACAAAAATGTTAGTGCTAATAAATTCTACATTATGCTGAAATTAACAGAATTTTTTTCTCGTACATAGTTACTTTATGCATTCCTGGAAATGTTGGCAGCAGCTTTCTTGTAATTATGTTAAATCATGCTGTTTTGCTGCCACAAATGCAGCTGTTGCCACAAAATAAAAATAAAGGAAAACGAGCACTTCTGCCATACACCTTACGTTTAGAAAAATCTTTTTTCTTGAATTAAATTTTTTGCTTTTTTGTTATCTGATGAAAGTGCATAGCTTACGTGTTTTTTTTGTGAAAGAAGTAGCAATGAATTCCATTACACACAACCTTTTGGTAGTAGAAAAATAGCAAAAAACAAAGAGGGTAATAGCTACGAAGCAAGAAGAGAGAGCGTGTTAAAAACGTTTTACAGCTGTCACCAAAATTTATGTGGTCACCTTGCTGCATTTTTATTAGAACGCTGAAAATAAAATGACTTTTTTTTGAATGCCATGAATATTCATTATTTTATATTTTTAATGGTAAGTACCTCCCTTGCGAGTTGTGTCAAGTTGTTATTATAAGCGTGGCGGAAATATGATTCAGAAAATTTGGTCATCAAGGATTTCTCAGTGCTGGATCACATGTTCTTTAGTGTGGGGAAAGAGAGTAATTTACCCATGTAGTTTGTTCATATGCAATAGCTTTTGGTGGAGAGAGTGAGATCTGCAGTGTCACCCTTAAAGTGAAACATGTTTCAGTAAAAACTTCAAGACGTCTTTTTACATGCAGCTATATAGGGCACTATTTTCCAAAACCGAAAGACTTAGATAGAGCTTGAGGTCTGCAATTTTGCTGATTGATTTTTTTAGGTAGTATCTACATTTATATGTATATAATTTGACCATAAATTATTTTGGCAAAAGGCGATTTTTTGCAACATCAATAGGCGAGTTTTGCAACATCGTTGACATTTCAGCGCTGAATGCTTTCATCGTCCATCCAACAATAAATCAAGCTTGGCAAGAAAACAATGTCGTTTGAGCTTTCTTCATTGACGTGGTCTTGCATTGGCTTAAAATCGCATGTCTAACAGAGCTAGATATCTACGAAATGCGCATTTTCTTTTACTTCTGCCTATACTATCGAAATCATCATCCAATCTTACTTACGACGAAAGGAAGAAACCGGTCCTTCTGCCAAGCGGCATAGAATGGTCCCACTATATGTAAACAAATCAGGTAGATATACTCTCAAAGAGAAAAAAATCGGATTGGTTTGCTGTGAGTGTAACAAAATGTTTGCTGAGAAACAGAAAACCGAAATGTGTGTGTCAAATGATTTCTAATATGTTTTTTATATATATCTTTATTGTTCAAAGGTTCTTACGTGACTGACTGTACAAAGAGATGTTAACTTATAATATACATAGAAAGAGATGATAGTTTATGACTACGTGACTAACTGTACAAAGAGATGCTAACTTATAATATACATAGAAAAGAGATGATAGCTTATGACTACATGGAAAGTAAATAACCGTGTGAGAAATACATAACACTTTCTCCCCCTTAAAAAAAAATATTATTACTATCGAGGGGAAAAAAAATATTTCTAATACAACACATTATAATTCAATTCAATTCATTTCTTTTACATTTTTTTTTTTTTTATTTTTTCTAACTTACAAAATATTTTAATCCAACACATTAGAATTCAATCCCTTACAAAATATTTTAATTCAAAATAATAATAGAATTCTATCCATTCATTTACATATTCTTTTGCTTTTTTTTTTTCTCTACTTACAAGAATTCATCCGTTTCAAAATTATCCCTATAAGTCAACCTCCTAGGTGCTTTTACAATTCTCGAAGACTTTCTAAGAGGCTGTTGTAAACTATTTTTATTTTCGCCTTCATTCAAAAAAGTTTTCCTATGTACTTCGGGATTAGATTTTGACCTCCTCCTTTTAATCAATTTGTGATTCAAAGGCAAAATTTTAACCGTTTCGTCATCAATAACTTTTTTTGAGCTATCAAAAAATACTTTTCTTTCAAAATTTGGCTTTAATTGATCGCCATGTACTTTTTTATAGTTACCATCAAAGTCTATTAAGTAAATTACTTTTGACAAACGCTTAATAATCCTACCAGGATGCCATCTAACAAAATTTTTATTAGTGCAGCGATACCATATTCTGTCATTTTTATTAAATTCATATATTTTTTTTTAATGGGCTGCATTTTATTTCTTTTATTTTCTATTTTTATTGTATTCTTTAATATAGTTTCATTTTCCTGTTCTTTTTGTGGCTTTAAATAATCAATCAATGTTCTTGGCTTAAAGTTAAACATTACGGAAGATGGTGCGGACCCAGTTGAAGTCGTTGGAGTATTGCGATATTTAAATAAAAAATTATCTAACTTTGCATGAATTGGCAGTAATTTTGTTTTTTCATCGATGAGATATTTTTTTAAACTAGTTTTTACAGTCTGCACTGCTCTTTCTGCGCTCCCATTAGATTGTGGATGATAAGCCGGTGAATTCAGAAAATTTATCGAATTAGCTAAACAAAAATCGGAAAATTCCTTGGAAGAAAAAGGCGGACCGTTGTCTGAAACAATTTCTTTCGGCAATCCAAACACCGAAAATATTTTCCTTAGTACGGCAATAACATCTAAAGCAGTTGTTTTTTTCATTAAAACAACCTCCATCCACTTGGAGAACACATCAATCAAAATAAAAAATGTTCTGCCTTCAAAAAAGAAAAAATCTATATGAACCCTTTCAAAAGGATGATTTGTATGCGGCCAAGATGATAATTGTACTGGACTCGGTTTGTTTGAACATTGCTGGCATTCATTGCATGATTTTACAAAATTTTCAATATCACGATCGATATATAACCACCATACCGAACTACGAGCCACAGTTTTCATTCGCACAATCCCAAGATGCCCCTCATGCAATATACTTAAGACCTTTTCCTTTAAGCTGCTTGGGATCGCTACTCTTTCACACATTAACACACAACCATGTAGTTGTGAAAACGAAAGCTTACGCTGAATAAACTTTTGTATATACGGATTTTTACTACTTTTCGGCCAACCGTTCTCTAAGAACACCAGTATTTGTGAAAGAATATCATCTTTTTGCGTTTCCTCTCGAATCGCATCGAAATTTAAGGGCAGTTCACCCGAAATGTTAAAAAAGTTTATAAGCTCACTAGAAACCTCTGTTGGTTCATTTAGTGGCAATCGGGAAAGTGCATCAGCATTTCCCATTAAAGAGCCTTTTCTGTATTCAATTTTGAAATCATATTGAGAAAGAATAAGGGCCCACCTTTTAAGCCTTGCTGCCTTAATAGCATTAGTCGCTTTATCGCCAAAAATATGCTCCAATGGACTATGATCAGTATAAATAGTAAAACATTTTCCATAAATGTATTTATGAAAACGTTTAATTGAAAAAATTATAGCAAGAGCTTCGCGTTCAAGCTGTGAATAATTTTTCTCCGCAGAAGATAAAGAGCTTGACACAAACATTATTGGTCTTTCCTCACCATTGGCTTCCTTATGGAACAAAACACCTCCAACTCCGTAAGAGCTGGCGTCACATACAATTCCTATTGCCTTCTCAGGATTGTAATGTTCCAATAAATTATTTTCAAACAGCCACTTTTTGCTTTCTCTGAAAATTTTTTCACAATCGTTGTCCCAAATAAATTCCTCATCCTTTTTTAGGAGCTTATAAAAACATGAGAGTTTTGAGGATAGATTTGGAATAAATCTACCATAAAAATTTAGCAACCCTAAATAGGACCTAAGAGAGGTCAAATCTTTTGGAGCTGGTGCTTCTAAAATAGAACGCATTTTGTCATTCTTTGGGCTAACACCTTTTGAATTAATCTGATGCCCTAAATATTCGACATCTGTTTGAAAAAACTTACATTTTTCAATTTTCACTTTCACGTTAAATTCGTTAAATCTTTTTAAAACTTCAAATAAAGTCGCTTCACATTCTTTAAAATCTCTGCCACCGATTATAATATCATCAATATAAGCCTTAGCTCGTTCTACACCGCATAAAATATTGTCTATTATCGACTGAAAAATGGAAGGTGCGGATTTTATACAAAAAACTAAACGAGTATATCTAAATAAGCCCCTATGGGTATTTATTGTAACATATTTTTGTTAAGCTTCTGATAGTGAAATTTGCTGGAAAGCTCCAGCGAGGTCCAAAATGCAAAAAATATTGCATCCCACGAAACTTGAAATCGTATCATCGATTCTAGGAATCGGATAGTGTGATGTTTCAACAAACTTGTTTATGGTCGCTTTACAATCGACACAAATTCGTATTGTGCTATCTTTTTTTTGCACAACAACAATTGGAGAAGCCCATTCACTATACTTTACTGGAACTAATACTCCAGTTTTTAAAAGACGATCTAGTTCCTGATCCACTTTGCAAATTATACCATATGGGACCGTATAAGGACAGTGAAATATTGGAATACTATCAGGCTTTATTATAATCTCGGCGGAAAACCCTTTAATTACAGACTGAGCATTTTGTTCAAAAACAGCATTGAACTTTGACATTAAATCGGTTTTTAGAATGTCTTCATTATTAACCTTGTTTATTTTAAAATTATCCTTCCAATTTCTAAGAAGTATATTAAGCCAGTTTCGGCCTAGCAATGGAACAAAATCTTTTTCCGCTTTAACGACTACCAAATCTAACTCGTGTACATTTTCCTCAACTAAATCAGCTACCGTAACCTTAATATAACCAATTACATTGATTTTTTCACCGGTAATCACATTTAAATTCAGTTTAAAACCATATAGCTTGCATTTAGCAAAATAAAGTTTGTATAAATTTCCAGAAATTACGGAATAGCATGCACCCGAATCGACTTCCATATCAATCGCTATCTCATTTACAACCACCCTTACAATCAAAGCATCACTAATTGAATTTACTCTTAGATTACTCAACTTCAAATTATCTAAATTGTGATCGAAATTGGACAAATTATTTACTTATGAGTTATTTCTTTTTCTTTGTCTACAAAAATTTGCATAATGCCCTATTTTTTTGCAATTATAACATACAATGTTTTTCGAGTTTACATGTTCATAATTATTATCAAAATTTTTATCAAATTTAGTTGTCTTATCTTTTGTGAAATAATTCTTCTTCCTGAAGCTGCTTCTTGCATTTTTGTCTCTGCTTCTGCCTCTGCTTATGTAATTCTGATTGTGTTGATTTGATGATGTATTTGTTTGGAGCTTTTTTACTTCTCTCTTTGTCATTTCCATCGTTAGCGCCGTTTCACATATTTCCGCAAAGCTTTTTGTCAGCGGTTCTTCCAGGAGCTTACGCTGAATGCCTTCATCACGCTGAGACCAAATAAATTTGTCTGAGAGAGCTTGGTCTAAATAATCTCCAAATGAACATCTTTCTGCAATTATTTTGAGTTCAACTACAAAATCGCTCAAACTTTCGTCATGACGTAGATGCCGCGACATAAACTTATGCCGCTCTGCTCGCACATTAATTTTCGGTCGGAAATAATTTCTCAACAGCTCAATTAGCTGCTTGTAATTAAAGTCTTTAACTAGCTTTGGAGCTATAAGTGATTTTAAAATTTTATACAAATCACCACCCGCAAGCGATATAAATAACGACACTTTTTTCTGCTCCTCAACACCATTTAATATAAGAAGATGATCTATTCTTTCGATATAATGTTCGAAATCATCTTCGATCATATAATGTTCGATGTTGCCTATCATGGCCATGTTCAATTTTTTTATGCACTGATTTTCTTTGATACTGTCTTTTTCTTCAGATTTATTTTCTTCACTGTTAGTCATACTTGCATGATTGCAAACTAAAAAAAAAACCCACGAGGCACAAAAAAAAGCTTCAACACTATTTTTGCAAATTAAAAACTTTTTTTTTTTTTTTCTTTTATAACAATATGTTTGTTCTGATTTAGTTTTATTTTTTTTTTTATTTTACTTAGCAGCCGTGAGGGAGCCACGCGTTAAACATCCTCGTCGCCAAATAATATGTTTTTTATATATATCTTTATTGTTCAAAGGTTCTTACGTGACTGACTGTACAAAGAGATGTTAACTTATAATATACATAGAAAGAGATGATAGTTTATGACTACATGGAAAGTAAATAACCGTGTGAGAAATACATAACAATTTCAAGAACTGGAAAAGATCTAATTATTTAGTTAACTTTATTATATTTTTAAATGTTACTATCAATAAATTCTATTTAAAAATGTAATCAATAAACTTATTTTTTTTTAACAAAACATTATTCTCTTAAGTTTCACACATTAGATTAGTCAAAATATGTATTTAAACATCGGTCTACGGTTAAGAGAGAAAAACGATTTTGGTTGTCACCAAAAGAACTCTCTAGCATTCTCAAAAGTTGTATTGTACTAATTTTAGTTTTTCGTTTGAAATCAACGATAGCCCAAACGGTCTAAATAAAAAAAAAAAATTAACAGCGCAAAGTAATAAAAGTTGAAAATACCAATTTCCGAAAAGCAGATATATTCAAAATCTTCCTTCCTCAAAAAATTCTATTATTTGATAAGCATTAAAAACATGGATGACAGCTGGGCTAGAAATAATGAACAGAAAGCATCCAGATTTGCTGAACATCTTCAAAAGATTTTTCAACCTAATACGATGGAGGACACTACTTTGTTACCAAACATTAATCAACAATGAGTTATGGAAATACAATTTGTCACTCCAGCTGAAACCAAAAAAGAAATTAAAGCCATCAACCCGAAAAAAGCTCCTGGTTTTGACCTGATTACTGGCCAAATAATTAAAGAACTACCAAGGAAAGCATTGTTTAAAATAACTAATCTGATTAATGCATCATTCAGATTAAAATATGTACCATTATTATGGAAAATGGCTGAAGTTAATTATGATACCTAAACCTGGAAAGCCACCTGATGAAACTGCACCATATCGACGAATTTCATTGTTGCCGATTACGTCCAAATTGTTTGAAAAACTTTTATTAAAAAGACTAAAACCAATCATCGAAGATAAACATCTTATTCCGGATCATCAATTTGGCTTCCGGAACCAACAATCTACGATTGATCAGGTCCATAGAATTACTAGCACTATTGAAAAATCATTAGAAGAAAAGAAGGTATGCTCAGCAATATTTATTGATGTAGCACAAGCTTTCGATAAAGTTTGGCATGAGGGATTGAACCTCAAACTCAAAATGTTCCTTCTTGTTCAATATTCAAAAATTCTGGAATCATATACATACTTATATTAGAACGTTACTTCAGAACCAAACAAGAGGACGCTTATTCTGATCTGAAGAGCATTCAAGCGGGCGTACCCCAAGGTAGTGTATTGGGACCAGTTATCTACCTCCTATACACTAGTGACCTACCCACATTGAGTGAAAATATTGTGGCTACATTTGCTGACGATACTACAGTTTTAGCTATTGGTGACAATAATCAACAGAAAAATTACAATTAGCCATTACTGAAGTTCAACGCTGGACAGCTAGGTGGCGCATCAATCTTAATGATACTAAATCAGTGCATATCAACTTAACCAATAAACGTATAGAGCACAAGCCAGTATATATAAATCAACAAATAGTTCCATACGAGAATACAGCGAAATATCTAGGCATGAACCTTGACGCTAAACTCAGGTGGAAACCTCATGCCAAAAAAAAACAAGAAGAACTAAAACTAAAGTACAGAAAAATGTACTGGCTATTAGGTAGACATTCTGCCTTGTCAATATACAACAAGCTTCTCTTGTACCAACAAGCCCTTAAACTAATCTGGACTTATGCTGTATCACTCAAACCAAAAGATTAGTAATTCAAAGATTCCTAAACAAAGTACTTCGTTGTGCTGTTAATGCACCCTAGTACATTCGTAATGACAACTTGCACAGGGATCTGAATGTGGAAACTGTTGACAATATTATAAAAAAGTATGCTCAAAGTCATGAACAACGACTTCATCAACATATAAACATTGAGGCTCTCCAGCTCCTTAATAATGATGGCCTAACGAGAAGGTTAAAGTGAGTCAAACCTTTTGAACTTGTATAAAACATTATTTAACTATAACTAAAATAATAAGTTCACATCAAAATAGTGACCGCAATAAAAATTGTCAGAATCAAAATGAATATTATAGGATAAGCATTTTTTTGTAATTTTAAATCCGTATTAATTTAAGTCAAAATCAAATAGATTATTAGTATTAAGTTACTAGATTTCTATAAAATAAACTCTCCAATGGGTGTTTTTTATAATAAAAAAAAAAAATTGATAAGTCCGGCTGTTCCTTTTTTCAAAAAATGTTCCGACCTTTTCCATCGATATGGATTTCCGAAAATCAGTCCAAAGCATTACTACAGCACTTTAAGGGTCATTATGCCAAAAAATTAAGCATGAAGTTGTGTAGAAGTCTGAAAGTTTGCGTATTGGATGCTCATGAAAGCAACATTTTTTCCCAAAAAGTTGCTCAAAATGGATATTTCCGCGATTCGAAGCCGATCACCGGTAGGTTCAAAATTTCAAACATTTTTCATCGATTAGCGCAAAAATAATTTTTTTTTACAAAAACTAGCTTGAAAATGTTCCGAGGGTTAATAATTCCCTTGTTGACTGCCAAAATCGATTTTGAAACTTTCTCCATTGATTATCGGAAATATTTTATCTCCTAAAAATGGTTATCTTAAGATGGGCTATCCAAAGACTTTTAGTCACTCCCAGTGATGATCCAAGTTTAATTTCTTTAACTTATTTTTTGGGAAAACTGACTTAAATCTTAGACGGTCAATTTTGTTGCAAGTAAAAAAAAAAACTATTAATGCATGTCGCTAAGACTCAATACTAAAAATGTTTCTCTGAAAAAATAAATCTCAAAGTTTTTAAGCATTAACTTTTATTCGAACCAAACTAAGTAGTTCGTCATATTGCGACTTCAAAAAAATTTTACTATTTATGTCAAAACCAGACAGTGGGTGTCAGACCACATTTTATTTTAGGTGTTCGCAAATCAAATTAAAAGTTCTCAAATTGCTTTAGTTTTTTTCTTAATGAAAATTTAAAATTTTAAAACAAAATTAAGCTTTCTTTTACAACAGCTGAGCAAAGTTTTTTAACTTCCTGGTTTTGTTTGCTTTCATTTGCTGCTGATATTCATGTTCTTCTATTTTCTGACTAGAAAATGTGTTGAATACGCCCCGCTGTTTGTGCAATGCACAATCTGCAGCATATAAAACAGATGAAGCGTAAGTAATCCTAGAAAGTTTCTTGAAGGCTCATGAAATGAATGGCAGAAAACCAAACTGCAATTGCACGAGAGTTACCTGTGAACTAATTTTTTGTTGAGCAAAAACTGTTGTTTGAAAAATTTAGAAAGCTTTTGCTTCTTTTATTTCTGGTTACGCCTACTTCTTTGTTTTCTTTTTTTCTGCAGTGATATCAAAAACAGAAACAGCTTGCTGAAAGAAAGATCTCTTCAGGAACATTATTTGCTTGGTTGCTGTGTACATTAAGCCATAACCAACCAACAGAGATAGTGGTATTGCTTACTATAGAGAAATTGAGTTCTTTTGTAGTAAGTTGCAACTGAGGAAAAAATATGATATCAAAGAACTCTTACACATAGATATGTAGCATTATTTGTAATAAAAACAAATTTAGCATTTGGCAAAACTTTATAAAAACTTAAAAATACTCAGTAAAGTTTTCAAATATCTATTATTTTTCTTACTTGAAAATTCTTTAAAATTTGTAAGTTAATCCGTAAAGTTTAAAATTAATTAAAATTAGTTTCGTAAATTTGTTATAATTTTTAATGAGCTCAAAAGTTTCTTAAAAGCATTGAACACATAGTACCTAATTTGAAAAATCTTTTTCAATTCAACTCTTATTCAGACATTATCGTTGAAAGGATTCATAGGGTGCATAAAATAAGTATAGGATTTTTTCCTCTGACGAGTTTAGTACTTGAGCCATAAGTGTTGACTGGCTTTATACAGTAAAATGTATTATTTATCGCTCTAACATTTTGTGACCAATTCTCTGAGGATATCTTGTTTTTTCAAAAAATAAAATGTGTGACTGGGTATTGACACCTAGAAAAATCCACTTAAAATTGGACATATGAAGTAGCAACCGCAAAGCAATTTGAAAGTCTTAATTTATTTATTTTCAAGTTTAAAAAAAAAAATTTTTTTATCAGTCATCACCATTTTCATTGCTGCCGCATACATCAAATAAACAGGCCGATGAAGTTCGCAGCGATCAACTTCTTCGGCAACAACTTCAAAAACTTTTCTTTGTGTTTGATTTTTTTTTTTTTGACCTGGTAAGTCCACCATAGACCAGAACTTTACACTACGTCAAATCCTGGAAAAACCCCAAGAAAAACAGATCGATACCCATCATCTCTTTATCTTCATCATCTCTTCATAGGAAAGGACCTCTCCGAACCCTTTGATACCGAACGAGGTTTTAGACAAGTCGATCCACTATCCTGCAACCTCTTCAACTTTGTGCTGGAAGGAGTGTTGCGAAAAGCTAAAGTACATTGTAATTTTATTATTTTTTACAAAAGTGTCCTGTTCTTTGTATATGCCGATGATATTGATATCATTGGACGTTGTAAGCGAGATGTTACTGCTGAGTTTTCTGCTATCAAAAAAGAGTCGAGTGAAGATGGGCTTAACGGTGAATGAGGGCAAAACAATGTACATATATGCTGTCCACAAACAGAGAGACGCGGTGCATAGGATCCTACGTTACTGCGAACAGCTATACTTTCGAGTTGTCAAGGAATTAACCTATCTTGATTCACTCTCAATCTACAAGACGCTCATCTTACCCGTGCTACTCTAAGGCGCAGAAGCATTGGTTGTATAGAAGACTAATGCAGACACGCGTGAAGTGTTTGAGAGAAAAATTTTTCGAAGAATCTTCGGTCCTGTTCGCGTCGGCAATGACTACCGTATTTGAATGAACCACGAACTCTACGATGCCTTTTTGAGAACGACAGCAAACATTTTTTTCTAACTATATATTAGCATAAATCAATATAGGATCGCAGAATATCACCGTTTTTAATTGATTCACTCAAAAAAACATCAAAAAATAAAAAAAAGTTTTCCCAGCTGATTTACAGAAACGATGCTTAGTTCTCGCTCATGAAAATTACTCAGATTTAAATAGTAACTAGCGAATCGTTTAGAAATATAAAAGAAATTAGTTTTAGAACATTACTTATAATAGATAGGCCTGTTTTTCCTTCTAGCCACAGCATTATACAAAATTTCAGTTTTTTTAGAGCTCTTTGTGTGCTTCTTTTTCCACTGTTAAACTTTTGAAATTTTGTTAGTGTTTTGCTATTGTTTTTAGTCCTATCACAATGTTTATTCTACCCTTTACAGTCTGTGCTGTCCACGTGCATATTTCCTTTGTGTTTCAAATTGCGGGTCAAGTGCTTTGTAAACAATTTTTGAAAAATTGCAAAAATGTTTGTACTCTTTTTTAACTACTACTCAAAGGCTGTCCTATATTATGGCAATATTTATGACTTGTGCTTGTAGTTGCCTTTATTTTTGTATGATATATGGCATTAATAAATTCTTTTAAACGTATTATTTTTTTTTTTAAATTTATTAAGTAAATTTAATAAAGCTTTAGTAAAACCTAGGAAGTATTCGAAAACAAAACTATGGTGATTTGTAAAAAACTTTTTTATTAAACGAAGTTACTTATAACTAGCACGTGCATCAGCGAACAAATTTGAAAAAGTAGCTTATTGCTAAAAGGGAAAAGAAAAAAATCAAATTCCAAGTTGCAATAACTTTGTTTTGCAAAACAAATAACTTTTTTATTGAACATTCTGTTATAATACTTACTTGCACAAAAACGACGAAGAAGCACAAACTGAAACGTGCAACAGCCTTCTTATTCAGGCCAACCACACTAATACTCTTTATTCATTTTAGTTAGCTGAGCGTTGTTGCTGTTACCAAAGCTACGACGGACCATCGTTTGCTGTTTTATTCAGTTTATGCCAACACAGTCGAAAAAGTTTTTGGCAGTGCAAGTTTTGCACAATAAACTGCAACAAAAGTAACACAATAAAATGTAGCACTAACTCCGAAACAATATAAATAACGAAAAAGGGGTCATGATGATGCCAGCATATTGGCTTACTAAAATTAACGGGATCAACAGTGCAGTTTTCGTTGTAATAACTTTTGTAATATTTTTGGAATTTTTTTTTTGCGTAAAATTGACACAAACCAAGGTATCTACTCGTATCTATCTGAATATCAGTGTTGTGTAACTTTTTTTTTGTTTTTTAATTAGTCTATAATGCAGTTAGTTGGCTAACACTTCGTTTCATTCTGACAGTAAAAAATTATTCGTAAGTTGTATTCACCCCTTCATGAATATCCGGAGGAAAACGATTCTCTCGGATTTTTTTTTGTTTTTCGACGGGAGTATTTTGCGATCATAAATAATTGCGTATTGGATAACTTCATATCCAGTCAGTGTTGTCAAAACATTTCCAATTACTTCCATTCAGTCCAAAATCACAGTTGCAGTTTTCATATTTGACATTACCTTATCAGTAATTTTGCATATTTGACATTAGCTTACCTGTCAGCTGAACAATTTTGTAAATAAAAATGAAGTGAATTTATCTACATATATCACAAAAAAAAATCACCTAAAATATAGTATAGCATAGCTTGATAGTTTACCATCTACTCCTTTTCATGAAGACTTTTACTGTATTTGAATTGGATTCCATGTACAGGACTAATATCAGTAATTGCTCTTTATTTGTGTTGCTAGATCTTGTAAATATGTTAAAAAAATGTTTTTATCAAATAAAATTACAAAATATTGCTAGCATTGACTCTTTCCTCATTAAATTCCTCGCCAAAAAGTTAGGGCACAAAAATTTGCGTGAAACGTCAAAAAATTTTCCCCAAAAAAGTATTGCGGATAACCTAATTTTCCAGAGAATTTGTTCCCATTCCCCAAAAATCTTCCACGATCGCGAAACAGGGTATTGGAGAAAAAATCCGAAGGATGTTTATTCATGAAAGGGGTGATTTTAAAAACTGAGAATATGAGAACTTTTCAGCCCAACTGTTATATTAGGGTGTTATTTCTCAAACTTTAGGACATGGTTTTGTTTATTTTTTCCTATATTATAGCTTGAGGAATAAAAATAATTGTCCCAACATTTGAGCTTCCTAGCTCAAACCTGAAAACTGCGCGGACAGAGTTTATGTCCAATTCCGTTGAAATTTAACGAAAAAACCGACTTACTAAAACGTAGAAAAAATCTGCCTTAGGTGCCAAGATATAGCATTTTGGGTTTTTTAGTTGAATGGGGGTCGCCACCCACTGTTGTACAGCCACGCCCACATTTTTCGTGTGACTAAAAATGCGGTAAAAATACACCCAAATAAGGTATTTTTATTTTTTTTTTTAAAAATTTGCGGTCATTAATACCTATATAATAGAATCGGGTTTGAAGAAAATTCTCCCAAAATTTCAGCTTCCTAGATCAAACCTGCGAACGGCGCACTTTTTTTGTTTCCTCGTACAATTCGTATGAAAAACGAAAAAGCAAAACAACGAAAAACAGATTTTTTTTGTGTTTTAGTAAATTTTCTGATTTTCGTTGTTTTGCTATAATATAGGAAAAATAAACAAAATCCCTGCCCTAAAAATTGAAAAAAAAAACACCCTAATATATATGTTATATAGTGAGCTCGAAATTCTATTTTATTCAAAGAAACTCAATTTGGCACCACTGTAAAAAGTCTTGAAAAAAGCTGCACAGTGTAAAAGAAATTTTACAAAAGAACTGTGCTACGGTAGTGATATAGGTATTAGAGGTCTGCATAAGTGCACTCGAAAGAAACATCAAGCCAATCGACACGTTGCGAGTCCATCGAGATTTTGTGTACAAGAGTCACAAATCAAATAAAAACAAATCGAAACACAAATTGCTGCACCTACAAATAGATCACAAATAAAATTTTGTTCAATTTTCATGTTCAAGCGCTCGAAGGTTATTGGATTTATAAGTTTATGGCGGGTGAGTTTTTTGCTATTTGTTTTTTCAGTGTAAATTTTCTGAGATCTTACGCATGATTTGTAACACATGTAAACGGTGAAAATACTAAATAAAGTTTGCCATTTTACCATAAATAGACTAACAAACGAACGCTTGTAAATTATTGAATTTTATTATCACAATTCCTGCTCTGTGAGAAATGTGTTTTTATCGAAAAAGTTTCTTCAGCGACGAAGCTTATTTTTGGCTCAATGGGTACGTCAACAAACAGAATTGCCGTATTTCGTCTGAAGAGCAGCCAAAAGCTGTTTAAGAGCTGCTAAAGCACCCTGAAAAATGAACCTTTTGGTGCGGTTTGTGGGCCGGTGGAAACACTGGACCATACTTTTTAAAAAATAATGAAAATCGCAATATTACAATCAATGAAGCAATATATCGAGCGACTTTTTTTTGCCCTAAATGAAAATTTGGACTTGGTTGATATGTGGTTTCAACAAGTCTGTGCCACATGCCACACGGCACTCAATTACTCTTACGTTTTGGAGTAATCCATTAGCCGCTAAGATCATGAGATTTGATCCAACTAGACTATTTTTGGAGGAGCTACGCGAAATCTTACGTGTAAAGCAACAAGTCAGTCGCAATTTCAGCTCTGGAAGACAACATTACAGCTGCCATTAGCAGCTGGTAAGATACCAGCCGAAATTCTGGAAAAAGTATGCCAAAATTGAAGCTTACATATGGACCACTTCAGGCGTAGCCGCGGGCAACATTTACTTGAAATAATCTTTAAAAACAAATGGAAGGAATTGATGTATGGCTCCAAATAAATATTTTATTAACTATTGCAAATTTTCTGTTCTTTTTTAAATTTTCAAAAACCAAATGCTTAAAAAATCACTGTTTTTAATGATCGTTTCGAGTGCAGACCTCTAATAGGTATCATATTTATGGCTAACTCCTATAGTATGCAAACTACGTATATGTTGCATTAGAGTCACCAAGTACCTAATTATAATCTAATAATATAGACGTAATAGCTCTTTCAATTGCTTTTAAATCACTGCTCTAATGACTATAACATTCTACAAATTTACAGTTTTCTGCAACATACATAAGTGTTATTTATATTGAGGTTGCTGAGAAAAGAACAACCAAGGAATTTTACTGAGAAACTAAATCGGTTGATATAGGACATACATGTATGTAGTATATGAAAACAGTATTCAGCAAGTTAAAAAGACAACCTCTCATATTTTGAATAATTATAATGAAATATAATTCCACAAAAAAATTCAACTCAGTTTAAATTTCTGTCTTGAACGCCATTTATATTCCAAACTAAATGATGTCCTTAAAGCATACAAAAAAAAAAAGAAGAAAAAAAAAAATAAAAAAAAAAAAATAAAAATTCCTATGAAAGTTAATATCATTGGTGACACTTTATGAGGCTGCAAATTTGAGATTGTGCTTTCGTTTGTGTGAGTGCGCACAAACACGTGTGTGTCTTCACGATATACGATTTTTTATGCCTCACGTACGTGTGTAGAAACTTAAAAAAATAAAAAATGAGTGAAGAATGTGTAGGCAAATGACTTGATAAATTTAGGCCACACTGTCATACAACGCATGATGTATTATAATGCTAAGCATTTGCTTTTCTCAAGGGAACTATTAGCGTTATTTTTTTTTTATAAATACGAGTGCTATTGCATTCCTTTTAAGAAAACCATTTGTTTTCTTAACAATGTCACTATTTTTGTTGGTTGCTGTTGATTTAAATAAAAATTTGTCTCAAAAAAAAAGGAGAATAAAACGATTTGAGGAATTAGTAATTTTTTCTAAGTCGCACAAAAGCCTTTTTAGCCTACAACATTTTCTGTGTAATTTTATAACTTTAAGATATGTGCATTAAATTCTTACCTTGTTGAAATATTGACATGCAAATCTCGTCTGCATATTCTTACAATATTCTTACTGATATGCAAAAGTTAGATATTAAGAGAACATACAATCTATTCTACATACAACTGCAGTTGAATGAAAACTAATTAAAAACTCAAGTCAAATATGTTGCATGCATATATTGCAAACACCAGTGACCTCAAGCAATCAGCTCATTCCAACAAAATTCATGGTCTGTACCATTCTTTGGATACATATAAGAAATGCTTTCTATGACTTCGTTTACTAAGTTTATAAAAAAAAACAACTGAAGTAAGTGCAGGCGGTTAAAAATCATAATGAAAAGGATAAGGAACTTGAAAATTTCGTAAGCTGCTAGAAAGTTAAGTCTGAGAAGAAGTTCGGAAAATTAGAAATATTTTTTTTTGAATGAAAATGGTGCTTTTGCAGAAATATTCATTTTCATAAGAATATAACTGTTATTTCATATTAAAAAAAATACACCACGTACTCTTTGGTGCTTTTTTACTCACAATATAAACTTTCAAACAGTGACCGACATAAATAGTTTTTTTTTTGTAGTGTTTTCAAAATTTTTTCCGAATAACCATATAATGGAAAATTTATTAAATATGAATTTCGTAAATCTAGGTTTCAGGGCTTATAAATTGTCTAACAAATGACAATCTACTCAGTTATATATTGCAATAATTCAATAATAGAAGTCCATTTAATAGGCAAAAAAACATTTTGAAAAACTGAAGCAAAGAAAAATCAGAAAACAATTTATGTGTGGAACATTCCTGGTGGTCTGGGTTAATGCTGGCGCAAAAATTTGAAAGTGAAACAATACGTATCAGAGCTTTTGGAACCTTTGGAAAATTTAAGATGGCAGCCTCAATATTGCGGTAACAACGGAAAAAGTCATGCAATACTGTTGTTAAATATTGAAAGAAAATTGTAAATTAAATTGAAAAATATTTTTTATGATTTGAATGCTTGGATGTTATTGAATATTTATGGATTTTAAAAATAAAAACTGTTTTGGTCATAGTTTAACCTCCCAAAAATATAAAAAGAACAAAAAGTATATTAAGACTTACAATAATTTCGAATTATTTCTTAAGCGAATACCAAGTCCAAAAATTGTATGGACTGTTCTTCAATATTTTTATTGTACATTTTTTCGGCTATATAGGCTACCCTATTTTTTGTTTTCAAATTGACATACGTATATATATGTACGAGTAGTTTGTCATTAATTTGGTATTTAAAAATACATTTCTTTTGTAAATACTTTTTTCCTATGAAAAACTCATGTTCAGGTAATATATTCATTAACTTGCATATGAGAAAATTATTATGTGTCGATTACACAGTCAGTTGCGTGTTACTTTTATTGACAGTCTTGACTGATTATGCTCCGTAGGTATTGACACAAGGTATTACACCTACAAATTCTGTCATTATGGACTTCATTTGTACTAACATATATAAAGGAGTTGAAGCAACAAACATTAATATATACATAGGTCAAGTAATTTTTTGTTCGATCGATTTTTGAATAAAGGGCTAAGGTATACAGCAAAAAATAAGAAAGCGGGTAAAAGTTTTAGACAATCAATTTTTAGTTTACCCTATATATTATTAACTTTATCATAATATCTACAAAGTAATTTAATAAAAGAAATGGATACAAAATTTTAACGAAAAAACGGGCTTACTAAAACGTAGAAAAAGTATGCCTTAGTCAGGATATAGCGATTTAGGTATCAGGCATTTCGCTCGAAGCGGACAGGGGAAATGGGGTTCGAGTTTCCAATTTCAGATATATTTCAATATGTTGTACCTGTATATGTCCTCGACCCAGAAACAAAATGTTTTTAGAATGGCAACACTGGTTTTAAAAAAAATTTGTTTGTTGGGTGAACATTGTAAAAAACGGTGAAGAAAAATATTTCTCATTATTTTCAGTGTATTTTTTTTAATTTTTAAAATCCAATTATGAGGTTAAAAATTCTAATAAATGAAGTATTAAGTATCAAGTAGTTAATGCATTTTACCAGACTTTTTTCAAGCTGAATAATGGCATTTGAAGCAGTACATACCTTACGATTTCTTAAATTTTCAAAGACTCATATTCTGTAAACCAGTGTTGCCATTCTAAAAATATATAGTTTCTGGGTCGAGAACATATGCAGGTACAACCTGTCCACTTCGCGTGAAATGCCCGGTATTTTGGTTTTATGGGAGTTGCCACTCACTGTTGTCAAACTACACCGGAAAATACACCCGAAAGGGCTTTTTTTAAATATTTTTTGCGATCTCATAAAACTATATTATGTATAGAACCGGGCTTGAAGAATATTCTCCCAAGATTTCAGCTTTCAGACCTGAGAATGGCATAAACAGTATGTTTGCTATTACAATTAAAATGGAAAAAACGAAAAGGCAGAAAAACGAATGGCAGATTTTTACCATACTCGATTTGCGCCCCTTTTCCTTCGATGATGCGATGTGTACTATACATATAATGCAACTCATTTGTTTTCTGTCTATCGTTCATCAAACTATTAATATTATTATATTAGCTATCGATTAAGACAAACTAATGTACTAGCTGACGATATACAGGGGTAAAGTGTACAACCATCATTTGATACACACACATATATATATATACCTTAGCCACAAAATGCAGCAATTTGAGGTTGATGTCTTAGCATCGTAAGCATATCAACGAAAAACCGCAGCATAAAGCACCAGTTTGAGGGAACTCGTAGGTTATCCATACATTTAGTAAAAAGTGTTAAATTAACAGAGAGATAAATCCTTAAATATAAATTAATTGCTTAAGATTTGCCTTAAAGACATTTTGCTAGTAAGAGTTCATATAATAATTTTAATTTAAATTTATGCTATTCAAATTTAAAGTCTATAGCCTTTGTAGCTATTTGAAATGCTTTAAATTTAATATATCTTAAAAAGTTACATTCGTATAAAATTTATGATTTTATGCATTTATAAAATTATGAACAAAATGAAACGTGCTGCTTAAAATATTTTTAATCAATTGTTGTTTATTGTCGCAATAAATAACTTTTATGGTTTTTCATACCTTATACGTGAACACTTATTTTTATTGCAATTTGAATACGTGCGCACATTGCTGTTAAACTTTGAAATAAACTGTATGAAATTTAACACAAATTGTGTAAAAGTTTAAAGAAAATTCTGTTAAAGTTTTACAAATACATGATTGAAATTTTTGTTCTTTAATGTCAAAAACTCAGACACATTTGCGTAATTTTTTTTATTCTCATTGTGCAAAAATAAAATGTACATTTGAGTTTATTCCAAATTGTAGAAAGTCCTTAGAATAGTTCGCTGAAAAAAAAAAATGGATGGGTTGAATATTTATGTCAAACTGCGTCTTGCTTTGACGTAGGTTAGCAATCTAGTGTTAAATTCGACAAAAATGAATAGGTATTTTTTCAATTGCTGTCAATTTACCTGATAAGAATTCATTAGAAGAAGATGAAAAACACAGATTTTGATCAAAAAACCAGGGACCGTAATGATTATGAATTTTGTGTTAGAAATCACTGTATAGTCGTTCTAAACGAATTTGAATTTTTACTTTGGATTTTTATTGTTGTTGATTTGGAGTGCCATTTTTTTTCGATCAAAAATAGTTCTTAGATCAAAAATAATTGTAACTCTATAATTTTATATTTCAAATAAAACTTAAAAGTTATTTTTATACCCTTATTTTTATACCCTTCACCTATACTCACTTTGTCCTTCCGTTTGTAAGACATAGGAGGAGCACGGTGGGCTTTAACCAACTTTTAATAAAAGTGTGAGTTACAACAAAAACTTTAATATGGGATTATTTGGGATGTAATTTAGAGTCGATATATGAAAAATATAAGAAATCCTTAGAGCTTTTTTATAATTCCATATTTACTGTTTTTTAATGATATAACATATGCATAACAAACGTATGAAACTTAAAAGTTATTCGATTTTCTTCAAATACGTCAAAATACTTTAATAGGTTGCACTACAGTCTAAATTTCAGCTTCCTAGGTGGTCGGGGTCTAGAGAAAGAACCATGTTTAGACATGAAAATAGTCTTGTTTAGTCCGGTTTAAAAATATTTGTTCTAAAAGCCCTCAAATCTAATCTTAAAGCTGTAGATATCAATTTTTTTTTGTTATGTATTCTTTTGTACATAAAAAATTTTTAAGCCTCTAGACCTTAAGACTTATTTTTGCGACCCGATTAAGTTAAATACGTCTTAGTAAAATATTACTGCTTTGAAATCGGTGTACTTAATCGTAGTTTTATTCATAATACTAAAGACCGATCTTATTATGTTTATTTATTTATTCGCTTTTAAATGAGATACCATATAGTGAAAATGGTTTACCAGGCTCAGAGATATCATACATTGAATTTGGCTATTTTCGCAAAAGTTGCATTTTTTTCGAAATTTGAGCTAGCAGTACTCAAGAACCCGAATATCTAGGGAGCTGAAATTTGAACTGTGAGATTGTCTTTTTAGGTTCTTTAACATGTCAAAATTTGAGCACAATCGGATGTTTTTTAAATTTCATACGTACGTTAGACACATATTATACTAGATAATATTACAAGAAAACAGTCAATATGGAATTAGAAAAAAGCTCTGAGGATTTTTTTTTCTTTTGATGCATTTCTACTTTGATAAACATCCCAACTAATTCAACATTCAAGTTTTGTTGTAACTCAACTTGTCATTTAAAGTTGGTTAAAGCCCACCGTTGGAGGCGAAGCAGGCGTGTAAAAGTATATATTCTTGATCAGCGTCACCACCTGAGTTGACTAAGCGATGTCCGTCTGTCTGTCTGTCTGTCAGTCTGTCTGTCTATCAGTCTGCCTGTCTGTCTGTCTGTCTTTCTGTTCAGGCTTATGGGAAAATCAAGAAAGCTAACTGAATGAAATTAGCACACTCTGGTCACACCTTCTTACAGGCATATTGTTATTGAAAATGGGCGAAATCGCTTTATGGACACGCCCACCGTCCGATCACTATATATAATTACCCAGGTCAATTTTGAAAAAAGTTGCAGTGATTTTGATGCATCTTGGGGACTTGATCCACATTTAAATAAGATTAGGAATAGGCTAGGTTTTAAGTTTTCAAAGATTCCTTCAGGGGCGTGGCACAGCCCTAAATTTTAACCTTTTTACCACCATACCTCGTAAGCCGTGCAAGAAATTGAGATGAAATTTGGTAAACGGATACATTTTTTATACATATAACTTAAATTGCGATAGAAGTGGGCGGAATCGTAAAAGTGAGCGTATCACTTTTAAACAGCTAAAGATTTTGATTCCGTACATCACAAAAACGATTTTCATAAAAATGTTGATGATGATGATGCCGCTGAAAGCTGTCATCAATACAAGCTCAGCCACTTTACTGAAAAAATTCGTTGAAGGGCGTGGCACAGCCCTTCGACGTAATCGTTATGAAATTTAATAAGGCAGATAAACTTGCAAGGAGGCATGTTTTTGAAAAAATTTTGCGCAATGGAGCATGTGGGCGTATCACCTCCCATACAAGCAAAAACGGTTTAACCCTTATGTCATTAACCAAAATTACCTACGCTGTTCAATAACCAGGGTACCCGGGTACCCATAGGAGTAATTCATATAATTAAGGGACCATTCTATTTCACTTGGCAGAAGAACCGGCTTGTTCCTTTTTTCGTCAGTAAGATTGTAAGATAACTTCGATAGCGTAGGCAGAAGTAAAAGAAAATACGCACTTCGTAGATTTTTGACTGTGTTAGACATGTGATTTTTGGCCAATGCAAGACCAAGTTCTTGAAAAAGTTCTTACGACATTGTTCTCGCTGCTTTCTTGCCAAGCTGGATGTATTGCTGAACGGACGCTGAAAGCAGTCAGCGCTGAAATGTCAGCGATATTGAAAAAAATGCCTATTGGCCAACGGTTAGCTTTCCACTTGTAACTGAATCTCGAAAGCATTTTGTCGGCATTGTCAACACTGCATTTTGTTTTATTATAGTATGAAACTACCTTAGGCAATTTCTTTGGTGCTATTCCGATATCAGGCGAATAATGCATGATGCTCTAAATAGTGGTGAATTGTGTTTCTTGCTTACATATAAAACAATTATGGTATTTTCGGTGAAGGCGAATGTAGATTGGAATACTGGCAGCATTTTTTCGATAAGAAGCTTACGCAGAATGCTTATTTTCCACAATGTGCCAACCATAAACAGATTCGTGTGTAGCAGCTTTTGATCCAAGTATAGCCTCTGAATGAAATCAAAAAACACTGACTCACTCTCCCTGATTTCGTTCCCGTGCAGCTCCATCTGTTTGGGCTCTGAGTGAGTACTGAGTACAAGATTCTTGTTATCGCGATAAATTGCCTAGAACGCTAGTACGTAAGCGCAAAGACGGTCAGGGATTAGCAGATCAACAAAAATTTTGCATATAATAGTTTGCTGGAATATTTACAGTAGAATGACCGAAGTTGTGCAGTTGTGTTTTTTGACGAAATTTTCCACTAATAAAGTAATAAATCGGTACCGAGTGAGAGGATTTTCTTAAGTCGTAAATAAATACTATATGCAACGTTAACGCTGATTCGCGGTTATCTTTTTACGTCGACAGAAAGTACGAAAACATACCTATGCATCGAAAAATACGTGCAGGCCGGAAACGACCCGTGTGACGAAAATAGTTCCAAAGTCGAAAAAATCATACGGACAACTATCGATAAACTCTGATGCTACATGTTTTCATTCATAACATACTTACAGACACAATAACGAAAACAAAGACCCATACAGCTGATAGTTTTCGAAATATTTGAAATGGAAGAAAAGGTTGGTCGAAAACGACCCTAACATCATTTTACGGTTAAAAACTGTGATAAAATTCTGTGTACTGATTTTTTATTTATACTGATGACAATGGAAGAGCTAACAACAACGAAATTCGGAAAGTATTTATATCATATATACATATGTTGATATTTGAAATTTGATACAAGTATGTATAATGCATGTGGGTACCTGGGTACCCTGGTTATTGAACAAGCGTATGTTAACTTTAACCGTAAATTTTACTTTTATTTATAAAAATTTAAAATAAAATCCATGGGTCGATGAAAAATTAAGCAAATAACGAGGATATGATTGCAATTAAAAATTTTTTCACGGGAACATAAGAAAAATCATACGGAAAGTACGAAAAGAGTACCCGGTTACTGACATAAGGGTTAATGTTATAGATAATTTGCTATGAGAGTAATCTTCATAAAATTTGGCTTGCAGATGTCAGCTGCTATTGGCTTTGATATTAAATGAAAATTGACGGGATTCCAGTAGTGGGCGGGGCACCTCCTATATAACTATAAAATTTAAATCGCTGTATTAATTGAACTATTGCAACAATTGGTATGAAATTTACTTTAGGTTGCTTACTTGCTTGAAGGTATACCTGAATCAAAAGTGGGCGAAATAGCACCAGTGGGCGTGGAACACCCCAAACAAGTAAAATACCTTAAGTGGCATATCTATCGAAATATGTAATAAATCATACTAAAACTTGGAGAGAGAGAGTTGCTTATAGAAAGTTATTTCTGGATAAAATTCGGACCATATTACACCAGTGGGTGTGTTACCGCCCTAATTTTTCAGACTAATTACGGAATATATCGCAAACTGTACAACCTATTGGGCTTAGGTATGTGGATGTCAATGACAAATATAATTTAGTAAACCAAAAGTTGGCAGAATTGGAGGAGTGGGCGTGGCACATTTAAATCTCTTAGTTTTTATTCGATTTATATCAGTATTTTCCATATTCTTTTGACTTTATCAACCTTTTAACTTTTCCAACATATCCCATATGTATTTGTTTGACTTTTTAACGTCTTTCATTTTTCTTCATTATTTTCTTTATTTTTTAGACTTTTTCAGCGATTTCGAAATGATTTATCATTTCTTAACTTCTTTCAACTTTTTTCCACGTTTTCATACTATTTCGACATTTTTAAGCTTTTTTCAACGTTTTTCATATTTTTTCGACACTTTGAATTTTTTTCAACTTTCTTCAATGGTTTCCATATATTTAGAGTTTTTCAGTCTTTTACAACTGTTTCAAACATGTTTCAACCTCTTTCAAACTTATTTACATTTCACATTTTTTCGACTTATTCAACCTCTTAAACGTCTTTTAACATTTATTTAAAAGGGACTTTCAGTGCAGCGTGTGTGAGTTTCGGCCTGGCCGAAGATAGCACCTTAACTTGTTTAGATTCAAATTACCCAATATGTTGGATTTAATTGCTTGTATTTTCGTCTAGAGCTTATCCAAACAATTCCTTGGACTGTTAATAATATAATATACTTAATTTTAGTACAATAAATCTAAAAAGTCTATTAATATCGAAAAAGGAAGAAAAAAACTAAAGCAGTCGAAAATTATCATAAGGCGTGGAAAGAATCGATATTCTTAAAACTTATCAATAAACATCGATATTAAATAATTTAAAATTATCGGTAACGTCGAAGACCATCGAAAAAACTACAACCGTTCAAACCTATGAAAAAGTCGATAAAGTCCGAAACCTTTTATAAAATTAAGGTAAGTCGGAGCAACGAAAATCATCTAAAACCATAAGTATTTAGATGTCAAAACATATCAAGAGCTTCGAAAAAGTCGATGAGAAAGTGCAAAGTTCAAAAATATCGAAATAAAAAATGAAGTCTATTTCATCTGATACTTGTTATATATTTTTCATATGAAAATATAAAAATTCATAATCCAATCGAAAGCGAATTTGTGAATATGTCAAATTTAAACAATAACAACAAAATGTTTTATAATAAAAAAAATAATTTCAAAATTTAATTGAAATCAATGGTATTTTATGTCAGGAAATTCACATAATAAGTACCTTCAAATGCAATTGCATTTGTTGCAACTACTGCCATTTAAAGTTATGAACTTAAAAGCTTTTTGTCTGTTACTCACATATTTTAGAACATTCGCAAAATGTTATTGGCCCTAAGTTGGTCCATTTAAAAGCGGAAATTAAAACGCCGTGGTCCGACTGCGATAACAATAAATTACACAGCGTATTGGCAACAGTTTTTGTGCAAAACTTCTGTACGTACAGAAGGCAGGAGCATAGCTTTACTATTCTCCAATTTAAGTTGCATAGCCTTTAATTTAAACGTTAAGGTTGGAAAATTGCTTAGTAAATATTAATTTGAGCTGCATACTTGCGGCACCATAGCGAAGGGTCACGAACACGTAAAACAAAATTGAAGAAAAATAAATTAAAAAATTTAAAAAAAAGTCTATAAGGTCTATGTTTGTGTCAAATAATTTTATTAAATATTTTTATAAAATTTGGTAGAATAGGACTTATGGTATATACGATGTACAGAAACAAAGTCGGTTTTGTTGTTAAAATGTTACAGACATAAAGTAAACCTGTAATCTTAAAAAACAATCTCAGGTTTTGGAGCCTTAAGTGTGCTGAAAGAATATGTTTCTCACCAAATTCAATGGTTTTAAAAACTAGCTATTCAAAATATCAGTTTTAGTGCTGCTTACAAAAATAATTAAATGTAGTACTCAATAGAATCTATATAGTATTTTTTCATTAACGGTCCAGTCACATCATTATTTTTGTAGTACAGTGAATATGTCTTAATATTTCTATAAGATTTTAAATAATTCCTTCACTGATATTGTGATAACTAATAGTTTCTACACAAAAAAGTAATTTTGGTATAGATGGTGTAATTAATTATTTATTGCACAGCACTCAAATTGAAAGCTTTTCATTATATTTCCATTTTTAGCACCTAAAAATTGCAATTGTAGCAAGAGAAACTTCTCACTAAATGATTTTGTTATTTGTACCCTACAGTCAGATGTAGAGATTTGAAGTTAGCTATATTATTGACTCCTGAGTTCAAGAGATTCCCAGATAATTTATGTTTTAGATAAGCTATTTATGCCCCAACTCTAATGATTTTGTTTATAAATGGCTAATTTCCTGAATAAAAGTAATTGATTTCAGCAATTAATTGGTGATATTATATTCCCCTTAGAAATGTGCTATCTACCTTTCACCAATAAATTTTTCCCAAAAATTTGAAGTCATTTCATACAAAACAACGTTTCTTGGCTTGAGACAAACTAGAAAAACGCAAACAGAAAATAAAACCTAGTAACTACTATAATACAGAGTACTTGAATAACTTAGTAGGAGAATAGTTAATACAATTTATTTAAAAAGTGTTGGTTCTATATTGGATAAAGGGTACTTATCATCATCAGTAACAACCATGTACAATGGTTAATATTGGCCAGTAGCTCAATATAGCTTCAGCGGAATGTATCAATCCATTTGGCAAACAAAATTTGAAGTTCTTGCGTAATTGCTCTTGAATTTTAGCCGGCTTAATGCCACAGAACTTAATTTTGATATAACTCCAAAAAAGAAATATGAGGGTATCAAATTGCACGTTTTCAGTAGTCAGTTGACATCGCTGCGTAGTAAGATTTGGCGCACCACAAACTTCTCGTGAAACATCTATAGCATATGTATGTCATCGCCTTGTTGAAGCCACATATAGTCTTTACCCATATCATTCAATTCGTCATATTAAAAGTTAGTTATTGGTACGATAGCATTAAACATTCATAGTAGCAGCTATACCAACATATAATTTAAAAAAGAAGGCAGTCCATTAAGTCTTCCAGGTCTAAACCCACACCAAACAGTGACTTTTTGAAAACACGTGCATTTTCCGACAGTCACTTTTCGGTTTTTATTGGTCCAAATGCATCAATTTTGCTTATTAATGTATTCACTGAGGTTAGAATGAGCCTCATCAATCAAAATGATTTTTTTCTTTTCTGAAAAATCGTCATCAAGTTTACCAGTGCATCGTTTTGAATTTTTTAAGCGTTCCGATTCAAATTCTTCTTTAAAATTTAACGTAATGCGGTTCTTGAGAGGTTAAATTCCTGTGCACGATGTCGACTTAATTTTTATTGGTTTCTAGACAATGGTGTTGATTGAATGTCCTGTATAAACAAGATGATATGAGATGGGTTTTTATACGAACATTATCAGTCACATTACACAAATTGCATAAAGCACAATATAATTTATTTAGATCGGCTATTTTCATAGTAGCCTTCGGTCATGTTAACACGTTGTGCCACCGAGTATCTTTCCAGGACTAAAATTGCAAATAACTTGACGGATGTCAAAATGAAGCAATCTTTTATAACATTGAGATTTTTTCTCAGAATCGTCGTGAAAGACACATTGGTCAGTCCGTAAGGTCAGCTACTCCGTCAGAAAGAAACTTTTTGGAGATCATCAACCGTTCTTCTTCAGCGGTTTTTATTCACCATATGCGATTTTAGAGGGAATCTTCTCAAGTTATTTGAAAAATTTAAGGTATGCAAAATATTCCAAGTTTCGAATAGCACGTACACTCTTACCAAAAATTGTAAGCAATAGAGCAATGATAGTGGTCGAAACTTTACATTTTAATAGGATTAATAAGAAATATCTGAAATTTGCATTTACCACATATAGAAGAACTAGTGTTTCACCGAGGCTACGAGGCAACTTCATTATTTGTTACGAGAACGAGGCGAGAACGAGGAGAGATGGAAAAATAAATTTTCCTCGCTTGACCGAGGCGAGATCACACCGGCATCTCACCTCGTCCTCGTCTCGGCCTCGCCTCGTCCTCACCTCGTTCTCGAAACCAAGAACGAGGCGCGTTTTGACTGAATCTGAACTCATAAGACCCATATGCAGATTCAAAATATGAATGTAATTTTTATATTAAAATTTATATTTAACTAAGGACTGTCCCAGAAAAAACTTGCACTTTTATTTTTTAAGATTATACTCTACCTGATAATCTTATAGGTCTAAAAAGACAAAATATTTATTCCATATAAAGTGACGTTTGATATGATGTATAACACTTGAAGATAGCACTTCTAACGACAAAGATGTCTAGCAAGCAAGAAAAAGTCCGCGAACTGATTTTGTCCACATACCTGCAAAATCCAGGGTTAAAATATTTAGCTATTGCAAAAATAGTTGGTGCATCAGAAAGAACTGTCAAAATGGTTATTTCTAATTATAAGAAGGGTCTACCTGTTTCACGAAAAAAGGGTTCAGGCAGAAAACCAGAATTTTCTAACCCAAAGGTAGCGGCGAAGGTGAAGCGCCTTTTTAAGCAGAATCCCAACACCTCAGTGCGAGATATGGCGGATAGAGCAGGTACATCAAAATCTACTGTGCAAAGGATAAAGGAAAAAAGTAAGCTGAAGACATATAGAGTTCAAAAAGTACCAGACCGTTCTGATGAAAAGCAGTTGATGGCTCAGATACGAGCCCGAAAATTGTATGAAAGGTAACTGACTAAATTTGATTACTGCGTTACGAACGACGGAAGTTACGTCAAATCAGATTTTAAGCCGCTATCTGGGCACAAATATTATACATCACCGAAGAAGAGGCATATGCCTAGTAAATTTAAAGAAAAAAAAATTTCGAAATTTTCGAAGCAATATATGGTTTGGCAGGTCAAATGTACCTGTGGCCTCAGAAGAAGCTTCTTTGTTACGCAAGGCACTATCAATTCAAAAGTTTATATAGACGAGTGCCTCGAAAAACGTGTTCTAACATTTATTCGTGCGCATGAAGGTACAGTGATTCTCTAGCCCGATTTAGCAACCTCTCATTACTCTAAAGCTTCGACGGAATGGTATCAAAGTAAAAAGATCAATTTTGTACCAAAAATTGCAAATCCGCCCAACTGCCCAGAGCTTCTCCCAATTCGGAGATATCTGGCTCTAATGAAAAGAAATCTTCGAAGGAGTGGTAAGACTACAAAAAACTTGCAAGACTTTAGACTTAAGTGAAAAAGATCGTTCCGTACTGTCGTTAAAACACCTGTACAAAATGTAATAAAGGGCCTTAAGAACAACGTTAGAAATTTTTATGAAAAAAAAAAATTTTTAATTATGTTTTTAGTTATTTATATTCTTAACACTAGCCATTATTAATAAAAAAAGAAACAAGACCAAAAAAATTGCTGAGTATTTTTTTATAACTAAAAAACAAAGTGCAAGTTTTTTCTGGGACAGTCCTTAATATTTTATTTTATAGTAAGTAAACTACTTTACTTCATTTTTAAGCCGCATGTGGGTCATAGGAGTTCAGATTTGGTCCAAGCGCTTATACACATAAGTGCTTTGATCGCATCAGCTTTCAAACGACTTCGTCTTGGTTGATCGATCAGGGAAGCATGTGAAAATATGGCCACCAGTGAAGCCATGATACTGAGCTTATTAGATAATTTTTCTTTTTTTTTTTGTTTGGCATATACGTCTCATATGAGTTGGAATGCTCCGTAGCTAGTTTGGGTTGGATAAAATGGGTAATGCCACGCCCCCCCCCACATAAAGGAAAAACAGAATTCATCATATATTATCAACTACTTGACGCAGATAAATAAAACTTGGTACATTTATAAAAGGGAGAGGCAGAACTAAGATTCAATTAAAAAAATGGGCGGTGCCATGCCTTCAATACGTGAAAAAATTAACTTTATCATATCTGAACATATCATCATATCTCATTGAATTCACCAAAAATAAAAACAAATATTTTATTTTATTTCTTGAGGCATGATCAGCCTATCAGGCCCGATACATGTATAATTTTTTATTTATTTTAATAAAAAACTCGCTTTTTTACCGAGGTGTCTCGGCCGAGAATTAGGCGGGCGAGGCGAGGCGAGACATGTGATGGCAAGATCTCGTCCGAGGCCGAGGCGAGGTGAGGCAAGACTCAAATCTATAAAACGAGGCGAGACCGAGATCAACTAGAACCTCGCCTCGCCTCGCCTCGGCTTCGGTGAAACACTAAAAAGAACTTATGTAAATGTTAAAGCACGTTTTTTGCTAAAACCAAAACTGAAAAATATCAAATAGTTGCGTTATTCAAGATTATGCGAAAAAAATTTAAAATATTAAGCAAAGTCCTTCCCATATAGCAAATATTTTCGTCTCTATTTTTGTGTCTAAACGTATGAAATCACCTTGGTAGTAGAAAAGTTAAGTGCAAACCTTATTATGTATGATATTTTTGCTTGATTCTTTTACACCAATCAAAACAGGTTGATTTAAGAAACTTTTCATCAGAATACTGATTTTGTTTCATATTATAAGCCGGCCATACTTCTTTTAATTAACCATACGACTAAGCTTGCCTACTGTAGTTTTCTTGCTTTCACAAATATTGCAGAAGCATTTGGTAAATTTTTGTGTATAAACCATAATATTTAGTGCCTCGAAACTATGCAAATAAGGCAAAACATATTACAGCAATAGCATAGAAATGGAAACGGAAGCGGAAACAGCAATAAGTAATGAATGGTTGTTACAGTGGTATCATAATAGCTTGTTAAAATGCTTGTAGTACAATGAGTGCTTTGCATTTGTAACACTTGGTGCATGTTGTTGGTTTTGCGTATTGTGTTCCTACGAAAGTTTATTGTTGTCACCGCGCAAAAAGCTTCTTCGGGCTTTGCAAAAATACTCTTTGCTAAGTGTTACACTTAAGCTTCCGCAATTAATTCTGCAAGCTTAGGAAATATACATGTAAATAGTATGCTATGAAAATTTCAATTACACAAAGTTATTCTTAAGACGCTACTGCTGAAACTGCAGCTGACACCGCATATGATTGATTGCTTCTTAAGTGTAACAAAATTTCGTAAGCTCTGAGAGTTGAGAATTCAGTTAAATAAATTACGGAGTGTTGCAGTCTAAGCTCAATTTCAATTTATTTGGATTTATGAAGAAAATTCTGATGTTAATCAATGTGCATTGAATAATATGCTACTTTGGTAAAAGTTCACATGATTTAAATTATGAATCTAAGATGTATGGTTTTAGCTGGGGATAAGACAAATTTATCGCCAGCATTATTTCATAGACGATATATTTCGAGTTTCGATGGCCAAGTTTACCGGAGGAAAGGTGGTAATTGTTCAGGCCGACACTTTCAGAGTTACAAAAATTGTATCCTTTAAAAATAAAAGGCGAGATAAAGTACATTTTTGAACTTAACTAGTAGGAAACGGTGAGGTTATCAAGACAAAATTCAGCTTGCAAGGCAGTGATGCCCTTAAGATAGCTTGATATTGTAATTAAATATATACTGTGCTTAAAAGTGAAGTTTTGTTTTATAGTATGTTGCTAGAGCTAGACATAAGGTCGAAATAAGAAAAAGCTTAAAATGTTTTTAATATTTATTTTTAAAGCTTTTAATGAGCTGATCGTGTGTGTTTTTATATTGCAGAAAATAAAATGATTATAAAGACATATTAGACAGATTGTCTTTGTCTCATATTTGCCTTTATACTGTAGACAGAAAAGTCACTTGAAAAATATACCGTCTCATGTCTTTATATTGTCGAACTTTTGTCTTTTTAACTCACTTTAACAAAACAAATGTGAAAAAATATAAGTCGCTTCTAATGTATAATATAATATATCACAGACAGCCTATTGGATAGTGTGCAGAATATTTGCATCATTATGGATAATTTGGAGATGAGTTCGAGACCAACGTACAAAGCGTAATATTAAAGTTATTAATATGAAATTCGGTAATAAAATAAAACTAAATATATTTTTCTTTCAAAGGTCTTTAAAAGCCGTCTTTAAGTCTCTTTGAAAGAATTCTACACCAGGCACTTGCCTGGAAACATACTCATTTTAAAATTTTCATAATGCAAACACGTCAGAAAAGTACTTTACCAAGGCTCTTAAAAGAAAACGAGTCTTTATACTTCACATAACTATTGGCTTTTATAAGCCTCAACAACATTCTCTAAGGAATGAGTTTTTTTTGTATCCTCTTCTATTCTTTAACTTACTAAAATATATCAAAAATTCATTACTAAACCCGAATACTTCTGAATACCAGCTAATTATTATTCACGAGGTAAAGGCGACAAATACAGAGTAAAGCCTTCCAGCAACCATAAAGAAAGAACAAAAAATCAAAAAGGCCTTACTTTATTTACACGTCAAATAGCGAAAGAAAATAAATTTCAATTCAACAAAAATTTAGCATAAATTAATTTATTTTTTCAGTAATCAATAACAAAATCTCAGGAAATGTTTTAATCCTTTAGCCGTCAGCATGTCCATTAAGTAACCTTGACATTTTTATCCTTGAATGAAGGGTTTTTTTTTAATAGTAAATTAAGAAATATTGTGATACTATCCTTTTAACTATGAAATAAGCTTTTATGCAACTTTTGCTGCTATTGATTGAACTGATGCTAAGGCCAGAAAAATCTAATTGAAACTTCCTGAAAGGACTTTTATTCTTTATTCACAACAAGCAACCATATTAAAGGTAAAAACGGAATTCATACAAAAGCATCCTTTATATATCAGCAATGTGCTGACCCGTGTCAGTTGTCGCCAACACTGCCATGGTAGACGTGTCGTCTTGGTTTTTTGCCTTAACACGTCAGCATAAAAATGAATTACCGTAATTAAAAAGTGAAAGAAATAAGGTAATTAATTTACTAAAAGCCAAAGAGGTACCAATTTTCTCTTTCAAATGAATGTGCATTCTTTATGCTGAAGTGGTAAGCAAAGAAAACTTTAATTGCAAAATTAAATGAAAGTTTAAGTTGAGATAACATTCGAAGCTCATAAAGGTTTTAATAAACTTATATCTGCTTATGAAAGCAAAACGATATATTGGTGATTATGTTATTTCTGTTAACGTTAATAATTAGGATAAGCGTTTTTGTTGACATTGCTTCGGCTTATGCAGATTTATTTGGTGTCCAATAGTTGCTGTCTGGTCGCTGAGTCGTAAATGGTTCGTTTGCATATCGAACGATATTGCTGACGACAACTAATTCTTTATCTTTTATGCAAGGACAATATAAAGGTTGACTATATGTATGATTCGTGTATGATTGTTATGTACAGAATGCGAATTGTCTTACTTTTTGGGATAAGTTTGGGATATTGATTCTTCTATAATTTTGGCAAAGGGTGAATTCATATTTAAAAAATTTTAATAAATAAATTTCCTATTCGGCGGAAAGTCTCTCTTCATTTCAAATGGTTTCTTAGAAAAAAAAGAAGTGGTTGCATCATTAAGGCATGTTTTACTCTTATTTTTGCTTTTGGGATATTTTTGTAACCTACGGTTTTATTAAGAGAGAGGAAGCAATTTGGAAACATATTTCTGGAAGTATATGTTGGTTATGTTGCGAAATTTTCTTTTGTGGTAATTTCCGTTCCACTGCTATTGTTTTCTGAAATAAGAGTGTTAATAAAAAGTTCGAATGACAGAAGTAAGGTGCTTTCTTTCTATTGGAAGTGATGTGTTTTTACATTTTTCTAAAGATTTTTAAGTTTAAGCCACTTCCTCCGCTTTCATCTGCTTCTGCCGTAATAATGATTGCTCTTTTGTCATGATTGCAGCTATATTGAATATTTCAATGAACTTTTGTATAGCGATACTCAAGGTTTGGCTTGAAGCCATCTGATTTTATTTTAGATATCGTTTTATACCTCTCAGCATACTCATCAATAAAGATGCTCACACTTTACATATTTCAAAGCCCAAAAATCGTAGTCATGATCTTTCAAGCCTATGAAACCTTTTACCTTTTTCGGAGCAGATACGCCTTGAACAATTCATTTGCTAAGTAACTACGTCTGCGGGTTGCCTGGCTACGTTTTAATCAGTAAGCCAATAACTCATTTTTTCATGTATGACAAAAGATCTCAATAGACCTTCAACGGGCATGTTTTGTTAATCCAAAAATAAATAGCGAATTATGAATCGATATTTTACTTTTTCCGCTGTATCGAAAATCAAATCTAAATTATGAATTCATCAGAAATTGTATGTATGATGTTGTTTAGAAAATGGTGGTATCTAACAATAATGTCATTTTCCCTCACTAACACTACCTTAGTTCTTATATTATAAGTTAAAGGTATAAACAATTGGCGAAGTAAAGTTTCGCCAGCTTTTGTTGCAATAACTCGTGAAAAATTGTTTCTAAACCCTGCAGGGAATTGATCTCACTATAAACTAAGGCAAAAAGCTGATTGATATATGGTAAAAAAATTTCAACTGTCATATTCACTTTTTTTCTCAGATAGCTCGGAATCTAAGCCCGAATTTCACTCGTTCAGTTGGCCGTTTTTTATGACCACTTTCGTCCAAATTGGACCAACTTTAGTTTCCCATATATATTTTTTAGCATAACATTTTGCCAAGTCCCTTAGATGTGCTTGTGCGCCACACGCAGGCACCAGAGAACCAGCCTTGCAACATTCACTGATCTTAACTATGTATATACCAGTGATGGGCACGTAGTGGTCCTATCCGCCCTCATTGCCCTCACCGTTATTCGACGCACAAGCAAGCGAAAAAAAGATCGCAGAACCTCTACGCTATCGAGGCACAGCTTTGACTTGAATTCGAATGAAAACAAAACACAAAGGCATAAGCGACGGCGCCGCATAGTGTCTTGACGAATGTAGCAATTGTTTTTGTTTGTAGTGCGATTTGTTTTTTTTTTGTGCTGTTGGCGAATTTGGAAATGACAGCAAAAAGATTTTAAAATTTTGTTTGTTGTTGCTCAATATTGTTGTTAAGCCCTTTTGTTAGATTTCCATGCCCACCACTGCTATATACAGTTGATGTCGTATATATACAATTCTGAAAGCAAAAAAGTAATAACAAATCAAAAATCAAACAAGAGTTGCGAAGTGCGAACTGCCCCAGCAAGTCTTACTGACTATTGCTGCATGACTTTTCAACCAGCTTATAGTTAGATAGCATTTACATGACGATAAATGTACTATTTCAGTAGCTTGTTGAATATTTCCCGACATGGAAGAAAAATTTTGAATAACTTTGTTACCAATACAAACTCACAAGAAAGTTTTTACAAAATCAGAAAAGTCGAGTAATGTGCGATTTCAATTCGTTTGGAATAAGTGTTTTGTCTTCATTTAAATTGTACATTATTTCTGTGCCAAAATAAGGACACAACAAAGTTAGCCTGGGCCTACAACAAAAGACTTGAAGTGAAAGCAAATTTCATTTCCTTATCAGTTTTATCTGATAAGTAGAGGTACGTAGAGGTTGCTGTCCAGAGCTTCTCTAAGCCATATAAAGCATTTCTGTGAAATTTGGTTGCATTGCCTTAAATAAGTCACGCATTATAGTGTTTTGAATTTAATTTGAATGGGCGGTAGGCGTGTTTGAGATTTTCCAAACAGAGGTAATTTTCAATGGGTAAACTTTTTAATTTATGGCAATAGAAATCCCAAAAACAAAAAAAATCTTCCATATCCATTCACTATAGCTGGGTTTCGAAGTATAAATGTAATTGCAATGGACCATTGGGTGAATTTGGCTAGCATGATTCATAAGGCATGCTCAAGAGCGACACGCGGAATCGAAGTTATTTTCTCTAAGAATAATAAGATCGATTTCCCCTAACTATCTTTTCAACATATAAAAGAAATTATTTTGTTGGACTCATAGCAGTGCTCAGAAACGCCAACGCTTTCTTCTTTCATTAGCCGTGTTTTATTCGCTTTGGTTAAACCTAAAAGTGAATAAAACCTTTTATAATTCTGCACTTGACCAATAGATGGCATGACAGTGTTTGACAGAAATGCTATTTTAGAATCAGAGCGGGTTTATGGTCGTGTGGTTGAACAGGGCCTAGCATCCCCTGTATCAGTACAAATTTTTTTTTTTCAAACTATTGCCATCAAATGATTTCAAACTGTTTTTATAGTGTCGCAGACGCTAACACCAAAGTTTTCTTTTCGTTTTTTCTTGTTTCATCACTGTTTTTATTTTTATTATGCGTTTCTATTTTAATATTTGGGCCTAGAACTGACTGGGTGTCCAAGGCCTCGCGTAACCAAGGAACGCTTTTTCAAAATTTCAGCAAAGTGGCCATATATTTTTGATTATATTAGGTTTGTGTCTATGATGCTTCAAACTTTAGCAAAGACAAAAAAGTTGAATCAATTGAACCAGAAAATGAGCTGGTTCACACATTTGTATGAGATTTTGGTTTAACAAAAGCGAATAAAACACGGCTATTGTCTCACAGACATCATTGGTGCACCAGATTTTCTCATACTCTGTGTTCATTGAAGTATGAATGGAATGACGGCCGTGGTAGGATATTATCTGCTCGTTTATTAACATGCAAGTATTATGTAAAAACAAAAACACAAATCTTTACGGAACTAAGTACTAATTGATTAAATTACGGAAATTGATCCCTACTATGCCCCTCTATCCGGCGAAAAAATTAAATAAATTTCTTTTTTTTTTTCTGATTCAAGAAAACCAGCATAAATAAATATCATACAAATCGAGGACGAAATGCTGGGCCAACATTTCTATATCTGTGCACTTCGTGATTGATAACAAATAAATCCATAAAAAAAATTGTTGGAAATAATTGAGCTGCCAAAATACTGCACAATATACCTAACAAAATTTATGGCAATGCATTTTGCTGTTGTGACTGTAAATTCAACGAAGATTGTGCCAAAGAATAGTAAAGGTACACTTCTTTCTCTAAGGCGTGAACACCTCTTAGGTATTTTTGAATATGTAGATAGCCGGTTATGTCTAGACAATTTAGAAAAAGTTTTTATGAAGAATACAAGTAAGTAATTGTTGATTATGTAATTGAAAATATACGATAAATAATGGTTTTTTTGGTATTTATAAATAACACCAAGTTGAGAAAATTGAAGATATTTAGGTCTGTACTGATTTCGTTTCGGATGTTCGGAATGGAATTGAAATTCGAAGTTTATTTCAGGATCATATAAAAAAGGAAATCTGTCAAATTATTGGAACTATAACAGTTCAAAAACTAAGCTGAAAATTTATAGCATATTCCAACCATTAGATTTAGAAGAGCTATTGACATTCAACTTCGGATTTCAAATTCCACTTCCAAACTAAATGAGCATTAGAACCGGCCTGAATATTTGTATCTGCAAGAGCTCTTCGCCTACTCATCGCTATTTTATTTTATTTGTAAAGTAATGACACTGAACTTTTCCAGTTAATTTAAAAAAAATTGTAGCTCACTTTCATTCAATCATAGAAAAAAATTGTGCGCAAAAAAATACTGAAACTTTAATAAGTCATGTTTTTAAAAAAATGCTTACAAATATACAGATCAGATGTTCTTTGAGAACTACAGAACATACTCCCACCCACGCATTCCATATGAACGTCAGACTCGTTGGCTTAGCTATCTTTATCAGGGACGTGAATCTGTTTTGAACCGGAAAATCGCATTTTTTACACATTAACTGAAGCATTAACCGAACCGAAATTTACACAAATGTTTGATCCGAACCACTTTTTATAAAGGTTTGAGGGTTAATTCTGACCAATTATAAATAGAAAAATTATCCTCACTTTTTTATTTTTTCTTTTGTTTAATATGGAAATTGATGAAATTTTGAAAGAAATAGGGAAGCATGGGACAGAGTTCAAAAATAAATCATTAATAGATAAAATCAAATCGTTTGATAATACAAAGCGGCTTTCAAATAATCTTGATATTTTGAACTTTTGAAATAAATACCCTGACATAGAATTATCCGAATTGGCTCATATTTTTTTTTGGTGTTTCAGCAACCCAGGTTACGGTAGAGAGGGCATTTTCGACCCTAAAATTTATTCTCGGAGACCTGCGGGGAAATATTGATGAGGACTTCTTAGAAGATATTTTTCTCATCAAAAAAAAAACCGTTTTGACAAACCATTCCAAAAGTGTAAAGACGGTAGAAACCGCTGAATCGAATCGACCAAATTTTTCATCCGGTTTGTAATGATAACATTTACTTTAAAATAAAAAAATAAATTGAACTATCTCTGTAGGAGACGAATAGAGTGGGTGGACATAAGTTTGCATAAAGCGGATGTGCACGCTGGTGATTCCAGGCCTAAGCTCGTCGGGAAATGAGGGGGATTCGTGCTCTACACTAACATGTCCTTTCATTACCATTAACAAAAAAAAATCGTGCACGAAAACTAGCAAAAAAAAAATTAAATTATCCATCGCTAAGATAAAAATATATAGCCTGCAACATTTATTTAAGAAAGCGAATAAAAATCAACCAAAAAAAAAAAAAATCTAAATTCAGGAAAAGAGTACTCATCTAATTTCGGAGGAGACAGTAGGTGTTATTCTGCCTCGGGTCGTATCCCTAGCCCAACCATAGTCTGAGAGACCCAAAATCTCTCCCAAACCCAACCATACATAGCCAAACTAACCCATTGCCAGTGTCAACGCAAGACTATTTTTTTTTTTAACTTACAATTTATTCATTCCTAAGTTTTTATAAATTCAATTCATACATAATGATACATAATATGTACAATAAGCCATAAGGCTGCCCAAAATTGTTATTCACTTAACACAAGCGATAATTAGATAGATAGAGATACAGAGAGAAAAAAAAATTATACATCTATGTATCCATTTAATTCACAAAAAAAAAATAATAAATTTTATTATTGTCTTTAAGAAAGATCGATTAATGTTGACAACACAATGTTAAATAATATAATTCATTGAGAAAAAAAAATAATGAAACTTTAAATGTATGCTTTTAATCAGCACTTGAACTTGGCAAAGAAATAGAAAAATAGAAATTCATGAAATCAACAAAATTCTCTTCGTATGCAATCCACTTTGTGGAACCCAAAAAAAATTGTTAAATTGATCGAATTGTTTAATAAGGTGAGCGAGAATACTTTCCTTGTTTATGCATATTTTTATTTTTTTTTCTTTTAATTACGTTTTAATACTCCATAATTAAAAGAGCATAACAAAAAGATAGGTTTTTGAGTATAAGAAATATGAGTATATTACTTACTTTGCTTCCCGATCATCGACGAAGGGCCCTGCGTTACGATGTTGAGTTGCATCATATGTACACTCTGCTTCAATTAATGCTAGAATTTGTAACACTTTTAAATAAATTTTAATTGTTCTCTGCTGCGCTCTTGAAAACCTTTTTTTTCTCAATTCTTTTTTTTTTCGATTTTAAAACCAAGTTAAGGCCTTTTTCATATATACTAAGTTACTGGATGTTAGATACTTTAACTTATAGCCCAGTAAGCACCCATTCTTTTATGGCTTGTGTAATTACATATATAAAATAAGAATAATTATATATTAAGTTGGAATGGTTAAAAGTAAATTAAATTTAAATCATGGCAGCTAACTTAAACTCAATAAAAAAAAGGTATTTTAAGAACCAGCACATTAATTAATTTGTTGGAACCTGAACTATTTGCTTTTTAATGTTGCAACCTTAGTAATTAACTAATTGCAATTATTATGCAAAATTTTATAATTCGGTGGCAACGCGCGGTAACTGCGTTACGAAGCGATAACCCGCAGGCTCGTTAACGACCGTGGTGAATCTTCGCAGTCCTAAAGATTTTCTTGCGCTAACTTGGTCGGAGTCACTTTAGCGCTTCGCTGATGCTTCCAGATTCACTTTAAGTGTGTGCAACTTTCCTGGTATAAAAAAAATTCGCTGCAAATCTCCCCACGAAAACTAAAGAAAATTAAATCTTAACTCACTTAATTCATTTTTTTCAAACTCTATTTTGAATTACCTGAAAATTTCCAATTAAATAAGGAAAATAAAAATTTTCACTGGAGTTTGCCTTCGTGCAATTCATCAATTTGCGCAATATGTGAAAAAAAAAAAAACTTTAATTTTTATGCAAAAATTTTGCTGCTCAACGATGTTGATCACTTGATTATCCGCATAGAAAGAATTAAGCAACAGTTGTCAACGATGATTTGTAGCAGCACCGCTTACACTTGATCATACCATTTAGACAAAACGGTATTCTTTGAAACTAGTTTCTACCAAAAAAAATAAACACTGGCTGAACAAAGTCGACACCAAAATTCGCTATTCGAGCTAGTTATAATATAAGCTAAACTGTTGGTAATATATAACACATAGCCTAATCTACGCTAATTAGAGCTAGTGTAGTGTGCACGCCCTCACAACGCCTGTTGAAGTACTCACAAACCCGTACAAACTTAAATTTAGTACTCAGAGGTAGCTAAAGAAAATAAATCTTATTTGAGTGCATTAGACTGTATAACAGTTTTGCAAGATATAAAGCAAATTTAATGGCCTATTTTACCAAAATATTTAATCCACTTTAAAAATATTTTTAGGAATTTAAGGCTTATATGCAATTCTTTAGCGAAACAATAGGTAGAGAAATATTTCTTTCAAAATTTTTCTTTTCAAATATCAACCCATGTCAAATTAAACATCAACTTTAGCAAATTTCAAAAAAAATAACGTTATAAAAAAAAACTCATACGTAACTAAATGTTTTCACTTGTCCATTACAGGTTCAGGCCCTTGATCTTAATGCAAAATTTCACTTACTTCAAATGTTTTCTTATGAGCTATTTTTACTGTACTTATTAGGTTTCAAGACGTTAAGCACTTTGTGTCTGCTCGTTAAGATTAGCTTATGGATCTAAGAATTGCATCCGCCGCTGTGGTAAATATATTTTTGGACTTTGCTTAAAAAAAAAAGTCCAGCCTTGATTCAAAGTGTTTCTTTTTTTGTTTTAGTTCACTACTGACAATGGTCAAAAGCACTCAAACCAATAGCATATTTATTCACACTAAGAACTCGTACAGTAAAACAAACCATAAAAGTAAATAGCAATTAAGAGCAAAATGCAAACGAACAATTAGGATATATAGAAAACCAATTGGCTTCAGATACATTTACATACATACATGTGATGAGCTGCATATAAAATCTTTATTGATTAAGCAATAAAATTCAATCAAAAGCAAATAAAGTGGATTTTGCATTTAAAGTTGTGCTTTATAAAGCATCTCATATTGGGTCATTAATGATAATGGAATGATATTCTTTTCTAGTACCATTTAAAAGCTTAAAATAACTTTGAATATTCATATAACTTTCAATATTGCATGCAAAGGCTTAAATAAATTTAAAGCTTATGCACTTTTGTAGCTGGAAAACTTTTTATTTCAAATTTTTAATGTTTTTAGAATTTAAAGCCACTTTTCTTAAATCTAAGAATATTAAACAACCCCACATACACACCTAAAACTACTTACATTCAAATCGAGAATATGTATGAATAATCTTTGAAATTTTGGAAAAATATGGTAGCTATTAGTAGTAGCCAACATGTGAGTGCATGTGCGCTAAAGTGTTAATGTAGCTCTAATTGGATATAAGTACTTCTAGATGTATGCCAGTAGTTTGTGTATGTTTGTAATGTGTTTTATTATATTTAGGTCGTTCCATCCATAATTTGTCTATTTTCACCCTGCTGTGTTTTAAATTGACTGAACATTTTTTGAGTGACTAAGCCATTATCTAATAGACAGAAAAAAATTACATCAAATTTTTTCGACCAATAGTTTTGATAAAAAAATTAGTTTTTTAACTCTGTTCTCGTAAATAACACAAAAAATTCATTGATGAATATAAACAAACAAACACAATTCAAATTCGCTTTCATATTATTTTTAGATAGCTTAAAATTAAAAAAATTGAAAAACTTTTAAAAATTGAAAACAGCTGAAGATTTCGAAACTTCGAAAATATTATAAAAATTGCAAAAAAACTTTGAAAAATTAACAAAAGTATCAATGGAATATCCAAATTGTATTTTTAAGTTTCATAAATCTTTACTAAAATGCTTGTCAAATCAAATACGGTGCTAAAACATAAATGAAATTTGAAGGGATGGTACTCCTATATGTTTCAAATATTTTGAGCTTAAAAAACTTGAAATCGCTTTTGGAGTATTTGAGAAATCGATGTTTTCCTGAAACGTAAATTTTTTTTTCTTTCAGCATATGGGGTAACACGCGAAAACGCCAGCGAAAAAATTTGTTGGCTCCGATTTGGCTGAAATTTGGCATTATTGTAATATTGATGTCCAGCAATAGAAATGCGTTCAGGAATTTGCCCTAGTATTATTTGTTGTTGAGATACGTGGGTATGAAATTCACGATTTTTGTACTTTTTCAGAATAAGTGTTTTTTTTTGAAAATTCATAGCTTACAGCAAACTCTATCAATTAATAATTGGTATACCTACGATTTTAGGTTTTTACTTGAACTTTTCGAAAAAAAAATACTGTTTCTGAAAAAAAAAAATTTTTCGCAAAAATTTTGCGAATTTAAAATTATTATTGAATTTTTTTTAAAAAAACCATTTTTTAAATTTTTTTTTTTTATTTTTAAAAAAACTTAGATTTATTCTGCGCTTAATGCCGTAAAATTTTTTATGGGAAAAAAATTATTTATATTTTTTTTTTTAATTTAAAAAAAATTAAAGAGCCAAAATGTTGAAAATTGAAATGAATTTTTGATTTTTTTTTGAAAAATGCATTTCTGAATATTTTTTTGTTTTTTTTCATTTTTAGGTTTTTAGTTGTACTTTTCGATAAAAAAATACTGTTTTTGAAAAAAAAAAAATTTTCTCAAAAATTTTGCGAATTGAAAAATATTTTTGCATTTTTTTTTAAAAACCCATATTTAAAATTTTTTTTTTTTTAAAAAAAAAACTTTGATTTATGCTGCGTTGAATGACGTAAAAATTTTCGCGGGGAAAAAAGTATTTATTTTTTTTTTTTAATTTTAACAAAAATTAAATAGCTAAAATTTTGTTAATTGAAATGAATTTTTGAATTTTTTTTGAAAAATCCATTTCTGAATATTTTTTCGGTGATCTTCAGATTACAGCTTGATACGCAAGCTTCAAAATATTTTAACTAACTACTTGCCCTCATGTTATGGCATGTTTTGCGAAAAATTTTTTTTTTCAGGAACAGTATTTTTTTCGAAAAGTACAAGTAAAAACCTAAAATCGTAGGTATACCAATTATTAATTGATAGAGTTTGCTGTAAGCTATGAATTTTCGAAAAAAACACTTATTCTGAAAAAGTACAAAAATCGTGAATTTCATACCCGCGTATCTCAACAACAAATAATACTAGGGCAAATTCCTGAACGCAGTTCTATTGCTGGACATCGATATTACAATAATGCCAAATTTCAGCCAAATCGGAGCCAAAAAATTTTTTCGCTGGCGTTTTCGCGTGTTTTGCCCCATATATGTATGTATATAACGCTTAGGCGTTAATTTTTTCAGATTAACAGTTTTTTGTCATCTACTAGTACACAGCTACCTAAAAAATGAAACATAGAAAACATTTGAACAAAAAGGATATTTATTTCTAATTTTTTATATCTACTGCAGGCAGCTCAGTTTTATGTACGATAAATATGTACTTTCCATTACAGTTTTTGATACTTGATAACTGCAAGGAAATATAAAAAAAAAAACATTTTGCATTTTTGACACACAACGACATTAAATCTTATTTTATTTTTTGAGATTTACAATGCCTATTATCACATGAACAATGGGGAAAATGTGTGCATTTTTATGTTTTTCGGTCATATTTATATGACAGGCAAGACAAAAGCATACCATTTTTACATAGTTTCATGCAAATGTATGCACTGCTGCTTTTATGTTTGTCAGTGTCCTGCAGCTATAAAACATTCCCAATGAGAAAATTAATTGCATGTTTTTATCGTTTAACATAAAATAAAATTTCAAAAATAAAACATAATAAGTTGATGTTAATTTCTTGTATGTTCGAGTGTTCAGCAGAAGTACCTACGTGGTACGAAGTATTGAACCCAAGTTGTAAATAATATGGTTAATTTTTTCTAAAAATTTGAGATTTAGTAGGGTTAATTAAATCTTAAGTAGTCTTATTCCAAATTTGTTTGCTTGCAAGTAATATGAATTTGAAAGCCCAAGTTTCGAGTAATATAAATAATGCGTTATTAGCTGAGAGCTCTTTATGAAAAAAGGCTTCAAAAAAAAATTTTTTTGGCATTAAATTTAAAACAATGAAAACCGAAAACTGTTTTTCGAAATTTTGGCTCTGACGATTTATTAGCGTTTTTGTTAGCTTTTATTGAAAAACAAAAAATGTTTTTAGAGAAAAAGTTTAGTGGTATTTTTTACAATTGATTTCTAATAAAAAATTTTAATTTTTCCTCTTATGCCATAGGTAAAAATTTTGTAAAAAAGCTTATCTTTTTAGCTTTAAGACGATAAAAAAAAAAAATTATTTTTTTATCAGCCGAAGATATGACATTTACCGGTTTTTAAAAGAACGTCTCATAATTCTTTTCTTGGCTGCTTATATTGGGCAATCAAGGCCTGATCAGACACCATTTTGCGTTTGCATATTTGATTTTTGGCAACATGTTTTTCTTTTAATACTGGTCAAAATTAGGCTCCTTAAATTTTTGCCAATTTTTTTCATATTTTTTTTTCCCGAAATTTCGTTAATTGAAAATTATGACACTAGTCCACATTAGTTCCAATACGACATTGTAACTGAAAAATTTCAACTTACGATATCTCAAAGAAATAGAAAGACATCGATATAGTTCAAAGTGAGTTTTGAAGGAAAAGAGCTTGGCTTTTCAACTATATAATGAAATATTTCCTAAAAAGTCTGGTGTGCCCAAAATAAATATGCATAGATGACAAAAATCGTGGATTTTGACTGATACGTCTGCCTGTTGTATTTTCAACTTCTAAGGGTAATAGTGAAGACAACGAAGTTCACGAAAAAAACATAAAATTGGGATTTTTTTAGATATAAAAATGGCTGTTATTAAAAATGCAGTGCGTTAACGTCCTTTTATATTTTTATTTTCTGTACTATTTTACACAATATGTCAGAGAGGCGCAGTCAAAATCTTAAAAATGTTTTATTTTTCCAAATACAAATTTCATTTATATAAGTCTGCCTCTAATATTTTCGTTATCTATGCTATACCCTCAACACCACGTATAAGAGGCAAACGTAATAAAATATTTTTAAAAGGAAATGAATTTAATAAAAAAAACAGCTCTTTTCAGCAATAAGCTTATAAGCAATGAAAATATTTCGATTTTATCCAAAATTTTGCAGAATTAGAGGTGGTAAAAGGTTCAAATAAATTTGTTTTTAACATGCATTTTCAGGTCGTACTAAGCTTATAATTTATTATATTCATGATCAATTTTACAATAAATTAATTCCTTTGCTGTCTAAGTGTTTCAGCTTAGATTATCCTTGCATTTTCCTGTTAGGTTATTAATCACACCTACCAACATATGTGTACATATATAAATCTGTTGCCTGTTCTGTGCATTAAAATTGGGTTTATGATATCATCTTTCTAGAATTTTTTTTTTCATGTTTTGTACAAAAATTATTCATTGTGTCTAACACAGATTCTTAATCATATTTATTAGCATAGTTTTTTATTTGCTGTTCATATGTAAGACTTTCACACGTATTTCACATACTCGTAACAAGAATTCCTGGGGCATGATTATCCTTCAACTAATGCTAAACAATGTCAAAAAATTCCTTAGTAAATGTTTTTGATTGAATTTTGGCTCAGTTTATTCAATATTGATTAATTTGTTTGACACTGGTAATGTAATCCTTAATTAAGGCAACGTAGCAACTTTTCTTTAACCCTCCGTTGAGCGATGACGTTTGAGTCCATTGGAGAAGGTTTGGGTACCTTTATTTTTTATTCGATAAAAATTCATTAAATAAAGCATTCTAGTTTCAACTTTTACAATGGCATGGAAGAAGAAAAACATATGATTGTAGGTGAGCTGCGGCTGATATGTTTTGTTTCATGTATATTTGAGGCACACTTGCAACGGCGAGTACAGCTTCCTTGCACAACTCATCAACTTCTCATCATCCTAATAGTCCAAAACGACCTCTAACTCAATCAATGGTTCAATACTGGATGACGAAATTTGTAGAGTCTGGTCAGACCCATGTGCGCTTGATTCACGAAAAAATTTGAAACACAATTTCTCACTACAATCTCATCAAAAACGCATCGCTTACTGTTGCATTATGTTCGTCTCAGCATATTTGAGGAAGTCATGGACGGTGATCGCTGTGAAATACCCAGATAAAAAGTTAAACTAATTTGAAAACCGATTTGGTCCGGCCAGACCCATCCGCTTATCGGAGGGTTAGCTAACTATCCTCTCAAACCTTTAACTAATTCAATAATTATGTTAGCTACAATTCTATGACATAAACAGATTTTTTGAAATATTTTACAATTTCATAGCTTACTCGAGTAACTTTGTTTGAATGTCAGATGTTCTTCAATTTCATCTTCAAAATATATCACGTTCAATTTTCAAACTTTTCTTTTCTAATTTTTTGTACAATTGTTCATATACGAGTAGAAGCACCTACCATAACAAAGTTGCCAACAGGCTTGGCTTAATCCTTTTTATGTGCACAAACAACTTTCCGCAGTCATAAAAAGGATTTCACAAGTCATATTCTTATAAATCACACTACACTAGATAAGTATGCCTTGGAGCAATTCTGAGCTTTTTTCATATTTTTTTTTCAACGGAGTACTATCATGTGTATGTGGGTTTCTTTAACGTGCAATGGGGAGTACATAGAAATATATTTTGAACTCTTGCTCCACTCATATATGAATTATGATATTAAGTTTCGGGCAAGAGTCTATGTACTTTAAAGAAACTTTTCACACAAAATAAAAAAACATGATATTAAACAATTTTCATTTAGCAATTTGCAATCGATCAAAAGAAGACATTATGATAGTGGTGCCATTAACATACGCTGTCTGACTTACAGCTCTACACTAATTGTACGCTTCAAATGGTCTTATAAGCTTTTATAAACAAAACTGCAGTTTTCAAAAAAAAAAGTTGTATTGGGGATGCGCATACATTAGACTAAATAGTCGGGCGACTATTGACCCTAAACAAATAGTTAAATCAGTTAGAAATTACTCACTGATTATTTAATTGTCGACCAGCTCAATAGTGCGCGGTCAATTTAAAAGTTTTGCACCAACTCAAGATAACACTATAAAAAATGATTTCTTAAGCGTTTGTTTTTTTAAAATTAAAAAAATAATAAAAAATTTGCAATATTGAATCAAATATTCACATTTTTTCAATTTATTTTGTAAATATTATTTTATGTAAATGTTGCCCGCGGCTACGCCTAAGGTGGTCCATCCGTAAGCTTCAATTTTGGCATGCTTGCTTAGCACTGCAGTCGATATCTAACCAATCGCAGTTGTAATGTTATCTTCCAGGACCGCAATTGTGGCTGGCTTGTCCCTGTATACGAGAACTTTCACGTAGTCCCACAATAAATAGTATAATGGGGTTAAATCGCATGATCTTCGTGGCCAATGGACTGCTACAAAACGTGATTTTAATTGCTCACCAAACACACCTCTCAATATTTTCATGGTATCGCGTGCTGTGTGACATGTGGCAACGTCTTGTTGAAACCACATGTCAACCAAGTCCATTTCTTTCATTGTGGGCAAAAAATAAGTCGGTAATCATCGCACGGTACCTTGCTCCATTGACTTTAACGTTGCGATTTTCATTATTTTTAAAAAGTACGGTCCACCGGCCCATAAACCGCACCAAGGAATGAATTTTTCAGGCAGCTTTTGGACTGCCTCTGGCTGCTCTTCAGAACAAATTCGACAATTCCGTTTGTTGACGTACCCATTGAGCCAAAAATTAGCTTCATCGCTGAAGAAAATTTTTCGAAGAAAAATTGGATCTCCATATTTCTCACAGAGCACGAATTTTGAAAATTAAAATTCATTGATTTGCAAGCGCTGTTCGTTTGTTAGTCTATTCATGGTGAAATTACAAACCTTACTGAGCATTTTTGGCGTTCACACATGTCACGAATCACGCGTGAGGTGTCAAAAAACTTACACTGAAAAAACAAATAGCAAAAAAGCCACCCGTTACATTGCACCAAGTAAAGTAATAATTTGTGAAATTATTGCAATTAATTAAAAATTCTAATTGCACTAAGCGCAAAAATTATTAATTTTTCCATAAGAGCAGCCTAAAAGTAGACATACACAAAATAATGAAAAAGGTAAGTACGATAAGAGTTGCTGCCTCATGATGAGAGTGACGTTAATGATGTTTACAATATGTGTCCTTATTTCTGCAACAAAAGCTGGTTGCTGATGCTGCAGCTGTTGTTACAGCCAATAAGTCAGTAACCGCATTTGCTGAAAACTTTGTTGTCCTGCTAGCTCTCGCTAATGTTGATCCTTGCGCACTGTTTAACGTTTTACCGCAATTAAACAAACTATATACACAAAAACATTGTATAGAGTGGCCGGATGTTGAAATTACACTGAAAATTCTTAAATGCAACTCGAATTTTTTTTTGACTTCAACTTTTTCGTAAAGATCTTTGAAGGTCTAAGATATGTAGGTCCAAGTGCCGCAAATATTGTTAAAAAAAAATTTTAGCCTACTCATTAAGTACCAAATAATTTATGTGAACAACTTCCAAGCCTAAAAAAAAATTAGTTAAAAATCTGCTGGTCTTAATCTATCTTAGTAATTTTTACGGTGTAGCTTAAGATGCTCCAACAGATATCTGGTCCAGCTGTCGGTTAGATGTTGCTTTGTTTTTTGAATATTTTTTACTTCATCTTTTTGATTGTTTTGTCCTGTCTCTTTTTCTTTTTTGATCTCATATGTCATATGTCTCATATATCTCATATTCTTTGAGCAATTTAATTTACTGAAAGACAATACATCATGTGGAAGATGACAACTTCCGCCAACATATTTTTCTTTGCTCTTGTTTCCACTGGTTAGAAATTTAAAATGAATTTTGAAATTAATTTAGCAAAATATAAGACTCTCAAGATTGTGTTACTTAAATTAATTTCATAGTCGTTGTCAGTTAAATAAATTTGATTTTTGATATAATAAATAGTACATAACTCATGCAATGCTTATGACGTTTTCAATAAAATATCTAAGATCATGCGGTATAAGCTTCTAATAGCAATAGGACTACATTTGCGATGTTCGGTTACAATTATCTATTTATAATTAGCAGAAATAATTAAAAAATAGAGCAAATATTAGAACTTTTTTTATAAGAATTGTGTGAATGCGTTCGATTAGACTTAAATAATATATAAAAATATCTTAAAAAACAAACAAAGATTTAATGAAAAAACCACATTCAAAAATAAACTATTAGCGGTGTTATTGTGTCCTTTACCAAAAATTAGATACCCTACACCGCGTTAACAGTAAAAGTGCGCGTAAGCCGTATGTTTTTATCCGGCCATACCTTTGTTTGACTAAACGTACCCACATTCAATTTGGCTAAACTACCCACTGGGCATTAAAATAATCCACAGCTCTTGTGAATTTTCGAAAGCATTTAATAAACATTTATAGGGCTCTTAACTTATACCAGAGTATTTATTCGCCTCTTAAAAAAATAAAATTAAATCTTGCGATCAAAATTATTTATAACTCCCAATTAAGATGTTTACAAATACAAAAAATACTCAAAATTTTAAAAGTATTTATCAAAGTTTTAACAACGTCTTGTGAGAGGTTCTTAAATCGTCTGTAAAAGTTTCTTTTTTAAGTAGAGCTAAGGTATTTATAAGGTCTTAAGAAGGATTCGGAAGATCTTCATAAAACGCTTATAAATATTTTTGTATTCAAACATTTTAATATTTATCAAGATCTTTAAAAAATGTTTGATAAAAGCTTTTTAATAAATAAAATTTATTTTTTACTTTAAGAGCCATACATTTTATTGAGCTCTTCAATTTCTGAGTTTTTAAGTTCTATATAAGTGCCAATATAAGCTTCAACTCTTACGCGAACTCTTTCCAAGAGCTTTATAAAACTTTTTTTGGTTTCATGCATTTATAGAACTCTTCGCAAGAGCTTTATAAAACTTTATTTGGTTTCATTTATTTATAGAACTCTTCACAAGAGCTCCATAAAACTTTTTATCGAAAAGTAGGGTTACCAAACGTCCGCAATTCAATAAAAAAATTTAAATGACCAGTACTCTTATAAAAATAGTAAATAGCTTATAACTTAAACATTTTCTTAAAAATTAAAGTTTTGGAATTTGATAAATTCTTGATTCAAGTCTCCAAAAGTAGTACCGTTTTTTTGACTTGTTTACTCCGTTTTCACATTTTCGCAAAGTTAAATATTATTTCATTCAACAATGCTAGTACATCATAAAAATGGCCGCCTACCCGTACACTGGTTGTCCAATGGCAAGATCTGATCAATTAAAGACGCCGAGAAACAAGTTTTACTCAAGAATTCGGAAAGTAAGCCACAAACAGAAAAATATATTGAGGCCACTGTTGTAGAGGAGCAGATCAAAACACATCGGTTTCATGCTCGAAAAATCTCCATGTGACAAGTGACCCAACTTTGATTAAAACTTACAATAAATACTTTAATTTTGAACAGAAATAATTATTTACGGCGAAAAATTTAGTTTTCGGAAGCTATGAAAGGAGGGTCAAATCTTGTGATACGAAGACTTGATATGAAATCGATTTCATCTTCTCTTGAACATTGGTCTTAATATATTTTTCTGTTGCAGCTTACTTTCCGAGATATTAAGCAAAACTCGTTTCTCGCCCTCTTTAATTATCCAGATCTTGGCATTGGACAATAAAAAAATATGAGGCACAAATTACCAAAACTAAATTGAGAAAACAAAAATAAACGCAAGATGGCCCAAAATATGTTTATTCGAATTTGGGTTATAATTCGTATTTCTATAAAGAAAATAGCTCATAAAACATCTCTTTCTTAATTTGCCACTTGTTCATATGGTAACCCTAACAATGGACACAAAATTATTTTAAATAAACAATTTTAGCAAATTAAAACTGTCAAGTTTTATTAAGCCCTTAATATAATCCTTAAGTTTAAAGTACCTCTTATGAAGCTTTAGAGATAATCCTTAAGTTTTATATGCCACTTATCGAGGAATTTTAAAAACTTGGCGTCGTCGGCCATCTTTTTTAATATACATGCCGACGAAATAGCAACAACAACAAAAAAATAAATGCGTTTCTTTTTTTTTTTTGCCTAAATAATGATTTTTTGTGCAGTAAATCATTTTATTTCGATTTGCTTTTACCTAAAAAATCACTTAAACGTATTTTGAGACATAAATATTAAAGAAAAACCTAAAAATTAATTTTAGCCCAAATATTTTATTTTTCTAATATGTAATATTTCAGAAGCGCGCTAAGTTTTTCGAAGCAAAACCCCAAACTTCACGATAAATCTTTGCTCGCACGTAAATTTTGGTCAATAATTGTGCCGAAAACCATAATTATTCGTTGCATCATTTTCATATTGCCATTTTATAATTCCATTTGCTATTCTCTTTTTATCTATTTAACTTTGTAATACTGCAAAAAGTATGTATACCAAAAACAAAATCTTTATTAAAACTTCGTCAAAATAAAATAAACCTAATTAAAATTCCGTTCGAAAAAAAATTGTGTATAAATATTTCCAAGAGCACAAAATATTTATAGACCTCTAGGTGTATTAATTCATTAAACTCTTGAATAGGTTTTGAAAACGTCATAGCTAACTCTTACATAAACCTCTTGAAGGTCCCCATAGAAGGTGCCCTTTTGGTCTTAAGTAGCATTTATTCTGTGTTTTAAAACCTCTTTAGCGAATATTTCCAAGAGTTCTGCTCTTAAAGAATGGTTATATAGAACTCTTGAAGAGCCTAATAAATGCAAAAATGCCTAGTGGGTAACTTAAATAGCTCTCTGTGTAGTGCTTTAAAGCTTTTGCTAGAATGAGAGATATCACGCCCTTTTCTTTTGAAATTCGTCTAGTTTTTATCTAATGCTAGGCTGAACCATTTCGTGTAAATTGTAAAACTTAAGTTCATTACTTAATCCAAAAAAAAGAAATGTAGTTTCGATTTTTAGCGAAAACAAAAAATTGGTTGGCTTTGAGAAAATCAGCCTAGGCTATTTCCATAAAAATGTCATAGCTCCGACAATTTTCAACCATTTTCAAAATATTTGAAGATTCTGATAGAGATTGTTAAGTTTTTTTAGTATTAAAAATTAATTATTTTGATTTGGTTCGGCGATTTTTCGATTTTCGACGCCAAAAGTGAAAATGAGTATAATTTCGTAAAAATCGAATCGGGGGAATACGTGTTCTCTTATTCCCCTTTTCCCTACGCTTTACTCTACATTAAATTCATAAAAACTTAAAAGTTTTATGGTTCAATTTGCTTTCTTGGAAGCACTCGTATGCTTTTTTTCTGCTATACACTTTACCATTCAGTATTGATTCGAACAATTTGAAGCGCCTTAAATACTTCTTTGAAATTGTTTTAAATTAATAATATTTAATGTGATAAAATTAATCTTAGTCATTTTGTAAATGTACTATTCTTAGCATATCAAAATTGCAGCACTTGTACATTTCAGGATTTTACTTGCTTAGAAAGAATCGTTTCTCGGTCAAACACTAAATTATTAGGAATTTAGTCAAAGGTTTCTTGTACACAACTTTCACAAAGACCGAGCGATGAAAGTTCTCAGCTGGAATTAATTCGCGCGACTTTTAACATAGCCTACATTTGCATTCGCCTGCTCTTATTACAACTCATCCTACTGGAATTGCAAATCCAATTGTGTTGGCATGTTCACTCAATTCAGTGGGGAGCAATAAATAAACACCAATGAGCTGAGTTTTTCCAATAAACGAACAATACAACCAAGATGTGAACATTCAGATAATGAAGCTTTGATTTATGCACATTTTATATTAAGTTGTTGCTTAAATTACAGCCTTACATTGTTACGTAGAAATTGCAATTTTTCACTGAAACTTTCTTGCTAGTAATTTTTATCAACTGAATTATAATTGTAAAATTCAACTTCATATGAAAATTATTTTCGCCACAAGCTTAATATGGTGTATATAGGCTGCAATTCACGTCATCAGCGCTTGTGAGTAACCTGAAGTGAAAGCTAGGATTTTATTCTGACTTCATATCAAGTTTGATTTACAAAAAAAAAAAACTTGCGCTGCTATTCTTAACAGAAAATATTCTATAGTTACATTATTCTATCAACAGTTGAATATTTGTTAAGAACTTGGTGTTACCTAGAAACTCTCTTTAATTGCTAGACTTACCTTAAACTTTATTTTATAGTAATAACTTTGATGTAAATATTGATTTGCTTGTTATAGGTTCCATTTGAAAATATTTTCAGTTTTTTTTTTTTTTTTGAAGAAAACTCCTTAGCATTAAGAGGTTATACATATATCCCTAATTTTTTTTTTACTTTTCAATTTTTTGAATTGGCTTAAATCATGCCAAAACAATCCAAGAATCAAAATCTATAAGCGCCCAAGTACCGATTTAAACTCAAAATGTTTTTAAATAATTTTTTCTAAGAAACTTCGATGAAGATGTATAGCATTTTGAAATTTCAAACGCGTTTTTCTCGAAACCATGTTTTAAAAATTGGCGTGCAGTATAGCTCAAAAAGTTTACATCCGATTGACTTGAAATTTTAACAGTAGCTTCATTGTTTGATTATCTGTTGAAGTACACAAGAAGATTTTAGCGATTAATTAACAAGAAAAAAAGTTATAAGCAATTTAAGTCGACTTTTTTCGTCGAAAACATGATTTTTTTTCAAAACATTTGTCATTTTGCGAAAAAAAAATACTAAAAATATAATCATGTGTACTTCAACAGAAAAAATCATGTAAATTATGAAAAAAATTTTTTTTTTGCTATAGTTGGACGAGACTTATACTGCACGCCAACGAAGAACCTTTTGAAAAAGCGGTTTACGGAAATCGGTAAAAACTTTGTTTCTCTTCTTCAAGAGTTGTTTAATCCAATGTTATATTATTTGTATACCTTTATTCTCAAATGTCTTTTAAAAAAATAATTAAAATGGCCTTGTTTTTCATAGCATAAGGGAGATATAACCCATTAAGTTAATTATGCTGTTATCTTATTTCAAATTTGTGTATTCTACTTATGTTGTATTTGCTACATATATTCTTTATAGTTTTTTTCCATTTCTTTACTTTAAAATTTTTAATGCTCTAAACTGCCCTCAATCGAAGCGTTTTCAAGTTTGCTGTTTAGCAAAGTTTTTTCATTTATTTTTGTTGATAAAACTTTGTAAAAAATGCTTGACTTAACTTTTACTTCGAGTGGCAACCAAAATTCCCAGTGCAATTCATTACAGTCTAACAATAACATTCACAATGCATTGTCTAGTACACGTAAAATAGAAAAAACCAACGACTCAACCGACCACCAAGATGTAGCTGCACTGAGGCTGAAAAACTTTCACATTTCTAAAGTTTTACTGGTTAATGGTTTATAATTGGTAATTTTCCTATTAAATGAGTCTGGATATTTATTTTCGTATACTTTATTTTGTTTGTAGCAGCAGAGTGTGAAAGTTTACTGCACTACTGCTAAAAAGTTTTAAAGTTTCAGCTTACGAAGGTGCAATAAATTCATTTTGCTAAGCTTGTTGTTTGATTTTAATGAAGTTTAAAGGAGTGAAATATTTTTGCCCGAAATTGGTAAATTTTCTATTATAGGTTTGTTCGAGACTGAAAAAATAGGTAAATATTTATAAATATTTATAAAGTTTTACCACAAAAAGTGTTCGAGACAGAAAAAATGTGGTGTTTGAGAGAGAAAAAATGAGAGTAAGAAACAGCTGATCACTTCCCCTCCCAAAAATAAGTTCAATTTTCACCAAGATAAATTTCTTGTGGCTAAAAATTGAAGACTGTCAAAATCGTAGGCAACGAGACTGGCGACTCACGTTTTGCATGCGAGGGAAATGAAATTTCATGTCTGAATTATACCTGTCAAATACTTTCCATATAAAATAATTTTCAGCGTTGATTTTTTTTCACTTCTTTTAAGGTTGTGTTAAGAAGAAGCAACATAACAAAAAGCTTGAAATCAAAACATATTTGGTAAATGCTCATTTATTTAATTAAATAGCTGAGCGATTTTTTATTGAAAAGGAATCGTAAAGTTGAAGTTTACCTGAATGGTTGTAAGGTAGTCAACCAGATAATTATTTTTAAGATACTGTTTTTCGAAGTGCGCAGTTTTAACATAAGGAATTGGAAGTGTTGCTAAATAAAAGTTGCTCCATTTTTTTTTTTTTTGTTTTTACAATTCCATCGAACATAGCTCTTTGTTTGAACAAAAAAAAAATTAGTGCACAACTTTTCTGGACTAACTAGCTGTTAAAAAACATGAATTCCGTAACAGCGTATGCGAAATTTAAAATTTTTGCCTAGCATAACATGCATCAAAACTGTTTAACTATAAATGTAAAACAATTTTGGTTAAAATTTACTTAACGTCAAACCTCTTATTTTTATCCTAAGCATTGTTTTAAAATGCATTTTATGCATTTAAAATAAATCAAAGTTCAAGATATTTATGAAGCTATAAAAATCAGGCAGAAAACTTTAAAATCGAACATTTACTTTTTAAGTTATTTCAATAATATTCTCGAAAATGCTTCACTCGCCTTGCATTCAGAATGTCTTAACCAAACGGTTACGCAACTATGGTGCTGGTTTTAGCTCCTAAACTCTGCCATTGTTTGTTTACTAAAATACGCGCAACTTTTTGACAGTCTTCAATTTTTACCTATTTTTCCGTTCTAGACAGAATTGTGGTGATTCGAGTAGTCAGAGAAATTTTAGCTTTTACTCTCTCAAAAATCGCGATTTGACACTTTTCAATTTTTACCACAAAATCTGCTTCGAACAAACCTTATATTAGATTTCATATACAAAATTTTGAAATGAGGTAAAAAAAATTACATATGTAACTAAATATGTATGTATATGTTTAGGTGTACGTGCCTTTTTGTTATAGATATGCTAAATAGGTATTTCTATATAAATATTCAAAAATATATAAAAATATTCAAAAACGACTAGTGTAGGGCAGGAAAATGAGCGTTTGACCATAAGAGTGGCGCATTAAATCGGAATGCCAAAAAATAAAAAAAATAATGTATTAAACTGACATCTGTCATCTACAGTCATTAAAAATTTTAGTCAAGGATAGATGAAAATGGCTCTCAAAAAGAAATGCATAGCTCACATTTTCAATAAAAATCTTATTCATTGACGAAGCCCAAAATTGTGGCTTTGGTCCAATTAAAACCCAAGGGAGATTGCCGAGAAACCGATGTTTCATCAGAGAATCACTGTTATACTGTTAAAGTGAATGATGAACACCACCGTACCATGAAAACTTACAATTTGTGCACCGAATTGAAGTAGATAATTATGGAAGATATGTGGTTCGAACAAGATGGTGACATATGCCGCACAATCAATGCAGAAATAGTTTTACTACATGAGTTATTCTTCGGACGCATCATCTCGGAAACAGCAATGTCCCAAGGGTTTCTTTTTATAAGGTTATATCAAAAGACTATGCCAATAAGCCAAAAACTATGACCAAGTTAAAAAACGAAATAATTATATGGCATATTGGTGGAATAGGGGAGTAATCATGCCAAAATCCAAGCCGATTTTATCTGTTAAACGTCATTTTTATCGATCATTAAGCATTATTCAATAAAGAAATCAAAATCATTCTAATGTAATAAGTTCTCATTTACTATTCTTGGTAAAATCTGTATTGGCCACACTATATTATATAAATCAATTCATATAATTCAAATAAGTTAATTTATGCATTATGTATTATTCTTTAAAAGGACAGAATTTCAAGCCGCGTGCCTTATTACAATAAATTGGTTGAGTGCTTATTCAGCTAAATATATAGGTCAGCTTATAAATTAAATTTATTTTTAAATTTATTCATGTACACCACATTCCTGTGCATGCACCTTATGCTTCTATTATTGATGTTAAAGCTGATGTTAAAAAATTTGTACATTCTTGGTCATCTATCTCTCCATATGCAACGAAATATGTTGAAAAATAAAGGGAACAAATTGACGAATTTGCCACACAGAATATATTTTCAATTGCTCCTCGTAGGATAGAAAATGAATGAAATTGATACATGGATTCGTCTACCATTTAAAAAATCTCAGGCTAGAATGTGATTACTTTTGCGTCCGCTTTTAGCGTGGTGTGTCTAGATTCTAGATCATTGATAGCATTTGGGTTTTATAAAATTCGTGAACCGAGACTTCAAATGCACTTTTTAGATGCCGAATGTACTTTTTCGTCCTGTCCTCGCAAAATGTGGAACAGTGTGTGTCAATTCCCACAATTTAAAAACACATAACATGCTACAAGTTGGCAACTGATATACTATGTGTATACAGAAATTAAATTTTTTAACACCTGACAACATTTTAAGGCGGCTGCCATATTCTGTGCCCATAGTACAGGTAGATTTTTAAATGAGGTAGTGCACAATATCATAAAATTATATTATTTCATTACGGTGAGGGTAGCTGTTGCTGTAAACACGACGTAATTCTAAGTTGGCATACATTATTTCCTTGTAAAATTCGAAATTGACCAGATTTTGTTTGAAATTTAAGTTCCTTACAAAAAGCCCCTTTGCCACTAAAATTGCAATATATTTGCAACCATAAAAGCTATCACTTATGATTTAAGCATTTTAGAATCTGTATTAAATAGACAATTTTTAAAAAGTTGGCCACTTAGGTTATCAAACATTTTTTTTACACCACACCAGCTTAAAGTTTGAAAAAAATATGGAGCAAACCAAAAGTTTTAAGTTCAATATATATTTTTTAAAGGACCATTGTACCTACGATTTAATTTTAAATCACATATGATAGAATAGTTATTTAAAAATATTATGAAAAAAGAAATGGATCAAAATTACTTTCATTTGTGGCTGTGGTACCAAAGTGACTGACCAAAGGCCGCATTTTGCGAAAATATGAAAAAGGCCGATTTTTTCGAAATCGGTGCGATTTTTACTAAACATGACTTGACTTTTTCTGACCCGCCTTCAAGTCGCCCATCTGCAGTTAGAAGTTTATCCATTATTTATGGAACACCCTGTATATTGGATTTGTTGCATCAAGTACTTTTAATGATAGGGACAAGATTGACAAATGAGGCGTGGCACCTCTCACACAACAAAAATAAAACGTTATACCTTGGTTCTTAAGAATCTATATATATAGTTTTAAGGACTTGGTACATAGATGACAATACGTATATATGTGTCTGTATCATGCATAGAACTGACAAAGTCCATCAAACTTACGTTCAATTCTACTGTTAATGAGATGTAGGGTATTTAATATTTTGCCTGGCACTTTAACAACATATACACTTTATCTAGTTATTTTACAATAAATTTCTATAAATATAAAAGCTGCATATTATTTTTAAACGATAATTTTCAATCGCAAAAAAAAAACATTAATTATATTAATTTAATGTCAATAATTACTGCTTATTTTCAATTGAATTTTTATTGTGTGGAATTAACTTTTATATTGCTATCATATTTGAAATATTCAATTAGCAAAACGGCGGACCAGCCTTTAATTTTGTAATGAAAAATAATGCACAAAATTGAATCTTTATTATTTTATGTTTAAAATTTAATGACAGTAGGTCTTGAGAACTCTGCAAGTAATTAAATTTAATTTTTCAAAAAAATGCATTTCAAGTGATCTGTACAGTCATTACATAGGTCTTCAACAAACTTGAAGGTGCTCATGTGAAGTGGTTTTTCTAAAGATTTTCACAATTTCTTTTTCACTTTCAGACATTTTACAGTAAGAGGAAAGCTAACCCGGCTAAACATGTACAATTTTCGTTAAATTTTGTCATTAGATATTTTGAGAAGGTAAGGAAAAAAAATTAAATATAATGCCTATTGAAATAAAAGTTGGTCCAAATCTGGTTTTTAAACCTTGCATTTATGAGGCCATTTAAATAAATTTATTTTTAAGACCAACTAAAAAAATTAAATGGAAAGTTAGTAAATTGTCTTTCAAGGAATATTAATGAATGAAACATATATATAAAAAAAGAAAAATATTTCAAGTTTCGTAGTGTGGCAGAATTCGCCAGTCATCCTGTATCTTAGTAACCGGATATAATCTTTTTTTTTTCAATAAAGTGGAATTGAATTGAATAATAAAGATATAAAAATCACAATAAGTTTTAATACTTACAATAAGTTTTTATACTTGTTAGATGAGTTTCTTCTGACGAGATGCGTGAATATGTGACTTTGTTTTTTTTTTTAGTTTTTTTTTTGGAAAATTATAAATGGTGATTAATTTGGATTAATAATTTTTTTTTGCTAGGAAATAATCGTAATATAGATAGATTTTTACATAATTAGCTCTTTAATAATTTTAACTATAGATTTTTATATTTTTAGTTCCAAAATAGCTGATATTTCGGATATTAGTATTTGTTTGATATTTATCGATATATTTCGAAAACTTTCACTTTTCTATGATTTATTAGATAGTTCGAAACATTAGAATTTTTTCGATAAATTTCAACTTTTTTTATATTTTTTCTTATGTTTCGTCTTTTGCGATGATTCTCGATAGTTTTAGACTTATTTCGATTTTCCAATGTATTTGGTTAGGATAGATTTTTTTGAAGTGAAAACTTCTTATGGCACGTTGTGCGGCTGAGGAAAAAAGTATAATTTCGCGACACCGACCGTCATCGGGATTCCCCGTCATGAATGCGATAGTAAAATATGAATGTTCTTTGAAGACTTGGGAAACAAACTCGATTTTGGAATTTTGAAGACTTGGGAAACGAACTCGATTTTGGAATTTTGAAGACTTGGGAAACGAACACGATTTTAGAATTTTGAAGACTTGGGAAACGAACTCGAGTTCAGAAATTTGAAGACTTGGGAAACGAACTCGATTTCAAATTAGGAAGACTTGGGAAACGAACTTGATTTTGGAATTTTGAAGACTTGGGAAGCGATCTCGATTTTAGAACTTTGAAGACTTGGAAAACGAACTCGATTTCACAAAATTTAAAAAACGTTGCCTACTTTTAGGCGCTATTAATAATTTGCCTCTAAAAGTATGCAACATTTTCTGACAAATTTCAAAATAGCTCCTAAAAGTAGGCAACGATTTAAAATTTTCAGATAATGTTGCCTACTTTAAGGCGCTATTTTAAAATTTGTCGGAAAGTGTTGCATACTTTTAGATATAAATTATTAATAGCGCCTAAAAGTAGGCAACGTTTTTCGAAAAAATTGGCCCATGAAATTATGCAATTTTTTGGAAAGAATTTTTAAATTTGTAGCACATGTTGACTTCCGGTTAGCTGTTGCTCAGTCAGCAAATTCTTCTCTGCTAGCGCAGCCGAAAGCAGAGCCAGCAGCCCAAAGCAGAGAAAAATCTGAAATGCCAGGCCACCATGAACCAGCAGCAAGCAAATTTGGTTTTTTGAAAAACTTTAAAACGTTATATCTCGGCTATTACTAAACCGATTTAGACAAATGATATGTAATAGTTTTTTTAAGAACAAGCTGATTTTTTTGAAGTCATTTGTGTTTTGATAAACTGTTACTAGATGGCGTTATAAGTAGTTTGAATATTCTAACAGCCATAACTCGGCAAGGAATAAGCCGATTTTGATAAATGTGGTGTCATAGTGTCTGTAGGAAGAAGCAGATTTTTAAGTTAAGTTTCAGAAAAATTACATTTAAGCTACTTAGTCACAGGTACAGGTACTTTCTTTACCTGATTTTTTCTTACACTTACATAATTTGCAATGATGTTTCTTAATGCAATCAGAATAAATTTTTGTTCTCAAACATAAGGAATACTTAGATCAAATTTAATTATTCACAGTTGAGGCTACTGAGCCGAATATACTTCTTCCAGCAATTTTTGAAGTGAAAACTTCTTATGGCACGTTGTGCGGCTGAGGAAAAAAGTATAAACTCGCGACACCGACCGTCATCGGGATTCCCTATCATGAATGCGATAGTAAAATTTGAATGTTCTATTGTTTCTTTTAAATAAATATTCCAAGTGGAAGACAAAAAGCAAAGCAGACACACTAACTGACACATTCCATTCTCATTCAACGATTGTTATGCTTACATGTTTGTTTCTTTCAAATTCCGCGTTGTTGCGTTGACAAATTGAGAATGAGAGCGAGAGTAAAATTTGAATACATATTCCGTTTTTGTCTTCCATTGCATTGCCATATAAAAAGAAAACGCACACATACCAACTTACACACTAACTTGCCATTAAACGATTTGTTTTCACTTCTGTCGGCACTCCCGGAGTGCAACCCGCCGTTTTTTTTTCCGGAAATTTTCGAAATTTTAGATAGTTTGCGATAGTTTTTGATAAGTTTCGTTTTTTCCCCATTGTATTGAAGAACATCAATAAGTGTTAAGAACAATGTAAAAGCCGAAAAATATAGCATAGTAGCTTTAGATTTCGTCCAAGCCGATGGGCAGTGCAGAGTAAATGCCAAAAAAAAAAATCCACTTACGAGCTTGATAAATCGGTGCAAAAACAAAAAAAGAAAAAAACTAGTATGCTTTAGACCACTCGACTGAAGTATATACTTCTTTAGCTCCATTTATATGTATGTATATTAAGGTGGTTCTTAAGAAAAAAGAATTGGGGACGCTACCTCATTCGGTTCGAAATAGGATAAAAAAAATTTTAAATTAATTTAATTTTTTGTATTTTTTTACCCTATTTCGAACCAATTTGGAGGGCGTGCCATTTGATTTTCCCAAAATCTTTTTTCCGTATGTAATTTAATCTTAGTTGATGGCCCTGGAGCATCACTTTCATATTTAGAGTCTGTGTAACTTAATGCCATAATTTGTTCACCCGAAAATTCACAAAATATGAACTTCAAAACTTTATTCACTTTAAACACTTTCAATAGCTAATGCCCGCGACTTTGTACGCATAGCATGTGAAAGACAAAGAACAAAGCACACACACTACCAGGGCCGTATTACCGCGTACGCCACCGACGCCATGGCGTATGGGCGGCAAGACCACGGAGGCGGCAAAATTATATAGAAGTTTTTAACTCTCTTCAAAACCGAAATATATCGCACTACAATTTGATACCATCATGCATAAATACATGCATAACGCAGAATGGAGATTTGGAAATTTATTCTCACGGATTATTTTTGATAAATCTAAAGCTGTGGGTTTTTCAATTTTTATTGAATTTAAGTACGATGCAAAGTGCACGCATTCAATTGTGAGGGAGTCATTCAAGTCTTGAGGATACACTTTTTTAAACTTATCGACTTCTTTGGCAATCACATTAAGACTCATCTGTTGTACTTTGATGAGAAACCCGTAATTTTTATTAATTTCCACATAAGCAACTTTGCGTGGGGCGGTAAAGTTTTATTAGCGTACGTGCGGCATATAGCCTTAATCCGGCCCTGCACACTACCTAACACATTCAATTCCCATTCAACGATTTGTTATGCTTACATGTTTGTTTCTATAGGGCGAAACACAAAAAAAACATGTATGCATCAATGCCTGCGTAATATGCTTTTCAGCACATATAGAAAGTATCTATTAAAATTTTTCACTCTCTTTTCCCATACGATTTTCTCAGCAAAAATGTATTGATTACAAATTTTGTTTTCGTCACTCTCTTTTCTCACACGATTCTCTCACACAAAATAGCTAGATCCAGTGTTACCATATTAGCAGTTTTAACTGCAAATTCAAGTTTTTTAGACACGCTTGCAGTTTATTTTTGCAAATTGCAGATTTTTTTTTATTTTAAAATTATGACCAAAAAAAAGGTCATCAACTTTTAGTAATCACTAAAATTTCATATATTTCAAAAAATCTGGTTTATTTCGGAGGTAGCAGTTTTTTAGTTTTTTTTTCAGAATTTGCAGTTGTTCATTTCTGGCAACACTGGCTAGATCAGAATAAAAAAATAGTACAAACTCAACATAAATAAAAAAAACCAACTAAAATCAAAATATGGAAAGCGATTGCATCAAAGCTAATACCAAATATATGACAAGGTTAGCATATGCCCAGTAAAAGAGACGACACGAAACTGCAAATAAATAAAGCAGCAATGTGGTAAATAATAAGATGCCAACGGCAAAAGTGTTATGAGCATTTTAATAAAAATATATCATTTATCTTAATAAAACAATTTTTGGTTGTCAAATACTTAATGTCATTGTAGGTAGCTACTGCCATGTATTTAAATGTACGCATTCTATAGAAGGGTGACTTTATAGTGAATATTATTTCTGAAATAAATTTTTTGTTGTACGCGACGTGATATCAAAACTGTGTTTGTGACAAGGGTGATACAACAAAAGATTTATGGTGTTATTTTTAAGTGATTTTTTTACGGTTTACTTTTTAAATGTTTTGATATGATAAGAATTTAAATGGGAAAAAATGTCTTAAAATGTAAATGATTGCGGTAAGCTTAAAAAATAATCATATTTTCCATTGAAAATGAGAAAATTTTGCCTTTGACTTATATTATTTATCTTAAAGATTTTGTTTTTGAGATGCATGAAAAAATGTCCCAGAATAAAAAGAGTAAAACTGTTATATGAACGGTAATTCGAGTTTATTTATATCATTTACTAACCAAATAAACCCATTATGAAGTCCATGTTGGCAATGATATTTGCGAATTAACATTTAAATACAAAAAAAAGTACAATTTTTGGACATAGCAATGATGTTAGAAATATGTATGAATATATTAATGTTAGCAACAATATCAAAACATATCTGTTATCGACATTTCATTTCTGGACTTGGCCTAATGTGGTAAGCAAATGTTATAGAGAAAGTTGGAAAAACCAGGTACATTGGTACAAAAGAGCGGTGACATGTTTATAAGTGTTGGTCTCAACTTCTCAGTATACCTATTGTTGCTTCGGAGTTTCTTTTTCATTGTGTTCCTCTTGATTTGGCTAAGGCTCAGCCAATAGCAGGAAAACTATTCGCTTAACCATTGTAGAATTAGATTAGTCTGCATAGGCAAATTTGAAAAGTCTGAACTCTGCTCACAGTAGAAGCGTGATCATTTTCATACCAGACAGAAATCAAATAAGGATCCGCCTTTTAGTCATACTTGAGTTTTTTGTTTTGACTTACCTCTTTAAGTCTCAAGTTCTCAGAATACCTACTGTTGCCTCGGAGATTCTTTTTCATTGTGTTCCACTTGATTTGGCTCAGGCTCAGGCTCAGCCAATGGCCATACCTCTTTAAGTTATAATTCTTAGATAGAACATTTTTGTAACTCAATTTCTCTGTACTTTTGATGTTCTTTAAACCTTTGTGTCAATACTTACTTCATACATATATCTTAAAGTCTACACTTTAGTAAATTTGTACCGTAGTACATGTATTTAAGAATAGGTTGAATTTTTTTTTATCAACTATTTTTAAATTTTATATGTACTATATATTGAACTCAAGATGGATAAAAAAATATTACTTTGAAATTGTAGCGAAATTTCTAAATTCTGTAAAATGGTAAAAATGATAAAAATTATATATGTCCTTGAAATTACTATATTTCAAAACTTAAAATTTCCATATAAAAATTTTAAAAAATTTCCAATTTGACAATTTATTCTCACTCAAAGAGCTCACAAATCAACATTATTTAAGATCTTGTTGCAAAATGTTTAACCTCGATCTTTGCAAAAATTATTTTTATCTGCTGTTGGTGACAAAATAATGCGAATATTTTGTTGTTTACAACACAGTTTTATTTTGCTATCGAATATCCTGCAGTAGATCGATCATGCACAACGATTAATGATGTTTCGCTCTTCCTACTGTTGATTGGTGCAATAAAATTGTCACTTTCAGATAATATCATGCGTATATTTGACTTAACGTTATCATTATTTTGTTACTTAATGGACCCATTGGTGACACCAAGTGTTGTTGTTACTTCTCCTTTTAGTGTTGTAAGCAATAACGTGTTGCTGCTGCAGTAGTTAGGACATGAAAATAAAAACAAAAAATAGAATTTAATAGAGCGCAGTTGGAGAATCGGCTCAGCTCTAAATAAGAAAGTCTTAAATCGAAAATCAAAACATTCATTTAAGAATTATTGGAATATTAAAATAACTTTATCTTCACATGAAGTTTTTATAAGATGATAAAATGATAAGGAATATTTTTTATTGTATTAAACTCTTAAATGCATGGTGTTGTAGAACTGGAACATACCTTTCAAGCCACTTCAAACTCATCCGGATGTAATTAATTGGTGCTGTTGTAAAGTTATCACGATTACGGACATGTATTCTATCGAGTGGCGACATCATTTTTTTTTTTTGGAACGAAGTTAAAATATCAGTTATGCTTTGACAAAAGGAAAAATTCACGGAAGTTTTTTGGATGTCAGAGTTAATTTTGTCCTAAATACAGCAATTATTTTTTAACGTGTCAATTAAATGGACCATACAATTTACGGAAAATTCTTTGAGCTTGAACGATATGTTTGTTAAAATAATTGAACAATTTGTAAACGTTGTTTAGTATTACATTATTATCTGTGTGTCTGTAGTTAAAAAAAAATGAAAATTTAACGTATATAAGACATACAGCTGTGTTCATAATAATAGGCCAGTGAGCATGACTTTTGGCAAAATCTTATTCATACTTTGACATCCATTACACTGGATAAAAGGCATTACATACCAAGTTGTATGTGTCAATATTTAATAAGACGTTATGTTCTCTTTTGCCGAAGATGAAATGCCACTTCATCGGGTCTTCCAGCAAGATAATGACCTGAAACACACCTGTAAACGGACAAAGAGTGGTTTCGGGTGAAAGGTGTTGAGGTTATGCAGTGGCCTGCTCAGTCACCATACCCAAATCCAATCGAAAACTTGTGGTGCAGCACCAAAAAATATGTTATCAATACTAAGCCATCAAATGAAAAGCAACTTTGGAGTGTCATCCAAGAAGCCTGGACAAAGATATCTCCCACACGCTGTCAAAATCTTGTGGACTCAATGTCACGTCGCTGTGAAGCAGTTTTTAAAAAAAATTTCTTTTTGAGTAAATATTAAGCTTGGTTTTTGTTCTTATTAATAAATAGTTTCAATATTATAATTTTGTACATTCAGTTATTTTGAATATCCAGCGTATGAAATTGAAGTAGAGTCTATTTTTTTCAAAAACTATGTAGCTATCCTACTTGAGTTCTTCTTTTTTGTAAAAGTGCTGCTAAATAACAAGAACTAAGTTTCCTGAAATAATTTTTTTTTTGTAATAATTAAAATCCAACAAAAAATCATTTTATTTGCTTTTGTGTGTTATCACTCCTATTATTATGAACACAACTTTAGCTGTCGAACGTAATTGCAATTGAAAAATGTCTGATTTATCAGTCAGACTTGTATAAACATAATTCTGCAATTGATTTTGTCTTGTTGATAACAATATATTATAAAATATTACCCAATTCTAAACATGAAATATAGCTCAAGAAATTTTAAAAATCCAGTAATAAATTAAATAAAATATTTGTAGCCAATGCTATGAAGATTTTTGTTAGTTAGAATTTCATACATTTAGCTATCAATGTTAATATATAAATTCAGAAAAAAAGGATATTTATCTTCTTTTGTTATATTTTTTTGAAGCAATATATCTATGGGCATTATTTTAATTTTTGTTTTTTGTTTTTTAATCAATCGCTCTTTGTTTCTTCATTGACATAAACTGAATCCAAGTAATATTATACAGACCTAACAAAAAAAAAAATATTTTATTATTACTACATTAAAAAAATGTCAATACAAAAGTTTATTTTAATCAATTACTGTCAGCAACATCAATATCGTCGTCATTAATGCAGAAAAAATATCACCAGTAGAAAAACATGACAAAAACAAATAAATTGTGATTACGCAAAAATATCACAATGAGTAATTTAAGAGCAGGATTTCCAAGATAATGACAACAATTGTAAGAGCTTCACCGACAATGACAGGTGAGAGTGTCAGTGATACATCATTCTTCATCTGTATGATGTTGAATATATTTGCGTGATGATGTTAGTCACGTGCACATTGTGGTAGGTGGTTAAGAATATTTTGTTTTTTCATTTGACTTAGGTATATAAAAACATAAAATTCTGATTTCAATTTATTGTTGTCGTTAACGTATTTAATATTTACGCAAAAAATTTCCTTACAGCATCAGCTTACATTTTTTTTGTTGATATGTCTGCCTTGGAATATATGAATTTGTACATATGTATGTATTTTGAATTATTTTAATATATGAGGCGCCCGGTTTCAAAACCAGCTAAGTCCAAGAAAATAAAATTTTGAGATATTCTCATATATAAAAATTTAGACCATGCTTTATCTTTCTACAATGGTTTTAGATTAAAAAAAAAATTTTTGACATAAATATTACACTTTTAAATCTATTATTGATTCATGGGTTTCAAAACCGGCCAAGTCCATGAACTTGCATTCAAAACCAATCCAACGCCTTGGAATCAAAACCGGCCAAGTCCAGTACATTGGTATCAAAACTGGCCAAGTCCACCTTTTTTCCAACGCCTTGGAATCAAAACCGGCCAAGTCCAGTTCATTGGAATCAAAACCGACCAAGTCCAAAATTGTTTTCTCAAAAACATTCGCAAATAAAACTTTAAATATTTGATCTGACGTACCTTGAGTAAGAAATTTTATAAGCTATCATGAAATTTTTAATTTGTTTTAGTCGACTGAATGTTATTAATTAATTTGAAATTTTTTTTTTAATCGAACTTTACAGTCAATGTTCTTGTGAAATTTCACAAATCGGTTAATACTTTATAAACAAACATGACAAAGACAACAAATGGAACAATTTAACCTGGTAATTTCCAATTACCAATTACCAGGTTAAATTGTTCCATTTGTTGTCTTTGTCATGTTTGTTTATAAAGCATTAATTTCCAATTACCAATTACCAGGTTAAATTGTTCCATTTGTTGTCTTTGTCATGTTTGTTTATAAAGCATTAATTTCCAATTACCAATTACCAGGTTAAATTGTTCCATTTGTTGTCTTTGTCATGTTTGTTTATAAAGCATTAACCGATTTGTGAAATTTCACAAGAACATTGGTTACTGCAATTGACTGTAAAGTTCGATTAAAAAAAATTTCAAAATAAGCTATCATGTGTGAAATACTTTTTAATTTTTCAATGAACATAGATGAAAACAAACGTTTTTCGTTATTTTCCCAAAAGTATGAAATATGGACTTGGCCGGTTTTGAAACCGGGGGCCTCATATCTACATGTCATATCTTCATGTCATCAAATGAACCAAGTGGATATATTGAGAAAGTGCAAGAAAAACTATTTAAAGTTATACCAAAATAATAATTTATTTCTTATGAGCTTAAAGCTTCAAGCTAAGTAGCTAAGTAGGCTAAAGTCAGTAACAGCTAAATTCTTTTGTTATTAGCACAGTGTATTTCTTCATTTATTATAGTATATATTTTCTCGATTACCGTCATTTCTTGACACGACTTAGCCACATTTGCTTGAGCGTTGAAGTCACAATTTCGAAAAAATTTATGAATTTAAATTACACGCAAATGCTTTAAAGTTTGAAAAAGACAATAAGGCTTATTTTTGCTATGCCAAAGGCGTTTGATGTGGGTATTTAATTATAGGAGTCGCGCTTTTTAAATCAATACAGTCTTAAATTAACATATGCATGGAGAAATAAATATGTACACGGTTAGAAATCTTGGAATAAATTTTAATACAAGCGAAGTATTACAAAGATTTTTAATAAAATTTTGATTAAATTTTATACTTTTGAATATATTACAAAATTTTGTAATACATTTTGTGTTAAATTTTAATACAGTTCAAACATTAAAACGATATTTTATAACATTTGATGCTATTGCAAGTATTTCATTTAGCCAACGTAAATATGATACTACGTTGGCTGATGTCGTTAAAATGTTCACGCAACCCTTGTATTGAAAGGGAACCTGGTTCGAATCCCTATAAATGCGACATATTTTTTTTTTAAATTTTAATAAAAACGAGTATTAAATTTTAATACAAATTTGTATTTAAAATGAATTTTAATATCTAGACAGTATTTAATTTTAATAAAATTCTGATGTAGTCATATATGTAATCCCAAAAGTATTAAAATTTATTCCAAAATTTCTAACCGTGTAGTTATTTATGAAATTATTGCGGAATTTAATGAAACAAGCAAGTCGTTGATGCTTTTACATAATGAGCAACAGTGCACATCTACAGCGCCCTTCCCTTGAGAATACCAGAGATAAATTTGCTCCAATAGTTTTTTTTCTTCTTACATTTTCTTTTTTTATTTTGCTGGTCATGTAGGCGGCTTCGATTGAATTCGATTAAATGAATTATATAACGTAAGCGTGTCTCCAGCACACAATGACAAATATCGCAAAAACATAAGTGATGCAGCAACAGCAATATTTATATATATTACGTGTGCAATTTCATTCATTTTCAAGGTGAATTGAGAAAAAATGACAGTCACACATGATGGTGGAGGTGCCTTCAAATATCATAGCGGCAGCTGAACTGGAACTGAATTGAACATCAAAGTGGGAGTAGAAATAAAAAAAAAGTTACTTAATGTTAGTATCTGTTGCTAGTCTGAGTACAGCAGCATTTGCAGTAGGTAAGGAGCATGTGACATATGCCATGCCTGTCAAAAACAGCACTGAGTTGTGGCCAGAACTACTTGTATTGATTTTGCAGAGGCACGAGTATACTACAAATGATTTATTTACGTGTTGTCTTTTTTTTAGAGTTTTTGTGTTTTTCCTTAATGGTTTTTGCTTTAAAAGTATGCTTTGTTAAATCAAAACGTCACTTAAGCTGCTTCTCAATATGCGGCAAGTACGCTTGGATTTTTCAGTTTAATGTAAGCATGTCATATAAAAAGAAGAAAAATTCCTCCGAAGGAAATCATTAAAGAAATGCGGTTGTTTGTACAAAAGGAGCAACATTTTTCTAACAGCTTTAAATACTTAGCGAGTATTAAGCTTATTCGAATTAAATTTCATTGAGATTTGTCTAATCTGCTATCTAACTTCATATATTCGAATGTACATATTTCCAAGCATCCATTTTTCTTTATGTAATTAAATTTTACAAAGCTGAAGCTTTGGAGAATGTTCTGTGTTTATATAGCACTATTAGATGTTATCATCTATAAGAAGTATCACGGCTAGGGCTACCAGATGGCATACTTTAGTAGCAAATGTGTTACTTTTGCAAGGCTTTGCTACCTTGCTACTTTTGGATGGTTTTGCTACTTTCGATGTTTGCATTGTAAAATAAAAGTTATTTGAAATATTCTTTTAATTTGGCTTTTGGCTGGGGTTTTTCGTAAGGAACGGGGAATTTTTTTTTTTTTTTTTTTGTTCATGAAAAATATTTTTATGAGACTAAAAAAATTTTTTGTTTTCATTCCAAAATTTGAATTTTTTGACATACACTACTTTTGCAGGCAGGTCATCTGGTAGCCCTAATCACGGCAACTTATTATTTGACACCTAGCATGAATTGCATTTGAACTATTTAAGGGGCATCCTAAGACACAACTTCAGTTATTATTTCTTTACGTTTACCCTGTTCTGTCTTATTTTAGTATATTTGAAACTCAACTAACGCTGATTTAAGAATTTGCGATTATGCAAATTCAGTGCAAGAATATTCACAATATGTTTGCCATCAATTTTTGTTCCTAACACGAGTAAATCATACCTTTCTCCTTAAGAATTTCTATGTTTTTCTTGTGCCATTAAATTTTTTTATAGGTAGATGACGATTGTTTCAGTTCTAAGGTTATAAAAAATATGCAAATTTCTCGCTTTTGTAGTGTTAAATTTCACTTGGCTTATTTTTTTATTGTGGTTTTGGTTTTTCCGCATTTTTGTTTAATAAAAAAACAAAAAAGTTAATAAATCTGGTCTAATTTCATTGTTCTTTGAAGCGTTATATTACTATTGGTTGGTGGCTTTATGTTTTGGATGCTGAACTTGAATGCTTATCAGCTAATTTACTTACAAAGCTTGTGGCTTTTTGAAAAGAGTAAGCGTTTCTCTTATATATGAACTAGATTTTATTCTAGTGGCTTCCTCAAGTATTAATACTCAACAAAAAAGTTAATCGAAATATGAAGTGAAAACCTTAACTTGCTGTACTAATGAGATATTATTTTATTGGTGGATGAAAATGTATTTCCGGATAATTTGGAACACTTTTAGTTCTTCATTTATAATTTTTTTGACAAAATCAAGTTTAAAACCTTCCAAAAAATGCGTTTTTGGGAATTTTTTGGATGAGCGTAGGGACAAAGCCCGGTTTCCTAAAATCTTCTAAAATCTCTTAAGTTGAAGCTTGATATTTTAACTTTCAAGTCCATTAAACTAACGTTTAATCGCATCTGACCTTGAAGCCCAGGACAACTTTGAGCGTAGTCGTGTCAGTGGCCATTAGTCTAAGTGAAAGAGAATAGGACATTTATCCGTCTTCTGTTATGAATTTCATTTTGGTCGAACGTAAGCATTACGCACATCGCACCCTCTAAAAAAAACCATATTTTGAACAAACTTTGATTGTCAAAATTTGTAAGCAAATAGATCATTTAGCCAAGAACTGATGATATTGTGTTTCCCAGATCTATAAGGTCAAATGCGTTTAGTTCTTGGTTTATGGGGATCAAAAAGCACTTTTCTTTAGAACATCCGATTTAAGGTACTTTAAAAGGTTCTAGATCACTGGGTTAAGTGCCAACTGTTATTCAAAAATGGCTTAATGGTTCAATACAATTTCATCAAAAAACTAAACGTGATCGATAACTTTTGTGCCCAGAGTCATGATCATTTTGCAAAAATCTATTGAAAACACCTAGTCGCATTGCATTTGCACAACCCTTGTATAACAGTGTTATTATAAGCAGAGCTTGAAATTAACTTTTATGAAAGTGTTTCTTTAAGTAAAAGTATACTTTAAACTTTTATATTTGTGAAATAAAAGTAAAAGTTTCCTTAAAACTTTTATATCCGAAGATAAAAGTTAAAAGTTTTTTTAACTTATATTTCAAAAAGTAAAAAAAAAATTTTAAAAAAACTTTTATTAATAAAAGTTTTTAATAAAAGTTTTTTTTAGCTTATATTTTTAAAAGTCACATGCAAAGAGTTTTTTTGACTTTTATTTTTCAAAAGGCGAAAATAAAAGTTTTTTTTTTTTTGTATGAAAAAACGTGGAAAATCCTAAAATAATATCTTGGATCAATAAGCAACAAATTTCAAAGGCGAAAGATCACTTAGGATTATTGACAATAAAATCCAAAGGAAAAAACTTGACATGTTTCTGAAAAGAAAAAAATTTTTGATAAACAAAGTATATCTCAATTGAAAGAAACTTTTTAATACTGCGACTTTTACTAAGCAACTTAGATTATTCCTACATTTGCGACATTCGAGGCCAAAAATGGTTGGCGTCAAAAATTCCCTTTCAGCTTTTCCACTTCCAATATTGAATTTTTCCGATTATTTTCCTTTAAAGACCCATTTTTTTCATTGCTTGGATGAAACGGAAAATTAACTGATGACTTGATTCGGTTGTTTAGATTAAATTAATACATTTCATTTTTAAGTTTTGATAACTTGAATGATACATTGCGAAAGAATTCACAAAGTGGCTTCCTACTTCCGTTTCCATGCGAAAAAAGAAATCAGATAGTTGCTTTGTTTCAGAATCAACGGGAACAATTCTGCTCTAGCCGCTGACCACAATGAGATCATCTATCAACATTATTCTACAGTATATCACTTATTGTTTTTTTTTATCTCTCAAGTGGCAACAAATTGCCAAACAAAACTGTTTTGGTTTGAAAAATTAAACTTAGTAATGCATACTAAAAGCCTGAAACCACACAAATTAAAGTACAATAAACTTGGTTTGTAACAACAAAGTAACTTATTTTATGCACTTGTAAAAAATATTTTTGTGCAATGCTAAGAGAATTTTTTTCCTATTTTTTTGTTAATAAATTGCAGCTTCCTATTGCAACAGCAATAATTTCATGCTGCTCATGCAGGAATATTTTCATACTATACACAACTTTCATTTGCTACTCTGTGTGCTAAAATTAATTTTTAATAACGTTAAAAGTTTTACTATTTAATAACGCTAATTACGGTTTTTACATAATTAGGGATTGTGGAGAAAACAGTAAAATGGGGTAAAGAACAGAAGGCGGAGCATGGTGTTTTCATGAAAGAACATTAAAAATACCACTAATTGATCCCAGTGCTAAATATTAAGTTTTCTGCACTATGTTATTAAAATCTCACACATAAGCATACAAACTAAACACATATGATATACAAATGAACCCGTGTTCCACTCATACACATAACCAGGGGCGCCGAGAGTGTTGGATGATTTTCATCAGGGCCCGTGACATCCATATTAAGATACTGTTTTTGTTCATCATGAGGAAATAAATATAGAACACTATACTACCTTGATCAAAAAGTTTTAGGACTTTATTTTTAAAATGAAAAATACAAGTTTATTCATCAAAATCGATATTGTCTCCTTCAAAGTACTCCCCATCGACTGCAATGCACTTATTCCAACGCTTGACCCAGTCCTCAAAAGCCTTTTTATACTCGACCGTCGGTATGGCCATCAGGGCCATCTTCGATTTTTCGATGACCTCTTCTCGGCTGCTGTAACGCGATCCGCGGAGCGGTTTCTTCAGGTGGCCGAACAGGAAAAAGTCGCAGGGAGCCAAATCAGGCGAATTCGGTGGATGTTGGACGGTATTCATGGAGTTTTTGGCCAAAAACTCACGAATAATGATCGCATTGTGCGACGGCGCGTTGTCGTGATGCAAAATCCACGAGTTGTTTGCCCACAAATCCGGTCTTTTTTGGCGAACTGCTTCACGCAAACGTCTCAAAACGCCCAAATAATATTCTTTGTTGACGGTCTGACCTTCTGGGAGGAATTCATGATGCACAACACCTCTGTAGTCCATGAAAACCGTGAGCATCGCCTTCTTTTTCGATTGAAAACGACGTGGTTTTTTCGGTCGCGGCTCATTGGGTGAACGCCATTCACTCGCTTGATGTCTGGATTGCGTGTCGTACTCGTAAATCCACGTCTCGTCACCAGTAATGATTCGTTTGATGAATGTTGGGTCGGATTCAGCCTTGGAAAGCATGTCTTTTGCGTCATCAACGCGGTCCCTTTTTTGCATGAAATTGTAAAAAATCGAAACCACACACAAAAGTAGATGCACACAATACGGCGTCACTTCAAGAAATGTCAAGCTGTCAAGCTGAAAATTTGACATAACGTCCATGACACTTCTACCAACACAACAAAAAAAAGAGAATTGAAATCGGACGAACGAGAGCGCCACACGGTGACGAGTCCTAAAACTTTTTGATCAAGCTGGTATATTTAAGAAGATTTTTCACAAACGATTTTTATAAAAGAGCGGGAAAAGCGAAGATTTTTTTTAACTTAGAAAGCTATGCAATGGTTCAGTGTAACGATTTAAAAAAACTGACACCTATAATCACATGTTTTTTTTTTTTGTAAATTACATTTGAAAATTTTTCTGTTTTTTGTAATTTATTTTTTTAAAGTTGGATAATATTCCAAAATACTATTTTGTAGTATATATTAGACTCAAAAACCAAAACTTAATATATTTTGTTTTTTTCAAAACAATAAACTTTTTTATTTTTATAGAGGAATTTCTTTTAAAAGAGCATTTCTTCTGTAATGCACAGAACAATTGACACCACCTTTGAAATACCTGAAAGATTAGTCAACTTTGTCATAGTGCCATGCTTACATTAGAAATTTTTAAAGAGAAATATTTTGGATTTATCTTAAGGGGCTATATCCCCCTTATGCTTTAAAAAACATGGCTGTTTGAATTTTTTTTTTAAGGAAATTTGAGATTAAAGGTATACCGGTCGTTCCATCTATCATTTGCCTATTTTTACCCTGACGTGTTTTAAATTGGCTGCAAATTTTTTTGAGTGATTAAGCCATTATCTAATAGATAAAAAAAATCATATAAAATTTTTTCGACCAATAGTTTTGATAAAAAATTAATTTCTTAACTCTGTTCAGAGCCGCTCGTAAATAACGCAAAAAATTCATTGATGAATATAAACAAATGAACACAATTCAAATTCGCTTTCATATTATTTTTAGGTAGCTGTGTACTAGTAGATGACAAAAAAACTGCAAGTCTGGAAAAATTAACGCTTAAGCGTTATATATATACTGAAAGAAATAAAAATTTACGTTTCAGGAAAATATCGATTTCTCAAATACTCCAAAATCGATTTCAGATTTTTTAAAAGCGTTTATTTCTAAATAAACGATACCGTAAGCAGAAATATCTTTTTAAATTTTGCGAAGTTTATTTTATCAGTGCCTTTATAAAAGTTCCGAGTAATAATCAACAACAAATTTGGCAATAAAAGCAATATAAAATATATACAAATCAATCAAAATATCTTGTAGAAATAAAAGACTAATTCAATATTAGCATCTTCATCACATTCGAATATTCTGTTTTGTTTCTAACACGATTTTGACAAAAGTTTTTCCTTCGTCTGAATTTTTTCTCAGCGGTCCTGAATACCGCCATAGAAGACTTCTATGGAACTAATTAAAAAGCATTAAATATATACACACACATACATTCACGTAAAATTATTAACACATACATTAGCACAACAACACATACATACAAACACACATTCATATAAATATGTTAGCACTGTACCCACACTTAAATCCTTAATTATCCTTAACTGCAAGGTTTATTTTAATTGCGTTTTGTTTGTGTTTTGTTTGGCGTGCAAATTATTTGTGCGTTGTCGGTTGGTGTGCAGTTAAACACAGTCAAAAATATTATAAAAGAGTTTTCTGTAAGAAATTATTTATTTTGTCTGGAATGTATATTAAATTTAGTACTAAGGGTTATGTTCAAAATTGTATGTTATATTGCAGTTGAAAAAATTAAATTAAATTTCAAATGTTACTTTAATCATAAGCCTTATAATCGAGAAAAGACTTGAGTGAAACTTATATAAAGAGCTTATAAAAAGTCCAGCTAAATTTCTGAACGAAAATAATAACAAAGTTTACTTTTTTATGCTACACCCTCCTTAATTGAAAATAAAAATTTGGCCAATTTAGCATTGTGGAATTGAAATAACCAAACAAACCAAAAGCTTTTAATATTTATTTAGTAACATAAGTTGGTACGAAAAGCCACCACCCGTGTTTGAGGGTTTTAAAATTTGCGTATGTTTGTGTATATATTCGTATGAGTGCACATTTGTGCGCTTTAGATTATGTCTGTTTGTTTTTTTCTTCTTGTATACTTAATCTGTATTATGCTACACATTGGCTGTTATTGTAAGTTTTTATGGACACAATTGTTAAAATATACTATAATTCTAGAAAACATAAAAGTTAAGACAAACATAGATTTTTACACATAGCATGCAACATTCTCACATCCAATATTTAGAAGATATTTGAACTTATGACTTTTCTACTTCAGCCGTCAACTTGGAATTTTATGTATTTTCTTAACTTCCCAGTGTGCCAAACGGATCCGTTTCAAATTCGAAACGGACTCGCTTCTTCATATATTTTATCACAGACGGATTCCATTTCGGATCCGTCTTGAACTCGCTTTCGTATGAAATTCCTCTAAAAAAAGCGGAAGGAACGTCCTTTTTGTCGAATCCTGAACGGATCCGATTTATTAAAAAAAAAAGAATCCGGAACGGATCCTGTATTATAAAAAACGAATCCAGGACGGATCCGTTTTATTAAAAAAAAAACGAATCCAGAACGGATCCGTTATGAAGTCCGTTCAGAGTTCAAGACGGATACGTCGAAGCATAAGAAAATAAAATTGTAACGTCCCGAGTGACGTTACAATTTATATATATTTTATAATATTAATTACCACTAGACACAAACACACCTAAACAAATAATACAAGAAATACAATAACAAAAGAACCGCAAATCACGAGGCGAACACGTGATTTCAAGACAACAACAACAATAGGTAACAATCGCACCAAAGCATACACACACGACACACGCATAGCGACAGAACAAGTTCGACGCTGATGCACGCGACTATAAAAGCAGGGCGATGAAAACAGAAAACAGACGGTCACAGGCTAGCAGCAGTGCTGTCGTTTCGAAAAAAAATTAAGTGCTCAATTTAATATTTTTGGGTAGTACTTTGTGAAAATGGGTAGTACTACACTAATATATTTGTACTTACACCTACTCATACTATGATAGTAAGAAAGTATTAATAAAAGTTAACAGTATTTGTTGAAATTCATTTATTATAGTATGTATTTATTGCATGAAGCTATTTGAAGGACAGATTCTTTTTCTGTGTTGGTTAGTGTTTCACCGAGGCCGAGGCGAGTCGAGGTTCTAGTTGATCTCGGTCTCGCCTCGTTTTATAAATTTAAGTCTCGCCTCGCCTCGGCCTCGGACGAGATCTTGCCATCACATGCCTCGCCTCGCCTCGCTTCGCCTCGTTCTCGGCAGAGGCACCTCGGTAAAAAAGCGAGGTTTTTATTAAAATAAATAAAAAATTATATATGTATCAGGGCTGATAGGCTGATCAAGCCTCAAGAAATAAAATAAAATATCTGTTTTTATTTTTGGTGAATTTGATGAGATATGATAAATTTAATTCTTTTTTTATATTCGAAGGAGACGCATTTCCTATTTTTCCAAACCAAACTAAGCTATGAACCTTTTACAAACTATAAGCAAAATATGTACCAAGTCTTATTTATCTACGTCAAATAGATATTGAGATATGATAAAGTTATTTTTTTTCTTATATTGAAGGCATGGTACCGCCCATTTTATTAATTGAATCTTAGTTATGCCTCTACCTTTTATAAATATACCAAGTTTTATTAATCTGCATCAAGTTGTTGAGAATATATAATGAATTCTGTTTTTCTCTAATGTGGGGGTGGCATCACCCATTTATCGTAAACTATATTACGGAGCATCCCAAATCATAAGAAACATATATGTATGTCAAATCTTTCGTCGGTCGGTTGATCAGTTTAGGAGTCCATTAGCAACGAACATACATGTATTGATCTTTATTTATATACTAGCATTACCCTGTGCGTTTCGCTTCACCTTACCGGTTCTTAGAAAGACTTTTAGAATAAATCAATTTCAATGCAGTGTTGTCAATCATGCAGTTTTGCTTATAGCCTTACATGCTTCCCTAACTGATCAATCGAGACGAAGTCACATAGAAGCTGATGCGATCCAAGCACTTCTGTGCATTAGCGCTTGAACCAAATCTGAACTCGTAAGAAGCACATGCGGATTAAAAATAAAACAAAGTATTTTACTCAAAATAAAATACTAAAATATTAGTTAAATATAGATTTTATTATAAAAATTTCATTCATATTTTGAATCTGCATATGACTCTTACGAGTTCAGATTTCGTCAAAACGCGCCTCGCTCTTGGTTTCGAAAACGAGGCTAGGACGAGGCGAGGCCGAGGCCGAGGCGAGGACGAGGCGAGGTGCCGTGTGATCTCGCCTCGCCTCGGTCAAGCGAGGAAAATTTATTTTTCCATCTCGCCTCGTTCTCGCCTCGGTCTCGCCTCGTTCTCGTAGTCAAAAACGAGGCTGCCTCGGTGAAACACTAGTGTTGGTACCAGCTTTGGTTAAATTAGCGGCTTCTGCTTTCGACTTTATTAGAAACCTATAGTAAAAAATAAATCATTTTCCTATCAAAATATACCTTGGTAAATTTGTGGCATACTTTTCCATAACAGCAAAAAGAAAAAATTACATTAATTACATATGTATATTTAAAGACGCGCACAAGAACAATTAATACAAGCGAAATTAGTCGCGTTCTAAAGGTATGAATGAATCTTTTTTATGAATCATAAATTATGATCAGAGCTGGTCAAAGCTATTCTCATTCTGCCGCAGTCCCGCGCGCGGTACGTTTTGCCCAGCCACGATTATGATCAGAGCTGGGCACCACTACACGTGTGTTTCTCTTAAATGTTCTTCAATTCATGTGTAGTTGTGCTTTGTTCGCTTTTCAAAGCAAACTGAATTAAATTTTACGCTCTCTGCTTTATATACGTATATGAAAAGTTATATTTATTCTGCCGCAGTCCCGCTCGCGGTACGTTTCGTCCAGCCACAGTTATGATCAGAGCTGCGCACCACTACACGTGTGTTTCTCTTAAATGTTCTCCAATGCATGTGTAGTTGTGCTTTGTTCGCTTTTCAAAGCAAACTGAATTAAATTTTGCGCTCTCTGCTTTATAGACGTATATGAAAAGCTTTTCTCATTCTGCCGCAGTTCCGCGCGCGGTAGGTTTTGCCCAGCCACGGTTGTGATCATTCATAGTTCAATTGTAAGGGTTGATGCGATGCTAAAATTTTTCTTCTTTCTCATAAATTGTTGAGCGACTAATGTCAAAATTAGTAAACCAAAATAATGGCGATGATTTTGACACCTCAAGAATTAAATATTTCAGTTTCAGGGATGAGTTTAATAACTTGCATGCCATTATAATTGAAGCATAAGAGATCAAAGAATGGTGGGTTAGTGCAAATTGCGGATTAGTTGGAACAAATTTTGGGTAGTTCAAATTGAGGGTTGGGTACTAGAGTAGTACGCGTGGCTGAAGGGTAGTACAAAAGCACTATTGTAGTACAAACGACAGCACTGGCTAGCAGTCGAGGTGAACACATCATAGTGCTATCACATGATAATTAGTAATCTCGCAAGCCTCTCGAATCGTGAATGTCTCCATCAGAAAAATCTAGAAGGTTTTTCTGATTTAAAAGCAAAATCGTAGTTAGAACTCCGTAGTTAGCAATCCGTAGGTAGTTCATTAGCAAGTCTGGAACACTTCATATAGTGTTCCACACGGCTTCACTGGTCATGAAAAGTGTGTAGTGTATTCTCACTGACGCTCCATATAGTGTCAATAGTGAGGTACAGTAGTTTTGCTAGGAAGTCTGGAACACTTCATATAATGATCTGCACGGCTTTACTGGTCACCAAAAGTGTCCAGTGTTTAGTCAGTGAGAATACTGACGCTACATATAGTGTCAATAGTGAGGTACGGTAGTTTGCTAGGAAGTCTGGAACACTTCATATAGTGATCCGCACGGCTTCACTGGTCACCAAAAGTGTCCAATGTGTACTGTATTCTTACTGACGCTCCATATAGTGTCAATAGTAAAGTACAGTAGTTTCGTTAGGAAGTCTGGAATACTTCAGATAGTATTCCGTACGGCTTAACTGGTCGCCAAGTGTCCAGTGCGTAGTGTAATGTCACCGACGCTCCCTATAATGTCAGGCGTTATAGTATTATAAAAATCATTTTTTACAAATAAGACTAATATTAATTACCATTTTACAGGAATTTCCCGATAAAATCAACACGGCCGAGCAGAAAATCAGTAAAAGAAGGATCCTGATAAAATCGCATTAGTTAATAAGTTATATCAGACATTTGTTATTAAGAAAATACAAATTGTACTGTATTAAGGATATTATTAAGATTTATGAATTGAAATTTGACCCTAATAAACACATATTTTATAACTAAAAGTTATTGTTTGTCTTTTAGTTTGACCCTGGACACCACTGAGCTAACCTCAGCCTTCGACCAAAACAACCGTTACAAAATCCGTGCTGGTGGATCCGCAACGGGTTCGAAACTGATTCACATCCGTTTTTGTGCACACTGGGTTTTCATGTATTTCAATGTATTATAATTTGATATTACTTTTTTAATATTTGCATTTTAAGTAGTGTTTTCTTTGGATGTAGTTTTTTTCAAAAATAAAAATAAATAAAAGAATTCAATCTTATTGGGAAGCCTTTTTTATCATACAAAATAACCGTGGCTTATAATAATAATAATAATTTCTTTCAAATGTTAATCATAATTGTGGCTACCATGGTCAATTCTGAAGTTCCAGTTTCGAAAAAAACTTTGTTCAGCGATGACACTCATTTTTGGCTTAGTACTACGGCAATAAATAAAATAGCCCTATTCCGGGTGAAAATTAGCCAGAAGAGGTTCAAGCGTATGACATTCAGCCTATGCGACATAACATTCAGACAAAATAGTGATTTGGTGTGGCTTATTGGCAATTGCGAATCTAGGCGTGGCGCCACAGGGGCAACGGTCTTGAGGCGAAAAAATGTTCCTTGATTTTTAGCATATTTAATACATTTTGTGGAACTTATTTTTTAATTTTTTTTAGCAAATGAAATCAGCGAATTTTGCGATCTTTTAGTACATAAATTTTTTGTAAAATTAATTTTATAGGAAAGGATCAAGAAATTTAAATTTTGCCCCAAGCGCCGAATGACCACTGTTTGGTACATATTTCTTCAAAAATAAAGCCGTCCGGAACGTAACTGTGGATGACACCTCATGATAGCGGCTTATGTGCTACCTAATGTTGAAGTATGTGGTATCAACGAGATATACTTAGTTGTGAGCATTCTTGAACCCGTTGTAGTGTTTTTGAGTAATTTTTCTAAATTAATAGTTTCAGACTCGGGAGTCGGTTGACGAAGATAGTCTGGAAAGGGGATAGAGCACTTTCAGAACGTTTCTGCTACTTTTTTGTATAAGCATTTAAAGACAGAGAGACTCCAGAACTGCTCAAGAGCGTGTCACTTGAAAACGCTATAAAAAATCAATTATTAAAAAACAAACGACGATTGCAATTCCATATTACTTTCCATGATAGACATATAGATAAATAGAATGGCACAGAGAGAGAGAGCGAGAGAAAAAAACAGACGAACATAGTTAGGCTGATTCAGGATGTTTTGCTAATAGAAAAAACTTATCTGGAGTGAAATAAGCAAAAGTGTACGTGCAAAATTATGAGCATCAAACGCCAATGTACGACCAAAAAAAAACTTATGCCTTGTCAAATGAAAAAGCATTAAAATAGTGTAAAATATATTCGGCGAGATTAGCGCTGCCAGATGGAAAATCGATAAGCTTCAGAATTACACGAAAATTCTTTGGGGTTTTGTGTAAACCAGCAATATCTGATAACATATTTACTATGCGGAGCCAGCCGAAGTCTTAAACTTTCTTTCTGCCCATTGTGTTTGAACTTTCTTTCGATAAAGTTGATGCAACAAATGTTCTAGTCTAAAAGTGTATAAGATTACAGGATGGGATGTACGGGAAGGATAGTGAGCTATTTTGGTGAAACTTACGAACCAGAGTTACCTTGCCAAAGCCTGTTTTAATTGAAACTTTATAATAATATGCCCCAAAATGTATATGAATCGATAAAACCCAAACATGGGTTCGTGCCGGTTTCTTGGTTCAATTTTCATTTATGAAAATAACAGCTTGATATGTGTGCCAAACAATAGAACTCGAAGAGCTTAAATATGTTTGCTTTGGCAAATCCGATTTTAAGCATGAGTTGCCACACATATCAAACTGCTATCTTCATTATTGAAAATTGACCCAATAAACCGGTAGCAACCCATTTTTGGGACAGGATTCAACAATGCATCCATGCATATTATACTAAGGCCTCTTCAAGTTCTATCATTTGACACACATTTTGAGGCATAGTATTATACAGTTTTAACTAAAGCAACAAAATTGGCTCAAATTCGGTCATTTTCGGGCATCGGGACAGACTTTGGCCAGGCAACCCTGGTTCGTTAGTTTCAACAAAATGGCTCACTATCTCTCCCATACATATCGTCTTGTAATCTTTTTTACTCGACTTTTCAACAGTGGGCTCTCCGCCTATTCGGATCCTTGTATTATACATTTACTGTATTATAAACAGAAGATCAAAGTATTGGATTTAATCAAAAAGTTTCGACAATCTCATTAAAATTTGAAACATATCATAGACAGAGGCGAGAAAGTCGTTTAACGTAGAAGATTGTATTTTAGTGAAAATAGATAGGATACTGTATTCAAAGAGTATATGTGCTACTAAATATGAGTCTCGTGATCACTTAAAACGCTGGTCTGTGTTTTTTGTGTTGAGCTTGATTTAAATTATATTTAGTTTTAAAATGATTGTGTATTGTTGGTGCATTCCATCAGACGATATGAAGTGAGCCACACAATTGACCATAAGCTACTTTGTTGGAATTATAGATTGTATTTGACTGATTTGTTAGTATGTACGTTACATGTTGGATTATTGTTTTGATATTGCTTGCTGACTGGCAGTTTATGGCTTTTGTTGTTTATTGATTTGCTGCTGCTTAAGTGGCGTTTGTTGACAGCAGCCAAATGTTTAACAGTGCCTTAGTTTCATGTGTTTCGCGGCATATTTGTCCATGTTCATTATTTGCAAATTGTACTTCTGGTATTATTGTTACATATTCCCTTATTGCCCTACTCAGAAAATTTTATTTTCAAATTATTGCATACTAAGGTTTGCATTGTGACTTTGAGTATCCTCGTATGTAACACATGTATGTCAAGGTTATTGGAATATTTCAACCTTACCTATTTATAGAAAATCCATAATATTTGCTATTTTATATGCTTTCAAAACTTTACAAACTTCAAATTCAGTTGGTTGATGTTACTGATTGCAAGTTCTGTTGCACGTTATTACTTTTTATCAACTTTTTACATTTTAACCGTAGACCGATCCTAGCGTCTAGTAGGTAATTTCAAATATTTCGAAAACTGTCAGCTGTGTGGGTCTGTGTCTTCGTGACTTTATCAGTAGGTATGTTATGAATAAAAACATGTAGTGTCAGAGTTTATTGATAGTTGTCCCTAAGTTTTTTTCAACTTTGGAACTTTTTCCGTACTAAATTTTTTATGTAAAGGCATGTTTTTGTTCTTTCCATCAGCTTAAAAAGTTAATCAAAGTTCTGTGTTTACTAAGGTTGTGCAACGAGATAATCGAACATGTTCAAAGTTCTGCCATACACAACGAGTCAAGCTCGAACAATTCGATTCGTTTGACCCAACTCAAGTTCAATTCGCTCGTTGTTCGTCGCATTCGATCGCATCTCATGATGTCCGAGTTCTGAGTTGGTAGTGTGTTACGTTTGTATAACAGTGTAATTGCATCGATACACAATTCAATTTAACGAAATGTGACATCGAACAAAATGAACTTAGTCTTACGGCTCTGGGAAAATTCGCACCAATACGAGAATTATGGGACAAATATGTTTGTAGTGTCCACATTATAACATGCAGACATACACTACAACAAATATGAAATACTGTACACAAAGTAAATGATTTTGTTACTTTCGAATTTGTTAAATTTTCAATTAATAATTTTGTTTGTATTCAAAAATTTTCATTCATAAAAAATCATTATAAAAACAAGATTAAAATATAAAAAATCAAAATAAATATATCACAAAATAAAAAGGAAGTATTTATTAATATATATACGAATCCTGTACATCACCACAATTGGCGAACTTGCCAGGAGCATCAGCGAAGGAATATAAAAATATAAATATAAAAAAAAACTATTTAAGTGAAAATTAGATAGAAATGCAGCATCTGTTCCTTCCTCCATCTTCCATTCAACAAAATCAACGCGTACTGAATATTGTCTATTAAGACTAGTGTTTCACCGAGGCCGAGGCGAGGCGAGGTTCTAGTTGATCTCGGTCTCGCCTCGTTTTATAAATTTAAGTCTCGCCTCGCCTCGGCCTCGGACGAGATCTTGCCATCACATGCCTCGCCTCGCCTCGCCTCGCTACGCCTCGTTCTCGGCCGAGGCACCTCGGTTAAAAAGCGAGGTCTTTATTAAAATTAATAAAAAATTATATATGTATCAGGGCTGATAGGCTGATCAAGCCTCAAGAAATAAAATAAAATATCTGTTTTTATTTTTGGTGAATTGGATGAGATATGATGAATTTAATTCTTTTCTTATATGGGAAGGAGACGCATTGCCTATTTTTCCAAGCCAAACTAAGCTATGAACCTTTTACAAACTATAAGCAAAATATGTACCAAATCTTATTTATCTACGTCAAATAGATATTGAGATATGATAAAGTTTATTTTTTTTCTTATATTGAAGGCATAGTACCGCCCATTTTATTAATTGAATCTTAGTTATGCGTCTACCTTTTATAAATATATCAAGTTTTATTAATCTGCATCAAGTTGTTGATAATATATGATGAATTCTGTATTTCTCTTATGTGGGGGTGGCATCACCCATTTATCGTAAACTATATTACGGAGCATCCCAAATCATAAGAAACATATATGTATGTCAAATCTTTCGTCGGTCGGTTGAACGGTTTAGGAGTCCATTAGCAACGAACATACATATATTGATCTTTATTTATATACTAGCATTACCCTGTGCGTTTCGCTTCACCTTACCGGTTCTTAGGAAGACTATTAGAATAAATCAATTTCAATGCAGTGTTGTCAATCATGCAGTTTTGCTTATAGCCTTACGTGCTTCCCTAACTGATCAAACGAGGCGAAGTCACGTAGAAGCTGATGCGATCCAAGCACTTCTGTGCATTAGCGCTTGGACCAAATCTGAACTCGTAAGAAGCACATGCGGATTAAAAATAAACAAAGTAGTTTACTCAAAATAAAATACTAAAATATTAGTTAAATATAGATTTTATTATAAAAATTACATTCATATTTTGAATCTGCATATGATTCTTACAAGTTCAGATTTCGTCAAAACGCGCCTCGCTCTTGGTTTCGAAAACGAGGCTAGGACGAGGCGAGGCCGAGGCGAGTACGAGGCGAGGTGCCGTGTCTTCTCGCCTCGCCTCGGTCAAGCGAGGAAAATTTATTTTTCCATCTCGCCTCGTTCTCGCCTCGGTCTCGCCTCGTTCTCGTAGTCAAAAACGAGGCTGCCTCGTAGCCTCGGTGAAACACTAATTAAGACTTCCGTGCTATTCATCACCTCCAAGATAGCACTCTACATCATTTCCATACACATCCACAAATAACGCAAATTGAAACAATTCCATCAGAAAGTTCACAACAACATCATCATCAGCATCAACAACAGCAGCAATACCATCAGCAACAATATTCTTATCGTTATAATAGGAATAATTCAACAAAATCAACGCCATCGTATAGCTGACCCTGCAACCAGACAGCATATGAAATTTCATTCCGATTTTGAATACCAAAATCAACAGTTAGAGCAACAGTCTCATTTTCATCAGCAATCAGCAGTAGGATATCAACAACATCCTCAACGCATCAACGGATCACGTAAATATAGTCACACACACATACTTTAATTTTTCAACGAATGCAAACGATAGGGAAGGAAGAAACTTACCGTTTGCATCTCGTAGGCACTCCACTTCACGTAGGTACACGTAAATAGGAACACTTGTGTTATAATTATAAATATACATATATTACTTTAAAAAAAAATAAAAATGAATCTCACACACACACCCACACGCTCCCCACACCCCTCTAATCTTCTCACACAACAGGGAGAAAGACCCTTAGTCAATTTAGAGTTAGAAAACCCGTTCGAAGCGTCTGTCCGTACGGAAATACATGCGACTTCCATAAAATTACCTCAGTTTTGGACTAGTTGTCCTGAAGCGTGGTTCGTCCACGCTGAAATACAATTTCAGGCAAAGTCCATAACTGTTGAAAAAACGAAATACGAGTACATAGTTACCGCTCTTCCACAAGAAGTCATTATGACGGTACTGGATGTCATACAAAACCCCTCGATAAACAATCAGTATGAAAATTTGAAGAAGGTTTTAATTGAGCGCCATTCTCTAAGCGAGAACAAGAGGCTAGACAAAATACTGTCCAATTCTGAGATTGGAGACCATAAGCCATCGCAGTTTTACAGAACCTTATTACTTCTAGCTGGTTCTTCAATAGAACCAGACCTTCTTCTAAAATTGTGGATGAAAACATTAAGCATAGCACTAACAGGTTCAGGTCACACAGAACTGGCTGAACTTCTGAAGCTAGCCGACAATTTATGGGAAGTTATTAACGAAAACGAAATTTCAGCCTTCCAAAATACCAATCCTTCTAATACCAATGAATTAACAAAGATGGTACAGACCTTAGCAGAATCTACCAGCAAAATATTGAATTCATTCAATAAATTGGCTTTAGAAGTTGAGACCCTCAGATCCGAACAAAATTTCCGATCACGCACACCGATACGACGTAGATCGAACTCTAGACAGTCATCTCATACACGTAGACCTAACTGGATATGCCGATATCATTTTAAGTTTGGAAAAGAGGCACGTAGATGTGAACAACCGTGTGCATATGTTCAAACGACTAACACAACACAATACAACACAAATCAACTATATTCAACAAACTAAGAAAATCCATTATCGCGACGACTGATGATGGACCGACTATATTAACACGTCGTCTTTTCGTTTATGACCCAACAAACAAATTACATTTCCTAGTGGACAGTGGAGCGGAAGTATCTGTTCTTCCATCCTCCAAATTCAAAAGTTCCAAACAAAAATCCGATCTAACTTTGACAGCTGCCAATGGCACTTCTATTTCAACTTTTGGAAAAAGACTTCTCACACTTAACTTGAAATTACGACGTGACTTACCGTTTACATTTATCATTGCAGACATATCTAAACCTATTTTAGGTGCAGATTTTTTATCAAAATACGGACTTCTTATCGACATTAAACACAAACGCCTCATTGATCCACTGACGAACATATCGATCAATGCTTTCTCCGTATTGACTGATACAACACTTACTAAACTGTTCTCACTTGATAACAAATATACACAGTTACTTAAGAAATTCCCTTCACTATTTACAGAACCCGATTACACTACACCCGTCAAACACCAAACTGTACATCATATAGTTACCGAAGGACAATTACCATTTACAAGACCACGACGTCTAGATTTACCAAAATTAAAAATAGCTAAACAAGAATTCGACTTTTTAGTTAAATCTGGCATTTGTAGACCATCAGATTCGAAAACATCATCTCCACTACACTTAGTACCGAAACGTGAACCGAATGACTGGAGACCATGTGGTGATTACAGACGCCTTAACACAATAACAGTACCTGACCGCTACCCGTTACCACACATACACGATTTTTCGATGAACTTACACAACACACAAATTTACTCAAAATTAGATCTTGTCAGAGCATACCACCAAATACCTATGGCTCCTGACGACATACATAAGACTGCTATCACAACACCTTTTGGAATGTTTGAATTTCTCCGAATGCCTTTCGGTTTGAGAAACTCAGCACAAACATTCCAAAGGTTCATTCATGAAGCCCTACACGGATTAGATTTCATCTTCGTGTATTTAGATGATATCCTTATAGCTAGTGAATCAGAAGAACAACACTTTGAACACTTAACAGAGGTTTTCCAACGACTCGACAGTTACGGCTTAAACATCAAACCCAACAAATGCATTTTCGGTGTAAACAAAATAGATTTTCTCAGTTACACCATTTCTAAACATGATATACAACCATCAGAAGAACGAATACAATGCATACGAGATTATCCACAGCCCATCACAGTTAAACACATGCAAAAATTTATTGGTATGACTAACTACTATCATAGATGCATCGCTAAGCTCGCACACATGCTAGGTCCCATTTACGACATGGTCACAAACGCCTCAAAAACTAAAAATAAACAGTTACAATGGACAGAAACTACATTACATGCATTTACAACAATAAAAGATAGCTTCGCCAAGGAAACACTTATTAACCATGTTAATAGTAAGGCAAAACTATCAATTGCTGTAGATGGATCTAATACTGCAGTCGGCGGAGTATTACAACAAGAACACAACGGAACACTCGAACCATTAGCATTTTTTTCTAAAAAACTATCACAAACAGAAACAAAATATAGTACATTCGACCGCGAATTACTTGCTATATACTTGACAATAAAACATTTCAGACATTACTTAGAAGGCAATACATTTACAGTTTACACAGATCACAAACCATTAACGAATGCACTTTACTCCAAAACAGAACGCAGTCCTAGACAAACACGACACCTTGAATACATTGCACAATTCACCAACAAGATAATACACATCAAAGGTACAGACAACATAGTAGCCGACGCACTATCGAGATGTGAAATAGAAGAACTCAAAACACCTGATATCGACCTGAAACGGCTATACAAAGAACAGTGTATTGATCCAGAACTAAAGAACACCATAGACAACAATATATACAAATTCACACAGATAGACATTCCATTTTTAAACATTAAGATCTGTTGCGAAAACTCCACAGACAATACACGCCCATACATTCCACAGACATTACGTAAAAAGATTTTTGAACAGCTACACAACATTTCACATCCTGGAACAAGAGCTTCCAGACGTCTGATCACACAACGTTACTTTTGGCCCAAAATGAATACGCACATTAACAAATGGGCGTTGGAATGCTTAAATTGTCAGAGAGCAAAAGTACATAGACACACCAAGACACAACCCCACAAAATACACGTCCCACATGGTCGGTTTGAACACATACATATCGATTTAGTTGGTCCACTACCCATATCAAATGGTTATAGGTACTTATTAACCGCCATTGATAGAAATACACGCTGGCCAGAAGCCTATCCACTTAAAAATACGGAAACGACCACAATAGTAGAGACCCTCAAACACGAATTCATCTCACGTTTCGGTGTTCCACTCGAAATTACTTCGGATAGAGGACCTCAATTTACTTCTAACACATTCAAAGAATTTATTAAAGAAATCGGTACCCATCACATAATGACATCTCCTTACCATCCACAAGCTAATGGTATAATAGAAAGGTTCCATAGACAATTAAAAGCTTCATTAATAGCAAGCAATAACCAAAAAAACTGGTATTCAGAAGTTCCACTAGTTCTGTTAGGCCTCAGATCAACCATTAAAGAAGACATAAAAGCGTCTCCGGCTGAAATGGTTTACGGTCAGAATTTGAAATTACCACAACAATTAATAGTACGTAACAATCAATCTCGAACCTCAGAATCAGATATTTTGTCGGCAGTCAAAGAAAAAGTTCAAAACTCACAGTCCAAAATTTCCCATCATAATACATCTAGTCGACAATATATACCGCACACATTGGAGAGCTGCAAATATGTATTCGTACGTAATGATTCCATCCGACGTGTACTTCAAAATCCGTATGAAGGACCTTACAAAGTTTTAGATAAAACACCAAAGAATTTCACAATAATAAGAAATAACATCCCTACTATAGTAAATATAGATCGAATCAAACCAGCTTTCATTAACACAGACAAAACACAGACATTTTCTCCCACACACAAATTTGTTAAAAAAGTACACTTCAATCTACTTACAAACACTATAAAATTCTATGGGGGGGAATAATGTAGTGTCCACATTATAACATGCAGACATACACTACAACAAATATGAAATACTGTACACAAAGTAAATGATTTTGTTACTTTCGAATTTGTTAAATTTTCAATTAATAATTTTGTTTGTATTCAAAAATTTTCATTCATAAAAAATCATTATAAAAACAAGATTAAAATATAAAAAATCAAAATAAATATATCACAAAATAAAAAGGAAGTATTTATTAATATATATACGAATCCTGTACATCACCACATGTTAAAGTGCTTCCACTTTTCTTTAATCCAAGCGAATGTGTCACTTTTGACAAGCAACTACTGGTTCACCATGGGCGATGCTCGTTTAGACAGTACATGCCAAGTAAGCCTGAGAAGTACGGTCTAAAATTTTGGCTTCTCCCTTGTGCCAAGACTTCAAAGGTATGAAATATGCAACCATATTTGGGAAAATTTGCTGGAGCTGCACCGGAACAAAATCAGGGTGAGTGGGTAGTTCTTGATTTAGTTGAGGAGCACAAAGGTCAAAACATTACAATGGATAGTTTTTTCTCTTCATACGACTTGGGTCAGAATTTGCTTTACAAAAATTTGACTATGGCTGGCACATTGCGAAAAAACAAGCGTAGCATTCCGCTAAAGCTTCTTATCGAGAAAAAGCATCCACTACTCCAATCTACATCCGCCTTCACTGAAAATACTGTTTTGGTTTGCTTTGGTTTCATATGTAAAAAAGTAAAATAAATGTACCATTGATCAGAGAAAAATGCATTATTCGCCTGATATCGGACCAGCACCGAAGAAATTGCCTGCGATAGTTTCATACTTTAACAAAACAAAAGGCAGTGTTGACAATACTGACGAAATGCTTTCGGGATTCCGTTTCAAACGGAAGATTAACCGCTGACATTTTCGGAATTTCAGCATTGAATGCTTTCAGCATCTACTCAACAATAGATCCAAATATGCTAAAAAAATTCCGAAAGCAATTTCGTAAGAACTTCCTACATGAACTTGGTCTTGGATTTAAAAAAAATCACATATCTAACAGGACCAGAACCAGAGATCCACGAAATGCATTTTCTCTTTTACTTCTGACAAGGCTGTCAAAATCATCAACAAGTCTTACTTGCCAAGCAGCCTAGAATGGTACCGATACAACTAACCAAACGGGGTAGATATGTTCTTTGTTTTACCGAGAAAACCTTACACAAAGAGCACAAAAGCGAATTGGTTTGTTGTATGTGTACCAAAAATGTTTGCAAAAGAGCACACAACCGAAATAAGTGTATCATTTTCATTAAAAAAAATGTTTTCCTTCAAAATTCCATACAAAACATATACGGGTTGAAAACGACCCACCAAGATCTGATTAGTCGTAATTTTTAAGGATCAGTCTACGGTTAATGCAGCTATTTTTTTTTTACTAATAGCCAAACTAATAGCAAACATGTCTGATTATCATATTACAATGAAAGTTAAATTGTTAAATTAATGTAACATGACGTATGAGCAACATTCAAAATGAACTAAACGACTACTACTCAGTGATGGTATTTTCGGTACATTTGTACTTTTATCGGTTCATTCGTGTCCTGAAATACATATAGGTACATTTGCCCCATTTTTAGTACATTTGGCGAATTTTCAACACATTTTTAGTACATTTTCGGTACATTTGGACAATTTATAATAATAACCTTTTATATTTTTTTAAGAAAAAGGAAAAAATCAAAATTATTATAATTGTTTTTTATTTAGTAAATGATAAAATCAAACTAAAGTAACTGCAATATGTAGATTTTATAATTTAATGTGAAATATATCTCATTTTGGTAGGGTTTTTGAGATGTTAAAAGTGAGGACCTTTTTTTTTGTACATTTTAGTCAAATTTAGTTTTGAAGACAAAAAGGTAAATTCGGCCTCTAGAAAATACATTTGAAGTCTCGATTCAGTACATTTTCACAAAACCCAAATGCCATCACTGCTACTACTCAAAGAGCGTTCGTATTTAGTCCAGTGAAGTCATTTGGGTTTTGTGAAAATCTACTGAATGGAAAGTTGAAATGTACTTTTTAGGTAGCGAATGTACTTTTTCGACATGAACATTAAAATAAAATTACAAAAATTCAACTGAATTTTAATTTTATATTACTAAAACAAAAAGGTCAGGCAGGCCAATATTCGCGACAAATTTACTAAAGCAAGTGTACCGCAAAAAGTACAAATGTACCGAAAATACCATCGCTGATATAGTTCAGAACTTTGGTTTTGTGGAAATGTGCTGAATGGAGCGTTGAAACTTACTATCTTAGATTTCGAATGCCAATTTTTAGAAATTAGCAAAATGCACATGAATAATGCCCACGAATCTAATGACAATTAGGAAGGGTGGAGTCGCATCCAATTTTATACTTTATTAAATTCGTTTCATTGATACACTAATATAAAATAAATGTAATTTTACTCAACATTTTACATTTCGTAAGCAGTTCAGAAATCACATATTACGTTTGTTTTTATATTTACTTCATCATTGGAAATTCGGTTTTCACCAGGCACGTGCTCAAATTTATTGATTCTAATACTTTTTATTGCTCTACTATCTACTGACTTGATTGTAGTTTTCTGTGTACATAGGAACGCAAATCAAGGCCACGTATGAGTTAAGCGTGCAGACATGCAACATTTTCGTATAGCTGTCTAATAAAGTTTTCGCGTGCGTTACCTAATTTAACAAATTTATTTGTACTTGACTCGTATCTCTGTTTCTTTTGTTTTCATCCGTTGTTTTTAGAGTTTTCCGTTTTTGGATCAATGCATGCTTTAAATCCTAAAAGTATGCAACACGCTAACCGCAGACCGTAAAATATCTTCATCAATTGTTTGCTATTGTTTTGTATTGTTCAAAGCTTTTAGAAATCTGGGTTTATAAAATTATATGTTATCTTTTTCGTTAAATTTAATTGCCAACAAAATGTTTTCAACTCAAAACTTCAGAGGAAGACATACAAAGAATGCAAAATATTGATACTGCTATTGATTCTTGCTAAAGAAATTTATTGCTTAATTTACGAACAAATTATGGTAAAGGCGGAGAATTTGACATTTTAATAGAATATTTATTTTGCTGGTATTTTTACATTATTCATATGACAAAATTAGCCTTCAAACAATATACAATTTTTGCAGATCAAATAAAAAGTGATGTATGTAGATGGGGCAAATAACAGATGAAAGTGACAAAAAATTGGTTTTTTTTTTTTGAAATTGATTCTCGAAATTGATTCTTTAGAAAAATATAAAAATGGTTGGCATTTTTGGAATCCACTCCCAAAATACATTGAAAAATATCGATGCTCTTTTTTAAGTTAGGGCACTGCAATGACTTAACCATCTATTGTACCAAGCCTTAGCTATGTTAGACTCTGAATTGCTGGAGATGCCTAAAATGCGTAATCACTTAATCGTGAATAAGCAAAATGTGTTCTACTTATTTACAAAAAATAAACTTTAGTCATGTAATCTTTTTTAAATAAGCCTTTACTCGTGTCAGGCGATAATGCCCAAAGCTTGAGCTTAGAATCTAAAATTATAACATAAAATAAAAATTTTCATGTGATTAAGCCAATAAACTTAAGCTATTTCTAAGGCAACCAAAAGAGATTGAAGACAAAACATTTTATTGCTCCATTTATCAGAAGAAGCATTTTCTGCTCTTAATAAAAGTCCAATTAAAAAATAAAAGGAATCCCAACAGCAAGGGCATCAATGAGCAACTCTCAAGCACAATAAATTTCAATTGTTCACGTAACAGAAAAAAAGCCATTTTGCACTCACTTAAACGAGCACAAAATTTACATATCGTTAAAACGGTAAGTATGCACTCACACAAAAGTGCACTCCAAGACAAACAAACAAACCCACACACATACACAGACGATAGCAAATATACATAGCCAGTAGCTACTGCACCATTATGATGAAAAATGCAGTACGTAAAGTTTTGCCATTGACTTCATTTCTAGCCAAGTTGGTTGCTTGTTTGGTAAACAATATTTCTTGCAAAAGATTTAACAGAAAATTTACACTACACTTACGCACAAAAACAAACAACCACATGTGCAGTTAATTGCCAAGGTGCAACACGCAGACCTACATATATACAAACATACACATGTATGTATGTTAATATACCTACCTTACAAGTCTGATGTTTGCAGGAGTTTGTGCGTATGAAGGAAAATACACTTAAAAGTGTCATTAATCATGCAACAAAACCAGCAGCAACTACGAGTGAAGAGAAGAAGAAATCTGAAAAACTTTAAATCTCGAGTGAAAAAATATAGTGAAGGAAACTATGGGTGCTGCTATTATGTATAGTAAGTTGAAATAATGGCTTATGTGCCTGTGCATAGTAATGATAAATTTTGAAAATGAAATCATTTATAAATTTAATCGTTCGTTTCATAGCAAACATAAACATAAAACCTTAAGAAGCGTAATGCTGGAGTTTAAAAATTAATTTCTAAATACCAACAAAATATTAAACATGAAACATGTGTTTCTTGCAGTTTGAAATTTGTTATTAGACCACTGTTTTTCATAGCTAATAATAACTATTCTACAAGTAGTTAAGCTTATCAAAAGTTTAATTTTCAAGGCTGTCTGCATTGCAAATTGCATGTTCTTGACGCTGAATCATATAGTATCTAGTATTTGAGGTAATGCTGCTACTGCTTTTATTCAATAAATCCTTTAACTAAGTAAGATCTGAACAACTCTTTTATATCTATTTCGATAACTGGCAAATTGCTTAACCTTCACACCGGCACCAATGTTTAACTACGGGAAACGGGCACTATTAACATATGTTAATATTTTAGTTTTCATACAAAATTTATGCAAATTTGCACATTTACTATGATTTTTGAACTTGAATAATTCGATAAAGCAAGATTTGTGAGAGTTTGTATGGTTATAATATTTTTGGGGGGAACCTATAGTCCAGTTGCTAGGTTTCTTAGTGGCCTTGAAATTTCGTAGCAGATGTGAGCTTTGTAATAAAAAAAAAAAATATTAAATCTCATAAGTGAAAATGGCAGATAATAACAAAAAAATTTAAAAATCTGTGTTAGTGCTTCATCTGTGGATCAGTAAGTACAGTATGAGCTAGTTTTAAGCACCGAAAAATTAAAATTTTCCAATGTTCAGGATATCGGATGAATTGCAGGCAGAGTACAAAATACATTTCATAGCCAATATGGGCTCGGATAAGGTCAATGTGGAAACAGAGGCAACAAAAGGTGAAATGATGGAAGAGGATATATCAGCCTGAAGGATATGATGGGGAAGTCTCTGATCAGAAATCGAAGCATATTCCGTACAACTCGGGCACTGGAGCGACTCTGAAAATGAATGAATGAAAACTGATGATTCTGAAGGCTTTGTCCCGGATAAAGATGTACATGGTCATTCAAAAGTAAAAGTTTTTTCAATACATCCTACCACGAAAACGCCAAACAAAAAAAGGGCGTCTAGAAAAATTTGTATCCAGTGCAAGAAGCCTGTTTAAATTGAGCATAGCAAAGTTCTAACAAAATTTAAGGCAACAATTTGAAATAACTGTAAAATCACCAAATATTTTTCAAGTGATCAATTTTTTAATAAGCTTTTATTTAAAAATGCCTTCTAATTATTTTTTAATATTATAATAACATAAAATATGCACATAAACTAACAAAATCCCTGAAATAAAAGCAATATTAACATATGTTAATAGTACCCGTTTATGAAGTTAAAACGTCAGATTTTCAAAAAATAACGGAAAAAATCAAAATTTACAACGACTGTTAAGTTTTTCGAAAAGAGGTCAAAAACTTAGTCACTGAGTCGAAGTTTTATGAAAATCGTATCACGAATAAATGAATTGCAGCAAATTATAAATTGCGATATTAACATATGTTAATAGTGCCCGTGTGAAGAATAACTCATTTTCGGCCACTGGTCGATTTTTCATCACATAGCTACATTTTATTATTTTTTAAAAAGCAAATACTTTCTTCTTCTTTACTTTTTATTAAAATAAACCTTGATACTTATGGTTTCGTGAAAATTTTATTTACATGATTACATGATACACTGAAAAAATATATATAAAAAATCCTTTTTTTAGACACTTTTTAAAATTTTTTTTTAAATATAAGTAGTTACAAAATATAAAAATTGAAAAGAAGTTATGTTCACAAAAGTTCTTTCTTAATAAATCAGTTTTATTTCACTAGTTTATATGAAGTTAGTTACACTGAATTTTAATGAGAAATCAAGTGGTCGAAAAATCGACCAATGGCTTTTATGAATATCAAAATAGCAAGATTCAGTACATCATGTTTATTTTGTTCAAGTGAGGTTAGATGCAAATTTCGAGACAACATTAGACGTTTCCTACTCAGAGGGATATTCACATAGTCATTTTATTTGCAACGCGTGGAAGGAGGCGTGGCAGGTATAGAAAAGTATATATATTCATGATCAGCGTCATCACCTAAATCGATTAAGCAATATCCATCTGTCTGTCATGGAAAAATCAAGCAAAATAATTGAATGAAGTTTGGAACACAGGTCACACTTTCAAACAAGCTATAATGAAATAATTATTTCAGGTAGTAAAACAAAATTTCAGACAAATGCAAAAAATTGTTCGGTTAAGTATCAGACAATTTGACGACTTCAAAACGCTGAAGATTTCCTAGTTAGATGGTCGGACAACGCAGATGAAATCTTTGCTACAAATTTTGAAAATAGGACCCCAATTCAAACAGCTCGCCGTTACGACCGCTAGACAAAACACATAACTACTAGTAACTTAATCGCATTTTCTTAACATACATGTGTATTTCCGCAGAAATTGTCATTTTAGCCGGCCACGGTTTCGATGATTTTTTTTTTTGAGCACACTCTTCAAACATAATTTTTCTTGAAGATGAGACTATCTTGAGTTGATATTCGAGGTACTGCAGTTAAAATACAAAGGGAGACATAGTTAAATTTGCATTTAAGTTAAAAAAAATTAAAAATGTGCCCGGCTAAAAGGATATTTTTGGTGGAAATGCACATATAATCAATACAATGGTGGTGGCCACTCTTCATTCATGCTCGAATACCGCTATTGTAAACGTCTAGAAAATATACAATATTTCTTCATAGCTTAACATAAATCATTAAAAGTTATATCAAAACTTGAATTTCGAAGTGAAGTTACATGCTACTTATGGAATCAAGTAGAAGTTGCCTCGGATAACGACTCTGAATACGGTCACCCTTAAGAAAAGCAACATGGGAAGAGGCATTTAATATAACAAGCACCGCACGGAAAACGTTGTCACTGCAAGCATTGCTATAAGTACACGGTTACTATGTGTAATCGCTGCAATGTTCATCTATTTTTTGTATTCTGTCCGTAAAAAATTAAAACTGTAATTTTAATAATGTAACTCCTTTTAAAAAATTAACAAAAAAGTTTTTTTTTTTTTTAACTAAAAGATTAATTTCAATTTTTTTCTTTTTTGTTACCGGTTACAGCCATTGGTCGATTTTTTGACCACCTCCTACAGTATAAAGGACGAAAGATATTTTTATTTGTTTGGCTTGCAATAGTTATATAGGATCATAATAGACAGTCAATGAAAGGAATTGCATTTTCGATAAAAAAAAATTTTTCTCGGCCGATTGATTTTAAGCCTATCAAAATCTATCTTGAGGTTCTACGATTATCTGAGCCTTCTATCTATCCTACAGCCATTTTTTCGAAAAATCAAATCGAGAGGTATTTTTAGCGGCTTTGCTGGTAGTGTTGCTTATTTATTCTCACAAATCACTGCTAAGTAGGCTAGTTTATTGAAATTTTCGTTTTGAATGCTCACTTTCTTACCATAAGATTGATATTTAGCCACCTCATGAAAGCATTGAAATATGAATTGAAAAACTTTATTTTTGAATATAGCAAAAAGTACGGAATAAGAGCTGACGCATTTGATATTACTCAAATTCTTATTACTTTATTATATGTTCTTATAAAACCAAATAAAATGATATAAAAATCTTGTTCTAAAAACTCTTACATATTTATAACAGCTGGAGATGGCCCAGTTTTTGAAAAGTGAAATCTTTTGCTATGTTTATTCAGTCTCTTTGCTAAGGCATTTCATATCCACCCAAAGCTGTGAAACTCGGAAGAATTAAAGCAAAATATAAATTTAATCACTTTCATTCAATATACATTTGTGGGTAAATTATTGCAACAGTCTGTGGTTTCCTTTCATTTAAAAGCGTCTTTCTAATGTTCGTTCAATAATTAATTTATGCAAAATTAGTAAACTTAATGTGCTTGAATGTGTTTGTGGTGTTCCCATAGTCTTGTGCTCCCAACATAGTTAATTATTTTAACATAGTTAATGCGTTTGCAGCAAATAATGCTTTATGCTAATGAAAATGTCGTTGCCTATTTTGCGGCCGTTATATTCGTATGTGTTTTAGTTGTTCATAAAATCTGGAATAATTTCGCTTTGATGTGGGTCCAAGAAAAATTTATTTTATGATAAATGGAAGTTTATTATTTTTAAATAATAATGAGGGTACATATTTTATAATACAAAAATAATATGTGTTAAGAATGCAATATGATTTTAATAACTCTAATATAGACCAAATCCATCTCATTCCATGCACGCGGATTGTTTTATGTTACGGAGTTTGTTGCCGATTAAATTTGTTGTTTTTCAAAGGATATAATGAGATCCATATTTCCCCGATTTCATTGAAAAAAAAAGTTATTTATTTTCAAAAAAAAATATTTAAATTTTTATTTCAACCTTGCCAGCCATCTGTGATACTACTACTTTCAGCTTATTTTTAATAATAAAATCATTCAGTACCGTTTATTCTCTTTAAAATGAGTTTTTAATTGGTAAGTCAACGTTTACACGAGGAAACTCTTGCCGCAAAGTTTCCTTGTTTGTAGGCAAGAGGGGAAAAACGAAAGGGTGGTGTACAGAATTTTCCGTACCCGCAAATTTTCTATCGTTCTGTTCGTTAGCTTACATTATGCTTTGACTCTACGTTTTTTGTGGTGGATCGACGTAGTAACTGCTATGATATTCACAAGCAGAAAGAAATTTTAGTTTTCGTGTGTAAATGCAAAACAAATTCACAAAAAGGAATGGACAAGAATTTCTTTCATCGAATTTCTTCGTGTAAACCTTGACTAATCTGCGATGTTTCCTCGCAAAATAACAGCCATTTGAAAAAGACATGAATTTGATCCCTTACGACCAAACAATATTAGCCAACCGGCTACAAATTTATTTCATCTTGATCGTAAGGGATCAAATTCATGTCTTTTTCGAATGGCTATAGCTTTGCTCACTTAAAAGAAAAAGAACGGTACTAAATGATGTAATTATTAAAAATTAGCTGAAAGTAGTAGTATCAGAGATGGGTAGCAAGGTTGAAACAAAAATTTAAATATTTTTTTTTTTTTGGGAAAAAATTTTTCCTCACCTCAAATGTCTCTAAGCGCGCATTTAACTAATATCATCTCTTTCTTATATTAGTACAAGTCCAAAATAAAATTTTAAGCGAAAAAAAAGTTGGGGTTTTTCAGAAAATTAGCATTGTGTTTTCTCATAAAAAGCGCTATAGCTCTGCCAATTTTCAACTATTTTGAAATTTGTTTAAAGATTCTAACAGAGATTAAGAAGTTCTATAACAATCAAAAGACAAAAGTTAATTATTTTGATTTGGATGGAAATGTCGCTTTTTTGAAACAATTTTCAGCCAAAAATGGGCATAACTTTAAATGGCCACAAATTCATAAAAATTTTTTTTGATCAAATCGGGGAAATATGGGTCCACTTATATCTTTTGAAAAACAACATATTTAATCGGCAACCAATTCCGTAACATGAAATAATCCGCGTGCATGGCTTGAGATGGATTTTGTCAGTACTTAGTAACATATTTGAGAGAATTTTCAACGTAAGTCAAACTTTTACTACCAACAGCACACCCTGTGTGAAATGTACTTATAATAGAAAATTCCATTACATGAAACATAAAAAAAAAAACAATTTTTATATTTTGATATTTTCGTAGAAAATATGAACTTTTTTATGTGATTCTTACACATGTTTCATAAAAAGAAACATGACATAAAAATCAATAAAAAAAATAAACCAAATTCCAGAAATGCCAAAACTTTAACGCCTTTGCTGCTACCACTGACTGCTAACAAAAGTATTACATTATATCACACATACGTTAAATATGTATTTATTTGCTTCAAGTTGCTAAGGTCAAAATTCTTTGATAGCATATTTTGCACCAGTCCTCATAAGTGTGTGTTGGTTGGATAAACTTACAAGTGATTAAACAAGCCTTGACAATGTGTAGGTTTGTGTGGAAAACATGTAAAGTCCCCGATGAAAAATAGGGTATTTAAAATGTCAAGCTAAGAGAGTATAAAATCTCTATGTCCGTCATGGTGACCTGTCGTTAGTAATGGTTTATTTTTTTTTTTTTCAAGCATTAGTTAACATATTTAAGGACTTGTTGGTAAGACCACAAGCAAGTAGCTGCAATAAACTGATACAAAAAATACTTCAAAAAAAGATATCAAAATAATTTAAATTGGATTTTGAAGGGAAAGAGTAGTACTTTCACACGCCGCATCAAATTTTGTTTAAAATAATTGATGTGCTGTGCAATTTATTCCTGAATATAAGAAACTGTTGGCATTAGAAAAAATGGCCGTGGTATTTTTATTTATTTTTTTAATTTAGGAAAATGTTCGATAGAGTATCTCAAATACGTAACACCATACATTTTTTAGAAAGATATAATTCTTGAGGTTAAACCCTATTCCAGCCAACCGTGATATTTCGTGTCAATAAAATAGCATGCATAGATATTGCTGTAAAAATGCTTTAATAAAACTACTAATTTCTACAACAGTCTAATTTTGTTCTGTTCACCAATATTGCTGCCTGAAAAAAAAAAAACACATGATGAATTTGCATGTTAGCGATTGCAAAAAATTGAAAAAAAAAACCAAAAATAAATAATACACATATCCAAAGGCTCGAAAAAAATACAAACTACGGCCCTATATTCTTCATGATATCAGCTTAACTTAAAGTGGAATTTTTTTAACGCCACGACAACCACAAATTATAGTCTTCATCTCTACCACCCAGAGGATTGAGTTGTTGCCTAACAGCCGACCAATCCAATATGTCGTTAGTCTGTGGCGGTATTCTTTGCTTCATGAAGCATTTGGCATTTGGGATATGCAGATTAGTGTAAGGGCTTCTGGCTAATAGTTATCGATTTGTGTTGTTGCTTTTAACTGTTGTTGTAGGTTGGTTTTTCGTTGCTGTAACATGGGCAATGAGGCGTAAGGAATTCTGATTTTGTTTTTATATTTTTCTTAAAAAATGCTTGTACATTACGTTGGTATTTATTAAAAGGTATGGAAACGTTAATGTGTTATAAACAAAAATATAAAAAATTTAATAAAAATTTGATAATTCTGTTTAATTTTTTCTATAAGAAACATTGTAGTTAAATCCGATGTCTTAAAAACCAAATAGGTTAAAGTATATGACTTAGTTCCAATAAGGGTTTAACTTCGGAATGATAGATAGTAAGTTGAAATTTTCTACAAGGCTTTGTTTTGACTTTTTTTTTTAAGTTGGCAAATGTCGCGAAACCCGCTTTTTGGAAATATCTTGAGTTTAGAGCTTAGAGTCAAAAAAAAAAGGTCGTAGAACATTGAACTCTCTACAAATTGGATTTGGGCAATACACAAAAACTGGCTCACAGCTTATTTTATGCAGTGAATCATTTTAACTTCAGCGCTCTATAATTCTGAAACTAAATAAGAAAAAAGTTTTTTAAATCATTTAAGACAGAAAAAATTGTAGTTAAAAAAAAATTTAAAATTATTTAATCGAACTTACAGTCATTTGTAGAAACCGATATTCATGTGAAATTACACAAATCGGTTAATTCTTTATAAACGAGCATGACAAAGATAACAAATGGAATAATTTAAACTGGTTACTGGTGCCATATGTCTCAGCAATAAGTGAAAGTGATCTGAAGCAAGTGTTATGACTTTGAACTTTATTACACTTCCGGTATTGCTGTTTTGCCAATATAATGTACTTTCCTACCACAGCTGAAAATCTTTATGTGGTGCTAATTTGGTAAGAGCTTGAAGAAAGCTCCTGAAAATGAAGGAGAGGAGAAGAAAATAATTGGAAAGAGTGGAAAATTAGGAATTATGGAATCCTGTACCTGGAATCGAACCCGGGATCTCTGGGTTGAGAGCGAAGGACACTACCACTGCGCTACAAGACCGATGGCTTTGCTTCAGCATGCGGTTAAAGAATGCACTAGAAAGTTCAAGACTCTAACGAATTCCAATACAGGATTTCTGCAGCAGAAATAATTAGTAACCATAGTAGTAGTAGCAGTCATTTTGACATTTTTTTCTCTGATCGCAAAAGGAAAAAATAGACCACCCATACTAGAAGCACACCTTAAAAATTTTTTTCGTCTGAAAAAAAAAAACACTTTTTTTAAAATTGGCCCGACTGCGTTACTTATGCGTTCTAAGGATAACTTGGCAATGAAAGAATACCACAAAAGATCACAAACTCAAAATCGAGTCCCAAAAGTAGTTCTTGTTTAAGCGCCAAGTTGAGTGATACCATAGCCCCAGTACACCAATACTATGAACAGCAAAATAATTGGTTTTGTTTTTTTCAAAATCGAGTCCCAAAAGTAGTTCTTGTTTAAGCGCCAAGTTGAGTGATACCATAGCCCCAGTACACCAATACTATGAACAGTAAAATAATTGGTTTTGTTTTTTTTTTTTTTGATGGGTTTAAATTTAACTATTGTTCTATTTTATTCCAATTGGATCAAACTCCTGTATATTATCTTGAGATCAGTTAAAGGCTAGAGGGTTTCAATTTGAAATTCGTTAGTTCAGTTGAGACTTCGTGTTATTGCAAATATTCGATCCGTGCCAGAGATATATGAAGAGTTCCAATTTCAGTTCTTGGTTCCAGGCGGCAAGGGTTAAGACTCCGATATTATTGCGGATATCTTTAATGGTCGACCCCTGTGTAGCTATTATCAATTTGTTAAGTTTTAATATTTATTAAAAATCACGAAATCATGGCCAATAATCTATGTTTTGTTATATTTTAAAAAGAAACTAAAAACCGTTAAAGTTCAACGTTAAAACTTTACAATAAATTTAAGTAGAAAGATTCTTTAAACAATAAACGTACTTCTCTAGGAGTATATCAACATCTCATTTACTAGATTAAGTCCATTAAAAGCTCCCATATTTTAAACCAAAAGCATAAATAATTGTATTTCTTTATTTTATCAAGAAACTTCATGTTACACAAAGGAAACACCGTTTACTTTTCTTTTTATAAATTTATAATTTTCGAAGGTTTATGAAGGTTTTTCGTTGCATTTTTAACCGCAAAGTTAACAACTGTAATAAAAAAACTGATGAAAAATAACAATATCAAAATGGAAAACTTAAGCAAAGGAATGAATGTGACAAAAGCACACCAATACAACAACTTAATTACCACACATTAATCTGAACAAAAGCACTCTAGCGGTTCTTAACCTAACATTAACGATGACAACAAAGGATATAGGGGTTTTGCTTCCATCACAAAAAAGAAAAAATAACAAAAAACCGAAGTTTGTTTGCTGCTTTATCTTGCAAAAAAATAAAATAAAAAATATGAACAAACAGCAAGGAGTAATTGTTGTTGCTAGCAAAAAACCAAGGAAAAAAAGTGACTTTCTGGAAAAAGGAAGAACCAGTAACAAAAGAACAAACTTCATAAATAGTATGAGGAAAATAAGACTTGTAACACATAGCATATAGTTCTTGTTATTGAAGTGTACTAAAAATTTTAGTACAGAAATTATCTCAACTAAATATGATATTTTTAATAAATTTCAATTCTTATTCAGAGTAAGCTTTTGATTAGATTTACTCTTAATTAATTACAGAGTCATATTAAATGTAAGCCCCATTATTAAAGAAAAACTTTTGTTTCAGTTGAGCGACTAACATTATGTAATAAAACCGAAAAAACTCTAAACAATTGAATTTTGCCTCAAGCTTTAAAACTAACTTCTTCAAAACAACGGCAAAGTTTCATGAAAATTAATCAATTTCACTATGATGCGAGTAACAATTCTTGTGTTCTTTTTCATTTGTTGTGGTCATCGCGTGCTCCTCATAACATTTGACTGACAGCATCACATTCATCTCGGAAAGAGACAGTAGTTATCTCAGCGCTTAAATCACTCTAGTCTTGCTTTCAAGGCTCTATATAAAGAATTGTACAGTATGTTATGTGCTTTAGTGTTTCATATCTACACGTAGAAGAATTTGCTTTTAAGAATCATTGGAAAAAAAATTTCGACTACAAACATGTATCCCAGGTTATGGGTCGCCTGCATAGTATCACAGTGGGCTTACAAAAGTTGTGCAACTACCAAATTTATTCCTAGGGTGATGTTAGGTTAACCCTTCGTTTATTGAAGAATTTTTAATCGGTCGTTAGAGTATTAGTCACCCGGGTGACTAATCAAAAAATGGACGTAAGGGGTTGTCCATTAATTACGTGAGGTGTTTTTTTTTGAAAATTCGGACCTCCCTCTTCCTTTGGCGAGACTTTGTGAGTTCTGAAGGGAGCCCTCCCCCCCCCCCTCCCCTTACATGATATTTGCCTTATAATTTTTAAATGTAATCTGCTATTATAATGTATAGTCTCTGCAATAAAAAGTTCACGTGAGATTTTTATTGACCCCCCGTCTCCCTTGGTGAAACTTTTCCGGACCCCTCCCCTCCTTTTTTGACTCACGTAATTTATCGACGTCCTCTAATGTTTATAACACAAAAGTTAATAGGCATTAGATTGATAGGCAAAATAAACGTTAGATATTGCCGACAACCTAGTTCGCTATTTCCAACAATCTAGATGATTTTTTGTTATATTTGTGTCTATAATAACAAATGTTGAGTGAGTATAAACAATGCACATACATTAAAAGTTCGTTATAACAGTGTCAAAATTAAAATTTGAAAGTGAACTTGCAAAACAATTTTCGGCCGCTTTTCGGCAGTACATTCTTCTAAGCCAAACAAATATGGCATAAGAATAAATTGGTCTGCAGACTCGAGGACTCATTATACTCTCCAAAGAGAATTCTATTGAGGAAAGCTACTAGATGAAGCCCGAGGCATAGGACTTGGTGAGATAGTTGTTTTGTGATTGGTTAAATATTGGAAAAATTCCGAGCTTGTGAGAAAGAAATTGGGCATGATCGGTACAAATAAAAGATAAACGGAATAAAAGATGTATCCCTGCAGAGCTAATGTGCAAGCGGAAAGATCCGGTTGGAAATAGTACATTTACATTTCGAGAGAACGTAACATTGGTATAATATGAGACTAGGAGAAATGAATAGGTAGCCTTGCTTTCAACTATGCACATCACTAAGGCTGTAGTCATAAACTTCGAAGCCCGCAAACCGATAATTATCTTGGATTATAACAAGACAAAAGGTGGCTTGTATAGTTTCTTTTCACTTGCGTCAGTAATGCATTCATTGACTCTTATTATTGTTTTATTCTATATTTTGAAAGCGTCGATACGATGGACCAAATGACCTCAAACTATTCATGTAAACGTGGAACCAGACGCTGACCCATGACTCTGTTTTATAATTTGGTCAACATCGCTACCATTGCCACTTACATCATCATTAGAACTGTGCAACATTCTCCGACGATTGCAAAATCTGCATGTTATAGGGAAACTTCATCTTATGTCAGCAATATGCGACATGCTTGGTTATGAATTGTCTCTGAAAACACAATATGAGTTTGAGGCGCCACAATTGGATGCTAGTGGTTGCGATCCAAGCAGGGCGATCCAGGGCAAGTGTCACCAATGCATTTCGAATGATAAGGGACAAAGAAATTCGCTCAAATGCTGCAGACTATGAAAAAACCCAGTATGGGCTCAACACACTAAAGAGGAAATAACCTGCCACGCGTACTAGGGAAATTTTTTCTTGTATTTTTCTATTTTCCTATTTATTATTTCTTCACTTGTCTTTCATTCAATAAAATTTGATAAAAAATTTAACATCTTTCTATCATATTATGGTTTTTGCAATACATGTTGCGTGCATTATATACGTAGTCACCGGGGTGACTAATACTACAACAAGAGATCAGACTTGAACTTTCAGATAAATACGCCCATAGGTAAGAGCTAAAAATTCGAAATATATCTTAAAATGATCCTAACTAAAATCGTAGTAAAGTCAGAAACGCCTTCCATCCTAGATAAATTTGAACATGAATAAATATTGGAAAACAACTGAAAAAGTCACCCGGGTGACTAATACTCTAACGGAGGGTTAAAAGGGTCGTTTGCATATGGCAAATACAGTTGGAGGCAGTTTGCCTATTTTTCAACAAGCGGCGAATGAATTGAAGAGACTCAACATTGAAATATAAGGGATATCCACATAAAAAACTCATTAATAGCTTTGATAGAAAGTTTTTATACTCTGGTCGACCAGAAAATTATTTACACCGCAAAGAATTTAGACTCCCCAAAAGGACTAATGTGCGGGAAACCTGTCATTTAACTCCCATCAAAAGTAAAGCCAGGAACATGACGATAATGCAAAGAATCTGCCTTTGGGCGGCAAAAATGTAAGAAGTCTAATTAATGGCTTAAATCAAAAGAAGGTTACGCTCCCTCTCTTTTTACCCGTCTGTATTAGGGATATTTAGGTTCATAATTTACTTGCACATCAAGGAAGAACATTTCTAGAACCCACATTTTAAGTAAGCGCTCACACATTAGCTACAACGTATCAATCATCTGTGAAAAAAGAAAACCGTAAAAAAGCATATTTTATTGCATTTTAATAGCATGGTGTCACATGCACGTTCTTCTAAAGGCAAGTTAACGATTTAAGGTTCTTTCAAAAGTTTGTTTTGGGTTCTACTTTTTTGTTTTCACGATAATTTAAGCATTTTTCATCAACGAACACATATGAACATATTTTAAAACATTTACGAACAACGTCAAAAGAAAAGCAGAAAAGAACACACCATTTTTTATCTATAAGCCTGTCAGCTTCGAATGGAAAATATACATAGTTAGCGAAAATTTTGTCTTAGACATTTATGTTGTGAAATAGCAACAGATTTTTGGAAGTCAACAAAATAAGTTTTTAAAGTCATAGTTGAATATTTCGTGCGTGCTTAAGAAACATATGTGGTTGATTTTTTTTGTGATTTGCTTTTCATTAAATTGAAACAAAACACATATATTAACATACATTTCTTTTTTAATTTAAAGTTTATTTTTTGATATTTAATTCTTAAGTTTTAATATTTTAAAATAATTACGAAGTAAAATTGTACCGGAAGAATTAAAACCAATAATTTGAAAACCTAAGCGCTTTAGACCACTTGTCTTATTGCAAGAGTAATATCTTTCCAATGACTTAGACATAGTTTTCTTGTTTGCAACCAACATATAACAAAATGTGTCATAACTTTGTATATAATATAGTAAGGCTATCAATCATGTTAGAGCTTATCAACTAGATTCATCGCAATCGCTCAGTCTATAGGTTCAGGTCTTATTGTCAAAATTTGGCCAGTTTCATTTATTTTTCAATTTTAAGTATCATATTCGAACCGCAAGTGCTTAAGAAGTACCTAAAAGGTTTATTAGTCTTGAAATAATTTGTGCATGTAAATATTACAGAAAATTAGTCAACAGTTTTTTTTTTTTGAAAAACATCGTTTTATTACACGCTTAAGAAATATAAAAAAAGTTTTTTGAAAATAAAATAAAAAACGAACTTGTTTTTTCTATAAATATCTTGGCATTTTTATAAATAACTTGATATTTTTATGAATATCTCGTTTTTTTATGAATATCAGCTGACTCGACTCGCATATATGTAGCTCCAAAAGGACTGGGCGGACTATTATCAAACTTGGCACGAAGTATAAGCATAATATAAGCTTTTTTAAAATGCACTTTAAATTTTATTAGGCGAACATTGTACAAAACGATTAAGAAAAATATTTCTCTTTTTTTTCAGTGTATATTTTTTTTTTATTTTTAAAATCCAATTATGAGGTTAAAAATGCAAATAAATGAAGTATAAAATCCAGTAGTAAATTCATTTTATTAGACTTTTTTCAAGCTGAATAATGTCATTTGAAGTCGTGCATACCTTACAATTTCTCAAATTTCCAAAGACCCATATTTTGTAAACCAGTGATGCCATTCTTAAGATATTTTGTTTCTGTGTCGAGGACATACACAGGTACAACATATTTAAATATGTCTGAAATTGGAAACATGAACCCCCTTTTCCCTGTCAGCAAAAAAATGAAGCCATGAAAAAATTTCATTAAAAAATATTGAATTAAATTCATTCCTTTTATTTGCGAGTGATTATAACTCTTCCCAAAAGATAATTCCGCATGAGATACGGGCTGTTGGTATTTATTCTCATAGTTTAGGGTCTGCTGAACACGATGGTGATGGTTGTTTTGCTATACAGTGGCTGAGTATCTTGGTACCATCGAAAAACTCACTGAAAACAGCGAAAAAACAGCGCAATTTTGGGGTTAAGCGAGATAAACTCGAGGAATAAATTTTCTTTCTTGGTCTAATATTCAGTAGCATTGTAGTCCAAAAACAGACGAAGGAGCTCTGACTAGTCCCGATGTTCCAGTATTTTTTATTAGAAGACCAGAGTAATAGAAAAATAAAAAACCATTGAAAACAGGCCAAAATTCAAGCTTAAATGAAGTAAATTCAAATAATATGTCATTTAAAGATAGTTTTCCAAAGTATTTTTTTGCGTTGAATTCGAAAATAGCCTTAAAATTGACCCATCACATCAGAATTCGGAAATATTTGAGGTTAAGTACCTAAAAATGAGGTTTTTGCTTTTTAGTAAATTTTCTGTTTTTCCGCATTTTTAGTTACACGATAAATGTGAACGTGGTTTTGCAACAGTGAGTAGCGTCCCCCACTCAACAAAAAATCCCAAAACGCTACATCTTGACACCTAAGACAGACTATTTCTACGTTTAGAAAGTAGGTTTTTTCGTTAAATTTCAACGAAATTGGACATAAACTCTGTCCGCGCCGTTTACAGGTTTGAGCTAGGAAACTCAAATGTTGGGACAATTATTTTTATTCCTCAAGCTATAATATAGGAAAAAATAAATAAAATCCCTCTCCAAAAGTTATAAAAAAAGTAAAAAAAAAAATATTTCTTAAGTTTATTTGTGTGTAGCTGTGTGCCTTAGAGCAACGTTATTTGGCTGACATACCAGTAATAACATAAAAAATTATTATAACAGCAAATGAAAAAGTGTTCGCTATAAAACAACCCAACAGGAAAACGTTATTAGATATAGTTAACGTATAAACATAACTTAGCATATAATGTACTAAATTGCTACACCCTACACACAGTATACAGTAAAAGTTTTAAGATGCTACTCTTGAGCACGTTTTTACTATTTGTGTAGTGAAGAGCATACAATTTGTGGTAAACCACAAAATAACACCATTTTTAATTTTTCTTCTTTTCAAAACAAAGTAACATTGCTGACAGTGTGTTTGATAAAACAAAATTCCATCTTTGATTTCGAAAAATGGTCATTGATTAATTGTCACATTTATGAGAAATTACAACTGGGTTGTAGTGACGTACAAGCGCTTCTGTGTGTAAAGTTTTATTTCAGTGCATATGGAACATGATATGACAATGACATTTGACAAACATACATAAATACACATCTATACAAATGTGATATTTATTGTTATTGCGAAAAATAATAGCAACAGCAGCAGCGTTCTTATATTGCGTCATAAAAATATGAATATTTTTGCAGAGTTTGACTCCATCTAACTGAGAGGATTTGAAAAACATTTTTAAATAAATGTAAATATTCATACATCATTAGGAGAAAAAACAAAAACTGAAGTAAAAACGCCACATCAACATTTGTGAAAATTTAATTGAATTTTGAATTTCGAGGAAGTTTTGATATACGCTTAAATTAAATTTCCTGCAGGAGATATTTTGAAAAGTGCTGGAACACAATAGGAGAGAAGGCATAAAATACTAAAATAAAAAATATTTTAACTTAATGGAAATTGAATAGATCTCCAGATATGTACGTTGAATTTCATAAGACGTGCGCAAAGTCATAATTCAATTAAAAGAATAATAAACAATTGCCAAAGTTATGATGGAGGACGTAACCTGTCTGGTCACATCAGTGGCGTCCAGTCGGCGACAAAAAATTTGTATCCTTTGATGACATACGCTCATTGTTATCATTTTTAAGCCTTGGAATGTCCAAATAACACCATACCAGTCCCACCAGTTCGGAATCGTCTTTGGATTGTGATCTTTGTGGTGCGCTTATTCAGATACCAGACGAATGCGGCGAAAATTCTATTAGATTTTATCTGAGAACATGACCCAGAGAGCAAGAAGTAAAAGATCATTTTCGTCTTTGTGAAACAAGATTCTTTGAACGACAAGAAATAGAATGAAATTTCTGGAAAAACTTGGATCAATTCAAAGAGCGGTTTGTTTACTAACTTAGTTAAGGGGACATGACACCTTCAAATTTTCAAGAATAAAAAAATTTTTTTGTTTGTTGCTTAAAAAATATTGAAAAATATGTACGTTTTTAATAAAATAAACCTCAAACTCGGCTTACAAAATATATAGCGGGCATTAAACGCGCGCTGTACTACGCGTTGAAAGGCTACTGCACTGATTTTAAATTTCAGTTTTAGTTTTCGGGTTAACGGCTCAAACATTTTAATTAACTACTTGCCCTCATCTTATGGCATATCGTTTTGAAGCTTACGGATCAAGCTGTAGTCTGAAGTTCACCGAAAAAATATTCAGAAATGGATTTTTCAAAAAAAATTCTAAAATTCATTTCAATTTACAAAATTTTAGCTCTTTAATTTTTTTTAAAATTAAAAAAAAAACATAAATATTTTTTTTCCCACAAAAATTTTTACGGCATTAAGCGCAGAATAAATCAAAGTTTTTTTTAAAAAAAAAAATTTTTTAAAATATGGGTTTTTTTAAAAAAATGCAAAAATATTTTTCAATTCTCAAAATTTTTGCGAAAAAACTTTTTTTTTTAAAATCAGTATTTTTTTTTGAAAAGTGCAAATAAAAACCTAAGATATAAAAACAAAAAAATTTTCAGAAATGGATTTTTCAAAAAAAAATTGAAAAATTCATTTCAATTTACAGAACTTTAGCTCTCTAACTTTTTTTAAAATAAAAAAAAAAATATAAACAATTTTTGTCCCACAAAAATTTTTACGGCGTTAAGCGCAGAATAAATCAAAATTTATTTTAAAAAAAAGAAAAATTTTAAAATATTTTTTTTTTTTAAAAAAAATCCAAAAATATTTTTCAATTCGCAAAATTTTTGTGAAATTTTTTTTTTTTTCAAAATCAATATTTTCTTTTGAAAAGTACAAGTAAAAACCTAAAAATGTACGTTCACCAATTATTAATTGGTAAAGTTTGCTGTAAGCTATGAATTTTCGAAAAAAAACACTTATACTGAAAAAGTACGAAAATCGTGAATTTCATACCCGCGTATCTGAACAACAAATAATATTAGGGCAAAACCTTAAACGCACTTTTATTCCCAGACATTGATACTACAATCATGACAAATTTCAGCCAAATAGGAGCCAAAAATTTTTCCAGGCGGCGTTTTCGTGTGTTTTACCCCATATACCAATGCTTTCGCCTTAATGCCACGATTGTAAGAGTAGTATGTGTTGACTCTATATCAGAGTATTCTTGATATCATTGAGATGGGACTTGAGCTTCTTTTGATCGTGAAGTAAAATTCATAAGAAATTCATAAGACCAGTTTCTCGTGGTAGCGCTTAATGAAGCCTAAATAATATTTCTTTTTCCATTTATCTTTTGAGAAGTAGTTCAGAGTGCAAAACATCGCGAAAATTGATGAAAGCTCGCAGTATAGCATTAATTTTCAAGCAACTGTGACAGTTCACATAGATTTCGGCTCGATTTTGAGGCACAATCCCGAAATTTTTTAGCTGGTTTGCATGTCGTACTCATAAACCCTTATCTCGTCACCAATTATTGTTCTATTTCGTGCAGGGGGGGTCCAAAGAAGCTCGATAGATTATGACTTCGGCAAAATGCTTTTGACGTTCCATATGGAAAAAATTTTTAGCTTTTTGGTACTAGTTGTGTGGCGGCACACCGAGTGAAAAATTTAGTAAGGTTACTCATTTTAGTGCTACGGACATACAGAAGAAAAATTTCGGCAGTATCTTATCCCGTTATTTTTGAAACAATAAATTGCTTTTTGCACATATACCGGGGAATTTCTTAGAGAAGGTCCCCATTTCACAAAAAAAACATTTTTATTAATAAAATATTCAAAACTTTTCCATATAAATATCATTTTTTTTTTTAAATTTGCAAAGAAAAAAGATAGTTTCAATAAGAATTAATAGAAGTATTCGTAATTTCCTTTTTTATAAAGTTAATTGCTTCTATAAATCACCAAAACTCTACAAAGGTACACTATTCATTTTATTTCAGGAATAATGGAAAAAGTAGTCGTATAAAAACCAAATAAAATCGTATGGAGTTTCAACATTCCTTTAGTGCTCAGTTTTAAACAATTAATTGCGTTGTGTTGCTTAGTGCTTAGTGCTTAGTACTTACTTGTACGCATAAATAAATATGCATTTTTTGAAGTGAAAACTTCTTATGGCACGTTGTGCGGCTGAGGAAAAAAGTATAATTTCGAGACACCGACCGTCATCGGTATTCCCTGTCATGAATGCGATAGTAAAATTTGAATGTTCTTTGAAGACTTGGGAAACGAACTCGATTTTGGAATTTTGAAGACTTGGGAAACGAACTCGATTTTGGAATTTTGAAGACTTGGGAAACGAGCTCAATTTTAGAATTTTGAAGACTTGGGAAACGAACTCGATTTCAGAAATTTGAAGACTTGGGAAACGAACTCGATTTCAAATTTGGAAGACTTGGGAAACGAACTTGATTTTGGAATTTTGAAAACTTGGGAACGAACTCGATTTTAAAATTTTTAAGACTTGGAAAACGAACTGGATTTCAAAAAATTTATAAAACATTGCCTACTTTTAGGCGCTATTAATAATTTGCCCCTAAAAGTAGGCAACACTTTCTGTCAAGTGTCAAAAATAGCGCCTAAAAGTAGGCAACGATTTTAAAAATTTCAGTTAATGTTGCCTAATTTTAGGCGCTATTTTTGAAATTCGTCGGAAAGTGTTGCATACTTTTAAGGGTAAACTATTAATAGCGTCTAAAAGTAGGCAACGTTTTTTGAAAAAATTGGCCCATGAAAGTATGCAATTTTTTGGAAAAATTTTTTAAATTTGTAGCATACATATGTTGACTTCCGGTTAGCTGTTGTTCAGTCAGCAAATTTTTTTCTGCTAGCGCAGCCAAAAGCAGAGCCAGCAGCTCAAAGCAGAGAAAAATCTGAAATACCAGGCCACATGAACCAGCAGCAAGCAAATTTGGTTTTGTGAAAAACTTTAAAACGTTATATCTCGGCTATTACTAAACCGATTTAGACAAATGAGGTGTAGTAGGTTTTTTAAGAACAAGCAGATTTTTTTGAAGTCATTTGTATTTCGATAAACTGTCACTAAATGGCGTTTTAAGCAGTTTGAATATTCTAACAGCCACAACTCGGCAACGAACAAGCCGATTTTGATAAATGTGGTGTCATAGTGTCTGTAGGAAGAAGCAGATTTTTAAGTTAAGTTTAAGAAACATTATGTTTACGCTATTTAGTCACAGGTCCAGGTACTTTCTTTACCTGATTTTTTCTTATACTTACATAATTCGCAATGATGTGTCTTACTGCAATCAGAATAAATTTTTGTTCTCAAACATAAGGAGTACTTAGCTCAAATTTAATTATTCACAGTTGAGGCTACTGAGCCAAATTTACTTCTTCCAGCAATTTTTGAAGTGAAAACTTCTTATGGCACGTTTTGAGAATGAGAGCGAGAGTAAAATTTGAATACATATTCCGATTTTGTCTTCCATTGCATTGCCATATAAAAAGAAAACGCACTCATACCAACTAACACACTAACTTGCCATTAAACGATTTGTTTTCACTTCTGTCGGCACTCCCGGAGTGCAACCCGCCGTTTTTTTTTTTTTTGTATGTTTTATTTGCATGTATGAGGAAGTTCTCTTTACATTTGTTCGCTATATAAAGAACTTACGTGTCCTGAGTTGGTAGTTTTCAGTTAATAAAAACTTTTTGCAAAAGTCAAAGCGTAAGATAATGACTTGAAAACATAGGTAAAATGCCCTTGATTGAGCTCAATTGAGCTCTAGTGTATTAGCAGTATACGGTGTATAATAAAACGCAATCTTCGAATTTAAGCCATGCACATTAACATATCTAAAAGGGATAATAACTCAACGGAGAGCAAATGCAAATAAGCGCCACATCCATTTTAATACGTTGATTGTGCATTTGAGATACAGAGTTAGTTATAACACAGCAGTATTTTATTGATAAGGATCTAATACAAGCAAAAATTTGGACATAATATTTCAAAATTAACACACATGTTCCAGCATGATGTACAATGCTATGTTATTTAGTTTGTTTGATATACTGGTATCTTATTCATTATCGTTAGAGTACACATGCGTATGAAGTTGCACCTGGGTGTTTCAAAATAAACAAACATTTTGTTCTATTTGGTTTTACACCCTCACTAATGTGGTTATGCTAAAAAAACAATATTCCAAAAATCATAATTTTGTTGGCTTTGAACTTAAGGCTGGCTCAAAAGCGATTTTGGCAACGTAAGTAAGAACAAAATTTAATTGCCTGATATGTTATTGTTATAGAGTAACAACATTTTTAAAGAAATTTACTGAATTTGATGCTGGTTTTATCAGAATTGAAAAGCTTATTGCTAGAGTTGAACAAGTTTTCTTTTATAGTTCTCCCAAAATGTTTTTGTAGAGTTTAAGGTTAATTAACTCGTTTTATAACGAGTACTGCAGGCGTACTCAACTCATTTCTACTTTACTCAAGAGATATTGCCTTATGAGAACTTGTACATAGTTCACATGAAATAGCCAAACAATTTTGCAAACTGCTTGAACCGAAGGCTTCTTATTGCTGGTTCAAGGCTGATGCTTTTCCAGAAAGACAAAAAGTTATGAAAAATCATGCTGCTATGAGAGCTTCCTAGCGTTGGCTTAGAAATAATTTATGTCACTTTTCTTTCTTATGTAAACTGTTGGTGTTATGGCTTTCGAAAACTTGCAAAAAATTCAAAATTAGCACGGGCACTGTTCATTGAAATTTTAAAAGCAAGTATACTTTATTTGAAGTCAAACTAATTTTAAAAAAAGGCATGGAAAACAATATGCTAGAAAAATGTAATGCCCTTTATAAGGCGACCATATTTATTGAGAAAAGTTATGAAAGTAGCGTCAAATGCTACAGAAACATCGTGCAGTAGCAAGTTAGTCTGCGGTGATCAACCACCGAATAAATAATATACTCTTTACTAACCGAAATGCAGGCATACACACACACCCAAATGCTAATAAGCAATGTGTTGCTGCACGTACTTGTTTATGGTTGTAGTAACTTCCGCTTATTGCTTTTGTAGTAGTTTATTTGCTCATGCACTGATAGTTTAAATTTGTTATGTGTGTACGAGTAAGTTACTTAAAAATTTCGGCTTTATTTTTACATGAAACAATTCTTTTGGTTAATAGGGTTGACCAAATATAATTCCAAGACACTGAATAGGTTAAAAAAATGTTAAATTCATATATGATAAGGAAAAATAAAGTTAAAATTTTTGATTTTCAATCAATAAGCCATTAAAAAAAGTATCCAATATAACTGAATTAAGATTTTTACAGCTCAAATTATCATCCTCTTTTCAGCCAGTTTTTGAAGAAATGGAAAAAATATTTTGAGACATAACTACTAGAACAACATTTCGACTAACTTCATGGTCAATCGATTATGTTCGACTTTGAGCAGAAGACACCTGACATGAAGTGCGTCATATATGTGAAAATCCATCAGATTTGGCCTTTTAGCTGGCCTCGTTTTTTTTTTTTTTTTTTTTTTTTTGGAGTACATCGTTGAGCTATAGTTTTTCTTGAAGCTAAGGCTGTCTTGAATTAATATTCAAGGTTATTCAATTAAAATTCAGATAGCTACTTTTTTTATTTAACTTTGTATTTAACTTTTCATGTTTTTTTTTATCTTAAATGAAATTTTAACTATGTTTCCTTTTGAATTTTAATTGTTCCTCCTTGAATATTAATTAAAGATAGTCTTAACTTCAAGAAAAACCATGTTTGAAGAGTCTCCTCAAAAAAAAAAAAAAAAAAAAAAATCGAAGCCATGGTCGAGGTAAGATGACAATTTCGATTTTTTTTTTATTTTTTTTTTGAAGCAGACTCTTCAAACATGGTTTTTCTCGAAGTTTAGACTATCTTTAATTAATATTCAAGGAGGAACAATTAAAATTCAAAGGGAGACATAATTAAAATTGGATTTTAGTTAAAAACAACATGAAATGTTACATATAAAGTTAAATAAAAAAAATAGCTATCTGAATTTCAATTGAACATCCTTTATTATGAGTTCAAGACAGCCTTAGCTTCAAAAAAACTATGGCTGAAAGATGTACTCAACAGTCTTTAGACTACAGCGTAATAACCCAATAAATTGACAATTTTTAAAAAACACGAAAAGTTTCACATATTTCTTACTTTAAATGCAAATTAAAAAAATAGCTATCTGAATTTCAATTGAACAACCTTTATTATGAGTTCAAGACAGCCTTAGCTTCAAGAAAAACTATGGCTGGAAGATGTACTCCAAAAAAAAAAAAAAAAAAAACGAGGCCAGCTAAAAGGCCAAATCTGATGGATATGCACATATGCATGCTATTTTTTGAAAGTTCAACAATTTATAATTAAGCTATATGAAATGGGTAAAAAATTAAGAATAATACTTCCAGCATTTTAAATACAATTTGCTGTGATCATATGAATACTTACTGTGGATATTCTACGCAAATTAAACAAGCAGTAAGCAACAAGCCTCCTTTTTCTTTTTGTTTTAAGCCTAAAGCATTGCATCTAAAGTCTTAGCAATAATTTGAGTCGAAAGGCTAAAAATTTTTTTGTTGTTAAAAACCTATTGCGATAAAGACATACATCAAAACATTGTTAAGTGCATGAATCAGTTTTAATTAATGTCTAAGCTTCAAAAAATCAATCTTTGTACAAAAATAATGAGAAAAAAATCAATAAAAGATTCTTCGATAAATTGTAGAAAAATCTATATCAATACCTGTATACGTACATAAAAAAATTTCAACTTTATGTAGTGACCCACATTAAAACATTTTCAGTACGAAACAACAACAAAAAAACTGCACAAAAATTTTTATTATTTTTCGATTCTCCACTAAAGCGCAACAACATGGTGGAACGTAGTGCACCGCATGTAACCTGTACGCATTATCACACAATTCGAGTTGACGTAGGATAACAAACTGACAAACAAATGGTTGCACAGCGGTTGCCCTTGCACACACACACACATATGCATCAATGTAAAGTTCCAATTTTGCGACTACGTTTGTATGTTTTGAGGTGCGGTGTATATGAAATAATAAACCACATGCCATTGCTAGCAATGGAGATAATCTAACCGTCGGGACATGCAACGAAGCTCTAACAAAAATGTCAACAGCAAGAGCAACAGCAACAGCAATAACAAATGCAAATATTTGCACACACACAGAAGAGAATAATAAAAGTACATAGCATGAAAAAAAAAGTTTGTAAAAATTCTGATTGCAAAAAAAAATTTCAAAAAAAAAGGTAAATACCAATAGAAAAAAAAAATCTATCAAAAACATTTTGGTAACCGATTTCCTGTTGCATATTGGGTATTTCATGCGAAGCGGACAGGGGAAATGGGGTTCATGTTTCCAATTTCAGATATAATTGAATATGTTGTACCTGTATACATGTTTCCTCGACCCAGAAACAAAATATTTTTAGAATGGCAACACTGGTTTACAAAATATGGGTCTTTGAAAATTTGATAAATCGTAATGTAGCTACACGGTTAGAAATCTTGGAATAAATTTTAATACAAGCGAAGTATTACAAAGATTTTTAATACAATTTTGATTAAATTTAATACTTTTGAATATATTAAAAAATTTTTAAATACATTTTGTATTAAATTCTATTACAGTTCAAACATTAAAACGAGATTTTATAACATTTGGTATCAATTTGATGCTATCGCAAGTATTACATTAAGCCAACGTAATTATGATACTACGTTGGCTGATGTCGTTAAAATGTTCATGCAACCCTTGTATTGAAAGGGAACCAGGTTCGAATCACAGTGGATACAACATATTTTTTTTTAAACTTTAATAAAAACGAGTATTAAATTTTAGTACAAATTTGTATTAAAAATAAATTTTAATATCTAGACAGTATTGAATTTTAATACAATTCTGGTGTAGTCATATATGTAAGCCCATAAGTATTAAAATTTATTCCAAAATTTCTAACCGTGTATGTACTATTTCAAATGCCATTATTCAGCTTAAAAAGCTTTTTAAAATGAATTAACTACTGGATTGTACTTCATTTATTGGCCTTTTTAACCTCATAATTGGATCTTAAAAATAAAGAAAAAATACCCTGAACAAATGACAAATATTTTTCTTTATCATTTCTTACAATATTCGCCCAACAACAATTTTTTTCTTAAGTGCATTAAAAAATAGCTTATATTATGCTTATACTTCGTGCCAAGTTTGATAGTGGTCCGCCCAGCCGTTTTGGAGCTATTGCAATGCCGAAACCGAGTCGAGTCAGTTGACTTTCATAAAGATAACAAGATATTCATAAAAATATTAAGATATTTATAAAAATAACAAGTTATTTTTAAATAACAAGTTATTTTTAAATAACAAGTTATTTTTATGAAAATTAATTGACTCGACTCCGGACCTCTCAGCAGAGGTCTTGACTCTTTTCTATCAAATGGCGATAGTAGATATGTATTAGGTATACCTAACAGAAAACACCAGCTGAGTCTTACGGCAAGCATTGCACTATAGGTCAAACAGCACACTTGTCTGGCCAAAACCTAATGTATACAAGTGTCGCTACTTAATTTTTGTAAATATAGTGTAACAGAGAATATCTCAAAATAAACAAAATAGCATTTGGTTTTTGGAAAAAATAATTTATCGTTTTATAGCGACGTGTCAAAGTTGATGTATTTGCATTCTACTGTGATAACGCAAACAAGTGGTGATTTTTACTTCGTTTTTAACTATTGTGAAGTAATTTAAATGATTTGTTTTTTTTTAAATAAAAGTGGAAAAAATTTATGATGGTATCTATTATGTAATTTAGCTTTACACATTTAATTATATTTTGTTTTTCTATGAAAAAAATCTAAAATTGTAATGAGACCCCTGATTTGTCAAGTTTTTTTTAAATTTCCAACTTTGTGTAAGCTTTCAAAATTTTGTTGGGATTTGTTAGTCTTATGACACACTAAATTAGTTAGATGTGAGAATGAAAAAGATGAAGATGAAATTGGGCAAACCGAAATTTTAAGTTCAATGTGTTTAAACATTTTAACTAATTTATCTTTAGAGAGTGATGCTTAAGTAAACGTTATGTATTTCTTAACCTAATACAACAATCTAAAAATAAAACCACATATTTTATTTCATTAATTATGGAATTCTGAAAAAGGTAGCACGTGCCATTTTCGACCCGGTAGCACAAGGGTTAAGATTTTGCTCAGAGTTCTTCTGTTAGCCTAGAATCAACATACAAAATACATTTCCATTTAATTACCATGATAATATAGCCGTTATTAGTTTTGGCTAGTGAAATGTGCTATTTGACCTATAGTGCATTGGTGTGGAACTCTAAGGTTGACAGAGCACGCTGAAGTCCTAGATCATCATGGAAACGTCCGCTAAGAAACACGTTAATCGGGAAAATGTTTGAAATAATTGAATACGCTCGCTTAGGTTTGATCAAATTGGAAGGGTTTGTGGAAGCTCAATGGTCCGTGATAAGATATAGGACACAAGAGGATATTATGTTGTATTTTAAAAGTGGAATTGCAACACCATTATGCCCCATATTTATTTTTTGTCCATTTGTATGTTCAAATTGAAATCATTTGAATTCTCGATTCATTTGTTTTTGGTGAAACTTTTTGTTTTGTAACTATTTTTTATTAAAACATCAAATTTTACTTCATTTTTCACACTGCTGCATATTGTGAACGCAGTACTTGCAGCAATAGAGAAAAGTTGTTTGCAACATGAAGCAGAATAGCATGAGAAATGCTGCATATAACCGACAGCAAGCTGATGATATAAACATATAGACAAATGTAAACTGCTGTCGGCTGTTTGCTTTTGTTATTACCGGGGATGCTACAGTTTACCGCGTGCTTTTAGTTCCTTCATTTTGTGAGTTGCCGAGAATTGAAGGTGTATAATTATATAATTGAATTATTTCAATTTACTCTTTTTATCATTTAATATTGAAACAAAAAAATGCAAGATATAAAATTACTAAGGTTTTTTTTTAGAAAATCGGTAGCAGCATGCGTCATTTCGTGGTATGTAATTGGAGACTATAATCAGCACTTGAACTGATGTGATGGCGTTTTACTGCAACTGCATTTTGCTTTCTTTGTGCCGCCAAAATTGGTATTTACAAAGGTCCAAAACGCAACAATATGTGCGCTCAACCAAAAATCAGTGCAGCTGCTGAAGTTGTAATTATGTGTGAAGTAGTGCATTTCACAATAAAAACAGCCACATAAGAAGAACTCTTTAATGTCCACCGATACCTGTTCCCACTAGCGTAGAAAATCACAGGGGTTCAAAGTATTTTTACATAAAATTTCTTTAGTAGCCATGAAATTCCCATTTATAAAGGATAATGTCCGAAAACTTAAAAATAAAAATTGACAATTGACATTTTCTAAATTTTTCGGCAGTAAAATGATTTTCTATAGGGTGTTTTTTTTAGAGGTTTAGAGCTTTGAATTGAAATAAAACACAAGAAAATCGTTTTAATGTCCATCAATTTGGCTTTATTGGAAGGATAATTTTATGCCATTAATGTTTAAATATGATTTCGGGCACGTGGCCGCCGCGGCTGGCTCAAATAAAGCCAATTCTACAGGTCCAATTTTGAACCACTTTTTCGAGCATATGGGGCCGTATGTCGGCAATAACGCCACGAATGTTGGCTTCCAAGTCCCCTAACGTTTCTGGTTTGTTGGCGTAGACGAGCGACTCCACATATCCCCAAAGAAAATAATCCAATGGTGTCAAATCACACGATCTTGGTGGCCAATTGACAGGTCCATTCCGCGAAACTATGCGCTCATCGAATGTTTCCTTCAATAAATTGATTGTGACGTGCGCTGTGTGGCATGTAGCGCCGTCTTGTTGGAACCACAACTCATCCACATTCATGCCATCCAATTCGGGAACAAAATAGTCGGTTATCATGGCTCTATACCGGTCTCCATTAACGGTAACTGACTCTCCAGCATTATTTCGGAAGAAGTATGGCCCAATGACTCCACCAGCCCATAGAGCACACCAAACAGTCAGTTTTTGTGGATGTAATGGCGTCTCAAGGGTCTCATGTGGAATCTCTTCACTCCAAATGTGGCAATTTTGCTTGTTGACGTAGCCATTCAACCAAAAATGAGCCTCATCACTGAACAAAATTTTGCGTTGAAAATCAGCATCGAGATCAATCTCATTTTCGGCCCATACACCAAAATCACGACGCATTGCATGGTCTCGCGGCTTTAATTCTTGCACAAGCTGGATCTTGTAAGGTTGCAAGCCAAGATCTTTGCGCAAAATCTTCCATAAAGTTGATGGACAAAGCTCCAATTGCTGTGCACGGTGGCGAAACGATTCATTCGGGTCCTCTTCAACATTTTGCTCTGCAGCGGCAATTGTTTCTTCGGTGCGCACTGTTCGACGTCTCTGCGGATGCGTATTATCACATAGAGTAAACGTAGTGCAAAAACGACCTATGGTTAACCGAATTAATTGCTCTGATGGACGATTATGTCGACCATAAAATGGACGGAGCTTGCGGTAAGCTTCGCGAACTGAACCATTATTTTCGAAATAAATTTGCACGATTTGCAAGCGTTGTTCTTTTGTCAACCTGTTCATGATGAAATGGCAAACCAAACTGAACATAAATGACATTAGAGTTGCCAGATTTGACCATAAAATGCCAGTTTTATCTGTATTCGAAAAACAAACCTCTAAAAAAAACACCCTTTAGTAAGCACGATTCACAGTCTCAACTGAAACTCCAGATTGCTTTTAATCATGCCACACGATATGTGTATGGCTTGCGCAGATATGATCATGTGTCTGAGTATAAGAAAAGGATTCTTGGATATGACATTAATACTTATCTAAGTTTCAGGAATTGTGCATTTTTATATAAACTCATACATTTAAAAACTCCATATTACTTGTTTGAAAAACTTGAGTTTAGTCATTCCCAAAGGAGTCATATGCTCATTTTACTAAGATTTAACTATTTAAACTCCTCTCGTTTGTTCTTCATTAATGCCATTAGACTGTGGAATTCTCTTCCATGTCATTACAAATCTATTGGCGGAATAAGAAAATTTAAGTGTACCATTTTTGATTACTTTTCACAGTAATTTATTCAGTTCTCTCTCTATTTAATATTGTTATTAATAATTTTTCTAAATCTTTATTTTTGTTAAATCAAAACCTTTTATTTATTTATTTTTTTTTCTTTGTTTCTCTGTTTTAATTAAGTTGAAAGTATTTAAGTATTATAAGTAGTATTTTATTTATTTTTATATTTATCTTTAAGGAATTAAGCTTTGTGTTATAAAAGAACACAGTTCTTGTTATACGAATTGCAAATAAATTGAAATTGAAATGTATGAAAGTGGAAAAATATTGGAAAACTCAAGAAAAAAAATCAAATAGTATTGGATATAACAAAAATTATTACACAATAATAATTTTTCAAAAAAAAGGGAGCGTCCATTTTTTGTATGAAAATAGCAATATTTTGAATTTCTTAGAAAGTACCTTAACGTAAAGTACAACCTTGAGGTTCCAATTTCAAAACATTTTTCTCTTAACCACAGAAATTATTTAGTCCTATGGTTCATGATTTTTTAACAGCAAGTTTGGTTTGAGAGATTATTTCTAAATCAAAAGTTTTTTTTTTGTATGGAAATTCGAAATTTATAAACGGTGTCATATCCATTTCTTGTAACTCCATGAATGCAAATTCTCATTACATTGTCTGCATATTACGCCACTGCATTTTGCACACCGTTCACTAATTCCACTTCTGCATTGGAATTGTACTTCTATAGCTCTGCTAGGCCAAAATTGTTATTTATTGCAGGAAATGCGCGTATTTCTGCAGCAAATCGTTTTTAATTGTTGCTGCTGAAGTTCTAATTGCAGAGAACGCATATTTGAAAAACAAAAATACGCACGCACACATGCTAAGTTATCTCATTACACGCTAACATTTGAAATACTTGTTGGCCATTATTGCGTAGAAAATCAAAAGCGCTGTTTAAACGAATTTCAATTGAAATGTTTCTCATTACGATGGACATTTGCATAGGGTTGGCGCACTTACTTGCAAATGAATGTGCGTTTCAATGTAAATTTTGCAAAATTGCATATGTGTGCTCGTTAATAATCAAAGTAGACAGAATAACTGCATACCTTTTACACGTAGAGTTGCCAGATTCGCATTTAAGAATTCCACAAAAAAAAAAGGTTCCAAACACAATAATGTCTAAAAAGATCGTAGTCAAATAAAAGCCTTAAGGCTGCATAGCAGTTTAGCCCAAGTGTACAAAATTTTTTTTCTGAAAAATTACATACAAATTGTATAACTCCTAATAATTCTATAAAAAGAAAAAAAATTTCTTACTAAATTTATTTCAACTTAAAATCAATCACTAACTGTTGCAATAAAATTCAATTTAGCTCACTCACTACCCCCGTGGATGCTATACAAATTTAATAAAATTTTCAATCAATCCATCAAAACTGATTTCATTCAATATCTTTGATTTTTATTGTTTGTGTAACAATTTCAAAACCACATTTTAGCATATCCATTTTGTTATGCATTTTCTTTTTCCACACAACAAATAGATTGAGTTTTTTCTTGGAAAATAACAACTTGCTTGTTATACAATTAAGCGAAAATAGTGGATATTTTATTAGAATAAGGAATTTATGAATAATTGTATTTACATAAAGTGGGGTACATAAGCCTTGCAAAACAGCACCAACTCACAGCAAACGAAAACTTAACTTGTTAGATTATACAACATCAAACTATAAATAAATGAGAAATATTTTCATTACAAAAATAAAATAAATTTTACTTTAATTTCAGAAGAAAATTATGCATTATAAAAGCCAATTTTAAGAATGAAATCAGAATATCTATAATAATAGATTCTACGAAAAAACACACAAACACTCGAATGATAGAATATAAGGAACGGTTATGACTACATTGTGAGTGGGAAAATGTGGAAAAGAATTAAGAGCAGTGTTGGCATTTTCGGTAAATTTGTACTTTTTGCAATACATTTGAGTCCTGAAAAAAACGTCTCCAGTACATTCGACAAGTTTTCAGTACATTCGGTATATTTGGGTCATTTTCAGTACATTTGGAGAATTTTCAATACATTTTCAGTACATTTTCGGTAGATTTGGGCAATTTATACTTTAGTAAGTTTTGCTAAAGTATGCGATCAAAAGTAGTACGACCAATTTTATTTTAGTCAATTGAATGAAACCTCAACATTGCAGTGGCTGGCAACACTTCAGAATAATTTGAAATAAATATCAGAACATTTCCGAATTAAATGTGAACATGTTGTTATGGATGAAGACTCATTGTAAGAGTTAAGTTTCATTGTGATACTGAAGAGTTATTGTTATTGTATGTCATACATACCCAAGTGTAATGACCTTTGGTTTTTAATAAAATATAGAAATTACACAGGTAAGTATTGACCCAGAAGTGATGATATTTTTTTAGTGATATATCAAAATTTTTACACATTTAATTAAAATTTGGCAAAAAAGACCAAATTTCCAAAAAAATACATTCGGCCTCTAAAAAGTACATTTGAAGTCGCGATTCAGTACATTTCCACAAAACCTAAATGCCATCACTGATTAAGAGACATTGAAGTTTTAATATTTCTATAATAGTACAAAGTTTTAGCAAATCAATTGGTAAAAAGTTTTCAATCCTAAGCAAATATAAAGTTTACTGGCTAAGAATTCCGCAAAAAAATCCTTTCTACCTATCAATGGAGATATGTTGAAAATAGATTTTGAGCACCACAAGGTACGGTAGAGTTAAGCCAATTGATGTATAAAGTTAGAAAATTGATTTCAGACATTATTAGCTTATTAGCGGCGGTCCACACCAGCCTTTATACAACGAACGTTGCAAACGTTTGTCCCAGTAAATGGATGATTGAATATTATTAATTTTTATATCCTGATGCCTTAACTTACAATTGAATTGAAATGATCTATACGTTTTCGTACTCCATTTTGATTCAAAATTTTGGTCCCATTCCATAAAAAATATAATACTGGTTACCAGAAAATTCGTTCAAGAATTGACATTCCAAAATATTAACCCCCAATGTAAGATTTCAATTGTAGTGCCATTTTACAGAAATTTAATTGCAATAACAACTTTTTAATCTATTTAAAGGGGTTTTCAATAGAAATGGGTAGACTTTGACTCGTCAAATTGTTTTCTCTGTTGATTTTTATTTTTATTCTTTTTTTGCAGTCACTAAAACAAAATCACAACAGCAACAAACTAACAACTTTATTATAAAATTAGATTATTATAAAATGACAATTTCAGCAACAGGATCATCTTCAGCAACAATGACCATTTTTGGATGAACGGGTGTGTCACTAAGAAAAAATTGCCAGATTTGGAACCATACCAATTAGCAATGCATTTGCAGAAAGTCACTGCTTTGCTTGGAAGATTATGTGCTGGTGGCATCATCGGTCCCTACTTCGTCAATATTAATGATGGCATTATCATCACCATCAACAGAGAGCGCTACTGATCGATGATAACATATATTATTTGGCTCAAATTTGGATGATATGGATGTGAACGGCATGTGGTTCTAAAAGATCCGTGTACCGTGCCAAAAAGCATATGTCACAATACACATTCTGCCTGAGCGACTTATCTTACGCACAGGCGAAGTGAACTGATCTTTGAGCGATGTCATTATCTGCACAATCAAATAAATCAAAAAATTCATTAAATTCTAACAAACAACTTGTTTTATTCTATTTTAAAATCTATTCGTCCCAATTGAAAAGCCCTTTACATTAGATTAATTTTATGAAATTAATCTTTCATCTAAAGAAGAGATCTATTCCACATTTACCCCTTCCTGCTTATGTTTCTATTCAGAGAAAAATTTTCATTAGAGCAAAAAATTTTGCTGCCAAATCTGCTGACTCCGAGATTTTGTTGAATTATAAATCGGCGTATCCTGTCATATGGGGCATTTCAGGCGAAGCGGACAATACAAAAAAAAAATGAGAATTAGAAATTTGTTCATATTCGGCTTAATTCTACTTCTAGAAGGTGTAAACACTTAATTTTTTTTTTATATAAGGCTCAAGTTGTGAACTTCCGAAAATAGACGTAATATGAATAATGGATTTTTGGGAAGCAGTTTTTCGAACTTAACAAAATTTCAATAAAATATGAATCAATGCGGTTTTAATAGGAAATTTACTGCTCTTTTCAAATATGAAATCAGATCGGAAATTTGATTTTTTTTCTTGTGGAAAACTGGAAGTGAACATTTCATCTTCGAATTGAAATAATTTCGACACATTTTATTTTTTTTATTTTAACTTTAAAATAAATTTGATCTACATTTTACGAGATATATGAATTGAGGTGCATACGGGCCACACTTTGTATGGGACGTGGCACTTTCTAAAGTACTTTAATTAATATATCTCCTTAACTAATAACGATCACGTTAAATTTTTTTTTGTGAAACACTAATACTTAAGGCTTTTTTTAAAAAATAAAATATTTAAAAAATATTATGTCGAAGTTACTGAAAATTCGATTTAAAATTTTTACTTCCGGTTTTCCATACATAAAAAAAATTAAAATTCGAAAATGAGTTCAAAAATGACGGTCCTTAAGCTTCGCCAATTCTTCAAAAGACCATAACTCGGCAATTATGCCTCATACGAAAAGAAAAAAAATTATGTGTACACATGTACATTATGTCAACTAGATGTATAACTAACCGGAATATAAACAAATTTCACGACCTCACTTTATTTTCATTGCCCGCTTCACCTGAAATGCCCCATATAGTATTTATTCGATTTTAATCCAACTCTTGCAATCGAGGCTTCGATAGCGCCAACTTGAAACAACAAAGTAAGTCAATTTAGATATGGTATCGTATTCGTATCGATAATCGCATTTTAACGCTGATCGACATATCTTCAGGATCCCAATAGTAGTACTTTGAAAGTAGCTCAAATTAAATGTTTGCACAATCAAGTCTTATTTATATATGTATATATTAATTTCATATTTATGTATAACTAAATTTTTAAAATGATTTCTTACCTTGCTTCATTATATACTTTAGTCCTCTTTGCTTATTGCATAAATATGTTATGTATTTTTGATTTTAGACACACAATCAAAAACATTGTCTTCGAGTACATGCATATATCACGTTTAGCTGCTCTAATTTATAAGCTCTTTAATAATGTAATATTAAATAATCCTTCTTGAAGATATCTGGTAACGCTTGTGATGACAAATTTCAAAAAAAATAAAACTTATAACTTTAAGCAAAGTCCTTAAAGAAAATGTACTTTAAAAAACTAAGTGAAATATATGGTAATCTTAATTTGATTTTGATTCTTGGTGAATTTAACTAAATTTTTTTCGAGCATAAGATCCGTCACTAAGTCAGCTGTTTCTTTTTTGTCATTTCAGTAATTACGTTTCAACCCCGCTTCGAGTGAACGTATGCCGCCATTATTTAACACGACACCCTTATGGATGAGTTAAAACTAAATTTTGTTAAAAAGTTTTGTTGTCACAAAATAATACTTTTCCAAAATACGGAAACAAATAAATGAGCCTAACATAATGGCCAAAAAGCTTAAGAGAGTGTTTGCTCTTTGAAATTATTGAATGTCACAACAAGCGCTGAATGAGGTAGTCGTAAAATACATCGCTTATGATGAGAAAGGACAAATAATAGAGCGTTTCGTGGTACAAATATTCTTTAAATTTTTTAAACATCCTTAGGTGAGAGCATTGTCGCGTGTAGCAGCAAAATTGCAGAGAGCAAAAGATTTTATGGAGCACAGTATATTTTGCGTTAGTTATGCTTGGCGGTTTGGCTTCGTTGTTGCTTTGGGATATCAAAATATACGTAATCAATTCAACTAAGATGCGTAAGGTAATATATGTATATGGACATGTGAAGTTATTTTTTTAACAATAATTTTAAAAAATTATATTTACAATTGAAGTTCTCCTTAGAACTCCATTTAAACCACTGTAAAATTAACAGAAGCGATAACCCAAAAACTCATATCTCATCACTTTTACAAAAGTTACGTTTTAACTGATATTTCTGACTAGCTTGATAAAATTACCTTTAGTCTAAATATTTTTGATCTCAAAAATAAATTCGCAAAATGAAAAAAAAATTACAAATTCGATCGCTTAAGATATAGTTTTGCTTAAAATAGATTTGTATAAAATAATAGAGCAAGCATAATAATGAAACAGATTTGAAGCAATACTTTTAAAAACGATGCTCTCAATGCTTCGAAGTAATTCGAAAGTTCTCACAAAGTTAAAACAGCTGTTTTAGTTCAGTTCAATGTAGCAAACAAAATCTTCTTTCGCTCACTTTAACGCTGCCTCTCACCTCGCTCTATTTTAGGAATAGTCAAATTTTCTCTGAAAAATTAACATTTTTTTTTTAATTGAAAAAAGATTTTCACAAGCACACATACATACACACTTTTTTATAAAAGTCCTTTTTCAAGCAAAAGTTTACCAGAGCTTTTTTTATTTATTCAGACTCTGCTCACTGGTTGCTTATTATTTTTTCCCCTCTTTGAAAAGTTTCAGTACCGTTGCATGTGAAAGCTTCATGAAATGCTCTCCTTCAAAGCAACAACTGCAGTAATATTTAACATTTCTTTGGTTGTGGTAGGACTTTCAGGGGAAACTAAATGAGTTACGCATAACTAGTATAAAAATAAAAGATATGATTCAGTTTAAAAGAAAATATGAAGGACTTTTAATATCTGTCGAATTTTATGTTGAAAAACATGGTGCACGTCATCAGTAAAAAGTTCACAGTTTCCAAAGATTGATTGAGGAATAACATAAAAAAATTTTTTAACTATTTGATTAAGTTTAAGGCTTTCTTAATAAATATGATTCGATAATTTTTTTTCTATCTACTATAGTTTTAGAGATATTTCGTTTCAAAAAATGTTCAAAAACATCAAAAAAAAAAAAAAAAAAATAAAAAAAACAAAGTGTGCAGTTACTAAAAGAATGACTGATATGTGTATTAGAGCGGTTCAGAAAAAAAACTTTTTGTTTTTTTCACGATGTGTCAGCGTATTTCAATAGCCTTATATGCCTGAGAAAGCCCATTACTAGGATTTAGATTAATATTAAAAACTGTATTAGCGCCCTCTTTTTTAAGTAGACAACTCATTTTCCAAAATATTGATTTGAAAAAAAGTGCAAGTTATAGAGGTTATCAAATTTTCCAACAAAGTGGGTATGGTTTTCGGGCAATAATCAATCAGGTAATTCAAATCCAGGATTAGTTTTTCTTCTTCTTCTGTCTTTTTAATGAAAAAATTTAAAGTTGACCAGACAATAGTAAAAAAGTACCGATTTACCGAAAGCGCCGATCCCTTTTTTTTTGAACTGCTCTAATATACATGTATGTAGTATCCCACATTTACAATTCAATACTTACACTCTTACAAGAGACGCCCACATATATGTATGTTACCGGCTAAACAAACTAGTTTTTAGGAGAAGCTAGTTTTTCCTTAGCCAAACTAGTTCATCCGAAGCGTGTTAGGGTAAGCCAGTTTAGCCTAAGAAAATTGTAGCATGTTAGGGTAAGTGGATGGCGGGTTCAGGGCTTATATCTTTCAATATGTCCGAAGCCGGCTGAAGGTCGTCGCAGTTCACTGTAGTATATCCAACGCCGGCTTAATAGCGAAGCGCTTGTTAGACATAGTGTAGTAAGCCGCGGCTAAAGGCTGCCGCGATGGCGGCTTTGGATATATTAGAGGATTCATGCCATGAGCCGAAGGCCGCCCACTTACCATAGCATACTAAAATTTGAAGAAAATCGTGAGTGAGAACGTTAAAATAAATAATAAACTTGGTTCATCGTAACATGCTAAGGATGAACTATTTTAGCCTAGGAAAAACTTCATTATCGTAAAAGCTAGTTTCGCCGGTAACATACATACTTAATTCAGATACAATATAACGAAATCAAAGCTAGAATATATCTTTTTTGGATTTGTCACATAAATGTGGTAAGTCATAACCATCATAAGCCAAATTGAAGGTTACCAAATACATCATAAGCTAGTTGCAATAAACATTTGTGTTGAAAAAAGCATTCAGCCAGAATTAATTAAATTACTACAAGTCGACACATGAATTCAATACATAGGGCTTTGACATACCCCAAATGAAAGTCTCTTTACCGCCAATGCAGTTAAAGTTTAGTTTATGCTATGATTTTAATGATTAATGATTTTGATGTTAACATTCGTATTATAAAGACAAGCGTTACTAGTCAATTGAGTGAATTTATTACGGTAAATAAAGGCACTTTTTAGGTCAGCCCTTGAAAAAATAATATGAAATTTAGTTTCAACTCTTTCAATGCTTATGTCCAAGGAATAGAATGCATTGTCTCTTCAGCAAATGCCAATAATTGACATTGTATGTATTTGTTCTTAGAACTGCATTAACTTATCAACAGTATAAAAATAATTGTCCCTAAAACTGGTGTTAAGATAGTGCATACGGTGACAATTGCACTGTTGGAATAATTTTGCTTATGGGGATAATCATCTCTCTCTCTAAAACATCAAAATAGGATACTTGCCAGTTAATTAAATTTAAAAAGGGTATTGGTACGGCTGATAGTGAATATAGCTACAAGCTTAACTACGGGAACTCATCACAGAAAATGAGAACTTTTTTTGGTCAACAGAGCAATATTTTATTTTTTGCATGAAAGGATGTCTAGCCAGTATTTAGTCTGAGACTCCGCAAAATTTTGAGAAAAACTCCCTCCCCCCGCTGGATTTGGTGAATCTAGCATTAACGTTTTTTTGAACTTGGCTTAGACTATTTTTGCACTGGTTCGTTTAACTAAAGAGACGGTGATATTGCATGTCAATAAAAAATGCGTACAAAATCTGGGGTTGGCAAAAATATTTTCCATTTGGATATAAGACAACATTGGCATGATGAACAATTTACGTTGCCATTATATATATAGTAATTAAAAAAATATTTTTCTCGAGTTAAGTTCCATAAAATAACAATTCAATCTCTCGATACACCCTACTCACTGGGCATTAAAATAATCGGCAGCCCTCAATGAATTTTCGAAAGCATTTAATTAGCATTTATAAGGCTCTTAATTTATACCAGAGTATTTATTTTAAAAGGATTAAATTAAATCTTGCGATGAAAAATATTTATGAAACATTTCAAAACTGCTAATTAAGATATAATACAAAAATTACTTAGACTTTTAAAAGTATTTATAAAGGTCTTAACGACGTCTTGTGAGAGGTTCTTAAAATGTCTGTAAATATCTCCTTCTTAAGGAGAGCTTAGGTATTTATACGGTTTTAACAAGCATTCGGAAGATCTTTATAAAACGTTTATAAATATTATTGTATTCGAGAATTTAAATATTTATCAAGGCCTTTAAAAAGTGTTTGATAAAAGCTTTATAATAAATAAAAATTATTTTTTACTTTAAGAGCTATAAATTTTATTGAGCTCTTTAATTTCTGAGTTTTTAAGTGCTCCATAAGAGCCAATACAAACTTTAACTCTTACGTGAACTTATAAAATACCTCTGTAAATATCAACATTTAATGAAGAGAATCTTAAATCGGATATATTTATAGGGCTCTTCGCAAGAGCTCCTTAAAAATGTTATGATCTCACAGTTATGGAGGCTGCAACGTACGTTTCGAATAGTAGGCTTACCAAACTTCCGCTATTCAATAAAAATTCTTATACTATAAAAATTGTTTTTTAAATTATTACTTAAACATTTATTTAAAAAATTAAAGTTTTGAAATTTGATAAATTCTTGATTCAATTGGATAAAAGAAGTGTATCGCTATTTTTGACTTGTTTTGCCCGTTTTCACATTTTCGCAAAGAAAGGAGTTTTGCTCAATAACTTGGAAAGTAAGCAACAAACAGAAAAATATATTTAGGCAAATGTTGTAGAGCAGATAAAAACACAACGATTTAATGCCCAAAAAATCTCCATGTGACAAGATTTAACCCAATAAATACTGTAATTTTGAACAAAATAGTTATTTTGGGCGTAAAAACCAGTTTTCGGAACTAAACAAGTTATATTACCTTAAAATTTTCCATAAAAACAAGGTTTTTCACCAAAATACTTGCTATTATTCGAAAATCGTGGTGGTGGTTGGGAATTTTAAAGTTATGAAAGAGGGGTCAAATTTTGTCATACCGAGATTTTTAGGATATGAAATCGATGTGTTTTCATCTCCTCTACAAAATTGGCCTTAATATATTTTTCTGTTTGTGGCTTACTTTCCGAGTAATTGAGCTAGTCTCGTTTCACGGCCTCTTGAATAGACCAGATCTTGGCATTGGACAACAATCTTTGATTTACGAAATTGCTACAAAATTTTGTAGATTGTTATCAATGATCAAAATTAAGCGTTTAAAAATTAAATATCGCCCACTGCTAAATTTGTTTTAAAAATATGAGAAAAAAAATAAACGCTAGATTACCAAAAATATGTTCATTCAAACTTGGGTTATAATTTATATTTCTATAAAGAAAAACGGCTCATAAAAAACCTCAAAAGCGCTACTTCCTTAATTTGCCTCTTGTTCATATGTGCATATCCATCGGATTGGGCCTTTTAGCTGGCCTCGTTTTTTTTTTTTTTTTTTTTTGGAGTACATCTTCCAGCCATAGTTTTTCTTGAAGCTAAGGCTATCTTGAACTCATAATAATGGTTGTTCAATTGAAATTCAGATAGCTATTTTTTTAATTTGCATTTAAAGTAAGAAATACATGAAACTTTTCGTGTTTTTTAAAAATTGTCAATTTATTGGGTTTTTACGCTGTAGTCTAAAGACTGTTGAGTACATCTTTCAGATATAGTTTTTTTTGAAGCTAAGGCTGTATTGAACTCATATTAAAGGTTGTGCAATTAAAATTTAGATACCTATTTTTTTAATTTGCATTTAAAGTAAGAAATATGTGAAACTTTTCGTGTTTTTTAAAAATTGTCAATTTATTGGGTTTTTACGCTGTAGTCTAAAGACTGTACATCTTTCAGATATAGTTTTTTTTGAAGCTAAGACTGTCTTGAACTCATAATAAAGGTTGTTCAATTGAACTTCAGATAGATATTTTTTTTATTTAACTTTATATGTAACGTTTCATATTGTTTTTAACTAAAATCCAATTTTAACTATGTCTCCCTTAAAATTTTAATTGTTCCTCCTTGAATATTAATTAAAGATAGTCTTAACTTCAAGAAAAACCATGTTTGAAGAGACTCCTCAAAAAAAAAAAAAAAAGAAATAAATAAAATCGAAGCCATGGCGAGGTAAGATGACAATTTCGATTTTTTTTTTTATTTTTTTTTTTTTGGAGCAGACTCTTCAAACATGGTTTTTCTCGAAGTTTAGACTATCTTTAATAAATATTCAAGGAGGAACAATTAAAATTCAAAGGGAGACATAGTTAAAATTGGATTTTAGTTAAAAACAACATGAAATGTTACATATAAAGTTAAATAAAAAAAATAGCTATCTGAATTTCAATTGAACAACCTTTATTATGAGTTCAAGACAGTCTTAGCTTCAAAAAAACCTATATCTGAAAGATGTACTGAACAGTCTTTAGACTACAGCGTAAAAAACCCAATAAATTGACAATTTTTAAAAAACACGAAAAGTTTCACATATTTCTTACTTTAAATGCAAATTAAAAAAATAGGTATCTAAATTTTAATTGCACAACCTTTAATATGAGTTCAATACAGCCTTAGCTTCAAAAAAAACTATATCTGAAAGATGTACTCAACAGTCTTTAGACTACAGCGTAAAAACCCAATAAATTGACAATTTTTAAAAAACACGAAAAGTTTCATGTATTTCTTACTTTAAATGCAAATTAAAAAAATAGCTATCTTAATTTCAATTGAACAACCTTTATTATGAGTTCAAGATAGCCTTAGCTTCAAGAAAAACTATGGCTGGAAGATGTACTCCAAAAAAAAAAAAAAAAAAAAACGAGGCCAGCTAAAAGGCCCAATCTGATGAATTTGCTGATATGGTGACCCTAAGAATGGACCCACAACCATTTTAAATAAACAATTTAAACATATTAAAACTGTAAGGTTTTATTAAGCCCTTTAGATAATTCTTAAGTTTAAAGTACCTCTTATGAAGCATTTGAGATAATCCTTAAGTTTTATAAGCCAATTATCGAGGAATTTTAAAAATATGGCGTCGTCGGCCATCTTTTTCGAAATTCATGCCGACAAAATAGCAACAACAACAAAAAATCAAATGAGTTACTTTTTTTTTTGCCAATATAATGATTTTTTCTGCACTAAATCCTTTTATTTCCATATGATTTTACGTAAAAAATCATTTAAATATATTTTGAGACATAAATATTAAAGAAAAAACTAAAAAAAATGTTCGCCCAAAAATTTTATTTTCCTAAAAAGCTATATTTTCGAAGCGCGTTAAGTTTTTCGAACCAAAACCACAAACTTCACGATAAATCCTTGCTCGCACGTAAATTTTGATCAATATTAGTGCCGAAATTCATAACTATTCGTTGCATCATTTTATATTTCCATTTGCTATCATCCTTTTATCTATTTAACTTTGGTATACTGCAAATAGTATGTATAACAAAAAGCAAATCTTTATTAAGACTTCGTAAGAATAAAATAAGCCTCATTAAAATTTTTTTAAAAAAAATTGAGTATAAATATTTTCAAGAGCTCAAATTTTTTTATAGACCTCTAGTTGTATTGATTTAATAACATCTTGAAGGGGATTTGAAAATGTCACTACTAACTCTTACATAAACCACTTGAAGGCTCCCATAGAAGGTGCCCTTTTGGTCTTAAATTGGATTTATTGTGTATTTTAAAAACTCTTTAGCGAATATTTTTAAGAGTTCTGCTCTTAAAGAATGGTTATATAGAACTCTTGAAGACCCTAACAAATGCAAAAATGCCTAGTGGGTACTGATCATATATCTCTATTCCCATTTGCACTAATGCTGATAAAAATAGAAAGATACTCCAACTTGTTAAAATTTATAAATATATCTCATTGCACATATGTCCGATGCAGTATAGTTAGTTCCTTTGTAGAAATAAAATAAGCTGTCCAATAAAATATGTCCAGTATCCATTCAGCCACATCGCAACAAGGCAACTCGCTTGCTTTTTGTAATTGTTTGAATGTGTTGCAGCTGTTGTTGTGTATAGCTGATACGGCAGCTATTGCTGCTCAGCTTCAGTTGTAGTTGCCAGTGCATTTTATGGACATTTTCAATGAACTGCAACAAAATATATTGTTTGTATAGAAATTTTTGTATTTCTGTTTTTAAATTTTTTATTTTCTAGCAAGAGTAATTTGTAGCAGTCGAGATAATGTTGATCACTTTTTATTATATTGTTACAAAAGAATGGCTTAATCTTGTAATATTTTTAAAACTTTTGCCATTTTTTAGTAATTACAAACTTATAACATAAAAAAAAAGACCTCATAAATTGTTTGCTCCAACATATAATTTTGTAATAATATAAGGGTTACATGGTGCTTAGCTGCAAGCAATTTAATTTATAACATTTAGCGTCATATCAAAAGCAACATGCACTTTTCACAAAAAAAGGATAAAATGAAATTTACACCATATTTCAATATCAAATTCCTTACGGGTTGAATTCTGCCTTGATTCCATGACTTCATATAACAAATATCTGTCTTGCACATTGTTGTTGATTTTGTTTATTTCATGGAAATTTAATTTAAGCTGATACTAATTTTCCACAACATTTACCTTGAATTTGAAAATAAATTAAGTAGACGGAAAGGTAAATTCCTCAACATGTTGTTGAGTTGCATGAGAAACGCCTAGATTTATTATGCTCGTATATGAAAAGAGATTGTGTGTATGTGGGCGTAAAAATTAACGTATGTTTACCTTAGTATAGGTAGTGTGACATCAAGCCAACGCAGAAAAACTTAAGAAATTTTTTCTTATACTTTAAAGTAGGCAAACTTTTTTCTTCACATTCAGCAATGGGAATGGAAAAATATTTGAAGAGAAAAATATTTTTTTTGTAATAAATGTGTGCATATCTAAAATCCTGTTCATTAAATATGTTGTTGATTCAAAAAAAAAAAAAGACAGAAATGTAAATTGTAAGACTCGGTAAGTCGCTGGATTATAAAAAAGAAACTTTTTACGTTGCTATGAGTAGTTGATAGCTGTTGCCACGTAGTAACATAATTATATTTCTTATGCTACTTCACGTAGCTCAAGAAAGGCTTTACGTATAACATAAATGACAATTTTAAGGACTGTCTTCTAAACAAAATTTTATAAATTAACAAGTCAAAATCATTTAAAACTACTTAAGACATGTACATATTTGGCCTTGAAGAAAATTTTTTTTTTAGTACATTTCAAGTCTCGATTCAGTACATTTCCATAAAATCCAAATGCCATCACTAGTCTTCAACAATAATTGTTAAAAAAGTTTTTGTTAATCTGAAGTACATCACAAGGCTTAAAGCTTACCCTGTAGAATGTCAAAGAAGGGTAATTTTCGAAACACTAGCAGACTTTTTCTATTTTTATTGTAATTATTTGCTACGTAATTTATACCAGTTACAGCGTCTCGAGCAACGTCAGCAAATGTTCGATAACTCAAAATATTGATTAATACGTAAAGTTTATCAACTACACCAAAGCTAAACTTTTCTTGATCTTTGGCATGCTAAGGCCCTCTATTTGCTACATTAACTTTACTGAAACTTTTTTGTGAATAAAACTATAAAATTAAATAGTCTTCCAATGATTTTTCCTTGACGACAACTCTCCTTTCAAATTGAAAATTATATTCAAACCACTGCAGCCAAAAAGTTAAGTCGAATAATTAATTATTGCTAAGTTTTATACGTAGCGTCTGCCTTTTGACTTGGGGGCATTTGACTTTTGTGCAAGTGCAACCTGTGTGCAGTCATTTCTTGTAATTGGACAAATGGGTGTGTTAATGTTAGCGATAGCGGCAAAAGAGCAGTAGCAAACTTTTTAAGCGTAAATTAGCAATATAAGCTTAGCACTTTATTGTTCTTTTTTCAATAAAAAAAATGAAACTCATTAAATACTTTATAAATTTTATAGAACTTTAATATTCCGCTCAATGAATCTTCATTTACAATTTTCATGACTTTTTAAATTATGCTGGGATATGTTACCTTTCATTCATTCGTTTGCTCAAGAGAATTTCATAAGAAAACAAATTTTCTCTGAGAGCAAACTTTTTATGTTATTTGCTTTCGTTCATTTCGACCCACATATAAGAATTTTTTGGTAATACCACGCCCATAGCTTCGCAAGATTATGTTAAGTAAAAGGATCATGTCAATAAGCACAAAGTAATTCCAGATTAGACTATTTTGAAATAATATTCAAGGAGGAAGAATTAAAAATCAAAGGGAGACATAGTTAAAATTGCATTTAAGTTAAAAACAAGCTAAAGTTATATCTTCCGCCAGTCCGAAACTCACATACTCTACACTGCACTGAAAGTACCTTTTACGTAAATTTTAAAAAGACGTTGAAGAGGTTGAATAAGTCGAAAAAATGAGAAATGTTAGAAAGGTTGACAGAGGTTGAAAAATGTTGAAGAATTCGAAACTATATGCAAAATGTTGAAAAAAGTTGAGAGAAATTGAAAAACTCTAAAAAAGTTGAAAGATTTTGAAAAAACTTGAAACAATTCAAAATTGATGAAAAATCGAAAAAAATAAAGAAACTTATGAAGAAAGTTGAAAAAGGTTGAAAAAGTCGAACAAATACATATAGGATATATTGGAACAAGTTAACTGGTTGAAAAAGTCGAGAGAATATGGAAAACGTTGAAAAAAATTGAATAGAAATTAAAAATTTGAAATATGCCACGCCCAATTCTCCGATTCCGCCCACTTTTGGTTCAATAAATTATATTCGTGATTTACATCCAAATACCAAATTTTAGCACAATAGCTTGTATAGTTTGCGATATATACCGCAGACAAATTTAAAATTTAGGGCGGTGACACACCCACTGGTACAATCCAGCCCGCTTTTAATTCAGAAATAGCTTTCCATAAGCAAACCCATTGTACCAAAATTTAGTATCATTGCTCCCAATATTTCTATAAATATACCATTTACCCTATTTTATTTGTATGAGAGGTGCCACGCCCAATGATGCTATTTCAGCCACTTTTGATTCAGATATAATTTATGGCAACTGAACTACTTACAATAAATTTCATAGCAATTGCTGCAAAAGTTCACTTAAAACAGCGTTTACACATTTATGTTATTATGGGAGGTGCCACGCCCACTGATGCAAATCCGTCAAAATTCATTTATTTTTAAAGCTTATAGTAACTGACATCTATACACCAAATTTTATGAAGATTGCTCTCATATCACACTATCTATAACAATAAACGTTTTTTGCTTATATGGGAGGTGTCAAGCCCACAGGTACTATTGGACCATAAGTTACCTGATAGCAAGTATATCAACCTCATTAAATTTCATAACGATTACGTTGTTAGTTCTCTTGATATACCATTTATAAATAATTTGGGCGGTGCCACGCCCTTCAACGAGTTTTTCCAGTGAAGTGGCTGAGCTTGTATTGATGACTGCTTTTAGCGGCATCATCTCCAAAATTTTTATGAAAATCGTTTGTGCCAATTTTGAGATATACGGAATTAAAATTTTTGACAGAGAAGTGCCACGCCCACTTTTTCGATTCCGCCCACTTTACTTTACTTCAATTCAGACAGACAGACAGACAGACAGACAGACAGACAGACAGACAGACAGACAGACAGACAGACAGACAGACAGACAGACAGACAGACAGACAGACAGACAGACAGACAGACAGACAGACAGACAGACAGACAGACAGACAGACAGACAGACAGACAGACAGACAGACAGACAGACAGACAGACAGACAGACAGACAGACAGACAGACAGACAGACAGACAGACAGACAGACAGACAGACAGACAGACAGACAGACAGACAGACAGACAGACAGACAGACAGACAGACAGACAGACAGACAGACAGACAGACAGACAGACAGACAGACAGACAGACAGACAGACAGACAGACAGACAGACAGACAGACAGACAGACAGACAGACAGACAGACAGACAGACAGACAGACAGACAGACAGACAGACAGACAGACAGACAGACAGACAGACAGACAGACAGACAGACAGACAGACAGACAGACAGACAGACAGACAGACAGACAGACAGACAGACAGACAGACAGACAGACAGACAGACAGACAGACAGACAGACAGACAGACAGACAGACAGACAGACAGACAGACAGACAGACAGACAGACAGACAGACAGACAGACAGACAGACAGACAGACAGACAGACAGACAGACAGACAGACAGACAGACAGACAGACAGACAGACAGACAGACAGACAGACAGACAGACAGACAGACAGACAGACAGACAGACAGACAGACAGACAGACAGACAGACAGACAGACAGACAGACAGACAGACAGACAGACAGACAGACAGACAGACAGACAGACAGACAGACAGACAGACAGACAGACAGACAGACAGACAGACAGACAGACAGACAGACAGACAGACAGACAGACAGACAGACAGACAGACAGACAGACAGACAGACAGACAGACAGACAGACAGACAGACAGACAGACAGACAGACAGACAGACAGACAGACAGACAGACAGACAGACAGACAGACAGACAGACAGACAGACAGACAGACAGACAGACAGACAGACAGACAGACAGACAGACAGACAGACAGACAGACAGACAGACAGACAGACAGACAGACAGACAGACAGACAGACAGACAGACAGACAGACAGACAGACAGACAGACAGACAGACAGACAGACAGACAGACAGACAGACAGACAGACAGACAGACAGACAGACAGACAGACAGACAGACAGACAGACAGACAGACAGACAGACAGACAGACAGACAGACAGACAGACAGACAGACAGACAGACAGACAGACAGACAGACAGACAGACAGACAGACAGACAGACAGACAGACAGACAGACAGACAGACAGACAGACAGACAGACAGACAGACAGACAGACAGACAGACAGACAGACAGACAGACAGACAGACAGACAGACAGACAGACAGACAGACAGACAGACAGACAGACAGACAGACAGACAGACAGACAGACAGACAGACAGACAGACAGACAGACAGACAGACAGACAGACAGACAGACAGACAGACAGACAGACAGACAGACAGACAGACAGACAGACAGACAGACAGACAGACAGACAGACAGACAGACAGACAGACAGACAGACAGACAGACAGACAGACAGACAGACAGACAGACAGACAGACAGACAGACAGACAGACAGACAGACAGACAGACAGACAGACAGACAGACAGACAGACAGACAGACAGACAGACAGACAGACAGACAGACAGACAGACAGACAGACAGACAGACAGACAGACAGACAGACAGACAGACAGACAGACAGACAGACAGACAGACAGACAGACAGACAGACAGACAGACAGACAGACAGACAGACAGACAGACAGACAGACAGACAGACAGACAGACAGACAGACAGACAGACAGACAGACAGACAGACAGACAGACAGACAGACAGACAGACAGACAGACAGACAGACAGACAGACAGACAGACAGACAGACAGACAGACAGACAGACAGACAGACAGACAGACAGACAGACAGACAGACAGACAGACAGACAGACAGACAGACAGACAGACAGACAGACAGACAGACAGACAGACAGACAGACAGACAGACAGACAGACAGACAGACAGACAGACAGACAGACAGACAGACAGACAGACAGACAGACAGACAGACAGACAGACAGACAGACAGACAGACAGACTTTTTTAAGTGAAATGATTTATTACTTAATTTTTTACTAACATTTTTGTTATATTGCAACTTTAAAATGTAGCTATATCTAAGTGGCAGAGGTTATTTTTCTCGATTCTTATGATAAAATCAATATTATTATTGCAAGCTGCCTATCGATAAAATTAATCATGTTTGTTTATATCATTCAATTTTAAAAAAAAATTAATAAATTTTAAATGCTGCAACAAAAACGTTTGCCTCTTGCATTTATCTGTTTTATGTACAGACACAGTTTTTAAATTAAAAGACAGACGCAATAAATTTGAGTCTTAGCTACAAGTCAACTTTAAAAATATCAGTTATTCAAAAATAAATTATCAAGAGCTAATTTTTATATTTTTAAAAAATTTCTCTATTTTGCGGAAATTCAAAATTAAAAAATTTTATATGGGTATTTTCGGTATCATGAATTTTAGAGTTAAGTGTATGACTTAAGAGTTTTGCTTCAAAGTTGTCACTAAGTAGGTTACTTTGTAAGTGCTTTATCAGGCTTACTATTTCAACTATGTACACACACATAAGTATATGCGTACAAAATACAAACACAACACAAACTTTTAAATTAGTTCTATGTGTTTACGAAAACGGGACAGCAAAACTAAATGAGAACGAGTGTGGCAAAAAGGGTATTTGCTAATTTCCTGCATTGGATGTGGCTTCAGTTAATGATTTGGTAATTAAACTCGCATACGCATAGTGGCAAAGACAATTTACCAACGCAAAATTATTTGAAGCACTGAATATCCTTTAATCCAAATAACGTAGGGATAAATGCAAAAACTTATGTGGAAATCTATTAAAAAGGAAAAGGATTTGCAAAGTAGAGAATTTGCAAATGTCAATTTAAATGAACTCATTGGAAAAATTTAATTAAAGTTTAACGATAAAATTATGTTTCTCATAATTAAATAACAAATACAGTGTAACGTTCACGACATTTCAAGCATCGTTTGGCAAACGGTTATGATTTCCGCATATAATAAATAGCAATAAATAATGCAACTCCACTGTACATTGTTGCTGTTGTAACTGCCTCCCGATTTTAATCCCAACACTACCATCTACACATAATGTTTCGTTATTGTTAGTTGTAGTGAACGGTTTACTGTAAAAACTGCTATTTTGCTGTTTAATGTTTACAGCTGCATTTTAGACATTTTAATGTTGTTAGTGTTATGAATTTAGTAGCAATATTTTACACAGATATATTGTGTTCTTCTTCGCTTTCTCATAAATTATGCAATAAACTTGGCTACAAGTGCTTGGACTTACAAACGCAACGAGTACGTTCATATGTTTAGGTGTGTTCCTTGAGTAGCAAAATGTAGCATTTAATATTTAAAATGGGGCTTAACTAAAAAAGAGATCTGCAGAAAATGCTTTGCTTTACTTTCGCTTTTAACTCACAAATATAGTTCAGTAACGCAAGGGTTTTCAGCAGAATATTTTTGACTTCTTCTTTAATTGGGATAAGAAATTTTGAAAGCACAGATATTTGCATACCCTGGCGAACAAATAAAAGGAAGTCTGCTTTTGGTGGTGAGGCTTATGAGAAGCTGAAGACTCCCATTTATTTTGAATCGACCTTAAATAAGCGTAAATAGAGCTGATCAGCCGTCGTGGAAGATTAAACATTTGCACTCTATATGGGGCATTCCATGCCAAATCACCGAGGTTTTGGCCCGACCCTCTTGGATTTCGCTAATTTTTTGATATGTTTTAGTTATTGAGTAATCGGTTTTTTAAATTTTAAGGCAAAAAATTTGCAATTAACGATAGACTAGTAACAAATATTGTTATCAAGTAAAAGTAGGGTAGCATTTTTTTGTATTTGAATGTAGTTTCTAAAATAAAATAAAAAAATTTATTTGAAGTAATAATCAGTTAGTTATTAACGTTTAAAGATTAAAATTGACATTTTCGAAAAGTGCGACACCTTTGATTTTGCTTGAAAATTTTCTCAAAATTCTACTCTATATTACGCAACTTTTTGGCTGTAGTTCAAGACGTGCAGACAATTTTCTTAAATTTTTTTTCGAATTTTGAAAATTGTATATTTGTTTTTTATGGTTGAATTATCTATATCACTAGCTATTACTAGATGCAATGGCGGTTCATGAATCTCTTTAGATTGCTCTTTAGCCAAAATAAAACAAATTTGTTTATTGACGTAGCCATTAAGACAGAAATGTGCCACATCGGTCGAAAACAGTGAATCTTCCTTAAGATTTCCCAAAAATCCAATAAATTAAAGGGCTACTTTTTGGAAAGTCAGCCACTTATAGGATGTTTTACGATTATCCGACTCTAAATTACTCGCTGGTATTACGATGGATAAGTTCAGAAAGTAAAGTTTTTTTGTTTGTTTGACTAACATATACATATGTGCAAATCCATCAGAATTGGCCTTTTAGCTGGACTCGTTTTTTTTTTGGAGTACATCTTTCAGCCATAGGTTTTCTTGAAGCTAAGGCTGTCTTGAATTAATATTCAAGGTTGTTCAATTAAAATTCAGATAGCTATTTTTTTATTTAACTTTATATGTAACATTTCATGTTATTAACTTAAATGCAATTTAAGGAGCACACTCTTTAAACATGGTTTTTCTTGAAGTTAAGACAATTTTGAATTAATATTCAAGGAGGAACAATTAAAATTCAAAGGGAGACATAGTTAAAATTGCACTAAAGTATAATTGTATAAAGTTAAATAAAAATTATAGCTATCTGAATTTTAATTGAACAACGTTGAATATTAATTCAAGACAGCCATAACTTCAAGAAAAACTATGGCTGAAAGATGTACTCCAAAAAAAAAAAAAAAAAAAAAAACGAGGCCAGCTAAAGGACCAAATCTGATGGATTTGTACATATAAGCATGAAGGCTCTTCCAAATCGAAACCTTATGAGGGCCAATACTTCGATATAAGACAAATTTTATTATATATGAAATTTTTTTTTAAAGTCGAATAACAATTTTTTCAGCACTTAATAATAGTGTTGACATTTGCACAAAAAATATATATTTGTTTGAATTACAAAACGTCGAACAAGACCTCGAAATTATAAATGTTTTCGAACTTGCGGAATTTCGGCATTCACAAAGGAAGTACTCTGAATGAAAATTTGAAAAGAAAGACTAAATCTCTATCTTAGCAACTCTTGCACCAATTATTGACAAAAAATAATTTCGGTTTCTTTTATTTTAAGGAAATACGATAAATTAAAAGATTTGCATACGAAATTAATAGAAGCATCCCAATCCATTCTGATTCTCATTTTACACAACGCTTCATTAGAATCATTAAATTGCTTTCAATCTGCTTGTTTTATTTCCTTCTCTATTGACATTTTCATTTGATGTCTTTTGGTTTCATTGGAATTGTTGCAATAATTAAGCAATTTAAATTCTGTATTGCAATTGTAACTTGAAACTCATTAGAGGTAAATAAAGAATGAAAACCAATGAAAAGAAGAGAAAAGAAAGCACTATCAGCATGAGAAATTAATCATTTAAATTGAACAAATTACTGCCTGAAATTCAAGAATTTTTTGAAAAGCAATTAAAAAATATTGCAAGATTTTAAATTAAAAATCAAATTACATTGAATACTTTAAAAGTATTTGTCTTAAATTGAATGTATGAGAAAAATTGTTACTTAAAAATTGGCAACTATTTAAATGCTTAGAAGAATATAGCCGGTTCGGTGACCATGATGTCTGATATTAAAATATAATAACTTCAGACACATTACTATATGTACTGTTAAATTTCCCTAAAATCTGCAAGTTTTTGATATCGCATACATAAGTAGATAAAAACCATTTGTAACCTTACGGTAACGGTTCCGTAACATCGTATGTTTATTTCCGTTTACTAAAATAATTATTGATATTCTTATAGATTCTCGAATGATGACGAATATCCGCCAATTATTTGTCAATCAAGGAATTAAAATATGTAAGTGTGGAAGTTTTGTAAGCTTGAATTTCAAAATTTAAGCTGAACTACTTAGCTTAGCTAGAATTTAGAAGCGTGTACCATCTGCAATATTATTAAAATCGAAAACAAATATCAGCTAATAGGTAAATGTCCCACTTTGAAAAAGTCCATTTATAGAACTTTACAAGTTTAATTGATCATTATGAGATTTCAAGTAGGTCCAATACTCATAAAGTTTCTTCTAGATTAAGATAAAGCTAGAGTGGGTTATAGCCTCAAGTCCCAAATTGATGTGGAACCAGCGTTGACTTTATGTATTAAGGTAGTACGAGAGGATGGGGCTAGGACTTTATCTTATTACACAAATGAATGTCTTTACAAAATATAGTCGCCTTTATGTCTATTATATTCCTATGCATTACCTGCTCCAGCATGAGGTTCAAGAAATCACTTAACAATGCATCAATTTGAAGAAATCCAATAGCTTTGGAACGGTTTAATTGCACCAATAAGTGAGCACTCATGTAGCTCATATAATTAACATTTAGTACATATGAGTGCCACAGGTGTAATGAATAAAGGGAAAGTTCCAAATTTGTATTCGCTGAAAGCAGCTGCTCCATTCTTTACTCAGATGTGGTTGGCATAGCATAAATAAGGGTCAGCAATTTCTGAAAAATAATAATTGTGTCATCAAGCCAATTCATACTGCTGTAAATCATTCTGTTTAGCGACCATTTTTGTCTTAGTTGGCTGTGATATCTAGTCGTTTAACCCTATTAGTACTGGGTGAAGTTACGAACACAAAGTACTGAAGTGAGTCTTTCGGACTCACATACATTCTGCATGAAGAAAAGCGACAGTAACATTTTAAGTTTATAAGTGTAGTTTATTAGAGCGATTTAACTTATTTGATTACAACCTTTTCAGAATGATCACTTCATATATTTTTTTAACTTAGGCTGCGAAGCTAAGTCAAAATATTTTGCGCCTATTATTATATTTTTCTGCTTTCCATCAGCAATATTTTAGCTAATTTGAGGCTCGTAAAACAGCTATAAAACATAATATTACGATTCTGTAAACTACTCAACCACACTTTGCGCTAAATTTAGCCCTCGATTTTGTCCTTCTTTTCCAAGATAAGGTACCCCCTTTAGTGGATAACTAGTCGTACCACATATCCACCAAATCTCAACGCAATATTTGTCAGGCTTATAGGGAATATATTGCTGAAAGTATAATCCTCCTCGGAATGGTACCAACTGTTTGACGATGGTTAAACTTTCTCCCGGAATATAGTATAGGGTGTTTTTTTTTAGAGGTATAGAGCTTCGAATTGAAATAAAACACAAGAAAATCGTTTTAATGTCCATCAATTTGGCTTTATTGGAAGGATAATTTTATGCCAGTATGTCGGCAATAACGCCACGAATGTTGGCTTCCAAGTCCCCTAACGTTTCTGGTTTGTTGGCGTAGACGAGCGACTTCACATATCCCCAAAGAAAATAATCCAATGGTGTCAAATCACACGATCTTGGTGGCCAATTGACAGGTCCATTCCGCGAAATTATGCGCTCATCGAATGTTTCCTTCAATAAATTGATTGTGACGTGCGCTGTGTGGCATATAGCGCCGTCTTGTTGGAACCACAACTCATCCACATTCATGCCATCCAATTCGGGAACAAAATAGTCGGTTATCATGGCTCTATACCGGTCTCCATTAACGGTAACTGACTCTCCAGCATTATTTCGGAAGAAGTATGGCCCAATGACTCCACCAGCCCATAGAGCACACCAAACAGTCAGTTTTTGTGGATGTAATGACGTCTCAAGGGTCTCATGTGGATTCTCTTCACTCCAAATGCGGCAATTTTGCTTGTTGACGTAGCCATTCAACCAAAAATGAGCCTCATCACTGAACAAAATTCCAAATACACCAAAATCACGACGCATTGCATGGTCTCGCGGCTTTAATTCTTGCACAAGCTGGATCTTGTAAGGTCGCAAGCCAAGATCTTTGCGCAAAATCTTCCATAAAGTTGATGGACAAAGCTCCAATTGCTGTGCACGGCGGCGAATCGATTCATTCGGGTCCTCTTCAACATTTTGCTCTACAGCGGCAATTGTTTCTTCGGTGCGCACTGTTCGACGTCTCTGCGGATGCGTATTATCACATAGAGCAGCGGTGGGCACAAAAATATAACCAAAGAGGAAAACAACAACATCAAGCAACAACAAACGAAATTTTAAAGTTTTTTTTACTTTCATTTCCAAAATTGCCATTAGCACAAAAAAAAAAAACAAATTACACTACAAACAAAAACAATTGCTACATTCGTCAAGACACAATGCGGCGCCGTCATTTATGCCTTTGTGTTTTGTTTTTGTTTTCATTTGAATTCAAGTCAACGCTGTGCCTCGATTGAAATTCTGCGAATTTTGTGCCTCGATAGCGTTGAAATTCTGCGAATTTTGTGCTTCGATAGCGTTGAAGTTCTGGGAAATTTTTTTCGCTTGGTTGTGCGTCGAATAACGGTTAGAGCAATGTGAGGAAATTGAGGCACTAAGTGCCCTTCCCTGACATAGAGTAAACGTAGTGCGAAAACGACCCATGGTTAACCGAATTAATTGCTCTGATGGACGATTATGTCGACCATAAAATGGACGGAGCTTGCGGTAAACTTCGCGAACTGAACCATTATTTTCGAAATAAATTTGCACGATTTGCAAGCGTTGTTCTTTTGTCAACCTGTTCATGATGAAATGGCAAACCAAACTGAACATAAATGACATTAGAGTTGCCAGATTTGACCATAAAATGCCAGTTTTATCTCTATTCGAAAAACAAACCTCTAAAAAAAACACCCTATATATGACGAAATTGGAATAAACACTATCCCATATACCACGTTTGTATGAAAGATTTTGATTTCCATTCATTGCCATCCTTCCCAAAAAAACGACTGATCTTCAGTTTCAGTAAATAATTCCAAATTGTCATCATCTTCCGCAATGTCCGAATCGAATTCCACATGATTATCCTCACTATCTCAGCATTAGCTGTCAGCGTCGTCGTCAACATCTAGTCCCGCCTCGTAATCACTTTCGTAAATTGCATTACGGATCTTCTCATCCGTCCAAGGACGCTCACCGGTATTCATTAGAACAGTTTCTAAATAAAATACAACACAAAAATAATGAGAAAACTCGTATTCCGATAACTTTGTATGTGTTAAGATTCTGCTCTGCTCTGCTGTACTCGAACTATATGAGTCTCTAAGACTCATTTCAGTACTTTGTGTTAGCTTTTTAAATAAGTTTTGTTAAAAAATGCAAAGAAAAATATGTTTACATATTTTTTGTCGTAATTCTTTTAAGAACTTCTGCAGTTTAAAATACAAGAAACCTCAATTGTGTAAAAAAAAATTTGACGCCAGGAAAATAACTCAAAGTCAAAATGAGTCTCAAACACTCACCGTAGTACTAATAGGGTTAAATGCGAATGAGATATCTAGTGCCGCATGTTTTAGTTTTGCTCAATCATCGTATGTAGCGTTCTGTTAGGATAGATAGAAAGTAGGCCCTTTTTCATCATTTTCAAACCCAAGGTGAAACAGTGTGTGCCAAGTAATGAATAGTTTATTTTGCTTCCATTATATGGAATAGTGTCACCAGTTAATTAGTTTAGTTTCCGTTAAGGGCTCTTTGTAGATTAACAGTCCTTTTCTTGATTCTTGGGGATCAAAATATAAAACCTCATAACCGTCGTAGACGGTCTCCTAAACAAAATGAATAAGATCTATTGAGCTTCATAAGAGGAAAAGATTCAATACTTATTATTTAGCGCAGGAAGTTAGGGAGAGATAAGCTAATATTATTATAATTACTGATTTTGCTGCCATTGTTTGACTATGTTAGAGCTCAGTTTGATATTTCCAGATATATGATATCATTAGAAATGTACCCAGAACTGCAGGCAAAAATATAATTTTGTTTTAGATCCTTTTATACACATGATAAGTCTAATAGGGCTGATTCTCTGGTTGACCGGTAAGCCTCCATTTCTCTAAATTTGAATGGTAATCCAAGAATCTCTGCAAAACTATCACACTTGACTTAAAAAGATCTAATAATACTATACGACATCCATTGCCGAATAGAAGCAGATTCTGCTTACTACTGAATTCTGTAGTAAGTGCAAGATTCAATATAACGTAATTCAACTTGACTTAAGACAAATGGAGTTGAAAACTTCATCAAATTGCCCAAAACCGTATGAGAATTTTCACCCATACCTAATGAAAATTCACATTAACTTAATTTATAACTTATGTTGAATAAAGCTTTTTTTCTTTGTTTTTGCTACAGATATTTCAAAGACTTACTTTAATTTGGTACAATATATAAAGATTCTGTTGTCCTTAACCTTCAGCAGGACAAATAGTCTCGATTGTCAAAAAGTGAAATTTTTTGTTTAAATTCTATTTATTGTGCTGTGTCTATAGAACAGCAGCAGCATCAAGAGACAAGTGCTTGCAGGAGCTGCACAAAAACTACTCCACACTCTAATTACTGCACATTCACCACATAAATAGATATTACTGTCGCTGTTGCTTCCAATAACCACAATGTTTCTCTAAGTCTTATTTTGTGGACAAAGCAATTGCACTGCATAAAACATGAACCTCCATATCATAGTCACGTCAAATTAAATCAAAATACGATGTTTTTAATGACGCACCCATTGTGGTAAATTGAATTAAAACATCCTTTCTAAACGACATGAACTGTTAAGTTTCCTGAATCTCATACAAGTTGGGGTCACATAAAAAAATGTATGTTGCTTGCGAAAAGTATGGTTTCAATAAATTTATCTACTATTATTAAACGAGCTAAAATTGTATATTTATATATTTATTTATATATGGCTGAACTTTATTTCGAAAACGGCTGCAGCGATTTTGATAAAACTTCAGGATTTCGTTCATATGCGAACAAAATTAAGATTGGACTAGGTCTAAAGTTTTTCAAGTTTCTAACAGGGGCGTGGCACAGCCCTAAATTTAAATTTTTATTTCGTGATAACTCGCAAAATATTCAAGGTATTGCAACGAAATTTGATAGACGGATGCATATCATAAATATCTTAAATGCTATCAAAAGTGGGCGGAATCGGAACAGTGGGCGTGGCATATTTCAATAATTGAAAACTTTGATTCGATATTACTCAAAAACGGCACCGAGGATTTTCATAAAAATTCTAGAGTTAATACCGCTGAATGAGGTCATTATAACATGCTATGCCACTATACTGGCAAAACTCGATGAAAGGCGTGGCACAGCCCACAATATTTATAAACGTTATAATAAGAGAACTAACAACGCAATCGTTATGAAATTTGACATATCAAATATACTGGCTATTGGGTATCTTGTAAGAAAAAGTGGGCGAAACGGCACTTGTGGGCGTGGCACCTTCCAAACAAGCGAAAACAGTTAAAAGCTACATTTATTGTTCCATGAGAGTCATATTTTTTAAATTTGGTATAGAGATGTCGGTTACTATAAGCTTTGAAACTAAATGGATTTCAATGGGATTGCATCAGTGGGCGTGGCACCTCCCCTACATGCAAAAAATGTTAAGTGTTATATTTAGTGTGCTATGGGCGTAATTTTTTTAAAATTTGGTGTAGAGATGTCGGTTACCATAAGCTATGAAACCAAATGGATTTCGACGGGATTGTATTTGTGGGCGTGGCACCTCTTATACAAACAAAAAATGGTTTAAGGCTATATTTAGTGTGCTCTTTGAGTCAGTTTTTTTAAATTTCGTGTGGAGGTGTCGGTTACCATAAGCTTTGAAATTAAATGAAAATCGACGAGATTGCATCAGTGGGTGTGGCGCCTCCCATATAAGCAAAACACTTTAAATGTTATATTTAGTGTGCTATCGGAATAATATTCCTTAAATTTGGTGTAGAGGTGTCGGTTACTATAAGCTTTGAAATTATATGAATTTTGATGGGATTTCATTAATGGGCGTGGCACCTTCCATACAAACTTATAACGTTGATGCCATATTTCGCAAACTAAAGGAGTGATCTTAATAAAATTTGGTCTCAATATATTCAGCCTCATTCAACGAGTTTTTCAACGTCTTTCAACTGCTTCATTATTTTTCAACCTCTTTCAACTTTTCTCAACTATTTTCGACATTTTTCAAATATTTTCAACGGTTTCAATATTTGATTGAATTTTTCAACCTCATTCAACTTTTTTCGAGTTTTTCAACTTCTTTCAACTGTTTCAACATTTTTCAACCTCTTTCAAATTTTCTCAACATTTCCCAAATTTGTCTGACTTTTTCAACCTCTTTCAACTTTTCTCAACATTTTCCATATTTTTTCGAGTTTTTCAACGTCTTTCAACTGTTTCAACATTTTTCAACCTCTTTCAACTTTTTCCAACATTTTCCATATATTTTCGAATTTTTCAACCTTATTCAACCTTTTCCGAACTATTCAAACTCTTTCAACTTTTTCAATATTTTTCAACCTTTTCAACTTTTTTCAACACGTTCCATATTTTTTGGACTTTTTCAACCACATTCAAGTTTTTTCGGCTTTTCAACCTCATTCATCTTTTACCGATATTTTCAACTTTTTTCGAGCTTGTCAATCTCGTTCAACGTTTTCAACATTTTAATATATATCGAGTTTATCAAACTTTTTCACCTGCTTCAATGTTTTTCAACATTTTTCATATATAATCAACTTCTTTCAAATTTGTTTTAACTTGTTTTCGTCTTTTCAACCATATTCAATTTTTTTTAAATATTTCCGACATCTCATTCAATTCCATTACATTTTTTCGACTTTTTCGACCTGAAATCGAAAAACCGAACTTTGGTCGGTCTCCTGGTACTGTTTCTAAAATAAGAAAGAAAATTAGTTGGCATCAATCAGTGTGTCACAGAAAATTTTTTGCATCGACTGGCAGAATACTTTTTTTTTTCCTTTCTCATCGATTAGTACAGTAATATTTTTTCTGATAATGGTAAAAAACAGTCTCTCCGGGAGTCCTGAGCGGGTCCTCAATTATGTCAAAAATCCATTTTGGACCTTTCCTCATCGATTAAAATCCATTTTCAACAACACTGATTTCCAATTACTATTTTTGTTTCTTCGTTCGCCGTCGCTCCAAAACTTAAAATATTTTGGTTGTAGATTTTCGTAGCGAGCGACGGCGCTTCATAGATTGCCGATGCTAATTAAAATAATTTGAAATACATTTTTTCATTAAAACGAATCAAACGATATGTTCTTACGATAGTGCTACTTAACCTTTATTTTCAATGTTGCTTATAAAGATTATGGCATATATTATTGCAGCACTAATTCTCTAATTCTTGAACTAGAGTCAAAGCCAAAAATAGCTCTAAATTTATGTTAAATACAGCTTCAAGATTAAGCTTCCTTCAGTAAGAACTTACCAAAGGTTTACTATATGAGACATTCTTTTACAAGTCGAACACTTTCTGACTGACCCATTTTAAAATTGCTCCAAACTTTTTTTAACATATTCATTTCATGATTGAGCACATGTCGAGAGATATCGAGTTGTAAAGTTTGAACTTTTTACAGTTGTTGGTGTTTTATGGTCATATTAAAATTGTCATATCTCTAGTTAACTTTAACGAAATAAGACAATCAGCATTTTTGTTAAATTGTTTTACTTGGCATTTTCTGAAAAGCTTGTAATTTTTATAAAAAAAAATTATTGTTAAAAGTTGACTTATAAAGTCAACGCCATTTGATACGCAATTAAAAAAATACCACAAAATTCCTCTGTAAATTTTCTATGAACAACATATTTTTCCTGCATGGTTGTAAAAAAGTTGCTATCCCAAATAATTTGATTCTTCCGCGCTCCTCTGAAAGTACTGCGCGCCGCTGCACAGTTGTTCGAAATCGCGTTTTTGTTTCAAAAATCGCTGTAGAGCCCAAATATTGTCGGAAATGCATCTTTTTTTTTAATAGAATCTAACCAGAATCTTCTTAAATGCTTTGTGAAAAATGCGAAAGAAGATTTTTCAAAGCATTTGAACATGGAATACTACAAAAATTGGGCTGATCTTGCTAAAAAAATTTCCTTGAAATATTGTTAGAAAAACGATCATTTATAATACCTACATTGCATACGCAGCAAGCTAAAATGAAAGGAGAAAACAAAGCAAAAGCTCTCCTCAAGAGGTGAACAAGATCGTTGTTCGTTGACATAACTAAACTGAACGTTGAAAAACTTGAAGCACTTTTGCGTTTTGGAATAGATTTCGGAAATGTGAACCCGAAGGGCCTGCTTTGATTTCCAGATTTTCAGATTGCTAATATCAAAACATATTTTGATATAAGCAAAATTATCTATATATATTTTTATCCCCTTCTTAACCAAAGGACGCGAAGTAGTAAAAAAATTGAAATTCATATCAAATGAAAAGAATGCCTAAGGTCAGCGGCTTGAAATCAACCAGCAGTTCCATATAAAATTCTTAGGCTTAAGCTTTTGAGAAATTGGCGAAAAAAGATTTTAAGCCACTTTCAATCTAGTTTAGGATGATTTCGACCTACTGTGAAGAGAATATTGAAAATGCGCCCCCTTTTTAATATATTTACTTTTCTTACGTATTACTAACGTAATCAATCACCACACACAAATTATGCCGAAGCAACGATATTAATAAATTCTAATTGCTTGAAATTTGCAATATTATACGCCGGCCAACTCAATTGAACTCAACCTTGGAAAATCAAATTTTCACAGATCAGTACCGCTAAAGAAGAATTGTACAATATTATTAATGCTTATTGAGTAGAAAATAAAAGCGTTACAAAAATAAGTTATCGCACAATTTACAGACATATGGTACATTTACCTTAATTCTAGAACATTATGATTATTAGATTTTTTTTTAATTGGTCAAGATTATTTATGACGTTGGTTTTCAAAAAAAAGAAGAGTTTTTAATTAAGGTAATTTAAAATGAATTTTGCAGAAAAATAAAGTTTTATACAAAAATATTGAAATGTTTGTTTTAAAGATTTTGGCACATAACTGTCAGACTCTATTCTAAGCCAGACGGAGCTCTTGACTTATGTTTAACACAATGCAAATCTTAAATTTCTTTCAGCAAAAACGTATTAAAGGTCTACTATACATATCTGTGCGCCAATCCAGGGCCATACGATTTTTACTGATTTACTTGCGCCTAGTCTTCTGAAAAAAATCTCTGAAGCTATCCAAAAACGTTGCACGGAGTTGCTTCTACAAATAAAAATAAAATCATTTAGTTAATGTTATGATATGGCATGTAACATGTCTGGTCATATCTGTGGCATCGATTCGATGTTGAAGAATTTGTATCCATTGATGATATCATACGTTCACTGCTATCATCTTCTAAACCTTGGATTGCTCAACTAACCTATGGCATTCTCGCCTGTATGGAATTGTTTCTGGATTGTGATGTTTGGTGTGAGCTTGTTCAGCTAACATGCGAACGCGACCAAAAACTCTTCAACATCTCATCTAAGAACATGATCCAGAAAGCAAGAAGACTAGTCTGATTTGTCTTTGTGAAACAAGATTCATCGAACGTCATGACAGCATTCTATCTTTTTTCAAGTTTACCTACAAGAGATTGAGGTAATTATCATTATTATTTACCTTAGTTATGAGGTTTTTTCCATTTATTATGTTTCCTCGCAAAGTAACAGCCATTCTAAGGTAAAATAAGGTTGAAACCGGCTTGTTAATATTGTTGGCATGTGTGGGATCAAAGTTATGTCTCTTTAAAAAGGCTAAAACGTTGCAAGGAAACATCACTGATGACCACTTAAAAATTCATTTAAGAGGGAAAGCGCAGTACAAAATGATGCTTTTATTTAAAATAAGATAAGCAAATTTTTTGTATCCTATATATTGGCTCAAAATAAGACAAAAAATCTCGTTATTTAGTTCTGTAACCCCAAATATTTCAGAATTCTGACGTCAGAGGTTAATTCTGAGGCCAGATTTGGGTTCAGCGCAAAAAATTTTTTCGGAAATTGAGCTTTAGCAACCCAACAAAATTTATTGCCTATTCCTTTACGCCCCTGTTTACTAAAACAAAGTTTTTACATACAATTAACATGTAAAACTAACAGGCTTCGGCGCCATTGCGTGATTGCGTGAGAAATATTTTTATTTCATAAACTTAATTTGTCATTTAAAAAAAATTCAAATCAGTTTAATCTACATAACTTTATGTATATAAATTTATTCTTCTTTTAAAGCTACTTTGAGTTCAATCCAAGAACGCGATGTTTGGATAAGATTGAAAAATTTTAAAACAGTATTGTTTTGAGAAGTGATGGCCTCTTTCAAAACTGAATTCGAAAAGAATGAGACAATGTTAAAATAAGCCCAATCGGAATTGTTGTTGAATCGTGATTTTTCCATGAGTGAAAATACTTAAATTTAAACGATATCAGTTTTTCATAGATATATCCTTCATAGTAAACGCTTTAAGTGCTCAAAACTGTCTGTCTTCAAAATATCAGCGCTGAAAACATCTGCCTCCTATATTTTGATGTTTTTTATAATTAAAAGTAGCAGTCAGCCAAGAGGCAGACGCGATAAAATGATTCATTGCTCAATCTTTTATTTACATGTTTATGATATTGGAATTAGCTTGTTTATACTTATATTAACCCTAGGATGTTCAGCTACTTATGAGGCGGTAAGTGACACTGCTGGGCCTCGCGATGCCCATATGCCATGGCCTCGGTTGACTATATTTTTGTCCAGCTACAAGTGTCGCTGGTACCTGCGTTTGGTTATATATGTTGTGTATGACTGTAGCTATGTATGTGTATACCTATATATGTGTATGTTTGCGTGGGTAAGAGAATGGGCGTGGTCAAAAAATAAAACCGTTTTTTTTTTGATGGTAAAGGTAAATTTTTACTTCATTTATTTAAGGTCACAACGAGGGGACGTCCATAAATTGCGTGAGTTAAAATAGACGAGAGGGGGTCAACAAATCCCACCAAGGGGGAGGGGGGTCAGTAAAAATATCCCGTCAACTTTTTAATGCTGAGACTATACATTATTATAGCAGATTACATTTAAAAATTATAAGGCAAATCTCACTGAAGGGAGTGGGGGGGAGGGTCTCGTCAGGAGTCACTAAGTCTCACCAAGAAGAGAGTCCGAATTTTTAAAAAAAAACCTCACGTAATTAATGGACGGCCTCTAAACATGAATTGTAAGCTTACATATGTTGATATGATATGTGCAGCACAGCCGCAGCATAAGCAAATTTTCATCATAGACTCATGTTCAAGGCACTTGTATTTTCAGGATTTTTCACAGTATAAAAATGTGCAGTTTCTTGTCCTGCTGAGGGTTGCACGACAGTATTTCCGTGTTTTCAGCCTGGCGCTCTTGCTTTTTTTGCAAATAGTTATTTACAAACACATTGAGTTTTGCCATAGCTGTACTGATAGTTGCTGGCGGTGTACGTGGGTAATCATTACTCTATTATTTATGTGAGCGGTCCGAAATTGCGACGTCAGAAGCGTCAGGAACACGTAACGATTGTCCGTTTTGTGTGATGGTGCGAATGCCTCATGAACAATAAATGATTCCAAGCCAGCAACATCCAATATATTATAGAAAATGGCTAGTGGTCAGCGGTTTGTGCTACGCTTGCAGGAGTGGCCGCTGAGCATGTGGTCCATTGTATCAACACCTGCCTTATTTTCATTGTAATCTAAAATATGATACGGTTTCTTTTTGTACGCATTGTCCACGTTGGACGCAAAATGCTCGGTCGACAGCAAAATGACGGCCTTGTTCTTTTTTGGTACATAGGAACACAACGAAACTTGTTCACTATTATAGCCAAACAATGTCTCTTGCTGCGGTCGATTTCTACATTTGTTAATCCCTCCGGCACAAACCGTTTGTTGTGGTGGACAGTGCCTACAATTGAGAGTCTCAATTTACACAATTCTTTAGCCACGTCCAAAGGAGTGAATAAATTGTTCGATCGGTATGGTAAAATTTTTGTGCCAACAAAAACACCACTCATTTTCTTTTTAGTGCATCTCGAGCCAAAAAACCGGTGTAGATTTCACCCTTCAACAGATAGTTTCTCTTTGAGTGTCAAATCTACCATACTTTGATGCCATATTTGGCCGGCTTCAAAGAGATAAAACACTTTTGAAATAACGAAAATATGTAACTAAAGACTCAACAATTTTTATAAAATATAGAACTGCGGACACTTGATTATTTTCAACCCGAATGACACATTGAATCGCAATGATTCAGTTCAGAAAACCTAACTAGAACGTATTGAAAGATGTTTTTTTATACGTTTACATATATTTGCCTCGCCAGGCCTAGCAGGTACACTTATGATGTTACTATATAAACATAAAAGTTTTGTTCTGGGAAGTCAGCGCAAACGACCCGTTTCCGGTTGTGTTGCGTTCAGAAACCATGAGCGGTAGTTGCCAAGAGACCGTTTGGCGCTCAGACCTAAGAAACAATTTTGCCGACGACTCAAAGTCAAAATGGGCCTCGAAAAGCCCAGCTGCACATCCTAGGGTTAAAAAAATTAAAAATAAATTACAAAATTTTTAAACGCACCAACATTAACGCATGCTTCTTCCATTAATTTGTTTTTGTTTATAGACATATGTCTTCAAATAAAAGGCAGACGCATTAAATTGTCTATGGTACTTTTTTTTAATAAGCTTTTTTTGAAGAGCTTTCAATAAATATTGCACAGGCAATTCAATGAGAGAGATTGTTCAAATTTTTTATGATAATTAGTACTTAATAATTTTCAACCTCTGCCACAAGGTTAAATCATCTATAAGTTTCGGCCACTATCAATCTAAGTATAATGAGATAAGTATAACGATCATGGCTCTACATCTGGATGACTGGGCTAAGTAAATAAAAAGATTTTGAGCCACTTATTTCAACTAGTTTAGGGTGACTTTTATGAGTATAATTTAAAGGCATCTTGGTAAATATAGCCAAATAGTCTATTTCTTAAATTCAACTATATTTAACACGATTAAGTACTTTTGTTACATAATAATAACGTAACGAATTAATTTGCTCTTATCACAACAGTTTAATTATACAAATAAAATCATATTACATTCCAATTGCTTGAAATTTGCAATTCTATACGCCGGCCAACTTAATAGAACTCTTCCTCTGAAAATCAATATTTTCACAGATCAGTCATGCTAAAGGAGTATTGTACAATATAAAAAGAATGCAGCAAGATATCAATTACATTTCTTTTCGCTCAAGAAAGTAGAGTTTCAGATATTTTCGCAAAATGAAAATTCAACTGTTTTTAGTTTTAATATCAATTTTTTCATTTCAAAGTGTGCTGGCCCGCCTGGCCTGGTCCACGCCTGGCCTAGGTATATAAAATAATAAAAAAAAAAATATTATCTTGTATTCAAAATTCTTATATTTTTCAGAACGTTGTTTGACATGTCTCTGGAACATACCTACCACCAGAAAAAGGCATCTACTTTAACCCTTATAATTTAAAGTGCGAGCCACATTTTTTACGTACCGGATGTGATAAATATCCAGGTTATTCCAATAACTTCTATCATGATAGAAACGAATGTGAATTTATTTATAAGATTAATATTTTACAAGAATAATTATTAATTGTCAATAAAATTAAAAGCATTTTAATTTTTTGTGGAGTGTCTACTAATATGATATTCCAAGGACTTCTCTGCATCGATGGTGGGTGTTCTCCACCCTAGTTCTCTAGAGTAAGTCAGCTCAGGAGTAACATGACTGTCGCTCTCACCTCTCTTGTATTCTTTGTCTATTCATAGGAGGCATAGGGCCATCACAGAACTCTTGCAACGTGCACGATCAGTATTGATTGATTTCAGTTCTGTCCAAAATTTCTCCGATCTATATATGTATGTATGTATTTCCTGTTTTAAAAATATCATCCAAAATGTTAAAAGAATACACGTTTTATGCTATTCCCTAATACTTACCGTCAGATTTGAGTTGCTGACTTCCACAACGTATGTCCAATCGTTTTCTATTTTCCCCGATTGTTTAGAACTCAACGCTTTGTAATGAACAATTTTTAAACTTGATGCTGAATCTATTGTGACAAAGTTTTTGCAAATTTAGTGAGGCCATTAACCATTGAGTTATGCTTGAAGAAACTTTCAAGCATATGTAAAACAGAAAATTCAGCTCTGAATTTATTTGTGAAGTATGCAACTTAAGTTGAAGAATTTATTAATGCAATATCTTTTTACTACCAATTAAATCTCGAATTTAATTCAAATGCAATTCTTGGACTTTCCCAACTTTTTTCCTTAAATAGATTTATTTCTCCGCTTTCTTCAAACGTGCTAAATGAAGTCACCATATTATCGAAAAGTAAAGCTGAATACAATTGTTGCTAAAATACAGCACACGCTTGTCTCAAGGGAAAAGTTAATTGAAATTTTGTATTATGTACATATTGGTTACAGCATCGGTAATGATATTCAGTTGAGAAGTACAGATCACATTTTCATTTCGATTTATTTTCGTAAAAAAAATAACATTTGCAGTTAAAATTCTCTGAAAGTTTCCAAGAATTTTGCAGAGCTTTCCATAAACAAATTTGACTTGAATGCTCGCTACCATATTTTATGCATGTACATTAGATTTGGCTGTTTTTTTTTTTTGAGTACATCTTTCAGCCATACATAAAAAGTTAAATAAAAAAAAAAATAACTATCTGAATTTTAATTGAACAACCTTAAATATTAATTCAAGACAGCCTTAGCTTCAAGAAAAATTATGATTGAAGAGTGTGCTCTAAAAGAAATGAAAAACGAGGCCAGCTAAAAGACCAATTCCTGCGGATATGTTGTAAAATTATAACCATATTTATAGTGTAAATTAACATTTATTGGTCTAGGAAATTCAAATTTGTTAAAAGCTCAATGCTTGTGTGTCTTATATGAATAAATAATTTAAAAGTTATGCTGAACCAAAATATTATTTTCCTTAAGGTGATGTAGAGGAAAGGGACAGATATTGGCTTTAGGGGTCTTATAAACATTAGCGCAGCGTAAGACCGCAGGTAGGGAGGGTATAGAGTGCTGTATTTTCATGTCATCTGATTAGGATTGATACCACCATTTTTGTTATTTACATATGTTCTCATACAGAACCATGAAGGGGTTTTGTTTGTGCTTATGATTTTCTTGGTCCACTGTATAGCTAATTTAGCTTTGAGAGAGTCTACAAAAGAACAACTTTGTAGTGTAGGTCCTCTCGTAGGAAGGAGTTGTTGATTACCCACCCCAACGACGAAAACTAGCATTATCAATGGGTCCCGCCACGGACTACTTCGGACTTAGAAACATCTCACCAACTGCGTATACACGTTGATGAAAACCAGCCATTGATATTGGTATGGTCTATGAATAATTATAAGCCTAAACTCACTACAACTTGTAAACAGGCTGCATGTTTGAGCTCCGTCTTAGTTCAAAGAAACGAAGAAAACGATAATATCGCTGCTTAAATATGTGAAATGATTCACTTTTGCCGGTTTCATCTATCATAAAATTATTTCTAGCTCTGGATGACAAAACTAAATAAATACTGTTTACGAAGAGTTTTGATTTTTTTGAAGTTTTTTATATGAATTGACAGTTCTTATTCCTTTATTAACTTAAGAAAACAGTTTAAAATTTACAATGTTAGAATAATTAATTGATCTCTAATAAAAAAAAAATTTACCAAATTTACTAAAACATTATAATTATGTATCCACATACCATATGTCCGCCACTGTACCTGACAAACTTTATCGCATTCATGTATCATGTATGAACACAAACTATTTGACTGTGCTGTTTTTGTTTTACTTTCTTGCTTAAGTTAAACTTAATTTAAACATTTTTTTTTTCAATTTTTGCTGCTTGTATTATTACATTGTATGAAAGTTATAAAGTAAGACCTACTGCACATTAACAGAGGGTCGTGACTTTGTAAATTGAATTCAGTGCAATTTATAATCAAACAACATCAAAAACAAAGGAAAGTTAACAAAACCGGAAGTAAAAAACTACAAAAGCTTCGCACAGCTGTAAGTTAAAAAAGGGAAGTAAAAAGATTATTTTTTTAAAAAAAAAAAATAAAACAATTACAATAAAGTTTTGAGTGCATTTTATAGCAAAATAAAGAAAAAGCCAATAAACATCTCACTGTCTGTTGTTGACATTTTTTGATCTGTTATGCATGTTTATTTGTAAAGATGAAATAAAAAATATACCAAGAATTTGCAAGTTTATTTGTTATTTTTTAGACGGCTACCACTCTAAACACCGTTCTTTAGCCTGCCGAAACAAATCGGTTAAAAGTTGACCAGTGCTTTTCATGATAGAAATCCTACTATAACAACGCCATGAAGATTTACTTTCGCAAACATCTTTATACATTAGATATATAGTTTGAATATAGAGCAAACTCAGACGTATCTGGTAAAACAGTAACAATCCCTACTTAAAAATTTTTTTTTTTGTCAAATCTACTGCATATCTAAAAGAACGTTAAACTGATGCTATAAATATACATACTAGTGAGAAAGTTAAAAATGTTTAAATTGTATTGAATGATGACCAAAGCCTTTGGTGTGCACCTTGGTATGCACAATGCGAAAAATTTCATTTAAGAAACAAACGAAACATAGAATTAACAGAAAAATTAAACAAACACCATGTACTGTAATTGATAATCCAAAAACTCTTTTGGCTACTTGGGTCAAAATTCCAATGAAATTATGTAATTAAATGACTACAAAACAAAATAATGTTGAGACTTATGTACATATTTGGACAATCGACATCCAGTTCAACATTACTACCAGCAATGACAATATTGAAACATTACAGCAGTTAATCACAAAAACATTGCAGCAATCAATCAAAAAATTTAAGAATGATAAGAAATACACTGAAAAATGTGAAGGCCCTATGACACCCGTAAGGAGACAGTCATGTTATACTGAGCTTAATAGGCATACTCTAGAAAACTCATATAAAAGAAAATCCAAAACAAACACCGAACTTGCGGGCTGCAGCAACGCAAATACCGCATACCACCGATACATTCTATGTCCTTGGAACATCATATTAGTAAACACTCCACAAAAAATAATAATGCTTTTAATTTTATTAACAATTAATAATTAATTATGATTAGTTAAATCTACCGCAAAAACTTTTTCACATCCTTCTTTCGAATGAAAGAAGTTATTGGTATCACCTTGTTGGTTGCTACATCCGGCTCTTATCTCAAGTAGCTTGCACTGTTTACTCGCAGGATTAAAGTAATAAATAAAAATAAAACGGTTTTGATAGCAAGATTATAGTTTTGTTCTTATTATTTTCCATAATTGGTCTTAGTGCCCGCACACTTTGAAATGAAAAAATTGATATTATCAAAACTAAAAACAGTTGAATTTTCATTTTGCGAAAATATCTCATGTTCTATATTCCTGTGTGAAAAGAAATGTAATTGATATCTTGCTGCATCCTTTTTATATTGTAAAATACTCCTTAAGCGTGACTGATCTGTGAAAATATTGATTTTCAGTGGTAGAGTTCTATTAAGTTGGCCGGCGTATAATATTGCAAAATTTAAAGCAATTGGAATGTTTTCATTTGTATAATTTAATTGTTGTGATATGAGCAAATTAATTCGTTACGTTATTATTATGTAACAAAAATAATTAATTAATAATTAATAATTAATTAAATTATACTCATAGAAATCACCCTAAGCTAATTGAAATAAGTAGCTCAGAATCTTTTTATCGACAATTTGTCATGATCCAGATGAGGTGAATGTAAAAATTCTGAGCCATCTTATTATACTTCGGGTGTTAGTGGCCGAAATTTATAGATGATTTAACAGTGCGGCATAGGTTGAAAATCATAAAGTACTTATTATCATAAAAAACTTGAACAATCTCTCTCATTGCGTTGTCTCTAAATTATTTATTGAAAGTCCTTCCAAGTTATTAAAAAAAGGTACCATAGAAAATTTTATGCATCTGCCTTTTATTTTAAGACATGTGTCCATAAGCAAAAACAAATATTTGGAAGAATCATGTGTTAATGTTGCTGCGTTTCAGAATTTTGTAATTTATTTTTAAATTTTTTAATATAAGTGTAAACAACTGAAACCACCTCCACTATCATAAACATGTAAGTAAAAAATTGAGCGATTTTATCGCGTCTGCCTCTTGGCTGACTGCTACATTTACTTATGAAAAACACAAAAATATGGGAGGCAGACGTTTTCAGCGCTGATATTTTAAAGACAGACAGTTTTGAGCACTTAAATCGTTTACTTTGAATACCGTTCAAATTTAAGTATTTTCACTCAGAGAAAAATCACGACTTAACGATAAGTCCGATTGTCCCATTCTATTCGATTTCAGTCTTGAAAGAGGCCATCACTTCTTAAAACAATACTGTTTTGAAATTTTTCGACTTATCCTAAAACACTATTGAAAAGTTTTTGCGCTTAGAATATATTTTTAAGTACTTGAAGTGCAAGTTTATTATTGATTCAATAACGTAATGACACAGCTTCAATAACTACCATTATTTTTTAAACATTTTTAGCTGCATAGGTTACCTTAAATAGCTTGCAGTACATGAAAAAAAAGAGGATTATGAGAGAAGCTTTGTAGCTCTACATGTAAAATGAGTTATATTTTTCTTAAATTTAATGCAACTTTAATCTAAATTTCAATCTTTTTCTTAGATTAAATCGTCGATAAAACAATGTCAATGTTGAGAAATGGCTTATAATTGCAAATGCAGTGCGATCAGTAAGCACATCTCCTATATTCTCAACGATTTGTGGATAATAATTTCTTAAGGTAACAGCTTTACTCATAATTGATTTTTGGTTAAGCTTAAAATTACAATTAATCTCCATTAAGGACTTGGCTATTTTGTTAAATGAAATGTCTAGAGGAAAATAATAACTTGAATATTTTCATCAGAATCAAAATTGAACGAGAATGATAATTGTTGAAAAAGATTTATGAATGCATGTCATGTTCTTTGAGGTGATCTTGAAGAGTTTTGGTCGAGTTCGCATGTTAGCTGAACAAGCTTACAACAAACATGACAGAAAGTTTTGAAAATGGTTTTCACTTGTCGCCCAAATTTATTTCGTCACAATGCTGCTAATGGAATTTTTCCCGTCATTGTATATTTTTTTCGAGTTTTCTTCTTATTGTATTGATTAGATAGAATCAAAATAATAGATGTATATTCTGAAACACGGCGTCTCCGGAGCAAAACATCACTGTTGACAAAGTACTTTCAAAAATAGTGGACTCTCTAGGAGAAATATTCAGAAAACTTCAGCATTGTCCAGAAAAAATAACTGAAAAAGAGTCAATGCTTAACGTGATAATCTTTGGATCCAAATTATTCTGAACTTTGAACCGTTTTTTGATGGCTTATAACATTTTGGCAAACAAGTGTCAAAATAAACTGCAAGAGTATTAAAAATGTTCAATTCAACAAGTTGTTGTTTTCAACAGAAACTCTTTGACAAGAAGTTCCTGTGCTATTTTGATTTTACTTTTTTACTTCAGCTCAACTTTCTCTAAAAAAGTTCATTTTTTTTTTTCAATTTCCGCTCTTTGTATTATTGCATTGCATGAAAGTTATGAAGTAAGACCTACTGCACATTAACAGCGGGGCGTGATTTTATAAATTGAATTTAGTGCGATTTATAATCAAATACCATCAACAACAAAGGAAAGTTAACAAAACCGGAAGTAAAAAACTACAAAAAGCTTCGCACAGCTGTTAGTTAAAAAAAGGGAAGTAAAAAGATTATTTTTTTTTTAAAAAATAAGACAATTGTATTAAAGTTTTAAGTTAATTTTAAAGTAAAATAAAGAAGAAGCCAATAACATCTCACTGTCTGTTGTTAACATTTTTCGATCAGTCATATGATCTGACTCATATCTGAATAATTCTGAAGATGAAATGAAGAATACCAATGATTTGTCTGCCGAAACAAATCTCTTAAAAAAACACTTGTATTTTTCATGATTGGGAATAACTATACATCCTAATAAAACAACGCCAAGTAGATTTTCTTTTGCAAACATCTTTAGACATTAGAAATTTAATTTGAAAAAGTGGAGACTCAGACGTATCTGGTAAATCAGTAAAAATCCCTACTTAAAATTTTTTTTTGTCAAATTTACTGCATATCTAAAAGAAAGTTAAACTGAAATTATAAATATACATGCTGGTGAAAAATTTAAAATGTTTAAATTGTATTAAATGATGACCAAAACTTTTGGTGTTCAGCTTGGTATTCAAAATGAGAAAAATTTCATTTAAGAAACAAACGAAACATAGAATTAGCAGAAAAATTAAACAAACATCATGTACTGTAATTGATAATCCAAAAACTCTTTTGGCTACTTGGCTCAAAATTCCAATAAAATTATGAAATTACATGATTACAAAACAAAACAATTTTGAGACTAACATATTTGGACAATCGATATTCAGTTCAACATCACTACCAGCAATGACAATATTGAAACATTACAGCAGTCAATCACAAAAATATTGCAGCAATCAATCAAAAAATTTTAGAATGATAAAAACTTTGTGATATATAAAAACTTTTTGGAAGCATTCGCTGCTGACCGTGGAAGAGTTCTGTGAAGGCTCTATGCCACCCGTGAGGAAACAAAGAACTCCAGAGAAGTGGGAGTCACAGTCATGTTCTACTGAAGTTTAACCCTCGAAAACTCATCTATATAAATAAAATGATAGCCGTTTTCGATGAACGGGATTCACGCAAAATCTACTGAATCAATTTCGATCAAATTTTTTTAGTTCTCTTTCTTAGGCACTTGGTCTTAACATAGAATTAAAGGTATCACGATATTCCTCTTAAATATCAAAATATTAAAGTTATAAAAATTCTAAAAAAAATGAGTTTTACACATAGAAAGAAGCACGTAAGCATAACAAATCGTTTAATGGCAAGTTAGTGGGATAGTAAGGGTGTGTGCGTTTTTATTTTAATATGGCAATGCAATGGAAGACAAAAAACGGAATTTTACTCTCGCCCTCGCTCTCATTCTCAATTTGTCAACGCAACAACGCGGAATTTTTAAAAATTGAAGAATGAAAAAAATTACAGAGGTTCACACATAGAAAACACAACTGCTGTCCTACATGGCTTGACAACATGAGTGACTGTCAATGTTGCTTTGCGTTCACATTTTCGTGCATGCCATCAATCATCAATTGCAGAACAATTTATGAGCGTCCACATCGAAGTGAACTGCATGAAATCCTATTTAAAATGAAAAATGTTCACTAGGCTTGACAGTCAGTTTAACAGGTTGTATGGTTGGACAAGCCAGCAGGAAAATCAACAATTTTTGAAATGCATCCAACATGTGTGTCAAGCAGTCGTTCCTAGAGTTCACATTATCGAACATTGATATTGTCAAGCCATTTTGGACAGCATGTGTGATAATGTGAACTGGGCTAATTGAATGTGTTAGTTAGGCTTTGTTGTTTGTCTTTCACATGGCAATGCAATGGTATATTTATGGAAGGGGAAACAACAACAACTCTAGATCTGTGAAGAAGAATCAAAATTGACTGTAAATTGTTTGCTTCCCAGAAAAACAGGCTACGCGTACAAAGTCGCTAGTATAAAATTCAAAACAAACACCGAACTTGCGGGCTGTAGCAACGCAAATACCGCCCACTACTGATACATTATATGTCCTTGGAACATCATATTGGTAGACTCTCCACACAGTTCGCACCAAGTGCTCGTATAGAACAGTCGTTTTTCTATTTTCGTTCTAGTTGACTACATACTTTCGTATTTTTTCGGGTTTGCTTGTGTCTCTTTCCATTTGTGTCGTTGTGCTGCTTCATTTATTATCTTATTTTTTTTTTTTTTGAGTTTTGTTTCAACAACAACTGTCGCTGAGTAAGTTACTCCAACTGGGCACCTTGCCATGGCTACCTCCTCGGAGGGTAATTATTATCTTTACTAGACTCCAATTGGAAATCTGGTAAAGATCCCTCTCCTAAACGGAAAAAGAATAGCAACAATTCATTCAATTTAATTAATAACCACGATTTCCATACAATTGGCAGAAATACAAATAACAAAACTAACTGCCCTAAATTTGTCCTAGTTAAAAGTAAAAACGATGAAAAGCCACTTAAAAATTATAACATATTTCTGGTCTCTAAAGCACTTGAACAGATTACTTCCGAACCACCGCAAAAAATTTTCTATACACGTGAAGGACATCTGCTTATTCTCACAAAAAATGAAATTCAAGCTAATAAATTTTTGAAAGCAACTAATTTATTCAACTTTTGCCCCATTGAGGTTTGTTTACATCCAACGCTAAACACCGTAAAAGGAGTTGTCTTTGCACCTCCTTTACGCAATCTATCAGAAAAAGAAATTCTTGATGGCTTAAACGACCAAGCTGTTGTAGATTGCCAAAAAATCACCAAGTTTACAGACGGGAAACTAAAACCTCATTACACATTCTATCTTTCAATAAATTTGAAGTTCCTAAAGAAGTTCAAATTGGTTTTCTGATCTATATAGAACATTCCTACATTCCAGCTCCTATTCAGTGTAAAACCAAACTATTCACACCAAACTGACACAAATAAGCAAACCAATTCCAACTCCAACACAGCCCAACCGAATTCTTCAAACTCCAACAATACAACAAACACTTCTCTCGCTCCCACTCCCACTCTAGCTTCAAACACATCAGAAAATTTCTCACCAAATGTAACCTCAAAAACAGAACTTTTAAAAGCATATCAACAAAAATATAAAATAAAAAACTCTCTTACTTTCAAGTCAACTCTTACTAGTCCTATCAACTCAGACGACTCCAAAATGACATAAATTTTTACTCCTTCTAGTACTTATATCTTAATATACTAGCTAAGCTAAGCTAAGTAATATAATTTTTTCCATTATTATTATGATCCTGAAAATTCTTCAGTGGAATTTAAATGGATACCAAAATAATTTATCTGAGCTTCAATTATTAATTCAAAAATACTCTCCAGATATTATAGCTCTCTCAGAAACTCACCTCAAAGCAAATTCCATCACCCTCAACAAGTACAAAATTTTTCTTGGCAATACTTCCACTAACACTAATGCAAAAGGAGAAGCAGCTTTATCCATCAAAAGCTCAATCGAGCAAACATTTTTACCAACACCAAATACTATGTGTATTGCGTTAGCTGAAGTAAAAGCTGAAATAAAAATTAGAATAGCTTCAATTCATTTACACCCCAATGAATCCATAAATTAAAATAATCTTATATCGTTATGTAATGATCCCACCAAACCAACCATTATATTAGGCGACTTTAATGCTCACAACTCACTTTGGGGATCTCTTACTACAAATACCAGAGGAAGAATTATTGAAAACCTGATCCTGCAAACAAACATGATTCTTTTAAATGATGGATCCCCCACCCACTTATCCACCCGATCTACCTTCACACATATTGACCTTTCATTGGCATCTGCCCAACTCCACCCATTTCTTTCATGGAAAGTGAACTCACAGCTACATTGAAGTGACCACTTTTCAATTCATATCTCTCTCTCCATACAAAATACAAGACCACTGAAGCTGATTGGGATAAATTTCGAAAAATCGTTGAAAAAAAAATAGACAAGCTAAGCTGCATAAATAACATTAATAAAGACGCTGCCATAAAAAACAGAAAAATATACATTGGTGGAGTAAAGAACTCAATGACTTAAGCCGTGTTAAACAACAATTAATTTTAAATTTCAAAAGGAACCCTTCAACTGCAAATATACTTGCTATAAAAAAGCGAATATAATTTTTAAGCGTGAATCAAAACAGGCAAAGCGAAATACCAAATACACCTATCAAACTTATATGGGACAATGTTAAAAAATTACATGGCGCTATTCCAAGCCCTTCAATACGTTACATTGAAATAGATAATAACAAAACCGCTAATGATCCCTGTGAAATTGCTAATCTGTTCGCTAACGAATGGTCAAAAAACTCTGAAGACACTAATTTTTCAAGTAAGTTTTTAAGCAACAAATTAAATACCCATGTTACAACAAATTATAATATCAACTCATCCGCACGAAATATTGAAGATGAAATAACTTTAATTGAGTTAGACTGTGCGCTACAAACTGCAAAAGGTATAACTCCGGGCTTCGACCGTATTTCTTATCCCATATTTAAACACCTACCTCTAGTTGCAAAAAAGCATGTTTTAAAGGTTTACAATAGAATTTTTGACAGTGGCATTATGCCACAGGAATGGAAGACTGCAACAGTTATTCCTATTCAAAAACAAAAAAGATCCAAAATCAAATTTGATGGGTACCAGCCTATATCTCTACTTTCTTGCAATTACAAAATATTGGAAAAAATTGTAGCTCAACGTCTTAACTGGTTCTTACAAAAACATAAATTAATCAGCCCCCATCAAGTTTCTTTTAAACAAAATAAAGGCACAATTATCTAGATCACCAAATAGCTAACTTACTATCAAAACGTAATCATGCATCAATTGTATCTTCTGAATTCGAAAAACCATTTGATAGGATAGGTAAACACACTATTCTTGCCCAACTTATGGAATGGAAAGTGGGACCTAAAATACTGAATCTAGTAAGCACATTTCAAACTAACAGAAAAATTAGAGTCCAAATTAACGGATGGCATTCTGAAGTTAGGCCACTGCACAACGGAATCCCTCAGGGTTCACCGTTGTCGGCGGTTTTGTTTCAGATAGCCACCGAAAAACTAAATAAGCTAATTATTGAGAACAAACACTTTAACCATTGCATTTACGCAGATGATTTGTATCTTGTCACTAAAGTAATCTTAGATTTTAAATTCAAATCTTATTTAAGAATTATATTTCATGAAATCAATAAATGGTGTAATTTTTCTGGAGCAAAAGTATTTATTTCTAAAACAAAAATTTTGCACTCATGTAGAAAACGTAACTGTGTTGTATCTGATGTATATATAGAAAATAATAAGATAGATATAACTGGTCTGCCCACATAGATTACTTATCACTAAAATCCTGTTACCTACAGAACATCAACTGGTGCAAAATATTTCCAATATAATAAACAGACAACTACCCCGCTTGCCGTCTACAATTTGGCGCGTCCTATCAAATGCCAAAAAGATTGGAATTGATACGAAGCCATTGTGTTTCCCATCTAAGCCTCCTTGGAAACTGGACAAAAAATGTTTTATCAACGATCTTATGCATTGGCCAAAAAACCAAACTACAGCGAGCATCTACAACAGGATATTCAATGAAATAGCTAAAATTTACAAATTATAACTGGAATATAACTTTTACGGATGGCTCAAAAACCGATTCCAGTGCCTCATATGCAGTTATCAACCCATGGTTTACAGTTGAAAGGCTAGCACTTTTAGATCATAGCTCGTCAATCTTTACAGCCGAAGCGGAAGCACTGCTATTTGCAGTTTCAAATTGCAAATCTATCCGGGGTAAGCGTATTATCTGTTCTGAATCCCACTCGTCAATTTTAAACGTGCAAAATATTGAACATAGAAACGAAACAATAATAAAAATAAGAAAAACGCTAATTCAACATCGAAACAAAACAAAATTTATGTGGATACAAGGACACGTTGGCATCGAAGGAAATACTCTTGCGGACGAAGCAGCCAGAAATATTAAAAAAAATCTGGTATCTACTATCAAATTTGAAAATATTAACAATTGACTTGCAAATAAATAGGACTGAAGACCATAGTTGTTAGTGCCTAGCTTTAAGTTTATCTATATAATTTATTATATAAATAAATCATTTATAAATACATAACTAAATAAAATAGATACTCCACAAAAAATTATAACGCTTTTAATTTTATTAGCAATAAATAATTAATTATGATTAGTTAAATCTACCGCACAAACTTTTTCACATCCTCCTTTCGAATGAAATAAGTCATTGGTATCACCTTGTTGGTTGCGACATCCGGACTTTATCTTAAGTAGCTCGCACTTTTTACTCTCAATATTAAAGTAATAGACCGGTGCATTATAACAGCCACCTTTTGGAGATATGAAACAACGGCTTGAAAAATAAAACGGTTTTGATCGCAAGCTAATAATTTTTTTTTTATTATTTCCCATAACTGGCACAATTTGAAATGAAAAAATTGATATTATCAAAACTAAAAACAGTTGAATTTTCATTTTGCGAAAATATCTGAAACTCTACTTTCTTGAGCGAAAAGAAATGTAATTGATATCTTGCTGCATCCTTTTTATATTGTACAATACTCCTTTAGCGTGACTGATCTGTGAAAATATTGACTTTCAGAGGAACAGTTCTATTAAGTTGGCCGGCGCATAGAATTGCAAATTTCAAGCAATTGGAATGTAATATGGTTTTATTTGTATAATTAAACTGTTGTGATAAGAGCAAATTAATTCGTTACGTTATTATTATGTAACAAAAGTACTTAATCGTATTAAATATGGTTGAATTTAAGAAATATACTATTTGCCTATATTTGCCAAGATGCCTTTAAATTATACTCATAAAAATCACCCTAAACCAGTTGAAATAAGTGGCTCAAAATCTTTTTATTCACTTAACCCAGTCAATCAGATGAAGAACCATGATCGTTATACTTATCTCATTATACTTAGATTGCTAGTGGCCGAAATTTATAGATGATTTAACCTTGTGGCAGAGGTTGAAAATTATTAAGTACTAATTATCATAAAAAATTTGAACAATCTCTCACATTGCGTCGCCTGTGCATTATTTATTGAAAGCCCTTCAAAGTTATAAAAAAAAGATACCATAGACAATTTTATGCGTCTGCCTTTTATTTTAAGACATGTGTCAAAAAATTAAATGCCAAAAAAATGGTTTTCAGCCATTTTTTCGAAAAATTTAAGGTTAAGGTGAAAATGATCAGAACAAAAGTGGTATATCTTTTTATTTCCTACAACTTTTGTACTAAACTTTTTTTGATAGAATGCACAGTTTAGCCAGAGATCATGTAAAACTGTGTTCGACCTCTAAAAATGCACCCCATTCAACCCCGGATAACTGATGTCAGCTCGATTTATATTTGTCCTCTTATATAAGAGCTTGTTCGGCAATATTCCGTTGTCAAATTGCTGTAACGAACTATTTTGTTGTTCAAATCCTATTTCTGCTCGACTATTATGTAGAAAAGTAAACAAAATTTAAAGAATAGAGAGTAACCAATATATTAATAAAAATTACGTCAAAGGTGATCCATTTTTTTCTCAACAGAATATTGTACCTTAATGTTTAATACACTTATGTATTTTATGTTTTGGGTTTCAATCGGACAGGGAAGGCTGTTTTTTATTAACTTTTAATAAATAAACGTATTTTAAACACTGAAAAAACATCACTTAAAATTGAAAACAATTTCACTTGTACTCGAATTCAATTCAAATCGAACACCGTTAAATTTATATAAATCGTCAAACTCGTTCAAAAGTTATAAGTTTTTTGAAAAAAATTAGTACCCGAATTTCAATTGCCATAACAACAACAAAAAAAAAAAAATAATAAAAATAAAATAATTTCAAATTTCAATTTCTAGCATATACCACTAATTAATAAAGTTTCGTTAAAAATATAGCACTTTGGGTTAAGAAATTCTAATTATTGACAAACAAAATTTAAAAAAATTCTGCGTCTCATAAACAAACAGTTAACATTAAAGGAACATTTTAAGCCCGAAAACTTAACGGACAAAACTAAATCACCCCCTTTTTTATGATAAATAAAAACTATTAAAATTAGTACTTAGTTGCGAATCCTATATTCTGGATGACATACGCACATTTTTAAGGTATAGAGGATATTAAATTTTCAATGATATCCTGCGATTTCCCTTCCCAGAATATTTTTAAGGATTGAATAGATCTGCCGCGGTTTTTGGATTTTTCTCTGTGGATATTCATGTTAAAGATATCCCACAAGAAATCAAAAGGATTCAGATCGGGGCAGGACAACCAAAAAGTTCTATCCAATTGCTCTGAAACCAGGTCTAACAAGCTTTAGATGAACATATTGGATCGCTGTCATGATGCAACCTTCATTCAAGTGGCTTATCTGCATAGGAATATGGCAGCATCACATCTTTTAATATGTCAATATACATGAAGCGATCTATAATTTCTTCAATCCTATTAATTGGCCCAATCCCTTGACCAGAAAAGAAATTTCAGACCATTACACTGCCACCTCCATTATAACAGTGGCTTTGCAATACTTAGAAATCAATCTTTCTCCTTTTCGCCTGCGTATACGCCTTATTCCACGCCCACCTCAACTGGAGTGTCTAAAATTGGAAGACTATATTGTTTTCTAACAAATTCAGTTGTAACTTGAAAGATTTGGTATGTATGACAAAACATGCAAATAAAAAATTGACCAATGAATCATTTTATCGCGTCTGCCTCTTGGCTGATGGCTACTTTTACTTATGAAAACATAAAAAAATATAGGAGGCAGATGTTTTCAGCGTTGATATTTTGAAGACAGACAGTTTTGAGCACTCAAAGCGTTTACTATGAAGGATATATCTATAATAAACTAATATCGTTCAAATTTAAGTATTTTCACTCAGAAAAAATTCACGATTTAACAACAAGTCCGATCGGGCTTATTTTATCATTGTCCCATTCTTTTCAAATTCGGTCTTGAAAGAGGCGATCACTTCTCAAAGCAATACTGTTTTGAAATTTTTCAATCTTATTCCAACATCGCGTTCTTGGACTGAACACAAAATAGCCACAAAATAAGAATAAATTTGTATATACTTATACAGATAAGACTGATTAGAATTTATTTTAAATGTTTGTTTTTAATATGCTCTCGCGGACAAATTAATTTTATGATATAAAAACAATTGTCATGCACTCACAGCACTGTAGCTCAATTTTAAAAAGTGGCGCCGAAGCCTGTTAGTTTTACATGTAAATTGTATGGAAAAATTTTGTTTTAGTAATAGGCAATGAATTTTGCTAAGCTCGTTTTCCGAATAAACTTTGTGAGCTGAACCCAAATCTGGCCTCAAAATCGACCTGTGACGTCAGAATTCTGAAATATTTGAGGTTAAGTACTTAAATACCGAGGTTTTTTTTTCTTATTTTAAGGCCTTGTATAGGATTAAAAAAATTTGCTAAGCTTATTTTAAATAAAAGCATAATTTTGTACTGCTTTTTCCCTTTTAAATGAACTTCTGAGTCCACATCAGTGATGTTTCCTTGCAAAGTTATAGCCTTTTTAAAGTGACATAAATTTGATCCCACAATATTAACAAGCTGGTTTCAACTTTATGTTACCTTAAAATGGCTGTTACTTTGCGAGAAAACATCATAGATGACCATTTAAAAGCTTTGTTTAAAGAGGAGAGTCCTTTACATTTTCTCAAAAGTAAGCAAAAAACCTCATTATTTAGGAAAGTAATAATGATAATTACCTCAATCCCTTGTAGGTAAACTAGAAAAAAGAAAGAATGTTGTCATGACGTTCGATGAATTTTGTTTCAAAAAGACAAATGAGCCCAGTCCTTGCTCTATGGGTCTTGTTCTTAGATGAGATCTTGAAGAGTTTTTTGGTCGCGTTCGCATGTTAGCTGAACAAGCTCACACCAAACATCACAATCCAGAAACAATTCCGAACAGGCGAGATTGCCATGTGTTAGTTAGGCAATCCAAGGTGTAAAAGATGATAACAGTGAACGTATATCATCAATGGATATAAATTCTTCAACATCGATTCAGAAGACTAGTCGTAAGTAAATCAGTAAAAATCGTATGACCCTGAATTGACGCTCAATTATGTACAGTGTGGCCCATAATAATTGTCAGTAAATTTCACTACACCGAAAAAAATTGAAAACCTGATTTATTTTATAATCTAATAATGCATTGCTTTTCAGAATTTAATTGTTTTAAATTTATTTAAAAAAAAATTACAGAAATTGTGCCATCATAAAAACACTAAAACCACTCGGAAAAGTAGAAAAATTCATACATAAGACAATAAAATGATATATGGATACGGGAGGCTCAAAGATTAAAAAAAAGTTGGACGCAGTCTGACTGTGGGAGCAAATGACGTAATAAAACAAGTGAGAGGACGATATTCTGCTCAATCAGCCTGTTCTGTAGCAAAGGATTTCAAAATATCGAAAACTTCCAAACAACTTCTAATCAGGAACGATCTACTACTCAAGGCTTATAAAAGCTAACGCTTTCATGGGCTAACAAATAAGCAAAAGCAATTACCTGTTGCAAAAAGTAAGGAGCTACTTGACTGGCACGGTGGAGATGAAATAATCTTTTCGGATGAAAAACTGTTCTTCCTGTAAGACAGCCACAATCAGCAGAATAACCGTGTGTACGCAAAAAGTTTTGCGAATGCTCCAACAGATAAATTGACTGCAGAGCGATATCAAAACGTGACCACAATCAAGGACCAGTATCACAAATAGGAGGGCCGAAAAATTTGCCTGATTTCATCTCTGCGAAAGAATGGCCAGCATCATCACCGAATCTCAAGACATTGGATTTTTGCGTATGGGGCCATATGCTAGGTAAAGTAAGGTCAACAAAAGACTTAACAGTTGATGAGTTCAAGCAGCGTTTGACAAGGATTTGGGACGAAATCAAGCAGAAAATGGTGCGTACCTCCTGTGAATCATTTTTCAAACGTTTACGTCATATAAGCAAAGAAAAGCGTGATAGTTTCGAACTGCATCATTAATTTAATAAACGTTTGTGATAAATAAGAAAAAAATATTGTAGACGACTTTGATTTTTATAACACTTTGTTTTAGTGACAGTTATTATGGGCCACACTGCATAGTAGATCTTTGGTAAGTTTTGTTGAAAGAAATTTTAGCTTTGCACTGTGTTTAACATTAGCCAAAAGCTCTTTCTGGCTTAAAATAGAGTCTGGCAATTATGTGCCAATATCTTTAAAAGCAACATTGCAATATTTTTATATAAAACTTTATTTTTCGGCAAAATTCATTTTAAATTACTTTAATTAAAAACTCCATTTTTGTTTTGGAAACCAACGTCATAAATAATGTTGTCGCCATCACCTTAGCACTTATTAATACCTTTGACCAATGAAAAAAAAATTAAATTGTCATTACTTACACAGTGCACAGGAGCTAAAATGCACGTTTTTTGTCCATTCAACAGCTTTTAACGCTTTTGTACATTCTGCATTATGCTGAAATTAACAGCATTTTTTTTTTGTACATAAAAAACACTTTTTTCACTACCTACAAATGTTGGTAGCAACTCTTTGTAATTATGCTAAATCTTACTATTTTGTTGCCATAATTGCAGCTGTTACTAAAAAAAAAAACGAGTTGCACTTAGCACTTTGCCTGGAAAATTGTTTTCCTCACATTTAATTTTTTGTCTTTTGTTTTTTACTCTGCTGAAAATGCACAGTTTTTGTGAAAAAATAAAAAATGAATTCTATTGAATACAATTTTTTTTTTTAACGTAGCATACGAAAATAGATAGCAATGAGGCAATAGCTATAGTTTAAAAAATACAGAAAGTGTTGAAAATGGTTTTCACTTGTCGCCAAAAATTTATTTGGTCAGATTGCTACTAATGAAATTTTTTCCGTCATAGTAAATTTGTTTTGAGTTGTATTCTTATTATACGCTCATAGCACTAATTTGATGCAGATTTCAATAGATTCAAAATAATAGCTGTGTATTCTGAAACACGGTGTCTCCGGAGCAAAACACCACTGTTGGCAAATAACTTTTTCAAAAAAAGCGGACCCTTTAGTAGAAACATTCATTTTACTTTAGCGTTGTAAAGAAAAAATACATGAAAAAGAGTTAATAGTTAACGTGAAAAATCTTTCGATCAAACTAGCCTGTACTTCGATTATGAGCAAAAGTTAAATTTTTTGGAAATTGATTTTTGACGGCTTTCGACATTTTGGCAAACAAATGCCAAAATAATATGCGAAACTCTTAAAAGTTTTCAACCAATATATGGCAAGTTGCTGTTTTGAACAGGAACACATTGACAGAAAGTTCCGGTGCTATTTCGGTTAAACTTCTTTCCTAAAGTTTAACTTTCTCTAAAAGAATTGTTTTTTTTTTTCAATTTTTGCTGTTTGTATTATTGTATTGCATGAAAGTTATGAAGTAAAACCTACTGCACATTAACAGCGGGGCGTGATTTTGTAAATTAAATTCAGAGCGATTTATAATCAAAAAACATCAGCAACAAACGAAAGTTAACAAAACTGGAAGTAAAAAACTACTAAAAGCTTGGCATAGTTGTTTGGTTCAGAAAATGGAAGGGAAGTTAAAAGTTTATTTCTTTTTAAAAAAATTAAAGCAATTACTTATATCAAACTTTTAAGTTCATTTTAGAATAAAATAAAGAAGAAGCTTATAAACATCTCACTGTCTGTTGTTGACATTTTTCTATAAGTCATATTTGGAAATTTGTAAAGATAAAATAAAGACTACCAATAATTTGCACAATTATTTATTATTTTTTAGAACAATACTTTTTCATTATAAACTGTAGAATGCTCATTATTTCAAACATACAATACATAATGCGCTTGCTTGCTTTTATAGTGCTTTGCATAAAAAAAGCATCAATCACAAGTAAGAAGCGTTTTTCAGTTTTCAGCCTATGTTTGATTTTGTTAGATGTCTTGAAAAATGTTTTGTGGAAATTTGTATACTCTTGTTCATCACATGTGTATAAATTTTCAACCTTTCACCTTCATCATATACAGAAAACTTAAAATGTCACTAGTACTGTCAGTCATTGCTATGCATCATCGTCACTTTGACGATGTAGAAAATACAAGATACCGAAAAAAAAAAAAAAAATTGTAATGTTTGCGTATCAAGAATAAGAAATCTCTTAAAGATATCTTTATTGGAAGCCCGTATATTTTTTGGCTCTGACAATTGTATTGATAGAGAAACCAGCATTTAAATTGTGATAGCTAACAAATATATTAAGATAGCTTTTGTACATATAAGAAATAACTCTTTGAGACTTTAGCTGCCAGCGAGATAACAATGTTATGCTAAGAAACAATAGACTTATTGTGAAATTTGTTAAAATACACTTTAGAAAAAGAAATATAGATATGATTTAGTAATTGTTATATGAAGAGTTGCAAGCCAAAGTCGGACCATTAGAAACAACTTTTTACATACTGATTTGCAGATTACCTTATATTTTCGCAAATATATTCTAAGCATAACACCAAAATATAAATACAGAATATATACTAAACTTACTATACTGTGTAAAAAATACCCAGAATATCATTTTATTTGATAAAAGTGGTGTGGTACACTCAACATTTCTTTTTAAAGGACAAGGGGTATACCGTTTACGAGTATGAGAAACAATATTTAGGCGTCAGGAGAGGTTTGCTTGAGGAAATCCTCTTATAATGGCCAGATTTGTGGAAGGATTTTACTTCACGGCAAAGCACCTAAGGCAATCAAAGTGCAATTTGTTTTAAAAATAATACTTTGTGTTGAAAACTTCACAGATTTTTGTTCTCCCAAATCTACAAGTTTTTTAACTTGAGAATCTAGAAAAATTATATTGTTCAAAAATTACCGTCATTTTAATGTACATATTTAGCATAGGCTTTCTGCTATTTCTTATTCTCTACTTTCTAGTAACAAATAGAAACGTTAACAAGACAAAAATCCAGCTTGCTATCTTAAAAATAGCTTTGTATCGTTATTAAAAAAGTAATTTACTTGTCTAGCAAAGTTTTAGGTTTAAAGTACCTTGCTAGAGCAAGATATAAGACCGTAATAAAGAGAGACGTAAAAATGTTTCTACTATGCATTTCTAAAGCTCATAATAGGTTGATTAGAAATACATCAGGTGGAATGTTTCGTATACAAAACAAAGTACTTGTATAGAAAGAAGGCGGAAAGTCTCGTCTGTGTCTCGTAGACATAAAAGTAATTTGAAAGACATGTCACCACATATTTTCATGCTGTCTACTTCTTTGCTTTGTTAATTAATTTTACCTTTAGCGAAGTTAGAAAAGTATGATTCGCCTTGAACGTTTGATATAATGTATCACAGATATTCTAGTGGAAATCTTACAAGACTATGGATCACTGGGACATGGGTTCAACATCGGCGTACAAAACGTAAGTTAAAATGAAGTTCAACAATGAAATAAAATTGCATATATTTTATTATTTGTAACTTAAAGATCTATAAAAGACATCTCTAATTTTCTTTGAAGAAACTCTTCACAAGGCACATGTGTAGGAGCGCACTGTCTTTAAAATCTTTGTAAGGTGCTTTTTAAAGAACTCAGAAATATAACTTACATAATGTAACATATTTTAATACTTTATACGTCCAATGGATCTTACAAGTCTATATTAAGAACTTATAAACATAATATATTATATTTCTACTTGTCTTTGAAAGGAATTTAAAAGAAGCTTCAAAACCGTTTTTTTACTCGTAAGTCTTCTTCTATATAAATGCACAAACCCATTAAAGAACTATACAGAAATACTGTTAATATCTATATAAAATAAATGTGATTGATATTGCAATCATATTTATATTATAAAATTTTATGATTTGAATATTAATATTTTTATGAGCTCAAATTTGTTGTGATTAATATTTGCACAGCACTTTTTTTATCTCGTTGAAAAACATATTCCTTACACAAATATTTGAAATTGCTGTATTTAACATAGAGCAGAGTACAGTCATGGTAAACAAAAGTTTAATAAGAAAATGGTAGAACTAAAGGAATCACAATTAAATTGTCAGATTATGAGGCCAGATAGGAAGCGGAATTAAGAAACAGAACAAATAAAATGCAATGTTAAAACGCAGGTGATAAAATCTATACACAAAAAGTAAGGCTGAAAAATGGTCATAGAAATGAACAGCAATCCTTTGCTAGGAATGCCATAAAAAGTTTTATTTTTTTTTCTTATAAAAGAGAAAAGAAATGTTCACTAAAGCATGCTTTTGCTCAAAAAACTAAATCAATACTTGTGAATAGTTTTACTAACGGGGTGTGTTTATTTTCAGCACTTGTAGTTTATGATCATTAAAGGATGATAAAAATGTATATATCTTATTTATGTGAAAAGAATACACAATTTACTGTACGCAGAATACTTTGTTTGAAAACTTCGCTAAAATTGTAAAAAAGGAACTTTGCTAATTAGTTAGAAGAGTAAAAGGAACTTAGATAACACTAAATTTTAAAACATATTTCCAATAATTTCCAATATATTATTTTATATCTTTAGTTTTGTGTCTATAAAGTAATCAGGAATGGTGAAGTCAATATGGGACCGTTTGGTCAAACCATATTGCACTTGGTGTGTGAAAAAAAAAATCTTTTCAATAAAAACTGTTAAGATTTATACACACTTCTAATTTTATTGCAGTGTAGAGTACTATTTATTTTAAAACTTTAGAGATAAATTTTCTTATACAAGCAAAATGTCACAGTCAGCTTATATTTGTGTTTGCGGTAGGCATTTCCATAAGCCGATAGCACCCATTTTCAAACCCACGTGGTAAGATTGAAGACGTAAGAAATATAACGAGATTATTCAATTAATATTGCTTACTTTTCTTTTGATTTCCGCAGACAGTTAAACGGGAATGGCCACAATGACTCGCTGTTCTAAAATATATTCAATTTTCAGTACATAAAAAACATAAATATCTAAATATATATATATATACATATATTAATATTTGAAGTTGTAAAAATTAAGACCAGGCAATGACCGGTAAAAATAAATGAGCCATGAGAAATATGAGTAAGTATTCAGTTAAGGGGGGGGGGGGGGGGCAATTTGTTTTGTTGTTTTATTTAAAAGTATCCTGTTGAAATTTGAGGTCGATTGGAGTAAAACAGACGAAGATACAGTGTCTTGAGTCTCGATGATTCTGTGTAAGTATATGAAAAAAAAGACAGTGCTAAAACTTTAAACGTGATTTTCTCGAAACTAACTTTTCAAAGTCGGTGGACACTTTTTCTCGAAAACTACGAGACCGATTTTCTTGAAATTTGACACACTTATTTAATACATATAAAACCAGGTAATGTCGAGGGGGGGGTTTTTTTTTCATTACAACCAGTTCTACAATAATAAATACACTGATTTTTGCCTTTTTTTTTAAAAAAATCGTTTTTTGGCTTAAAAATTATGCCAAAATCTTAAAAATCGTCAAAGAAAAAAAACCTCTCCATAATACCTTGAAAAACTTATAAGCTAAAGGAAGTTTTTTTTTTTTTTTAATCCCGGATGATGATTTCTTGTCCACCGCAAACCACCTTTTTTTTTTAGGCGTCCGCGGAAACTTGCTGCCAATGACTTATTTGAAATTTTTTTTAATTAAATTTTTACAGAATACCCTTTAAATATTGTACTTTTATATGCTTTTTGAATAAATAAATTTACTTGTACCGTATCGTTAAAAAACATTTTAAACTTATGCCAAAAATGTAACCCAAATCGATATCTCAGAGAATAATTGATAACAAATAAAAAAAAAATTATGAGCTTGATCTTGATACTATGGTCTTAAAAAAAAACTATACTAGCCTTGGCTCCGGTACCAAAAACTCTATTTATTTAGAAACCTGAAAAGATGGAGTTTTTGTGTGTGAAATATGCAATAACTGACACGCCTACGCCTATCATTTGGTAAAGCGCAATAAAGTTTCTTTAAAATAACAAGAAAAACATGAGAAGCTTTAGAAGGAAAGTTACCGTCTTTCGACAGGAGGGCATAGAACTTCACATGTAAGTGAAAACTTCAAAATGCTGTACATATATATTAAATTTTTTGCAATCTCATTACGACTCATTACATTTATTTTTTACTGAATAAATTATGTCTATTCACTTCTATTACGATACGTTTCATTTGTATGGGATAAGCGCCAACGTTCGATTAACCGAACACTAACTTTACCTCATAACTGTGCCATCCAAGTGTTGCAAATGTGTTGATTTTTTGTTTAAGATAAATTGGTTTTTTGGGTATAAGACCTCATCATTTGTTTTTTGTTTTAATAATAAGTATATTTTTTATATACTTTAAAAGAAGAAATGTCTATCGGTAAGGTATTTTTCATCTACCCCCTGGGGATGGGGGCTATAAATATTATTTTTGAATAGCTAATAGATCAAAGGTCGGCCGTAACCTGACAACGGGTTATTATGGCCATCTAAATATAAAATATATAATAGATCAAAGTAAAATATGATACTTTTTTGCGTATATCATGTATCTCCATAGTGTTAAGAGTTATTGAAAATAGACAAATATCATGTTCGATTAATCGAACACCGGTAGAAAATGGTTTAACAGGAAGGTAAGTAAGATTCGATTTTTCTTGAAAATTTTCCACCAAAAGACACCCGGACACTTTTTTTATATAAGGAGTTTGTAATGTTCCGCCACTGTGTTTTCTAGTGTTATTCACTTAGAATTTTTTTTTCCTTTCATTGTTGTCTTTGATAGAACTTTGAATAATGTAGCTTTTATTCTATTTCAATTCAATCAAAGCTTTTATCTAAGCCAACAACCAAAATTTTGAATTTTGATGTGATCACCAAACTGTTTCGCGGCTTACTAAAGTTATGTTGGTAGCTCCGAAAATTGGTAGCTCTGGAAAGTATTTATTTTTCTAATCACAAATTGTGTATGTACAAAGACAGAATTTTCTTTCTGTTCGAATCAACGTAGGAGTCAACAACACCTAATCCAGAAATTGCAAAATAAAAATATTAAGAATTTGCTATTAATCATTATTTTTTAGTGCACACAAGTTTGCCTCAAAATTTAAGAAAATTTATGAAATTCGCGGTTCATTCAAGAATTCATGAACATCATTTCTTCAAACTAAACACTTGCCAGGTAAATTTATAGTTCTGTGCCCGAGTGAAAAAGAAATTTCAATTTTAATGTCGGCATCATTTATTTTAATTTCTTTAAAGGTAAATCTTTAAGCGATATTATCTAATATGCTAAAATTACTTAGATAATGCTTAATAAAACCTACCGGCATGAGTTATCATAGCAAAGTAAATGAAATCCACATTTATCGGAAAAGGTATGGTGAGGAAAGCGTAAAGAAGTTACGGCTTCTCTTCACTAACAAACGTTTTCGTCAGCATCAAAAGAATTATCATTTTTGTCATCATTAATTGCAACAGTTCATCATAAAATTACCCGCCCAAAAGTTCTCATCTTGACGACAAAGAACTCACCAACGCTGTCGTCAACAGTAAAAAAGAACTGGTAAAACCAGTTGTCCGGCGCGTCTGCATCGATCTGCATGGTCTCAAAAGGCATGTTAAAAAAAGTCGAAAAATAGACGAAAAACCCTATAAAATTAAGTGAAACAAAAATTGAAAACTTTCGTTAAAAACTATTTAAAATTAAAAGAAAAAAAAAACATATAACCAAGTGAAAATAGTTAGGGAAAATCGTGAAAAAAACTACATTAAAAAAAAAGTTGAGAAAGTTATTTAAATAATAAAATTGAATACGGAAATTAGAATCACTGTTTTAATGTTATCGAAATTAAACGTAAATATCGCGCTAAGTTAAAATTTTCTCTGTTTTCATTCTTAAATTATTATTTTTTTTAATTAAGAACTAAATTTCAAAATCAAATCATCGATTTTTAACTATGCTATAATGGATTAGGAAATGTTAATCTAAAAGATCTTCGTCTATCTTAATAATGACCTAAGTTAATTAATAATTATAATGCTCAACACTTACATATACAGACAAATAAGTTTTTATTAGAATCTACAGCCAACAAAACGCAGCATCTATGGAAGGCCTTTCATCAGAAGCAGTCATTTGTTGTTGGTAAGTGAGTTTTTCTCTTTTTCTTTTATTACAAATCTCTTCTAATGGTAACGTAACAAGAAACTCAAAAACAAAAAAAAAAAAAACAAAAAAACAAATCAAAATATGCATATGTAACATAAAATATTTATGTTAACATTTCGTTAACAGCGAGTTAGCGTAATATTGTTTCTCATATTTGGTCTTTTGTTTTTTTTAACTACATTTATCATTTTTTTATATTATTGCGCTACTCTCCCATTGTTTACGAAAGTAAACATGAAGTTAGACAATGAAGAGTAAAAAAAAAAAAAAAATTATTAAATCAAGTAGTTTCTGTGTGAGAAAACAAATTAAATTCATAATGTTCTAGCTTATAGAGAGTATATATATTGTCATGAATAAGTAACTTTGAAATACCTTAAGTTTACAGAATTCTTTACATGAGAAAAACAAAAGCAAAAAGACCAAAAAAAAAAATATATTTAGAAACTGTAATTGCGAAAGTAATTTTTGAATATTTGAAACAAAAATAAATAATCCTATAAGTTAATTTTTTTCTGTAATACAAAAAAAAAAAAATATTGCTCATTACTACGGCAATAAGGTTACTTTTATTTCAAAATATATAATATTATATAAGACTTTAGATGAGAGAATATGAGATAAAATTTTGTTTATTTTTATTTTGCGTTAAAATTTTGTTCGACAATATTAAAATTTTTTTTGCATGAATTTAAAAATGTAGTTATAAAATTAAAATAAATACCATGTTGGGTAATTGAGTTACTTTTTGTTTTCCTTGGTACTAAAAGCGGAGGGTGAATATTCATTTGGGATCTTAGGCATACAGTTGCTCAAGCTTAAGATCATGGTGGGGTGGGCCTATGAGCTATCTGCAGAAACATCTTGCAGATTATTCGTGTGTTTGAAGAGTCATAATTAAATTGGTGCATAGTATTTCTGGCCTTTACGGTTTCACAGGTTATGTTTATAGAAACAGTAGGTTAGCATTTTTCTTTATGATAAAAATTATTTTCTTTAGGGACTCTGTAATAAGAGTAATCTATGTGTGGGTGCTGGAAGGGAACTAGGCACGAACTCCCCCAGACTGTTAGCTAGCGGCTAAGACGGGTCCCGCCCGCCTTGTGTCTCCCCAGCCCAACTACCCTTCACTTTGTGAAGTTTCCTTAAACCACCTAAGACATGCATAGTACATTACAAGTTTTTCCGTTTTAGTCAATTAAATACTGATAAAATTTGTCTTAAAATATGTGGAATTATACAAATTTAGAAACAATTTGGGGTAAAAGTGCGCAACTGACACACAAACAGTGGGAATGAATTGAAAATGCTCTAGACAACTACTAAGCAAATTTCTACAAGTAGGCTGGTGCCCTCTATAGAAACCAAAATTTTCAAAAGGCCATATAGTGAGAGTTATCTAAGGTAATGAATCTTAATTTCACTCAAATACAGAAGATAGTTTCTCTAGCATCAATCAAAAAGTTGGTGATTTTCGAAAATAAGGCGTGGGTGGTGCCCATACAGACATAAGTTTCAGGACACTACACAGAGAGCTATTTCAGAAAATGTTGATAAGTTCAATGTGGGTACATTTAGTCAAACCAATCAGCACGTACTTGCTGAGTTGGATGAGATACCATTCTATTGAATTTTCGGCGTTGCCAAAGATATAAGATATTGTAATTTAATATTCTCTAAGAAAATGTATAATAAGTTTTATTGAATATAGAAAGCTATGAAATAGGATTTAGTGAACGAATCAATAATTTTAGATTTATTTCAATATGTTTATTAAGGCGTATTACCCGCGATACAAATAAAAAAAAAGTTCACTGACCCCCAGCCAGTCTAAAATCTTAACTCAGAACATTTTCAAACAATTTTTTATTTTTGTTTAAAAAGATGTTTCCTTTATTATTTATTCCCGGTAGCTTTGCTATTTTATGTCCGATCTTTAAGTATATCGTTGAAAAGGTTTTTCAAAGAACTTCAAGTACAAAATGTCACGCTCGACGTAGCTTTCAAACTGCTTGGTGACCGGTAAGCTTTTTTCTATGATAATGTCAATACCTCAAACATCTATAAAAAAAATTGTGTTGCACTCATGTACACAATGCGATAATTTTCCTGTCAGATTTTTCTCATGAAAACCCAAACAATTTAATGAGCAGGAGCGTTCTCATGTAAGTTTGGTTGGAAAATCGTCACACTTTGTACAAATGTTAATCTAATAACGCAAATATTTATAATTTATTTTGCTAAAATATCAATATATAAACACTTTTAGCAAAACTTATACGAAAGTAAAATTAAAAATTACTTTAATGGTGCAGTTTAATTGTAAGGAGCTTAATTAAAGAGAAAATCAAATCTCTAAGAACAGTAACATGTATACGTAGTACTAAGGAACTAAAAAATTATTTCATACTCCGTAACAAGTTAAGTACTTTTGTGACCATTTCTTGGTAACTAACGGCAAATAGAGATAAAGTTTTGTAATTACACGCTTGGAGGTTTGTTTACTAGAAAGGTTCAACTTTTAAGTTCTTTTTTCACAAAGACCTCAAAAGATGATGTTAAAAAAAACTCATTCCAAGAAGTCACTTAGAGATAAAAATCTTAGTTAATGCAAATTTTTATAGTTGCTGCTCTTTGTCACTTGCTACACTAAGCAGTAACATTGCGCTCAGCTGAGATTAAGATTTTTTTTTTTTTTTTTTTTTGTTAAAGTAAAATGTGTAAAAAGGGTCAAAACTCTCGCTATCATTTTTTGTTATGACATAATATTTTTTTGTTAATTTTTTTTTATTTTTTTATTAAATAAAAAAATTTTTAGCTGTCATTTAAATTTGCTCTCTTAAATGAGTTTTTTCTTTTATGACTTGAAATTTGGCTTTGCTATTATCCTTGAAATAAAACTTTCTTCATCAAGCAAAAAATATTGTACGAAAACAAAAGAATCCTGTTGTTTACTCTTTCGCTTTCTCACTGAGAAGTTTTAACCAAGAAAAAGTTATTTTGCAAAGTTTCTTTTTATAGGTCCAAGTTGAATGCCAGTGAGGTACCAATTAAACAGAGGTTTTAAAAAAGTTAATTAATGATAGAGTTTTAAGAAACTGCATAAAGAAATATTTCAGTGAATCAAAGGTGATATTGTATTTTGCAGAACAAATTTAAATTTTGAGGAAAAAATAATTTAAAATATCACAGGCCAATAATATCAAAAGGCCTCAACCCATAGAGTCCGTGAAGTCTGTTACGTCATAGTATACAACTGACAAAGCGGAATTAAAGGAAGATAATGGTCCAATGAACAGATCTGCAATGCATTAAAAGACAAATAAAAAATCAACAAACAAGCTTTTTAAATAATAAATTTCACAATTTCTCCTGCATATTGCGGATTTATATATTTCTTATATGGGGTAAAACACACGAAAACGCCACCTGAAAAAATTTTTGGCTCCGATTTGGGTGAAATTTGGCATGATTGTAGTATTGATAACCTGAAAACTAAAACTGAAAATTAAAATCAGTGCAGTAGCCTTTCATCGCGTAGTACAGCGCGCGCTTAGCGGCTCAAACATTTTAATTTACTACTTGCCCTCATGTTATGGCATATCATTTTAAAGCTTGCGTATCAAGCTGTAATCTGAAGTTCACCGAAAAAATATTCAGAAATGGATTTTTCAAAAAAACTTCAAAAATTCATTTCAATTTACAAAATTTTAGCTTTTTAATTTTTTTTAAAACTAAAAAAAAATATAAATAATTTTTTTCCCACAAAAATCTTTACGGCATTATGCGCAAAATAAATCAAAGTATTTTTAAAAATAAAAAAAAGTTTTTTAAATATGGTTTTTTTTAAAAAAATGCAAAAATATTTTTCAATTCTCAAAATTTTTGCGGAAATTTTTTTTTTTCAAAATCAGTATTTTTTTTTTTGAAAAGTACAAATAAAAACCTAAAATTATAAAAACAAAAAAATATTCAGAAATGGATTTTTCAAAAAAAAAAATTGAAAAATTCATTTCAATTTACAGAATTTTGCTCTTTAATTTTTTTTTTAAACTAAAAAAAAATATAAATAATTTTTTTCCCATAAAAATTTTTACGACATTAAGCGCAGAATAAATCAAGGTTTTTTTCAAAAAAAAAAAAAAATTTTAAAATATGGTTTTTTTAAAAAAAATGCAAAAATATTTTTCAATTCGCTAAATTTTTGTGAAAAATTTTTTTTTTTCAAAATCTAATTTTTTTTTAGAAAAGTACAAGTAAAAACCTAAAACCGTATGTATACGTCCAGTTATCGCATTTTGAAATTTTCAAATTTTTTGACATACCATACAAATGTTCCTAATGAGCTTGCAGGTATAGGCAAAATCACAAATATGAAAATTTCAAAATGCGATAGATCGGCAAAAAAGATAGATATTTCAGAAAACTCAACGACGTTGGAAAGAAGAAGAACAGTTCTTTAAGATCACACATATAGTTTTTTGAAAAAAAGAAAATTCACGGTGCTACATAACCTCAAAAATGGTCAAAAACGATGTTTTTGGCACTTTTAGGTTAGGATATCTCAAAAACCTGACGTGATGGAGCAATTCTGCGACCAGATTCGGAATCAGCGCATCGAAAACCTACGGAAATATATAATCTGGTTTCTGGAAATAATTTTTGTCGGCCTGTGTTATTAATTGATAGAGTTTGCTGTAAGCTATGAATTTTCGAAAAAAACACTTATTCTGAAAAAGTACAAAAATCGTGAACTTCATACCCGCGTATCTTAACAAAAAATAATACTAGGGCGAATTCCTGAACGCAGTTCTATTGCTGGACATCGATATTACAATAATGCCAAATTTCAGCCAAATCGGAGCCAAAAAATTTTTTCGCTGGCGTTTTCGCGTGTTTTACCCCATATATGAAAAAAATTTTAATTTTCTAATCTCTCTTTTTTTTTCTCACATTTGTTAAAGTATTCAACGTACGTCAAAAGTTGAAAATTGCCCAACTCTTCCGTTGCGTTTACGGCCACATTTCATACAAACCAATGGATTTTATCATTGCTCTCAGTTGTAAGCTTTGACGCAACGGACTTGACGGACTCTATGGGTTGAGGCCTTAACTGCGTAGGTGTCACTCCAAATAAATTTTATTTCAAATTCAACGTAATATTTTGAATGACTCAAATGTCAAAATATTTTATCTTAATATGTCATCTATACTGTATCTATTTTGTGACCCCTCGTCTAATGAAACTTTTATTTCCAATAAATAAGAGCTATGTTGCTTGGATATGATGTATGCATAAACATTAATATATGCCTCTGACGTATGTATGTGCTTATGACGCATTTAGCTAATTTCTCTTGAGAAAACCATTGTCCATTTGCTATTCTATCGACGCTTATTAACCATTTCATATATTGTTGGCTAACATATTTTTCCTTACACATTAATAAAATTATCAACATGACAGTTCAAAAATATGTGGGTTGTATAATAAAATAACATTGCACTACGAAAATACAAAAAAGTTGCAAAACTCTCAGATTTGCTACTTAAGTGACATTTTACTATTTTTTTATCAGATATGGTTTTTGTGATAATTTTAACAATATCTTTCGAACGGAATTTTAAATATTGTTTATAAAAACTCTTTTGTAAATCATTTTACTTATGATTTATAATTCATCATTTTCTAACGAATATTTGGAAAGAATTGCAATTTTTGTCAGTTTCTTTTGAATTATATGGAAATTATACCTTAAATCAAAAAATTTATTTAGGACAAAGTTACAACAAATAAGAAATTCTAACTGTTATTGGTCAATAAAACACAAATACCATAAAATTTGACTGAGCTTTGTTCCTTTGAGTTTGGTATGTGATGGTTAATTTAATTTGACTGTCAACAAAATTGCAATTTCAAAGCTGCAGCATAACTACATATGTGGGCTAAAAAGTAGAAATAGACTAAAACAAAAATTTTCGTAACATTTTAACTACATCAGGATGATAATTCATAAATTAATAACTTTTGTACATAACGTTACACAGTTAGTTTTTCAAGAACTTCCTTTTTTTTGTTTGGCTTAAAAAAAAAAATCTTTAAGAATCAGGAAAAAAAAGTTATTGTAAAAATAAATTATTCATTGTAATATTGACATTTTTGAATATGCAAGTGTTTGGAATTTGAGCTAAAGGTGTTTTTGATTGTGGAAACTCTAATGTCATTCATATTATGACAGAAAGTTAGTATATTTGGTTGATATTTTTCGTTTTCGGTTTGCCAATTTTGCTATGGAACACTTGGACTAAGATGGGCATTTTTGTTAAAAAAATAAGCTAATTTGACAAAAATCATTTCCAGCTCGGTGGTCACGTACATAAATAAGCAAAATTGCCTTATCTGGGCCACAGAAATTTTCACGCGATTACTCCACTCAATAGATATATAGAACTATTTATTTATTCACCAAATTCTGACTGGGAAACCTGCAACCGTAAGAATGTGCATAATATCTAAATCAACTCAAAATGGCTCCTTCACAATAAATAAAAAAAGTAACAATTTTTGGATTTTTTAAAAAATTTGTAAAATTTATGAGTTAAAATGCAATCAAAATGTGGAAAATTTCGGAATCGAATATTTATATTAACTCAAAGCAGTTAAATTTTGTTTACTTTATGTAAGATAGGGCATAAATATGTTCTTGGATTTTACCCATCAATTGGTGATACAAGCAGCAATTCGTTTGTAAGAAGGGAAAATGTCCTTAAATTTCAAATTTAAATTCAATAAAATAAGAAAATGTCATCACTATTTCATGAAAAATCAAAACAGATTTTTAGTAAATTTTATTTCAAACATTTGCAAGTGAAAGCATAATTCAAATATCAACGAACAAATTTAACCTCAATGTTATCATAATATTTGATCTGCAAATACTGAAAGTTAGCTTCACACAAATAACGTTTCATTTAGCAGCAATTGAATGAAAACCAATTAAAAAGTCAACTCAAATATAATGCATGCTTGAATAGCCAATTCAACACCAGCAGCAACCCCATGCAATCAACTATTTTGGCCCCATTGAATGGAAATGCTGCATGGTCTAAAGCATTTCTATAGCAACATATCAGATTGACTTTTCTACACTTCGCTTACTTTGATTACAAACAAACAAAAGTAAAAGGAAGCAGTTAAAAATCATAATGCAATACATTCATCAGATATGAATGTTTGCGCATGCAACCCGCATGCATAACATATCACATTTGAGATTGAGAGATGTAAAGAATCTCAACTCAATTCTAATGTTTATGAAAGATATCTCTGATGTGCATAGCTTACAATTGCGATATGATGCGTTAAAGGCTGCATTTGGATATTTTTCTTTCATTCAATTGAAAGCGGCTTTTATTTTGAATGAGCTTGCAGCATTTGAATACAATTTGAATGTGCTGAATGTGTGCCTAGAATTGTAAGTAAGAGGCACATTTAATAATATGTACAGAAAAACATAGAAGCGCTTTGCAAACTAAGGGCTGAGTGATAAGCTAGATTCTTTTTTAATAAATGGCAGTATGATTGTGTAGCTCTGAACATTAATCAGCAGACTAGTTGAATTATAAGTTCTGTTTTCAATTTATTTTCTTAAACTAGAATTTTTTCCAAAAATATGTTGTGAAGAGTTACTCAGAAAAAATTTGTCAGCCAAAAAAACTTATTCATAACAAGTTAAGGTGTTACCATCGGCCAGGCCGAAACTCACATACCCTACACTGCACTGAAATAACCTTTTAAATAAATGTTGAAAAGACATTGAAGAGGTTGAGTAAGTCGAAAAAAATGTGAAATGTTAGAAAGATTGGCAGAGGTTGGAAAATGTCGAAAATATATGCAAAATGTTGAAAAAAGTTGAGAGAGGTTGAAAAACTCTAAAAAAGTTGAAAAAGGTTGAAACATTTTTAAACAATTCAAAGTTGATGAAAAAGTCGAAAAAATAAAAAAACTTATGAAGGAAGTTGAAAGAGGTTGAAAATGTCGAACAAATACATATAGGATATATTGGAAAAAGTTGAAAGGTTGAAAAAGTCGAAATAATGTAGAAAATGTTGAAAAAAATCGAATAGAAATGAAAACTTTGAAATATGCCACGCCCACTTCTCCATATCAAACCCCTAACACAAAATTTTAGTATGATTGCTCACATATTTCGATAAATATGCCACTTACCGTATTTTATTTGTATGGGAGGTGCCACACCTACTGATGCTATTTCAGCCACTTTTGATTCAGATATGCCCTATAGCGAGAGAAATACATACATTAAATTTCATACCAATTGCTGCAATAGTTCACTTAAAACAGCGCTAACAAATTTATGTTAATATGGGAGGTGCCACGCCCACTGATGCAATCCTGTCAAAATTAATTTATTTTTAAAGCTTATAGTAACTGACATCTATACACCAAATTTTATGAAGATTACTCTCATAGCACACTATCTATAACAATAAACGTTTTTTGCTTTTATGGGAGGTGCCACGCCCACAGGTACTATTGGACCAAATTTTTGTAGTAAGAGACCTTATAGCAAGTATATCTGCTTCATAAAATTTTATAACGATAACGTTGTTAGTTCTTTAAATATAACGTTTATAAATATTGTGGGTTGTGCCACGCCCTTCAACGAGTTTTTTCGGTCCAGTAGCTGAGCTTGTATTGATGACTGCTTTCAGCGGCATCATCTCCAAAATTTTTATGGAAATCGTTTGCGCGAATTTTGAGATATACGGAATCAAAATTTTTAACAGTTGAAAAGTGCCACGCCCACTTTTTCGATTCCGCCCACTTTTATCACAATTCAAGATATATTTTATATGTATCCGTTTACCAAATTTAATCGCAATATCTTGAACGGCTTACAAGATATGGTAGTATTAATGATAAAATTTAGGGCTGAGCCACGTCCCTATACGACCCTTTGGAAACTTGAAACCCAGCCTAATCCTAATTTGGTTCACATGTGCACCAAATCACCAAGTTTCATCAAAATCGCTGAAACTTTTTTCAAAATTGGCCGGGGAAAGTATACATAAAGTATGGGCGGTAGGCGTGTCTGTCAACCGATTTTGCCCATTTTCAATAGCAAGATGCCTGCAAGAAGATGTGACCTGTATGTGATAGTTTCATTCAATTAGCTTTCTTGGTTTTCCCGTAAAACTGATTTCAACAGACACCCAGACAGACAGACAGACAGACAGACAGACAGACAGACATCACTAAATCGACTTAGGTGGTGACGCTGATCAAGAATATATATACTTTTCCATACCTGCCACGCCCCCTTCGATGTGTTACAAACGGAGAGACAAAGTGAATATACCCACGGTGTAGGGTATAAAAATACCACTATAGCCATCAAACGTCAACATTCGTGGAAATATGGCCGAAATAGAATTTACTTATAATCTGCGTGAAAGAAAAAAAAATTAATGTTCAAGAACTCCCGTGGTTGCCATTTGACTGCCATTTCATTCCATGTCCAACCGTACGTATGCTTGAGATGCTTCCATTTGCTTCAAATTTGTGTTACTCTCCTTTTCTTTAAATTTTTAAGGAAAGTTTTCAACAACATATAAGACGTCCAGTTGTAAAACCGGCCAAGTTACATTTTCATACTTTTGAAAAAACCAACGAAAAACGTTTATCTTCATCCACGTTCACTGAAAAATTAAAAGTATTTCCCACATAATAGCTTATGAAATTTCTTACTCAAATCATGTTAGATCACTCATTTTGAATTTAATTGGCCTATGTTTTTGAGAAATTAATTTTGGACTTGGCGGGTTATGATACTATTGCGCTGGACTTGACCGGTTTTAACAAAGTAATCAACAAATTTTGTGTGAAAAAAAATGGACTTGGCCGGTTTTGATTTCAAGGCCAGTTGGCCTTGTTGGACCAGTTTTGAAAGCAAGTTCATGGACTTGGCTGGTTTTGAAATCTATGCATCAAAAATAAATTTGAAAAATGTCATTTTTCTGTCAAAAAATTTCTTTCAATCTAAAAACATAGAAGAAAGATAAAACATGGTCTAGATTTTGATATATGAGATTATCTCGAAATTTGATTTTATTGGACTTGGCCGGTTTTGCAACTGCACGCCTCATATATTCGATTATTTGTAACAGTTATTGGCTATAATGATCTCTGTTTGCTCGATTTTTGATGCTTTTCGAAACTCTTTGACACTCTTCAACTTTATTCAATACTTTCGCAACTTATCAACTATCTATATTTTTTGATAATTTTTAAAATTATTTGAATTATATCGTTATATTACTTTGCAAAACTGGTGATGTATTACATATGTGTATCATATAATTTCTTAAGTAATTTAGGATTGGATAAGAAGCAAAATAGCAATGCAAAATCAGCACCAGGGGAAAAAAATAATTTGCGCCCCCTGAAAAATAAAAAAATTTTATACTATTGAAATTCTAAATATTTTAGCTATGCGACTAAAAAAAAGTCCTCACCCTTACTTTATGAGTTACACAATCACCTATACATCCTTCCAAATTATACATATTTCCAAAAAAAAGGTTCTCAACATTTACAAAATTTCGCAGTTGTGCTAAAAAAATAAATTTTTATTTGGATTACAATTTTGCTGCCCCATAGGTATGCTACTGTTAAGAAATTAAAATGTTTACATATTAAAAAAACTAAGCAGCCATATTATGAACGAAATAGGGCTACTGTCAACAAAAGAATTTATCATATATTGTGGCGTGAACGCCAGCCTCATGACCAGGGCCGCTTTTAAGTATAGGCTGTATAGGCTGCAGCCTAGGGACCCGCGCCACAAGGGGGCCTGCGCTACAAGTGGGCCCGCGCCACAAAAAAATTTGTTCTAACATTTTTAATTGAATACAAAAAGCTGCATCGATTTCTCGCAAACTGCTTCAATATCGCAGGCGTGTACAAGCGCTTTATTGCACATCGTTTCATATTTGCAAACGCTGTTAACTCTGGCATCGTTTTCTGTTTTGATAGTTCGCGTCACCACTACAACTTTAATTTGAGCAGCTGCATTATTGAACTAAAAATTACTTAAAATATAATAAAATTAAAACTGATTTAGCTAAAACTGTATTAAACTTACATTAATACAAAGTTACAACGTAAGTGCGTGTTAAATTTTTTAACTTTGCGCCGCCATTTCATTAACCGTCATAAAAGGAAAGAGAACTTCAAACATGGAAGCACCAAGCGAAAAATGGTGAAAGCTAGAGAAAAAAAGGATAAAGAAGCCGTTGCCAAATCACGTCGTATGACGGATTATGAAATCGGCCAAAATTTCAGAAAAATCTTCATATCTCTAAAACTGTCAGTTAATATTATAAAGATTTCCATAAGTGCTTTCCACATAAGTGCTGTAATTGATTTTGCAGCACTCTCTGAAGAAGTTGGGCGCATTGATCAAGAACTGACACAACAAGCAGAAGATCAAGCAAAACACTGGCAAGAAGTTCTCAGGAGATAAATTAGTGCGGTAGCTTTATCAGTGAAATAGGTTTGGCATTTAGAGGGAAAAATCAGACATTTGGGTCACCGAAAAACTAGAACTATCTAGGATTACTCGAGCATATTGTAGAGAAACTGTGGAAAAGGTCACACAAACTATTTTTCATCAAGGACTTGCTAGGAACTTGTGTAATGTGGTGTTAGAATGTAGCAGTGGACGCCTTTTATACTTTCGTTCTTAACATAGGTTAGAGTAAACATAGGTTAAAAATAAAAATTTACTAAAAAAAATTCATAAGCCATAGTCCAAAGTCATATTTATGACCTTTTTTTTTTTGCTATTAAATACATTTTTCCAGGGGAGGGCCCGCACCAATCTCTCAGCCTAGGGGCCCGCACATACCTAGACACGGCCCTGATCATGACACTCAAAACCGTCAAAGAATATAACTTCTTTGTTTACTATTCATTCGTTTGTCTTCAGCATAAAGCTATCAGTCAGAAGGAATATTCGGAGTTGTTCGGAGTAGGAGTTTGGGGATAAAAAGAAAAATACCACAAAAAAAAAAATTAAAGAACTTTCCCTGGCACCTATGAAAAAAACGACTTTCAAATTTGGTACTTGGAACTATACGGTCTGTGGTAAATACCTTGAAAAATTGGGCGGGATTGAACAAAAGTTACCTCTCATATAACAAAACCACTTCAACTGCGGTGTTTTGGCACCATTTGTAGTGGTTTCTGGAAGTACCTTTATTATGACGTGACATGAATGAACCAATAATATTTTGCTACAAACAACAAGCCAAAAAAAGTTGCAACTAAGCCCTAAATCAACTGTATAAGGATTGAAATACAGCTGAGGGTTTGAATAAAGCCGTTTATAATGTTTGACTAGATCCACTAAAAGGTATTGTATTATATACTTTACTATTACTGATTTTCCCCTTCAAAACCCAATTTATATTATTTCGATATCTCTTTTTTTCTCCAAAATATCCTTTTTGAAAAATAAAATAAATATATCCTGTGTGTAGGGTAAAATAAATTATCTTAAATTTAAAATATTTTCTTTTTAGTCGCAAAATTTGTAAACTTGCAAGTCATCATTGAAACGAATAAAATTTGAAAGAGTTTCTTGCGGTTGCTCACAAATTTTATGTGCAAAATGCAAATTTTACCAAGGTACTCTAAATTCAAAGGCGTCCTTTGCAAATAGTGACAAAGTTAATTTGATGGTGATGACGCTGATGATACTGGTATTACTTTAATTACTTTTTAGATGTCGTAGTTACTTGGTTCGTTGGTTGATTGTCATTTCTAATTAAAGGCTTACCGCAGGCAAAAATGAATTTTTATTGCAAACTGCATTTTCTCGATGATGTAAAAAGTCAATTTGCATGACTTTTTTTGTAAGAAAATTTCAGGTGTTCGTTTATGTTAAAATTCTTATTTTTCTTCAAGTTTCCGTTTTAATTTCCTTCTTTATAAATGAAAATTTTCTTATTTTTATATTACAGAGAGTTTTGTAGATATTTTTTCATAGCTCAATGTTTTTTGCTTAAATTGGAAAAGAAGAAAATTGCTTGCCAGAAGGCAACAAATTGTTTATTTAGTTCGATATTAATTTTTAGCTTTCTGCAATTTTCGCTTGCTTAAAGCTTATGCAAACAAAAAAAAAAATTTTAAGCAATATAATCAGAAATCTGTTAGCAAGAAATATAAATGTAAAAATATAATATTTTCGAAAGAGAATTATTTTTAATTGATTTAAATAGATCTGCAAAAAATCCATCGTCTTTCGGAAAATCAACAAAAAGATATTTTAGGAAATGCAATAAAATTTCACACACAAAAAGAGGGCAGATTTTGAATAGAGAGCGTATCAACTGAGAGAGTTTTTTTTTAAAGAAATGCCATTACAGAAATGCTAGGTACAGCTTGGACAAGCACTTATCAAAAAGATATCGCATTTTAAAAAGAGGTGCTTCACCGCGTTATCTTGACTTCAGCTGAATCAGAGATGGCGATAGGACAACGTTGGCTAGGTGAATCAAATTATATGAAAAAGAACATACAGAAAGATGGAAGGAAAAACAAAATCCAAAAATATAAGAGCAGAAGTCGAAAAGAGGAAGAAATAAAGAGACAAACAACGACGAGAAAAACAAGAAGAAAATTTTGAAATAAGAAGAAAAGAGGAAAAACTAAGAAGGAGAACAAATTAGAGAAAACAAACAGCGATTTGAAGAAAGAATAAGACTAGAAGGAGAAAAAAAAATCTGAAAAAGATGAGCAACCATTTGAATACAAGCGCAACATCGACTAATGGCTGGATGAATTTCAACAAAACAGTAATTTGCTAAAAGGTACAGCTAAGGTTTTCATGCAATGCAATAATATATCGTCTATACGTAAACTAAACATTTTGATTAGCTCTTTGATAGCTAAGTGACGCTGAGCGTTAGAAAGTGAATTGGCACTGCATAAAACGAGTCAGGGATCGAATTCCTAAAGAAATTTTCCTCATTCCTTAAGCTTCTAACAAAGTTATTGGATACTAATAAAAGTAGTGGAAGTAGTAGTAATAAATGGAATAGCGATCAATTATTTTTAATTTCTCAAATGTAAAACTGGTCTGGATGGCAAAATCTATGCAGTCGGTCTGAATAGGAGTGTTTTCTAGTTGAAAAGTGACACTTTGTATTTCAAATATATGTATATATTTGGTAAAAATCTTCAGAATATAAATTTGTAAGAACCGTTGATTTTAAATGAGTCCAACCTTTCAAGTGAACTTTGATTCTCAATTCATCAACACAAACAGAAAATTTTATATGCAGTTATCTTTAAAACTAAATTTTTTTTATTTTTCTCTCTTTGAGAGAAAATACAGATCCTTTGGAAGGTAGAAGTTTGGCTCAGCTTTCGAAATAAAAGAGCTTCCATTATATTAGAGAAACCTTTTAAATTAGCGCATAAACTATGCTTAAAAATCTTCTCAAAAATAAAAAGTTAGTATCTACTGAATATCAAATAAAAACGTCCCACATTTTTTTTGTCTATACTCGTACAACCAACATAAATTGTGAAATATTTACTTATTCATAAGGATATTATAAAATTGGCTACAAGCAGTCTGCTCAATTCAACTTTTTCTGACATTCTTGACTGATTACATATTGTAGGTGCTGACACAAGGCGTTGGTTGCCTTTGTAAACTGTCAGTTGGAATTTCTTTTACATAACATGTAAAGGAGCTCAAGTGAATTAAAATATGCTCATATGTATAACTGTTACTAATTGAATTAATTAAAGGTGTGCAGCGGCTGTGCGTTTTTCCACAAGAGGAAATTCTTAAAAACATTGCAGTTTAACTATCAAAATATATTTAATGCTTTAAGAAACTATTTGAGCATTTGAAATAAATCAACTGAGCGTACGGTTACATAAGTTGGGATGTTCATAGAAGCAACTAAAAAGATCAATTCTATTCACAATTGACGTCAGATTACAGAGAATTTTATGCAATTATTTTTAATTACATTCAAAATATTGTGTCAAAATAAATATCAAAATGGCAATAACTAAGTATTGGTTTTTGGAAAGGAAAATTGCTAATAAAAACCTGTAAAAATAAATAATAAAAAAAATAACATTATTATATTTTAATATAAATAATTCTTACAAAATTGTGGCTACTTATGAATAAAAATTAAATGAATAATATGAAAAAATTGACGTAAAATGATTTCGAATGCAAGAAAGTTGCAATACTCAAGTACCTGCTGATATCCTTTGCTTGTTGCCTATTGATTACATATTTTTTTAATAAATAATTTAATTGATGTTTTGTTTATGTTTATTTGTTTAAATACCTGTTAAATTGGGATAGAGAAAATTTCCTTAGGAGATTTTTTATATGTTTGAACTAAGATACCAGCATTTGGAGTAGTTCATTAGATGAGTAATTTCTTTAAATATCTGATGCCATAAAAATCACTGACAAGAATTTTTTTGAGATACGCTCTTTTTGCTTCTGAGGGCAGTATGGTTCCAGTAGAATACCTAAACGTTCATTGTAATAGTCAATCATTTGTGCTCGAAATTCATTAATCATCGAATCGCAAGTTTTCACAATGTTTCCTGATCTCTTTGGAACTACAATTTGTGATTGGATTTTTTTTTGTAAGATTTTATTAAATGTTAATATTATGCCAGCAATTTAAAAAAAAAATTCATACAATTAAACCCAAAATTGACCGAACTAAATATATCTGAAATAAGGTCTCAAAACATCGAAAGTTTTTAGCAAAGTAGTACGAAATATTTGAACAAAATCTTATGCCATAAGTAATCGGAGCTGTGCTCCTTTTAGTAACACAGCATACTTTGGAGAACATTGAATTGTATTTATTTTATATCAATTTAAGAACGAAAAAAGACCCACCCTTTTCTTATAATAGAATTATAAACATAATAATGACACAAAAAAAAAATAAACATCAGTGGATATACATAATTACATGCAGATGCTCTTTCAACTTTTGATTAATGCTTAAATTTTTAAGTCTCATTAAAATAAAATATACGGCCTGCAATTGCAATAAAAATAAATGGTCACGTTCAATGTATATAAAAGCAATAAAGGTAAATTATAGCCAATATAAACAACAGTTGATTAATATTATTTAAAGCAGCACGTTTCAACATCGTCTTGGTTGTGATGCTTTAAGAGCAATAAACCATAAAATTTACATCATTTCAAGTGATGCAAAAAGCACTAAGGAATAATAATTAAATATAAATGTTAAAACTTATAAAATACTTTACGTCTCTGTTTGTACTTGTGTGGATTTTGAACTTAAAATTTTACCAACTGCTCAAAATTTACAAAAAATTAAATTTACTTAAATTATCCATAAATTAAAATGTTTGAGATGTATGTCGATTGTTTGTGGTTTAAGACTTTGAACTTTGTTATTGTTTTCAGAAAGCTTAAAGGTTTTTTTTTAGATTTTTAGTTTGATTTTATTTTTTACAAATAAATTGTTAACGGTTATAAATGTAGTAACTATTTTAGAAAAAAATGTTGTACATAAAGAATGGATCTTATGAGGTCGAATTGACAGACCGCCTATAGGTCGTCTTGAGAATGTAAACAGAAAAATTAATCGCACAATAAGTATCGTAATATGTTTGTTTCGTTCAATTTCTATGATAAAAAAATAATAAGTTATAAGAAAGAATGCATACATACGTATGTATCTATTAACGTATTTCCAAATTTTTGTAGGAAGGAAGTCATAATATTTTTTCTAGCCGTTTGCTGAACAATATGCTTAATGATAGTATCGTTCAAAATGTATTTGATACACTTGAGTGAGGTATAAAGCTTCTAAAATTTTTTGTCTAGTTCAGAGTCACAAAATGCAAAACTATATTCATGAAGCACCAATTTTTTTCTTGGTGCCACAACATTTTTTTTTTCTTTAAGAATTGCAATGAAACTGTTCTTGTTGTATGGTACCTCGGTCACATTTTGTGAATAGCTTGGTGCAAACAATAAGCGTTAGATGTCAATATATAGCGATAGGAGTTTTTCTGTTGTAAAAAAGGTACCACGCTCCGTTGTCTGATTTCGTCCACAATTCGTTTCTTTGCATTGACAATATACTATTTTTTGAATTGGTTTGATAGTAGCAAAGATTTCCCTCTACATAGAAACCAACAAACTTTAATTTTTTGTATGGTAAACACGATTAAATTGTTCTCGATGTGTTCAGAACAAATGTTTAATTAGCATAAGCTTTAGTAAAAATGCACCTAACGTGTAACCCAACACATAGCTAAGTTTTCTAGTATTTTTTTTTTCACACTATACCTTAATGAATGCATTGTTTTACAGCTCATCAGCTATAAGTATATATCATACTTTATTCTGTTTTGTTATGCAAATAATAATTTATTCTACAATCTTTTATAACTCACAGAATAATAACTATTTTTTACTTATTTATTTTAGGTAAATTTCAACGAAATAAAGACAAATACTTTACAAAAAAAAGTTTTAGACGTACAAGAGGATACAGAAAAAATGTTGCGCATCATAAAACGTAGGGGAGAAGTGGGGGTTGTGGGCACCGGGTCGGTTGTGGGTACCCCTACGTATTTTTTCACAAAATGAAGATTGAGTTTCGTTGGTAATGTCATTCGCAAGCAATTACCCTATGTATGATCCATGCCAAATATCAAAGTAAACGGACGCGTTTGCTTTTGGAAATGAACGAATTGGTTTTTTTTTGGGCTTTGAAAAGGTGGTGAAGTTTTTTTCAAACATTTTCAATAGTTTATCAATCAAAGTGGATCGATTGGAAAGGTAAGTGTAATGTATTTTTATTTAGTCGAAGTATTATGCTGAATGGAACAATATCGATTTGAACCAAAAAATTTATGCATAAACATTTTTTCATTACTTTTTAAAATGTCTGCTAAAGTTGGTTGTGGGCACAAAAACTGGGTGGGTTGTGGGCACCCGTTTTTTTCCACGAAATCACAAAAAATTCCACCAAGAAATATGAACGGTGAACGTAGCCTACTATGATTGATATTGTTTTTTAAACTTTAGTTCCATAGAATTTTGTTTTGTTTGATATTTTTGCCACGCCAATTGACCGCAGCCAACTCCATCAATTGTAACATCTGCGATCGAGCTTTTCATATGAAATGTGCGGGCATGCGGGCAAGCTATTATACATGTCAAAATTGTATTTCCGACGATGAATAACGCCTATGCAGGCTTTGAGATTAATAAACTGTCATTTTGTTCATATTAGTTGTGGTTTTTTTTTCATTTTTAGCATTTTTCTAAGGGTGCCCACAACCCCCCCTAAAAAAAATTTTTTCTCAAAATGACGATTTTACGAAAGTCCATGTAAAATTTTTTTGCATGACGGAATCGAGTATGTTTCTTTATAATTAGTTAGCTTAGGTGTCTAGCTTTACACAGATACCCATATGTCCAAATAATATGCACTAGGTCGGTAATTATAAGCCGAAAACAAAACTATGCCCACAACCCCCACTTCTCCCCTACCAAACCCGTTTCTTTTCACCCTTTTTCCTACAAGCTCAGCTACAATATTGATATCAACACTGCCGCATGCGAATGTTGAGTTTTTAAAGAATACTTCTTTTTATTTTATAAATATTACATTTTCGCACACCATGACGTATGAGTTACATGTAATTTAATGAATTTTTTTCATGTGCACAAAGAACAACGCAAAAATATGGGAAAGGCATTACGGTTAAAAATTTATTTTTCCTGATCCTTGCACGAAGAACAGAAGTCATTGCTCTTAGAGTTAGCGATGGTGGAAGTTCTAAAATCGCAAAGTAATTAAGTCAGTTGCGTCTGATGGTTTGCAAAGCAGTCATCACATATAACAATGTCTGGCTATGGAATCATTGTATTGATATTTTCAAACACAATCAGGTACAAACAATTATTTCTTTCCTCACAAATTCTACCTTTACTAACTCTAAAAGAAGGATTTTTGACCCTAGTGCACATTGAGACTTTTGATCAGCATCATAAAAAATACTTATTGACCGAAAGGCATTTCCTATACATTTTATGTAAGGTTCTTTATTTAGATATGCTGTTTAAGGAGTAAATAGTATTCTCCATTTTATGTGTCTAAATGCTCTGTATGGAGAGAATCTAAGACAACGATTGTATACGTATGATTTCATAACTAAGTCAGAGATCTTGAAGCTATAAGCTTTCAATCAAGAAAGCGATAGAAACAATTACTCAGAAAATATCGGACATCCCACAGATTTATGTGTGTTATTGCAATTATTTTTAATATTGCATCTAATCGCTAGCTTTTTTACAAGTAGTTCAGGAAAATTCAGTGTAATGGATATGATTCAAATAAACTTTTAGAAAATTTTGTGTGGAGCATAAAAATTAGGAAAAAATTGAGAAATTTTTAAAAAACTGCAACATGCACACAAAATCAGTAGTTAAAAATGTATCCATTGGAAATATATTTGCCATTTCAATAATTCAACACTTTGTACGCAAATAGAGTAATTGTGTGGAAAAAAATTAAATTTGTTGAGCAACCATTTTTTATTTTAAGAAAAAAAAAAAAAACGTCTACTATATTCTCCTCATGAAGAACTGCAGACAAACGTTGGGCTAAAGTTGTATGGATTTTAATCAAAGTCCACGGCAATTTATTGCATAAAATGAGCATGATAAGGAAAAAATTTAAATATCTTATTAAACTAACACGTCAACTAACAAGCAATCTAAAATTAAGCAATATAACTCTTAATTTTTTCTATGCAATATACATATCATATGCAACTAAGTATTTCTAATTCAAATATCAACAGTTGAAGTTGAATGTGGAAGAAAAATTAAAAATTCTTAAGCGATTCTTTACGAGTACGTAACATGCAAAAAGTAGTAAAAATTTAAATTCATTTAAAATTCTGACTAAAACACCTGTGATGGAAAAAGTTTTAAACTACATATTCGTAATAGCGATGGTATTAGCATTCATCACAATACATGAAAGTTCATAGTTAAGGAAACTTTTTAATTAAATACAGAAATTACGTATGCATTACGGTGTAAGAAAAGTGATGGAAGATTTTCAAATTTAACAACACAGCATACATTCTAATGTAAGATTTATGTTCTTAACATTTTAATCACTATAAAATTAAACTACAAAATAGAATTTTGTTAAATTACGTCAAAAAAGATTTTATGGTTGTTAGTACCCTGAAACACAATTGCATTCTACATATCAAATAAATAAAGCTTTTACCTCTACTTAAGCTTTGCGCATTTTAAATTTACATACTGTAAAAAGGATACAAACGTGAAATTATAAGCGAAAACCATTTATTATAAAGGTTCTAATGTCATAATTGTGATATTTTTGTTTATTTTTTCTACATTTTTATTGATGATTAATTCAGTAATTATTAAACAAATCTATAACATTTTGCTAAATATAACAGTGCTGCAATTAAATGAGAGTTAGAAGAGGTTGCTGCTGTGCGGGTAATATCTAAATTGTATATATCTACGAGGATTTTTAGTAAAATCAATGATAATGTAATATTTATTGCATTGGAATAAAGTTCTTAAGAAAATGTTTTGTTGACCTTCATTTTGCCTCAATGTTCGGAAGTTTATATTTTTACTATTTTTTATAGAATCATAATTCTGTATTGAGTTGTAAGTCGCATGTTCCCGTAGTAAGATGTTAATCCATTTAACAATAAGGTTTTTTGTCATCCCATCCATATATCACTTCATGTACCGAATCAAAAGATTTACTATCAAATTTATATTTTCTATATAGAAAAACATTCAAACTATAGCCTTAAGCACTAAATTTCTTCTTGACACTGATAACACTAGCCGACTTTTTAAATTTTTTTTTTTTGTTCCATGAACTTTGTTAATTTTTTATGATGTAGTTAGGTCCCCTAAGTTCAAAAAAATTTTTGATAGATTTTTCTCACGGTTAGTTTTATTTTTAAATTTTTTTTAGTGTATTTTTATTTTTTAGGCTATATCTCATACAAATATAAACCGATTTTCTTCGAATAAATTTCGAAAAAAAGGTATTAAAATTTCCCACAACTCTTGCGAAAACAAGTTTTGGTTTGAATATACTGGTATACGAGATAAAAGCTGACACATTTGAAAAAATTGATTTTTTAAAATTTGTATCCAATTAAAAATAGCTTTAAAAATATAAATATTTAATGTCACTTTAAAATGACTATAACTTTGCAAGGAAGCATCACAGATTACCTCTTTAAAGCTCATTTTAAAGGGCAAGGATGGTACTAACTGATGTTTTTGTTAAAAATAAGCTGATCAACTTTCTTTGAATTCTTTACATGGCCTCGAAAGTAGACATAAAACATCATGTCTTAGGTACTTAGCCTCAAATATTTCAAGATTCCGACATGATGGGTCAATTCTGAGGCGAGATTCAGATTCAGCATAAGAAATTACGTCGAAAAACTACCCTTTTCAGCTCAACAACACTAATCACCTATTCATTTAACATAGATACCTTTTTTGTAAGAAATAATTTTTCCACACAATTTACATGTAAAACTAACAGGCTCCATCGCCACCTTATAAAATTGAGTTACAGAGCTGAATTTTCGTGAACTGTTTCTTCATATCATAAACTTACTTTTTAAGCAACAGCACCTTAAAAAAAACAAAAAAAAAAATTTGAATCACCCTAATATACATATGTATTATATGAAAAAGTCAGTGTGTTTTTTTTTACACGTTTTCAAATTTTTTTCCCTCTTTTTAATTAAAAGAGGGAAAAACTTGGGTAAAATCATAATTTAGACACAAAAAGTTTGGGTACATAAGCGAGTGAGGTAATTAAAAGAAAAAATTTGTATGAGATGAGATTTGGTGTGAAAACATAGAGTCCCAAAAGAGTGAGTACTTAAGCGGGATGTGCACTTAAGCGGGGAGGCACTTGAGCGGGATCCACTGTATATTTAAAATATTTTGAAAAGGTATGAAATTTTTTTTAAAATGTTGAAATATTTAAACCCATTTATTCTCAACTAGCTTTCCACCATCTGTCCATTCATTTAGTTTTTCACAAGTCATATAATTTTTAACACACGTAAGCTCATCAAATAGTTTACTGTAATTAATTTTAATTCGGCTCCTCTTCCCCGTAATATATGTCAAATTTCTTTCAACCTTATCCCAAGATGGCATTGTACTCAGTAGTACCCATTTCATCACTTCAACCTCATTAAATTCATAATCCCACTGATGTAGATAACACTGGTTAACACGAATTTTGTCCTTGGGCTCTAGTAGTCATATTTTGATTTTTTTCACATAACTAATAAAAGAAAAAAGAGTTTTATTAGCTGAAGTTTGCTTTTGTAAGAACCAGAAAGACCTAAAAATTCGAAAATCATAGTTTTTTGACATATTTGAGGCAAAGTTACATCAAAAGGTAACAATTTCTTACAAAACCATTAATGAGGTTCAGAAGAACTACTCTTTCTCTTTTAAGGCACATTTTGAGTAATATCGATATCTTTGTTTTTCTCCGAAATATCGTTAATTGAAATATATTGTGCATTTCTCCATACAAATCTTTGTAAGTTTTATTGTGGCAAATTTGTAATAAACTTCAATTTATGATATTTCAGAGAAATAAAAATGATATCATTCAAATTTAAAAAGGATTTTGTAGAGAAAGAGTGGTTCTATCGAACCTTTTTAATGGTCTAACAACAAACAAATTGCCTTTCAATGTAACATAGCCTCAAACATCTCGAAAGATTGTGATTTTTGCACTTATAGGTCAGAATATCTTGGAAACCTGATATTGGATTCGAACTCAGCGCATCAAGAACATTCAAAAAGTATATTCAGGTTTCAGAGCTAGAGATTTGATCAAATTTTGTAACCTTATAATCAATGCAATTGTTATAAAAACTTTTGACACAATCTTTAATTTCACTTAGGTTTAGGTTTCCTGTTTTTTCAAATTCTGAAATTATTTCCGCGAAAAAAACAGCGAAAATTTGGGTTCAAATCCAAACCGACAAACGTCACGGTAATTACATTGCACAGTCAACTTTTAAATAGGGATTGCTAATTGAACAACATACATATCGATCAGCAAAGGGTTGCCGTTATTAGAAATAGATTTATAATGTAGATTAGTAAATAATAGTAAAGCAGAACAAAATACAGAATATTTGCGAAAAACAGAACATTTTTGTAATTTTCCATTAAAAAAAAATACGCAGAAAAGCGCCTCAAAAACAGAACGTATGGTCACCGCATATATAACGCACTTTTTAACCTTTGAAATATTTTCTGCATAAGTAATGTAAGACTGATAGGAAGAAATCATTATTGCAACGTACTTAGTTTAATTTTTTTAGGTTTTGATATGAAAAACACTTTCACAGTTTGCCACTTTTAGTACTAGTCCAAAAATCTCATAAGATCCTCTCTCAAGAAAATTTCGTGCTACTTATTCATAAGAAGCCATGAGAAATTCCAGTTCGATAGGATATTTGGAAAACTTACAATAATATTAACTTACGATGTTTCTGAGAAAAAAAAAATGTTTATATATCGGTCTTTCTTTTAATAACTGCACAATTTGTTTTTTTTTTTTTAAGTTTTTGAACATTTTTTGAAACGAAAAAAATTTTTAATTAAAAAAATTTGTGTTTTAACAAAATTATTTAAATTATTTAAATTTTGTTAACTTTTTTTATAAAGTTATAGTATTTCTTAACAAATATGATTAAATGTTTTTTTATCCTTTCTACTATAGTTTTTGAGATATTTCGTTTCAAAAAATGTTAAAAACGTCAAAAAAAAAACAAAGTGTGCAGTTTCTAAAGGAATCGTCGATATATATTAAGCGGATTTTAAAGGGAAGGGTTAATTTTTCAACTTTATATAAGTAAATATATTCGAAAAAATTGCGTGCCTTTAAAATAAATAAATGAAGCTGACCAAAAACGTTGAAAATCGTTATTCGAATAATTTTTTTTACAACTCTTATGTAATGGCGCCTTCCGAGTTCGATAAGTAAATTGCATGGAAGCATAAATAGCTAAAATCTAATCAAAAAAATAGGATTTAACAGCAAGAGCGCTGCAGTTTTTTTTTGAGTCTTATTGGCCTAGAATTAAAAAAAAGCTAATTTATTGCTGAAAAATAAGTTGTGCTACAAAATGGTCAGTAAAATGTTTGGTTTGGAGAACGAGCGTACGTGATTTTTGGTCGTGGTAGTGTGCATCAGTATAGAGAAAAAAACTGTGTGTGGATTTTTATTAAACAATAATTTGGATACGCTTTCATTTTTTGGATTAACATTCCGGTCAGGAACTTAAATCACCACTTCAGGCATCATATGTGTACATATAATGGTTTGAAGATGGTCCAAATATGCATCCAGATTAACCAGATTTCACTAACTCAACGATAGACTGGCATTATTATGTATATTCTACCGAGAACTAGTTACTCATATTATAGAAGTAAAAATAGGTTCACAATCCTTAAATATATTTTATTTTGTATTGGAGCGGAATTGAGCAGATTTTGGGGTTCCAATTAGAAACTCACAAGCGACTTGTTCAGAATTTAGTTTTGCAAACGGTTAATCAACCAATTCAATGTTATTTGTCAGTAAAGATATTCGCAAATCCAAAAATAGCATAATAAATTAATATAAATATTGATTTTAATTAAAATTTGTTAATAAGAGGAACGCAAGTATGCTATTCAGAAAGTAAATATAAGAAAGTAACATTCTTTAAAATAAAAAAAAAAAAGTTCAATTGAATATAAGCTTCATGACTTATTGCAAATTTCTTACGAAACATCAAAACAAACTTTGTTGAAAATGTCTTGTGTATTGCACTTCAAAAACTTACTACCACAATTTGCATTGCACTTGTGCTCATTGACTGTAACCTGCAAAAGTTTGACTTCACAACAAAGTCAATGAATAAAAAACTTTATGTATAAGAAAAATAAGAAAAAACTCATATCGAAAATTTGAACATTTTCAAAACTAAAGTTGTTGAAACCGAACTTACAACATTTCAGTATTTAAATAAAATTTTATATTTTAATTTCTGTAAAATGTATGAAGTACCTGCATTCTCAAGAGAACTTGCCGTATGGCTGATATTTTTTGGCAAGTTATGAATTTATGAAAACTTTGGGTTTTTCAAATTGTGCTCAATGTGGAGTCTCAAATGCAATCAGTGGAAACTTGAAGAGTTTAATTTAAATATAGTTCAAATACATACTTATATACTAAAATATTGCATAATACGAAAAAATTCAAGTTATTAAGAATGAAATTTCAGCTATGAAGAATCTGTAATTAAATTAAAAATTTAAAATTAAATAATAAAAGAATAATTTGACGGTATAAAATGTAGTAGCAAAAGAGTGTCGCTTAGTAGAACTGAAGCAATCAATTGCGATTTTTACTCCAAAAATAGGTTCGTTTCAAAATCTCTTGTACTGAATCCTGTAAGTTTGTCAAACACGAGAAAATATGAAAATTGTGCTCCATGAAAGAGAAAAAAAAAAATACAAAAAGTACAGGAACTGTTTTATTTTGATTAAACAATTTTTTTTGAGAGCTGTTTCTAGTTTTTGGCCTCAGACCCGCAAAGTCTAAAGACGGTCCTCATTGCAAGTAAACTATAAAAAATACTTGCATAATGCCCTTGCTGTCTTGTAACTGCATAAGTCAAACAATAAAATTGTTCAAGTCAATACTCAAATTCAAGTCTCTTTTTGTAAAAAAAATCGATAGCATCAAAATCTCTCTTGCTCCCATGGTGTTTATTATTTTTTAAGTCTTCAAAAATTTGTGTTTTTAATTCAATGTATCTTCCAACACATAAAATATTTTCCATGCCAATAGAAGCCAACATAGCAACTAGTACTAGGAATATATATTTATTTCATATTACCATCAGATGTAGGTTTAAATTGATTGTGAATAAAACTTTGTGTATCACTAAGTATGATGTTGTCATCTGCATATTTCTTTTAAGTTTTTCAAATACCAGAAAAACGTAGTTTTCCTAATTCGTTTCAGTATTACGATATACTGTAGATAGAAATTGTGAAATAAATCGAAATTATTTATTCACCGAAACGGCTAGGCTTGTGGAAGAACAGCTCACAAATTTTGCACCATCGCATAAGGCCATCATTGTGCAAGAAATTTTAGACATTATCTTTGACCAAGCACCCAGTGCACCTGATATGAAGCTAGCTAGCTACCAGAGCTGTGAATGAATGCATTCATTTTCAATTTCAACTCATGAGAAATTCCGCATTCAGAGTGCAGCTATTTAAAAATTAAGTCATCTGTAGACTTCAATGCCATAATCTTGCAGCCTTTTCTATCACAAAAGAATGCAATTATTTTGGTGGCGTCATGTTTTTGATTGGAATCATGATTGGAAGAATTTTGATTGCATTGAAGTTTTCTCAAATCATTTTTAATTCTCTGCAATCACTTGAAGTCGTTGCAATCATTTGAAGTCAGTGAAGACACTTGAAGTCATTTGCTCTGAATTAACTCGAAAAACTACATATATACATATGTATATACATACATATATACATACATATGTACACACATTCACTTTTATATGTATGCTTAGAAGATATTTGTGTAGATTTTCGATTTAATTTAGAGCAGATGTCTTCAAGTGTCTTCAATGACTTCAAATGATTGCAGCGACTTCAAGTGATTGCAGCGACTTCAAGTGATTGCAAAGAATAAAAAATGATTTGAGGTGACTTCAATGCAATCAAAATTCTTCCAATCATGATTCCAATCAAAAACGTGACGTCACCAAAATAATTGCATTCTTTTGTGATAGAAACGGCTGCAAGATTATGACATTGAAGTCTACAGGTGACTTCATTTTTAAATAGCTGCACTCTGAATGCTGTATTTTGGCAGTGACTTCAATGGGTTTCAATTGCAACTCAATGCAATCTTTCACAGCTCTGCTAGCTACTGTTTCAAGAAAGACTTAATTGTAAATTCGCTGAAAGCTAATTTGTAATCAGTTTCTGAAAGATGTATAGAGGACTGAATCAGTCCCTGGCGTAAATATATTGCAGTAGTGGAGCTTATTTGAATGTGACAAAGCAAATTTCGATGAATAAATTATTTTGTTTTGCTTTACTTAACAATTCCGAATGATTTTTCACAATGAGAATATTAGCATATAATTTTTCAAAAGAGCTTTGCTTGATGAGCACCTTTTTTGCAGTACATTTGAGTTTTGCAAAAATATGCGTTACTACATTCGACAACTTTTTAGTACATTCGGTACAACGAACAAATATTCAGTACACTTTGTGCATTTTCAGAACATTTCGGTATATTTGAACTATTTTTAATAATCGTTTTATTATGTAGAAAACTTCAGAAAACTTTTGTGAGCTTAAGTCTATTTTAGTGGTGACATACATATGTACATCTCCACCAAAAAAGACCTTTTAGCTGGTCTCTCTTTTTTTTTTTTTTGTAGCACATCCTTCAGTCATAGTTTTTCTTGAAGCTAAGGCTGTCTTGAATTAATATTCAAGGTTGTTCAATTAAAATTCGGAAAGCTATTTTGATATTTTTTTTTTATCCAGTGCAAGTTAAAATTTTTTGTAAGGGATGGAAGAAACATCTCCCGAACATACAGTAAGGAATGGATTGGCGTTTCGCTTCCATAAATAGTTACACTTCTTCTAGTTTTATAAATTAAAAAGCATAATTAAAAAGTGGAAGAAATTTTTTTAAAAAACAAACGGCACAGTTAAGTTGTGTTGACATTTAACTTCAATGAACGTTTGATTGATTGACTGCTGAAATATGAAAATGTTGACAGTCAAAATCAATTGGCGTACATACTACAGTAGAATATTGTAGCAATAAATTGTAGGTTGAAAACTGTCATCAGGGTATGTCAATTTATTTGATTCTGAGTATTTGCAGGATAAAACTGTCTATATGCTGACTGAAAGAATACGGTAATAAATTCGTTATAGCTATGGTCATAACTATACTCCTGGCTTGCTTTGCTTTGATTGACAGATTAATGCATCTGTCAGGACATGAAATTTATCTCACTTTTTTTAACATGAGCTAAAATGAAAAATATTCAAAGTAGAAACGATAACTTGTAATAATTAGTAATATAACACAAAATTAAAAAAAAAGGAAAAACGTCGTTTTCCAATAGATGTCGCAAGCAATCGAAAACTTCAAATCAGAAATGCCACATTTTAAGCTTAGGCATCTGTCAACAACACTTGAGGCATCTGTCATATATTTAGTAACTTAAATCGGCGTCACACAAAATGCCGAAATTTGAGCCAACTAATCGTCATTTGTGAGATATTCTGCTGTTTGCCTTCAATTAAAAAAAAATTGCAGCTAAGGCAGATGACGATTTTTCACGACGAAAATGTACTGAAATTAGTACAAATAAACCGAAAATGACATCACTGGTCTCAAGTGGCTCTTACACTACAATAGTGGATATTTCGTCGCAGAAGGCAAGGATCATCCTGAACCGATGAAAAGTTTAAAGACGCAAAATTGGAGGTATTACTGCTAAAAGATCCAATTCCAATGCAACAAGAATAAGAAGATTTATTGGACGTTAATCAAAAAATATTTCTTAACGTTTGAAGCCTTGGCAATAATTCAAACCTGGGAATTAGGTGCCACACGAATTGAAAACGAGAGACAACAAATGGCGTTATCAACGAGAAAAAATCTGTTAAAACGGCAAAGAAGGGAATTTTTTTTGCATGACTAGTGATAAAAATGATAAATTAAGCCGAAAAAATCGTAGGGGCACCGCGGCCTTACATCAGCATCGACGGCCACGCTAAAATCTATGGCATAAAGTTCATGCTGTGTATTTGGAAGGACCAGGTCTGCGACGTATATAATGTGCTGTTGCAATCTGGTGAGAAAATCATGAGCTCGCTACCAAACAGAACAAATGCGCTTGAGCCTAGCGATGAAGGAAAAACGTCAACAATACGGGTAAAGATATGACGAAATGATTTTGCAGCACAACAATGCTCGGCGACATATTTCTCAGGTATTAAAAACCTTCCTGAAAACAATAGGAAAATTTGTTTTCACAGCTTAACTAAGAGATGGATTAGATCCTAACAAAATTTCATCTAAATCGGTCAATTGGCTTAGCAGTGAAAACGTATTTTCCAATTAAAAGCGTTTCACCGCCCATTCAAAATTAATATCTTTACTCAGGATTAAATCTATCTCTCTCCATACCAAATTCCATCAAAATCGATGAAACGGCTCACACCGAGACAGCATTTTATTTCATTAAGGGCGGTGCTACGCTCCATTAAAGAACTCAGAGCATCTAATTATCTTTTTTATGGTTTAAGCTATCTACAAACCAAATTTTATGAAAATCAGTCTATTAGCTTAGCCGTGGAAACGTGAAAAAAAAGTTTACACTACACTCCCTCTTTTCACAATCTTTACACCAAAAAAAAAAAATTAAGAAATTATGCTTATGGCTGTTTATCAACTGCCAATTTATACATAGATCTATGTGTAAACGCCGTTTTATGGTCGCCACTTTATTAAAAAAATAAAATTCGAAAACACCCATTCTTATATGAAAGCTCTTGAGCACACAAACATTTTGAGATCTTAAAAACGTTTTTCCGATATGTTCAATTTTAGGCAGACTTCTGTCCCGGTTGACCTGGAATGTCCCCTATACAAAATGCTTAGACTGTATGTCCTTTAAATAACTGGATAAGATTATCCACTTCGTTTATTATGGTGTTATTACACTGTTAGATTTTTTTTTTTTTTTTGACAAAAAAAAAGTTACCGCGATCCAACATCCACAGTAACTCGCCTGCTTCTGTTGCGTGTTTTAAGCGATTGTGAAAGGTTGGATTTTTACTTAGAATCCAAACTTATATCAAATTACTTGAATATATATGCTTAGAAATAAAATTGACTTATTGATAAATAGCTCTGTTTCATGAGTTTTCTTTTGTGTATGAAACTAATTGTCAATAATCGTATAATCGCACATTAAATCCTTTTTTCAGCACCAGCAGCAACATCTGCATTGAAAGCAATTAGCAAATCATATTTGTACCCAATCGAGTTTGGCATCATACTTTTCTCAGTTAATAGCAAGTTGTGCTGCTTTGAGCCATAAATGCTTGTTCATTGCTAGACAAACAACGACCAGCGAGAGAACAACAAACGCTTAACGCAATTTGGCAAGAAAACACAAATTTCCAAATAAAACCGTTACCAGCGAATGACAATTGCAAATATGACTTAAAGTGTTTTATGAACACAGCGAGGAATTTCGTATTGAGTAGTATAAAGACTTTTATAGATTGAGACTGCTCAAATAAAAGTTATTTAGCATAAAACATCTTAGTACGAGTACAGTTAGCGTTAAGATTAAGAAAAACCTAAGTATTTGAGACTATTAGTGATTAAAGACTTCTTTTTGTGTATGTTCATGTTCTTATCGCTCCCCTACAATTGGTACAAAGAACAAACTTATTAATGACCTGCTACTTGTTTTTCTGCATTTGGCCAATTTAACTTAGCGACTTCCAAAAATACTTAGCATATCGATTGGTTTTAACGCGTTGCTCTGTAGTTTTTTTCTTTTGTTTTTGTTGTTAACAGCAAATAAGCCAATTTAAATTCCAAACTTGAATTAGGTTCATTAGTAATGCGTACCTTTTCGAGCACGTTCCTTTGCCGCAACTCCAGTTGGTTGGCTGTCTGCATCACATTTCTTCTCGTTCTTGTATTTTTGTTCCTTTTGTTGTCGATGTTATTGTTGTACTGTAATGTGATAATTGGCAGACTTTTTTTTCTCATAGTTATTAGATTTGTAACTGACCATCAAAAATTGTTTTTGCCATTAAAGTTTGAAATGTGTTCTGCATGAGATTACAAATTTATGTCCGAAATCTGTGTTAAGTACGCTAATTTTTGTTTCAGCTAAGAAGTTTTTTCTTCCCTTATTCACAACTTTTTTAAAAATACGATACGTTGCTGTAAATCTTTATGCTAAATGAATTCTATATGATCTGCTTAAATTTTCTAGAAAATAACCAAGTTATTGTTTGAAAAAGCATTTTCTTCATTAGATCGGTTTTATTTAATTTATATATTTAAAAAATATTAATACTGGTACAATAGTAATGTGTTTTATAAAAGAAAATTTTAATAAAAAAATATCAAAACCATATTATTAAAAAAAAACTAAATTAATCAGACGAGCATAGTGTATCAAACGCCTGCACATTAATATTGTCATTAATATTATCATCGTTATTACGTATGGACCAGGTTCAAAATATTGTTCCAAAGTTTCTTAACGTGGCTCGATTAGGACATTGTTACAGCATGTAATAGATGTGATAATTCCACAACATACTTTATCACTGCGTTCTTGGTCGTGATCATTGTGAAAGACGATACCAAGCTACTAATACTTTAAAATATATTTTTCGACCTCAAATGGTAAACAAGGAATATTATTTTGGCGTCATCAATCACTTGCGTGAGAATATCCACCAAAGACGAACAGATTTATCGAGGGACCGCTCATGGATTTTCCACAAGAACAATACACCATTGCTACAATCCATCATTATTCAAGGTTTTTAATTAAAAACTCAACAAATGTCATCACTGTATTCAAGGCCGTATTTAAGAATAGGATACATAAGCCGTAGCCTAGAGACTTGCGCCACAAAAGGGCGTTGTAAGAAAATTGTTTGGCTTAATTATTCGCTGAATTCTAAAAAATGGAAAAAAAAAATTCACCAACCCAATTACCCCACAATCCCCATTTCCCTCTTCCCACCAAAATGCTAAAAAAATCCAATTTTTGTCTCTAAATATACCTTTACTTTGTAAAACTCTTGACTCAGTAATTTTTTTTTTTTGGAACTCAGCGAAAAATTTACAAAGGATAATTATATTTAGAAACAAAAATTGGATTTCTTAAATATGTTCGTGAGAAGAGTGTAAGAAATGGGGGCATGGAGGGGAATTAGTTCGATACTTTTTTTTCGAACTCACCGAAGAATCTTACACGAGAATAAGTGAATATGGTTTTCCGTTTAAAACTTTCTTTTTTTTTTTTGGCCTGTGTAATTTAAGAAAGTTTTTTTTTTTTGAAGTAAAACTTTTTTAGCGGGGGTGCAATTTGAAATAAGGTGCATATAATGAAAAGATAAAGGACACACTATTTTTTTAAAGGTTGTATCACTTGGTGTAGTTTTTCCTCGAAGGTTAGTTGCTTGGTTGACGGGACATAGAAGATCTACAGTAATAAATAATATATCAAATTAAAGTACTCATTGAGCAGAGTGCCCGAAAATTTTCATCTGTGAGATCGTTTGAATAAAAGCTGAAACATAAGAGTGGAAAGATATCAAATTTTTTAATTTTTTTCAAGCAATGCATTGGTTTACTCTCAAAGCCTTGCCACAGCACTCGGGCACTCTGCTCAATAAGTACTTTTTTTGCTATATCACTTATTGCTGTAGCTTATCTAGATTCTGTTAACTTTTATTATGTTAAAAATAAAAAAGAATTCGTCTTATTCTATCGCAGTTCAGTTTTCAAAAGGTTTCACTTCTACCACTTATAAGCTGTACACTTTTTGATTTGTTTGGAGCTTATGTCAATCGAAAAAATATTTTTGGATGAAGAATTAGTGACTTTTAAAAATTAGCACTTTTTTGGACTTTGATCACTTGTAATTCCATCAAATCTTTTATTCGATTCTCATTAACTCTAAACTATTAGTAAGAAAAAATAATGCCTTTTGAATGGTGTTCAACTGATTTAGTTTGAAAAAAAATTGATGGAAATATGGCCAAATAAATGAAAAAAGTGCAAAAAACGAGTTTTTGGAGAATAACTCGAAAAGGATTCTTAATAGAAAAAAATGGTTGGCATTTTTGGAATTTACGACCCAAAATACATAAAACAAATATGTGACAAATCAGATATTTTCGTGTGAAAACTAGTCATATGTATAGATAATTCAATCATAAAAAACAAACATAAAATTTTCAAAATTCGAAAAAAATGAAAGAAATTGTGAGCACATCTTGAACTATAGCTTGAAAGTTGCGTAATACAGAGTAAAATTTTGAGAACATTTTTAAGAAAAATCAAAGATGTCGCACTTTTCGAAAATGTTGATTTTAATCTTAAAATGTTAATAACTGATTTTTACTTGGAATAATTTTTTTTTTATTTTTTTTTCAGAAACTACATTCAAATACAAAAAACATGATATCCTATTTTTAATTGATATCAATATTTATTACTAGTCTATCGTTAATTGAAAGTTTTTTTGCCTTAAAAGTTAAAAACCCGATTACTCAATAACGGTTTTGAATACAAGACTGAAAATTAGTGTACTTAATTGTTTTAATACGCACAAAAACATATCAAAAAATTAGCGAAATCGAAGAAAGTCGGGCCAAAACCTCGGTGATTTGGCATGAAATCCCCCATATGTTTTTGCAAGAAACTTGAAAAAAAAACCTTTAATGAATAACTGAATTCACTGTTACTGTGACACTACAATAATAACCTCTGACGTATATAATGATGTTGCTGATGACGTCGACAATAGAAAACAGATAAAAAACCTTTGAAATGAGACTTCTTACCAAAAATAGAATTTTAATTTTTTTCAAATGTTTTATTTTGTACCTTAGCAAAGTGCGGACTCGTGTCAGTTGTCATTGTTGTAATTTCTACACGTCATTATGAAAAAATTAACCTAATTGAAAATAAGAAAAAAAAAGTTAATTTGCAAAGAGCAATGAAAGAAGCATTTTTTAATGGTGTGCAGAAGTAATTTAAATCAAATCAAGTAAAAGTACACGGTCGATTCAAATTTGATATGGGACTTATTACAGAAGTCAGAAAATATTCTAGAAATCTAATTCAAACAATTAGAAAATGTCAAAAAATACATATAAAATTTTGCTTTCTATTTAGTTTTTATACAGAAAAATATCGTTATACCGATAAGGTATTTACTCAACAAAATGTACTATGTCGAAGATATGACGCAACTTTAAAGCACATAAAGTCCTATAGTATGATATAGAGATTTAGTGACTTCTGACGAGAGCCCCCCCTCCCTTCAGTGAGTCTTGCCTTATAATTTTTAAATGTAATCTGCTATAATAATGTATAGTCTCTGCATTAAAAAGTTGACGTGATATAATGAGGTAAAAATTTACCTTTGCCCATTCTCTTACACACGCAAACATACATATATTTAGGTATACACATACATAGCTACAGCTATATACAACATATGAATATAACCAAACGCAGGTACCAGCGACATTTCTAGCTGGACAAAAATAAAGTAAACCGAAGCCATGACATATGGGGCCCAGCAGTGTCACTTACCGCCTCATAGGTAGCTGAACATCCTAGGGTTAAGAAAATGATGCACAAAAGCTTTTACGAAAAATAGAAATAGGGAAAGATTGAAATATTATCTGAAAGCGCCATCTCTTTCAAAACATAAATATCTAAATCTTCGCCATCTAACATTTATTCTACCAATCTTTAAAAAAATATACTTTCAGGCATATGTGAAATTAAAAACTTTTTACAGGCTAACTACTTTAAAACAATGACTTCGTGGAACAAACGCAGAACATTTGCATAGTCTGCTTCCAATATTTAACATACTACAACATATCGGCACCTCAGAGTGTAAGTGTCCTATCAGTAAAAAAATGAAACTGAGAAAACAGCGTTTTAAAGTTATTTACTCTGCGATTTGTTATTCTAGGATTATCAATGTTTTTTTTATTATTTTGCCTCTATATAATTGCCTATATAGTATTTGAAAACAAAATTAATTGAAACTTACCTTTGATTTTTCTACAATTAAAATTTTCCGGAATTGTATGAGTTAGGACATTTGCATTCTGAAACTCCACGTAAAAGTTATTTACTCTGCGATTTGTTATTTAAGGATTATTAATGTTTTTTTTTTATTATTTTGCCTCTCTGTAATTACTTATATAGTATTTGAAAAAAAATTTATTGAAAGTTACCTTTGATTTTCCTGTAATTAAAATTATCCGGATTTGTATGAGTTACGACATTTGCATTCTGAAACTCCACGTAAAAGGTATATTGGGTTTGATCCAAAACACACAAAAAGTCTTAACTTTTTATTCGTGAACATGATTGTTGGGGGGCATATGAAAACGGTTATGTAGAAAAGTCTATTCTTAAGTGTTTCGGCTGAACCGTTACGTCACGCGTAGTGCTAACGTTCACGGCACGCTCATGCTAGTATTATATTTTAGACCAAAACTTTTTGACTACGGAGCCGATTTTGACAAACGGAATATCCTTGTTTTCGTATTATCAAGAAGAGTATAATAAAGCTGTACCAGGGTGTACCAGGGCAAGAAGGATGCACGAAAATTCTATCAACAAGTTAAGCGTCTAACTCAAGGTTTCAAGCCCGGAGCATCCACTTGTAGAGACGAAAATGGAAATCTGGTTACAGATACACAGAGTGTACTGAGGTTATGGAGGCAGCATTTCTCCAACTTGCTTACGGGCGATGATCCCACCAATTCCGCCCAGAGAGAATGCAGTACGATACCACCAATCGATGATAACGCAGTGGAAGTACCATCACCTAGCCACGAAGAGGTTCGAGTTGCTATCCAGCGACTCAAAAACAACAAAGCAGCGGGTGCTGACGGCCTGCCAGCTGAGTTGTTTAAAGCTGGTGGCGATGAATTGATAAGGTGCATGCATCAACTCATCAGCAAAATATGGCTAGCGGAAAGCATGCCCGACGATTGGAAACTCAGCGTGCTTTGTCCTGTAATAAAGAAAGGAGACCCGACAATCTGCGCCAACTACAGGGGTATCAGTCTTATTTCCATCGCATATAAGATCCTCTCGAGCGTATTGTGTGAAAGATTGAAGCCGTATACAGAAACGCTGATCGGATCCTATCAGTGTGGCTTTAGACCTGGTAAGTCCACCATAGACCAGATTTTTACACTACGCCAAATCCTGGAGAAAACCCATGAATATCAAATCGACACTCACCATCTCTTCGTCGATTATAAAGCTGCGTTCGATAGCCCAGTGCGGGATTGCCTATACGCAACAATGTCTGAGTTCGGTATACCTGCAAAGTTGATAAGGCTCTGCAGGATGACGTTGAGCAATACGTTTAGCTCCGTCAAGGTAGGGAATGACCTCTCCGGAACTTTTAATACCGAGCGAGGTTTCAGACAAGGCGACCCGCTCTCGTGCGATCTCTTCAATTTCATTATGGAGGGGATCGTACGAAAAGCCGGTTTGCATCATAATGGCACCATTTTCTTCAAAGGTGTTCAGCTCCTTGCGTACGCTGATGATATTGATATTATCGGTCGGAGTAAGAGAGATGTTACTGCTGCTTTCACTGCTATTGAAAAGGAATCAGCCAAAGTGGGTTTGACGGTAAACGAGGGCAAGACGAAATACATGATGTCTACTAACAACAACAAGAGAGCACGGGATCTAGACTCTCATGTTACAGCGGGCAACTGTAAATTAGAAGTTGTCAAGGAATTCATCTACCTTGGCACTGCCGTAACCAGCAACAATGATGTCAGTCTGGAGATTAAGCGGAGAATAACAATTGCTAATAGGTGCTACTACGGTCTCAGTAAGCAATTACGTTGCAGATCTCTCTCTCGATCGACAAAGCTAACACTCTACAAGACGCTCATTCTACCTGTGCTTCTTTATGGCGCTGAGGCATGGGTGGTTTCGACAACAGACGCAGCCGCTCTTGGGGTGTTCGAGAGGAAAGTTCTCCGCAAAATCTTTGGTCCTGTTCGAGTTGGCGACGACTATCGCATTCGAATGAACCACGAGCTGTATGAGCTCTACGCCGACATCGACATAGTTAAGCGTATAACAATACAGCGACTACGCTGGCTGGGTCATGTCCATCGTATGGATAAAGAAGCTCCAGCGAAAAAGGTATTCGAAGGGAAAGTCCCCGGTCAACGACGAAGAGGGAGACCATGCCTCCGGTGGATAGACCAAGCTGAGGAAGCCCTAACCGCGCTTGGCATTAACGATTGGAGAAGGCGCGCGCAAAGCAGAGGCGCCTGGCGAGAGTTAATGAGGTCGGCCGTAACCTGACAACGGGTTGTTATGGCCATCTAAGTAAGTAAGTAAGTATAATAAAGCTACTAGTACTTCAAAAATCTGTTCACTGAGGGCGCTGTATGCAAAAAATAAAATTTAACCCTAATTAAGTCAGGACACTTTTATAACTAATCAAATCAAAATGTGCCTCAGAAGCACATATGAGGAAATCATGAATTTTTAGTAAGATTTACAAAAGAAATATTTTATTTTAATTTCATTTTATATAATAAGCTTTAGGAAATAATAAGGACATAAATATATACATAATATATATGATATTTATTAAGAATTTTGGAAGCATGCTAGTTGCAAGTATTTTTCACAAATATGAGACGATTGCTCACACATTTCACACAGCTTTGGAGGACACATGTAACATCTTTGCCGAGAATTTCCTTTTTTGCTAGAGCTGGGCTCTGTCGATTTTTAATCCGAATTTGCTTGCAGAAGATTGCAAACATTAGAAACATTATTTTTAGTAAGCTTCGATAGACTGCAACGTAGTATGTGGAACAACGAGGTTCTGAACTAAGTCTTTAAAAAAAAATACCGTTCGTCGTAATCCACGTTTATATTTGTTCCAATCGGCATATTTATTCAACCATATAACGGAGGCAGATATTGATATCATAATGAATTGAAGAATAGAAGGCCTTTGTTTTTTTTTTTTTTTTTTTGGAACATAGCTAACAAGTGTCATGTTTTTTCTGAATGCAAATAAATTACTTTCACTTTTTCTTTTTTTATTTGGGAGGCATTTCTGTTTAAGTCTACAACAATAGTGCTTATACTATCGCCATAAAAAAAAGACTAATCGCATCGGCAGCAGCATCAATATGTTAACCTGGTGGCAAAAAAGCTTTATTTACAGCTCCGCGAATAACGTTTTGACTGCGGTTTCTTCCAAGTGGTGCGGCACTTGGCGATGAGCTTCAGATGGTTCCATATTTTCCAACGAACATATTATAGTAACAGCATTTAATTGTGGCTCATAAAGATTAAACACGTCTGAGCATTCTTCATCCATTTCGATATCAGACTCTTCATATTTTCTGACGCATTCAAAGACATATTCTCCGTCTTCGGAAAGCAAACTTCCTTCTCCATCATCACTTGTTACGAATGCATCAAAGTCGTCCTCACCACTCTCGTGGAATACTTTTTCGATTTCTTCAATTATTTCTTTAGAATACAGTGATTCAAATTTGAATTTTCAAAATTTTTGTAAGCGAAGTTTCATATGTGCCTGAGAGGCACATTTTGAGTTGATTAGTTACATTTTTAATCTTTTTGAAATAAAATGCAATCCAAAGCTCATATAAAAACAAAAATAAGTATTTTATGTGCAAAAATAGAGGGAGAACAAAGTCAAGTAGTTTCATTAATATTTTTGTTCATTTAAAAAAGTTACAGGTCTACAAAGTCAAAAATGTGCCTAGGAGGCACATGTTGACTTAATTAGGGTTAATAATTTTATAAGTCACATAATTGAATAAGTCACTTGGTGGAATAATTTTTTTTTTTTATCAAATGAGGCCTAAACAGGTATATGTAAGAGAGTACCATTCGTACTTCAAAATCCATTTCGGCCTTTTTGCAACAATTGGTGCCAGAAATTTTTTGTCTTGGAACGAGGCCAAATTACCGCCGGGGAAACCTTTTCCCCTCTCTTACAAAAGTCCATTCTCAGACCTGAGAGCGATTGTTTACTATTAAATGTAACTTCAAAGGCAAAAAAACATTTGCTCTCCGAGATTTTATTTTGAAAACTGAAGTTAAGACATAAAGCATACTGAGATCAACCCAACGATAACACCCAACGAAAGAGTACATTTTCTTAAGTAAGTTGGCGTGTTAAAAAAATGTTGTCAAAAAGTGCGATATGACACTTACACTCTGAGGTGACGATATGTATTTCTTGACAGTTAGCTGTCCGTTTTAAATTAAAATGTTTCAAGGGTTTCAGTTTTTTAAAACATAATAAGCTACTTTGTCGTTTGAAAATCGACCAGAAACGTTTTTATTTAAAAATATCTACCAAAGTTTTCGTTTTTTAAAAAATTGCCATATAAATAAATGCTGCTTGCGAATATTTGACTACTGAATCTTTTAGTTCTGAATGTGCTCAGTAAAGAAGTTCGAAAAAAAACTTTATGTTCATTGTTCAAATATTGCAAAATTATTAATTTTCTTTTGAACAATTCAAATTTTTATGAAAATCAGTGAGCCAGCTTGTAATTGAACTCAGAAAAGTAGATTCAAATACTAAGTGAGTATTTGTGATAAAAATCATTCGAATCATTCGAATCATTCGAGTCATCATTCAATTTAATTCTTTAAGTAATGTTATGAAATTCATTTAAGTACTTTATTCCCAATGACCCTGTATAATGGCAGATAGCATATATAAAAAAATCGATGGCTATATTGTAGCAAATAATCACATATCAAATACCTTTGGTTGTACGCATCCAACACAAATATTTTTGGGAAAATTTTAAGAATTTTCCGTAAACACATGGCTAAGCCTTTTGCATACATATACAACCTCAGCTGCTTTAATTGAGTGTAGTGGGCGTATAGTACATTAAGAAATGGGATGGGACAAAAACATTTATGTGCTAAAATTTTTAATATCAATAGAAAGTTTCAATTTTGTTGTAGATATGAGCCAGCTAAGAGATTTTTCTAATTTTAATTAAGAGAAGTTCGTATATCGCGCTATGCAGCCAAATTTTTAAAACATTTTACATAAAACATAATACTTTTTAAATAAACGATTTAATTTTGCTTAAAAAAAATAATTTAAGACTTCAATAATGTGTATTAAGATTTCTAAATTGAAGCATTTTATTTAAAAGCTCAAAAATACATAGCTAAAATCTGGGTATTATAAACTGAAATCATTTTCAGATACTGTAATATTCTACTTTGCTTGTTGCCATAAGTGAACACTGACGTCAAACTATTTAAAGTAGTTCTAAGTCCATATTATATTTTTATAAAAAAATATCGGCGCGACACCTCACTCATTACCAAAACCTTAAAGATCAACTTGAAAGCCATTTAAGATTTCCTTTTTTTTCTATTATACTCTTTGACAAAAATAAGAAAATGTTAAGCTAAAAAAAAAGTCATATGTGACAAAGTTTACAGCGCCAAACTGCAATGTGAATTCTTTCACAGCAACTTAGCTGCTGTCATTACAGCTGCCGTCACTTAAACCTTATCGCAAAAGTGCAAAAGTGTTAAAGTCACATTCACAACATGGCAGTGCAAGGACGACTAACAGCGATGACGGGAATATTGGGTGAAAAATAAAAAAAGGAAATGAGAAAATTGAAAATAAAATGGCAAATGTTGAATGTGTTGACAGAAAACTCCATTAAACGGAGTGATTGGCTGGGATGATAAAAGCTGTTGACAGCAAAAAAAAAGAAGGAGAATAAATTTAAAAAAAAAAATCGGGCTCAAATGAAACTAAATAGTGATGCAAACAATTTACACTAATTGTATTTAATTCTAAGGATATTTTTTAACTTAGAAGTGCATATTTAAAATTTTTAATATTTAAGTTGTGAGTTTTTTGCAGACACCACTCAATGGTTGGTGCAATCCTCTTGTCCAAATATATAATTATATTAGTGATGGTATTTGGGATCTGTGAAGATTTACTGAATCTAGACTTCAAATGTACTTTGTAGGCGCCGAATGTACTTTTTCATCATGAACATTAAAGAGTTACTTAAAATTCCAAAAAAATTAAGCTTTTAGTCAAACAAAGCATAACCCCAGGTTCTAACACAGATTTCACAAAAAGTTAATAAAAATCGTAGCAACTTTTAAAAATAGTTCAAATGTACAGAAAATGTACCGAAAATACACTAAAAATTCAAGAAATTTACTGAAAATGAGCCAATTGTACTGAAAGCTTATCGAATGTACTGAAGACAACTTTTCAGGACGCAAATATACCGAGAAAAGTACAAATGTACCGAAAATGCCATCACTGATTCATATCTTATACATAGTTTGAGCCAATGTCGATGTCATGAAAAATATTTAAGCCAGCGAAGGGCAAAATATGAACAATGAACCATTTGTGGCTCATTACAACAATAACGTCGTTTTTCTTAAGAAAAATAACTTAAACAACAATCACTTGCTCTAACCACTTCTTCAAACATTTTAATCGTTGTGGTCTTTTTTATACGCGCTATGCACGTGATTTGTATTGTGGTTATAGTTGCATCATTTAGAAAAAAAAAAACCGGCGATCGAACAAGAAATCAACAATGCAGAATCCAGAATTTTACCCATCTAAGGCTTAAGCTGTCTTGATCTTGACCCAACTACATTGGGTACATACTGTAGTCCTGTCGATTTTTTTAATATGTCTACGCCTATAATTTTATTTTATAAATATTTAAAACATAAGAGTAAATCTGCTATTGATAAGTTTGATTCATGACATTAGAGCCAAAACCTTCCCGAATAATGATAATAATATATATAAGAGGTCTGCGTGAGTGCACTTTCTTACGCTACATAATTTTTAAGTAAAAGAACTAAGCTTTTTAGACTTAAAAAAAAAAGTTGTGGTTCTTAGCACATTTATTGAAAAAATAAGAGTTGTTTGAAATAATATTTGTGAATTTTTCAGAAAAATCTTCACATCTCCAAGACTCTGGATCAAATATGAAAGATATTTTCACCAATATTGTAGCTCATTAAATTATCTTTCATACGGATCCATAATTTGGATATAAGCTTAGGGGGTTTTAAACTTATATTGATTTTATAAAAGCTATATCCGCATGAAGCATGAAAACGTACTACTTTCCCCCACACTTGCGCTTGAACTGTGTTCAACATTTAATTTGCGGTTGCAGCAATCACCTATCTTGCTGTTCTTTGTTTTGTTTTGATTTATGATTTTAGTGCATAAAAGCTCGGTAGTGTTGAAATGTGGCAAGTAACTGGATGCCCATTTCAAATGCGCTTACGCATAGCTCTAATGCCTTTACCTTTTGTGACGCCAGGCATGCAATTTTGCTGATTATAAAATTGTGATGAATTTATATGACTTACGGTACCGAAAGTAATTAAATTGGGTCGACGGTTCCTAGGTACGTTTATCCAGGTCATTATACTGGGCATTTTTTCAATGTTTTCAGGATTCAGCGTACTGGTGTACAAGCCATGTGGATTATGTTCGGATGTTAGTATTAAGGCGTTATGACTTTAAATTGGTTTGCTTGTTTTCTTGAATATTTTTAAAAAATTCTGTGTCTCGCTTAATTTCAGGTTATGATCCGCTTCCTTTGCTCTTGCCGAAAGACTATTTGTCCAAGCTCTTCCGTCGTTTCTTCAGAAGTGTTTATTATCTCCATGAAGTTCTTAATAGCGTCGCTCTATAGTATAATAATTTTAGTTTGTCAAGTCAGAGCGCTATTATGCTGGATTTTATTTTTGCGTCTCTTTTCGATATTTTAAATAATAAATTGTTCTTAAAAATTTGGATAGAAAACAAATTGTTATTTAAAATCAGTTTATTTTAAATCAAAATAGTTCAATGCATATGTTTTTACATAAATATGAAAACTGCGTTAGTTCCAAGTACTCCACCCAAACATATCATATTGGAAAAGAACAAATTTCGATTACTACAACATTAACTTCAAAGCGAGTTAATTTTTCTACCAACATAAAATAAGCAAAAAAAAATATTGGAAGAGCTTTATTTAAGCCGCAAAATATTTCAACTGTGTGATTGACTTTCCCAAAATCTAGAATAACTCACAGGTAAGTTAACGTGCAAGTTATCCATTTATAATATAGTGGTCAAATATTAACTTTTTGTGATCATTTTTCCTTAAACGGCAATTTGCCTTAAATGTTTTTTTTTAGACAAAAGCAAATATTATAAGTCAATAGTTCCCATTACAAAGCAGTTAATTAATAGCTTCAGTATGTAGCTTAATTCTTTCATAGTAGTTTATTTCAACCACTAAATGTTTAATTTTGTTTAAAACTAGCAGATACCCGCGACTTTGTACGCGTACCCTGTTTTTCTGCGAAGGCAAACAATTTACATTTTTTAAATAGAACTAAATTTTGGATTCTTCTTCATAGATCTAGAGTTCTTGTTGTTTTCTCTACCATAAATATTCCATTGCATTGCCATGTAAAAGACAAAAAACAAAGCACATACACAAACTAACACAATTCAATTAGCCTAGTAAACATTATCACACATGTTGTCCAACATCAATGTTCGATAATGTGAACTCTAGGAACGACCGTTTGACACACATTTTGGATGGACTTCAAAAACTGTTGATTTTCCTGCTGGCTTGTCCAGCCATACAACCTGTGTGAACTGACTGTCAAGACTAGTGAACATTTTTCATTTTGAATAGGATTTCATGCAGTTCACTTCGATGTGGACGCTCATAAATTGTTCTGCAATTGATGTTTGATGGCATGCACGAAAATGTGAACGCAAAGCAATATTGACAGTCACACATGTTGTCAAGCCATTTAGGACAGCATGTGTGTTTTCTATGTGTGAACGTACTGTAATTTTTTTTTCATTGTTCACAAATTCCACGTTGCTGCGTTGACAAATTGAGAATGAGAGCGAGAGCGAGAGTAAAATTTGAATATTCTCTTTCATTGCATTGCCATATAAAAACAAAACGCACTCACACTAACTAACACACTTATTTGCTATTAAACGATTTGTTATGCTTACATGCTTCTTTCTATGTGTGAAATTAATTTTTTTATCAATTTTAAAACTTTAATATTTTGATATTTTTTACAGGAATATCGTGATAATCTTAATTCTACGTTGGGACCAAGCGTCTTAGAAAGATGACTAAAAAAATTTGATCAAAATTGATTCAGTAGATTTTGCGTGAATCCCGTTCATCGAAAACGACTATCATTTTATTTATATAGATATTGAATATGCTAGTGTTTCACCGAGGCCGAGGCGAGGCGAGGTTCTAGTTGATCTCGGTCTCGCCTCGTTTTATAAATTTAAGTCTCGCCTCGCCTCGGCCTCGGACGAGATCTTGCCATCACATGCCTCGCCTCGCCTCGCTTCGCCTCGCTTCGCCTCGTTCTCGGCCGAGGCACCTCGGTAAAAAAGCGAGGTTTTTATTAAAATAAATAAAAAATTATATATGTATCAGGGCTGATAGGCTGATCAAGCCTCAAGAAATAAAATAAAATATCTGTTTTTATTTTTGGTGAATTGGATGAGATATGATAAATTTAATTCTTTTCTTATATGGGAAGGAGACGCATTGCCTATTTTTCCAAGCCAAACTAAGCTATGAACCTTTTACAAACTATAAGCAAAATATGTACCAAATCTTATTTATCTACGTCAAAGAGATATTGAGATATGATAAAGTTCATTTTTTTCTTATATTGAAGGCATGGTACCGCCCATTTTATTAATTGAATCTTAGTTGTGCCTCTACCTTTTATAAATATACCAAGTTTTATTAATCTGCATCAAGTTGTTGATAATATATGATGAATTCTGTTTTTCTCTTATGTGGGGGTGGCATCACCCATTTATCATAAACTATATTACTGAGCATCCCAAATCATAAGAAACATGTATGTATGTCAAATCTTTCGTCGGTCGGTTGAACGGTTTAGGAGTCCATTAGCAACGAACATACATATATTGATCTTTATTTATATACTAGCATTACCCTGTGCGTTTCGCTTCACCTTACCGGTTCTTAGAAAGACTATTAGAATAAATCAATTTCAATGCAGTGTTGTCAATCATGCAGTTTTGCTTATAGCCTTACATAGCCTTACATGCTTCCCTAACTGATCAATCGAGGTGAAGTCGCATAGAAGCTGATGCGATCCAAGCACTTCTGCGCATTAGCGCTTGGACCAAATCTGAACTCGTAAGAAGCACATGCGGATTAAAAATAAAACAAAGTAGTTCACTCAAAATAAAATACTAAAATATTTGTTAAATAAAGATTTTAATATAAAAATTACATTTATATTTTGAATCTGCATATGATTCTTACGAGTTCAGATTTCGTCAAAACGCGCCTCGCTCTTCGGTTTCGAAAACGAGGCTAGGACGAGGCGAGGCCGAGGCGAGTACGAGGCGAGGTGCCGTGTGATCTCGCCTCGCCTCGGTCAAGCGAGGAAAATTTATTTTTCCATCTCGCCTCGTTCTCGCCTCGGTCTCGCCTCGTTCTCGTAGTCAAAAACGAGGCTGCCTCGTAGCCTCGGTGAAACACTAGAATATGCACTAGGCTTTGAAATTGGAAAACTTAATGTTGGAAGTGTTTTCAAAAACTGACCATCTGTTATACGTACTTATAAATACAGAACTGCGACAAATACCGATTTTTAGATCATTGATGAGTGGTACTCAATAAAATAGGATACGATGCTTATGCTGTGGTATCTACAGCAGCCAAATTGTGAAGTTTGAAAAAATAATGCTATCGTCAGTGAGATAAAGGACAAGATTTAGTCTTAGTAGAATTCAAACGAGCCCATTATTGAAAGTGTCGATCTTAGCTTATATTTTTATCTCAACTTCTACAACGCAAATATTGCTGTCGTCTGCAAAGGAAGTTTTGGATTACTGCTCGATAAATAGAGATCATCTCTATGTACAAGAATTATGATGAAGGATAGGATTAACTATTCGGAACTCCAGCATTGTTGGAGTGTTCATTTGATATGAAACCGTACATCACTGCACGTATCAATTATTGTGATAAGTAAACGTCAGCAGTAGCTAGGTGTTTGACCATAGTTGTGCTATGTATGACAAGATCTAATGCTTCATTTGGATTAAGGTTCTATATAATACGTAATATGTCTATTTCATTGTATGTAGTTGAATGGCTTTACGCTTTGAAACGCAAAATGCTAGATCTTCTTTTTATCATCCTTGTATGCCTGTCATTATTAATTCGCATCATTCGTCTTCTTCTAAAACTTATATGGTTTTATATTATTTCCAGGGTCAGACCTCTAATAAAAATCGCTTAGCCTTTTATTAGATACAAATTTGACGCATGATGAAAGTGTTCTTTGGGGCCAGTTAAAGACTTTCTGAGGCTTATTTTCTATTTTCCAATGTTTCAATTTTATGAGGTGTTTTCAAAGCACTTATATTGTTTCGGAGTCAGTGATAATTATCTAACTTACTTACAATAACTTCAACATTTAAAACGTAATCTCCGATTTCTTTTTTGAAAATTCACATATCGAAGACTTCAGTTAAATTTTTTTAAAATTTTTGCATATAAATCCTGCTAAAAATGTTGTAAGAAAAAAAATTATCTTAATCCAGATTGAACGAAATTCATTTTTCTTTATCTTAATACTCTGCAGTGATTGCGAGATTTAAAGTACCGCGGAAAAAAATTGATTAAAACGCATAATAAGAAGCAAAAGTATTGAAGTGTTAATAAGTATACCCTACACCGAGAGTATATTCACCTTGTCTCTCCATTTGTAAAACATAGAAGGGGGCGTGGCAGGTATAGAAAAGTAAATATATTCTTGATCAGCGTCACCACCTGAGTCGATTTAGCGATGTCCGTCTGTCTGTCTGTCTGTCTGTCCGCTTGTTGAAATCAGGTTTACGGGAAAACCAAGAAAGCTAATTGAATGGAACTTTCACACACAGGTCACACCTTCTTGCAGGCATCTTGCTATTGAAAATGGGTGAAATCGGTTTACGGACACGCCTACCGCCCATACTCTATGTATAAATACCATGCCAATTTTGAAAATAGTTTCACCGATTTTGATGAAACTTGGTAATTTGGTGCACATGTGAACCAAATTAGGATCAGGCTAGGTTTCAAGTTTCCAAAGGATCGTATAGGGGCGTCGCACAGCCCTAAATTTTATCATTTATACTACAATATCCTTCAAGCCGTTGAAGATATTACGATGAAATTCGGTAAGCAGATACATATCAAATAAATCTTCAGTTGCGATAAAAGTGGGCGGAATCCATAAAGTGGGCGTGGCACTTTTCAACAGGTAAAAATTTTGATTCCGTATATGTCAAAATTGGCACAAACGATTTTCATTAAAATTTTATAGATTATGCCACTGAAAGCAATCATCAACACAAGCTCAGCCACTTTACTGAAAAAACTCGCTGAAAGGCGTAGCACCACCCACAATATTTAAAAACGTTATATTAAAAGAACTACGTAATCGTTATGAAATTTAACGAGGTAAATATACTTGCTATTAGGTCTCTTATTACAACAATTTGGTCAAATAGTAACAGTGGGCGTGGCACCTCCCATATAAGAAAAACACATTTGTTGTTATAGATAGTGTGCTATGATAGTAATCTTCATAAAATTTGGTGTATAGATGTCAGTTACTATACGCTCTAAAAATAAATTAATTTTGACGGGATTGCAACAGTGGGCGTGGCACCTCCTATATTAACATAAATTTGTAAGCGCTGTTTTAAGTGAACTATTCTAGCAATTGCTATGAAATTTAGTGCAAGTGGTTCAAATGCTATTAGGTATATCTGAATCAAAAGTGGCTGAAATAGCACCAGTGGGCGTGGCACCTCCCATACAAAAAAAATACGGTAAGTGGCATATTTATCGAAATATGTGAGCAATCATACTAAAATTTGGTGTAAGAGGTTTGCTTATGGAAAGCTATTTCTAGATCAAAACCGGGCTGGATTGTACCAGTGGGTGTGTCGCCGCCCTAAATTTTAAACTTTACTGCGGCATATATCGCAAACTATACAAGCTTTTGTGCTAAAATTTAACATGAGGATGTCGATCACGAATATAATTTATTGTACCAAAAGTGGGCGGAATTTGAGAAGTGGGAGTGGCATATTTAAAATTTTTCACTTCTATTCTATTTTTTTCAACATTTTCCATATTCTTTCGACTTTTTCAACCTCTTTCAACTTTCTTCATAAGTTGTATTCGACTTTTTCATCAATTTTGAATTGTCTCAAATTTTCAAGCTATTTCAATTTTTTTAGAGTTTTTCAACCTCTCTCAACTTTTTTCAACATTTTGCATATAGTTTGGACTTTTACAACATTTTTCAACCTCTGTCAACCTTTCTAACATTTCACATTTTTTTCGACTTATTCAACCTTTTCAACGTCTTTTTAACATTTATTTAAAAGGTACTTTTAGTGCAGTGTAGGGTATGTGAGTTTCGGCCTGGCCGAAGATAATACCTTAACTTGTTTTTATCTTACGAACGGCAAAGTACAAGAGATAGACAAAGGTAATAAAGATAGGGCGAGACTTTTAATTATAAGGTCGGTAAGCAACTTTTATTTCACACTTTTTATTGCTGGTTTGGCACAAATGCGTATACTACACAGTGGGATAAATATGTCTCCAGAAAAAGTCTTAAGCTATACACATATTTATACCATGTACTCTCGTTAGAAAAATCTGTGTATACCGAGCTAAGCGTGATATCTCTGAAATGGGCTGTGGCTTAATGTAAAAGGCTACTTCTACCCAAGCACCAGATACATTCAATCTAGTTATACCTCCAAATTTTCAAAACCGGTAAATTTTTTTTTTTTAAAACCATGAAGAAGTGACAACAATTTGATTTAGAAAATTTTTGATTTTGAAAATTTTTGTGGTGTCAAAAATCGGAAGACCTCTAAGCGAACTTTGTTTACTGTATTATCCCACTATAACCACCGCATTGCGCTGATAATATAATTTATTCGCTTAGAAGATTTTCCTTTCAACATCTTACAGGTTCTTTGCATTTTTTTATCCTGATTTCTTTACAAATATTGACAATGACAGCAAGTGAAAATTGCGAAAGTTTAAAGTAAGCGGGTATTTTTGTTTGTTTTTTGTAGAGCCAGCTAAATTTCAATGGATAAGCGCATTAGACTAAGACAAAAAAGAAAACAGACGTTTATCTCATTTAGTTATATTTTTGCACACAGACACGAACGAATTTTTAAATATATATATTAAAAGTATTCACTTAAAGTTTTGAGCCAGAAATTAAGTGGTCACTTTTATCTGAAAATCAAGAAAAATTAATTGCCCAACCATTTACGTATAGTCACTGATAGCAACTTTATTAGAAATATTTCAGTTAAAAATAATAGTAATAATACTGCTCACTACACTTTAGACAAAAAAAAAAAGCGGAAGTGCAAAGTTTTTTGCTTCAGTCTAATGGGCATTACCTTGAGGCTTAACGTTTTTAATGCATTTAACTAAAGTTGTAGGAAGTGAGAAAAGAAAAGATAAACGTAATGTTGGTAACCCTGCATAAAGCAAGACATTCACTAATGCATTACGGTCTGCGTACAAATAATTTTTTTATTTCATTTTTTTTTTTTTATTTTGGCCTAAGAAAACCCTTTTCTTATCAAAACGAAAAGTAATACAAATTTTAGATTTAATCATAAGTTCAAGTGAATAAACTTTAATTATAGGTTTCAGCCAAAGTTTTTTCTTTAATTTATGGAAGAAGGAAATAGTCTTTTTTGAATTTTTTACACAAATTCTTGATGGCCAGCATATTGTTTTGTGTTAATTATATGATAAGGCTAAAATAAAAATTGCAAATTTATTTATTTACGGGCTTAAAAAAATGTTTAAGAATTTTGCTTAGCGTGCTTGAAAAACTCAGTTTTTTTTTTTTGGTGAATGGCCATCAAGCCTCAACTTATTTGAAAACTTATACAAATTATGGCAAAAACCACATAAGCCTACGAAAATATTGAAAAAAAAGTGCTCATATGGATCAAATGCCTTTATTTGAGTTTAGCTATCATGGCTATTGCTTCTCTTAGCTATTTAGACTGAAGCCACAAATCATAATGCTAATTAAAAAATAAGAAGTGAAAATTTTTACCAGAAATTTGTTGTATTGCCCCAAGAAGCTTAAAATATAAGAGGCAGACATGTGCCATAAACATAGGTTTAAACTAGAAAGCTGAAGTTTTGGGAGCATTTTCTCTAAACCATATTCTACAATATAGCTCTATGGGACCGGAAAAAAAACGCACTCGGATGTTTATATTTCGCATTTTCAGTCACTCAATAAATGTGGGCGAGGCTCATCAACGGGAGTGACACCTCCCACACCACAGTATTCGTTTTATCGAAGAGTATTTTCATAACGGATCCAATTCAGAGAACAATAATAAGTCTATCGGTAAAAAGGTATGTACTTATAATTTTTTCGAAAAAAAGATCCAAAATATTTATTGTTTCGAAACCTTGGTTCTTTGCAAACTTGTAATTAATAATAGTAATTTCTCACATTAAACTTGTCAAACATTTTCAAATAAATTATTAATAGTTTGGCTAATGATGTCTTTACATTTTGATTTAAAAGCCTACAAGGTAACCAACCTTATCTGCATAAATAATAAAGTTTTTTATAACTTTACTAGCAAAAACATAATGCCTAAAGATTTTTCAAAAGTAAGGTTCACTTAATAAATCCTTAAACTTACTTGAAAAGTCCTTAACAAAACAATTTTTCCAGAGATTATATGATATAATAACTAAAAATAAAAAAAGACCATTGAGAAGCATTAATTTTACTTTCCCTCACTTACAACTTTAGATAACTTTAATCTTGAAACTTCAAAGTAATTTAAGTTAACCAATATAAATGTACATAATATCATGCTTCACCACAACAGAACTCTATTTAATTCCAATTACTTAATGAGTACACGATAACATGTTGTGTGTCTTTTAATTGTATGTAAACTTTCAGATTTTACTGTACGGTTGAAACAGAACAAACCGCACATTTGCTGCTTGTCTTTACTTTTATTACTTGCAACTACTACTGCTTTACTTTGGTTCCCAAAGAGTTGTAAAAACTTTGAAATCTTGCAGTTACTTTTTGACATAACGACCAACATTGTTGTAGCAAATGTTGAAGAAACTTTAACAAGACAAATACAAATGAAGGAACTATGTTTAATTAATTTTGCATGGGCTTATATGTTCTTTTAAGCTTATACAAGATGACGCCACAAGATAATATGATTTTACAAATAATTGTTGTCTTTTACAGAAATATTTACCATCAAAATTACTGTCAGCTGTGTTTTTTAATTTCTTTGCTATATTTTTCATTTGTATTAGGGTATTATCAAACATTTTTTGACTTAAGGGGCCGTCCATTAATTATGTGAGGTATTTTTCTGAAAATTCGGACCCCGTGTTTCTAATGCGCCGCTCAATGTTTTAGATTGGTGTGGTTTATTTCTCAAGAACTGTAACATATATTGCCATGAAATTTGGTGATAAGTTCGAAAACCCTATTTGAACTGACTGGTGCCAAAACAGACAAGATTTCATATATAAGTGTCGAAATTCTGTAGAGGGAAAATGTGTTATTAGTTTGTTTTTGAAAACACTTTTAAAATGAAAACGAACTAATATTTAAAGGGAAGTCGATAAGTGAAAAAACTTATTCAAATAGGTCTTTTATGAATTTTTTAACCCTGAGAAAACATTTTGATTTGAAATTTTAAATTTATATAAAGCAACTAAATATTTATGTGTTTTATTTGGAATTTATCAATAATAAATAGCGGCAAACCTTGGTTAAATTATTATATGTTTGACGTGAAACAGAGGCATACTTATGTCAACTAAAAATGACCCATCAACTAATAAGCCGATATAAACTATAAATAGTGCTTAGTGCGATATATTTGAGCATACCACCATGCATTCCGAATCTAAATCTGGTATATTCCGATAAGATCTGAAATGCCATAGTTGTTATAAAAGTTTCAACTATCGTTTATATAAAATCTATCATTCTAAACATAAAATATTCCTTGAAAATGCCTTATCACCGGAGCAGTAGAATATACATTTGAAAATAAGGGTTAAATAAAAAAAAAAAGCGGAGTATCTCAGTAAAGCTTAAGACATATAACGTACAAACAAAGACTCAGAATTACAAATTATTTGAAAAAGATACAGAGAGCCTATTTGGCAACGTTTATCACTACAACAATTCGAAAAAAAGTGTTTTTGCGGCTCACTTGAAAGCTAATATCATGGCGACAATTCCAATCACGTTTTAGAATTGAACTGTTTGTGATATTTCAAGAAGTTGATGCATTTATCTTAAAGTCTATTTTAAAAAAATGAGTTGAATGATAAATAACATGCACGCGCAACTTCCTCTAATCAGAAGCGCATATCACCTTGTGAAAATACTGTACATTAGACCGGGTCGATTTGTATAAAGAAAAATAAAGTCAGCCAGACACCGACTCTAAAGTTTTTTTTTTATGTTATTGTTCTGAGAAAAACCAATGAAGCACTTTTGATTCTCCTGAAGGTTCTTTTTGGCTAAAGAATTGAGTTTTTTGCTCGTAACTTTTTTCCTTCAGAGAATGGTCACCTGAATTTGGTTGAAAAATAAAGATTGCGTTCTTGCAAAAATTTTTACGTCAAAAAATTTAAAATTTTTTTCTGTTTTAAATAATGTTTAGTTCCAAACTACGATATTTCCATACAAAAAATGTGAAAAAATCGAATTTTTGGACTAAATATTACATATAACAGAAAAAAAATTAAAAATTTTTTAGCGTCATATTTTTTGCAAGAATGCAGTCGTTATTTAACGAGTGAATTTGGGTATCCATTTGGTCAAGGAATAAAAGTTACGAGCACAAAACTCATTTCTTTAGCCAAAAAGGACCTCCATTAGTTTTTCTCGGAACGAAAAAAGAAAATGACGCAGATATTGTTTTTAAGGGTCCTTCGAACTTTTGAGTTGGTGTCTGGATGAATCTAAATTTCGACCCGGTCTACTGTACATGGACAAATACTTAAATGTCATATGTTCACTCACACATACACATAATTTCATTAACATATATAAAACTTTTGCGCATAATCCAAACAAAGCCGCAGAACCTTAAGCCTCAAGCTTTTTGAAAATATCTAACCACTGCTGGTAGTGCAGCAAACGTTTAAGCCATGATCATAAAATGCATGTACTCATAGTTTGCATGGATTCCCCAAGGAACTAAAACTGCATACGGCACCAGTACGAACAGCATACTCGTCTTGACGGCTGCCTAAAAATATTGCATTTAAGTTTATTCAGTAGATGCCAAGGCTAAGAGCACTAACATTGCTACCATTGGCCACTTATGCAGTAGGTTAGTGCTTCACTTTAAATTGGAGGTTGTTGTTGTTGTTGTTGTTGTTGTTGTTGTTATTGTTGCTCTTGTTATTGTGTCTGTTGTTATTGTTTAAAGTATGTTATTATTGTTGCCTATGCAGTGAATATGCTGTCTCAGCTCTTGTGCTCTAATGTTTATGTTAACTTAACGTCAATTTAAAAGAATTTTGAAAATATACCTGAAATTTGTTGTTTACCTACTGTACACGGTGTAGTGAAGTTTATTGTGTTAAATTTTGAATGGTTTCAAACACTGATTATAACCTTTATACACAAAAAAATAGAATAGAAAAAAACAAAAGTCAACTGCATTTTCGTTGGTTTACATACTCACACTTTAATACATCATCTACACTACGCACATCCATAACAGCAAAATACCTCACTTTGTGCTATCATTGCGTTAATTTCATTAAATTGCGGCAGTTTATGTAATCGTGTCCATATCAGTCACAACAGGTCACATCTATTGCTAAGTTTATGATTGCATAAGTTTAATTTAATGCCAAGTTCAATATAGCCTATAAGTCTGCTAAGGATATCTCCGAGTTCTCACCAAAAATATCCACATTTGACAATGTAATCAATGATGTCTAAGTATGAGGAATGCTGCTTCTCATATATCAGCTAAACGATAATATATAGGTTGTTCATTTCATCAATAAACGATCGTTGTAGCGATCACACACGAGCAGACAAAGTTTGCGCAAACCAAATTTTTTAATTTTGATGTGTGCTTATTGTGACTGTGCTGCTGTTTTTTTTGTATCTCACCGTTTCATTAAAATGGAAAAGAGAAGTTGAAGAATATGGTGCAAAGAGTGGTATAAAAAAAGAAGCATGTTGGATGTAAGGAGTTTAGATGTCGTCATGAAATATACGCACATAGCACACCCTAAAATAAACTTTATACTCTTACTCTTTTAAGATACTAGGGATATTTGATAATTCCGTGAAAAATTAAACAAGAAATGATTTTTACGGTAAAAAACAACGTTTAATTTCTCAATATAGTCTCCTTTAAGATCGATACACTTCGTCAAACGTTCCTCCAATTTTTTGATACTATCCGAAAAATACGTTTTTGGAATGTCCGTAAAATGGGCCTCTGTTTCGGTGATGAGCTCCTCCCTGGTAGTAAATCTCTTTTTACCGAGCCAATTCTTCAGGTTTGGAAACAGAAAATTGTCGCTGGGGCCAAATCTGGAGAATATGCTGGAAGAGACAGCAATTCGTATTTCAATTCATGGAATTTCGCCATGGGATCTGGGCATGTGTGAACGCGCGCATTGTCTTGATGGAAGATCACGTTTTTCCTCGCCAAATGGGGACGTTTCTCTTTCAAAGCGTCACTAAGACGGTCCAATTTGGCTGCATAATATTCGCCATTGATCGTTCTTTTCAGTGGAAAGTAATCGATGTAGATTATGCCGCTTTCATTTCCAAAAACTGTCGCCGTAACCTTTCCGACCAATAGCATCGTCTTCGCCTTCTTTGGAGCACGTTCGGTTTGTGAAATCCACTGTTTCGACTGTTCCATTGTCTCTGGTGTGTAGTGATGGATCCATGTTTTGTCCACGGTTACTAATCGACGGAAAAAATCTTTCTTATTTTTGTTCAACATCGCCAATTACACGCATTTGAATCAGTCACACGATCGCGTTTATGGTCGAGAGAGAGAGAGCAAACGCTGCACCCATCTTGCGGATATTTTTTTCATATCTAAATGATTTTGCAAAATGTCCCACACACGTTCGCCTGAGATGCCGATGGCCTCAAAAATCTCGCGCACTTTAAACCTGCGATCGGCCAAGACGATATCGTGAATTTTAGTGGCAATTTCTGGTGTGGTGACCTCATTTGGGCGTCCAGAACGTTCGGCGTCACTTGTGCTTGTAAAACCGCATCGGTGTTCAGTAAATCACTTGTGAATCGTTAAAATCGATGGTGCAGAGTTCCCATAATATTTATCAAGCATTTCCTAGGATTGGCTGATGTTTTGACAGTAATCTACTAACAGATGGTAGCTGACTGGATCAGTGTTGCATTTAAAGTTACTACGCGGGAAATTAAAAAATTCACTAACTTCTCAAATTTCCTTCATAGTTAGAGTTTTTGATGAATTCCTTATCGGAAGCTAGATCAAAAATAGTTTTTATTGCCACCAACGAACAAAACCTGAATTGAGTAGGGTACTCTGCACCCTTATCATTCGTAAACGAAATATTATTCAACCACAGAACTGATGATTTTGTATTTACTAAGGCTTCAAGGTCACATGAGATCAATTTTGGGTTTATTGGCGTCGAAAGAAGAAATAACCAGCGTGATTATAAGACATTTTTGAAGGTTTTAGTTCTCTGTATTTAGTGTAGAAAGTTATCCAAGACTGGCCGAAAACGCATTTTTTGGAGATTTTAACCCCAATTTTCTCAAAAAATATACATGATGAACATTTTGAGGTCAGATTCAAGTTCAGCGTGAAATAGTCTACCGAAAACAACTAGCCACTTCCCATTAGCACAACCTTCCTTATACCAGTGATTTCTTGTTGGTTTTCGGCAAATTCATATGAAATGTTAGTGAATTTTAGGTTGAAATTGTTGCAGGTTGTGGTGTAAATATCTCCACAATAAAATGGTAAGCTTTGCAGAGTATGAATGACACCAACGTTGCCAGATTGTATAAATTTTTGGTTTTGTTATCTACACTAATTTGATAAGGTTATATTTGAGTTATGCTAGTATTAGTCCGCTATCAGTTTCCGTTGCACGTGAGCTTGGCAGAGTAATGTACGTGACATGAAATACAAATAATTCAACATGTTTGCACAAATAGCAAGGATTCTATGGGAATTTTCGGAAAAAAATAATAATAAAGCAATTCAATTCAAATGCTTGGCAATTTGTAAGGTGTTTTGTATATGGCAATCAACTGAAGGATGTCATATAAATGTAACCTGCACAAAAAAGCTCATAGAAATTGAATTACTAAAAAATATCGAATATTTATGTCTAGACATATAACATTCCTTCAACAGAACTAAAGCTAAATGGTTTCAACTTATGTGCATACATTTCAATATTAAAGAATATTTTTTTTTTGATTTTTTAGTAGGTACTTTTACAAAGTTCAAAATAATTGACATATTGTCTTTCAAAGACAAATTGCTATAAGTACTTATTATAAGAGTTATTACTAATGCGCACATACAAAGATACTTTTTGAATAAAATGATGTCAAATCGACTGCTTCTGTATTCTTTGCATTTGTTATGTATTTTTTGCGCATATCGTCTAGCAATGAAGACTTCATTAACCTTTGTTAAGAGCGCCAAGAAAAAGTTACAAAAACTTCTTGTCATGCAATCAAATACTTTTGCTGAAATATTTTGCGACATAAAAAATATATAACTTATTTTTCAATTCTTAAACAATTTTCTGCTACCTATAATATCTACTTCAATGCCGGGGTCACAGATTATTTAACGACAACTACACTTCTCGCTTTTTTTATATCCATACATTCAAGTAAGAGACTAATGCAAACTTTTACTGTCAAGGACAAGTTTGCTTTAAAGAGCATTTTGATTTTTTTTTTTTTAATTTAAAAGTTTAAATTTTGAGCCAATTTTTCAAATAACTTCAGATCGATAACTTCCATAAAGTTAATGCAACAATTACGTCATTTTACCCAGTTGCTATTCCACACACAGTACGCACTATCAATATTTTGCGACTGCATATCATATACCTTACTGCATAGATGGGCAAAATTTTGGTAGAAGGACCTTCTTCTAGTAAGAGCAACAAAAGCAAAAATTAAAACAACAACAGAAAAACACCTCCTCATAAATTCTAAATCGATAGGAGAAAAAAAAAAATTCTGCAAAAAACCAACAGCCAATTCCAAAAATCAAGCAAGAACAACATGAGTATAGAAATAATAGTGCACAGATCAAACGAAACGAGAGAAGCTGCCCTCAATGTGTGCATTGTTGTTTCCTTGTTCACTCGCTTCGGTGTTTTTGTTTTGGTTTTTTACCGGATGATGCAACAATAACTCTAATTCAAATCTAGTGCGTATAAACAAATTCACAACAATAAAAATGTGAGTAGATTTGGTGAGTGTATGTGTTTGTTATTTTGGATACTTTTTTTTTTAGAAAAACGACGTGTGTGTTGAAAAGAGCTTGAATTGGCTCATTTTTCCTACTTTGCCCATCGTTGCTTCATAACATGCATTTTGTATACTTAAGGATAAAGTTTTCTGAAAATTATGTTAATGCTAAAGCCATTAAGGATACATCATATTACTAATACAATGGCAAAAATATTAAACAGAGTGTGAATAATTTCAACAAAATGAAGCACATACACATAATGTTACTAACAGTATGAGTCAACAGCACTTTTTTGCTGATAAACGAACTGTGCAACAAAATCGTGCAACACCAGCAATTGCGTGTGAATGAGCTTATGTGTGTTATAAAACTGTCTGTCTGAAAATGTTATAGCGAAAAGTGGCTAAAATATTGACAGACGGGGTTGGATAAATGTATAATAAAAATTTTTCCGGACTTAGCCCAAACAGTATTACAAAAAGAAGCTGTTTATTGCATGCCAGCAAATTCCGTTAACTAAAGTGTTTCAATTTAAGAAAAATATATTGGCTACCTCATCCCTGTAACTAATAATCGTTTTTTTTTTTTGAAATCTTGAACATATGTATTTTTCGGGCTATCCGAAATGCACCAAATTTTAAAAAAAAAATTTAATAAATCGCTTCGGGCGCAACGGTCTTCTCTAGAGCTTCTATCATTCTTTAAAATTTAAAGAATTATTTTGTGCAAACTTCTTACAAGCGCCAAATGCAAAGATAAATTTTAAGCCCCATCACACAAGCTACACAATATGTCATAACGCACGTATGAAAAATATAAATCCTTTGTTAGTTTACATAAAAGTTTTCTTTCAAAAAAAACTTTATTGAACACATCTTTCAAATTCAGTGGTTTAACGTACCTCACTCGCAGTCTGTTTGTAGTTACAACTCAGTCAGTCAAATGTAACTGAAGGTTTTTGTATTATGTCGCTTGTAGTTCAAAGGACAACTGTAACTATTACTTGCACATGCAGTAGAAAATCGCATTATGGATTACTATACGTTTTTAAAGTTTTATTTTTTTGTATGTTTCATATGAGTATTTGTATTTGTGTTTTGTCTTCTTCTCATTCTAAGCGTCTGCAGATGTTATTCTAAAAAAATTGAATTTGTGTATGCAGGTTTATTTATGATTCAACCAATCTGCTTCAAAAGCAGTATATTGAATTTCTTATAAACTGCTGTATATGGTATTGATAGAGAGCTATATACATAGATAAAAAGGGAAATGCATTGACATTTTTTTCAAAGCATTTTAACTAAAAAAGAATAAAACATCAAATGGTATATGATGTATCAGGATAAAAAATGTGAAATTAAAATTTAATAAAATAACTTTTAGTTGCAAAGAAATAATACTATCATTGAAAGAAAACTTCTTAAATTCTAACATTGACAATATATGTATTTTGGTTTTTTTTTTTCATTTGCTGATAAGACATACATTTGGCTTTATAGTAGAGGTCTGCACCAGTGCACTTGAAACGACTATCAACCTTCTCATCAAGATTGCGAGTCCATCAAGTCCTTGTGTACGAAATTCATAAATCAAATCAGAGCAAAACATAATACTAAGCAAGAGAGATGAGTGTGTTTCTCGCAAATAATATGCTCAACGGCTCAACCATTCGTTGTTTATTGCATTCGGCACCGAGTGAATTGTTGTCTTTCGTAATTTCAAAATTGTGGAACACTTTTGTCTAACTAAATTTGAAGTTGTTTTCGTGTTATATTTGCAGATATTTCATGCATGCAAGAATGCCCTTCAATTGTTTACCAATCTTACACAGCACGTTTCCATTTTGTTGCTTTTTTAAACACGCTGCTTAAAATGTTGTTCTTAGTAGATGTATTAATAGCAGATTTGCTTGAATTATTATTTTCTATGTAAAAATGACACGAAGTTAATTTGAAAAGGAATATAAACTAACTCAAGTACGTCGCTGAATCGTTCTGTTTTGTGCAAGCCTCTTGATGACTCGCAGAATGTCAACAGAACTATTGTGCTAATACAGCGAGTACAATAATCTGATGACACAGCAAGCTCCTTAAGGGTGTTCAAACCGTCAAATTTTTCATCAAATTGTTTGTCAAACAATTTGACGGCTTAGCGTACACATGATCAAATTGTTCGTCAAATTTCAGTTTTGTTCCGACCACCGAAGAGAAAACATCGTGATGTCGGACAAATTAGTATGTTCATGAAAGTAGATATGTTGATGATAATATAATAACTGGACATTTTTAGGTCCATAAAACCTATTAAACAAAGAGATAAAACTTTACGTTGAAACTAAATCGTTTCCAATAATCGAAACAATTATAATTAAATTGGTTTCGTCGTTACTTAAGTATAAAATTAATTTTAATTAAAATTTACACCTTTAATATAATCAATATCGACTCCTCTAGCCACATTTAAAAACAAAACAATAAAAACACCCTTCAAATATGCAAAATGAATAAGAGCTGCCTGCCATTTCATTATCCGCACGATGTGCACTCGTTGAAATCTCTTTTCAACTGAGAAATATGTACTAGTAAATTTGACGAGCGTACACACCATCAAATTTTTGGTCAAATTGTTTGTCAAACAAGCAAAAAATAAAATTCTTTGTTTTCCATCAAACAATTTGACCAACAATTTGATAAGCGTTCACATCTTCAAATTCTCATCAAACTCCATATATTTTTTTGTTTGATCATGTGTGCGCCCCTAATAGGATCTCTACTCCATAGATGAAAGCAGGAGCTACATGAGCGTAGAAATAAAAGTTCACTGATCAAACGAAACGAGAGAAGCCTACCTCAACATGCGCATTGTTGTTTCCTTGTTCGCTCGCTTCGAGTTTTTTTTTTTACATGATGCAACAATAACAATAACATAATACGCGTGCATAGCGCGTACGAAAAAAAAACAACGACGATAGAAATGTGCGTAGCAGTGGTGAGTGCATGTGTTTGTTGTTTTGGTTATTTTTTTCTCAGAAAAACTACGTGTTTGTTTTAAGGAGCTTAGATTTGCTCATTTTTCCTACTTTATCCACCTATGGTATACTCTATACGTCGGCAGTAGTTGGAAAATATAGCAGAAGAGAAACATCCTTGTTCAAGTGTATGCTTTGCTTATTATGTTTCAATCATACAGCAGAGCTACATATGTAATTTATCGATTTTTGTTCAATGCAGTGATATTAATTTTTAAGGAAATGCTTTTCAATTAAGAACTTATTTGTTTTCTTATGCCTCAGCAAAATTTATTCGGTGAGAGATTTTTTTTTTCTAGTACATTTTGTATGCAAATGGCCATATATCAAATATGCAATAAAACTGAGTTTCCTATCTGCAAAGATTGATATCGATTTCGCTGTCAGCTCTATCGCTGATGATATTTTCATTTTTTTAGATTTCATGACTTTCACAATACATTTTTTTTTTCGTTTTATATTGTAATAAGTAGTTTTTTCTGTGGTTTTATGTTATAATTTGATTACAGCATGTGCACATTAGCAGCAACAGAAGCATTTGCAATTTGTTGTTTTACTAACTACACGTTTAATTTAATTAATAACTGAAGCAAAAATCCGAAAGGTTTTTTATTGGGGTTTTTTTTTTTTCAACCATTACCACTTTTTAGTTTGTGGATAGAAATATGCTGGAAAGCATGAAGATCTAATGTAAAATTGTGGTGTTTTTTCACCACTGCCTTCGGTTTTCTTATCTTAAACAGATCATAAGTCACTTTCTCCGCTGGAGTTCCCAAAAACGAAATTTGATATGATAACTGAGCAAAAATGAAAAAGCATATCAATTTGTGACCCATCTTGAGCATTATGGCTTGTGTGAATGCCAAAAAAAAAAACAACAAATTTCAAATTTAATTCGAAAAGTTCCTTCTGCCGGCAGTACTTAAAGCGCACTGTAACATAAATGTTTTGACTGAGAAATTGAAGATACCTAAATTTCTATGAAAGTTGCAGAAGACATTAATACATAAGGCATCTTGAGGCCATATTTTTGAACAACCTGACAGGATTTTCTAAGTGCAACTTATAGGTTACAGTTCATAACGTCACTTTCGGGTGGAAAGGCCCTAACTCATGATAACCCTCAAATACACGTCCACTCAAAATTTGTACGTGATATTTCAGAACATAGCGGACTGACATCCAATTGAAAAAAGACCCTTACAGTTACTCACAAAATTGAGTATACACCTTGATTTGAATGAAATATTGGCAATTTTTAAAGAAATTAAAAATGTTAAGTAAATAATTTTAACGCATGGAGATAGATACCAATCTGACAAACTAATAATGATTATAAATTTTAATATTTTTAAGACAAACCACAAAATGAATTCATAAAAACGTAAATTAAAGCAAAATTCAAGTCACAAAATCATTCATTGAAATTACTTACTAAACCTTTTAATTTCTTTAAAAATTGCCAAAATTTCTTTCAAATCAAGGTGTATACTCAATTTTGTGAGTAACTGAAATTTTGAAGTTTTTTATGCAGTTTTTTGGTCCTTCTATAAAATTGCAAAAACATGAGCTAGGGTCTTTCAAGCCCAAGAGCGACGATAAGGAGAACTGGGAAATTTTTTCTATTCTTGGTTTTTACAGGTACTCCACGTAAAAAGAAGGTATCACAGTGGTTCAATATCCTTTGTGTGTATTTTACTGAGCTTTTTTGTTCAGTACTGTTCAGTACAGTTCAGTAGTGCAAGGAACCAAAAAAAAATTTTTGTTTATATGTGCTGTAATCAGCAAGTAGCCTTCTGAAACTATTCTAAGACTTTTTATAAAAAAATATAGAGTGTATTTTAAAATGAGTTCTTTTTCTTTAACGTTATGAAAATGTTAAAATTTTTGAACTTCACTTTTAGCAGCCATGAAAAATGCATAAAATTTAAGTTGTAATATTTTTATTGGATTATTTAATTTATGCCAAAAAAAAAAAAAAAAATAAGACAAAAACAATGAAAAAAAAAGCGTTGCGCTACAGCACAATCAACTGTGCAGTTTTTCGCTTAAAATTTTTTTCGGAATTTTTTTTATTTTATATTATTTAACTTTTTTATATTCATTAATGCACTCAACAACGCAATCATCAACACAGCAAAAGTTGCAACCTTGCTAACATAGAGCTTGTGCAGCTACTCATGGATACGACGCCTTAATTTATGCAATAAAAAAAAAAAATCACTTGCTGTTGCTACAGCTACGGAAAATAAGAAAAACTTATACTACTTGCTAGTACTTTTTCATCTGGTCTTTTCATGTCCAAGTCAACACCAACGTGTTGTGTGTGGTTCAGAGGTTTGATGACCGTTGACCGTTGTCTGCTCTATTAAATGCTCAAATTTACATAACATGGAGCTTCGCATATGCACGACTACATTATATAACCCTTAGTAAAATAATTTTTCTTGTTGTGATATTTTTCCGTAAATTATTTAAACATTTTATGCGATAAAATTCAAGTTTTATGTGTACAAAAAATTTAAAATTAATTTAATTTTTTTGTTTTTTTTTTAATGGTTCAACACAACGCGTATAAAAAAAGCCTGAAAATTACAAAAAATAATATAACGTATGCGGAATGAAATCCGAACACATTTTGTACGTGCTGTATAAAATGATCGTGAAACTTAAAGTAACAACTTTCTTCGTAAAAAATTAAATGTTTATTTTACTGATAAATTGGCATAAAACTATAGTGGTATGCTCAAATTCAGTTGTCAAAATGTTGTTAAAAGAGTCGCAACTTCGAAAATTGATTTGCAAATTTCGCACAGAAAATCTAGATAAAAACAAAAGTGCGATATTCCAACATTTTAAAGACATCGGATTTGTAAAATCGGCTGTATATTGAACACTTGGACTATTAAGAACTAAGAAGACCATAAAAAGAAAAATAGATTCCGGTAAAGAATGCGTTTTACAAGACCGCAAAGTTCGTGCTCAGCTGAAAGCAGATATTGTAGGTCGCAAGGCAAAATCTTACCGCCAATCAGGAAAAAAGTACGGAGTCAATCAAAAAACTGTTATAACGTATATAGAATCAATGGATATTCAACTAAAAGAAAGAAAATCAAAACCAGCTAATTCGGACAAGCAGTCAAAACTAATCAAAACTAGGCTGCGCGCGCTTTCTGAAAAATATTTTGCCACATCTTCTAATTATGTTTGTATGATGGACGACGAGAGTTACTTCACAGTGGAAATAATCGAATAGATGTCAAAACATTATTTCGAGTCTGAAAACTATAAAGCACCCGATGAGGTGAAATATATTGCGAATATCAAGTCTCCAGGCAAAGTATAGCTGTGGTGAGTATTTTTCAAAGGTGGCTTAACGGTTTCAGCGCAGACTTATGCAGAAAAATGTATCCCTGTATTTCAATAATTTACTCAAAATTATCATCGACGTGATAAAATCATTTTAAGGCCATATTTACCATCATCCCATTATGCAAAGTCTACTTTAACTGCGTTTAAGACACGAGGTATTGAATTTGTGCCAAAGGCTTTAATCCCCAAAACGTGTCGCAACTGCGGCCGATCGAAACATTTTGTGCCAAATCGAAAAGGAATGCTAATAGCAATGGATATACAGCTAAAAATATTTACTGCCTTATTCAAAAAATCAAAAAGCAGCTCAAGGAAATCGATACAAAAGGAATTCGGGAGTCTATGAACAAGTTGCCCCAAAAAATATGGAAAACTGATCGCAATGGGTTAATTTTTTTTTTGTTAATTTACTATTCGTTTTGAAGTATAAAAATATATGTTCACTGTATAAAAAAAATATTGTTGAACATTTTGTTTTTTCTAATATACATTTGTTCGGATTTCATTCCGATACGTTAGCACTTAATATTATGTAAAAGAGAAAGAATTATTATTAACGGAGGCCAAAAGGCTTACAATAATTATTAGCAGTCTTATGTGGCTGGAATTGATATGTACCAATTTTATTACCAGAGCTATTAATCGCAATATAAATGGGAACATATTTCTAAGCCGCCAATCATTTATTTATGGAAGATTAGTTTATGTTGTGGTGGCCGAAGTCTTGGAGCAAACCCATCACAATTATATCCGTAGAACTGAAGAATTAATTCTATACTTCAATTAGCACATACCCGTTGATGTATGTTCCATGAAAGTTTCAGACTACATTTTAGCAAGCTTGACACATGAAATCACGACTCCAGGTACAAGCATTTCTCAACTTATGTAAAAATTGTGATCATAACTTTAACTTTCAGTTAATACGTTACATTAGTAGCAAACATAATTCAATTTTTGCTTGCGTGCAGTTTTGAGTATTTGCCGTAAGTGGAAAAATTTTGTTCATTTGGGTCATCTGTTATGTTCTGTTTGTAAGCCTTACAGAATTTTTTTCTAAGCTTCAGTCATAATAATTAGGTAAGGCGCTACTCACTTCAAGCACCATTTCTTTAAAGACATCCTGTCTTTTTAAAGAAGCCCCGAACATCGAGAGAAAAGTAGAGTGTATATTTTTAAGAAATTAGTGCATTTTAGTAGGTTAATTGGGAAAAAATTACCTCTTGCGCTGTGAAAGAATTTTTTCTTGGTTATTTTATTTCTTTTAAATTTCTTAACAGTGGGAAAGAAATCTGATTGGCCTAACATTTGCACTAAGGCATGGGTTTGAGATAGATCAACCAGATGACCAAGAAAAAATCGTGAATATTTTTGTACTATATACAACTTAAAATCTTTTAACAGCAAATTTCTAATAAAACTTATTGTTTTTTATTGAAAATAAAAGTTTTATGAAAAAGTAATAAGTTCTTTGATGTAAAAATTTAATGGTACTTAATTTTAACTAAATAATTCCACTAACAAGCCTTACATGGAAATTGAATTCATTAGACAAAATATATATTTTTCAAACTTTTTCTTGGTAAATGTTGCTCTCATTTTTTTGTGCTTATTTCTTAAGGTTAAAAAATTTAATCAAAAGTAATATATTATCTTGTACGGAAGCCGACTTGCTATTCAACTGCAAGACATTTTTTTCCACAGTATCAATTTTCCATGTTGCCGTCACTTGTACTGTAACATAAACAGCCACAAGAAAGTGATCAGAAGCGAAGTCTACGTAAGCTACTTCATTAGGTTTTGCTAATTCAATTCCGGGGAAATCCTAAACCTTTCATTTGGAGCCAATCATGTTCTGGGTATATAAACTTTCAACCTGAGAAAATCATATGCTTCACTATACGCATACAACGGCAACCATTCAGCACAAGATTTTAAGGACATTCTGCTGAAAATGATCAATGCGGTTTGAGGATGGTACAATAACTATCGTATCATATTCTTATAGATTTTTTAATTACGCAAGTCTGGATCAATGTTTGGGTCTTTTAATTTTTTGGTTTCTTTAAACATGATGCACTCAGAAGAAACAGGTAATTTATGGTATCATTGGTCATTTTCTCTGTCGTAACAGTTTTGGACGACCCACAAGCCAACGATAGTGAGTTGATAATTATCATAGATTAAATTAAACAGTCGACTATTATAGCTAAGAAACACCCTGCATGAGTTTTTTGGGTCATGCCATCACTTCGTCCATATGATGGCCTTGTTGTAATACAAAGCTGATGTATTTTACATAAATTATATTTCCGAGCGCTTAAGCGTTTTGTGCATATATTTATTTTTCCAAATTTTTCTTCAGAATCATACCACTGCGCTGTACTCAATCACAACATTGTTTAATTGAAAGTAAAAATATTTTAAATTTCGTATAAAATTTTTGACATTTTTTTTTTAAAATTTTTTATTCGTTTTTGTGGTGCCATTGCTTTTGCATTGGTAGCAACAGATTTTTCAATTTAATGTTCTGTTGACTTTATTGACGTGATTGAAAGGCATTTACAATGAATGAAATAATTATGCCTTTTGTTCAATAAATTAACATCGAGTTAATTAATTTAAGTGAATTTTAACAGCACTGCATTTAAAAACAGCGTGCTTTTTATGTCCTTTGTATTTATATCCTTTTGACTTTGACATTAAAGTCTGAGTAGTGGATGCAGTTCAAAAGATTTAAATATCCGTAACATTTTGTGATAGTGGATTTTGCACTGCTCAAATAATATCCACCACCTTTTTGCGCCTTTAAAGAAATAAATAAAATACCATTTCCTGACATGTTTCTATTCAATTCATATAAATATTACGAGAAATAACTTAATAAAAGTGATTTTTCAACTTCAGAGCCGTCTAGCGGCTATCTCAATATTTGTCCCATTATAAGATAAAAAGTACTTGAAGAGGAAACAAACCAAATATTTTGGTTCCGAGCTCTTTGTTGATCTTGAGGATCTAGCCGAGTCTTAGCCTACCAGTATCCTCAACTTTACCTAGGCGTATGGGTGGTTCGCGCCTAGTGAACAAGTTTTTTAAGGAGAAAGGAGGGGACTATATATATATATGTAGGATATCACAATAGGCCAACTGTCTTCGAACGAAAATTGCGACCACAGGTGACTCTTTTAACCTAACTTAACCGAAACTAAAAGGTTCATGCTTGTTAAAAATGGAAGAAAAAATTCTTTACTATCATAAATTTTGATTTTAATATTTAAAAGCTTTAAAAAAGTTATAAAACCTTACTAAAAAAATTTGAAAATGTTTTTATCATATTCTACAGAGAAAATGTTATAAATTTTTTACTGTACCGTATTCTATCATAACCAATTATTTGCCTATAAAATTCATAAATTTGAGCTCAAAGCAACATATTTTGCCATATGCGACAAGTGTTGTGCGATTCGTGTTCTAAAATTTTTGGTGATCAAACTACCTTAACATGAGCTGCTTATATACAAATTGCCAGAAAAATCAATTTCTTCTTTTGATTTAAATAAACTATAGTATTTTGATTCTTATTTTTTAATAATATTCTTTTGAATTTCATTAAAATATATTCCTTTATTAAAATTTTTGACAATAAAAAATGTTTACATTACTTTAAATAAGTATTTTAAAATGTCCGACACTTGTAGTTGCGACAAAATGACCACTTTTTTTATCATCAACATCGTCATGAGCAAGCTCATTATCGCAGTACAAATTAATCAACATTGTACGCGGTCACATACGCAATTAAAACGCAGGTAGCGTTGCCTGAAAATGGAAAATGCAACAAATTCGATTTTTTACAATATATTGCATTATATAAATTTTTTGTTGAAAAACATTTTTTTCGCTTGCTCTTCGTTAAAAATACATTTATTTTTTGTGCAAAAAGTTTGCACCACGTTCACCATTGTTACATGTATGAATACATCCATAGATATGTCTGCATATTTATAGAGGAAGCTATGATAATCTTTTTATGTTATCAATAAACATGTTCGAAATATTTCGAAAACCAGCAATATTTAAAGCTTTAGAGCGCTGGAACTCAAAAACTATGACATCCAAGATAATAGTTTAGATAGATACTGTAAAGAATCCTATTATTTATTAAAAAGACTAAGGACAGTTTGATGTTTGGGGCTCTGCTTAGGAAATTTATAAAATAAATGTTTTTTAGAGATTGCATCTAAAACACACCGTACCGGATAACGCCACTTTTTACTTAAGCTTAGTAGACATGAATGTCCTGTTCCAATAAATTATGCATATGACTTCCCATGAAGTGAGTGAAAAATTAGGCAAGGTGGTGTCGCAGCCTATTATTTACTTTATGAATTTAATTAAATTTGTGGAAGTGTGCCTCAAGTGCAGCATAGTTTTTCTCCTCTAATTTCGAAGAAAAACTGTAGTACAAACCCACTCGATATGTAACGTTTTGTAAACCTTTCAAAAATCCTTCACATGAATTCTAACAAGGTTACAGTTACATTTCAGAAATATTTCATTTCAATTTCTTCTTGATTTCATTTGAAAGATATCTGTTAATTTCTTACTAAGCTATCGACTTTGTTTTTGTTCTTCGTCACTTGCATTGTTTGTTTATAACGTCATTGGCACCATGAATTGCATATAAATACTACGTAGTTATATTTTGTGACGTTTCTTATACCCCTTTTATGAATAAACAATCCATCGAAATTTTTCTCCAATTCCCTGATTTGTAATCGTAAGAGATTATTTGGCAATCAGAACAAATTCCCTGAAAAATGAGTTAATGATTATGATTTTGACGAAATATTTGAATATTTTGACGTTTCTTCATCTTTGAAGCATTCTTCTTTAAGAAGAAAATAGCAATGTAAGCGATAGATTTAAATTTTAATTTATTTAAAGATGTTTCTTGACATATATAAGAATCTAACAATACTTATAAAGAGCAATTACACTAAATGGAGTGCATTACCCATTGTTTAAAATACATGATTATTGAAAGTATCGGAAATCATCAGTAAAAGCCTAAAAATATTAAAATTCACTAAAAAAAACGATAAATATTAAGCTGAGCAGATTGCATAAAAAACTATCGAGTGTAAAAAGAACAAAAAATGGTATTGCTGTCTAAAAATCGATGAAATTCTTTAACACTAAACAGCAGAAAAAATTCGAATAAAATTAAAATGGACTTAAGCTTTCAATTTCAAATGAAAAGTATGGGAAGAATACAATTAGAAAACTGCGTTCCACAGCAAGAAGAACATTTTAAAGCATAGACTAAGTAATACATATCAAATGATTCAATCTACACTTCTCAAATTTGGCCCGCTAACTTAGAATGTATATATGAGGATGTAGCATTAGTCAGTAATCGCGATATTACAAAGATGTTCACAAATCATAAAAGAAATACAGCAAATACGAGATGACAAAAGAAATGTGTAAAACTAACCAGCACTAGCACGCTTTCCCCTATAAGTATGAAGTTGCTACATGCAAGCTTATTTGGAGCATGTATGTGTTGCTTTAAATATTAATTGTTTTTTGTTCTTGTAACTACTTGTAATTGTATTATCGCTGAAATGGTTAACATACAGTAATTTAATTTATTACATTTAACCATATCTTACTTTTTTTAAAAAAACAAAAAAAAAAAATAATAAATAAAATATGTTAAAATACTTTACTTTAAAAATCTATGCTTTTAAAAAAATAATGTTCAAAGTTCGTAAAATATCTTAGTTAAAAAAAAAAATTTATCATATATTTATTGTAAGCATTAAAAATGATACGTTCCTGAATATTACAATATTTTAAAAACAAGAAAACATCTTAAAAATACCTTTTGCATTATCTGTGGATATTTGATAAAACAACCATTTTCAAAAAAACTAATAAAATGTAAAACATAAATTCTTTTCCGCGTTTTTAGCCTCACGAAAAATGTGGGCGTGGTTTGCCAACTGTGGTTGGAATCGTCATACGACTTAAATACCTAAAATGCTGTATCTTGGCACTCAAGGCAGACTTTTCCTACTTCTTAGTAAGTATGTTTTTTTTCGTAAAACTTCAACGAAATCAGACATATAGAGTAGACTTATAAAAAAACATAATTTATGCGCTTTACCTCAAATATTTCAAAATTGATGGTCAATTCTGAGGCCAGATTCAGATTGAGTAAAAAATTTTACTTAAAAAATATGCGCCGCTGCTTTCCTTTATACGCATACCTGTTTTTTAACACTGTTTTTATTCAAATTCGAGGAAATTTAACTGATGTCAATTCAGGGTTATTTGGAGTTGCTGAACTCGAAACTGTCATCAAATTTCGAGATAATTGTAATTAAGCTGGTATATGACACGGTTACAAGCGCTCTTCTACGACTGTTGTTAATTCAAGACTGAGAGGCTTGATGTCTGAGGAAAAGTTACTTACACTACCTCTCCGACACCACTACTTAGCTTACAATATGAAGCATTTTAGTTAAATTTTCTGAAAAAATTTATATAAAAGACAATCGACCGAGAACTTTTCCGATCTCCGAGAAGACATACGGTATTTTTTGTATTTTGACAATAGGTTCAAGTTCCTTTATTAGTTATCACGCCAATTGTCACATTCCTTTTATTATGACATATCCTTCTGTGTACATTTAAAAAAGTCTTTCCCACAAAATTAATAAATACCAAAAGTTATCAAGAACCAAGACAACAATTCGTAGTTGAATACATAATACTTCAAGAAAAAGAATCAACCATATAAAAGCTTTCGCTTTTTTAACGTTTTATTGAAAAATAAACGTTTGTCTTTAAGTACATATCTGATATTTGATTCAAGTAACTTAAGTATGTTTTATTTTTTTATTGTTATTATTTTAACCAATATGTTACAACTTTAATCTTAACCAAAACCTATTGCATATTTGCTATTTGCTAAATATTCAACAAATTGAATAAATATAAAAACCGGTAGATAAAAGTTTTATACAAATTGTTTATTTATCCTAAAAGTAAATACAAAGTGGGTGAAAATACACATCGTTCCTAATGCAAATACCAAAAGTGAAATACCCTTGCACACGTACATATATATAAAGTACATACAAACAACATGCATGTAAAGTAAAGTAAAAAAAAAACTCAAGGTGGGCAAACTTTGCGGGCAAATAAAAACCTTTGTACAACATGGAAAAAGCGTCATTGAAAATTACTAAATAAATATTAAGGTCACGTGGTTGGTAGGGCGTTTTATAGACAAGACAGTGGTAGAACAAACATTAGAGCATCGTTATGAATTTTATGAGACTTTAGTATTAAAATACTGCAAGTAAATATGTAAATTCAACTTTATTCACCTACTCTTTTACTTCTGAAAATTATGGTTGAAGAAAAATAAATCTTTTCCGGTATAATGTTCATATACTTGTATTTCTACTCAAGCCGATCTTTTCATTCCATTGATTGAGAAAAAAATTTTGTTTCTTAAGTGTAGAGTATTCATAAATAAATATTCTTTTTCGTTTTTATTGGTTGGATATGAACCTAATATGAAGGAAATGCTAAGGTTTCAAGAATTTGAAAAAGAAACCTACATATCGGGCAATTCACGCGAAGCGGGCAATGAAAATAAAGTGAGGCCGTGAAATTTGTTTATATTCCGGTCAGTTATACATCTAGGAGACATAAATCTGTACACATATTTTTTTTTTTCGTATGAGGCTTAATTGCCGAGTTGAGGGCTTCTGAAGAATTGGCGAAGTTTAATGAACGTCATTTTTGAACGCTGTTATTGGAATCAAGGAATTTATTATAAAATATAAAAATTATTGATTTAACTAGTAAAAAGGATGGTCTTTTTAATTTTTTAGTTAAATTCGAATTTCAAATTTTTTTAAGTATGGAAAACTGGAAGTAAAAATTTTAAATCAAATTTTCAGTAACTTCGACATAATATTTTTTAAATATTTTATTTTTAAAAAAGAGCCTTAAGAATATAAATGTTTCACAAAAAAAAATTTAACGTGATCGTTATTAGTTAAGGAGATATATAAATTAAGGTACTTAAGAAAGTGCCACGTCCCATACAAAGTGCGGCACGTATGCACTTCAATTCATATATCTCGTAAACTAATGTAGATCACGTTAAAAAAATTTTAGCATATTACCGGTATATTTTACGCTTTATTTTAAAGTTAAAATAAAAAAAATAAAACATGTCGAAATTATTTCAATTCTGAAATGAAATGTTCACTTCCGGTTTTCCACAAGAAAAAAAAATTAAATATCCCATATGATTTCATAATTGAAAAGAGCAGTAAATTTCCTATTGAAACCACAATGTTTCATATTTTATTGAAATTTTGTTAAGTTCGAAAAACGGCTTTCGAAAAATCCATTTTTCATATTTCGTCAATTTTTGGAAGTCCACAACTTGAAAACTAAGCCTTATATAAAAAAACAATTAAGTGTTTGCACCTTCTAGAAGTGCAATTAAACCGAATATGGACAAATTTCTAAATCTCATTTTTTTTGCATTGTCCGCTTCGCCTGAAATGCCCCATATATTATAATACCACATTTTTTAGTGTAAGCGGAGAAAGTAGCGATTCTTAAATCATTGGAACAGTTTCAGTATAATGACATTTCTTCAAGAAGTGAAGATATTCTTAATATTTAGGTCCTTATCAAATACTGAAGGTTTCAATTCTCTTGTTGTGGCTAGATGCCAACAATCTCTAAATGAGATGACCGGTTTGCAATAAGGAAATGATATACAGTTTACGGCATTCTTTTAAGCAAACAACAATACATTAAAAATTATGTAAGACGGGATCAGCGGCAAAATAATATGGGGTGATTTTACAACTTCAAAGTACAATATCGGAATTTTTGGGTGTTAGAGCTAGAAAGTGAAAAATCGGTACTTTTTTACTTTTGTCCGGTCACTTGTCAATTTTTTTTATAAGAAAGGAATAAGAAGAAGAAAAAAAAAACACGGATTCAATAGTTTCGGGGATCAATAGTTTCCCGAAAACCATACCCTTTTTGTTGGAAAATTTTATAACCTCTACAACTTGCACCATTTTTTGAATCAAGATTTTTGAAAATGAGTTGTTAACTTAAAACAGAGGGCGCTAATCCAGTTTTCAATATTAACCTTAATCCTAGTAATGGAGCGTGTCCAGACATATAAAGCTATTGTAATCCGCTGACACATCGTGAAAAAATCAAAAAGTTTTTTTTTTGTACGCTATGCACTTAAGGGTTAAAGCAGCCTCTGAAATATTTTCTGTATGTTGAGTTGTGCACTTCCGTCAAACTTTATTAGTTTTAATTGCTTGTAGTTTTAAAGATGTTCTTGTAATTAATTTTATTGTTGTCACTCTTAAATTTTTAACCTTTACGCGGGCACTATTAACATATGCTAATATCGTTATTTATAACTTGCTAGTTAGTGACTAGGTTTTCGACCTCTTTATGAAAAACTGCTACTATCTCGTCGTTTTAATCGTTATGCCAATTCTTACTCGGTACCTAAAACGGCGATATAGTAGCCAACCATGAAACCTGATAAAGTGCAGTGGATAAATAATAATAATTTCCCATCGAAAACATTTTGTGAATATGCTGTGTAAAGGGAAATAATAAGAATTTCTATTGTTTAAAATATTTCCTAGAATAAGTTGCAGCTATTGCATTTGTGAAAAGAATTTTTAGTCATCACACCTAAATTTAGAGTCATTGCGAACTAATTAGCGGACAGAAAATTTCAACTGAAGATACTTTAGCATAATGTCATTTACAAACTTAATTTGTTTTATGCCGGAAAAATGGAAAATAAAAAATGAAACGACATTAACTTAGATAAATATTTCGATACCACTACAAGAATTTCGTAACATAAGCATATTTTCTGCGCTGTCAGAAAACACAAGCTTTTGATTAAAAAAGTGTTTGGTTTTTGATTTAATAATTAATTTCTTCATAGTTGATGAATTTAAATCACTTTTCCGACCATATTTTGTGCAATTATTGCAATAAAAATATCTGTACCGTCATTATCCATAAATATTACTCAGCAATGAAATCGCGTTATTTTTTCATGTGGCGTTCCATTTTAAATATTCCTGAACTGCCAACAGTCTTTTTTATTAACAAAAACAAAAGTAAAATTAAAACCGGGCTTCAATTTTGAGCTTTTAGTTGTTCCAGAGCTATGTTCAGCTGATATTATGGATGAGCTGACAGCCAGTTTTGTTCTTCTGAGTACCTTTACCAAAAACTTTAATAGCTTAATCCAGTAGTATCTGAATACCTCAGAGTTTAATCAAGAATATTTTCGTTAGTGTTGCAAAGTGTTGCCATTGTTTACCTAGAGACATTAAAACTGAGATTCGTAATTTGTGTTTGAAAAGGAGCATCATTTAATCTGACTGTGTCACTTTAAATTATTTTTTTGTTTTTTAATTTTTATTATTTGTTGTGAGCTTCTTATGCCAATAAATTAATTTAGATTGAAAATTAAATGTACCTACTTTTAACTGTCAATTTTAACACGTAATCAATATCATTTTGATCAAAACAATTCACTTATCAGTGTCCGACGACCATCAACATTTGTCAAAAGCCTTATCCTTTAATGTGTTCTTTTTCTTTTCGCTACCCCGGCTATTAATTGTTTCTGTTCAGCAAAAATATTGACTTCGTTACCGAATCCTTAACAATCCTAAGCTCTGCTCAACCGTCCGATTCCCACGAATGTTCACATGCAATTCAGCCGTTTGTTTAATCGCTTGTGCACCTATTTACGGTTCGTCGATTTCATGTAAAATTAATTAAGTCCGCTGGTGCGTGCCTTTCTTTCGATAATTCGCACTAAAATTTTCTCGTTTCGTTTGTTAAATCAATTCATTTCGCCATTGATTTACTGGGATGTGGTATTGTTAAATTAAGTCATTAAACACAAGAGGCTGGCAAGCAAGCGAATAGCTAATGCCTACGTATTTAAGGGATTAAAATATTAAATTGATTGTTGTTTAGGAAACTTTGATGGGGTTTGCATATTCTAAAGGTAACTTTTGGAATTTAAAGTGTTGGTTTAATTCTAATGCTTTAATGAATAATGACTTATGCTTTTGTATGAAATCTTCATATTAATTATAAGTTATATTAATGAGCAGCAGGTAAAGATAGTAGCTAATTGCAATTGAAAGCTGTTTTCTTTTATTGAGCTGTTTATTATCACTAATTAAATCTTATTATATAATAAATAAGAAGCAAAATAACAACGAAATCTATTCGTTATTACATTAAAAAACTAATAGCCATACGAATTATTACTCTTTTATAGGTGCTGGCTGGTTTTGTAAAAGTTAATTTAAAATAACTCCTTTCTCTTTCACACAGATATCACCTTAATGCAATACTTTCACAAGCAAACATGTAACTCATGCTGTGCTCAAGTTTTTTTTTTCTACTGTACGAGTATCTCATAAATTTACTTACCTTTTTAATTTTTTAACACAATCAAAGCGTACGGAATGTAGCAAAAGCAGCAGGAATCTCCTAAGTAATGTGAGCTTTCGAGGAGTTATATTAAATTGGAACTTAAGTAATTCAGTATAAGCGCTTGGAGTGTTTCATGCTTTGTTTTTTGCTGCTTTTGTCTTGTAACATTTTCTTTCTGATTTGCTTAGTCCTGTTCACCATTTCCATAATACTTATTTATCTGCTTCAGTCTTCTGTTTCGACTTTTACAATTTCTTCAGATAAATAAATGATTTGATCACGTATTCGTATAACGTCCCGGATAAATTATGTGATGTGTGAAATTAAATATTCATTTTATGTATGACAAACATGCTGTCGTTCAAATTGGAAATAAGTTACAACACGACATTAAATTGGTTTTGAAATTCAAAACAAATTTATTTTTTAATTGCATTTTTATTTTTAGCCTTACACGTTTCATTTCCGGGAAACATAAGATTTAGGTTGCTTTATTGTAACGTCATTTTAATGTAATATTTTTTTTAAATGAACTTAAGTAATGAACTTTGCCATTTTGAGGAAACAGCATTTTAGATTTAACTGGAAATCGATCAAGGGTGTGTAAGGATGACAGCTTCCACATTATAAAGAAAAATTTAAGTTTGCCATTAATTGGAAAGCTCTGTTCGCAACTACTCTGAAAAAAATTGTTGGATTAACGGACATGCAGGGAGAGTTGTTAAGATTATGATAGATATGCGTAGTACAAATGTTAAGGGAATATGAAATAAGATACTGTGGAGGCATCAGAAAATTAACATACCATTGCCAGTTTGGTTAGTAGCAATATAATTCCCAACTTCCCGAAAAGGCGGCAAAATTGACATAAAATAATAACACCAGTACCTGATACTATACACTGGAAATAAAAGAAAAATATCAATCCAGCATTTCGCAGTAGAATTATTTTCGTAGTAGACTGTAACCATCTCGAATACCGAAGATGACTGCAAATAAAATAAAAATTTACGAACCAATACTTTCACTGAATTGAACTGGCGGATATGTATTGCTAATGTTTCAATCTTTTTTCGACTATTTCATCCTTTGTTCAAATTTTTTCGACTATTTCAACCTTTGTTCGACTTTTTACAACTTTATCAACCATATGCAACACATTTTCAATTCTTCACATTTTTTCCTTTTTTTTACATATTTTAGTTTTTTGGGCTTCTTCAACCTTCTACAAACATTCCAATTTTTCCAAAATTTTTGATTTATTTCGATTTCTTCAAATTTTTAAGCCAATGTTAATTTATTTATTCGACTCCTCAACCAACTTTTTTATCTTTTTTTTTTGATATTTTAACCACATGTGACTTATTTAATACTTATGTTCAGGAATAGCTCCGGCCAGATATTGTCTTGGGGTCGTACACTACCTAACGTTGAAAAAAAATTACAAAAAAGCGAATTTTTAATTCCAGGCTTGGTAAGTGTGAACAAGTTTTGAGATGATGATTCAAAAATGTTTGTGCTACATGAGTATTTATTCGAGTTTTATATATTTTTCTGGCTCAATGTGAAATATAATGAATTGGTATGCTAAATGTATCAAATGAACTGATGATTTAAATTGCTTCGTAATATTATCTACCTTTACTCATTTATTATTAATTTGTCATTTAAATTTTGTATGAAAATATAATTTTTATGCTTTCATATTTATTTTGAATGAAATTTCGTGTGATATAATGTAGCTAATTCTTATTTTTTTCGCAAAGTTTTCTATATTTTTTCATATAAGATACTAAAAGGTCTGACCAGACCTGTATTGTGCATTAGTGATTTTGAAACTGATATGAATATAAGAGTTAAGGTTCTGCTTAAATGGGTGCTGCAATATCACTTAATATTCTTTCACCATGTTTCGTTAAATTCCTTAAAATGATTTCCTTGATGTGCCTCTGTAAATGTTTGCTTCAATGTAAGCTGCTATAACCATGGACCTAAGCCCACCAATTTTTTAACAATCGATATGTAAAATAATAAGTTATTTTCATGAATATCAACTGCTTCGACTCGGGTTTCGGCATTGCAATGAATATTACTAAAAAACGGCTAAGCGGACCACTATAAAACTTGGCACGAAGTATAAACATAATATAGTAAGCTTTTTTTTAATGAACTAAAAAATTTTTGTTAGGCGAACATTGAAAAAAACGATAAAAAGAATGTTTCTCATTTTTTCCAGTGTATTTTTTATTTATTTTTAAAATCCAATTCTGAGGTTAAAAAGGCCAATAAATGAAGTATAAAATCCAGTGGTTAATTAATTTATCACACTTTTTTAAGCTGAATAATGGCATTTGAAATAGTACATATTGCTCACTTACTTCAAGACTGGCATAACTCAAAAAACATAGAGTGGGAAAAAAACGCATTTAAAGTTTTCAATAAGTTGCTTTTTATATGAAAATGATGAAAAGTATGTCTACTTAAACTCTTCTCACAAGGCAAGTTTATAAGATACTTTTCTGATTTTTTTACACAAAATTAAAAATAAAATGGCAAAACTTCTGCATTATTAACTCAAAAATCACGTTTTTTGAGTTATGCCAGTCTTGAAGTAAGTGAGCGATATGTACCTTACGATTTCTCAAATTTTCAAAGACCCATATTATGTAAACTAGTGTTGCCATTACAAAAATATTTTGTTTCTGTGTCGAGGACATATACAGGTACAACATATTCAAATAACTCTGAAATTGGAAACATGACCCCATTTTCCCTGTCCGCTTCGCGTGAAATGCCCGATATGTAGCATCATGTATTTTGAAATTTTTTACTTTTTTTGAAAATAAGGTAACCGAATGTTACCATATGGTAGCAATGGGCTCTACTGGGATAAAAAAATATTTCAAAAAAATTAGTCATTTTAGTATGCTTTTATAATGAGGAACTGTAGCGCAATAATGTGTCGACTTGCAGTACCGTGTAAACATAAATATAAGTCCTTTCGTTTTGACTCATAATGCCCCATTATTATAGTTAATTTATTGTAGATAGAAATTAAATGGTGAATTTTTGCTATCACCTTATTCATAGTACCGACAACTCAATTAAAAATTGCAATTTGAAATAAATTTTCCAAATAGTTTGGGTTTGGTTTTTTTATTTGACTGATTAAAAACATAGTTTTGTTTTAATTAAAACTCTGTGTTTTTGCTAATTATATGCGATAAGATTCTTTAGCGTACTAATATTGCAGTCATTTGTAAAAAGGTTACTAAATTAAAGATTGGTCATAGGAATCCAACTGAGGTTTCGTATAAAAATTGAAAATTTAGTTGCTTATAAATAAAGTTATTTTAAATCTTAGGTCGCTAAAAAGTGTTCTAACTTTAAAATTTCAATACGACTGAAGTCGTATAAGAGTTGTTATATGTGGAAAAAAAGAATATTAATAAATAAAATCTTTTTGGGAAAATTATTTTTGTAATATAATTCAATTTTTTTAATCTTTTACCTTATACCATCAAAATATAAAAGGCACTGAAATATATATTATCTCTTAGTTTTGTAAGAGATTTCTTGCTCAAATCAAAAGTGAGAAACTTCTTTCTCTATTCATCAACCTAAAAATAAACTTGTCAAGGCTATAAGGCACACAGTAAGTTTACCTACGCTATTGAAAAATACGGCTTTTGGAAATCGTTTATTGAACGCTCTAATAATAACACAAAAATGAGCATGAAATCTTAGCTGATCGTTAGTTTTCTTTGTGAAATTCATACTTTTTCATTGAAAAAATTCAACAGAAATAACATTGTATTTTGGTTTGAAAACTTTTGAGAAATGGGACAAAATTCTATTTAATGCCTAAAACGACATGAGTTTTAACAAAAAAAATTAATGAAAGATAAAATTTTTTAGTTTTTAGTACTAAGTCAAATCATTATAATGTATTCAATTGTATAGTCATATCTGCAGCGAACTTTTGTTGATAATAATGTGAGTCAACTGCGTTACTCAACTAAAACTTGATATTTTCTTTTTAGGAATGTTTGTTTAAGCTAACTTGTTTGGCACTTTTAAACAATAGAGCTAATATTATTCTCTCATTAAGGCAAACTTCAGAAATAATCAGTTTAGCAAAGTATTTTTAAGAAATTAGAGCACTGCGTTACCAAAATTTTTCACAAAAATCTTAAAATTTTCCAAAAAATCCCTTAATACAGATATTAATACACAAACTTGCGAGAGAAGGTTAGGCTTATGGTGAACTTCAACACATATGAAGTCAAGATATTTTTAATAATTAAAAGTATTCTTTTTCATATAAAACGGGGTACAAAGGTATCGCAGAACTTTACAGATATGTCCGTACAGCAGACGAATTAGGACGTTTCAAATTATGTATATATTGAATGGAATTTATTTATACGAGAAATCCACCAGGTGGCTAACGAAAGATGAACTAAGCCAAACGGGTCATCATGAAATTGATAGAGAAATACTTAATCAGAGGCAGAACTCTTTACACTGACTTCTTTTTATCGAATAATTTGGCAGAGGTATTGATGGAGCAAAACTAGTCGTTTGTAGTCAATTTTGTAAGGGATCTCCTTAAAGGGGTTGAGATAGGGGGTAAGTATGTCCGGAAAAAATGTAGGCAGGAACTGGTAATACATTTGACACCTCTACGGGTCATTCCAGGAAAGCTATGAATTGTTTATGAAATTTTCTTAATTTTTTGTGTTTTTTGTAGGGGACCTCCAATAGGGTGGCAGATAGAGGGTAGGTGTGTCAAGGAAAAAGCTTAGGAGTGTAAAAATAATGCAAGTTGGTTTAGCGATTTACCCCTCCAGAGTCATCTGAGAAAGGGGGAAGTCAATTTCATAATTTCGTAAGAATGTCGTTTTTGCAGGGGACACCACCTAAGAGGTTGCGATAGGGGGTAAGTATGTTCGGGAAAAATGTTGGAGGAGAAAAAATAATGGAACCTTATCATTTATTTGATCCCTCTTGGAGGTAGATTCGGGGAGATATTAATGATTTTCGGTAGATTAAGGACCATTTTCTAGTTTTCAAAACGGTGGTGGGTCAATCAAATGTTTTCTGAAATGGACCAAATTTTACGTGGTTCTTATTGGCACCAATACAAAACTTTTGATTCCAGGAGATGTGAAGTTTGGAGCAACTTCAATATTTTAAACTACTCTAATATGTATTGGTCTAGCCAAACCCATTCGCTCCACTAACCGTCTCATACGTCACCGCTCACCGGAGGGTTAAACAAATTTTTATCACAATTCTAAATATATACCTAAATAACTGTGTTTGTGAATAATAATAATGCAAATATCGTCATTACTTACATTTCTCCAACTCTGATTTCTGCATTTCAAGCCAAAGCGGTGATAATATCATAAATTGCTATACAAAAAATAGTATAATAGTATAATAGGCATAGTATTTTAATTTATGTAATCATGAGTTTGTTATCTTAACAGATCTTAAAATATATAACATTTTAATAAACTTTTATAATAAAAAAATTAACAACAAAATTTAATTTTTATATTTTTACAACCACCAAAAATAATTTTAGATTAATCGCAATCAATGAAAATTATAGCGGCCACAAATATTAATTAGGAACAATAAATTTAACATAGCACAGGCAAAAACAACAAAAACAAAATGTTAGTTTGATTAAAGTTCTAAATGCAACTGCATACTGGTTACAATACCACATACAACATACAAATTAATTACATTTTGTTTTTGCTACAAACGCAGCGAAATCATGCACACAGACGATGGAATTACTTTTGCGGTGCCACGTATAATTGTGGAGGTAGTTGCATTAACAATTTCAATAACAACACCAAAAGCAGTCATATCCCTCGACGAGCTGCGCCTAAGCTTAGAGTAAACCAATGTCTGACCATAATTGATTTGACTTCCAAAATAATCGGATGATCAGTACGCAAACAACATTTAGACTTTACGTTAATTATACGATTGAGCCATGTCATCAATATGCTCTTACTTATGTATGTATATTAGGGTGGTTCAAAAATATAGAATTTATTTTTTTTTTATTCTAGAAAATTAGCTCGACATTTAGAGGTAGTTTTTACAGTTTTCCTACCTTTTGTAGGGAAAAATAAACGCAAAAAATATTTGCCTGAAATAAACTAGATATAAAATATGTTACTCACTTAAAATATAAACCTTAGTGCTAGACGATATCTTCTGGAAGCAGTAATATATTTTCTGTGCGTATATTAAGCCCCACAGCTCAAGATTCTATAAGACATTGCTCAAAGATTTGTTATCCCCCAAACCGGTTAGTAATTTTATTAATCCATTTCTTTCAATTGTTTTGTGTCTTCTTTGAAAGATCTTTCAAGGAACTATGTACTCTGACTTAAAAAACATTTGTACTTTATAAAAAAAAGTTATTATAAGCAAAACTTTAAGCAAATTTGTAGAGTACCTCGCGATTTAAGTATCCCATTGGCGAGAAAAATACAGCTCAACATTCTTATCTAAATAAAAAAAAATTAAAAAGATTATTAATTCTCATACAATTCTCTTCTAGTTGAACTAAGCAAACTTAGTAAGCAAAATAAAAATTCAAACTTTTAGAAGATTTAGAAAAAACAAAATCACTTATATCCGCTACATAGGCCATTTAAACTACTTTTTTTATAATATTTTTAGTTGAAATAGAAGGAAATACAATAATGAATAAATAAATGAATGTAGGTAATCGGTCTCTAGTTTTTTTTTTTTGCAATTTCAAAAGAAATGTAATGTTATAATAAAAAATCAATTTGTCGGAGCTCATAATTCAGGATCCTCCTTTAATGCTGCTCTACATTTCAGTATACTCACTTTCTTCACTTTTTAGAACAGCATGTTTGTAGAGACTATTTGATTATATGTATTTGAAACTAATTAAAATTTCTTATGGGATTTTTTTAAGGGCTGTTCAAGTTTTCATTCTGTAACTTTTTGAAGTCGCAAAATTGAAGAAATCGCGTTGAGTCATCTCTAAATGCTGAGCAAATGAGTAAATGTTTTGGGAGTAATAGTTTTTCAAGTATAAGCTAATTAATTTCTTGGGTAGTGTGACCAGAAACATTTTTGTTTTAATTTTTTGAACCACCCTAATGCACATTTGTTTGAATATAAATGAAATACTCAGTCAAATCTTCATAGCTTAAAGCAATTTCTGCCGCAATGAGGCATTGAATTTCTGAATGACAAATTTAATTATCTAGTATCAGTCAGTGTAACCTACAGGGGTAGATAACAAAAATTTTTTATTTGTGCTCTGTTGTGTTGCACTTGTGGCGCTATTTACTAATTTTTTGAATAAAAGCCTGTGTAAGACACTTATGAAAATTTTTGAACAGTCAGTTTAGCCGCAGCTTTTCATTAGTAAAAAGCTGCTGAATTTCTAGATTCAAATGACAGTCACTACGCATTGCCTTCGTAAAAAATATTTACAGCCAAACTTTGAGCATTTGTTTCAGTCTTTACATATGAGTCAATGTGAAAAGAAATAAGCCATATAGCGTGATCAAAATGTTCACCTTTCAAATTTCTTCAATATAGATGTTATGCTGCAACTGATATTTTAAGAATTCCGCAGATCTGCAAGTTAATAAAATAAATTTTATAGACAATTGTAGATGCCAAATTCAAGGTTTACTCAAAATGCTACTTTGGAAACAATCTCCAGTTGCCCAACAAAACACTATACAAACCAGTGCCTTTAGATATTGTACATTTATAATAATAAAAATGATTAGTTTAAAGATAATATGAAGTAACATTAGCAAAGTTATAGGCAGAGCCGCAAAGTGGGAGACAAAATTCACGTTTTTAATAGACCTCGCACTTCTAAAAATTTGTTTTAATATACAGTGTGGTCTATAATAACTGTCACTTAAGCAAAGTGTTATAAAAATCAAAGTCGTTTACAATATTTTTTTTTATTTATCACAAACGCTGAACAACATTCCAAAATTTATTAAATTAATGATGAAATTCGAAACTATCACTATTTTCTTTGCTTACAAGACGTAAACCTTTGAAAAGGATTCACAGGCGGCATGCATCATTTTCTGCTCCATTTCGTCCCAAATCCTTGTCAAACGCTCCTTAAACCCTTCAATTGTTAAGCCTTTTGTTGACCTTACTTTACCTAGCATATGACCTCATACTCAAAAATCCAATGTCTTGAGATCCGGGGATGATGCTGGCCAATCTTCCGCAGAGATGAAATCAGTCGAATTTACCGGCCCTTTTCCCATATGAGGTACTGCTCCCTACACCTTGATTTTGGTCACGTTTTGATATCACTCAGCAGTCAATTCATCTTCTGGAGCATTCGCAAGACTTTTTGCGTACAAACAGCTTCTCTGCTGGTTGTGGCTGTCTTGCAGGAAGAACAGTTTTTCATCCGAAAAAATTATTTCATCTCCACCGTGCCAGTCAAGTAGCTCCTTACTTTCCTTGTTTTAACAGGTAATTGCTCTTGCTTATTTGTTAGTCCATGAAAGCGTTAGCTTTTATAAACCTTGAGTCGTAGATCATTCCTGATAAGAAGCTGCTTGGAAGTTTTTTATATTTTCATATCCTTTTCTACGAAACAGGCTGATTGAGCAGGATATCGTCCTATCACTTGTTTTATGACGTTATTTGTTCCCACAGTCCGACTGCGTCCAACTTTTTTTTAATCTTCGAGCTTCCCGTATCCTTAAATCGTTTTATTGTCTTATGTATGCATTTTTCTGCTATCCCGAGTGGTTTTAGTGTTTTTATGATGTCACAATTTCTGTAATTTTTTTTTTTAAAAATTTGTAACTAAGTCACGTTTACCTTCCATGGCGCGTCTGAGTTTGATATAACGAATATTTTTTTTTGCCGTGTACTTTCGTTGTGTACAATTAAATTGTGAAAAGCAATGCATCCTTAGATTGTAAAAAAAGTCAGGTTTTCAATTTTTTTCGGAACAGTGAAATTTGGTGACAGCTATTATGGGCCACACTGTAGAGAAATAAAATGGCCCCGATTTTTTTAATTTTATTGGAACAATTATTGATAACCTATGTTTGCTTGAAAAAATTTTATATGAAAAATTTCTCAAAACTGATTCCTTGAACAGTAATGATTGCGATATAAGCATTTTCGACATCAAAAATTATAACATAAACGAAATCTTAGCGAAGATATCGTTAATGTTTGTCGCAGGAAATACCAATAAGAAAACTTCAGCAATTCCTATATCTCCACAGGACTTGGGCTATTAGATATTCATAAAAATAACAATATATTTAAAAAAATGTCAAGATATTTATAAAAATAACAATATTAAGTTATTTTTATGAATATCAACTGATTCAACTTGGGTTTCGGCATTGCAATGCATATGCTCCAAAACGGCTGGGCGGACTACTATCAAACTTGGCACGAAATATAAGTAATATATGCTTTTTTTAATGCATTTAAAAATAAAAAATTTCTCAGGCGTCCTATAAAGTTATAGGACGATATATTTTTGTGTCCCAAATGAGGGAGCCAGAACATGAACTTTATGTAAATATCATGTCAAGAAAAAAAAAATGTTCACAATGTTCTTCTTAGATATTGATTCAATTGAAACTGATTTATACCGTTTTAGTATTCAGATTTAAGTGTTAATTTCATTGAGTGTTATTTTAACAGCTTCAGAAATCTAGATCGTTTTTAACATAGAATTTGATATTAAAATATAAATAAGATCCATAAGAGTAATTAAATTTATCAGATAAATAAAGTTCTTGGAATTTATTGTTACATATGGGAACAAAAATAATAATCTGTTAAAATATTTCTAACAAATATTAAAAAAAATTAATATTTTTTTTTATTTTATATCCGTCATAAAAAAACACTTGTATTTGCAATCAATAAATGGCAAACAATACCACCAATACAAACAAAAGCATAAAAAATGGATACACCTTTGTGCATACAGAAATTTAACAACCGCAGGAAACACCCGCAGTCGATTTTCAAATTGCGTTGTTTTTTTTTCGAAATAAACACAATGTTCAGTCCTTAAAGTACACACTTGATTTATATGTGTGGTTACACTAAAAAAAATTAAAAGAAATTTCGATTGAGTAATACTTCACTTAGAAACTTACACTTTTAATGTTTAAGATAGCAATCTTGATGCAGACAAAGTTTGCTAAAGTATTATTGGCTGAAAAAATTAAACTAAACCATACTTACAACCGATGTTTTAAAAAAAAATTCATAACTATTAGCATTTTAAAAATTTCCAACAATTTTAGCACTAAATCAAGTTTTTATTTTTCTTTATTCAATGCAAATTTATAGTTCCTGAGCAATCAAGTTAAAACTAAAGAAGTATAATGTCATTCCCGCAATATTACCACGTAGCTAAATATATGAACATTCTAAAAAAAATCTTTGACTTACTCAAAAATATTTTTCTTAACGTTTTTTCAGTGCATAAATATTTTTCTGTTGAAGTGGCACAATTTACTGTAGTATCGCAATCGTGCAACATTTTATAGAGGTGTGTTAGCAATTTATTACTTTTCTAGCGATAAGTGGCGCTTAGCTTGTTATAAGTACTTACTTGAAAAAACAAACTACGAGTACTCTGTTCTAAACAAAAATAGTTATAGTTTAAAGAGTTAAAACTTTTTTATAAAATAATAAACAAAACTGTCTAACACAAAAAGAGTAATTTGATTTATATAAATTGACATTTTGTGCAATATTTTTAATATTACAATTTTCAGTATTTATATAGAAACAGACACTCAGTAGCTAGTGGCGCCAATAGTAGCACAACTTAATAACCAAAATCATTACCATAGATACATCTGTAATGTAGCTATGTAAACAATTATATTTAATTACACAATTTATCATTTGGAAAATTGTTAACTCAATTAAGGGGTAAAACACGCGAAAACGCCAGCGAAAAAATTTTTTGGCTCCGATTTGGCTGAAATTTGGCATTATTGTAATATCGATGTCCAGCAATAGAACTGCGTTCAGGAATTTGCCCTAGTATTATTTGTTGTTGAGATACGCAGGTATGAAATTCACGATTTTTGTACTTTTTCAGAATAAGTGTTTTTTTCGAAAATTCATAGCTTACAGCAAACTCTATCAATTAATAATTGGTATACCTACGATTTTAGGTTTTTCTTTGTACTTTTCGAAAAAAAATATTGTTTTTGAAAAAAAAAAAAAATTTCGCAAAAATTTTGCGAATTTAAAATTATTTTTGCATTTTTTTTAAAAAAAACCATTTTTTAAAAATTTATTTTTTATTTTTAGAAAAAACTTTGATTTAGTCTGCGCTTAATGCCGTAAAAATTTTTATGGGAAAAAAATTATTTATATTTTTTTTTTAATTTTAAAAAAAATTAAAGAGCTAAGATTTGGAAAATTGAAATGAATTTTTGAATTTTTTTTGAAAAATGCATTTCTGAAAATTTTTTGTGTTTTTACATTTTTGGGTTTTTACTTGTACTTTTTGAAAAAACTACTGTTTTTGAAAAAAAAAAATTTTTCTCAAAAATTTTGCGAATTGAAAAATTTTTTTGCATTTTTTTTAAGAACCCACATTTAAATATTTTTTTTTTTTTTTTTAAAAAAAACTATGATTTATTCTGCGTTGAATGACGTAAAAAGTTTTGCGGGGAAAAAAGTATTTATATTTTTTTTTTAATTTTAACAAAAATTAAAGAGCTAAAATTTCATAAATTGAAATGAATTTTTGAATATTTTTTGAAAAATCCATTTCTGAATATTTTTTTGATGAACTTTAGATTACAGCTTGATCTGCAAGCTTCAAAATGATATGCCATAACATGAGGGCAAGTAATTAATTAAAATGTTTGAGCCGTTAACCTGAAAACTAAAACTGAAATTCAAAATAAGTGCAGTAGCCTTTCAACGCGTAGTACAGCGCGCGTTTAGTGGCTTAATCATTTTAATTAACTACTTGCCCTCATGTTATGGCATATCATTTTGAAGCTTGCGGATCAAGCTGTAATCTGAAGTTCACCGAAAAAATATTCAGAAATGGATTTTTCAAAAAAATTCAAAAATTCATTTCAATTTACAAAATTTTAGCTCTTTAATTTTTGTTAAAATTAAAAAAAAAATATAAATACTTTTTTCCCCACAAAAATTTTTACGTCATTCAACGCAGAATAAATCAAAGATTTTTTTTTAAAAAAAAAAAAAAATTTTAAATATGGGTTTTTTTAAAAAAAAAGCAAAAATATTTTTCGATTCGCAAAATTTTTGAGAAAAATTTTTTTTTTTCAAAACAGTATTTTTTTTCTAAAAGTACAAGTAAAAACCTAAAAATGTAAAAACAAAAAAATATTCAGAAATGCATTTTTCAAAAAAAATTAAAAAATTCATTTCAATTTTCAAAATCTTATCTCTTTAATTTTTTTTAAAATTAAAAAAAAACTATAAATAATTTTTTCCCCATAAAAATTTTTACGGCATTAAGCGCAGAATAAATCAAAGTTTTTTCTAAAAATAAAAAAAAAAAATTTTAAAAAATGGTTTTTTTAAAAAAAATGCAAAAATTATTTTAAATTCGAAAAATTTTTGCGAAAAATTTTTTTTTTTCAAAAACAATATTTTTTTTCGAAAAGTACAAGGAAAAACCTAAAATCGTAGGTATAGCAATTATTAATTGATAAAGTTTGCTGTAAGCTATGAATTTTCGAAAAAAACACTTATTCTGAAAAAGTACAAAAATCGTGAATTTCATACCCGCGTATCTCAACAACAAATAATACTAGGACAAATTCCTGAACGCAGTTCTATTGCTGGACATCGATATTACAATAATGCCAAATTTCAGCCAAATCGGAGCCAAAACTTTTTTTCGCTGGCGTTTTCGCGTGTTTTACCCCTTAAATGAAAATGCTGACATAAATCATTCACTGATGAAATCACAGGCAACAGTAAAGCAAATGCCTTAGGTGCCCAACACTGAGCTATAATTAAATTGAAGGTTTACGATATGGTCAAATGCGTCTCTTGAATGCAAAACAACATAATTCAAAGTGTTGCCATCATTTTATAATAAAAAAAAAAAAAAAAATCATATTGTATTCCTTCTAAAAGCATAAATGCAATGATGTCCTATAATTGCTCATTGCAATTTTTAAGGTTTTTGGGTATCTGGGCATAATCAAATCAGATAAGTAACTATCAATATGCAATATGAAAATCTGTTAAGTTCAAATTATCACACAAAATAATTGTTAGCTTTGTTTTATTCATGTTGAAAAGAAAATTTCCGGCGAAGAAACTTCCTTAGTATTTTATAATAAAAATCTTGATAAAAATCGGCGATGCTATGATTTTCAGCTTAATTTAATTAAATTTTATTAAATTTTAGAATTAATTGAGTAACTGGTCAAGTAAGAGTGTTCAATAATTAATATTTTCTAATTTCAAAGTAAAATCGAACAGGGTATAACATTGCGAATACATTTATTTATGAAGCAAATGATTTATTTTTTTTTCTTTCATCCATTACTTTCATTCACCATTTCCACGTTGTTTTACTATTTTAGTTTTACTTACTTTCATATAAATACTCTTAAATTTTTTTTCTATTTTTCTTTTCCATCAATACTAACATTGGCATTTAATGCTCCGTTCAAAGTGGCTGTTGTTGTCAACCGTTGCTTTTGACCAATACCATTTAAAACACCATTATTAACTCCAGCAATACTGCTTCCGTTGGTGTTGGCAGTATATTCTTCATTACTAACACCAACTGTTTGCAATGAAGATTTTTTTAGGTTCTTATACGAAGGATACAGAATGTTGTGTGGTTGTTGTTGTTGACATGATGGAATTATTGGTCACATTGGTTTTCCCATTTTTATTTTGGTTTTGTTGACGTTATCGCTAAAGTTGCTTGCGTTACATTTCCAGTAGCTAGATGATACCAAATTGCAATTGTTGATTGGGATTTGTATTTTGTTTGCAAAATTAATGACGACGTTGTTGTGATTGATGGAAAAAGAGAAGTGAAAATTTAAAAGAGAAATACTTAGTAACTATTGATTTGATATTTTAATGACAATTTACAAATTAATTGCAAGAAATCAAATAATTTAAGAATATCTTTGATTGCAAGAACTGTTAAAATTTAATGATATTATGTATCCATCATTAGATCATCAATAGAAATATTTTATTCAGGATAAAACAAACTGTATCATAATAAACGGATATTTGGTAAAAAAAAAGAACATATTGGTCTTGAAATTCTTACTAATCGGCTTTTAAGTCACTTATGATTCCACTTAGTATGACCAGTCTTTGTTTTTTTGCTTTCTTAGTTTAGTTTTTTTTGGATCTGCCACTCACTGTACTGAACAGCAAGTACAGTAGAATAATTTCAAATTTGTACTAGCACTTTTATTGTATTTGTAGTATAGGATTTTTAATATTTGAAAAGCCCAAAGATTGCATTCTTAATAGTTTAAGTTTTTATTTTATAACAAATGCAATAGCTTATTCTTCTCGATTGTGTACTAAGTAAATTAGAAAATGTAATTTATTAAACTTGAAGTACGACATGTTTTAAATACGTCTGCTTTTCTATTCAATTTGAAGAAAGTTAAAAGCATCATATTACTACAAGTACTATGTATTATTTTTAACGCAATCTGGGCTGTTGCAAACAAATCCTATTTTGGAAAAAAGGAAATAATCACCACAAAACCAACTACACAGCTGCACTTAAACATAAAACCCACCTCAGTTTAATGCTATGTTTTGCCACCACTACCTACAACACTTTTAAGTCTGAAAACAAGTGATTTTTTTATCTAAGTAAGTGCACATACTCGTACCTTTGCTTAACACCCTAAAAGCATGCACTTATTTTATTTATTCATCGTATACGTACTATCATTCTACATTTTGTGAGTTTGCGTCTGCATTAGAATGTATGTGTTTGTATAGGTAGGCCTGGGAAAAGCGTACATTTTTGGAAGTAGAATATGAAACATTTACAAGGATTTGCTGCAGCTGTAAAATCAGTTGTAAGTGTGCACATACCGAATGGCAGCTGTTTTTATGAGAACCTACATTTCTGTGCAATTATACCTGAATGTGTTCTTCAGTGTATGTAGTATATCTGTGTATGCTTTCACTTGTGCTATTCAAATTGCGCTTAGACTTTAGAAAATGTAAAAAAAAAGAAGGAATATCTTCTTTAAAGGCAATTCGTTGATATATTTAAAGCTTAACGTTTTGGGTATGGCGAAATAAAAGAGATATGCTTCATTATAATTTATAGATTCTTGGAATGTAATTTTTTCAAATATTTGTTTTGATTTTGTTCTATGTTTGTAATAATAATTCGGTATGTATAATGTTTTGCTAGATGTAGTAAATATATTGCACCAAATGAGATGAAATCAAGAATTTCAATTACAAATATGTAATTTTATTTCAATTTCATAACTTAAAATTAGTGCATGAGTTAGTATTTGAGAAACAAAATATTGAAAGCAATTTGAGTATGTAAGAAGGTCATAATTGAGTTAAGAACAAATTAGGTTTTTGCAAATCCCACAGTTCCCAAGTAGTGTAGTTAGTTATCAAGAAAAAAAAACTCAGCTTACATACAAAGCTCTCTTCGAAGGATATGCTTTTAAATCTTTCGAAAAGAAATTTAAAATTTTATAAAAAAAAATTTAGTTGGTCACGAAATTTTTGTTTTCGATTTAAATTTTTCAGTTTAGGAGCACATTAATAATTTAATTTAAATAGAAGATGAGCAACAATTTACCATAATTGTAAACATACCCTGGAATGTACGTAAAATTGAAAAAAAAAAATCTTTTTTTTTTTATTTTGAATTGAGAAAATTTAATTTAAACTTAAAATTCTGTATTAAATTGAAATAAATTTCATCATCAAAACCCAGCACCTGTCTATCACACACTTGTAGCCCTTTTCAACAACAACATGGCATATGTTCATTAACTAAAAATTTTTGTACTTAAGCCAGTTTGGCTAAAAATGTCTTTTATATTTCTTGACAGATGTCAAATCGGATATGTAGGGAATACATTACCTACTTAACCCACCCAAAAATTAATTTTTGCCACCAGTTTTAGCAAAAAGTGCCATTGTGCGCCGTTGCAACATTCCATAGCTTAAAATCAGAAATAATTATGAGATACGATAGCTGCAAATACAAAAATGTTAGCATAAATCGTGCTACAAAGAAAAATAGACATAATTTTTATTTCAAAACTTTTAAAATTGAATAAAAAAAATTGAAAGTCCCATCGGCAAATATGTTACTAACAATATCGATGAATAGTTATACTCATTGTAGGCAGTAATGTTCACAACTACACCCACAACTGTAAATTACTTTCACAAAGGGACGGCTGCTCTGCAGGCAGCTTGCCTACATCTCTATATACAATGTGTAATGGCAGACTCTCTTAAAACGTCGCTTATTAAGTGCCTGTATAGTTCATCGAGTTGCCTACATCTCCAACCTGCTTCCAAACGTCAGACTCCTTACATCTCCATATACAAAGCAAGCAGCTAGCAAGCAGACTGCCTATAGCTACATATACAATGTAAGTAGCCTGCAAACAATCTGACTACAGCTTCATATACAAAGCAGGCAGGCAGCAAGCAAACTGTCTACAGCTTCATATACAAAACAGGCAGCCAAAAAGCAAATAAAGAAAATATCACAATAACAATTTCATTTGTCAAACATACAAAGATTTTAGCTTTTCATTCATGAAAAATCAGAGTATCTCATCGATTTGCCGCTGGGGTATCATAGCCAGAGTGCAAGACAAAACGAGTTACAACTTCAAATCTACTTATATGTGAGAAGTGTTAGAAATTTGCTTTATAAAGAAATAACATAATGAGAGTACCCATGCTAAAAAAACTGCAATTATGCAATGTTATTGCTAAGAATAAACAGCTTTTAGAGAATTGGCTTTATTAAATTAATATATCTTGTTGGTGTATATACCGTTTACTATAGAAAATAACGCTTCAATCACTTTAATTTTTGTATATTAGGATCAATAGCGTAGGAACAAAAAATAACAGCAATACCAGCTGTCAGAATGATAGCTGTGAGCACTTGTGCTTACTCTTTTACATTTAACGGCACTGAAATGAAAGGGTGAACTGCTTTACGCAGAAAGTGTCGAAATTCAAAGTGCGAAAAGCAAATTTTCGATGCACGCCACCAAAATTTTAGAGGTTTCAGCCTGTGGTTTAATTGTAAGGGGAGCGGAGTAGGTGAAGCAGTGATGGCAAACTTAGTCTGCAACGTTTATTTGGCAGAGCACAATTGAAAGATTTTATTTTGCTATTTGTTGGCTTATGTGTTTTGCTCACAATCGGGTATGTGTACTGGAGTGAAGAAAACATTTTTTTTTCACTACAGTTTGCATTTTAGGAGTTATTTTACATACGTAAAAGCAAGAAGCTAGGGCTAGTCTAACCCTTCTACCATACCTGGCTTATGATGTCTTACATATTTTGGGTTACAGCGTTTCAGAAGAGCATAAAAAGTGATTATTTAAGGTCTGTATGAAGATGAGTTTTGTACGCAATATTTGTTACTTTGCTGACAACTACTTTCAGAAGGCCATATAAAGTTGCCGTTTAAGCTTTACTTTGCAGCACTTGCAAAATGAAATGCCTGCAGGTTTCTTTTTTACTTATTACTTGCGACACTCTGCATAGATTTGCTCCAAGTCATAAGAATTGGTTAACATTTTTTATATTTAAAAAAAAAATTTATATTAGGGGCAGTATGGAGAAATGCTAATTCCGCCCTTTTTAAACAATATTATGTGTTCAAATTGGAAGCCATTCAGCTCCGGCAAAATGTTCTTTGCTGACTTTGAAGCTAAAACAATTATTTGTGCAACAGCATTTTTGTTATCTCTCCAAATGCGTTTTTTCTATGCCATAGTATTTAGTGGATTACTATTGTCCATGTTATACCTACCAAAGATACTTTGCATAGTATGAACTATTTTTGTTATTTTTATCAGCTTAAAACATCGATTATGGAATCTTTCGTGTTGGCTTAAAAAAATTTTGATTTAAATAGCATCAAGGAAAATGAATTGTGCAAAATATGTGTACGGAGAATAGTTCTGAAATTGCTGATATGGCCGTTGGCTAAAAATATAGATCCTGAAAAAATTTGTGAAGATATTCTATACTCTTGAAGTTTGTTCCGATTTTGGATATATTATCTTATATTATTCAACGCCACGATGCTCTGAGACTTCTTCAGGGAAGTCCGATCAAAAAAGTTACACTTAGATTGTGGCTCATTTGAGCTCTATTGTAGAAATTTGATGGAAAAAGTTCATCACATAAATATTCAGATGAATAACAAATTGTTGTAGGAAATTTGTAAACTACTTACGTTAAGGGCAGAGCAACGTATTTAATGTATTTTTTTAAATTTTTTTAATCTAAATGAAAAACCTTTCAAGAATATTGTGTGAAAATTTAAGACGAATCAGAGCCAAAACAACAGTTTAAGCAACCGTGCCTCATACATGACTCTGTACTTGTTTAAAACTTTAAAGGGTTTTCCACACAACTCACGTTACCAAAGTCGGTGCCCACCGTATCTTCAAAACTACTCCATCAATTCTTTTGAGATTTTGAACACTATTTCTGTACATAATTTACAAGGTAACGCTGGAGAGTTTTTTTCAAATTTGTAAAATTATTTAATATTTTATAATGACAAATTATCCGATTTTTTTTTTTGCAAAAATCGCGTTTTTTACTTCAAAAAGTTCCCAAAAATTGAAAAATTGAAATTTCAAGAAAACCTCCAGCGTTATTTATCTGGGGAAATCGATTATCTAACGAAAATTTTTTTTTTTGTTTGAGATGATCCAGCACAGACTTATCGTGGGCACCGTAATTCTACTTTTTTCTGAGACGCTTCCAAAAAAATGCTGCCATTGCCGTAGTTTTCAATATTTCTACCTGAAAATTTTTTAAAATATTCTTCAAATGTTATACTTTGATCTACCATTGGTTTTAATAAATAGTTGTCGAAAAAATTCACAAAAATGTGCCTGTTTTTGTACGAATTAACGTTACCCTCTCCTTAAAGAACAGACTCAAAATGCAAACAACGTACTCATATCGCTTGCGTTCAATTACCAATAATTTTCAGAATAACGATATTTTTCTGACAAAATTAACGGCTCATTAATCAAACCAACACAAATTGTGACACATCCTGCATAGCACATAGTGACAATAACAGGAAATTACTTACTGTTTATTACAAGCGTTCGAATTAAATTATTTCAGTTGTTGTTTCTAAGAAATATCACAAATTATGTGTAGGTATGTGTTTTTTTTGTTGTATGTGTGTTTCCCAACTGTTTTTAAGCAAATTTATGTCATACTATAATGGTGCATCCGCTTTGATTGCACTCGCAACTTTGACAGTCTCTAATTTTAAAGTGTCAACGAGAAGTTACGCAGTTGCTATGCTTGCATACGGAAGTGTTTGAGAAGTAAAGAAGTTGAGTTAATTATGTTACAAATTGAGATAAGTAATAAAGTTTAAGTTTAAAAAGAATTAAGAAGAAGACGTTCGAAATTTAAAGCTAACTTTACTACTTTGGATGGGGATGGTCTTTAAAAAGGTTTTTATATATGAAGTACTAAACATCCACCCTTTCAACGTCGCATATGTGATGTTTTTGATTTGATGTATTGATTTTCAGGTCACAGATCTGTGCAACGGAGTCAATTTTAAAGATTCTTCAACTTACTTTTAACAGTCAACTGATTGCCTATAGCTACCGCCATCGATTTTAATGGAGCTTAATGCTTAATTATCATTATAGTATTCAGAACTATGAAAGAGTACATTCATATTCAATTGAAGTCAAAAAGAAAACAGATTAGTGTCTATTAGATATCTACAATTTTTCGCAACCTTATTGTGTTACAACAAGCAAAACTTTTCGAAGCCTATTAAAAAAATGGTCGTCTAAGACGATATGCAATTATCCACTAAGATCATGCAATTTGACAATATTGTACTACTTTCGAAAGAGTCAAATCAAAACTGTGATATATGTACGCTAAAACGATGAATAAAAATTATTTACTATTCTAAGACATAAAACTCTTTTGTTTCAAAAATCCAAGAATTTTTATTCTCGTAAAACTTTTCAAAAGCCGTCTTTACGTACATATATTTATATTTCATTATGTGTATGTATATGACTATATGCAAGTACAATACATATATCAGTTTGTTGCCCTAAATGCGTGTGTGTTCTTTTAAGCTTTTGCTTAAGTTTGACTTTTATTGCAGTTCACAATAGCAAAACATGAAACGTATGACCTATACATATATTGAGGGACGTGTATCACAAAAACAAGTCAAATAATCTCTGTAGCCAAATATTACTGAGGGTGAAGCATAAGGAAAATCCATAGCAAATAAAAGCAATAAATTGGCTTTGTTTTAAAAGCTACTTTTTTTTGTTGTTACTGCTGTGATGCGCTCTAATGCCGATACTGCTGTGAAAGCAACAATATAACACAACTATAACAATTCAATTGTTTGATGTACAAAGAATTTTACATCAACAGAAAATTCGTGCAACAATAATTGACATTAGTAAGTTCATAGATATTTTGCATTCTAGGAGCAGTTGATATGGTGTCAAGTTTTTGTTAAGAATAATTTCTTAATTAATTACTTAAAAAAAAAGTTTAAGCGAACATTAATTAAAAGTTTTCGTTTTAACAAACCAAAAATTTAGTAGTAACTAATTAAAAAATTTTTTATTATTTTGTTTACCATGACGTATGAGTAACCTTTAATGCTGAACTTTAAAAACTTAGCCCATTATAAGTTTAGACTCATTTACTGGTTTAGGTGTTATGGAACTAACCGGCAAGAGTGTCTCAATGCACTATTTGAAAAGCTTGATATTTTGTCAATAATTCTTTTATTTTTTATCTAAACTGATCTAAATGAAATGTGCTATGAGAAACGTGCCTAGATTGAAAAGCATTCCGTCAGACTTGGTAAAAATTTTTATTTTCTCTACCAAAAACTACTTTTTTTATTGATAGAAATCATAAATGTTCTTTTTTTGCAATTTGAAAATTTTCAAAATTGCCAAATGGCTTTATGAATCTTATAGTGGTATGTATGACAGAAGTTCTCATTTCCACTTAATATGAGTACTTTTAAATTAATTTCCATTTTAATCTTTATTTACCATCGCCACTGCCATAAAATGTAGATATCTACATGTATATTTATGTAGTCTGTATGTTTGTAAATGTATCTGTCATTATTATACAACTGTTCTGCTTCAGTAGCTTGTCAGCAAAAATCAATTGACTTCAATCAGAGGTGTCTTAATATACGAAGGGCATTAAAATCAATGATTAAATTACGATAAGCACTTAATGGCAACATGACGTCATTTCATTAGTTATGATGAGTATGGTCAAGCGCCAATATTATGCTGATGGTTGTAATATCGGATGGTGATGCGCTTGACTATGTCAATGTCAGCGTAGAGCTCGTACAGTTCGTGGTTCATTCGAATACGGTAGTCGTCGCCGACGTGAACAGGACCGAAGATTTTGCGAAGAATTTTTCCCTCAAACACCCCAAGCGTGGCTGCATCAGTCTGCAATACAACCCATCCTTCTACGCCGTAAAGTAGCACGGGTAAGATGAGCGTCTTGTAGAGAGTCAGTTTTGTCGGGCGAGAGAGGTCTCTATTACTCAATTGCTTACTGAGACCATAGTAACACCTATTATCAAGAGTTAGTCTTCGCTTTATCTCCAGGTGTAATGAGCAACTAAGATTCACTTTTAAAATCCCATAGACATAAGTTTCATAACTGTTATACGATTTCTATGTTTTTCGGACAATGGAAAAAATACTTTTGCAGTTGCCCACTCTTTACATAGTTCTTTTTGTTTTGCTTTAATTCGGGTGTGTGTACGCTAGCTTGTAACTATGCACACTACACTCCTACCAAATTGCAATATCACTAGCTTGTCATATATAGTTAAAGATGATTTGTTTATATTACACGGAACGCATATAGAGTGTATGGAGACTGCCTTTGCCGAACTATCATAGGTTTTTTTTTGTGAAACTGGTTTTTAGGTTTACCGCTTAGCCAAAATCATGTGATTTTGTGCTATGCGGCATTGTACCAGACCTTAGACAGGCCATAGAATGCAATTTATCATTCTTTCGATTTATACATCAGGAGAGACAACGTCAACTAGCTGCAATTAAAAAAAAATAAAAAAATTAATAAAGTACTTTACATAAGTGCAAGTGAATTTTTTTTTGAGATTTATAAAAGTCGTGCTATTTCTTGCTGCAAAGGATCCTAGTTGTGGGAAAATCCGATTTTCAATAAAGTTCATTGATTCTGAGGTAAATTAAATCAAATTGGTATATATATATTATATATAAAAAAAAGTGGAAACTCTTGTAGGTTTGAACCTGATCATATCCTGAAGCATAGCATCAATCAAAAAAAAAAGAACAGCACACAAATTTTCACTGCAGACTGCAGAAAGAAATAAAGCCAGGGACAAAATTCTATTACTGAAGTTCTGGCGCATCTTCAGTTGGTAATCTGGAGATGCGCAGCAATTTTTTCTTAAAGTATAATCTTCCATTACATCTCAACCTCGACCTGCAACAGTTTTTATTACAACGGAACTCGCGTACAAAATTCCTCATAAAAATGCATAACCGCGTAATTTAATCAAAATTAGTATTTAAAGCCTGAAGATTCATTTTTATAAAATGACGGTCACCTAGACACTTGCGTCAAATAATAAAATAAATCGTTTTTTTTTTAAATTAATCGTAATAATACAAAAGTTCATATTTAATCTAGTATTAATAATCTTAATTTGAAAAACTTAAATTTACATAGAGAAAAAAAAAATTTGTATTCTTCATTTATTGCTTAAAAGTGCACAATTGTTTTTTTTTGCTATCTAATCTTAATTAAGTGGAACCTGCTCTAATCTAACAATTCATTTTTTTGCTATTAAAGTAAAATCTCTATTAAAAAAAAAAAAAAAAAAAGAAAAAAAAAAGAATCGGAAATCTTACCACTAAAATTAAAATGGTTGCACTAAATGTTCTATACTGGGTTAAAGAATTAGTGCAACTTTAGCTTATATCTATGTGATTAAATTTTAAAAGTTAAATTTTTGAAGGAAAGAAAAGATGAGAAAATTAATTTTAATTGGTTAGCATTGAGAGAAAAAAAAAATTGTAGAACTTAATTTAATTTTGACCAGAATAAGAGAGATTTAACAGGCATATACACAGGAACAAAACGGCTGCTAAACATCGCTACGCTGAGCTCACGTCGACGATGCAGAGGCAAAGTAAGTAAATTCTTTTTCTCATTTATGCTCTTTTGAAGTTTAAATTTTTCTTGTTCATGCTCAAAATATAAAGTTGCACATTAGTTTTGTTTATAATATTTGCTAATTTTTTTTTTACGATCATATCATTGTGTTTCGTTCCAATTCATTCCGCAGCGATTATTGTAATTTTGAGTACTAAGTTTTTTTTTAATTTCTTGAATGCAACCGTAGATAGTTTTTTTTTTGTTCTTCTTTAAACGCTTCTCGTCTTTTCTGCATAAAGAAAGTTCTATGCTTACACTTAAAATCATAATTTTAAATTTAGTAGATTCCTTATTTTAAGTAATTCTTTAATTGATAAAGTAAGAAAATCATGAATATGATTACCTTAATGAATTAATTGAAATAATTTTATATCTGCATCCTAATGGGAGTAATTTTTTTTATTTACGTTATATTTTGATAGTGCATAAGCGATTTATAATGAATAAAGTCTAGACAATTTTATAGTCTTGCGTTGACAACAAAAATGTGTTAGTTTGGTGTATTATGGTTGGGTTTGGGAGAGATTTTAGGTCTCTTAGACTATGGTTGGGCAAGGGTTAAGACCCGAGACAGGATAACACCTACTGTCTCCACCAGAAATGGTCAAGATTACCTTTTACCTGAATTCAGATTTTTTTTTCGTATCTCAGTTGTTTTTTTTTGTTTCGTGCACGAATATTTTTTTGTGTTAATGATAATAACAGGGCATGTTGGTTTAGAGCACGAATCTTCCCCATTTCCCGACGAGCTTAGACCTGGAATCACCAGCGTGCACATCCGCTCTATACAAATTTATGTCCACCTACCCATCAATTAGATTTTCTCTGTTCAAAAAAAAAAATAATATCATTACATAAAATGGCGCCCAACGTGGGGCCCAAAGTTTTTGGGCTGTCCTCAGATTTTTTTTTACTTGTTCAGTAGATCTGGAATTAGAAATAATTTTTTTTTCATATAGATTAGCTAACCGACTAGATGAACAAAGTTATATTTTTTCTCCTACTTAGAGATTTTGATTTATTCGAATGTTGTTGAAATTTCGGAATTTTGTTTGAATGCAAGGCGTTCAGCAAACCAGATTTAACGTATGCAGAATATAACTTCTTTTTTGTTTCTTTTTATATTGGCTTGGATTTGATCAGAATGCAAAGCGTTCTTTTTAACCAGTCTTTAAGCTTTCCAGTGTGTTTATTTTCTGAAATCATTTAAAAATAATCTTGTTCCCATTTGTACGATTTTTAAAGTGAAGTACTAAGTATACCGCTTATATCGTAAACAATTTCAGTATCCTTTTTCATTCTTTCAGGTAAGGTAAAGCTTGTCTAGTTTTGGGTAATTTTCTTTAATTTTTTTTTTTTCCTAAACTAACCATGTTTGTCCGTCAATCGCAAGACTTAAATCAGTTTGTATACATACATATTTTATTTTTAAATTGCTTATAGCAAATGCAATTTGGTTTAACTATTTCAAATAATTCAGATTTGCGAATTTGGATAAATTATTGATACGTGTTGAATCTTCGTACGTTCCTTTCTTTGATTTATAAGGTTTTCTTTTGAAGTATCGATTTCAACGCGCTAAACTTTTGAACTTTTTTTTTGGGCTTTCGATTGTGGAAAAAGAAAAAAAATATAAGTTTTTGTTTTTTTTCAAAAATGGCAGTTCAACATAGTAATGAGGACTTGTTACATATTGGTGTGCCCGGAGAAATTTGTACTATATGTAGTGAAGTTACAACAGAATTGAACTTCACATTGACACCTTGTCGTCATGGATTCCACCGCTCTTGCTTATCTATCTGGTTACAAGAGCATAATAGTTGCCCAATCTGTAGAAGATCATGCGATAGTCAGTCACTACATAGCTTTGCAGAACAGGAACAACTTCCTTCTCTTGAGCTTGGTGCTGCTACTGGTGCAGTGCCCAAAAGGTTAAATAATGTAAGAGGCCCTACTACGCGGTCACAAGCAGCAAACGCTAATATTTCAAATTGGCAAGAACAAGATGAGTCAAGGTCGCCTGCAAATTCTCGCGGACGTGGGCGTCACAATAGAAATAATAGGTACAATAGAAATGAACAATATAATTCCAATTTTGATTATAGCCGTGTGCAAGGTATGCTTGACGATTCAAATCAACGTCAAAAAGAAAATTTTGCACGCGAGTTAAGAGGTACGGTTGCTCAATTAGTAACAAGCTCTTTAGAGCAATATTTCCAAAATTTGAATATCGGACAAAATACATTAAATCGAAATATAAATGAGTCACAGTCAGGTATAAATCTTGTCGGAGAACCACGAGAGCATAATTTGAATACCAATAATGTTGAAAATTTTCGTAATGAGCAGATTACTGAGCGAAATTCTCATCAGAATTCAGACCGAAATAACACAAGCCCTGTGCAAAGTTCTTCGGAGTCAATTGCAAAAACAATACTAAACTGGAAAATTTCATTTGATGGATCATTAGAATCAATTTCTGTAGATGAATTCATCTATCGCGTTAACGCTCTTACTGTTTCTACGCTTCGATGTAATTTTAATTTGCTATGCCAGCATGCTCATGTCCTGTTTGTAGGAAAAGCTAAGAGATGGTTTTGGCGACATCACCGCTCGGTGCAAACACTTGATTGGTCCAATATATGCGAAGAGTTGCGAAAAAATTTTAAAGATGTAAGGTCAGACTTTGACATCGAGGAAAAAATTCGCTCTCGAAAACAAAAAGTAAACGAAACTTTTGAACAATATTTTGACTCAGTTATGTGCATTAGCGATAGCTTGCGTACCCCAATGCCTGAAGTGGCTTTAGTCGAAACATTAATTCGAAATCTACGTCCTGAAATACGCCACGAGCTCTTACATTTAGAAATAAAAACTATTTCTGATTTGAGACGCGCTTGTAACCGGCGTGAAAATTTGCTTGAAACTATTCAACGTACAAATTCCAATTATGTTAAGCCTTTCTCTTATCAGAAAAAACTGATTTCTGAAGTTTTAGATTCCGAAGTAGGTGAAGCTGAGTTTGTTGATGAAGCTTGCGAAATTCGAGCACAAGCTAAGTCTGTTGATTATTCAACTGTGAAGTGTTGGAACTGCGAAGATGTTGGACACTGTTATAAGCAGTGTGAAAAGCCTCGACGCATTTTTTGTTACGGTTGTGGCTTGTTGGGATTTTTCTTGCCTAATTGCACTAGTTGTAACAAAGCGGAAAACAAGCAGTGGGATGGCTGCAACAACATCAGCAGGCATCCCAAATCATTCAAAAAGAACCAGAACTAATTCAAAAAGCTTTAATAGCAATTTTAAAGAGACCTGAAATAACGCAGATACCAAATGAGGCAAATCTGTTTCCTATTATACCTTTACACGAAAGACTAAATAATTACAAAAATATTCGCAGCAAAATTTTCAAAAGATCTCGTTCTGCACAACGCGCCCGAGATTACTGGGAGAAAGTTAGGGCTAAAAGACAATTTCTTGTATCCACAATACTGTGTAAAGACAATGATATTAGACCGTATGCAAAAATCAGAGTTTTAAATAAAAATGTTCTCGGCTTACTTGATTCAGGAGCCTCAGCTAGTTGTATAGGCAATAGTCTTGCACATGAAGTTTTGAGTTCGGATTTCAAGTTTAAGCCCATTAAATCTTTTATACGCGTTGCAGACGGATCTAAACAAGACATTAAAGGTGTTGTAGAGTTAGATGTTGAATACCAAGATAGGGCACATAAAATAGAATTTTATATCATACCAACTTTGTCGCAAAATATTTACCTAGGTGTAGACTTTTGGAAGGTTTTTAAGATAGCTCCAACAATCATAAGTGAGGTCAGAGTTTCTCAAAGCGACCTTAATATCCATGACCTAGATAACGCACAAAAAGACCTATTAAACTCGGCAATAAGATGTTTCCCATCTTACGAAGAGTCAGGCTTGGGAAAGACTTCTGTTTTGGAGCACGTCATTGACGTTGGATCTGCGAAACCCATAAAGCAGAGGCACTTTCCAATATCACCTGCAGTCGAAGGGATGATGGGTCAGGAGATCGACCGAATGATAGCCCTGGGAGTTATTGAAGAGTCAAACAGTGCCTGGTCTTCACCGGTAGTCTTAGTCAGAAAACCGGGGAAGGTCAGACTCTGTTTGGACAGTCGGAAAGTGAATGAACTAACCGTTAAGGATGCGTATCCATTGCCTCACATTGAGGGGATTTTAAGCAGGCTTCCTCGCGCAGAGTTCATTTCTAGCCTAGATTTAAAGGATGCATTCTGGCAAATCCCGCTAGGGTTGAGCTCTCGCGAGAAAACTGCTTTTACCGTGCCAAATCGACCGTTGTATCAGTTTACTGTTATGCCGTTCGGTTTGTGCAACGCTCCCCAGACAATGTGTAGGCTAATGGACAAAGTTATCCCTTACCATCTTAAAGAGCGGGTGTTTGTTTATCTTGATGACCTCTTGCTACTTTCGGGTGATTTTTTGTCCCATATCCAGCTCCTACAGGAAGTTGCGTTGCATATACGTAAGGCTGGGTTAACGATAAATATTGCTAAAAGCAAATTTTGTCTAAAACAGGTGCGATATCTTGGCTATGTGGTAGGATGCGGTACACTGCGCACCGATGAAGACAAAGTTTCAGCTATAACTGAATATCCTTCACCGAGATCAGTCAGACAGTTGAGGCGTTTTCTAGGAATGGCGGGGTGGTACCGGCGATTTATTGCCAATTTTGCGGATATCACTACCCCTTTAACCGAACTGTTGAAAAAGGCTCGAGTTTTTAAATGGACACCCGAAGCCGAAGTAGCATTCAGGCTCGTAAAAGATAGGTTGACGTCAGCACCGTTGCTTGCCAACCCTGATTTTAAAAAACCGTTTATAATTCAATGTGATGCAAGTCAGCACGGAATAGGAGCAGTTCTCGCGCAAAAAAATTCAAACAATGAGGAAGTTCCTGTGGCTTTCATGTCACAAAAGCTTAACAACGCGCAGCGCAACTACTCCGTGACTGAACAGGAATGCTTGGCGGCGGTGCTGGCAGTGAAAAAATTTCGTCCCTACGTAGAAGGGCAGGAGTTTAAAATAATAACGGACCACGCTAGCCTTAAATGGCTGATGAAGCAAACGGATCTTAGCGGACGCTTAGCTCGTTGGGCACTAAAGCTTCAAGGTCACGATTTTGCGATAGAACACCGCAAAGGAAGTGCTAACGTGGTACCAGACGCCCTCTCACGTACAAATAGTGGAAATGCTGACGAAATTTCGGAACTAGCCATCGAAAATGTCCCAGAGATCGATCTTGAATCTAAAGAATTTGACAGTTTAGAATATGTAGAACAAAGAAACAGAATTCAAAGCGAGAAAGATAAGCTTCCTGACTTAAAAGTATGTGAAAAATATATTTATAAGCGGACGGAACACTATGATGGTGATGTCGATCACGAAAACTCTTCCTGGAAATTGGTTGTGCCGAAAAATTTGCAAATTACAGTGATTCGAAACGCACATGATGGCGCAACTTGTGCTCATGGGGGCGTCACAAAAACAGTGGAGCGCTTAAGGAGATATTTCTACTGGCCCTCCATGTATCGCATGATCCGTGATTATGTGTTGAGTTGTGAAATCTGCAAAACAACAAAACATTCGACTAAAATCTTTAGGCCACCGATGGGTAATTTCGTTCCCACCGAAAGAGTTTTTCAGCGTTTATTTATTGATCTGATTGGTCCGTTACCAAGGTCGAAAAATGGTTGCATTGGCATGTTGATTGTATTAGATCAAATGTCTAAATTTACCTTTTTGTGTTCACTAAAAAAGTTCAAAACTGCCCCAATTATTCAATTTCTTAAAAACAATATTTTTGATGTTTTTGGTGTCCCGGAAACCATAATTAGTGATAATGGCAGCCAATTTAGGTCCAATGAATTCGAATCCTTTTTGACCAAATTTGGAATAAGGCACACATGCACAGCAGTATACTCCCCGCAAAGCAACAGCTCTGAAAGAGTAAATCGCTCCATAAATGCTGCATTACGAGCTTATATAAAAAGTGATCAACGGGAGTGGGATGTTCACTTAAGCAGCATCAATTGTGCCCTGCGCAATTCAGTGCATCAATCAATTGGTAAAAGCCCTTATTTTGTGGTCTTTGGGCAACATATGATGTCCCATGGCGACAGCTACAAACTCTTAAGAAACATTAATATGGTGGAAGAAGGTAGGACAGCGGTTAAGGAACAACGATATGACAATCTATCACTGATTCGGAATTTCGTAAGAGAAAATTTAAAGAAAGCACACTCTACAAATGCAAAAGCATATAATCTGCGAACACGATCAATTAGTTATCAAGTAGGTCAGGTAGTGCTGCGTAAAAATTTCGCTCAAAGCAATCTTGCAAAACAATTTAATAGTAAATTGGCTAAGACTTTCCTCAAAGCTAAAATTCGTGAAAAATCAGGATCTGTCTATTACGTATTAGAAGATATGAGCGGCAAGCTTTTAGGCACCTACCATGCTAAAGACATGAAACCACTTTGAAGAACATTTTTTTTTGTTTTCAAGTATTAAATTTAATGGACTTGCCCACTTTCCAGTCTTTATAGCCTGAAGTATGACATCACTCTATAAAGTCTGTTTTTGTAATGAGCAACTAAGATTCACTTTTAAAATCCCATAGACATAAGTTTCATAACTGTTATACGATTTCTATGTTTTTCGGACAATGGAAAAAATACTTTTGCAGTTGCCCACTCTTTACATAGTTCTTTTTGTTTTGCTTTAATTCGGGTGTGTGTACGCTAGCTTGTAACTATGCACACTACACTCCTACCAAATTGCAATATCACTAGCTTGTCATATATAGTTAAAGATGATTTGTTTATATTACACGGAACGCATATAGAGTGTATGGAGACTGCCTTTGCCGAACTATCATAGGTTTTTTTTTGTGAAACTGGTTTTTAGGTTTACCGCTTAGCCAAAATCATGTGATTTTGTGCTATGCGGCATTGTACCAGACCTTAGACAGGCCATAGAATGCAATTTATCATTCTTTCGATTTATACATCAGGAGAGACAACGTCAACTAGCTGCAATTAAAAAAAAATAAAAAAATTAATAAAGTACTTTACATAAGTGCAAGTGAATTTTTTTTTGAGATTTATAAAAGTCGTGCTATTTCTTGCTGCAAAGGATCCTAGTTGTGGGAAAATCCGATTTTCAATAAAGTTCATTGATTCTGAGGTAAATTAAATCAAATTGGTATATATATATTATATATAAAAAAAAGTGGAAACTCTTGTAGGTTTGAACCTGATCATATCCTGAAGCATAGCATCAATCAAAAAAAAAAGAACAGCACACAAATTTTCACTGCAGACTGCAGAAAGAAATAAAGCCAGGGACAAAATTCTATTACTGAAGTTCTGGCGCATCTTCAGTTGGTAATCTGGAGATGCGCAGCAATTTTTTCTTAAAGTATAATCTTCCATTACATCTCAACCTCGACCTGCAACAGTTTTTATTACAACGGAACTCGCGTACAAAATTCCTCATAAAAATGCATAACCGCGTAATTTAATCAAAATTAGTATTTAAAGCCTGAAGATTCATTTTTATAAAATGACGGTCACCTAGACACTTGCGTCAAATAATAAAATAAATCGTTTTTTTTTTAAATTAATCGTAATAATACAAAAGTTCATATTTAATCTAGTATTAATAATCTTAATTTGAAAAACTTAAATTTACATAGAGAAAAAAAAAATTTGTATTCTTCATTTATTGCTTAAAAGTGCACAATTGTTTTTTTTTGCTATCTAATCTTAATTAAGTGGAACCTGCTCTAATCTAACAATTCATTTTTTTGCTATTAAAGTAAAATCTCTATTAAAAAAAAAAAAAAAAAAAGAAAAAAAAAAGAATCGGAAATCTTACCACTAAAATTAAAATGGTTGCACTAAATGTTCTATACTGGGTTAAAGAATTAGTGCAACTTTAGCTTATATCTATGTGATTAAATTTTAAAAGTTAAATTTTTGAAGGAAAGAAAAGATGAGAAAATTAATTTTAATTGGTTAGCATTGAGAGAAAAAAAAAATTGTAGAACTTAATTTAATTTTGACCAGAATAAGAGAGATTTAACAGGCATATACACAGGAACAAAACGGCTGCTAAACATCGCTACGCTGAGCTCACGTCGACGATGCAGAGGCAAAGTAAGTAAATTCTTTTTCTCATTTATGCTCTTTTGAAGTTTAAATTTTTCTTGTTCATGCTCAAAATATAAAGTTGCACATTAGTTTTGTTTATAATATTTGCTAATTTTTTTTTTACGATCATATCATTGTGTTTCGTTCCAATTCATTCCGCAGCGATTATTGTAATTTTGAGTACTAAGTTTTTTTTTAATTTCTTGAATGCAACCGTAGATAGTTTTTTTTTTGTTCTTCTTTAAACGTTTCTCGTCTTTTCTGCATAAAGAAAGTTCTATGCTTACACTTAAAATCATAATTTTAAATTTAGTAGATTCCTTATTTTAAGTAATTCTTTAATTGATAAAGTAAGAAAATCATGAATATGATTACCTTAATGAATTAATTGAAATAATTTTATATCTGCATCCTAATGGGAGTAATTTTTTTTATTTACGTTATATTTTGATAGTGCATAAGCGATTTATAATGAATAAAGTCTAGACAATTTTATAGTCTTGCGTTGACAACAAAAATGTGTTAGTTTGGTGTATTATGGTTGGGTTTGGGAGAGATTTTAGGTCTCTTAGACTATGGTTGGGCAAGGGTTAAGACCCGAGACAGGATAACACCTACTGTCTCCACCAGAAATGGTCAAGATTACCTTTTACCTGAATTCAGATTTTTTTTTCGTATCTCAGTTGTTTTTTTTTGTTTCGTGCACGAATATTTTTTTGTGTTAATGATAATAACAGGGCATGTTGGTTTAGAGCACGAATCTTCCCCATTTCCCGACGAGCTTAGACCTGGAATCACCAGCGTGCACATCCGCTCTATACAAATTTATGTCCACCTACCCATCAATTAGATTTTCTCTGTTCAAAAAAAAAAATAATATCATTACACAGGCTGAAATCGTTTTGAGTGTTCACGGCGGTGCCAAGATAGGTCAATTCCTTGACAACTTCGAAAATATAGTTGTTCGCAGCAACAAAGGATCCAATACGCTGCGTCTCTCTGTTTGTGGACAGCATATACTTTGTTTTGCCCTCGTTCACCGTCAAACCCACTTTCGCTGACTCTTTTTCGATAGCAGAGAACGCAGCAGTAACATCTCTCTTGCAACGTCCAATGACATCAATATCATCGGCATATGCAAGGAGCTGGACACTTTTGTAGAAAATAGTGCCATTACAATGTACACTGGCTCTTCGCAACACCCCTTCCATCACAAAGTTGAAGAGGTTGCAGGATAGTGGATCGCCATGTCTGAAACCTCGTTCGGTATCAAATGGTTTGGAGAGGTCCTTTCCTACTCTGACGGAGCTGGCTGTGTTGCTCAACGTTATTCTGCAAAGCCACGGTATACCGAACTCAGACATGGTGGCATACAGGCAATCCCGTATCGGGCTATCGAAGCAGCTTTAAAATCGATAAAGAGATGATGGGTATCGATCTGTTTTTCGTGGGTTTTTTCCAGAATTTGACATACTGTGAAGATCTGGTCTATGGTGGACTTACCAGGTCTAAAGCCGCACTGATAAGGCCGAATCAGTGTGTTGGCAAACGGCTTAAGTTTTTCAAACAGTACAGTCGACAGGACTTTGTAAGAGATGGCAAGAAGACTGATTCCCCGGTAGTTAGCGCAGATTCTCGGGTAACCTTTCTTCAGTACAGGACAAAGGACACTGAGATTCCAATCGTCGGGCATGCTTTCTACTAGCCATATTTTGAAGATGAGTTGATGCATATACCCTATCAGCTCATCGCCATCAGCACCAGCACCAGCCGCTTTGTTGTTCTTAAGTCGTTGGATCACAACTCGTACCGCGTCATGGCTAGGTAGTGGTACGTCCACACCATCGTCGTTGATTGGTGGCATCGGGTTAATTTCTCCAAAGGCTGGATCTTCCTTTCTCTTTTCCCGGTAGTTTTCGTACACGGCTCGCGTTGCTGCTGACTGCAGGGTCCTTTTGTAGGCGGCGCTTTTCACTGCATTAGCTTCGCGACACTCTTGGTCATACCATTGATTTCGCGGAAGTGGGCGTCGGAAACCAATGACTTCCTCAGCTGCAGAGCGCATGGAGTGGGATATGTGCGCCCAAAGTCCACCGGCAACATCAGGTAGAGAGTCAGGTTGAAGGAGCAGTTCTGAGAGGCGAGCGGAATAGGCTTCGGACGTCCGATGTGATTGCAGCTTAGCGACTTCCAGCTTTCGTTGCGTACCAGAGCGTACATTCTTTGCATTGCATAGCCACATGCGTATCTTGGCTGCAACAAGATAATGATCGGAGTCAATATTGACTCCCCGGAACGTACGAACATCTAGCACGCTGGAAGCATGCCTTCCGTCGATCACAACATGATCGATTTGGTTGCGTGTTTTCTGATCATGGGACAGCCAGGTGGCCTTGTGGATATCGAGGTGTTGAAATCTGGTGCTACTTACTACCATGTTTCGCGCCGCGGCGAAGTCGATCAGCCGTAGACCGTTGTTTAAGGTGGTCTCGTGAAGGCTGAACTGACCGACAGTGGGGCCAAATATAGATCATATATAGCTAAATAAAAATTCTTTGTTTTATATGAAGGGCTCAGATCTATGATCTGAGTACAACATCTTATCGTAATTTGACTTGAATTGAATTATTTCTAGCAAAGTGGGCTAATTTTGTTTTAGACATATAATGGTCAAATATTGAATAAAACACAAAAATAACCAAAGAAATATTAACAGCTTAAGCTGACAGTTAAGTGAGGTAGCTTTATATTTATCGGTAAATTGACTTCAAAATTGAAAAAAGAAAAATCCCGAAACATCCCCATTTCGGACTTCTTTTTATTATTAATGTCAAAAGCTTTGATTATAATACTAGGAATTATCGAATATTAGTTATTGTTAAGATTATTTGAGAAGGCGTGAACTATATATGATACATTTTTCTTTGTCACTGCAATCAAAAAAATTCATTAATACAACTATAAAAATTTAAATTTTACGGAACTGGTTCAGCGAATAATTTCTATTTAATCAAGCGAATATAGATAGCCATATTAAGTTCGATATTTTCTGAAGCACGCCTGTAATCAACAGTCAATCTTTAAAATATATTGCATCGATTACTTGTCATCTCATGCTGTGAATTATACTCGAAATTTAAGTGAGCATTGGTGCCATTCGGAGATTATCTGATGCTTTCCTCTCGTAAGAAACCCTTTATATATCTTTGTTCGCAACATACAACGCTACTGTAGCTCGCTTGTGTGTACCCAATCGACGTGAAAACTATTCCTGCATACATTTTATGTGGCCATTCTTTCACATTAAATTTTTTGTATGTACTGCAGAGTTTAACAGGACGTATGAGTAACATTTAATTAGATTAGCAAACTTCAGATGTATAACTAAATGTTACTCATACGCTCTGTTAAGCTTTGCAATATGCAAAAGTGTTAATAAGCTATGGCTATGTTTGACAAATCAAGTTTATAGTAGATAATAAAGACTTGAGTTTAAAATGGTTAGCAAATAATCATTAATACGCGTCAATGGGCTTATTTTTGTATTCAAGTCAAATCGAAAATTTTTTTTAATATTTCATTTCAGAAAAATGTGATAAACGATATTTCATGAACAATTTTAAAAATTTTTGTATACTATGTATACATGGCGCTGCTTTATTTACAAAACTATTTCCATCTAATTACATACTGAATTCTGAAAACCATTATGACTATCAAGCAGCAACAATGTGGGATTTCTTGGTACTCAGTTATGTCCAAGCTTGTTTTATTTTCGCTTTTTATCTTTAAAAAACATTTTTCTCAACCCTTTAGATATAAGCAAATAACATTTTTCATTTCATTCCATGGAATGTTTGATATATAGAAAAAAAATGCTACAAATAAAATCTTATTCCAATGGTAGAGCATTTAGTCCTTAATAAATCATTTATTGTGTGTTATCTATAGCTATGAATTTGTCTGAAACTATTTACTTATGAAATGATAAAATTTGTTTTATAGACCAATTTATTTCAGTGCATTGCGCATAGTTTTTACTATGGAAATGTTTTTCTTTCACTTATATTTGATATGAAATGAAAGGGTGCAGTTACGCTAAGTTTACAAACAACATGAAGAAATAGCAAAGTAAACGCTCTGAAACATTGATGTTTTATATGTTTATCTTTTTGTTACATTGCAAAGCAATTAAAAGTTTAAATGCTCATAATAAGCTATATACAGTTGGAAAACAGCACTAATTCGCATTGCAATAAAACTGTTGAGTTTGACGCGGTTGGTGTGGGCGTTGTATAAGGTACATAGTTAGCTCTTTAATGAAAACGTACAGCTTTTGTAAGCATCTGCTTTACTTTGATCTCTAAAAAAAAAAAAATAATCTTCTTTAATCAATTGAGCATAATTTCCTTAGTGTTACTTTAATAATGAAAGTGCTTAAAGTTTAATTGAATTGGTCTTCCTTAATTAAAAATGCAATCAAAATAAATCAAGTTACAATTAAACGAAATTAATTGAACAGTGATGTAATCATGGTTTCACTTTATAAATACTTAAAATTTTATTAAATTTGAGGACATTTAAACTGAAAATGATAGCTGCTGGCGACATTGAAGGATATCTATAAAGAAAAAGACGAGTTAGCGCAATTGATCGTAGGTATGAACTTAATGATTTTTCCCAGTTTCTAAAATATATATTTAAAATTTGGAAAAATGTTGCAATTCTTTTTTTGTTGTTTTAATTTAAGTTGACAATTAAGAAAGAAAGACAATATGTTTAATATTCATTTATGCAAAATTTTAATTTTGTATCAAACCACCTTCATCTACTCACTTCTTCAATTGAATCCTTGTTGCAACTGCTTCCACTATCAATAGCGACCAAGAACAGCGTGGGAGCAATAACGCATATTACATCGCATTAACGCTATTTACCTTAACAACAAGTAACATAAGTAGTAAAAACACCCACAATGACAGAAAAGTTGAACAAAATATAAGAAAATAAAAAACAGGCAATGTTTGTGTAAGCAGCGGTAGAATTTATATAATGGTGCTGAATTTGCAAGAAATTACAACAAAAAGAAGTTCAAGCTATAGATAATAAAAATATACTATAATGTTTTAGATCATTCCATAGCAATTTTCTAGGATGGCCTAAGTTTGGCAGGTTTTGAACTTTGTTACTTTCGACTTTAACTTTGCGTCTCTTGTCGATAAGATTCATGAAGTTATCGCTTACTCAATCGGATTTTTCTTTTGCGGCAAGTCCAACTGCAGTAGTGCAGGCATCACTATTCAAGTTTTACAGATTTGCCCATATACATTAATGGTTGATGCTACCTGCAAGGCTGAGATCGTGAGCACTACTATAAAAAAAAATTGATGAAAATGTTTCTGGTGGTTTCATTAGGCTCACTGCAAAATGCTTAGTTAGGTAGCTAAAGTCTTGGTTTATTCTCGCTCGCTGGGAGTTTAACTTTTGCAAGAACAAGAAAATGAATTAGTGCTTCTCATTGTATGAAAATTGACTACGTTTCTTTATCAGGTATTGCTTAAGCAGAAGTTACCAGTTAGTGGAACAGTACCATTGAGTGAATGCAATGTGACCTGGACTTCTGTATGAAGATGGAGATTTCTATTTCAAGTTTGTGAGAATTGCAAACTTCAGCAAAAAGGTTGCCATTTTCTTCAGTCCAAACATTGCTTATTTTTGATAACGCTGTTGCCAATCCAAGCAGTAAAATTTTCAATATTCCTCATTGTATATTTATGTCCTGTTTGCTGATCGAGGCAACAGTTGAGGGTATTTGAATGTAGAGCTCTTGTCTTTTTTGTTAAACGCTAAGGGTTAGAATGTTTCCCATGCAATTTGTCTTGAATGTAAACTAAAAGAAATGTTTTGAAACTTGTTTTGTAGTTTCTTAAGTAAAACAATTTGTAGAATTACATAATTTAATAATAAATGTACATACAAAATAGTAAACCAAGAACAAGAACAGTTAAATTCTTTGCACATCTCACTGGATAAATTTACTGTTTTATCGCTTTCGGTTGAACTTACCTACCTTTTTCGTAAAATCTAGCTATCTTGTCGATAGGCTCACTGTTAAAGTAGTAAGCTTACAATTTTTTCGTCAAAAAATTTTTCACAAAAATTAAAATAAATTATCAAAACTTTTCAAATAATTTTAAGAATCTAAGAGAAAGAGATATCAAACTGAAAATACTAAGAACTATAATTTTTCATGTGACAAATCACTTAAGAGTCACCTGGCCTTTTTACCTGAAAATTTTTGAAATTCTTATTTTAACAATTTCAAAATCTAAGGTACACATATTAATAATCACATAAACTTTAATGTCGTTACATGTTTGCGTCAGACTGCACATAATAGTATAATTTATTACAATAGCCCTGTGTGCCTTTTAGCTAAAGTAGCTTTCTCCTAATGTGTGTTCAATAATTAATTTATGCATAAATAATTATGTTTAATGTGTGTGCCAACAAAACGACCGACTGACCACTTGAGTAAATAGTTTATTATTTCCACATATTTTATTTATTTACAGCTCATAAAGCTTTATGTTTATGTTAATGTTATTGTCGTTACTTACTTTGTCGCCACCGTAGTCTTTGGCTTAATTTTGCATAAAATATGCAACGATTTTACTTTCATGAGCTACTAAGAAATATCGATTAATGTTTTTAGATGGTATTTACTTTTATTAATCATTTATATTAAAGCGTACATAGATTTAAGAAAATATAATAAGTATATTGCTTATATAAATATTATCCTTTAAAAGGAATATCATATATTACGTGCCAAAGCAGCAAATAAACAGCATTCAATGGCATTGATAACTGTAATGGAAACAGCATTGATTTTCACCCTAAAAGCTACAATGTCCTTGAAGTAACATCAAAGTTTTTAAGGATTGCCATGTTAACATTTTTTGGCTAAAACTTTTTTGCAGATTTAATTAATAAAAATTCTTAGAAAGTATTTTTGTTGTTTTAACTGTAATTAGTGGTAATTGTTTCTGTAAATAACGTTGCATGTTGTTGGTTTTGCTGTAATTGAAGTGCTGATTATTTGCATTAATTTGCGTAAGCAACATGAATACGTAAAAAAGAATGTTAAATGTGAGGTAAGTGGATTAGTAAATTTTATCACTTTTGTTCTTCCGTTTTTGCAGATTAATTACACAAGTTAAGTAATTAAGCGAATAATTACGTCAACTATTTGTCCTCACTTTTGTTTATGTGCGTTAATTTGTACAAAAAGTGAATTTATTTTTTGAGTTTGGGTTTCAGTTTTCGTTTTATTTTTGAATATTTTGATTTTCATCGACTTTATGGTGGTCGTATAAGATTGCTGGAACAAAAAAGTACTAGGAGCTTAGTTTTTTGTTTTGAGGTTGAAAAAGCTTATGGAAAATATTGTAAAAAGGAAAAAGAGGTTGAAAAGCTTGAAAAAAGTTGAAAGAAGAAAGGAGTTTACTATTAAAAGTAACAGAAAGATAGTGAAATCTTTAATGCTAGCAACTACTTTTCCCAAATTGGTCTGAAGCTCAACAACAGTATGCTAGTTTAAAGTGCCGAAAATGTATTGGATTTCATTTTAACGAAGCAAGTCCAGTCCAAAAATTACAGGAAGACTATCCATTTTGAAATATTGCAACACTAATTTATGTTAGATTTATTCTCTAAAAATATTTGCAATACATTCCAATTTCATAAAAAAACCCATCCTAACCAATTAATTTTAACATTTGTTCTCAAAGAGAAGTCCTTTTAAAGCAAAAGTAACTACTGTTTAAAAACTTCGTCAAAGAAAAACTTTTTCGAACAAAAACTAAAGTTTTTTCTGAAAATTGTTATCTGTTCACTGTATCATATGTTAAAGTTCTGAAAATCGATTGCCGAGAAACGTTAAGCCAACGCAGAAGCAACTCAATCAATTGACTTACATACACAAGTTGTACGTTTTGATAAACGAAGCTAAAAGCTGTTGCTGTCAAAGTGAAATGACAACATAGGGAGACAACTAAATTAGAGTCAACTTTTCGAAATAAACGAGTAAAGTGAAAATCCACAGGAATTTTAAATTTTAAAGTTTAATGGAATCTCTGCATGGCCAAAAGCCAAACTTTTAGCCAAAACGACTTTTAAAATAGAGTTGACAACTGCAGTTTGCTGCTTTAAAAGAACGAACTATTTCAGTGGCAGCAAAAAGGAGTTGCTGCAAAAACAGTTGAATGCTATTGCGCTAAAACTTTTACAGTTATAAGTATTGATTGCTTTGTAAATTCTCTATCACTTTACAATCGAACTTCTGGCTTAAAAATTCGATTTCCATTTTTTAAGGCACTAAATTGAAAAAGTTGTTTATGGCAGAGCTAATGTGATGCGAGACACAAAAGCAGACCAGTAGCTAAATATTAAGCAAAAAACTCAAAGTTTTTGACTGCATAATTGTTAACAAAAATCGATTGAACTAATAATTCAAGTTGAACTTTATTCTCTAATGGAAAATTTTTTAACAAAAAACTTTTCACAAAAAAACTAAAATTTAATCATATACCACAAACTGTTAAGCCACAAAAGCTACGCAACAAATGTTGCCACCTGTTGCATAGTAAAATATATTTTTGCATGACTAAAAATCTGCAATTTGTCACAAACGCATAGTAAACTCAACACTGTCGCACTATGCCACTTCATAAGCATAAAAAAAAACAGGAAGAACTTCAAAGCATAATAATGGTCAAGTACTTATGAAAGTCTCATTTGTGAATAATTTTTCTAGCAGCAGCAACATAGCTATATTGACCGCATTTCTTAAACAAAACAATTATGAATGACAAGCCACATGCTAGACAACAGACGTTGCTGGAGTGAAAATAGAAAAAAAAAATTTACAAAAAAAGGTTCACATCAAACTAAAAAAGGCAGGCCTTCATTAAAAACATTTTTTTCACTTAAGTTTTAAGGAGTCCTTAATAAATTTACTTGATGTTTTATTAACCTACAACTGCTGATTACGTTAGTTTAACTTGTTTTGACGCTAATGTGTTGGGCGATTAGCGTATGTGTGTGTGAATAGCAAAAGGAAAAGTTGCTTACATTAAGGCTGTAATCCAATTTAGAAAGAAAGTAATGCAATAATACTGTATTACGCGTGAGTAATTTCATCATGGTCTCCATGTCGTATGAGTAACATGTAATTATGAAATATTCGTATCGTGCGAGGTCTGTTCAACTAAATATTTAGGTCAAAGCTTAACCTCCCACGCACAAGGCATAGATTTACGATAAATTGAAAAAAAAAAAAATGTACCATGCGATATACATTTTTTAAGAATTGAATTTTAATATATTTTATAATTTTAATTCATAATTTTTAAGCTAGAAGTCAACCAATCTTTTAAAAATTTTCTTCTGCAAGAATAACGTCAAGTATCTGCTGTAGTCTTTCATAACAAAGAATACTGAAAACAGCTTTAGTGATAACTTCAAATTATTTCTTCGAGAGTGTGCTTTAGCAAATGAACTTGAAGTATTCTGTTGCAAGAATTAGTTATGCAGTTCGTTAAAAAAAAATTTGGATAAAAATAATATGGAAAGGCCTCGTATTGATTTTGAAAAAGAGAGAGAAGGTTAAAAAATAGTTGCAGACATACGCAATTGCATATATGAATAAAAACGTATTCAGGATTAAATCAAAATATGAAAATATTTTTCCAAGTTCTTAGGGCTTAGGTAATTAATTCTTCATATTTGAAAGTGTTATTTTTGAAAAGCCTAATTTGGAAAATTAAAACTTACCTTAAAAATTTTTTATTTCGACTTTTTCCCATTACCTCCCATGCCGCATTTCAGGTGGTTAACCGTAAGTAGCTAACCTTTGTCATTTTGACGAACATCAGTCAGATATTCTTCTTTCTCGCATTTACTTTATTGCCTAGATACATGTACGAACGAAATTATATACGATTGTGTATTTGTGTGGTTCTACTTTTCTTCTTCGTTTCTTTTTAGACAAAAAACGTACGTATTTTCGTTTCATTTTATTGCAAGTTTTTTACTGTTTTCTCGAATAACTTCTACATTTTTTGTCCGATTTTCGAAAAACTATAATTAAAATATAATCATTACATATACACCGAAATGGACAAGAATGAGAGTAGTTAGAATAACATATATCAAGTCTTAAGAAACGAAAGTGTCTCAAATTCCTTCCTGGGTTATTAAAGTTGATCATACCCAGCAACAACTCAGAGTTTATTGAGCCGAAAAACAGTTTATTTAAAAAAGTTACATTTAGCATAATTCTTCGACTGCTCAGTGTTGGTAAACGCATTAGTTTGAGGCGGCTTTCATATGAAGGTAACTTTGAGTCCGGATTCCAAGATAGCCCACGAAGTGAAAATAATAGAAATTGTTTCTGCAACGACCACAGCATATCAATGTATATATTATATTTGTGGTTCCACACCACTGACGCATATTCTAATATTGGTCTAACAAGTGAAGTGAAAAGCAACTTCGTCGTATAGGGGTCATCAAATTCTTTAGACCATCGTTTAATAAATCCAAGGACGCCTTTTGCTTTGTTCACCATTAAACTTATATGAACGTTGAAGAGAAGTTTTTTATCCATAGTGACGCCTAAGTCTACAAAATTTTAAACCTTTTTCAGTTCTACACCGTTTATTGAATATGAAGTCTCAAATGCTTTACTTCTTGTAAAAGTCATTTGTTTACACTTTTTGAGATTTAATGTCATCAAGTTTATATCACACCATTTAACAAGTTCATTTAGGTTTCTTTGTAGAGTCTTATGATTAAAATGATCATTAAAAGAATAAAAAAGTTTAACATCATCAAAATACATTAGAATATGGGACGAATTTATAGCAGAAAGTAGGTCATTTATAAATAATAGAAATAATGTGGGGCCAAGATGAAACCATTATATGTTTAGAAAACATTTTGTTGAATAAAACTTGTTGCTTCCTATTCTTTTTCTTATGTAATTTTTTTTTTGATATGAAATAGTTTTAAAAGTATAAAATTTGTTTGTCAATAAATAATTAAGAAATATAATCGAGTGTTTTCTTAAATTTCCTAGGTATGTTACACATATGTACAAGTCATATTATTAAAAAACATTAAATAAGCTCTTAGGATTTCTTTTGTCTTAGCATATATCGACTCTAACTTACATCCTTAACAATCCCCAATTAAAGTTTTTGTTGTAACTCACACTTTTATTAAAAGTTGGTTAAAGCCCACCGTGACGTATGCGTAACAAATTCACATGACAACAACAATGCATGCATGATTTTTGCCACAAAAACAAAAACCGAAGCCCCAATAATACGGGTATTTGCACAGACATACATATAAATGTATGTGTTTTCGTGTTGGAAAATAAAGAAAAAATATACCGAAAATGTCATTTCAAATATGCATAAATTTATGAATATCAAATGAAATTCTACCCAAAGGATCAGCAATAATAACCAAAGCAACAGTTACAACAACTGCGCTATACCAGCAACAATGTGAAAGTTATGGAACTTGAATAACCAAAAATAGAAAAAAGCAAACTTGTCATACTTTTCTTACTTTTTTCTCGATTTTCTTTTATATTTTTAACATTCTAGCACACACACACTGATGCTAACACCACCGTACAGAACATTACCCATACGCGCGTATACACGAAGTGTTACTCTTAGTGTAACATACATTACACTTTTATATCTAGCGAAAAGTTTATGTTTAAACAAGTGAGTTTCCCTCTGTCTAAATATGTTTGTATTGTTCCAACAATATTATTTGTAGAACACATCAGTAACAATATAAAAAATAATAGCAAAATATGAGTATATTCTTCGTGAAAATACCCAGCAGGAAAACGTTGTTAATGATTACAAAGTGTATTTTCGTGTTAAGTCTGAAGGGACATATTTTTGGAAAACAAGGCGAATGAGATTAGCTTACAAGATTCTACAAAACTACTTAGGTTTTGAGTTAATTTCCAAAATTTCGTTAAAATGTGATTGTGTTCTTTTAACTTTCCGTTACTAACCTGAATTTTTTAACACGGTTACTAACATCGGTCTCCCAAACCGAAGTGCAGATGACGTAAATTTTTTAACATTAAAAGGCAATTATTTGGACTATATACTTGATTAATGTATTTGTTTATTGTATTTAAAAGAAAATCAAACATAACAAAATAAAAACCAAAACAAAACGTAGCAATCAGTTTGATTTCCTATTACAATTAATATGGAAGCAAAAAATCTGTGTTTAATTTTTCTGGCAAACAAACTGATTGCGCCGTTCCTATGTTTAATCTAGGAAGCTGGTAGAATTTTCATCAAACCACACTCTATAATATAAGCATGTAGGACCGCAAATTTTTGAAAAAAGGATAAAAAACCCCCTTTTGGGTGTATTTTGAATGCATTTTCAGCAACACAAAAATTGTGGACGTCGTTTGACAATAGTGGGTTGAATTTCTCATACAATTAAAATACCTAAAACGCTATATCTTAGCACATAAAGCAGACTTTTTCTTCGTTTTTGTAAGCCGCTTTTTTTTTTGTTTAAGTTCAACGAAATCTTACATAAAGTTTGTCTGCGCCGTTAGCAGGTTTGAGCTAGGAAACTCAAAAATTGGGAAAGATATTTTTATTCCTCAAGCTAAAATATAGGCAGAAAAAGAAACGAAATCTATCTCCAAAACTGTCAAAAAAAAACAATAAGCAATAAGCTACCTAAGCGGAGAATAATGCAAACAATCGGTTGTGTTTTCTAATTTTCTTCAAAATGAGTTGTTCAGCGTTTCAAATTCCACAAAATTTGGAAAACTCTCTGAGAACTTTTCTGCCTGAAACTTTTGATTACACAGACCAATAAGGCAAAAAAAAATGTTGGTTGGAAAACAAGCCCACTTGTTCTTGTGTAAAATTCTTAGTTGAGTTCGAAAAAATAAAAAATTTTTTTTGCGATTTAAGTCGAAAAATATAAAGCTTAACAATTAAAGTTGTAAGAAATTCCATAACCAACACTACAAGAAACTTCATTGATTGTGAGTGAGTGCAAATTTAATACAAATTGCGAAATATATATGAAGAAAATACGCCATTACGCGTTATTGTTTTCAAATGATTTCATATGTTTCAAACCGGAAGAGCAAACGTCGCGTAGGTTTCCCAAAATTCGTAGTCGATGATCCTAGTAACTCTAGTTAAGGCCTAAAAGACGCATATTTAGGGTTAACTTAAGGTCGCTGTTATCACATAGAATATATCCATAGAGATAAGATCCAAAGGTTTCACTTAACTTAACATGGATATTTCATTTCGTTTTAGTTTTTTTCAATATTTCATTATAAAATTTTATAAATTTCTTGAAATCGAATTGAGAATTGATTTTTCAAAAGGGCTTACTTCCATATTAAACCCTTATGAAGATAAGTCCTTTTGAAAAATCACTCCTTATATGTAGTAGATGTTGAAACTTGGTTCGATATGAATCATTTACACAGAAACAAAACGGCTATTCATGGTTTACATCCCATGAAGCAAAATAACAAAAGTTTTAATGTTCATTTGCTTATCAATAAAGAATAAAGGCTTCTTTTTGTTTCTACTCGAATAGAAAAGTATAGAGTAGTTATAAGTAAATATTCTTAAAACTTTTTTAAATGCTTTACATAAATAATGGCGCAAATATTTTGTTTTTTTTACTGATAATTCAACCCCTGATATTTTTAAATTAAATTTTCATTATTCACTTCATTAGTATTCATTTTTAATTGGTAACTTTATTTAAATTTTAATTCAATTTTTTCATCTATTATTTTTTCAATATTTTTCAATTATTATTTTTTAAATTAATAAGTAAATATTTTTTGTACATAACTGCTATGTTTATTTGTTCTTTTGAATGTATCATATTTTGCAAAAAACCTGCTCTCATTTAAATATACCACATTTTTTATTCTCATCTCATCTTCACCCTGGAAACAAATCAATAAAGTTTAATGTTTTCAATACTGCATATATACTATGCAACCACGCGCGGTTCAATGCGGATTGCTGAGCAAACAGTCAACTTAACAAGCAGCCGAAGCAAACAAAGCTGAACATTTTTGGCTGAACGATTTGGTTTTACGTTATGTAATATTCAATAATAAAATTTTTCCCCACATGATACCATAAATATGGGTTACAAATAAATTGTATGGTTGCCAAAATATTTTATGTCTATACGTGTATATGTATTAGGGTGTTTTTTTTTTTTCAAACCTTAGGACAGAGATTTTGTTTATTTTTTCCTATATTATAGCTTAAGGAATAAAAATAATTGTCCCAACATTTGAGCTTCCTAGCTCAAACCTGAAAACTGCGCAGAGTTTATGTCCAATTCCGTACTTACTAAAACGTAGAAAAAGTCTGCCTTAAGTGCCAAGATATAGCGTTTTGGGGTTTTTAGTTGAATGGGGGTCGCCACCCACTGTTGTACAGCCACACCCACATTTTTCGTGTGACTAAAAATGCGTAAAAAATACACCTGTTCTATCTTTAAATCAAACTAGATTTTACTTGTTCACTGTTTATTGATTTTAACTCTAACGAAGCTGTACAAGAACTGATCACACAAATTTATTGCATGACCATCAACCGGTGTTTACATAATTCATGTTCAGTTATTTAGTACATAAGAATATATATATATGTATGTATATATAACAAATTAACTGTAGGGAATTAGAGTGATGCAAATAAACTTTTAGACATCATGTAATACATTACATTTTCCCCTTTTTTAAATTATGTTTACAATCCAAAAAATAAACATTTACAAGTAATTTATGCTTAAATAAAAATATAGTTAAATGCAATTAGTATTAATTCAAAATTTTATAAATTACAATCTTTTGTCTTCTTATTAACAAATTCAATGTTTAATATTTGACATGTTCATTTATAAGTGAGTCTATTAGGTTTATTTTTAATTCGTTTTGATCTTCTAAGTGTAATTGATTCATGTAAAACTTTTTTATACTTTTTCTTTTTTTGTAATTTTTTTGTACTAACATTTGTATTGTTATTGTTCTTACTATTTTTATCAGAAGCTTTCATATCTTTATTAATCTCTGTTGATATAAAGGAATGGTATTTATCTTCTAAATTTGAATATCTTAATTGATTTCTATGCACAAATCTTATGGAATTATTAATATTTATCAAATATGTATTTGGACTAATTTCTTTATATACAGTTGCAGGTATCCATTTTATAACATCTTTAAAATGGTTTCTATACAATACTTTTTCACCTTTTTTAAAAAATGATTCACCCTTTTTTAATATCTTATTTTTACCTTTTGGTTTAATTGATTTATTCATAGGCAATTTGACTGAAACTTCTTTAGACAAAGAATTAATTAATGTTCTTGGAGTAAAAGAAAATATCATGCTAGCTGGACTGCGATTCGTTGTTGTGCTCGGTGTGTTATTGTAGCACATTAAAATTTTATTTAATTTTGTTTGAATCGAAAGAGACTTTAAGGTTTCATCAATTAAATATTTTTTTAAACTATTTTTTATAGTTTGTACCCCTCGTTCGGCTAAGCCATTGCTTTGTGGGTGATATGCAGGTGATTTCTTTAAAATAATATTGTATATTTTCGCAAATTCTTCGAATTGAAATGAAGAGAATGGAGGGCCATTATCTGACACAATTTCAGTTGGATAGCCGAAAATTGTAAAAACTGATAGTAGACTACTACATAAACTCAAAGCGTCAGTTTTTAACATATGTTTTATAATTATATATTTACTAAATGAATCAATATAAATGTAATACGTTTTTGTTTCAAAGTGAAAAAAATCTAAGTGTACTCTTTCAAAAGGTCGTTCGGATCTTGGCCATTTACTAATAATTTTTTCTTTTGGTACTTTTTGTGTAGACTGACAACTAAAACAACTGTAAATATACTTTTCAATGGACTTGTCTATTTTAGGCCACCAAACTGAACCTCGTGATAACATTTTTACCCTTACTATTCCATCGTGATTTTCATGTAATGTTGAAAGTACTTCTTCACGTAATTTTTCAGGTATAACCAATCTGTCTCTGTAATAAACACAATCGTTGTCGGTTGATAAACTTTTGCGAACATTAGACCATATTTGTAAATACGATGGTATTTTTACTGGCCAGTTGCTCTTTACATACTTCATTACTTTGGACAAAATTTCATCACTAGCCGTGTAGGCTCTTACCTTTTCAACACTTATTGGCATTTCCATTATATCGGAAAGGTTTTTAATTGATTCTATCTGTGTTTCGGTTTCTAATGGCAAACGAGACATAGCATCAGCAGGTGCATTTCGTTTAGCCGGACGATATTTGAATTCGTATTCATAAATTGACAGCATTACAGCCCATCGCTGCAATCGTGAAGCAGTTATGCTCGACGTGTCCCTGTTTGGATTAAAAATTTCTTTCAATGCTTCATTATCACTGCACAAGGTGAATTTATGACCATAGATATACTTATGGAATTTTTTAATTCCAAACATAACCGCAAGCGCTTCTCTGTGTATTTGAGAATAATTGCGCTCTGATGGAGATAATGTGCTAGACGCAAAAAGAACTGGTTTTTCAACACCGCTTACCAAATGAGCTAACACGGCTCCAACTCCATAAGGGCTCGCATCGCAAGTCAATATTATTGGCTTATTTGGATCATATAGTTCCAACAAATTATTACTTATAAGCAACTTTTTTGATTTCCTAAAACAATTTTCTATTTCTGGTGTCCAATCAAAATTTGTGTCTTTACGTAGTAAGTTATATAAATTTTGTAATTTACTTGATAAATTGGGTATAAAGCTACTATAATAATTTATCATACCTAAATATGATTGCAATTCATTAATATTCTTTGGACTCGGGGCATTTAAAATTGCTTCAACTTTTTCGTTGTTAGGTTTTATTCCTTCTTTGCAAATTGTGTGACCAAGGTAATTTATTTCTTTTTTAAAAAATGAACATTTCTCTAAATTAATTTTAATGTTAAAATCATTTAATTTTTTTAGTACTTGAAAAAGTCTATTTCTACATTCTTCTTTACTTGCACCTCCAATTTGGATATCATCTAAGTAACACGAAATTCCAGGAATTCCCAGTAACACTTGATCCATAACCGACTGGAAAATAGATGGTGCACTTGCAACGCCAAAAGGAAGACGCGTATACTGATATAACCCCTTGTGGGTGTTTATCGTTACATACTGTTTTGAAGTTTGCGATATTTTAAGTTGCTGGTATGCTCCAGACAAATCAATAACACAAAAATATTGACAATTAGCCAAATTTGCAAAAATATCGTCAATACGCGGTAATGGGTAGTGTTGAGTTTCAATAAATCTATTAATGGTTACTTTACAATCAATGCAAATTCGAATTTTCTTTCCTGGTTTCGAAACAATTACTATTGGTGAAGCATATTCACTGAAATTTACTGGGACTAAAATTCCCTCTGCACATAACCTACCTAATTCCTCTTCCACTTGCGGTCTTAATTTAAATGGTACGTCATAAGCTTTCCTAAATATCGGTTTCGCATCAGGTCTTAAAACTATTTCTGCAGTAAAATTTTCAATACATTGATCTGGTGAGCAATCAAATATTCGCGGAAATTTAAGTTTAATTTCATTCAAAATTACATTTTCAAAATTGCTCTTCACTGCACTGAGAGTGTTATTACTAAATACCTGTCTCCAGTTAGGATATAATGCGTTTAACCAATTTCTACCGAGAAGTGGCTTAAAATCTCTTTCCGATTTTATTACTACTAAATCTAATGTATGATTTGTCTCACCATTCCCCAGGCTTGCAACAACCTCCACTTTTCCAACGCACATTAATGGATTACCTGTTACTGAAAAAAGTTTTTTATCAACAGAAATCAATTCAAGACCATGCAAAGTTTCCAAATACTTAACCTCTGATACAATAGAAACGCAAGCTCCTGTATCAACTTCCATTTCCATTACTTTTCCGCAAACAACTAGTTTCACGTACTCCGGATTACCCACAGCAACAGTAGCAGTATCACCAACATTATGTGTAAATCCATCTTCACCAGAAATAGTTGTAATACTGGCTCCTTCCATCATTTCTTCTACGCATTTTAAATGCTGATTTTCGGTACGAAAATTTTTCCTCAGTGGACATCTAACAGCAGTGTGACCTTTTCTATTACATTTGAAACACGTCCAATTCTTACAATAGCAATTATCATCATCGTGTCCCAGTTTTCCACATCGATTGCAATACTTTTTTGAAAACTTTGATTTGGAATTGTGACCTTCATGACGACCTCGTGATTCATTACGATCTTGTCGTACAGCACAAGTGCTGTACTTCTCACTTCGTGCACTAATTTCCTTCGTTTCACCTTCCGCCATTTCCCAATTCAGCGCAATCTCGCAAGCTTTCTTGAAAGTTAAATCCGATTCTTTTAAAAATTTTGATCGTAGTTGACTGTCTCGGACTCCGCATACGAATCTATCGCGTAGTGCACGATTTAGAAAAGCATCAAAATTACATTTCTGCGCCAAAGATTTGAGTTCAACAATAAATTCTTTTATTGATCTAGAGCCCTGCTCCGCCTTGCTAAACTTATATGATTCTGCAATCTCGTTTACAGATGGCTCAAAATATTTTTTTAGTGCATCGACAAGTTCTTGATACGTTTTTTTACTAGGATCTTCTGGGGAATATAATTTCCGTAGCACAGAATAAGAATCAGCGCCAATGTACGTAATGAAGAATGCAACTTTTTTTTCATCTGCTACATCGTTCACTATAAAAAATTGTTGAAGCCGCATTTCATATTCTGTGAAATTATTTCCCATCAAGAACGGATCCATATGTCCCATCATTTTGGTTACTTTTACAGCTGGCTTCGATTCAGTGTTTTCTTTTACTTCTTTTCCAGGAGTCATTAACTTTTACTTTTGAAATTTCTTGATTTAATTCCAATTTTCCTCGTCGCCAAAATTGTTCTATCTTTAAATCAAACTAGATTTTACTTGTTCACTGTTTATTGATTTTAACTCTAACGAAGCTGTACAAGAACTGATCACACAAATTTATTGCATGACCATCAACCGGTGTTTACATAGTTCATGTTCAGTTATTTAGTACATAAGAATATATATATATGTATGTATATATAACAAATTAACTGTAGGGAATTAGAGTGATGCAAATAAACTTTTAGACATCATGTAATACATTACAACACCCAAAGGAGGTATTTTTATTTTTTTTTTTAAAAATTTGCGGTCGTTAATGCCTAAATAATAGAATCGGGTTTGAAGAAACTTCTCCCAAAATTTCAGCTCAAATGTTGAGACAATTATTTTTATTCCTCAAGCTATAATATAGGAAAAAAAAAAACAAAATCCCTGTCCTAAAGTTTGAAAAAAAAAACACCCTAATATGTATGCTTTCAGCTGTATCTTTATGGTACGAGCAGTGTTGATGCAAATCCTTGGAAAAGGAAATTTTTGCTATAAAAATTTAAATGAAATATTGGCAAGCACTGCCAGTGAGGGTGTGAATTGGGGTAAGCTATGGCTTACGCCGAAATTGTGTTGAGTAAGTAAGGTGAAACAGCACATTTGGGTTAACAATATTTTAAAGTTTTTTAATATATTATCTAATTGGCATTTAAAGAAATTTTTTCACATTAATTAATACTAAATTCATAAGACTTTTGATGAAACTTTGTGAAATTTCTTACAAGAACTGTTACCTGTCTTTTGCAATAATCAAAGGTAACTTTCCAATATTTTCTGTGATTTAAAATCGCTTTACTTTTTTGCTAACCTGAACTGATATGAATATGAATCGCTTAATCTTTTTAAATTATCACCTTTTTATTGAAAAATAAATAGTTTGCGACATTTTGTCACTCTTATTAAGACGCCCACTCCTGGTAGCTGACAAGAGACTTTCCGAAAAAAAAAAAAAAAAAAAATAAAAAAATAGAATTCTTCACAAAAGCAACCCAAACATTAACTACCACATAAGTAGTCTCTACTTTCCGTCACAGCAATATATATTTTATGACACTGCATATCCCGAGTCGTTAACTTTGCTGTTCTTATAATAGGCTAAGCAAAAACAACAGCAGTACATGACAAAAGTGTAGAATTTAAAAACTATTTGCTTTCAAAAAATGAGCAAAAAAATCCCGTTTTGATATTGATTGCTGTACTTTAAATTTCAATAAAAATTTCACACAATTTATGTCTATAATTTTAAATCTAAAAATTTTCCTCAAATTTCAACACCTACATTCTAACCTATTACAAACTACTAGATATTACTATCCCATTAATCTTTTATGACAGAACGTTCTCAATAGCTATTTCGATCACTGGCTCGTTATTATATGCTAGAGTTAACTTCGATTAATAACACATCACTTTTTGTCATAAGATGACCTTGTTCTTACTGTCCATTAGTCTTCCTGTATGCAAAATTTTCAATGCCACTACCTGAATTTAAATAAAGAAAATAAATGAGAAAAAAAATAAAATTTCATATTTGGTTAAAAAATTTTCGAGGTCTTTCATAAACATGTAATTATTATATTTTGCTTCAAGTATTAGTTTTGATAATTTTTGGACCAAAAATAATTTTTTTTTCCTCATATATTTTTTTAAAAGAAATTCATGTAGTGCCAGTGACAATTTCAAACCATAGTGCATTAAGGTAATTGTAGTGAAAACAACAAAGGATTTGAGCTGTTACACAAGAAACACCAAAGCATTACTCGCGCAAAAACCATCGATTTTTTCCTACATATAGGCTTAAAAAATAGCGGTAAGTTTTTTTCGTTACTAATGTGTAAATAAGGAAAAAAAATTTTTAAAAAAATATTATAAATAAGAAAAAAATTAAATTCTGCTCATTTTTTTTTGGCTAAATTCCGAAAAATGTAAACTCTACAGCTCTGGTAGCAACCCTGGAAGTATTTTTTTGTTATTTTTCTGAAAGAGGATAGAGGAGAGTGTTCTCGATTAATTCTAGAACATGCCACTTATTCGAAAATGTCTACACTAAACTTTTTGAATTAATAAAAAACTTATAATTTTTGATTGAGAATCAGTCTGTCTATCAAAATTCTTCCTGTGTAAAATTTGGGGCGGCCTTTTTATGTATCACAATAAAGTGGTTCACAATAGATACTTCTTTGAAAGCTTTCAAACCCATAATCACAACAACACAAAATTTTTGAATTGTGATAATCAAATATATGAGTATGATGTTGAAGATTTATTAAAAGAAAAACCCGTTTTATTCATAGTTTTTCCAGAACTTAAATATCAAGAAGGCATTGTTAAATTAAATAACTTGCCTTGCAAAATTTTGCAGGATAAGCTTTTTATTTCCAAAAGGCTTGAGAAAATTATCTGAGTTGAAGTGCTGTTAGCAAATTCGGAACGATTTTTTCAAGTTCTTACCACCATCGACTTCTTCCTCTATCCTAAAGTTTGATTGGTTTCTTAAGAGGTAACCACGCCAATATAGGCCAATTTAATTCACAAAAATTCGACATAGTTATTCAGTAAAAATAATAATTTTTAAGAAAATCTAAAAGGCGACACACATATTGTTCAATCATCTCCACTAAGTTATGTAAATTTAATAGAATATATTCATGAATCATAATTGCTGTTGGATAGTGTCATTTAATCTGAATTCATCTCAATTATTTCACAAATATGAAAAAAAATATCAAAATTTTTCATTTAAGCACTTACACTCATTAAACAAATGTCATGTGAACTTACCTGAAATGATAAAACAGAAATTCAATTATGTTAGTGAAAATATTAAAATAACGATAATTGTTACAAAAAAAATTTAATTTTCCAGTCAATCAAATTGAAATTCAACAGTTTTTTTGCAGTTGAAATTTATCAAATAGCTAGCCACAAAATTTATTTTACAAATTCAAAAAAAATAATATATATATGCATATATTTTTTGTTAACAAAACATCACACCATCCAATGGGTTATAAATGTAAAATATACGCCACATCCGTTGCTCAATAAAAGCAAAGTTTCATTGCAGTGAAAAATATTTACGTTACATTTTTTTATTTTATTTTTGTATTTAACAGATTAAAAGTTGTGCACAACTTTCTCAAAGTCTGCTAGATTCCACTACATGTATGTTTGCTGCACGATAGTTTAATATACTGAGCCTGCAATACAAAAAAATAATTATATTTTATGAATAATGGACCATCGTGAACTATATTTAGAAAAAACAGATTTATAAAAGAATCAGTGTATTTAATGTTCAAATATAAGAGCAGAATGGACTTAGCAATAAGTTGCTTGAATTGAATTGAATATTTTGACGTGGTTTTCATTACTGCTTAACTGCTTGTGGAAAGTCTTAATTTTTTAGCCATTTTCTAATACGGACACATCCTAGAAAATTTAAACTTGTAAGTCTAGAGTAAATATTTTGGACATAGATTTTTAGTGTGTGCTAGAAAAACATTAGATATTTTTTTGAACTGTAATGAAATGAACAGCAATAGATTTTTGTCCATATATTATTGATTTATGCAAGACCACTGTGTATTATTCTTGTACATTTTTCTTTACCTAGCACATAGGGTAGTTTTTTTAGTCAAAGCTTACCCATAACTAATACGAAATATCCACGCAAATTTTGCCATCACTGTCTCAATAGCTGATAAAGCAACAGGTGCTTCTTTAGTTTCGCGGTTGTCTTCCTAGAATTTTATTACTGGTACGTGAGTCTTTTATATTCTGAATGTTTTATAATAATTTTTTAATAAAAAAATTATAACTGCATATTAAAAACAATATTATTTTCATGAAAATGTGTGTGAAAACTTATTACATGGTTTTTTGTTGGAGCACATTTGGCGGAACAATATTTCAGCCAAATGTAGCCCATATTATGTTAAGTTAATATTTCTGAATCTTGATAGTCTTAAACACATTAAAATTACTCCAAAACAAAGGTCTATTACCTAACTTCATAAAAGCATTTGTTCAAAGAAATAGCTTCAAACGTGCCTTAAACACTTATTTTTCAAACTTTTCTTAAATTTTTCATTATTTTTTTTATCTTTTTTACTATTTTCTCTATTATTTATCTTTAGTCCCAGTTACTTTCTGTCTTTCTATTGTGATTTGATTTGGATTGTTCTTTTTTTTTAATTTTTTTTTTATCATTATATATCTTCTTTTTTAACTTTTAATTTAATCGTAATATTTTATTCAAGATATTAAGTTTTATGGTTTTAACTTGTATTGTATTTAAATTGCAATGATATACTATAAAAGACTTCGTCTTATTGTATAATTATTATTATTAAATAAATTAAAATGGAAATTGAATTGAAATTAATATATAATAATATAATAATAGCTAATATTTTAAAACAAGAGCGGCGACGGTGCCCAGTCAAATGCCGGAGCTACTTCTGCATGGGGCACATTCATCGAACATGACTTTTTCTTAGTACAAAATTGTGTGAAAACTTTGTTTTACTAACTAATTAATATTTCGAATAAACTTATAAGCTTCTGGTATCTCGTAGAGCTGAGGTATAGGGCTTCAAAAAAAAATAAAGTGCAGAAGCCGCCACGGTCTCCCCTTAGTCCCGATAAATGTTTTGAAAATGGAAGAACAAAATGATAATGTGGAAAATCTTTGAACTTTTAACTTTATACTCCATCGGTCATTTATTTTAAATGTTGAATTTGTTGTCTTAGTCATGTTTGTTTATAAAGCATTTCTGATTTGTAAAATTTCACATAAGTATCGGTTTCTACCAATGAATGTTAAGTTCAACCAACTAATATTCAATTTATTAAATGACATTCACGAACTTACATGATTTCATATTTTTCTCGATATATTACAAGAATTTATGTGTCCATTTAATAATTTCATTATTTAATTTGGAACAGTTTTAAAACAATTCATAATTCGTAATTATTGTAGTGCTTGTTTAGCTTTGCGCTTTTGTAAAATAGTTGCCTTGCAGCTTAAGTAAATTTGGTCTGCCGTAAGTTGATAGTATTGGAGCATCAGAAAAATATTAAATTGCACTGACCTAAATTAATTTTTAAAGTATTTATAACAGAAAAAAAGTTTTTACGAAGCTTCAAAATAAACGTTATTCAAATTTTCTCATATATCCTAGTGTAGGTTACAATCCCCTTATAGACAGCATATATGTTTTATAGGAATATATAGCACCCACAATAACTTCTAAAATAAACATTGTAATTTTTTCTCTCAGTATTATCAACATCCGCAAAATATCAATTTAAAAATTACAAAACCGAAAACAAAAGTTGCAGTAGCATTTATAAATGATCAACCAGTGGATAAACAACGGCGACAACTCTTTACAAACGGAAATGAAAACGCACAAGGCATGCCAGCAGCGCATCTCTACATAGCTCGTATGTTCATGCAGTAGTAAATAGCAGCAACTTCCGCATTTCATTTTATGGTATGTTTTTTGTTTAACACATTTATACAACCATGTTGCAAAGTAACAAAAGTTTGCATAAATGAAAGAGAATTAGGAACAGCTTATAACATTGCCTCATTGCAATTGATAACGAAGACTATTGAGTTTTTCGGAAAGCAATTTTTCATTTTTTGAAAATGAAAAACGATTTTCTGTGATGGTATATAAATTTTTCGTTATTAGTTTTTCGCTTTTTCCGACAAATTAACCTAAACGTTGAAGTCGCATTTTTGAAAATAAGCGACTATAATTGAAAGTATCGATAAATTAACACTCTGAACGTATTCATGATGACATTTGGTTTTTTTATGAATGTACTTAGTTTAGATGCGCTTTTAAATATTTACAAACAGGTTTTGAGGTAACATTTATTTTCATTGATATCTATAAAAAAAACATTTACATTTACGAGAATCGAACCCACGTACTGTGTGCTATGAGTTCACACACAGTCTTAACCATTTCGCCACGCTACCTTGTATTTTCGTGTTTAGTATTCCTTAATATTTTTAATGGAAATTCATGTAGTGGCATTAAAAATTTCAATCCTTTCAACAAAGGATTTGAGCTGTTTCACACGAAACTCCAAAGCTCTACTCGCGGAGAGACCACAGATTTTCTATAATTTTTCGATCATTTTTTTCATTGGAGTATACCTTTTTTTATCATTTATCCATTTATAATTTATCCATTATGTCTACATTTATCTAAAGTAGACATAACGACAAGTAAGTGAGCCAAAACAGAACTCCTCATAAGTTGTAGTTTTGAGAGGAATCGCAATTAAAAATTTCGGTTTTTTTGGTTTGAAAATTAAATGTAACAACAACCTCTAAATATTTCCGTTTGAAAAAATTAATGCCTTGGTGTAACACTAAAAAATATATTTTGCTGAAGTTTCAATTTCACAGAAACTTTTTTTGTCAAAGAAAAAAATTAAAAACCTCAAAAACCGGTTTTCAACCATTTTATCGAAAAGTTTTGAGGTTAAGGTGGAAATGATTTATACAAAAGCTGTAGATCTTTTTATTTAATACATTTTTTATATAATCTTTTTTTGATAGGATGCACTGTTTAGCCAGAAATCGTGAAAAACTGTGTTCGACCCCTAAAAATGCTCCCCATTCCACCCCAGATAGCTGCTGTCGGTTCGATTTGTTTTGTCCTCTTTTACAAGAGCTTGTTCAACAATATTCCGCTGTCAAAGTGCTGTAACGAATTATTTTGTTGTTATAACCCTATTTCTACTGGACTAGCAGGGTTATCTATTTTTTCAAATTTTCTTATAATTTAATGCAAGTTTTTCATTTATATATGGGGTCACTCTGTATTTTTGTTTTTGGTTAAAAACCAGGTTTTAACTTAATTTTGCGACAGTAATTATGGGCCTATAAGTTTTATTAGGTGAGAGTACTTACTTTAATAAATCTTATACTTAAATGTATGTATGTATGTATCTTTATTTGTAGTAAAAAAAATTATATGATAAACTAAAGTTATTGCACAATTTATAGAGATTTAGCACTTGTATACTTTACATCTAGAAAATTATACATTATTTTACAATTTATAGGTACTTATGTATATTAAACAGAATGAAATAGACAGAAGGAAAACTACAAGAAAAACCTTCTAAAAAATAAAAAAAAAAAATAATTTACAAACAGTTTGTACTTATTTACTAATTTGAGCTATATAGACTTGATATGAGATTATTATCAGACATGTTGCTTAAAAATTTAAACTTCTCAATTGCTTTTGTAATGCAGACAGAGATAAGGTTCATGTTGCTTTTTTTATGAAGCTTTTTAGTGGAGTAGTGCCAAGGTAGGTTAAGTGCCATTTTTAGCAACTTATTTTGACAGACCTGTAATTTCTTGGTGTGCATTTTGGCACATGTGCCCCACACAGGACATGCATACAAAATTATTGGCTGAAATATTACTTTTGCTAGTATAATTTTATTTTCATTACTGAGTTTGGAACTCCTGTTCAATAAAGAGTAGAGTAGGTTTTTTGCGATGTTGAACTTAGCAATAATGTTTTTAACATGATCGCGAAATATTAATTTTTTGTCGAGATGAACTCCGAGATACTTTACACAATCTGACCATGCAATACTGCAGTTATTTAATTGTAGTTGGGAATTGGGATAGAAACAAGGTTTTCTTTTTCTAGTGAAAAAGATTGCTTGCGTCTTATTAGCATTAAGTTTAATTTTCCACTTTGTAAAATAAGTATTTAACTGATCAAGGGCACATTGCAATTCTGTCATAATATTTTGACCAAGAGGATGCGAGTAAAGAATACCGGTATCATCGGCAAAAACTGCATATTCGCAAGTAGAATATTTCGGCATGTCAGAGCAGAATATAATATACAGAAGAGGTCCAAGTACTGAGCCTTGTGGAACGCCCGCTGGGACTCTCACTAAGTCGGAAAAAACTTCATTTAGACATGTACAAAAATAGCGATTTGTTAAAAAACTATGAATTATTTTGGTGATATGGATAGGAAAACATAAATCAATCATTTTGTAGTTAAGACCATTATGCCACACAGAATCAAAAGCCTTTTCAACATCAAGCAAAACCATGCCAGTAGACTTCTTTTGCCTGAAATTTAATTTAATTATATTTTGAATTCTTTTAACTTGATGAACTGTACTGTGAAAACAGCGAAAACCGAACTGTTCATTAGGAATAATAGCATTGCCTTCAATAAATGACCAGAGCTTAGATTTCAAAACTTTTTATAGAATTTTACCTAAGCTGCTTAAGAGACTGATAGGTCGATAGCTGTCAGCCCTGTTGAGAACTTTACCAGACTTATGAATTGGAATAACTTTGGCTACTTTCCAGGGGTCCGGAAAATATTGCAATTTTAGGCAAGAGTTTATGATAAAAGTAAGGTAAATTATAGCGACTCTGGGAAGCTTTTTTAGCATTAAATTTTTAATTTCATCAAGTCCTGAAGCTTTTCTTAGACGTAACTCTTTAATGATCCATTTAATGGTTTCCTCCGAGACATATTCATCATTGTTTGTAACTACCTCTAAGCTATTGAATTGTCTGATGGTTTCATCAACCAAATCCGAGTGGCGTCTACAGCCGATGCTATCAGAAACACAATGGTTACTTAAAAATTTAGAAAAAATATTAACTTTTTCTTCATTTGAAATTATAATTTTGCCATCTTCGAGAAGAGGCGGAATATAAACAAATTTTTTTCTTAGCAGCTGAGATATTTTCCAGAAAGGTCTAGAACATTTATCTAGTCGGCTAATTTTTTTATTCCAGTCTTTGTTCCTAATACTTAAATGTTGCGATCAAGAAAAATGATATCATATCCTTAGAACCTTTACAAATATTTACTTTGCAAATAAACTTTAAAAAAATAGAAGTCTTGTGAAAAGAGTTAGCAAATGCAGCCAAGTTGCTGCCGCTTTTTTTACTATTGCTGAAAAAATTACATTTCTTTTATGTAAGCTTACCGTCAAAATGTTGTTTCTGGTTCGTTAGATACACACAAGTGGCATAACAAGAAGAAATATTTTTAATAAGAAAAATAATAAAAATGAAATTCCTAATGCTTGATAGATACAAGTAAACATGAACTCTATACAAAGTTTCAAATAACTTAATTAAAAGGTATTAGTTTCTAATAAAATAGGTCTTTTATTACTATATCATATTAATAAACATGAAGACTTTATATGTTTTATAGAAACGTTGGCAAAATATTGCAATAATTGTTTTTTTTTTTTTTTTAAACAAAATCTGGCACATAGATACACTAAACAGCAGCAAGCAGCCCCTCAGCCTTTTTGCTCTGGTCCCTATTGTTTTTTAGTTGGTAAAAGTACCAGTTTTGTGGATCGTGTGACATCAGCTACTTATCTTTTAACACATCAATTTAAATAATATCATATAAATAGTGGTAAGAGCAAGATGGCTCAATATAACGGATACTCTATTTAAATAACCATTGCAAAAAAATTATCGCAGCATTTAGAATCAAAAACTTTCTAATCTTAAAGCAATATCTTTAATGGCATTTGAGAGTACCACATCCATAGATGAAATCAAATGATTCCTTTACGATAAACATTTTTTTTTTTTTTTTTTTTGAAATTTTAAGTGATGCACCCTTTTTTAAAGATTTTTATACAAGGTACGCTACTGCAATACATTTTCACTGAAAGACAAGTAAAAATATGTGCAATACTTTTTTCATTTTATTTTACAAAGGCATCTTTTTATTAAAAGTAGAAAAAGTGCTTGCATTTATCAACATAGCTACCCAAATTTATGTAGTTTTTAAAAGTGCGCTCATATGTGTAGCTTTTGAAATAAATAATGCTTTTTGCTGCTTCATTAGCGTTGAGGTAAAGCATAGTAACATATTTTAATACATGAAAAATGTTTTAAAAATTTTAATACATGAAAAATGTTTTAAAAATTAAAGCATTATATGCAGAAAAATATTTTTAATATGAATGATTTTTCGAATTAGAATCTTAGTTTAGTTTCTTTTCGTTTTGAGAATAAAAAAATCAAAAAAAATATGCAAAGTGTTGAAACAACTTGAATGAGGTTAAAAAGTTCGAATTGCATTGAAATAGGTTGAAAAGTCGAAAAAATATGGAAAAAAATGTTGAAAGATGTTGAAACAACTGATAAGGGTTGTTAAAGTCGATAATATTTGGCAAGTGTTGAAAATATTTGATAGAAGTTGAAAAAAATTGTTGAAAATCTCGAAAAGAGTTGTATGAGAAATAAAAAAATCTTAAAAAATTTAAAGCAGTTGAAAGAGTCGAAAAAATATAATACTAGTTGAAAAAAAAATTAAAGGAGGTTGAAACAGTTTAAAATGATTTTAAAAGTCGATAAAATATTTCAAAAAAAGTTGAATAATTAAAAAAAAAAAATATAACATGAAAAGTTGAAGGAGATTGAGTACATATGTCGAAAATAGAAATGGAAAATGTTGAAAAAGTCGGAAATATTTGATATAGGTTGAAAGGTTTTTTTTGCATTAATCAGTTTCATTTTATATCAATATATTTTATATCATATTATCCACCCCATATAAATTTCGCCACTGAGTAACATCACTTACTGCAATGCACTTAGCATTACTCCATCACTTTGTGAATGTTGCGCTGCAGTCCTGCTGCGAAAGCAAAAATGTTATTTATTCCAGGAAATGCCACGTACAACTCTGTAGGAAATTGATTTTATTCCAGTAGAGCCCACAGTGATTTAGAAAGGCTGAAACACTGAAATTTTTAACAGATATTCTTCGCAAAATAATAATTGATAATACCAAAGCTTAGCTTTATATCTTTGAAAAGAGAGGCGTGGTAAGCCGTTACCATATGGTAACAGTGGGCCATACTCAGAACAAAATTATTTTCGTTATCATAGCACAATTTTGCTCAACACATATTAATGTTTTTGTTTTTTAATGAAATGAATGATAACACATAAGTTATGAGTAACTAAGTTCAGTATACAACATAATGGTATGTCTGAAAACATTTTAGTTATACAAAATCTAACCCTAGATTTTGAAACATTGTGTACAAACTTCAGCACACTGCAACAACTTACATATTTCCAATTGTTTTGAATACAAATTTTCCGAGAATATCCTAACGGGACGTGCACTTAACACTGTTTGGAGGACGACGATACCCACCAATCATCGATAATCAGCAATCTCGATAATCGTTCTCAAGAAAAGAAGACTTCGAAAGGCCACGACTATCGTTAGACCATACTAAGATTGAAAGTCCAGTATGTTTTTGTGAAGATGATTTGAATGATGATGAATTGTTTTTTAACGCTTTGTAGTGGTTTTTGAAACTAGCAAACGTTTATGAGTTTGAGAGTCTCTTATATTTGATTTAGAAGTTGTGAACTCTACGACATCTCTCATTGGTGCAGTCAGCAAAGAAGTGCTGATTTGTGAAAAAGTATAGGTGGATTAGAATCCAAGAGACCAACATTTAAATTATTACATGAATCGTTATCTAGTCAATTTAGAACCAACATGCATGGAGCTGTCATTGAGATCTAAGCAAATTGCTAACGTCGCCAGGTTCACTCTCTTCTCCCGAGCCTTTATCTGACTGCCCATTCCCTGGTGGCTTCAAAAATATTTCTTGAACCACCTCATTTGCATATTCGTTCTCCATAAGCTCTTGGAAATATTCACAAATTTCTTCTCTAGTCAATTTAAATCTAAAAACTAAGAAGAACATGCAAAATACCTTTTAAGACTAAGACGAGCTATCAAAAGTATAAGTAGCGACAAAATTCTACTGTTACCATTTGGTAACAGAAGAAAAAAAATCCGTTTATTGAATTAGAGTAGCGAATGGCCCACTGTTACCATATGGTAACATCGTTGAAAAGCATTGTCTGTGCGCCACAGGCGTAGAAAAAACAAAAAGTTCTTAATTTTAAAATATTCTATCCTTTATTAAATAGAAGTTTATTAAAAAAATTTTCAAAAAAAATTGAATAAATGAGATATAAAATCGCTTTTAACTTTCACTATCGGCCAGCATCTGTTTTTTTTTTTTAGTTTTTCCTTTGCACTATTTTTTTAGCCAAGGTTTTTGCACAAAATCAATCAGATGAGTGACAATTTCAAAATGAGGTATGCTCTGTTGTGAATTTTTCTTTATAAAAGTACCGTTAGAAACATAGTAGTATGTATTTTGAAATTTTAAACTTTTTTTTGAAAATGAGGACACCGAATGTTAGCATATGGTAGCAGTGGGCTCTACTGGGTTAATTGTTGCTACCAAAGCTCTTATTGTAGAGATGAATGCCTTTTTGAAAAACCCAAGCATTCAAATACTAACATATGAACGTATACATTCATACTAAATCTCCTAATTAAACTCCCACGCACAATTGAATTGTACGTGTTTAAGGCATTGCAAAGCGCTGCAGAAATGAATTTTAATTGAAATATTTTTCATTATGGAGGGTGTTTACGTTCGACTGTTTGCTCATTGGAGGTGTGCTTTAGTTTATGCGAAATTTTAGAATAATTGAATGCATTTGCTAATAAGAAACAAAGCCCGTGTTCAAAAACTGATTTTACTCTTCCAAACGAATAACATTTGTTTTTATTCCGACATTTAAGAAACTTGGTTTTTACTAATAAAATAATATTCCCAGATAAAAGTTAATTTGCTTAACAATTAGTGGTGGTTGAAAATTATTTTTTTTTTGTGCATTAAAAAAATCCGAACGAGAAGAGGTAAAATAGATAACGGACTTAAATTAAGCTAAAGACAATGACCCATAGTTATAGTCGCAAAATAAAGTTTAAAGCTGGTTTTTACCCAAAATCGAGTGTGACCCCAAAAAAAGAAAAACTTGCATTAAATTATGAGAAAATTTTAAAAAATAGATTAACCTGCGTTATTGACACAAAATATTGTAGACGCAGCGAACAAAAGGAATAACAAAAAAATCAAATATATGAGCCAGCGTGGCGTTATGGTTAGAACTGTGAACTCATAGCCCACAGTACGTGGGTTCGATTCTCGTAAATGTTAATGTTTTTTTTATTGATATCAATGAAAATAAATGTTACTTTAAAACCTGGTTGTAAATATTTAAAAGCACGTTTTCCTGCTTTTAAGTTTAAAACGTGCTTATAGAAAAAAAAGTATCTTTTCTGACGAGATCAAAAAAAAAAATTTAAATTAAATTTTGCAAAATTTTCATTTTGCTGAATTATTCCGCAATTTTTCAAGCTTTTTATAAGGAAAAAAAAAAAACGCGGTCCCTCCACGAGTATAGCTTTAGTATTTCCAGTCATACAGCTCAAGTGCTATGTTGTTTTCACTGCATACACCTTAATACACTATAATTTGAAATTGTCAATGCCACTACATAAATTTCCATTATAAAAAAATGAGTAAGAAATAAAAAATGTTCAATTTTTGGTCCAAAAATTATCAAAGTTAATTTTTTTTTTTTTTAAATTAATAAATGCATTGTTAGTTAGAGTGACTAATTACACTAGTTTACAAAATGATTTATTTTGAGTGATTACTTTTCCTATGTACCTTTTTGAAAAATATATCACATCGCACATATTTAGCTAAAAAGACACAACTCAAAATTTTGAAATTTTCCGAAAAAGCAAAAACAGTATTGAGCTTGTGAAATATATATCATAAATAAAGTGAGGACTATTTAGATGAAGGTACTAACAGTTCTAACAGAATATGGTTGTAATCGACGTCGCGACCACAACAGCTTGATTTCTCCGACACCAAAAATAGGACACTTTTGCATATTACAGCATAATGAATGCCGTAAGCCGCTTATCACTTTCTCATTTTAAAGCATTTTTCTAAATTAACAGAACGGGCATAATTTGAAATTTTGAAAATGGTAGTAAAATCTATAGAATAGTTAAAATTGTGCCAGTTCTGTTAATTAAGAAAAATGCAAATATCTAAGGTTTGAAATAAGAAACTGATATGCGGCTTACGGCATCCTTTTAAGCAAATAACTATATATTAAAAATGATGTAACACGGGATCGGCAGCAAAATAGTATGGGGTGATTTTGCAACTTTAAATTACAGTATTGGAATTTTTTAATTTTTTTCCGGTCAAATTTAAATTTTTTTGTAAGAAAAAAAGAAGAGAGGAAAAACTAATCACGGATTCGAATTCCCCGATTGATAATAACTGTCTGAAATAAAAAAGAAATTGAGTCATCTTAATATGTGAATTTGTCGAATTCGATTCGAAAAAAATCAGGTCTGTTAATTAAGAAAAATGCAGATATCTTGGTTTTGAAATTAAATAATTATATGCGGATCTGGCAATCATTTAAGCGAATATCACTGCATTGAAAATGATGTACCATGGGATCGGCGGTAAGATAATATTCAAGGTGTTGCAACTAGAAAGTGGAAAATCGGTAGTTTTTTACTTTTGCCCGGTCAATTGTCAATTTTTTTTATAAGAAAGATAGAAGAAGAAGAAAAACAAATCACCGATCGATAGTTTTCTGAAAACTATACCCACGTTGTTTGAAAATTTTACGACCTCTGTAACTAGCACCATTTTTTAAATCAATATTTTGGAAAATGGGTTGTGTACTTAAAACAGAGGGTGCTAATCCAGTTTTCAATATTAACCTTAATCCTGGTCCTTAGTCCAGCCGTACAAGGCTATAGTAATCTGCTGACACATCGTGTAAAAATCAAAAAGTTTTTATTTTGAACCGTTCTAATGTATTGGTTTAGAAAATATTTTATTGGATTCCTCGTTCTGAATGGGTTTTATTTTCTTTTCTTATATCATATTCTAGTTAAACTTAAAAAAAATTTCACCCACTAGCTTGGTTAGACTTAATTTTCGCACGAAATTTCCCTTAATGCATTGTGTAGAAAGTATATTTTACTAATCATCGATCTGAATGTTATTCCAAAAATTTTTAAGCGAAAAAAATGTTCATATTATTTCGATATAAGATATTAAATTTTTTTTTAATTTCGCTGATATTAATTCGTAGATCATATCCATCTTAGTTTGTTGTAAGCTTATGACAAGTTAAAACGAGTCAAAATTTTGAAAGTATTTTGCATTTTAAATAAAGACAGGTTTTTTAAGATCCGAGATATAACCAATTTTCCATCATTAGCTTCTTGCTCATTATTTATCCGATACTTATTTTGAGCAGAGTAGAGTAGAGCCATTTGGAAGTTTATATGAAAATCGACATAGCCTAAGGACTCATCGCGGAAATGGATTTTATGTTTGAAACCAAACATCGGGCACTCACAGATGCAATGCAAATAAGTTCTTTCATTTCTTCTATTTCAATGTCGTAAAATGGCATTTGTTTGAGACTATAAATCTGATGTTCAAGTCAATCCCAAATATATTCAGCTATGCAAATTTAAACATCTTTATAACTTTTATAAATTTGTCTTCAATGTTGCTTTCAATAATGCTAGTGGGCTTCCTCATTCAGCTTTAAGCTTCAGCAACCTTTAACCTTAACCCAAAATATTGACTTATTGCTATCAGATGCAAAAATCAGGACGTTTGGCTAAAATTCTGAAAATTTCTACACAAACTAATATTATATTCGTATGCTCGTCTTAAGGCACAATTTATAAAAAAAAACCAAATTGCACCTATTGATTAAAATTAACTTTTTAAAGATTTTTCCTAACCTTAAAAGTAATAATTACTTTCTTACAAAATATCTCTGACGTCTTTCTTTCACTTTAATCCATTAACATAAAAGTTAGCATTTGAAAAACTTTCAATTGTAAATATCATTTTCAAGAGTATTAAATTCACACTGTAAATAAATTCAAAATTGATGAAAATAATTCAAGATATTTGACTTGTAAGGATATGATATCACAAATTTATGCAAAATTAAAATAAAAACAAATTTGTATTCAAAGTTGTACATCACACAAAGTAGCAGCATACAAATTGCAATTTTCTAAGCAAAACCTTAGGAAGAAGTTGTAGAACTACAGGACAAGGGAGTGCATGCAAGTGAGAGTGAAGCCAAGGATATTGATATGCATTGTTGCATGCTAAGTAAAACGAAAAGCATTTTGTCAATGATGATGACATTTTCAATTAAATTGCTCTTGATATTTCCATAAGTTTTACATGAATTCAAAATAAATCATATATTAGTGTTATTTTTGGTCAGACCAAAAATGAAACACCCTATATTGGCAGTACAATAATTGATTGGAAATTAATGTTTGTGATATTTATAATAATTTTGATTATCATTATTCTCATACCCTTTCTAAACAGACCATATGCTTTGAAACTCAACATAGTCTCAATTGGTCAAAATACCGCTGAAAAGTTCTCCAAATAGAGGTTTTTAGTTTCAGTTTTGAGCTAAGCGAGCAAAGTATACAAGTAAAACATAGTGGTGTCCAGTTTTTACAATTGCTAAGCTAGTGATATCTGACACAAAGTAGAAATATATAGTATATAGTATCTCTTTTATGTACTTACTTACCTTGCGTTACAAACGAAAGTGCAAATTGAATACAGCTCAGTGTAGGGTATAAAATCCTAAAGTAGATTCTTGCAAAGTAAAAGAAAGTTTCAATGCACACCTTTTATGCTTAATATTATTTCTGTAATGGCACAGCAAGTACAATACGAAAAGTATGAAAATATTTAAAACTTCATCAGGAGCTTTAAATTTGAACTCTGTTTTGTCACTTTTGACTTCAAAGTTAAGTACTCAAAGTGTGACAATTTGGTATTGTGGGAATTTATGATTAAATTTTTGTATTTATAAGTCAAAATAAAAGTTTATAGAAATATATTGAATTGAAATGCAAAAGTACACAGAAGTTGCTCCAAATTCATTTCATGTTTGCATTGAATTTAAAGAGACAGAAAATGCTTCTTATTCCTGATTCCATGTTCCCTCATAGTTGGCATTGTGAAATTAATTAAATGAAAAACTAATATTTTAAGCCTCTTGATAGAAAGACAAAATTGCCACCAGCCACAGCAGCATCTGAATGGTAGAAATGGTGGGGAATCTAAAGAACTATCTTTCTATTTGAATTTTATGCTTATCCTTTTGTCAGAATATATTATATTCGATTTAATAATATTTGAGTACTGTGAAAGTTAAGCTAAGTGCGCCTAGTAATAATTATCTTGTCTCGGCAATAGCAGAGGTTGCTATTTTCAAGGAAACGAGGATTTGTCTCTTACCTAGAATTTAATGAAGAAGTGGATTTTAAGAACTTGAATTTGTTTATTTTATGTAAAAATTCATAATGGGCCAAGATTTCGATCTTCTTTATTATGATATATTAAATTGTTTTGCATAAATTAATAGACAAATTTGATATCAGACGAAAACTTATTATAATTAAATTTGATTAACGTGAACAGGTTGAGCAAATGTGTTGCGGTAAAAATATCGTATATGAGCATTTCTCTCATGTTGAACGGGACGGAAGTTTTTTTGTAAAGTGGAATAAAAGTCAAAGTAAAACACTTTTATTTTTTTCTATTACTTTAAGGAATAGCCCTTTGGTAGCACTATATTGTGTGGAAAAGTTGATGCCGGACTAACGTCTTACCAGTATTACTACTGGTTCCAAGATAGAGGCAATAAAAAAGCCATTCGAACGGGACAAGAAACGGGAGTGTTTTTCATGGCCATATATAGAAAAGCACAAGTCAGCGAAACCTGGCAACATTTTTTAACGCAACTAATTTTAAAATGTTATGGAATAATGTAACTTTTTAATAGATTTCGTTTGATTGAAAAATCTTATTTACTTTTTTTCCTACAAAGCATAATAAAGAACGGCACATATTTTTCCGTTTATGTCCACTTGGGCAATTTTTCAAAACTACTTTAATATTTATATAAATAATAATATTTAAGATATATATAGTAATTAAAAAAACAAATTTAATGTTTATATTTATCAAATCAATTAGTGAGATCAATTTTAACAAAGAAAAGAGGAAGGAGTAGATATTTTTCTTAAAAGAATATAAAACTTGTCTTTTTGCTGTTAAAAAGTTTTTCCTGTAAGAGACGTGGCACCGCCCACTTAAAAAAAAAATTTTTACTCAAGTTTCAATCTATCTACATACCAAATTTCATCAAAATCGGAGTAGTGGCACAGCAGTGTAGTTCTCAATAGAGCAACAAGAGGCTGAGACTTTTCTGATCTATACTATTCACATAAAACTAGCTGACTCGACAGTCGTTGTTCTATCAATTAATGCAAGAATTTGATATAGATAGAATATTGTTTAGAACGCTTGATAGCTCCATGGTAATAAAAACACTTCAATTGTTGTGGAAAAAGGAAGGAAGAAATACAATTTATAGAGCTTAATAATAGTCTCTGAATATAAAGACCACGAAGTGTTAATTCCATATGAATCGATGGAGCGATTCTTAAGAAAATACAAATTTAAAAACATCTTCATATGAGGACAACCCTAAATATTCACTCTAAATATAAAAATATTATTTTTTTCTTTCTCATTTACCATTTCACAATGCTTGAGTTCAAACTTCAAAGAACAAATTCTATTTCGTTTGTTTTTTTTTTGTTACTTTTGAAGAGAGACGAGTAGAATGTGATGTTAAGAGAGTAATTTTATTTATTAAAAAAAAACAACAGGTTGTACGCGTGCAAAGCTACGGGTACCATTGGTTAATTGAAAATGGTAAAATGTCGTTTTGGAATCATTGATTGACATTCATTGATGTTACCGGAATTTTTTTTTTTTTTTTTTGTTTCTTCTTGCTTGTGTCATAGGTTAACACCAGCGGCCTTTAAAAGTCAGCCAACCCATATTAGGATATCTTTAGCGTTATGCTTTACCATAAGTATGATTATTTTATGCTTTATCATGGAAGATCATGGTCTTGTGGATATTGTGGCTGTGTAAATCCGATGTCTCAAATCAAAATTATAAGATAAGATGGTAAGAGCACATAACATAATGTGAATGCAAAATTGGACCAGCTCAAGTCTTAAAAACATGGCTTCCAAACTAATGAGCACAATCACTATGACATGTTTTAACTGTGATCTATAATTACTTCCCGGTTGATGTCGATCATTAAGTTTTGCAATAAGGACTTGTTTGTGAACCATGAGTAGTAAATTAAAATATCCACTTGTTATCTTCGTCATGTTTGTTGAATTAAAATGACTAAAAAAGTTCAATATAAAATTGTTCAATTATTAATAAAATAATGGTCATTGAATTACATAGAACATAGCCTAGCCAACTCCATTTCTTCTACCTAATTTTGTTTGTGAAATCATTAATTATTTGCTCTTATCGGAAACACATGTGAAAAGATATGTTTTATTTCTACAGCCTAGTGCTATTACATTCATAACAAATGTCAGTGGAGGAACCATCTTCTGATCATGTGCCATATAGGCTGAAACTATTCAGTGAGATTTTATTTCTTGATCCACTCATGCGATATTCTTAATTTTACAAACCAGGGACTGTAATGGATTCAGGGCCAAGAAGATTATACATTTTCTTAAAAATATTTTACAGATCTGTAAAGTATTAATTGCTATCTAACAGCAAAGTATATTTTTATAATAACGAACTAAGAACCTATAAACTTGTTAACTCAGACGCTATACAATAAAATATACAACAATGAACAGTAGATAAATAGATATAAATATCAGTAATCTGATAGAAATCGTACTTAAAACAGAACTGTTACCTCAAAATTTCAATCGCATGCGTCAAATGGAAATCGTTTGAACAATTAATTTTTAGAAACTAACGTTTTTTTTTTAATGGACATGATTGTGATACTTTGTAGATATGTACTAGAACATTTGTTTTTAATATTTTCTGCTAGAGAAAAAAAATCCAATATTTGTTCAATTGTTCAATAAACTTAACTCAAAGACGAACTTCTTGTAATTCCATGTAACCAATGATGCCATAAATTTATGTTTGTATGTCGGTGATGTTGTTACCAATAAAATTCAAATTGGCTAATATTTTACTCAGTATGCAAATTTAATAATATTTTCAATCAATCTATCAAAAGTGGTTTCTTCCATTATCTCTGATTTTTACTATTTGCATAGAAATTCCAAATTACAGCATTTTAGATCATCATCATCATGAAATACTTGTTATGCAAATATGTAGTTCTTATTTTATGAGTATTAAATTGCATAAATGTAGAATAAAATTAAATTGAAAAATAAAAAAGAAATTAAAATGAAATTGCTAACACAATACAGCAAAGGAAAAATTGCTGTTGATGGCTTATGCATTTGAAGTGCATAGACAAATCAAAAATGACTTAGATAATTTGAAAATTGTAAACATTTTCTCTATAATTGAATGCTTAAATTGGGAAATTAAATACCAAGACTTAAAGGTAAAATAAAAATATTTAACATGTAGCAGCAAAAAAAAGACAAATGAATTGAAAGGTGGTATGGGAAAAAAATTCAATTAAAATATCAATAAGCAAAGTCTCAAGGGAATGACGTTTCAATAAATGGAAAAATCTCCAGTGAGAAATTTAGTGATTAAAAATGTTATAAGCAACTAGCTGGGGAACTTAATTTTTGTCTCTTAAAATGGATCTCAAAATTGATAATATCCATGGTAAGCGAAACAGAGATATCTTTTCATATAAATTCTGAAGCTTTTTCAATTAAATCGCAAATTTTTAAGCCTTTCAAAGTGGCAGGTTGTAAGAAACTGATAATGGAAAAAATTTCATTGATTCCTAGGAAGCGCGATCTCAGTTGATGTTCAATACACGATAGAATATATTTACTTTAATCAAGCATTCGGGATCTTGGAGATGTTTGTCCTCGCAAATTTCATCAACATTATGCTACAACTTCCACTGACAAGTCTTAGGAAATGCAGGGCTTATAGACAATTTTTCTGCAACATTTTTTGCTTCGAGTTTTAACTATCCAAATTCATGTCTTTATTTTTCAAGGCTTTCCAGACAGACTTGCAAGTGTTTTGGGGTATTTGAAATCTTGATAGTCTAAGACTGAAGTACTTTAGAGGCCAAGTCGATGGCCTGTAAAAGTGTGCAATGGAAATACAGTAACTTACAATTTGCCCTCAAACGCAAGGACTTTTTATACGAACTCTCAAAGTTGTTAGAAAGGTTGGATCGACTAGAATACTATTACACACATAGGTAACAGCTATTTCATTAATACGTACCGTATTTTATTTCCAACTGGGCGATATCCGATATCCGAATGCGCTCAGAACTTAATTAATTTTTTGCTTAATTTGTGTTTCTAGTTTTTGTATGTAATTTAATTGAATTAAAATGAAACTAATTTTTAAAGCGTTACTTAGCTTGGCCTGTTCTGACACCTTATTGTTACTCCTCCGACCATACTCGGTAGTAGGAAAGTTTTACATTATTGATATTGATAAAGTTATGAAGCTTGTGTTTTTAATATGTTTATCAGTATATTTAATGAAAAATTTTAAATTGTTTGAATAAAATTCGATGTCTCAAAATTACAGTTCGAAAAAAAATTATTTTTTTTTATAGAATTTCAAATTTCTTTTTTTTTGTCCGAACTTCTTAAAAACAATTTAAAAAAAAAATATTAAAGTGTCATGAATTTGATCCCCTACGATCAAGATGAAATAAATTTGTTGCCGGTTGGCTAATATTGTTTGGTCGTAGGGTATCAAATTAATGTCTTTTTCAAATGGCAGTAACTTTGTGAGGAAACAACGCAGAATATCACTTGAAAGCTCATTTTAAAGAGAAAGAACGGTGCTAAACGGTGCTATTATTTAAAATAAGCTGAAAGTAGTAGTATCACAGATAATTAGTAAGGTTGAAATAAAAATTTAAATATTTTTTTTTGGAAAAAAATTCTCCTCACCTCAAATGCCTCTAAGCGCGCTTTAAACTCATATCATCTCTTTCTTATATTATTATTATTTGTGATTTTGGCGGTATCAGCCTAACTATGTACATAGGTACGCACATCCTTAGTTCCCAAACCATGAAACTTAAGTAGAAAGTTTCTAATATTCACGCACAATGTCTTTAAAAACAAAATTTGCGTGTACAGTTTGCGTGTACTGTTTGCTTTGTCGAGCACTCTTTAAAATTAACTTTTAATAACTTTAGATTAATCACCGCGCTCAGCTGATCTTTAGAGTTGTTGCCTGCCAAATGTCTGAGAAATCATTTCAAATCACTCAAAAGTCTATACAAATTCGAAGCAAATGATCTTCGAATGTCCGTAGGGTGCTTGCACTCGCCCACTACATGACCGGTCATACTGCCCAACAAATTCTGTATAGTTCTTATGTACTTTTACCATGCCCATAATAATATATATGGATACTTTTTTCAAGGATATTTTTATGACGAAAGATCAATTTCATATGATCTTTGAGTGCTTTTCAGATCAGTGTCCTGATCAATAAGCATTTATTAATCTATTTATTACCATATAAAGCAGGGGTTCTTAACTTATGTAGTCCGTGAACCCCTTATCGAGCTAAGTTTTTTAAGTTTTAAACTTTTCTTTTGTAGAAGTTTTTATTTAATGAGAAGGATGATGTTGTTTTCTTGAAACTGCTTTTTAGAGCCATTAAGTCTCCCACAAAAAGCAGCCGCGTTTCATTATCGACCTCTTTATTAGAATATTCTATAAAGTTTCTGAGTGTTGGAAAAGACTCATACATACAATTTTGAATGCGTATTGACCATAATTCGATTTTTTTTTTATAATTGCTTCGATTTTATCTTCAACTTTAAATTTATTTGAAGCTGCACCTTGTAGGCTCAAATTTGGCTCATTCAAATAACAAAAAATATCAGTCAAGTAAGCAACCTTAGCTAACCAGAGAAAATCATTAAAACATTCTTTCAGTTCAAATTGCGTTTCCATTAAAAATAATCTTATTTCGTCACGAAGTTCAAAAAGGCGATTGAGTACTTTCCCTCGTGACAACCAACGTACTTCTGTGTGTAATAATAGTTTTTTATGTTGACTCCCCATCTCTTCGCACAAAACTTTGAAAACATTGGAATTAAGAGGGCGAGCCTTAATGAAATTGACAACTTAAACAACTTCATCCAAAATTTGTTTTCAAACCTGTTGACATATTTTTAGAAGCTAATGATTCCCTGTGTAGGCACCAATGGTTCAAAATGACGTGAGGTGCTACATCTTCAATAAGAGCAATCAATCCAGTTCTTCTACCTGACATTGCACGAGCACCTTCAGTGCAAATTCCAACACATTTTGACAACTGGATTCCATTTTCGGTTATAAATGCTGTTAAATATGGCCTTAGCTGTAGTACACGATGGTAGGGAATCACAAAATAACAAATCCTCTTGAAATTTATATTTAAATTCATATCTAATAAATGCTAACAAATTAGCATTGTTAGAGACATCGGTACTCTCATCTAATCGCCGTGAGTAATATTGACTTTTAAGCACTCTTGAAATTAATTGCTCTTTTATATTGCATGACATATCTTCAATTCTGTTCTTGACCGTATCGTTCGATAAGGAAATCAAATTTAAATCTTTTGTTGCTTTAACCCCCAACATTGTATTTGCTATTGCTTTTGTAGCAGGAAGAATTAGTTGTTCTGCTATATTGTGGGGTTTTCCAGCTTTTGCTAATAAAGGGTGTTTTTTTTAGAGGTATAGAGCTTCGAATTGAAATAAAACACAAGAAAATCGTTTTAATGTCCATCAATTTGGCTTTATTGGAAGGATAATTTTATGCCATTAATGTTTAAATATGGCTCGAATAAAGCCAATTCTACAGGTCCAATTTTGAACCACTTTTTCGAGCATATGGGGCTGTATGTCGGCAATAACGCCACGAATGTTGGCTTCCAAGTCCCCTAACGTTTCTGGTTTGTTGGCGTAGACGAGCGACTTCACATATCCCCAAAGAAAATAATCCAATGGTGTCAAATCACACGATCTTGGTGGCCAATTGACAGGTCCATTCCGCGAAATTATGCGCTCATCGAATGTTTCCTTCAATAAATTGATTGTGACGTGCGCTGTGTGGCATGTAGCGCCGTCTTGTTGGAACCACAACTCATCCACATTCATGCCATCCAATTCGGGAACAAAATAGTCGGTTATCATGGCTCTATACCGGTCTCCATTAACGGTAACTGACTCTCCAGCATTATTTCGGAAGAAGTATGGCCCAATGACTCCACCAGCCCATAGAGCACACCAAACAGTCAGTTTTTGTGGATGTAATGGCGTCTCAAGGGTCTCATGTGGATTCTCTTCACTCCAAATGCGGCAATTTTGCTTGTTGACGTAGCCATTCAACCAAAAATGAGCCTCATCACTGAACAAAATTTTGCGATGAAAATCAGCATCGAGATCAATCTCATTTTCGGCCCATACATCAAAATCACGACGCATTGCATGGTCTCGCGGCTTTAATTCTTGCACAAGCTGGATCTAGTAAGGTCGCAAGCCAAGATCTTTGCGCAAAATCTTCCATAAAGTTGATGGACAAAGCTCCAATTGCTGTGCACGGTGGCGAATCGATTCATTCGGGTCCTCTTCAACATTTTGCTCTACAGCGGCAATTGTTTCTTCGGTGCGCACTGTTCGACGTCTCTGCGGATGCGTATTATCACATAGAGTAAACGTAGTGCGAAAACGACCCATGGTTAACCGAATTAATTACTCTGATGGACGATTATGTCGACCATAAAATAGACGGAGCTTACGGTAAACTTCGCGAACTGAACCATTATTTTCGAAATAAATTTGCACGATTTGCAAGCGTTGTTCTTTTGTCAACCTGTTCATGATGAAATGGCAAACCAAACTGAACATAAATGACATTAGATTTGCCAGATTTGACCATAAAATGCCAGTTTTATCTCTATTCGAAAAACAAACCTCTAAAAAAAACACCCTTTAGTAGGAATACTTCATATGATGCTTTTATTGCTTTTTTTTGCTGATACTACCAGTTGCGGTACTTTGCATAAGATTTTGACTTGAAACAAGTTCTTGTTTTTTGATTTTAAATAAATCGATAGACTTACTAAAGTGCTCAGTATGCTTTGTTTCCAAATGACGTCGGAGTTTGGCGGGTTTCATGCATTCATTTGATAAGCTTTCGCAACATAACACACATAAAGGCCTTTCTAAATATTCTTTGCTTACAGAAGTAAATCCAAATGATAAATACTCATCACAGTTATTTCTAGTTTTACGTTTCTTGATGGATGTTGATGGTCCCTCATCAGAATCGCTTTCACCTATATACTGTTTGAGTATAGATCTAGTTTTTAGACAACGATGCAAATATTTAATTTCAACGTTTTTTTTTTCTTTAGTCATTGACTCTGAGGTCTGCAATTTTTCTGCCATATATTAATGCTGGACTTCCTGAGATTTTAGAAATAGTTCTGACGTTCCTTATTAAGATGAAATGATTCTGCATCGGATATTTCACCAATTTTTGCTAGGATTTAAATTAAGACCATTAAGACAATTAAGAAGATCATTCTTTTTTTTATTTTTTTGATATTTTCCACTTGGAATTTATCATGCGCTAAAACGCAAAATTATGTTTTTGATGCGATTTCTTCGAAATTAACCCTAGTGGGACGGGAAAAAATTACATCATATATGGACGGCCGGTGGTACATGTGTACCACCAAGTATTTCGAAACAAACAAAGCTGGAGTGCCTATACTTTGCGCGGCAGACGTCGTGTATGTTGTTTATTAAGCATTTTAGGTAAACGTAAGACGCTTAGCATGGCGAGAAATATTTATTCTCAGTAAAAGATCATCGTAGACGTGCCTTTTTTTTTTTTTGTTTTGTGGGTTTTGTCAGTCAACTGAAAAGTTCATGGTTCGGATGCATTAATTACTAATCCAAGCTGCTCTAATCCACCAATTCCTAGCTCAAGAGGCTTGGAAACCAGACGACAAAGTTCACTCAATCAATACATGCCTGAAAATCCCAAGTCCAAATATGAAATAAAGATTCGGTGGGTATATGATTTGGTCATTTCGTATCCTCTAAGGGGGATTATTTATCAAGGAAAGTCCGTCGACCAGCTACGGCAAGCGAACGATGGTTAGAAGTTGTGATGGATTTGGAATCCAAATATTATCAGTCTGGTTGTAATGTTAGTACTAACAATTTTTTCACATCGCTGACGCTGCTTCGGTTTTTCAAAACAAAGAACATGACATTGGTTGGTGTTCTACGTAAAAAAATACCCTACATTAATTATCTACATGTATTTTATTCAGAAAATTTTAAAACGTCTGAGTTGAAACATATTTTGACCAGACATATAGACTTTTGCCCAGCGAGTTCAGCAGCTTTGTAATTGCCATCAATGTTACCACTCATAGGAAACGACATTACAAACTCTATATCAGAAGCCCCACATTTCACATTAGAATATTTTTGAGGTTAAAGCCAACTGTAGAGACGTTTAACTAATTGCTTAAATGTTCTTTACTATTTATTTTTTTTAAATTAGCGTATAAAACAAAAATATTAAAAGTAGACGTCCACATTGCCGGATTTTTAAAAACTACAAATGTTAGTTTTTTTTAAAAAAGTTCAAACTATCTCAGATAATTTTCCCATTTTCTCAGAATATCGTACTAAGTATTGGGTTTAAAGCTGAAAATATAAAAAACAGACGTATGACTTTGGTTAAATTCATATCTGTTATTCTTTTAACAACTGCACACTTTGTTTTTTTTTTTTGAAGTTTTTGAACAATTTTGGAAACGAAAAAACTATAGTAGATAGGTAAAAAAATTGTTTAATCATTTTTGTTAAAAAAGATTATAAATTTATAAAAAAGCTAAAAAAACTTAAATAATTTTGTTAAAACACTAACTTTTTCAATTTAGAAAATTTTCCTCATAATATTTTCAATATAACATATTTTTTTAAGTTTTGATTTTTTTGTATGTTATTCCTCAATTAATCCTAAGAATGCATGTGCTTTCATATCGAAATGCCATAACTTTGAAAACAAAAAAATTTTTTAATTATGACGAGCACCATGTTTTTTCAACATAAAATGGAAAATAAGTAGCATACAATTAGACCTTTATAAAAAATTTTTTGTCGAATTTTATGTTGAAAAAACATGGTGCGCGTCATTAGTAAAAAATTCGTAGTTTCCAAAGTTATGGCGGGAATTTCGATATGCATTCTCAGGATTGATTGAGGAACAACATATAAAAAAATAAAAAAACAAAAAAAAATATTTTAACTATATTGAAACTATTTCGAGAAAAATTTTTTTAACTAAAAAAATTAGTGTTTAAACAAACTTATTTAAATTTTATAACTTTTTTTATAAAATTATAGTCTTTTTTAACAAATATGATTAAAAGATTTTTTATCATATTTATTATAGTTTTTGAGATATTTTGTTTCAAAAAATGATCAAAAACGTTAAAAAAAAACAAAGTGTGCAGTTATGAAAAGAATGACTATTATATAAATATTTCCTTTTGCGACACCAGATTTTTCCGAATATATTTAGTTATATAGTTGAAAAGCCTATGCTTTTCGCTTTGAAACACTTATTGAACTATGTATGTATCGAAATATTTTATTTTATTTCTCAGATATCGTAAATTTAAATTTTCTAGCTATGCTTCTGTACTGAAACTTATCAGCTTACAGACCTCTAAGCTAAATTTCATTTAATGATATTTCGTAGTAAAAAAAATTTATTGGAGAATAGCTTCTACTAGCGCTATTTAGAAGAAAATATAAATTTACATAAAAAACAGAGATGCAATACCAAAATGTTGTACTATTCGGCATGGAAAGCACAGTCAAAAAATATAATAGTAAATTCTGGACAACAAAATCTGCACAGTATTAGTTCTATGTAGATATGTATGTCCTATGTTATATGCACCTTAAGTGCTCAAAAACGTTTGCCTTCGAAAAGGCAGCGCTGATATCAGCTGCTTTCCCTACTTTTATGTTTTTTTTTATAAGTACAGGAACGAACAGCCAAGAGGCAGACGCGGCAAAATTATTTAGTACAAAACTTTTTTTTAAATGTTTGTAATACTGCAATTTTTAAATACAGCAATAACTAAGTGACAGTGAATGTTTCTCTCGTTTCTTATGAAATAATCTTCATATTAATCGCAATCTGCCTAACGTTAAAATCACTTGAGTTTGTATAGATCGGAAAATTTTGAAAAAAAATTTAGTTTGTCATAAACGCAGCAACAAAACCGTCAGTCTCTTGCATTACCTCTTTTTGTGAATAGACACATTTGTAGATATAAAATGCAGACGCGATAAAATTGTTTATCGTATCGTTAAGGCTCTCAATTAAAAACACCGAGGCAACGCATTGGCAGGGATTTTTTGTATTAAACATATTACGAGTTTTAGAACTTCATGATTTTCAACTTCTGCCGCACAATAAAATCATATATAAATTTAGGCCGCTGGCTCCCTAACTATCAAGCATGGCTCTTGGAACTTAAAACGAATTAAAAAAAATTCCTATTAAAACGGTATATTGAGAAAATTGTTTGCTGTAGTCTACCAATTTTGACATGTTTTCAAGATACTTTCGGTATACTTGAACTATTTTGAAAACCCTTTTTTTTAGGAATCTTAGAACATTTTTGTAGATTTTTAGTAAATTTTAGTGAAATATGTCGCCGCCCTCTCAAAATGTAAACTTCAATACTCGATTCTGTACATTTCTGCAAAATCAAAATGCCATCACTGTAATGCACACTTTTGCTGTTAATGTACATAGGTTTAGGATATAAAATATTTGGCGTGACCAGAGATAACAACCTTGCTAATTTGTATTTATTTTATCAGTAAAACATAATTTCATGTTCCACAGTGGAAGATCATGACTATAAATGCAAAAAGAAATGAAAGTGCTATAAATTTAAAAGAGAGTTATGACAATGGTCAGAATATACTCCGAAAAAAAATAAAAGATTTAAATTTTTATGTTTAAATCTATATACATATATATATCGTATTTTGTAAAAAAAGTATGGTGAACAAAAATCCAATAAATTTGTTAAGAATTTCACAACTTTTTTTTTATAAAATTGTTTTATATTGCAATATTTGAATGAAAATATATTTTTTTTTTAAATTTTATCAATTTTAAAAGCTTATAGTATGAGAGAAGCTGCTTGAATTCAGAAGCTCAAAAGGGATAAGCCTTCATAACTGTTCATAACTTGAAAACTACAAAAGATATCGTATAGTTTGCAAAATTTTTGAAATCAACATTTTCAAAATTATAGAAATTAGTACTCAATTTGAACGAAAACCTTCGTATGGAAGGTAGGCTTGATCATGGGGATCTTTTCGGTCTGTACAAATGTTTGTTGCTTTAACATAAAAAACATCTGTACCAGATTTCAATAGTCTAGCGTAATTATTACAATTTAAGGCCACCGTTCCATACAAACCCATTCCACTGCGCGTTTTATCGACAGCCATGATGACGTTTATTTTACAAAATTAGATGTTATTTATATTAACCATTTAATTCCACTAGAACTAAATCAATTTCACTGTATAGTTCACAGTTCACACGTGAATGTCGAACATAAATATCAAAGCAGTAATGACTCCGGTTACGCTTATTTCGCGTCATCGCATACGATCTTTTCAATAAATGAACTCCTTAGCAAAGCCTGAAGTACAGCTGGTGATAACTAACAGCTTCCACTTCATTGCGTTTTTACTTAGCCACTGTAAGCTTCAAAGTGATCGTATATGCTAGTCACGGAACTTAGCCCCATTATCTATGGATTTTATTATAACACCATATACTTTAGAAAATTTACATTAAAAAGCTTCACGCTTACGGAAAAGAGATTGAAAATGTGAAAAAATTTTTCACTTTTAATTTGAAGCAGAATGGTTTGATATTTGTGATTGCTGATTTTCAATGCTAAAACTTTAATGATTGTATATAATATATGGTAATTATACTAAAAATAAAAATGTTAAAAAAATTTATATCAAAATAAAATTTAGCTACTGCAGCCCTTAGTTTGCTTAGCTATTTAGGCTTTAAATTTATTAAAGGATGTTGTACTAAGGAAATAACTTTGAGAAATGGCACAAAATTTCATGAAAACATCAGAAATGATTCGGATTTACATTAGAAAAAAATTAAGCTGATTTTGACAGGAGGGTGTGGCACTTCCCTTATGAGCATAAGCATTAAAACGCTATATTGAGACAGTTATTTAAGGTAGTTAACATAATATAGTTAGTTATCTAAGAACTAGGGTATTTTAATTTTGGAGAAGCCAAAGATAACACATTCAATATATTTTTTTTAACTTTTATTGTTTAACATCAAACTGCAAAAATTATAATTTGTACTCTAGGAAAATATGTGCGAATGTTCAACATAAAAATTTAAATATAAAATCGTACAAATCGTCAAAGTTTTTCTCTTATTCAAGTGCATAACCAATATAAACTAACTCTATTTTTCTTATGTTTTTCCTTTAATTTATCAAGTGTCAACTTTATTATCTACAACAAAATTATTTCATTTTCCACTACATTAAATTTCATCCACTTGTTTCTTTTTAATGTGCTATCGCAAAGTCAAATTGACATTGACAATACAACTTTATATTCTTACAACTCCCAATGCTCTCGTTTATTTTACAATTCCATTTCAATTTCATGGCTACTTCATCTAATGACATAGTTTACATTGTATTTGCTATGTATTTGCATTAGTTGACGGGTGGGTGTACAATACAGTCAGAGATGTGCTGTGACAGGACATCGTTGACTTGTAAAAAAAAAACTATTTGCACTTAAGTGTTATGGATGAGTGCATGTTGGAACTACAGAAAAGTTTGATTGATCATTATTCTTATTCATATTGCTAAAAAGTTGGACGATTTCTGTTTTGAATAGCTTTTATGTTTCCATTACTGAGCGATATCTGCTTATAATTTTAAGTAATCTGTGTGAGATTATACTTAGCGTGATTTTGACTTCACATTTTCGTTGAGATTATTTAGTCAATTGGACGACGTTTGTGCCATTCTATAAAGTTTCAATAAATGCCCTTGTTATGAGGATTTAAGATAATATTGCATTCGTTTACTTCTTAAAATATGACGAAAATTACAATTCCTAGAGTTCGGTATTTACAAAATTTACTTTGTGGCCCAAGATTCTTTTTAATGCCTAACAACTTAATTTTCAAAAAAAAAAATCTTTAGTCTTTAGTACTCACAATCATTCTGAATCTTTGAAAAATATTCTATAGTATACTCAGATCTGCAGCGAACTTTTAATGTTAATTATTTAAATTATGTCAATTTTTAATGGAAGTCGTCGAAAAATAAAACAACTGCGTTACTTTACTTGAACCTTATATTTTATTTTTAGGAACGTTTAATTAATCTTACTTGTTTGGTACTTTCAAATAACAGAGCTAATATAATTCTTTCATTAAGATAAATTTCAAAAATAATCAAATTGGTAAAGTATTTTTAAGAGATTAGAAGATCACAGCGTCACCAAAATATTTGACAAAAAACTTAAACTTTTCCAAAAAACAAACCCCTGAATACATATGTGCATTTCCACGAAAACGGAAGTTTTTGTCCCGTGCGACACCTTGGTTTTCTTGCATTTATCTTGAAAACGAAAAATCGCCTAAGTTCAACCTTAGCACCAATTATAAAGCTTATTAGGAGCTATAAGCTAAACCTTTTGTTAAAATAAAAATCCGTTTCATTTTGAGTTTTTTTTTTACTTTAAATGTATCCGACGGTCGAACCCAGGCTGGTTTTAATGATGTCCTGATATTAAAGCTAAACATATCAAAATAGCAGCGCTACACGCCTCTTTCCCAATACAGTTTTTGCTGCTTGACTCCGTGGCATGCACTGTAATGACCGTAATTTTAATTTAAAAAAATAAGAGTGAATCTAGATTAGTATACATAGAAAATGCCGCACGGAATTTCGAAAATTTTAGCTTTAGAAAAAAAGCCTATGATAAACCAAATCTTGAGGTCAGTCCCAAATTTTTAAACTAGTGTAGTTTTTATATTAAATTCACTGTCAAATCTTACACTAGTGTAATTGATAGGTATATTAAAATAATTTACAAAAGATAAATTATTTCCTTAGATACATTTTATGTTCAAACAATTTTTATCCTCGAATTCAGGTTTCACCAATATTTTCACCGCAAAGAAATACATTTTCTTAAGTGAAGTCAAATTAGGAAATATCAAAAATTAACGTGTTCTAAAAGCAGAAATATTGCAGATTTCAGATTTTGTTACTGCTTGAAAAAATAAAAATAATAAAATTATAAATATCATAAGAAGACAACTTCTTTAGAATTCTCTAGAATTCTTTAACTCTTGGAACCATAAGCCAGCCATTTTTGCTTCTATAGTGCAACAAATCAGATATGCACTCATAAAATCTTTTACAACGACAGCAATCCAGCTAAAGATTTATCACGCTTTCGCTTTCGTAGATTCAAGTTTATTTTGCGCTACAATAACAATAAGCGATAAAAAGCTTAGCAATAGTTTTAGTACGCCAAAGATTTCAAAGTTACGCCATGTTGAATGGTTTATTCCTTTGGCTTAGTAGTTTAGTTCCTTATGACATAGCAATGTTAATAGCGGATAAATATACGAGCATAATTTAATGGGTATTGATTTTGAAAGTAACAATTTCATGCAATATGAATCTTCTGCTATATAAGAGACATAATAAATTCAATTTTCTTATATCTTTCAATTTACTTGAAATATAAATTTATTAAGAGCTCAACAGCTCAGTTCATATTGAAATATTTAGGGATAAGCTTAGCTATGACGAATGGAAAACAATATCATAGACGATTTGTTTATTTGGTAAATTTATATATTTTTTATTATTTATTACTATTTTTTAGTAAAAATATGCGAAGGAAAATAAATATTGTTAGGAAAATAAAATTGTTATACAAAACTAAAATGAGTTTATATTTATCTTTGCAGGAGCTTTGAGGAAATTCATGTTCGCATCAGAATAGTGAGCAAAAAAATAAAAATTTAAGAGCGTTTTTTTTTTTTTTTTTTTGAGGGCTTCGGGTCAGTTTTGAGGCAACATTTCGAAAGCTGTTGGCTGATTTGCAAATTCCTATCGTAAGCCCATGTCTCGTTTTTTCATGAAGGTGGGCTCTGTAGAAGCTCGATAAATCATGTTTTCAGCTTTTCGATGAGTTTTTAACAAAAAATTGTGCTCTTTTGGCACAATTTGTGCTGCGATGCGTTTCATGCTAAATATATACATAATTCAAAATGTTTGAAGTTGAACTTTAGTAAAATGTTAGCCTCTGGTCACGATAGAGGCTTAGAACACCAACAGTACAGCATAAAATAAATCAACTGCCGCGTGCAATCCTTCATTAAATGCCTTATACCATTCACATATCTGTGTTTTTTAACAAATCAGATTCGCCGTGAATCTTTGCAGTTTTCCGTTGAATTCGGCACAAAAAATTTCGTTTGCAACATAAAATTTAACGCTAACTTTCAACTGATCTTTCCATTGTTAAACTACCAGAAGACAGCGAAGGAGATCAGCTTTGTGAGGTCAGAGCCTACAAATAATAATCAGAGGCGTGGAGTTGTTAAGCGAAGCGAGCATTGGGTGTCGCCTCCAAAGTTTTTTAAATATTAGCATATAAAATGATGACATATACGCATGTCTTGATAAGTTTCTTATGCTAAAAATAGAATTTAATCGTTTTACCTTAAACTTGGGCAAAGTGTTGTCTTAAAGGATGGTAATTATATCCCAAAATATTTAACTATTTCCTCAAAATGTAGGATGATGTAGGAGCGATGGTAATTTGAGATTTATGGTTGACACACTCTGATTCATATAGCTAATTTTGTACCTGAACTAATAATTTTTCCCAAAACTATTTTTTCTGTAATTTTATTAACAGAAAAGTCACTCACAGAGAACGTTTTATTAGTATATTTGAATATTTATTTATAAAATACTAAATAACATTCTATTACTTTGGCTTTCGCAAATTTTTAAGTTGCAATCAGCATATTGTTGAATAAAATTCATTTTATTACGAATATTTCATCATTTTTATGCCTTTATCTTATCACTTTGATATCACGCAATTATTCCATAGTCCTTAAAAAAACATCATCCATCCTGTACTTAAGGTAATCCGCTAATATAAAATAAAAGTAGCGCTGACTTTGAGTACATAAAACGAGCCGCGTAATTGAAGTGCTTTGATGATTTTAACTACGTACATAAATTAAATGAAAACTCAGATGCCCAGGATGAAATGTTGCTAATGGTGATGGTGTTGTTGCTGTTAATGAAGTTGTAGATAAAGGTAAAATTAAGTGAAAAGTAACAGAGTGCTCTTAGTGTAAGAGACAAGATAACTGAAATGAATAAAGTTTTTTTTTTCTATATTCAACTCAGATTCTTACGTTTGATTAAACTGGTGTTTAGGCGTGATATGAAAGATGTTTAAAGTGATTTTGCAGTTAGTGATTTTTACATTTCACTTTTTGAATTCATGAAAAATAGATCTGTGGCCTAAACTTGGCAATTCGAAACAAAATCGTATAGCAATTGCATTAATTATACTTTAACCCTAATTAAGTCAGGACACTTCTATAACGAATCAAATCAAAATGTGCCTCAGAAGCACATATAAGAAAATTATGAATTTTTAGTTAGATTTACAAAAGAAATATTTGATTTTAAATTCATTTTATATAATAAGCTTTAGGAAATAATAAGAACATAAATATATATATTATAAATATACTAGATCATGATATTTGTAAAGAATTTTGGAAGCTTGCTCGTTGCAAGTATTTTTGTCTCATATATGAGGCAATTGCTCACACATTCTGCACAGCTTTATAAGACACATGTAACATCTTCGCCGAGAATTTCCTTTTTTACTGGTGCTAGGCTCTGTAATTTTTTGATCCGAATCTGCTGCGACGTAATATGTGGAACAAACATGTTCTGAACTAAATTTTTCAAAAATAGCTTCCGTCGTAATCCACGTTTAGTTTTGTTCCAGTCGGGATATTTACTCAACCATATAACAAAGGCAGATATTGCTATCATAGTGAATTTAAGACAGCAATAGAAGGCCTTTGATTTTTTTGGAACATAACCAGCAAGTGTCATGTTTTTTCTGAATGCAAATAACGTATTTTCAATTTCTCTTATTTTATTTGGGAGGTATTTTTGTTTGTGTTTACAACAACAGTGTTTATTGCATCGTCATCAGAGAAAAGACCAAACTCATCGGCAGTAGCATCAATATGTTAACCTGGTGGTAAAATAACTTTATTTATCGCTTCGCGAATGAAGTTTTGACTGCGGAGAAGAAGTCTAGATGGAGCGGCACTTGGCGATATGTTCCAGATGGTTCCATATTTTCCAACGAACATATTATAGTAATAGTATTTAATTGTTACTCGTTAAGATTAACCACGTCTGAGCATTATTCATCTATTTCGATATCAGAATCCTCATATTCTCTGACACACTCATAGCCATTATCTCCGCCTTCGGAAGCAAAGTTCCTTCCCCATCATCACTTGTTTTGAATGCATCAAAATCCTCCTCGTCATCACCACTCTCGTTGATTACTCTTTCAATTTCTTCTCTCGTGATAAGTGTTCCTTTAGAATACAGTGATTCAAATTTGAATTTTCAAAATTTTTGTATACGAAGTCTCATATGTGCCTGAGAGGCACATTTTGAGTTGATTAGGTACATTTTTAGTTTTTTTGAAATAAAATGCAATCCAAAGCTTATATAAAAATGAAAAGAAGTATTTTATGTACAAAAATAGAGAGAAAACAAAGTCAAGTAGTTTCATTAACATTCTTGTTCATATAAAAAAGTTACAGTTCTTTAAAGTCAAAAATGTGCCTCTGAGGCACATGTTGACTTAATTAGGGTTAAAATGCATTGATTCAAATAGGCTTTCGAATTGAACAGTGATGATTTTAAAATAGCTTTGTATCGTAATTAGTAAGTAAGATACCGTATCATTGTAACGAAATTTTGTTCAATAATATCTTGCTAGAACATGATATAAAATCGTAATAAAGAGAGACGTAAAGTGCATTCGGTATGCATTTTATCTGCAAATAGTAAATTGCTTATGGGTAGCACGCAGGACTATGAATCACCGGGACATGGATTCAATACAAATCGTATTAAAAACATGAATTTGCTAATAATATTTAATTAGTCTTTATCATGTTTGTTTATAGAGCATTGACTGATCTGTTTAGTATCACGCGAAAATCATTTTCTGCTAATGACTGTAAAGGTCGATAAAAATAATGTTTGGTTAAATTTACCTGGGTTTTATAAATTTTTTGAAAAACATTTTCATGATATTAACATTGATATGCACCTAAATTTGTTAATTGATAAAATTAAATTAGCACTACCAATAATCAATATTTTTGTAAGATTTTACAAATATTTTTTAAAAAGATAGTTGTCAAATACATGAAATCTTTATACACAAAATTACTAACATACGCCAAAGTTTTTGCATAGTTATATCCATCCTTCTGTTCAAAATGTAGCAGTTTTCGTTTTTGTTACAAAATCGTTAAAAGTAGCAGCATACAAATTGCAACAATTTGTATTGAAGAAGCAATGAATACAAAAAGGTCACCAGGACTGATGAATTGAGAGAAATGTTGCATGGTTAGTAAAACGCATTTGCCAGTAACTTTTGCTGATGATGATGTTGACATGTCCAATTGAATTGCTGCTGCAGTATACTTCAGATAAGCTGTTTATCTTTTTGTTTTTGTCTTAGATGCAAGTGTGCATGACCAAAGTGAAAGAGTGTGGGAAACTTGAAGCTAATATACATAAGTTTGTATAACGAAAATAAACATAAACATTGCAAAATGGGGTTTTATTTAAATTTTGAATTTTTACTTGAATTTTGATGCAGTCGTGGAAATTTGGCTTTTCAAAAGTGTACCAAAATTAAGATTGAGTGAAATGTCTACAGCTCTGGTATTTCTCTTCCGATTCGTTTAACCAGTTGTTGGACTTTTTGTTAATAAAAGAAACTTGGAAAGTATTATAATCTTATAAGGTTAAACGATAACAAAACTCAAAGTCAGAGATCCAAAAACGATTTGAATTGAAAAAAATATCCGTTTCAGGATCATCATCTAAGTTTTCGATGTGCAAGCATATTGGTTTTCTATAATGTGTTATTTGTTGTTTTTCTTAGAACTTTACGAATTGGTGTCTAAACGCGGTTCTTTTTGTAACTTTTCCAATTGAAGGTGTTCCCAAAAATCTTTATTTCTGTGCAATATGTGTAAGATAAAGTATTTCAAAATATAGCAGTAATATAGCCAATGCCACTTTTAAAAAAGCGAAGATAATTAAGGTAAAAAGTCACTTCACTGAATGAAACCTACATCAATTATATCATCGTTTATCCTTAAGACCATGCGGCTTATAAAAACGTCGCATTTCCTTAATATACCTGTTAGTATATTCTACGTCAAGATCTTGATCAAAAGCTAGTACAACATAGGTATATTCTGATTTGGAATAAGCAAGATTTGAGTGAATTGGCTTCTCAATAATCCCATGTGGATATTTTAAGCCCCACATGTGACAATTTAACTATCCACCGAAATGGAAATGACTTTCGAAAATATGGAATGTAACTTTTTTACACTTTCGGTAGAAAATTCATCATTTTGCAAATAAACTTTTACTATCTTCCAACGTTGCTCAGACGTACATCTACTCAGTTTCTTAACCGGATATATAAAACCTGCTTTCTGTCATAAAACGAATGTCAGTATAGTTGCCACTTTCAAAAAAAACAGTGGCTTAACCGGATATATAAAACCTGCTTTCTGTCATAAAACAAATGTCAGTATAGTTGCCACTCTCAAAAAAAACAGTGGCTTAACTTTCAAATGCTAGATCGAGCACCCCATCTGTAATGCACTTTCCAAGAAAAGAGCAGCGTAATTGAGTTTCCAGTGATCTGGAGGAATTTTTGAAGTCAGAAACTGTGAAAAAGAACCGATGTTTTTGGGAAAACTGTAATCTTCTATTGAAAAAGATAGTTCCGAAAAGAAGTAGTTCTTTTCTAACTCTTTGTTTCTTTTGAGAATTATCTACGCGGTTTTCTTGTGAGTTCTTCTTGATAAGATCTCATTGTTGTTGCTGAACTCTTAGTTTTAATGTGTTTAGGATTGTGGCCAATTCAACCACGCTTTGTCTCATTCTGGGTCACTACATGTAGCGAAGCAATAAATTATTGAATGGCTTGGAGTTCAATTCGCAGTCTAACCATTTCTTCTGCAATCACGTCGTATATTGTGCTCAGTGATGGCATTTGGGTTTTGTAAAAATATACTGAATCGAGACTTCAAATGTACTTTTTAGATCCCGAATGCACTTAATCGTCATGAAAACGAAAAAGTTGCTTAAAATGCCGAAAATTCGAACAAAATATTAACTATTTTACTAAAAATCAGCAAACTATAACGGCTGGTTTGTACGCATATATTAGCTAAATTTACTAAGCAGAATGCAAATTTTTTAGAAACAGTCCAAGTGTTCCGAAAATGTACTGAAAATGAGCCAAATGTATCAAATGTATTGAAAACTTGGAGAATGTACTGACGATGATTTTGAAAAAAGTACAAATGTACTGAAAATGTCATGACTAATACAGCTCCGGCAGCCTAATTTTTGGACCAGATGCGAAGAATTGTGCCCTCAAAGCGTGTCAGATAACAAGTACTTACTTTTAGATTTCTTTCTGGTCGTTTCAGGTTAGCATTTAGAAGCAGCACTGAATTATGTATTTATTGTGTATGTAGAGCTATGCGGCGTAGTTCAGCAGCCCCCTGTTATCCTATTTTGATTTTCTTTTAGTGTAAATTATTTCATTGTAGCTGCGTCTAAGCTGATCATCTTTGAAAATATCCAACAAATCACTTAAAGGTAACCACTGCTCAATATCTCTATTAGGGAAGGTGTTTAATCTTCTGTGGTTTTGTTTAAGATATTCATTGTCAACTTGAAATGTCAAAAACAAAAGACCTAGATGCTCTGCTCATGTTTTAAAAAGCAGCAGGAGTGAGTTCTTACATGTGAATTGATTTAATATCCATTGTCTGAAAATGACACTGAGGTTGTGCTTTTATGTATATATGAAGCATCACTTAAGTAGCTCAGTATTATTTTGCAAAGATCTGTCTTTCATCTGGCTGTGCATGAATGCACCACAAATGAAATTAAAGTTTATTCAAGCATATCCTTTGTGTCCTTTGTATGGCTTTTCTTTAACACCATGCGCGTTTGATGGCAACGTACGAATGTAATGAATGCATTAAAGTTGAAGTTCAAAAATATTTTGCAGATATCAAAATTCTTTAAATTATTCACAGACTTAAATCATTTAATACAATTACAGTGAACATTTTAAAGCATGGAAAATGCTAAGCTATTTGTTAATCATTTACTATTTTTTATTGTTGCGGCTTGCAATCGCCGATTGAATTGAAAACAATTAAAAACATTAAAGTGTCCCCTTCAGTTTGGTTGAAATACCGTGTCGATTGTCAACCGCATCATCATCCGGATGTACGTTATAATGCGGAAAAAAGTACATTTAAATTATAGCGCTCGCATGCAAGGACATTTCCGTTTATTGCGGGTGAAAGGAAAATTTTGCAATTACGCAGTTAATGAAGCTGCATTTACTTTTTTGCTGCTGCCATTGGAAATGTTCACGTGTTGGCATAATTATGCAAAATGGCGCTAGTGGTTAGCAGTAAATTGTAAAACATAAGATGTTAATTTAAGTTGGCTTTTTTACACCAATAAAAATTAACAGGTCATTAAGTAAAATTATTTAAGAAAGTAATTTTAAATATGATTAAAAAAATGTCTCCTTGCTTGAATTGAAGATTATTAAAAATAACTTCCAGCGTATGCGTATTAGAAAAAAATTCAAGAAAATCGATCAGTATATTCCATGCTAAATCACTGAGGTTTTGGCCCGACCCTCTTCAATTTCGCAAATTTTTTGATGTAATTTAGTGCGTATCAAAAGCAACAAACACACCAACTTTCAGTCTTGCATTCGAAACCGTTATGAAGTAATCGGTTTTTAAAATTTTAAGGCAAAAAATTTTCAATTAACGATAGACTAGTAAAAAATATTGATATCATTAAAAAATTGGAGCATAATTTTTTTGTATTTGATTGTCATTACAGAAAAAAAAATAAAAAAAAATATTCGAAGTAATAATCAATTAGTTATTAACTTTAAAAGATTAAAATTGACATTTTCGAATAGCGCGACACCTTCGATTTTTCTTAAAAACTTTCTCAAAACCAAACTCTATATTACGCAACTTTTAAGTTGTAGTTGAAGATGTGCTGACAATTTTTTCTATTTTTTTTTCGAATTTTGAAAATATTATATTTATGTTTTATGATTGAATTATCTATATCATTAGCTTAAACAAAAAGGATCTGGTTTCTCACATACTGCTTTTTGTCTTAAATTCCAAAAATGCCAACCATTTTTTTATCCTAAGAATCGTTTTCAAGTTATTTCCCAAACACCCGTTTTTTGCACTCATTTCATTTATTTGGCCATATTTCCATAAATTTTTTTTCGAACTAAATCAGGTGCACACCATTCAAAAGGGATTATTTTTTCATACTAACAATTTTGAGTTAATGAGAATACAATAAGATTTGGTGGAGTTACGAGTGACCAAAGTCCGAAAAAGGTGATTTTTTTGCTAATTTTTAAAATTCACTAAATTTCAATTGCTTTATTTAAGTCTTAAAATTTTTATTTTTCATATTTTTAAGATTTAGAATGAAAGTCCATTCCTTTGCAAATATTTAAAGTATAAATTTGCTAAAGTCGGACGAATGTGTTAGGAATGACGATTTATTCAACAAAAAAAAAATTAAAACATTTATTTTTTTGATACTTGATTTTTGAATTAGTAAAAAATAATATTATATTTTAACAAAAAAAAACATAGCTAATAACTCTTGTCTATGACTGTATATGCACGCCTTAAGGCAGTGCGCAAATTTTTACCTACACAAAGTTTTACCTCTCCAAATTGAAAATCCCACTTCGTATTCATGTTTCACACACTCGAGTTACATTCCACACAAATCATGAACTAAAAGAAAACATCTTCAAAGAAGTCTGTGATGCAAAAGAAAAATGAAATCCAATTTGGCGTGGAATGCCTCATGTACTTATGGGACAAATACATATCAACAGAAAAAAATTGATTTGTCTGGAACTTACACAGATTATATAAGTTGCTCATGTTGAGATAATTTGTTACCCAATATTTTTGTGCCCAATTCACATTACAATGGTGTCACAGACGGCCATAAAATTTAAAATTTTGCTTTGATCTCAAATTTATAAATTTTTGAGGCAAATGAACCGGACTGAAATAGAATAATTTAGTAACCTTAAAGCAAGCATTACTTTGAGCTTATTGGAGAAAAAAATCAGCTCCCACTTTAAATCCCATTTTTGAACCATCAGTTTAAATTTGAACTATGTCTCTCATTTAAGGTAGGCTTTGTTCACATTCCTGGCAATCACTAAAGGAAAAGTGTAAGTTTTTATATCTTGTGATCAAACCTTGATAAATTTGAGTCCATGACATATTTTAAGAAGACATATTTAGAAATAAAATTTAACTAATTAAATCTTGAGAGATGTAGTATCACTATAGACCAAAATGTCTATGTGGGGCTTCCAATCCACCACCATAACCTAACCTAACCTAAGATATAAAAACACCACTCCTTATATGTACCATAGCACAAACACAAGTTGTTTATAGTGGAGGAAACTCAGAAAACATTGCATTATTATAACAAGAAGCCATCACTGGCATTGATACTCCCATATAAAACCTTGTTTATAATTTATAAGTTTCTTATTTGCGTTAAAATTTGCAAGCATTTTGGAATTGAATATAAATTTTGAATTAAAAGTTATCAGCTTATATCAGCATGCGCTTAACATAAAGCGGAATACGGTGTGTGGTGCTTTAGAAAACTTTATATTTTTTTCACTGTCAGTGCTATTCCTTTATTTCACTTCGTGGTCTTATTCAAATCATATTTGTTTGAATAAAATTTTTGCAATTTTTATGTGAAATGAACCGAAAAATTGCATTGCATTGAAGTAAAACTTATGTTAAGTTGACTTTTAAGCCAATTTTGCACGAGCGAATGTAAGCCAAATCGATAAAATAAATTCCATACCTTAGTTCTTAAATTGCAAATTGTACTCTCCCATTAACTTCAGTGGATTGTGCAAATAATGTTTCAATTTTAAAATTGCATTTTAATTTTTTTCTAAGTATAGAATAATCTGAGAAAATATTTAAACGCAAGGAGAAAAATATTACTTGGCAAAATAAAAATGATTTTGTCTACAGTGCTTCTTATATTAAAATAAGCTTCCGGTGATGCGATAATTAAACTGTGTTTAAAAATGAAACTTGAATCGTAAAATAATATCGACTGATATGTTCATGTGATGAGTCGGGATCGATGGAATCAAATCTAAATTATTTTATAATTCTAACAGTCTTAATTTATAAAACGCTACTACTAAACTACTAGCTGAACGTTGGGTTTTTTAAGTAACATTCACGATCTTTTAACTCATTTTCGGCCACTGCACTGGTCGATTTTCGAAAACTAAATTTTATTCACATAAGTTTTTTTTTTAATGAAAAATAAGTTAAGGAAGGAAATCGAAAAAAATATTTTTTTTTGCGGTCTAAACACAAGTGAAAAATATGCATGGTCTTAAAACGTTTTTAAGCTAAAGAACCCAAATCTTTTTTCATGAAAAATAAAGAAATTCTTCTCGATCTAAAACCCAAAAAATTAATTATTTTTTTTTTTTTGGACTCTGTCTAGTCAAAAGTGTATTGAAAGTCCAGAAGACGAAAACATAGGAAATGTTTTTCACCAAGTTTTAAGCCGAAAAGATTTTTTTGTGTGATTTTTTTTCATATTTTTTTATTTTATTATGAAAATTGGTGATAACATATTTATTTTTTTGATTTCGTAGTTTAAAGTGCTTTTAACTCATTTTCGGCCGAGAAAAATTTTTTTATCGAAAATGCAATTCCTTTCATTGACTGTCTATTATGATCCTATATAACTGTTAAAAGTGAAAAAAATAAAAATATCTTTCGTCCTTTATCCTGTAGAAGGTGGTCGAAAAATCGACCAATGGCTGTTACCGGTAACAAAAAAGGAAAAACTTCGAATTAATTTTTTTATTAAAAAAAACCTTTTTTGGTAATTTTTTAAAAGGAGTTACATCATTAAAAGTACAGTTTTAATTTTTTATAGACAGAATACAGAAAATAGATGAACATTGCATTGATTCTACATATTAACCGTGTGATTATAGCAATGCTTGCAGTGACATTGTTTTCCGTGCGGTGCTTGTTGTACTAAATGCCCTTTCCCATGTTGCCTTTCTGAAGGGTGACCGTATTCAGAATCGTTATCCGAAGCAACTTCTTGAGTCAGCAAGTAGCATGTAACTTCACTTCGAAATTCAAGTTTTCACATAACTTTAAAAGATTTGTGTTAAGCTATAAGGAAATATGGTATATTTTCTAGGCGTTTACAAAAGCGGTATTCGAGCATGGATGAAGAGTGGCCACCACCATTTTTTACCGCATATAGAAATTCTGTAATTAGCGGCAGCATTATCGTGTAGATCAATGCTACACCTATATTAATAATGTGTGTTGATTGAATGCGATTAAGTTACTAGTACATAGTTGTGTGTTTTTTGTCTAGCGGTCGCTGTTTGAATTGGGGTCACATTTTCAAAATTTTTAGCTAAGATAACATCTGCGTTTTCCGACTATCTAACTAGAAAATTTTAATTTTTCTCGCCAAATCTATAATCAATTACATAAATCCCTGAGTATAGCGTTTTGACGAAATTCGTCAATTTGCTTGATACCGAACTATTTTTTGCATTTGTGCGAAATTTTGTTTTACTGCCAGAAATAATTATTTCATTATAGCGAAGTGAAGTTTTCGCTTCCATGGAATGTGCCAGCCTTCTCGTCGAAATTCGTCAATTTTTTGTTCAGAGCTTTTCTAAGTTTTTCCTAATATTTTTTAAAAATTTGGTTACATTAATTAAATAACTCTCTCAATATAGAATTCAATATGTTTTACTTGTATGGATCGTAGGCGTGTCCGTGAACCGATTTCGCCCATTTACAATCCCAAGAAACTTGTTTGAAGGTGTGGCGTGTGTTACAAATTTCATTTAATTAGTTTGTTTGATTTTCTCGTAATCGTGATTTCCACAGACAGACGGATACTGCTAAATCGACTCAAGTGGTGACTCTGATCAAGAATATACATACTTTTCTATAACTGCCACGCCCCCATTTACGCGTTGCAAATAGAATGGCAATCCTTCTGAGTATGATGCAGGTAATCCTCTCTCAAAATTTGCATCGAACCTTACTTGAACAAAATAAACATGATGTACTGAATCTTGCTATTTTGATATTCATAACAGCCATTGGTCGATTTTTCGACCACTTGATTTCTCATTAAAATTCAGTGTAACTAACTTCATATCAATTAGTGAAATTAAACTGATTTATTAAAAAAGAACTTTTGTTAACAGAACTGCATTTAAATTTTTTCATTTTGAAACTATTTATATTTAAAAAAAAAGTTTTAAAAAGTGTCTAAAAAAAGGACTTATTAAATATATTTTTTTCAGTGTATAAAAATAACATAGTAATCATGAAATAACATTTTCACGAAACCATAAGTATCAAAGTTTATTTTAATAAAAAAGAAAGAGGAAGAAAGCATTTCCTTTTTTTAAAAAAAAATAATTTCTGCGACTAAAATTTAGTGGTCGAAAAATCGACCAGTGGCCGAAAATGAGTTAAGCCACACAGAAGAAAAAAATATTTTTCACTAAAAAAATTTTATTTTTTTAGATTTTTCTTCATGAAAAACTACAAAAAATATGTAAACTATTTTGAAAAGACTGCATGTAATTAGGTGCACGGATTTTTGTAATTAGAATCAGGCAAAACTTTGAAATACTTAGTATAAGAAACAATTAAAATGTTAGCTTTAACTAAAAACTATAAAAAAAATAACTTTAAGCTACGCATATTATAAAAAAAGGGTATGAAAAGATAAATTTCCATAATATTGCAGTTTTCTTAACATATAACTTTGTTGAAAAACTTGGAATCATAATGAAAGTGGTGAGTATATATTTTTACATGCCGAAATTCGGTATATTTATATTATGTCCTCTTCTCCAAGGCCCGCAAGTTTTCTCAATCTTTATATCATAACCGATAATGTCACCATCGGCCATGCTCCAAATTGCGATCAAATCGCTACTGAAAAAAAAAAAATTGACTAATTTTTTGTGGGAGGTGATTTCTTTGAACTTGAGACATATGAAATATTTTCTCAATGTATATAGTCATTGTATGATAATCTCTTATTTTTAATTTTACCTTTGTAACCACAAACAGTTTTTCTGAGAGTTAGTTGGGGAAAACATTTCATTCTGTGTGAAAACAAAATACTTTTTTTTCTGTGCCCTCTGAGATGCCATACCCCTCAGAATTTGCAACGCATAACTTAATATATGAAATTATGTTCATTTAAGACTGCGCATTTATTTTTTTTTTTAATAGTAAATCGATTTCATGTCACATTGTTTTTAAACCATTACATGGGCTTTTATGATGTAAAACTTGTTTGGCAAGTTTCTTATCAGCAACACTTGTTATTTAATAAACTTCTTTCAATGGAACGCAGTTGTGCAACCCTCATTGTTTATTCATTTATTAATGTCAGTTGAAACAAAATAATATGCTTAACACCTGAGTAATTACGTGTTATAGGCGTTTACTTTGGGTGTGTCACAATGAAATAATATTTTCAAGAATATGCACATGCTCAACAGTTGCTTTAGGAAAGTAAACTCCATACAACCTGACTATGAAATGGGAATTGAAATGAAAGGAGACTACTTGAAACAAAAAATCATAACAGAAACTTTTTTTGACATGTTGTTCTAAAGGCGGTGTACATACCAAATGATTTATGAGCAACATACGCATGTTAGTGAAATTGTATGATTGATGGTGTGTTGAAAAAATTTATTTTTGTATGGCAAAAAAGAAAGGGTTCAAGGTCAAAAAATTGAGAAACCTTCGTAGTTGAAATTTCCTGTTGTCTGTCTGCAACCGGTAATAATGACATATGTTACAATGCTATGGCAAAAGCTAAACAAACATACTCAATAGCTCGCTATCGCATTTACTGTGATACTGAGTGTAACTTAAACTCCATGAGAATCTACATTTCTAGTGCTTAGCAAATAATTCATAGTAAGGATGGCATGGTTGCATCTTCGATGTCATTCGTACCAGCCAAATATTGTCATATGGCAAAAGGGCACAATGCATAGGTATGAATCTACAAAAATAGGGTAACTCGAACGGGACTATATAATACCATACTCAACAAAAATATTTTTTTTTTCTATAGTTTCAAGTTCACAGTCTACGAATATGTTCATAAAAGTACTGGATTGGCTCTAGTTTTTATGATATTGATCCAATACATAAAAATCTCGTGTCACAGTGTTTGTTACCGAACTCCTCCGAAACGGCTTGACTGATTTTTATGAAATTTTGTGTGTACATTTGGTAAGTCTGAGGATAGGTCGTAGGCTATAAAACTTTTATTTAGTTTGCATATTTAGGGTGGCCCTCATACTAAAATATTTTTTAAAATAGCATTTTCACAAAGACTACTCCATTGATTCATATGAAATATACACCACGTGTTTTTTATATTAAGAGACATAGTTTAGTCTATAAAACTATTATTTAGGGTGCATATTTAGGATGACTTTTATACAAAAATAATTTTTAAAATAGCATTTGAACGAAGACAGCTTAATCGGTTTACACCGATTTCCACCACGTTGCTTCTATTTCCAGCCGCATTTTTTAGACCAGCGGTGGGCACAAAAATATAACAAAAGAGGAAAACAACAACATCAAGCAACAACAAACGAAATTTTAAAGTTTTTTTTACTTTCATTTCCAAAATTGCCATTAGCACAAAAAAAAAACAAATTACACTACAAACAAAAACAATTGCTACATTCGTCAAGACACAATGCGGCGCCGTCATTTATGCCAATGTGTTTTGTTTTTGTTTTCATTTGAATTCAAGTCAAGCCTCGATAGCGTTGAAATTCTGCGAATTTTGTGCCTCGATAGCGTTGAAATTCTGCGAATTTTGTGCCTCGATAGCGTTGAAATTCTGGGAATTTTTTTTTGCTTGGTTGTGCATCGAATAACGGTTAGAGCAATGTGAGGAAATGGAGGCACTAAGTGCTCTTCACTGGTTTAGACTATAAAATTTTTATTTATGGTATGTATATTAAATAAAAGGGTTAATTTAATCAGCTTTAATACTATCTAGTGTTGCCAAGTTGAAAAAAAGTAATTAACGGCTTTCCAAAACAAAATAAAATACATAGTTTAATTAAAAGAACCTGGTCATATAGTAATATTAATATAGTTCATATAAAAAAACTTCATAATCATTTTTGTTTTTTGTTTTAAAGAGCATATAACAAAAATCCTCCTATTAACGGCTTTCCACGAAAAATCCCCTAACAAACTTCTCTTTCCGAAATTTTTCAATTCCTATAAGGCTCCGGTTTCGACATGCAAATAACGGGTTGGTCGCATCAATAGTATCCACTTGGCAACACTGACAATATCTCGAAATATCTGAACCACTTTTTTTTAAAAAACCGCTATTTATAACAAAAAATAAATTCAAATGTTGCAGCTTAACAAGATTTATATAATTGTGAGTAGCTTATACCATCGCAAAAGTCAATAAATTTCAAATGCTTTGGACGGCATTGAAAAAGTCGATAAAAATATAATGTGTTAAGTCTAAATTTGTCGGAAATAGACGAAAAAGTCAACAGAAATTTCAAATGGCGTCAAGAAGTTAAATTCGGAAAGATTCAAGAGGTTTTGAGATGTGTCGAAAATATGCAAAACTGTCGAATACATGAAATAAGTAAGGTATTTATCGGAAAAAATCAAGATAGTTGAAAAGTATTGAATGGTAACAATAAAATCAAGACACATCGCATAATATCGAATGGCGTCAAAAAAAAAAAAAACCTCGAAAGAGTCGATATAAATCAAAAAGCAACGAAAAATTATTTAAAAAAAAAAATCGATCGGTAGTATAGAGCAAACTTAAAAGATTAAAAAATTTTATTAAAATCCAATAGTTCAGCTATATTGATAAAAAGAATCGTATTTTTGGTTAATCCGCCCACAGTGTTCAAATTTTTGGAAATTTAATAAGGCCATATTAAACTTTTTGAAATAAAAATAACAAAATTTCACTTCGATTGTGTGCATGCATTTTTTTTTTTAATAATTATACGTAGTGTATTTTTTAAGCAGTAGTGTTTGGCGCACTTTTTGTTAAGCAAAAATTTTCTTGCCATGTCTTTATGTCAGAGAAATTCCAAACTAAATGGCCGTAAAGAAATTTCACTTCAATGAATTTTTTCATTCTTCAGTGTTTTCTTAGTCTATCCTTACGTTATAAAAACTGGATCTTCTGTTAAGATTTATAATGAAGTGAATGCTTCTTTTAGCTACAATATAGCCCCTGCAATCTTATTAAAAGTATTATGAATTAACATAATTATATAAAAATCATGCGATTCAAAATCAGCAGTAAAGTAACACCGATACTCATGGAAGTACCCATATGCATAAATAACATTAATGTATAATTCATGATGAATGTTGCACACTGCGTACTGCACATTGCTGCGAGCATTATACTGAGATCTCATTTCAGTTCTAAGCAGTACTTGCAGGCATATCTGTTAGAATTTTTTTTTGTGCCAACGGCGAAAAAATCCATTAGGCAAATACAAACATCACATGTTTTATTGAATGCAGATTTGACTTGCACATTGTGGAAATTGCATAATATTAGAGGCTACAATAAGATATTCTGTAAGTTTATTATTGTAATATTTAGGTCCAAAACTCCAAAAGCTGCCCCCATAAAGCTTTAACTTACTACCATTCTTTGGTTTTCATGTATTTTTTTTTACGAAAAGACATGGACGTACTTTTTAATGCCAGCTTGAAATAGAAATAAGTATTAACTCATTTTCTGCCGAGAAAAATTTTTTTTATCGTAAATGCAATTTCTTTCATTGACTGTCTATTATGATCCTATATAACTGTTAAAAGTAAAAAAAATAAAAATATTTTTCGTCCTTTATCCTGTGGGAGGTGGTCGAAAAATCGACCAATGGCTGTTACCGGTAACAAAAAAGGAAAAAATTGAAATTAATTTTTTTAAAAAAAAAACAGTTTTAGCTAATTTTTTAAAAGGAGTTGCATCATTAAAAGTACAGTTTTAATTTTTTATAGACAGAATACAAAAAATAGATGAACATTGCAGCGATTCTACATAGTAACCGTGTGCTTATAGCAATGCTTGCAGTGACAATGTTTTCCGTGCGGTGCTTGTTGTACTAAATGCCTATTCCCATGTTGCCTTTCTGAAGGGTGAACGTATTCAGAGTCGTTATCCGAGGTAACTTCATGAGTCAGCAAGTAACATGCAACTTCACTTCGAAATTGAAGTTTTCACATAACTTTTAAAGATTTGTGTTAAGCTATAAGGAAATATGGTATATCGGTATTCGAGAATGGATGAAGAGTGGCCACCACCATTTCTTGCTGCATATAGAAATTCTGTAGTTAGCGGCAGCATTATCGTGTAGATCAATGCTACACATGTATTAATTACGTGTGTTGATTAAATGCAATTAAGTTACTAGTACACAGTTATGTGTTTTTGTCTAGCGGTCGTAACGGCTAGCTGTTTGAATTGGGGTCACATTTTCAAAATTTATAGCTAAGACAACATCTGCGTTGTTCGACTATCTAACTAGAAAATCTTAATTTTTCTTGCCAAATCAATAATCAATTATATAATTCCCTCAGTATAGCGTTTTGACGAAATTCGTCTGATACTAAACCAAACTATTTTTTGCATTTGTGCGAAATTTCGTTTTACTGCCAGAAATAATTGTTTCATTATAGCGAAGTAACGTTTTCGCTTCCTTGGAATGTGCCAGCCTTCTCGTCGAAATTCGTCAATTTTTTGTTCAGAGCTTGTCTAAGTTTTTCCTAATATTTTTTAAAAATTTGGTTACACTACGTTAAATAGCTCTCTCAATATAGAGTTCAATATGTTATACTTGTATGGATCGTAGGCGTGTCCGCGAACCGATTTCGCCCATTTACAATCCCAAGAAGCTTGTTTAAAGGTGTGGCATCTGTTACAAATTTCATTTAATTAGTTTGTTTGATTTTCTCGTAATCCTGATTTCCCCAGATAGACAGACGGATACTGCTAAATGGCCTCAAGTGGTGACGCTGATCAAGAATATATATACTTTTCTATACCTGCCACGCCCTCATTTACGTTGCAAATCGAATGGCAATACTTCTGAGTACGAAGCGTGTAATCCTCTCTCAAAATTCGCATCTAACCTTACTTGAACAAAATAAACATGATGAACTGAATCTTGCTATTTTGATATTTATAACAGCCATTGGTCGATTTTTCGACCACTTGATTTATCATTAAAATCCAGTGTAACTAACTTCATATCAATTAGTGAAATTAAACTGATTTATTAAGAAAGAACTTTTGTGAACAGAACTGTATTTAAATTTTTTCATTTTGAAACTATTTATATGGGGTAAAACACGCGAAAACGCCAGCGAAAAAAAATTTTTTGGCTCCGATTTGGCTGAAATTCGGCATTATTGTAATATCGATGTCCAGCAATAAAACTGCGTTCAGAAATTTGCCTTAGTATTATTTGTTGTTGAGATACGCGGGTATGAAATTCACGATTTTTGTACTTTTTCAGAATAAGTGTTTTTTTCGAAAATTCATAGCTTACAGCAAACTCTATCAATTAATAATTGGTATACCTACAATTTTAGGTTTTCTTTGTACTTTTTGAAAAAAAATATTGTTTTTGAAAAAAAAAAATTTTTTTCGAAAAAATTTTTCGAATTTAAAATTATTTTTGCATTTTTTTAAAAAAAACCATTTTTTAAAAATTTTTTTTTAAAAAAAACCATTTTTAAAAAATTTTTTTTTATTTTAAAAAAAAAACTTTGATTTATTCTGCGCTTAATGCTGTAAAAATTTTTATGGGGAAAAAATTATTTATATTTTTTTTTTTTAATTTTAAAAAAAAATTAAAGAGCTAAGATTTTGAAAATTGAAATGAATTTTTGAATTTTTTTTGAAAAATGCATTTCTGAATATTTTTTTGTTTTTACATTTTTAGGTTTTTACTTGTACTTTTCGAAAAAAATACTGTTTTTGAAAAAAAAAAATTTTTCTCAAAAATTTTGCGAATTGAAAAATATTTTTGCATTTTTTTTAAAAACCCATATTTAAAACTTTTTTTTTTTTTTAAAAAAAAAACTTTGATTTATTCTGCGTTGAATGACGTAAAAATTTTTGCAGGGAAAAAAGTATTTATATTTTTTTTTTTAATTTTAACAAAAATTAAACAGCTAAAATTTTGTAAATTGAAATGAATTTATGTCTGTGAAGTTGGCCCAGCATTTTTCGATTTTTTAAGAAATAGAACTTGTGCTGCGATGTGCCCGACTTGTGCTATGATGTGCCGTATTTTTTAAAAAAATCGTTCGTAGGATTCGATTCTTATAAGCAAAATAATTTTTTAGTGTGAAGTTGGCCCAGCATTTTTCATATTTATGAAAACGCAGCTTTGTGCTATAATGTGCTCAGGATGTGCTGCCATGTGCCGTAAAGGATATAAAATTATTCCTGGAATTTCGACCTTTATGAACAAAAACATTTTTTGAGTGTGAAGTTAGCCCAGCATTTTTCGATTTTTCAAACATTTGATGTTGTGCTGTAATGTGCTCGACTTGTGCTATGATGTGCCGTATCGCAAAAAAAATAATTTTAAGTATTTAGTCAATAAAATTAATAAAAAAAGTTTGTGAAGTTGGCCCAGCATTTGTCGATTTTTCAAAAAAAACTGGTTGTGCTGTATTGTGCTCGATTTGTGCTACGATGTGCCGTATTGCAAAAAAAAATATTTCAACTTTTGCTATATGAAACTTGCAAAAAACTATTTTTCATACAAAAATGTGTGTGAAGTCGGCCCAGCATTTGTCGATTTTCCAAAAAAAACTGGTTGTGCTGTATTGTGCTCGACTTGTGCTATTATGTGCCGTATTGCAAAAAAAAATATTTCGACTTTTACTATATGAAACTTGCAAAAAACTATTTGTCATACAAAAATGTGTATGAAGTTGGCCCAGCATTTGTCGATTTTCCAAAAAAAAATGGTTGTGCTGTATTGTGCTCAACTTGTGCTACGATGTGCCGTATTGCAAAAAAAAATATTTCGGCTTTTGCTACATAAAACTTGCAAAAAACTATAAATCATACAAAACTATTTGTGAAGTTCAGGGTTGCCAAGTTGAAAGTGAGGAATTAGCTTAGAATAGGAATTAGAATAGTTTTTTGCAAGTTTCATATAGTAAAACTAAAAATATTTTTTTTTGCAATACGGCACATCGTAGCACAAGTCGAGCACAATACAGCACAACCAGTTTTTTTTGAAAAATCGACAAATGCTGGGCCAACTTCACAAATTTTTTTTATTAATTTTTTTGACTAAATACTTAAAATTATTTTTTTTGCGATACGGCACATCATAGCACAAGTCGAGCACATTACAGCACAACATCAAATGTTTGAAAAATCGTAAAATGCTGGGCTAACTTCACACTCAAAAAATGTTTTTGTTCATAAAGGTCGAAATTCCAGGAATAATTTTATATCCTTTACGGCACATGGCAGCACATCCTGAGCACATTACAGCACAAGGCTGCTTTTTCATAAATATGAAAAATGCTGGGCCAACTTCACACTAAAAATTATTTTGCTTATAAAAATCGAATCCTACGAACGATTTTTTTAAAAAATACGGCACATCATAGCACAAGTCGGGCACATCGCAGCACAAGTTCTATTTCTTAAAAAATCGAAAAATGCTGGGCCAACTTCACAGACATAATGAATTTTTGAATTTTTTTTGAAAAATTCATTTCTGAATATCTTTTTGATGAACTTCATATTACAGCTTGATCCGTAAGCTTAAAAATGATATGCCATAACATGAGGGCAAGTAGTTAATTAAAATGATTAAGCCACACACTCATTTTAAATTTCAGTTTTAGTTTTCAGGTTAACAGCTCAAACATTTTAATTAATTACTTGCACTCATGTTATGGCATATCATTTTGAAGCTTGCTCATTTTCTGCCACTGGTCAATTTTTGAGCACTGAACTTAGTCATTTAAATAAACATTTTTTTGAGTGAATGAATTACTTTCTTCCCTTTTACTTTTTTTATAAATAAATAACCTTTAATATTTACGGTTTTGTGAAAATGTTATTTCATGATTACTGTGTAATTTGTATACAGTGAAAAAAAAAATAGCTAGGAAGGCTAACAAAATAGCTTTAGTAACTAAACATACTTTTCAAAATCTCTCCCAAAGTTGTTCCTTTGATTATGTGAATAAATTTACAATTAATTAAAAAATCCTAAATACTGCACTGTCTTTCTGTGTCACAAACGCTGCCAAATTCTGCAATACAATTCAGTGCACGATGCTGTAATGTAACGGCTGTTTGTAGTTGTCATCATCATTGCTGCCTACTTGCAGACGCAATTCACATATACTCGTCAGTATGCATGTACATATGTATTGTATTTGCAAAATTTACATGTGTATCAATTTTTAACATTTTCAACAGGAAACTACACCTTATTTGATCAAATAAAGAAAGTTTTTGACTACATAAACATAAGTATTATCGAAGCTGTAGGATTTTGCATATTTTTATTATAATTTTTGAACATTTATGCTTAAGGTTAATTAGTGTACAAGTATTCAATCACGTCATTGTAAAGGGCTTATTAAATTTTTGCTTAACTTTGCAGTAAGAACTTAATCACAAATCGTTATAATTACCTTCGTCACTTAAAAAATTCAAATTACAAATACTATTTTCATTTTTAACGTATTTTTCATGAAAAATTTGCATAAAAAGCTGATTGAACCACCCCAAACTCAGGTTTTTTTTCTTTGAAAAACACCTCATTAATGTCATTAAACTATTTTCAATCTGCTTGTTATATCTTCAATTCTATTGACATTCCTATCTGATTTCTTTTGAGTTCGCTCAAATTGTTACAATAATTAAGTAATTTTAGTTCTACGTTGTCATTGTAATTTAGAACTGATTAAAAATAAAAGACTGAAGCAAAAGCAGAAAAGGTGATATTCCATCAACTTGGGATATTAAATGTCAAGTATTTTAATTGATGGGCAAACTGCAGCTTGAAATTTAACGCAATTAAATATGTTATGATGAAATAGGTTACAGAGTTAAGCAGTCAATGATTATGGTAAATGTGTTCAGAACTTTTTGTATAAAACATAAAGAAATTTCCCCTAAAAGCTAAGCAGTAAATTTAATTATTATTTTTAGGTAATTCTTAACTTAAGTAATATTGTTTGATTCAATTTAAAGTATAATCAATGCAATTGTGTGCTTTTAAGAAGATCATTAAAATGGTCGTCTCTGCACCTCATACCGAAGAGAATACGATTAGTTAATTTTTTAAATTCTTTACTTAATAAATTAGAAATAATCTACACATATGTGACGCATTTCATGGCAATTTTCTTAGCCAAAAATCAAACACGACCAATTGATTTCAAACTTGGGCAAAGCAGGGACATAACTATTATAAGATTTATGTCAAAAAATTGGTTTATAACTATTATGAATAAGAGATATTTTATTAGTTGTCAATAACTATTATTTTTCAATGGATTCTTTTTTACGTTGAGTCATAACTATTATGAACAAGAGATATTTTATTAGTTGTCAATAACTATTATTTTTCAATGGATTTTTTTTACATTGAGTCATAACTATTATGCATAAGAGATATTTTATTAGTTGTCAATAACTATTATTTTTCAATGGATTTTTTTTACGTTGAGTCATAATTATTATGAATAAGAAATATTTTATTAGTTGTCAATAACTATTATTTTTCAATGGATTCTTTTTTACGTTGAGTCATAACTATTATGAATAAGAAATATTTTATTAGTTGTCAATAACTATTAATTTGGAAAAAATATTTTTTTACGTTGTTTTGAAAAAAGTGTTCAACAGATTTTCATTTTTGTGAATCTTTTTGCACCAATCGATGGGGAGGTGGTTTTTATGACATCACCAGAGGTGGTCATCGGTTCGAAAATGTACGCGATTTGGACTCATTTTTGAAGTTATTTTTGCTTCAATCAATGAAAAGAGGATATTGGCCATCACTAGAAGTGGAACCGATCCTTAAAAGTGCTCTATTTAGGTCCATTTTCGAAATTTTTTTTGCAAAAAATCGATGGAAAGAGGTTGACAATGGGCTTTGGCCATCACCAGAGTTGGTCCCAACTAAAAAAGTGGTCGATTTTGGTCCGTTTTGAAAAAAAAATTTTGTACCAATCGTTGGAAAGAGGTCGAAGTCGAAAAAAAAGGTACCAAAAAGTGCCCGATTTTGGTCCATTTTCGAAATTTTGTTTGCACCAATCTTTGGAAAGAGGCCGAAAATAGATTTTGGTCATCATCAAAGGTGGTTTCGAGTCCCAAAATGTGCCCGATTTTGGTCCATTTTCGAAATTTTGTTTGCACCAATCTTTGGAAAGAGCTCGAAGTCGAAAAAAAAGGTACCAAAAAGTGCCCGATTTTGGTCCATTTTCGAAATTTTGTTTGCACCAATCTTTGGAAAGAGATTGAAGTCGTAAAAAAAGGTACCAAAAAGTGCCCGATTTTGGTCCATTTTCGAAATTTTGTTTGCACCAATCTTTGGAAAGAGGTTGAAGTCGTAAAAAAAGGTACCAAAAAGTGCCCGATTTTGGTCCATTTTCGAAATTTTGTTTGCACCAATCTTTGGAAAGAGGTTGAAGTCGTAAAAAAAGGTACCAAAAAGTGCCCGATTTTGGTCCATTTTCGAAATTTTGTTTGCACCAATCTTTGGAAAAAATTCTTTTTTCTGTAATAAATGGGAAAAGGTCGAAAATGGATTTTGGACATCACTTAGAGTGGCTTCTGAGTCCGGCCCCGAGAAAGAACCGTTTTTGACCCATTTTCGGAAAAATTTTTTTTTTCTGTAATTAATGTGAAAACGTCGAATATAAATATTTGACATCATTTAGGGTGGCTCCGGGCCCTGGAAAGGACCGCTTTCGATAATTTTGGTAGTTTTCAAGTTCCGGAGCTACTCTAAAAGATATCCAAAACGCATTTTCAACCTTTCATAATCGATTGGAGCAATAAAAAATTTTAGGGTGGTTCATAAAAAAATTTTTTTTTGCTCCAATGCATAGATAAAGCTCGAAAATGACTATTGTCGACATTTCCCTATCGATTCGAACAAAAAAAAAATTTTTTATGAACCACCCTAAAATTTTTTATTGCTCCAATCGATTATGAAAGGTTGAAAATGTGTTTTGGATATCTTTTAGAGTAGCTCCGGAACTTAAAAACTATCAAAATTATCGAAAGCGGTCCTTTCCAGGGCCCGGAGCCACCCAAAATGATGTCAAATATTTATATTCGACGTTTTCACATTAATTACAGAAAGAAAAAAATTTTCCGAAAATGGGTCAAAAACGGTTCTTTCTCGGGGCCGGACTCAGAAGCCACTCTAAGTGATGTCCAAAATCCATTTTCGACCTTTTCCCATTTATTACAGAAAAAAGAATTTTTTTTTCGAAAATGGGTCAAAAACGGTCCTTTCCATGGTCCGGAGCCGCCTCAAATGAGATCCAAAATTCATATTCGACCTCTATTTAACGACTGATGCAAACAAAATTTCGAAAATGGATCAAAATCGGGCACATTTTGGGACTCGGAACCACCTTTGATGATGACCAAAATCTATTTTCGGCCTTTACCAAAGATTGGTGCAAACAAAATTTCGAAAATGGACCAAAATCGGGCACTTTTTGGTACCTTTTTTTACGACTTCAACCTCTTTCCAAAGATTGGTGCAAACAAAATTTCGAAAATGGACCAAAATCGGACACTTCTTGGTACCTTTTTTTTCGACTTCGAGCTCTTTCCAAAGATTGGTGCAAACAAAATTTCGAAAATGGACCAAAATCGGGCACATTTTGGGACTCGAAACCACCTTTGATGATGACCAAAATCTATTTTCGGCCTCTTTCCAAAGATTGGTGCAAACAAAATTTCGAAAATGGACCAAAATCGGGCACTTTTTGGTACCTTTTTTTTCGACTTCGACCTCTTTCCAACGATTGGTACAAAATTTTTTTTTCAAAACGGACCAAAATCGACCACTTTTTTAGTTGGGACCAACTCTGGTGATGGCCAAAGCCCATTGTCAACCTCTTTCCATCGATTTTTTGCAAAAAAAATTTCGAAAATGGACCTAAATAGAGCACTTTTAAGGATCGGTTCCACTTCTAGTGATGGCCAATATCCTTTTAAGACCTCTTTTCATTGATTGAAGCAAAAAAAACTTCAAAAATGAGTCAAAATCGCGTACATTTTCGAACCGATGACCACCTCTGGTGATGTCATAAAAACCACCTCCCCATCGATTGGTGCAAAAAGATTCACAAAAATGAAAATCTGTTGAACACTTTTTTCAAAACAACGTAAAAAAATATTTTTTCCAAATTAATAGTTATTGACAACTAATAAAATATCTCTTATGCATAATAGTTATGACTCAACGTAAAAAAAATCCATTGAAAAATAATAGTTATTGACAACTAATAAAATATCTCTTATGCATAATAGTTATGACTCAACGTAAAAAAAATCCATTGAAAAATAATAGTTATTGACAACTAATAAAATATCTCTTATGCATAATAGTTATGACTCAACGTAAAAAAAATCCATTGAAAAATAATAGATATTGACAACTAATAAAATATCTCTTATTCATAATAGTTATAAACCAATTTTTAAAAATAATTATTAAAATTGGGCAATTTTTTCAATCTGAAAAAAGAAAATAATAGTTATTTTGGGTCCCTGGGGCAAAGTGTTTTTCTATTGGCTAAACTGTAAAACTCTTTGTTCAAGTGATTTCTATAGATTTATTAGTGGCCTTTCGAATTGCTCTTATTATTTTTGGATATATTAAAATTTGACTTTAATTTTTTAAAAATAAAAAATAAATCCAACTTCTTATAGATATATACATATTTGATATTTTTTTTTTGATATTTTGAAAGAAAGCTGAGGTTTCTTCACTTTAAATACGTTAAGCTACCGAGGGCGTTTTTTTAAGTTTCGAGAAACTAGACATTAAAAATCTCGGAGCTACCTTTGCCGATACAATAAAAGAGGTGGTGCCACGCCCCTATAAGGAAAATACATTTTTACTACTAAGCTAATGGACAGATTTTGATTAAATTTAACACAGTGATAGATTGCACCCTGACGTAAGGAATTTGGTTTAAAAAAGACGGCGTCATACCCCAAACAGGAAAATATGGTTTTTGAACTAAAATACTGGACCAATTTTTAAGAAATTTGGTAACGGCATAAATTTAACTTTAAGGAAAGAATTAAAATAAAGAAAGGGTAACACGAAACAATAATTTTCCTCTTTGAGAGCGATGACATTTAAGCAGGTCAAATGGTACCGAACTGTTTTGTATTGTTCCTAACTATAATGCAAAAGTGTATGCCTGTAAAAGTGTACAATCCTATGCAAAAATTTGTATGTTAAGTTTGTAGATAGTTTCATAATTCACTATATTATGTATAAAAAACTACACTTTAAGAAATCTGACACTAAAAATAAATCAAAATTTTTTTTTCAACAATTAAATTAACATGAAATATGTTAGTTAATTACTAAATAAAACTCACTCATTTTATTGCTCCAGCTCTATCACTTAGAAAGTTATAAAATAATATTTTATATAGTACTACTGCGAAGAGACTATGTTCAACACTCTGTAACTCATAGGATGTTCAATATAGACCCCACTTTATGAAATTTTTTGTTCACAATGAACTAGGGCATCTATTTTTTTTTTTGATTTCGCATGGGATCAGTACCACCCTGTATGGAGGTAGATAGACAATATCTCTTTTTTTTTTTTTTTTCTATTGTATGAATAAAATTCGATACTTTTAAATAAGCATTTTCATTAAATGTTTCACCCATTTTCAATCGCATCATTTGCATTCTGACTTGAGTACTTTTGTTTGCCTACAGTTTTGTATAATGTTGATTGAAAATAGCTGGATAAACGGATGGACGTACGGAAATTATTTAATAAACTCAGTAACATTTTCCCTATCATTTTTCACAACTGATAGGGCTAAGTGATTATGCACTTTAGGAGAGATGAATTAAAATTTCGTTAGTTATATTCCCATATTTTTCTATGAAGCCCTATTAGAAATGAGTTTATTTTAACCATTGTACATTTACATTATTTCAAAATGAGAGATATAAAAAAATCAGCTAAGATAAATTATAGCAATAACTTTTAATAACCGCCAAATGTGAGCGTATTAAATTTTATGACACGAAAAGTACAGTATTAAAACATTTATGACAAACTATGATTTTTCTTTTTTTACAAATAATTCAAGAGAAAAAATTGGTATGACAAACTATGATTTTTCTTTTCTTACAAATAATTCAGGTGAAAAAACTGGGAAACCTTAGAGTATTTTTGATCAGTATTGGCATTTTTAGTACAATTATAATTTTTCGGAATGTTGACACTTTGAAAGTCAAGAAACGAACAAATTTAAGAACATCCAGAGCTCATTTTGAATTTTTCGGAAAAACTGTTTCTATTGACTAATGTTGCAAGCATATTAATAATTTCGTATGAAATAGTCCCCTCGGGAGTTTTCATTTTCAGGCGTTTCCTATAAAAAAAAAACTCCTAAAATTCGCTATTTAATAATGTATCAATTAAATAATGTAATCACAAAAGTTTTTGCCAGCATGAAATTATGTTTCCACTTTCTATGAAGCGTCATATATGCAAATTTCTATTGAAAAATTTTAAGACTTAACAGTGCCCTATAATATTTTCTTTTATGCACTAAGAATGAAATTTCGTTTGCTATTTTTTTATTAACTAGCAGTAAATGAATAAAATAAAATGCAACGTAGAAAATCATAGTCACTACTCGTAATCAGAGGAATGGAAAAACCAACAGGACAATGACTAAAAACGAAATCATAAACCCATAACAAATCACATTAAAATCTATGGAGTGTGCAAAAAATTGCAGCAACAAAAGTTTCAGAGAAATCAAATCGGTAAAAATTCAACGCTGTTTTTTATTTCGTCGATAAAGACATTTTCATAAACCTTAAAAAATTTATTTAAATTGATTGATTTTTATATCTAGCTACGCTAAGATTAAAAAAAGTATTGTTATGTAGCCACAACATACATTCCTCACAATGACAAAAGACCATTCCCATTCAAAGTAAGTTTGATATTATAAAAAGAATATGTAAAATTAACATTCCAAGAAAAAAATTTCCAGAAAAAAAAGTTTAATAAATATCCCTTTTTTTCAGTTGAATGAATAAAAAAAAACCTTATTTCATATAGAGTTAGTAATAGTCATTCAAAAGTAGGCTTGATCATCAGACCAAGAGATAAATTGAGGATGTTCAGGTAAATTTAAATAAACTCCATTTGTGTATCAAGTTACTGAGCTGTTTCTAAATGACTTAAAAAATTAATGCTGAATAGGAACGTATGCTCTCAGTATAGTATAGATTCTAAATATTGATTCCTTAAAATTAATATACAATTTTGTAATGCTTAATTTTGAGCCTTGTAAAGAATGTATTCCTATTGTCTGTTGCGAATTCTAAGCTTTGATTCTTGTAATGGAGTGGACAAAATAAGTATTTTTTTTGTCATTGCATATCAAGTCTCGACTCTTAATTCCAATTCCTTGGAATTTTTACTTTATAGGAACACGATTCCCAAGCGAATGATTCCTACCCGGCCTTGAATAATTAACTTATTGCTTTCAAAACTTAATGAAGGAGTTCAGAAGTTAAATTGGAGTGCGATAATAGAGGTCAAATTTATATATATTCACAAAATAAAGCATAAGGTACAGACATTTTCAGTTAAAAAAACCAGTAGAATACAAACATAGTGAACAAATAAAAAACGACACAACAGTGCAATGCAATCAATTTGTCAGATTATGGGGTCAGATAAGGTTTGGCGTTAAGCAACAAAACACATAGAAATGGGATTCACAAACATACATAGGTGTAAAAATACACATTTAGCAGTCGAAGATAAAATAGTAAAGGGTTGTCTTTGGCCTAGTGAAAAATTAAATACCTTACAACGCATTTACAGTAAAAGTGCGCGTAGTTGGCGGCCAATTGATTTCGAAATTGCATGAAATCATGGAGTTTTGAGTGAATTTAAAGTTCAAATTTGCAACAAGAGTTCTGTCGTAAGTCTTATAATTTCATGACGAAATAGAAAAATATACTGTGCACAAATCATCTGCCAGCTGTCAAATTGACTGTCACTTGAAACAGTGTTGCTAATTTCAAATCCAAAATAGAGATGTTCCCAATGGATATTTTTTTCATAATTTTAAAAAGCGTGAAATATTATAATTTTTTAAACCAAATCAAAAAAAGAAAAAAATAGTACAGAAATATTCTTATGTCTGGAAAAAGCAAATAGTGCTGTGTGTAGAGTATAATAATAAGGGTAAAAACATATACCAAAAATTAACATTAAATGTTTGCTAGTGAGGTTAAAAAACTATCATTATAAAACAGGTAATAAATGTTTCGTAAAGCACATATTTGCTATATAGCAGAACGAACAAAATTATAGCTATGGAAAATGATTAAATCGGCAAATCGATTGCTGTAAATGGAGCGTCATTTGATGAAGCGAAATAAAAATAGTTTTAGTGGTGTTTATGAAACCCCCTTTTTAAAAAAAATTCTGTACAAAAATAGTCAAATATTAATTAAAATACTGATTTCATAACCCAGTGTTTACAATTATTGAATCCTATGACAGATGACATGTTTTTGTGAGCATAGTCGGTCAGAAAGTATTTTTCATTTCATGCTAAAGAAACTTTTTTTTCGAGCTTGAAATGAGCGGTCAATGCGCTTTTCTTACTAATTGAAAATGTTGAATTACTTTTAGGCCACATATCTTATTTCTGCTATAATCTTATTGGCTGCTATTTCTGTTAATGACTCTCTAGCTTAAATTTTCTTGAGTCAGAATACCCTTTTTTCCAGATAATTAGCTTTGTTTTTTCTCATAAAAAGCGCTATAATTTTAAAATTTTCTTAAAGATTCTAACAAAAAATAAGAAGTTCTATAAGAATCAAACGACAAAAGTTAATTATTTTGATTTGAATGGAAATTTCGCTTTTTTGAAACAATTTTTAGGCTACAATGGGCGCAAATTAAAATGGCCATAGCTTCTTAAAAAAGTTGTTTAATCAAATCGGGGAAATATGGGTCCCCTTATATCCTTTGAAAAACAACATATTTTATGTACAACCAATTCCGTAACATAAAATAATCCACGTGCATGGTTTGAGATGGATTTGGTCTTTCATATAATGGATCGTAGAATTCTTTAAAATCAGGAGTTTTCTGCTAACGCAATCCGGCAACAATCCTAAACATGCGAGTATCTCTACTTTTTGAGTAAGTTCCTAGTTTCTCCAAAAGGTGTTGACTGTATTTGCGTATTTGGGTTTCGAACAATGAGACGCAGCACGTCGTTGTCGAAAAATAGGCAAAACCATTCGCTTATTATTTTAGATAAAACATACAAATGAATCTATTTAAGCTCATTTCTAGAATAATAATGTTAAATGAAGGAATACCAAAAAAAACTTAAAACTGAAAACCCACTGATTAAAAAATGCTGCAATTTTAATTTGAACAGTGATACAAAGTCACTGAGTAGTACGAATAGATTTAATAAACAACTTTGTGGAAATCTGTTCCCCGAAGGTGCCGCATCGTTGAACACGTCTTTTTATTTCATGTCTAGACACATTTTGAAGATTTGTGGCTTTTAGGTTTTTGTTTGGATTGAGAGACAGAATTGAAGAAGTATTCCTAATCATCGTCGGTATTACTCGCGTTGCGTTTTTTCATGCATTTTTTGCTGTTATCCACTGCTGTCATACGTTTCCAACAATATCAACTGCTGTTGTCAGAACGTGTTTTCCGTGGCACGATGCGTGCGGTATCTTTTTGGTAAATTGTAGGTACTGGATTAACAATTAACGGACTTATTGAAGTTTAACGGAAGTTAACGAGTTCGTCAACATTTTTTAAAGTTAACTTAAAAGTTAATCCGTTAGTCGAAACTTTAACTTCGTTAATTAACGATTAACAAGATAATGCTCAGCTATGCTTAAATACATACACATTGTCAACTTTATCTCTTCACAGAGACTTCCAAAGAGTTATTGTTTTCGCAATGATTTAGCACGGCCGCGCTTTCTCCCACTCTGAGGATTCCACTTTCATAATTGCCGGTGGACTTCAGCTTATAATTTTTGCAATGTGCGGCCAATCTATATCCATTTTCACCGTTTAATGCCAATGGAAATCAGATTTTGATGGCAGCTGGTGAGCATTACAGCAGATCGCTGCTAGTACGACATGTTTCATAGACGTACAAAATAACTGACTTCACCTTTAACTTAAAGATTTTGGGACTCGTTGTCGATGACAGGAACGAAGACTGCCAAACATTACGAAGCAGAGTATCTTTCGCTATGTTGATTCTGACATGTATGTCCTAATTGGTATCGCGCTCAATTGTAAATAAGCTGCCTGAGTTAAGGTTTAAGCTGCATTCCTTCGCCCCTCCTTCTGACTTTTTTAAATTTTTCTTTACCTTTCTTTATACTATAAGGAATTTTAAATCTGTAAGCATAATTAAGAAACATAAATAGTTTAATATAACTTTACCTACTTCTTGTAAGAGTTATGTCACACGCATCTTGAATTAACTACGCTGTCTTATCCATAGATCACTATTTCAAGCACTTTCCACTGTTGACTGTCAAATGATATAAATTGTTGTAAATAAATTAAAAATTTCTGCATTGTCTTAATGCTGTTTTTATCCATTTCATGCTGCCGGTGAGCTTAAAACTTAATTAGTCATACTTATTTGCAACAACATCGTACAAGAAAAGGGTTGCAACACTAAAAGTAAATAATAAATAATTACTACAAGGCAACGGCAGAAGAAGAAATTCAATTAAAAATGTAATTTTGTCTTAGCATTTGTCATGCGATTTTCTACATTTCCGGTCAATTTCTTCAATTCCCATAACAAAAAAAAATTAATGATTCTTACATTTAATCAGTCAATCTTTTAATTAAATTTTTTACTTATTTAGGAAAGAAGTAACCTTATTTGGAAAGAAGAAACCTTTGCTACATTAAGATGTATTGCAATAGAGAGCTACACTAAAAAGGATATTGATTTTCAAGCTTTTCCTGAGTAAAGCAAATTACAATAAGTGAATATGAAAATTTTGTTTACAGAATTATTAGCAATGCAATTTGTATATTGTTGCTTTAAATAGCTATGCAAAACCTAATTTTCCTTTAAAAAAAATTTATATATATTGATTTAGTTCCTTACTATAAGACTTCATATCCAAGAAAAAAAAATATAGAAATATAAATCACAGCAGCTCTATGTTGTGATGGTATGATTACAAATGTCACAAAATGTCAATTTTCGCAAAAATTACGAAATGGCAACGGAATGTCAGTAAGTTGGCAAGCAAAATTCCATCACAGAATGAAGTATCTATCATAGTGATTTCCATATCCTCTAGCATTGAGCAATCCATGCAAACACTTCACATCGAAATGATGCTCATCCATGCTTGTGGCAACAATGAATGGCGTAAAAAAGAATCATCTACTACCACTACCATTAACGTCACAGCTTTTGTTATGACATGTGCGTTGAGTGTTTCCTATTATTTTTCAAGTGGTGACAAATTGAATGCGCAACATTTTGTCATCTTTTGCTTGAGGCAAGGAAATCGAGTACGATAAAAATACTTTACCATATTATTTGGAGATATTTTATCACTGGGTTTGGTAATAACTCAATTTTGAGAATCATTTTTGATATGTAAGTTTTCAAAAAAATATGGTTCCTAACGTTCCAGTGCAAAAGCATACTAAAAAAACTTCGTCTGATAAAAAATGCTGCAGCTTGAGAGACCTGATTTGTTCGCTTGAGCTTAGGGGTGATCTATTACAGACACCCGCAGCAAATATGAGTGAGGCTCGTAAAAACGGAACAAAATCAGACAAGCGGGGCAGGGGTGGTGCTCATGGCCTTTTTGGATGTCGGTTTCTTGATTTTTTATGTGTTCACAGAGAACAAATAAAACTAAAAAAAATAAGGAAAATGGGGTTAACATAATCCTTTGTGGATGTTCTTTAGGGACGAGAGGTAACAAAAAATGGGATAAAAGTAAGCATTCAGGAGGAGGGTGTTAAAATTCCAGTATTTTCACGGATGTCTTTCATGGCTGTTTTTACCCCATACAATATGTGCATATGTAAATCATCCAAAAGACGACTTTGACTTAACAATTCCAAAAAAATAAAATGTTTGCTATATCCTGCGGCTGTTTCAAGTTTGAGATATTCAAAATAATCCACAGTCTCAATAGTGTTACTAGCCATATTAACAAAACTGTTCATCTTAGGTATTTTATAACTGCTTATGAGAACTAGTGATCTCTCCTTCATGTACCGAGCATAGACCATATGTCGTCCGCATAGCTCAATATTTTTGAATCTTAAAAATTTCGTCGGCTAGAGCCATAAGAATTTGATTTCAATTCAAATCAATCGGCAAAAATGGAAATGAATTGGACACACGTTGCGAGAATTGCCAACTGAAGTCTGTCAACAGGAACTGCAGTGGAATCTTCAGGGTGATAGGAAATTCCTTGTAGTACGGAAAATGGTGGCGAGAATTGTAGGCTTTCGCTACAGAGCGTGCACGTTAGAAGCGTTTTGTGGAAGTTCTATAATCCCTGAGGAGATAAGAGACAGAAGTGATAGTTCAAACGCTACACTGTACTTATCATCTGAGCTAACTGTGAAGAAACGCTGGATTAAGATAGGGCAAGTTGAGCGAGACGAAAATACTGACGGTGAATATGGTAATGGAACAAGTTTTCTAGTGCTGTGTATTGTGCGCAATTCATAGTTTGTGCTCTTTCATCTTAAAAAACCCCGATAAAATGTATGAAAATAGCGTTACGGTCAAATGAGCTGACATTTTGGGAATAAGTAATGTTTGTTTTAAAAATTAAAAGTTTCAATGTGCACGAGTGGTAAAAATCCTTTCCCTTGGAGTTCTCAGTGGTGAAAGTTGTACGATCGGCCCTGACAGCAAACAAATCAATAAATTTTTTTTATATGTGATACATTGAAATCTTTTATATACAAAATTTTCTTTTTGCGTTAAAGATAAAAAAAGTGTTAAGAATTTCATCTATTATGATTTTTATTTCCTAAACTGTAAGTTTTCAGTAAAAATCGCAATCAGTAAATAGCTCCAAAATTTTGTCAAAATACTCAGACATGTATAAATATTTTTTTAATTTCTTGAAAATTTTTCTACAATAACGTGATAAATTATTTGAAAAAAATGTGACATTATAATAAAGAAAATATGTTTTGTATTTTTTGACCAGTCTTAAGAACTATTTACTTAATCGGATTTTTACTGAAAATTGATAGTTTTGAAGCAAAAATGATAAGATCTGAAATTTTGAACAAATTTGTATTTATCACTTATCCAAAAAAACTTAAAATCTTAGAGAAAAACTTTTTATACAAAACATTTCTTTTTTTTTTATCTTAAGATCACAAATATGCAATAAAATATAAGTTTGTTTTAAAAAAAATCAGAGTTAACCTCAAAATGACCATGAAAACCGGTTTCAAGTTTGCTTTTTCTATTTCTGGAGATCTATATATCCATCTGTGGAAATTAAAAAAGAACAAACATTATATCTGTGGCAAAAAAAAGGCAGCTTAAGTCGACTTCAAACGAGTGGAGTTAATACTAATATTCCATTGGTGAGTATTGGCTAAAATTTCTCATTCGTTGATTGGCAATTTCTAATTGAATTCAATTTCTTAGGTATCAATAGTTTTTAAAAATAAAAAGCAAGAGCTGATGGAAAATTGGTTTAAATTCAATTTGTCTGAAGTCAAGTTAAGCTGTTTATACTTTTAGTGACATATTTAACGATATAATTATGTCGATATTTATAAATCGATAAAAGATCTCTAAACATATAATTTTCATATAATGCACTAACACTTGTGTGGGTTTGCTGTTGGTTTGATACTTGGTTGGTCTGAAATTCAATCAACACTTTGCTTTGTGTAAAATACTCTTGCATATGTAGCACCCTTCTATCTTTAACAATCAACAGCAATGTAGATAATAAAATGACAAACATGACAGAAAGTTGTGCTTTATTCAACTCAATAAAGTAACTTCAAGTTGCTAAGGGTGTGAGGTGCATTGCTTTCTCGTACTTTCCTTCGCACTACAACTTGAGTATCGTTTGCTTTATGCTAACAAGTTATACGGAAGTTATTTATCGGTTGTTATTCTTTTTGGTTACTTTACACACAAAAGTGACAGTACGTGATTTTATCTTAAAAATTATATAGAGTTTATTCGTTTCAAAATTTTATAGACAATTGGTTACATTGTTTGATTGAAGAACGCTTGCTGCTTAACATTCTTGAATGGCTTAGTACTCACAATTTCTGTATGAAGCTATAAGTTCATTAGCACTTTTTATGACGGAAATAATTAACCAATTCTGATGAGGTATTTCATTATTAGCTCAAAAACTCTTAGGCTTTATATGGCAATATTTTTTTACTTCTGTGAATGGAATAGTTTCGACTGATGGGCTGTATCAGAAATTTTGAAAATTTGGGTTTTCTCGAAGAGATATCTTACACTTCTAGAACGAAGCTTAGTTGAAATAAAAATATTTTGTATATATTTTTTATGTGATGAAATACAATTTGTCTTACGTAGCAAACCGCACCTTAAAAATAATTCAAAAAATGTGCCATGAACAGAGGACCGGGTCGATTTGTATGAAGAAAAAAAAAGCAGTGATACACCAACTCAAAAGTTAAAAGAACCCTTAAGAACGATATCTGCGTCACACAAATTTTAAAAAAATCAATTTTTTCAAATGTATCAGCTTTTATCTCCTAAGCTGTTTTTAAATTCGAAAATTTTCGCTACAAGAGTTGTGGAGATTTTTATTATCTTTTTTCAATATTTATCTGAACAAAATCGGTTTATATTTGAATGAGATATAGCCTAAAAACTGAAAAGACACTGAAAATACAATTAAAAAAAAATTTAAAAAAAACTAACAGTGAGAAAAATCAATGAAAAATTTTTTTGAACTTAGAGGACCTAACTACATCATAAAAAATTAAGAAATGGCATGGAACATTTTTGGGGTCGGCTAGTGTTATTCAAGCAAATTCAGATATCGATTTTGTGAAGAAAAAATTTACGAGCAAAAAACACGTTTTTCTCTGTTTGGTTTTTCTCGGAACGAAAAAAAAATGACGCAGATATCGTTTTTAAGGGTTCTTCTAACTTTTGAGTCGATGTCTGGCTGAGTCTTTTTTTGACCCGGTCTTATGAACAGTCTGACAAAGAAATTATTTTAAAAAGCTTTCAGTAATGCTTCAGTAAAAGTGATGTACATTTTAGTCTTATGAGCAATACAAACCATTTAAATAAGTAACCAGCGAATGCACTAAGAATAAGCATACATCTCATTGGATGGAGCCAATTCTCTAAAAAATAAGTCTTTTTAACGCAGCTCCCAAAGTCTTTTCTTTTGTTTTTCTTTGTAGAAAGTTCTTCAATCTACTTTGGCAAGGGTTTAATTCCAGAGTTGGGGAAAGTCTTAGCAATACGACATAAGCTTGAGTTCATCGTTTTAACGCACTCCATTTCAAAATTTGAATATATTTCTGTGGGAGCAATAAACGCTTTACACCTATTTAGAGTACTTATATGAATTAGTACTATCAAACTAAACGCTTTTTTTTTGAAACAGATGTTTAGAAACGTTTACATAAATGTGTTGAATTTAGTAAAAATTAATAAAAATGAAGTACATGATAATCTGGCTTCAGTGTGTAACGTTTCAAATAACGAACTTTATAAAAAAAAAACTTATTAAATATAACTAACTTCTTCTCAATTTATAATTTGGTAGCGTTAAACTTGCAGCATAGAAGTATCCTTTGAAATATATCTCTCTTGTTTGGAACTTTTTACAATGGCGACAGAATATAAGAAAAAAAAAACGTGTAAAAAGGATTCTTTAGACTTTTAACTTTCTTAATGAAGAAAGTTTTATTTCATGGATAAAAACAAAAAAAAACTTGCAGGTCATTGAAGAAAAAATTCATTAAAGCAGCTTAACCTTAACGACACTTAAATTTTTTTAATAAAAAAAAATTACAGAAAATTTGACGCTGTTTGCTTGCACAGCTAAAAAATTTAAATTTTATCTAAAACTTTAATCTCTAAAAATTTGTAATTCCTTAACGTAGAAACCACTATAAAAACTTTGCATTATGTGAGATTTTTATCCACTACTTCTTTGTATTCTTTTTATGTTGCCTTTTTTATAACAGTCGCCAGCATCTTTTGCATTCTTTGCAAGGAAAATACAAAAATTACGTAGCATAGTCAACAAAATTCTAAGCGTGTAATTGCAAAACTTTATCTCTATTTCTTGCTACTTATCAAGAAATGGTAACATAAAAGAAATTAACTTATTACAGAATAACTACGACAAAAGTTTCCATCGTATATCCCTTTGCAGTTCCGCGAATGTGCTTTGATATGATTTTTGATTTTGTATATAAACCAAATCCATCTCAAACCATGCACGCGGATTATTTTATGTTACAGAATTGGTTACCGACTATATGTTTTGCTTTTCAAAAGATATAAAGGGACTCATATTTCCACGATTTGATTAAAAAAAATTTTACGAAGTTGTGCTCATTTTAAGTTTTGGTGTTAAAAATTAAAAAACCGCTGAAAGTTTTTTCAAACATGAATTTATCCCCTATGACCAAACAATTTTAACCAACCGATTACAAGCTTATTTCATCTTGGTCGTAGGGGATCATTTTCGTGTCAATTTCAAATGTCTGTAACTTTTTGTGGAAACATCGCAGATTACCATTTGAAAGCTCATTTTTAAGAGAAAGAACGGATTGAGAAAAATGAATTAAGTGTAGCATTTTGCTTGAAATGCTACATTTTGTTTAAAATGCTGCTTTTATTCATTTTAAAATAATGTGACCTTTAGGCTACCTACAAAATAATTAGAATTTTTGCAACATTCCGCTTCAATGATCTTTGTACGTGAATGTATGACTGTGGCAAAAAAAAACTAGCCAGTCTGTTTTTGTTGGCCTGTCCAAAACTAATATATTCTACAACTATCCTACTGATTGTCAATATGGTTTCTGCAAGAGATCTAATGGCGTTCCTCACCAAAATCTGATACCAATTTGTTCACCTTTACAGTTAAAATATGTTCGGCGCTCTTAATAGCTCTAAGGCATTTGATCGAAGATTTCACCTCGTTTCTGCAGTGGCCGCTCATACGTATTGTCGTTGATGGTTTAATTTCAAATGAATAGTTCGTGAATGCTGGAATTTCCCAAGTTTCTGTCCTAACTCCTTAACACTTTTTTGTATTTATAGATGTTTTTATTGAGAGCAAAAGGAAGTATGAATGACACAATCTCAAATTATCTAAAAATAGTCCCCAAAGAGGTTCGTGTTAATCGGATCAATTTTAACTCTAATAAGGCCCAATGTTGTCATTTGTCTCATAGACGAATTGATTATATCTTTCCAATCCAAAAATATCATTCCTAGTGGTTATGTAAAGTCATTACCTTTCATTATAGCGTGTTAAGGTCTTTGTTTCTAAGGAATGTACCAAGTCCACTTTTAGAAATTTTCCTAGTTATTGATCTAAGCTTTTCGGAATCATTCTTACTATTTGTCTAATGTATGATTTCATTAATTTAAATTATTCTCTTGGAATAAGGTAATAATGTTTTTGCTTAAATGAGAGTTGCCACGTCCTTTCGATAAAATTCACACACTTATTTTCAAGAGCTTATCAAAACTACTACTTTTGTAAAACAATTTATGTGACTACTCTAATAACTCTCACAAAGCAGCGTTTTAAATATTATATTTATACAGGCGGTAGGCATGTCCGTGACAGACGCTGACCTGTAACATGTTAATTTTTCTATAACTGTCACACCTTCTTCTGTGCCTTGCGAGTGGTGCTACAGTGAACAAAGTTTAGGGTATAAAAGTCAAAATATTTGTGTACGCAATCAATAAGGGAAACAGACACACTGTGCGACCTTTTTAGCTTTTATTGAAAATTATTTTTAATTTAATTCCATTCTTCCCTTAAATATATCCCGATATCCAGTTCGTGGATTTTTTCATTGCATTGTAATTTTGTTCTTTTTTTTTTGATACTCAAAAATACATTTCTTATTATTTTACTAAGCTAACAGGAATGGAATCATTAGTGACGTTTGAACTAGAAGCCTAAAGATTGCAAGAAAGTGTTTGTTAAAAAGCGGATTATTAAATGAGAAGAACTAAATCCAAAGCAGAAAATTTAATTTTGGATATGATTTAATTCAATTTTTGCTATGGCTCTCAAGAAATCTATACAAAACATGAAGCATATTAGGCTTAGAAATTCTCACTCATCGCCTCAAAGTTCACTGATGATTCCGTTTAGCAACGAATGAGACAAGTTTGACTGGCTTTAGCATTTTTTTTGTTACATTGTTTTTATTTTATGTAATATTTTTGTTGTTAGCATACACTGTACTGAAAACTAAGCTCAGTAAAATATTTGAAATTAGTTTTATTGGATGTTTTTAAATAAAATATTAAAATGTACCATGAAGTTCACACTTTAATTTAAAAGCCATGTTTTTGCTACAAATTGTGAAAAAAATTATGCTTGTAACTGAGATACACCCACATATGGAAGAAATCGTAAAGAACATATTATATGAGCAGCAGCTGTCAGTTGCAAGAACTCTACAGTTTTCTGTTCAAATCTAAGTAGTTGGCATAACTGCCACTCCCACTAAGCAGTTGGTATTATTGGCAACAAACAGTGATATCGTATTTCGTTAAATAGCTGCTGCAAAGCTCATTTTTTCTGTAGCAATAAAAAAATGCTGTACTCGAAATAAAATGTATCTACTATTTACTCAACTAAAACACAATGCTAGAACAAGTGCATGGAATGGGAGAATATCCATTTTGGCGTCTTATTTCTAACACACTTATAAAACCACTACTGTCATTTTCCTTAATATAATTTTATTATTCACATGATACTTTGTAAAAGATAAAATAACTTTTATGAGGTGCGCATTTTAAGGTAACATTTGACAAAAAACATGACGTGGCGTCCGCTCATGTCGAAGAAGTAAAGTTTTTCCTTCTACGAATGAAATACGAATTTATTTAAAGCATTAAGTCTTATATTTATTTTGTCAATTATTATACAACGCTGAATCTGATTTTCACTTCATTCTGTAACAACTGTTTTTTTTTTAACAAACGCGGTTAATGTGTCAAAAATATCAATTGCAAAGCCTCCCATAAATGCATAACACTGGCCCGCAAAGCAAAATTTCTTGAAGTTGGAAGATGAGGCACCATATGTTTTATAGTGTGCTGATTATGAATCCGAAGTCATGTTGGTCATAAAAATATTTGTAAGTCTATTGAATTAACGTGGGATGTTCACTTTTTTGCTATAATTTATTATTTTTTTATATGTTTTTTTAGAGCACAAGTTAGTAGCTGCAGCTGTTGTTGCACTTAATGCTGTTCAATTGCAGTTCACTTGGTGTATTTTGTGGCAGACTGTACAAACAACAATAATTGCAGTTTTTAAGCATGAGATCGAAAACATATAATTCTTTCATCTAATTTGAGTTAGGATTTATAAGAACTTGTTATTATTTGTCTTAGTATAGATATAGTGAATAATAATTCATTACATTTTATGAATTTTATTTTTTCCTGAAAATACACACTTACCGTCGGCAGCATTACATTTAGCGCATTTAACAATTTCGACTTGTTTATATATTGTTATCCTCGATATTTTATAATTGACTAGCAAACCTGCCAGACGTTATTCTGCCCTTACCGGTAGATGGGGCGATGAGCGTAGTTTAGTTATTGATCTTTGTCTTTTATATAAATATATGTACCAACTTCCATTCAACTGCGTCAAATAGTTGCTAAGATATAAGAAATCTTTTGTTTTTTCTCATATGAGAGACGTCGCACCACCCTTTTATTATTGAAATTGCTTTACCCTTTATATATACCAACAGCCCTATTCTGATTGTTAACTTAACAAGGAATAATAAAAGTGCTCTTGTTAATCTAATTGTTATGAAATGTAAATATTGGTATTCTAAAAAATCATTAACAATATAATTTTTGGATTCCCCACACAAAAACTTTTGTGGTAAATATATCAAATTTTGACTTTTTAATTTTAAATTAATAAAATAACAAAAAGAGTAAATAAAAAATGGAACACACAAGACAATGTGGCAAAGTAGTTAGGACTGTGAACTCATAGCTCCCATGCGTGGGTTTGATACTCGAAAATCCACTCATTCCACTGCGTCAAATAGTTCACGAGATATGATGAATTAGATTTTTTTTTTTATGTTGGGGGCATCTCAACGCCAACTTTTGTAAGCTAAACTACGCAAAGAATATTCCACAATGAACTTATTTATATACTCTCAAGTAATACCATATCCTAGTGGGTAACATAAAACGCTAATGTTAATCATAATTGAAACATCATCATTAACATATTGTTAATGGGTTTATTGTAATAAAAAATAAGTGGATATCATTGAAATAGCAGGTTTTCTTAACACTTCAATTTCTAAAGCGTTGTATCAATACTGCAATAATCAACAGCAACAACAAAACTTATTTGAGCAACAAACATCAACAGCAACAGCAACTTCAATAAAGGCTTTACCACACACACGAGTGGAGTGCCAGCTAAGCAAATACACATACACTCGTATATTCAATTTGTTTTCCCATTGGATGAAGTTTCCCACTTTACTCACATGAATTTGTAATCAAGTGTTTTTGGCAGGCAGCTGATCTGAGTTAAGCAAATGTGGATAAAAATATTTTGAATAAATAAATAATGCATATGTGTCTAAGTGCATTAGCGATAGAAGAATATTTCATTTTATATAGAGTGAATTAGAACGAACGCATGCTAATTAAATAGTAAGAATAATTTTTTCCATAAACATTTTAGATTTTAAAAAAATATGTATTTTTTTCTAGCTAATATAAAATTTTTATAAGCTTATTTATCTTTAAAATGTTGGATAAATGTCAAAAATATTAATAAATCAGACATTGGTCTTAGCTTTGCCTATATACTGCCACGTTTACTACATATGCTATGAACAGCTTTCTTGAAACCATAGCTTTTGCATATGCTGCGTAATAAAAAAAGTTCATAATAAAAATTGAATAATTAATTTCGAGAGTGACACAATCTTAAAATATATGAAGGTATCAAGAAAAACATTTGCCGTTCAAACTATAGCGCTATTATTTCAGAATTCAAAAATGCTCGATTTTCAACATCGTCAAACAAAATCCTCGTCCTGACCATAGGTCAGCAGAAGTGATTTAACCATTGAAAACCAGATTGAATTAGGGCTTAACAGAAAATATAAAATAAAATCTTTGAAAAATTCAGAAAAATATTTATTTTCAAGTCGAGTTATTTCCTGTCCAAAGCGGTTCTTTTACATGAGCATTGAAGCATGAAGCTACATAAAGTTTTTTGTCTGATACATCAGAATATCATAATTTTGCACATCTTTCATACTGTTTTGAAAGTAGTTCGATGGTTTTCACTAAAGTGCTGTTTTTTTTCTAAATATATAATAAGTCACGATAATTACTCGCTACTCTTAATAAGAAATTAGGAAGCAGTTTTAATAACACTTATAACACGATTAGTGATAATTGACAGCTGTCTGATTTACGGTGCAACCAACATAAGAAACTCAAATTAGAACATCCTGTATGTTCCTCATCAGTTTTGTTTAGTTAACTAGTTCTGTCTCAATAAGAATTAGTGCACCTTTTACAAAGAACAAAACTTAGCTTCCTGGCTTAGTAAATATCTTCCTAAAATTAATTTCCTTTACAAAATAACATTAATTACTAGTGACTGTTAAAGTCTTCCAACATTTATACAACAAATATATTTTTATCAATGCAACAGCACAAATCCCAACTAATGATCGCATTTATTTTCTTGGAATTTGTCATTTAAGCAAAGAATTCTAACTACAATTTTGCTAAGCCTTCTACGAAAAGTACATGGAACGAACGCATGAAGTATCCCAAATGGAAATATAATATCGTAACATAATATGAATTCACATTCCTTGAAATCATTACCTACTTGATTGCTTTATTTAAGATTCTACAAAATTTTAATTAAAATAAAAGAAGTTGATTTATAGAAAATTGCAATATGTATTAAATTACGCGTTTGATTAATGCAGCTAGTACTATCACTGCATCATCCTATTACCATTTGGGGCTTTACTTTACTTTATTTCATACAACAAATAAAGCAACATTGCGTAAAGACTTAAACGCAACTCTGTATGATTGATTAGTAAATCAATTCAGAATAAAATCAAACTGAATCAGCAAAAACCCCAAATTGGTTGGTAAATTGACAAACTGAAAGGACTTAGTGGAATGAACAACTGTAACATTGTTGTCTTATTTTTTGTTTATTTATTTTCGAGGACACACATTTGTGTGCACATGTACTCGTGTATCTACCCCAGAAACTAGGAAAATCAAGAAATAAACCGACGTGTAGTGATAACGAGATTGCTTGCTTTGCATGTCAAATTACTTTGGGGCACATGATGTCTTTAACAGCTTAAGGTAGAACAAATAAATTGTGCTGAAGTAAAACTTTTACAAAAAGAAAGGAAAGAGATTTGTAAAGAATTTTGCAGGTATTGAATTTAATTCACTATGGATTCCACTACCAGCAAGCGTTAAGTTCTAAGTTAAATTCGAATTTTGTCACTAACTACTGTACATATAATAGAAGTCTCATGCTGTTACAATTGACCATTTAATTGTAACGAAATTTAGCTTACTACAACTAAATTATTGGTAGTAAAGGAAATAAAATCTAAGGCTGTATTTTTAAAATGGGCGTGGCATCTCCCATCTAACACAAGTACTTGAAACATTATGACTTGGCGCTTATAGCAGCTACAGTTTTCAAGTTTGATATATGGGGATTTTTTGGTTTTTGTACATAAAGCATTTTGCAAAATGTGGTTGTTTCTGACGGCAGGACGTTGTTTTTTATACATATTAAAAAAACTACAAACACATCTTGTTAGCTTTGATAGAATTTGATACATGGATGTATTTCCTTATATAGAATATAGCTAGAAAATTGCCTACACAATATGTGTGGGATTGGAAATAAGGGGTGTGGTACCTCCTATATAGCAAAAATACCTTTAATGCTATATTAAGGATGCTATGGCAGTTACCATTGTGAAATTTTATATGTGATTGCACTTCGCTCATAAAAACAGCTTGTAAAATGTAAGAGAGATTGAACAACCGTGAGTCGTACCTCTAATACAGAAAACACATTTTTGACACTATATCTGGTTTTTATACATCATATTCTAAATTTCTTGAAATCAAAAAAATCTGTGTACAAATGTTTATTATTTTATCAGTTGCACATAAATTGTTGAAACGATTTTAAAGTGGATTTCAGTACATTTGCACTTTTTTCAGTACATTTGCGTTGCGAAAAATATGAGTCAGTTTTTCGACATTCGACAAATTTTTAGTACATTCGGTACAATTGACGAATTTTCAGTATACATATTTGGCCTATTTTCGGTAAATTTAGACTATTAATAAAATTACAACTTTTTTATAACAAATTTTAGAAAATTTTTGTAAATTTACTTAGAGTATGCGTAAAAAAATCGAAGGAATTTTTACCTACTAAATGTTGCTGAATTGTCTTAAAAAAATCTAATGAACTTTGATTTGTTTCAGTAAATTTTAAAAGATTTTTGTAAGTTTTTGGAAAGTTTTGAAGCCCACGACAAAAAGTACATGTAGCCTCTTAATAGTACTAAGTCTCTATTCAGTATATTTCCACAAAACATAAATCCCATCACTTACTATGAACGCTAACATAAATAGCAGGTAAGCTGTTACTGCTTTTTATGTACAAAGCACCAGGAATATATTCAGCTCCTCAATACTTGCATTCTGGCGATCTCAAGAAGGATTTTTTTTGTTACCTTTCCTTTGTACTGTAAACACAAAAAAGAATTAAGATTGGTCATGTTCTTTGCTAAAAAAGTTGAAGAAACCAAAAAAGAAATATCTTTTTTTTTGAAAGCCTTGAGAACGTGACTATACTAACTTTTTTATCAATTCCAATGATATTTTCATTTCATCTCAGAATTATTTTCAGTACAAAGTTCACATGACGTAATGGTGGCACTGCACGACAACTTGTCGCTCCTCCCGGAAGTGTCTATGTCTTGGAAATTTTGGGTAGCGTGACACTACTATCGACAAGCTACGAAGCGCATTAGCTTCCTACAAATATCTGCAATCAAAATATTTTTAGTTTTTTGAGCGACGGTGACCCATTTCGAAGAAAAAGTGTTGAAAAAGGATTTTAATCGACGAGAAAAAGTCGAAAATGGATTCTTAACAAAATTTAGGACAGCTCCAAAGAAGAAACCGTTGTGGAACCATTTCCAAAAAAAAAAAAAAATGTTTACTCATACATCTATTAGGATTAGGGACTTAGGACCATTTTAGAGACATCGTCGGTATACAAGCAAAATTGACTATCTGCAAACAAATATATATTGAGTTATGTTAATTTTTATTTTAATTATGCTTGAATCTTCTTAACTTTTTGAAATATTATTTTTGGTTATTAAATAAAATTTAGTACAGTACCTGATAAGGTGTGTTGTGAGAGTACATTCTTATATTAGCAATTATGTGTACACTCTCCATCAAAAACCCAAAATTTGATTTATTGTAGATGACCAATTTTGCTTGTAAGCCGTCGATATATCCGAAACAAAATGTTAGCACCAATCAATGCGGAAAGGTCAAATTTTTTGGCACACATCGATATTCAAGCTCGAAGATTACAAAAAAAAAAACTGTACACGGTTAAAAACGATCTTCAAGGATTTTTTTTTATATATAAAGTTTGAGAGAGTTAGTATCTGAGTCAAAGTTTACTTCCATGAAAAGAAAAAAAAAATTTTACACCAACACTATCTCTACAATAATACTCCTTAGCCTATGAAGCATTTTATTCAAACTTGTGCTTAAGGCCGTATGGAAATTAATTCTCACTTGATTGTGCAAAAACAAATTTTTTTAACGAGATATATTGCAAATTGCTTATGAAATCTTGCTTAAGATTTTATTTCTGAATGAAAATTGAAGGACTAATTTTTTTCTTACAAGAAATTAATTTCGAGCAGATAGTGCATAACAGCAACAGAACAGCATGAGGAAAGAAATGGTCAAAAAGTTTTAATGTAATTAAAACAAAGGGATAAAGAACAAAAAAGAAAAAGCACTGTCGGTAAACATCTGTGTTACTCGTTTTTTATTTAAGTTTTTTCTTTTAATTTCGTCGCTGTTGTTGTTTTAGTCGCATCACTATGTTGATTTACACTTTACCGTCTGTTGTGTTCGCTTGCGCATTTCTTTTTATTTCAAATTTCAGGTCAAGGGTTACGTAAATATTTTGTTTTTAAATTGCAAAACTGTTTGCAGTGCTATTTTGTCTGCTATTAATATAATGGCTGACTTTCATTACGATAAAATTTATGACTGTATTATATTTTTGTATAAATTTTTGTCATACTTAATGCCAGTGCATATTTTTTACTTTAATAACTAAGTAAATTTTGCTTAAAATCGTGCTCCTATTTAAAAGCTGCAGTACTACAAATATTATCAAAATTTAAGCGCGCATTAGTGAACAATTTTGTACAAAAATAAACAAAAAAACGCAAAATAAAAGTTTCTCAAAATAATCCACCACAATTTGCAATAACTTTGGTTTGCTAAACAAATAATTTTTTATTGAACTTTCTGTTATAGAACTTGCATGAAAAGTCGAAACAAATATATCGTCGTTACACTCAACTAACTGCACTAACGTAATCTTCATTCACTTTAGTTACCGTTGCTATTATTATCAAGGCGACCAACACCAGCCAGTCGCATTCAATGCACGGCAATATAGTCGGAAAAAGTTTTTGGCATTGCAAGTTTTACACAATAAACCGCAACCGACAGAACCAAAATGTAGCTCCAACGCTGAAACAATAAACTTGTGCAGTGTATTTTTGTGTTTCCACATTCTCGCGTTTTCATTTTTGAAATATTTTTTCGTTATTTGTCGGCTTAACGCTATTGGCTTCCATAGTTAACGCAATCAATTATGTAGTTGCCATTGCAACAACTTGCGCAATATTTTGTTTTCCATTTATTTTTCAGCGAAAAATTATTCAAGCAATATAAATTCAATCCGCTGTTCTAATGCGCATAAATTTATTAGTTACGAGGGTATATTAAAAAGTGAGAGAATTTTTCGAAAAAACTTTTTTTTTTTGAAAACTTTCTTACCCAACATTATCTCCATATCGCACGTTACACTTCACCCAAGAATTTTTAGCTTCTTGAAGCTTTTTAAAAAAAATATGATTTCTTTAACCCATATTCTACCGCGCTGCAAAAATTGTTGAATTTTTTGATATAAAGTATATTTCAACAGTAATTACAGCCCCATGATTCCAAATTTGTCACCAAAAAATTTTGCTCTAACCCGTTTTCCCCGTTATGTTAAAAAATCAAGTGTTTGACCATAAGATCCCTTACAAATACGAAATGTCAAGTTTTACCTCCAATTGACAGCGTCTCTCCATATCTTTTGTATTTTCAAAAGATTAGAGGTGTTTTGTGCGTGCTTTAAATCTTTTTGCATTTGGGCAGGGTTTTCGTGCATAGACGAGCAGATGGTGGCTTATTTCGGCCGTCATAGTGCAAAATATTTATTCAGGGAAAGACGATGTAAGCTTTAGTCCTTCCATTGGTCAACCGGCTATTGTATCTTGTTCATCCCTTTCAGCGCGGAAGTTGATCTTGGAGCTGATGTAGTCCTCCGTTTTCTCAGCAACGTCGAGGCCCCCATGCGTCACGTAGTATTTTTCGACAGTTATCATCTCCAGTGTTTGCTATCAGAAAAGGGACTCTGTGCCATTGTAACTGTTTTCTGTAATCGTGTAGCTGCTGGTACTACTAATATGTGTAATGTACCCTTAGGCCTTTAGTAAGGTGTGGAATGTTTTTACAATTGTTTAAGTTAGACAAATTTGAGTTTGGTGAAGTCTATCTAACTTCCTAAAGCGTTTAGAACACAACATTCCTGAGCGTATGAAAGCTTGCGGGTGTGCACATCTAGCAATGCTCTTGCTAGCTCGTCGGATTGTCGGGGATCTTGCTTACCCTCACACGCCTAGACATTATCACATTAATTGTTATGTGCACTTTGAAGGAGAGGAAATTTGGATTAGGGATCTAGGATTGATTAAAACAAAATACTGAAACTAAACTGAAACTACCAATGAAACCAAATGCTACCTATAGCTCAGGGTACGCATGGTGTTGTTGCGACCCGTCATCTGTACCCACCCATCCTTGGCAATTCATTGACGAAAGATTTAATTGCCCCAACATTGACTTCTAACTTTTTAGCCTAAACCTTGTTCATGACCGCCTCTGAACATATGAATCTTGGACGAAAAAAAAAAAAGTTTAATACATCATAAATTCCAATTCACAAGCTTAAAATCTATTTATTTCAAATTTGTTTCTTTAGTACGAACACTTCAAAAGAATCGTATCATTGTAATCATTATTATTAATATTTTAATATGAAATTGTATTGTATTACTTAAGAGATAAATATTTGAATATCAAAGGTATTTAACAAAAAAAAATAATTAATAAATGTAAGTAATTCGGTAAACTACCATAGGCCCAAACAAAATCACTTTAAGCCATGTATTTAGCATTAAATATTTTAAATCAAAAATTTTAAAAAGCAATTACGAGATTCACGATAAAAAGACAATCTTATTTATTTTAATAGGCAAATAGTGAAAATTCATTATTACAAAAGCACTTTAGAAAAAAAAAAAAATATAAATTTAGACTGACTTACGTAGTTTTTGTGGTGCATCCATCGATGACGTTGGTACCAGCGACATGATGTTGGTGCATTACACCGTTGTTTCGATGTTAATATTCGTAGGTTACAATTTAGCTATAATTTATAATCTGCCTTTAAAGAATCAAATCTTTTATTAATGAAGTAGATCACTTTATGCCATATAAAAAAAAGGTAAGAAATGACTTAAACTTAGATCACCTTTGGATATGATAATTTAATTTTATAAAAAAAAATTGTGATTTAAATATGTAGCTTTTTATCTTTTATGAGAATAGAAAATTCGAAAATTCGCAATTATACAAAAAAAATGCAATTTACATAATGTAGTTTAGTGGCCCTCCTCGTGTTCCTTGACCTTGCTCAAGGTTATGCCACACGTAATGATATGCCAGGAGGAACTAGGCAAGACTGCGGTACTTAAATATGTAGTGATAATGACGTTGAAATTTTATTAATCTTGTCAATCCGCTAGTGACTAAGAATTAATATTGAGGCTTAGTTGCAAATCGTCGTATATATGACCTTATTTATATGTATTGTGCATTTATATGTTAGACCGTTCTGCAACGTGGCTTGGGGATCATATGCTGCGGCTGCGAACATATGTCCTTGGATACGAAAGCTCCCTTTTATGGAATTTATAGAATCTTTAGGATTTGGGAGACCCAGCAGTTTTTGTCCTAGAACTCTAGATATTGGTAGATTCTGCCGGATTTGAGTTAGGATTCCTGCAGGCAGGAGCTCCCCCTAGACGAAATTAAGTTGTAAGTTTAGAGTCAGTAATTCACTTGTTTAAACTCACCTAATGTGGACTTATTCGAAATTATGTGCCAGTCTTGGACAATCGTTTAAAATTCGAACTATTAGGGACTTTAGCAATACCCTTTTATCACTTCTAAATTCGGCGTTTATAACAATAAAATTGACCCGCACTAATTTATGCACAACTTAACTGCTTGCTAATCGATCATAAAAGAGAGATCTTTCGTTTTTAGGAATGCCAAGAAGCTGTTAAATTTCGCAACATATCTACCAACGGTATAGCTTATGTACATATGTAACTCTCTTATGTATTTTGTTTTCTTAAAAAAAAAACTCTGACCTACCTCGACTCATATATGCCCTGCATGCGTGTAAGCTTAACTTAGAATTTCAATCGATTTTTAAATTTTAAATTTCTCCCTTAGGTCCCATACAAACCTTTTGTCAATACAAAATCATGATATCTCTATAGTTATATTTAACGTTTTTGTTGCTTTTGCTAATTATTTCAACGAAATAAATAATTATAAATTGATACATAATGTCCCAGTGATATTCATGTCAACTATAGGGTGCACACGCATTAAGCGGTAATTGTATCAAACAAATAAGAGAAGAGAAAAAAAAACTGTTAACAACAAAAAATATACACATTCCTACATACAAGCACTGCACTTGTTTTACTGTCGAATATGGGCAATCGGTATGTACTATGCGGGCCACTAAAAGCAATTATGCTTGTTACAGTAAGTCGGGTTAGTATTCGTCCCAACAAATTATTTTAATTCAAAATTGGCCATTACAAATCAGGTAATGTAGATTTGGGAAATAAACTTATTTACAAAGATACATGAGCTGAAAAGGACAATTGAGTTATTACGGTTTCTTTTGAATGTCCTTAGAGTGATAGACGCCTAACACTTTTCCTTTTTCATCAATCAACTCGTAGTATACCAAACCCACTTTACGTTTCACGGAAGCCTTCACAAATGTCGGAGCCAGTTTAGCGTTAAATTTCTTAATGAGGCTGCTCTGCACAAAATTTCTGGCAAAGACTTCTTCACCTATTTTAAAATCAATCACACGAGAGCGTAAGTTATACCTTTTGGCGTTAGACTCGTGTGACTTGGTCATGTTTTGTTTAGCTTTTTGACGTATCATTGCCATCATGTCAGGATATTGCACAATAGTGTCTTCAATATCCAAATTGAGTTTTCGCAACAGATTGAAATCTTTTCCATGTAAGATCATATTTTGACCAAAAAGGAGGAAGTAAGGTGAAAATCCGGTACTTTGGTGAACGGTGCTACGAAGAGCGCAGGTGATCTCGCTAATGTGCAAGTCCCAAGTTGAGTGATCTTTATCGATATAGGCTCTTATAGCTGCAATTATAGATCTATTAACTCTCTCCGAAGAGTTTGCTTGTGGAGAGTAAATTGCCGTGCACATATGTGAAATACCAAAGCGTGTCAAAAAGGATTCAAATAAACCAGATTTAAATTGGGTGCCGTTGTCGGTTAAAACAATCTCCGGAACGCCAAAAGTATAGAAAATTTCTTGTTCTAAATAGTTGCATATAATATTGGACGTAAATTTCTTAAGCGGTTTGAGAAAGTGAAACTTAGACAGATGGTCAACTACAATTAGTAAGCCAATATGCCCTGATTTGGACCGAGGATATGGCCCTAAAATATCTAAGAATAATTTTTGGAAAGGTCGATCAGATGTCATTGGTCTACCCATGGGCGTACGCAAAATAACATTGGTACTTTTAGTACAACGACAAGTGTCACAGTTTTTGATATAATCTTTTATTTGCGAAACCATACCAGGCCAAAACAAGTATCTTCTTATCTTTTCAAGAGTTTTTGCGGAACCATTATGAGCTGATAAAGGAGGATTATGAGATCGGAAAAGTATGTCAGGAACCAAGGTTTTGGGAACCCAAAGTTTCCAAGAATTGGTTTCTTGTTCCGTATCTCCAGTAGAATATTCAGTTCGCTTGAAGACATATTTATCTACTATTTTAAGATCTGGTAATTTTTGTTGATTTTCCATAATTGTCGTTTTGAGATCTTCATATTCCGGAGAATTAAAATGATCGGAACTCAAATCAATAATTGGACCGATGTCTTGCAGTTCGCAAAGTTCTATATCCGGTCGTCTTGAAAGAGTATCGGCTACTACATTTTGTGTACCGCGTCTGTGTTGGATTGAAAACGAAAAACCTTGCAATTTTAGTGCCCACCTAGCAAGACGTCCGGATAGATCTTTCTGCCTCATTAGCCATTGAAGGCTAGCGTGATCAGTGATCACCGTGAAATCTTGACCTTCAATGTATGAGCGAAATTTCTTTATCCCTTGAATGACTGCTAGGCATTCTAGTTCGGTAACCGAATAATTTCTTTGAGCTTTGGTTAATTTAGTAGACATGAAAGCAATCGGTAACTCAACACCATCCTCATTTTCTTGAGCGAGTACGCAACCTAAGCCGACCATGCTTGCATCACATTGCAATATAAACGGTTTAGAAAAATTTGGCATAGTAAGAATGGGGGCGGTAGTTAAAAGGCGTTTAAGTTCGGCAAAAGCATCTTGAGCTTCTGAATTCCATTTGAAAGATTTACTTTTCTTTAATAGTTCGGTAAGAGGAAATGTAACAGTGGAAAAATTGTCAATAAATCGCCTGTACCATCCAGCGAGACCTAAGAAGCTTCTCAGCTGCTTGACAGTTGAAGGTACAGGGAATTCTTTTATGGCTGATAGCTTTTCTGAATCAGTCTTTATCTGACCTTGTCCTATGATAAATCCAAGGTATTTAATTTCTGTAACACAAAATTTTGACTTCGAGATGTTCAACGTTAAATTAGCTTTACGCAAACATAAAGCTACTTCTTGCAAAAGCAACAAATGTGAATCAAAATCTTCGGATAAAATAATCAAATCATCGAGATAAATAAAAACGCGATTTTTTAAATTGGCAGGAAGCACGCGATCCATTAACCTACAAAGGGTTTGTGGCGCGTTGCACAACCCGAAAGGCATTACCTTGAATTGGTAAAGAGGCCTGTTAGGTATTGTGAACGCAGTTACTTGCCGAGATTTTTCCTCTAAAGGAATTTGCCAGAATGCGTGTTTCATGTCCAATCCAGAAATAAAACGAGCAGGAGGTAGACGACTCAAAATTCCGTCAATATGAGGAAGTGGATAAGCATCTTTAAGTGTATGCTTATTTACCTCTCGAGAATCAAGACATAGCCGATTTTTATTGTTCCTACGAACCAAGACACAATTGCTACTCCAAGGACTTGTGGATTCCTCAATGACGTCTAACGCTAGCATGTGATCAACCTCAGCAAACATAAGTTTTTCTATGGCTGGTGACACAGAAAAGTGTCTTTGCTTCACCGGCCTGGCATTCCCTACATCAATGACATGTTCTAGAAGGTGAGTTTTGCCAAGGCCTTCTCTTTCAAATGAAGGGAATATATCAACAACAGCTTTGAGCCTTTTAGACTGCTCACTGCTAAGAATATGCATTTGAGATTCTTCTGCTGGTAAATCTTCTTTACCGACATCGAGATCCGAAATTTTTCCAAGGCTATTAACAAGTGAATCTACTAAGCCAAACTCTTGCCAAAAGTTCATACCTAAATAGATATCCTGCTTTAGGCTCGGGATTACAAAAAAGTCTAAAATTTTGGTGATGTTTTTATAAGTCATTAATGTTGATAGTTTTCCTACTACACGACAAGAAGTGCCATCTGCCGTTCTCACCACTCCGGAGCATTTTTTCAAAACTTCGTTTGTCATAACTTCTTTTGCAGCGTCTGCACCGATGCAGCTTATGGTTGCTCCAGAATCGAGAAGAGCGACATAGTTTTTGTGTAGAATTTTGACATCCATGTAAAGGCGGTTATCAGACTTGTAAAAGATAGCAGATAATAGTTTCTTGCGAGTGTCAGTCACGTTTTTCCAAAACTTTCTTAATCGAAGTGTAGAACGCTTTGGTTTTGAGTTAAATTGGTAAGTCGATAAAACATTGCCAAATATTCGTTGTCGAATTTTGTTGTAGTTCGCAATGCGTTCATGCAAAGGAATTAAAGGTTTAAGTTTAGGTTTTAGTTCTATAGCAGGTCTAGCTAAAATAGTAGGTTTGGAACTAGATAAGTTCAAATTGGGTACGACCGATTCAGGATTTAAGTTAATATCTATGAATTCAGACTGTACGTCTGTAGAAGTACAAGCATCTTTGTACTTTACTTTGTTATTTTGGGATGCGTTACTAAGGTGTTGGTTGTCGCATCCCTCTTTCGGTTTAAAGAGGGGGTTACAGAAATTGCAGTTGGGTTTGAATGTATCTTTCTTCCCACAACCGTAGCAAAATATTTTTCGCTGCTCTAAGCAATCATCGTATCGGTGACCTTGCTTATCGCAGTTCCAACAAGATAAAATTTGCCGAGAGGATTTCATTTCGGCCACTTCAACATCTTGGAATTCGCCATTGAACTCATCAGAGTTAAGTTCAGAAATGTTGGGTTTTGACCACTGAAGTCTATTTCTTGGCCCATGAGAACCTACGTCCGAAAAGAAAGCTTCGTGCTTACGAACTTCTTCTCGAAGCCTAGCGATTGAACGAATATTCAAATGCAAAAGCTCGTAGCGCAAATTAGGTTTGAGATTTCTAAACAAAATCTCCACAAGATCATTTTCTGATAGATCAGATTGCAGACGACCTGCTAAGTCTTCGATAGCCATTTGGTAGTCATCGAAGTTTTCATTTTCTTTTTTGTCTCCGCTTACGCATTTTATCCCAAATATCAAAATCAGTCAGAATATCCTCGTAACGCTTACGAAATTCGCTACAAAAGGCATCCCAAGTGAATTGTGGGTGGTTTCGATGGAATCTCCAAAACCAATCTTTGGCTTTGCCGACAAAAAGAATATGCAAATTATCGCACAATAGCTGGTAATCATTCGCTAAATTTTGTTGAGTCAAAGATTGCAATCTATAGATGAAGTCATCTACAGTCATACCTTCTTTAGTGCCATCAAATTTTATGTGCCAATTTTGTATGATGTTAGCAATCTTTTCTGGTCGCTGGACCACACTAAATCGTTGACTATTCTGAGATGACCTTTGATTCTCAGAATTCAAAGGTAAACCATGTTGTAAATTATTCGTGTGCTGTGTAACACCAATTGAGAAATTAGATACGTTATGACGAACATCTGGTTCTAATACGTGGTTGTTAAGAGGTACTGTTGGTACAGCATTGTTAGATACTCTTAAAGTTTCTAATTGTCGTTGTAAGGCTTGCTCTATTGTTGAATTTAAGTGTGACGTAAGTCGTTCAACCAAAGTTGGCTGACTGCCTTCAAACACCGATTGTGCAATTCTAGCTACTTCATCTTGACTTAATGATGGTCTTTCAAACACTTGAGAGGGTTGCTGGCTACCTCTATTATCAGCAGTAATAATGTTGGAGGGACGAGTTTCTATAACTGACTCTTGGTTAGTTCTATCAGGGAAATTGTTCAAATTTTTACTATGCATCGAACGAGTATTCGGTCGACTGGGTTTTTGTCCATGACTTCTACCTCGGTTAGGTCTCGAACTCCATGATCGATTTGCTAGGTCACTAGGTCTACGCAATTCGTATGGAACTCCACGATCTTCAATGCTAATGTTCAAATTCGGGTTTTGAATGGTATCAGTAGGTATATTGGCAGATAGGCTAATCAACTTTGCTGCGTCGCAGTGATGTCGACATACTGGACAAGTCGTTTTATCTTTAAGCCAATTTGAAATACAAAGCCGGTGAAATTTGTGACTGCAAGAAGCGGAACAAGTATCTTGTTTTGCTTCCAAAACTTCATTGCCGACTCCACAAAAAGGATCAAGTTCTGCGCTAAGCGCAGCAGGTAAATTATCGATGCTGTGTACAACAGACATTTTAGAAGTAATAAAAAGAAACGAGAAAGAGATTATGTCCAGATTCACATGTTAGGGCTAATCAAAAAAAAAAAAAAAAAAAAAAAAACAAACTAAGGCAATCTATAAGGTAAGCATAAGGTTATTGCAAGTAAATTAGTATGAAATCACGCTATTGAGTCTCGATAAATTAAATAGTTGTGGGAAAGAATAAATTCCTACTACCACAAAGTCAGGAAAGACTCCATTTAGATTCGTCGAAGAAAAAAAAAAATAATAAAATGATTCTATTGTAAACACTATAGAAGATCACGACAAAATAAATTCTATCGTGTCACAGTTCCCAAATGAAATGCATTCAGCTTAGATAACAAAAAAAAACTGAAAGTTTTAATTAAATATGGAAATATGGACAATTTGTTCTAGGACGGAAACCAAAAGTTATACTTGAAAAGGAAATCCGCAATTCCAATAGATCAAAATTGTAAAAAAAAAATAAAGAATTAATTTACATTGTCAGCCACAAAAAAAGAATGTCTTCTCTGGTTGACCAATCCGTAGACTCAGATTAATAGATCAAAATTCCAAGAGAAGCAGGGAAGTATTGTGGTGACTAAGCAGAAAAAAATTAAAGAATCAATAGTTACAAGGAAAGGAAAAAGAGCATTATGATAGATGTTATTCATAATAAAAAAATATTTTAAGTTCTATAGGAGACGTAACAAGATGTCAGAGACAAAATGCCACGCCCCACGTTGGGCGCCAAATATGTAATGTACCCTTAGGCCTTTAGTAAGGTGTGGAATGTTTTTACAATTGTTTAAGTTAGACAAATTTGAGTTTGGTGAAGTCTATCTAACTTCCTAAAGCGTTTAGAACACAACATTCCTGAGCGTATGAAAGCTTGCGGGTGTGCACATCTAGCAATGCTCTTGCTAGCTCGTCGGATTGTCGGGGATCTTGCTTACCCTCACACGCCTAGACATTATCACATTAATTGTTATGTGCACTTTGAAGGAGAGGAAATTTGGATTAGGGATCTAGGATTGATTAAAACAAAATACTGAAACTAAACTGAAACTACCAATGAAACCAAATGCTACCTATAGCTCAGGGTACGCATGGTGTTGTTGCGACCCGTCATCTGTACCCACCCATCCTTGGCAATTCATTGACGAAAGATTTAATTGCCCCAACATTGACTTCTAACTTTTTAGCCTAAACCTTGTTCATGACCGCCTCTGAACATATGAATCTTGGACGAAAAAAAAAAAAAAGTTTAATACATCATAAATTCCAATTCACAAGCTTAAAATCTATTTATTTCAAATTTGTTTCTTTAGTACGAACACTTCAAAAGAATCGTATCATTGTAATCATTATTATTAATATTTTAATATGAAATTGTATTGTATTACTTAAGAGATAAATATTTGAATATCAAAGGTATTTAACAAAAAAAAATAATTAATAAATGTAAGTAATTCGGTAAACTACCATAGGCCCAAACAAAATCACTTTAAGCCATGTATTTAGCATTAAATATTTTAAATCAAAAATTTTAAAAAGCAATTACGAGATTCACGATAAAAAGACAATCTTATTTATTTTAATAGGCAAATAGTGAAAATTCATTATTACAAAAGCACTTTAGAAAAAAAAAAAAAATATAAATTTAGACTGACTTACGTAGTTTTTGTGGTGCATCCATCGATGACGTTGGTACCAGCGACATGATGTTGGTGCATTACACCGTTGTTTCGATGTTAATATTCGTAGGTTACAATTTAGCTATAATTTATAATCTGCCTTTAAAGAATCAAATCTTTTATTAATGAAGTAGATCACTTTATGCCATATAAAAAAAAGGTAAGAAATGACTTAAACTTAGATCACCTTTGGATATGATAATTTAATTTTATAAAAAAAAAATTGTGATTTAAATATGTAGCTTTTTATCTTTTATGAGAATAGGAAAATTCGAAAATTCGCAATTATACAAAAAAAATGCAATTTACATAATGTAGTTTAGTGGCCCTCCTCGTGTTCCTTGACCTTGCTCAAGGTTATGCCACACGTAATGATATGCCAGGAGGAACTAGGCAAGACTGCGGTACTTAAATATGTAGTGATAATGACGTTGAAATTTTATTAATCTTGTCAATCCGCTAGTGACTAAGAATTAATATTGAGGCTTAGTTGCAAATCGTCGTATATATGACCTTATTTATATGTATTGTGCATTTATATGTTAGACCGTTCTGCAACGTGGCTTGGGGATCATATGCTGCGGCTGCGAACATATGTCCTTGGATACGAAAGCTCCCTTTTATGGAATTTATAGAATCTTTAGGATTTGGGAGACCCAGCAGTTTTTGTCCTAGAACTCTAGATATTGGTAGATTCTGCCGGATTTGAGTTAGGATTCCTGCAGGCAGGAGCTCCCCCTAGACGAAATTAAGTTGTAAGTTTAGAGTCAGTAATTCACTTGTTTAAACTCACCTAATGTGGACTTATTCGAAATTATGTGCCAGTCTTGGACAATCGTTTAAAATTCGAACTATTAGGGACTTTAGCAATACCCTTTTATCACTTCTAAATTCGGCGTTTATAACAATAAAATTGACCCGCACTAATTTATGCACAACTTAACTGCTTGCTAATCGATCATAAAAGAGAGATCTTTCGTTTTTAGGAATGCCAAGAAGCTGTTAAATTTCGCAACATATCTACCAACGGTATAGCTTATGCACATATGTAACTCTCTTATGTATTTTGTTTTCTTAAAAAAAAAACTCTGACCTACCTCGACTCATATATGCCCTGCATGCGTGTAAGCTTAACTTAGAATTTCAATCGATTTTTAAATTTTAAATTTCTCCCTTAGGTCCCATACAAACCTTTTGTCAATACAAAATCATGATATCTCTATAGTTATATTTAACGTTTTTGTTGCTTTTGCTAATTATTTCAACGAAATAAATAATTATAAATTGATACATAATGTCCCAGTGATATTCATGTCAACTATAGGGTGCACACGCATTAAGCGGTAATTGTATCAAACAAATAAGAGAAGAGAAAAAAAAACTGTTAACAACAAAAAATATACACATTCCTACATACAAGCACTGCACTTGTTTTACTGTCGAATATGGGCAATCGGTATGTACTATGCGGGCCACTAAAAGCAATTATGCTTGTTACAGTAAGTCGGGTTAGTATTCGTCCCAACAAATTATTTTAATTCAAAATTGGCCATTACAAATCAGGTAATGTAGATTTGGGAAATAAACTTATTTACAAAGATACATGAGCTGAAAAGGACAATTGAGTTATTACGGTTTCTTTTGAATGTCCTTAGAGTGATAGACGCCTAACACTTTTCCTTTTTCATCAATCAACTCGTAGTATACCAAACCCACTTTACGTTTCACGGAAGCCTTCACAAATGTCGGAGCCAGTTTAGCGTTAAATTTCTTAATGAGGCTGCTCTGCACAAAATTTCTGGCAAAGACTTCTTCACCTATTTTAAAATCAATCACACGAGAGCGTAAGTTATACCTTTTGGCGTTAGACTCGTGTGACTTGGTCATGTTTTGTTTAGCTTTTTGACGTATCATTGCCATCATGTCAGGATATTGCACAATAGTGTCTTCAATATCCAAATTGAGTTTTCGCAACAGATTGAAATCTTTTCCATGTAAGATCATATTTTGACCAAAAAGGAGGAAGTAAGGTGAAAATCCGGTACTTTGGTGAACGGTGCTACGAAGAGCGCAGGTGATCTCGCTAATGTGCAAGTCCCAAGTTGAGTGATCTTTATCGATATAGGCTCTTATAGCTGCAATTATAGATCTATTAACTCTCTCCGAAGAGTTTGCTTGTGAGAGAGTAAATTGCCGTGCACATATGTGAAATACCAAAGCGTGTCAAAAAGGATTCAAATAAACCAGATTTAAATTGGGTGCCGTTGTCGGTTAAAACAATCTCCGGAACGCCAAAAGTATAGAAAATTTCTTGTTCTAAATAGTTGCATATAATATTGGACGTAAATTTCTTAAGCGGTTTGAGAAAGTGAAACTTAGACAGATGGTCAACTACAATTAGTAAGCCAATATGCCCTGATTTGGACCGAGGATATGGCCCTAAAATATCTAAGAATAATTTTTGGAAAGGTCGATCAGATGTCATTGGTCTACCCATGGGCGTACGCAAAATAACATTGGTACTTTTAGTACAACGACAAGTGTCACAGTTTTTGATATAATCTTTTATTTGCGAAACCATACCAGGCCAAAACAAGTATCTTCTTATCTTTTCAAGAGTTTTTTGCGGAACCATTATGAGCTGATAAAGGAGGATTATGAGATCGGAAAAGTATGTCAGGAACCAAGGTTTTGGGAACCCAAAGTTTCCAAGAATTGGTTTCTTGTTCCGTATCTCCAGTAGAATGTTCAGTTCGCTTGAAGACATATTTATCTACTATTTTAAGATCTGGTAATTTTTGTTGATTTTCCATAATTGTCGTTTTGAGATCTTCATATTCCGGAGAATTAAAATGATCGGAACTCAAATCAATAATTGGACCGATGTCTTGCAGTTCGCAAAGTTCTATATCCGGTCGTCTTGAAAGAGTATCGGCTACTACATTTTGTGTACCGCGTCTGTGTTGGATTGAAAACGAAAAACCTTGCAATTTTAGTGCCCACCTAGCAAGACGTCCCGGATAGATCTTTCTGCCTCATTAGCCATTGAAGGCTAGCGTGATCAGTGATCACCGTGAAATCTTGACCTTCAATGTATGAGCGAAATTTCTTTATCCCTTGAATGACTGCTAGGCATTCTAGTTCGGTAACCGAATAATTTCTTTGAGCTTTGGTTAATTTAGTAGACATGAAAGCAATCGGTAACTCAACACCATCCTCATTTTCTTGAGCGAGTACGCAACCTAAGCCGACCATGCTTGCATCACATTGCAATATAAACGGTTTAGAAAAATTTGGCATAGTAAGAATGGGGGCGGTAGTTAAAAGGCGTTTAAGTTCGGCAAAAGCATCTTGAGCTTCTGAATTCCATTTGAAAGATTTACTTTTCTTTAATAGTTCGGTAAGAGGAAATGTAACAGTGGAAAAATTGTCAATAAATCGCCTGTACCATCCAGCGAGACCTAAGAAGCTTCTCAGCTGCTTGACAGTTGAAGGTACAGGGAATTCTTTTATGGCTGATAGCTTTTCTGAATCAGTCTTTATCTGACCTTGTCCTATGATAAATCCAAGGTATTTAATTTCTGTAACACAAAATTTTGACTTCGAGATGTTCAACGTTAAATTAGCTTTACGCAAACATAAAGCTACTTCTTGCAAAAGCAACAAATGTGAATCAAAATCTTCGGATAAAATAATCAAATCATCGAGATAAATAAAAACGCGATTTTTTAAATTGGCAGGAAGCACGCGATCCATTAATCCTACAAAGGGTTTGTGGCGCGTTGCACAACCCGAAAGGCATTACCTTGAATTGGTAAAGAGGCCTGTTAGGTATTGTGAACGCAGTTACTTGCCGAGATTTGTTCCTTCTAAAGGAATTTGCCAGAATGCGTGTTTCATGTCCAATCCAGAAATAAAACGAGCAGGAGGTAGACGACTCAAAATTCCGTCAATATGAGGAAGTGGATAAGCATCTTTAAGTGTATGCTTATTTACCTCTCGAGAATCAAGACATAGCCGATTTTTATTGTTCCTACGAACCAAGACACAATTGCTACTCCAAGGACTTGTGGATTCCTCAATGACGTCTAACGCTAGCATGTGATCAACCTCAGCAAACATAAGTTTTTCTATGGCTGGTGACACAGAAAAGTGTCTTTGCTTCACCGGCCTGGCATTCCCTACATCAATGACATGTTCTAGAAGGTGAGTTTTGCCAAGGCCTTCTCTTTCAAATGAAGGGAATATATCAACAACAGCTTTGAGCCTTTTAGACTGCTCACT